>OZ007588.1:339012506-343812506 GCA_963931845.1 Maratus michaelseni | reverse complement strand
TAACATCAGACAAATAATCTGAAAAAGTATATAGTTCGAAGAAAAAATTGGTACTATTGTAAAAAGAAGCAATCCTTACTCTTAATACAATGTTTTATGGATATAATACATAGAAAGTTAAAAATTATCTTTTATAAGGAATCAAATATTAAAACAAAATCTTTAAAATTATGAAAAAAAAATCTAAAACATTGGATTTCCGAAAAAAATCCATCTACCGATGAAATCTTCATATTTTTGCATTAAGGTAAAGTCAGGCGAGATGGCGCGGTCGGAGAGATTGCGCACATAGAGGTATGGGGGGAAGGAGTACAGTGAGCGCGCAGCGACTCCAGGTAGTTGCACAACAGCAGTAGTGGAGTGTCTACTTGAAAATTCACGTTGATTGTTTTGAGCGTCTAAGGTAAAGCATTGCTATTTTGTTTTGTTTTCCCAAAGTAAGTGCTTGAATTTTCATAGCTATTCATCAGAATTTCTATACAATGTCAGTAGTACAAAAAATTTAAACTTAAACGATTTCTCATAAGTTACTAATCTAGACTAACAATGTGAACATCAACGGTTCGTTTTAGTAGCGGCCATGTTTATATAAAAGGTCGCGCAATCTCTCTTACCGAAATTGGAGAGTTTGCACATCTGCTATTTAGGAGAGATGGCGCATTGTTTCCATTAGTTTCCATGCTAGGAGAGATTACGCAGCTTATTGGTAAATTTCCATAAAAAAATGAAAAATGAAAAATGAAAAATGAAAATGGACCAATTTTATGTTAAACGTGTTATCAAGTAACTTAATGTTATTTTGTAATCTTATTTGGACTTACTTTTTCCGATTCTTTTACTTTAATTAAAAAATTTTAATCGTTTTTAAAATTATTTCCTTTTTCTGATTCTTTATTCATTAGGTTGAAATATTCACTCCTAATACAATAATATTTGTTCACAAAAACCTTACAACAATGTCATTTAAGTGTAATTATTATTGTTAATAATTTAATTGCAGTTATTATTAGTAACAATCTCGCCTACCCATGTGTGCAATCACACCAACCCTGTAAGGACAGATTGCGCAAAATAACTTTTTTGGTTTTATTACAACTGTTCTATTAAATTACAACATAACAACAAAATGGCAATGGAAATGCATAAAAAACAGAGGAAGTAAAACTTATTCATGGATAGTTTAGCAAAAAATTAATATTTTGATTTTCTATTGTTATTCTTTTGAATTGTGCGCAGACTCTCCTAGCTTTACCTTATAAAAAGCATCTAAAATAAGTAACAACATTTGAAAATGTACTGTGTCTAGTCACAACGCAGTGGTCGAGACCGCCTGTCTAGTATATAGAATGTTCGTAGTGTAGTTCCCCTCGCGGCAAGTGTTGCTAACTTGCAGAAAACTCTCTCGAAAAGTATTATTATTATTATTATTATTTGGTCTTATAAAGTTTATCTTAACGACATAAAAATTTCTAAAAAATACAGAAGATATCTCTTATGAAAAGGAAATTTAAAAACAGATATTTCGGTAATCAGGGAAAATTTAATGGAATGTACGAAATTATTTTCTGTAAAATACGAAAATAGTACTGACGTTCCGATTGCCAGTGCAGTTTCCGTTTTGTTTTGTTTTTTCAGAAAATTTAACACAACGCAAAATAGCTATTTGTTGCAAACCTGTCAGAAACGGTAGAAAAGTAATTTTTTTTAATCTGCTTTATTTTTTTTTAATGAGTGATGCAGATAAAATCATTACCATTCAAGACAATGGCATTTTTATATGCATTTTTATATGCATTTGAATATTATGTGAAATGTGATATCTAATAGAATGTTTTATGTGTGTTTAAAATTTATTTAAATGTTAAATTCACTATATACTTTAAAAGAATACAAAGTATTTTGCTCATAAATATATACGATAAATTTGGAATTGAAATGATTTAAACATTTTAAGAAATTAAATATTTTTATAAACCTCACTTTAACAATTGAATTTCACGTTGCGATAATGCTTTGATTCAACTTCAATTTATATTACGAATCTGAACACTAATATCTTTACATAGCAATATTTCATCAAAAATAAAGAAAGAAAGAAAGAAAACATCGCAAGAGAAAATCCCAAGCAACACATAAATACCTCATATTTATACTTCTTTAAAATTGGACTCAAAATGACCATTTGTTTCAAATCAGTCGAAAACAGTTGAAAAGCAAATGATTTTATATCTGTTTGTTCTTTCGAATGACTGATGATGAAGGTAAAACCTGTCAGTACAAGGGCGGTTCCCGATGCATGTTATTATCATCTGAGATCTGAAAACTAACAAAATATTTCTTGTGTGTATATTCTGCGTGTGTGTTTATTTCAATGTTAAATATTATTATATATATTTCATGCATATATAACATATTTGTTTTTCATAAATAAATGTAACAAGTTTGAAACTTAAATATTTTAAAGTTGTAAGTAGGTAAAATAGAAATAACAGTCTTTTCTTAACAATAAAAGTTCTACAGCCACCAGTCATCTATATAAAGGAGAGGAAGTTGGATAGAGAACACAACTGATGATGCCCTGGTGAGGGGTGAAAGCGCTTTTGTTAGGTGGTGGAAGTTTTTATTAGAGACTGTTTTTAATTTTTTAAATGAAGGACATTTTTAATGAAAATTTTTGACCATGCTTTTTTATAAGTAATGTCTGAGAGAAATTGGTAAAATTTATGAATAAATATATGTACAGACATTAACGGGTGAATACCTATTTTTAATGTTAATAAAAGTTCATTTTCATGATAATGCTTTTATTCAAATTCCCTTTCTATTTAAGAAAGTGGGTGTTACTATATTTTTGTTGCCGTATCGCGTGCGAATATATAATTTGAGAAATGTTATTAACCACATAAAGCCTCCATATCTACATTATTTTCAAACTCAACGCAAAAATGACGAATTGTTACAAACCTGTCAAAGACAGTTGAAAAACTACTGTGCTTTTTATCTACTTTGTCTTTTGCAGGTATCAATAAAGCAGGAAAAACATTTCAAGACAAAGTCAATTTTTCATATTTGTCATTATTATGTGAGATCTAAAATAGAGTCCTGCACGAGCAGGTTGTACCCGACCCAAGCCCGAAATTTGTACTTAAAGTCAACAAAAGATAGAAAGAAAGAAAATGCATTATATTTTAATAGATGTAAAGAAAATAAAGATAATTAATCCATATTTTAATACAATTAAGGAAAAATGGTCTGCACTTATATATATATATCAATTTTATCTTTTTTGTACATATGTTCTCATTGATATTCAAATAAATATTAATGATTTTCTTTGAAAAAATCAAGTCAATCCGAAACCAACAAGAGAGCTTCAAAACCTAAACAGACCAACCCCCAACCCAATTTAAAATCAACCCGACCCGTACCGATTCGTCGGGTTCGTGTAAAATTGGGTTACACGACCCGATGAAAGACTCTAATCTGAAACCCTACCAGAGTCTTTTCTGCATGCATAATATAGTTCTTCAAATAGTACATACCTATATAGTTTTAAAATAGTATATCATTTTTTTTACCATAAATAATTATGATAAATTTAAAACTGAAATCTTTTAAGCATTTTAAGTTGGTAAAAAAAATTAATAATATTTTCTTAGTTAAATATCATTTTCGGGAAAAAGCTATGATTAAGTTTCACTTTGCATTTAAGTAGGTAGACGTTAATTTCTTTTGTTGCAATATTTCATACAAATCTATCGTTTGAAAAAACCTTTTACTACATACATCTCTTACAGCTATATTTCTTTGGAACTCAACGCAAAATACGCATTTGTTAACAAACCTGCCAAAAACAGTTGAAACGCAGCTGTCATTTTTATCTGTTTTGTTTTTTGCAGCGACAGATGATGCAGGTAAAATATTTCAAGACAAAAGCAATTCTCGAAGCATGTTATTATTATATGAAATATGAAACTTGAGAGTATGTTTTATGCATGTATCAAGATTTATTCAAATTTTAAATTTTCTATGTACTTTATACATATATAATGAATGTTTTTCATAAATAAATACAGGGTGTACGAGAAAGGTCTTTATCAATCTAAATATTAATAATAAAAATACTAATAGGTGAAATGAAATGCAGTTTGCTACAAAAGAATGAAGAAATCTAAGAGTTTTGTTCAAGAGTCACGTACATGTTCTGTACGTGAATTACTTAATAGAGTGTTTCCCTAACGATGGATTGGTCGTGGAGGACCAATACCTTGGCTTCCGCAATCGCCTGACATAACTCCTCTGTATTTGTTTTTGTGGGGTCATATTAAAGACAGCGTTTATCAAACACTTGTTTCTGATATATCCGTTTCAAGGGAAAGGATACAATTAGCAATTCTCATTGTTACACTGCAAATGTAAAAAAACACTTGGAGTGAAATCGAGTACAATCTTTGTGCTACTAACTGAGTCACGTACAGTGAAGGTACTGTAAAAAAAAAACCTCTTGGATTTCTTCATTATACCACAGCAAACTGCATTTCATTTCACCTATAAGCATTTTTGTTATTAATGTTTACAATGATAAAGACCTTTCTCGGACACGCTGTATAATAAGTTTAAAATTGATGAGCTTTAAGCATTTTAATTAGGTAAAATAATTGTGCCATCCTTGATATATAGACATCATTACCTTAACGATTACAGTTCTTTTCCGTGATTATGTTCTTATTCAACTTTATTTTATATCATAAGTGAAGAAAATGAATCTATTTTGTTGCAATATTTACTACTAAAATATCTTTTGAGAAAAGCTACAACCACACAGATACGCATACCTATATTTCTGTTAAATTCAAAACAAATAAGCCATGTGTCAAACCTGTCGAAAACAGTCGAAAAGCAATTTTTTATCTGCTTCGTTTTTTTTTTAAATTATTAATGATTCAAGTAAAATCTTTCAAGACAGAAGCAAATTCCGATGCATGTTATTATTATATATGAGATATAAAACATAACAGAATGTTTTCTGTGTGTATAACATTTCGTTAAATGTTAAATTCACCGTACTTCTTAGATACATATAAGACCATTTTCCTCATATATAAATATAATAAGTTTAATGATGAAATATTTTAAGTATGATAAAATAGTAAACCAATCTTTCTTTAACAATAACAATTCATTTCCGTCATAATGCTTTTATTCAAGTTCCTTTTGCACTTAAGAATGTGAACGTTAACATATTTTTGTTGCAATATGTCATATGAAAATATTATATGAGAAAAGCGTTAGCCGCATAGTTCCTCCATAACTATATTTCTTTCAAACTCAGCGCAAAATAACCATTTGTTAACAAACCTGCCAAAACATTTCAAGAGTAACTGTCATTTTTTATCTGCTTTGTTTTTTAAATGACTGATAATGCAGATAAAATATTTCAAGAAAAGATAAATTTTCGATACATGCTATTATTATGTGAAATCTAATATTTTCTGCATCTATAATACACTTATTCAAATATTAAATTATCTATATCTTTAGGCTTCTTGCTGTTACAGTGTAAAAAAAGATAAATGTTTCCAGAAAAATATAATATAACTACAAACGAAAATTTACAATAACCTCTTCCGAATAACGCACGATTGCGAAAAGCCTACTTTATCTATAGATTCCTCAGAAACCAATATATTTTCGACATTTAAAGAAGCATTGAAAAAAGTTTCTTTTGCTGCCACTGATTTTCGGAAACAATTCTGAATAATTTTTATGGTATACTAATCAGTTTTCTCAACCTGGAATATAGGTTTTTCTGAATCTATCAATCCTCAAGTAAATATTTTCATATTCAACAAACATATTATACAGACAAACAATATAAATTAACACCAATAACATTGACATTAAAGTTAACATTTCCGTAATTTCCGGCGTATAATCCACGGATCAAACAATTCGGTTTCATTCCAGAAATTTTATTCAATAATTAAAGCCAAATATTTACAGCGATCTGGGATATAACACTTTATAAAATAAAATTTCTGGGTCCAAACATGATTGTTTCATCTGCGGATTATACGTCGGAAATTACGGTACTTTGTTATTCTTATATGTATAAATTCAATTACGCAGAAATATTTAATTGAGAATTGATAACATCCTAAAAACTGATATTTCGGTTTGAGAGAACTGATTAGTACACTATAATACATTCGGGACCGTTTCCGAAAATCAACAGCAAAATAAAAATTATTTTTATAAATCCTTCTTTAAATCTTGAAAATGCATTGGTTTCTGAGGTTTTTATGATAAAGAGCACTCTTCGGAATTTTGAGTAACTCGGAAGATGTTATTGTATATTTTTGTACGTGATTATATTAGATTTATGTAGATTAAAAACATTTTTTTTTTTAAGTGTTATAAATATTTATGCATTTTATGTAGGTAAAATAGTTTTAAGTGTCTTGACATAGCTACGTTACTTTCTTAACAATTATATTTCAGTTTAAGTAATGATGCTTTATTCGACTTTCGTTTAAACTAAAAAAAATGTATATTAATGAATTTTTGTTCCAGTATTTCATGAGAAAATACTCTTTCAAATAACCTTAGCCTCAAAGAACCTCCATATCCACATTTGTTTCAAACAGAACGCAAAATGGCCATTTGTTTCAAACATGTCGAAAACATTTGAAAAGCACCTATCATTTCTATCCACTTTGTTTTTTTTAAATGAATGATAATGCAGGTTACACATTTCAAGATAGGGGCAATTTTCGATGCACGATATCATTATATGAAACCTAAAGTTTTCTTCTTTTTGGTAGAATCATTTAAATGTAAAATTCCCAATGCGTTCTACTATTTTATTCGCTTGTACAGCGTAGACCCTGAAAATGAGACACATTTCTTTCTTTAATTCCTGGAGAATAAAGGTAATAAAAATCCTTTTTCGTTTTTCATATTTGTAGTGTATGGAATTGTAAAGTGTATGCTTAAGAATTTCACTTCATAAATGCACTAATAACGTCGAATAGGACCAAAATGCAAAATCACCGCAACCCAAATGCAACTCTAACTGTCCACATCGTCTCCACGTGACAATTGACGTGGAAAATGAGTCGTATCCATGTCACTGTGATGTTACACATCCCATTATGTGACGAGTTGCGAATATATCGGTTAACGGTCATGGTGATTTCTCAGTGGAGTGACGAAATAACAGTCATCTGACAGTTGTAATGTGACGAAGTAAAGATTTCACCATTCGCCATTTTTGTGGCTCTGACTATTTTTGAAGATTGTAGCGTCACATCGAATGGCTGTACTAACAATTTCTATCTCTCCATTGACACGGTTAATTATAAAGAATAAAAGTTAATGAGTACAATATTTTAATTATAATGCGATTATAATTAAATATATAATTTCATTAAGGTACAACTGTGAGGAAATCAATAAGATCAAACAATATAAACATCAATGACATATTCTCTATGTCCATGACATATTACATAAAGAAAATAATAAATATATTTCTTCTAATTATAGATTTTGCATTTCAAATATCACATTGTATGGCCCACTCTGTCGCATAGACACATTTCTGCGAAGTATATACTAGTGAAAAGAACTTATGTAATATTAATTAGTCATTTAAATAGTTTAGAGATGGGAAAAATTGCGTGAAATAAATGCTATAACGTTTAACATTCCACTCCTTTTTTTATCGACTTGTGATGGGAGATTAGTGGAACTAAAGTGATTTCAATTGAAGGTCCTTCGTATTCACAAATCCAGCTAATAAATGTTAATTCTTTCTTGTCGCATTAATTCCTGTATCTTTTTTAAGTAAGGAAAGTCTTATCGTGGTTCTTGTTAATGTCATATTACTTTTGAATGATAGGCGATTTTTTTTTAATTACAGGTCAATTGCTTGAAATTTCTAAAATTAATTTCAAGAATAATTTGTATATTTTGAAATGATTTATAAAGATTTTTTCAATTAACCTACTATTTCTCATCTTAAATTAAATTTATCTCATCTGTGAATGGGAATAATAAATTTTAAAATTAAACTTGATTACTAAATCTTTTTAGGCATTTTATGCTGTTAACGTACACTGTCAGATATTAACGTAACATTTACTACTGTGAAAGTTTATGAAAATTCACTGCTTCGAATATTTGTAAATCTATAGGTTTCCAAAATTAACGGAAGTGTCTGTTTTGAAATTTACGGGCAGAAAATTGGCTTTTTTTATTTCAAAAACCTTTCTGAGAACCACTTAAAAATTCTGTTTTTTGTGCTTTGGGATTGAATTTCATCCTAATGGTTTCTGAAAATAACGGAAGGATTTCTGTAATCTTCGGTTCCGTGAATGTCACATTGTTAATCTGTATTTTTTGTGCTATATTAGAGCAGTTCCCTGTAGTTTTTTTACATTGAACTTTTATTCTTGGCATACAGATATCACTTTATTCGTAAGAAAATAATATTTTAAGTGAAAATGATTTGATTCAATTTCCCCTTCTATTTAAGAAGGTGGACATTAATATATCTTTGTCACAATATTTTTTAGAAAATGTAATATGAGAATAGGCTTGACTACATCTACCCTCATATCTGTATTCTTTCAAATAACACAAAAGTGACCATTTGTTAAAAACCTGCCAAAAGCGGTTGAAAAGCAACTGTCATTTTTATCTGATTGGTTTTCTGCAGTGACTGATGATACAGGTAAAACATTCCAAGACCAGACCAATTTTCGATAGTATTTTAGACTGTAAAATCTAAAGTTCACTGTATACATGATAAATGTATTTAAATGTCCCATTTCTATGCATTTTAATGTTCTAAGTGCTAACTAGAACTTATTTAAAGGGATTTTGTCATTTAAACAAATTGAAAAGAATTATGTGAAATAAATGCAGTACACTTTGAAAGGTATGGGGATTATTTCCTTTTCTTTTTTTTTTTCCTTTTTTTTATCGACATTTGACGACGGATTAGTAGGAATCAAGTGGTTTCAATTGGTTTTTCGCTTCCACTAATCCTTCTAATAAACGTTATTTCTTTACTTGTCATGATTGTTCTTTCCTCTTTTAATTTCTTAATAAATGAATAGTTTTACGTAACATAAAGCAGCAAAATTGAATATTGCTACATTAAGTAAAAATTCAATAAAATTTTATTATCATATAATTGTTTATATAAACATCAATGCTTAGAGAAATTATTGAAGAAATTGTTATTAAGGATAATTTTCAATATTACTAATATTAAAATTTGTATAATTAGTATAATTAATACATAGGTATATATTAGCCTTCAAAAATGAAAGGAAGAGTTTAACTGTCTGTGAAAAGTACAGATCTATTACGAGAAAGCTCCCAAAACCTTGGCTATCACATTTTACAGGAAGGTAATGGAAGGTACAGGAAGGTAATTAACAGGAAGGAACCTAAACGAAAGACCAGACGGTAAATTCAACGAGATATTTTTAAGAATCCATTTAGCTTTTGTTTCTTAATATAACATTAAAGGGATTTTTTACTGATTTGATCATAATCAAAGTTTTATTCATTCTCCATAACTGGGATGCCATTTTTTATTGTAGGAGGAATGATTTTCGTTTAATTTGTGTCAGTGTTTTTTCTTCGAATCTGATGCGTAGGAAGTCACGTGTAATGAACAACAGTAAAAACGACCGCAAAAATTAATCTCATTTAAATTTATTATTTAATTATCTTACCTCCTGTCCGCCTAGCCTATTTTTGTCATTCTGATTCTCTGAGATAATATATGTATGCCAAAAATAATGTGATTCTTTGGATAATCAATTAAATACTCTCCGCTTGGTTATAATACTCGAGACTCGTAAGAGATTAAACAGAAAAAATACAAATGTCCATTAGAATGAACATTTGGATCTGAAGAGAGTTAAGATGATGAATATGTGATATTTTGTAACTGAAATACATTAAATATTTAATATGAATGTGGAAAAAAAGTCTAGAAATTATAATAAATATAAAAGTTTTTTAATGATGTGGAAAATCTCTGTAATCTGTTAAATAAACATTTTTAAGGAATTATTCTATTTTCATAATCAACCTAAACGATTGAAAATTAAATCTGAGATTTTTCAATTTTTTCCTTTCACATGTTTTTAAGTGTAGTAACGTTGAAAAACTAATTAATAATTTTAAAAAGACAGGATTAAATTAAATGGTCGGTTTCAACATTGACAATTTTCAGAGAAAAATCATATGACGCTGTCGTTGTGAGAAATGTAAAAACACGAGCTGCATTTGTTTTTTGGCTGTTTCTTTCTGTTTTCTTTATGGGTGACAGTATAGAGACAAAATAAATTTTCACCACAAAAGAGGATCCACTCCAGCTCTAACCGCTCAAAATATGACCGAAAGTACCTTCTAAACAATATTAAACTTGAGGTAGGTTAGTTTAAGAAGCGCATAAGAAGTAGGTTATGCCAATAGTGGATTCAGCAAGTTACTTGCAATACGACATGTTATTTGTTTAGTATTATTTTGGGATGCAGTACAGTGTTGTGTAAAAAAAATAAAGTAGAAAAAATTTAAAAGGAAGAATCTTCATAAAATCCAAGTATTTTTTCGTATTTTTTGAATTATTTTTGAATTTTTAAAAATATGATATTTAAGTGATTAAAGCAGAAAAGTGATTAAAGCAGAAAAGTGATTAAAGCAGAAACGTGATTAAAGAAAAGGGGAAATCTAGGTTAAAATCTAATTAGTTACATCATTGAAAATCTTATACAGGCAGTGTACAGTTTTAACGCAATTTTTAATAGAATATTTCGCCTTATTTAATCTCAGAAAAATATTACAAAGTCTGAAATTAAAGAAAGCGCTTACAAAGTCCGCGATTTAAATTTTAAATATTTTTTTTAATCAGAAAAAGTGGTATCTACAAAAGTAGTGATAAAATTGGGCGTAAACTCCTTAGAAATTCCAAAGAGTGGACGCACCTTTTTGTGTCAGCTCAAAAGACACCGTGAATTCCAGTCATACAGCTGGAAATTTCTTAGTTGCCAGTAGTTTTCAAAATGCATAAAGTACGCTTCTATATAACGTGTAAGTAACCGTGAGTACCGTTATATGTAAAAGCACCAATAGCCAACCGTTTATGCAAGTAAAAAATTTGCTGATTACTAAAAAAAAAAAAAAAAAAGATTGCTATCGGTGATTTGTAAAAGGAGTAGGAGCATTGGGAAATTATATTTTATTTGGAATGAAAACTAAATTAGTTATAAAGCATGATATCTGGAGCACTTAACCTATTATTTTTTAAATAGTTTACGTTTGAATAAAATTCTGAACAGATTGTTGTGATACCAGTACATTTGCATTCATTTATTCAAATAAAGGCAAAACACTTCTTAAAAACAATGTCAAATTTAGAAACGTACTCCAAATGTTGACAAAGAAAGAAATTATGTCGGTTAGGAATATTGTTCACATTTCTGAATTTCATTGTGTTATTAAGAGGTTTTTTGCCTTTATTTAGATTACGTTTGTTATTTTGTTAACGAAACAAGATGTTTTTTTGTCTACGAACGTTAACAACGAAAGAAAACCAGCGGAATGTATTATGTTATCTAGAAAAATTGTGTAATGCAGAAGTGCGGTTTGAAGCACGTAAAAGATTAAAATCAGTCATTTCTGGAAATAATATAATTTCACTAATTGAAAAACAGTTTAATGAAGATTGCTACCTGGCCCTAAGAACATTTTAGCCCGAGTCTTAAGAATATTTTGCAACATCTATAAGTGGTTTATATTGATTTTTCCTAGTTGAAAAACACACAATTCTTTGAGGCTTTGAATAAGCATAAGTTTTTAAAGATATTACAAAATAGAGAAATATTTTCGAAGTATCGATTTATGCAAACAAAACAGTGAAAAAGTTACATGCACAAACAACAAACACTGCATTATCTGAAGCCACAGTACTGTTTAAAAGTATACAAACCTATTTTTCATTTCTTTGTTGTTTACAACTAAATAAATTTTTCTTTTTATTCTTATTTTTTTACTATTAAATTAGTCAAATTATTAGACTATAAAAATAAGTATTATCCTGATTTCTTACTGCTGAAAGGATTCGAAAAGTATTTTTCAATTTCAAAGTTTTACTCAGTAAGAGAAGACTCAGTTCCTGTATTTATTTTAGAAATATAGATATACTTTAAAAGAAAATACATTGAAGTTGTGAAACATATTTTATTATTCTACTATGTGTTCTACAGACGAAACTGTTAGTGACCGAAATGGAAAATTCGCAAATGCGATAGGTAATTGTAATTAAAGCCTAGTAAAATGGCGACTAAATAAACTAGGTGTTACGTATTTGGCTATCCAACAATCACGGTAAATTGTTACTTTGTTTCATTGTAACCATTGTTTTGCTAGGTAGTACTAATGAACAACATTTCCGAATGAAATTCGGACACATACCTCCCGACCTCAGTAATAGATCTCCAGACGTTAAGCCTTTTCACGAGTGGTATTCGCGATTTTCTGGTATTTATAAAATTGTTGAAGCGTCGTCCATCAGCAGTAGATGACGTATTTGCACGTATTCAAGATGTTTATATGGGAAACATGCAGAAGTCACGTCGTATAACTTTAATTAGTATTTTAACCCTATATTAACTGTAGTAACGTAATTTCATTTTTACTTTTACCTTTACTTGTATTCTAAACTTGAATAGATAGCCTTTCAATGCACGTATTTAATAAATAAATTCAGCAACTTTTTATTACATAGTAAAAGCTTTCAAGTACAAAACCCTTTTTTTTACTCACGCCTACTTAATAATTTTAGTTTCATAATTTTAGCTTTAATTTGAGGAATCTTAGATCTCAAACACATGGACTTAAATTAGATGGAGGGTAGTACGATGTCAATTAGCAGCAAATGACCTATTTGACTGTATACAGGATACAGGATACCTATATGAGAAACCCTAAGACAGAACGTTGAATAGTGTACACTGCAAAAAATAATTGTTGATTTTACAGTATAAAACTGGCACCCCAGCTGCCAATGCGCGGTAGCGAATTACTGCTTGCACGGCAGCGTATTACTGCTTATTTTACTGTTTAATACTGTTAATTTTACGGTATAATACTGGCAGCTGGGGTGCCAGTTTTATACTGTAAAATCAACAATTATTTTTTGCAGTGTAATTAACTCAGTTTTTCCATTCTTATTTTAACGGGCGCACTCCACACTACTGCGTTTTCGTGATTCTGTAACTTTGTAGGCAATATAGTCATAAATATACCACATGATTTCTATACGAAATCGAATGAGGAATCAAACTGTGATATTTAATTTTATCAAACATTTCCTTTTGTTAATGGAAAAATGCAAATTAATGAAAGCATGTTTTCAAAAAACGCCGACATTGGAAATTTTGGTCGGTGCGATTTCGCACTAGTCTAAGAGTTCACGGTGCTAAGTGCTAATAACGAAATTTCATTTTCATCCTTGCACCGCAAAAAATAATTGTTGATTTTACAGTATAAAACTGGGATGCCAGTTTTATACTGTAAAATCAACAATTATTTTTTGCAGTGTGCTTGTATTCATAACTTGAATATTTTGGCTTTGAAATAAGTATTTAGCAAATATCTTAGCAACTATTTATTGTACAATAAAAGTTTTCAAATCAAAAAGTAAATTATTTTCTCACTCACGCTTAGCTCATAGGCTATCAAAGCCTGAGAGCTAATGTTCCCGCAGGTTCTGTATGTACGTACTTAAAGCGATAACTCTTGATAGAATTATCCGATTTGCTTCAAATTTTGTATATAGGTTCATTCTGATAAGGCGCTTTCCTGATTAGATTCGGAGGTTCATTGGTTAAGTATAAAGGTGGGAAATGGCGGGGGACTAATCCCCCTTAGTTTAGATAAATGGGTTTTTTATGCAGAATTATCCTATTTGCTTCAAATTTGGTATACAGGTTTATTCTGATAAGGCGCTTCCCTGATTAGATTTGGAGATTCATTGATTAAGTTAAAGGGGGGAAAAATTGGAGGGCTAATCCCCCCTTGATTTAGATACTTGGGTTTTTCATGCAGAATTATCCATTTGCTTCAAATTTTGTACACGGGTTTCTTGCCGATTTTTTTATTTTTCGAAGGGAATTATTCTTTGAAATAAGAGAATAATATACAATTAGTGTGAATAACCTGTGATCTCAATGCCATCAGTTTAACTGGACACTTTTCTTTTTTTATTTTAATAATTTTAGCAATAATTCGAGCATATGTCAGACTTACAGTGCATCGACTTAAACTAGATTACCTGAAATTTATTTCCAAACTTATCTAGTTTTATTCACAAGCTTATGCACTTTTATTGAAGAAACAATTTTAACGCCAAAAAGAAAAATAGTTATGTATATTGGACCCAAAATGTCTTTTATCGGCTCGAATCGTAAGCTTACATTCATTTGTCACCCGACAAAGAATAATCCATCTCTCTCCACTGCAATATTTTATTCGAAAACATGAGATAAAGTGCGGTAGTGAGTCTGATCAATATTTCTTTCCAACTTAACTCGAAATGACCATTTGTTACTAGTCTGCCAAGATCACTTGAAGAGCAATTGTCTCTTTAGATATTCTGGGTTTTCCTGATGACAGCAGTGGATATGGAAAATTGAGAATATATTTTTTTTATCTTAGTTTTTTTTTTTCTTTTTTAAAATACAAGAACTTTGTGAAAGTTAGCGATTTAGGTTTTATTGTCAAAAGGTATAGAACACTGTGCTTTTATGCAAATAAAAAAATTAATATATTTGTGCATAATGAATATGTCAGGCTTTTAATGAGTGTGCGATATCTTAAAATTAGCTATTGCAAAAATATAGTCAATCATTTTTATATTATCAAGTAGTAAAAACAAACCTTACAGCAATATTCAAATAATATTTTGAATGTTTCAACGGTATGCATAAAACATGTTGTTAGTTCAATTTTTGGTCAATTTTGACCTATTACTTGGAATTATTCTCATTCTGTAAATATGGAAGGATATGGAACACAATACACATTAAAAACTGCGTGAATTTTACTTCATCTTTATGTTTTAGTTTGAATGTTCTAAATGTTTGACATTATTCAGTGCCATCTATCGGAGATATTTGGAACTAAAACAAGTCAAAACATTCCGACATTACACATTACTCAGTTGCAAAAATAACTTCAATAACTGTATTTTTAAAACGTCCAGTCCATTTCAAAATACCCTGCATATGTATACTTATGAGAGTAGTATATATGATGTCGTGGAAGCATTTACATTTTGAGTTTACAAAATGAATGAGAGTCCATAATGTATTAAACAAATATTTAATAAGCAAGAGTTACTTATAATCACATTTTAATATTTTATGTAAAATGTTATTATATAGAGGTTGTCCGTAAATATATTCATTATGCGTCGTTATTATTTCAGCATGGTTATGACGTATGTAAAACTTCCTTTAAGAAAAATAAATTGAAATTATATCCTCGATATAATAAATTAATCAACTGAAAATAAATACATTAATTTATAAATAATTAAATAAATTTATAACGAACTCCTTAAAATTAAATACTTAAATATAACATTAAAAATGTAAAATATTGCGACAAAAGATTCGTTAACTAT
Organism: Maratus michaelseni; assembly: GCA_963931845.1. NCBI lineage: Eukaryota > Metazoa > Arthropoda > Arachnida > Araneae > Salticidae > Maratus > Maratus michaelseni. The sequence continues at coordinate 343,796,794 of OZ007588.1, read as the reverse complement.
ATATCATTCATTAAAATATTCTAAGGAAAGCTTACTCTCTAGCCTAATAAATATAGTATTGAATTTCCAGTGGTTATTAACTGATTTATACAAGATGTTAGTTGGCTCACATGCTCCTTAAAATTTGTCAGTGAAGTACATTATCTTGTATGACTCAAATTACAAAGCGCAGCTTACTTCCTAAACTGGTCATGTAATTCAACGAGGGAATTAAACGAGCTAAAGCATGATGTCATTAGCATAACATCACGTTTGGCTTTAATCACACAGGCTAATTTCGATAGTTTCACTCAGCATAAATCGATTCTACGCTGATCCATGATGATGGCTTTGTTTGTCGTTTTAATCTGATAAGAGTGTATGATTTTCTAATATACGCAGATGCATCTAAGAATGTTACAAAATCTTAAATTTAAAATGTGTCTTATCAAAAAGTTATTTATTCTGAAGACAAGTTTAAAAATTCGTTTGCAATATATATATATAATAAACTCCAATGGAAAATCACTTGCAGAATCATTATCACACAAGCCAACTAAACACTATAAACCACATAAATTCAATACTATAAAAACAAAACTAAACAAACTACATTTATACAGAACCAGAAAACGCAACTAACTACTTAAACTCATAACAAAAGAACACAACAAATTGCAGCAAAAATTAAAAAAGCCAATAAACAACAAAGAAAAGCTAAAACTACCTGTGTCAAGTGGTATGGCTTGAGACATGCACTGCTGGGTTAAACTAGTTTTACGCATGCAACACTCCCCTATACCTGACAAGTACAGACTGAAAATGAATGAAACAGACATAACGAAAGAAAACAAACTAAGGCCAGACTACATCAACAAATTCTCGATTTACTCATATATATATATATACAAAAAATATATAAATATATATTTTTTATATATACATGTATATGAAAAAAATAAGCACATAAATAATTTCATACATAAATGCATTTACAATACCACAGTTATACCACAAAATATAAGAGAATTTTGCGCATCATCAATTACAGTCAGTTGTTATTAGTTCTCAACATTTTATTTTAGAGGTTTTAACCAGCAAATTTTCAGTTTTCGTTCAGAGTTTTCAACTAACCAAGTTTCGTTTTTTTTTCTCAACTGATTCATTTTGTCTCTCTTAGTTGTCTTTCTTCTAATCGTTTGATTTATTACAAATCTGTTTCATTTGCACTTCATCCAAGGGAATACAGAAAAGTTTGTAAGAAAATAATCTAAAATAATTGCTGAAATACTTGTTGATTTGTGTGAAAGAGGTATATGAATTACAGAGTGAAACATCGAGGGACGACAGGTATTTCTGACGCCATCCAACATCATAATGGCGTTTTTCTTTTATATAGCTAATCAGCGTCCCGATTTTCTTCACAAGCGTTAGACAAGAGCCTATAAAGTAGGGACAATTCCGATAAGCATTGCGAGCTCAGACAAGTGCGTGTGGGTGGTCCATTGCAGTAACTCGGTATCTTTGTAGTAAAAAAAAAATTGTCTAAAATTTCATTTAGAGTTCGTCATTGAATTATATTAAGGTTGGTGAAGAACCCATGAAGATATTAGTCTTCCCAACTGTAATAACATAGTACATCTCGCCTAGTTGGTATTTAAGATTTAATAAAACCATACAAGTTGATATTTTGGAATTTTCATATCATGATTTGAGGCAGAGTTAGTAAAGGATGGTGCAAAGTTTTTTTCCCCGTGACTGTACGTGTCATTTTCATTTATAAAGTTCTATAAATTGATTTTCTATTAAAGTCATTATAGGTAACAAAACGTATTTTATCGAATATTAATTTCATAATTTAGGTACGCTGAAAAATGTTTCATAATTTATATATTCTTATATATTATTCATATTTCGCAATATATGCATATTTATATATATAAGTATTATATGTATTTTTGTATTTTTTTTTTCATGATTTATATGTTATGAAATTATATATTATTGTAAATATGATCAAAAACTTTAACTTTGAAGAACGTGAATTAAATTACAACCTGCAAAAATACTGCAAAATATGACTATTATTAATTTGTCAACTCGTAAATAAATTACATTTGATAATGAAAATTAAACGCCTGAAACACTTTTCTTAAACAAAAAAAAATTATGGATTGTGTTTATATATATATATATATATATATATATATATATATATATATATATATATATATATATATACTATAACGGATGAAAAATCTTATGAGATGTTTTTAAATTTAAGTTTACATATAAGTAGTAGTTTATCAAGGTTAAGTAAATTCTTGCTTATTTAATTTTAAAGTATCACATTATAAATAACACATTATTAAAAATAACGCATTTTATTCTCGTTTTATATACTAAAGCAACTTAAATATCATTTTAAAATTTGGACTCTTACAGCGTTAAAATAGAAAATAATAAAATTAAGTATAAAACATTAAAAATTAAACTAAAACTATACATCCAAGCAATCAAAAATCATTCTTTTTGAGAAAGACTGAATATAAATAACGTTTCGTATTTTAAAACAAAATCGAAATCACGAAAATTCACAATCTTCATTTCTTTCTCTCTTTTTTGTCAGCACAAAACAAAAGAATATCCGAAGCGACATATGCACTTCAACTGCTCTTGGCAGACTTGTAACAAATGGCCACTTTGAGCTAAGTTTGAAAGAAATATTGATTGAATTCACTATTTGTACCACACTTTATCACTTGTTTCCAAAAAAAGATTTTGTAGTAAAGGAAGACAGATTATTATTTTGTTGAGGGAGAAATGAATAAAAATCCGAGTTTTGACTAAAGAGATTTCTGACTCCATTTATATACATTTGTGTCAGTCGTTAAATTATTTTATTAAATAAATCTGCAAATGTTCTTCCATAACTCGTTCTACTTCTAAAAATTGAGCAATGTATTCTTTTGATATAAAGGCTAATTATTCAAACAGTAATGTATTATTTTTTTTTTTATGTTTTTATGCAGTTTTGACACATTTTATAATATTATGTAGGTAACTTATTCAAAAGTAAACTTGCTATATTTGTTTTATATTAATGATTTGGTGCATGTATTTTTAAAAAGTATAAAATTTGTGTAAAGGAAGGAAGTTAGAGTTTTGAGCGTACCTTTTTATCTATTTGTGAGTGTGTGCGCGTGCGTGTGTTTCTGATTATTGTACTATAAAAATTGTAACTTTAAAAAATTCATTAAAATGAGAAAATATACACATTTTTCTCTACGTTCAGACAGCAGTAAGAACTAAAAAAAGTCCTTCCGGCCTGTGCCGGGAGAAAAGGTAGCTTTCAACTCATTTTATACTCATACACCCGAAGCTAAAATGCTTGGAACACGATTATAGAAGATTCAATCCCGATAATCGTTAATACTGAATTTGAATGCGAATTTCAGCATGAGAGTTACAGCATAACAAGTATCAGATTGTTTCAAAATCTCAGCCACCCTAGAATTTCAAACTGCCCTATTTCAGCCATTTTTTAAGATATGGCCAAAGCAAAAATTGTTCCAGAATCCTTGTATCATGTTCTAACACTTAACGGAAACAATGTTTTGTACATCTTTTTGAATTTTAAAAATGTAAAACTTTTTTAACTGGCCGCCATTTTGGAAAAAGATATCACATAAAGCTGGCCAACGAACTCGGTCGAGACCTTGGTATGTTCTGTACACATGATCAGTCACATTCCTATCGGTTCATAAATATGAGAGTTACAGCATAACAAATATCAGATAGTTTCAAAATCTCAGCCACCCTAGAATTTCATACTGCTCTATCTCAGCCATTTTTTAAGATATAGCTGAAAACAGAAAAGGTTCCAGAATCCTTGTATCACCTTCTAACACTTAACAGAAACAATTTTGTCACTTTATAATTTCTTCGTACATATTTTTAAATAAAAAAAAATAATAATTTTTAAATGGCCGCCATTTTGAAACAAGATGGCGGATGAAGCTGGCAAACGAACTCGGTCGAGACCTTGGTATGTCCTATACAGATACTCAGTCACATCCATATCGGTTCATAAATAAGAGAGTTTCGGCATGACAAATGTCAGATATATATATATATATATATTTCAACATTTGAATGAAGGGTGGTTTTGGGGTCTGGGGGGTCATGATCGGTGAAAATATACCAAAATGTTTTAGAATTACATTCCTCTGAACGGCTGCAATAGGTACCTTTTTGTAATGAAAGCTACCTAAATTAGTTAAAACACTTATTTATCAATGGATTAATATAACAGTACTAACTATACTCTGTCTGTTTAGTTACGGCAAATACAGATATTGCACACCACATTTGCTAAGTTAGATCTATCTTATTCCTGACTCGCTGTGTCCTACTTTTTCATTCACATCGATGCAGTACGTTCATTGAATTCTAAATTACAATGAGGCTACGTTTTATTACCACATTAACAATAGGTAAATGCTAACGAAACAAATACTTCACGTTGTATCATAGTAACTTTATTTTTCTAATTGCTCCTTGAAATTACAAGAGATACCTTTATTCATTTCGTTAGAAATACAATTTGTAGTAAAAGGTAATCAGACTTTTGACATCTTACTTTTCTTTGTATATTTTTATTTCATACGTTTGTAAAAAAAAAAAAAAAAAAAAAAAAAAAAATACTCGGATAAATGTAATGCGACACACATATTTAAAAATTACCCTTAACAAGTAGATCAGAAATTTTAACTCTCTAAGTTGCTATTTGTCAATATTTTTTTACGTTTCGCTAAAACACTTTAAACTTGTTGTAGAAAATAATATTTTAAACAAAATTATGTTTTAATAAAAATCTAAGATGAATGGATATAATGTTTCACCAACAAACCACGAAGAAAAATATGTAAATTAACTTGAGTTTTACGTGCATATTTATGAAAATACAGAAAAACCCTAAGACGGATCTGAAAGTTGCAAATATATTGCTTTTCTCTGCCACACTTTAATGTGTATTTTAATGCATAAAAGCTATGGAATTACGTACAAGTAACTGATATCAGAAATAATAATATTTCAATCCCAAAGAAATGTAGTTCATAATATTATTTCATCATCCTCGAAACCATTAATATTAGAAACATTAATTCAGAAAATGACTGCATTAATATGTCATTACGCAAAAATTCCTTTTTTACATAATTATTTTAACATGTTTCACCATAATGTGCAGAAGAAATGGATTTATCCTAACGTATGCAACATTAATATTAATAAAAAGCCTAATAATATGGGGAATTATAACATAATACGTGAATAGAAAGTACAGACATTCCGTTATTTATTTTTCTTTCAGAATAAAATATATGCTCGTTCTGAAAGAAATAAACCTCATTTAAAAACAAAACATGTTTAAAAACTAACTAGCATTAATTTAGTGTTTCTTAAATCTTTTATCGTGAAAATAAACAAATAAAAAGCATTATGTTAGGAACGACGGCGAAAAGATTAGAATCAAAGATTTTTTTTAATCATACATTTTATAATTTCCAATAATAATATTTCAATCCCAAAGAAATGTAGTTCATAATATTATTTCATCATCCTCGAAACCATTAATATTAGAAACATTAATTCAGAAAATGACTGCATTAATATGTCATTACGCAAAAATTCCTTTTTTACATAATTATTCTAACATGTTTCACCATAATATGCAGAAGAAATGGATTTATCCTAACGTATGCAACATTAATATTAATAAAAAGCCTAATAATATGGGGAATTATAACATAATACGTGAATAGAAAGTACAGACATTCCGTTATTTATTTTTCTTTCAGAATAAAATATATGCTCGTTCTGAAAGAAAAAAAACCTCATTTAAAAACAAAACTTGTTTAAAAACAAACTAGCATTAATTTAGTGTTTCTTAAATCTTTTATCGTGAAAACAAACAAATAAAAAGCATTATTTTAGAAACGACGGCGAGAAGATTAGAATCAAAGTTTTTTTTAATTATACATTTTATAATTTCCTATAATAATTAAAAAATGGATTAAGTAAATTATCCGGGTCAGATCATACTCACTGCACGAACAATGGTGCCGAAAATATAGATTGTCATAACCCTTTTTATTATTATTATTATTATTATTATGAATTCTTCATTTAAGGGCATTTAGTGAATATAATATAGTTGCCATATTAAATACAGTGGCAGAAGTATTTATACACGTATATGGTATGATATAGCATAGATATAGATAAAAACTACCATCGTTAATACCGTTTATTGTTAAAAGCCGTCAATTTAATGATATGTATTTAATAAATGTATACTAAATTACTGTTTTGTATTATTTTAGTTTGCTTTTATATTATTTGTAATTTTTATGTATTTATTAAATGAACGTTTTGAACACGATTGGCGATCGACAACGATAAGCAATATTGGATATTAACAATCATATCTACCTGCCCCGGATATTACGTAAGTACCAAAACAAATAAAGTTGGAATCTATTAATTTTGTAAAATACGACACCTCGAACGATTTGTTCAACAGATTTTATGTGTTTGAAAAGAGTATAACTATACATACCCTCATTTTCATACTCAGAATAAGAGCATTTGTCATTAACTGCTCTAAAATTATTCGCACAAACAACTTGCTTAATCATTTGTACTCCCACATCAGTACTTATACATAAATATTTTTTCGCATTTATGATTCATAAGTTAGTTTCATATCATTTTCAAGCCTAATCATGCTATTTCAGCACTAATATGATTGTGATGCACACTATTGTAATCATCATCTAATGTACTTGACACACACTGATCATTAAGACTCTCATCTATCAAAATTATGCCTGTAATTAACCAGAACAACATTCACTACTAATTAAGACTCGATACTTCAAAATAATTAGTCGCTTGGATGCAATTATGTGCATGTTCCCTCAGAGTTAAATCTAATCGATCTGTAATGCCTCTGATTAAGTTAGTCAAATGGACCGGGAAATTCGTTTTAAATGAAATTATTCTACTGCACAAGAGTTTAGACAACGTAATTTAGAAGGACAGAGTTCAAGCTATAACATCATCAAGCACAATAGGATATAGCTCTTTATCAAACTTTGTTTTAATCAACACGTTCAACCAATGAAAAATAAAAGCATCATATGATAGAATTTAATACTTAACTAATACATTAGATTATAATACTTAACTAATACATTAGATTATGATGCTTAACTAATACATTAGATTATGGTACTTAACTAATATATTTATTAGCATAATAAGTTTTCTATTTTAAATATATTTCTGCAGCATATTTGTAAATGATTGTTTTTGTTAAACGAATTTTTACGCTGTTAATTTATCCCTCATTTGATTACTCTTAGATGATTATTTTTTACAAGGAAGTTTTCAATATTCAATACAAACTGTGAAAACGGAATCGTTAGGGACCGGGAAAAAATTAAGTTTTTGCAGGTGTAAATGTATGGCATTTCTACCGTCGGCACCATCGTGTTTTCACATTTAATACAAGATTTCGGTATAGATAAGTTCCGATTTCGCAAGTTTCACCGGATAAAAATCCTTAAGAAATATAACACAAATAGCATAATTTCGAAGCACAGTAGGATCCAGTTGTTTGTCAAACATCAATAGGCACTCCAAGTGAAAAATAAAACTATTATATGATAGAACTTAATGCTTAACTAATAATTTATTTATTAATATAATAAAAATTTCTACATTCAATACATTACACAGGCCTACAAAATTTAACTTTTTGTCTGGGGTTTTCATGAATTTATGTAAATTGTAAGAAATATGCTATGCTTATTTCAAAAATAATATCCATTTTTATGTATCACGGCGGGATTTTTTACAAATAAGAAACTAAGAATTTGGAATTTGAGAATATACAATTTACACAACATTCATTAAAAAATTTACAAAAAAATCAGATAAATAAAATCATATATATATATATATATATATATATACAAATGTGTGCGTATGTTTTATAAGGAAGTATATTCCAGTATGTACGGCAAAATTACTTTTCTTTATCATCAAAAGAACGTTTGTGTCCTTTAGATTTTGAAGCTGGTTTAGTGTCTCTTTTAGCCCCCAGCAGTACTCTGCAAACATGCTGACATTCCAATGTCCCTGATAGCGTTTTTCCATGCATTTTATGTCCTGGTGAAATTTCTCACCTTGCTCTTAACTCATTTCACCAAGATTTTCAGGAAAATATTCAAGATGGGAGTGCCGAAAATGTATTTTTAAAATCATGTTACAACCTAGTTTTTGAAAGGTTTGAAGCATTTTTTCAACGATCGTTGCATAGTTAGGATCTTTGTAATTTCCTAAAAATTTCTGAGTAAATGTCTTTGTAACTAACCCATGCATCTTTCTTGACTGATTTCATTTTTTCCTCAAATTTTTCTTCCTTCATTAATCGTCTTATATCTGGGCCGACGAACACACCTTCTTTGATTTTACCTTCCGATAAATGTGGAAAACTTCATTTAAATATCGAAAACAATCCCCCTGTTTTAGCTAAGGCTTTTACGAATTGTTTCATTAAACCTAATTAAATGTGCAGGGGAGGCAAGAGGACTTCTTTTGGATCAACTAAGTTCTGTCGAATTACATTTTTTGATCCTGGATTTAAATCTTTTCTTGCAGGCCATTCTTTCCTTATCCAGTGTTGGTGTTTAGCTCGGTTATCCCACTCTCATAAGAAAGAGGGCATTTTGGTATAGCCGCCTTTCTGATTGACATTGATAAAATTTTAAAATCCCCACAGATTTGCCATTTAAATTCTTGATATTTTGGCGCCATCTATATTTATATTTCACATGCTTTAGTGCAGTATTGTATTTTAACATTTATTAATGTCATTTTACTAAGAAATTTTTGTTTTTATTAAGAATGTATTTTATTTAATAAATATTGCACATTAATTTTATTAAGAGGCACCCCCTCCTTTTTTGTTTTGTGAAAAAACTGTGGGTGATAGCAAGAAACTAATGTCATATTTGTGATCAGCGTGACTGATTTACTAAGAAAAAAGTGTTATTCTACAAACCCCAGATTTATGTTGACCTGTGTTATTGTAATATATTTTAAATGTTTCTTTTAAACATAATTGCATGGTATTTATTGATCTTTGTTTACTCTTAAATTCGTTTTTTTTTACTTGTTTTTAATGTACAAGAATCTTTAAGAAATACAGTTTAGATAGCGAAATTTAGATGGACAGAAGTTTAAGCTTATAGAATATGAAGCGCGATAGTATCCAGTTCTTTGTCAAACATAGTTTAAATCAACACGCACACTAAGTGAAAAATAAAATTATTGTATGATAGAAATTAATGCTTAAATAATACATTTATTCATTAATGCAATAAAAAATTTTACTTTCAATACATGACTGTACTATATTTTAAATGTTTCTTTTTAATAAACCTAATTTTGTGGTATTAATTTATCTTTGTTTACTCTTAAATTCTTTTTTTTTTTTTTTTCGTACAAAGATGTTTTCAATGTACAAGAATCTTTAAAAAATAACTTTAGATAGCGAAATTTAGAAAGATAGAGTTTAAACTATAGCATCATGAAGTTTCTTTGTATACTCCAATCAATACTTATAATATTAAATGCAAAATAAAAACATTATAGAATGGAATATAATATTTAACTAACTCCTTAACCTAATAAATGTTTCTAAATATAATACTTGCGTGTAATTTATTTGTAAATGCTTCTTTTTATTAAACGTCATTTTACGTTGTTAATTTACTGTTATTTTAATTACTTTTAGACTATTTTTTTAACATTTTCGAACATATTTGAAAAGTGGTTATAACTTCGATTCGTCTGTCATCTGGTCAATTGGACTTTCTCAATATGTCATAAATATACTCAAACTATCATTTAACTTGTATATGTCCTGGATGTTTAATATAGAATGTGTTTTTTTAATAAAGTGTGTAGAATTTATAAATCGTTTGCAAGGACGCAAAAAAGAATCCTGTTGCATTATGGTGCATGGACAAAAATCGTTTGCGATGCAATTTAATGACGTTACGATACTTCAAACATTATGAAATTGATATGCATCACGGAGCTAGACTGCAACATGATTTCTGTGGATTATAGAATATGTTGCATTTTAGTTAGTTTACAGGGATGCACAAACGAATTCCATTATATTATGATCGATAAGGAAAATGGTTTGTGGTGCATTTTAATGATGTTACGATACTTCACACATAATGAAATTGATGTGTATGATTGATGTATACTACAGTATGTTTTCGATAGATTATGTAGTGTATAGCATTTATCATTCATTTATTGATTAAAATATTATTTAAAAAATAAAAATAATTAATTTAATTAAAAAACCATTAAAAATTTTTTAATGGACTGACTATTTCCGGTAATGGCGCCTTCCGCTCTGGTATGCATTTTTAAACTTTACTAATTTTTAATGTATTATATGATGTGTATAAATTTTGTATACAATATACAATGATGCGTGAAAACCTTCGCACACATTACCCGAGAAGGACAGCAACTGCTGTAATGCAGGATTTTTACTGCGTTAATTGGTTTTTAAATTGTTTATTTACATATTTCATTTCATTGTATGAAAAATGAAACAACAATATTCTGTTAGTGTTTCATAAGCTTACATGCTTTTTTGTTTATTTGTTTGTTTATTTGTTTTTTACATATAAGTGTTCAATTTATGAGAATCTTTAAAAAATGGAATTTAGATAATGTAATTTAGATCAATGTATAGCATCAGGAAGAGCAAACAGATTTAGTTCTTTGTAAAATTTTATTTAAGTCAACATGTACAACAAATTAAAAATAAAATCATTGTATGATTGAATTTAATACTGGGTGTGCAGGAAATATCTATAAATTTTTAAAATGCATTAAATTAGAACAAACGAGATACATAATTGCGGTTTGCTCTTAAAGCATTGTCAGTGGATTTTCGTTTAATAAAACAGTTAAAAAAATCTCAAAAAGACACCGATAGGGTGTACTAACACGAATGCACTTTCCGGAAGGACACAAACAAGAATGATTTAAAAGAACTGACTACTCGGTGGATCCTTTATTCGATTGAATCTTCAATGTCGAGAATAGAACAAGTTACTACGTACCGGAAATCATTTTCATCTTTAAACGATTTTTGTTATCGGAAATTTCGAAAAACATTCATTGCAAGTTTTTAGTTTACAAAATATTTGGCAACACTCGCTCAGTAATTGTTTTACATACCAAATTGATCGTAAAATTGAATGAGGAATCAACCAAATGTTCTTGTATAGCTATCCCCATATAATGCCCAAGATTCATTCGCGTTAGGAATGCACCCTCTATGAGTTCAGTATTGGGAAAGAGAGCATACTTTGAGAAGTATATTTTCCCATTTACCTCATTCTATTATCAATTTTGTTGTGTGATGTGCAACATTACGTTTCTGCTGTGAAACATCTAAATATTTTTAGGTACGTTCATTGTATATATATTTTTTTAATTGTTAAAGTCTGATAAGAATATTATTTTTTAAATTAGAAAATATAAATCGTTTTGCTTTATTTTTAGAGTGTTTTTGAAGTGGTACTTTTAAGTATCGTCGCACAGTGGCGATATTTTCTAAAATTTTGGTCAAAAGAAATAGTTTATTGTCCATACTTCATCGGTGAATTTTTTCTCACCCACATCAAAGATAACAAAATTTTGGTGCCAACAAGCAAGACAATAATCAATTATTCAAAACAAACATGATTAATCGAATTTCTGCTAAGTTACGGTTAAAAGTAACAATTTATTAATGATAAAAAGATACTGAATGCACAAAATGGAACATGACATTACATTAATTAATTCACAGTGAACGAAACCAAAACAAAAGAAGAGCACGAATATTACATTTTTATGATTTAATCAAAATATGTTAATATTTTGAGCGGTTTCATTCCTTATTTTATCTTTAATTTGTTTATTATTTATTTATTAACATTGTATTATGATTGGCAATAAATAATTGTTAAAATTTCATAACTTCATTATATACTTTTTATTAAAACACAGAATATTTAGCGATTATTTCAAGAACATAGGCTATATAATATATATATATAGCCTATTGCGTCATATTGTCATAGGCCGAGGCTAACGAAAAACACAGGCTACCGCGGTGCATTCCACTTATCTTTTTTTACAGACCGCTAGAGTGACGTGATGCTCTTTTCGTACACCTTCATCGGCGCATTCGAGCATCACGTGACTCCCGCGGTCTGTAAAAAAAGATACGCGTAAGGCACCGCGGTAGCCTTTCTTTTTCGCTAGCCTCGGTCATAGGCTATATATGTCTATAAACTATATAGGCTAGATATCATGGACTAGAGTATCATAGGCTATATATAAATATAGCCTATGACTTTCGGGAAGCGAAGGCAAACATTTTGGCATCACATTTATTAAAATCCATCCACCCATTCTCATTTTATCAGCGAAGAACGAATGTTACATTGTTCACAGTCAGAAACGTTACTGCAAGCATTCGGGTAGTTAAAAAAATAATTAAATAACTGACATAAATTTAAACAAGAACGAAAAATTATGCGCCAAGCATAGATTATGTAACACTTTCCAACACTTCCAAAATAATTTTACAAATGATTACCGTTTGATAAGCTGAATGATAACATCTAAGTAAACAATTTGGAAAACGCATAACATATTTAAAAACGTAATTTCAGGAATTTCCAACATATACAATATTCGGAAAAATATCCGAAGACTTTTATTCAGCCCTGTATATGATGATATTTGTATATATACTACATAGGATGCTAAATTTTAGTTTAGTTAGGAAGCGCGTAGCACAGTTTAAAATTCTCCTTCTGGAGTTTCTGTCAATAAACGGAAATGTGTTCGCGAACTTTTGCGCTGCCCTGTATATGATCTACAGAATTTATTCACACCAAGTAATAGACAAAAAGTGAGTTCAATTTAAAATCGCTTTCAGCAACTTAAAACGCACTTCCAGGAATTATTCTTAACAGACAGTAGAGAATTCTTTTGTGTGTCCCTGTAAATGAACGATGACTGCTATACACACACTATTCTGTAGTAAGCGTCTTGTAATGCACCTTAGTGATATATATAAATTTCAATGCATTTAAAATAGTGAAACATTATTTAATTAAACCGCAGACGATTTTTCTCCGTAGACGTAATGTAACGGAATTATTTTGACTGTCCCTGTAAAGTAACTACAAGTGCTATGCACACCCTATTTCATATTAAGCTTCTTGTAATGCACCTTAGTGATATATATCAATTACAATGTGTTTGAAATTGTGTAACATCATTAAAATAAACCGCAAATTATTTTTCCCCATAGACCGTAATGTAACAGAATTCTTTTGAGTGTCCCTGTAAAAAAACTATAAGTGCTACACACTTCAGTTGAAATAGCGAACATGCTATAGATAACGACAATAACATATAAAAATTGCAGGGCAATCCGAGCATATGTACAGGAGTTAGAGCAGGGACAGACGGCAGACGGCCATACGGCAGACAAACAGAAGTCAAACACTTTTCAACTAGGTTGGAAAGTGTTAAAAACGAAATAATTTTCAAGCACGTTTTATTTATAATCAATCGTCAAAAAAAATAAATAAATAAACAGAAAAATGTAATATCTATGATACTTGAAATTCACTTACGAAAGTACTTGCTCGTTTCACTTCTTTCTCTCTCTTGCAAAAATATGCTTATAATATAATAATAGTTTTCAAAATAACGTCAACCAAAACCTAAAACTATCAGATTAATGTTTGTACATCCAAAGAAATAGCAAAAATTCAAAATACTTTTCATTTTTTTTTTAAGCTAAACATCATTAGTAGTGAGAGAGCACTTTCAAAAAACATTAGTGAGATAGCTAATGCTTAGCACGCATAAAAAATAAATAAAACTGATCTTAACCTTCTAATTAGAATGCAAAATACATTTACCTATAAATCAGCATTTTGGTAAGCAAATATTTAGAAATAATTCCCCACTTCTCAGACTAATGAGCTAAAACCTGTTTTTGATGATAACAGATATGAAAATAAATGGCGCAAAACAAACATGATTATTCAGAACTTCTGTTAAGTTAAAGAATTAAAAAAATGCAAATAATTAAAGGACTGAGATAGCTTTAAAAATCAAAATAGTTTCCAAGCACTTCCTATTTATAACATTTACCCAGTAATGAAATACAGGGTGTTTAAAAAATTACCGGTATATTTGAAAAATCAATAAAAACTAAACGGACAGCGATAGAAATACACCGTTTGTTGCAATATGCTTGGGACAACAGTAAATTTTCAGGCAGACAAACTTTCAAAATTAGTTACAATTTTCAACAACAGATGGTGTTGAAGTCTGTAAAAATCTAAACCACGATATTTTCCACATATCCGCCATGCGCAGCAATAATATGGCATAGTCTCTGAACTAAATTACCAGAAACCTTTGTAAACATGTCAGGCGGGATGGCTTCACATGCAGAAGAGATGTACTGCTTCAGTTGTTCAATTGTTTCTGGATTGTGGCGGTACACCTGGTCTTTCAAGTGTCCCCATAGAAAGAAGTCACAGGTTTACAAAGGTTTCTGGTAATTTCGTTCAGAAACTAAGCCATATTATTGCTGTGCATGGTGGATATGTGTAAAATATCGTGGTTTAGATTTTTCTAGACTGCAGCGCCATCTGTTGTTGAAAATTGTAACTAATTTCGAAAGTTTGTCTGCCTGAAAATTTACTGTTGCCCCAAGCATATTGCAACAAACGGTGTATTTCTATCGCTGCCCGTTTAGTTTTTATTGATTTTTCAAATATACCGGTCATTGTTGAAACACCTTGTATATAGAAATATGTGATTGCCGTCAAACTTGAAATTCACTTGAGAAGGCATTTGCTAATTTCGCATTTTCTCTCCCTTATGACAATATACGTAGAATTTTTATTGGATGATTATCAACAAAAATTCAAACTATAAAATTAACGTTAGTACTAGATTAATTATAACACAATTATTCAAATTGGCAAAGACTCCTGGCTTAGACTTTTTCGCCCAGTTGGGAAGATTACATATCATAAAACGTTAGTACATTAAAACCTTATATATACCAAACAGCGGACACCTCTATTTAGCAAACACTTTTTCAGCCCCCAACATAAACATTATTTGCATATTTTGACCTCTAAATAACGGACAAATTTGGCGCTACTGAGATGTTTATTATTTACAGGTTTTATTGTACATACAAGATCAAAAAGCAGTACTTAAAAACACTCTTCATTTTAAAACTAAACATCATTAGTAATAAAAACATGTAAAAAACAAATCTTATGAGATAGCTAATGCTTAGCACGCATACAAAATAAGTAAAACTGTGCCTCATATCCTAATTAGAGAGATCAGCATTTTTCTAAGAAATCATTTAGAAAAAAATTCCTCATTCCAGATTAAAGATTGAAAACAAATTGGATGATAACAAATGTGAAAATAATCAATTATTCAAAAAAAAAAAAACATGTTTAATCAATACTTCTGATAAGTAACAGCAATTAAAGATATACAAGTCGTTATATAACTGAGGTAACTTTAAAAAATAAAATAATTTAAAAACACTTATTATTTATAATCATTCGGCAAAAACGAACTAAATAGAAAAGGAAATTTTTGTCGTACTTGAAATTCACTCATAAAGGATCTTGCAATATACCTAGGCTTTTTATTAGATAATTATCAAAACCACGCCAACCAAACCTTAAAACTAGCAAATATATGTTAGTATATCCAAAAAAAATAGTAACACATTTAAAAACACTATTCAATTTAAAACTAAACCTCATTAGTAATGAAAGCACTTTATAAAAAACATGAATGAGATTGCTAATGTTTAGAACGCATAAAAAATAAGTAAAACTGGTCCTAGTATACTAATTAGACAGAAAAATAAATTCACCGATAAATCAGTATTTCGGTAAGAAATTATTTAGAAATTATTTCTCACCCTGACTAATGAGTTAAAATAAGTTTTCGATTGTGACAAATTTGAAAATAATCAATGATTCAAAACAAACATGATTAATCAAAACATATTTTCAGTTACATTAATTTTTAAAAATGCCAATCATTAAATAACTTTAAAAAGCAAAATAATTTCCAAGCATTTCTCATTTATAATCATTCCCCAGAAATGAAATAAATAGAAAAATGCGATTTCTTTTACACTTGAAATTCACTTATGAAAGCATTTGCTCATTTCAATTTTTTCTCTCTTATGACAAAACACGTGGGATTTTTTTGGATAATTAACATAATTATGCCAACCAAAACCATGAACTATCAAATCAATGTTAATATATCCAAAAATAAATAGCAGCATTTAAAAGTACTATTCAATTTAAAACTAAACCTCATTAGTAATGAAAGAACGTTAGATAAAAATTAATGAGATTGCTAATGCTTAGCATGCATAAAAAATAAGAAAAACTGAGCCTAGTATTCGAATTAGAGAGAGAAAATAAATTCACATATATAAATCAGTAATTTGTTAAGAAATTATTTAGAAATAATTTCCCATCTTGACTAACGTGTGAAAATAAGTTTTTCATAACAAATTTGAAAATAATCAATGATTTAAAACAAACATGATTAATCAAAACATCTTTTTAGTCATAATATTTTTAAATAAATGCAATTCATTAAATAACTAAAATAACTTTAAAAAGCAAATTAATTTCAAAGAACTTCTTGTTTATAATCATTCGGCAAAAACGAAATGAATAGAAAAATGTAATTTCTGTCACACTTTATATGAAAGCTTTTGCTCTTTCTCTCTTATGAAAAAATACGTGAAATTTTTATTGAATAATTGACAAAATCACGCCAACCAAAACCTTAAAACTATCAAATTAATATATAAAAATAGTAGCATTTAAAAACACTACTCATTTTAAAATTAAACATCATTAGTAATGAAAACCCTTTATAAAAGCATTAATAATATTGCTAATGCTTAGCACGCATAAAAATAAGTAAATCTGAGCCTCCTAATTTGACAGGAAAAAATCCCAATAAATCAGTAATAAATTCATCGGTAAAAAAATAGTTAGAAATAATTTGCCACGTAGAATAATGAATTAAAATAGGTTTCTGATGATAACAATTATAAAAATAATCAATGATTCACAACAAACATGATTAATCAAAACGTCTGATTAGTTATCGTAATTTTAAAAAATACAAATCATTAAATAACTCAGAAAACTTTAAAAAGCAAAATAATTTCCAAGCACTTCTCATTTATAATAATTCCCCAGAAATGAAATAAATATAAAAATGTGATTTCTGTCACTTGAAATTCACTTATAAAGGCACTTGCTCATTTCGCTTCTGGTAAAAGCTGAAACTGAAATCAATAAAATTAATCTTCATATTAAAGAAAGTCAGGGAGAAATAAATGCAGATAACTGCGAAAAGGCCAGACTTTATTTGTTTCATTACCGGAATGAGTTTATTTTTGAATAATATTCAAATGATTTTTCACAGGGCTCTTAAGGAAATGTTATTGAGTCCGTTATTTTAAAGTAAGCATCTCAAGTGATTTCTTCCTTATGAAAATATTAAAATTAATAACTTTTCCATGACAGTTCCAATATTATTTGAAGTGACTTCGCTTGTTTTTGATGTTTCAAATTATTGTTGGTTTAATGAATAAACGTCTTTGATTTAAGACAATGCATCTTATTTATTGAATATAGCTGTGTTCTTATTCTTTTTCCGAAAATAATTTCGATGGCAGTAATTCTTACATAAGAATGTTTCTAAAGAGAATTAAAAGAAAATCTAAAAACAAGTGGTATTTTAAAAAAGTTTAAAAAGAAAAGAATTGTAATTCTTGAAAAAACTTCAATACTTTTAAAATGGTTATTTTATTAGTAAAATTTCGTAATTCTTATTTCGTAAGATTGAGTCTCTGCGTTGTGATGATATTTATATAGTTTAATAGGGGGCTCTGCCCCCTGCTCGCTACGCTCACCAACCCCCGTTCTGATTTCACACCCTCTTAAAACCTGGTAATGTATCCTGTTTTAAAAAGATGATGATGATGATATCACGAACGGCGACTATCTTCTGTAATCAGGTTATAATGCTTTTTCATTTAATTCATCTTTTTTATTTTTAATATTCATGTGTAAACACAATTTTTATGACGTAATTTTCTTTATTTCCTGCTTTCAACACGTGATCATTTAATTATTATTTTAAACTTTCATTATTGTTTTTAATAGTCTCGCGCAAATACATTTTTTATTTGAGATAAAACATAATCCTTTGCGCTTATTTAGAAATTGGCAATAATATTAAAAAAGTGACTTTTTCAATAAAAGATTTTTTACTCGATTTTTAAGGATTTTTTGAGTTTTTATTGTCCGACCGTGATAATTTTTTTTTTAATATCTAAAAGCTTGTTATATTTCGCGTCTGGTGGTATTCGAATCCGTAGGATGGCTAGAAAAAAAGTAATAGCTCCTCAAAAAAGTCCCTAGTAAAAAAGCGATGAGAATAACCGGGAATATCTACGCAGAATTTGATTGGTTCATTCCTAAATCGTTTTTGGCTCAGTTCCAGATTACTTTTTTTTAATATAGAAGGATTTGTCATTTGAAGAACAAGAAAAACATTCGCTTACGTTATGCAATATTTTCTTAATTCCTAATACTGAATTAAAGTAATTAATATTAAATTATACATTAAATTCCCTGTGTATATTTATTGTTTTCTATTACAGAACAGCGAAACTTTTAAATGGGGAAACATCGCCATTTTTAAATAGATACCAATGTGCCTTTTCAATCATATTTGTTATCAGATCTACATATTAAGCCATTTCTGCTTTGGAGTTACTGAGGAAATATTAGTCTGTAGATTTGAACCATTCTGACATATCAGCAGTCAGGCGTAAAGGCTTTCAACTAATGCAAATTGAACCTGCATGTTTACCACTGTGTTAGTATCATCTTTAGAGTAATTACTATAGAAATCCGATACCACTGGTTTACAGTCAGTTATTACACAGTATTTCGTACAAATACCTTCTGCTACTACAGAGTGTCGTATTTTGAGAAACAGCCATTTACAGCATCTATCAACAGGTTCAAATATTTGAAATGTAACAAGGTGAAAAACACACGATGTAATTGAACAAGGCATGATGTTACAGTATATAAAAATACTACCTGGCTTAGCAACCCTTTTTCGAGTTTGGGGGAACAAAAGAAATCTAATTTAATTCTATGTTTAGAAAATATTTATAATATTAATTTTAATAATTTCTTATTATAAGAAGTAAATCATGTTTAATCCTGTTACATGAATTAAAAATAACTAAAGTTACATTTTGCAAGTAACGTGATTTTGATGTAACTGTAGTAGAATGCCTTTATAAGAAAATGGCAACATACGGGGAATAAAATGCTATTGGTCGGGAGGATTTTTGTAAAAATTTGGAGAGCTTGCCATTATTTCCAAGCTAATGTCTGTGCGTCGAAGCGAATTCATCCAGACGGGTATCGCTATGTTCTGTAATGTGGATTGCTATTGTTTAAAATCTCAGCATACGCACTATACGTATATTCAGACTCCATGCTAAAAACTCGATGTTTTCTATCGCGGAATTTTTTATTCCAAGCATGTTCGGAGGTCAGAATCGTAGCTAGCAATCGTTTGGTTATTGCTCTTGCAGAGTTATAGCAAATCTTGGCGGTAATCGTACTTGACGGTAAATACTTCTGGTGCCTTTATTTAAATTTTGTTTTAAGCTGCTTTATTGTGCGTGCGCAGTAGCCGCGTGGCAGGAGGTAAATCTGAGGACTTCATTTCGAATTCAAGCTGCAATATTTTTTTTAATGGAAATGTTTAGCTTTTTTAAATATTTAATTACGTTATAAAATATTATTTGATGAAAAAATAGAAAGTTTCGATTTTTTAATGTTTAACTAAGTTATAAAAATATTTTGAAACAATATTAACAATTTACATAATGGAAATTTTTTTAATATTCGTTATAGTGATTGCGGTTACGAATTTCCTATTTTTTTTAATGGGCATGAAGCGCTTATACATATGTTGGTGATCATGGATTTCACGAATGCCATGCATTTTTTAGATTGCTACAGGACGAGGATCAGGAGGTATCCAGTGATGTTTTTTGTTATTATCATGGGTGCGAAGCATTATACATACGTTAGGGATCACGACTTTAACGAATTTCATGCATTTTTGAGATTTCTGAACGACGAGGTAGCTCCATCCAATAAAGGTTTTTTTTTTTTTTTTTTTTTTTTTTTTGTCATGGACGTGAAGCGTGCATACATGCACTAGCGATCGCGGTTTTCACGAATTTCGTGTGTTTTTTAGATTGCGAGAGAATGAGGGCCGAACCACGAAGAGGCGAGACGAGTTCAGCAGATTAATCATTATGTTGTAAAGAAACATATTTTTGCTTTATTTTGTTTGCAGAAATTGAAAAAAATATTTGATAAATAGAAGTAAATTACTTATTTACGATTTTATAAAAATATTCACAAAACATCATTAAATTGTTAAATTACAATTTTAAAAAGTTTTTTTAGGGTTTCGTTCATCTCACGAAACCCTATTACTCCCGCTTCGTTGTTTGTCTGTCACAGAGCCGGTTCGCAGAAACTATATAACTTACAAACATGAAATTTTGTGTACTTATAGCTAAATATTTACTATGAAGCTCAAAATCATAAAATTTGAAAAAATCGTATTATATTTTAATATGTAGAGATAAAAACCAAAAATCCAACAGCCTTTTCCTATTAAATTTAAACATTTTTCGTTATAGCCGTTGCCAGCAATTAAAAATCCGCAATAAAATTCTTTTTACAGTAATTAATTTTCTATTGAAAGGTTTCTGCGTAAAAAATGAAAATTAAATAAAAAGTTTCACAAATTGAAAAAAAAAAAAGGATTAATATGACGCCATATTGGTAGTAAAACAAAAATTTTCAAACATTTCTCAATAATACAAGGAGTATGAGTATGTGTAAATACAGAAAGCAGCTTAATATGACGTCAAATTAATCTGAAGTCATAATGGAAGTTTAACGGATTTTACAAAGGTTTGAAAATAATACAAATACAGTATATCAATATGAGTAATAGTGAATAGTAAATATATGAGTTTGAGGAACGTATTGAATCATGATAAAAACCCGAATACGGAAATATTGGCATACTTTAACATTTTGAAGGTCTCTATGCAACATGTTCAATTTTGAAATAGATTTTTTTTTAATATCGCATTTAGTCCACATAACGGCTATTATTATGACAGAGTATAATAGCGGGTTGATTCAGATATTTAAAAAAAAAAAAAAAAAAAAAAAACGAGAAAATAGACCGGTAAATTAATTTTTACTTTATAAAAAACATGACTGTTATTTTTATTATTTTTATTTTTTTATTTTTTTTTAATGAAATTTATTTGGATTTATTAAAGAAAAGGTAAAGTGTTTTGAAAGGAATATTAAACGAAACCCTTTGTGCTATCTTCCATCACACTTACCCACTTTTTTTTTTTTTTTTTTTTTTTTTTTTTTTTTTTTTTTTTTTTTGTTAAATTTAGTTTTATTTTTTATACGAGAATTGTCTTTGAACTCGTTTTAAACTTTTTAATATTAATTTTATTTTTCTTCATCTTTTGTTTATCTTCATTAAATATATTTCTCTTTATTTTCAGGTGAGTTGTGAATTTGTTTATCTAAATCAATTTCATATATTATTGGATGTCAATATATATCAAGATACATTGCACATAAGTAAGTTTTTTTTTCCTTCTTGAAACTTTTAATTGTTATTTTCTTTGAAATGAAAAACATTTATAAATTTCCAATAAACTTATATTTCTTTTCAAATAAATAATATACAAAGGTGCCCTGAATATATTATATCAAAGGTATATATAAAGAGCAGGGGTCGGCAACCTATGATCCGCGGGTCACTGAGTGACTCATTTCTTATTTCAAGTAATCCGTTTCACATTCGGACCGGTTCAGATTTTTGAAAAAACAAGAAAAGTAGACCGGTAAATTTTTACTTTATAAAAAACATGTACCTTTTTTTCTGGAAAATGAAATTTATTTAGATTTTTTAAAGAAAGGATAAAGTGTTTTGAAAGGAATATTAAACGAAACCCTTTGTGCGATCTTCGCTTACACTTAACCACTTGTTTATTTGTCTTCAAGCTCACAGAATAAAAACTAATATTAAGTATACTTAGTTTTAAATAATAAAACGTTTAAAAAATTAATTTAAAAAGTTAGTGAAGACAGATATTACCAAGGTAGTATTTGTAATTGTATAAAATTCATTAAACAACTTTCAGCAGATTACCCACTATGTTTTAAAAAACGTATTTTTGGTTTATTTATGTTTGTAACGTATTTTCTCCAACACCAGTGCAAAGTCGTCAAAATTTGTGAGACAACTTCATGGAAACTGAGCGAGCTAAAACCGATCAAATTGCAAGCTACATTTCCGACTGCCGAACATGCGTGAAAAAAAAATATGTTGTTCTATCACAGTCCCTTCACTTACATTTTAAACGAATTCGGAAAATATGATTTCATACGGACCAATATTATTAATTAAAATCTTTCAGCTTTGTGATAATAAGCTTACTAAATGTCTCACAAAAATGGAGTAATTCAGTTGCCATCTTTAAAGAAACTTCGTTAGAAGTTATTAAAAAAAACATATCGGAAACTAATTCAAATTTTAAAATTCTGAAAGCTTATATGACATCAGATCCTCGCGGATAACTGGGTTTAATTTCTTCGGGCTGTGTTCCATATTCTAGGAGGAGGAGTTGTGAAATACAAACAGACAGTCACTTTTTAATATAATAAATGAAAGAAAATAAGAATAGATAAACAGATTAAAATGCCATTTATAACTCATTCTTTAAAAACTCATCAACCAATAATCGTTCAGTTAGAAATTAAGAAATTGAAAGTAAGATTATAGATACAATTCTGATATTTTTCTTATGCAATGTATCTTGTAACCAATTGAACTTGATATTAATTTCATCTTCAACATAAAATGAAAATCTATCTTCCGTTCACAGATTTCAATTTAGCGCCAAAATGCAGTATTTTATGAATTTGATCTTATGGTTAATCCGCTTTTTTTCTTTTTTAAATTTTTTCTGGGCATACTATTGCCACTTGTGGTAACTCTAGCTTAATTACTTTACATTATCGTAACAAACTATATGATCATTGTTGAGATAGATCTTTAAAAAGTTTCTAAATTCAGCTACAATTTCTAAACAACTTTTATTCGAAAGTACATGTTTTCCTTATTCGAAAATGTAAAAATTGAAATTATGAGAAATTTATAAGTGATGTATGAGCGATAAAAATAGCAACCGGTGATTTGGCATATGTCCCAAGCGGCCTACACAATTCTGTCGCGCTAGAAATGTTCGTAGTGAAATAAATAAGACTTTGTAGCTAATATTAATATTTGTAATCTTGCTACCTGATAAATCAATTGTTAAGATATTTCACAACAAAAGATGATACATGAACAATATTTATTCGGTGTTAAGACAGATAAACTAGTTACGCTTTATAATTTTAGATTTTTGAAGTATTAGGGAACCATAATTTGAAATTTGTTTTCTTGCTGATTTTCGTTGCCTCTATAAAACAGAATCAAGTATGATATTTTATGCTTTATTGCTTTTGAGGACCATCAAAAATAGAAGACATATGCAGCAAAACGATTGATTTTTCAGATAAATAAATACCATTATAGATTAATGTACTATTTATTGAAGTTAATGTTATAAAATTACATTTTTCATGTAATAAAACATTTGGTGCTATTGATTTGTCAAAAAATATTTATATGATACTGCAAAGTTCTTGACTGTAACTATGGTTCTATATTTTTTATTCTGGAATTTGTTGAAATATCAAAGAATTAATATTTCTTTTAGAAATAAATAAAGTTTTATATGAATGGTGCCATTTATTGAAATACTTTGGAAATAATAAACCTTTAGATAATTGTAATAAAGATTGTTTCTAGATTTGCTCCTCCTATTTGTATGGACCATTAAATAACATCTATGATATTATAATTCAGTTTTCTTTTTTAAAGAAATTGAAAGACTTATTGAAATGTTTGGCGTCCGGCTACAAAAATTAAAAGTAAGAAAATAAGAAACAGCGTAATGTAATTAAAAAAAAATTAATAGAAGGTTATATATAACTGGATAAAAAAGAGCTAACACATGCTTTATTCATTACATTCATGAATATATTTGAAATACAAAAGTCTAGCAGGTCTGTTAGAATTGAAAACTTAAAAATGAGTTCCATTCAAATTAATTATTAATAAACTTTGTAAAATGTCATATTCGATTTTGTTTCTTAAATTATTTCTTATTAAACTCACACGAAAAAAAAATCCTCTTTCACGCAACAGCTGGTATAATAGCTGAATATAAGTTACTTTTTGTATCTATTAATTAGTTTCATTAGGAACAAATGAGGGGTTCGAGGCAAGAGAGTGCCAAGCCACATTTTTGAACTTCTGAGATATTTCAATTTGAAAATTTGATCCAATACTCAAATCAAGATATATAATCTACAGTTTTTTCGCCAACGTCTTAGTAACATTTGAGGTATTCTGAATAACAATATGGCATTTCTTTAATGATATTACTATTACGTTCTTTGTAAATTAGCTATCTTCATTGAGGGATAAACACCTGGGGCAAAAACGAAACCTGTCACAGATGCTGCCACCAAGTAACATGAGAAACAAATTATATGTTGGATATTATAATTTACAATATTAAGCAACAGATTATAGTGTTAGATTTATTTCACCAAAAATGTGGCTTGGCACTTTCTTTCCCCGATTCCCTCAAATATTTAATCGTATTTAAATATCATTGACTATATTTTAGGCAAAACATTTTCAATATTTAATTATTTCATTTCAATCGGTTCTCGATAAATGAAATTAAATTTAGGAATCAATTTTTCATATTAGCTTTATATCTTTCATTCCGAATAAGCGAAATAAAAAATTTGTTATAGCTTTCCATGTAAAGATGCTGAGCACAACAAGTGGGAATGCGCATCCACATTAAATGTAAAGATTGTATAACCGTTTAATGTATGTTTAAAATATGTATCTGACGTGATTCCTTTTTTTTCTTGGAAATAAAGAAAATATTAACACTCAGATAGAAATATAATAACTGTAATGTAATTTATTCTGAGTTACTTGAATGCATATTGTACGGCATAATTTTATTTGTAAACGTCTGTAGTGCAGTTAATTGGAAAGTCAGAAAAAAAGAACGGCGATGCAGACGACTGAAATAACAATGATATGAATAACAATTTTATCCAATACTAAATAAGAAAAGCACTAAGGCAAATAATCGAGGAAAGTCAAGTGCTATGGAATTCTTTTGGAAGTCTTTGGGAATTCTTTCTTGTTAAGTTGTCCTGCAGTGTACATATCTCCTCAAATAATGATGTCCGTTTTTTATAGAAAAAAAGATGCTCTAAAAGATGCTTTTTTGTGGCGGTAATCTATTAAGCTGGAATAAAGAAGTCTGAATAATACGACAATTTTATTGCATTAAGGGATTTTTTTACTTCTTTATAAGCTCTATGAATATATAGAGAATGAGTAACATGTCCCTTTACCTGAATGGTATAAAAAGAGCATATATAATAGCAAAAATAAGCAAATAAGTGCATTATTTCGATGAAATGTATATTAAATGCAAGTTTTAGTTACGAATTAGGTAACGGTACTATTTTACCTCATTGTGTGAGTGGGAAATTAATAAACGTACTACATCGAAGTTGGTATGCATCTTCTTTTTTTTTTCTTCTTCTTAGTAGAAATATAAATATGAATATGCAGGAAACCTAATATGCGAATCCAATAATGTTAAAGAACGTCTTCTTTGGTAAGTATGGAAAAATGTTTTTAACTGTAATAATAGCAAATTTAATAAATAGACAGAAATGTATCCTATTTTCACAAAAAAAGTAAATAATACAAAATTTGTATCGTATAAGGGATATTTTACTTCTTTGTGAATACTATGAACGTAAAGTGAATATATAACATCGTCAATAGAAAAGCAATATACCGGGTGCGCCATACGTTCGTTAAAACTTTAAAAATTCATTAGAAAGAAACAAATGATATTAAAATATTTTGGATTGCAGGAATGTTGTTAGAATGTGTTTGATCTGGTAACGATAGCATACTGCTGGCATCGAATGAAGAATCTGTGTGCATTGAGGGGTTTTATTGACAGCCTGAGTTGCATAAATCTGCATCATATTATACATGTAGCGCCATCTGTCGGTAACTTTTAACTACTTTTTTTTGTTATTTAAAAAAATCCAATCCCCTTCTAATCCCATTCCTGCAAACTGCAATTTTTTAGCATAATTTATTTCTTTTTAATGAATTTTTTGACGAACTTATGGCGTACCTGGTACAATAGACAAAATAAATACATAATATATCCAATGGTTGGAGTATCATAGAAGTATCTATGATACTCCAACCATTGGATATAATTTACCTAGTTGACAAATACTTTCCTTTGTTCATTATAAATACATAATATTTCAAGAAAACTATTTCTTTTAAGGTCGAACTGTGATCGGCAACCGTATCACAGTTACCCAATATGTGAAATAACGAGGCTAACGAAAAAGACAGGCTACCGCGGTTCATTCCACTTATATTTTTTACAGACCACTAGAGTGACGTGATTCTCTTTTCGTACACCTGCATTGGTGGATTTGAGCATCACGTGACTCCCACGGTCTGTAAAAAAAGATACGCGTAAAGCACCGTGGTAGCCTTTCTTTTTCGTTAGCCTCGTGAAATATACTAACCTACCCCATTGTAACAGAGAGAAAAGCACTACGCCATGATTAGCTTTTTTGTATTTATTGAGAACTTGTAAAAACCAATAATTACGAAAAGTATATACACAGTTGAATGTGAGGATCAGAAGACACTAAAATCTAGTTAAACATCTAAAAAAATTACCTAAATTTATTGGGTTTTATTATACGTCATTGCTGATTATACTTGTTGCAGTTTTTTAACAAGGCTAACAAATGAACTTGCGTTTTAGTATTACTATCAACATTAGTTATCATTTTAAAAAGAGAGCGCTTTTGAGGTACGCTATATTATTCGCTGTATTATCCGTTTGATCCGTTTGATCATCCGTTATTATCAACATAGAGCATAGTTAGGTTGATCAACTTTTATTACGGTGTTATAATGTGACTTTTCAAACTTTCATAACTTTAAAATTTAGAACTTTTTAAGCTTTATATTATTTGTTCAATCAATTTTATAAAATGTAATAAGCGTTTTAAATCAAAAGCTGAAAACATCTGTATGAACTACAGACCCAAAAATTTATTTGAGGGCCTTTGGTCACTTTAAGCATGGTTAATATTTAAGTGGGAGACCAACTGAGAACACAACATGCTGTTGGCTTTTTTAGGTCTATTGTGAACGAATGATTAACCTGCCCGGCTCGTAAACGGCAGTCTGCAGTTCTAAACTCGGCCGTAAAAACATTGCCATGTATAGTCCGGGAAAAAAATCTTCAAACGATGCAATTTTATCACCAAAGTATCGTATAAAGAGATTAGAGAGGTAACGTCCGACTGATATTTGTGTCTATTATGACGGCAATTTTTGAAATAGGTGTCGTGTGTATTTACAGAAAATTGTACTTACTTTTAATTTTAAAATGAGAACACACATTTTTGACATCCTCTTTAAATTCCTTGATCCAAGGAAATCAAAGAGAATGTCAAAAATGTGTCAAGGCAGCCCAGTAAAAGTATAGTTTATATGATTTTTCTTAAATCTTCATAGAGTTATAAAAGAAAATGTTTTAGAGATTTATCCATAAATTTAGAAAATAGAAATAAGATCGCAAGAGGTAAAGTATTATGAATAATCAATTAGTTATCCGAAAATTCATATGGAAATACATTTAAAATAAACTCAATATGTATGACAGAATTTTCTATAAACCTTGTCCGGGTATTTTTATAACACGATATTATCCCCTTAGACCACCAGAATAGTAACATTTTTCTGCTCAAAAACAAATGATTAGAATGAGTTATAAACTTACAACCTGTGATTTTGACGATTGTTATTCGTTTTGTATGAACATTAATGCAGGTTATAATTCATACTTTTTAAATATATATTTCGTGATAATTTTCATAATTAAAAATCGTTTTTGAATCGAAAAAAAAACCTGAATTATATTTGGGTCTGCTGATTATAGCTTATTTAAAATAAATGAATTTAATCAAATGATTTTTTTCTGGGAAGTCAATATAAATTAATTTTGGTCACGTGGATTTAACATTACAATCCTCAAACTTTGACCTCTTCAAATTCTATGAAGAGTTTTAAAAAAAGTACATAAACTATGCCTTTTTTCTAACTGAATTGATCCAAGGAACTCAAGTATGGTGTCAACAGTGGGTGTTACCTTTTAAAAATTAAATTTTCGTACAATTTTAATATGTAGGTGATACCTATTTCAAAAATTGTATTCACATTCGGAAAATAGACGTAATTTACAGTCAAATGGTACTTCTCGCATCTATGTACGATAATTTGGTAATAAAATAGCATGGAAAAATCACTTTGGTTTGCGGACTGTACTTACGATGTAGTACGCACACGCAAAATGCATACTATGGAAAGTTCTTTGGATAGGACGATAGTAGATGTGAAAGAGGTACAGCGAAAATAGATCCCTACCTCTTCCACTAACATTCCAAACTGTGAGAAATCTTCTTAGAGTAATAAAAAATTATAAACAAAACAATCCAAAAGCTCTGTTAAGTCGAACGTGGATGCAGATGATTAAAAAACACTGCGCTTTTCTAAATAATGCAATCAGCATTTAATTACCCCTTTGAAATGTTTACCATGTATTCATTCGAATCTCATTGTTTGAAATCGCATACATTTCAACTAACACCCCCAATTAACATTAAACGTCCAACTTTATATTGTAAATCAGCGGTTCTTACACTTTGTGATCTCACGGACCCCCTTTGATGTAATATGCATTTCGGCGACCCCCAGCAATATTTTTCTTAATATGAGATAAGAAGTTTTTTACATCTTATATATTTTCATTATACATATTCTATGTTTAGTTTAAAAGAAAAACAGCTGCATTAATAAGAAAAATAATTATAACAAATATTTATGATAAATATTTAAAATATGCATGATTTTATTTGTTAGGAAAAGGATGCAGCTGCTTGTTTGGTACTAAATATACAATACGTTATTCAATGTTTGAGACATGTATTCGCAATTCTGCTTCGTTATTCTGTCGACTTCTGCATGTGCTTTTCAGGTGCACAAGGGTAGAGAAAGTATTTTCACACAAATATATGGTGCAGAAGGGAAGAGTAATTGCTTGGGAAGACTATTCTCTTGGAAGCCAATTTTCATGGAACTATCGCATGCTAATCCCGTAAATTGTTCCTGTTCCAAGAAAGTATGGGTTTTGAGGCACTAACTTCTTGGAAATAAAAAGGATATCTTATTCACTCAATTTCTGAATTTGAGGGAGGAAAATAAGTTAATGTATGTTCTGAAAGTTACTTTCAAGTGCTTCAGGTGAACAAATATGTTTTCAATATTATCAAGAGAAATTGTATGTATAGCCACAGGTTTGTAAAAAGCCGACTGACGTTGCGAATGATTTAAAAATATTATTTTCAAGTCGGTTTGCCCAAAAATATTTTTTTTGTTTCTACTTTGAAGTGGATTTTGAAAATGTGTTTCGATTTGTTCTGTAAGCTTAAATACAGCTTATTGAGATTATTAAAAATATCTGTATGTAAGAAAATCAGGGAACATTATTGAAACCATCTTTCAAATGGAATTAGGAGTTTTACTCATTTACGTAAAGACTTTTCTTCGTGGCAGACAGCTAATTTTTGTACACAAAAGCAGGTGTTTGTGTTCACTCTCACTTTTTCACACAAAATTTCAAAAAGTACAAAATTCAATGGATGAGCATTGCTATAATTTACTACTGAAACAACTTCTTTTAATGAAGTCTTCAAATCTGCCCACATTTTTTTTGGCAACCAGCAAGTCACAGTGAATACAAAAGAGTATCCAAAATTCATGTGCTGCTTTAGCTTTAACCAAGATGATCAAAAACCACTAATAGATCCCACTCATAACTTGAACCTCATCTATACATATTGCGACACATATTGACCAGTTTGTTTCATTTTCAAGTATGAAATTGTCTGTGACAGGTGACTAGTGCTGCACTTGCTGTGTTAGTTGTAAGCGATAGCGATTTACAAAAGAAAAAATTGTCATATATCTTCATAACGAATGGAAACTATCATATTAACATTACTGGAAATATCTAAACTCTCATCTAGTTGAAAAAAACGAAAAATGTTTACATGTTCTATCAGTTGGTTCTCAAGATTTTCACACAAGTCTGTGATCCTCTTCATAACACTGAATTAAAGAGGAGAAAACAAATATCCCAAAGAAATATCTGTTTTTCACAGTGATGAATTCAGAGTGCGACTGGGTGTGTGTGTGTGGGGGGGGGTGCGGAATAATCCCTCCGAAGCATTAAAATATTTCGGTTTTTTTCTTAATAAAGATACGGAATGGAAATTTTCTTCATATCTTCATCTTCATATATCAATGCACATCTTCCTTTTCCAGAACTACAAAAATTCATCTCGGAGAAAAAAGTATGAATTGAACACTGAGCTTGGGGACCCGGGCTGTAAGTTTGCGGACTCCCAGGGGTCCGCGGCCCACAGTTTAAGAAACGCTGGTGTAATTGAACCATAAATACCTATAGCTCAAGACATTCTTCTTTCATGGCAACTGTATCATGTGTAAATAATCCTAACTAAACTTACAAAACAATTCTGTAAAAAAAAAAAAATTCATTCACGAAAACTAATTTTGAAAGTTCTATTGATTAGTATGTGAAGGCATAAATTCCTATACACGCACTTTCTAATTTTCATTCAGTAAATTAAAAATAAACTAACCAATTATCATAACAATTATATTATTAGTAAAATCAAACATCTATAAAGTTTCATATTTTTTTTAAATATTTTTGTGCTATACAATTTCACTTCAAAGTACCCAATATATATGCAAATATGAGTTAATGTTAAAAGAAATTCTATCTGCATTAAAACAAAACAACGACAAAAAATTCGTAAACGAGATAAATTATTTCACGCCATTTTACTTTACATATACGTTCCATATTAGTCATATACTTTCTGTTCGAATAGTAAATTATGAATCATTCAATTTAGCGGCATTTTTTTAAAAGAAAAAATACATTTTAAAGAACACAAATTTTAATGAAAATTTGAAAAGGGCATAAAATAAATGTATAAAAAAGCATGTTTTTTTTTTTTTTTTTTTTTTTTTTTTTTACCACGAATAAAGTTCTAAATTTGAAATTGTGATTCTCTTCCATTCCATTAAAATTAGTTGCGAAATTGAAATCAATAAAATTACTCCAGTGATAAGCGTTTGAAATAGAAAATTCATTATAAACTCAAAAGGAACGGAAATTTATTTGCTTCGTTATTCGGAAATTTTTATTTTTATTTATAAATTACTCTTTAAAAAATTGCAAAATTCAATAAAAACAGCTTATTTCTAAATTACCGGAAAATGAGTTATATTTTATTCTTTCATAAAAATTTACAATCGTGGAATTCTTTAGAAAATTTATAATAGCAAAATAAGCTAATGAATAATCAAAGATAAAAAAAATTACAAATGCTTCATTACTGATACCTTTATTTGCATACGAAAGTGATAATTAATAAATATAGATTAATAAATTTTAATTTAGTATTTCTAAATTTAATACATGTATTTTTTGTTATGTTTAAATTACCTTCATACTGAATACCCGATAATTAATGCAATATCACAATACACATATTCACCTTTACCTTACTTATACGCTTAGATACATAAGTAAGAGTAGGCTAAAACCGTGTAGGCGGGTCAAAACGGGTACCCCTTTTTCTCTCTGATGGGTGCTGCTCTGTGAACAGCACGCATCTTAACTACATCCCTTAACGTCTCCTAACAGTGTGTCATCGGCTTTTGAAGTGAGTTAATGTAAGGTCCATGCAGTGATATGGAAAATAAATTTGCCTCAAAAGTGTTATTTTTTTCTGTCTTTTCTGCTTTCTAAATAAATACAGCCTGACTGATCGATTTATTTAAGTAAACCACTTACACAGCTTTCATGCAATATTTTGATGCCAAGTAGAAGTGTGTACGTCCAGCTATGCAAAATCGGGTACGCATGGTTTTGCATTGAATTCTGCAATGAATTGTTTCCCACTCAACAGGTGGTGAAGGATGGATACAATGTTCAAAGAGTGGACACATGAGAAGTGAAAGCGGATACGGGAAGTAAAAGCGGAGAAAGACATTACAAGACAACCTTAAAAATTTCTTGAAAACCTGAAAAAAATGTTACTGACCTTAAAAAAGGCATATATGTGTTAAGGTTTGATTCAAAATTTATTACAATAAAGCTTGTTGTTACTGGAAGTGTAAAACCTTAATTTCTGATTAGTACTTGGTTTTACCCTACCATCAAAATTCGGAGCTGTTTCAGATGGTCCTAGAAAACGCCTTTCCCCATGTAGAGAAGAATTTTCCTGTGGTAAGAGGTGTAGTTTTTCAATAGCCCAGATATCTCCAAAACTTTTCTGGGGGTGTTGTGATTTTTCCACCCATCTAGACTTTTTTCAATAAAGAAAAATCATTAGGTACCCGATTTTAACGTATTTTTCCTTATATATTATATATTTACATCCATTTTATATACTGAAATCCATATTATATACCTGCATCACGTATAAAAATGAAAGAAAAATGATAGTCGTTGACTGTAGAATGAGTAAACATGAGAATTTATTGGTCGTTAGAGATTATTACAAAAAAAAAGATGCCGTGCTATGCTGAAAATGTTGCTATTTATGTGAAAAATATTTGGCTAGAAGTGGATAGGAAATGGACAGGCAATATAAAAAATACAGAAATATATCCAATGAGACACAAGTTTTCATGTGAAAACTTAATTTACTGAAGGGCGAAACTCTGCAAAGATACTATTAAAGTCGAGTATAGCATTTTATTGTAGGAAGCTAGACGACAATCCATACTTATTCAACTCCATTAAGTATGGTGACAAACCAAAGGTTGTTTGTTTGCCGTAGATATGACATTGGATGACGATGAGAAGGAAGATTGTATTGAATGCCAAGAACGTCAAAAAGCGTCGAACCTGCACCAAAACATATTCAGGATAATTCTGGAACGTTTCGGATGCACTTCGCCAGCAATTCGGTTCACCTTTCGTCTTCCAACACTTTCTCACAACATTTCGCCCCTGATATCTCGGGTCTCAGTGATACCTCATTTTAATGCCATTCGACGACGTCTTATTGAGATATCTAAACGATAAGTTTACGCAGAATAATCTACATTTAATAACACCAGTACTGTAGTGGAGCGTTTTCCGTGGTATACCCAGTTTATCTTATGCATTAAAAAAAAACTGTTTTAAGATTTTATAAAGAAATTCCGTACACTCCATTTAAAGATGTAGCGTATACCCTCTGCTTATAGCATATCTCCTCTGTATTTTTTTTACGACTACAGCACTGGCTAACACCCAACACACCACTGAAGAAGAAATTTCACAGATCCTTCTGAAAAATGTCCTGTCACTTCACTAATAGGGCACTTTTAGATTTATGTCACATAGTCTCTACGTTTGTAATATCAGATTATTAGCAAGCCGATCACGTTGTCAACCCATTTCCGTTTATCTTCTGACAAAAATATTCAAATTTAGGTTTTTATCTTAATTTTTTCCTATAAGTATTTATCAGTACATTTATTTTTTTATAGTGTTTTTCTGGAGTTGTTTCTCAAAAAGAGATTTAAACATATATATGAATTTTTTATCTATATCTAATAGTTAAACGCGTCAAATAGAGAAGCGTACCTTCCATTAACTATAAAGATTGTCTCATGTTTTAATATATTTTTTTTAACATTTTGTTCTCTTTTTTATAACATGTATAATTCTCCATTAATATTCTCTGAAAAGAAAAAAAAACATAAAGTTTGTACTATAATAACTAAAATGTAATCTGTAATGAATTGTTTATCTGTTTATTCTGTGACATAATTTTATTTGTGAATGTCTGCAATGCAGTTAATTGCTTAATCAGATAAAAAAGAATGGAAATGCACATACCTGAAATAATAATGATATGAATAACAATTTAATCCAATCTTAAATAAGAAAGTCACTAAGGCGAATAATCGAGCCAAGTCAAACGCTATGGAATTCATTAGGAATTCTTTCTTGTTAAGTTGGCATCCATTGTACATATGTCGTCAAATGATGATGTCTTTTTTATAGAGGAAAGATGCCCCGAACATTTTTTTGTGGTGGTAATCTATTAAGCTATGATAAAGAGGTCAGAATAATGCGAAAGGTTTATTGCGTTAGGGGATATTTTACTTCTTTATGAGTACTTTGGCTATATAGAAAATAAATAACCCAGCGCTTGTCCTAAATAAAAAAAAAAGAATATGTAACAGCAAAAATAATCAAATACATATCTTATTTCGAGTAAATGTTTAATGAATGCACTATTTAGTTAATAATAAAAGAATATAACTCTTCTGCCATATTCTAAAACAGAAAGGTACTACTGTATTATATCTAGGGGCTACTATTTATTTTCTAATACCAAAGGAGTATCGTGCATTTCCATAGGAAATTCTCTCCAGTCCTAGAAAACTTATCCCTTGAACCATTGAATAGTACACCAAATATGTAGCAAAAATCACTATTACCGAAAGCTGTATCTCATTTTTTCAAAAACTTTATGACCAGATATTTCTTAAGAGCTTTTTTCGCTTTAATTTGAAAATGCAAAGATATTTATGAAAAATGCTTTAATAATAAGGACTAGGTCATGAAGAAGCAAAAGCTTGTGATCATTTATCATCTTTGACTCTATTAAGACATAGACTAGTTGGAGCAAAACTGATCTATGCCCTTTGCTCGGGTTTATCATCGTGCATGTGTCGGATTTTCCTAAAAATGTGTTAGGTGTAAAATGTAGTTTTTTTAACCGTTTATTAGACACTTACCTGTCGGTTTTTTGCTCAGCTTAACGGGTTGATGTCTGACAAAGAGGCGAAGATTCACCTGATCCCCGCATGGCGGAGATCTATTTGACAAGCTACCTGGCCGTCATGCCTGCAGTGCTTCTTGTTGCCTACGTTACTTTTCCTAAGATGGCTGGTTGGTAATCGATGTTTGGATGAGTCGCTTCGGCACTGCACAGTGTAGCGAAGACATGCTTTGCGGATGTGAGATGCTATGGTATTTATTGTAGTTGGAGCTGTCACTTGATCCTGGTTGTTGCTATCATTCAAAGTGATGCTTGTTGTCATTATCGGTGATGAATATTCTTTTTTGTTTTGTCACTCTCATATGGAGATTGTCGTTCCTTGGTGGTTTTACTCTTTCGTGAGATGGTGTATAAAACTTAGTTTAACATGTGACAGGGAAAATCCGGAACCCGTTTTTCAACAATGTCAAAAGTCTGTCCAAGTGAATCCATTCAGAGTTGTCCATGTAGCAGTTAGCAGAGCGTTCGCAAAGTACGCGAAAGGTTCCTTGTTTGAGTGTTGGCTTGGACACTTTTCACTGGTTTGGAAATTTTCAACGCGTATTATTTCATTATCAATCTGTTTATTTGATGTAACAATAAAAATGTAAGCTAAAACTAAGCTAAACTAAGCTTAAACTTGTACTACTGCACCTAACTGATCTTGTGACTAACAGCCACAAAAAATCATATAATCAGCTGAATATTAAAGATAAAATACTAAAAAATAGTGCTATTTTTTTTATCTCGTACATTTCAGCTAATTCCGCATTAACAGTTAACTCCCGAATTGAGCCTTAGTGTAAACGAATCTTAAATACCTTTAGTTCAAAACATTTTCTTTGCCCCATATGTTAACTTACCCTAATTTAAGACGCTTACAACAAAACTGTAAACGATTTTTCCCCATTGATATTATTGCAATTGAATACTTTTGTGCGTTCCTGTAAACGAACTATAAATGCTATTTAATCTATTTTTTTATAAATACTGTTGCCAGCCACCTAAGTGATCCAAATAAATTTCCTTGTGTTTGAAACAGTGTAACATCATTAAAATGTATTGCAAACATTTTTACCCATTGACCGTAATATAACAGAATACATTTGAGTGTCCCTGTAAACATATTATAATTGCTACTTATTCTATACTCTATAGAAAACATATTGTCGCCTACATCAGTGACGTAAATCAATTTTGTTATGATTGAAATAGTGCAACATTATTAAAATGCACTGAAAATGATTTTTTCTATTGACCGTATTATATCGGAATAATTTTGATTGTCCCTGTAAACGAACTATAAATGCTTCACATTTCATTTTCAATACCGAAGATGATATGGTCAACCTCAATAACATATCTTAATTAGATGGCAATCCGACTGTATTTACGTGAATTAGAGCGCGAACAGACAGACAGACGGACAGACAAATCGAATTCATAAACACTTTTCAACTATGTTGGAAAGTGTTAAAAAGAGGTGTGGCACTCCTGACAAGAATAATTTTATTGCTAAAATTCAACAATATAACATTTCGAAATATATATATATATATTTATGCTACATAATTTCTCTTCCAAATTTCTATCGTATACAGGGTATCGTATACAGGGGTATCGTATACAGTACAAAGTAATGTCTGGGAGCACTCAAACAACTACTGCACGAAAAATGCTATAATTGTGTGACGAGTGTCTATCGAGAATAAACAGATTAAACAGTATCAAATGAGAGTGACTACAGCGCTTCTAGTGGCAAAATTTATTAGCGACTCAATCTAGAAAACGATGAGAGATAACCAAATAAAATCAATTACAAAATTGCAGACAGTGCTTAATGTAGTATGGAATGACTTATTACATGCAAAAATAACGTTTTAAGTCCAGAAATGGTAATATTTAAGAATCCTTTAAGCATTAATATTTCATTAATGGCATGCAGAAGTGTCATATTATAAGGCAAATACACATTTATTAATTAAATAACACTTGTAATCAAGTTAAAATTTACCTTTTAAAAATATACATTTAAGTATGCGTAATGTTCCACCATAATTGCACCGATGGGAAACATTCAGGATGCATTCCTGGTGATGATGGACGCAATGATCCACCATCAGTGCACATGCATCAATGGGGACACATGCAGAATGCATCGCTATTGATGATGGACGCACTGAGCATACATAATTTGATTTTCTTTATTAACAGGGACTGATTACTTTAATAACAACAACTAATTTAAAACATTTTTCTGTTTTCTTGTTTTAGCTACAAGCAACATCCCAGAGTCCAAGTAATACCAATTTACGGTTCATATTTGTAAATGAAGCTTTCTAATTCTCTGATGCTTTCTAGTACTACGTTCAAGTTTTCCATCGTTAAATTAAAAAAAAATATATTGCCAATAATGGTAACAATAACTTTATTACTAAAAGTCAACAAGTATAAAATTTTATAATTTCTAAAATAACTTTTATGCAACATAATTTCTTTTCGGTGTTCGTAATATATATGCAAATAGCAGTGAATGTGAAAATAAATTAGAGGTGCCATCATAACGAAATAAATTAAAATAAATTCTCGAACGAAATAAATAGCTTTAAGCCATTTTTATATGTTTTTTTCCATCCAGTAATAAATTATAAATCTATCATTCCAGTTGCAGTTTTAAAAGGAGAAAGGTTTTCAAGAAGGAGAAAAAAAGGAAGCGAAAATTTTAGGAAAAGTAGAAAACAAAAAAAATAAAACGTGATTCGCATCAGACTTAAGCTTTGAAATTTCAAACCGTGACTCTCTCTTATCATTCAAAATTAATTGTAAAATTGAAATCAATAAAATTACTCCTGTGAGAAGAAAGTGAAAATGGAAAAATCTTCATGGTCTCAAAATGGGAGGAAGCTTATTTGTTTCGCTATCGGGAAAAGCTTATTTTAATTCATAAAATCACTCTTCAAAAAGTAATTTATGAAATTCAATAAAATCCACTTATTTTTTAAGTTTATAGTATTCATAAGAAAATGAATGAAATGTTACATTTACACTTGAAGCTATAATCGGGAAATTATCTAGAGAGCGAAAAAAACTTATTTTTAAATAAACATGATAAAAAAAATAAATAATAATAATCTGTACTTTGAAATGCAGCTTCCTAATGCATGTTTATTTTTCGAACACTAAATATTTGTTTAATATAGCAATAATGTAACAATAACGTATAATGTAATAATGTAACGACCAAAGTGTTCTAGAAAATGTTTGGAATCTTCTAGAATGTACTAGAATGTTTTTGAATGTAGTAGAATTTTCTAGAATGTACTAATATGTTCTTTATATTTAATACATACATACATATATTTTTTACATATATATATACATATAAATATTTTTTATTAGGTTTACATATAGAACGGAAGGATCGAGAATGTTCTGGAATGTTCGAGGACCATTCTGTGGGGTGTGAGAGATATGGTGGTTGAAAGTGGTCGACCAAAGATATTATTAATCATATTATGACCAAAGTGGTCTAAAAAATAAAAGAAGAAACAAACAAACAAAAAAAGAAAAGTCTTTTAATGCATGTCTTCTATATGAAATTTAGAAAAAAAACTGCACAAACGTACCAGAAAAAAAAGGTTGTTCTCAGCTAGTGTTTTAATAAATTTTATGTAATACAATATTCTCTATAGTTCTGAATGTATATGCAAATGTGAGATAAAATTCAAATAAATGAGAGATGGATGAAATCTTACTTATGCATTAACATCTCAAATCCTCTAATTCTACTGAAGCTTTATAACTGTAGAATAAAAAATAAAAAAATAAAACGGATAATAATAATAATAATAATAATAATAATAATAATAATAATAATAATAATAATAATAATACGTATTTTGAAACATTAGTTATATAATTTTACTACAACGTACTTTAAAATTTTTTTATCATTAAATTAAAGAAAAAACTGTGCTAATAACTATAGCAATAATTTTATTTATACAAGTTTTCTAATATGCGATTTCATAAATTTTTAAATAATTTTAATGCAATCTAGTTTCGAATATGTATGCAAATATGAATTAATGCTAAAATAAATTTAGAGACTCAATAAAACAAATCAAAAATGTTTCTAAAAATAATTAAATTTCATTCAGCAATTTTGATACAATTTATTTTAATAAATAAATTTAATTATTTCTATTCAACTGCATTATAATGAAAGTTTTAAGTGTGAAACGTGTGTAATGTAATGGTGTAAAACAAAACAAAAAAAGAGGTATCTGTCAGACATATCAAGTTCTGAATCTGAAATTGTGACTCTCTTCCATTTCATTCGAAACTAATTGAGAAATTGAAATCAATAAAATTTCTATAATTATGAGAAAACAAAAGCAGATTTTTTTATATATTATTGAAAGAAACTAAAGCTTATATGTTTCGTCATTGGGAAACGCTGCTTTTAATTAATCTCTCTGCTGAATGTAATTAAAAAAAATCAATAAAACCTTCTGATCTGTGAAGTTAAATAGATTTACTGAAAAATGCACTGTTACATTAAATTAAAAACTAAAATCCTGATATTTTTGGAATTTTTTTAAAAGGAAAATAAAATAATTTATTAATAAAAAGGATAATTATAATAATAATAATAACAGATATTTAAAATGCAGTTTTCTCATTTTTGGATGTACTTTTTAATTTTAGAGGTTTTTTTTTTTTTTTTTAATGTAGCAATAATGATTACATATAATTGTATTATTAAATATCAGCAATTGCAGGAGTTCATCAATTTGTAAATATTTTCATGGAACATATATATGTTATATTCAGAGTTCCTAATGTATATACAAATATCAATGATAGATGAAATAAATGTAGGATGGGTCAAATCTTATATATCCATTAAAAATTTAATCTTGAAATTCTATAAAAGCTTTATAACAGTAAAATAAAATATTTTTTAAATAAATTGACTGAAAATAACAAGAATAATACACATTTGGAAATGCATCTATTTAATTTACAAATACACCAATAATGAAAATTATAGTTTTATTATACTTCAATAAATTTCCCCAACGGTCTTCAAATATGCAATTTCATAAATTTTTAAAGAATTTTTATGCAACATAATTTATTTTCAGAGTTTCTAATGTCTATGTAAATATGAATGAATGTTACAATAAATTAGAGTTTACATCATAATAAAATAAACAAAAAAGTTTTTAAATCCAAATAAATTTATTTAAGTAGCGGTTTTTAAAATGTAGTCCGCGGACCTCTGGGGTCCGCGAGCTTACAGCCTGAGGTTTTTAAGAATAGGAGATTTACTTGACTAGAACTTCTAGTCTAGAGAATTAATGAACATAAACTGCCAACTCTTTCGGAGACTTTTCAATGCTCTGGAGGAAGAATGGCCCCCATCGGGCTACACTTTGAATTCATCACTGTGAAAGCCAAACATTTTTTACATTTTTTTTCCTCCTCCAAAGTTTGCTTTAAATATATATATACATTTGAGGGGGAATGCCCACTCCCTCGGGCTGCACTCTGATTTCATCAATGCAGAAGCCAAGCAGTTTTTACAGATTTTTTTTGGCTCCTCCTCAGTTTTCTTTAAATATGCATGATGTTTCCCGGTGCCCTAATAGCAATCACGTCACCGTACAGTCTGCTTATCAAAGAAAGCGAAAGAAAAGTTATTTTTAAAATCAGTTCTCTGTTAAAAAAAAAATAATAATAATAATAATTCACCTAAGAAACAGCTCTCCATTATTTGAGATATAAAAGAAGAAGAAAACGTTTATTCTAAAATTTGTGAGGAACAAATTAGAAGCTACGAACATGCGAATTCCATTGTTTAAAAAATAGTTTTAAGCTCTACGAAAAGTGTAGTTTTCCCAAAATTAGAAAATATATTTAGATTTAAAACAAACTTCACCAAAATCATAAATCTGAGAAATGAAACTATAATTGTTCTTAAGAGGTAATGGTTCTCAATTTTTTTTCAGGCTGTTATTTTAGGCTTGCTTCCTTAACTGGTGAATCTCCTGCAAATACTGTGAGTATAACATCATAAAATATATCCCAAAAAACCTTCAAAATATATACTAAAACATTTTAACTGCTTAAAAGACGTCAAATATTAATAAATAACATTAAAATATTGACACGTTTCGATTGATTCATTCAATCATCATAAGAACTCATAAGAAACACAAATACAATGTACACCAAAATTGGAATGTAAGATCAGTCCCTATAATAAAACGAAGAAGCAATGCCCTCTATAATTTTAACAATTCTCGCCTCCCATTGTTGTTCAACCCTTTACCCCCAAATATTTGGAATATGAAATGACAACGTATCATTATTACTTTTGAACTTTTTATACATATTTCAATCGATTATCTTACAAATAGTTGTAAATAAAAATCAGATCTATAAATCAGTTTACCTTCTTTGAATAGGATGTTTTCTTTTTTACTAAGCCTTGATAATGCCGTATTCCTTCTATTATATTTAACATCTGCAACACGTTCATTACATCCAATATCGAATTTCCTTTGTGTCATACCTGCATAATAATTTCTACCCCCCCCCCTTCCTCCCTAATAAATGGAATAATATATAATCCTGAAAGGGGGTGGTTAAAAATTACTATTTATGTATGACACAAAAAAAATTCAATATTAGATGTAAGGAACATATTGCAGATGTTAAATATAATAGAGGAAATACGGCCTTATCAAGGATTAGTGAAAAAGAGAATATCAACATTCTATTCAAAGAAAGTAAATTGATTTATAGGTCTGTTTTTATTTACAGTTAATTTGTAAGAGAATCAATTGAATTATATATAAGAGGTTCAAAAGTGTGTATACTGATAAGTTGTCATTTCATCGTCCAAATATTTGGATTGAATGGTTGAATAACATTGACAAGCGAACTACAGATGGAGCAACAAGCGGTGTTAAAATTATAGAGGGCTATGCTTCCTCGATTTATTATAGGAACTGACTGATCTTACATTCCAATTTTTGTATACATTGTATTTGTTTTTTTATGTGTTCCGATGATGATTGAGTGAATCAATCGAAACACGTCAATATTTAAATTTTTTTATTGATATTTAATGTTTTTATTGATATTTGACGTCTTTTAAGCAATTAAAATGTTTTACTATATATTTTGAAAGGTTTTTGGAATATATTTTATGGTGTTACTTTTAATTAGGGGTGTCAAACTGTGGCTCACCGGAACCCACTAAAATTTTACAGTAAACTTTGCCTTATCTAATCATCGAATTTCTGTGATTCAGGAAGTCGACTATTTCTTTAAAAAAATAGTGGTATCTGGCGGGCCACAGTTTAACACCCCTGCTTTTAATGGACGTACTTAAGACTTTTTCTTTATATATAATATAAATATTTGACTGTGAGCATGGTTGCCATGCGTTAGAAGGCTTCTGTATTAAAAGGTAGCGAGTTAATTTCCACCATTGTCATTTTTAAATGCACTATTCCCATTTTAGTCTCTTTTGTTATATACTTACATAGTTCGACAATAGTTATTTTATTCAAAATATGGTTAAAAACGTAAATTAAGATGAGGAGTCAGATTTATACGATGGTGATTCAACACTTCAAAATTTAACAGAGAGAAAATACCGCTAAGGAAAAAAACGTAAGTACTCTGAAGAATATTTAACATTAGGATTTACTAGAGCATGTATTATAACGAGATTGTTCTGTGTTATTTATCACATTATACTGTCAAATGAATGTACGAAACCAGCAAAACTCCGTAGACATTTACAAACTAAACACAATGATTATGCAAGGAAATCAACTGGCTTTTTTAAAAGCAAGCTAAAAGAACTGAGAACAAGTCAGAAATTTATACTGGATTATAAAGTATAAGATTAGATGATTATGATTACAGATAGAAATTACTTGATAAAAACCAAACTTTTCATAAACGTCTCATTTATAGCAAATAGGGGACTTAAAAATTTTGAAAAAAATATATATATCTGTACAAATTTCTAATAACCGTAATTCAAAAGAGAACAAAATTCTTTATATTCTGACGAAAAAATTGAATTTGGTCTGCTATCATGCCTAGCTCGAAATCGACGGGGAACTTGGAAAATCGGGGAAATAAACAAATATTTCCTTTAAACATGAAATAATAAAATATCTAATTTAAAAAAATTGGAAATTTGAGAACCATGTGTATTGAGACCTGTCGTTCTTTATCTGGAACTATATTTGCAGACTTCGACGTGCGATAGATTTCTGT
This sequence comes from Maratus michaelseni, assembly GCA_963931845.1. Classification (NCBI taxonomy): domain Eukaryota; kingdom Metazoa; phylum Arthropoda; class Arachnida; order Araneae; family Salticidae; genus Maratus; species Maratus michaelseni. The sequence continues at coordinate 343,752,962 of OZ007588.1, read as the reverse complement.
AGCCATCGCTAACAACATCAACAACAACAAATCATACAAACAGACAAACTTTTTCCTGTAATGAATATAGATGATATATCTTCTTCGGCGATAAAAAGCAAGAAGAATCCCTATCTTTAATAATAATAATAATAATAATAATAATAATAATATATTATGTATTACCACTTATTTATTCTTACATTTGATTGAGATCTAGTTATTTTCTCATAACTGTTAATTTTTATATGCAAAACGGTTTAAACGTTTAATGTATCACTTATTAAACAAGAATGGTTAATATTTATGGAAATACGAGAAACTCAGATTTTAGCTAAAAACGATTTTTGCTTAGTCATAAATCAGCTAATGACAATATGATGTTTATTCGCCTTTTTTTCGTACTGCAGTTAGTGTAACAATAATAAGTAAAAAATTTGTAAATAAATATTCGAAATTAACTAAGAAAGTCAATAAAATATATTTAATTTTTTAAACTGTATAGCAATAAAAAATGGATGAAATTTTATATTTGCATTCACAGTTATAAGCGTGTAATTCTTTACAATACTTTTAACAGCAAAATATATATGTACGCATATATATATATATATATATGTTATATAAAAATTTATTTCCTTCGTAGCCTTCAATTTTATTCGCATTAATCTTTTAAAATTAATCTAACTTCTGTCATAGTCAGTATTTCCTTAATTCTTAATAATATCTATTCCTATTTAAAGTCCTTTTAAAAGTAAATATCCGTATATTAATAATTATTTTATTCCAAATCTTAATCTAAAATTTAAGATCATTCGTAGATTTTATCAGTTCCCCAATCTATAAAATTCTGAGACGCGTTCTCATTTCGAATGTTTTTTAAAGCCATTTTATTTTTATTATTATTATTATTATTGCTCTGAATTTTTCGCGCGCTTGGGATTTTAACTTCTAAATTGGTCCGCACCCAAGTAAGGGGATTCTTTAATGTTTTAGCCTCGCCCTCTAGCCTCATTCGTTGGGCTGGAGCTAGCTTCTCAATCATTGGGTTGAGCGCTCGTGACGTAATTCTGTGTATGTTTCCGCGGAGAGATCAAAACTCGCCTGCACCGGTCGGAACGAGAGATTTTTGACGTTTTCGGAAGCTAAACAAATATGTGTCTGGTATTTTTAAGTCCGTAGAATATTCAACTGGCCCAGTAACATCTTAATTCAATGAAGTGAAGCAACGTTAGCCCGAGGGCTATAAGTTTTAGACCTTTGGGAATCGTTTCTGTGTTGTTCGTCTTCTAACAAAATTATTTGTCTGGAGATTGGCTGGATTTACTGGAGAAATTCTGTGATCTCATTTCATTGCCTTACTACTTCGCCATACTCGCTAAATTCGACTGCAACTTGCTATATAGTTGAAGGACTGCCATCTTTTCATCGAATATTATTCATCGTAATATCTCAACCTCGTCAAAATGCTACATATATATAAATTTAAGAATGAATGAATGAATAAAGCCGCTTCACTTTTTAATGTTTTGATTATTAAATTGTAGTACGTAGCCAACCTGTAATTTTATTACTTAACATCAACAAGTGTATGATTTCATGAATTTGTTTAAGTAATTTTATGCCACATAAATTGTCTTCATATTTCCTAATATATATGCAAATATGAGTGGATGTTGAAATAAATTAGAGGCTCCATCATAACAAAACAAAACAAAAGTCTTTCAAACTAAATAAATTGCTTTAAGCTATTTTAATATATTTTATTCGGATAATAAATTATAAATCTTTCATTTCAGCTGTACTTTTTAAAAGTGAGAATGCTTTCGAAGGACACATATTTTTCATGAAAATTTGAAGAATCGTATAAAACAGAAGAATAAAAGTTGAGTCGAGTTAGACAAGAAAGTGAAAGAAATTTAAACAAAAGTGCTTTTTACTTTAAAATGACAGTAACAAACTTCCAGTGAACATATTAAAAATATACATTTATAATGTTGTGCTAATTGATAATATTATGCAGTTCGTATTTGGTATATCTTTTGCGAAATACCTGCTGATTCTTGTATTTTTTTTTTTTTCGATGGTGTGATGTGTATCTACGAGTGCTCTGAAATTTTTTGACGGACTCTTTTTTGAGCGTATCTACATTATAAAACGCACTTATCCTGTAAATTTCATGACTTGTAAAACCAGTAGTTGAGACTAAACGTAAATGTGTTTGTGATTGTCAGTTGTTGACGTATCCTATATATGGTGTTCTATGTTTTGACTCACAAATAGCACTACAAGTCTATTGGCATGCTCTAATTAAAAATGTTTAATTTTCTTCGTAAAATTACCTGTCTAACATTGCAAGAGGTGTGTTCAATTAAAATTATGTTCCTGTTCCACAATTTTGAGTTTAATACATACGATAGGTATAACAACTTTTTATCAGCAAATGAAAGTAATAGTGACTAATTATGAGTCTTTCATAATTCTTATCTTCAGCGTAACGACTGCTACAACAACTACGCTTTATCCTTAACTAGGTTGCTTTCCGGCTATTACAAACCATAAGCAATTTTATCGTTTAAGAAAAATATCAAATGAACTGAATTTCACAAATTGTTGCATAATTATATAATACTTACTTGAAATTCATGTTAGAGTAAATAGTTCGCCAAGAATTACATTACCTTTATATTATTGGAAGGATTACTATTTCAGTCCTTTAAATAATCGAATTTTTTATATAAGGGTACTATCACTGTCAGAACCGGTTCCAACCGGTTCCAAAATTGAAAATGTCCGTTTATAAAAAAATGTAACCCAAATCAAAGAAGTAAAAACTAACAACGTCAGCTATCCTATACAAAAAAAATCATTTAAAAATATTAAAATGCGAGCGATAAATCTGCCACGAACCTTCCCATAGACTTAACATTAGCTTGAGTGTTTCTTTGCGGAAAATTTTTAACCATTCCCAACCGAAAATTTAAAATACATATCACCAATCGTCTATTGCTTTTTCTTGTAGGCGAGGTTACTGTTACGGGTTTTGTGAGCGAAAAATCTCAGATCTAGATCCGACCGAAACCTTTCAAAAACCATTGAAATCACACCTGACCCAGCCCGGATCAATTCAATTTCTTCAAAATATTGCTATTTTTCTTAATAAACATTCTCCTACAATTAAAAGTCTTACAAAAGAATAATATTGTTTGCATGCGACCATGTTAAAGTATATATAATGGTTCTTGGATTATATACCAGCATGGAATGCTGAATAATATTATTATTGATCATTTAGAAAGTTGTATTCAAATGAAGACCCATAAAGAAATAATTTAGTTTAGGAGGAAAGAAAACGTATGTTAAATAAAATTATAACGTTAAAGCTCCATAAAGAAAAATAGGTAGATTTTTAAAATATTTGTCAGTTATTTATAAAACCGAAGCAAATTTCGAAAGATTTGTTAAACAAATTTGCAATATCACCATTATTATTTCCAAAGAAAGCCAACCCGATAGGTGTCGGAATGAATAAGTCTAAATTTAGGGCAGGACTAAGTCTAATAAAAGAAAATTGACCAGAACCCAATCAAACTTCTTTTTCTGGTGTTTCCATTTCACTTAGCTATGATTGAGAAATAAAACAAGATAGAAATTTTGCATGTACTTCAAATTAGATGCATTTATCCTAAGCTCTGTTTCATAAGATTTTATTTTTCATTTTTATAACATACTCATGAATATAAACTTGCAGGAGATTTCACATGAATTGATTTTATGTGACGGTGCATTGGTAAATATATTTGTCGGAATGCGTGGTAAATACGTACATTCAAAGTAAAAATGAAAATCGTGTTGATACGTAACAAATCAATATGTATATTATAAAGCACAAAAGTGTCCGACCTTATTTTTAAGCTAAAAAGTAATTCTAAATATCGCATGATGTCAATATTGACACCATCAAATAGATCACAAATGTACTTTCAGATAAAGTTTGTTTGAAAACTATAACTTAAATTACATAGTTTATAGAAATGGCATACACCTGCAGAAATACTAATTGAAATTTTAAGTTGCTAAAATAGCTTCGTAAATAGTAATAGTAACTATTAATTTGTCTAGTATCTATTAATTAATCTATTAACTTTATCTAATTTGATAAAATCTGGTAGCCATAAAATAATTCCAGTCGCCGGTAAAAATGTTTACCCCCGCCTTCATTGATTTTCAAAAAGAACAAAAATTATCTTCTGAACAAGCATAGTTTGAAACTATTAATTACATAGTTTATCATAGTTTGGAACTATTAATTACATAGTTTAGAAATTATCAAAATTATATATTTCTGGGGAAAAAAAGAAATACTGTTAAGGCTGAAATAACCGACATGTTCGGGAAATGCGTATTGCCAATACATCAAATGTCCAGCTAGTTGAGTGCTACAAAAAGTTTATGTCTGGTGATGTGAATTTTTCCTCATTGTATCCGATTTTAGGTGCCGCAAATGCTGGATTAACACTATTTCTTACTGTTTATTGAAACCTGTTCCCCACACACATTCTAAATACATGACATGCTAGTTGGCTAGAGTGGAAAAGAATGGTGCTTTCTGTGCATGAGATGGAGAATGCCTTTTAAACTTGGTTCTCCCATTAAAAGTACTAGAGAAGAGGAACACCACTGCACTATTAAGGGTGACGGAGAGAAAAAATATATGCCGTTTGTTCTCTTTTCTTAGTTCAATTTTTGTACAAAAAAAAAAGGAAAAAGAAAAAGTCTTTCCGGCCTGTACCGCGAGGAAAAGGTAGCTTTCCTATATCTTCGTTTTAAAATTTTAGGTAATGTTACACGAAAACAGCAAGCTAAAATGAAAAGAAAACGTTTACAAAAGATTCATTAATACTGAATTAGAATAAGAAATTCGCCAAATTATTGAACTATAGCCAAATTGGTATCATTTATGAAGAGTTATTTTGGTCGCCAAATGTCGCCAAGTTTGGCGAGAATTTGGCGCTAAAGGATATAAATATATAGTTTTATGCGTATGATTGGGAAAATGAGTACAACAATGAAAATTTTTGTAATGTGCTGTCTTGTTTCAAAATGTCAGCCACCCTAGAATTTCAAACTGCTCTATCTCAGCCATTTTTTAAGATAGAGGCAGAACAAAAAATGCTCTGGAATCCTTGTATCAATGCCTAACACTTAATTAAAAAATATATTTGAATTTTTAACTTTTTTGTTTATTTATTTTAGTTTTAAATCTTTAAGTGGCCGCCATCTTGTTTCAAGATGGCGGACCAAGCTGGCCAACGAACTCGGTCGAGACATTGGTGAACTTAATACACACAATTAGTTTCATCGAAATTGATTTATAAATACGGGCGTTATCGTATGACATAGGTCAGACATATATATATATATGGATATATCTATATATATAAATCAACATTTGAACGGAGGGTGGTTTTGGGGTCTGGGGGGTCATGATCGGTGAAAATATATCGAAATTTTCTGGAACTGCTTTCCTCCGAACGGCTGCAATAGGTAGCTTTATACATTTTGGTATTGAAAGCTACCTAAAAGAAAGAGTCAACAATTATTTTTAAACAAACAGAAAACAATCGCCTGATTAAATAATTTGGTCACCAGATTAAAAAAAAACTTGTTCGCCAGAGGACACCTCATTATCGTTATTTATTATTATTGTTATCCTTACTTAGAAATTAGTTCATTTTGATTATAACATTTTTCTAAAAATTTTATGATTATGGCTTTTAATGAAAATATAATAAGTTGATTTTTTAGCATAAATATAAGAGTGAGAAGTGCCAGTCTGGATATTGTCCAGGTAGCTCAATTGTAGAGCATTGTCGCGCAATTCCAATGATCCTGGTTCGAATCCAGCCCTTGGACACGTTTTCACTCTCTTGGTTTCACACCTAATTTAGCAACTTAAATTTTCGATTTGTAACTTAAATTAACGATTTTGGATTATTTTTAAATAATGTTCAGACACGTAAATTTTTAATCTATCAATACGTGATGTAAGAATAAACATTATATTTACTACAATAATGTTAAGTAGCATAAATATAATTTAACATGGGGGTTCATGAAAGTGGTTGATACCGACCACAAGGGGTCGATTCGAAAACATTATTAAGAAATTCTCTATTATAATAAAAACAAAGAAGCGAAAGTGTCAGTCGTATTTCCACTCTGATATCCTCACACTGTAAAACATTTGTGTAAGTTTACCATGGTTTATCTGTGTAACATTACACAAATTCTGGAGTAACCCCTTCTGATTATTTAAAAACACACATCGCCGGTGAAACGTTTCACAGTGCTGTGTTAAGATACCGTTCTCCGGAATAACGGATGACGTAAATTCCAAACGCATGCGCAATGATAAATATTCTCACACGTGACAGGCGGGAAATGAAGAAACGAGGCAGAAACAAATGCGATAACGTGAAGGAAAGGACGCTGTTGCAAGTTACTAGTCGCCATTTCAGGAAGAAACTTAAATATTAAGTAAGTTGTCATTTTCTTAATATTTTTTATGCAAAATATAGAGTATTTTAAGGGCCTGATTAATGCACGGGCCTCGGCCCTGGGCCCACAAATTATGTGGCTGATTATTTTTTTTCCTTAATCAAATACTTTTCAAATAATATTGTTTATAATATATATATTGTTTTCAAATAATTTGTTATATCTCCCCCCCCCCCCCCTGTGTGACGTCGGGCTTCCCCTATATGTAAGTCCTAAGCGGGCGGGCCCTTGATTACCAGACTTTTAGGGAAAACACAATTTTTATGATTTTGGATAAGGCGAGTTTTGAAAAAGACGTCTTTATTTATTCTGCAACATAAACTGTGGATCATAGATGTTTGTGAATTATACAAATGCTTATTTGAGAAAGTGGACGGTAATTCATTTTCTTGATTATTCTTGTAGGTTAATTTTTTTTTTGTAAACTTGAAACTTTCACCCAAACAACTTTGTCAACTCATCAAATAAACCTACTTTTTTTTTTTTTTAAAGTGTCGCCGGGAATGGGGAGGTAGGGGGGGATGTTCCGAAGTTCCACTGTTTTTCAGGGAAAATCTTAATGAACATGCTAAGAGCTAGCTTCACTTAATAAATTTATATATTCTATATTTTCTTTCAAAATTTGGATGTGTTTGTTTTGGTAACTGAATTTTATATACTCACGGCCATTTACAAAATTTATTTTTAAAGTTTTAAGACCAATGTACATTATTATTATAAATAAAAATTTAATTGTAAATAACAGAAAAAATATGAATCGAACTTTAATTGTAAATAACAGAAAAATATCAAAATTCCAGTAATTGACACCCCACAAAAAAGAAAATAAATATAATTGTTTTTATGACTGTATTTAGTACCAGAATTTAATGAAAACATTCTAATAAAAAAAATAGTTATATTAAAGTAAATTTACCAATTATGATATCAATGATTATCACAATATCAGTATTTTAATTATTTTAGATAGATGTTTTAAAATACTAAATATCAGGGAATTACAGTTGTCAAATTGAGAGAGAGTGGGGGGGGGGGGGTGATAACAAAAAAAATCTGAACAAAAAAAGTTTTGGAATAGTTTTACATAGATTCGTATAATTCCCACTATTTTTAACAGTTAAATTCCCCGAAACTACTTGATATATTATTTGTTGTAATTAGTATTACAAATATAAAAGAAATTTTTCTGCGGATTGAATTTTTTAAATAATAAGTAAAATAATTTTTAAAAAAATTGTAGAATTAACGTTCGAGGCCACTGATCTGCAGATTTACTAGTTTCATTGCTACTATAAATTTAATTAAAATTATTATTATTATTATTATTTTTTTTTTTTTTTTTTTTTTTTTTTGGTCGGAGGTGAATAAGCAAACATTTAAGACCTGTCCTGGCCACAGATTGTCATTATTTCTTATGGTCAGTGGTTGAGAAAAACTATTTTTTGTAGCAAACTATCACTACACATACCTTTCAGGTTAAGAGCTCTGAATCTTTCGCACTTCTGCAGATGTCTGTTTTTTTTTTTTTTTTTTTTTTTTAAGAAAATCTACCCCCTCCCCTCCCCCCCCCCTTCAGCAGCACACAAAATTTAAATTTTTTATTGTAATAATCAGTCATCTAAAATCAGTGGTCGCCAACCTTTGGAATCTCACAGACCAGTAAATTTATAATTTTTAGTTCTGCGGATCACCATGATGATATTTTGTGGAACATAAAATAGTACTTGTGTACTATAACGGTCAGAGAACTGCCATTTTTTAAAGAAATAAAATGTATCTGTTTAATATCTAACAAAATTCTTATTTAATCGCAACATAAATCTTTAAAGGTTATTTAATTGTAATAAAATTTGTTTACTTGTTACAATTTAATTGAAGCTTATCTAAGTATTGCATATTTAGTGTAGGGGAGACCGGTACACACTAGACCTATGGACACAGTGGACTACCCCCTAATTATTTATTTATTAAAAAAAAATTTAAGCTTCTCTTCTATCCTAATAGACAACAGCACTGCACTGATTATTTATGGCCTTCAGAAAATATGTTTAGCTCAGATTGAAATATTTTATCCTGATGGGTTGTTCTGAGCTTCTAAAAATAAAATTTTTCATTATCATATTTTATTTTTTTAGTAATTAAAGGTTGTAGATAAATAAGGTAAAACAGCCTTTTTGCAAAGCTCAGATACTTCTTTTTTATTTAACTTTAAAGTTAATATGTTTAAAAGAAAGCTATAAACAAATATTAATATGATTATTTATTGAACTTCAATATGAGGCACAATGTACCACCCACTCCTGGGGCATAATGGTCCACAATCCACTCTGCTCCTGTAATGCAGAATGTTCAAAATATTTAATAATTGCTTATTTTCTATTAAGAAATATTGTTTTAAAGTAGTATTTAACTGTAAAATAAAGTAAACAAATAAAAATAACAATTTATTTAACATAGTAAGAAATATTTTGTTTTGTATTTACTGTCTTTGATAAATATAACTGTAGTCTAATTGGTGATAATTATATTCAAGTAAAATTCAATGCAAATGAGATGCAAATTGAATGGAAATCAGTTTATTTTCCCCGAAACTGTAGATGAATCTGCTGTTGATGTCAAGGATATTATAATGTTGCTCCCTCACCCAAAAGTATTTCAGGAAAATTCCATGCTCAATCTTACTCATAATCATAAGTATTTTGGAATTTCATTTGCAAATTTTAATGTGTGCTGATTTTTTTTGTACTTAAGTAATAACTTCAACTAAATTGCAATTGTTCCTGTATTAATCTGTTATTATTTTCAAAATATAATTATTCTTGTTTTTGTTTCAAAATGTTACTTGTAAATTTATATTATTATTATGTTATTTTGCGGGCAAAGGGGAAATAAAAAAGAATTAGATTAATGAAAAATAGATTTATATTGTATTTCAGATAATACCTAACAGCGGTCCACTGTGCCCCGGTGGGTGGGCGGTCCGCTTTATGGGTGCATATAAAAAAAAAAATTAAAAATGTATTGAAAACTACGTTTTGAGAAAATTATGCTGAATGTATAAAGGTTTAAAGAATATTCAAAAATATTTTCATGCAGATCAGTTTACCTGTTACAGAGAAGAAAAAAAATTAACTGAAAAAGTGGTCCACTGTGTACCAGTCTCCCCTAATATTTGCAGAGTTTCCCCCAGGTTTAAAAAAAGGCAGGGTGCTGCTGGTGAGAAAAGGGCACTATTTTATTCTTAAGGGCACTTTTTGGATTCTTAAAGGCACTTTTTTTTAATTGTTAAAAGGTATTATTTTGAACTAAAATAACTTCTTTAAAAACACCATAATTTTTTTTTTTTTTTTTTTAAATGCGCTAGGCCTTTCGAAAGATCTAGTTCTTTCCAAGGAGGGTGCTAATTATTTTATGAGGGGCAAGAAGGGTGCTATTTTGTAAAGAAAAGGGCAGGCAGGGTGCAGCACCCTTCTGAAACTGTCTGGGAGAAACTCTGATATTTGCTCTAGTTTGTTTTCAAATAATCTGATTGGTTTTGGCTCGAATGATGTTGCTGAAAAACAGAAAGTGGTCAAGTTACTATTTTATTTGCTGTGACAAATAAAAAGTCTTGTTGCACAAATGTGTTTTTGAAAACTAAATTAAAATGTTCATTGCTTTTTTTCAGCAATGGGTGCTCATTTTTTATTTAGCATAATAAGAAACAAATAATATTTGGTAAACGTAATTATTATAGCCTGTTATTATTTAAAATTTCAAAACTAAACATATCTTAAGATTCATAAATATAAGAATTTCTTGGAATAATATATTTGTTTTAATATAATTAAAATAAAAAATCAAATATATATTCAAATGTAAACAATAAAATTGAAAGTAAAGATATTGAAACAAAAAAGGCAGCAAGAAACTTTTTTTAAACCATTTTTTACAGAAAGTTACTGCTATTTCTTTAAACATTAATTCAATGAAAATTTCAGTTTAATCCTTGCTTCTCCTGGAACCATAAATTAAACGATAATTAAATCAACAGTTTAAAAATATATATAGTACAGTAGATTCCCTCAAATCTGCATAACTTGAAACCAAAGATTGTGCAGATTTTAGAATTTTGCGGATTTCTGGTCACTGTTTTGTTTACATTTTTTAAACAGTCATTTGAATGTAATAATGCACTGTAAATTATAATGAATGCTTACAATAAAGTAAAATATTAAAATAATTAAGTAAAGTAAGAAAATTTAAAACATGATTAAAATTTTAAAGGTAAAGGTCAAGTACACAATAATACATAACTAAAAGTAGGCATAATAACGATGAGATTTTTTTTCTTTTAATTATTCAATGAAACTTGCCTGATAAAGTTACACTAATAATTTACATAAAAATCATAAAATAAAAGTTTTATTTCATGCTTAGGCAAACTTAATATCCAAAAGTTCTCGATTAATACATTAATTTATTTGGTAAAAAGATCACAATCACCACTGAGAACAGCACTGTCTTGAATTTTTTTTTCAGAAATAAAGTTATACTTCCTTGATGAGAAAGCATGTTCAGCCAATTAATAAGAATTACATATTAAAATGTACATGGAATGATATAATCATTTAAAAAATCCTGAATTTTTTCCCTACATCTCAACTGTAAGTTTCATTGTTTTCATTTGTAATGATGTGCAGATTTTAGGGAGTCTACTGTATTCAATTTTATCGAAGCAGTCTTTCATTTCTGAACAAGGAATGTCATATTTTTCATTACTTGCTAGATACAATTTCCAAACAGAAATCTAAATTACTGAAATATACAACTAATACATCAATGTTTCATAAAATAAAAACTAATCATTGGTCAATGTGTATTTTGATTTGTGTATTTAAATGTAACACATATGCAAAAGAGAAATAATAACAAATAATTAACAATAATCTTCAAAATTGTATAATTTACATGACTTTTAATCCCAAACTTTGGAGATTAGAGGGAATGGAATTGATTTATATAAATAGACCCTTTCTAACTACTATTAAATACTTTAATTTTTAAAAATGAAAGTACATTGTGAAAATATTTGCATAATTTATTGTATAAAATTACCCTATATAAATAATATTCAGATTTTTATATTGTTTTAATGTTAGTCTCATTCTAAGTCTTTTTTTCTATGGAACAACATGTTGTAGCAAAACACTAGTTTGGATGCTTTCTGTTCTTCAAGTTTGTTTTGCAATTAGGAGTGGATAAATCCAAAATTGGAAAATATCGCACAATTGATGCTGAACTGCATGGACTGGAAACTGGAATGCAACTCCATGAGCTGTATAAATTAACTTGTTATATTGGTTTTTTAAGCTTTCCCACCTACCATTGCAGGTACAGCTTAATAGAATCCAAACAAAGAAAAAATGGTACTTTTCGGTTAGCCGGGTGCCAATGATTTATGTACATATATAAATAAATAAATATATATGTAAGTATATATATAATATATTTTCATACATATAAGTGTATATATATATATATATAAATAAATAAATATGTAAGTATATATATAATATATTTTCATACATATAAGTGTGTATATATATATATGTGTGTGTGTGTATATACATATATTTTCGGTTAGCCGGGTGCCAATGATTTATGTACATATATAAATAAATAAATATATATGTAAGTATATATATAATATATTTTCATACATATAAGTGTATATATATATATATATATATAAATAAATAAATATGTAAGTATATATATAATATATTTTCATACATATAAGTGTGTATATATATATATATATATATGTGTGTGTATATATACATGTATATGTATGACTGGTGCCCGGCTAACCGAAAAGTACCGAAAAAAGGCTACCTGTTCTTTGCTTGCAAATGCACATTCTACAAACTAAGGATTAAGGCTAGGCTTACAGCTACAAACGTGAAATAACATGCTCAAAAAAGAAGGGGTGCAGGGACTTTTTTATAATTTATAAAAATAAAATTTAACATAAACATTGTTCTAAATGATTGAACTGAATTTAACATAATAAAATTGAAGATATTAGATATGTAAATATTGAAAATAACAAACCATCTTCTTTTAAGTTATTGATTTAAAGAATGTTTAATTATATTGGTTTCATATTATAATTCATTTAATTACTCAGAGAACATTTGTGTTGCATATGTACAAAAACAAACATTTAGAAATTAAAAATCTAGGTAACTTATGATCAGTCATTGAATAATGGCCACTTTAGCTTTACACAACCTCTTTTTTTTTTTATAAACATAAATTAGATAAGGGATTAGATTTTAACATAAATTAGATTGCGTTTTTTTCTGTGGCTTTATAGCTCAGCATGTGTCTTTACTATTTTAAAAACTAATGATAAATTATTTAATCTTTTTCAGCTGGATATAAGTTGCTTCATTCATGGAGAAGGAAATTCAAGAGGGACTGCATATTTAATTCTTTGCATAATCAAGAAACTGATGCAGCCAGAAAGAGCTACATGAAGTGCAATAACAATGGTATTTTTAAATTGATTTGCATATGTCTGTGTTAAATATTTGTTTAGCATTGTTATATGTGACATATTACATGTTGCTACATTGCATGACACTACCTTCATAATTCTAATTAGGCACTATAAATTACATAGACTGTGATTTAAATATATATATATATGCATATATATATATATATATATATGCATATATAAATAAATGTTTGAAGTGTGTTTTGATTTTTATAGTGCGAAATAATCTTACAAATTCAGATTTTCTTTCATATGTACTTTTGTCTGGCAAAATCAAAATAAGAATATTGTTTTTCTGATATTCCTCGCTATCATGATTGCTTAGCTTATACATTTTTTTTTTAAAACCGTATCTTGCCCAACTTTATCTTCTGACTGACTGTACATGATTTAAGATTTAATTAATATTCAAGTTTTGTTGTACATGTATTTATATTAAATAAATTACTTTACACTTTAAATTCCTGAGTTTTTTTTTTTTTTTAAACCCATTTAAACACTATTGTTTTTATGCGTTTGTTTTACAATTGTGGCCACTGGATTTTTTGGGTTTAGAAGCCAGTGACTCCTTCCAAATTTTGGAAACCCAAATTTGGGATGCACCTATAATGCCCAGCCAGTAGTGCTGCAATCGACAGAATATTTTCCAACTTCTCTTTTGTCCACTCAAAAATTCGAAATAGGTTGACAATAAGTAATGTTTCCGAACTTGTTTTTTGGTATGGAATGCTGAAAAAATAATTATTTTGTAATGATGATGATGGTGATGAAAGTGCCGCTTAATGTTGAATGTGTAATTTCTTATGTTATTAAAATATTTAATTTTTTAAAAGAAATTTAAGATTTCACTTATTTGAACACAATATATTAATACATGTACTCACTACTATTGCTTATATTTTGCATCTCTGAATTATTGCATTATGCTGATTGATAGGTTGATACATCTTATTTTAAAACTAGAAGTGTTTATAATTTCTGTAGATTTTGCAATATTGTTAATTTATTGCAGCATAAAAATCAGACTAACAATAGCTTTTTTTCAATTAATTTTTTTTTTTTTTTTTTATGGTGAAATTAATAATTTCTCAGTTATTTAGAGTATATTAAGTTACCATCATAATGCATTGTACTACTATTCTGTGATTGTTAATTTAAGATAAGTAAAAGAAATAAAACATGCATTTATAATTTTTTTAATTTATGATTTTTTGCCAGGACGGTTTTTACCGCAGTTTTTTCCACCTGCAGCACAAACTTACCAACCCTGAACTAAATAATAAATAAAAAAAATTAAGTTTAAAGTAATCAAATTGTATTACAATAGCTTATAAATTATCAAATTTATAAAGATTAAATTAATGGTAAATAAAGTAACATACATAACCTAAAGAAAAACCTAGTATTGCAAAATTAAAATTGACTTTTCAACGTTTCTCGATTGTTACTTATTAAATTAGCTCACATGTTTATGTTAATGGAAGTTCATGGAAATTGGATACTTTTCTTAAAGGTTCAAATCAAGCTGTAATATGTATTTTCTAACAATAATACATCAAAAACAATATCAATACATTATTATATATTATTATTTTTAATAGTGGTGTACCGAGTAGTGCTTTGGCCGCGTACCGAGTGAATACCGAGTAATTGTGTTTCAGAAAGAATCACTGATTCGAACATGAAGTGTGCTTAGTGGTAACACTTCTATGTGTGTGTGTGTGTGTTTATATATATATACCTATTTATAAACATGCATCTTGAGCATATAATTTAATCATATTTTATAAAATTAACTTCAATTTTTGAAATTTTATTTATTGTGGACTTTTTAAAGACAATTTTTGTATATTCAAAAATTTTAAAACAGTAACATTATTTAAAATTTATATATATAAAAAGAATTGATATATAAAAAGTTCAATTAACCAATATGAAATTAAAACTGATTATTCAACACAACTTTACCCATTTGTCATTTTGATACCTGAAATCTGTCTATCAAAAATGGTTTTTGCTTGCTGTAACAATACCTTTGAATAATGCAAAAGTTTCATATTTTTTAAAAGTAGCTTATTTTCTTTTGATTAAAAAAATTGGGTACTTTTGTGTAATAGCAGCCCCTGAGGATGAATCGCCAAGCGACCAAGATTTATCGCCAAATTATAAAGCATGTATGACATAATATGATATATTTTTACGTTAAATCATTACTTTTGTGATGTATATGGCCAAGTTATTAGTCATATATAACACATATATGATGTATACATATAACATGTGCATAAGTTGTATAGGATGTATATATATGGCATATAAAACGTAAATAATATGTATGTAATGACGTATAATGGGTGTTTGGAATAATATGTGTATATATGATGCATATATAAGCTTTTCGATGATCTTGGCGAAATCAGAGCTGAAACCTTGGCATAATTGTAATTGTGGAGGCCGCTATAACACGAAAACATCAAAAAAGGGGGCGGGGCTTTACAGTTTCTTTTCTTTTCTCTTTTGTGTGTGTTTGTAATGTACAGCTAAAATGCTATTTTATAAGTGCTCGCAGTGAACCCATTTTTTCTGAAGCACACTGCAAAAAAAAATTGTTGTTTTACAGTATAAAACTGGCATCCCAGCTAAGCAGTAATACGCTGCCGTGCAAGCAGTAATACACTATCGTGCATGCGCGGTAACGTATTACTACTTGCACGGCAGCGTATTACTGCTTATTTTACTGTTTAATACTGTTAATTTTATGGTATAATACTGGCAGCTGGGGTGCCAGTTTTAATACTGTAAAATCAACAATTATTTTTTGCAGTGCAGGCCAAATTTACATCAATAAAAGAAATGCCCTATCTCCTGAAAATGTAGAAAGATTGTAGTGTTTTTGTACCATAATTTGTCATACAGCAAATTTAATTACCGTATATACTCATGTATAAGTCGAAGAATTTTAGACAAAATTTGGGAGCTGAAAATGGCGGGTCGACTTATACACGAGTAAGTAGAAAAAAAAAAAAAAATAGCGGAGTGAAATACCGGAGTCATATGTTTTTCGCAGATAGTTGGTGAATGTGCAAGTCTTTTAATTAATCACATATGGGTCTAGGTTGGAGAGACAGATAAAAGCAGACAATGGTGATTGATAAAAAAAAAAGCTCAACAATAATGCTTCTGTAATTGTTCTGCACTCATTTTCTCTTGGGATAGAATTCCCTTCAATACAGGGGCATTCCTTTCAACATTTTAATCACCTTTTCAAAAAGAGTTCAACTTGAGAATGCTACTAGATTTCTCTCCTAAAAGTCCTACAATACAAAGAAGTACTATATTTTAGCAGTTTAAGAAGTTGTTTACCTTGTAAATAAGGCTTGAATAGATTAAGAAGAAAAAAAAAGTAAGTAATCATTAAATTGATGTGAATAGCTTTCAAAATAGTTTAAGCTTCTTTAGTTATACATAATTATACAATTTTAAAATGTTGAATTAAAAAAAAAAAAAAAAAAAAAAGTCTGATTAGAAACGTAAAAAAAAAAAAAAAAATACTAATACTAATTTAATGAATGGTTTTTCTTTAAATCCTGGATTACAAATCATTTTTGAACATACTGCCAGAAATGTGATTCGACTTTTACACGAAAATTCAATTTTTTCCAAAATTTTGCGTAAGAATTGGGGGGGGGGGGGGGGGGGGGTCGACTTATACACGAGTATATACGGTATTATTTTTTTTAATTGCATTTATTGTATTTTCTGTTTCTGCACACTGCTTCTTTATCCAAAATCAGTCTTTTCCTACAGTTTTAAAAATGACTTTTTTCTTTTTTTTAAATATAAACTAAACTTTAATTTACATTAATTTTGCAGGGGGGGGGGGGGGTTCTTACCTTTTGCTATGTTTTATAGATAAATTTTTATGTACCGAGTAAATAGTTTTATGAATTAGGGCATATATTATACATTTATATTCAAATACCTTTTTATAGATCACATATAAATTAATTTGTCTTCAAATATGCTTAAAAAATGAAATTCTTGCAACTACTCGGAATTGGCCGAGTACAGAGTATATACAGAGTACTCGGTACGGCTCTAATTTTTAACTCAAACTGATTGATAAAAATATTATATGAATTGACATTTTTCCAACTGAGTGAAAATACGTCCAGGCCGAGAGTCGAAATCAAGACCTTTGGATAAATTGTCTGTGTTGAGCTACCTGGGCCGATAGCCAGCAGACACATTTCACTTAGATAACCTGATTGGCGATTATGTTAGCATCCATTTTTAATTAAGTTCCATTACCTGTAGTTTATTCTGTTGAATTCAGAACAGATGTTATTGCCAACAGTTGTCTGTCCAGGTAGCTCAATAGGCAGAGCGTTGTCAATTTAAGTGAAAGGTTTCAAGTTTGACTCTCAACCTGAACACATTTTAGTCAGGAATTTACTCTAGTAATAGAATTTTTTTAAAAACAGGTATTAGAATTTGTGTGAATTTGTAGATATGATCAAGTATTAAATATTAATTATTTTCTTATAAATTTCTCCCTAGGGTGAATATACTACTTCTCAACAGAAGAGACCTGTTCCAAGTTTTTTGAAATGGCCGTCTGTTTTGACCAATTGTATATAATTTTTAATTAGACTGTGCAACTATTTTATTAGATTTTATATTGCATTTAAAATTTTATTGCATCTACAGTAAATTTAATAAATTATATTTTATTTATATGTCTTATATTTTTATTTTCCCATCTATTGTGTTTTATTTCTTTTAAAGTATTTAAGCTCTTAGGCATCAGTAATGACAATAATTTTTATGTTCTCTCTTTTGATATAATTTTTGAAGGATAAAAGAAAACATGGGACAAAATGGTAAAATAAACATTAAATGCTGGGAGTATATATATATATATATATATAAACTATTTGACATCCAGCACAAATTTATTAAATGTGACCACTGATACACCAATTCACTGTTATGTTTTATATCCCCCCCCCCCCCCACCCTTTTTTTTTAGATTAAATCAACCACAAATCATTTTTAATATGTTGATGACTTATTTTTATGCTTCTTAGCTTTAAAAATTATGTATAAAATAAACAAATCAAAACTTTGTAAGTTATCATTTGACGACGGGAGAAATAGTATTAAATACTGTAACCTTCTCTTCTGTCTAATGTGAAATTAATTAGGACTAAGAACATTTTCCGTCATATTATTTTACCTTCAGCAAAGTTTACTCTACGTCTATAAATTCACTGGGACTTGAAAATCTTTCTGCGGTAGACAGAGTTTACTGTAAATGTATAATTATAAAATGTATTTATTTACACGCCATATAATGAATATTTCCAACTGAAAGAGAGAGAGAGAGTTAATAAAATGAGGTATGAAAATTATTTAATTTAAGTAGATGGTTGATATAAAGGGATTTTTTATGATAGAAGAGTAAAAATAAGATGTTAAGATATAACCTCTTAAACTTATTTTTTGATTAAATCTTAAACTGGAAAACATTAATTTGTAATCTAAAAGAAAAAAAAGTTTTATAAATGTAAAGTTGTGAAAATAAATGTATATCATAAGATTTTTTACTTTTGTTATTTATATGTCTAATTTCTTTTATTCAAGCTGTTCCTCTTATTGTTATCCCATACCAAGTTCTTAAGCAGCTTTAAAAGTATATTTCTAATTGCAAAAATGTTTCAAAATGTTCTTTATCATATTAAAAACTTTACTTTTATTAAATACTTCTTTTTTTTTTTTTTAAACATTAAAAATTTAAATTTTTTGTGTGCTCCTTGCATTCTAGAGTTATATGTAGAAAATTTTCCTTCATTTCTTTACAAGTAAAAACAAAATTCTTTCCTTTACGGCAAAATCCTACTGACTTTTTCTATTCTTTTAATTTTCAGTATTTTTCTATACAAGAGTCTTTGTTTTTAGAACCTGTAAACACTGAATATTCATAAAATTCAAAGTATCCTAATTCTGTTAGTTTTGTCATAAAAGAAAAAAAAAAAAATTAAGAGGGACACCCTGTATAAGTATTAATTTATTGACTTGGGTTATATTGGAAATGAGATGTACAATAAAAACATGTACCACCATCTTTAGAGGCACAGAATATATTTTTACATAAGAAGCACTATCATATAAATTGAAAGGCACAATGTGCCTCTTAATCTCAAAGGCAAATGTGTCTCTGAATATTCAGGGGCGCAAACATTCCAAATGTACCTTTTATATCAGAGACACAGTTTTAAGAGTATAATTTAGCTGTTAACAGCATTCCTACATTTGTGTGGCATAAAGCAAATTATGAGCACCATATTTGCTTTTATGCTTTTTGTTTTGAATATTGTCTGTACTGCGCCAAGAACTACAAGTCAAGAATATTAAGCAAGTGTTAATATTTTTTTTTTATCAAATTTTAAATCATCATGTAGTTTTTAAACCTTATGTGTTAATTGTATTATGTACTGTGGAGTTTAGCAGTTATTTACGATTTCATATTACTTTTTTTCATTGCCATTATCAAGTTAAATTTTTCTCCACTCCCTTTAAATAATTAAATATCAAATACAACATTTTATATTTATAAGTAACAGTTATAAAGCTGTGTTAATATTTGTTTGTCTTGAAAAATGTCTGATTAAGTGGCCCCAAATTTAATATTGTATGACCATTAAAACTTCCTAAGTTTAATTTAAGCATGATCACAAGTAAATTTAACAAAGTGGTGATCCATGGCAATCATATATATTATTTCTGTTGTCAACATCCCTTTTTCTATGAATTTACGAAGCGCAGAACAATGAATGAAGTATCATTCAAAAGGTTTTAAAAGCAGCTTCTGACATATACACTTACATTTTCCTAAAACATCTTTCTTGATTAAAAATTGCTGTTAATTAAAAATTAAATTGGCATTGTTTTCATAAATGAAACGATAGGTTTTCTTCAAATTGTCTTGCCACAAAAATTAAATTCCGGAGTATATCACACTCACAATGATTATCTTTTTTATACTATTTATATTTTTATAAAGTGTGACATCTCTGCACATGTTTATTTTATATTTATGATAAAAAAGCAAAATTCGAATTTCAATGTTTAGGAGAAAAAAATACCATAGATTGTCCATGTTGTACCTTTTTTAAGCGAATGATGTCATCTAATGCAGTTTACGATTATTTTGTTTTTCTCGCGCATGCTTTTTTGTAAGTTTGATGGAATGAGTTGATATTCTGGCTTGACTAATCTTATGGAATAGATATCGCAGACGCTCCAGGGTTGCTTAAAAATTTTTTGTGGTGCTATTTTGGGAAGAAAATCTCATTTTCGAATAATTGTTAGACGGCCTATAAAATTGTATTATAATTTTATTTTAAAACACGCACATTTAATTTTATTATTACACAGTTTTATTTAAAACACATTATTTTTAATACACGTGTATTTAATTTTATTTAGTAATTATTTTAAATTTATTTACATACACATTTCATTTTGTTATAAAATACCATGTTGTCATATGATGCAAAAGTCACCAGGTTACCACACCAAGCAAAAAATCACCATTTTGGTGCCAAAAAGAAACCCCGGTGCATCCGTGACATCTGTAGCACTATGGTTTTGTTTCATTAGAAGTTTAAATCTATAAATAAAAAGTTTAGATTGCAGTGCAAAATTCTTGCATGAGTTCACTTTTTTTTTTTTTTTTTTTTTTTTTTTTTTTTTAAGCTATGCTAAATACACAATAGCTGAATATAAATGTTTAGACAATAAAATTTCCTAATGTACCTAATATATTTTACTGTATTTTTTTCATATTTTTTAAGAATAATTATTAAATTATTAAAATCTGTTTAAACAAAGATTTGAAGATTAAATGTAATAGTCAGCAAGAATAAAATATAATTACTTGAAAATAATATTTGAGTAAACGTGGGGTACTATAGTCTTTAAAAGATATAGTCTTTATCAACTCTATTCCATTTAAATGTGGGTTTATAAGCATTTTAAGCATCGACACAAGGCCTGAATATTATATTCATATATAAAATATCACAAAACTATGTACGTGATAAATAACAATTATGATTTCCCTATTCGACATAGTAGTCAAAGTAACCCCAATTGATCTTTCTAATGTTAAAAGCAAATCTATTGCTTGTGGTAAGAATAATATTCTATCAATATTCTAAGAAATTTAAAAAATGAGAGACAAAAATTAGTACAAATCTGTATCTTAATTTTCTTTTAATATGACAAATGAAAGAAATCATAAAAGCTGGTGTCATAACACATTTAATTTGGTAGTTTATCTCATAAGAAAGTCATAATTTTGTTTCAAATCAAGATCCTGAGAAGAAGGATTCTAAATATTGAGAAAATTCCAGAAGTTGCTGAGAAAATTATTCAGCTATTTATTATTGGAATCTCATCGAAATTGAGCTAATTGTCTTATATTTCAAATATGAATAATTTTTGGAGGTACGATTTTAACTTTAAAATTTTACTGTAATGTTTTAATAAAAGCAATAAGTTATGAAGCTGTACACTAATAAACATTTAAAATAAATTCATAAATACTGTATCCAGCATTTTGGATGATTGTGCAATGTTAAAAATAATAGGCACTAAATGTGTCAAGAAAGGTATTTAAATTTATCAAAATTGGATGTTGAATTCATCCTAAAACAGGTATTTAAAGGCGCCCAAATTGAGTATTCATGTGTTCTAAAATAGATATTTAAGATTGTGCAAAATAGGTGTTAGCATGGCCAAAATGGGTACTTAGTGGTATTCATATTGGGTGTATAACCAAATTGGATATTAAATACTGCCTAAAATGGATTCTCAGTATTCACTGAAACATTTGGTGTAACGTTACTCCATAAAACTGGAGGCAGCATTGCTGCCTCCAATCTTACGGTGGTATTTAACTGATATAACTGGTGTAACATTACACAGCTCTTGTGTAAGTTTACACCATAATATTGTGAAACATATCACAATTTCTGTGTAACGTTACACCACAATTGCGTGTAAGCTTTCACAGTAATTGTGTGTAAGGTTACACCACAATTGCGTGTAAGCTTTCACAGTAATTGTGTGTAAGGTTACACCACAATTACTGTGAAAGCATACACGCAATTGTGATGTAACCTTACACACAATTGTGGTGTAACCTTACACACAATTACTGTGAAAGCTTACACGCAATTGTGGTGTAACCTTACACACAATTACTGTGGAAGCTTACACGCAATTGTGGTGTAACCTTACACACAATTACTGTGAAAGCTTACACGCAATTATGGTGTAACCTTACGCGCAATTGTGGTGTAACCTTACACAGAAATTGTGATATGTTCCACAATATTATGGTGTAAACTTACACAATAGCTGTGTAATGTTACACCAGTTATATCAGTTAAATACCACCGTAAAACTGGAGGCAGCAATGCTGCCTCCAGTTTTATGGAGTAACGTTACACCAAATGTTTTACAGTGCAGGTTGTGCGACAAATGATATTGGATATATGGAAAAAATTCATAAAATCGATATCCGCATCCAATATTGATTATTGGTGCATTTTCTCCAAAAGTTGAAACTATCAAATATATATTACAGAATAAAATTAATGAGTTATCAGTAGATTTTGAAGCTAAGGCGCTTTTTAAAAACGTCACTTTAAGTTACTTTTGACTTTTGGATAAACATAAACAACACATGAAAATTTCCGAAATTCTTCTAACTGGTAATGTTTTATTAAGTTAATACAAATAATGAAAAATACATGTATTCAAATACAGATATTTAATTTTCTATTGCACTTTTTAATTTTTATGTGTAATTTTTATGTAATACTTCTTTCCAGAATTGTTATTGCATATACAAATATGAGTGAATGATAAAACAAATAGGAGAATGATTACATCTTACATATTTGTATTAAAAATTACATCGTAAAATTCTGCAGAAACGGTACGGGTAGTAATAATTAAAGTTACAAGGGTAATTATATTAACAATCATAATAAAAATAATTGTTATAGTAAAAATAATAGTATTATTTCAAATGCAGCTTTGTTATTTTCTAATACTATTTTTAATTACCTATCATCACATTTTTGAAAGACTGCAATAATAGTAACAATAATTTTATTATTAAAAGTCAACAATTCCAGAATTCCACGTTTGATATATTATTTTGTAACAAATATTTTTTCAGAGTTCCTAATGTGTATGCATATATGAGGGACATTTTCTTCAAAAAGTGTACCAGTAATGATAAGAAAAAAATTATTATTCAAAGTCTTTCAATGTGCAATTTCATAAATTTTTAAACAATTTTTGTGCAACAAAATTCCTTTTCAGATTTTCTAATATATAAGCAAATATGAGCGAAGGTTAAATTAGAGGTTCCATCATAACAAAATAAACCAAAAGTCTTTTAACTAAATAAATTCCTTAACTGTTTAAATCCCCATGTTTAAAAAACTGAATGACCTTAGAATCCCAACAAAATAGCCCAAAATACTCGCTTTTTTGTTCCCTCCTTTTTCACTAGGTAAGTAGTGGAAATGACCCTACTGCCTTCTCCCTTTATTCAAACTTCGATATGATGTTACACGACCTCTATTTACCATTGCTCCAGTTACTGAAAAAAAAAATCTTGTTTTTCTTTCTGTACTATCCAAACACATGCCAACACATTCCCCATCCAACACTGAGAGAGACCAGCCCCTTGACAGAACCCCGAACCATTTAAGGGGAAGGAAAATTCTTTAAGCTATCCAGGGCTATTGTGGGATTCAGAGTATTGGGATGATTTCGGATATTGCACGATTCTAAAGGTTAAGAGTAACACCTGTTTCATGTCCTGAAATTTAAGAATTTTCCGCGATTTTTTCTAAGAATTATGAAGTGTTTATAAAAATCATTTACAATAATTTATTATGCATATTTTAAAGAATAAACTGGGTTTTGTTTGGATTCGTTGAGGTTTTAAAAATGGCAGCTGATGGATGGGAGCGCAATGAAAAAAGAAGGGCCAAGCGGTGGACACGTAAACTCATTGTTAGAATTGACTTGAAGAATGTAACAAAATCAATAACTTTCTAAATCCAAAAGTTTCTGAATAACGTAGCCATTTTAAAATAGTATGTTTTGGCCATCACAAAACTTTCTTCTATATAAATCAAATCGTCTGTAACCAACATTAAATAACAATGTATTCGTTCTTGAAAAATAGATATCATGGAAATCTTGAAAAACAGAGCATAACAGTGACTATTGTTGGACGGTATATATCCAAACCTAATACATATCTATTTATCTACAATTACTAAATTAGTACTAAACAAAGTACTAAATTACATCAATGTCAAACTGAATCTGAAGTTTGATTAAATTGCGTGCATTAGTTCTTGAGATAGAACGCTCACAAAATGTGTGTCACATACAGGCAAACAGACACACAGACATATATTTTCTAAAAACAGTCAAATCGTATTCAAGACCTCCTAAAATGTGTGAATCTGTCAAAAACCGGAAGTCGAATTTTTTCATGCATCCAAAACTTTCTTCTTGTTTATATAAAAGAAAGTAAAAATATCAAAATATGCATTTTTAGTGAAATGACGGTGATTTAAAGTAAAATTGAAGTTTTCAACTACAAATTTCGTTACTTAAAGTTACACAGAATAGCGAGATATCAATATTTATAGAAAATACCCTATGTATTTCACTAGAAAAGTACATGACAAATTAACTATTAAAAAAAATGAAGTTGATTCATTGAAAGTTAACAAAGGTCGGATGTCCACCAATTTTGAAAATACCGTAATAAAAAAAAGTATTTAAAGATTTAGTTAATTTTTATTCACTATAGCGTACTATACTTCTATAGCTCCAAAATTGCCCTTTCAGTTTCACTGTAGATTTTTTCTGTTTATAAAAAGTACTTAAGCAAAAAAAAGAAAAAAAATTGAACCGGTTGAATTAGCGTTACCCCTTAAGTTAATTTAAAATACTTTTTCTTCAACTAATAAATTATAAATCTTTCATTTCAACTGCATTTTATATAGCAAAAGTGCTTTTAAAAAATAATAATTTTTTAATGAAAATTTGCGGAATGGCATAAAAGAAAAAAAACAAAGCAGATTGGCACCACAGATAAATTTCTAAATTTAAAACTATCACTTTCCTCCTTTCATTCAAATTTAATTGCGAAATTGAAATCAATAAAAGTGCTCCAGTGACAAAGTGAAAATAGAGAATGCAGTATGGTCTCAAAAGAAGTGAAAGCTTATTTGTCTCGTTATTCGTTAATACTTATTTTAATTTAGAAATCACTCTTCAAAAAGTAATTTTTGAAATTCAATGAATCCTGCTTTTATTTTTTTATTAAATAAAATTTAAAGGAAAATGAATTACATTTTATATTTGCATTGAAAGTTATAATCATTAAATTCTTCAGAAACATTATAACAATAAAATAAACTAATTTATTAAATAAAAAAAGATTAAAAATAAACATAATGCATGGTATAATATTACAAAATTGGTATATATAACTACATTAATCAGCATGAGAATAATAATAATCATATATGTTATTTATGTTGTCAAAATCCCTTTTCTATGAATTTAGGAAACTTACAACGTTGAATGATGTATCATTCGAAAGGTTTTTGAAGCGTCTTCTGACATAGTACACTCACATTTCGTTAAAACATGTTTTATGATTAAAAATTGCTTTTAATTAAAAATTAAATCATAATTCTTTTCATAAATGAAATGAAATGCTTTCCTTAAATTAGTGTTGCCTCAAAAATAAAACTCCGCATTATATGATGCTCAACAATTATTATAAAAAAAAAAAATAATACAAAAAAGATAAAGTATGATTTCTCTGCACAGGTTTAGTTTATATTTATGGTTAAAAAGCAAAATTTAAATTTAAATGTTTAGAAGAATAAAATACCATCGGTGAATCGAAGAAGTGGTATTTCACATGTAGAATAAAAGGTATACTTTATTATATTAGATTAAATTGTATTTAAAATACATTTAATTTCTTTTACTTTGTTTCATGTTTTTCAAGAAGCGGGTGACGTCATCTTCTGATGCAGTTAAAATGCAATTTTTTTTTTCCTCACGCTTGATTTTTGCTATCTTTGGTCAGTTTTTACTGTAACTTTGATGAAATAAATGAGATATTATGACTTGACTAATGTTGTTTGCAGATATTTTATCCTTAATTTTTCTTTATAAGTTTGAACCTGCATACAAAACCTATTAGATATTGCTAAAAAATATTAGACTGCAGTACGAAATCTTCGCACGTGTCTACTGGTAATTATTATTATTATTATTATTATTATTATTATTATTATTATTATTGTACATAATCTTATTTTCTAAACTGAATGACAATGAAAAAGAGGAAATGCTTTATTTGCATTAAAAATGATAGTTTAACTCTTTGGAAACTTAGTAACTGCAAAATAAACAAATTTATAAATAAAGTTAAGAAAAAAGTAATAATAATTATATAATGTACTTTGAAATTCAGCTTTACTTTTTACTATGTCCCGATCATTAAATTTAAAAAAGATTACCAACAATTTTATTGCTACACATCAACAAATATATGAAATATTTTTATGCAACATTTTTTTAGTTTCTAATCTATATGCAAATATGAGTGAGTGTTAAAATAAATTAGAGGCTGCATTATAATAAAACAAACCAAAAAAGTTTTCCAAACTAAATAAATTGCTTTAAGTTATTTTAATATACTTTTTCTTCGATTAATAAATTATAAATATTTCATTTCAGCTCTATTTTTAAGAGTAAAAGTATTTTTTGAAGTACATAATTTTTAATGAACATTTGAAGAATGATATAAAACAAAAAGTAAAATAAAATAAAATAAAGCAGTCTTGCGGCACACAAAAAATTTCAAAAATTTGAAATTAAAACTCTCTCCCGTTTCATTTGAAATTAATTATGAAATTGAAATCAGTAAAGGTATTTCTGTGATAATAAAGTGAAAATGGAAAATTATTTATGGTCGGAAAAGAAGCAGACACTCATTTGTTTCGTTATTGAAAACGCTCTTTTTAGTTTATAAATCATTCTTCAAAAATTAATTTATGAAATTCAATAAAACTTGCTTAATTTTTTTAATTTATTGCATTCATAAGAAATTGAATGAAACCTTATATTTGCATTAAAAGCTATAATCTTTAAATTATATTTTAATGGAAATTTTATTATAGCAAAAAAAAAATTTCTAAAGAAAATTTTAAAAAGAAAATAGTAAAAATTATGAAAAACTGCCTTACTAATAGATTACTTTTACTCACCAGAGCATCATCATCCTCAACAACAACAACAAAGATATATATATATATATATATATATATATATACACTACCGCCCATTAATTTCAATACACCTTTGTTTTTTTGTTTGTTTTTTTTTCATCAAAAACATGCAAAATACGGTACTTCAATGTAATATTCATGTAGGTTTTTTTTTTCGAAAGTTGCTTTTAGTCATTTCTGTATCAAATCCGTAAAAAAGGGTAAATATATCTTTTTGGCACGTTGCCCCAAAACAGAAATTTTATAACAAAGTGTAATGTATTTGATCACTGTATCATTTTATGCAAAATACACATGAGTGACGTAGTAAGTTGTTCGGCATGATGTTAGGTGAATGTTCGCATGCTTAGTTTTAAAGCAAAACTGGATAATAAAGCAAGACTGCGTAAGAGAACTTTCTAGGTAGTGATTACGTTACTATTTCGAACAAGAGTGTTATTTTGTTTCCGTATGGCTCTTCGAAAATAGTTATAAATTGAAAAGCATTCTGAGATTATTGCTCTATGACAAGCAGATCATAGCTTGCGGGCTCATTTGCAGAAAGTTTCCGTTTGTGGGATACAGTACACTCTTAAGAGGCAAGCTGATACCCAGAGTGGTTTTGACCACTTGTGCCTTGGGCAGCCTGGGAAAACTTCAAAACAGGAAGATAAGTTTGTTAGAGTGATATCCAAAAGAAAGAAGTTCAAAACAGCCTGTCAAATTCGTGCTGAAGTGATCGAAAAAAATGAAACTAGTGTAACAATATCTACAATCAAACGCCGTCGTTTCAAGCCGCTCGCTTAAAGGGCTGTGTGGTAACAAGAAAACCACTTCTATGGCAGATGAATAAAAGGAAAAGGCTTAATTGGGCTAGAGAACACAAGAACTGGACCCGTGATTACTGGAAAAAGGTAGGGGAGACCGGGGCAAGATGACGAATGTCATAATTTTTCCGTTTTTCACTAGCTGGCAGCATCAACCGGACACTACTGGCTCTCCTATCGGCCGTTCGTCAAACAATAGTATAGAGACGCTGAAATCGCCATTTTTGTATTAGTTGTGAAGCTTTGATTGTTTACTGCTGCCACGTTATAACTTTTCTGCATGTGTAAATAAGCTCTGCTACAGATACAGGTAAGATATATCGTTTTTCTTTAACATTTATGAGTAACTTAGTTTAAATACTACCTACTACCATGAATAAATGTCAATTAATCGCCTTCCTTCATGGCAATTAAAACAAATATTTTTAAACAGGCAGTCCGTAGCAAGATGACGATCTCGTCATCTTGCCCCGTGTTTCGGAATTTAATAAACTAACTATGTTGTCCATTCTATTTAAATCATGTAAACGCTTGTTTGTCTGTGTGTTTGTCCGCGCGACCTTGCGCTTCTAGCTCCTCTGGGGCTAAGGGGCTCATCGGATCGGAGGAGGTGTCGTTCGAAAGGGGGCGACCAGAGGAAGACATTTTTGCCATCTACTAAGCCCCCTAGCCCCCCCCCCCCCCGAAAGAAAAATCCTATCGGGGTCCGTATTTCCGCTTCCAAGCGTCCGATGGGTACGAGGAGTTACCGTTCGACGGGGTTCGACCTCGGGGTTAAGACATCCACCCTCCCCCGCTGTTTCCCCTCCCCCGCTGTCCCCCCTCCCCCCAAAGGATTGCTGATTCCGATGCACCAAAGAAGCCTGTTAGTGTTTTTGATTTCAAACCATTGCCTAAAGCAACACAATGTCAGAAAAAAAGAAAAAGAAAAACACTGAGCTCAAGCATTCTTACAAGCACACCCATCAAAGAAATGTTAGAACAAAGGTAAAAGCAGAAGGAAGAACAGGAACGTTTAAAAAAGCAGAGAAAGGAAGCTCGTGAAGCTAAAATGAAGTGAAAAAACTCAAACTAAGTTCCTGTAGGCCTAAGTCTGTTAAATCCACGCCAAACAGTCCGGTTGCATCAACTTCAAAGGAGGGTGTTTTCAGATGCCCTTCTTGTGACGAGGAATATTGTGACCCACCAACAGAAGAATGGATTCAGTGCTGTAAATGCCAAGAGTGGTGGCATGAGGAATATTCCAATTATGAAAACGGCATTTTTATTTGTGACTATTGTTAGCTGCACAACTAAACATTTCAACATTACGTTACAATGCATTATGCTTAGTTTGATACTTTGTAAGATGTAAAAACACAGTTATCATTTTTTAAACCATGTAACATATTCAAAAGATAAAATATGTTCAACCTTTTTCAGTGTTGTCATCTTGCCACAAGGCCAAAGTCATCTTGCCTCAGTACTGGGGTAAGATGACGATTTGTTAATGTTATGAAAAAATAAAATTATCCTTTATTTTTTTTATTTGAAAAATTAAATGGTAATATATTTAATACTACAAAGAAATACTCTAACAGTTCATGTAAAATTAATTTTACTATACTTAAAAATAAATTAATAAACGATAAAAATTGTTAACATAGTCATCTTGCCCCGGTCTCCCTTACTTTCCATTGCCTAATCGAAATTCAAACTGTTTGGTTGTAAGAGGCGTCAGTTTTTTTGTCGTGCTGTGAGTCAGCGCATGGTATCCACTTGTATCCAACCTACTATCAAGCATGGAGAGGGTTCTATCATAGTTTGAGGAAGTTTTGGTGGGGGGTGTAGTTGATGATCTTGTAAAAATAGTTGGGATCGTGGACTCCAAACTATATCACAACATGCTATTCCCTCTGGCACTCGCCTTATTGGTCTGTGATTCATTCTACAACAGGACAACGACTCGAAACATGTTTCAAAACTGGGTAGAAAGTATGTGCAATCCAAACAACATTAACAAGTGCTCTAAAATATGTTCTGGCCACCCCAGAGTCTAGACTGCAAACCTATTAGACTACTTTGGGATCATTTGGACAGGTGCATCAGAGATATAAATATTACAAGCTTAAATCATCCGTAGAAGGGGATTCAATGCAATTGGAATAACTTTTGATTCGAAATTTTGGACAAACTAACCAATAGAATGCCCCGAGTGTGTGCGGCCGTGATCGCTTCTAAACGTGATTACTTTGATGAAGGGAAGATTTAAGACAAAATTTTGTTGTGTATGCTAAATTGTCTAATGAAATATGTCTCTTTGCTTGAACAAAAGATTATATCCATGCGAGAGTTTATTACTTTGTGTATGTCTTGGAAACCCCCCCCCCCCAAAAGAGGTGTATTGAAATTAATGAGCGCTAGTGTACATTTATTAATAAAATTTCGACTTTACTTTTATTTAAAATATTCTTCAAAATTCTCCCTTTGTCGGTACCAACATTATAAGAAGTCCCTGTTTCCTAAATTTCATTAAGTTAAGAGCTAATGGTTGAGGCTAAGCGTTTATATGCAACGATGTCAATCATTGTTAGTTGTGTGCTTTTTGTAGGATTTTCCTCTCCAATGTCACTATATCTCTAAAACCAAGCCCATATAAGGATGTGCAACATAATAAAATCTTTCTGGCGGAATTACTCTTATTAATTTCATCAAATAACAATATATACCTCTTTAAAAAAAAATAGGGAAGCAAACAAATCAATAGTGAATGCCAGGCAAGACACCTATTCATTTGTATAAATTTCGAAGTACACATACATTAAAGGTGATACAGAAAATAAGACACGAAAACATCGTGTATCGGAATTTTAACTCTTTCAAATGAGGAAAAAACAGGAAGAGAGAAATCATATTGCTTTGTTGTTTTTAAACAAGTGGTCTTAATTTGTTAATAATGCATTTTTCTTTTTATTTCTAATATTTTAATTGATTTAATCATTTATTACTTTGCTTCAAATTTACTTAATTACTTATTCAAATTTATTGGAACCTAAATGTAATATCTGTGTTGTAACACCATATTTTATATGTTTAAATTATAATTTTGATCCCTTATTTATTTCAGTAATATGCAAAAGTAATATTTTATTCATAATTCAGTAATATTTCAGTAATGTGGTTTTATAATTTCTTAAAAGACTGTATTATTAATAAAATAAATCAAAGAAATCTTACAATTGCAATAAAAGTTATAATCATGAAATTCATAGATATTATATTCGCGCAAAATAAACTAATTTCTGTATATATGTTATTGTTTTTAAATAATAATAACAGCACGTATTTTGTAAAGCAATTTGACTCATACCTTTTATCATTGAAATTTACATACAAATAAATTATTTTCTCGTAACTGTCAATTTTCGTATGTAAAATTCTGCGAAAATAAAGTGTTCCTTTAACATTTTTATGCATAATTTATAAATGAGTGGGAATTCAGAGGTTTTAAGAATTTAGGAGCGAGAATTTCTTCGAAAATAATCTTCACAAATTTAAAAAAAAAAAAAAAAAAAAAAAAAAAAACATTATTTTGCTGCTTATATACATTTTTATCATTATTTAATTGCGTTAGGTTTAATTATATTAGTTTATATTAAGTATAGCAAAAGTTTTAATAATTCAACATTACTTTTCTAAGAACTTTTTTCGTTTACATAATGTATAGTTAAAGCTTTAATAATTCATCATTACTTTTCTGGGAGATTTTCTCTATTCGAAATGAAAATTAAGCACTTCTTTACAAATATCTAACGAAATTACTTACCTAGAAGTAGGTTCGAAAACAAAATATAGAATGTTACGTTTTCTGCAAAAAAAAAATCCGACAAATACGCAGACTGTTAATTGCATTATATTATACAGGGTGTTTCTAAATGAATATCGGGGTTTTAACGCTTTGTAATATCTGTTATATAAAACTTAAAATTATACTTAATACATAAAATGGAAGAGCAATTCAAACAGTTTGTTGATACCTGTGCATGCGCATGCGCTCGCAATGTTTCTTCCGTCATCTGTTAGAAAGCGCTAGTAGCAAAAATGGCTGCTAGTGAACAGAAAGCATTTTCTGTTCTGCAGTTTGCAAAGACCGAATCTGTAGTTACTATGCAACGTCCGTTCCGGGAAAAGGTCAGATGCGATCCCCCAAATTGAAGCAGCTGTTGCAACAATTACCCACAAACACTAATTAACGTTTGGGAAGAACTGAGCTATCGACTTAATGTATGCCGTGTGACGAAAGGTGTTCACATTGAACACTTGTAAGCTTATAGGTAAAACTGTTTGAGTTGCTCTTTCATTTTATGTATTAATTATAATTTAAGTTTTATGTAATAAATACTACCAAGCGTTAAAACCCCGATATTCATTTAGAAACACCCTGTATTTTGATCCAAAGTAGTTAAAACATTTTACTTTCGTAACTACCTCAAATGACTTTATTGAAAGATTTTTAGACAAGTGATTAATTTTTATGATCAAATCTTATTTCATTTTCGAATAATTACGCAGTACGTTTTCATAACTAAAATCCAAAAACAAAAATTTAAATTAAAACAAGAACGAAAACGAAAACTCACCATTTATTAAGAACCACTTTCATACACTGTCATAATATTGTAACAAAACTTCGTTGTTACATACAATGCCAGGAAATATCTAAAATAACAATTTAGAAAACACATAACACAGTTAAAAACCCAATTTCATCATTTATTACCCATAGACACTAATGTATGCGATTTTTTTTACATTACTGTATATATTCTACAGATTTTTATAGATACTACATAGTGAAACTGAAATTTAATTCAACTGGAAAATGTATGAAACATCTTTTTTTCAATTACCACCCACAGAGGCAATGTATCCATATCCTTTTGTGCAACCCTGTGCATGAATTTATATTTTACTCACACCATATAGTATAGGAACATTTTTAGTTCTGTTAACAAACAAGTAATATACTTAAAAACATATTTTTAGCAATTCCCGTCATTACAAGATAATTAATGCGTTTTTCTTTTGGATATTCTGTATATGTTCCGTGTAATCTACTAAACTTTAGTTAATCTTGAAAACGCATAATACAACTAAAGCGCACTAAACCATTATGTACCTTAAATTTTTGTGTGTGCCTGTAAAAACACATATCCTATATAATTTGTGTAAGGTGTTAATGATAATATACGCACCTCATTAATGTATATCAATTTCACAAAGCACACGTCAAACAATCACTCTTTACCGAGAATAATGCAATCGAATCCTTTGTGAGTCCCTGTAAATGAATAATAAATTTTACGCACATAATCTCTTTAGGAAACATGAGGCACTATGTAGAGAAGTCCGACCAGTAAGTGAACAGCCGCCAGAGAATGGACAATTAGTAAATATTTTAATACAATAAGGTTTCAAAAACAATTCAAAAACAATAAGGTTTAATAAAAAATTAAAAGACAATAAGGTTTTAGTTAATTATCATGCTTTTGTTCAAAGAACCTGTAATTCAGTAAAAACGTGTTATAAGTTATTTATACAAGTTGTAAAAAAAATATTATAGTATGAAACTTAAGTGTTTTTAAATTGCTGCATGTTCAGTCACTGGAAAATTTTCCGTTCATTCACTAGTAAGAACTGTTCATTTACATGGTTTTTGTATAGTTTTTTATTAAAAAAAAAACCCTAACACCCCACACAAATGAAATATAAACTTTCTTTTATTATTTTTTAATCCTTTGTATACCAACACATGTATATTTGCACTGTCAGACACCAAAAGGGATTGTTTATTAAAATATTATCAATCTTTTTATAAAAAAATATGCTTAACACATGGGTTGATAAGTTCCCGGTCTAATAAAGAAAACACAACTTTTTAACATAACTTTATAACTTTATAGCTTTATAACTTTATAACTTTAATAAATAACATAACTTTAATAATGAATAATAATAATTTAATAATAATAATTTAATAAATAAATAATAATAATAATTTTATAATAAATAACATAATTTTATAACGAAAAAGCTCCAAACAGTGCTCACAATCATCGATTCGTTGTTGTTTTGGGTCAAAAGTCAACACGCGCGGCACCCACTTTGACAACAGCTTTTTCATAGACAAATGTCCATTCAAAATAAAACCTGCACGTTCCTTGGATATTTTCAGAGTCTCCTGGAATTTCACTTTACGGTTCCCGAAAACGATTTTGTGGACTTTTTTTATGTTTTCCGGAGTAACCACCTCTTTTGTGTTTAGCATCCCTGGTGTCCGTACGATCACGTTTAAATTGAACAAACCAGTCAATAATGGTTGATTTACTTGGTGCAGTGTCCGGATAACGCTTATCAAGCCAAACTTTTGTTTGAACGGTGTTTTTCCCACCAAATAACAATTCTTGAAATTCTTGTTTATCCATTTTTTTCGTTTATCAACAAAATCATTCAACTAAAATCTCTGTAATGTTTTATGCACACTGCGAATCGTCAAGACATTTTTTCTGCTACCTTTTAAAGGTTAGTATTTACTAAAAAAGCATAGGTTCGGCGATTGCAATGCCATCTGTGTGTCAGACCGGGAACTTAAGTGTTAATTTACTGGTCGGACAACCCTATCAAAATTATATATTAATATCAATTAATTGTATATTAATATGAATAAACATCATTAAAAAGTACTTCAAACAATGTCCATCTATAGACAATAATGTACCCTATTTCTTTTGGGTGACTTTGTAAATGAACTACAAATGCTACACACTTAATTTTCTATAAGGAATATGCCATGTTAAACTTCAATAGTATACATAATTTACGCATGGATATCGAAGTATATTTACGAGAGTTAGAGCGCAGACAGGTAGGCAGAGGAAACAAAGCCATAAACGTTATTTAACTATGTTGGAAAGTGTTAAAAGAAGTTATTAAACACTTGAATGAAACATTTATTACAATTTCAAAAGTAAAATAATAAATTTATTAAAACCTGCATGTTTTTATTTTAAAACGCGTAACTCAAAAAACTGATAAAATCATCTGTTTTCATTAATTTTTCTAATCGTAAAATTCTGAAAAGTTCTTTTCAAAAGTATAAAATACGTTAATTTATAGATAAAGATTTTTATAAAATTAAATATTAACGATACATCTTTTTAAATTCAACTTCACTTTTATCTTTTATTATTGTAATTTATATAAATTTATAACACTTTTCCATAGCTCTCATTTTTGGATGTGTAATTTTGTGAAAATAACGTGTCTTTTAACTCTTTATATTTATCAAATAGCTTTAACTCAGATTTAAAAGAAAGTTTGGACTTTTTTAGTTCGCGGAAGAGTTTTTGAATGAAAGGGCCACTTTGTTGACTGTAAATTTCGGAAACGTCTGTTCTGCTGAATTCAGAAACTTTTCGCTGTATGGTGTTTCTGATTGGTCACCTCCTAATGTTTTCTTAAAATAAGAGAAATTTTTCGAGAATCATGGGTAAGTACCAGATTACACTGATTTTTTATAAATGTTCCTACTAAATTAGAAAACGTTTTTTCACTGTTTTTCAGTGTTCTATTAGAATGTGTTTCACATCAGATATTTTTTTTCTGCACAATGTCCTTTGATTTGAAGATTTGCAGTATTTGTGGTTTATAATTTCATTATGTGAAATACTTTCTAATATTTTTTTATTATTTATATATTGTCAAAACTTCTGTAAAATAAATCGCTTTTTTACTTGACCAATACAATACGATTATTGTATGGTTATGATAATTTATGAATTTTAGCAAATATTCAGCACATATTCGTATTTTCTTCTTCATAGACTGTTTATGGATTCCGATGCTGTCTATCCTGATATTTCTCGATTCTATATTACAAAGCAAAACCGTCTATGACTAACGCTGACATCATAATGACGGTAGCAACACCAGACTAATAAATTTCGTTTTTCAGCTTCTAAATATCGCAGAGCTTCAGAGCCAAATGGAAAAAAATTAATTCGTTCAAGTGCATTTCGTTTGAAAACTGTATCTCAATTTACTAATTTTTTATGATTTCAAAATAATTTTCAAGCATGATTTTTTTTAATCTCTCTCGATCTGCTCCTTAAAACAATATAAATAGTCCAGTATTTGTTTCCGGCTACTATTCCGTTAATGAATTTAAAACTTCATCAATAAATAAATAAAATAATAAAATAATATTAATAAAACACAAATTTAAGAAACGTGTAGTCTAACTATGGGTTTAAACTACTGAAATTTATCATAATCAAAAAGTCTTCTGTAAGTAGATAAATTTTTGCCATTTTTTTGGCTATTAGTTCCTGGAATGCGGCTAATACGAAAGTATCGCTTTTAATGAATTTCAAAACTTAATTTGAATACATAATTGATATTTTTATATAAAAATGTTTTTTTTTGTGTTGGTAGAGGGCAATCTAAAAATATATAATACATGTAAAAAATAATTAGAGTTTTCAATTAAAAAAAAGTTTTCACCTATATTCTGTAACCCGGGAACCACGGATTGGATTCCCTATTAGGGATAAAATATTCCTTAATCAAAGTTTCTATTTGTGAATATTTCTAGAATAAAAATCCATTACATAATTAAAAACTTAATTGACAAGTTACCTGAAATATTTCGAAAATATTAATCCTATACAATACTGTCTTATAAATAAGAAAATTCTGCGCGCACCAACTGTTTTTAAATTTCTGTTACTTACCAAAATATTTTAGTTACTTTTAGAAAAACAAAGA
Organism: Maratus michaelseni; assembly: GCA_963931845.1. NCBI lineage: Eukaryota > Metazoa > Arthropoda > Arachnida > Araneae > Salticidae > Maratus > Maratus michaelseni. Next base: position 343,715,841 of record OZ007588.1, on the reverse strand, counting down.
TTTAAGCAGAATATACTGCACTAAATACATTATATAATTAATCTACAATCAATCTAAATTAACTAAACTAGCAGAAAATACTAAATTTAGATTGATTACGAATTTAGAAAAGGGCTAATGAAAGAAAGTCCTGAAAAAAAGGTTGATGAATGACTTGCCAAGTTATTATTTTCATCTCGTATGTTCTAATTATACCGTGACTTAATCTTACTAATTGAGGCTAACGGAAAAAGCAAATATTATAAAACAGAGCACAACATTCTTTCAAGTTTTTAAAACGTATCATTCCAACATATTAAATGTGTAACTAAAATGTATTAAGCTTACAGTTGATAAGAGACAGACATCTGTATCTTAACAGTATATGACTTATTACTGTATTTTGGTTTTAAAGAATAAACACGATAAAATGATTTATTACATTGCTTTTCTTAAACTTCATCTTATACTATTAACCGAGCAATTTGTGTATATTTACTTATTTATTTATTTATTTATTTATTTTTGAGTTCCCGAAAACGGCTCTAAAGATATTCATAAAAACGACAGATTAGGGTTTTTCGGCCTCTCACGGAAGGAAAACATTGCAAAAACTACTAAAAGTGTACTTGAACTACCAAAATTTTAAATGAAACATATGGATATTACAAGTAAGTATGTTGTATGTAAAATAACACAATTCAGTATGTTATATCCGCTCTTAGTACGAGTGAGATGGCTAATGTTCCGAAATTGGATCAGTAGCCATCAAGATTGCATGTATGTAGTCAAGACCGCAATGCATAATTTTAAATGTACAATTTTCCAAAAATGAAATTAATTTTCGTCAAACCAGTGCAAGATGGTTTTACATTCCCCAAGTAAAGAGTTAAAGAAGGTATATAAAGCATACAAAAAATTCCAAAAACTGAAAACGTTTCTGAAAAACGGCTCTAGTGATGTTAATAAAACGATGGATTAGACATTTTGGATCTAGAAATCAATATCTCAATGTATCATTTGAGGTTAAAATCATTTTTACTCAATACCTGCTCTTTACCTGTCTTTTATTCGAAAATATTTGTAAGACATTGTATAAAGTTTATGATCCTAAAACGTAACTGGATGGATACAGGCCGGCAAAGGGTATTTAAAGTTGTTATAGAAAGAGGAGTACCGAAAAGTGGTATTTCGTTGTAAAGAAAAACCTCTCAAAATATAACTGCCATTCTAAAGCATTCTCGTGGCCATGGAAGAAACACTATATCTCAGGCGGATAAATATTCTTATTTAATAGATGAAAAGAAAAAAAGAGCCTACTTCAAGCCGAATGACCACAGACTTTTTAAATGTTATCAGCAGTATCATATTTATTCGAACAGTTACTTATCGATTAAATCATGTTGACCAGCATGAAACAAAGCCTTTACATGAGCACCGTTTGAGAATTACAGTCCCACAGTTTCTAATCTTGAAGGATTTAATCGGGATTATCAACATATATTGCGGTATCTTGCGATATTCTTCAGGATTCCTCAAAGTGTTCTTTTTTTTAAATTTAGCCGTAAAATAGGGCATTTTTAAAGGACTTTATGCAATTATTGTAAATAAAGTTAAATTATGCATGTTTCTGAAACTATTTTAATTTATTTATATATTGATTATTATATATTAGTTTTAAAATCCTCAAATTTTTCAGCCGAAATTCCTATAGAACTGTTAATACAGCCTTTAATGAAAACGTTGTTTAGCTTCTAAGCTGGTTGTTGGTTTGAAATTATGTGACCATACAAGATAAACAAGTAAAAGCTTTTTTGCCACTACTTTTATATTATTTCATTTGATTATTTGAAATTTTATCGAATTATCGCTTCCTTTCTTTTTTGTGTGGTGTTGATAAAAAAAATTCTGTTAGTCTATCCATATCTTCTTGCATTTATAACTTCATATCAAAATAATTTTATCTTTTCCGTAGTTTGAATTCGCAATCTCTGCAATTTCTCTCCCCCTCTTTTTTTTTTTTTTTTGGATGAAATTATACAATAACTTTTTAGTTTTATATGTTTTTTTTTATGTGTGTCGTGTAATCGTGTGCATATATGATAAACGGCGTAGTACAGTTCTTGAAAATTTTAAATTATTATTCGTTGCATAAAACGTAACAGTAAAATATGCAATAGGAATATTGAATTCTTTATAATAATCATAAAACTGTGCGGATTCTTTTACATAAGCCATTCTTAACCCCGGAGATTTTGAATCGATATTCCTTAATTCTTCTGCATTTGAACCTGTTTCTCAAATAAGCAAGGATTTAAATTCAAAAGGAACCCAATTTCAAGAATCGATTAAATATAAAACTATTCCTAATAACGTTTATCGTAACAATTGTTCTAGACATGTAATGGCTGGAAAATGTATTGAGGCCATTGGAAATCTATTCAGAAATAAAAGCAGGCAATCATTCATTTCTGTTGTAACCCGTTTTTTGAAAATCGGATTGTTTCTTGTCAGAGCTTATGATTTAGAAAGCGCATTTATTATTACTTTGAAATAACAACCCTCCTAAAATGAAATAGATATCTTGATAGCGAAATTATATTTCAAATATTTTTAAGAAGTATTTTAGCCTATAATGTTCAATATTGCAAACGCAGATGTGATATTGCATTTATAAAAGTATGGAAAAGTCGAATTGAGAAAATCATTTCACAAAATATGAACAAAGTAAAATGAAAAGGAAATAGCATGAAGCATATATTAAAACGAAATGACATTTCAAGATAACCAGCAATGCGTGAATTATTTGGTTTTTAGAGAATTATTTGTTTTTTTAATGTCTTAGAAGACTAATGAAATTAGTAGATAAGGCTAATTTTTGTTTATCCCCCCCCCCCTGCCACGATATTTAAAAAAAAGATATTTTGATTTTTTTAATATAATTCATTAGCTGTATTTACTAAAATATAATAAGGTCAGTTACTGTTCAAAATGTAGATTTCAAAATTTTGAGTGAACCTGCATTATTAGTATGATTTCTAACTTAAATAGGTATTTAATAAAATAAATATATACTTTTTCTAAATGTAGACTAAAATTTGATTTCTTTTTTTCAGTTCTGATGCATGCGAAACATTAGAATAATTTATGCGTAGTGAAAAATTGGTTTTTGGCGTACCGCGCAAGTTTTATGCGGAATGGGTCTTATAACCCCTGAAAATCAGATCGTCCATTGTTAATCGGGACACCTGGCAACACTAATCGTACGGTTTGATTTTTTTGTTTGACCAAATCGTCCGGTTTGGTGAAGGATGTTTTGTTGGGTTGTAGAAAAATCACTCAGACTCGCAAAAATATGTCCTTCTTTATTTATTGATGGTGCAGAAATATGGCGAACAGAATATGTTACAGCTTTCAAGGGAAATAATGTAGGTAAATAACTTAGTAAAATTCAAAATTTTATGATATTTTGTGTAGAGAATGGCACGAGACTAAAATTAACATGTTTCAACTCTGATATACACTCTATTATTGGTGCAAAACAATGCCATGAACAGCTTTGAGTTTTAAACTGTTTATATACGAGGTAGAGTCAATAAATTCCCAGAATGGTCGCCTACATTCGCGCAGGTGTTCGTGGGAGGAGAAATATCTTTTTTGTAGATTGGCAGCACTGATAAGGAAAACACACAAGCATCTGGAATTCATCTCCGGTACTGTACACATTGACGTTAGCTGTAGACAATTTCTGGCAAAGCGAATTTTTCATTCGTCGGATTTTGAAATGTCGTCTTTAGAACAGCGTGCAAACATCAAATTCTGCGTTTTGCTCGAGAAATCGTCTTCTGAGACTCTCGAGATGCTGAAGAAAGCATACGGAAACGATGGCATAAGCGTTTTCGTAAAGGTCAACAAAAACATCACAAAGAAAGGAAAATTTTCTCTTGGACAAAAACCGAGGGAAAGTGACGTTGTAGGTGTTTTTCGATTACGAGTGCGTCATTCACTACGAATTTAGTCCTCATGGCCAAACTGTCAATAAAGAACTTTACCGGGAGATCCTTAAAGACTACGAAATGCAATCAAACGAAAACGACCTGAAAAATGGGCAACAAATGATTGGTCTCTTTTACACGACAATGCTCCACCACATCGCGCTCCGATTGTGAAAAATTACCTTGCCAGACACAGTGTTACCCCTATGGTTTCACTCCTTATTCTTCCGACCTAGCACCAGCGGATTTTTTTAACTGTTTCCACGGCTGAAAAGGAAATTGAAGAGACACAGTTTTATGGATCCAGATGAGATGATCGAAAATGCGACGAAGCTACTGAAAGACGTTTCAACAAATGGATTTAAAGAGTGTTTTGAACAGTTATACGAACGCTGGAAGAAGTGTGTGGATGCAGGAGGAGAGTACTTTGAAGGCCAATCAGGTAAAATTATTGTTCAATTTTTTAATAATTTGTAAGTGACCTATTGCGGGAACTTTTTGACCCTACTTCGTACATATATATATATAAAGTATGTGCATTGATAAACATTCTCCCTTACATACACAAGAAGGTTCACTCTAAAAACGACATTTTCAAAATTGAGCAAAAAATACTCAAATCTGAGTATGTCGCATAGTCAAAATGGCTCCGAATCAAAATTGTTCAAGTTTGAAACATGTATATACTCATTTCTGAAAACATGCACACACTCAAGAATAAAACATCATGTGCTCATATTTAAGTATGTCCATGATTCGAAAATTAGTGTGGACTGACTTCTATGTGCTGAATTTTGAGTATTTCCATGTTTCAAAAATGAGTTTGAACTGATTCTAATAATTTTTGAGTATGCCCATGTTTCAAAAATGAGTATGAACTGACCTCTATGTGCTCAGTTTTCAGTATGTCCATGTTTCAATATTCTGAGTATTTCTGGCATTTCACAATTGAAAGCATTGGGTCGTCATATTTGAAACAAAAAGTTTCATAACAAAATGAAAACATCGATTTACTCAGATTTGAAAGTTTCATTTTTCTCAGTGTTCTGTTTTATGATTATTCATTTTTCTCATTAGAATTACCTACTACTTTTCTCGTGTGTGTGCTTTGTACGATATTTCAGTATCCGAATAATAGATTATGTTAAAAAAAACCCTATAAACACACAGTCTGTGTAATACGTAGGCAGAGGTATGTAGACAGTGTAAATTGCAGAAGTGTTCAAAATAAGGTGGGAGTTAAGATTATGTTCATGAAATTGTCCGCCATTAGTTTTCAAAGAGTACTTATTAAATGTTTATAAGGCCCGAGGACTTATTTAAAAAAAAATCTTTACGCTCTCTGACAAGAACAATATTGAAAATTCCATTCATTTACGACCAAGATTCACCGAGTTATGATACTTTGAATTTTATGAAATTTCAGAACTTTCCGGCATTAAAAATTGAAAAACGCCTTTTTAGTGCCAGGTAGTTTCAAAATTTCATAAAATTCAAATTATCATAATTCGGTACGTTTTTGTCTTAGAATAAGGGAATTTTCATTCTTGTACTTGTCAGAGCATAAATATTTTTTTTTTCGAAATATAAGACCTAGAGGCCATGTAAAAATTTAAATAGTGTATTTTTTTTTCAAAATTACTGACAAGACAGTTTTATCAACCTAACCTTAATTGCTATCTTATTTTTAAAACTTTTGCTATTTACATTAACAGGTAAAAAACTAAAGAACATTTCAATATTTTTAGAACAATCTGTATATGTAGATATTATTTGTGTCGCGAAAATTTTTCAAACTTTAAATTGGATCGCGTAACAATAACGTTTGGAAACCACTAACATAAAGATACAAAATACAAAGAATTTTGCACTATATATTATCTGCAGAATCAGAACGTAACTTTATGAAACCCAACAATTTACTAATATTAAATTATAGAATATTCAAAGAAATCGTGTAAAACAGCAAATTAATTTTTATCTCATCCATTTTTCCCCCTCTACAACCACGACATAAAAACCTGAACATTTTCGTCAGAAAAAAAAAAAAATCTATTAAAATTATTTTTATCAAAGGTTCCCGCAATTCCAAATTTATGATAAGATTCTTAATTCCACAATGCATTCAAAACAATAGAAATATGTTACCGTATTAAAAGGATTAAATGTATTATAATAGGCTTGCTATCTTCTTTTGATTAGAAACGGTAAACTTTTTTACTAATACAAAAATTCATTCATAGTAACACTTCGAATCCCTTTTCAATTCCGCCATTTTAAACATAATTAAACGCAGTGTCAAATAAAGCTGAAACTATACATTCTTTTCCAATGAAACTTAATAAGATTCAATTCCCTTAAATCCAATTAAATAAATTTTAATTTAAAAGAAGATTGCGGGGATAGTATTTCAAAAGATTTTAGTCTCAAATTGAATTTTTATTCCTCACTAAAGTTGTAATACAATACATTCTTCAATATTTCAAGCCAAGCAATATCTCAAGTTAGATTATCTGAAATTAAAAAATTGAGAGAATTTTAAACTTATTAAAATCTGTTTCTAAAATAATTAAACACAATTGTTTTTCAAATCAGCTTCTCTAATCTACAAGAAAATGAAAGAAAAATAATGAAGCATCTGATAACGGATGGTTGTAATTGTTGCATTTTTTATTTTTTGAATAAATCACAGTGTCGTTAAATAAAATGTAATATAAAATTAAAGAGCAGTTATAAACAATAACAAAACAAAATATAACGAGAACAAAAAAAACAGAACGATTGCTTTAAAAAAATAAAAGGAAATTAGATAATCATTTTGAGCAATTAATTAATTCATTCCTATAAATTGTGACTATTTCTTTATCTAAATTAAAGTAATTTATTTTGGTATCTGTTATTAATTTATATATATATATATATATATATATATATATATATAATATTTTAAAAGAAACTTAATATTTCACGTTTATGTAAGAAATTTTTAATACAGATTACATGATACCCATACCAAAAAAAAAAGTGACACAATACACAGAAAGACAGATAAAATTTACCTTAGAAAATAGATAATAAACCACTTATACAGTCATAAAACACAGTGCCTAATTAAAGCAATCAATTTAGGTGTGTGTGTGTTTTTTTTTTTTTCATTTTTCAACAGATAAAAGCAATCGTATAAAACAGTGGATTATTTTTTTTCGCTCTTTTCCTTTGCTAGTACCATATATTATTATTATTATTATACCACTGACCAATCCCCTACCTGCCGGGTATTATACCTATCACAACCTAGCGTAACTGGTTGTGTTCCTCGCCGTGGGGCGATATTCGCCTGATCACATCATGGCGGAGATCTACCTGACTAGCACTTTGGCCATCATGGTTGCAGCGCTAATCTCTTTGGTTAATGTGTTGGCTGGTTCTAGATTGCTATTAACTGTGTTGTTTAGGTTTTCGGATACGTTGTCAAGAACGAAAAAAATAAGGGTGAGGGAACTCACTCTTGCATAGAACTCGTAGGAGTCGTTTTTACATCCGTTACGCATTTGCACTGAAAATCGTGAAAGGAGTACATTTATTAAAGTTGCCTAATGCTAATATAAACTATGTTTGATAATATAGACCATGATAAGTCAACATCATGCAGTTTAAATCTTTGTATCGTTACTAGATATTATGCATAAAAAAATACTTATATTTTTTCCTTTTGTCGTAGTTGATTTGTTTTGTTGTCAGCCTTTGATGTTGGCGTAAATTAGCAATAAATAGCTATTAAAGATTTATTTTATTAAATAAAAAGAAAAATGCCCTGTTAAACTGAGGGCATTGAGCTCACAGGCTATTCACACTAATTGTATATTATACTCGTATTTCAAAGAATTTGAAATGAGCCCCTCGAAAAATAAAGAAATCGACAATATATTAAAGTGGGGGGTCATCTCCCCGTTACCCCTTCATAGTTAACTAATGAACCCCTTAAACTAACCAGGGAAGCCTCTTATTACAATGAATATATACATATACAAAATTTGAATAAATCGGATAATGCTGCATGAAAAACCCATTTATCTAAATTAAGGGGGCTTACCCCCCCTTCCCCCTTTATACTTAACCAATGAACCCTCAAAACTATTCAGAGAAGCGCATTATCACAATGAACCTATATACAAAATTTAAAGAAAATCGGATAATTCTGCTTGAAAAACCCATTTATATAAATTAAGGGGGTATTAGCCCACCGCCCCCCCCCCTTTATACTTAACCAATCAATCCCGAAAACTAATCAGGGAAGCGTCTTAACCCAATGAACCTATCAACAAATTTTGAAGCAAATGGGATAATTTTGCATGAAAAACCCATTTATATAAATTAAGGGGGATTAGCCCCCCGTTCCCCCCCCCCCTTTATACTTAACCAATCAATCCCGAAAACTAATCAGGGAAGCGTCTTAACCCAATGAACTTATAAACAAATTTAGAAGCAAATGGGATAATTCTGCATGAAAAACCCATTTATATAAATTAAGGGGGATTAGCCCCCCGTCCCCCCCTTTATACTTAACCAATCAATCCCGAAAACTAAGCAGGGAAGCGTCTTAATCCAATGAACCTATAAACAAATTTAGAAGCAAATGGGATAATTCTGCATGAAAATCCATTTATATAAATTAAGGGGGGATTAGCCCCCCGTTCCCCCTTTATACTTAACCAATCAATCCCGAAAACTAATCTGGGAAGCGTATTAACCCAATGAACCTGTAAACAAATTTTGAAGCAAATAGGATAATTCTGCATGAAAAACTCATTTATATAAATTAAGGGGGGATTAGCTCCCCCCGTTCCCCGCCTTTATACTTAACCAATCAATCCCTAAAACTAATCAGGGAAGCGTCTTAACCCACTGAACTTATAAGCAAATTTTGAAGCAAATGGGATAATTTTGCATGAAAAACCCATTTATAGAAATTAAGGGGGGATTAGCCCCCCCGTTCCGCCCTTTATACTTAACGAATCAATCCCGAAAACTAATCCGGGAAGCGCCTTAACACAGTGAACCTATAAACAAAATTTGAAGGAAAACGGAATAATTCTGCATGAAAAACCCATTTATATAAATTAAGGGGGGATTAGCCCCCGTCCCCCCCTTTATACTTAATCAATCAATCCCGAAAACTAATCAGGGAAGCGCCTTAACACAGTGAACCTATAAACAAAATATGAAGGAAAACGGAATAATTCTGCATGAAAAACCCATTTATATAAATTAAGGGGGGGGGGTTCCCCCCCCCCTTTATACTTAACCAATCAATCCCGAAAACTAATCAGGGAAGCGCCTTAACACAGTGAACCTATAAAAAAAATTTGAAGGAAAACGGAATAATTCTGATTGAAAAACCCATTTATATAAATTAAGGGGGTTTGGATTAGCCCCTCGTTTTCCCCCTTTATACTTAACCAATCAATCCCGAAAACTAATCAGGGAAGCGCCTTAACACAGTGAACCTATAAACAAAATTTGAAGGAAAACGGATATTTCTATGAAGAGTTATCGCGTTACGTACATGCATACGTACGTACATACGTACATACATACATACAGAACCGGCGGGCACATAAGCTCTCAGGCTTTGATAGCCTGTGAGTTAAAAAATATTATATTATTTTTTTTTAATAGATGTCATTTAGTAATACATACTTAATAATAAATATATTAAAAGGGTGCAAGTATAGCCAAGAATAAGGTACAATATGTAAGATAATGTATGATAAATAAATGTGTAAATGATTAACCCGCTTTTTAATTTTTATGTATTTATTTTTTTATTTATTTATATACTTAAATCTTGTATATCTTAAAACTTATATATACTTATATATTTTATATCTTAAAACTTATATACACTTAAATCTTATTAAAACTGAAATATTCTATATATTTAATATGGTCTTACTGAAAACAGATTATAAGGTAAATCTTAGGCTATAGTTAAATTTCTTTAAAAAAAATTCTACTCAAATTACAGGTTTTTGAATTTTTAAACTCATGATAGGATTAGCAATTCTGAGACGTATTCGAAAGCAAAATAAAAGTGTTACCGTATTAAGCGCATTAAATGCATCATAAAATTTTTGTTATCTTCTTCGGATTATAAACAAGATAATTTAATTTTTTAAACTATACAAATATTATTTGATGGTCAGATTACTGGGTTTTTTTTAAATCGCTTTTCAACCAACCAATTTAAAACATAATTAAACACAGTATCATATATACCTGAAACCATATAATTTTTCAATGAATCCTGATAACATTTAATTATCTTAAATCCAATTAGATAAAACTGAATTTAAATGAAGATAACAGAAATAATATTACATAAGATTTTCCGCTCCAATTTCAATTTTATTTTGGATTAAAAATGTAATATAATTCACTCTTCCATATTTATTGTCTTAACAACGCCTCCAGTTAGATTATGCAAAATTAAAAATTTAGGATAATTTAAAACTTTTATAAATTCGTTTAATTAATTACGACCGCCTACAAATAAACTTCTCTTACGTGTAAGGAAATGGGAGAGAAAAGTATGAAATATACAATAACGGATGTCTGTATGTGTTACGTTTTAATTTGCTGAATAAATTACATCTTCAGTAACTAAAATGAATTAGAAACTGTCGAAAAATAAAGAGCCGTGAATATTACAGGAGAAAGAAATTGCTTCAAATATGAAAGGGAAATTGTATAAGCAATTTCTACAATCAAATATTTTTTTGCTTTATAATATGATTATTTATGTATCTAAATTAAAGTATTATATTTGAAATCTATTATTAAGTTATAGAAACGTTTTAATTTATCGAAGAGACGGGAGTAATATCTCAAATAATTGCATGAAATTTTTGAATATAGGTCATATGATGTATACAGGGTATCCACAAAACTATCCAACCATAAATAGGGATCACAGTAAACAGAGAGACAAACAACATTTGGCTTAGAATATAGGTTTTGTAACAGAATGACTGCCTTCCCTAAATTAAATAGCGTATAGAAGGCGCTGTTGCCACTTTCGGCAAAATATCTATGGATATTTTGCCACATGTCATATTTCAGCTTTGACACCGTGTAATGACTTTGACATTGTACTTGTTGCACCCATCAGAAAACGGGGCAGACCACCTAAAAAGGTTACTGGTTCCTCACCGGGACGTCCGAGGAGCCAGAGAGGGAGATTGTAACAGAATGACTGCCTTCCCTAAATTAAATAGTGTATAGAGGGCGCTGTTGCCAGTTTCGGCAAAATATCCATAGATATTTTGCCAAACATGAAGTGAAGGGAATTGAGCGTTTGTGTATTGCGCGGGACAGTAGTTGTTCGAGTGTACTGGGATGGATCTCGTCTAGAGAACTTCTCATAATTAATTGTATTGTGTTATTTTCAATTTACGCGCTTTTTAGCAAATTTAAGTGTAATGTGTTGTGCTGTACTGTATTAAAAATGTGAGTGTTCAACTTGAGTCAGTCTTTGACATGTCCAACAACTTCACACTTTTAATCTACTTATATAATAAACGTTACAGACTTTTCATAAAAAGGAAAAAAATTAGGATTTTGAATCTTTCTTTTTTCAACTGATAAAATAATAACAATCGTATAAAATACTAAATTATTGTATTTTTTTGGACTACATACTTAAATCTTGGACATTTTGAAAAAATTAATCTATTATAATTGTTATGACCTTCCTGAAACTCGAAACTCATGATAAGATTTTTAATTTTGTAGTACATTCGAAAATAAAAGTATTTTTTTACCTTCTTAAACAGTTTAAATGTATCATAATAGCCTTGTTATTTTCTTGTGATAAGAAAACGGATGATTCAGCAGTTTCTCAAACGATAAAAATTCTTAGTAACATATTGAGATTTAATTGAATCCCTTTTCAATTTTCTATTTTAAACCATAATTAAATGTAGTGTTATATAAACCTGATAGCATACCTTCTTTTACAATGAATTTCCTTTAAATTCAATTAAATTAAATTTTAATTTCAAAGAAGATTGGGGGAATGGTAATAGCAAAAATTTTCCGTTCAAACTGAAATTTTATTTCTCTTTAAAAAAAGTAATAAATTACACTCTTCTATATTTATAGTCTTAACAACTCTTTAATATACATTATATGAAATTAAAAATTAAAAAATCCCTGACGGCTCGGCCTACAGGCACAGGTAGATTTCGAAGACGCAGACCGTGGGGCGCCTGTTTGTCGGGAATTGCGGAAGAAATGACCTTTTTTACGATGATGCGGCAGTTTGAACCGCCTACTTCGAAAGATAACTTGTTTGCAGGCAGGGATTTTTTTGTTTTTAATTTTTTTTTTGGTATAACGGTTGGTCCTATAAAAAACTTGTCAATATAAAAGTTTTAGATAATATTAACGAAGTTATGAATTTTTTTCTTCTAAAACCACCCTTCCCCCCCTCTTAAGGCAATTTTTACTTATATCAAAAATCTGTCATACATAAATTTTCGGCCCTTCTCAAAGAAGTAATAATAACTTCAAACGGATTCGATACGTATCATAATTAAGAAATTATGTTTTTTTTTCTGTTTTCACAAAAAGGTCCCCCCCCCCCCCCCCGGTTCGATTTTGCATATTAACGAACTTGACCGAGATTTTATGCCTCTTGATTTTATGTATCAGTTTCGAACAGATGCGGCAGTTGGAACCGCTTACTTCGAAAAATAACTTGTTTGCAGGCGGAGCCGGCAGGGTTTTTTTTTGTTTTTAATTTTTTTTTTGCTATAACGGTTGGTCCTATAAAAAACTTGTCAATGTAAAAGTTTTAGATAATATTAAGAGGATTTATAATAAATTTAAGTGAATTTGAAATCTTGGGAATTGATGAAGTTATGAATTTTTTTCTTCTAAACCCCTCCCCCCCTTCCCCCGCTTAAGGCAATTTTTAATTATATCAAAAATCTGTCATACATAAATTTTCGGCCCTTCTCCTAGAAGTAATAATAACGTCAAACGGATTCGATACGTATCATAATTAAGAAATTATGTTTTTTTCTGTTTTCACAAAAAGCCCCCCCCCCCCATGGTTCGATTTTGCCCATTAACGAACTTGACCGAGATTTCATGCCCCTTGATTTTATGTATCAGTTTCGAAAAGATGCGGGAGTTGGAACTGCCTACTTCGAAAAGTAACTTGTTTGCAGGCGGAGCCGGCAGGGATTTTTTTTTGTTTTTAATTTTTTTTTGCTATAACGGTTGGTCCTATAAAAAACTTGTCAATATGAAAGTTTTAGATAATAATAAGAGGATTAATAATAAATTTACGCGGATTTGATATCTTGTGAATTGACGAAGCTATGATTTTTTTTCTTCTAAAACCCCCCCTTTTCCCCCCCTTGGAGCCATTTTTAATTATATCAAAAATCTGTCATACATAAATTTTCGGCCCTTCTCCTAGAAGTATTAATAACTTTAAATGGATTCAATACGTATAATAATTAAGAAATTATGGGTTTTTTTCTGTTTTCACAAAAAGCCCCCCACCCTCCCCCCCTTGGTTCGATTTTGCCCATTAACGAACTTGACCGAGATTTTATGCCCCTTGATTTTATGTATCAGTTTGTAAAAGATTAATGCAGAATTTTTCCAGTTATCGTGGTCAGAAAAAAGTGACATAGATAGATAGATAGATAGATAGATAGATAGATAGATAGATAGATAGATAGATAAAGTTTTGAACTGGGGGTGGTTTTGGGTTCTGGGAGTCATAATCGGCGTAGATCAGCAAAAATTTTTCAAAATTTCCAATTTAGGTGAGAATGTAATAGGTAGTATTTCTTACGAAATCTACCTAAAAAATTAAATAGAATTAATAAAAGCTTTCATAAATCTATTTTCTGAATAATTAATCACAACCATCTACATAACGTCTCTTATCTGTAACCAAACGACAGAAAAAGAATGAACTATCTGGTAACGCATGCTTTTGAGGCTTTATTTACTGAATAAATTACAAAGTGATTAAATAAAATGAAATAGAAATAGCAGTTAATAAAACAAAAAAAATTCTTTCAAAATTAAATGAGAAATTGGATAATAAATTTCAACAATAAAATGATTCAGTTTATTAAAATAATCTTTTTTAATTTCTTATTCATGCAATTAAAAAAATATCTAAATAAACAATTTGGAAAACACTTAACACTGTCAAAAACCTTTTGATAGCCGCTACTCTTCATAAGAATTCATGTATTAAAATTGTTTTATACAATGAAAAGTTAAAACTTCAGTGCAAATTCACCTTGTTTAATAATTAAAATTCATAAAGATACAAATAAATGTGAATATATTGCTTGTAGGTGCATAAAAACATTTAAAAGCACATTACAGTTCTTTTAAATATCTAAAAAAGAAATAGTCTGTAACGATGTATTATCATATGATATCCACTCAGTCTGGAATGAATTAATACATGATTGATTAAAATGCGCTTGTTTTTGAAATGTTGAGTGACCTTTCCCATCCCACCTTATATTCCACACCCTTGAAGTAAAACGGTTTGTTCCGGACAAGCTAGAAAACGCGAAGAGAAAACAACTCAACTTAACTATTAGTTTTTCACTGATGATGACCGAGTAAGTTCGGTTGAAAACATTTTGATTCTTTTAAAAGGACTTTAATGTGCTTTTAAATGTTTTTATGTACGTTTTTACGCACCTTCAAGCAATATATTTACAATTAGTAGTATCTTTATGAATTTGAATTATTTAATGCAGCCCTGCATATCATGCATTGTATAGATTTTTACATATGCTACATAGTGAAACAGTGTTCTTCTGGTGATTATCATTAATGGAATGTATTGCAATGTATCCGTATGTTTTTCTGTATATGAATTTATATTATACGCAACCTATGTACTATAGTAAAATTTAGTTCAGTTAAAAATCGAGTAACATATTTGAAAACTCATTTTCAGCAAATACACTGCATACAAGATTGTAACTCAAATGTGAATTTAAAAAATTATTTTGGGTACCCCTATATGTTTCTTACAAAATTTATATACTAATTATACTATATATATTATATAAATATATATAACTTGCATAATAAATTAACATACTAAGATTTAGTTAAATGTGAAAATGCATAAAACAACTGAAAACGTACTTATTGTTCATAGAGGATTCTATATCTAATTTTTTTTGTGTGGCCCAGTAAAAAAAAAAAAAAAAAAAAAAACATTACTTGTTTAATATTCTATTTTTATTGTGGAAGATGTCATCATGCACTTTAATAACGTACATCAATTTCACTGCCTACTAACAGCAATGCAATCGAATTTTCTTGTGTATCCCTTCAAAACAATTTTCTATAGAAAATATGTTGTAGTGAGCATCGAGATTGTATTTCAATTTTGCAATGTTTAAAGTGTGTAACATCATTAAAATTACTTCAAACTTTTTTCGTTCATATACCATAATATATCCGAATACTTTTGATTGTTTCTGTAAACGAACTATAAACTCTCTCAATTCGATTTCAAGAGGGATCATGCCACAGTAAAATTCAAAAACATATATTAGTTATGTAGAAATCAATAAACATTTACAAGTGTTAGAGCGTGTACATAAGGACAGACAGACAAACCGAAGTCATAAACACTTTTCGATTATGTTAGAAAATATTAATAATAATGAAAACGTTCTCATTAAAACAAACAATTTGGTTAATTACATCTTTCAATTTTCAACAGATAAAATAATAGCAATCTTAAAAGACAATGAATACTTTTTTAACTCATCATTATCCTTTTCTCAGATCATAAACTTAAATCCTTAAATTTTTCGAAAAACAAATTTATAAAAATATAATAATAAAACATTCCTAGTTTCATTCCTCCTGACTCATACTGAAATTGTTAATTCCGACATAAATGGAAAATAAAAAATATATATGTTAGAGTAATATTTTTTTTTCTGCATCATTATAGTCTTATTATCTTCTTATGATTAGAAACAATATGCTTGATTTTTTTTTAATGACTAGGGGGGCTCTGCCCCCTACGATCTACGCTCTCCAACCCCCGTTCTGACACCGCAAACTTTAAAAACACTCTGATTTGATCAACTCTAAAATGATTACGGAAGATTGTATAATAATTAAACGACAAATGGAGATCTGCTGTAACCGGGTTTCCATTCATTTCCTTTGACTGAGGGATTTTAAGGTCGAATCAACTGTTGTCAAAACAACTAACAACTGTTTTCCCGGTTGATTAAATAAGATCAATTAAACATTTAAAATCAACTTGAGTAAAATGGTTAAGTAAATAATGTCGCTGCATCGGAGAATTTTATAACGATGCTATTGAAAATTGGTTAGTTCTCCATTATCCCGTCGCTACTTTCTATAAAAGAAAAAACTGTTGTCAAAATATATGATTTAACGCCAAAAGTGCATGATCGTGGCGTCGCGTTGCATTCAGTTGACATCAGATGCGTTACACGTATTAGTTATTTCATCGAGGGAATTTTAATTCAACGTTTATTTGTCCTTATATTATTATTGGTATTGGTATTGCCCTGTTATTATTGGTACTTCTCCATTATCCCGTCAATCAATTTTCATATTAAAAAAAATCTATCGCCAAACTGTAACACCAAATAAACAAATAGAAGAATTTTGCCATTATGGAATCTCAAAATAAATAAACAAATAAATAAAATACAAGAAATTCGGAAAAACCCCACTCACTAAAGTGTCAACTATCAGTAAGTTTAAACAATAAAATTTAAAATATATTAATGAGAAAAGGAAAAATAATCTTGGATATTTATTTACATTATTTTTTATTAAAATGTACTGCAACAGTTTTTTCCTTATTGAAACGTAATGTAAAGGAAAACTTCTGAGTGTCTCTGTAAACAACCAATAATTGTACATATTCTATACTCTACAGAAAACATGTTGTCGACTACCTCAGTGACGTATATCAATTTTGTTATGATTGAAATAGTGCAACATTATTAAAATGCACTGAAAACGATTTTTCTTCACTTTCCGTTATGTATCGGAATAATTTTGATTCCCCCTGTAATATAACCATAAATGCTACAAACTTCAGTTTCAATACCGAACATGCTATGGTAAACCTCAATAACATATATAGATTACATGGCAATCCGACTGTATTTACGCGAGTTAGAGGGCGAACAGACAGACGAACAGACAAACCGAGTTTATAAATAATTTTCAAATATGTTCGAAAGTGTTAATAAAAAAACATGTTACCTTACTAAACCAATTAAAAGATTTAAAGTAATCTTCTTATCTTCTAATGATTTAAAACAGGATGATTGAGTTTTTTTAATGAAACAATATTTGTATTATTTTAACATATTTAGGTTTATTCGAATCTCTTTTCACAGCACTCCATTTTAAAACATAATTACACGCAATCTCATATAAATATTAAATCATACCTTTTCTCTAATGAATCTTATTAAGGATTCGATTCTCTAAAATTCAATTAACTAAATTAAATATAAAAAACTTTTATTGTGTGTTGAAGGGAAGGGGGGAGAAGGGTAATATTACTGATATATTTATTTATCATCAAAAATACAATCTAATGTTCTCTTCATATTTGAAGCTTAAATAAATCTCAAGGAAGTTTAGGTAAAATTAAATATTACGATAATTAAAAAAAAATTATAAATTTGTTTCCTGAATAATTAAACTCAAACGTCGTCAAATAAGATTCTTGTATACGTAGGCAAATGGCAGAAATGGATGAAGTACCCAATAACGGATTTTTGTAATTGTTGTTTTTTGTTTGTTTGTTTGTTTGCTGCATAAATTACACATTCATTAAATGAAATATAATCTGCCGAATGAAATATAAATTGCCGGAAAGTAAAGAGCAGTTATTAAAAAAAAAAAAAAAATAGCTTACTTTCAAAAATGAAAGAGAAATTGGATAAGCATTTTCAATAATCAAATAATTTCTCGCTTTAATGTCTGACTATTTATGTATCTAAATTAAAGTTATTTAAAAAATCATTTATTTATTTATAAACAGTTCAAATTTATCAAAGAAAACTGAATAGGATCTCAAGTTGATGCATGAACTTACTGAGAAGAGTTAGTATAATGTTTAGAGAGAGTGTGCGTAATCTTGTGTAACAGAAACAAGTTGGAAATTCTACGTCAAACGTGACAAATGAGGTGAATTCGTACTGTTATTATTTCAGTGAAATGAATTATATCGTCTGTTATTATGATATGATTAATTTCTGTAATAAAATAAGTGGATTTAAGTTGACAACATGCTATCATTTGTTGACATTTACTGAAAATTCAAATGGGAAACTTAAGCCTAGTTTTGAAATTTTCAGAACTTGAAATCCATATTTAGACTATTTTCCATTTAATATTTATTTCTCCGGAAGCATATATTCAAACAACTGTCGGTAGATTATATGAAGGTTATAACTAAACAAATTCGGTTTTTAAATTCAGTTATACGGAAATAATATGACTTCATCTTAAATATGACGTAATCACCACGGCAACATAGAACCATTACCTATCATGGGAAATCATTGAATTAAATACGTATGATAGGATTTAAGAAAATGAAGTATGTGACTATAACTTGGTCATAAAGCTTATAAAATGTCATATACGTCATATATGAGTATAACGTCATACATGTCAGATAATTTGGCGATACATCTCGGTCGCTTGACGATTAAACCTCGGAAGCTGCTGTAACAAGGAAGTACCGATTTATAAAAAAAATTCAAATTACATAATAAATATTTTTATTAATATCTTTTTAAGTTTTGATTCGATTTTCATAAAATTTTAAATGACTCGACAAAATTCGCCAACGATTATATATATTAAATTTCAAACCATTTGGCTGGGTAGTATTTGCGCTGTTATATGCGGACAGACGGACGGACCAGACGACGACTATAGGTGCTACGTATTTATATAATTACGAAAGCACCTAAAAAGTGAGGCGATAGCTTACAAAGAGACAAGCAATATTTGTTTTAGAACATAAGTTGCAATCCAGTTATTCAATCAAAAATACGTCTCATTAAAACGAATAATTTCATGTTTTGTATATTTTATTATTCAAGAAATAAAATTTAAAAAATCCGTATATGACAGTGAATTATTTTTTTTTATCTCATCCTATTTCTCTTTTCTAATACCGTATACTTAAATCTTAAAACTTTCTTAATACCATATACTTAAATCTTAAAATTTTCTTAATACCATATACTTAAATCTTAAAACTTTCCTAAAAATGAATTGGTTAAAAATATTATAATCAAAGACTATGAAGTTTCCAATTCGTGGTAAGATTCTTAATTCCGAAATGCACTGAAAAGAAAAAATATCTTATCGTATTAAACGGATTAAATGTATCATAATAATCTTTGTACGGTCTTATGTTTGAATGTTTCAAGCAATACAAAAAGAAAATAGTTTCATGGTAACATATTGAGATTTATTGGAATCCGTTTTCAATCCTCTATTTTAAAAACAAAATTAAACGCTGTGAAACATAAACCAGAAAACATACTTCCTTTTCTAATGTATCTTAATAAGATTCAATTAAATACAATTAAATAAAATTTAATTTAAAAAAAATATTGTGGAGAATACTTTTATAAAAGAGATTTTCCGCTCAATTTAGATTTTTTTTTTTTCATTAAATTTTTGAGCTATACACGCTGCTGTATTTATAGTCTTAACAATGCCTCAAGGTAAGATTAGGAATGAACTCACGAAATACGTGAAAAAGGGAATTCTATAAGAATTGCAGTCACTCCATAACTAATTGACTTTTATTTATAAAATTTAAAACATATATTAAGAAAGGTTTCTTTTTCAATTAAGGTTATCAAAAAAAGTATACACATATATATATTTTTTTAATTTATTTTAAAATAGAAATAAACATTACGAAATAAATAATCTTGAATGCATTGCGCACATGATTTTTCACATTTGACCTACTAAAACAAGCCAAAATTTTATTAACGAGTAATGTGTTCTCAAAATGAGGTACGATAAAAAAAAATAAATAAAATGTGTAGATCCTGAGATTTTTTTTTTCTTTTTTGAGAACTCGAAATATTGAGTCTTCTTAATACAGAAGTAGTCATAAAAACCAAACTTTTTACTTGAGAAACATAATAATAGGTCATTTTGTGTACCTAATACTGTTAATACATACACTCAAAATTGCACGAAATTCTAGCCAACGATTTTTCAGGAATCGTGCACGCAATGAACAAAATCGTCGTTTTACGAAAATTGACTTCAAAGATCAAATTACCCCTTGATTATCTAAAAAGAGCTGAAACTGTTTCAGACATAAATTCTCTTCTAAAGTGAATTTTTACTTTTTTTATATCTTCCTAAATAATCATATTTAATTATAACATATTAAAAAAATCGATTTTTTTCACACTTTAAATAGTACCTGACCCCTTAAGGGAATTAAAACAATTTATAAATCTCTTTCTTGAATAATTAAACAAAATCGTCTAAAAATCGGTTTCTCATATCTGTAAACAAAGGACAGAAATAGTATGAAGTAACAGATGTCTGTAACTCTTGTGTTTTTATTTGTTGAATAAATTACAGTGACATTAAATAAAATGAAGTAGAAACTGTCGAAATGGAAAAATTGGTTATTATAATAAAAATAAATAAAGAGATTTCTTTTAAAAAGCAAGGGAAAAGTAGGAAATTATTTCGAAAAATCAAATGATTTCTCGTTTTAAAATATGACTGTTTCAGCATTGAAGTTAAGGCATTTTAATTTTAATTTTATTATTGATATATATAAAGGTTGTAATTTATTTGAAAACCGGAATAACACATCATGTAAATGCGCGATTTTTTTATTGCACATAATACGATGTATATTTGGTGCTCACAAGCCTGTGAAATAGAAAAAATATGTGACATTACATAGTGTGATAAACAATATTTGATTTAGAACATAGATTGTAATAAGCTTATTCTTTCCAATATGTGGTGATCTGTTAAAGCGAAAAATTTTGTGATTTTTTTTTCTTTATTCAACAATTAAAATCAAAGGAACCCTGTTAGATAATGAATAATTTTAATCCCATCCATTTTTTTCCTAGGATATTATATTTAAACTCTTCGAAATTTAGGAAAAATAAATCCATTAAAATTGTTACAATCAAAGGTACCACAACTTTAAAGCTTATGACAAGATTCTTAATTCCGCAATAAATTTAAAAGCAAAAATATATGATGCCGTATAAAATTAATTAAATATACCATAATAATCTTGTTATCTTCTTATGATTAGAAACGGGATGATTGGATTTTTTAAACGATACAAAAATAATTTTATTGGTACCGCACTGAGATTTATTTGAATCCTTTTTTAATCCTCCGGTTTAAAACATAATTAAACGCAGTGTCATATAAACCTGGAACTGCATATTCTTTTGGAATGAATATTAATAAGATTCAATTCTCGTAAATCCAATTAAATAAAATTTGATTTAAAAAGAAGATTGTGGGGAATAATATTACCGAATATTTTAAACTGAAATTGAATTTTTATTTCCCTTTAAGATGTGTAATACAATACATTTTTCCATATTTGCGGCCTAACAATGCTTCAAGATAGATTATGAGGAGTTAAAAATATAAAAGAATTAAAAATTTTTATAAATCTGTTTTCTGAATAATTAAACACAACCGTCGGAAAATCAGCTTCCGTTATCTGTAAGCATAGACAGAAAAAAGGATGAAGTATCCAAAAATGGATGATTGTAATTGTTGCATTTTCATTTTCAAAATAAATTAAAGCATCACTAAATAAAATGAAATAGAAACTGTCGAAAAGCAAGAGCATTAAATATAACAGAAAGAAACATATTGTTTTAAAATATGAAAGTAATACTGGATTATCATTTTCAAAATATGACAAGCTAAAAGTTTTTTTTTTTTTTTTTGGTGCAATCAATTATTTATTTATAAAATTTTCGAATTTATTAAAGAAAACTGAATTACACCTAAAATATTAATGCAGGAAAGTTTTGAGTATTGTTTATATGATAGTATACATGGTATCGAAAAGCCTGTGCAACTAAAAGAGAAAGATCTCAGTATACAGCTATTTAAACTACGTTATATGGCTAAAAATCATCGGACAGTTTCGATTGTAATCGTTTGTCTATTAGCTAGAGATATACATTAGTGATGGGCATAAGGATTATTTTGATTATTCGAATGAATCATTCGGGCATGCGCAGAAGCATATCTGTCAAACTTCAAATTTTTTTTATTCAATTACTACCAGAAATTTTGGAAAAAAAAAGTTTTTGATTTTAATTAGAATTAGATTAGACGCTAGATAAAAATGAAAAATGTGTTTCGTTACTATTTTTATTTATCTCATTTCTTCCCTTTCCTAAAACAATATTTATTTATTTTATTTATTTATTTATTTATTTGTAAAATTAAAACTATTAAAATTTTTATAATCAAAGATCCCTGAATTTCCAAACTCATGCTAAGATTTTTAATTCCGTAATGCACTCAAAAACAAAAGAAAATAAATAGCATAATAAATGTTTTATAATTGCCTTGTTATCTTTTTATGATTAGAAATGGTATGCTATTTTAAAAAACGAATACAAAAATAATCTTAAGCTAGCATATTAAGATTTATTCGAATCTCTCTTCAACTCTAAATTTTAAATCATAAATAAATGTAGTGTCACATAAACATGAAACCACGCCTTCTTTTCCTATGAATCCTAATAAGATTAAATTTCCTTAAATCCAGTTAAATAAATTTAATTTAAAATAGGGTTGTAGAGATAATATTACCAATTTTTTTTTCGCTTAAAATGAATTTTTATTCCTTATTAAAAATGCAATACAATACACCCTTCCTTATTTATGGTCTTAACAATGCCTCCAGATAGATTATGCAAAATTAAAAATTTAACCCTTAATTGCATAGTGATGTAAATTTCCTTCACTTTTTATTTAACTTTTAATAAATAAATCAACTTCTTCGCCACCACTATATTTATATAGAAATATGAATCCAGTAAATTTCCCGTGAACTATATTGCTGAACAAAGTTAAAAATCTATCTTAAAATTTCTGGTGTCTAATATTTAATGTATGTATAAAAAAACACAATTGTAAAAGAAAAACTCATGCAAAGAAGGGTTAAGGGAATTAAACACTTTTATATATCTGTTAAATTAAACATAGCCTTCTACAAATAAGCTTCTCTTATGTCTAAGGAAATTGGAGAAAAAGAATGAAGTATCTGATAACGGATATTTGTAACTACTGCGATTTTATTTGCTGAATAAATTACAGCGTCATTAAATAAAATGAAATAGAAATTTTCTTAAAGCAATAGCAGTGAATATTACAGAAGAAAGAAATCGATTCAGAAATGAAAGGGAAATTGGATAACCAATTTCTATAATCAATTTTTTTTTTTTTTTTGCTTTGAAGGATAAGGATTTCTGTATCTAAATTAAAGTATTTTATTCTAAAATCTATCAGTAATTAACAAAAACATTACATTTTTTTAAGCAATCTACACTATTAAAAATTTGCTTCAAACAGTCCAGTCATTTGACCGTTTTTATAAAAAACAGTTACATAACCGTAATTTTACTCCATTTTGACCATATTATTGGCCATATTATGGTCAGAATATAGTTAAATTACGGTTATGTAACCGTTTTCTATAAAAACGGTCGAATGACTGGACAGTTTGCTACACATTTTTAACAGTGTAGTGGTAAATTTAAAAATTAGCATGCTGATCTCGAAAACTATATACAAGATACAGGGAAATAATCAATTACGAAGTTGTACAGCAGCATCGATTTAGAAAGAAAGACTACGATGTGGAACCCAGTCATTTCAAATTGTGTGCCACACTCATTGTGTCAATCCCTTGGGAAAATAGTAACGTACAAGGTTATAGAGCAGCATCTATTTAGTACATTGTTAAAAATTTGTAGCAAACTGTCATTAGACCACTTTTATTGAAAACGGTTACATAACCATACTTTAACTTTATTCTGATCATAATAAGGATAATAATATGGTCAGATACGTTTAGTGATAAGGTCAAGTAACCTTTATCTTTAAAAACCGTCGAATGAAGGTTTTTAATAGTTAAGAAAAGACCGTTAGCGTACATAAATGCTTAGAAGAGAATGTATAAAATGATCAATTGTGTTACATTACACATTACAGTGTTTAAAATTGCAAACAAACAAATGATCTTTTTATGAGTTTCATTCTTAGCATGTATGTACGCACGGTGTATTTTCTTTTTAAAGCTCTAAAAAAATGTAACTGACTATTTTCCTGTATCTTGTAGGATTTTGAGATCAGTACGCTAGCTTCAAATTTTGCCGCTGTGAACGATGTAAACAATATGCAAGAAGAGGGCATATTCACTTTACTATACATAAACACATTTTTATCAATATAGATGCTGGCATTCATAGGTTAAAAGTGTGAGAATAGTAAGAGTTTCCTGAAAGAATATCCAATTTTACAAAATGTTTATATATGTTTCTTTATATAAAAATTTAAACATTGAATCATAAGACAATTTTTTGCAACGTTTTAGTACTCACTCTTTCGAAGATGTGTCATAAAGAATCATTCAAATCAGTCGTTAGTTCATGTCTGTCCAAGATTTTTCACTTTTCACGTCTTATTGATCTAAACTTATATTTTAAATGCTTACATGTTAAATATATCAATATTGTCTATTATTAAATTTTTATGACAGTCTTTAAACAGTCATTTCTATAACGTGTTATGTCAGATAAATAAAATATGTCATACTAGGCAATAAAGATTTTGTCTTTTTTAACATAGGTTAGATTTTTTTTTTTACTTAGTCTATAGTCCATTGCTAGGACCTGTCTTTGGATATTATCGGAAGAATCAGTTATCTAGTACTATCGACAATCTACAATCTCTATTTTCCTCATATCAAAACTTAATATTTACAATATTCAAAAATTAAATCCACTCAAATTTTTATGAGGTTTTTCATTTAACTCATTACAAATGCAAGTAAAAGTAAGAATTAAAAATTTGAAAAAATAAAACATCTTATAATACAGGGCTAGCATGCTTTTCACTTTTGAGTACCACTATTTATGAATAATAACCTTCGCTTTATAAATAATGTAATCCAATCACTTGTTAACTTTAAATTAATGTCCAATAATGCTTAAAGTGATAAAAAAACATCTTATGAACAATGCAATTACCCCATTAGATTAGGATATATATTTGCGAAAAGATTGCATTTGTAACGAAACCGTTTCCTTTGAATTTGCTAAAATTTGGCACGCGATGATCAATAAATGGAAAATCAATAAAAATAACAATAAATAATAATTCTTTCACGTTTCCCAGTTTTGGCTAAATTAAGCACCTACTAACTTTTGACATGCGATCTCGTGGTAGATGTTTTACTATTTTCAAATATGCGAGAATTTTGTATTTATTATTAAGATCTGAAGATGTCACCGATAGTTGTGCATGAAACATATGTTATCTAAATTAAAGAAAAGGGTATTTTAAAATATTCTGTGTTATGTTTTTTTTTATTTTATTTATTTTTTATCACTTTAAGCATTATTGGACATTAATTTAAACCTTCGCCTTATTAAATTTCAAAATTGTTATCATTAAATAAATCACGGATTACCACACAGAAATAGCGGTACTCAGAAATAGTGTAACCCATCTTTGTATATACTTATTAATTTACGACATTTGAAATCGATTTACTTTAATTTTTAAAACATCACAAAAAAAAAAAATCAAAATAATGTGGGGTTTATATAAAATTAGTTACTTCAAAGTTTTAATCATGTATTTTACAAGATAATTAAATACTGTTTTAAATTATCCACGCATTCATTGTTTTCTAATTAGTTTTCTGCAAGAGTTAGTTTACTTAAATCCATTTAAATTCAATTTAAAAGAAGATTACGAGATTGTATTACCAAGCATTTAATTCTTAGACTGATCTGAAAAATAAATCAATTAAAACTTTTATATTTACGAGGGTTTTTCGGTGGGGGGGGGGGGTTGGGGGTGGTTGTAAGAAGTTTTGAGAAAACTTTCTTCTAAAAATATGAGAAGAGAAGATTTCCAATCATACTGAAAGATTAAAACGTCTGCTCATTATGATTAGGACTGATTTTCCTTAATTTTTCGTGCCACAATAATAATCCCTATTCATATGATTTTTTTTTTCCAATTTGAAGCATCTATTTTAAAACATAATTAAAGACAGTTTAAAATAAATTGAAACATGCATTGTTTTTGTTACTGAAATAAGACTGTTTTCCTTTAATTTTTTAGTGCCAAAATAATAATCTCTATTCATATGAATCATTTTCAATCACAATTTGAAGCATCTATTTTAAAACATAATTAAAGACAGTTTAAAATAAATTGAAGCATGCGTTGTTTTTATCACTGAAATTTTAAGTCAGTTTAGATCCCTTAAATCAAATTAAACTGCATTTCGTTTAAAAGAGGATTGTGGATTTACATTACCGAAAAATTCCCCATTTAAACTTTATTTATAATTCCTTTTAAAAATATAACGTAATATATGCCCTCCATATTACCTAAGCTTCAGGCAGCATAAAAGTCCTGCAAATACGTAAAAATTTAAAATTTAAATAATTAAAAGAGCATTATTTATAAATTCATCAAATAATTAATCACTAAAATCCTCAAGTCAATCATTGTAATCTCTAAATAAATGAAAGAAAAATCAGACGTATCTGATAATACATGCCTGTAACTGTTGCATTTTTATTTTGTCAAATAAATTAATGTCATATTAAATAAAATAAAACACGAGATTTCGAAAGAGAAAAGTGCGTAAAAGATAGCAAGTGCTTATAAAGATTGAATGAAATCTAAACACTCGTTTCAAAATATAAAGTAAACTATTTTCCGATGAATAAATCTATAATTTTTTTAAAGTTTTTCCGATACTATAAACGTTGGAAAAATGTATTCTTCATAAATTCGTGTAAAATCGGAAATATTATATGGAAAGAAAATAGCTTAAAATTTTATAAATTCTCTTTAAGCGCAAGCGATTTGTTTTAATATTTTAAATAACAGATAATTTATATATTTCATAGCAGGTGAATATTTAAGTAAAGTATTACCATCTATTTGAAAATAAAAAGATATTTTGTTTAAAACAAACAAAACATGTTACTTATTTTCTAAAACATTTTTCATAACAGTTAAAATCCAGCTCATAAGTTGAATTAAATTTAATTTAAATTTGGGAACTAGATTACCGAAAGTTTTAGTTCTAGATTGTTTTGAAATTTTTCCGTCTGGAGGAAAGTAAATTTAAAAAAAATTAAATCTCTGAAAAGTCAATTATCAATCGATGTTACCCATCCCTCAAAATCGATATTATCGAATAAACCAGTTACGATATACTATCGACATTCCGCTATTGATATTTTCCTCAGATCATAAACTTAACTATTACATTGCACTGTAAAAAACAATAAATAAATAAATAGGTTTAATGCCAGTACAATTCCTGTATTTTTATGAAATTTGTTTTTCCGATGAAATAATTTCGTAAATTTGTCAGAAAGTAGTGAATATGGATTTAAGATAATAGTGCTAAAATTTTGTCAAAAAATTTATTGGCAAAAAAATTGTCGAAAAATTTATTGTCAAAAAATTTTTGTCAAAAACGTTGCTAACGGTCTTTTCTAGGTAATAGTGCTAAAAGTTTAGTTAATTTGTCATTTTTGATATGGCTTTGGGATTTTTTTATATTTTTACACTCTAAAAAGTAATTTCAGTTTATCGTCAGTATAATTTCCGTATTTTTTTTTTTTTTACGATGACATGATTTAGTAAATGTGTAAGAAAGAATATATTTGCCAGATAATAGCCCTAAAAGTTTAGTTCATTTGTCTTTTTCGCTAAGTATTTGAGATTTTTTTATATTTTTACACTCTAAAAAGTAATTTCAGTTTATCGTCAGTATAATTTCCGTATTTTTACGGAATTTTTTTTTACGATGAAATGATTTCGTGAATGTGTCAGAAAGAATATATTTGCCAGATAATAGCCTAAAAGTTTAGTTCATTTGTCTTTTTCGCTAAGTATTTGAGATTTTTTTTATATTTTTACACTCTGAAAAGAATTTCCTTATTTTGACAGTACAATTTTCGGATTTTTACAGACTTTTTCCGTATGCAGTCTAATAATAAAAATAAATCCTACAGCTTTAGAAACAAATAGAATGTAACAAAATCTAACAAGGATTCTCTTAAATCCATGTTCACAATACTTCTGAACTTATTCACAAAATCACTTTCATAGGGGAAAAAAAAAAACGTAAAACCACGGAAATATAACAGACAATCAACGGATTGTTTTCTCATTGCGGCTCTAAAGTAAATCTGCTCAATGTTTTATAAAGTTTCCGAAATACTTTTAATTTAATGAAGAACTTCTCAAAAATTGCAGGTAAAATATTGAAGTATGTTATGTTCATCACCAAACTTTCTTCTATATAAATCAAATAGTCTGAAAAAATTAAATCACAATCTATTCGTTCTTGAGATATATCTATCGCGGAAATCATGAAATGTGAAGTATAGAAGCACTACCTGTTTGGCGATATTCATCCAAACCTAATCAGAACCAACTTATATTTAAGTCTAACCGAATATGAAGTTTCATGAAATTCCATAATTTGTTCATAAGGAGTCGCGAAAATCTGGGTAAACACAGCATAGAAGCAGCACCTTATGGACGATCTACACCCAAGCCTAATTGCAGCATAGCAGCGCCACTTACGATTTACACCAAAACCTAATCAGCACCAATTTATGTCAAGATCTAACCAAATCTGAAGATCGATTAAATTTCGTGCATTAGTTCTTGAGGTAGAGCTATTGCGGAATATAATACATGTCTCGCATACAGACAGGCACACAGACTCACGGACAGTCATTTTTTAAAAATAGTCAAATCATGTTCAGGACCTTCTAAAACGTATAAATCTGTCAAAAACTGGTAGCCGAAAATTTTCACGAATTCAATAATTTCTTCTTGTAAAAATGGTATTTGTGTTCCCAGTAACATCAAG
Source organism: Maratus michaelseni (assembly GCA_963931845.1). NCBI lineage: Eukaryota > Metazoa > Arthropoda > Arachnida > Araneae > Salticidae > Maratus > Maratus michaelseni. The sequence continues at coordinate 343,686,588 of OZ007588.1, read as the reverse complement.
TAAAAAAATATTGATACAGATAATAAATGTATTACTAATGATAAAATAATAAAATGTTTCTTTAAATATGCACTTTAAGTAAGTATTTGCTTGTATATTTCATATATAAGCATATTGTGATAACTTTTAATAAACTGCTGATATGTACTTTAATGAACACTGTTCACATCTGAGGCTATGAGGAATTTTCTTTTTCTGAAAATCACGCTATGTTTAACAAAATAAACATATTTTTCTAATTCATTGTCCTGAACTCAAATGAATAAGACTGCACATTCAAAACTAAGCGTTTATATATATATATATATATATATATATACAGGGTGTTTTTTTTTTTAACTGACGCTATTCAGAGCCGCCTGTAGCTCGTTCTAATAAATGGATTGATACAAAATTTTGTGAATGGACTAAGAAAACCATGAGAAAAAAGTTTCCAACAAAAAATAATTAGTTCCAATCACCACCGATAGGGGGAAATGTGGCGCTGTAGTAATTTATGCAACTGAGAATTAGCATAAAATACGGGCAATAAATGAAAATGCAAATTTTTACTTACGCAAGCGACAGTAGGGCCAATAGTTTGTTATAAATGCATGCGAAAAACACCGAGAAACAATTTCAGCTCAAATTGAAAATGAATCTCACGTTACCGCAGCGCGCGTTACTTGTGAAGTTCTATTATTGTAACCAGTGCAATGCACCAGCCGCTCTTCGTTTACTTAGAACACGCCATAAACTGCGCAAAGGACCTTTATCCGTTATTGTATTGAAATCAATGATTCTGAAATTCGAAGAAACAGGCTCGCTAGCAGTTCGGTCAGGCAGAGGACGTAAACAGGTTTAAGAAAAAGTGATAATGGATGTTTCAACTGCAATCAACGAAAGGCAAAGTATAAATGATGAAGAAAACATGGCATTTTATCCAAATTATTAATTTTGTCTGTTTCTGATGTCTTTTTTTCAATGTACAGCGCCACATTTCCCCCTATCGGCGGTGATTGGAACTAATTTTTTTTTTTAATCTTTTTTCCCATGGTTTTCTTAGTCCACTCACAAAATGCTGTATCAATCCAGTTATTAGAACGAGCTACAGGCGGCTCTGAATAGCGTCAGTTTAAAAAAAAATACCCTGTATATATACATACATATATAAATTTTAAACAGTTTACTTTGATTTCCATAAAATGATATCATTTTTACTAATGACCATTTCACTGAGTTCATTCAAAAAAATTAAATGTTGCGATTGAATTAAAATGACGTAATTTTTCTGAATTTTGATTGAAAAATATTATCACGTTTAAAAGAGAAATATTTTGTAACAATTGCGTCAGAGTGGTGCAATTTTCATTTAATCTAGTATGTTCCTAATTTAAAACCTATAAAGTGAAGGAACTTTTTTTATCAAAAAATATGAAGAAAACTTTATTATTATTATTTTTTCAATTTTTGCACCAAAAGCTTATTTGATAAATTTCTTATCATGTTTCATTTTAGTGAAAATCTCATTAAAATCTGTGCAGTAATTTATGTGGGATTCTCTAACAACGCACAAATATACCTACAGTTTCATACAATAGTATGAATAACTCTATTATTACAAGCCATTACCTTTAAATTTTAAAATAACACAAAGATACTTCATTAATTGCTAAAAGGCGTTAAATAAAAATAATTAAATATTAAGCAAAAACAATAAAAAAATAATAATAAATTGTCTACATGTTTCGATTTTACCGAAGCTTTTATCAAGAAAAAAAATATTTTACAGTTGCACGATCGATAATCAATGAACTTGAAGCCAATCATTTACGTTTTACACATTTCCTATCGCATTACTCACATTATTTTATTCTATTGTTACTTTAATGTTTATTTCCATACTCGTAACCGTGTAGTAATTCAACCCATAATTTTGGGAAGTTAAATGATGCTGTATCGTTACATATTGAAATTTTACAATCTCTAAGATTTCTTATATAAAGGATGGATATTATAGAGTGAAGAAAAAAATCATTTTGCTTTCATTGAAATTTATTTGGTATAATCTTGCAAGTACTTTGGTTTTCTATAATATTTTATGTCAGCTATGTGCTCTTTTTTATATAAGTAAATTTCCTGATAGATATGTCAATTATTTGATCCGTCGGTTTTATTAAATGAGATTTCATATACTCATGAATAATTTTCAAAATGGTTTGGGTCAATTTTAGTGCAAATGATATTCTTTGGGTTTGGCTAATTAGCAGATATTAAAACGTTTGAGGCTATATTTTAAGTTGTCGATAATTCTTATAAAATATTAAAGAGTATAAAGCTTCCAATTAAATTTTCAGCAGGACTGAAACTAAACTGATGCTGAAATTTTAATTGGGAATTAAGATATTATCCGATGCTGGGAATTTATTCGTCTCGTGTACGCCACTGGGTAGTGTGCTCATGTTTGACATTCCATCTTGCGCTGCGAGGTTGCAGCCATGCCAATGTATAAGTGAAAAATGCCAGACCGGATGTCGTCCAGATGGCTTATATGTAAAGCTCTTGGCTCTATACCAGGGTATCTGGGTTCGATCCCCAGTCTGGACACATTTTTCGCTATGTTGGTTATGCGTTGTTTAGCAAAGTGAAAATTAATTCACATCCTTAGTCAGTATGAGAATAAAGTTTTTTTTTCTTTTTACAATATCCAGTATTAATTTATTGATATGCTGTACCTTAAAACCATTATTAAAAGCAATTTTAGGAATACCATCTAGTTCATTATCCAAATTGTTTTAATATATATATTGCAAAAGCACATCTTTCTTCTTATCTTAATTGACAATTTAATAAATTCAGCAGTTCTATGCGTCGAAAAACTACGAAACTTATTCCAACGTATCAAATAATTATATATTGGCATGACTAGCATAAAATTTGGTTGTAGAAAAAAGGACATATATAGTCTAAAACGAGCAAATCTTGTGTGTGTGTGTGCGGTTATATATATATGTGCAAATTTTATCTTAAAAACGGCTCTAACTATTTTGACGAAATTTTGTATCCTACTGTTTTGGGGCACCAGACAACCATTGGGCTGGTTCACATGTTCGAGAACTTTCGATTAGTGAGTTATTTTTGGGTCAGCGTGGGTCAAGTTAATTTTATCTGAAAACTGCTTCTAACGATTTTGATTAAAATTTGTATCCTACGAATTTCGGACACGAAAAAATCATTGGGCTAGGTCACATGTCCGAAAAAATTCGATTAGTGGATCATTTTTGGGTCACTGTGGATCAAGCTAATTTTATCTAAAAAATGACTCAGACTATTTAGACTACAATTTTGGATCCTATGGTTTTCGGGCACGAGAAGACTGTTAAGCTAGGTCACATGTTTTCGATTAGTGGGTCATTTTGGTCATGGGTCATTATGGGACAGGCTATTTTTATCTTAAAAACGGCTCAGACGATTTGAACTAAATTTTGTATCATACGGTTTTTGGGCACGAGAAAATCATTGGGCTAGATCACATGCTCGAGAAAATCTAATTAGTGCGTCATTTTTGGGTCACTGTGGGTCAAGCTAATTTTATCTAAAAAACAGCTCAGATTGTTTTGACTAAATTTTGTATCCTACGGGTTTCGGACACGAGAAGACAATTGGGCTTGGTCACATGTTCGAGAAAATTTGATTAGTGAGTCAATTTGGTCATGGGTCATGATATTTGAACTCAAAGCTAATTTTGACCGAGCATAGCTTGTTCTTCCCTGCTCGTAGCTGATACAAAGTATGATAGAAAAACCACAGCCCCTGCAAGATTATATCAAGAAGAAACCATCCAAATTAATTTCAATGAAAGTAAGATCATTTTTACCTCCAATCACTACTATCCATCCATTATAAGAGAAACTATAGAGATTTTAATACGTAAAAATTCGATATGTAACGATACAGCATCATTTAACTTACCAAAAGTATGGTTAAGTTATTCCAAAATTGCTAGTATGGAAATCAAAGAAAAACAGAATCAAATAACGTGGGGCGTTTCAAATCATGGCATTATACATCGTGAAACTGTAGAATATTCTCATTTGTCTTGATAAAGTATATTTTGTGAAGGCGAAACATGTAGACAGTTTTATTAAATGTTTTTACTGTTTTAAATTTTTTACTTAACAAATGTAGCAATTGATGAAGTATATAATCTCTGGGTGTTCGAATTTATTATATATTAGAATAAAGATAATTTCGTAGTACAAAGTAAAAAAGACAGTTGTTTCTTAATAAATGAACTTGTAATATAACCATGAATGAAAATATACAGTAATAGCCTCTCTCGAATTACTCACGATTCCGAAAACGTTCTTTATCTTCAGAAACCTCAGAAACAAATATATCTTTGAGATTTAAAGAAGCATTTATAAAAACGGTTTCTTTTGTTGCTACTGATTATCTGAAACGCTTCCGAATAGTTTTTACAGGGCATTAATCAGTTTCTGAAACCAAAATATTGGTTTTGAAGGTGCTATCAATTCTCAAGTAAACATTTACAGCGGCATAATTGAATTTATACATGCAAAAGTAACAAAATAATATTAATGTTAATGTTAATGTTAATGATTTTAATTTATCATGTTTGTCTGTACACTGTAAAATGTGGCCAATGTTTCTTATTTTATGTAAATGTACTATAACCACGAACGAAAATATAACACAATCTTCTGAGTTATTCAAAATTCCGTAAAGCGTGTTCCATTGTCTTTTGAAACACCAGAAACGAATACATTTTCAAAATTTAAAGAGTTATTTATAAAAGCAAAGTATTTTTTGCTGCCCGTATTTTTCAGAAATGTTTCCGAATAGTTTTTATAGTGTATTAATCAGTTTCCTCAGCCTGGAATACCTGTTTTTCGAATGTCATCAATCCTCAAGTAAACGTTTTTAGCTACATAAGTTAATTTATGCATGAAAGAGAAAAGAAATAATCTTCATTTTAATGTTAATGTTAACGCTGTTAATTTTGCATGTTTGTCTGTTAAACATATTTGCTGAACATGAAAATGTTTACTTGAGAATGGATAGCATCGGAAAAAACTATATTCTGGGCTTAGAAAACCGATTAACACACTTTAAAAGCTACTCGTAAACGTTTCTGAAAATTACGGGCAGCAAGAGAAATTTTGTTTTTATAAATGATTCTTTAAATCTCGAAATGCCATTGATGTCTGATGTTTCTAAAGATAAAGAAACACTTTTCAGAATCACGGTTAACAAGGATGAGTTTATATTATAAATTTATTCGTAATTATATTATATTTTCGTTGATTAAGAAACATCTGTCATTTTTTACAGTGTAAAACAGATATGTTGAACTGCTGATGAAAATGCTTACTTAAGAATTGATAGCATCCAAAAATAATTTTTTTTGTGTTGAGAAAACTGATTAATACACTGTAAAAACTACTCAAAAACGTTTATGAAAATCGGTGGCAGCAAAAGAAACTGTGTTTTTATAAATGTTTCCTTAAATCTCAAAAATATATTCGTTTCTGAGATTTCTAAAGAAAACAGAATCTTGCGTAAATCGAAAGAGGGTATTTTATATTTTCTTGAGGGATTACGTTATATTTTCCTAGATTTTACAGTGGCTATTGAGATTTTTATGAATTTTGTTACTTTAAAATTTTAAGTATGTATTTTAAAGGTAATTAAATATTATTTAAAATATACAAAACATGCATTACATTTAATAATTTTTTTGTAGCTGTTAGTTCTCTTAAATGCAATTTAATTTAATTTAAAAGAAAATTATGGAATTAGATGAGCGAAAACTTAATTCCTAGATTTCTCCGAAAAATAAATCAATTAAAATTTTTATATTTGTAATTTCTCAGATTTTATAATGCTTAGAAAAAATAAAGTTCATCAGAATCTATGAAAAACACATCTATCTCATCATAATGAAAAATTAAAACAACTTCTCATAATCTTGTTCTCGCTTTGTATTTAAAACCTTTGCTTTAATTTTTAATCAGTAAAATAATAATCTCGATTCATAAGAAATCTTTTTAATCACACTACCTATTTTAAGAGATAATTAAACATAGTTTTAAATAAATCATTTTTTTTCTTTTTTGAAACTTTATAACAATCAGTTTTTTTAGAAATTAAAAATGTCTCGTGATAATTTTGTTGTTTGTTTAAGATTAAAAGTGATTTTCTTTAAATTTTAAATAGCACAATGATAATCCCTATTCATATGCATTATTTTTAATCACACTTTGAAGCATCTATTTTAATAGATAATGAAGCGCAGTCTGAAGAAAATCGAGTATGTTTTTATTTGCTTACTTAAACTTTTTAACAGTCAGTTCTCATAAATCCAATAAAATTTCCTTTCACTTAAAAGAATGTTGTGAATGTTGTTACCAAAAATAACCCTGTTTAAATTGAATTTGTATTTTTATTTTTTGAAATGTTTAAATATAGATAATATTGTGTTAACAGTATGCATTCTCCGCATTAACAATTTTTTAAGTTGCATAGAAATTACGTAAGTGTGTAAATAATTTAAAATAAAAAAGAATTAAAAAAGAAATCGTTATTTATATATTTACCAAATAGTTAATCACTAAAGTCCTTAAGCAAGTTATTCTAATCTGTAACAATTAAAAGAAATATCTGATGCATCCAATAATGAATGTCAGTAACTTTTGCTTTTTCATTTCTTTAAAAAAAACTAGAGAGAGATTAAATAAAATTAAAATGTGAGCTTCTGACAGAAAAGAAAACATAAAAAGATATCGAAGATAGCGACAGTTTCTATAAATTAAGCGCAATCTATAGAAAATCAATTCAAATTATCAAATGGATAACCCCACCCCGTTTAAACTGATTTTTTTTTTTTTGAAAATGTTTAAATATATATAATATTGTATAACAGTATACACTCTCCGTATTACCATTTTTTTTAAGTTGCATAGACATTACGTAAGTAGGTAAAAAATTAAAAATTAAAAGAATTAAAAAAATCGTTATTTATATAATTACCAAATAATTAATCACTAAAAGCTTTAAGCAAGTTATTCTAATCTGTAACAATTAAAAGAAATATCTGATGTATCCAATAATGGATGTCTGTAACTGTTGCTTTTTTATTTCTTAAAAAAAAAACTAGAGAGAGATTAAATAAAATTAAAATGTGAGCTTTTGACAGAAAAGGAAACATAAAAAGATAACGAAGATAGCGACAGTTTCTATAAATTAAGAGTAATCTATAGAAAATCAATAAAAATGGATTATTTTCAGAAAACGCTGTAAAAAAAAAAAAAATCGAAAATGTTAATATGTGTAAAAAAATATTTCAAAAATGCTACTGGGAATTTTTCATATTATATTAATCCGTTTTCTCGAGCCAGAATTTTCTGGTACTATCGAATCTCGAGTAAACATTTTCATGTTCAACAAACATTTTTTACAGACAAACATGATAAATTAACAGCATTAACATTAAAATTCATATAATTTTGTTACTGTTGCATGTATAAGTACAGTTACGCAGCTGAAAATTTTTAATTGAAAATTGATACACTGAAAAAAAATTGTTGATTTTGTCAGTATTATACCGTAAAATTAACAGTAATAAACAGTAAAATAAGCAGTAATACACGTTTTATTTTACTGTTTATTGCTGTTAATTTTACGGAATACTACTGACAGCTGGGATGCCAGTATTATACTGTAAAATTAACATTTTTTTTTTCAGTGTAGCATTCTAAAAACTGATATTTTGGTTGAGAAAACTGATTAGTACACTATAAAAACTACTGGGAAACGTTTCCGAAAATCGATGGCAGCAAAAGAAATGCACATGGTTACATTATATTTTAGTAGAATCGGAAACATGTTTTTTTTTTGTTTTGTTTTTTTTAACAGAGTACAAATCTACTTTTTTCTTCAGGTTCTCAGTTACTGTACTTCTTTAAAAAAACTATTCTTCATGTAGGGCCAAAAATATCACAAAATAACCAAAAATAGCATATTCAAAGAATTAACACATCTCCTTATACACTTATTAGATCTCTACGATAACGATCGGTTTGCTTTAATATTTAAATTACAGAAAAATAATCCCATATACTTTAAGTTAATATTCATATGAATTATTTAGCTTCAAAGTTTTAACTGTCTAAATCTACTATCTATTTTAAAAGATAATTAAATATTATTTTATACGAGGGGCAGTCGGAAAATAAGTTTCCCCTGGCGACTGTCGACAGAGGTGTGTATGAATTACAAAAAAATGTAATGAGACATTAAAGATAAAACATAACTTTATTTTTTCACATAAGTACCAAGTACATTGAGACATTTCTCATGCCGCTTTATAGGCTTCAAAAAGTCCTCCAGGAAAAAATCAGGGCTTTGCATACGGGCGAAGCGTTGAACGGCTATGGGTGAAAGTCGACACAGCAGGTGAACGCGAACGTGCAAGACACCGATACACCATTGCGACCGCGATCAAGCAGATGGCGCTGTTGCAGCCAACAGCGCCATCTGCGCAGGCACTGCAACAGTGCCATCTACTTGATCGTGGTCGACCAACCAATGGTGTATCGGTGTCGTGTACGTTCGCGTTCATTATTATTTTAAATATGCCTAACATGCATTATTTTTAAATTATTTTTTATGACAATAAGTTCTCTTAAATCCAATTAAACTTAATATAAAAGAATATTACAAGAGTAAATTACCGAAAACTAATTTCCCAGAGTGGTATGCAAAATAAATTAATAAAAAGCTTTATTTATCTGAAAACTTTAATTGATTTATTTCATATACAGAAATTTTGTTTCTTAGAAAAACTTTCTTCAGAAACGGCGAAAAACATACATATATCATCATATTGACGAATTAAAAATATCTCTTGATTCGTTTTAAATTTTAGTAACACAATGCTAATTTCTATTCATATGCCTTATTTTTAATCACACTTTGAAGCATCTATTTTAATACATTGGATAATGAAGTGTAATTTGAAATAAAACAGATATGTATTTTTTAAATACTAAAACTTTTTAACAATCAGTTCTCTTATATTCGAATAAATTTCATTTCACTTAAAAGATGATTACGGGCTTGCAATACCGAAAGTTTCCACGTTTAAACATATTCTTTTTTTAATTTAGTGCATAAGACGGTGTCCTTATCACCAATATTTTAAATTGCGTAACAATTATGTAAGGACATAAAAATGAAAAGTTAAATTAATTTAAAAAAAAACATTTTTTTATATCTTCCCCAAATAATTAATCACTAAAGTCCTCAAGTCAGTCATTCTACTATGTAAACAAGTTAGAGAGAAATCTCAGGTATCTAATAATGGACGTTTGTAATTGTTAGTTTATTTTATTATTATTTTAGAGCAAGATTGCATAAAATTAAATTATGGTATTTCGATTTAAGAAGAGAAAAGGATGTAAAAAAATAACCAAGGTAGTGAGGTTTCAGTAAATTAAAAGAGACCTAATACTAATTTCAAAACATCAACTAAACTATTTTCCAGTTACAAATCTTCTAAATTTTTTTAAAGTTTCTCAGATACTTATTTCTTGAGGAAAATGCATTTTACAGAAATGTGTGTAAAAGCAAGAATACCATTTTGAAAGTATTACATATTAGTACTGACTTATTAGTATTTTCTTATTAGTACTTACTTATCAGTACTTACTTATTAGTACTACTTATAGTCTTATTAACTCTCTATGATTACAAACTAATTGTTGTAATCTGTAATCAACATAGAAGTAAGTACATTAAGATTTATATGAATTATTTTACTTTAAAGTTTTAACTATCTATTACAAAAGATAATTAATGATTGCTTTAAATATACCGAACATGTATTAATTTTGTAATTAATTTTTATAACAGTTAGTTTGCTTAAATTGAATTAAATTTGATATAAAAGAATATTACTGGACTAAATAACCGAAAACTAATTTACTAGATTGGTATATAAAATAAACCAATATACATATTTTTTAAACAGGAAAACTTTAATTGATTTATTTTATAAACAGATTTTATAATTCTTAGAAAAATGTTCTTCAGAAACTATGAAAAGTACACAAATCTGGTCATATTGACTAATTAAAAATATCTCCAGATAAGCTTGTTGTTTGTTTAATATTAAAAGTAGTTTGCTTTTACTTTAGTAGCATAATAATAATCTAGATTTGAATTCTTTTTCAGGACACTTTGAAACATCTATTTTAATAAATATGTATGCGTAGTTTGACATAAATAAAATATGTCAGCTATCTTAAATTTCATTTTCCTTAAAATAATATTGTGAATTTACATTAAAGAAAATTTCCCGGTTTAAACAGAATCTATATTTATTTTTAAAAGTGTAACCCAACATACACAACTCAACATTATCAAACCTTTAACAGGCGTAAAAATAGCGTAAGTTCGTACAAGTTAAAAATTAACAGAATTTAAAAAGCATTATTTATATGTTCACTAAGTAATTAATCACTAAAATCCGCAAGTCAAGCATTCTAATCTGTAATCAGATAATAAAAAAAAAGTTTGATGTATTCGATAATGGATGTCCATAGCTGTTGAATTTTTATTCATCAGATAAATTAAGACATTAAATAAAATGAAAAAAAACTAAGAGATTAAATAAAATAAAGAGATTAAGTAAAATCAAACAGGTATCTTTAAAATAGAAAGGCATGTAAAATACAATAAAGGATAATGATCTATAAGGATCGACAGAGATCTAGATAATCGTTTCAAAACATCAAATAAACTATTATCCAATGTTTAAATTTTCTCGAACTTTTAAAACTTTCTAAAATTTTATTAAAATAGTTTCATCAGAAATGCATGTAAAAGCAAAAATACTAAATTAAAAGAATTGAAACATCTACTAATTTCCTTATTAATTCTCGATAACTCAAAATGATTTATTTTATATTTTTAACTAACGCAAAAATGCTTTCAGAACATATTGCGATTTATACTAAAACTTACATAGCTAAAATCCTCAAAAGTCCGTTGTATATCGATATTATACACAGTTAAAATTGATATTATTGGAATAGTCTTGGTTAGTAGAATTGGCGTTCGGAAATCCTAATTTGCTTCTAATTACAAATTTAATTCTCACACTGCTACAAAATCAAATACTATATTTATTAATTTTTTTATAAATATCTGTTGATATGTTGATTCATGACACATTTCTATTTTCAGAAATGTACACAAAAGCAAACTTTCATACCACAAGACTTAAAACATCTTATAATCATATTAACTCTCTATTTTTACAAGCTTTATGCTTTAACATTTGAAATAATAAAAATTAATATGTTAAATAGTAAAAATAATTGCATGATATATTGAGATTTAGATAAATAATTTTATTTCAAAACTGCAACCATCTATTTTAAAAGATAATTATGTATGCTTTAAAAAATACCAAGCATGCATTATTTTCCAATTAAATTTATATGGTAATTGCTTCTCATAAATCCAATTAAATTCAATTTAAAATAATGATTTAATTTATAGAAATATAGTACCAAGTGTTGAATCCCTAAATTTTTCCGAAAAATAAATCACTTAAAATTTTTATAGTTTCTAAGATTGTATAAATCTTAGAAAAGTTTTCGTTTGAAAGTATAAAAAAGCAGAGATACCGTGTCATACATAAAGATTAAAACGTCTGATAATTTTGTTATCTCTTTGTGATTAGAAGTGATTTTTTTAATTTTTTCTGTCGTATAGCAATAATCCTTGATTCATATGAATTATTTTTAATCACAATTTGAAGTATCTGATTTAAGAAAATCGAATATAATTTTAAGTAAGTTTAATATTTTTTTTTCTTACTGAAATTTTATAGCAGCTACTTCTCTTAAATCTAATTAAATTTCATTTTATTTAAAAGATTGAAAATCTACATTACCAAAAAATTCTTCGTTTAAACTAGATTTATATTTCCTCTTAAAAGTGCAGTGGAATATCTAAATTTCTACGTCTTTAGTTACGTTTAAATTACTTACATACGTAAAAATTAAAAATTCAAGAATTAAAAAATCCTTACTTACACGTTCCCTAATTTAATTAATCACTAAAATCCGCTAGTCAATAATTCCAAAATGTAAACAAATGAATGAAAAATTTGACGCATCCGATAATAGATATCTATAACCTCTGCATTTTTATTTATTAAATAAATTAAATGTAGATTAAATAAAATCAAATGCGACATTTTGAAAATACAATTCATTTAAAATATAAAAAGACAGCGCGTATTTCTAAAGATAGAAATAAATCTATATAGTCGTTTTAAAACATCAAAAATACTGTTTTCTAACGTATCTATGACCCTATAGCATATATCTGTTTCATCCTATAACCTATCAACCTATCATTAATTAGTGAAAGAGTAAAAGTAAATTACAGAAAATTTTAATAATAGCAGATAGGCAAGAAACATCATATTTTTTTATTTGTGTAAATGTTGTAAATTTAGTATACACTGTTACAAATTAGCAGTAAACTGTCCAGTCATTCGACCGTTTTTTGAGAAAATGATTACATAACCGTAATTTAACTCTATTTTGACCATAATATGGTCAATAATATGGTCGAAATGGAGTTAAATTACAGTTATGTAACCGTTTTTTATAAAAATGGTCGAATGACTCGACAGTTTGCTGCAAATTTTTAACAGTGTAGAATAGTCTAAAAATGCGTAAAAATATTAAAAAATCATTTAATATTTTTTAAATTTGTAAACTCTATATTAGTACAAATTCTCACCGAATAAAATTGCAAATGTGTGAAATATCCCAGTTTTATTCCTCATTAAATTTCGTATAGGAATCTTCTGTTATATTTCGCTATACTGATAAAGACGTTTTACGCAGTTGCACTTACGAAATCCCAAATCACATTAGTGTCGAGTGCGAGGGTGCTAAACCAAAGTGTAGAGTTCATGGGTTAATAGTGATATTGAAAAAGGGCTTACAGGTTAAGCATTAATTGCTCATGGCTTTTCTTTTAGTACAGAACATACATAAAAAAAACACCGATAAATTGCACTGATATACAGTGGTCTGAATGAGTCTGAAAATATTGACTGTCAAGTGACAAAGTCACCCTCATCTAGAAAGCTATCATTTAATTCTATATAAAAATAATAATAATTAAATGAATAAAATTATCAAGAAACACATAAGTGGACACTAAAAGACAATTGCAGTCAAAAAAAGTTTTTAATTAAGATATACACGTATTATGCGTGTTCCTGGCAAGAAACAGGAATACCAAAGTAGTAAGGGATTTTTATAACTGAGTTATTAATTAGTTTATGATGGATATGGTATAATGTTATTGTAGAACTTTTTAAAACTTTTTAGACAAATTGAAGATTCTGCCAGTTTTAATATTTTTAATAAATACTTCTTACTGGTAAATATTAACCGATAGTAAGTTTATTAATAGTTTAGTAACAGCCTTAAGAATTAAATGCATCAAGTGCAGTCTCCAATTTACACTGCAGACCGATAGCTTTGCCCAGTAACTAAATCGAATAAATATGTTTTGTACCAAAAATTTTATTTAATAAAGAAAATGTAACACATGCTGCACAGCGTATACCAGGATAGGAAGTTTTGATAGAAGAATCTTAGGAAGCTATATCGTACAAGTAAACACTCGTGGAATACTTATGTAAATATAGCAAGACACGGGGTTCTATTGTTTTTTTCCTCATATAAGTAAAGCCTGTTGACCCCTATTGTCTAATGTCTAATGGGGCGCGCTTGACATTAAGTAAGGATGCCATTAAGTAAGAATACATAACTAGCCCCTCACTGTTTGTGTAAAACAGGTAACAAATAGATACACAAAATTAATAACAATTTGGGCTTGATTTGGGGAAGCAAATTACATTCATTTCAGGCATTAACACTGCAAAAAAATACTTCAAAAAACGGAAAATCTACATGGAGTAAAGTTGTCGTCCATTCTGCGTTTTTTCAAAAAAAAAATCCATTTTAGTGTTACAACATTCTGAAGATTGAAATTTCCAGGAATTTTCAAGACGGGAATTGCCTGTTTTTAGAAATAAATGCGAGCAATAGTGAAATATTTTTTAAAAATCTAAATAACAAGTATATATATTTACGCAGAACAGGTGTTTGTATTTAATATTACCACACTCGTTTTTATCGCCTTGTCTTCCTCCGGATTTCAACCTCGGTACTTGCCATTAGAGGTTGAATGCTGTGTCCCCTACACTAACAGGTTACATCCAATGACTTGGTTATAGGACAAAACAGCAATTACAAAACTTTAACTGGATTTTTTTCGTTTTCTCTCAATTCAAAAGAAACATTTAGGTTTGAATGTCTTGGAAGGAACATTTTCGTTTCAACATTCAGCTAGGATGGAAAATGGTAAATTTTAAGTTTATTCAAGCAAAATTTATGGTTTCCACTAAAAATATATAGTTTCCGTTAAAAGACAGAAGTTTCAAATAAAATCACCAGTATATATATATATATATATATATATATATATATATATATATATATATATATATATATATTTCATTTATATTTATTAACTAATTAATACCACTTAAGATAGAATGAATTCATTTTTAATATTGATTTTTCCATTGTATATTCACTACATATTCAGATCATAGATGGCAGTACCATGGCTTGTTTGCTTTAAAATATTCAATATATCCATGTAGTTCATTTTCAAAATCATAGATGGCAGCACCATGGTTTGTGATGTTTTAAAAAATTCCATATATCCAAGTAATTCATTTTCTAAATTGGCAACAGGGTTTGTAATCTTCTAAAAATGTTTTTGGCAACATTTAGAAAATTATTTTTTGCAATTCATTGCCTTTATTGGTCTTCATGTATCCTGTTAGTGTTGTGAGCTGGAATCCACATTCATCGCGTAGATTATGGTATTTGGAGATCTATCATCAAGTTCTTCTCTTATAATTAAGGGTAAGAATTCTCTCTTTTTAAGTATTATATTATTCGTTTTGTATTTGTTTTATGAATTTTAAGTCTTTTTTTCACTAGAAGGTTATTGTCATTGAGTGGTCGTCTCAAATTTATATTATTTAGCAATTTTAATGCTAATATGAAGATGAAACCACTAATTTTATTTGTTGAATTTATGCATTTGGGACTTGATAATTCTGTATAAATTCCACAAATTTCATTTCATTCATTCTATTTATTTCATTCAATTTTTAATTTAATTTCTACTTCTATTATATAAGTATTTAATATCTATATTCATTGTGCTGGGGTTACAATTTCGTTGTCAATAAATTATTACTTCCTTTTTACTATCAAGGACATGTTTGAATTTTGTAATCATCTTCTACTTCTTGGATCATCTCCTCTGCCTTACACACACACACACACTCACACATGTGTATGCCTGTGTAAGGATGGACATTAGATAAAGATGAGCAATCATGTATATAGTATATATATAGCAGGTGATTTAATATTCACAAAAGAAATCAATACTGAATAATTCGAAAAGTATCAACAGTAGTACAGTGCGTTTTTCATTAAAATGTGCAGAAAGGCGTGAGATATTTTTTTAATAAGAAAAAATAGTATACCAGAATAATTATAACTTCTACCACCAAATGATATTTCACTAGTATCAGCAGCTGAGTACCACAATTGAGATTGAAATTAGGATTATAAATGGTTGAATTTGACAGATGTCATCAGCGATAATAGCTGTTAAACGTGACAAGATACATTGCGCAATGTCGACAAAAATTTTTGCTGTAATTCCTGTGAAATAATGGCTTAAGAGGCGAAAGGCAACAACTTTGAGACCACCATGGTGCTAACTTTCAACGACAAATGCAGCTACTCTGACAATATTTGTTTGTTGCCAAAAAATTCTAACCCCGAAAAATCTTTCTGTGTATTTAGGAAAATACTGCATAGTGCTACGTCTTACACTTTTCGAATTACTGAATCTTTATTTCTTTTGTGACTTTTGGATCCCCTTGTATATATATATATTGTAATTGAATTTTTCATGGATAAAAAATAGTTCAAAGGGTCCTTAAATTTTAAAAATTGGCGTAACAGGATTCAAATTACATCATTAAGACTTCACGAATGGTTGGAATTTCTGTATCAAAATTAGAAGAAAATGTAAACTATTACTTTTCTATTGCCACAAAACATCTGACACTTTAAAAAGTCTCATGGTGCAAATCGTACTCCGATACGATAATTTGTTATTTTTTTAGGATATTTAAAATTTGTAACGAACATTTACGCACCCAGTATTAAAAACAATAACTAAATCTCCATCCCATTTAAACATGCTTAAAAATAATGTCATTCCTTTATCCACAATTGCAAATTAAATTGTGAAAATATTTGACACATTTTGTTTAAACAAATTAATTTCCGGTTAAAAATCATATTATTATAATCTAGCAATTCGAAGCAAAGATTACATCCAGTAATTATTCACTGTATATCTTATTATATAAGTAGTAAAATAAATCAGTATTACTTCAATAACACATAGTATGTTTGATTTAATCTTTCATTCTTTTTTTTAATTCTTTGTATTTCTGTTTATGCAAAACATAAAAAAAGAAAAGAAAATTCATGTCTAAAATCTCAGAGCAAAAAGAATATTTATTTCCATTAGTCAAAATTGCAAATTAAGTTGGGAAAATATCTGTCCCACAAAATTATTTGACACATTCTGTTCAGTTAAATTATGTGCTGGTTAAAATTAATGTTATTACAATCAAATGATTCGAAGGAAAGAATCTATCCAGTAATTATCCATTGTGTATGTTATTCTGAATAGTAAATTAAATCAGTATGATATACCTGATGCATGCTGATATAATCAGAACTGTCTGTTGATTTGAACTACAAAGGTAATCGGTGTGTATGGCAACGAATGTTAATAATGTACTATTACTAAATTAATTAGTTTCCGTTCTTATTAATCTTAACATCACCTTGCAACGTTTTACAATGTAATTTACATAAAGGCTTGTGTTCCAACAAATAAAGTTGTGTCTTTGAATAACTGAATTGAGTTGATAAAAGAGCTATTGTTATCTGCAATTATTGCGTGTTGGTTAAAATTTTAATTTGAATAGCTCGTTCCAAAACTGCGGAAGGTATAATTACAAAGCAGAATGCTTTAAAGGGAAATTTCATGTTTCATCATAACAACGTATAATAATTTATTTAAATTTCGGTTGATGTGATTACAAAATGACACAAACTATTTTCACATCTTAATTTACAATTGTATTCAAATTATTAGTAATTGAAACGTATACAAATTTTATACATTTTCCGGTATTCAAAATTCACAATAAAAATGAATGTCTATATTCATGAGTACTGGCAAAAGGGAGGACAAGAGAAAGGCCATTCCCCACTACCTGGAATTTGAAATTTCTTGAAATCGATTTTTTTTTATATCTGATGATTAAAAAATAGTAATATTTATTCTTCCTAAATGATTTAATATAATTAAACAATAGAGAGGAAAAAACAGATGTATATATAGTCGCAGAATACGCTTCGTGATTTTTCTTCAAGCGCCTCAAAATGCCGTTTGTGAAATTGGCAAAACTGAAATCAAAGGAATCCGCGTTTTTCAAGTTTGCAGTTACTTTCAAAAAATAACTAAAAGTGGTAAGTAGTAACTGACTTATTTGTAATCAGAACAGAAACGGAATAAGAATCAAATATAATTTACAAAAATATTCTAAGTAAAATATTAAACTTTAAACCTCGAAGAACGCGCTTTATGATTACATATTTTATGTATATCAAATCTTAATTCTCTTTTAGTTCAACATTTGTGATAATTTAAAAAATCCTTAGCAGTATAATAAGTTGTAATTTTTTCTCTGTTTATATCCATCGGTCAGAAAAATTCCATTTCCAGAATCGAAATTAATCTACATATCATAAACAATTTTACGTTTTTGCACAAAAAATATATAACTAAATTATTGATAAAATATTGTTGCCGGCTGGTTATTTGACTTATTAAAGTGTGTCATACTTTTTGAAAAATCAAGTCTTGTGCTTTTTGCAACTTTTAAGCTACTGATCGTCACATAAAACATTTATACTGATTCTCTCAAATCTACTGCTAAACATGTTTTCGTTTGTGTAAATTACGGCAATTTCACAAAAGAAAAATTTGACAAAGACTGTAACTAAGGGGTATTACAGAAGAATTTGGTCAATACACTGTAAATACAAATGTCTGAAATTCAGACACAAATGTATCGGAAATGGATGGTTCAATTTTAAGACACAAAAAATGTCTCATTTATTTCAGTCGCTTTTTGAATCTGAAATGCCACGTTATTCGAAGTACTTGAAAGGTCTGAAATGCCGCCATTTTGTACCTCTATTTTTTCGGCATGAAACGGCCATTTATTGATTAAACTTCAAACCCGATTTCTTGATCATACATATCAAATTTCGGATTAACCCGGAACGCAATTCTCATTACCAAGCATTCAGAGCCCAACTAACCGCTATTTATAGAAATCTCAGTCGGGAGCAAAGTTGTGTAATGAAAAACTTCGACTAAGAGAACAACCTTCATGATCGAGGTATTGCAAGCACCGAGTAAGTATGATTCACTGCAACATTCTTATATTTACTACATCAGTACTATAAAGAAAAAGAAAGTAAAATCATGCCTCAAGCATAGATTATGAAACACTTTCCACTTGCCGTACCCCCTATATTTTAACGGGTAAGATTAATAAATAGAAAAATGAAAACAAAGAAAACAACGAATGGATGCAAAAAAACATAATTTTAAGTCTACGTTAAATGTAAATTTTACAGATAACAAGTTTTTTAATGTAATGGATGCGCTTTTTCAGCTTTGCGTATATCGTTCGTATTTTATGTTATTTTGCTGAAGTATAGTCGTAAACCTCTTCAACATTTAGCTTGTTTTACAATTACATTACGTTTATATTTTAGTATTTTCTTTTTAAAACAGTCAATGAGATGAAAAACCCTTTTTATTGACTAAATGAACTACCCCGATTTGTGAACACAGAATCGTCACATACTCGTTAGAGCCCTATTCGTATATTCTCAAGAAATATACGCGAGTCACATTTTGGGAAATCTTGCATAGACGATTGGAATTTGGTTGCGTAAACTCTAGGTTTTAAAGCATAAATTACCTATATGTAATAACATCACCAGTGTTGCCAATTTAGAAGAATTTTCAATTATAAAATCTATCACTGTTTCCGAATAATAACACTCGAAAATAGTGTAAGATATCTTAATGAAAAAAAAATCAGATAAATTGCCAACGCTGAACATCAAACTCATTCTTCACATTTGTATTTTCACCTTGGCTCTTCACTAAGCATTTCACTAATTTCTTTATCAATTTTTGATTACCGTGATAGTTTTTTTTGTACTTTTATGTTATAACTTCGAAGAACGGAAGTGACACACTTGAATGATGCAGGTTGAAAATTAATAAACAT
Organism: Maratus michaelseni; assembly: GCA_963931845.1. Taxonomy (NCBI): domain Eukaryota; kingdom Metazoa; phylum Arthropoda; class Arachnida; order Araneae; family Salticidae; genus Maratus; species Maratus michaelseni. The sequence continues at coordinate 343,666,994 of OZ007588.1, read as the reverse complement.
TTTGAAAAGCTTTATTTATAAGTATTTTAAAACACCAGATGGGTTAGAACAAACAGAATGTTTGTTTCTTATTTACAACTAAATGTTCTTTTTTTTTCGTTTGATGCATTCCTTCCAAGGCCTATAACTTACCTTATGAACCAAAACAAATAATATCCCTCATAATAATCCTTTTATATCCCTTTATGAGAACTTATAATCAATTGTTCACGTTTGGATAATTTAATTATGACGGGATATACCGGATATTGAAAATGCCGTAATTAATGAAGTGTTGCCAGCTGTGGCGATACATGCTTCAAAATAATATAAAGATGCAATTAAGCATGAATGTATATATATATATATATATATATATATATATATATATATATATATATATATATATTACGTAGCAACTTATGATAAATCATACAAAAGTACTTTTACACTTCATTTGAAGAAAAACTAAATATGGTTATATCATTTCAATTTATACTGTAAATAGCTAATCTACTATATATATAAAACACAAACGGAAATTTCGTTCCGTTCCTTTATAACTCGAGTTCTGCCGAATGGATTTTGATGGAACTTACACTGTTCGAGAGATAATTTTCCAGGGAAGGTTTTAGTATATAACACAACATTCTACGTATATTAGTTATAGAATTATTATAGAAAGTTCTGTTATTTTGGCTGAAAAGGTTACCATTGCTAATTTTTTGGCGATCATTACTGTTGCAGAAAGAAATGAAAAGGCTATACATGTCGAAAAATAAAAGAAAAACTGTTACTAATTTTATGAAAAAAAAGAAAGAAAGAAAGAAAGAAAGAAAAAAGAAAGAGAAAAAAAAGAGTTTTGATGAGAGAATATTATAAAACGAAAATATTTAATTTGAACATGATTGGGAATGTTCGTAATGCTTAAAAAATTATTCAAGGGGCAATATTTCTATATTGAAACAATATTTGGCGATGTATTTTTTGTTTTTTGCGATTTTGATTTTACTTTTGACCTCAAACAATTTGATTTTAAGCCAAAAGGTGTCTTTTTTTGTTGCAGAAAGAATTGAAATGGCTATACATCTGGAAAAATAAAAGAAAAAACTGTTACTAATTTTATTTAATAAAAAGAAAGAAAAGAAAAAAAAAAGAGAAACAGTTTTGATGAGAGATTTTAAACCAAAAGGTGTCTTTTTTTTAAGTGTATGACTGCATTTTTGCAGTTTTTTTTTTTTTTTGGTACTTTTCGGTTAGCCGGGCGCCAGTGATATATATACATGTATCTACATGTATCTACACACATATATCTACACAAATACATGTATATACATACATATATATACTTATATGTATGAATATAGACATATATATATATATATATATATATATATACATATATCACTGGCGCCCGGCTAACCTAAAAGTACCTTTTTTTAATTCAAACGCAAACTATATTAATGACAATATACTACATAAATGAAATGTTGTACCGGCTGCTTATAACTCGAGTTCTGCTGAATGGATTTTCGTAGAACTTAAACTGTAAGATAATTTTTCAGGGAAGGTTTTATTGTATAACACAGTGGTTCCCAAACTTTTGGGCTCGCGGAGCCCTTTTCGGGAAGAATTTTTCAGGCGAAGCCCCTTAACCCCACGGTACTCTATGGTTTACAAATTAATGTTTTTTATGCCTATAGAGCAGTGAAAGATCTGATGAATAAGAGCCCGAACCAGTAGTTTCCAACATGGGGCCAAGGTTCTCAGTTTGGCTTTTTTCTTGATACAGAAATTCTGAATTCATACTAGAAATTTTGAAAATCAAATTTTCTATTATTTAACCCATTAACAGTTTTATTTAATATTACTTTTATTGGACACAATAAATTAAAAATAAGGACTAGAAACCACTTTTTTAGGTAGCTTTCAATACAAAAAAGTATAAAGCTACCTATTGCAGCCGTTCGGAGGAAAGCAATTCCGGAAAATTTCGATATATTTTCACCGATCATGATCCCCAGACTCCAAAACCACCCTCCGCTCAAATGCTGATATTTATATATATATATATATATATATATATATACTTTTTTGTATTGAAAGCTACCTAAAAAAGTGGTTTCTAGTCCTTATTTTTAATTTATTGTGTCCAATAAAAGTAATATTAAATAAAACTGTTAAGGGGTTAAATAATAGAAAATTTGATTTTCAAATACAATAAAAATGCATTTTTATTGTATAGCTGTAACTTTTAGCTTTGTATGGTTCCACAATATCATTATTTATTAAGCTAACATCACAGTATAGTTTTTAATTAACGATTGTTTAATATAATTTTTATATAAAATATGGAAATATGAGATTTAATAAATATTTCATAACTATACTTTCAACTTTTTTTTTATTTTCCAATAATTTATGATAATTTACACAAATGAATGCCAAAATAAAGCCTTTAAATTAACTTTAATTCATTTAGATTATAAATAGCATGTGAAAAAATAATTTCCATTCACAAAAAAAATAAAATCTAATGAAATACTTTGGTTTAGAAGCATTTTGAATTTTTTTTTATGTTTACATATTTGTAAATATTTTTGCATTTAATCTCATGCAAAAGAAATATACAATGTATCTATGATGTTCACATAAAACGTAATTACATACATACGTACTGAAACATTATCTAGAGCAGTATATTAAAAGCATTCGACGACAACCAAGTTTATCAAGCAACATGCATTAACTGCATGAAAAGACTAGATTACTGTGATTTAACGTAGCATCATTAAGAAGCACGTTATCGCTTTTAATTGCCAACGTTGTTTGAATTGACTAACGACCTCAAAAATAACCAAACAGAGATGCAAGACAGCTCATGCGGATAAGTTGTACATTACAGAGTATACAAAATATAGATAATTGAAATTCAGAAGAATTACCGTAAAATTCAACATCAATAAAATGTTACATTTTCCCTTTTCATTATATAATTAGTTTTCTGCAACGATAAATTAATGAACTAATCTAAATGAAAGTTCAAATATTTCTTAAAATAAAATAAAATACATAACTTTTCTGTTCACACCAGAGTGCTACTTTTGAAGTGATAATTTGTATTCTAATGCTTCAATTGGGGGAAAACAAGGAATTGGTCGATTAGAAGCATTACAGAAATTGCATCACAATGAGATGGATATGACATCACAACCAATATTGGAGAAAGATATGGTGATATATCAAATATTATACATGATACAAAATACCGTTCCATTAGGATACACAGTATAGATAGATACAGTGTTATTTGTCCATGGACGTATATTAATGTTAACACATAAATGTATACATTACATATACACATCATTTTACATACTGACCTACATACATATATTGAAACTATGACTTTCGTGCTGAGGTTCGATATAGATAAAACATAAACCTGGATCGATGAACGTTATTCAAATTAATCGAATTTGACATCAAATCTAATGTTGAAAAGAAAACTGATGAAACGTTATGCCCGATCAAAAAACAATCACCTCTCCAGCCGCATAATCCATTAGGCCTATAGGCAGGGAATAAACTCTTTAAATCTGGAAGGAATTAACCATCCACCACTAAACGAAACGGACCGGAGTATAAACATAACATTCGACAGGTGTTATATCTTACTTATGGAACAAACAGGTAGTGGCCAAATTATGGAAATACGTAGGAAAAATCCTGCCTTAATTTGCATTATGGATACAATGAAATACGTAAGTGATACTGTCTTTTTGGGGGTAATTCGATTATCTGTATCAGCTCATTTATACCTAGTAAGCATCATCAATCGCCAAGACAGCATTCTGTGAATTTGTGTGTGAATCATCTCAGAGCTGATGTAATTTCAAAGCGGCGAATTCTGGCGGACTCGTATGGTGAGTGCTTCTGTAATCAAAATAGCATAAATGGCATCGAAGATTAGTTCTGTGTAAAGTAAGACTGTAAAACTCGAATCTGTCAAATGCCAGCGTGGACGGAAATGTGAGTTACATGACAGAGGCAAACGAACATTCAATACTATTGTAATAAACATAAAAAGTCTACAGCTGGAAAGCGACTTCAGGGCTAAATGCTGTGTTTACAAAACCATTAAAAACCACAAAAAGTATGAAGGCACATGCAAATTGTTTTGGAATAGCTGCCATTCAATAACCACTTACGAGTGACCAAAATCCTTCTAAGAGGAGATCGTGGTGTCAAACTCCTAAAACTTGTACTAAAGAGCGATGGAAAAAAAGTCATTTGGTCAGATGAGCTTTAGACTGATTCTAATTTCTGGTTGAGTCTACATCTAGAGAATGCATTACAATATTACGATTTGTTGTGGGTTTTGGGGTTCTTTCAAACTATAACCTAAGTAAAAAAATCAATTACAACTCACTCTTCATTTGACAATTACCTGATTTAAAAAGCAAGTATACCCTGATTAGCTCCACTGAAATCTGTTGCCATGAAAAAGGGAGCAAATTTTATTAAACTAATCAAAATATCAAAACTTAAGAATCCGAATAAGTTAATACAACATGATAATTTTGAACTCATCATTTTAAGACAATATTAAATGAAGTAAGGGGCAACAGATTTCTAAATCAAGTAGTATACTGAATTGCATAAAGAACACCCAACTCCACTCCAACCCGATCAAGCTCAAATCTCCATACACATTAAATTAACAAAAGTGTAATCATCATACAATTTGGAAGAATGCAGACAACCTGAAATTCCTCCAATATGAGGACCAAAAGGAGAAAGAGTTAAATCCGTTAATAGAATAGGGATATGATGATGTACTAAAATTTTAGAACAACCATGGAGATTCTGAACAAGATCAGATCGGTTAACCAAGAATCGTATAGTGGTATAAAATAACTGAATACTTTTTTTTTTTTTTTTTTTTTACTTTGTTAAAAAACAACCATTTTGTTGTTTGTTTTGAATAATACTTCAAAGAAAGGATAATTAAAAAATAAATTAATCAATTATGAAATTAGACTTAATTTTACTTTAGCATCAATTATCAGTATATCCAATACTGAGATATGAACAAAAATTACATCTAATAACCTTACGTAAACCTCAATTAATTTTCAAATAAACTATTACTATGAATTTAAAATTTAAAAAAATTTAAAAATATTAATTTAGTAAGATCATAGCTTTCATAACCTTACTCACAGTAATTGAGAGGTTAAGCCTTTTTTATAGGATTGCTGTAGATATAAGAATACTAATTAAAGATCATATAAAGAAGAACATACCATATTTGAGAATGAACAAAAACCAATCTTTATTTGAATAATTAAAATTTATAAAAACAATGTAATTCCCAAAAAAATTTACTATAATAACACCAAATAAAAGTTGATTAATATTGATTATTAAATATCTTTAAATCAAATATTAAGGATCTCAAAACTAACATAACATCATAAATTAAAGGATGATCAACTTTTCTGAGATAAGTCATTAATTACCTTTCAAATACGCATTGTAATGCTTAACATATCATAATATAAATATATATATGAATTTACAAGTTATTTTTGCTTATTTTGCATCTTACTCTCCAACTCTGAGTCACACAAATATATATTCCCTCATCAGGCAGACATGTAAATAAAAACTATGTAAATTCTACTTACAGAGGATGAAGAATTCAATGGTTGAATCAGTGGGCAGGTTTTTTTACACTCCCCTTTCCTCTTTTAATGTTGCAGCCGATTGCACAACATACTTCTCTTTCCTCTTTGTTTTGAGAGAAAAACTATTGCTATATACCAGCAGGCGAGCTGACAGGTTTCTTTTCGTTCTTGGCTAAGTCACCTAATTTCAACGGGTTTGGGTAGCCTCCGTACATCTAGTTGCCTTCTAATACGAACAATACTTGGAATCTTCGTCTTAATAAGGACAGAATAGTCTCATGATGAGGACTTTTGAAGCCCGATTTTTGGAGCAGGACTATTAATTTTCTCAGCTTTTAACAATATTTCCTTCGCCCTTCACACTGGAGACTATAGGGTATTAGCAGTGGTCCCGGTAAGAGATTCATCTCTATTCTAAGACAACGATCATTCTATTTAAGCAAAATACCGATCACAAACTCGAGTATTCATAGCTCTAGACCTTTACCATGTCTCTGCTAATGTTACTTCAACTCAGTAACACAGAATACATCATTTCGAGCGCCGCTACGCAACACCTACTAAATTTACGAACCAAGTAATGAGTGTCTCAACGAAGCACCAAGCAACAAGTCAGTTTACGAGCCAAGTGACAGGTATCTCGGCCAAGCAACAACTGTCGTAAACATTCACTCTCCCGCGCCGCTTGAAAAACGGGACCGATCCACTCTGCCAGGGGTACGGGAATGGAAACAAAAGGAAAAATGGACTCTTCTTGAAAGCAACAGCTTGTCGCTCCACTCTGCCAGCCGCTTCATGGGGGAAGGCAGCCATGCTTCACCCCCATGGCGTGTGCTGAAGGGGGGTCCTGTGAGCCTCTGTTTACATGGGCGCCAGCTATCCGCCTGATAGCAGAGCCAATTGAAGCCTGTCGTAAACTTACAAAGCCTAATTGCGTGTATAGTACACTCATAAGATAACGTAATTCTTATACAGGGCGGTCGGTCATTCTTATATCAAAGTCAGACTAGATGACTCCAAATTTTCCACCTGTGCGGTCTTTAACTGACAAACATCCCTTCTTGCTGTCTGCTTTTCGTATATGAAAACAGGAAGCTACGTTAGACTATTAAAGTTGAAATTGCTTTGCTTAAAAGAAATGGAAAGAAGAGGGGAAAAAAACTGCTTTTATTATTAATATTACAATTACTTTTATTTATATATTTATTTAAAACAGAAACAAAAAGAAAACTTCTAAATAAATATTGAGAGAGTGATTTAAGGTAATTAATGTAGATAAAAAAAAATTGGTTGAAACCAACCGTAACAAGATTCGTATGTTTGCTCGCAAGAATGAAACATAGCGGGAAGTTCAGTCATGATATTTTCAGCCATATCTTAATATTATGCCGACTCATCATCACCCTGCAAACTTACGTCTCTGGCAACGACTTCTTGCCAATTTTGAATAATTTATTCCCTCCAATTAAGCAAATATTTTTAACTGATGATGATGCTGTTCATCAATATTTGAAAACCCATGTTCATATAGCGCATATCATGCAAGAGTTGTTTTCTTGGAAACAAGATGAAGTTTCATATCTCCAATGGCTTCCACTCTATTATTTAGACAACGATCTCAATATTATTGTGCCCTTGTGTTCAGTGATGATAACAAATGTCCGAACACGCTAACCAACTCCATCCTCGTTTACAGGAAATCCCAATTTCTTACCGAAAAATGAAACAAGATTCCCCTAAAAACTACACAGATATTCTATTTATTCAAGCCAAGGAGACTGCAAGCAATTCTAAATATTAAAAGCAGTGCTAGTCTTTATTAATCAATGTTAAATGTGTATTTTTCCAGTATAGAAAAGCTCTTCGCGGGATGGAGAAAATGGCCATAGCGAAAGGAAGAAAGTTGGCAACATATTTTCTGGCAACCTATTCACTGTTTCATAAAACCAAGCAATTTTTTTTCAATATTTATGCAATTTATTAAACATAAAGAAACCATTTATCTATTATTATACACAAACAGAAGTAAATTGTATGTAAAAAGAATAATAATAATAATATACACATATATATAAACAAGCATAAATGTTCATCGGGTAGGTTTGTTTCATAGCTGTTTATAACATTTAGCAACAAATCTCACTTTTTAAAGCCCGAATTGCGCCAAGAGTTTTAAAAAACGCCAAGGCCCCTACAATGGAAATTATATTTACTGCTATATTTTTTTATAGGGTGGTTCTCTGCATTTATTTATGAGAGGACATATAGTTAGAGACAAACACACACACATTAATGCACACTCATTTACGTACATACACTTACGCATATGAACAAAGAAATATAATTTTTTGTACGTGTACTAGATCATTACTATTGCTGATAAACTTTTTCACAATATTTTTTAAATACATTCTGGAATTTAATATTCTAGAAACTCATGCAATATTCTAGGAACAGCTAAACTATTTGTATCTCCTGCTGGTATTGCATTAATCTCTCAATCTATAAATATACGAAATGAATATGTTGCTGACTGCGTATAAAATATTTGAAAAGGAATTTTATTTTCCTCAATTCATTCTTGAAAAAAACTTTTAATATCTAGCCATTTTAGATTTGATTAAATCCTGTAAATGTACAATTTTCATCCTCTTGAACAGGTTACATTAATGTCAAAAGCTTCGCTTTATGTTTAACATCTATAAAGGTGTACATACACATTTTAAAATTTAAACGTTATTTAAAAGACAAGAGAGAAAATCATGCGTCAAGCATAGATTATGAAAGACTTTCCAACACATCCAGCATACTCTAACAAAATTTCGCCGTTTAATAAAGTAAAGAAGATACCAACGTAGACATTTTATAAAATGCATATTTCACATCTGAAACCCTGATTTCTGAAATAACCGTTCATAGATTGAAAGGTACTCCAATTCTTTTGTGCAGCTGTGTATATGATCTATCGATTTAAATATATTCTAAATAGTATGCTAAAATAAAGTTTAGCAAGAAAACACATAACACAGTTGAAAATTCAACTTCAGCAATTTCTACCAATAGACGGAAACGTACTTTCAAACGCTCTTTTGTGCAGACTTATATATCTATACTTATAAAGGAATAGCTTGATTTTCTCATAATCAACGCCGAGCCTCAAGCGTTTGTCCTAAAATAATGAAATTTGGAAGTCATGTTCTTTACACAATGTAGGCGCGCACTAAGAAAGGATTTTTGAAAATTCACAGTCTAAGGGGGTCAAATGGGGGGATCGAAAATTTTAGATATTTTCGCCTTTCGACATAACTCATCAGGAGTTTTAAGTAGGAGCGTGAAATTCGGGATAACAATCTATACTTATAAAGAAGTAGCTTGATTTTCTCATAATCAACGCCGAGCGTCAACCGTTTGTCCTAGAACAATGAAATTTGGAAGTCATGTTCCTTACACAATGTAGGTGCGCACTAAGAAAGGATTTTTGAAAATTCACAGTCTAAGGGGGTCAAATGGGGGTCGAATGTTTTAGATAATTTCGTCTTTTCGACATATCTCAGCAGGAGTTTTAAGTAGGAGCGTGAAATTCGGGATAACAATTCTACTAAAGAACAGTTAAGCATGTATTTCATGCGATTTCAGAAATTCAACCGTTAAGTCGGTTAAATGGGGGTTCAAAAATTTTTGGTGATTTCACATTTTCTCCATATTTCATCAGCAGTTTTAGGTAAGAGCGTGAAATTCAAGATAACAAATCTACTAAAAAAATAATTAAACACGTATTTAAACGATTTTAGAAATTCAACCACTAAGAGGGATAAATGGCGGTCTGAAGTTTTAGGTCATTTTACCTGTTCGCCATATTTCAGCAGCATTTTTAGTTAGGAGCTCGGAATTCTGGATAACAAATCTACAGAAAATATAGACAAACATGTATTTCAGCAATTTTAGAAATTCAGCAACTAAGGTGGGTTAAATAGAAGGTGAAATATTTTAGGTCATTTTACCATATCTGAGTAGAAATTATAGGCAGAATCTTGAAACTCAGGATAACAAATCTACTAAAAAAAATAGTTAAACACGTATTTCAGCGATTTTAGAAATTCAGACACTAAGAGGGGTTAAATGAGGGTTGATTTTTTTACGCTATTCTGCAATATCTCAGTAGAAGTTATAGTTAGGAGCGTAAAATTCGGGATAACAAATCTACTGAAGGATAAGTTAAACATGCATTTCTGGCGATTTTAGAAATACAACTACAAAGGGGGTTTAATGAAGGGTCGAAAACTTTCGGTGATTTCACCTCATCACCATACAAGCGCTGTGTCCGTCGTTAGCTCAGAGTCCGTCGTTACATAAAATGGAATTTTGTGCAATATGTTAAACGAATCAAAGGTTGTGCCGTCGATAGCTCTGTTGGCCGAGCTGTGGACTGTAGATGACGGAGTAATCAGAAATCCATAGGTCGCTGGTCCGAATCAGGCTCGACGGAATTTCTTTTTTGTCAATGATATATAATAAAAAAATATTACTTATGTGTCTCATTTTATTTCTCATATATATAATTACATTCAGAGAAATTATAAGAAAGCTCTTAAAACTAAAAGAGTTTCATTTGGAATTTTATGTACTATGTTAAACGAACCGAAGGCTACGTCCGTCAATAGCTCAGTTGGCACAGCGGTGGACTGTAGAAGACGGCGTAATCAGAAATCAGTAGGTCGCTGATTCGAATCCGGCTCAACGGAATTCCTTTTTCAGTCGATTATATATAATAAGAATATTACATATGTGTCTAATTTTATTTCTCATGCATATAATTACACTGAGAGAAGTTGTAAGAATGCGTTTAAAAAAAGGGAGTTTCATTTGGTAGTTTATTTAATGTGTTAATCGAAACAAACGGTGTTTCCGTCGATAACTCTGTTGGCCGAGCGGTGGACTGTAGATGGCGGAGTAATCAGAAATCCATAGGTCGCTGTTTCGAATCTGGCTCGACGGAATTCATTTTTGAGTCGATGATTTATAATGAAAAAATTATTAATTATGTGTCTCATTATATTTTGTCATAGATATAATTACATTGAGAGAAATTGTAAGAAATCGCTTAAAACTAACACAGTTTCATTTGGAATTTTATGTAATGTGTTAAACGAATCAAAGGCTGTGTCCGTCGATATCTCAGTTGGCAGAGCGGTGGACAGGAGAAGACGGCGTAATCTGAAATCTATAGGTCGCTGGTTCGAATTCGGCTCGACGGAATTCCTTTTTTAGTCGATGATATATAATAAAAATATTACATATGTGTCTAATTTTATTTCTCATATATATAATTCTGCCGGTCTTCGCCCGTCTAGCCGGTCGCTTCCGAGTGGGGCCCAGATACAAAGTACTACTTGGGCCCCACCCCTAGATAATCATGGGGAGGACCCAGTATTACTTTGTCAGGGTGTTCATGAAAAAAATATATTTATGTCGCGAAATCTTTATTTAAGTACTTTTTTTATATTCTTATTAGTTATTTTCGTATACTTTTAATTTAAAGTATTTTATTTATATTTTTCTGGTTGCATGTAAAATACACTTCCTGAGCCCCAAGCGAAGTCAGGTGGTACACTGCACTATCTGGGGCACCACTCGGAAGCGACCGGCTAGACGGGCGAAAACCGGCTAGTTACTACACATTTCTAGACACACCACATATTAAGCTAAAATTTAATTCTAGTCGTAATTAAAATAAATTACGTAAAATAATAATTAATTTCAAAAAATTAGGGGGCTCTGCCATTTACGAGCTCCGCTCGTCAACCCCCGTTTAAGACTCCACAGCTAATGTGCTCTGTTTTAAAAAGATTACCCGATTACCGAAGATTGAATGATATTATCGCGAACGGCGGCGATCTTCTGTAAACGGGTTGCCAAGCTTTTCTGTTTGACTGGGGTATTTTTCGGTTCCCATGGCCTCATTCACCACTGGCACATCAACTGTTTTCGTGGTTGTTGAGTGCGGTGTGCTGCACACCTCAAGCTTGTCAAGTATGTCCCTGCAAATGATGGTTAAGTTACTATGCATAGTTTTTGTTCCTAAAAAACTTTGTTAACAGAACGATTTTGACTGACTTCAACATTAAATAGCTGTTAAAATAATTCGATTCAGTGTGTTTATCAAACATTTCTCTGTAAAACTACGAATTTGCATAATTTTATGCGCAATAGTTTTCTTAACATTTGCCGAGATTGACCCCCGCTCACAGAAAATTCATTTACGGCAACAGCGTTAGTTACTTCGTTTTAGAATAGAGAGATTATTTGTGATAGATTTTTTAACAGTTGAAAAATTACATTGCAAAGATCGTAATTAGAAAAAGTGGTACGAATCCTTTGACAAAAAAAAATAGTTGCTTGCGCGACCCTATTATATATATACTTAAATAGCTATATATATATCCAGTTTTTTTTTTCCAGAAGAAAGTTTAAGGGTACTTGCAATTTGACTCAATAAATTTATCATTATAGCGTTTTGAGCTGTTATTGAGTAATTTCAACCACTTGTAGTAGTAGATTTATTTGTAATTGTCTGCACCCAATCGATCACAGCGATGTTAACTACATGTCCAACGCTGAAAAACATCCCCCTTCTTTAAAATTGAAACAATACTCATTATAAACATATTTTTTGTCAACAAACTATTCATAAAACTTAACAAATTGCATAAATATACGCAGTACCTTTGAAACTGATTTAGCAGGAATTCCAAAATTTTACAATTTTTATTTCTTCTTATTTGGCTCTCAAAATATTCAGTGGTACACAAGTTCTTTCTCTTCATAAGAAAACGTACTGTATATACTGTAGTTTTGTACCCTTTTAGAGGCAAATAATTGCGTTTCTCTAATATTGAATTCACACCAGAATTTTCAAATATTTTCATTAAAAAATAAGGAAATCCCATTTTACAATTTTTTCCCCCATTTTCCTTTTTTTTTCATAAATGTAAATTTTTATTAAAACATTCAGGTACAAATTGTAATGACATTAAGTGATATACATAATATACCACGGTCCTTCAAGGGGTTTAATGCTATTGGAAGTCTAATATCTCAAAAACCACATCTGTGGTTACAGTGCAAATAATTACTTTCAATTACAAAAGCAAAATAATATATATATATATATCACTTTCTAACTGTTGTGATTGGATCTTCATCAAATCACGGATTTTTAAGGTCTTGTAGCACTCGTAAGAAAAAAATATCAGTTAACGTCACACACTGCGGCAAAGTGTTTTTTTTTTTTTTTTGAAGACATTGACTGCATTTTATGTGTGAAAGGAAAAATTTATCTTTCAATATGGCTTGTTATGTGTTTTTTTCACGTAGAATCGATTGGTGCCATTAAAAATTTCTAAACATTCTCAATTACGATTTATTGGAAATGTTAGGGCTAGAAACTGTAAATGTTTAATAAAACCATATTTCTTTTTTCCAAAAAACAATAGAAATATTTCGTGCCATTTGAATGCAACGCAGTGGGCTGCTATGCAGTATTAAATAAATGGGGAAATGCTTGTGTGTATGAAACAGTGAATAGATTGCCCGGAAGTACTTGTCTTGTGAAAGTGATGTTTATCTTGGCATTTCGCTATATCGCCAAAGCGCCTAACACAAGAAAATGCCAGCTTAATATTGATATGGTTTTCTTTACAGCTTCCCTAAAGTAGAGTTTTTATATAAAAGTCATTTTCTCAATTGTCATTAGCAGATTATTTATATAGTAAATTCTTCGGGGAAAGTTCCGTAATCGGGTTCACATTGATGTATTTTAGCTAGCATGATTGGCAGACAAAATTTGCACTGATTTGTAAATTACTTGGAATGGTACTTTAGCAGTCCAAATATATGTAGACGAGATTCAGATCTCATGACTTACCTAACGCTGAAGCCATTTCGTTTCCTTTCTTTTATTGCATGCTAATGTATAATACAGCTAGACTTGTGGATAATATGTTTGACAAGGAAATAATGATTCAGCATATGTAGTAGTCAGTATTTTCTCCTCAGTTATTTCCCATCGAACATGTTTGGGTCACACTCGAACGACGCATTGCAGCGAAAGCAATGCCTCTGTTGAAGTTGACTATTCGGGACTTAGAGATAGCACTTATTGAAAAGTGGAACAGAATTCCCAACTCATATCGATAGCCTCGTCGTATCCATGAAAAACAGATGTGCAAGTCTTAATTGTTCGAGGGGACCACACAATATAAAACATTCCTTTGACAAAAACACATTTTTTTTGCATTTGTAGGTACACTAATAGGGGAGAAGCGTCTCTTTATGTTCTTGACATCATTTCAAAGAGTTAAAATTCCGGTATACTATGTTTTAGTGTCTTATTTTCTGTATTACTTTTAATATATAATGTACTTCCAATTTTATACCTATGCATGGCTGCCTTGAATGGTTTTCTCTGTTTGTTTGTTTGCTTTCCTACTTTGTTTAACAGGGTATATGAATTTATATATGGTATTTTGTAATTCTACCCTTTAATTTTCCCATTTTCATCATCTGCATTTGTACCAGTACATAATTAATTAATTAAAGATAGCGTCTCATTTTCATTACTTGTCAAAAATTGTTATTTCTTGGTACCCAGCAATATCACTCATACAAATCCCTTTGGCTGAAGTCCTTGCATAACATTCAAAAAACTAACAAGGGAACCCACAAACATGCTGCACACCAATTTTGATGATTTTAATGTATGTTGTAGCTCATACCCCTAACTATTCAGGTTAAAGGTTTCCTTCAAATGGGCCTTAGTTTTTGAGATATTTGGAGTTAAAATCCATGATGTGTTTCAAATACCCATTAGTCTGACGTTATGAACAAGGTCTCCGTGGCGCAGAGCTAATGTTCGCGCTTCCAATCCCGGAAGGGAGCGTTCTGTCCTATGTTGTGACTTTTTTTTCCTTTTTTAATTAATTTTATATTTTTGACGCGTTACAAGTTTCACGCAAAATTATTAATTCTACATATTTAAACTTTTTGATATTTTCCTAATAAATTACATTTACATTCTCGAAGTTTTCATGAAAATTGATGTATTTTGCGCAATTTTTAAACTAATATTTCTGTCGACGAATATCCAAACTAATTTATGTCTTCATATCTCGTCTTTTTAAAACTATTATTCTTTACATGTATGTATATTTATTTATTTATTTATTTATCATATTTATGAAATAATACATATTTTTCTTTGCTTGTATTTTCTATTAAAAAAAATTAATTGATTAGGAAAAATTAACAAAATAATATATCTTTTTAATATTTGATTTGTTCTAAATATATTGCAATATGTTGACTGGTGAAATGCAAAAATGTTTATCATCACCGAAATCGATATTTTTAGTTTATTAAATATGGTATTAATTGTGTGACATACCGTAAAAATATATTTTTTTAAATATCGCATTAAAAATTACCATTAAAAAATGTCTTAACATAAATTGTCTTAACATTATTTGAAGAATGGTTAAATTCACATATTACATGTTCTTTAATTGTGAAAAATATATTAAAAAATGTATTAAAATTTGAAAAACAAATTACTTCAAACGTGGTAATTCTCTGCAAAAGAAGCTAAACGAAATGAATAAAAAAGAAAATTTTATTTGCCTTGATATTACCGAAGAAGTCATTGCAGACTTTTTTTTCAAATATTTTTATATGTATTGTAATTTACAGACTATTTCTCATTTCTAGGTGAATTTTTCTGTATGGCATCGATAGTGTTTTTACTTGTTAAAATAAAAAAATAATAATAAATGTAATATATTATTTTGTATTTGTGCAAATCAAAAATTATGTTTCGTTTCAACTTTATAGTATTTAGAAGACATTAAAAATTTACATAACTGGTTAAAACTTGCATATAAGCGTTACTGCTTTAATATTTTATTACTCCTTTCAAGATATGCTACTGAAATTACCTAAACATAATCATACACATGTTTAGAAAATTTGAGATGAAAAATCTTTTGTATAAGTTATAAAAAAATATATAAATTTTATTTAAAATTAGATAAAGTTAAAAAAAAAAAGTATTATTTCAGAATGTTCATTAAAATATAAAAAGCAAATAATAATGAATTTTAAACAAAATCTAGACAAAAATTATTTAGGACTTTCGTCAATAAAATAGTTTTGAAATATTACTTTCAAAATTGCGAAAAAGAAAATTGTAGATTTCACGAAAAATTCGAAAATGTAAATGGAATTTATTAGGAAAATATCAAAGGGTTCAAAGATGCAGAATTCATAATTCTGCATAAAACTTGTAACGCGTCAAATATGTAAAATTAATTTTAAATAAATGTAAAAGGTACTTTAAAATAAAAATAATAAAAATAACTTTGACGCATGACCAAAATGATCCACTAATCGAAATTTCTCGATGTGACCTAACTCAATAGTCTTCTCGTTCCCTAAAACTGCAGGATACTAAATTTAGTTCGAATCCTCTGAGCCGTTTTTAAGATAAAAGTAGCTTGACCCATAATGAGCCATGACCAAAATGACTCACTAATCAAATTTTCTCGGACATGTGACCTAGCCCAATGATTTTCTCGTGCCCGAAACTCGTAGGATACAAAATTTATTCAAAATCTTTTGAGCCGTTTTTTAGATAAAATTAACTCGACCCGCGTTGACTCAAAAATGACCCACTAATCAAAAATTTTCGAACATGAGACCCAGCCCAATAGTCTTCTCGTGCCCGAGAATGGTAGGATACAAAATTTAGACAAAATCGTTTGAACCGTTTTTAGATACAATTAGCTTGACCCTGACCCATGGTGACCTAAAATGACCCACTAATCAAATTTTCGCGAACAAGTGACGTAGCTCAATGGTTTTCTGGTGCCCCAAAACAGTAAAATGCAAAATTTCGTCAAAATCGTTAGAGCCGTTTTTAAGATAAAATTTGTATATATATATCTATAACCACACACACACAAGATTTTCTCGTACTAGAATATATGATTTTTGTTATATATTATATGTTCTTTTTCATAAAATAAAAAACTATAGTATATTCTTAGATTATTTTTTATAATAAGGCTTATAAACAAATTATGTGTTTTTTCTGTTTTAGGTAAATCTTCTCTTTTGAGCCTGAATATGATTATTTTAGTTTCGTGTGAAATTCATTTCAACCACATTTTTAATTAAACCACAGGTGAAAAAGTAAGTTTATATTCTGTTATGTCTTTTATACCATTAAAGAAAATGACTACATTTAGAACAACTTTTTGATGAAAAAAATTTTTTTTTCTTTAATTTCTTTGTTGGTTCTAAATGAAACAAAAACATACGGTTTCTACTATATTAATTATTGATATCATAAATATTCAAATATTGGGAGATTTTATGTAAATGCCAGGGAAATCTGACCAAAACGGTAAACACCTTATAGAAATAGATCTTCTGTTTTTTTTCTAAATGATGACAAAAGAAAACACAAAACAATAGTTCCGAGAGTAATTAATTAGTTCTCTTCATCACTATATTAGCACTGTTTTAAAATCTCCGGGTTAACTAATCTCTGCAACTAATCACCTGATGAAGAAATCTGCTAATTAATTGCCAAACTAAATTGGGTCTCGAAACTATATTTTTGTGTTATGTATTGCAAAAGTTTAATTTCTAAAAGTAAGTTTGTATAGCATTTCGTTTGCTTTTTGATAGTATTAACGGGACTACCATTCATTGAAACGTACATTTTTTAAAAATTTAAATTGAAAATGACTTCAACTTAAAATGCATTGCTTTTCAAAAAAAAAAAAAAAAAAAAAAAAAAAAAAGCTAAATATTACTATATTATAATTTATAGCAACAACAACATTTCTAAAAGAAGCTTTTTTCCTTATTATTATTATAAAAAATTTTATTACCACGATTTGTTTCACTTCATATTTTTTAAACAGCTATTTATGAACTGATTATTTATGATTATTTTTAACATAAAATCCAAAAGATATTATAGTATTTTTTTTTAAGTTTATTTTACATATTATAATCCTTAATTATCAAATTAAGTACAAATTTCTTCTAATATATGCACAAACTTAAAACTTGGGTTTTTAAAACATTACAAAAATCAGATACAATAGTTTTTAACATTACACATTTTACAACAACTAATTATAAAATAATACATATAACCACTTTATGTTTTCTAGATTCTTAATAAATAAAACTTTTTTACTGTATTTCCTTTCTCTCTTTGGTATTAAACATTTGCCTGTAAAATGCTCAATACGATTTTTTTTATTATTCATGGCACTTTTCATCCAAGCTCCTCAAAAAATTTCAAAGCAGAAAGAATTAAAAAATCAATCAATAAACACACAACTTCTAATAATTTAGTCTTGCAAGATTCGTTTTATATACCACGAACTTTAATTTCGAAATTCAATATAAGATTATCGGAACATTTGCTGAGTAGTCTCTTAAAATCGTTCATTGTCTGGTGAGTTTCGTAGTATCTCTCATTAACTGCATCAAAAGACTGAATCATTCCGATTAAACTCAATGTCATTAGTAATACATGTACTTGTCTTCTTAATTACTAAAGCTATTTAGATTTTGCATTCACTAATGACTAGAGTACAGCCAAACATCTGTTAAGAATTTGTTTTGAAGCCATATTGATGATTGTTGGGAAATATTATAAAGAGGATGAAATTTTTATTGATACATATTAATTTTTTCCACAAATGTTTGTTGTATTAAAGAGGTTTCTTTATTTTTTTCAGATAACAACATTAGAACCAATTTAGTAAATATGCTTCGTTCTTTAGGAATTTGTTTTTATTTTTCCAAGTGATTTCACTATACTCTGATCGTTTGGATACTGTTGAATCAGGATTGCTCGCAAAATAAACGTTCTTAGGAGTTTGTGAAAGAATCGAAAATAATTATCACATATTATAATATGAGCAAATCGTGTCTGCTTGTGTATACATATGAAAATGTTATCTTAAAAATGGCTCAAACGATTTTGACTAAATTTTGTATCCTATTATTTACGGGCACGAGAACGTGATTGGGCTAGGTCACATGTTCGAGAAAATTCGATTAGTGGGTCATTTTGGGGTCACTATGGGTCAATGCATTTTAATGGGACTGAAGATTGAAACAGTTAGTTATTGAACAGTTACTAAAGTTAGTAAGTTATTGAGTTGGCAGTAAAAGATGTCACAAAGTTAGCACAATTTCTCGTTATTTGGCCGGAAAATCGACTTTCAAGATTAGCGATACCAAAACATGCCTGGCGCCAAATGAAACAATTTTGCCAAGTTTTCGGCTTTACGCCAAATTTTGGACACATTTGGCACGAAAAATGGACTATTAGAATCCGAAGTAATTTTCTAAAAATTCCCAAATGGAGCCGAGATATATGATTCAACAAATCATGGAACTTTTTCGAAATTAGAATTCAACCAATCAGGGTACATAGAACTTTCTCGCAATTAATCCCACTCCTATATAAAGAAGTGCTTTGGTCGAAGCTCAAAGTCTATGAAGTTGGACAGTGAATATTCCGATCTGCAAAATACTTCTTATTGTGACGGATCTTTGCAATAGCATGATCAAGGCAAAACTAATTACCGGCAAGCATTTTGGTCGTGTGGTTCACATACTCAGAATGTACTATGCAGAGCTATCAGTTTCCCTTACGGCAGGCGTGGATTTAAAGGTATCCGTTTTTATGCACGGAATGGGATAAGAGCAATTCATCCCGTTGCATTCTCACGTGTAAAAAGTCTTGCCTAAAAGCCCTGCTATCAAAAGAAAGTGTGCGACGAACTAAACATGTAGTTTGGAAGGATGCCCTTTCGTTGAAAATATGCAAGTAATGCAAAATTTAGAAATATGTACATAGTTTTAATATGGATTGTTTCTGTAAATAATACTGTTATAAAATAAAATTCTTCTTAGCAATAACACAGTGAGAATTTATTTTTAGATCGAGTTGAAAAC
This sequence comes from Maratus michaelseni, assembly GCA_963931845.1. NCBI lineage: Eukaryota > Metazoa > Arthropoda > Arachnida > Araneae > Salticidae > Maratus > Maratus michaelseni. The sequence goes on along the minus strand of OZ007588.1, from coordinate 343,647,279 downwards.
AAAGCTAATTTTAACAGAGCATAGCTTGGTCTTAACCGCTGGTTTGTAAATATTTGGAATTTTAGACAAAACAGAAAACATTTCTATTAATTTTCCTTAGTTTAAGTTTGTTCTTTGAAATAATTATCATTACCACGGTACACAATAAATTTTCATTCATCTTTCCACAAGATTTCGTTTTTAGTGGGTCATTTCGGGTCACTACGGGTCAGTCTGAAACTAAATTTATCTAAAAACGGCTCAAACTATTTTGATTAAATTTTGTATTGGACCGTTTTCGAGCACGAGAAAACAATTGCGTTAGGCCACATGTTAGAGAAAATTTGATTAGTGCGTCATTTTGGGGATCACTATGGGTCAAGCTATTTTTATGTAAAAAACGGCTCTAACGATTTTGACTAAAATTTGTATCCTACCGTTTTGGATTACGAGAAAATCATTCGGCTAGGTCACATGTTTGAAAAAATTCGATTAGTGGATCATTTTGGGGTCCCTACGGATCAAGCTAATTTTATCTATAAAACGGCTCTAACGATTATGACGAAATTTTGTATCCTACCGTTTTCGGGCACGAGAAGACCATTGGACTAGGTCACATGTTCAAGAAAATTTTATTAGTGGGTCATGTTTGGAACACTGCGGGACAAGGTAATTTATCTAAAAACGGCTCTAGCGATTTTGACAAAATTTTGTATCCTACCGTTTTAGGGCACAAAAAGACCATTGAGCTAGGTTACATGTTCAAGAAAGTTAAATTAGTGGGTCATTTTGGGTCACAACGGGTCAGGGTCAAGCAAATTTGATCTAAAAATGGCTCTAATAATTTTGACTAAATTTTGTATCCTACCGTTTTGGATTACGAGAAAATCATTGGGCTAGGTCACATGTTCGAGAAAATTCAAATAGTGGGTCATTTTGGGGTCACTACGGGTTAAGCTAATTTTATCTAAACTATACTTCTATAACGATTTTGACTAAATTTTGTATCTTAACGTTTTGTATTGAGAAGACTATTGGGCTAGGACACACGTTCGATAAAATTCGATTAGTGGGTCATTTTGGGATCACTACGTGTCAATGTATTTCAAAGTGGATGAAGGTTGAAACATTTATTAAGTTGTTGAACAGTTGGTAACATTTCGCAAAATATCGTTAAATTTGGAGAAATGTTGGCGACATTTGGTGAAAAAATTGGCTTTCAGAATCTGAAAGAATTTTCGAGAAATTCTCAATAAGAGAAGAGATACATCATTCAACCAATCAGCGTCCATAGGATGTTCTCGAAAACAGAATTCAACCAATCAGAGTACTTAGACTGATTTTTGTATGTTGCACACAGAATTTATTGTTATATCGAGTTGAAGCTAATTTTAACCGAGCATAACTCGGTCATCCCCGCCGGTGAAATATGTATCATAGAAAATGTTAAAAAAAATTGTGCATGATTAAAACCTACATACAAAATCAAAATTTCAGTCTTGATTAAAAAATTAATATTAAATTAAATTGTTTCCATTGTTAATTAAAATACCTTTCGTTGAATTTTTTTAATTTTCATATTTTAAATTTAAATTGAAAATACAATAACTGTAAAATACAACTGCATTTCCATAAAACTCAAAACTGTAATAAGATACTTCGTACAGAAGTTTTAAAATTTTTCCTAAAAGGCACTTTCTGATATTATATTTAAAAAATATGACGGCAATATTTTTTACATTATACATATTACAATAATGATTATTAATAAAATAATAAATATCCAATATATGTAACTTTCTAAATTTTCTAGATTCCTAGTAAATAAAATATTTTGCACGATATTCTTTTTTTCCCTTGAAATTAAACACAATTTTTTTTTAATTGTCTTTAATTTCTTCAATTTTTCTTATTGCACCCAAACTTAAATTTTTCAAAATTCTTATTAAAATACCAAGGATAAGAAAATCAATTAACAAAAAAAATTAATCAATAATCACAGAATTTCTAATAATTTCGTAAGATCTGGTAAGATCCGTTTTATATACTACAATAAACTACAATATAATCTTTAATGTCGAAATTTTATAAACATTTGCTGAGCAGTCTCTTAAAATCCTTCATTGTCTAGTGAGATTAATTTTAGTAGTAATTTTCATTAACTGCATCGAAAGACTGAATTATTGCGATTAAACTCCACGTCATTAGTAATGCATATACTTGCCCTCTTAATTGCTAAAGCTGTTTGGATTCCACATTCACTAATGAGCCAAGGTACAGTAAAGCATCTGATAAGGATTTGTTTTGGGGTCATATTGAGGCTTAGTGGAAAACATTATAAGGAAGATAAAATTTTTAATATATTATCAATAAAATGTTGATAATATTTTTGTTACATTAAAGAGGTTTCTTTCGGATAACAACATTATAAATAGTTTTTAAGCCATGTTTTCTTTTTTCATATTTTCCTTTTATTACTTCAGTCGCAGTAGACAAGAGTATTTTGTTTTCACAACATTAAAAGACTGTGACAATATTTTTTAATATTACACATATTATAACAATAAATAATTATAAAATAAGAACTTTTTTAAATGTATTATTTCTATGTTTAATAGATACGTTTTAAATAAAACTTTTTGCATTGTATTTCTTTTTTTTCCACCTTAAAGTTGAATATTTATCTGATTAAGGTATGTATATATACATGTCGTATTTCCAAGTTCGAATCCGGGATGAAAGGCAGTCGTGCTCGTTGATAAACAGGGGTTAGCTCTGTGATAGGTTTCCCTTTTAGCTCGCATCAGGCGGCCGTGTGGTATCATCAACAACAACAAGAAAATTCAGTCCGTTTTTCAGTCGAAGAACAGTTTATTTCCAGTTAAAGACATCACTTCAGGGAAAATGCTCGTTAGCCAACGCTAAACGAAAAAAAAAATCTCCAACGTTCCATTATTTTCTAGAATCCGTCCCGATTCTTTTAGCAAACACCAGCGTCAAAAAATTCTCTCCGAATCAGGAGGATCGTGTTTTTAAACTAGCTTGCGTAATAATACAGAATACGTCACGTGACCCACTTCTATCGAATCAAAAGGTCTCTTTAGGAACTCTATCAGTATTTCCGGTGGATTTATTTTGTCGTAAAATGACTTCCTTACCGCCAAAAACTTTCTACGCCTTTCCCGAATATTCTATAATCTCGTACCAGATGCCTGCCATATCAACAAACGAGCTTATCTGTTTTGAGGCTGTAGCTAAACTTCGAATTTAATACGTAATAAAAATAATAAGAAGAAAAGAAAATGAATCTTTATAAAGGGGGAAAAAAGAAAGAATTAAAGTTTTTCGGAAATATTTTAATAGACATTTGATGTTTAATAATAGGATAACTTTATGAAATAAGATTTTTTGAGCGGAATATTTTAAGAGATACGATATTTTAGCATTAAAATAAAGATGTTCTATTTAAAGAATAAATTAAAAAAGCTATCGCCATTTTTAGACTAACTACTTTCGAATAAATATTATTAAGTGGTTTAGGAATAATTGGCTTTACATATGGATAGTAAAAGGCTATTTTAAGAATGAGAATTATTTTAATAAGCTGGGTTATATACCGAATATTATTGAATGGAAAAATTTTATAGAATAATTGCGGAAAAAATTAAATTTTGTAATATTATCCCCCTCCCTAAAGATTTTGGATGAAGTTAATAGTTAAGTAACTATAAATTCAGACAATATAAATTTAAAACTTTAGAAATTTGAATTTTGAGTAGTATAAATTTAGAGACTGCCAGCAAGGAGATGGGAAATTTCTGAAGAACTGGCAGACAAAAACAAAAACAAAAATAAAATAATAGTAATCAATTAAAATTAATAGATAAATAAAAATAAAGCTACGAGCATTTCCCCTGTAAAATAATACAAGCAATGGTTACAATCTCACTTACCATTTGTAAGTGCACAAGAAAAAAACAATAACAATAAATAATAAATATAAATAAACAAGAAAAACAGGATAATAATAGTAACAGAATTTTGCTTTTACCAAGTTCACAAGCTTTAGAATAAGTAGTCACTAGCAAATTGTTAAAACAATGTTTAAAAAAAAATTCGACTTCATTAAAATTTGAGTTCATTAGATCCAACTGTTTTATTTCAGTCTCTTTCTTGGATCGTGATAAGTCCTCATTTTGTTTTAAAAAAAATGGTTACTGCAGTCCCTTTCTTAAAAATACAGTTTTTATGTAAAGGCTGAAAATAAAGACATTACTCCATCAAAATTTTAAAACTGTAGTCATTCTTACCAATACTTTATAATGACTTTATAATGCTAGCATTTTGTCACAACATCTTCTCTTAAGTATCACATTAATTTTTCTACATAATAAACAAGTCTTTTAGTAATATTAAACTCCCTTTAAAGGTTTGTTTATCAAATTATTTTCTTGGTCGTTTATTTCATACCTGGAATATGTTATCTTTGTTATATTCCTGTGGGATCCCAACATCTTTAACTAATATTGTCAAACATTTTTTCACTAATAACTAATATAACTCTTCAGTAACATAAATAAATATTATAATAAAATTCAATTCATAAACATAACAATAATAACTTTCAATATAACTAATACTTCACAACATATGTAGTAATTCATAATATAATTCAATAGTAGAAATAATAATATAATAACATTAGTATAATTTAAGAAAATATCACAGTTTGTTTATTTATTGTTAGGGAAAATATTGGTTGAGGATAAAATAATTACATAACAAATAAATAAATTCCTTATTTTTTAATCATATAAGAAAGTATTTTTGCCAGTCGAAAGTATACAAAAAATAATAATAATAATAATTTCAAAATCCAAATAAATTTAAATCTAAATATTTAGAAAGTGAACTCTCAACCAGTAGTTCCTTACAATACTTTTTTTCTCTCTGATACCCTTTTACAAAATTATACTGTTAAGTTATAAGTATTCCTCCTAAATGTAGAGAGTTGTTTTTTGGTAAGCTGAGAATAAATAAAGACAATACATAACAATAAAAGATGTTAATTTTAGCTGAGAAATGGAATACAAAGGCAATTAGTTCAGATGCTTAATTTTCTATTGTCACACAAAACAATCACTGTAAAATCATATCATCACTATCCAATCATTTATATAATTATAGAAATACTTATAAACGGTTACTATTTGATTATCTATTGAAGTAAATAACATAATATTAAATTTTTGAAACAATTGGTTTAAGAAAAAGTAAATAAAGTAAAAATAGTTTATTTTGATATAGAATTAAAACATTTAATTTCATTTTTCAACATCAATTTGACAATTACAAAAATCAAAATACACATTTTATGCCTGCATAAGGTGTCTACTCAACCTCAAAAACTCTCAAAAACAAGTAAATATTTTAGTTGATCAGGCTAAAATATAACCAGAATGTTGAAATAAAAGCTGTGACATTTATTTTAAATTTTAAAATATTAAACTTTCAAAAATGGGTAATATCTCTGTTGTACACCAAAGACATACCTGATAATGTTGAAACTAGAGTAATAAGAGATATTTAAAGAATTAGAATTTATTCTATTGTTTTTACTTTAGTTTGATTTTGTGATGGTGATTGTGATGTCTGTGGTGATTTTGATTGTTGTTTGGGTTGCTCATGAAATAGTCTGAAATTATCTGGTAAAAAATATGGTTGCGAATTGTTCCATGTCTCCAAATTAAGACCATATATACCCTTCTGACAGAAACATAACTGAATTCAAACCTTTCCTGTTTTACTGTACAATTCTTACAATTTATATTTAAATTAAATTTAGAACATTCTTTTAACCCCAAGATGCAGTAATCCAAATCTGTATCACATACTAAAAAGTTAACATATTTTTGGATTTTACCCACTTTAAGAAGAATACTACACTTTTGATTAATTTGTAAAAATCCCTTTGCCTGACCAATAGTAACTGGAGGAACAATTTCAATTTTAGCATTCAATTTTTTAACAAACTTAAATGGTAAAATTGCGATAGTTGAACCGGTATCGACGACACATGGTAAATTATAATTATTCGTATATCCATACACAATTAATTGTCAAACATTAGGAGTACCAATTGGAAGAGTATCAGAGGGTGTTGAGTTGTTATTAAAAATACACTCTTTTTCCCAGTGAAAAGCATTCATTACACCCTTGTTTACACAAATTCTACATGGCTTCGATGGGTACTGGTTCTAAAAATAATTGTTTTGTACTCTGTTTTGGAAATTTCTAGGTCTTTGAAAATTATAGTTTGGTCGAGGAACCCAGTTTCGAGGAGAATTAAATTGATTATTGGGCCGATTTGACTGAATCCAATGCCTAGGAGTATTAAATTGTTGAAAATTTGGTCTATTAGGCTGCACACTATATCGAGGAATGTCAAAATTAGTTGCATTAGGTTTACTTGGTAATGATGGACTTGTAACAGCAGGGGTGGAAACTTCCACAAATTGCTTAACAATTCTATACCATTCTGTCGTACTCTCAGGAGGGTTAACAATTAGATAATTTTGATATTCTGGTTTTAAACCATCGGTTAATCCTTGTAGTAATATAGTTTCACATAAATGCAATTTCCTACCAATTTCAATTTTCTTTCCAAAATAAGTTTCTAAGTTACTTAAACTATCCAATTTCAAAGCAGAAAATTCAGAAAATTTCGGTATATTTACCCTAATAAAATTCTCAGTTAAGATATCAGCTATCTGTTCGTATTTAGTGCAATTAAGGCAATCATTAATGTAAATCTTAAGAGCTTCTCCCTTTAAATTTTGAGAAATATTTTTAAACTTCCAATCATCATCCTTCTTTTCTTTTTCACAAGCATCATCGAAGTATTTTAACCACGCTTGTATCTCAACTCCTAAATCTGGATCAAATGCTATAAATTTTGGTTCTGCCATAATATTTAATCTAACAAAAGAGTTAACTCGATCTTCTTTTAAATATCTGGATCTTAAAAACATTAAATGTTAAACTTATAACACTATATACCATACAAATAACGAAATAGATAAAATAGTAAATAAATATGTAATTTACGATCTCAGTAACATTTTAAAAATAATAGATTTTTTTTTTTTTTTTTTTTTTAAGAATATCTGTTCTTAAAACATGAAAATATAAAATTATACCTCTGTCTATAACATTACAATGACGTATCACACGAAATCATCAAATAAATTAATTAACCTTAACAACACTTAAATATTTGCAACAGAAATAAATTTTAAAAACAAAAATTTAATCAGTATAACATAGTATATAAAACCTTTAAATTTCAAAGTAGACTATTAAATAAATAAAACATTTTAAATATAACATAAACTAATAAATATCAACATATAAAAATATCAATAATTAAAAATACCAACTTACAGTTACTCTATTTCACAGGAAAGTTTCACACATCTAAAAATCTTTCATTTCCTGATAACACAAAAGTTCTGCTTTTTCTCAATCCTTTAAAACCAACACCATGAAGACGCTTATGAAGATGAATAGTATATTCTCTAGCAACAACTTCACTTAGGGCAGATTTTCCTTTGTTTTCTCTTTTAGGCATGACCATTTTTAATTTATTATAAAGCTACAAAATAGCAAAACACCAGACGTAAACGTGCTGTAATGGCGTAGACGTCCTCGTAACATATTTTTCCAATCGGCAAATTTCACGTTTAAACTACACAAACTTTCTGTTGATCACCAGCTGTTTATCTAATGTCCAATCCTTATCCTGTTCGACTTATTATATTATGTCGTATTTCCAAGTTCGAATCCGGGATGAAAGGCAGTCGTGCTCGTTGATAAACAGGGTTAGCTCTGTGATAGGTTTCCCTTTTAGCTCGCATAAGGCGGCCGTGTGGTATCATCAACAACAACAAGAAAATTCAGTCCGTTTTTTTGTCGAAGAACAGTTTATTTCCAGTTAAAGACCTCACTTCAGGGAAAATGCTCGTTAGCCAACGCTAAACGAAAAAAAAAAATCTCCAACGTTCCACTATTTTCTAGAATCCGTCCCGATTCTTTTAGCAAACACCAGCGTCAAAAAATTCTCTCCGAATCAGGAGGATCGTGTTTTTAAACTAGCTTGCGTAATAATACAGAATACGTCACGTGACCCACTTCTATCGAATCAAAAGGTCTCATTAGGAACTCTATCAGTATTTCCGGTGGATTTATTTTGTCGTAAAATGACTTCCTTACCGCCAAAAACTTTCTACGCCTTTCCCGAATATTCTATAATCTCGTACCAGATGCCTGCCATATCAACAAACGAGCTTATCTGTTTTGAGGCTGTAGCTAAACTTCGAATTTAATACGTAATAAAAATAATAAGAAGAAAAGAAAATGAATCTTTATAAAAGGGGAAAAAAAAGAAAGAATTAAAGTTTTTCGGAAATATTTTAATAGACATTTGATATTTAATAATAGGATAACTTTATGAAATAAGGTTTTTTGAGCGGAATATTTTAAGAGATACGATATTTTAGCATTAAAATAAAGATGTTCTATTTAAAGAATAAATTAAAAAAGCTATCGCCATTTTTAGACTAACTACTTTCGAATAAATATACTTTCGAATAAATATTATTAAGTGGTTTAGGAATAATTGGCTTTACATATGGATAGTAAAAGGCTATTTTAAGAATGAGAATTATTTTAATAAGCTGGGTTATATACCGAATATTATTGAATGGAAAAATTTTATAGAATAATTGCGGAAAAAAAATTAAATTTTGTAATATATATATATAAATTTATTTATTTAAAAAACAATACAATAAACACTGTGGTGATTCCTATGTTATTTCTTTAAATATGTTAATTAATTGATATTATATTTATATATAATTAATGTTATTGAATTTATTGTTTTATGAGTGACCATTAATAATAAACTACGATTTATATAATACTATAAACTTAAGTAATATCAACTTTCTTTCTATTAAAATTATTTAGAAAAAATAGATGCTGAAAAAAAAGTGTAATTTAATTATAATTATAATAAAGATAAATTGGAAACACTCTAAAAGTCGCTGCACGAAATCGTCGTTCCTCTAATAACCTTTTCGTCTGTCGGAAAGTATAGGTCAGGTGAAGGTCTCGTCACCTGATCAAGGTTCTAAATTAGGAGACCAATTACTTTCTCTTCCTTAATTTTTTCTTTTTTTTTAAATCTGCCAATTCAACAAAATTAAATAGAAACCTTGAACCTGCAAACAAAGAGAACTGTAACTATCCACTAGAGAGCACTGCAGCGATGCCAACAAAACTATAGTCAGGTGGATCACAGCCATGCTGTGATCAGGCGATTTCCGCCCAGCGTCCAAGTACTAACTTGTCAAGCTAGGCACTCAAGCCGGGCAGGTATTGGCCTGGTTAGCGGTATATAAAAAAATAGACAGACGGACCCCGAAACGGAAGTAAATTCAATACGACCATCTCAAAGTCATTTGATTCAAAGCGTGTCACTTTTTAGTCAAAACTAAGAAAAGTTGCCGTCCGATTTTTCACAAAATTTGTATTTTCGTAATCGGAAAAATAAACTACGTATATATTGTGTGTTTCGAATCGTTACTTCTAATAGTTTTCTTAATATTAGAGGATGAGTGAAATTATTTCATTGTCTGGGATTATCAAATCGGTAATTTTCGTTTGCGGTTTCAATAAATATAGCCATTTTCGGCGCACGCGCAAGAAAATATTTTAGTTCCACCGCCAGGGAGCGCAAACTGTTCTAAACGAACCTCTTTCCGAACGAAACTCCGGCACTGCCCTCCCTCTCAGAGCGAAAAAGAGTAAAAAATGACGATTTTGGACATAACTGAGGTCAAAATGGAGGAAAACAACCAACCAATCAATCATTCTGTGGGAAAATGCTTAGTGTCGAAGAAAAAAACTCTCCAAAAATTCAAAAATCGCTGTACAAATTCCGAATAAACATTTAAAAAAAGAGAACGGAATTTACTAAATTGAACTAAAAGATTGGAACCGGATTCCTATTACTAATGTGAAAAAATCCAATAAACGTGAAAAAATGCGAAAAATCGCATACAAAAATAAATGAAAAAGATCTAGTCAAAAATTCCAAAATCGGGCTTCGAGGTGCAAAACTACATACATAGATATACCTTCCTACCAAATTTTGTAGCTCTGCGTACAGCGGTCTCTTCAGAACACATTCAGACAGACACACACACACAAACTTCCTTCTTTATTATAGTTATAAATAAGTAAATTTTTACAGGTTTTTGTTATTAGTAATGTTAAATAATAAATAATTTGATTATTTTTTTATAGAATTGTATTGTATTATATTATTTTAAATCTTAAAGTTATTAGATTTAGATGAGGTAAAATATAATTATATTGAAATTAGATTTGATATATTTTTCCATAATAAAATAAAATTTAATAATATATTTGTTTATTTTTTTATAATAGATATTAAACGGCAGCACTATTTATTCAAAATATATTTTGTACAAGTAATTTTATTACTCTACAGATGGCATTACTGAACTTATAACGCTGTTCTAATTTACAGTAGGATTTGAGTTATGTCAATTTTCCTAAAATTGAAGGTTTTAAAATTATATCTGGTTTTCTTATTGAATATTAAGTGTTAGCTAGTAATAAATATTATTTAATACTTTTTAATGTATTTGAATAATTTAATTAATGTCTCACATTTTATCACTTTATAACTGTAACTGTTGTTATCAAGCAACTTCATGTTCCACAGTTCGGCGTATTTTTTGGCATATTGTTTGAAGGGCGACTGTGTTTGCTTCTAACAGGTTGCGTGGAATGTGGGTATAATTCGTTTTTGATTAATTTTGCTAGTGTTTCTTATTTTTTTTGCTCTTTCAACGCATTATACTGGCAGTAATAGACTTTTCTTGGCAACATTTCCAATCTATTATCTGAAATAAAGCATTTTTCTGCGAATTGTGCAGTATTCTGCCAGCTGATGATTATACATACAAGGTGTCGTATTGATATTTCACATTTTCATCATCATTTGTTATCTAAATTCCATTTTTTATAACAATACATGATTAAATTATATTTATTTCAATTAATCTGGTGAATATCGTATATCATTTAATATTTTGAATCATATTAATTTAAATTTTACAGTAGTTTAATTAATGATGTTTTGTAATTTTTCTTCCTCCATCTCGAAATTGCGGTCATTTTGTTTGTCGAATTCTTTAGCTATTCTTTAATTCTATATATAAATTTATTACTTGCCATCTTTAAATTTGAGATCTGGTCAGATTTTGTTGGAAGAACTTGTTTCGGCACAATGTGTCAATAACATAGTGAAAAAGTTACTGCGCTAAATACAATTTGAAGTTTGTATCTGGATACTATGACAGGTTCGGTATACGCGCCTTGATAAAAGTTAGATAAAGGCAACAGGAATACAGATCCGTGAATTCTAGTCTAATTGGTTTTATTATTATTATTTTAATTAAAAACAGAGATAAAAAATAGCATTGCCAGAGAGAGACCCAAACCATGTTAGGTACTGTTAGTACAGGAGTTTGCCAGCCATCTGAAGCAGCAATCAGTTCTTGTTCGTAGCAGGACAGAAATCAACTGATTACAGAAACTCGCCAATAGGGTTGCCTTGGCACTAATACTGTCAGAGGGAGAAAGGGTACCATTTGTGACATAGAAGTTCTACTTATTTCAAAATACTGTCTGCCAAGGAAACTTTAAAGGGCCTTGGTCATGAGATGGACTTAAGGAATTTAGGAAGGGCGACAAGTACATTTTTGAGTAAGAGTTGAGTTATTTTTAGATTAACGAACGCTAGAAACTCGTTAATGATACCACATTAGGAGTGCTTCATTGCATTGCTTGTCAGATAGTTTTTATTAACTAATGAATAATGCGCAGCTAAAAGAGTTGATAATAGAAATTCGTTAGGAACTTGATATAACGAATCTTCATAGAGTATCTATGAAATTTGGTGTTTTATTTTTATATATAAAATGGAAAGGGGGTAATACAGAAAAGCGAATAAAAGAACATGAGAAAAATTTAAATAAAAGAAATGATTATTATTTTAAGTTAAATATTACGTGTGAAATTCTGAAGAGAGGGAATATTGATTTATAGAATAAAAAGGGAAGGGGTTAAAACTTAATATATGATTCTCATATCATAATTAAATAACGCTATTTTAAAATGCAAAGGATTATAAAATCAATTACAAGTAAATCAATCAATAAGCACACAACATCTAATAATTTCGTCTTGTAAGATTCGTTTTATATACTCCAATATTTAATTTCGAAATTCAATATAAATTTGTCGGAACATTTGTTGAACAGTCTCTCAAAATCGTTCGTTGCCTCGTGAATTGAATTTCAGTAGTATTTCTCATTTAACTGCATCGACAGACGGAATTATTGGCGATAAAACTCCATGTCATTAGTAATGCATACTTGCCTTCTTGTAATACACTTTCCCTCTTAATTACTATATCTATTTGGATTCCGTACACACAAAAGACCTATGGTGCAGAATAACGTCTGGTAATAATTTGTTTAGAGACCACATTGATGCTTAGTGGGAAACATTAAATGGAAGATAAAAATTTATTATATATTTTAAATGTAACTGAAACTGAAATGACATTAGTTAAAAAACATTAAATTATTACAATTTACAGCAAATATAAAATTTCCTTAAAAAAAATGTATTTTCTCTTATTTACTATTAAAGAAAATCGTATATACTATTTTTACCATTTATAAAGTGTTTTAAAAAAACTATTTAAAGTAAAAAAAAAAACATATAATGCAATTTTTTTTTTTGCCTTCAAGATATGTTTCACATTAATCTCAGATCTTTGTTAAGAACTTTGGTTTTTATAATACTGAACAAGAATTAAAAATACTGCGTCAAGAATAAATCACAGAACACTTTCCAACACTTCCCGAGTACTATAATGGAACGTCATTGTTTAATAAGGTGAAAGAAGATATCTTAAGTAAGGTAAAGCCAGGAGAGATGGCGCGGTCGGAGAGATTGTGCACATAGAGGTTCGGGGGGAAGGAGTAGAGTGAGCGCGCAGCGACTGTAGGTAGTTGTACGACATCAGTAGTGGAGTGTATACTTAAAAGTGCACGTTGATTGTTTTGAGCGTCTAAGATAAAGCATTAATATTTTGCTTTGTTTTCCCTAAGTAAGTGCTTGAATTTTCATAGCTATTCATCAGAATTTCTATACAATGTCACTAGTACAAAATTTTTTTAACTTACTAGGGGGCTCTGCCCCCTACGAGCTACGCTCGCCAACCCCCGTTCTGACACCGCATGATTTAAAAAGACTCTGATTTGATCAACTCTAAAACGATTACGGAAGATTGTATTATGATTAAACGACCAGTGGCGATCTGCTGTAACCGGGTTTCCATTCATTTTCCTTTGACTGGGGGATTTTCAGTTCGAATCATCTGCTCTCGAAACAGCTAACAACTGTTTTCCTGATTTATTAAATAAGATGAATTAAACATTTAAAAATCAACTTGTAGGAAATGGTTAAGTAAACTATGTCGCTGCATTGGAGAATTTTATAACGATGCTATAGAAAATTGGTTACTTCTCCATTATCCCGTCGACTACTTTCTATAAAAAGAAAAGAACTGTTGCCAGAATATATCATTTAACACCAAACGTGCATGGTCGTGGCGTCGCGTTGCATTCGGTTGGCATCAGATGCGTTACACGCATTAGTTATATCATTGAGGGATTTTTAATTCAAGGTTTATTTGTCTTTTTGATACTTCTCCATTATCCCGTCGATCAATTTTCATTAAAAAAAAAAAAAAAACTATCACCAAACTGTAACGCCAAATAAACAAATAGAAGAATTTTGGGCACAGATGTCATATACGCACCACGTTGGCGCGATTTTTTTCAACCGCCAATTTGGCGATAACTTTGTTTTTGAATAAATTGTTGTCTATTTAGTTTTATTTTTTATTTTAATTCTATAAATTATTTTTATTATGTATATCAATATTTATTTATATCAAACTATCATTTATTTATTTCCTTTTTTAAAATAATAGAAGCTATTTCATTTATTACGTTATTCTGTTTTTATATTCAAATAAAAAATCAAGTGTTATTATTGCATGCTATTTGAAACTAATATTGAAAAACAAAGATTTCGCCAAATTGGCGGTTGAAAAAAATCGTGCCAACATGGTGCGTATATGACATTTGTGCCGAATTTTGCCATAGGAATCTCAAAAAAATAAAAATAAAATAAATAAATAAACAAACAAATAAATAAAATATAAGAAATTCGGAAAACCCCACTCACCAAAGTGTCAACTATCAGTAAGTTTAAACAATAAAATTTACAATATATTAATGAAAACAGAAAAAAATAGTCTTGGATCTTTATTTACATTATTTTTCTTAATTATCTCTCTCGGCTAGTGAATAAATGTTTGTGACGTCAGTTGAAACGGATCTATTGTATGTAACTGTTCATCGCAACATTTTCAATTCCTTTTCTTTTTTAATATCAGGTCACTGCCGTTTAAGAATGCAATTGTTATTTTAATTAATGAAATGATTAATAAATTAGTGCAACATAATGAAAAATATATGTAATATGTCGAATTAAAAACCACTTGATGCTATAACAAACACATGTATTGCCTCTGACGTCAAGTGAATGGTGACGCCACTTTCATGCATTTTTGGTGTTAAATCCTATAGTTTGGTGATAGCTTTTTTTTGTTATGAAAAGTGGTCGTCGGGATAAAGGAGAGGTAGCATACTGTTAATGATATTTTAACAATTTATTAGTTATTTCGGCTATTAAAGGTAATTATTAAACTTAAAAATATAGTTTTTAATTGAGAGGAAATATTATTTACGCTGTTTTAAAATTTGCAATAACAGGTAAAATATTTGTCGAAACAAATTAATCTCTCGTGTAAATATAATTTTTAATTGAAATTGTTTGGAAATATTGCTGTTTAAGCATTTTAAATATGACGTAAGTTTCCCTACTTAATGCTTTGAAAACGCTTAATAATTTAATTATTTCTCGTTTTAACTTTCACGCGCAAGTATATTTTTTATTACGAAATTTTCTACATTTACTGCTTTTATCACGTGATCATTTAATTATTATTTGAAAGTTTTATTTGTTTTTAATAGTCACGTGTAAATAAATACATTTCTTAATTGAAAGGGAATATTATTATATGCGCTATTTTACAAATTGGCAACAATTCAAATAATGGATTTTATAAAATATGAAATAAATCTTCATAAAAAATAATGAAAATGTTGAATAAAAAATTGAAATATAACCTCAAAAAATGAGTCAAATTGAAAAAATAATTGCAGTCTGCACACCACAACTTTGTCAACTATATCCTTACAAATTATGGTTAAATTCCTGTGCATAGTTTTCGTTTCTATAAAACTTTTATAAGAAAATTATTTTGACCAACTTTAATATTAAATATCTCTTAAAATAATTATTCGATTTAAAAACTGTCTACTTCAGCGTGTTTATTGAACATTTCTTTTTAAAACCACCAATTTTTAAATTTTTATTTGCAATAGTTTTCTGGCTATTAGTCCAGAAAGACTTCAAGGCACAAAATCTTTATTGACAGCGGCTGCTGCGGCTGCTGCTGCGGCTGCTGCTGCGGTGGTTACTTTTTTTAATATAGAGAGAAACGATTTATCATAAGTTAGTAATCTAGACTAACAGTGCGAACATCAACGGTTCGTTTTTGTAGCGGCCGTGTTTAAATAAAATGCCGCGCAATCTCTCCTATCGAAATTGGAGAGTTTGTGCATCTGCCACTTAGGAGAGATGGCGCATTATTCCCATTAGTTCCCATGCTAGGAGAGATTACGCAGCTTATTGGTAAATTTGAATAAAAAAATGAAAAGCAAAAATGGACTAATTTTAACTTAAATGTGTTATCAAGTAACTTAAGTTATTTTGTAATCTATCTGGACTTTCTTTTTCTGATTCTTTATTTTTTTTCCTTTAATTAAAATTTTTTAATCGTTTTTAAAATTAATTCTTTTTACTGATTCTTTAATCATTAGGTTGAAATATTCCCTCCTAATACAATAATATTTGTTCACAAAAACCTTACAACAATGTCATTTAAGTGTAATTATTATTGTTAACAATTTACTTGTAGTTATTATTAGTAACAATCTCTCCTACCCATGTGTGCAATCACACCAACCCTGTAAGGACAGATTGCGCAAAATAACTTTCTTGGTTTTATTACAACTGTTTTATTAAATTATAACATAACAACAAAATAGCAATGGAAATGCATAAAAAACAAATGAAGTCAAAATTATCCATGGATAGTTTAGCAAAAAATTAATATTTAGATTTTTTATTGTTATTCTTTTGAATTGTGCGCAGACTCTCCTAGTTTTACCTTAAACAATTTAGAAAAAGCATAACAACTGAAAACGTACTTTCAGAAATGACCATTCATAAGCAGCAACATATCAAATTCTTTGCGTAGCCCTATATAAATTTATTTATATTCTACAAACATTTCTTAATACGAGGGCCAGTACTTAAGTTTTTAGAATCTGGTAACGAAAAAACAGCTGCTTTCAGCGCAGACGATTTTTATCAATATTCGAACAGTAACGTGATACGATTTACGTAACGATATCTGCGTTTACAGAACATCAAAAACTGTGAAATTCTATTTACTGTGATTTTTCGAAATTTAGAAATGGTAAATAATTATGGAGTTATATCTAAGTACTTCAGAGCCATGACTTTCGACAAGGTTTGACACAGAAACAGTGTAGCGATAGAATAAAATCGACGTTTGGTAACGAAGCACCATCTAAGGCAATGATTTACAATTTGTTTAAAGAATTCTTCCGCGGTCGTAAGAATCTCAGTGACGATGTTCGGGAAGATAGACCAAAAAGTGCTGTGACTCCCGAAAACATTGATGCTGTGAGAAAACTAATCGCTTCTGATCGTCATGCGACATATGATGAAATAGAAGCATCTGTGAACATTTCAAGGACTCGCGTGCATTTAATTTTACATGTTCATTTAAAATTGAAAAAGGTGTGTTCCCTATGGATCGGATCCCCCACAATTTATCTCAAGTTGATGCTCGTGTGAAATGGTGCTAGGAAAATCTTTAAAAAATCAACTCCAGGGACTCAAAACATGTGTTCGACATCGTAACGTGCGGCGAAACCTGGATTTATTCCTATGAACCCGAAGCAAAACAACAGTCGACTATTTGGGTGTTTCCAGACGACCCTAGACCAACAAAAGTTTTTTGTGCAAGCAGCCCCTCCAAAAAAAACAAGAACGAAAAATCATGCGTCAAGCATAGATTATGTAACACTTTCCAACGCTTCCAAAATAATTTTACAAATCATACCGTTTAGTAAGCTGAAAGATGACATCTAAGTAAACAATTTGGAAAACGCATAATATATTTAAAAACATAATTTCAGGAATTTCCAACATATACAATATTCAGAAAAATATACGAATACTTTTATTCAGCCCTGTATAGGATCTATAGACCTGTATATATACTACATAGGATGCTAAATTTTAGTTCAGTTAGGAAACACGTAGCACAGTTTAAAATTCTCCGTCTGGAGTTTCTGTCACTAAACGGAAATGTGTCCGCGAACTTTTGTGCTTCCCTGTATAGGATCTACAGAATTTATACACATCACGTAATAGACAAAAAGCGAGTTAAAATTAAAATCGTGTTCAGTAACTTAAAACGCACTTCCAGGAATTATTGTTAACAGACCGTTGAGAATTCTTTTGTGTGTCCCTGTAAATGAACGATGACTGCTATACACACAATATTCTGTTGTAAGCCTCTTGTAATGCACCTTAGTGATATTTATAAATTTCAATGCGTTTAAAATAGTGAAACATTATTTAAATAAACCGCAGACGATTTTTCTCCATAGATGTAATGTAACGGAATTCTTTTGACTGTCCCTGTAAAGTAACTATAGGTTCTATGCACACCCTATTCCATATTAAGCTTCTTCTAATGCACCTTAGTGATATATATAAATTTCAATGCGTTTAAAATTGTGAAACATTATTTAAATAAACCGCAAATGATTTTTCCCCATAGACTGCAATGTAACGGAATTCTTTTGAGTGTCCCTGTAAAAAAACTATAAGTGCTACACACTTCCGTTTAAATAGGGAACATGCTATAGATAACGACAATAACATATAGAAATTGCAGAGCAATCCGAGCATATTTACGGGAGTTAGAGCACGGACAGAAGGACAGACGGCAGGCGGCCAGACGGCAGACGGCCAGACGGCAGACGGCCAGACGGCCAGACAAACCGAAGTCATAAACACTTTTCAACTAGGTTGGAAAGTGTTAAAAAGATCGCTACGTTTTTCGTTAAATCTGGCTATATTGCAACCATTTCTTCAGACGTTCGTAAAACAGAAAAGAAAAAAAATTCTAAGCGTCTCATTATTCTGGAACAGTATAACGCCAGCTCACACACTGCTTCGCTAATTATGGATTATGTGAAGCGTGAAAAAAATTGAATTGATGACTCATTGCCCGTATTCACCGGACTTAGCACCTAATGATTACTTTTATTTCCGTCAATAAAAAATAATGTGCGTGGTCAACGTTTTAACAACTCGAAGGAGGCAGTTAAAGCTTATACAAATGCCATGTTTATGCTATGCCACTTTCAGAGTGGCATAAATGTTTTGATGATTGGTTTATTCGAATGCAAAAATGTATCGATTCTGCAGGAGTGTATTTTGAGAAGCAATAAAACATTTATTCTTGCTAAGAAATTATTTCTTGTATTACTTTCTAAAAACTTAAGTATTGCCCCTCGTATACTAAACTTAGTTCAGCTGAAACATGAGTAACTGAATTAAAAAACACTCTTAAACAATTCATGCACATACACAGTAATGCTTATGAATTCTTTTGTGTAGCCCTGTGTATGATGTATAGATTGATACATACCAGATACTTTGCAAAAATTTTGTTAAACTTAAAAATGTAAACCAAAACTGAAAACGCCATTCCACCATTTCTCGCTCATAAACCGTACTCTAAGCGATTCCTTTTGTGTAAGCCTGTAAATAAATGATAAGTGAATTGCACTCCATATTCTACAGAAAGAATCTTTCAGTAGAAAGAAATGCATATCTATTTCATTATGCTGGAAATAGTATGACACCGTTAAAATACACTGCAAACGATTTTTGCCCCATAGACCATAATGTAACGGGATTCTTTTGAATGTCCCTGTAAACGAACTATAAATGATACACACATCCATTTTCAATAGTGACTATGTCTTAGTGAATCTCAATAATATATATATCAATATATGGTAATCCGAGTATATTTACGAGAGTTAGTGCAAGGACAGACAAACAGAAATCATAAACACTTTTCAACTATATTGGAAAATATTGTAAACAGTGTTTTATTAACATTACATATTATAAAAATCAATAAAAATATAATAACAAGAGGGTACGTGTGATCGAAGATCGCACAAAGAGTTTCGTTTAATATATACTTTTCAAAATACTTTATCCTTTCTTTAATAAATCCAAATAATTTTCATTTTCTAAAAACAAAAAAACAAAAAATCATGTTTTTTATAAAGTAAAAATTTACCGGTCTATTTTTATTGTTTTTTGGAATATCTGAACCGGCCCGATAGTGGGCGAAGCCCGCTATTATACTCTGTCATAATAATATCTGTCATGTGGACTAAATGTGATATTATAAAAAAAATCAAATTCAAAATTAAACATGTTGTATAGAGACCTTCAAAATGTTAAAATATGCCAATATTTCCATAATCGGGTTTTTATCATGATTCAATACGTTCCTCAAACTCATATATTTACTATTCTCTATTACTCATATTGATACTCTCTTTGTATTATTCTCAAACATTTGAAAAATCCGTTATGACGTCAGATTAATTTTCTAATTAATTCTCTAATGACATCATATTAAGCTGCTTTCTGTATTTACACATACTCATACTAATTGTATTATTGTGAAATGTTTCAAAATTTCCGTTTTATTACCAATATGACGTCATATTAATCATTTTTTTTGTTTTTCAATTGGTGAAACTTTTTATTTCATTTTCATTTTTCACGTGGAAATCTTTCATTAGAAATTAATTATTATAGAAAGAATTTTATTGTAAATTTTTATTTGTTGGCAACTGCTATAACGAAAAATGTTTAAATTTAATAGGAAAAGGCTGTTAGATTTTTGGTTTTTTATCTCTATATATTAAAATAATACGATTTTTTCAAATTTTATGATTTTTAGCTTCATAGCAGGTAGTCAGATATAAGTACACAAAATGTCATGCCTGTAAGTTAAATAGTTTCTGCTAACTGGCTCTGTGACGGACAGAGAACGAAGCGGGAGTAATAAGGTTGCGTGAGATGAACGAAACTTAAAAAATATTGAAAATAATCTTTTAATAGGACTATTTGCATTATATATCCATTTTATCCTTATCGCATTTCACTGTTTAACTCTTAATATTTTTTATTCGTTTTTTATAATATTTTACATTTATCTCTAAATATTTAGAAATTTTTTCTAAATAGTAAAATCAATTTCCACACAAATCATTCACTAAACACGTAGCTTCTAATAATTGCGCCTACTAAGATTCGTTTCGTATACTACAAACTTTGATTTCAAAAACATATAAATTTCGCAATACAATTACTAAGCAGTCTCTTTAAATCGCTCATTGCGTGGCAAGTTTAATTTTAGCAGTATTTCGCATTAACTGCATCGAAAGACTGAATTATTAAACTTCATGCCATTAGTAATGCAAATGCATATACTTGCCCTCTTAATTGTTACAGCTATTTAGATTTCGCATTTACTATCGAAATAGGATACATTAAAACATCTGGTAAGAATCTATCTTGCGGGCATATTGATTCTTAATTGGAAATATTACAATGAGTATAAAAATTTTACTGATCCATATTGAAGTTTTATGCAAATGTTTGTTGTGATAAAGAGGATTTTCTATTTATTAGATAACAATATCAGAACCACTTTATTAGGCATGCTTCTTTGTTTAGCAATTTGTTTTTATTGCTTCATATGATTTTACTGTACTATAATAATTTTTTGAATACTATTTTGCTCACAATTGTTTGCAAAATGCATGTTATTAACTTTTTGTGAAATAATTAAAAATAATTATGATACCTGTACCAGAAAAAATTTAAATGTTGTAATATTTAATTAATAAGACATAAAAACTAAATTTAGATTTAAACTTAATAAAGTAACAAATAAATATTTTGTTATTTTATAGTGTTAACTGAAACATGTTGCGTTGAAATTTGAAAATTTTGTATAAAAATTGAAACTTTAAAAACTTCAAATACAACAGCATTTCAATAAAAATGTTAATTGCCATAGGATACTATTTACAGCAGATATAAAAATTTTTGAAGAGCGCATTTTCCCATATTATCATTAAAAAAAATATGACTAGAAATTTTTTTAATATTATACATATTATGACAATGAATAGCAATAAAACAATAAATATTCAAAATATAATCGTCTATATATTTTAGATTCCTAATAGACAAAACTTCTTGCACTGTATTACTTTTTTTTCCTTAAAATTAAACATTTAATTTTTCTTTAATTTATGACACTTTTTGCCCAAGCTCAAAACATTTCAAAGCGCTATTTAAAAATACCAATAATAAGAAAATCAATTAACACACAAATCAATCAATAAAAACAGAATTTCTAATAACTTCCCCTGTTAAGATTCGTTTTATATGCTACGACCTTTAATTTCTAAATTCAATATAAATTTATCGGAACATTTTCAAAGCCAGTCTCGCAAAATCGTTGATTGCTTTGCGAGTTTAATTTTAGTAGTATCTCTCATTAACTGGATCGAAAGACTGAATTATTGCGATTAAACTCCATGTCATTAGTAATGCATACACTTGCCCTTTTAATTGCTAAAACTATTTGGATTCCGCATTCAGTAACGACCTAGCATACAGTAAAATACATGATAAGAATTTGTTTTGAGGCTTTATAGATGCTTGGTGGTAAACATTATAAAGAGGATAATATTTTTACCGATACATATTGAAATGTTAAGGAAATTTTCGTAGTATTAAAGAGACTTTTTTTTTTTCGTTATAAACATTTCAGCTAATCTATTTATCAATGTTTCTTTCTCATTATTTCGCTTTCACTGCTTCAGGCAATTAAAAAATATTAAATAAGATAAATTTTACTTGCTAGTTATAGAAGGATTTATTTTAATTTAAATATTATTTTGCATATTTATTTTGCATTAAACTTGTATAAATTTTATAGGAGAATGTTACTTAAGTATTTAAAAGAGAAACATTATCAGGATATATATATATATATATATATATATTATATATAGTATTGACCGAAAAAAATTTCAAAACACCTTTCTAAAATATCATCAATATTTTCGGGCGTACTAATCCACCTGAGTTCGTTCTAGCTTATCAGTGATTGAGGAATGTAACTCTTTTGCAAGAAACTCTTATCACTTTAAAGAGATTTTTCAATATAGAATGCAATAATGAAAAATTTGTTCTGGAAACTGGAAGATTAAGAAGAAATTCATATATGTTGAACTGTAATTGTAATTTTACACTGAAATATAAATTTAACTTCATATTATAGTATTTAACTGTAATGTTTGGACATGTTAAGACTAATTAAAACTGAGCTCAATTGGACCAAAAATTAGAGAAAAAACTGCCTTATAAATAAATAAGAACCACGAAAATCAGTTTTTATTATTAAGGCCATTAATGTTTTTACTGTTAATGCCCCTCAGTTTTATGTTTTAACAATCATCATATTGCGAATATTTCATGTACTGGGACTTTTTTTCCGAGATTCAAATGTATCTCAAATTAAATGTATCTGAATGTATCTTGCTTGAGATTTAAATGTATCTAAAATAGCAATTGAATCAAATTTTCAAATTACCTGCTATTTTGTACGGAAATGTATATCTTTGATATCTTCACATTTCACTGAGACGCATGGGCGATCGCTTGATTAAAACTACATTGCCTTAAAAATACTTACATAACACAGATACTTAAATTAACAGTTTTTTTTAATTCAGACATCGTTAAAGCAACACAATAAATAATTTGTTACTGATGGTGAACACATATATTTAAAAACATGCAAGAATAATGTGATGATGTAATTATCTAATCATCACATATCATTAATTGCCACTCCAAATAAAAGAAAAATTCTAACATTTACATATATAATTAAATAAAACTTTATTTTCCTTTTTAAAAATATACATATTTCTTCATCTCTTTTGCGGTTAATAAATATCATCCATTTTAATGGTCACCAGGTATTTCCAGTTGTTAATAAACTAAAACAAAAAATCAACTTTTCTATTTTAAAACGTCAGCAGTGCAATATCATATTTTTCTGGGCGTTAATGAATAAATAAAAAGAAAATGTCTAAATAAAAAGAAAATGTATATTAATCTATTTTTTTCCTTCAACTATAGGCTATAAAAGTAATTATTTCAATCATAATTATGCATTTCGTTTACGTTAAAAAGGCACCTCACATATATACTTGTATCTTGTTTCCATATCATGCATATCGTGCTGTACTCGTCACGTACTGTTCCATCGTTTCCTTCGTTTCTGAGCATGCGCCTTCATGTCTACCGTAGAAGTTATTACATTATTTGAAGGCGATAGATAGGAGTCGTCCACCACGGTAATAATATAACTTATTTTTTTAGCAAATTTTATTACACAAAGAAATTTAGAAATTGAAAGACCGACCTACAATCTATAAATGTAAATTTAAATGTTTTGTAGTGCATATTTAGATGCCCATTTTGTCACTTTCATAGTACATATAATCTAGACTCTACAAGCATTTATTTATTGACAAAATGAACATCAATGCAGAAAATTTAGTAATATGATATGGATAGAGAATCCCCTGCAGTTCGTGTTAAATATAGTATAAAATGCGTTAACATCGTCCGAAAACAGAAGCATTTTTGTATTATTCGTTTGCAAATGTAAGAAAAAAATCTAAAAATTTATATTTCAATTTCTTTATTGCTATCTACACTATGCCCTAATAAGCCTATAATTAAAACTGAAATAATTTCACTCTGGTATAATTTCAACTGCATTAATTTAGAAACCGTTATTTTTACATGTTTTTATGTACGTAATTACGGTTAAAAAAATCGATTCCGAAAATATTCATTAACGATGATAAGGAAGTCTGATCTATGAGATGTTAATGTTTGTTTATTATACTAGGATATTACTTATTTACTGTTATTATATAAATGATGATTACTTTGGATATTATATATGGCTCTTAGAGCAAATTTGAATGTTTTCTCAAATATACGGACACATGCACGCTCACTATTATTCATACTTACTCGAAATAAAAACTACGGATTTATTACATTACATGGCATGTTTTATAACACAAACTTAACGTATCATTAACTAAAGTCAGATTCTCGTGATATATTGTGTTATCCATTTGTAAATGCAAGAAAAAATCAGTAATTTTATGTTTCAATCTCTTCACTGCTGCAATTTTTCACAATGTACCGATGATTAAAATAGAAATATAATCAAATTACAGGACATTCTACGTTTTTAATTTAGAGACAACTATTTCTTATGCACTTTATCCTATTCTTATTTAATTCCGTTCTACAGAAATCGATTCAGAACAGAATCTTTAATTAAGACAAGAAAGTAAAAGCTGTGAAATGTTAATGCTTATATATTATAATTCCAAGTTTGCTAATAACATGGACCTAATTAACAAATATCTCACAATAACGTCTTACCTATTGGCACAAAGGACATGTGAAGATGTCTAATTTCAAAGGTTTACCAAATTATCTATTTTAAGCGAATTAACAAAGTTTTCGATGCAAATAATGAAATACGAAAATTTCTGGGATTTTTTCAGTTAATTAGCGTTAAAATGCAGAACGTCTGATAAAAGAATAAGGATTGTTAAAATTATTTTTAAAATAAGATTTTTGATTGTTAATTTTTGGAAACATTTATAGGAATTCATTTATATCTGTCAGAAAAAATATATTTGAATAGTAATGATAAATCTCTTGAGATGCAGACATTCACACACACACAGAAAAAAGTTTTAAAATGTTAAACATTTTGAACTCACTTAAGTAAAATAATTTGGGATGCATTTTTTTTTTAAAGAGCTTCTTTTAAAATTGCTATAAAAGGCAGTAGAGGATCTTTATTAGTCCCGAAAACTCACCAAATTATCTATTTTTAGCGAATTCTACAAAGTTTGCTATGAAAATAATGAAAAGGAAAAAGGTTTGTCCTTTCGTTAATTATCATTAAAATACGATAAGTTTTATGAAGGAATAAAGACTGTTAAAATTATTTTAATAATGAGATTTTTGATTGATAATTTAGAGAAGCATCTAGGGGAGTTCATTTATTTCTTCTGGAAAAAGTATTTAAATAATAAAGATAAATCTTTTACACTGTGTACAGAAATAGGAAAAAACGACTTTAAATGCATCTACCTAATTAACAATTATTTATTCTCAAAATAACGTCATAACTAATAGCGTTAAAATAAAGATGAAAAGGTTGGTTAATTTTAAAGGCTTACCGAATATTCTATTTTTTGTTTTTTTAAATACCAAAGTTTGCGATGAAAATAACAAAACTAAAAATAGTCTGCTTTTGCTAATTATCATTAAAATACGATAAATTGTATAAGGGAATAAGATCTGTTCAAATGATTTCAGTAATGAGATTTTTCCCTGATTATTTAGATAAATCATTTATCGGAGTTCGTTTATTTCTTTCGGATTTTTTTTTTTAAATAATAATAAGGATAAACACTTTAAGCTGTGTACATTTATAGAAAAAAAAACTTAGACGCACGATTCTAATTAACATACATTCTCAAATAAATGTCATAACTATTGGTATAAAAGGACAGATGAAGATGTTGGTTAACTTCAAAAACTTATCAAATTATCTACTAAAAAATAACAAGTTTACGATAAAATAATGATACTAAAGAGAACTTTTTGTTAACTATCATTAAAATATGATACAATTTATAAAGAAATAGAGACTATTAAAATTATTTTAGTAATCACATTTACAATTCGTTATTTGGAAAAGCAACTTTTTATGGAAGTTGATTCATTTCTTTCTAAAAAAAAAGTATTATAAAAATAAAGATACATTGATGAAAATTACATAATTAACATATATTATCAAAATATCGTAAATATTAAAAGGAAGAATACCAACATTATAAATGCACAAATAAAGCACAAAAAAGCAGCAAATAGCTATTTCGAATCTACAAGCGACATTCTTCTTCAGTGTGACAAATAACAGAGCGCAGCGTGCTAGAAAAAGCAAGACTGGCAAAACGGCAGAGGGGCGGTGGCTTATATACCCGATGCGGGTAGAGAACACGCCAGAACCAACTAATGAGAAGAAAGCAACAGGAAACAACTCGGAGCATTTTCTACCCGCATCGGGTATATAAGCCACCGCCCCTCTGTCGTTTTGCCAGTCTTGCTTTTTCTAGCACGCTGTGCTTTGCTCTTTGTCGCACTGAAGAAGAATCTCGCTTGTAGATTTGAAATAGCTATTTGCTGCTTTTTTGTGCTTTATTTGTGTATTTAGACCGTTGGTATTCTTCCTTTTACCATTACTGCACAAAGGTTTCATTTGCTATTTTTATATCGTAACTATTGGCAGAATAAAATGCATGTGAATATGTAAGTGATTTCTAAAAAGCTACTGGTCTTTTTTTTTTTTTGGGGGGGGGGGGGGAAGTTAATTATCATTAAAAATCGTTTTATAAAAGAATGAGGACTATTAAAATTATTTCAATAATTCATTTTTTATTGATAATTAACAGAAGCCATTTATGGTAGTTCATTTATTTCTTTCGGTGAAAAATTATTTGAATAATAATGATAAATCCTTTGCGCTGCGTACGTTAATGGAAAAAAAAAGGGCTTCAAATGTCAACCTTTTAAAACTAATACAAAAAAATATTTATGTTAACTTGTTATATGCCTTCTTATGAAACGAATCTATAAAATATCATAGGCTATATGATTGTTAATGTATTTTCAATGAAATAACTTCAAAAGATTAATTATGTTAAGTACAAAATGAAACAAATACTTATGTTTGCTAGGTTGTTGTTTTTTTTTTTTTTATCACATATTTTTACTCTCTTAAAATGCATTTTATTATAGTGTGTAACACCCACCTAAATTTTTAGAATTAAAAAAAGTACTTTCATGTTAGATTCTGATTTTAATCTTCAAAGTAATATGAAATAGGCCTCAAACTAAACTCAGACTACTATACGAGCTTACAGTTCTCACAGTAAGAAGAAAAAACCAATTTGAACGATATATGTAACATTAGTCCTGATTAATTCAAAGGGGTAAAATGTACATTTTTAATTCGTACAAATATGTCTATAATTGCATGTGATTTATTTTGTCTAATTCTGGGGGCTCCACTTCCTTTGATAGCGTACACACTCGAATTTGAATTTTTTATTTTCAAATGAAAATATATCCAAACAAACTTACAGTTGGGGAACCCACTGCCTTTGGCAGCGTACAGGTCTATTTCGATTTTACAATTTTCAACGAAATACCAGCGTAATACGGGCCCGAAGTAATAACCTTAAATATACCTAAAAGCAGTTTTGAATGAATTAATATATTTAAATGAAAATCTTTCAAAATGAACCTTTGCCCAAACCTTTTAAAACTTTTACAAGTTATAAATACAATATTTTCGAAGTCTGTGTATAAATTTCGTGCTAAAATACTGATATTTAGTTGTCAAATCAGGGTTTTTTATTTTCAAATTGATTATTAGCCAATAAAGCAGAAAGGAAATACGAGCAAATAAATCGCGAAATATTTCTTATCAATATTGGTGCGAAACTGATAAAAAAAAACAATATTAGAGCAATATTTCGTACCAATATTGGCCAAGATAAAGCTTACGCAAATAATATTGACCGAATATATTTTTGATGCTGGGGACTTCTATATCAGATTTATGCTCTAATCCATGATTAACCAAAGTGTAATATGTGTATTACCTTGGAAGTACGCAAGATGTTCTAGGGTGTTACGAGTGTGTATTCCCCAATCAGAATACAACTCGGAGCATCTCAATGAATCAGTAAAAAGGTTTTTAGTCACATTGACTGTTTGAAAAACAAATTCTATAAGAAGCTAAATTTTGAGGATGGCTTACTACTCTACTTCAGCAAAATAACATTAAATATTTAAGAAAAATACAAAGTTGAAAAAGCACATATGTCACATAAAACAATTTGCTATATGTAAAGCTTATATTAGATGTAAACTCAAAGTTATGGGGTTTTTTCATCTATTCGTTGTTGTTGTTTTTTTTATTCCATTTTTCTATTCATCAGTCTTACAACTTAAAAAATAAGGAATATGCCAAGCACAAGCACTTCTTTAATGGGTACGAGAGGAATAAAACTATGAGAATCACTGTTTTGATTTAAAGTAACTTTAAGGTAAATGAATAATAAATTTATTTAACTATCGCATACCAACTGAATTTGGATTAAGAAAACAAAGAAGCAATTTTTAGGGCATTATATAGTTGTTTACAAAAAAAAAAAAACTTATGACATTAGCATTAATTAAAATAATTTAGAGACGGTTATTTTTACCTGATTTTCTGTATTGAATTGCGGTTAACAAAAATCGATCCCGAAAATAACCTTTAACGAAGATAATTAAAATAATTTAGAGACAGTTATTTTTACCTGACTTTCTGTATTGAATTGCGGTTAACAAAAATCGATCCCGAAAATAATCTTTAACGAAGATAAGGAAGTCTAAGTTATGAGATGTTAATATTTAGGTATTATACTCTGATATTATTTATTTATTATTATTATATACAATTACTTTGTATATTATATATGGTACTATGGTCAAATTTGAACGTCATCTCGAGTATATGACGCATGCACTCCCACTGTTAGTTGCACTTACTCCAAATAAAAATGACTGATTTATCACATTACATGTAATGTTCTGCAACAAAAACTTAACATATCGTTCTAAAATTAAAGACAGATTCCCATAATATTTTGTGTTATCCGTTTGTAAATGTAAGGGAAAAAATCGGGAATTTTATGTTTCAACCTCTTCATTGCTACAATGTTTCACAATGAGCCGGTAATTAAAATGGAAATAATTTCAAGCTACAACAAATTCTACTTTTTTAATTTAGAAACTTTTTTTTCTTACTTACTGTGCGGTATTCTTATTTAATTCCGTTCAATAAAAATCGATTCCGAACAGAATCTTTAATTAAAACAAGGAATTGAAAGCTGCGAGATGTTAATGCTTATATATTATACTTTCAACTTTCCAAATAACATGAAACTAATTAACAAATATCTCACAATAACGTCATAACTATTGACACAAAGGACAGGTGAAGATGTTGTTTAATTTCAAAGGCTTGTCAAACTCTCTATTTTAAGAAAATGAACAAAATTTTCAATGCATATAATGAAACTAAGAAATTTCTGTGTTTTTGTCTGTTAAACACCATCAAATTACATTAAGTTCATAAAAGAAAAAAGATTTTTAAAATTGTTTTAAAAATTAAAATTTTTATAGTTAATTTATAGAAACATTTGTTGGGATCAATTTATAGCTGACGGAAAAAAGTATTTGAACAATAATGACAAATCCATTAAAATCCAGATATTCACCAAAAAAAAAAAAAAATATATATATATATATATATATATATTTTGAATGCCTAAGAGGGACTGCTCAGACTGGGAACCAGATCTGTAGAGCATAGATGTCCCTCCCGGTCCCTTTATTAAGGTCTTAAAAAAAAAAAAAAAAAAAAAAAAAAAAAAAAAAAAAAAAACATATTTCAGCTGGAGCTGAACCCGCCAGAAAACGCGACAAGCGGCGGGGTGGAAATAGATATGTTAGGTGATACTATCTTAATGATAATAACTGATGGTGGTACATATTAAGGCCAGGAGGCCGGTCCTGCCGGGCCACAGCCCCACGCGACAGAGGGCAGGAACTTGGAGCAGTAAAAGAATGAAGGGGAGTGACATGAAGTATGTCCGTCGCTGTGACCAGTGTCACCTCGCGCCAGGCAGCGATAGACTGAAGCGACTATGCCAAGTTGAACAGTTCATGATGCAGCTGTGGAAGAGGGACTGGAGCATTGAGTGTGAGGCTGTGAGGTGATGATGGCGTGAGAGGTGAGGAGCTCGAAGGTGAGAGACTGTTGGTGAGGAGGTGACTGTAGGCGGGAATGGGTAGTTGCTAGTAGCTGGACATGGAGTACTGAGCATGAGGCCAGGAATGCTGTAACGAATTGTTGAGATTGAAAGGATGGTACCGGCTCGGGTTGAAGTAGGGGAACCATGAGTTTCCCCAGCTTGCTTGACTGGTGTTGGAGGAGGCCAAATCATCCTGCAATGTGTGTGCGTGTGTGTCTGAGAAGCTTAAGTTACGTTTGTGTAATGAATGGTTGTTTTGTGCATGTTGTGGTTGATGTGTGTGAGGCAAATGATGACTATAATTTGATAACTTCGCTGGTTGTGATTTGAGACTAAAAACTATGTCTAGGGCGTTTCGGGTGTGTGTGTATAGTTTTCTGTATGTGGTGCATGAGGGGTCCGACGCCTGGTGACGTGTCAAAGCGAGTGCTCCATCTTTTGTTGTACTGTATGCAGTTGATGCAGCATGGGCGTCTTTTGCATGTGGAGTCAATGTCTTGGTGCTCCCCTCCGCAGTTAACACAGTGAGGGGGCCGTTTGCAGTTTTTCTCTGTGTGGTTGAGGGCCTGGCACTTTCTGCATCTGGTGATGGTGGTGTGGGGTCTAAGAGGTGATGTGCGGAGGCCAATCGTAAGTCCTCCGTCTGCAATGATGGCATGTGCCAACTGTTTCGGCATCAGGAGGACGATATCTTTTGTTGTTGTATTCCTTTTGCTTTTAAGTACTTTGAGGATGGTAACTTCAGTGCTGGGGAGATCATACATGGCTGCGATGGAGTCATGTATCTTGTCTTTGTGTTGGTCGTCTACATTAAGGAGTATCATCTTCTGGAGTGGTGGTTGTTTAGGTGTGATTATTAGGTTGTTGCTGAGGTTGCTGTGTTGTTTAATGTCGTCTTGGAGCGTCTGTAGGTCTGCTTGTGTTTTGCATGTAACCTCGATATAATTTTGCTTGTGGAGGACGTGGCTGGGTTGAATGGGTGCATAGTAGGATGTTTGGTGTATCAGGTTGTCTATTTCTTTGCTGGTTTTCTTGCTAGTGCCTTTGATGATGAGGGTGTTCTTGACTGTGTTGGGGACTGTTGGCTTTGGTGTGGAATGTGTCAGGATATTACTGTATCTGGGTGCTGCGTTGGTGTCCTCATGGCCTATTGGGGATGTGCAACGGGAAGGTACAATGGATTCCAAGGCTTGCTGGGATGATGATTGTGCCTTTAGTGCTGCCGCAATATCTTCTGCACGTGGGATTGTCTTGGTGAGGATGGAAAAGCTCTGTTTAGATTGGTGGAGTTCTGCTTCCAGGCATTGGACCTGTGTGTGAAGTGTTTGTACTTTAACACGCGCTGCTTCTAGAATCTTGTGTGTTTCTGTGTTTGTGGTAATGATAGATTTAAGGTGAATGTCAATATCTAAAAGCTGGCTGATATAGCGTGAGTAATGGTTATTCCTATCTAAATCGTCCCGTAAGGCTCGGACAAGTGCTAAAATCGTCT
The DNA here is from genome assembly GCA_963931845.1 of Maratus michaelseni. Lineage (NCBI taxonomy): Eukaryota > Metazoa > Arthropoda > Arachnida > Araneae > Salticidae > Maratus > Maratus michaelseni. The sequence continues at coordinate 343,615,242 of OZ007588.1, read as the reverse complement.
CTGTGGTGCGTGAAATTTTGGCCGCCCTCCAAGAGGTGTTTACTATAGTTGTGCTGGAAGGTGGAGCTGGGGTGTAGTTCTGGGACTGCGAGACAGATTCGGCCTTTGCTGACTCCTCGGTCTGACCGAAGATGTCGTCAATGTCTAATTCACTATCAGATGAGTCCATGGCTAATACTTGTGAGTAGAAAAAGCGATATTAATTGAAAAAAGATAATAAATTCGCATACCTTTGGACCCAGGCCACATCCGACGACGACTGTGCACAGGATCTCACCCTGCCAGCAGCATGTTCTAGAAACACTATGAAGTGAAGATGAATGGGGTGTTGCCATGCATTGCAAAGGGGAAGAAGGTGAAAAATTGGCTGAAAGGGGCCACTGAGATGTTGAAAATATTACAGAGTTGTGATTATTTCTTAGATGTTACATAGTTAAATTACGACTAATAGTCTACGTTATTTGTGTGTGAAAATAACAGAGCCCCATCCTATGTGACAACCCGTCAAAGTTATTTTGTGTGAAGTTCTTCTAAGTTTTATTTTATGTGAAAATTTGTCAAAGTTTTTTTTTTTTTTTTTTTTTTTTTTTTGTGTGTGTGTGTGTGTGTGTGTGTGTGTGTGAAATTTCTTCTAAGTTTTATTTTATGTGAAAATTTGTCTAAGTTTTATTTTATGTGAAAATTTGTCAGAGTTATTTTTTGTGTGAAATTTCTTCTAAGTTTTATTTTATGTGAAAATTTATCAGAGTTATTTTTTTTGTGTAATTTCTTCTAAGTTTTATTTTATGTGAAAATTCGTCAAAGATATTTTTTGTGTGAGATTTCTTCTAAGTTTTATTTTATGTGAGAATTTGTCAGAGTTATTTTTTGTGTGATATTTCTTCTATGTTTTATTTTATGTGAGAATTTGTCAGAGTTATTTTTTGTGTGAAATTTCTTCTAAGTTTTATTTTATGTGAAAATTTGTCAGAGTTATTTTTTGTGTGAAATTTCTTCTAAGTTTTATTTTATGTGAAAATTCGTCAAAGATATTTTTTGTGTGAGATTTCTTCTAAGTTTTATTTTATGTGAAAATTTGTCTGAGTTATTTTTTGTGTAAGATTTCTTCTAAGTTTGGTGTTCCCGTGTTCTGAGAAACTTGCAAAAATTAAAGAGGGGTTGGACATAGGCTAAAAACGGGCACATGAAAGACTTAGACAAAATTATGCAGTTTTAAAGAAATTAAAAATTGTGCAAAGAGAAAATCCTTCTGCTATAATGAAGAAAACATATAGAAAGATAGGAAAAAGTATAAATTATGTTGAATTAACTGTGTTTTGGCATTATTGTGACTCGATAAAATGTGCAAACATTGAATGTGAAAAGTGATAAATAACTGAAAATAAACGTAATAGAATTTTAAAAAATTTGTGTGTGTAGTGCAAAAAGCAAAGAGAATCTGTAAACCGGTTTGCGAGGGGATCGTGTGAGCGGAAAATGAAATTTTGGATAAATGTAAAAGTGTTAATGATTGCAAAAAACCGTAAAGAAAAAGAATAATGTTAAAATTAGTTTGAGTGGAGAAAATGATTGTATTATGTGTGAATGGAAAGAGGACCAAAATTTGTTAATATTGGATGAATAATTAAGTAATTATCGAAGATTAAAATGTTCCGGTGAAGTGACGGATCGACGGTGAGTGCGGCATAGTGTCCCCGAGTCCCGGTGAAATGACAATTGCCGTACTCGAAAAAAAAAAATTGATTTTTAAGAAAATATTTTGTGAGGATGATTTTTATAGCTTAATTAAATGAATTCCAAGTTATGGGGTTTAAGTGAGAAAATAAATTAAAAGTTGAAATATATATATATATATATATATATATATATATATATTAAACTGTCAAACATTTTGAACTCACTGTAATATAGTTTAAGCTGTATTTAGTAAAAAGTGTTATTTTTCTAAATTGATATAAAAAGCATGAGAAGATGTTGGGTAATTCCTAAGACTCACCAAATTATCTATTTTTAGCGAATTCCACAAAGTTTCCAATGAAAATAATGAAAATTAAAATTGTTAGTCTTTTTGTTAATTATTATTAAAATAAGGTAAGTCTTATGAAGGAATAAAGATTATTAAAAATATTTTAATAATGCTAGTTTTAATTGATAATTTAGAAGAGTATCATAGGGAGTTGATTTATTTCTAAAGGAAAAGGGATTTGTGCAATAACGATAAATGTTTAAAGCTGTGTAGAAAAAAAAAAAAAAAAGAAAAAAACATCATCCTAATTAACAAATATTTTTTCTCAAAATAATGTCATAACTATCGACGCTAAAATAAAGATCAAATGGTTGATTAATTCAAAAGCTCCCCGAATTTATTATTATTATTATTATTATTATTATTAAATACCAAAATTTGAAGATTATCTGGGTTTTCCAATTATGATTAAAATACGATACATTTTATAAAGAAATAAGATCTGTTAAAATCAGTTTAGTAATGAGATTATTTTTCCCGGTTGTTTATATAAATAATTTATTGGAGTTCATTTATTTCTTTCGGAAAAAGTATTTCAATAATAATAGGGATAAACCCTTTAAGCTGTGTATATTGATAAAAAAATAGAAAAAACGTAAATGCACGATTCTAATTAACATACATTCTCAAAGTCATGTCATAACTATTGGCATAAAAGACAGATGAAGATGTTGATTAACTTCACAGACTTATCAAATTAACTATTAAAAAAATAGTAAGAAGAAGTTCATTATGAAATAATGATACTAAAAATGACCTTTTAGTTGACTATCATTACAATATGATAAAATTTATGAAGAAATAAGGAGTAATATTATTATTTAATAATGAGATTTACAATTCATTATTGCCCATTTTATGGAAGTTAATTTATTTATTTCTAAAAAAAAAAAAAAGCTTTTGAAAATTAATTATAAATCCTTTGGATTGCGTTTATTTATAGAAAAAAACCTAATTAACAAATATTCTCAAAATATCGTCGTAACTATTGGCTGAAGAAAGGGCTCGTGGATATGTTGGTCATTAAAAAGTAACAAAGTTTGCAATGCCAATAATGAAACTAAAAATGGTACATTTTTTATCATTTACCATTAAAATTTATATTACAAAAGAGGGAGGGCTGTTAAAATTATTTTAGTAATGAAAATTTTGATTGATAATTAACAGACGCCATTCATGGCAGTTCATTTATAAGAGTTTAGTAATGAGATTTTTTTTACCCGGTTGTTTATATAAATCATTTACTTCTTTCGGGAAAAGTATTTGAATAATAATAGGGATAAACCTTTTAAGCTGTGTATATTGATAAAAAAAAGAAAAAACGTAAATGCACGATACCAATTAACATTCACTCTCAAAGTCATGTCATAACTATTGCATAAAAGACAGATGAAGATTTTGATTAACTTCACAGACTTATAAAATTAACTATTAAAAAAATAGTAAGTAGAAGTTCGCGATGAAATAATGATACTAAAAATGACCTTTTAGTTGACTATCATTAAAATACGATTAAATTTATGAAGAAATAAGGAGTAATATTATTATTTAATAATTAGATTTACAATTCATTATTGCCCATTTTATGGGTTAATTTATTTATTTCTAAAAAAAAAAAGTTTTTGAAAATTAATTATAAATCCTTTGGATTGCGTGTTTTTATAGAAAAAAAAAACCTAATTAACTAATATTCTCAAAATATCGTCGTAACTATTGGCAGAAGAAAGGGATCGTGAATATGTTGGTCATTAAAAAGTAACAAAGTTTGCAATGCCAATAATGAAACTAAAATTGGTACTATTTTTTATGATTTACCATTAAAATTTATATTACAAAAGAGTGAGGGCTGTTAAAATTGTTTTAGTAATGAGATTTTTGATTAATTATTAACGGAAGATATTCATGGGAGTTCTTTTATTTCTTTCGGAGAAAAAGGTATTTCAATAATAACGATAAACACATTGGGCTACGTACACATTTACAGAAAAATAAAGCGCTTCAAATTTCAAACACTTCAAACTAAGACAAAAAAAAAAAAAATGACCGTTTATTTGTTATATGTCTTCTTTTAAAAAGAATCTTGAAAATCTGATAGGTTACTATATGGATATTAATGTATTTTCAATTAAATAATTTCAAAAGGTTGATTAGGATTGAATGAAGTATATATTTATGGAGTTTTTTAATCACATATTTTTACTTTCTTAAAATGTATTTTTTATCATATGTAACACTCCCCTAAATTTTTACTATTATAAAAATATGTAGTTTGATGGTATATTCTAAATACAATTTTCAAAGTACTATGAAACATACCTCAAAATAAACTCAGAATACTACATGAGCTTATAGTTTCCACAGTAAGAAAAAAAATCCAAACTATGGCTGTAACTTTAGTTCTGATTAATTTAAGGGAAAAAAGAAAGTACCGTTTTAATTTATACAAATATATTTATAATTACATGTGATTCATTTTGTCATAAGGGTTCATTTTTTATTAAAATTGATCTTAACTTTTAAAAGTTCAATAGCAACACCATAATTTTATTACATATTGAAGTTTTGCATTTCAAAGAACGTAGAAATACAAATTTTTATCAATGTTGCATGGTTACATGGTGAAATAGAAATTACTAAACAAAAATGAGCAAATGTATATTAAAGGGAAAAGTCCGTTATTTAGACATAACTCGATTAAAAATGTATGTATTTCATTGATGGTCAGTATTGCATTTATCGAAAATAGTTTCAGCGAAATACCGTATATATATTAAACTGTAATTTATTATAACCGTATATTTATTAAACATTGTCTTTATATTAAAAATATTTGCAAAAAATAAAACTATTACACAGAATTTATACTGGGAATATTTGCAATGAAAGGCCAATATTGCAGAAGTACTTTACATTGTATATATGCACAATGGATTCGCGAAATATTTCTTGTCAATATTGGTGCATTACTAACAAATATGAACAATTATTGGGGCATTATTTCATGCCAATATTGGCCAATACTAACGCAAATAATATTAAACAAATATGCACGATAAATGCAAAATTGATAAAGCACACCCGTCACATTAAAAACTTACTATTTATAAAACTTAGATTAAATGTAAACTCAAAGTTACATTTTTCTTATTTTTATGCCATTTGTTGTTTACTTTGATTCCATTTTTTCTATTCATTAATCTGACTGGTTAAAAAATAGAGGAGCACATGCATTTCTTCAAGGGGTGCATAAAGTATAAAACTTTCGGAATCACTGCTCTAATTTAAAGTAACTTTAAGGTAAATGAATATTAATTAATCAAACTGTCACATATTGATACGAACTGAATTTGGAATAAAAAAAAAGAAACAATATTTGTAGTATTGGATCATTGTTTACATTACATTTATGTATATATAAACTTATAACATTAATATTACATTTATGTTTGGTGAATCCATAAATAAATGTTTTATTCCTACAAGAAAAGAAAAAAAATTCCTCCTGAAAAAAAAATAGTTACTATTGTTTTGATCAGCTGCTGGCGAGAAAAAAAATGCTGAATAAGCATAAAATTCATTTTTCTCATATAAAAAATGACACTGTCATTTTAGTCAAATTCTAATAAGATAAATAATGAATTGTGCTGACGCTCTAAAAAACTTTTATTTTATTGTATCAGTTTTAGAGTTTTCGACGTCAATCAGGATTTCCCTGGACTTTGAACAATATCTTCAAGCTTCCTGCTCTCTTTATTTCCTAAAAAAAATCTTATTGTTTTGTTTGAATGAATTAGCAAAAAGAAACAGTTAAATTAGATTATTGAAGAGGTATTGAGAGAATTAAAGAGAGTTAAGAATAATTTTTATTTATATATAAAACTATTTAAACATTTGTTTTGGTTTGTATATATTTGTAGATGAGTTGGAACCAAATTTATAATTTTTGTATCAAACAAGATAAATGGATGATAATCAGTAAATTATGTTAACCGGTCACATCTTATCTTAAAGTAAGGTTTAAAAAATTGTTTGTGGATCTTTGTTTACTTCATATCCATAAAATATTCCATAACATTCCAATGTAACTTTTTTATTTTTTTTTTCTTCTCTCTAATGAATGTATAAATATTTTCTTTCTTTATGAACAAAAAGGGAATTTTTTTTCCTCGTCCCTATTGCTTTAATCAGCTATTGACTAACAAAACCAGAACTGCTGACTATGCAAAAATGAACCATTTTAATCGCATTAAAAAATATGGCAATAAGAGTTGTTTTAATCTTATATATTAAAACGAAAAGGGATTTTCGTCAATTCCACTTTTCACATGAAAATGACCCATTTGCGCATGCGTAAAATTAAATCTAGAGCCAGTTTTAGAGTAGACTCCAGTGAGAAAGGGGTGGCCGAGTGGTATAAGGCGTGATGCTTCTCTGTTCCGATCATCGTGTCGGTTCGAAACCCACTCCGGACAAAATGATTTTTCTTATTTTATTGTCAATAATTCATTTTAATAATGCCATATTTAATTCAGGAGGAAAAGTTGAATAATTTGTATTTTTTTTATTCGAATGCTTTATAATTAAGTAAAATTTAACACCCAAGTATATTTCGTTTTAATTAATAAATTTACATTAAAAGTATTTTAATTAAAAGGTCATGCATGTAATTATCATAAATAAATTGAACTGGTCTAAATTTTTTATTATATTTGGTATGGCCATTATCAAAATGTCATACATATAATAAGATAACTATGAGATAATTTTTCGCAAAAAATAAAAAATAAAACGAGAGAACAAAAGGAAGGACAAATATTCATACAGGAACTCTAAATTACCTTGATATCCATGATTTAACAATTAAATAATGTGTGAAAATGGAAAATATAAATTCAAGTAATTAAAAAATATGTATTATAAATCGTTAGCTGCAAACAGCAAAGTTTAAATTCAGAGTTTTAGAGTCAGACTGATAATAATTAATTTAATAAAAATTTTTGAAGGTCGTGTAGTTAAAAAAAAATAGAAACAATAAATATTGTTATTTTTTCAAAATATTGAGACTGTGGTAAATAAAATTTAACAACCGACAATATTTTTTAATTACTTATTTTATGTTATAAATAACTAAATTAAAAGATTTTGTATGCAATTATCGATTGCATAATGTGATCGAAACTTTTATCTATATTTTGTATGACCATTATCAATAAGTGTTAGAAAAATGTATTTTTGTTTTAAAAAATGCCATCAGATGGCAGCACCAAACAATGCTTTTTAAATAGATTACAATCTGAACTCAGAAACCTTTATTTCAGTTGATGTGAAATGTTGTAAGATGTTGCAAGCACAATGCTAGCTAGGATTAAAAATTTTATTTAATACCGCTTTATTCCAAAGGAATAAGCATTTAAAAACTTCAACACACTAGGTGTAAAATAATTTAAAGTATTTCATATTTCTGTTCTTGTAAATAGTTTAAGAATTCTTTTGTTATTAATCCTATCCTTCAAGTATTTATCCAAGTTCTATATTCCATGTATATTTTTCCTCTAATAAATGTGTTTTGTTCATCTTAAGAAGAATATATTCCTAATAAATAATTCACAAGACGTAAAGGTAATTTTTTTTTTTACTTTTTTATTATTTGCTGTTTGAGGAATCACTTACACATGCCTTAATATGGAATAACATTCCAACAATAAGGTATATTTGTATAACTAAGAAAAGATATGATTATTCTCCTTAAAAAATGAAAAGAAAAGAAAAAAGAAAGAAACAAGACTATCCATATAAGAATTATAAAAGAAATCACCTTGATATTCATGATTTACCTGGGTTTTAGAGTCAGGATGATAAAAATAAAATTAATGAAAAATTTTAAAAGGTCGACTAATTTAAAAAAAATTAGAACATACTAAATATTGATATATATTTTTTAAATTTTGAGACTGTAGTAAGTAAAAATAAATCATTCAATTAATATTTTTAGTTAAATTCTTGCTAAATTAATTCAAGTATAATAAAATGTAAATTACAAGCTAAAAATTATTTCACTTGATTAGTTGAGCAGGCTGGACTGATAACACAATCTATCGTCTTATATCTATAGGAATCGCTTAAACGATATAACAATTCATAAAATTTTTAATACTTAATTAATTTCAAAGCAGCTAATTAAAAAGAAAAGCATATTTCTAAAGGAACTTTCAAATTATTTACCGTCAAATCTTGACGGGTACTATCTAGTAAAATTGTAATAAGACAAATAATGCCTTGTTCTTTGTGTTTTATAGTGTCGGGTTTAGAGTTTTCAACGTCAATCAGGATTTTCCTGGTCACTGCATTATATCTTTAAACTTCCTATTTTCTTTATTTCCCAAAATAAATCATTATTTCTTTGTTTAAATGGATTACCAAATGAAACAGCTAAATTAGATTACTGAAGGGGTATTTAAAGAATAAAACAGTATTAATCCGGTTGGTTCCCCAAAAACATTTTTCCCTTCTCAACAACGCACATTTTTCTGGCTCATTTTTAAACATAAAAGCATGATACTTGCAGGCATGATTATTAAAGTGATTTGTAATCGAGCAGTGTTTTACATTTTCCGATACATGAATTACATATTGAGATATAAGCTGTTTCAGTTTCAGAACAACAAATTTTCTCCTTTCCTACTACGCTGTCGCATCCGGAAATTCAATTCAAAACGCCTACTTTGACAGCATTTTCTGAAAAATCATCTATCTTTGGCGAAAATAGAAAAAAAAACAGTTCGATCACACATTTTGTTAAAAAGAACTCCTGCCAATTTTATAAGTTTGCAAACGAAAATGAATTTTAAAATGTTTCAGAAAGTAGCCAATTTAAATAAAACTGTTTATATACAGTATAATCCAAAGTTAACGATACCCGATTTAACGATTCTTTAATTTAAGAATAAATTTTAATTGTCTGGATTCATTTATATTTATTTCTATGCTATATAGCTGCCGTCGTTTGATTTTATTTGTTACCGCTAATATTTCATCAAATATTTTGCCTTATTTAATCGCTAGTTTCAACAATTAATTAAGAAAAACATTACCTTTAAATTTTAGTGGTAAGATAAAAACTTAAAAGTTGGCAACTATGATGTATTATGATCTCCATTTTAACAATACTTTTTCTCAGTTTATGGGGGACTTGGTACCAAAAAAAAATACATAGGGGAGATGGGGGATGAATAGGACAAGGGATGGATGGGACGTTCTCAATATTTCAGCCAATAAACTTTTTTTTTCAGTTGCTTCCTATCCTCATAGATTTCAGTACCATAGTGTGCTTCAGAACCAAAAGCAAGACCACATGGCTGTTTTCAGTTTCCTTCAAATGATCATTTCCTCAAAACTCTGTTTAAAAGTATTTTTTTTTTACATTTGAAGTTACTTAAATATCTTATGCAATATAAACAATTAATATATGTTGTAGTTTTTATTTCAAGGCTCAATATTGGTAATTACAATGAATGAATATTAACCACAGTAAAAAAATAATTTTTGAGACAAGATGGCTGACAATTGAATATATGCATCATGGGGATGATTGGGACATTTCAAATGGGATGAATGGGATTGTCTCATTCATCCCTAAAGGATGCTGAAAAATATATTTATTAGCTAAATAATATTATATAGTTTGATAAATTAATAATTTATGGTAATTATTCTTTTAACATTTCATCCTCATTGTAGTTATCGTCTTCAGCCATTGAATGCTTCCGTTTATGGGCATTTTAAGGCAAAGGTGAGGTGAGTCCAATATGATTGGCTAACAAATAATTCTGGCGATCATATTACAATTTACAATCTCTCAGCTTTTGCCTAGAAGGCATTTTTTTCAGCTTTTAGTCCATGACATTGAATAAAGGGAGGAAAATATTTGTGTCCCATTCATCCCTGCTGTTGGGATGATTGGGACATAGAGGAATTGTTTTTTGATTTCATAATATATTTCTGTATAATAATAATCTTGAATAAATATTGTGCATAAGATGTAGTCAAACACGTAATGTATGAAATGTGATATATAATACTGATAATAACTTAAATAAAATTTTTAAAATAAACATTTTTATGAAAATGTCCCATTCATCCCCATCTCCCCTATATATATTCAGTAAATAACTCCTATATTAAGTTTTATCATCATGTTTCAATAAAGAAAAATCATTACAGATAATAAAAAAAACTTAAATTGTTGTAAAATCAATATATATATATATATATATATATATATATTAATATGAGAATTTTTAAATTCCTTCTTCTTTTTCAATTTTGCTATTTCAAACTAGATTTTTTTATCATTGAAAAATATAACAGTGGAGCGGACTTCATAAAAAGAAAAGACTGAATAATAATTATTTATACTAAAAACTTGTAAAAAAATTAAATAAGATCTAAAATTTCAAAAGTATAACAGTTACGTTTAAAAAATGAAACGGTCAGGGAAAATTATCACTTTTAAAGAATGAAAAAGTCAGAAACAACGCGTTCGTGCATGCGACGGTTATTAAGCCTATTTTGGCGATCGCTTATGCTTTGTGTTTGACGGCGTTCTCGATCCAATCTATTTCGGTTTTCTCTTCTTAATTCGACTTCTTCTTCACTTTCAAGCATTCGACGAGATCTTTTACGGGCATTTCTGATAATATTTTTAAGCTACATAATTGCAGCGAAAGAGCGAAATGTAAATAAACCCGATTTACTTCGGCCTAAATCCTGCCAAAGGACTTTTACACAATAACCAATGGTATGCGTTTCATTCGGGAGTTGCCATTAAACAATTCACAAATAGTCGCTATTTCTGTACCATGTACGATAGCGTGATATATATATAGATACCCAGGGTACTTTGTACTACAAACATAAGTATCGGGTTTTTTATGTAAAGATTAGTTCAGAAGAAAAATAATAATAATTGGATATATATGAATATTATATGATAGCATATATTTATGTTCATTTTTTTTTTCAAAGATATGAAAAAATTAATACTTAGTTATCTCTCATACAATCTAAAGATGCATTAAAAAAATTCACACAATTTTCTCAATTATTTTGGAAGCCTTCGCATTTTGATTGGAAAGAGACTATGAAAAAACACGAACTGAGAAAAATGAGTTTAAACATTTTATTTATAAAAAAAAAGAGAGATATTAAAGAGAGATACGTAAAAATTAACCACATCTCCTTTACTATTCATCAGATTGTCAAGAAATTTGGACATAATGTTGAATCGATATTAAGGTTCATTTTAGGGTAAAAATCTTAAATTCGACATTTTTGTCATTTTTTTGCCAAAATAGGTATTGAACCCCCTTAAAGCTAATTTTTATAAAATTCAAATATTTTAAACACTTGTTCAGTCAATTTTTTTTTCTGCAATCTTTATCTATTGAAAAAAACGTAAACGTCGATAAGATGATATCAGAATTACAATATATTTAGAGAGCGCCTCCTACAGTATGCGGAAAAGACACATGAACTACATGTCAAGATGCATGAATAACTACGGTTACAGTAATATAAAATTGAGACATCAATAGATTTTATATATAGCTTTAAAATATTAAAAATATTAAACAATAATTATTACTAGTAAAAACTTCATAATCTATAATAAAACCATATATAATTTTAAGACGCACAATTATATAAAAAAGTTATATAATTATTTTACTAGAGTAAACAAATCAGCATTTGTGAGAACAGTACCGTCCTCTTTAGAGTAATGAAATTACTACTAGAAAAAGTTTTGTTAATCAAAGTGCTGCCATCTATATCTATTATTTAAAATAAATATATAAATGGATAAATTATTAAAATTAATTTTAAATATAGAAATACGTATATTAGGTCAATTTATTATGTTTTTGTAACAAATAAAAATTCATTACATACGAGTTTAAAACAAAAAAACAAAGCATTTATCGATAGAGTAATTTTTTTAAGTAAAGGGTATATAATAATTACACTAAAAAAGTTAAACTCAATTAAAAAATTCCGATAATTAAATTTTTCAGAATTTATTAATCAACTTTTATGCAACTTCGATTTAAGGATAGCTCCGATTTAATGATGATTTTCAACGAACTCTTTGCAATCAAGGATAGACTACATTTGTATTAACTTGTACACGTTTGTAGATGAGTAGCAATCATCTTTCTACTTTTTGTTTCAAACAAAGTAAATAGATGATAATAACTGGTAATATCTTGTTATGTTAGTTGGTCATATCTTGTCATAAAAAGATCAAGTCATCTTGTCAAGTTTAAAAAATATATTTGTAGTGTTGAATCTGTATTTACTCCACATACATGAAAAAAAAATACATAACATTAAAATGTTGCTTTGATGAAAGCGTTTCTCCCTAATAAACATGTACTTATTCTTTCATCCACAAAAAGTAAAATATTTTATCCTGAGAAAAGCATCGTTACTATTGCCTTTATCAGTTGATGATGAGAAAAAAATTTCGACTTGACAAATACAGAAAACTCGTTTTAATCACATAAAACAAGATGGCGGTAAATGTAATTTTAATGAAACTTTAATAGGATAAATAATGCGGCATTCTGACAAATATTAAAAACTTTTACACATTACATTGCATGTTTCGGGACAATTTATAAAGGCTTCTTTACTACACATAAAATAATTTATATATTTGTGTGAAAGTGTTTGTAAATAAGTTTACACAATATTTATACTGTTTGCGTCAAACAAACTAAATGAATAATAATTAGATAATTAAGTTAACCGGTCACTTCTTGTTTTAATTTGCGTTTCCAAAATAAATGTTTGTAGCATTGGATCTATACCACACTCATAAAAAAATTCCATAACTAATATTACATTTATATTTTCACTCCTATGGACATATAGATAAATTTCTTTTTCATGCAAAAAAAGAAATTTTTTTCTTCTGAAATAAAATATTGTTGCTATTGTTTTTATCAGTTGCTAACTAGAAAAATAAGAGAGAATGTTGAATAAACATAAGAATAATTTTGTTTATATAAAAAATGTCAGTAATTGTCATTTTTAATCAAGTTCTAATAAGATAAATAGTGCATTATGCTGATTGTTTATAAGAAATGTTTTGTTTCGTTGTATAAGTTTTAGGGGTTTTGACATCGATCTTATTATTATTATGGTGACCATGTCTTATTGTTATAACGATGTCCCGATTACCGATTTCGCCGCGATCGGTGGCAAACATCCATAATTGTGACACTGTTCATTTCGCTTGAACATTTAAGATGTTGTGGCTTACGACCCCATATTCAATGCTATTGCGACAGCTGACGGTTGTTTTCTTGATTAATTGCGTAAGATCAATTACATATATGAAGATCAGTTTGTATAAAATGGTTAACTAAAACTGTTGCTACCTCCTGGACTATTAAGTTCTCAAAAACGGATATATCCGTCTTGATTATTCTTTTTCTAAGTGCTTAAGATGGATGTATACGTAGGTAATTTTCTTGGTCTGTGATGAGCAGAAAGAGGTAAATACTTGAAACTCACTCTGTTGAGTTAATTGTAATGTTATCGGCAAGAGAAAATTCTGAATCAACAATTTTAACTCACTTTTCACATTGTTTTTTGCACTATGAGAGGCTCAGTCACTAAATTATCCTATAAACGCCATAAAATATCTAAAAATACAAAGAGAGAGCATACAATACAAAGAATCTTAAACTCTATTATTAATAGTCTGAATTATCGTTATCTTCCATAGAAAGTTATACGATAATTAGAGCAAATGGAACACAGTTATATGCGATAATTAAAGCAAGTAAGTACAGCTGCAGGTGATAATTAGAACAAGTAAGTACAACTACAGACGCTAAATAAGCCACACCATTAACACTTCGTTAATGGATTGGAAAATGCTAATAATAAAAGGATATATTCTTTTTGTAAAGTAATTCAAAATACATTTTTACTGTGAGTTCACAACATTGACTTCATAACAATTTCCTTAGTAACAATTGTTAACTTTGTTAAAATCGAAATTATACCAAAAAAATCTTTAAAAAGAACTTACTTTTATTGTTGACTTTCCTATTCTCACCCAGTATGTCATAACCAAATATTTTCAATACAAAACATCTTAAAATACATTTTTATTATTTTCAAATTTCGTTACATTCTATATTTTTTCACGATAATTACAGTAAGAACATGTGCAGTAAGTGCAGCTACAGGCGCTAAACAATCTATATCATTAACACTTTCCCAGTGAATAGAGAATTTCTAATTAAAAAAATATCGGTTCTGTGCAAAGCGGGATAAAACTGAATTTTACTGTCAGTTGATTTATGTATCTGTTACCTAAAGTTTTCCAATCATTGTTTGCTTTCGTAGCTCATCGATTGATTTTTTCGTTCAAAAACTGAAGAACATTAAGCTATTACACAAAAATGAACTTTGGATAATGAACACAGCCAAAGGCAATGATCTTGAAACGTACCGTTTACATCAGATAATAGAATATCCGTTGCGGAAGATTCTGAAAATTCAGATTCGTGCTCAGCTGGCATGAAAATTTTATTTTAATTAGTTCTAGATACAGCATTATTGCTTGAGTGTAATTATTATCTGCTGATTTCATTGAGTGATTTTGAACTAAGATTTCCAGGGGAATTAATAACTAAAGTTTCGTAGTAAAGAGTAATTAGATATCAATAAGAAATTTATATCGATTAATTTCGGTTAAAGATTTAAGAATCGAAACATAAATTTTCTTTAATCTTATTGTGTAGAGAAAATATCATGAATTAAAATAGAAAAATTTGGTGTTTTTAAAATATGGTAGATTAAAAAATGTACGGTATTTTGTTTAACTTTATTACAATCAAAATTACTAACATTTTTCGGTACTTCTCTATTATCCCGTCGACCACTTTTCATAACAAAAACCTATCGCCAAACTGTAACGCCAAATAAACAGGAGAACGTTGCCATTGGAATATCAAAATAAATAAATAAATAAAATATAAGAATTTAAGGACACAATTGTTATTTTAATCAATGAAATAACTAATAAATCAGTAAAACATAATGAAAAATACATGCAAATGTGGAATTAAAAACCACTTGATGTCATAACAAACACGTATAATGCTTTTGACATCAAGTAAATGGGACTGCATTTTATTTTGTCATTATTATTATTATGACTTTAAATTAGGCATATTTCCAGTGAAACGCCAATATTGTCTAAGTGTTGGTTTTAAATTGGAATTATTATAAGTGAAACTGATAACATTTAAGGCGCTATCTATAGTATGTACATTTAAACAACCTGCAAAAACATTTTTCTTTTTTTTTAATTAAAAAGCTAAGATGTATTTTCGATTATTTAAAAAATTAAAATCTTATTACTTCCTTTTTAAGTCTGAGGCAGTTGGAAAAGAAATATTACAGTTTATTTTTTAATATTAGTTTTAACTAAAAACGAGTCTTATCTATATATCACAAGCTATAATTCAATTTAAAAATAAGTCTCTGTTAGATGTTTTAAAAATCTATTTTTATTTTAATATTTTTTAATGTATTCAGTTATAACATATTCAGGTTTAACAGTATCGTACACAAAACTTTCAGCATATCTCAAATATAATAATTTAATTTATTATAAAAATGTTGTTTATATCCATCTAAGTTATAATAAACAATAAATAAAATTTATTTTAATACCATCTGGTAAATACTTCTGCTAAATATAGTTATTATCTTTACTGGAGTTTATAGTAGATCATCATACAAATAATAAAAAAAAAATTATAAAGAACATGTTTGAAAACAAAAATGTTATTACGCTTGAAAAAAAAATCTTGCAAAAAGAAGCAATCATTACTCTTAAAATATTTTTTATGCATGTAATACTTAATATAGCTAAAATTTATCTTTTATAAAACATGAAATAAAACAGCTAAATATTCAAAATTCTTGAAAGAAAATATGTAAAACGTTGAGACATACTCAGTTGGCAAAAATCTATCTCTACCGAAGATACTTTCAATACTCCTTGATACCTTGCTTGTGCTTCATAAAAAGCATCTAAAATAAGTAACGCTATTTGAAAGAACTTGTGTAAACGTAGCTGGGTGTTCAAGTTGATACACTCGAAAGTCGCAGTTCCTTAATTCGTATCCCGTTCCTAGTCAGTGTTGCTTGTTTACTGTAGATTGAAGTAAATAAAGGATTTTTCAACTTGATGTAAATGTGTCCATGAAAAGTGACGATTAAAATTCATAGATATATTAGTTTGTTCTTGAAAAATTTATTTTCTCTTTTAAGAGTCTTTTTAATGAAAATTTTTAAATACGGAAATATGTTAAAAAAGGAAGAATTTTATTTAAAAAAAAAAAACGGGAAATTTTCCTGGAATTTACGAGAGGAAAATCTGTTAAAATGCAGGAATAGCACTGGCTATTTGTCAATATAATTTCCGTATTTTAACGGGGTTTTTTTTTTCAAAGAAGGGTTAAGTTAGTTAAAAACAAAATAATACCAAAAGAATTCGTATAACATAATTAATTGCAGAATTTGTAATGTTATTTTCCCTATTCTCATTCAACAAGAAATAATCATTTAGTTTCAATACAAAATATTTTAAATATTCTGAATTCCCGTTATCTTTCATTTATATTTTCACGATAATTAGAGCAGACACACATGTAAGCAGAACTACAGGCGCTAAATAACCGATCATTAACACTTTTCCAATGGATCGGGAAATGCTAATAAAATGTATCGGTTCTTTGTAAACTGACGCAAAATACAATTTTACTGAGAGTTGATTTATGTATCTGTTACTTCAAGTTTTGAAATCATTAATTTCTTTCGAAGCTCAATTGATTTTTTTATATTCAAAACCTAAAGAACATTTACTGTTACACAAAAATGAACTTTGGCTAATGAACATAGCCAAAGGCAATGATCTTGAAACGTATCGTTTACATCAAATAATACAGTATTCATGGAGGGAGATTCTGAAAATCCTGTTTCGCCCTCAGCTGGCAGAAAAGTTTTATTTTAATGAGTTCTGGATAAAAAATTATCGCTTAAACGTAATTATTGTTGAAGGGGCGAGGCCAACGAGGTAAGCGCGTAACATCAGAATATTAAATTCTTCAAATTAAAATTAACTCTGGTCTTCAACATGCAGAAAGAAAAAGGGATTGCTTACCTTTTCTAAGGTCTATCCAATTTATGAAATATCCACTGGTTTATATATTTCAACTATTTGAGAATTTATTATAAACACTTCTTGAATAATCGTGTAGATGTACCACTGCTGAAATAAGACTTGTAAAAAAATTATATTAATGCACAATTCACATTGAATAAATAAGTTCACGTTTGGATTGATTTTAAAAATTATATTTTACATTACTTAAAATTTTAAAAGGTTTACATTTAGATTAATTTTAACATCAGGAAACATTTTTTCCTGTGACTTTACAGAATGAAGGATAGTGATACACTGACTCATTTTCACAAAGTTTGGAAAGTTACGAGTAAAGTTGCATCATTTCTTTGAAACAAATTGACGTTGAATAATTGTCCTTTTAAATGTTTTAGTTCTGTAATAAGTTTATAATGGCATAATCACAAATAACAAATTATAAACATATTTCACATTATTAGAAGAGAACGATTACAACGAGGTAATAAATCTCTATTGCTTGATAAACTTGAAACTTAAGAGTCATAAATTAGGTCACTTGTTTTAAGAGATGAGAGAAAAATTATCGTTGGGTTTTTATCTGCGTGCTTCATCATTTTCTTTATTTATTTATTTTACTTTGAGTGGAAAATATTAAGTGATTGAAATGAATGGATTAGTTTTTTACAATTATTATCTCGAGATTTCATCGGATGATTTTGGAATACGATTTCCAGTGGAATTAATAAGTTAAGTTTCTTAGTAACGAGAAATTGGATATGAAAAAGAAAATTATATCGATTGATTTCGGTTAAAGTATCAAGAATACAAGCATAAATTTTACATCATTTCCTAGTGTAGTGAAAATATGGCGTATGAAATAAGAAAAATGTGTAGTTTTGAAGTTATGATGGCTTAAATAAAATGCGATACTTGGAGTTTTCCCTTTATAAAGTGAAACAAAATAGAATTTAAGGAATTGATTCATGGAACTTGAAAGTTTTGAATGCATTATAATATTTCAAAGCTCATCAATTATTTTTTCGTTTAAAAAAAGAAAAATTTAGTTTTAAATTTAAAAAAGAATTTTTAGTTTTATAATGAATATGGAAAACGGCAATGATCTTGAAACCCAACGTTCACATCACTTAGTTTAGTGTTATTCTGACAATTCAGATAGTATTTCAAAGACTAAGAACTTCATAACATTTTCTTTAGTAACAATTGTTAACTTTGTTAAAATCGAAATAATACCAAAACATATCATGAAAAACAATTCTTGTTTATTATTATTATTATTATTATTATTATTATTATTATTATTATTATCCTGTTCTCACACAATAATACATAATTATTTTCAATACAAAATACACTGCTCAAAACAATTAAAGGATATTTGAAGTTTTATATAAAATAAAGATATAAACGAAATTTTTTTTGCCGAAAATAGAAGAAGAGAATCACAAATGCAAATTTTTCTGGTTTTCAAACTGTGGAGTATGCAAATTTTGAGTTCGACGTCAAAAACGTCGCTTCAGCGGCAGCGAATGAAATTTGACTTTCAACTGGATAAAAGAGAATGAAGACAAGGATGATCGGCATTCAGTGATTGCTTTGT
This sequence comes from Maratus michaelseni, assembly GCA_963931845.1. NCBI lineage: Eukaryota > Metazoa > Arthropoda > Arachnida > Araneae > Salticidae > Maratus > Maratus michaelseni. The sequence continues at coordinate 343,596,366 of OZ007588.1, read as the reverse complement.
TTCGATGAGTACGATGTCTCAGCGAAGTCATTTGACAGATTCAGAAGCTTGGAGAATTGTTGGTAGGTTAGAAGGGGGCCAAACTCAAGCCGAAGTAGCGCAAGCCATTGGAGTGTCACAAAGTGTTATTTCCAGGATCTGGAACCGTTTTTTGGAGAGTGGATGTGCAGGCCGAAGACCAGGGCAAGGTCGTAGACGGGCAACAACGCCCAATGAAGATCGGTATTTAGCGTTAACAGCTCCGAGACACCGAAACATGAACGCTACTCTTCTCCAACAACACCTTCGCTCGGCTACAGGCACCACGATTTCAACTCAGACTGTCCGAAACCGGCTCCATGCTGTAGGTCTGTATGCTCGCCGACCGATGGTATGTGTTAGATTAACATCAAGGCATCGTCGCGACCGCAGGGAGTGGGCAACCGAGCATGTCAACTGGAGGAGAAATGAATGGAGCAATATTCTGTTTTCTGACGAGTCCCGTTTTTCTGTGCATCCGGATAATAGACGTATTTTCATCTGGAGGGACCGTGGCAGTAGGAATAATTCTGCGTTCGTGCACGAAAGTGTCAGATTTGGCGGTGGAGGAGTGTTGGTGTATGGTGGCATCTCCATTGACGGGCGCACTGACCTCTACATCATTCGAGATGGAGCTCTGACTGGTCGCCGATATAGGGATGAGATCCTCAGACCTATTGTAGTCCCTTACGCTGCAGCAATCGGAGATAACTTCATTTTAATGGACGATAACTGCAGGCCACATCGTGCAAACCTGGTGGAGGATTTCCTTTTCGAGGAAGGAATCGTTCGAATGGAATGGCCAGCGTGTTCTCCAGACATGAATCCAATCGAGCACGTTTGGGACGCTCTAGGAAGACGAGTTCCTGGCCGCCAACAACCCCCACAAACTCTCCAAGAACTGGAAAGAGCTCTTCTGGAAGAGTGGGGCAGAATACCCCAACTCGTCATTAATAGCCTCATTGAATCCATGCCTCAAAGGTGTTCAACATTGCTGGCCGCCCGTGAAAACCATACCCCCTACTGAAAAGGATTTTCTTTGAAGAAAACACCTTTTCTTATTCTTTTTTTCTCATATGCACAAATTGTGTTTTTATCCTTTTGTACACAAATGCGCAATAAAATGCATTTTTTTCTGCCAAACATGTGTAATTTATTCTCATATAACCTACTATGTCTGTCGACCATGTATCAATCAGCTAAAAAGTTTCCCAGATACAAAATCCACCTAAAACTGCAATATCCTTTAATTGTTTTGAGCAGTGTATCTTAAATTGCATTTCCATTTCTTTAACTTTTATATTTTTTACAGGATAATTATAATAAGAACACGTGTAACAAGTGAAATTACTGGTGTTAAACAATCCATATCATTAATATTTTTCCAATGGATCGGAAAAATCTAATTAAAAAGTATCGTTTCTGTGTAAAGTGATGCAAAATAGAATTTTACTATAAGTTGATTTATTTTACTTGAAATTGCGAAATCATTAATATGTTTCGGAGTTCATCAATTGCTTCTTTCAGTCAAAAACTGAGGAACATTTACTGTTACACAAAAATATAGTTCCAATAATAATAAACGTAGCCAAAAGCAGCGATCTTTAAACGTGCCATTTACATTAGATAATAGAGTATTCAAAGAAGGTGATTCTGAAAATCCAGATTTGCGCAAAGCAGACAGGAAAATTTTATTTTAATAGGCGATTGAAAATACGGTTTGACATTCAAAAAATTCCTACAAAAGGTTTCTCAGCGAATTTGTTTAGTATCCGGGGTGTAGAAAAACATACTAAAAGTTTACCAAATGTTCACCACATGAAAAGTTTCACTTTCATGATAGCGCCAAAAATGGCCGCCAGATACCTATTTCCTACAGTTTTCAACATACAAAAGAAACGTTGGTGTCTGTCCCATATATTTTTATGGTCACAGAATACGTTCATCACATCTAAATTATAAAATTAATTTATTTATTCTTAATATGCTCACGTCGTCAAATACCTAATTTGTACAGTTGTCATCTTACAAAATTTAATTGGTGTCTACCCTACTATGCTTTTTTTGGGGTCACAGAATGCATTTTTCACATCTAAATTATAAACATAATTTGTTTATTCTTAGTTTACCAAAAGTTAATAAAATCATTATTGTTAATTTACTTATAAATAGTCATTTCTCACACAGACTGAGCTCAATATATGCTCTAGAGAAAGGTCTCTCATTTTTTGGGATAACAAAAAAAATCGTTATTAGAAGAGAGGATGATTAGTGATTCGTTTTTTGTTAATGTTAAGGTTGGATTCGTTGGTAAAAGTTTTTGATCAATCTTTTCCTTTAAATAACACCTTGAAAATCGGTTTTCTGACTATATTTTGTAGAATATTTCCTCCTACCATCTCTGAATTATCCACATTGACATTCTTTTTCGCAGTTACACCCGTAACAATATTTGTGTCTGATGAGAATGGCCGTACAGGTTACAAATTTTCTCTTTCTCTTTTTATCCTTGACAGTGTCGTTTCTCGATTCTAATGACTAGTTGTGCTACATAAGGCCATTGAATCCCTGCATGACATCAGTGTACTGGGATGTGATAGGTGTGGACGTGGTTCAGAAAGCACGAATTTCTTGATTCGTACCACTCCCATGGGTCAATCCAGCACTGCTCTTTAAAGATCTCATTAAGGTCTGCTCAATTAACATATTTAATTAACCGAGTAAACGAATAAGCAATTGAATATAAACACACCAAAAAGAAAAATACATAGACAACAATAATGGTAAATAAATAGAATAATTAGGCAACTGTAAAAACAAAATTCTCATACAAAATACTTTTCTGTATTCTATGAAATAAAGCTAAAATGTTTGCACCTGTCTGCGGCAAGAACTACCCTAAAAGTGGCTATAAATTGCACAATTGTCTGTGTAGGTGCATATTGCTGAAAGGTTATTTTAAATGTTCTAAAACCCTAAAAACTTAGGGATAGATACCAAAATTATTTTTGTAGGATGAAAGCTGTAGAAGTTAGATACTTGACAGCCATCTTGGACGCCATCTTGAAATCGGACCCCCTAAGGATAGATAAATTATTTTTATAATTTAAGTGTAATAAATGTATTATGTGGCCCTAAAAACATAGGGATAGAAAAAAACTGTGTAGAGTGAAAAATGTAGGAGTTGGGTATTTAACATCTTGAAAATTGGACCTTTAGAGATCAAAATTTAGAAAATCTTTTAGCATGTCCTTCAGCCTGATACTACAAAAATATCTCTGAGAAATATTTTGTAGCATTTTCTTTTAGGATAAAGGTTCTTTTTTTTTTTTTTTTTTTTAAACTTTAACACTAGAACCGCGAGAAATTTTACGCAAGTTTCATAAAAATATTTCCCACCAGGATTTTCTTATTTAACTAATTTTTGTGCGGTATATAGTTAACTTTTTTTATGAAGAAATTTCTGGTTTGAATAGACATTTTTTCATACGGTACGGGTCAAAATGACCCACCTTTGCAGTTCTAGTGTTAACCAACTGTAATGCGTTCTAGATTATCGCATAAACGTAACTATTATCTCCAGATTTTATCGGATGATTTTGAAATACGATTTCCAAAGAAATTAATAAATTAAAGTTCTTAGTAACGGATTATTAGATATGAATAAGAAAAGTATAATGATTTAGATCAAAGTTCCAAGAATACGAGTATAAGCATTTATTTTCTTCTATTTCATAGTGAAGCGAAAATATGGTATATTATAAAGAAAAATATGTAGTATTAAAAAAAAAACGTACGGTTCTTTACGCGTTTTTGTTATAATGTAAAACAAAATACAGTTTTACTGAGAAAATCAGAAAGAAAGAAAATAGAAACATTTATTTTCCTTCATTTTATAGTAATGTAAAGAAAATATAGAGGAATCTTATTTAATACAATAAGATTATAATATATAAATGAAAACAAGTTAAATCTTATTTCATTTTATAGTATACTGAAAAATGATGTATTAAAAAAGAAAAATATGGTGTTTTGAAATATGATGCATTAAAAAAAAAAGTACAATTCTTCGAGCTTTCTCTTTATAAAGTAAAACAAAATGCAATTCTACTGAGTTGATTCTTGCTACTGAAAGCTTTGAAAAACGCAAAGTATTTACGGAACTAATCAATAGATTTTTTCTTTTTTCGTTAAAAGGAACAATTACTATTACACAAACACACCTTCGGATAATAAACATACTCAAAAACCAATGATCTTGCAACGTACCATCAGATAATTGACCAGGGTTGTTACTGGTCAGAGAATTTGAATACTACCATATATTTTCGAATAGTAATCTTCAGCTTATGCAGTCACAGAATTTTGGCACTAAAAAGGTAAATATCACTATTCGGAAATAGTAGTATTTAAACTCTCTCACCAGTAGTAATACTGATAGAGTATTCATCGAGGGAGAAATCCTGATTTGCGCTAAGCAGTTAGGAAATTTTTATTTTATTTATTACAGCGTTATCGCTTAAAAATAATTATTATCTGCAGTTTCCATCAAGTGATTTTGAAATACGATTTCCAGATAAATTAATAATTTCTTAGTAATGAGTAGTTGGATATGAATGAGAAAATTATATCGATTGATTTCAGTTAAAGTTTTAAGAATGAATGGATTCCTTTTCTTTCATTTTATTATGCAGTAAAGGAAAAGCAAAAGAACTTATACCCGTTTTCACATACGTGTAAATCCAGACGGGTGTTATGGGGTCAGCTGATTCCCTTCCCTCCAATAAGAATATACCTGTTGGTCTTCACATAATAAAGCTTACTTCATATACTATATGGATTTTATTACGAAGTGAAAAGATGTAATTTTAAGGAAATAATATTTGTTCTACACTATTGAAAGAAAGAAAATTGATGTTACACAAAAATACTGGCCTTCTATATGACTGTAAAAAAACATTTTTCCCAGAGGAAAAGTATCTACCCTATTAAAATCCGTTCGCATATCTCTCTATGTAACCTCAAAGACTCGGAAATCACAAGGCGCAGCGCTACGACATTTGGCACACGGGTTGCTGTTAGGGGACCCATGAACGATTGGGGCAATAAATTCGAAAATTTTAAATAGAGTTTTTTTTATGTTTAACCCGTATTCGCGCGAGTTCTAACCAGTTCCATATGTTTACTGCAATGTGAGATATACATATTACGTACGCTCTGCAATACTAAGAAGCTGTAGCATTACAATAATTATTTTACCGCGCATGCAAATAATTAGAGATTATTTAATTGCGCTTAATTATTACCTTTTTAAAAAATAAAGAAAAGCATTTTATCACAAACATCAACAAAACTTTTTATTCTATTTATTCCCTTATTCCAAAGATGTCGTTTTATCGTTTTCTTCCATAGCAACATGATAAACTAAATTTCATTTTTAAAAAATGCACTGTAGTAGAAAAATATTTTTCTACATATTGCATAGATACATGTGGTTGTACTGATTTTTATTTTTTATTTTGGTTTTAGAATTAAATTTATGAACTCCCGTGCGTAGAACTAGTTAAACAGCTAGTTTTTCTTATTTTCCGTTATTTTATTAGTCAAATACTGTAATTTCGACTAATAAATATATCATAATACAAATAAGAGTTTTACTGGCATCCTAAATGGCCGTTTTTTCCTTTCTTTTTGCTTTTTTTTTTTTTAAATGTATAAATGTTAGCATTAATTATTACTGTTTATGTTAATAATTTCTTAAAGTTATGACTTTTAAAAAGCAGATTACACAATTTCATTCTATTTCCAAAGATTGGAATTTAACAATGATCAATTTTATAGTAGAATTTTATAAACTTAATAATGCCATTTTCAAAAGTTGTTGCCAAATATGGAACAAAAATTTTACAGAAACAAATTTTTAAGCTATGTTTTCAATACAAGTCAATCAACAATACCACAGCGACGATTTTTAAATTTGTTCAACTGTATGATATAGACAATACATAAACAGCATTATAAACACATAATTAATTTATCACTAAAAAGTTCTCTTATTTTTTATTCAGCAACTATGAATTGAAAAAACATGTACTCTCTGCGTAAAACGATCTCATACTAGAAAGAGTTTTGTTCATTAGCCTCCAAACATAATACTGTATATTCCGGCGTATGATACACACTTTTGGTACAAGTAAATTGACCGAAATTTACAGGTGCGCGTTATACAAAGCCTATTAAAAATTGAATATACAATGGTTATTAAATTGAAAGATTAAAAATTAAGAAAAACAGATGACCATAAAAATTGAAATGTCGACATTAAAAAATATGCTATTTATTCACAAAAAATTGCGTATGTTATGAGATTAATAATGATTGCTATCCGATTATATGTAAAATACTAACTATTATTCTTTTCAAAGTTATTTATTCTTTTTTATGACAAATCTCATAAATATTCCTTTGCAAAGGTGTGCGCGTTATACGGAGAAAAACGCATACATTGGAAAATATACTCTCAAAGTTTAGGTACGTGTAAGTAGTACGTGTAAGTAGATACGCCAGAATATATGGTATTTTTTGTTTAGTTTATCGTTTCGACGCCAGTTTTCCTCCCTTTAAAAGTAATGGTTATCATTTCGGTTTCCAATTTTCGCTCCGTCACAATCGCTTCGTCCGTTTTTTTTTTCTTTTTTCAGTTTTCTGTTCTTTTCAGTTTTATGAAATTAATTAGTATGCATAATTTCTATTTTAAATTTTAAGACACATTATATCAAAAGTAATAGTCTCTTGTATTTTATTTTGTCTTTTAAACAAATGAAATTTTAAAAATCGAATTTTAAAAAAATAAATGCTTCACAATAAAATATATATATATATATATATATATATATATATATATATTCCGTTCCGATATTTTTTCAATCAGGAATAGCAGGGTTTTTTTTTTCCTGATTTTTAGTTTTCGGTTTGGTTCCTAGGTTTCGGATCCCTGGTTGTTGATTTAATTGCAAACGATTTTTCAATATTCATTTCTCTCAATCAAAATTATCAGATAATTAAAAGATGTATGCAATTGTACTAGGAAAAATTTCATTGCGTATTCATTTACTATCACCAAAATGATTGATGTTTTATTATTATTATTATTATTATTATTTATTCATTTATTTTATTTTTTATTTATTTATTTATTTATTTTTGCTTAGTTTTTCGCATTGCTATGGTGTTTTTGGGTACTGCTTGCGGACATCTTTACCTATTTTCGGCGTTAGTTTCTTGTTCGAACTTTTTTTTTTCCAGATTATACACTATAAAGATCCTACTAAATCTATGTGGAGGAAAAAAAAATCATTTCTTAATTTAACCAGCAGTTAAAATGTAGCTCATGTATAATATAAAAATCCTGTACCTGAACATTTAAAAAATATGATAAAAATATTTTTTACTGGCTAAAATAATGCAATGTAAGTTAAAAAAAAAAAAAAAAAAAAAAAAAAAACAGTGACAAAAGTTATTATTCTAACGTTATTACTCTTACTAATAAATTACTCAAAATACTAATAAGTACTGAAAAGTTATTAATCTTACTAATAATTTAAGATTTATTACTAAAGCTATTACTATATACTATCTGTATATACTCTGCATAAAACGATCTCATACAAGAAAGAGTTTTGTTCATTAGCCTTCAAACATAATACTGCATATTCCGGTATATGACACACACTTTTGGTACAAGTAAATTGATCGAAATTTACAGGTGCACGTTATACAAAGCCTATTAAAAATTGAATATACAGTGGTTATTCAATTGAAAAATTAAAGCAGCGCAAGGGTTTCGCACTGCAATATGATATTTTTTAGATGCATGTTTAAACTTCTAAAGAAAAATTAAGCATAAAAAATATCTGCAAACTAGAATACTTGCAAACTAGTCAAGCCAGAATATCATCTCATTTATTCCAACAAAATTACAGTAAAAAGTGATCGAAGAGAGCAAAAGGCACGCGCGAGAAAGAAACATTAACAATCGCATTTTAACTGTATTAGAGAATGACGTCATCCGATTCGGGAAAAACTCGGGACAAAGAAAATTCAACACATCTAAAATAAAATTTTATTTAATGTAACAAGCTACACGTGAAATTTCCCTGCTTCTATAAATCAATTTTGTCTTTTTCTTCTAAACATTTGAATTTGAATTTTAATGTTTAATCATAAATATAAAATAAGCAAGCCAGCGCAGAGGCGTCCCACTTTATCTATTTTGTACTGTGTATTTTTTTTATAATCATTGTTGAGCACGATATAATGCGGTATTTTATTTTTGTGGCAACTTTGATTTGAGAAAGACCTTTCATTTCATTTAGGAAAACAATGCTGATTTAATTTTTAATTAACTGTAATTTTTAATTTAAAAAAAACATGCGTTAAAGAAATACGAGTTTACTATGTAAGAAGCCAGTTCAAAAATCTTTCGAATGATACCTCATTCATTTTTGTTGGTTATGTAAATGCATATATAAAGGGATGTTGACAACAGAAATAATATATATGATACGTAATAGAATTACTTTTTCTTAATTGTTTTATTGTAGTACTATAATATAGTAGAATTATTTGTAAAAAATGACGTAAAATATACATGTTCCGTTTTCAATTTGTTGAAAAGTATCTTCACAATTTGATGAATACTAAAATTAAATTTGTCTGATTTATAAAGAAATATTCTCAATGGATCCATCTTGTTATTAATTAGCCAACTGTGAGTTAATTATTCGATTATTGCTGCTAAAAATATACTCGGTACCCATAAAATTAAAATAAACTATTAGAAACGAAACATCTAATTCATTAATTATCAAAATCAGTTAACAGTTCAATATTTTGGTTACTTAGAAATTATTTAATTTAATGATTAAATTAATTAATAAATTATTTGACTTCTGAAATTGATTAGCAGAATAAGTGTCAAGATACATGAACTGACAATTAAAATACAACGTAAAAAATCGAAATACTGTAGAATAATTACAAAGATTTATCTAACCTTAAAATTATTTTTCCTAATTAATACATACAAATCACAAACAGCATGAAAATAATTACGCTTGTGATACACTTTTTCTCATGAATTCTTTATTTGGTTTACTTTCATTTTCTGACATATGTTGCAATCATAAATCACAACCTTATGCTGTCTTATTTCTAGGTACTTTTAAGCATTTAATGATTTTCCAACAAATAATAAAAAGAAGACGCTTCATTTTTCAGTAATGTTTTCGAATATCATTTATCATTTGTAAACGGGATAGTAATTAAGATTAGACAATTTCGGGTTGCTAATGATTACGTGTTCAACCACAGAAAGCTTTTTTTTTTTATTATTATTATTATTTGATTCTTTCATTTGGAACTGACATAGAATGCATTTGTAAGGTATCACGAACCTTAATTAAAGCACGAATTTAGATGTTATGCGAAGTTTAAATGTGATTATCATTATACTTGAAAGTCAGTATTATTGGTGTACTTAGCATTCATGTTAACAGAGTATTATTATTTTTCTGGGTAAAATTAAGCTGTTAACATTTATGAATTACTAAGGAAGATGTGATATAACGCTGAACTTAGTGTTTAGCGATTGTTTGCTTAAAATCATCCACAAGCTTGATTAATGATAATTTCGACTATCGTAAGTACAGGGTGGTTATAATATAAGTATCTCTATTTGGAGCTGTCTGTAGCTCGAAGGAATGATCCGAATGAAACCAAAATCGGTACACCTACTATTCGAGAAGGGGGAAGAAGAATGGAACAATAAAAGAAATAATTGCAACAATCACCGACAGATGGCACTACTGAGTATGAAATGTAATGTGTCATACAAGAACAAAAAATTAAGGCGTCAAACCGGATGACACACCTAATTTATTGGAAAATGTCACAGTGAACGTGGTTACGCTTTTGCATGCCAATGCCGATAATGTTCAGGTTCCACATGGTCATTTTGCTGGAAGACACAATCAAGGTGGTGCACGACGTGCTCAACTGCGGAATGTAACGCATCAGGAATGATGTTTTGCACACGTTGTGATATGCGGTAAAGCCATTGAGGTTTGCGACACCTGCACGGTACACAATATTACACATTATATTTTAGACTCAAAAGTGCCATCTGTCGGCGATTATTGCAATTATTTTTTTTATTGTTCCATTCTTTCTCTCCCTTCTCGAATAGTATGTGTACCGATTTTGGTTTCATTCCGGCTATTCCTTCAAGCTACAGACAGCTCCAAATAGAGATACTTATTTTATAACCATCCAGTATTTTGGACAAAATCAGGTTTAGTGTTGCTAGGTGTCCCAATTTACCCAGGATGTCCCAATATTTAGGTGATCAAAGACCCGTCCTGCGTAACGCCTAAGCGGGACGCCAAAAGTCCAAATTTTTCATACACTACACAAATATTTTTATTTTTTCACTTTTGCCATACTATTCATTTGTTTAGAAGATCTTAAGAGATTGTAAAATCTAAGAAAGAGTAAGAATCTTTAATTTATAAAGACGACTCCGTAGATTTTAGTGTACACCTTTTATACTAAACTTTTGATTACGGTTATATTTTCTAAAGGAATGAAATGATTTTAAAAAAGCAAAAAGCATGATTTGTGATAAAGGATGTTGACAAAATTTCAATATCCCTGCTTGAAAACAAGCATTTTCTTTGCCATAATTGCAAAATTAGTTTCGAGAAAATTTCAGGTATTATTTTCCAGGTACCAAAACAACGATAAAAAGTTTGTTTTTTATTTTAAAAATATGGTCATCTTGGTGGCTCGCCACCTGCTCGCTGACGCTCGCCAACCCCCGTGAATTGCGATGCAATTCGCATTGAGATATGCGGTCCCAGCTCGTTTCGCTTGCTCGACACTTGTTTGCAGAAACTCCATCCAGAATGAGTACTGTGATAAATCATTTTAACATATGGAATTTACAATTTTTTTAACGTAAAAAAAATATTGAAAGCTTTGTTGAAAACACAACTAAAGATGCATTTAGTTGGTACTGCCAATGGATGCATAAATCATTTTAACATTATGAAATTTACCAAAATTTTCAAATGTAAAATAATTAACTGAAAAAATTAGCTTGTTAACACAATTAAAAACATTATTAAAGTTATATAAACATATTAAAGTTCATTCGTCTAAAGTTTATTGGACGCGAAAAATACAATATCACTGAGATGCTTGACAAGTTACCGAAACGTAAGCAATAGGTTTTCTGATATGTCTAAAACAAAGTCTTGATCAAAAAGCTGATTTGCTGAATGCATCACTTGACCTTAAAACGAACCAATCACCATTGCTATTCGTACATCGGTCGAAAGATCGCACTGTGTTTAAAAAGAGCTCCTGCTCTGAATTTTGATTTGCTGAATGGATCATGTGACCATAAAATGTACAACTCAGATTCGTTGCTCCGGAAACTACGGTTGTTGTCAAACAGCAAGGTACAAATTCAGTCTTACTTTCACGCCACGTAAGATTAATATATATATATATATATATATATATTTAATCAATGCTCGACCACTACCTTAGATTTCACTTTTGTGATTGTTGAGTTCCGAAGAAATTTTGGCAACATGTTCTGACCAATGCTTTGCATTTACAGAAAAATAATAATGTAGTGAATGTTAATATAGTTAAGTAGTGAATTTTGATTTGATGACTTGCTTGATAGCCTAGACTGCTGCTACTCAAATGAAATTTAATTATTCAAAATTCATATGGTGGAAATGATAAATTTCGTTTATTATAATGTTGTTAATTAGCAGAAAAACTGTCCAAAGCTTGAGAAAAATGTTTAACTTCGTGTATCGCAGTCACAAGTATACAACACTGTTCAAAATTTCTGTTCAACGCTTCACCAAAAGATGGTACAAGCGTAGCTGCCACCATAGAATGGTAAAACCTTTCTCCATCCTTTGGTGCTTTGTTTGAATCATAGTTTGATTATAGGCTAAACTATGATTTGGTAATAGGTTGAACCATGGTTTGGTAATAAATTGAACCATAGTTTGGTAATAGGTTGCACCATGGTTTGGAAGTAAGTTGGAATATGTCTAATATTTGTCTTTATATTTGTCTAATATATGTCTTTTGGAATATGGATGGTAATAAGTAGAACCGTCTTCGTTTGGGAATAGATTGAACCATAAACTGAATTTTGGTTGAACCATACTTTGGAAATAGGTTGAACCATAAACTCATTTTATGACAACGCTCATACAATTTTATGTAGACAACCTAAAGCATTTGATTCGAAACTGAAACCAAATAAATTATATATATATATTTTTAACTTAATGATAAAAATCATATCAATGTATAAATAAGTTAAATTGTCTGCAAACACAAATCTAATTTGAAGCAATCTGTTTAAGGCATTTTTTCTGCAGACAATTTAACTATTTTTACACACCTTACAATTTTACAATTACGAATTTAAAAAAAAATATGGCGTTTCTGTTTCAGAATAAAAGTTTTAAATTGTCTTCCACCAAAAAGGTATGAAAAAAGGTTCTGTTTAAAGTGTAGTGTTTCAAACTCAAGTGACTGGTAGCCATAACTCTCAAGTAGTGATGTTTCTATACACCATTTAAAAAATATTTATCAAATTGAAATATTGAAATATTGTACTGTTTAGTGATTTATGTTTGTGCACTTTCATTACTATCATTATTGAAACTTTATTCAAGATTATGAATAATGAATATTTATTTGTTAAGTTTTAAAACCCGGTGTGTTTGATCGAACAAATTTATTTCGTAAACCGAAATTATTATTTAACAAGATACTATAAATTCAGTACTCAAACTTGGGCTGAGAATTAAATTTTTGGCATTTCTAATGCAGTGAATCAAGTATTACGTAAATATATATCTGACCTCTTCCTCTTACGTAGCAATTTTCAAAGGCTACACAATTTTTTCAATGCATTTCTTAACCTTTCTGTGGGTAAGCATTGCTCAGATCCCCCCCTCCTATTGTCAGCAAAAATAAGGACTGGAAGTACATATATTGGATTAAGAACGGATTTCATATTAAAATTAAAATGATAAGAGTATATGATCGAGTAGTAAGCTGAGAAAGTTCTGGTCGTAATTAAAACAAGCTCGTATCACAATCAAATATGTATGTTCAACAATTAAATATTACTTTTCTACCACATTTTCAGAAAATTCCAACATATTATTATATTTGTTTACGGTAGAGATGAGCGAATAACACTTTTCTCTAATTTCAATATTAACTCGCTAAGATATGTTTGATCAATATATAACACTAATATAATACATGTTAATATAATACATTTCAAATGGCCATTAAAATGTATACAGTATTCAAATTCTTCACGAAACCAACTCGTAACCTGATAATAACTTCACAATCAGTTAGTTAACAAAGCTTAATTCACAATGTCAGTGCTTAATCCAGAACATAAATACTAAAATTAATATATGATACTCAAGATATAAGAAATGAAAATAAATAAATCTTACCACATATCCACACATTACTCAACTAAGCCTAATACATACAGACACATTCTAAAATTACATTTTATCAGCATTATAGAAAAATGAAATATAGTTAAGGATTAATAAGGAAGTATACTTTATTCTAAAATTATAATTAATAAATATAAATAAATCCTTATATATTGTTAATATTAAATGAGACAAAATTAAAATATGTTGTGATCGCTTTTATCCTACACGTGCACGGCAGATTCAGTAGCGGATGATCTGTGATTGGCTCCAACGTGTTGCCATAGGATGGTAAAAGGTTGAACCATACTCCAGGATTCACCAAAAAAAGGACTTTTTTAGATATAGATTGAAAACCATCTTTTGGTACTTTTGCTGCATTTGAACCATATAATGGTTCAACAGAAATTTTTGACAGTGAAGTATGTTATGTTTTAAAATATAATAATGATTAAGTTTCATATGAATTTTTGGAACACAATATTATCAACAATTCAAACGCTTATTTTGTTTAATATACTTCCGATTGTGCACCTTACGGGTTATTTAATTTAAATAAATTTAATATAGTGAAAGAAAACTGTTTTATATTTTTATGTCCCGCTTTTTATACACCTCTATTTGTGACACTGGACGTGACAACACTAATCAGGTTATACCTTTATCATAACGTGTAATAACAAAAATTATCCAAAATTTTCTAGTGAGCCTAATGTATCTTAATCATCACAAAAAATATGGATCGATATGCTAAAGTGTGACATCTTGTATGTTTTTGAGGTCCGATACGAAAAACATGTTGAATTCTACAAGGAAAAATGTTGAGTTCTATCACCACGGCCGTTCCTGGGTAAATCTCTGGCTTTAGAAAGTGTCTCGCGAAAAAGACATGCTATCCGGTATTTTAACCCTTAAGTGCTTAATTTCAATTTATCGGTCTCCATTCACAGTGACTCATTATTTAGCAGCGCTCAAATGCAAGAACCATTTTCTAACTGCAAATTTCTATTAAAATATTTAGAATGCAGAATTAGATCTTTTTATATACTTTTTACATTTAATGTTATAAATAAGAAATATCTATCTCAAAATTATTTTTCGTCATAAATGCACACAATTCACAAACTACATAACTACAATTTTGCTCGGGCTACACTTTCTCTCATGAATTCTTTATCTGTTTTACTTTTGTTTTCAGACATATTTTGCAATCATAAATCACTGTCTTATGCTGTATTTTTCCTATAGAGACTTTTAAGTATTTAATGATTTTTCACAAATAATTGAACGAGAACGCCTCGTTTTTCAGATATCTAGATTTGTTTTCGAATATCATTTATCATTCGTAACAGGACTAGTAATTAAGCTCAGACGATTTCGGGTTGCTAATGATTACGTTTTCAGCCACATAAAGCCTCCTTTTTAGCACTTTCCAACCTAGTTGAAAAGTGCTTATGACTTCGGTTTGTCTGGCCGTCTGCCGTCTGTCCGTGCTCTAACTCCCGTAAATATGCTCGGATTGCTCTGCAATTTTTATATGTTATTGTCGTTATCTATAGCATGTTCCCTATTTCAACGGAAGTGTGTAGCACTTATACTTTTTTTACAGGGACACTCAAAAGAATTCCGTTACATTGCGGTCTATGGGGAAAAATCATTTGCGGTTTATTTAAATAATGTTTCACTATTTTAAACACATTGTAATTTATATATATTACTAAGGTGCATTAGAAGAAGCTTAATATGGAACAGGGTGTGCATAGCACTTATAGTTACTTTACAGGGACAGTAAAAATAATTCCGTTACATTACGTATATGGAGAAAAATCGTCTGCGGTTTATTTAAATAATGTTTCACTATTTTAAACGCATTGAAATTTATATAGATCACTAAGATGCATTACAAGAGGCTTATTACGGAATATTGTGTGTATAGCAGTCATCGTTCATTTACAGGGACATGCAAAAGAATTCTCTACTGTCTGTTAACAATAATTCCTGGAAGTGCGTTTTAAGTTATTGAACGCGATTTTAATTTTAACTGGCTTTTTGTCTATTACGTGGTGTGTATAAATTCTGTAGATCCTATACAGGGCAGCACAAAAGTTCGCGAACACATTTCTGTTTATTGACAAACTCCAGACGGAGAATTTTAAACTGTGCTACGCGTTTCCTAAGTGAACTAAAATTATCATCCTATGTAGTATATATACAAATCTATAGATCCGATACAGGGCTGAATAAAAGTATTCGGATATTTTTCCGAATATTGTATATGTTGGAAATTCCTGAAATTATGTTTTTAAATATGTTATGCGTTTTCTAAATTGTTTACTTAGATGTTAGCTTTTAGCTTATTAAACGGTATGATTTGTAAAATTATTTTGGAAGCGTTGGAAAGTGCTATATAATCTATGCTTGACGCATGATTTTTCGTTCTTGTTTATTATTCTTGTTAGCCACACACAGGGTGGCTTATTCTTTGAATCTCTATCTTTTTTCATGTTTATGAAAAGTCACAGCAATCCATCGTTGCCACAGATTAATCTCGGAAAATGAAACATTTGATGTTACTTAAAAAATTAATAACTGGAAAAGTATTTGTCACAAAATTGTTTTACAAACTGCGTTAGAATGGTAAAAAATTGTATTTTTCTTGATATAAATTTCAAATCTAATGATTATGTCGTTTTTCAAATATTAGATTTCAAAAATTACAAAACTTCACAATGGAGTACCGTAGCGAAACTTTTACGCGTAAAAAGATAATGATAAAGGCATTGTGGCTCGACGTGTATCGTGTATACTGGCCATAGCATGAGTAACGAATTATAGTAAACTTATTATTCTGTTAAAATATAAAATGGAATTATGTATATACATTTTTAAAAAATAAAGAAAAACATTTTATCACAAACATCAACAAAATTTTTTCTTCTATTTATTCCCTTATTCCAAAGATATCGTTTTATCGTCTGCTGCCATAGCAACATGAATTAAATTTCATTAAAAAAAATTGCTCAGTGGTAGAAAAATACTCAACACTTTAACAGGGGAATTTTTATTTGTTATTTAGATATTTTAAAATTGTTTGTTGTCATTGCGTTTTTATTCTGAGTTACAGCTAGTTTATTTATTTTTTAAATAAAAGCCGTGTGTGGCAATCTATATTCAGCCTTATAGCAGAATTTTCCCCTCTTGTTTGATACTTTCCTTTGAAACTGATATAGAATTCCATTTGTAAGATATCACGAACCTTTAATTAAAGCAAGAATTTGGATGTTATGCGGAGTTTAAATGTGATTATCAAAATGCTTGAAAGCGAGTATTATTGGTGTGGTTAGCCTTGTTAATAGCGTATGTAATGTTGTTTTGGAAGGTAAAATTAAGCTGTTAACATTTATGGATTACCAAAAAAGAGATGATGATACTGAAGTTACTATTTTGGTGTTGTTTTGTTAAAATTAGTGACGAGTTTGTTTAACGATAATTTCGACTACATTAAGGTGGAACGCAGTTTCTTGTATCGCTAGCATTTCAGATTATGTCATATCTTTATCATATCAGGTAAAATAGAAAGAATTATCCTAAATTTGCTAGCGAACCTAACTTATCTCAACCATCGCAAAGTCGTCAAAAGGTCTACTAGATTGTGACATGTTATACGTATCTCTGGTCCGATACAAGAAATAAATATATCGGATTTCTTCATCGACCGTTCCTGGATTGTGGTGCAGATCGTTATTTTTACTAAAGATACCAGAGATATTACATATCTGTTAAATTTGTGTTTTATTTATTTAATTTTATTTATTTATTTATTTATTGTTGAAGTTAATTTTGTTTCTGTATAATTAGCCGGAGACAAACGCTGAAATATTTATTGATTTAAGTTCAAACAGGTTAATCTTCCTTAATCGAGCTGATAAAAATATGGGGTTTTTTTTATTCATGCTTTAAAGTTATTTTAAAAATCATAAAAATATCAGTAAATTGAAATACAGTTTTCAAACAAATTACATTTGAAAGAACACCCCCCACCCCCCCTTATTCGACAGTATAAAAAGTGTAATTGTGCGATATGTAGAAGTTAATAAATTTCCGACAAAAGCAAAATTGATTACTTAAGTCATTGTCATCGTCAATATGACGTCAGCGTTACTCACGGACATGTTTTTGCTTTTTAACATAGGTATATATATATATACTAGATTAATTTTAACACAATTATTTCAAATTGGTAAATAAATCATACGAGTAGTAATTTTCCAACTGGACGAAAAATGTCCGGGCCAGGATTCGAACCTGGGATCGCTTGGCTGAAGCCGCCACGCTCTACCACTGAGCTATCCCGGTCGAATCTGGAGGGCGTATGATTTATTTACCAATTTGAAATAATTGTGTTAAAATTAATCTAGTGTAATCACGTATCCAGCGTTTACTGGAGTTCCTTTACCTGCGATCTTTTCTGTTGAGCTGATTAAAATATCAGACCAGATTCTCTGATCAATAAGGTTAACTGGATGAATTATGCCCTCCAGATTCGACCGGGATAGCTCAGTGGTAGAGCGTGGCGGCTTCAGCCAAGCGATCCCAGGTTCGAATCCTGGCCCGGACATTCTTCGTCCAGTTGGAAAATTACTACTCGTATATATATATATACATCAATTATTTTATGTTTCAGTATATGCTTAATAAATTCCTTTTCGTTGAAATATACTAGTATTTTCCTTTTCTTCTGCAAAAAAAATTTAAATTAAAATAAAAAAATAAATAAATAAAAAAGATTCCTTAAAAGATTTATTTGTCTTTTTTTTTCTTTCAACGTAATGTTATTTGATTTTAAACCTTTCGTGACTAGCTACACGTTTAACCTGTGGTATAAAGTACGTAAAATCTTCAATTTTGACTACCACTATTTTCGAAAAGGATTTTCGCTTTTTTAATCACAGAGTGTCTGCCGTTTTACATAAGGCAAAAATTGTTTTTTTGGAAATAATAGTGAACAAAAATATAAAATCGTATGCGGTAACATACGTTATAATAAAGGCAAAAATTGTCAGTCTCACTTCGTATATTATAATCCACATGATACTGCGTAGCAACAGAGTATTTCAATATTTTCAACATTACCTTTTTTAATTTCTTGTTTTGAAATTCTTAAAACTCAGCAAATTTCGTATCGGAGTGCAGTTTTTACCATTAGACTTGCCTTCTACTTCCTCAACCATTTTTCTTAATATAAAAATTTGTCTGCTCTCAAAATTGTGCCACCCTGTGC
Source organism: Maratus michaelseni (assembly GCA_963931845.1). Classification (NCBI taxonomy): domain Eukaryota; kingdom Metazoa; phylum Arthropoda; class Arachnida; order Araneae; family Salticidae; genus Maratus; species Maratus michaelseni. Next base: position 343,577,502 of record OZ007588.1, on the reverse strand, counting down.
AGTTGCACATTTACCACATGCCTGAATACCGCCCAGCTAACATATATTCATATATTCACGGAATCTGATTTACACTGAAACATATATTTTATACAAACATATTTTAAAATGAATGAAAAAAATGTATGTTGTTCATTATTAGAAAAACTTATCACTGTCGAAACAGATGAAAACAAAACATAGACAAAAAATCTAAATTATTATTTTTAGAAAGCCATTTTAGATAATACGTAGATTTCTTTGAAAATTATTCTTAAAGTTATTCTTTTATCTTCCGTAAATACTGCAAATGAAAAAATAAATATTAAGAATTTTCTCATCACTGAAAAACTATTTTATCAGCCGCAAGACTTTTTCTCCATCCGATTTCGATAAAACAACATCAATGGAGACCTCAAATCCTGAAACCACACCAGAAATTCTTTATGTATTAAATATTCTATATAAATTGCTGGCTTTGGGAGAAAAGTTGTGTGAATTTTCTTTCAAATGACTTGAATTCTTCTGCAGTCTATATTTACTTTTTATTTATGATTATTGCTTTAGCTTTCTGTATCCTGTTATTTTCCGACGTTTGGAGTTATAAACATTTCCACAATCACCCAGAAAAGCTCTATCATAATGACGCTGCAAGCAATTTTAAGAGAAAAAGAAACAATGGATGCGTGTAATTATGTGAAAATAAGAACTACAAAGTAACCTCTAACATTATAGTTTGTTTAAAATAAAGTTTAAATGGAACAATCAACTATGCTCTACAGCTACACCTGTCAATCATCGGAAAATTAAATAACCCTATTCTAAATCTATTAATTGTAGTTTTTATCTATCTGAAGAAAGACTAGATCATTAATCTATGTTTTCGCCATGCAAAATTTTAATGTTACTGTTAATATTATTGTTTTTAAAACTTTCCAACGAAGTTGAAAGTGTTTGTAGATTTGGTTTGACTGTCTGTCTGTTTGTCCGTACTCTATCTTGCGTAAATATACTCGGATTGTCATGCAATTGATATATGTTATTGAGGTTTAGCATGGAATGTTTTGTATTGAAAATGAAGTATGTAGCCTTTATAGTTCGTATGTATTTTAATGATGTTACCCTATTTCAAACATATTGAAATTGATATATATCATTGAAGTTCACTACAAGATGCTTACTAGAGAATATTGTGTGTATAACATTCATCGTTCATTTACAGGGACACACAAAAGAATTCGGTACTGTATGTTAACAATAATTGCTGGAAGTGAGTTTTCCGTTGCTGAACGTGTTTTTAAATTTAACTCCTTTTTTTACTATTACTTGATGTGTATAAATTCTATAAATCATATACAGGGCGTGAAAAGATCTGGAGTACATTTCCGTTTATTGACGGAAATTGCTGAAGGGAAATTTTCAACTGCGCTATGCGTTTTCTAATTGAACTAAAATTTAACATGCTATGTTGTATGTAAAAATTTATTTTTTACATTTCATTCCATTTACTTTTCAATATACTACTATCTCTGGATTCTTTCAGACAGTCGCAGCTCCCTTCAACACTTTCACAATTGGATTATAGTTGGAGATAAAACTAGTATTTCCATCCTTCTTAAACTTAAAATCATTTCAAAGCTCCATGATGTTCATTTTCAGTGGATTCCATCCCATGTTGACATTTATGGCAATGAGCAAGCTGATCGCTTGGCTAAGGAGGGTTGTTGTCAATCTATACCTTCCTCTTCAGCCCTTACCTACTCAGAGCATAAATCTAGAGTTATATCTGAATTTTCAAAGGACTGGAAGGTCCCTTCCCAGCCACCACTGGTACGCGGGCAAAGAGCCGGGCTCTTCGTTCGCTAACAACTGTGACAGAGCCTCTCGAACGGCGATTTCCAGATTGGCAAGTGGACACAAGAAAAGTCTCTCATTCTTTGAGGGCAGAAAGATCTTCAAAATCTGCACTAAATGTTAAGCTCAACAGGCCTCTGCTGAACACATCCTGGACTGCTTAGGTCTTTCCAGAGAAGGCTTATATGCTTCCCCCCTTCTGGTTCTGGACTTTCTTAGGATTAACGGAATATTGGATCTTGTCTGACTTCGTCAGACAGTTTGAGGGTAAGCCACAACAACAACAACAACTAATTATCCGTCTGTTTGTCTACTTCGATAGAACTATATTATAAATATATAAAAACAATAATAATAAGACAGTATGTAAATTTAAACCTAAATCGTGTGAAGACAAGCTATTTAGGAAAGGAAGAGAAATAACAGGTAAACATTTTTTTTTAAATCTTAATTACTAAGTAAACTGATGAGAAGAAAAGAAAAACTCTAGATTAATATTTTAAAGGGAACAGTTAAACAATGCTCTTTAACATTTTTCAAAAGTTTGTTCTTAAGCTCCTACACATATTTAAGCTATAAAAATACACTGTACAGGAAATTTCTCATTACGAAAAAAAATTCGTTATCAGTCGTATAAGACTTTTATTATCTCCAATTTTAATAAAACAACCATTATAGAGATATCAAAGCCAGAAAACCCCAAAATTATGAATGTATTCTATAAATCTATCAAGATTCCAGGATTTAGTAGGTAAAACCATACGAGTTTTCGTTCGAATGGCTAGAATTCTTTCCTTGTCTGTATTTACTATTATTTCTGATTATTACATTAGCCTTCTGCATCCTATACTTTTCTGTTCTTTCAGAGTTACATACATTTCCACTATCATATAAAAAGGATTTGTCTTAATGACATTGCAAAGAATTTTCTGAAGAAAAGAAAACGATGGATAGATATATGCATTTTAATAAATACGCTTGAGGAAATATCATTAATGCAGTGTTAAAATATCAAACGACTTGGTCCGTAAATTTAATTTCCTTAGAATATATTACGTAAATAAAACTGTATACTATATAAAATACTCGCAAAACCCGCAACTTTCTCCCGTAGTTGTTGAAATATACCAAGTAGTATTCGTGTGTTTATTTATCTTAGAGGAAAGTTTATTTATCTTAGACGTTGCTACGGATTGTTAAATAATTACTAACTAAGCCACATTTTGAGTAAACTTCATCCTTATACTGCATTAGGTGAACATAAGACTTACATGAATGAGAAGAACTAAAATTAATTCATATAAATAGTAATTTAGAGTGGTTTTTGAAGGTTTTTTATTCATTTCCACTTTCATTTGAAATTTCGATTTTTCTAGGAACCGTTCTTACATCTTAAAAGTAACCACAATGCCAAATTCCAAGCTTCTAGTTATCAAAACTTCTATAACAACTATATCACAGAAATCGCAATTTTAAAACGAATTTTGTTCCTGCACACTTTAAAATTTCTAAATTTAAAAACAAAATGTTCTGTGGATGAATGTATGTCTCTAAAGTAACATCCATGTAAAATTTCAAGTTTATATGCCAAATAATTTACGAATCATAGTTTATTAGGTTTTTAGAACGTTTTCCGCTCATTTTAAATTCATCCCTTTTAAATTTCGACATTTTTAGAAACCTTTCTCAGCGAACACTGAAATTTAAAAAAAAAAACCACCATGCCAAATTTCAAGTTTCTAGCTCACCAACATCATAAAAATCACAATTTTAGAACATTTTTGCTTCTTCACCCTTTTAAATTTCAAATTTTGTAAAAAGTATTTGTACGAACATTTACGTCTTAAAATTAACAGACATGTAAAACTTTAAATTTAAGTCCTTAGCAGTTCTCAATAAACCGTACCTTATAACATTTCACACCTTTAAATTTCGATTTTTTAATCAACTGTTTATATCATGCATCTGCATCTTAAACGTAAACATATACGTAACGTAAACATACACCACTATACTAAATTTAAAGTTTCTAACTCGAATAAATCCAACTAAATCGTAATTTAGGACGTTTTCCGCTCATTTCACACTTATAAATTTCCAATTTTTTTAGAAACGATTTTTAGAGAGCATTTGTATTTTAAAAGTAACAGGCATGTAGTATTTCAAGTTTCTATCCCTAACAGTTCCATAGAAATTGTAATTTAGAACGTTTTTATAACGCTTTCCACTCATTTCATCCTTTTAAATTTCGAATTTTTTAGAAAATATTTTTGGAGAGCAGTTGTATCTTAAAAGTAACTAACATTACCAAATTTCAAGTTTTTAGTCATTTCAGAATCACAAAAATCGTAATTTTCTCCTGCAGCCTTTTAAATTTCGATTTGTAAAAAAAAAAAAAAAGTGTTGTGTGTGCATTTGCGTGTTAAAAGTAGCAGCCATGTCAAATTTCAAATTTCTATCTTTAACAATTCCATAGAAATCTTAATTTAGAAAGTTTTTAGAACGCTTTTCCTTGATTTCACCCTTTTTAATTTCGAATTTTTTTCAGAATCTGTTGTTAGAGGGCATTTACATCTTTTAAGTAACTACCATGCCAAATTTCAAGTTTCTACCTCCTACAGTATCACAAAAACCGCAATTTTAGAACTCCTGAACCTCCTTGGGAGTAGTCGTACAGACATGAAATATAGCCTATGCTAGAGCAAGAACTGACACCATTAATTTGCCACCATTACTTTTGAAATTGGTTCTGTAGTTCCAGAGAAACTACAAACAAATAAACGTTAAATCTTTATAATATTGATACAGATTTAATAACTAGCTGACAACCCCCACCCCCGCATTGTCCGGGCCCGTTGTAGTAACCTTAAATATACTTAAAACCAGTATTGGATGATTTTATATTATTAAACAAAAATCTTTCCAAAAGAACCTAATGTTGGGAACTCCAGTGCCTTCAACAATGCACATCCTCAAATTTGTATGATTTTATATTTTGAAACGGAAATCTATCCTAACGAACTTAGAGCTGGGGGCGCCACTGCCTTCGATAGTGAGCACAAGACGTGCTATGCTCACTCCAGTCTGTTTTTATTTTATATTTTTTAAAAATCTATCCAAACGAACCTAGAGTTGCGGGCCCCTCCGCCTTCGGCAGCATACACTGTAGGTTCTATACACGCTCCGATCTGTTTTTGAAAACGAATCTCAAATGTGTACTATTTTATATTTATTAAACGAAAATCTTTCAAAACTAACTAAGGGTCCCTGTTATAGTGATTGCCGAATTAATTTCTAACATTTTAATATTCAACTTTCAATTCTGATCCAAATATCGTTATTAAAGTTAAACATTATTATAAAATGCGCACTAGCTCCTCACTGTTTTAAAATGGGATATAATATCTTCCAGTGTATTGAGAATTTGTGTTGAAAATGTAGAGGGTTCTGAGGACATGCGCAGAAACGAAAATCCCTTTGAAAATGTTCTTAAAACGGAAACATCTTCAAAGGCAATGAGAAAAAAAAAATTAAAAAATCTCTGTCGAATCCCTGAAAGGTCTTCTTTTGAGTATGAATTCAATTTTTAAAATAGGGGTTATTTACATGTTATAAATTGTGTCAAATTTCACATTTTAAATTATAACATCCACTTTTGACTTTTACTTTATGTTCCTTGAGTCACAGCAGCTCAGAAAAGTATATAGTTATTAGGAGTTTATTCAAAATTTTAGAAAAATAAAATAAAGATCTTATTGGGAAAGTACATAAAATATTCACCTTTAAAGAGTCCAGTCGCGCGGCCTGATTGGCTGACGCCAGTGCAGCATTGCGTTTTTGTTGGTTTTTGTTTTTGTTTTGTTTTTCCTTTCTGCGTTTTCGTACACATTCGCCGATAAAAGCATATGTATGCAATCAGGGAAACAACTCTTGCGGTTTTTCCCTTGTCTTAAAACCACGAAGTCATCACCAAACTTTTGAATGTTTTGTGTTGATTATGTAGAGAAGTTTAAGTTATTTAATACTGTGGATATACGTTAACATTTAGTTTTAGTTTCATAATTGGCCTTTATAATGCTGAAGTTAAGAGTGTTCTTATACTATGAGCCTTCCCGTCAAGCCTGTAAAATATTATTTACTGGAATAAACATATCGAACTGAAACTACCTGCTTTTCTGACTCTGAAAAAACCTACATTGGATAAACATAATTGCTTTTACAACTCGAATCACGACCTTTTTTATTAGTGGCATGCTGACAACTTGTAATCCTCAGTACTAATTCCACTTTAATAAAAAGCGAATCGTTTATACTTCGACAGCAATATAGTATCACTCACAAATAATTGGGTGAAATCTTCAACTAAATCGCTACAATTTAAATAAAAAACACGGATGGGTGTTCATAATGCCACATATATATGAGACAAAATTGTCATTCATTTACATAACCATTATATGTATAACTAATCCGTGTATATATATATTTATTTATTTATTTTGGTATATTTAAATATAATAGAAAAAAATAGGGGAAAAGAAAAGAATAAATCATAGACGCATACTGAAATACACTTTAATATATATATATATATATATATATATATAAACGATTGTCATAACTCCTAAAGCAGAATAAAGTCGTAGAATAAATATGTTTTTACCAATGTTTATAATTTTCTACAATACTGGTATGGTGAAATTTACTTGAGGGTCGTATACATGTTTATTTTTATACGAACTTTGAAAATCTCAATTATGAAGCCCTGTGATTCTTTATTTGATTCGATTTGTCGTGCCTCATTTACCTTCGAATACAAATTCGCATTGCTCTATCTTTAAAAACAGGCAAAATATGTGTTCGAAGACTGTGCCAATATCGAGAAAAGCATTTTGAATATTGCCTGATGTTGCGACTAACGGTGTTGAAACAATGATGTAACAATAATTTGTCAACGAAAGTAGTAATACTCATCAGCAAATCTACAAGTATATCATTTACTTCCATAGTAATTAACGTGTATAAAATAGCAGAAAATATATTTTTAATTTTAATCTTATGTATGGCCCTTTAAAATTGCCAATTTTATTTATATGCTTATAATCTGAGAACTAATAGTCAAAAGTGAGAAACAAATTATATTGTTGGATTTTCAACTATGGATGATCTTAATGGTGACGAAAAAAATATGTTTATATTTAATAATTGAATTACATTATTAATTAATAAGTAACAGTACAAAACGTATTTATAAAAAAAACATGCATGGGCATTATGTTTGGATTTTACAAGGTGCCATATAAAACAAAAAATAATGAAATACATAAATCGTTCTTCGAGTTAGGCCCAAACATTAATTGGTTCATTTTTCAATCTTTGATATATCGCTAACTTATCATTCAAAATTCATGCCAATTTGTATTTCCAAATTTTTGGCATGAAGAACTTAAATATGCAATAAATTTTCGTGTTTCTATTGAACTTTTAAAAGTCGGGTTCGGTTTTAATATGTAGATGACACCTTATCCTAATAATATTATAAATCTCATTGTGTGCAAATGTTAGGCTGAAGCCAGCGTCAAAATGGAGCATTTAATGATCCTGTATTTTTGCATATACGTTGATTATAATCCTCAAATTAACATAGGCTGGTTTTTGTTTATTTTATTCAAATATTTTCTTTAATAATTAAAAATTTCATTATTTTCATAGAGAATAAATGGACATTTTCCCATACAATTTAACCATTTTACTTTATCGTTGCTAGGACTTTGATCGTTGCCACAAAAATAAAAACACGGAAAAATAATTTTTCCCCAACAACTAATTTTCAATTGAACGATTTTCACGTGAAAACTGAAAATTAAAAAAATTAAAAAGAAGATGAATTTCCGTGATATTTGAAACAAAAATATGGAGTATTTTTTATTATACATGAAGTATGAATATCGGTTAAAATAAAAAGATATTTTTCTGTCAAAAACTGCGTTATAATTAGAAGGAAAAGTGCAACAATAATTATATTATTAAAAAATAGATTTCGCTTGGACCATGGAACTATGAAAAGGATCCTCCTCGGCTTGGACAAATATGACGTCATAAATAAAACATGTATTTTCAAATATTCGTAATAATACAAGGAGCATGAATATCAATGTATAATGAAAGTAAATAGATAATGGATGTAATATTTAAGGTGAAAAACTGAAATATTTTTTATCGATACTGATTAATAATTAGCTTGAATACCAGTTACACACAAATGTGGAGTTTTCCGCTAAAATGTACGTCCTGATTGCCAGAAAAAGAAAATTAACAAGAATTGTGCCATTTAAAAGAGATTTCTCTGAGGAAAAAGTGACGTCATATTAGAAATAAAATGGGAATTTTCAAATGTGTTTTAGAAGGAGCGTGAATCAATTCATTACATTAATAATACAAGAATCGGTAAGTTTAGAAAGTAGATGAGTTTCACGTCATATTAAAAACGAAAAATTTAAATATTTGTTTTTAGCTTTTTTTTAGCTAGCGATTATTATGCATGAATATCAGTTACATACAGAAGAGAATTTTGTGCCAAAAACCACACCATGATTATTAGGAAAATAAAAATAATTACGATTCTATTATATTAAAATCTGACCGCCTGTTTGTATTTCGCAGAGGATGTCATAAACTCTCAGAATTTAAAAAAATGATTTAAATTCCGAGATATGATTATTATTTTTTTTTAATATAAATTTAACAAAGTTGCTCTAAAAATGGCAACTAAATTATTCCAATTTTGTGGATAAAAAAGAAGAAATGAAACGGAATAATATATTTTTTCTCATTAAAACTGAAAAAAAGAATTTATTTTCAATTTGAATAGATGGTGAAAGAAAAAAAAAATCTTGATTACAGTAAAAATTTTTAAAAATAAAAACGTATTTTCACATATTCAAAATTCATGAGTCAATTTATTCTGGAGAACAAATATCGTCTGTCAACATATTTTCATTTAGAAATAAAGATTTTTTTTTCAGTTGTAGTACAGCGCCTAGAATATAGGCGCTGTAGTTATAGATTAAACCAAGGAGGCAAATTTAAGCTCCATGCATTTAGGTCTACAATTATTTCTCCCTATTCACAAGAATTGAATTTAATGAAAAAGAATATACTATTTATATTATCTTTGAAGGATGGCTATTAAAACGTTTCACAAAGACGTTAAAAGTAAAATGGTTTACCAGGTAAACTTGACATATGTTTTTACACAATTCGCCGATTTCCACGATTTTATTTGGCCCGCCTTTTTTATTGGTTGCAGTTTCCTTTTTGTGATTATTTGTCACAAAATTTCACTTTTTTAAAACTTAGTTATGTCAAAGCCTCTATAACATAGAAATACTGTATTGTCTCCTATGGAATGTGATCAAGAGTTAGTTAATTATTTACGTTTCTAATTATCGGGAATGAAATATTTTGCTTAATTAATGAATTTATTCTTATTTTAATGATACGTGAACGAAGTCACGGGTAACAGCTAGTTACAAAATAAACCACATACAATTGTAAAGAATTTTATGCGAATTAAAACGGCACTTTTCTTTTTTTTCTTTCAATACTTAATTAGAACTGAAGTTCTAGGCATCTTTCCGGTAAACATTTATGTTCGTCCCATTGTATAAGGCCAAATTTATTAAAATTAAAACATACAGTATTGTCTTATAATTATCCCCTTTCTTTTATTTCTTCATAGATAAAACATTAAATAATTTAATCTATAGAATAGTGCCCCTATTTTTAAAATTAGATAGAAGCACAGCAATTATCACTTTTTTCTCCACGATTCAGCATATCCTATAGCAGAGAGCATAAAGGGTCCTGAAGGGTATAAAATTGTTATCCCTCATTTTTGCATGTATTATAATCAGTACTACAACTTTTTACACCTCCCTCATTTTACCAGAAGTATAAAAAAATATAAAATCGGAAAACAATATTATGGAGGGTGGGTGTGGATTGCTGAAAAAATTCTAAAAAAATTCTAAAAAATTGGAAAAAAGCAAAAATTTAATAAAATTTCTTCTCCAAAATATTATAAAATCGAAAAAGCCATTACCGATGGAACTGTTAAAAAGGTTTAAAAATTTAATTTTAAAAAATGGTTTCATGCATTTAACACAATCATTTATCACTCTATATTATACATAGTGACTCCTCATACATGGCTATATATTTTCACCCCCTTAAACTATTACTTTTTTAATAGTAATTTATGATTTACATATCCATCTCTTTTTTATTTATTTTCTATCTATATTATTATTTAATATTAACTTCTTTATCTATTCTGTTTCTATATTATTTAATACTATTAATTATTGTTTACTACAATATTATCCCTCTTTAAGCCTAATAAATTATATCGAGATTTGCAATAATAACTTAATCTATAGAATATTGCTCCTCTTTTTAGCACTTTCCAACCTAGTTGAAAAGTGCTTATGACTTCGGTTTGTCTGGCCGTCTGCCGTCTGGCCGTCTGCCGTCTGGCAGTCTGCCGTCTGGCCGTCTGGCCGCGCTCTAACTCCCGTAAATATGCTCGGATTGTTCTGCAATTTTTATATGTTATTGTCGTTATCTATAGCATGTTCCCTATTTCAACGGAAGTGTGTAGCACTTATAGTTTTATTACAGGGACACTCAAAAGAATTCCGTTACATTGCGGTCTATGGGAAAAAATCATTTGCGGTTTATTTAAATAATGTTTCACTATTTTAAACGCATTGAAATTTATATATATCACTAAGGTGCATTAGAAGAAGCTTAATATGGAATAGGGTGTGCATAGCACTTATAGTTACTTTACAGGGACAGTCAAAAGAATTCCGTTACATGACGTCTATGGAGAAAAATCGTCTGCGGTTTATTTAAATAATGTTTCACTATTTTAAACGCATTGAAATTTATATATATATATCTAAGGTGCATTACAAGAGGCTTACTACAGAATAGTGTGTGTATAGCAGTCATCGTTCATTTACAGGGACACACAAAAGAATTCTCTACTGTCTGTTAACACTAATTCCTGGAAGTGCGTTTTAAGTTACTAAACGCGATTTTAATTTTAACTCGCTTTTTGTCTATTACGTGGTGTGTATAAATTCTGTAGATTCTATACAGGGCAGCACAAAAGATCGCGAACACATTTCCGTTTATTGACAGAAACTCCAAAAAGATAATTTTAAACTGTGCTACGCGTTTCCTAACTAAACTAAAATTTAACATCCTAGCATATACAAATCTATAGATCATATACAGGGCTGAATAAAAGTATTCGGATATTTTTCCGAATATTGTATCTGTTGGAAATTCCTGAAATTATGTTTTTAAATATGTTATGCGTTTTCCAAATTGTTTACTTAGATGTTATCTTTTAGCTTATTAAACGGTATGTTTTGTAAAATTATTTTGGAAGCGTTAGAAAGTGCTACATAATCTATGCTTGACGCATGATTTTTCGTTCTTGTTAAAGTTAGATGGAAGTAACAGCTCCTATCCGAGCTTAATCGTCCCGCAGTGGCCCAGACGAATAAGCTCGGTTGCAGTCTAGCTCACCGAAAGTGAAGCAGCATCGACTATGGTCACTGTTTGGGAGGGTGACAACCTCTCTCGACTGCGGCTTCTGTGGGATCGTGTACACTAATGGGAGCTGGTGCACGTAAAATCTTTCGTGACTTCAATGTCCTCCAAGTTTGAAAACGATACCTCGGGGGTGCCAATCCAGGTGCATGTCTCTCATCTGGAATTAGTTCAAAATTAGGAGACCAGCTCTAGAAGTCCAACCTCTCTTCAGGCTCTGGCACCCCTTCTTTCAGAGAACTGCCCTGGCACTTTCTCTGACACGACAACAACAGCTCCTACCTCCTATTATTATTCTTTTTTCCCCATGATTCAGCATATCATTTAGCAGAGAGTGTGTACTTTCATAAAGGACTCATTTTTGTATCTAGTTTAATCATTACTACACCTTTTTTTACTGGTGAGTTGTGTCTACTATTTTTTTAGTATTTTTAGCTATTACAGATAGATTACAATTTTATTATTATTATTATTTCTGATTATTTTTATATTTCTTGTTCTTTTTTTATAAGTTATAAGCAGCTTAATATTGTCATTTTTAGGCTTAATGCTGACAATATTTTACGAAATAAAATATTTTTACTATGAATTGTTCTTTTGAAGCTCCGCTGCAAAATCCATAAGATAATCATAGTTTTTCATATTTGCATTTTTATTTTATCGTGTTTAATTTTTGTAGTATTATTTCCTTTCATTTTTATACTATCTCTTTCCTTGATTGTCACACATTTGATTTCATTTTAATTATATATATATATATATATTTTTTTTTTTTTTTTGAAAGGCGGTTAAGTATTACATAGTATGTTGTTTTAAATGTTTTGTGCTTCATTTTGCTAAAAACTTCTACACATTGCAGGAAGGGAAATTGCCATATAAGACTTGTCTTATTAAAATATTTTTATCAGCTGCAACGCTTTTATGCCATACCATTTCAATAAAACAACAAAAACAGTATACTCAAAGCCAGAAAGCATGCCAAAACTTCCTAATACATTGCATAGTATATGGAGATTGCTGTACGATTTCTCCGTCGAATAACGTGTTTTCTTTCCTAGTCTATATTTACTTTTATTTATGATTATTGCATTAGCCGTCTGTATCTTATTATTTTCTGACATTCGCGGTGTTATAAGCATTGCCGTTGTCATATAAAAATATTTTATCCTAATGGTAATACAAGCAATAATGTGAAGAAAAAAGAAAGACTGGATATGTGTAATTGCTATACTTTTACAAAGCACACCAAACAGAAAAATATTCAAAATAATAATAAAAAAATATATTGTATGATTTTAAGATATTAAATTAATACTCTATGTATGCATCCATTTTTTTATTATTATTAGGGATCGCCTACATATTCAAAATTGTACCAACTTTCATTTTTAGAAGTTAAGTGTACAGTATTGTAATTAATGACTATTTATACAAAATTATGAAGGGTGTTCCACTCTATCCAAAGTCGGATCCGTTAATAACCAGGAGCTGATTAAAATAAGGGCCAACTGGGCCGTAGATCTGGGCCTCCTATTTGGGGGGGGGGGGGGGTCCGTAGAATTAATGTGAAGATTTCGTAAAGCTGACACTTTAACTTTGTTTTGACCATATCTTGATTAAAATCGATATTTTCTACTTTTAGAGAGATATAAGATTATAAAAAAGAAGAAAGAAAAATCATGCGTCAATCATAGATTATGAAACACTTTCCAACACATTCAGAATACTGTAAAAATCTTTATCGTTTAATAAGGTGAAAGATGATATCTAAGCAAACAATTTGGAGAACGCAGAAAACATTTGAAAATTCAATTTCTGCAATTACCATCTATAGTCGGAAATGAATTCAAATTCTTTGTAAATCTGTATACATGATCTATCGATTTCTAATTATAGAACATATAATGCTAAAATTGAGTTCAGTTAGGAAACGCTTAACACAGTTGAAAATTCTCTTTCAGCAATTTCCGTCATAAAACGGAAATGTATTCGAATTCTTTTGTACAGCCCTGTATATGATCTAGATAATTAATGCTCACCAAATGCAAAGAAATTGTTATATTTAAAAACGCATTCCACAGCTGGAAACGCACTTCCAGCAATTACCGCTCATAGACAGTACTGAAATCGAACACTTTTGTGTGTCCCTGTATGTGAATGATAAATACTATACACAGCATATTCAAGCGTAAGCTTCTTGCTGTGCACCTCAGCGATATATATAAACTTAAATATGTTTGAAACAGAATAACAATATATAGCAAACGATTTTCCCCATAGACCATAATGTAAGGAATACGTTTCAGTGTCTCTGTAAACGAATCATGAATTCTACACACTTCATTTTCAATACCGAACATGCCATAGTAAATTTTAATAGCATATATCACTTACAAAGCAATCCGACTACAATTACGCAAGTTAGATCTCGAACAAACGGCCAGACAAACCAAATTCATAAACACTTTTCAACTATATTGCAAAGCGTTAAAATATATGATTATCTAACTATTAAGTTTTATGTATTCATGTATGTATTCCAACGGCATCGAAAATATTTGAATTTTGGAGACAGTATAGGAAAGAAGGGCCAAGAATTAAAAGGTAGTAGACTTCTTTTATTTTTCTTTATCGAAAAATGTTAAGAACTTTGAGAAAAATGAAAATATTGTAATAAAAATGTGAAGAAATTTACCTTGCATTGTTTTAAATGGTACACCACTACTAAAAGTGGTGAAAAGGCACATTAATTGAATCAGTGATACCATATGCAATGGCAACCACATTTCAAAGTAAAGAGCGTCGAATTTATGATGTTTGGGTGCGGATAGTGAACATTTCTTGCATTTGTCTTAATTTTATAACATTTCGCTCAAACGAACATCAATCTCTTCAAGTTTTCATAACTTTATCTTCAATTTTCTCTTTTTTTCAATTATCAAACACGAATTCGTTATAGCAGAACACCCTGTATTTTATGGTTAATCAGTGTATTGTGACCACGTGTTCTTATGTTATTATTGCACGGTTTTGTGTTCCTCATTTCGCTGCAAATGATTAAATTGTTATTTTCAATTTCCCTGGGTACACATACACGGTGCCTTAAAAATATAGGTTTGTGATATCGTTACATTTTATCTAAAAGAGGATAAATCTGCTTCAAATTTCGCAAAAACATCTTAATTATTTTTAAAGTTGTAAATGAAAATCCAGGTTTGATTTGGAACCAGGTATTTTGAATGATTAAATGGAGTGTGACCCTAGTTTTCTATATAGAAATTGTTGTCTTTAGTGTACTGTACCTTCTGTCAAAGTTTGCACCTATATTTTTGAGACACCTTATATATTTGCTTATATCGGAACAAAAACGACTCGCAACAAAACAATTAAAGCAAAGCCGATTCGTGGCAAAATAATTAAAATCAACCCGACCTGAAGCTGGACTCTAATCCAAGAAATGGACCGTTACTAGGCGCTTGTATTTACTTATCTTATGCAATAAGGCGTATCTCACATTATGTAGAAAGATTTAATAATCATTTCGATAATATAGATTTTTTTTTTTTTTTAGAATTACTTGTATTACTTTGCTATTGATTATTTTTACGAAAATATATGCAATCAAAATCTAATTTAAAATGAATGTGAAAAAAATGAATGTGAGAAAAATGAATTCAATAAATTTCGAATTAAAAACTCATTCTCAAAAATATAATTTGCATGTCAAACAATTACTAAGAACTGTAGAAAAATAATGTAAATAATAAAAAAAAAAAACATTTAAAATCGATAAAAAGAAATGTTATTTCAACAGGAATATATATCGCTGATAATACTTTGTCATAAGAAAGATAAAAATATAAAATTAAAAGTTTTGTGGAAAAAAAATTATTCCAAATTTAAAATATTTTGTACGGATTTATAAATATTGAGACTGAAGAAAATATGTTTTTTTAAATATTCCTTATGATGATAAATCAATGATTTGGTTAGAAATTAATAATATTTTTCAAAATCAGTTTTTTGAAAAAAGTTTTTAAAATATTGAAATTTTTGGGCTACATACAAGATTTTCAAAACAATATCCACACATTTTAACTGCTCATAACTACATTTTTATTTTTATTTTTATTTGTGTCGAACAGATTTGTTTTAAGCAAAATGGAGCACCCCGCAGAACTAACGTGATGTAAGGGCCAATATTGAGGAAACTTTTCCGAACGTATCGAATGGCCGAAAAGGTAGTATGGAATTCCCAGCTTGTTCACCAGATCCCCCCTGGACTTCTTTAAGGCTGTTCTGAAATCCAAACTGACTACTTTATGATATAAGGTCATTCTGCCTAAGTGCGACGTGATTCCCCATATTTTTGACGCATTTAGGATGTATTTGGCATTTTATTAAATAAATACATTTTTTAAAGCAGAAAATGGATGAATACTGTGCTTTTTATTCAAAACTAACTTGTTTTCTAGAAATTGAATCATTATCTGTAATATGTGCAGACAATATACGATTGTCTCATTTAGTTCATTTTTGTAGCATTTAAAGTAGTTAAAACCTAAATGAGACGGCGAAAGTCCTAAATGCGACAATGCATTTTATACATGTCAGTTCATCTTAAAATATTCATTTAATTGCTAAAAACTTTCAATTACTTAATAAAGATTTGAAATATATAAAATTGAAAGTTGAATAGCTGATTATTGAATCTACTTAATACACTAATAACTTTATTTAATAACTAGCTGACCCGCCTGGCGCTGCCCGATCCCGTGATAATAACCTTAAACAAAACTCAATTTTGTATGATTTTATATCTTTGTAAAAACTTTCAAATTAATCTAGTTTCGAGGTTCCGCTGCAAATAGTGTGTTTTCTAAACAAGTCTCTTTCCGATCGAACCTGTGACCTGGGGCCCCGCTGCCTAAGGCAGAGTAACCGGGAGTGCTCCGCACGCGCCGGAGACAATGGAAAACCAAGTTGAATGAGCCAAACCTCGTATTCATCAAGCCCATAGAGCACGGGGATAAGAATCTGTCCCTGGCGATTGATGGTAGAACTAAAATCTGTAAAACAATCGTAAACTAAGTTGAATGAATCAATTCCCATTGAAATTGAGCCCATAGAACCCGAGAAAATAATGCGCCGTTAATGTTCGAAAATGGTGCTAACAGAAGATAAATCGTCATAATGCAGAAAGAGCTGAATCGCAAGCTAAGTTGAATGAATCACTTCCCGTTAAAATTGGGTTCATAGAGCCCGACAAAAGAATGCACCGTTAATGTTGGAAAATGTTGGTAACTAAAGACTAAAATAAACTTTCATAATGCTGAACGAAGCTGAATCGTAATCTAAGTCGGATGAACCAATTCCCGTTGAAATCAGACACATAGAACCCGAGAAAAGAATGCGCCCCCAGGCGGTAGAAGGTACCCCCTCTGTAAATTTAACGAATTACCTTTAACATTAACGCGATATTTAATTTACAAATAAATAAATCCCCTCCCCTCTAAACTTAACCACTTACCTTTAACAATAACGCGTTTTTTTAATTTAAGGCTGTCATGAGTAAACGTAACTTGTTGCCGAAAAAGAAGATTAATATTCAAAAAAGGTGGTAGCTGGTAGCTAGGGTCTAAAGAAATTTTTAGTAGTTTATAAAGTAGCTGTACGACACTAGAACTATGTTAAAGAAAATTGCAAGATAATCGGATCATTTTTAAAGAAGTTGTACCAAGGACCCCAAGAAGAAGATTAATATTCAAAATTGGTGGTAGCTGAAGTCTGAGAAATTTTTTTGTCGTTTATGTAGTAGATGGAGGACCTAAAGAAGTTAGAAAACAATAAACCTAGTGAATTGGGCGATTTTTAAAAAAGCTATAGTAAGGGGCCAAAAGGGGCCAACTGATAGTTTTGAGAAGGGGCCTAAGGGGAAAAGGTCCTAGTACTTAGCTCTTTGGATCTTCAGTTAATCGAAATTAGGCATAGGGTATGGATTAATCATTAGAATATTTTTTTAATGCACCAAAATTTGGGGGAAATGCTTAAAAAAGGACCCTAGGGCCCAAATAATATGAGGTTGGTGGCCTGGGGAGAGGAGTTCAAGACAACTTTAAAGTTATTCATTGAGACGATGACACAATTAGAGGGGTGAAAAATTCATGGCGCAGAAAAAGTTCAAGGGACCCCGTACCGGGCCTCATGGGGCATGGTCTTAACTGGAATGTAGAAATGGGGGGAGGGGATAACTGAATGGAGAAAGCGCCCTAAAAACGAGGAAAATCGGATAAAAAGGAGGCATCTTATTAACAATTTAGGGCACAAAAATGTAAAGGGGCCCAGCGGGCCCGATTCTTAAAAAAGTAAAATTCTGAGCCTCAGGTGCATCAGGACCTGCCTTGGACTATCCGCACCCAAATTTTCAGACTTCTACGTGCGGTAGATTTCGTTAGCCATCCTACACAGACAGACAAACCCCCACATAGACAGACACCGACAAACAACTTTCTTTTATTAGTATAGATAACTTAAATAATACAAAAAATAACTGAGATAATAATCTTGAATGTATTATAATTAAATAATGCATACTTTACGCAATTTAACTTTTACCATAAATAAAAAAAAATTAAATTAAAATTAAACTAGTCGGATGTATCAATCCCAAAACTTTCTTCTATCTCACACAGGTTTCGCATATACTAAAAAGAAACAGCACCCATTTATATCAAGGTCTAACTGAATCTAAAGTTTTATTAAATTCCATGCATTAGTTCTTGAGATATGACTATTGCTAAAATCGTGTAAATCCTGCAAAATGCAGCATAGCAGTGCCACTTTTTGAGAGATTTAGATCAAAACCTAATCAATAACAATTTATGTCAACGTCTAACTGAATCTGAAGTTTGGTGAAAATCCGTGCATTAGTTCTTGAGATATAGTTATCGTGATAATAATGAAAAAAGTAGCATAGCAGTGCCCCCTGTTGGGAGATTTAGACCAAAACCTAATCAACAACAACTTACGTCAACGTGTAACTGAATCTGAAGTTTGGTGAAATTCCGTGCATTAGTTCTTAAGATATAGCTATCGAAAAATCATGAAAAAAGTGGCATAGCAGCGCCACCTGTTGGGATATCTACATCCAAACATAATCAGCGTCTATTCATGTCAAGGTCTAACTGAATATGAAGTTTGATGAAAATGAGTGCATTAGTTCTTGAGATATAGCTATTGCGGAAATTCAGAAAAATGCAGCACAGCAGCGCCACCTGTTGGGATATCTACACCCAAACATAATCAGCGTCTATTCATGTCAAGGTCTAACTGAATCTGAAGTTTGATGAAAATGAGTGCATTAGTTCTTGAGATATAGCTATTGCGGAAATTCCGAAAAATGCAGCACAGCAGCGCCACCTGCCGGGCGATTTTTACCAAAAACTAATCAGCACCAATTTATATCATGGACTAACTGAATCTAAAGTTTTATTAAATTCCGAGCATTAGTTCTTGAGATAGAGCGCCCACAAAATTTGTGTCACATACAGACAGACAGACAGACTCACAGACATTTCTAAAAATAGTTAAATCGTGTTCAGGACCTTCTAAAACGTATAAATCCGTCGAAAACCGGAAGTCGAAAATTTTCATGAATCCAATACTTTCTTCTTGTAAAGATAGAAGAAAGTAAAAATGAATCAGCACCAATTTATATCAATATCTAACTGAAGCTCACGTTTTATTAAATTCCGTGCATTATTTCTTGAGGTATGAATATCGCTAAAATCGTGAAAATCCTTCAAAATGCTGCATAGCAGCGCCACCTGCTGGGTGATTTTTACCAAAAACTAATCAGCACCAATTTATATCAGTGACTAACTGAATCTGAAGTTTTATTTAATTCCGAGCATTAGTTCTTGAGATATAGCTATTGCGGAAATCGCGAAAAATGCTGCATAGCAGCGCCACCTGCCGGGCTATTTTTACCAAAAACTAATCAGCACCAATTTATATTAGGGACTAACTGAATCTAAAGTTTTATTAAATTCCGAGCATTAGTTCTTGAGATAGAGCGCCCACAAAATTTTTGTCACATACAGACAGACAGACAGACAGACAGAGTCACAGACAGACATTTTCTAAAAATAGTCAAATCGTGTTCAGGACCTTCTAAAACGTATAAATCCGTCGAAAACCGGAAGTCGAAAATTTTCATGAATCCAATACTTTCTTCTTGTAAAGATAGAAGAAAGTAAAAAGAGGAAGAAGTAAATAATGAACGACTGATACAACATAAATGTTACTAAAGCTCTTGCTTCTCAGTTTGCTTTTAACTCATTTTTTATTTTCATCTTCCGTGTAGGCCTCAATTTTTTCTTGCATTATGTAGCATTTATATACGATTCATGCGTTAAGGGGACTCTTCATTCACGCGAAGTCACTCGCTAATGTTAATCCTATGGGGCAGTTATTTTCTAACATGTCGTTTGCAGTTGAATATTTTTAAACGATTTTTTTCTTTGGCATTGGATAGTTGAGATCAATTTCCACAACCGCCGTTTTTAGCTTTTTCGATTTTCTTTGCGGATTTTTTTATGAAGATACTTTTACTTTCGAAACAAGTCTCGAGTCTACAATTTACTTATATTTTAAACTTAAATGATAAAATTACTTTCATTTTTTTTTGTTTTCTTTTTCTTAAAATAAAACACTATTTTTTTTACAATTATTTTTTTTACCCCTACAATTACATTATACAAATATTTGGCATTTTACAAAGTATCATCTCTATAATAAAACCGTAAGTCATGTGACTGTCATCAACAGTTCCGGAATGCCCGCTTTACTTTTTCATATGCCAGGCGGCCATTTTTATTCAAAATTACTTTTTCGAATAAAACTTCATAAATGTTACATTTTTAGAAAGATCGTTCAAAATAAATTAATATTTGAGAGATGACTTACGTTCAATTATATATATATTCTCCAATAACTTCAGTTGAAATTAGCTTCTCAGTTCAAATTCTCTATCCATGAAAGTAAACAAAAAAAAAAGATTCATTCGTCGTGAAGGTTTAAAATATTAAACCATTAAACCATGGAGATAATCGTTCGTAAAGTAAGTTTTTCGTGAAAGATTTTTTGGAGCGCTGCCTGGTGTCAAAAAAATAATACGTACCAGTGACACAATCAAAGTTTACCATAATTATGTGCTATACAACTCAACTTCATTCTTTATCTTTTCTTGATGTAAACTGAATGTAAACAAATACAACTGATGTAATAATATTTAATGAATCAAATTTCGAAACAAATTGTCAGTTAATTTGGTATTTATGTATTATACGTGCAAGGAAGAGAGACCACTGAAAATGATTGTTAATCACCAATCATATTTACCATTATTAATGACCAATCGCTTTCAAAATAGTAATTTAATATACATTTACAAAATACATAACATCATTAAGTACTTTTGTGTTATTTGGGCGCAAATTTCGCCAATAGCATATTTAAAATCGCCAATACCAGCTTTTATTTTTCGTGTGTGCAAATTAGAAACGATACTTTGATTTTGAAATCAAATGTTCTGATGGAACAGCTGTCGTAGACGCACCGAGGCACTATATTAACTATAGAGTTGCAATATAGAGAGAAAAAACGGGTTGCTGTAATTAGAATTATAGGCGGTAATGTTGGCGTGGCGTATTTACAAGTTACGGATCTTAATAGTCAGTAGACATTAAGCAGAAATGCCAAAGTAAGGGAATTATGTAGTTATGAAAACTCCTGAACTATATCAAAATAGGAGAGCAGAGAAAAACAGAGTCGAACAGAGATCGGCATCTAGAAGGAAGTTCGTGAATTTTAATCAGATTCTACGCCACGGGTCAAAAGTGCTGACAGCAAATATGGTTTAAAAGAAATGTGATTATCAAAACTGGCTTAAGAAAGTTCAATGTTTCACCAAACCATACTCGAAAATTACGTGTTATAATATGCACCCCGATTATGTCACATTATTCAAGACGTTTTAAATGAGAATAATGATAGATTTTCTAAATCCCGTAATCAAGTCTACAGCCAAAGTTACCAAGAAACAAACAAACAAAAAAAATATTGGCAACAATATGGTTCAGTGTAAATGTGGATATTATTAAAGACTTTCACAAAATAGACTTCATTGCACCAAATCGTATTAACTAAAATATGCCATTTGGCAATGGATCCAATTACGGAAAACTACTTAATATGTTTAAGAATAATTAATATGTTTAAGGGAGACCAAACTGGTCGCCAGTGGCGGCTAGTATAAAATAAAAATACTGTTCAAGTATAAATTATATTCGATATATAAATTATTGTTCGAGTTATGTCCAAATAACCTAGATTTTTCTTTAACATTGATTGGTTAATTTTTCAATAACTTATATTTCACTAATCTTTAAAAACAAACATTTAAAACATTTCACTAAATAATTCATGATTCATGACAATGATAAATGTCCAACAGATTAACCTACTTCATTGCTTCTATTTATTAATAGCATATAGGACTATACTTCAAATAAACAAGATAAGAAAATATCTATTGAATAAAATTCTCGAAATAAATCCTCTTTCTTGATACCTTCTTTTCACCAACGATTATTGAACATAACTCTTTTTTATGATATCCCATCTTTGTGAGAACAAGATATATAGTCCTATTGTCAGTCTACCAGAACTATTAGGGTGGTAATAGGGATTTCCGGATTATGCAGAGACACTTTTCACCTCGTCGAGAGCTAATAAGAGTGAACTGCTAATAGACCGTCTCCAAACATATATAGTTTTATTTGTATTTCCTAGGTGTAAATTATGTTTCTGGTCGAGAATCTGTTCTTTCACATATTAATACATACATGTACATGTAATAAATTTGAAATTTACTATGGAATATAGCTTAAAGGGCCAGGTACATATTAAACTGACAAATTACATGTAAAAGTAACCCCAATATTGGATTGCAATAAAGCCACACCTGATTAACTTTTGAATATGAAATTTTAAAAGAGATATATTTGATGGTGATCCAGATGTTCCGAGACTTTTGAAATGTTAATAATTAGTTAACTATGTACAACAAAAATATGCGGTTTTCGGAGAAATGCTTACAGAAACATGTCTGATTTTTGTTTACAATCTTTAAAAAAAAGTTATAATAGTTGCACTTTTGACCAACAGGTGGCGCTTCAGTTCAGTCAAAAGTTTAGAAATGTTAGAACTTTCCAAGGTGACGCCCATCCCTTATAAATACAGCCGTCCCACGATTAAAAACAGTCAGCACAGAATTGAAGAACATTACAAAGCGTATCCTTGAAACATGATGACGCATAGTATCTTCCAACTGGGTCAATGACATTAGCTGATCCCTCTACACATCTGACTTTAAAGTCACAAGGTGTTAGATCTGAAGATCTTGAAGGCAGAGCGACTCAAAGCACGTTCCTCTCCAACTGTAGACCTCAGTATTGCCGTGTTAGGAACAGTGATATCCGTAAGCTCTCAATTGTTCATAAATGTTACAGATCAAATTGCGAAGTTCCTTTAAAATTCAATTTCCTTAATCGTCTATAAAATGTTTGAAAAGAAACGACCCTTAACCTTTTCAGCGGCAAAAAGCACTTCCATTCCTAAAATGTGGAAATAAATGAATTTAAAAAAATAAATTTAAAAAAAAAAGAAAAAAAAAGAAAAAAAAGAAAAAGAAAAAAAGAAAAAGAAAAAAAAAGAAAAAAAAAGTAGATTACATGAGAAAACTACATTTCACATCCATATTAAACAAAAAATTTTATAAAAAAAATTCTGGTGCTATTGTGGCATTTGGGAATTAAAATTAAGTGGTTTCATAGACGTACCACCGTCATTGTTTGTGTAATTATCGTCTGCAGCGAGCTAAGCTGCATGTTCTTTGATTTCATGTGCTCCGAGTTTATGTAAGTTTCTATTTCTTACTTTCCGCGTTTGGCAACACTCAGTGTTCTGTTTTGCTTCTTGTTTTAGAATGTTGTGGAATAAGCCGTGTGATGGCTCGCTTTATTTATGTGTGAATAAAACCGCATGTATACAGTCCATTATTGCATTTGTGTTTTAGTTAAGAACCAGCAGTGTGTGTATGTGTATAGAATAAAAACGCAATAACATTTTTGGTACAAGTCTAGCCGGAGTGCTAGTGAAAAAAAAAAAAGTGTAGAATGGAACTTTTTTCTGAACTGCTGTGTGATGTTTTTTTGTGGCGAAATATTACCTCAGCTTGTGAGGTAAGTTAACTTTGAACATTATTTTTCGTGTGTAAAAATAATTTGCTATTTAAAACTGTAGAATTGTGATGAGAATAATAGTTTAGATTTAAACTAAATTTCCTATTAACGTATTTTAGAACTAGTTTTGTGTTTGATTTAAGTAAAAATGAGTGAATTAACAACTTTTAAAACGAAAAGAACTGCTCTACGAAGAAGTGTAACGAATTATATTAAGAAAATAGAAAGTATAATCGCAGATGGTGAGATTAATTTAACAGAATTAGAAGAAAATATTGAACTGTTAAAACAGAAAGAAACGGAACTAAAAAAACTTGATAGGGAAATTGAAAGTTTAATTACAGATTCTAAACAATTAGAGAGCGAGATAGATACCGCACAGGAAATTTCAGATAAAATTGATTTGTGGAAATTTAAAGGTGAAAAAATATTGAAAATCGAAAATGCGAAGTTAAATAAGAATGAAAATAAATCTGATAGTGTAATTTCAGAAACAATTTTTGAGAATATTAAATTACCTAGATTATCATTACCTACTTTTGGAGGCAATATCACTGAATGGATAGCTTTTAAAGATCTTTTCAATGCATGCGTAAACAGTAATACGACTATATCTAATGCTCAAAAATTGCAGTATTTAAAGGCTTCATTGAAAGGAGAAGCGTATCGCGTCATTCAGTCTATTCAAATTTCGGATTCTAATTTTGAAATTGCATGGAATCTATTAGACGAAAGATATTCAAATAAGAGAGAACAAATTTTTGCATATATTAAACGATTTCTAAGTTTACCAGCAATTCAAACAGAATAAGCTATTGCTATTTTAAATCTAGTTGATAACATTAATGAAGTTATTTGCTCGTTAGAAGTATTGAACCAAATCATTGACAAATTTGGGGATACATTAATGACTTATTTAATTTTGCAAAAATTGGATCCTTCTACAAAATTGTGGTGGGAACGTCAGCTTAAAAGGAATGAAATTCCGAAACTTAAGAACTTAATTGAATTTCTTAAGAATTATGCAAGAACTCTTCAAAATAGCAAGTTAGTGGTAAATAAGGTACCTAAATCTGTATTTCCAAATAAGAGTAATGCTTTTGTAGCTACTTTGAGTTGTGGTTACTGTAAAGAAGAACATAGTTTAGCTAAATGCTCAAATTTTCTCAATTTGCCTGTTCAACAACGAATAGATTTCGTAAAACATAATCATTATTGCTTCAATTGCCTATCTAATATGCATTTTCTCAATAAATGTAAGAGTCTAAATACGTGCCACCATTGCTTTAAGAAACATCATAGTATTTTGCACATGGTAAACAATTCAAGGAATAAGACTCAGACGAATAGTGTGTCCCCACACGCACAAGAATTTATCCCTAAAAAAGTTGAGTCAGCGAGTGATAATGTTTCGTCTACAGTCTGTGCCTCTCATTATGAATCAAACGCAAAGAGTAATCAAAAGAGTCATATTTTGTTGTGTACCGCATTAATAAAAATTCAAAATTCTAAACAAGAATTTGTAAAATGCAGATGTTTATGTGATACAGGCTCTCAGAAGTCATTTATTTCTAGAGAATGTGTAAACAAATTAGGATTAAAGGTAAAAGATAGTTCTATTTCTGTGTCATGTTTGGGAACATTTAATACTGTGAGTAATGGGGAAGTCGATTTATTATTCACTTCTCACTTCAAAACTGATCTTAGAGTATCAACATCAGCATTCGTAATGGATAAAGTGACAGATAATATTCCCTATGTGTCTTTACCTTCAGTCATTTGCGATAATTTCAGTGATTTAATGTTAGCTGATCCATTGTTTTACAAATCACAAAAAATTGACATTTTATTTGGTGTAAATGTATTTATGCATTTAATGACTGGTGAAATTGTCAAACGTGAACCTAACCTTCCATTTGCCTTAAATTCGAGACTTGGGTGGATAATTTCGGGTACTACAAATTTTGAAACCCTGGCAACTGATCCAGTACATGTACATCATTACAGTACAAAAACTGACGAGTTAGTAAATTCATTCTGGGAATTAGAAAAAATTCCAAATGTGCAACCTTTAACAGTTGAAGAAAAACATTGTGAAAAACATTTTGAGAGTTCTCATTTGAGAGAAAAATCAGGCCGCTATTCAGTCGCACTACCATTCAAACAGGTTCGAGATATTTTAGGTGATTCCCGCCAAATGGCGCACAGAAGATTTCTTTATCTTGAGAAACGACTAATATCCATGCCAGAAATTTACAACCAATATGTTCAATTCATGAAAGAATATTTATCTCTGGGCCATATGGACTTTGTTTCGAATACAGATCGTGAATTAGAAACTAAACATTATTACATCCCACACCACTTCGTCTTAAACAATTCTAGTTTAACTACCAAATTAAGAGTAGTTTTTGATGCGAGTGCTAAAACAACAACGGGTGTTTCTTTAAACGACATTCTAATGGTAGGTCCCAAAATACAAGATGATTTAATTTGCATTTTATTAAGGTTTAGATTTCATAATATTGCCATAACAGCGGATATAAGAATGATGTATAGGCAGGTAAAAATTCATGACAACGATAGGGATTTTCAAAGAATATTATGGAGAGATAGTCCAGATAAACAAATACAAGTCTTTTGCTTAAATACTGTCACGTATGGAACTGCTGCTGCTCCATATCTTGCAACTAAAGCTTTGAGTCAGTCAGCAATTGATGAGGGTCTTAATTTCCCAAAAGCAAAGACTATAGTTTTAAGAGACTTTTATGTCGACGATGTTTTAACTGGTGTTGAGAATAGTCAGGAAGGTACTGAATTGATATCTGATTTGCAAAAAATGCTAAAAAGAGGTGGGTTTGAGCTACATAAATGGTCCACAAATGAACCATCACTATTGAAAAATACTGGGTTAGCAAACACAATTAACGATAATATACATAGTGTAGTGGGCAATAAGGCCACAAAAGTTTTAGGAGTGGAATGGCATCCTGATAATGATATGTTCAAATGTAGTTTTAGTGATATAAATTATCAAGGTGTCCCTACTAAACGAATTATTCTGTCATTTGTCTCAACGCTGTTTGATCCATTGGGGTGGATTGCACCTTTTGTGATTCTAACTAAAATGATCCTTCAAGAACTGTGGAAATTGAAATTATCATGGGATGATCCAGTACCAGAAAATATTGACCAAAAGTGGAAAATTTTGTGCCAAGAAGTCAAACTCTTAAATTCCATATATATACCTAGAAAAGTAATTTTGCCCAATTATTCTCGATGTGAACTTCACGGATTTTGTGATGCGTCAGAAAAGGGTTATTCAGCAGTTATTTACGTTAAAACTTGTGATAGCTCTAACATTGATGTGAAACTTTTAACAGCTAAAACTCGCGTAGCACCACTAAAACCTGTCACGATTCCAAGACTGGAATTATGTTCTGCAGTATTACTGGCACACTTAATACAGGCAGTCAGAGCTGCATTACATATAAAACCTGATTCTGTGCACGCATGGAGTGATTCACAAATTGTATTGTCATGGCTAAGATCAAATCCTAAAAGATGGCAAATTTTTGTAGCCAACAGAGTATCAGAAATCCAATCCATTTTACCAGCTGAGAACTGGAACCATGTGAACGGAAAAGAAAATCCTGCTGATTGTGCATCACGGGGGTTACTTCCTGCAGAACTACTGTCCCATGACTTGTGGTGGAACGGCCCACTATGGTTAAGAAGTAGTGAGGTTCCAGTGCATGAACCTATTCCCATAAATGAAGAAGAATTACCAGAAGCACGTAAAACCTTATCATTTGTAGCTTCTGAAACTGTAAAAGAGCTTGATGTTCTATCAAAAATATCTTCGTTCTCCAAATTGCAACGCATATTTGCTATGGATATTGAGATTCATCTCCAATTCAAAGGTAACACGTGTAGAAAGAAATACATCCTTTTTATCAAGCAGTGAAATTCAAGCCGCAACACGCTGCATTATTCGGATAGTTCAACAAGCGAACTTCGGTAAGGAAATTCAGTATTTAGAAGCTGGAAAAGAGCTACCTGCAAATAGCAGTCTCATGTGCTTGTGTCCAATTTTAGATGATAACAAAATATTAAGAGTAGGAGGAAGACTGAAAAACGCACAGCTGTCGGAGAATGAAAAGCACCCAATCTTATTACCATCAAAGCACCATGTGACTAAGATCATAATTAAACATTATCATGAAAAATACTTACATGCAGGTTCAGAACTTCTTCTTTCTTTAATTAGACAGCAATTTTGGATCATTACTGCTAGGTCTGTTATTCGGAAAATGGTAAGAGCTTGTGTTACGTGTTGCAGATATAAAGCTCAAACTGCAAAACAGATAATGGCTGATCTTCCAGCATCCAGAGTAACACAATCACGACCATTTCATCGAGTTGGAACAGATTTTTCAGGACCATTCATGATTAAATATCGTGCAGGACGCGGAGTAAAATCATTTAAATCATATGTGTGTGTATTTGTCTGCTTCGTCATCAAAGCAGTCCATCTTGAAGTCGTAGAAGATCTTTCAACAAAGGCATTCTTAAGTGCATTAAAACGATTTATTGCAAGAAGAGGGAAACCTTTTGAGATTTTTAGTGATTGTGGAACCAACTTCAAAGGTGCAGAAAAAGAAATTAACAAATATCTTTTGCAGTGCAAGCAGAATGAAGAAATTTGCAAATTTTTGTCGTCAGAAGAAATAACTTGGACATTTAATCCGCCTTCTGCTTCACACTTTGGTGGACTGTGGGAATCTGCAGTAAAATCCATGAAATCGCATTTGAAGAAAACCGTTGGTGACACTGTATTAACCTATCCTGAGTTCCAAACCTTGGTTACACAAGTTGAAGCTTGCCTCAACTCTAGGCCACTGTGTCCCATATCATCTGACCCAACAGACTTGACTGCTCTAACGCCAGGTCACTTCCTAGTTGGAACTTCTCTAACTGCCATACCCGAACAAGATCTAAGTCACAGTTCCTTGAGTCACCTTGATAGATGGCATGTGAGACAGTTCATCTTACAGCAATTTTGGAAAAGATGGAGCCGGGAATATTTGGCTCAACTTCAGCAAAGACCTAAATGGCAGAAAAGTCAGCGAAATTTAGACGTCAATGACTTAGTCCTCATAAAAGATGATAATCTTCCACCACTTAAATGGAAATTAGGGAGAATACTAACTGTTCATCCAGGTTCAGATAATAAGGTCAGAGTTGTGACGATCAAGACTAGTAGTGGTGTAATCAATCGTCCAGTAGTGAAATTGTGTCCTCTTCCTAAAGAAACTAAAAACTGTGAACTAAAAACTTTTTAATACATTTTTCTATTTTTTTGCATTAATTTGTTTGTGTTATTAATTGTGTTTTTTTCATTATAGTCAGAAATTATATGCAACTAACCACTTGTTGAAATCCCAGGGGATTTCAACGGGGGCCAGAATGTTTGTGTAATTATCGTCTGCAGCGAGCTAAGCTGCATGTTCTTTGATTTCATGTGCTCCGAGTTTATGTAAGTTTCTATTTCTTACTTTCCGCGTTTGGCAACACTCAGTGTTCTGTTTTGCTTCTTGTTTTAGAATGTTGTGGAATAAGCCGTGTGATGGCGCGCTTTATTTATGTGTGAATAAAACCGTATGTATACAGTCCATTATTGCATTTGTGTTTTAGTTAAGAACCAGCAGTGTGTGTATGTGTATAGAATAAAAACGCAATAACAGTCATTGAAAGGGTTAAATCAAAATCTGAGCAATACCTTAGGAAAGATGTTGCGCAATGAACTCATCTGCTTATATAACACATGGTTTAGATAATCAGAATAATAACATTGTACTGAAGCGCCACCTGTTGGCCAAAAATAAAACTATTATAGCATTTTTTTTTACATTATAAACAAAAATCCGACATTGTGGAAACCGCATATTTTTTTTGTACATAGTTTACTAATATGTTCTTTTAATAAATGAATTCACCTTATATGCTTTGCGCGCAGGATTTCTCATAATTGAATTGTTAAGCGCGCGAAATTTTTTTTATTGGGTAGAGATATAATAAATGTGTTTAAAATGACTTACACTGGAAAAATATAAAATTTTTGAGAAAAAAATCCTCAAAATTTTGGATATATTTTTTTTAATATAAGAATAGTTATAATTTCAAAATTTCTTACTTGATGAACATTGGTAGGTTATTTTGCGCATCTATATTTACAATCAAAATTTCATGAAATTCTTTTCGTTCATTTCTTATAAATCATGCGCGCAATGACCAAAATCAACGTTTTGAGAAAATTGATTTTAGATCAAATTACCCCTTGATTATATAAAAAGAGCTCAAACTTTTTTGGACATAACTTCCCTTCTAAAGCGAATGTTTGCATGGGGTTTCATTTAAAATATTCCTATAGAATCCAATATTAATATAATTTATTAAAAGAAATAAATCTTTTGAGACACTTTAAAATGTACCTGACACTTTAAAAAAAGTTGTATGTATATATATATACGAGGGGCGATCCAGAAATAAGGTTCCCATCAAATTTACAAATAGACAACATTGTTTATTCTCATAGAAATTTACATCGTTGGAAAGAAGAAAGTTTTCTCTATTTTTCTACATAATCGCCATATTTTTCTACGCATTTTTGTAGACGGTGCTCCAATTTCTGTATACAATGTCGTAGAACTCCACCGCCAACCCGTTGAGGAAGCGTTTCACCTCTTCTTTGACGTCATCGTCGCTCCGGAAGCGTTGGACACCCAAATGTTCCTTTACCTTGGGATTATCACAAGTGATAATCACTTGTTATCACTTGTTCCCCAAGATAAAGGAACATTTGGGTGTCCAACACTTCCGGAGTGACGATGACGTCAAAGAAGAGGTGAAACGCTTCCTCAGCGGGTTGGCGGTGGAGTTCTACGACATTGGATACAGAAATTGGAGCACCCTCTACAAAAATGCGTAGAAAAAGATGGCGATTATGTAGAAAAATAGAGAAAAATTTCTTCTGTCCAACGATGTAAATTTCTATGAGAATAAACAATGTTGTCTATTTGTAAATTTGATGGGAACCTTATTTCTGGATCGACCCTCGTATGTATATATATATATATATATATATTCAGTGGCGCCAACTTATATGGGCCAACTTATATAGTGAGTGTAGAATCCTCCCAATAATTGGCTAACTCGGCGTACCCAATTTCCATTGTTCTGTTTCATTATTAATTTTATTGTTTCTTATTTATTCATTTATTGATGTACCTATTTATTTATTTTTCATCCTGTAACAAAATTTATTTTAACATTTATTAGTGAGTATAAATCAATAACCATCTGTTTTAATGTGCTGACTGATTGATGTTTACCGCTTTAGGCTTTTAATTTGCAATCATATTCATAGCATAGTGATATATAAGATCAATATAATATAAATATTAGAATATTTATGAGGAAGATTTCAAGAGAATATATTTAATAAAATTAAATCTTTATACTTTACGTTAAAATATGATTATTTTGACTTCTTGACTGACATGATCATCTTTCCACTCTCGCCAACCCTCCAAAGAAAGAAAAATAATCCAGCCATGACATTTTACCAAAGTAGTTTTGAGCTCACACAATATTTTTCAAAAGTTAGTGCCACTGTTTATATCAGAAGATCTAAAAGTCACACAAGAAATAATAATTCAATAATTCGAAAAGTATAGACAGTAGCACATGCGATTTTCACTGAAATGTAGAGATAGACATAGGATTTTTGTTTAATAAGGAAAATCGTATCCCCACGAATAATTATGTTTGCAACTTACAAGTGACGCTTCAATTTTGTCAGTAGTTTGTGCATTGGTGTAAAGCACAGTTCACAAAGCAACTAAGCTTACAGTTGTTCAATTTGACGGATGCCATTAGTGAGAGTAGCTAATAAGACGCAGCAATGAACTCTGATGTCAGTAGTTTGTGCAGTGGTGTACAGCACAGTTCACAAAGCAACTAAGTTTACAAATGTTCAATTTGACGGATGCCATTAGTGAGTGTAGCTAATCAGACGCAGTAATGAACTCTGATGAGCACTCAAAACAATTTCTGCTGCAATTTCTATCCCATTTAAATAAAGAACACCAGAGCAGCTTTGGAACCACTACTGTGCCAGCTGTTGGTGATAAATGCATCCATTATTATACTTTTTATGCTGCAGCAATACTTTTTAGCTACGAAAATATCCCATACACTTCTGTGCATTTATGTGAAAACCGTAGCTATACATTTCGAATTATTGAATTTTATTTTATTTGTGACTTTTGGATCACCCTTTATATTACTGTAGAATAGCATTTTTATATTCTACCTTTTTCTAAAGGCGCATAATAAAGAAACATACATTACTAAAGAAACAGCTGCTTTATTTCAGTACGTGGAACTTCTAAAGGTTATATATTCAATGCAAATTGCATCTTAAAAGTAATAAATAAACAGTAAAGAAAAAGCGTTAACAGTGGATTTTTATTAGATAACAAAGAAAAGGGGAATATAATAAGAAAATCCCCATTATATAGGTAAAGAAAGAAGTATTAACAGTGGTTTAATGTATGGTTGTTTATAAAGAGAGATATGGGATATTAACTCCTATAGTGTAAAAGGTATTCCGCATATACTGCTCGGTCTTGACTCTCATTCATCTAGACATGAGCAGGCTCTTCTCATTTCGCATACGTTTATGCACTAGTTTTAGATTATTACTGATTTTATTTATCTTGAATGACTTAATCTTATAAAAATTAGTTATTCAAAATTTAGCCATTAAAAACTAATGGGATTTTTAATTATATATCCTACTCAAAAATGTCTCAACATATTTTTGTATTTTATTATAAATCCTTAAAAACACAGATTTAACAAATAATCAAATAATTCATAAATCATAGCAAAAATAAATAACCAAAGCATTAATCGGATACATTGTTCTATATCTTTATAGTATACAGGATTATACTTGAAATAAATTTAGTAAAGAAACACGTATCTATTGAAAGAAATTCTTGATGTAACGCCTCTTTTTTTATACTTTTTTTTCACCAACGATTATTGAACATAACTCTTTTTTATGATCTGCTATCTTTGTGAGAACAAGATATATAAACCTATTGTCATTCTTACCAGAACTATTAGAGCGACAATAGGGATTCTCGTCTTACGGTAAGGAACTATTCATTTCGTGGATACCTAATAAAAACGAAGTGCTAATAGACTCTCTTCAAAACATGTATAGTTCTGTTTGTATCGCTTGGGAGTGAGTTAAGTTTCTGGTGCATTTATTATTCCACTTGTTTTTGCATACATGCAATAAATTTCAAATTTACTGCTTAATGTATGTTTAATAGAGTTTTTTTTCATATAGTAACGTAGATTATCAATTTTTATTCCACTTTTTTTCGAAGGAAGAGACTATGTGTTTTATTTACATACATTATGACTTCTAAAGGTCATATATTTATTTAAAAAAAATACATCTTAATAAAGAAATAAATAGAAAATATTTAAAGAAAGAAAGAAAGGAATAAGGAAATTTGAGGCTATGTCCAAAGTACGGTTTGAATATTGACTCATATAGCATAGAATTTATCTCACGTAGTAGGTATCGCTTTCTCACTGTGTGTTGACTCCGATATATTTAAAAACGGGAATATTAATTTCATTTCAGATGGTTTATGCTACAGTACTAGATTATTACTTATTTATTTATTTTTAACGAAACTATTAGGATTAATAATTTTTAAAAAAATTATTAAGGGTTATATCTACCTGAAAGGTCGAAAAAAACGCTTTTTTTTTTTTTTTTAGGGAAATAAAACAAGATATTTAAAAAACTCTTTTTCTATTTTGTTTCTTACACTTTAAAGAAAATAAATTTATTTTTGTAATGACTTAATAAAGTTAGGTGTCCCCAGCAGATCCGCTCTTCGGAGATGATGGCGTTCTAGTAGCCATCCACGGTAATTACGTAACTCTGTCAAATGTTATCTGAAATTATGAAAAGCATAATGCTTTTACTCCGAACACGTAAAAATAGAGAGTACTTGTTCGAATTTCGGAAAAATGGATTTTGAACAAAATGGGGGCAGTTCAAACTTAAAAAGTACTGATTTTCACAAAAAAATTTCAACTTTTAATGTTTATAAAAAATAGAAAAAATCCTCATATCGCCAAAAGGAACGATCAGTCTCTATATAATAGAGTTGGTAAAAATCGGTCAACATTTGTAGACGATTGGGTGAGATTTGTTCGAGTTATCTTGATCACTGACTGTAAAAGCATAGTTTTGAGATAATCACGCATGCGTGGTAGCGTATTACTGCTTATTTTACTGTTTATTACTGTTAATTTTACGGTATAATACTGGCAGCTGGGATGCTAGTATTATACTGTAAAATCAACATTTTTTTTTTTTTTTTTTTTTTTTGCAGTGCATGATTTATGTATGACAAGACAAGGTAAATTAAAGCGGTGTAACTTTCTTAAGTTTTATCAAATCGACTAAAAAATGTAACTCAATATTCTTTACTAATTGTACTTTCAGAAAATACATTTTTTGAAAGTCTGTAGGTAGGTAATAACCCCTTAATTAATAAAAAATAGTATTGGAAATTAATGTGTTATCATTGTATACATTTAAAAGTATACACTGAAAATAAATCATCGAATAATTCCCTACCTATAGCGATGATAAATGATCAGCAAACTAATCTGATACTATTGGTGTGATATATTAATAGCATATTTGAATTATACTTCAAATGAATAAGGTATGATAAAACATATGTATTGAATAAAAAAAAAATCATGATGTAAGTTCCTTTCTTTTGAAACATTCTTTTCACCTAGGATTATTGAACATAAATCTTTTTCATCCTCTCCTATTTTTGTGAGAACAAGATACATAGGCCTATTATCATTCTGCCAGAGCTTTAAGGGCAATAATAAGGTTCCCCATCCTATGTATCGTATGGAGATACTATACATTTTGTCAAGAGCTAATAAGAGTGAGCTGTCAATCGACCTCTTCAAACCTGTATAGGTTTATTTGCATTTCCTAAAAGTGAATTATGTTACTGGTGCATTTAATCTTTCACAAATTTTTGCATGCATGTACTGGCACTAATTTTCAAATTAACAGCAAAATATAGTTTGAAGAAGTTCTTTTTTTTTCATATGGTAGCATTGAATATCAACTTTCTATACTACATTTTCTTGTAGGGGACGAGAAACGGGTGCTTCCATTCTGTTTGAAGCATTTCTAAAGGTAAAATACTCAATGGAAACAAAGTTGCCAGTTTGGCTTCCATTTTTAATCAGAAGTTTCGATTTCAGGCCGAAAATTCCAAAGGAGGAATTTTTATTTTGTGTAATCACGAAACTGTCTGTCATTAAATAGAGCAAAAGTTACTGTTCCAAAATTTTGGTTCCTATTCGGACTTTCTGAATAAGAAAGTAAGCAAAACTGGCAACTCTGAATGAAAGTTACATTTTAAAACTAAGAAGAAAGAAATGATAAAGAAAAAACCATTATCAGTGATTATTTATTTATTGCTTTTATGTTGCAATACTTTAAAAAAAAAGGGAGGAATCCTCATACTATTTTATCACTAAATTATCTCACACAGATGCAAGAGGTATCATTCGGCTGGAAATCTTATCTTCATTCCAAATATGAATTCAGTTTCTGAAATAGGGTCGTCTACATAGTAAACATTGTATCAACTTTGATTTTTCAAATAGTAACACCCACATTTGACAACATATTTCAGTTCCTCGGATCATAAACCTTCATAGAGTAATAAAAAAATATGTTAAGGGTTTATTATAAATTTCGGGAGGAAAATTAAAATCTTACAACAAAAAGTACCGAAAACGCGCAATTATTTACCAGAAGAATTAAACAAATTTATTTTTTTAAATAAACTCACTTTATATGAAACAAAGTTATAACAAAGTTATTAAAACAAAGTTATATTTATCCCTTTTTTCGGCCTTTTACCAAAAGGAATAGGTAAATCCTAGCATTTACCAAAGTGGTTCGGTAAAAGCCCGAAGTAGAAGTGTTTAAAAGCATATTTTGAGCTTTTACCAATTCACTTTGGTAATTTCTAGGATTTACCAGATTTCGGGCTTTTACAGTAACATATAAATTAAAGTTTGTCACGTGCATTTAACATTAGCATCCTCAAAATTTGACATCTTGTAACTCTATAAAGATTTAAGAAAATATGTATAAACTATACATTTTTCCGGGCTGCTTTTATACAAAGAACTTAAGACTTCTGGTCAGTCAGATCTCAAATTTTCCTCTCCTCCATTGTTAAACTTATGAGCATGGAA
Organism: Maratus michaelseni; assembly: GCA_963931845.1. NCBI lineage: Eukaryota > Metazoa > Arthropoda > Arachnida > Araneae > Salticidae > Maratus > Maratus michaelseni. The sequence goes on along the minus strand of OZ007588.1, from coordinate 343,541,332 downwards.
TACATTCGTATTTTTCAAATTTCTCATCAGAAAAATAATATTTTTAACTTCTTTTTGCTGTATACACTTCTTGAAAAATGTCACTTTATTTTTAAGTTGACAAAATATTTTTAAAATATATGCTTAATTTTATATTTTTTTTTGTTTAAAATCTTAGCATAGATGACCTGATGTGAGTAACATTTTAACACTTCAAATAAAATTAAGTATATATTCAGAAATATTTTATGAACTAAAAAAGAAAAAGACATTCTTTAACCCTTTCAGGGGTAAAATACTTCTGTTGCTATAATGTTGTAAAGATTGAATGACACCAGGATTTACAAACAACTTTATTTGAAAATAAGTAAAACCTTTTCTTCACGTACATCATAAGACCAAAATTTTCTGGTGCCAGTCTGGCATTTGGAGTTTCCACAGCCTTTCAAGGGCTTTTAAGAAGAGTATACAACAAAAAGAAGTTAAAAATATTTTTTCTGATGAGAAATTTAAAAAATACGAATGCATTCCAAGCCCGTAGGATTAACATTGGGTCGGGAAGTTTGAGATTTGACTGACCAACAGCCAAAAGCAAAGTGCCCAATGTGGGCGTTACTATTTGAAAAATCAAAGTAAGTACGAAATTTCAATATGTAAACGACGTCTATTTAAAAAATTACACTCATATTTGGAAAGCAGATCCTGCCGAATAACAGCTTTCGCATTTCTCTGAGATATTTTTGGGATAAAATAGTATGGGAATTTTTTTTTTTTTTTTTTTTTTTTTACTAATTGATTATTTTAAAAGTTATAAATCAAAAAGGAAGAATCATTAACTAAGAAACAGTAAAGAAAGATTCATTAAATATAGAAACAATAAAAAAAGATTCATTAAATACAGAAACAATAAAGAAAGATTCATTAAATAGATAAATAAATAATAAGAAAAGAACCATCCACGTTGTTCTAATTTATGACTCTTTCCAAAGAGTGATTTGGGTAAACTCATATAGCATAAAAGGCATCTCACAGATATTGCACTGCATTTTTATTCATTTAGACACGGGCAGGTTGATTTCATTTATGATAAATCTGTACAGTAGTATTCCATTATTACTTGTTTTATTCGTTTTTTAATGAAAAAAATGGTAAGAATTAGTTGTTATAATAACAAATTTGATTAGCATTATTCTACAGTAAATACTTGTTAAAAGCTGTTGCGATCTCTAAATGCTAAATTTATGAAAATATCTATATTTTATATTTGAAACAGAGCAAAAGAAAATCTAAAAAATATTTTTTTTATCAAAACAAGTATATTAATAAAGAAGAAAATTTTCGTTGCGATGTTATTATGTCGTGAATGTAAACAAATATATTTTTATAAAGTATCTTCGTTTTGCTTTACATAAAAATGACACCAAATGAAAATAACATATTTTAGAATTTTGGAAATTTCAAATTCTTACTTTCGCAGCTAATATGTACATTAAATTTTGGTGTTGCGTGACATAGACGTAAAGAAAATAACATATTTTAAATTTAAACGATTACTTTTAAAAAAGGACATATTCTGCGAAAATCTGAGATTCTGGTTTTATGTTGTAACATGATTTTTATTTTGGAAGATATAAAATCATTTATGTTTTATCAAAATTCGAAGTAAACTAAAGTTTATTGAGTACATACATATTTTTGGTTTAGTGCGATGAAATAAAGTGCAATAATTTTGTTTAGTTAGAACTTTTATTATTTAAAGGTACTCGGTACCTTTCATTTTGCGAAAAATGACAAAAATATCGATTTTCCAATTTTTTGATTACAATTCATACAAATAAACATCATGAAGATTTTATGAAATAATCTGCAACCCTTTGATTTAAACAACAACTTTCGCAAAGGAAATAGACTGCTTGGATTGAACTTCAGTAGTTTAAAAATTCCACTATAAAATGATTCTGTAAAGATTAAAAATCATAAATTTTCAAAACAATGTTTAGATTAACAAAGATGTTTAAACACCTTTTGCCAATCAGCACAAACAGTTTTGATGAAAGCGTCTCAAAAGTGAATGATTCACCAGACAACAGTATTTATTTCAACAATAATAATAATTAAAAAAGTGAAACACAATTTAAGATTTCACAAAACGTTAAAATTAAATATTCAATGCGTTAAAGTATTTTCTATTTTGAAATGTATTACTTTTATGAAAATGAATTACTTGTCAAACCGCTTTCTGTTTGTTTACACTATTTCTGAAAAAAGTGCTTACAGATTAAATTGTTTGCAGAAATATTGATATACATGTTTTGTATTAAAATATGCTGAACAGACATGATTTGAGGTAGAAGAAATTATCATTTAGTTGTCATATTGTTGTCGTATATGTTTTCCATTAAGCCTGACATGACGTTTAGCTACGGCCGGTTCGCCCCGGAATGGTTACCTACGCTTTCCTACACTTGGATTTTATATAACTATATTAAATTGTACTCATCTTTTGTTAATAACTTTTATTAAAATTGCTTTTACTTATCCTGAATTGAACTCCTAAGTTATTTATTTATGAACTCAATAATATTGACAGACGGTCGCAGTGAAATCCGTATTAATATTTTATAAATATGATTTTTCTGCGTTGTATACGTTAAAACCGAATATCATTCTTCTTTTGTTATTTTTAGTTATTTGACTTCAGAAATAAATCCATTAGGCACTTTATTAGTTGAAATTCGTTGAAAATTCCATTTAAAAAATGAAGCTTTCTTTTTCATAAACAAGTAAAGTGACATAAAAAGCATATATACCGGATGCCCTATAAATTCATCAAAACTTTAAAAATTCATTAAAAAGGAATAAATGATGCTAAAAAGTAGCGGTTTGCACGAATGCGATTAGATTTTTTTTATAACAAAAAAAGTTGTGGTTCAAAAATTACCAATAGATGGCGCTGGTCTGCATAATATGAAGCAGATTTATACAAATCAGGCTGTCAATAAAACTCTTCGATACACATAGACTCTTCATTTGATGCCAGCAGTATGCTACATTATGAGAACCAGCGTTGTTGGTTAAGTGCTTTTACAAGAACGGGGAATCAGCGAAGGCAGTCCACGACATCTGCTTCGTATTATGCATTCTAGCGACATCTGTTGGTAATTTTTTTAACCATAACTTTTTTGTTATTAAAAAAATTCGATCTCCCTTGAATTCATTTTTTTTTTTTTTTTTTTTTTTTTGCATTATTTGTTCCTTTTTAATGAATTTTGAAAGTTTTAACGAATTTGTGGTGCACCCGGTATATCGAAAGGCTTAACAAGAAAGTTGCGCTACAGAATGCCAACAATGAAATTTATAATGCAATAATTTGTATAAAAATAATTAAAATTCTTTATAATAGTGTGTATTTTAAGGAAATTTTAAGTTTATAAAATTGGAAATTTACAGAAAAGTTAATTTCTTTCATAATCTGATTATTACCTATAATCAGTTCGCGTGTTAGATTAACTGTTTTGCGTGCCACTTCGGGCAAGCATTTCCTAGGTTCGCAGTTTCTTATTTAGACTAGTACTTCTTTTTGTGTTTATTTATTTCTGTTTTATAGAAACAAAACAATATTTCAATATAATAAAATATAACACCTTGTAATAATATATAGTGAAACAACTAATAAAACTTATTTTAATTTATAATATGTTGTTAATTTTACAAAACAACTAATAAAACTTATTTTAATTTATATTATGTTGCTAATTTTACAAAACAACTAATAAAAGTTATTTTAATTTATATTATGTTGTTAATTTTACACCTTTAGCATTTAAAAGTAATAAAATATTATTTGTTAAATTGGAAAAAAAAAAAGTATATTGTACGACGAAATTAATCTTACAAAACTAGTTTTGCCACGATTTTGAAGCTCAAGTTCCACATTTTTTAGTCGCCAGTTCTTCTTTAAACTGCTTATTACGTTGTCTCTCAATTATACCAAAGACTAAGAAAAAATTAAAAAATAATAAAATTATAATAACAAATTCAAAATGCAAAAAAGTTTTTTTTTTTTTTTTTTTTTTTTTTTTTTGTTATAATTTGAAAAAAAAAATTCTTTGTTTAATTTTCAGGTATAATCGAGGAGCAATGTAATAAGCAGTATAAAGAAGAAATGATGACTCGAAAATAGAGAATCTGGACTTGAAAATCGTGGCAAAACAAGTTTTGGAAGATTAATTTTGTCATACAAACTGTTTTCTTTGTTAGTGCTGTAAAGTATTTCATAATCTAGGCCTGATGTATGATTTTTCGTTCTTGTTACATATGTCATGGCATTTTATTTATTTATATTTTAGCTAATTAACTTTTTGAAAATCTGATTCTTATACTTATAGAAAATCTGATTATATTCTAATATCTTATACTGATAGAAAATCTGATTATTATACTCATTTATGCAAAAGGCGTGGGAAAAAAATAAAAGCTTCAAAATATTCAAAACTGCAGAAGTGTGGCCTTAAAATTTTTACTTTTGTTATTGTATTTTTTTTTTATTAATATTTTTTCTTCATAAAACCATTTAATAAATGCAGGGCTTGACAAATGTGGTCGCCAGGTCGTCACTGGCTACCAAGTTTTTTCATCTGGCGACCAAGTTATTCAATCTTTCGTGATGATTTCTGTAAAAAAAAAAATTGACATAAGAAATGAGCACAAATGGCATTTTTTCTCTCCCCTACCCCTACTCGTGCGCGGCAAACAGTGATCTTCCTCTTCTCTCGTACTTTTAATGGAAGAAATAAATTTAAAAGGCATTTTCCAACTCATGCACAGAAGACACCTTTCTTTCCAGCTATAGCCAGCTAGTATATGTCACATGATTAGAACGTGTGGGAGAGAGGATATTTCAATAAAACGGTAAGAAATAGTGTCAATCCAGCCTCTGTGGCATCTAAAATTGGATACAATGCTAAAAAATGCTGAGTTTTTTTGTAAGTTTCAAATCTGACTTTTGTGTTTATATAAGTTGTCAACATAAATACAAGTGATTATAAATTTTGCAAGTTTCATTAGAAAACATAGTTCATGTTATCTTTCTAAATTATGTACTATTCTAAACTATGTAACTAATAATGTAAAACTATGCTTGTTATTATTTTTTCTCAATTCATAAAAAAACTCGTGTTTTTTTTTTTTTTTTTTTTTTTTTTTTTTTTTTTTTTAATCAATGACTGGGAAGAGGATGGAGGGTAAATATTTTTTTACTGGCGACTAACACTTTTTTCTGGCTACCGGATTTTGTTAAATTTGTAAAACCCTGATAATATGTCAAAAAATATATAAAATGCGCAAATAAAATAAAGTTTAAAGGGTACCAAATCCTCTTAAAAGTTGGTTGAAGACTTTAATGTTGTTCCCTATAACTAACATACTGGTCATATACACTTTCTTCATAAGTGTTTAAATTACAATTACATAAAATACAATTGTCATGGAAAACCACAAAATTTATGCATGGTGTTGAATACTTTCTTAACGTTAAAGAAGCGAAAACTAAAAATGACATAAATTATTTGCAGCCTGATAAATCTACTGAATCAAACGAACTAACCAATTTCTAATGTTTTATCTTGTAGGACATAGTAGTTTTATCAATTACTTTTGTTGAATTTCAATTGTATACCTGTTAAGCCTATCCAACTCGTTAAGGACAAGTTTCATATCTAAGGTCTCGTACAACTATTCAAGTGTCATAATTTTTTACTTTTGCTATTTCATGTTCAATGCAAAAGAATGCGTTTTAAACTGATTCAATTATACAAATTCATTTGAGGTTATTAAAAAAAATCTGTTTGAAACATAAAAAAATAAGAAACGTTAAAAAAAAATCAAAACAAGTGTATTATTATGGAAGCAAGATTCCGTTGCAATGCTGTCCTGACTGTAAACAAATATTTAATGGTAAAACATATCTGTTTACATTTTACATAACTATGACAACAAACAAGAATAACGTGTTTTGGAATTTTTGAAGTTTAAAATTTCAAATTCTGTAAGTGAAAATCTAAGCTTCTGAGTTTCTGTTATGATATGAATTTATTTAAGACATAAAAACAATTATATTTTATCAAATTTGAAATAAAAGCAAAATTACTAAGTATATACATAATATGCTTTGGCAATACCCCATACATTTTTTCCAACTTCATATACCCATTTACAATTTTTCTTTCTTGGTGTTGAAATTTCAATGCTGAGAAGTCTTTTAAGTTGATTGCGTTATAAAAAAAAATCTTTAAATAAATAAACTGTTGAAGTTATAAATACTTTTTCTACTTTAACATTTGTTTTATTGAAAATATTAAATAAAAGAAAACCTGAAAAATATTTCTTTTGCATAACAAGTGCATCATTATGGAAGAAAATTTCAATTGCGATGTTATTATGCCGTCACTGTAAACAAATATTTTTTTTTAAGTATCTCTGTTTCTTTTTTAAATAAAAATGATAACAAAGGAGAGTAACATGCTTTGGAATTTTGGAAAGATTCAAATTCTTATTCTCGCAGCTAAAATATACATGAGCCTGGTGTGCATGACATAGGCTTACAGAAAAATAACATATTTTCGAATCTAAACAGTTACTTATAATAACAGAACACTTTCTGCGACAATCTAAGCTTCTTAGTTTCTGTTATAATATGAATTTATTTAAGACATAAAAACAGCTATATTTTATCAAATTTGAAATAAAAGCAAGATTACTGAATAGATACTGTAATTTGCCTTGGCAATACCCCGTACATTTTTTCCAACTTCATATACCTATTTACGAGTTTTATTTTTTGGTGTTGAAATTTCAATGCTGAGATATGCCTTTTAAGTTGATTCCGCTATTAAAAAAAATCTCTTTAAATAAATGAACTGTTGAAGTTATAAATAATTTTACTACTTTAACATTTGTTTTATTGGAAATATTAAAAAAAAGAAAACCTGAAAAATATTTCCTTTTCATAACAATCATTTCATTATGGAAGAAAATTTCAGTTGCGATGTTATTATGCCGTCACTGTAAACAAATATTTTTTATAAAGTGTTTCTGTTTCTTTTTTTTAAATAAAAATGATAACAAAAGAGAGTAACATGCTTTGGAATTTTAGAAATTTAAAGATTCAAATTCTTATTTTCGCAGCTAAAATATACATGAGCCTGGTGTTGCGTGATATAGGCTTACAGAAAAATAACATATTTTCGAATCTAAACAGTTATTTATAAAACAGAACACTTTATGCGAAAATCTAAGCTTCTTTGTTTCTGTAATAATATGAATTTATTTAAGACATAAAAACAGTTGTATTTTATCAAATTTGAAATAAAATCAAGATTACTGAGTAGATACATAATTTTCTTTGGCAATACGCCGTACATTTTTTCCAACTTCATATATTTACGATTTTTCTTTCTTGGTGTTGAAATTTCAATGCTGAGATGCCTTTTAAGTTGATTCCGCTATAAAAAAAATCTCTTTAAATAAATAAACTGTGGAAGTTATAAATATATTTAATACTTTAACATTTGTTTTATTGGAAATACTAAAAAAAAACCTGATTAATATTTCTTTTTCATAACAAGTGCATCATTATGGAAGAAAATTTCCGTTACGATTTTATTATGCCGTCACTGTAAACAATTATTTTTTATAAAGTATTTCTGCTTCTTTTTTAAATAAAAATGATAACAAAAGAGAGTAACATACTTTGGAATTTTGGAAATTTATAGTTTCAAATTCTTATTTTTACAGCTAAAATATACATGAGTCTAAAATTGCGTGACATAAACTTAAAGAAAAATAACATATTTTCGTATCTAAACGATTACTTATATAACAGAACACTTTCTGCGAAAATCTAATCGTCTGAGTTTCTGTTATAAGATGAATTTATTTAAGACATAAAAAGAGTTATATTTTATCAAATTTGAAATAAAAGCAAAATTACTGAGTAGATACATAATTTGCTTTGGCAATACCCCATACATTTTTTCCAACTTCATATATTTACGTTTTTTCTTTCTTGGTGTTGAAATTTGAATGCTGAGTTGCCTTTTAAGTTGCTTCCGCTATAATAATAATAATAATAATAATAATAATAATAATAATAATAATAAATCTCTTTAAATAAATGAACCTTTGAAGCTATAAATAATTTTACTACTTTAACACTTGTTTTATTGGAAATATTACAAAAAATAAATAAAACCTGAAATTATTCCTTTTTCATAACAAGTGCATGATTATGGAAGAAAATTTCAGTTGCGATGTTATTATGCCGTCAGTGTAAACAAATATTTTATATAAAGTATCTGTGTTTCTTTTTAAATAAAAATGATAACAAAAGAGAGTAACATGCTTTGGAATTTTGGAAATTTAAAGATTCAAATTCTTATTTTTACAGATAAAATATACATGAGCCTGGTGTTGCGTGAGATAGGCTTACAGAAAAATAACATATTTTCGAATTTAAACAGTTACTTATATAACAGAACACTTTCTGCTAAAATCTAAGCTTTTGAGTTTCTGTTATAATATGAATTTATTTAAGACTTAAAAAAAGTTATATTTTATCAAATTTGAAATAAAAGCAAAATTACTGAATAGATACATAATTTGCTTTGGCAATACCCCATACATTTTTTCCAACTTCATATATTTACGATTTTTCTTTCTTGGTGTTGAAATTTTAATGCTGAGATGGCTTTTAAGTTGATTGCGCTATATATATATATATATATATATATATATATATATATATATAAATCTCTTTAAATAAATAAACTGTTGAAGTTATAAATAATTTTACTACATTTGTTTTACTGGAAATATTTAAAAAATAAAGAAAACCTGAAAAATATTTCTTTTCCATAACAAGTGCATCATTATGGAAGAAAATTTCAGTTGCGATGTTATTATGCCGTCCCTGTAAACAAATATTTTTTATAAAGTGTTTATGTTTCTTTTTTTAAATAAAAATGATGACAAAAGAGAGTAACATGCTTTGGAATTTTAGAAATTTAAAGATTCAAATTCTTATTTTCGCAGCTAAAATATACATGAGCCTGGTGTTGCGTGATATAGGCTTACAGAAAAATAACATATTTTCGAATCTAAACAGTTATTTATATAACAGAACACTTTTTGCGAAAATCTAAGCTTCTGAGTTTCTGTAATAATATGAATTTATTTAAGACATAAAAACAGTTATATTTTATCAAATTTGAAATAAAATCAAGATTACTGAATAGATACTGTAATTTGCCTAGGCAGTACTCCGTACATTTTTTCCAACTTCATATATTTACGCTTTTTTTTTTCTTGGTGTTGAAATTTCAATGCTCAGACAGTGTTGCCAGATTGGGGAGTTTTTTAATTCAGTTTATTTGACTATCACCACTTTTTTTTAAATAGTATAATTCGCCTTATTTTTCAGAAATTTTAATCTATTTTAAATAGGCCGAATATTACTTTTTCAAAAAAGTGGTGACAATCAAACAATCTGAATTAAAAAAGTCCCAAATCTGGCAACACTGTGCTCAGATGGCTTTTAAGTTGATTGCGTTATAAAAAGAAAATCGCTTTAAATAAATAAACTGTTGAAGTTATAAATAATTTTAATACTTTAACATTTGTTTTATTGGAAAAAAGAAAGAAAGAAAACCTGAAAAATATTTTTTTTTTCATAAAAAGTGCATCATTATGGAAGAAAATTTCAGTTGAGATGTTATTGTGCCGTCACTGTAAACAAATATTTTTTATAAAGTATTTGTTTCTTTTTTAAATAAAAATGATAACAAAAGAGAGTAACATGTTTTGGAATTTTGGAAATCTAAAGTTTCAAATTCTTATTTTCACAGCTAAAATATACACGAGTCTAAAATTGCGTGACATAGACTTAAAGAAAAATAACATATTTTCGAATCTAAACGATTACTTATATAACAGAACACTTTCTGCGAAAATCTAAGCTTCCGAGTTTCTTTTATAAGATGAATTTATTTAAGACATAAAAACAGTTATATTTTATCAAATTCGATATAAAACAAGATTTTTGAGTAAATACATAATTTGGCTTGTACATTTTTTTCAAACTTTCATAAATTTACGACTTTTTCATCTTGTTGTTGAAATTTTATTTCTGGAATGCATTGTAAGTTGATTCAAAAACATAAAAATTCAAATAAATGAAATGTCATAAATAAATTTACAACTTCAACATTTGTTCTATTGGAAAGATATATATAAAAAAGGAAAACCTGAAAAATATTTCTTTTGCACAGAAGTGTATCATTATGGATGAAAATTTCAGTTGCGATGTTATTATATATGCCGCCAATGTAAAAACAAATATTTTTTTACAAAGTATCTCTGTTTCTTTTTAAAATAAAAATGATAACAAAAGAAAGTAACGTATATTTTGGAATTATGGGAATTTAAAGTTTCAAATTATTATTTTCGCCGATAAAATATACATTAAATTTTGTTGTTGCGTGACACTGACGTTTAAAAAAAATAATATACCATATATTCGGCGTATAACACGTTCTGGTGTGTAACACGCACCCTTTCTTTGAAAAAAAACTTTATGAAATTTGTAACAAAAAAAAAAGAAAAAAAAAACATTTAAAAGTATAATGGTTAGTATTTTTCAGAGTTGGGCAAATTTGTAATTGCAATTATCTGCAATGTAATTACAATTTAATTGTATGTAATTAATTGTAGTTACAATTACATGCCGTAAAAAATTCTTGCAGCACTGTAGCCGGAACACCCCCTCCCCCTAAATCCCATTATTTGATGAAATTCCTGCGCTTGAATGTATGTAATTATAATCAATTACATAAAATCATACTGCAACTACATTGCAGATAATTGCAATTACAAATTGACCCAACCCTGGTATTTTTCATGGGATCCGTTACCAAGCATTTTTAACCCTTCCAGAGCACACTGGATCATTTTGACCAGCAAAATTTCATTCACCTTTTTTAGTACCTTTTCACCTTCTTTTACCATTACCATAGCATTTATCATTTACCCTTTTTAGCAGATTTTACTACAACAACTGAACTTTAAAATTCCGTTAGAGATTTTAATTTATCAAAAAAATTGAATTTTTAGTGAGACTTTTAAGTCAAATTGTCATTTTTGAAACATAGCCCTGTTTAAATGAATTTTCCTCTATTAAAATTAATTCATTTTTTTAAATTAATGAAACGCTTTTAAGGGGTTGTGCATATATAACGTTATCACTGTAGAGGGGAGGGTGGTCTGGCTCTTGATATCGTAAGATATCTCTAGGGAAAGAGGGGGTGTTTTTTTTATCATTTTTGATGCAACCAAAATTTTCTTTTTTTTTTTTTTTTTCATTCCAAAATTTGGAATACTTTCATCTTTTGGTATTCTTACTCTTCTGCCATTTGCGCATATATTCCGTTGTGGGAGAAATCATGTTTAAAATTATACTTATTGTGTTTACTAGTAAAGAAAAGAGAACGAATGTTATTTACCTGTTTTGTTGAAAATAAATTCTGTTTGCCCCTTCCCCGTGGAGAAGCAAGTGCAATAAAACAATATTACTGGTGAATGCATTATGTAACACAACTCTATTGTTAAATACTTTTAAATAGTAACTATATATTTAAAGTGTTATTTGATATAAAGTTATTTCATATATAATAGTGATATACTATTGACTTCTTCTCTTCTTTTAAGTCAGTAAAGTATGTGAATAATAAATGTATAATCATATCTGTCTGTCACTGCAAACTTATAAAAAGAAAAAGAAAGAGAAAAATTGTAAAAATATAAAGAATTTTTAGACATGGATAACGATATCATTAGAAAGGAGGAGGGGGTGTCCGACCGTCCGAGAGGAATGATAACGAACGATATCGTAAAGGGGAGAATTAAATTACCTAAAAGTTGATAACGTTACATGTGAACAGCTCCTAAAGTACAGTTCAAAACTTATAAAAAACTATAATAATATCTAAACATTTGGTGAAAACTGGCGGAAATATAGATTGAGGAAAATTAGCTCCGGTGAAATTGATCCGGTATGCCGCGGGTTATAAAAAAATGAGGTTTTAAAGAAAGGTTATCCACATAAAGTACGCAATAATAGCATATTTTTTAATGTACAAATTTCAATTATTTTGATCATCTGTTTTTCTTAATTTTTAATAGGTCATTTTTAATACTTGCGTACGACGCGCAACTGTAAAGTTCGATCAATGTTCTTGTATACCAAAGTGCGCGCAATGCGCCGGAATAGTATAACATATTTTCAAATCTAAACAATTACTGTTACAAAAGGGCACTTTCTGCGAAAATCTAAGTTTCTGAGTTTCTGTTGTAACATGAATTTATTTAAGGCATAAAATCAGTTGTTTTATCAAACTCGATATAAAATCAAGATTATTGAGTAGATAGATAGGCTTGGCAACATCCCCTACATCTTTTCAAACTTATTAAATGTACGCTGTTTCTTTCTCGCGGATTCAAATTTCAATGCTGAGATACATTTTAACTTGATTCAACCATAAAAATTCTCTTTAAATAAATGAACTGTCGAATTTATAAATAAATTTATAACGTTACATTTGTTCTCTAATGGATATATTTATTTTTTAAAAAAAAGAAAAAAAAAGAAAATCTGAAAAATATTTATTTTTTAAAACAAGCGTATCATTATTGAAACAAATTTTAGTTGCGATGTTCTTATGATGGGACTGTAAAGAAATATTTTTTTTATAAAGTATTAAAGTATCTCCGTTTGATTTTAAATAAAAATGACAACAAAAGAGAAGAGCGTGTTTTGGAATTTTGGAAATTTAAATTTTCAAATACTATATTTTTCAGCTAAAATATACATGAAATGCGGTGTTGCGTGACTTAGGCGTACAGAAAAATAATATATTTTCGAATCTAAACGATTACTTTTATAAAAGAACACGCTCTGCGAAAACCTAAGCTTCTGAATTTCTGTTGTAACAGGAATTCTTTAAGACATAAAATCAGTTATATTTTATCAAATTCGAAATAAAAATAAACTTATTAACATCTTCGCTGCTGAAATAAAATATAATTGATTATTTCTTCTCCAATTTGACTTCAGAGCAAGAGTTTTAATCTATTTGCATTATTTGCGTCTTAGACATCGAAGTATATCATTCCGAGATCGAAATTGCAATTATGTACGAGTATCACTAATAAAACGTGGGAAAACGGACTAGGATTTTTAGTTTAGCGTAGAAATATAAAGTGCATTAATTATTACTAGCAGGCTACGCTCGCTTCGCTGATCGATTTTTTCAAACGAACCTCGAATGATTAAAACATATTTTAGTTCCACCTTCCACCGCCAGGGGTGTACGTATTATTAGTACTTGTACATATATATATATATATATATATATATATAACTTATTAATACGTATAGAACCTAATTACTACGTAATTAGGTGGTCCTGCGTCGCTTGCAAAATTCATCTCTTCCCAGTTCTTTAATCCACAGTCACGTCAAACAATACTCACAAAAATACGCTAGTTGTCTACGGAAATTTCGTTATACAAACATACATACATACATTTGAATACAAACATGAGTACACATTAATACATAGATACATACATGTAATGAATACATACATGATACTATATTTTTCTCGATTTTTTTGTTTAGTATCCGCAGGCATGCGGCGAGTACAGAAGTACCCATATTCGTATTCTCCGTATTCATGTCTGATTTCTTTCTCTCTTTCCTTTTTTTCTTTTTTTTTTGTTAAATATAAAATATAAACTAAATTGCATCGATTTGGAAGTTACAAAGAATAAAAGGTCTAATTTGGCTACCTATCAGCTCGCACTTTCAACGAAAAAAAAACATGTGGTCGTTACGTAAGAAAGAAGTAGCATTCCTTGAAGCATGTATTTTGAGTGCATAATCGCATTTTGAGAATTATCTTCAATTACTTTACACGTCTTTTGAAAGACACTGAACTTCTAAAAGTCAATCTATATTATAAATCACAAATATTGTGCATCAGTAACGTTGACGTCATAACGATGTGGACCGAGGCTAACGAAAAAGACAGGCTACCGCGGTACATTCCACTTACCTTTTTTTTACAGACCGCTAGAGTAACGTGATGCTATTTTCGTACACCTGCATTGGTGCATTCGAGCATCACGTGACTCCCGCGGTCTGTAAAAAAAGATACGCGTAAAGCACCGCGATAGCCTTTCTTTTTCGTTAGCCTCGATGTGGACAACCTTGAGTTTAAACAGCATAAGGTACAACAATAGAGCTAATGTTTTAATTAATAACAAAATGGCGAGTTTTTGGGCTTGACTTTGCACTTTATTTTCTTTTCTTTTCAGAAAGTAGCTAATTTTTTTCAAAAATTAAGTAATATTACGGGCCGATTTTTACAAAACTTAGATTTTCGGATTCAAAAAAAACTCTATATATGTGTGGTGAGTTTTAAATCGATAATACCTCAAATACTTTTCTTAATATTCGCAAATTAGTAAAAACAAACCACTCGTTGCCATCGGCAAAAAAGAAATAACCACTATTTTGCCGCCACGTATCTTAGCGATATATACATATAGGTATTATATCACTTGCTGCTTTAATTATTTAAGATTGCTGATAAACTTTAAGACTGATCCATATAGCTTACAATGCTGGTCACTCGCAATTTCTTAATGAATGTTGAAATTGCAACTAAATAGACACAACTGTAATGAAAAACTGGAAGAAAATTCAAGTATGGGTATTCAATTGTTTTAATGCGCAAATGAAATGAAATAGAAAATCTACACCCAGAAAAAGGAATTGATTAAAACTACAAAACATGTTTTGTTGAGTACATTTTGGTTGTTTTAGCAAAATTCAAGTAAAATTGAACCATTTTACTTGAATTAACAAAACATTTTTCGCTAACGATACAAAAATTTTTTTTGGAATTGCAAAAAAAAATTTTTTTTGTTGATTCAAACAAAATTTTTATTGACCTATATTTAAACAAAAAGTTTTGTTGGGTCAACCAAATTTTTGTTGATTCAACAAAACTTTTTTCTGGGTGTATTTATTCAAATTTGAACTTTCATTATTTAAAACTGCTGAAAAACCCTAAAACTGGTCCATATAACTTCTATACAGCCAATTCTACACTCAATATACCCAGTAACTAATATAATCCCAAACACTTTTTTTTAAATGTGTGAAATTGCAACTAATTAAAATACAATTGTCGTGAAAAACTGGAGCAAAATTTTATTATGATGATTAATACTTCTCAACTTTCCAGGAAAATAAGAATTAAACATGACTATAGTTCCGATAATGAATTATTTACAATTCCAATTATCAACTGTAGCAGAAGATATAGACCGATTTCTAATGTCTTATATGGCAGAACATAATGCAGGATGGACCCAAAGTTCTTAAAATCTTTATAATTCAATAATAAATCAAGTAATTAGCGTACAAAAGTGCGGTTAGGACGAAAATGTTTCTCATGATCGAAAGTTTTGTTTAAACAAATACTATAATTAATTCAATGACTGTCCATAGATAGTGTTACACCTGCAAAGTTACCAAAAAAATGCCTCACAAACTTAAGATAAGCCAACAACAAATCACTGATGGCGCCAGTTATTCTCATATTTAAAATATCATTTTGGTTATGTATGCCTTCTTTTTTTCTTTTTTTTTTTTTTTTTTTTTTGGGGGGGGGGGGTATAATTTTTGACGCTGTGGCTCAGAAAGGTTGAAATTTAAACTAAAAAACACAACTTAAAACAAAGTATGTGCAAAACTAATCCGATTAATGTTGAATGAGAATAAATTTTTATGATAAGGATAATTTTTTATTAAAATTAGTTGAAATATATTAAAAATGTGATTAAAAGATTAATTACAGAATTAAAGAAAAATAATACGGGTCTTAAAAATTGTTCACCTTTTTTTTTTAGCGCTCTTTACAAATGAGCACATGTTAGCTTTTGATGGGTGGTTCCGTTAACTGCCTCCACATTTTTCATTAAATATGTAATTGATCTTTTAAATACGTTTTAAAAATATTTTAACTAGTTTTAGTAAAAAATAATTTTCGGTTTTACTTCGATTTATTTCTGCGTGAGTCACTTTAATATAAGTTATGGCTTCTTAATTTATGTTCTCTAGAAGCACATCTAGTGGCGTCATCTGCGATAAAATATTTGCTTATCTTAAGATTTTTATACATTTTTAGGTAGCTTTGCAGGTGTAGCGACATCTATGGACAGGTTATTGAAACTATTTGTTGTGTTTGCTTATACAAAACCTAAAAAAATATTTTATAAGAAGCATTTTGGTCTAAACCACAATCTCGCGCGGCAATTATTTGATTTTTAATTGGATTTTAAAATGTGTCAAGCACTTTTGGTTTATCGCGTAGTTTTCTATTAGAATTTTGCACCCAACATACATGACACATCCGCACATGCCACTAATTGAGACAGTGTTGCTAAGTTGGAGAATTTTTTTATGTAAAATATCTAGCGTTATTTCACAATAGTAATCTTCGTTTTATTTGATAATTCTCCCGTAATTTTAACTTTTACGAATAAGAAACTTGTGAAATTCAACTTAATTATATAGCGTTTGTAAACTTCTAATTTTTAACTTTCTCCTTTCTGTTGCTATAATTAAAAATGTTCTTGTTCTGCATTAATGTTTAATACACTATCCCTTTAAGACACTTTCCATCCATTTAATCGTGAAATAGAACAGGGACGATAAGGAAAATTACCACCTATTTTTAGGCAAGTCATGTTAAGCCTAAGTGGTAACCACAATGTTAATTGATTTTTAGTAACAGTTATTTACATTAAACGAAATAACAAAAAAGTTTTAATTTACCTCTAAAAATTCAGGGATAAATCTTGGGGACGGTAAGACTACCAATAAACCCACAATGCAACAATAAACCCAATATATAAATGCTTATTTAAATTCTGCAGATAATTTCCTGTGAAAGAACAACATACATTATTTTTCGAACATAGTTCTGTATGAGAAAAAAATTGAAAATGAGTCTGTGGCTGCTCCTGGAGTGATTTTCTGCATAAATTTAGCAATAAAGTACGGTAAGGAATCTGAAATTCTGTGACAGAGTTTAAAAAATAATAATAACCGTAAAAATGTGTGTAGCCTAATTTTTTTTACATATCTTTATAAAACAATAGCTCAAGTTTCGTTAAAAAATTCAATAGAAGTACTTTTCTTGAAACCATTTTATCCAGACAGCTCCAAACTTAAAAAGCAGCATGTTTTTTGTGTTAAGATGGGGGGATAAGGGACGTTAATTAATTCAATACTACATTTTGAACCCCAAAATCGTTCAATACTTATTTATCTCGTTATTGTTATACAATCATGCAAAATCATGTTTTATAATATAAGAAATAAAAATAAAACTAAGGATATGTACTAAAATAAAAATTATTATTAAGGAACTTTAAAGTCAAAATTATGAGAGAATCGCTCACGTACATTTAAATTTCACAATTTTATAACTTTTCCTTTTTCATGTTGAAATTTCATTGCTAAAAAATTCATTTTAAGTTAATTTAACTTTAAAAATTCTCTTTGAATAAATGGACAGCTGAAGTTATAAACAAATTTATATTTTCTGTTTAAAACATAAGAAATATGAAATATAAAAAAAAGTATTTTTTTTTTCAAAACAAGTGTATTATTATCGAAGCAAATTTCAGTTATGATCTTGTTATTCCGTGATTGTAAAAATATTTATATATATTTATTTATAACGTGTTTCTATTTTATTTTTAAATAAAAAAAAAAAACTACAAACGAGAGTAACACGTTTTAGAATTTTGGTAGTTTAGAGTTTCAAGTTCTTACTTCTGCATCTAAAATATACACGAAAGTTTGGTGTTGCGTGACACAGACGTAAAAAAAAAAAAAAAACATGTTCGAATTTAAACGATTTACTTTGATAAAAGCACATTTTCTGCGAACACCTGAGCTTATGGTGTAGCATGAATTTATTTAAGACATAAAATCATTTATGTTTTATAAAATTTGAAATAAAAGCATTCTTATTGAGTTGATTCACATTTTTGTTTAGTACGAAAATGCAAAGATTAATATGGTTATTTAAATTAGAACTTTTATTATTAAAGTTTGCTGGAAATTTTAAATACTAATCCATATACACTGCAAAAAATAATTGTTGATTTTACAGTATAAAACTGGCACCCCAGCTGCCAGTATTATACCATAAAATTAACAGTATTAAACAGTAAAATAAGCAGTAATACGCTGCCGTGCAAGCAGTAATACGCTACCGCGCATGCGGCAGCATACCAATTATTTTTTGCAGTGTAACTAATATACTAGTCACATACATTTTCGTAATAAATGCTAAAATTGCAACAAAATAAAATACAATCGTAATGAAAAAGTGGAAGAAAATTTATGTATGGTGTTTAATACTTTCTTAATGCTTCAGGAAAACAAGAATTAAACATGACTATGAAAAATTTAAATCGATTTTTAATGTCTTATAAGACAGGATCTAAAATAATAACTGTCAACTCCTACGCTTTTCTGTTACTACGTTTTCTGAGCCACGATTAAATGAGCCGCAGATTATTTTTCAAAAATAGTGATATCCAAGTGTAAGACTGCTTATTGTCGTAGCTTACTGTCAGTTAGATCTGAAATTCTTGAACAAGTACAAATTAAATTTAAAAAATCCAAAAACCCGATTGCGTAATTTTTTTTTCGTCTCTACCGCTATTTTGTATTTTACGGTCGTCATTTTGAATTTATGAAAACAAAACCTAGCCTATAACCATCGGACGGTTAAGACGAATCCATAGAGACATCATTCATTAAATTCCATCCAGCCGTTAAGATGTTTCAAGAGTATAAAGAAATCTACATACATACCCAGATACGCGTCAAACACATAACCCTTCTTGGCAGTTGGATAAAAATCAGCTGTGTGAATATGAAATAGATCATTATATCATAATAATTTAAAGAAACAGCCAGAAAAATAACTTTAAAATTTCTTCCCGAGAAACAGTAATCTCGTTTCAAACAAGAAAAAAGAAATCCAAACGCCGTATATCTTCTGTATTTTTTTTTTTTTTTTTTTCAATTCCAACTATTAGCTCACACTCTCTATATATTTATATATCTTCTTCAAATTTTCAATCGTTAATAAAATACTTTGTATTCATCCACTCAAGTTCAAATACATTTTTTTAAACTTGTAATGGTTGACACTTTATGTTAATACAATTTTTTCAAATATTAATTCATTAATTAAATTTAATTAATTAGTTTTAGTTTTATATGGGAGAAAAAAGTTTCTCCCATTGTTTTCATAACTAAAATGAAAGATTTTCCTCAAATTAGTGATACCACAAAAATAAAATACCGCAACGATGATTATAAAAAAATGTTCAATAAAGATAACGTGGGACATTAATGCTGCACGGGTTTATTTTATATATTTATGATTAAAAAGCAAAATTCAAATTCAAATGCTCAAATTATTTTTCTCTCAAATTTTCAATCGTTAATAAAATACTTTTTATTCATCCACTCAAGTTCAAATACATTTTTTTAAAATTTGTAGTGGCTGACACTTGATGTTAATACAGTTTTTCTCAAATATTAATTCATTAATTAAATTAAATAACCAAACTACTACTAATTAAGTAACCAAACTACATTCAAAACTCGAAGATAAATGAGCAGAAACATTCCATTAGGTTCCACTCTTCGAAAGAAACTGTTGGCATGGTAACTGTTGACTCGCGATTATGTTTTAATGTTATTTTCTATACTGTTTCATATTTTTTTGGTACTTACGTATTATCCGGGCCATTCTTATATTATTTATTAAAATGGAAAATTGCAAGGAAATTCGCTTTCTATTTTGCCACTTAATATTGTGATTCTGTCATATGTATATACATATTTATATTAATTGTAATTATTTAATAAAAAGTAACTAAAATAAATTTTTTCTTTGTTGACCTAAGTAGGAATTGACTTAAAAAAAAATTATATTACCTGTTTTAAAGAAGCTCCATATACCCTCTGTTTCTTGAATAAAGCTATAGCTTAATCTTCTGTTGGGTATACCCATTGCCATAGCGTATAGCTACTGTTTTTTTTTTCTGTTTTTTTAATGACTACAGAATAGTGTAGCAAAAAAACATAAAAATTGCACCTATGATAATAGTTTTCAATTAAAAATTTACACCACGTAAGTTCCTCTTACTTTGTCATGAATTGAGTTGTCAACTTAAAACTTTGATCATTTTGCTAAACATACAATTCTTCAAAATTCCTAATTTTACAACTTGAAATGTTGAAATTTCAGTGCTAAAAATACATTTTAAGTTGATTTAACTATACAATCTCTCTTCAAATAAATGAACTGTTGAAGTTAAGAAATTTATGTTCTCCATTTGAAATATAAAAGAAGAAAATCTGAAAAATACTTATTTTTCACAACAAGTATATTATTATGAAGGGAATTTTAGTTGCGATGATATTATATCGTGACTGTAAACAAATATTTTTTTATAAAGTATATATTTTCTTTTTAAGTAAAAATAATGACAAAAGAGAGTAACGTGTTTTTGGAATTTCAAATATTTAAGGTTTCAAATTCTTACTTTCGCAACTAATATATACATGAAATTTCGGTGTTGCGTGACATAGACGTAAAGAAAAATAACATACTTTTGAATTTAAATTATTACTGTTATATATTAAAGAAAAAAAAACGCTTTCTGTGACAATCTGATATTCTGAGTTCGTGTAACACAAATCTTTTTTAAAGACATGAAATCATTTACGTTTTATTAAGTTTCAAATAAAAGCAAGCTTATATTTGAAGCTTGCTTTTATTTGAAACTTACGCTGTACAAAATAACTGCATTAATATTAAACATGAAGAAATAAAGTACAATAATTAATGTATTTATTTCAAATAGAGTTTTGTTTCGGGAAGTAAGGGGGAGGATGGAATATTTAAAAGAAGATTAAAATTATCAGATATTCACACTTTACTGAGTTACTGGTTTTTACTGCACAAGTTTATCGCTCAATTATTATATATTTTAAATACTAATACAAATAATAAGTATAAACTTTTTTATAAGTGTTGAAAATCAACTAAATAAAATACAATTGTCATGAAATCTGGTAGAAAATTTAACAATTTATTGGCCGACGACGAGCCATGCTCGTCATTGATTTAGAGCATTTTTATGTTTTTTTATTTCAAAAATCTAACAGAATTTTTAAGTAGCTATCTTTGTCTTATTTAATTGCGGAATGTACGTCATTAAAAAAAGCGAAAATTGTTGTTGGAAAATTCTGATAAATATTTTGGATTAAAAAAAAAAAAAAAAAAAAAAAAAAACGCAAAATTGCAACTCTGTTGGCATGTTAAGTGTAGTATTTAATACTTCCTAACGTTCCAGGGGAATAGGTACGAACGAAACATAGTTTCGAGAACACTTAATTAACAATTCCCGTGTACATCGAGATTTTGGATAATCCGAAATTTTGCTAATCCGAAAACGTCACTGTCCGAATTCGTTTGGATTACCGAGATTCTACTGTACTCCTCATTTTCAATCAGAATAATAAATTTTACTTGTGAAAAATTGCATAAAATATTAAATAAAAATCATCTAAAATATTACGGTAATACGAAAATTGGAAAATCGTAACACATACACACAATAATAATAATAATATGTTACTCCACACACATTTACAAGAATTGATCGCAATATACTATTTTTTATTTCGCAACATTAGAGTACTTTAATAAATGAAATACTGGTAAAATATATACAAAATAGAGTACTTAGCTGAACAGATAACTTGATCGTTTCATATTTCGTGATAGTGACAAAAGCAAAATAGTAGATTATTGTGAATTTAAATGATCTTCTATGAATAAGAACACATTTTGGGAAAACTTTTTTCGATTCCCTATACTTGCATTTCAAGCTTTTTTTTTCTTCTGTTTTTCCGCGTATTATTTTTGTTGCAGCAAGTACAAAACAGCCCCCTCTGTGCTTTTCCCACAGATTTTATCTTTAGAAATATGTAAGGTGTATATATATATATATAGTACAAATGCACGCCACTTGTTTGTAAAGAGAAGAAACAAATTATGTAAATTTAAAACGAAATAAATGGATTGCCTCTCATATAATTTACTTATATATACGTATATAACAGTTTTTTTTAAGAAAGGTAAACTGTGGAATGTAATTATGATTTTTTGTTTTCGCTCATAATAAATACGAAAGCATTTTTTATGTTCTAATTAACTTTTTTTTTTAAAGAAAAAAAATCTTATATTTTTAAATTCAGGAATTTAATTAAATGAGAAAAGTAAAGTAAAACAAGCCATCCCCCCCCCCCCACCCTCCCTACTGTAGTTTAAAAAAAGTGAACGAATAAAAGGTGTGAAATTCTAAAATTTTTATACTTAAAAATGAATGATATGGCAAAACAATATACATTTTTTTCACATGTTGGTTGAAAGATCAAGTTTATATTTATTTATCTCAGTTAGAATTTGTATTTACTCACTTGTTTAACATTTAGAATTCTGATATTCAGTAACATTTGTAGCATGATTTAAATAAAAAAAACCTTCAAAATGTTTATATTTTAAATGTCCTTGCGGATAGACATGGTTTCTTTTTTTATCATTGGAATATTATTATAATTTCATCGACAGGAAACGATTTTTTTTTAATTCAAAATAAATAATCTAGAAATTTTTTTCAGTTTTTAGCTACCTCCAGAGGACATTAACATATATACCAAATGTAAATACTTACAGGGTAAAGATTAACTCAGATTTCATTTTTTTTTTCATCATAAGCGCACACGATAAATTTTGTACTAAATTATGTACAAATATAATATGACGATTTAACAAAATCAATGTCAATGTAAAAATATTCAGTATTTTTTTTTTTTTTTTGTCTTGTACTGTGTTGACAAATAAAAAATTACATATAGTCATTTCCACACATTTATACATGATGATGCAAGTTGCTTATTCTTTCTAATTAATTCCAAAGTCTGTGAAAATCAGCGCATTAGTAAGAATCATTTCAAAATGAGAAAGATTGTAATCTGATTAAGTTAAATGTCGAAAGATTTTCTCCTGTAAAGGTACAAACTCTAAACTTCCCCTAATGTATTATAAGCTACATATAGAAAGTTAACGAATACATTATCTCTCATATAACACTCCAGCAGCTTAATGTAATAACCCTGACGCAGCGTAATTAACTGCCTGGCCTAAAATATTCCCCTGGAATTAATTCATGGGAGGCAGAGCTGTCGACTGTTATTAACTTACATTTAAAGTGAATTCTGCACTATGATGTAATGTGCTTCGGCAAACTTTATGTGACGGAAATCGAGTAATTTTATTTTCACCATTAAAACAATTAATTGCTTTTGGTATAGAAACTTTATGATTAAAACTAGGAAAATAACATCGTATACAAACAACCGCTGAATAAAAATGACTAGATTTCTTTTAATTTTTCATATTAGTTATTTTTTTCCATAACGATTTAGAAGTACTAAAGCATTCTAATTTCCTATATAAAACTATGTCTTTTAGTAATATAGAAGATGCATTTCATACAAAACTCTCTCTCTATATATATATACAGGGTGATCCTAAAATATATGTCAAAAATGTAAAGGTAGGTAGAGGGGACCTAAATAAGCATATTTCGGATAGGAATGTGTGTGCGGAAATGACACATTAAAGCACTAGCTTGTAAAGCAGTATGAATCAAAGGAAACTGAAAAGACAAAAGAAAACAAAAAAATATTAACAGTTTACAAGAGGTGCTCGAAAGAGCGGCCACCAACAGCGATACAAGATTCACAGCGACGGCGCATAGATCGGCGTACATTAGAAAAGACGTCAGGCATGTCGAGCACATGTAAAGCAGCAATAGACAAGCGGGCAACAAGATCTTCTTCAGATGTGACGGGCCTCTCGTACACCAAGCTTTTAATATGACCCCAAAAGAAAAAAGCCAAGCAGGTTAAATCAGGAGAACGCGGTGGCCAGGGAACTGGACCGCCCCGTCCTATCCAATGCTGGCCGTAGACAGCGTCCAGGTGATTCCTGACGTCTCGACTGAAGTGAGCTGGGGCTCCATCGTGCTGGAACCACATTCGTCTGCGAACAGCTGGAGGAATATCTACCAGACGTTCAGGTAAAACCTCTAGGAAGATGTTGTATGTATGGCCAGTTACACGACTAGGTAGAATGTACGGTCCTACTAAATTATTGTGTACAATGCCTGCCCAAACATTAATGGAAAACCTTTCTTGGTACGCGTGTGCTATTGTGCCATGAGCCCACAGGTGAGAATTATGGATGTTAAACATACCCGACTGCGTAAAGGTAGCCTCATCAGTAAATAAAACATCTGATGGGAAGGTTGGATTGGCTGCCGTCTGCTGTAGGTACCAACGAGCTAAGTTGAGACGTGGAAGATAATCGGCAGGGGTCATTGTTTGCACTCTCTGTAAATGATACGGATGCATTCCGTCTTCATGTAAAGTCCTCAAAACACTTTGATGGCTCACACCCAACGCACGTCCTACAGCTCTCGAGCTTGTCGAAGGATTATCCTCTACTGTGTTTAGTATTCTGGTTTCCACTGCAGGAGTTCTGCGATATCTTTCAATGCCAGCTCCAAGCCTGGAAGCATAAAACGATCCACTTTAACTCCCGTTGAAGACGCTCGAATATTCGACGATCCGGCTGATTCCTATCCGGGAATAGCTCCCTGTACATCATCTGAGCAGCTAATCCGTTTTCTTGTGCAACCCCATACATGAAATGCATGTCGGCAAGCTCCACATTGGTGAAACGATGCATGCCGTTTGAGATCCGTGCGGAAAATGATGAATCCAGCTAGCGAAGCGCTTTTATACGCTGCAGTCATCAGCGCTCCCTACCGGCTCAAGGCGGCATTACCGCACGCACAATCCTATACGAAATATGCTTATTTAGGTCCCCTCTATCTACCTTTACATTTTTGACATATATTTTAGGACCACCCTGTATATATATATGTGTGTATGTGTTGTTTGTACGTCTATACAAGGTTTGCCAAAAGTTCCATTCTACACATCTTATGTAGGTAATGCGTTGGGGTTTTAGAAAAGATTAAATAGTGCATTCAATCAATTTAAGAGAGACATCATCTCATTAAAAAAAGCTCGTGGGTGTGGGAGTCAACTTTCAAATGGAAAGGGCGGAGTATATCTTGTGGCATATCGCTGGAAAGGTCTTTTCAAGTCACACTATTTAATTAATAAACTTTTGCCCTACGATAATTCTTAAGAAAATTATAACAAGTTATGTTAAAATTTCCACTCTTAATTTTATGAAAAAGTGAAATTGTTTTTTACCTAACCCAATTTAACACAAAAAAGATACTCGAACTGACTGCCTCCCATTTCTTGGCAGTAACACATATGCTACAGAAATTGATTCCTGACTGCCTGAAATGTGGCTGGAGAGAATTTAATACAGCTTTTCGTAATACGAAAAAGCTAAAAACAACATTGAAGCACACAAATTACAAAACTTTAAAACACATACGGCTGTTTCAAGGATACAAAGATCTCCTTCGTCAGTGTAAGGTGGGAAAAAACAAAAAAATAAAAGCAAAAAAATGTTAAAAGGGTTCAAAAGAAGCGCTCGGCTATAGCCCCGAGTAGAGTACTGGCTGTAATCTGACCAAAATGGCAAAGCAAGTGTAACCAGAAGAGCAGAAGTGACACAACTGACAGGAAATCACCAGCTTTTCGTATTTAAATGCTTCAATGCTTCGATGAAATTAAGCGGCGTGCTTCTAAATTATTGTAATTAAGCCCCTTCACAGAAATAAAAGTCATTATACGCCAGACATAGAGAATGAGAAGACCATTCTAAAAATGATTCCCGCTTCTCTGTCGATCGATTTGGATAATTCTGATCGAAGTAATTTCTGACATCTCCTCTGTAATGAGTGGAGCAGCCGTAATGTTGAAGACGATATTTCCTTCTGAAATAAACTGACCTTCAGAAATATCGACGGAGTTTTCATCAACTTGTGTGATATAGGCAATCTCGTGCCTTGGCCCCGGGATTGGCCCGAGGCCCGTACCCAGCCCGGCAAAATTTCTAACGGGCCGGACCGGCAGATTACAGACAATATTTTAATGGGCCGATAAAAAAAATTAAGTGTGCGGATCGGCCCGTTATAAAAATTTAAAAGGATCAAACTAAGTCAATAAAATATGAACAATTTTCAATGGGCGTGGATAAGTATAAATATGCTGCAAGAGAAAATGCTATATTGACAACATCAATACAGAAATATTTAACATATCCAGCGCAGCATTGGCAATTACATTGTGTCTGAACCAGAGCTTATTCTTTTCAGCAGACTTGGGCCGGTACTGGACTTAATTGTTCCCAGGACGTGTCGAGCAGGCAATTTGTTTTGTGAATGAACTTTTGTTAACGGAATCTTTGGAAATATAACGTAATGAATTACATAGAAATATTTTCAAAAATCTCCTTTTTTTTTAATTATACAGCTTCAAAAGCTGATGTTTAATCATCTTTTTTCTTTCATTCTGATATTAATGTTTTTAATGAATCTTTATCTGAATCTAATCTGGGTCTAATGAGTCTAAGTTAATATTAATGTTGCTATTATGCAAACATATAGTAATCTAAAATATACTGCAAAATTTTTCCATAAATATGTACACACATGCAGTATTCTAGAAAAGATTCTTAATTTTATGTTAAGAAAAATCGAAATTTTTTGTGGAAATGGAGTCGGGCCCCGATTTGATTGATTTTTACACGGGTAGGCCCGCGCCTTGAACCGCGAAAATACGAACGGGCAGGGCCAAACTTTTAGTGTTTGCACAGGACCCGTGTAGACCTCTAGTGTGATCGCTGGAACAATTACGTCTTGTATTAATATAGGACAATGATTGCCGGTAAACTTTGCGGTCAGAAAAGGATGACCAATGATATTATCTCCTAAAATTCATGTGCAGACATTGATCCCTAAATACTTGTAGGTCAGATTTGTACCAGAATTGAACGTTATGAAGCCTCTCCGTTCTCCACATATGACGACTAATAACCATTTTTCTGTGGGTTCGTTTGAATGCGATAGTTTACAAACCGTCATCGATTTCATCGAAGAGTTGAGGCAGCGAATTACAAAAGGCTGTAAAAACATCTTTCCAATCGTATTTAAGATAGATGTAATTAGTTCATCTATCAGACTTTCCCAACGGCACATTAAAACAATCAAAGCTTCAGCTGAGCTCCTAAGTAAATTCGGGGTGAGTCTTCACAAAATATTGATCCTCATTGGTTTAGTTAAATATGAAGCTATATCGGAAGCGATACATACAGTAGTATAGTATGCATAGTAAATCCTTTATTAATAAATTCTTTGACGATTATTGATAGAAAGAATCGCTGAATGCCTTTTCAACAGCTTGTTTTAACCTTCTACGTGTCTGGCAGTAATTTTATATGTCTGTTTAACCCAAATAAATTATAAAACAATAGCTATGAAAAAGCATAGGTATGAGGTTTTGTATTTGAATACCTTACATATACAGCGTGTCCACGTATAACCTGACCAACCTTTATTTTCGCAACCGTTGGTCCTAAATGCATACTTCCAATTACAAAAGTGGTCAAAATTAGGTGCAGAGTTAAGATAAAAGAAGTTTGAAGCGAAAAAGCAATTTAGTGAAGAATTACAGAATCTAAATTTTTATACAGCCCCCAGGTCCCTATACTTATATTTAGGAACGTGTTATTTATTCAAAAGTATTGTAAACAGAAAAAGTTCCGTATCTGTACGACCAATATTCACTGAGAAATTTGAGTTCAAAGTTATCCTGCATAGTATGGGGACCGTATACAAATGGAGATGCGAATATATCCCCTATCAGAAAGACAAGGAGGTTTTAGAGTTAGATATGATCATGACAAAAAGGTTGTTGTTCAAGTCAAAAAACAGTATAATATTTGTCTAATCACTGGTGTTGAAAATAAAAATGTATATTTTGTATAATACATAAAATCACAGTGCACAAACTCATACAAATTTAATCAAGTAATTTGAAATAATAACATAAATGAAAACGAAATAGAAATAAACAATATGAATAAATATCGTCTTTCAAACTTTCTCACTACATGTGTTCAAAGTGTTCAGTAGTGCAGTCAGTTCTTCCCTGGACTACAATACATAGACGGACACGTGACAGAAATTAGTCTTGATCATTTTTTAGCATTATAGGCGTGACACATCTGACAGCAGATAAAATGCAATTCTGCAAATCTACTCGACTTACTGATTCTACTTCGTAAAGCTTTTTAAATAACCCCAAAGAAAGAAATCTAGGGGATTTAGATCCGGCGATCGAGGAGGCCATTCTACCAAGCCTCTATAACCTATGATGTTATCTTGAAACATGCGACGTAGAAGCAGGGTTCATACCCTTTTTAACAAAGTTAATTCCAGGAGTTTTCAAGGAGTTTTCAAGGAGTCTCAAAACTTTTTTCCAGGAGATTTACTTTGAGTTTTTAATACTATCTGGTTATCTTTTTTCAAGATAGTATATACAGAGAGACTCCTGAAATGTGAATCTTAAAAATTTTTTAATTTAAAATAGTAAAAAAACTTTTGAAATATGACACTGAAGAGAATGTAGATTTCTCATTATGGATTTATAATGCACCAGTTGATACATATCACAAGAAAAAATTAATTTAAAACTTTTGTTTAAATTCCCTCAATATTTTAATATCAAATTCACTGCTAAGAATTAGAAGTTCCCAGTTTAATTTACTTTTGTGTGTAAAAAAGACGGATGACAAAATAATGATACAAACCAGTAAAAATTCAATTTGCAATATTGATTTAATTGGCATTATTTTGAGATTTACCAAGAGATCTATAAAATTTTAATTTAAAAAATTAAATTTTTAATTAAACTTAATTATGATTGTAGTCAACAATTACAATTAAAATTACTACAGTGAAATTAATATACAATTTCAGAACATATCAGATATTCAGATTTAAGTTATATTTTAAAGTTTAACACTTACCTCTTAACAAAATCTTGCGAACATCCCGTGTTTTATATCATAAAATTGCCAAGTATGTAAAAATTATTCTATTTCTTGGTGTTCTTATATAGCTACACTCATAAATTTCTATTTAAAAATCTTACAATTTTTAAAATAAAATGGTACATATAAATAAGTTACAAAACACCAATAAGATTTAAAAATTTTTTCCTTGGAGATTTCCTTGGAGAGAAAATTTTTTTTCCTCATAAATAAATTATAAAACACCAATAAAGTTATTTTTAAATTTTTTGTGGAGAGTTATTTTAAAATGGGTATGTTTAGCGCTTTTTCTATGTTTCTTTACAATATATTCTATTGAAAAGACAACAAACAAACAAAACAAATAACCCCTTTAACTTTAATATAGAACATTTTGCTATAGTAAATGTAACAATACTATAAAATTTAGAATTATTGTTCTTTAGTAAAGATGAAGTAACAGGGAAATTAGTAGATTGAAGATAAATATGTAAATAAGTATTACTAACCAAAATACATTTTCTCTAAGAACTTTAGTTTAAGTTGAATTGATAATCATAATAAAAGAACCATAAACATTATAATAAATTATTTTGGCTTTTCTTGTTGAAGTTACAAGTTACTAATCATTGAACATTTACTAACATAAACAATTTATTTCAAAGAGAAATTAATATCATTTCTACAAAACAAACCATTTTAGATATACATTAACAATTTTTTAAATTTAAACAGGCACTGTTTAATTCATCATCAATGTTGTTCAAAATTTGCTTTTTTTCCAAGGCACTACGCCGAAAAGCATTAGATTTAGCAATTAATGTTAATTTACCAGTATCTTCAGCTTTATTGGCAAATTTCACAGATGATTTTTCAAGCTCAACAATATCATTTTCTAAAAATTTTTTTTTCTTTTTTAATTCATCAATATCACTAAGTAGTTTTTTTCTTTTTTCACTGGCAATAGGTTTAATTTTATTTCTTCTCTGGTCATCTAAGTAAGTTAAGTATTTTTGCCTTGCTCCTGCACAAGATACCAACAACTGCTTAGTTATAACAACGTTCTCAATACCTCCAACACTTCTTATGTGATCTTCAATAATGCGTTTAGCAATTAGGGATTCTTCACTTAAATTTTCAATAATAAGGTTTTTATTTATTGAAAAACCTCTTTCTACGGAAGCCTGACCATGAGACAGGAGTAGCAATGTTTTTACAACATTCCACAAATTGCAGTAAGAGAGATCTTTGGCCAAGAAATCATAAAAAAATCTACTTACATCATCAGTTAATGGATCAAATACATTAGCACAACAACTTTTGTATTGATTATTGTTATCCATACTACAGAAAGTTTCAAAAAAATTGTTATATTGTTTTAAAGCAGTATCACAATCAGTTTCCTTAATTCGTCCACAATCCGCGAGTAGCATAAGAATGTTACTCATTTTAGTCATGTTGCTGTTTTTTCTGTTTTCTACAAATGTTCGAGGATCCAAACAAGACATATTTCTCACTAGTGAATACTTTAAAGGGCATTTGTCTAATAATTTTTTTGTCATTTGGATTAAAAACTCCTTACAATTAGTATAAAACTCCATTTGTTGTTTGGTACTAATTTTCTTTTCCTTAATTAGGTTTCTGACAATTCTTTTTGAAGCAAATCCTATATTTACCTGGCTAGCATCTTTATGCATTTTTAAATCCTCCACTTTAATTTCAAGTAATTTCAATGAAGATATAGGAATTTCATCTTTTAAAAACTTCTCCATTAATCCTTTGATCAATTTGTGTAAGTCACCAGCAAGAAATGGAATCATCGGTTTGTCAGTTTGATATAAAGTCAAAAACGGTTCAATTTCTTTGGCAATGAAAATTACAAAACTGCATTTGGCAGAAAACAGTTCATCATTAACATTATTTTTAATTACTTCAAAAGACTTATTCTTTGGATCTGGAATTTCTTTCTTTTCTACACTGGACATAAAAGTTTTGACTGTTGGTAAAATATCTAAAAGTCTTGTTAGCACATTAACATTTTCCAGCCATCTTGATTTACAAAATTTTAGGGGAAATTTTGCATTTTTATCGATGTTTAGATAATCATCTCTCCGAGCTGGTGAATCTTTAAAAAGACGATATAATGCCGAAGCTGTTTTTTCAACTTCAGAAAATACGGCGCAACCTGTGCTAAATGCATTATGCATGACATGGAGTCCACAGCTTCCCACATTTAGTAAGTTTATATTTCCTTCTTGCTTCAAATGTTCAAACATCATTTCAAAAACCTTCCAATTGACGTTAGGACCATCCATTGAAAGTTGAACAAGATTCTTTGATCCTAATTCTAAACATTTACTATTAATTTTTTCAAATAATATATCTGATGTTGCATGTCCTAAAAAATCTGATGAATAATATCGTGAACAAATTTTATCTCCATCCCAAATTCTTATGTGGCAGTCTAATTGTTTACTTTGTAGATATTGATTCATTGATTCATCAAACAGAAGAACATATTCACTTTCATATTTTGCTTTATCTTTTAGCAACTTGGTAAAATACGGTGCAATTCCAAATACTGATAAATACGAACACTTTCTTTCTCCACAGGTGAATTTTCGGGCAATTTCACTATCTGGAAACATCTTTTGAAATGTTAAGTCGATATTCTCACAAGATTTGTAAGAATAATTACCACTTAAAACTTTCAACGACCAAATTATTTCCGCTTTTAAATGTTCATTTCTAACTACAGTAGAATCAAGAGTTTCTGGTTGTTTACTGATTGCTGCCGGGACCACAGAAGCATTATTATCGGACGTTTCGCACTTCATCGCAGAAACACTAGGCTTAGTTGCATTGAGGAAATCTTTTATCAACGTCTTATCTTTTTCTGCTTTAAGCTTTTTATGCTTTTTCGATTTTAAATGAGATGTTAGAGCCGACTCGCCCATATTTGAAATGTCTATAGACCGCTTACATATTAAACATTCTGCTTTAAAACGGGAAGCACTCGGTAGCAACCAATCTTTATATCTTTCATTCCGAATCCAAATTTCATTAAATACACACTTCCCTCCAGGCATTTTTCTATGCTGAATAAAACACAAACAAGAAGTAAACAGCCAGCGATCGCTGATTCCATCCGTTTCCCCACGAGCACAATCGTTCTTCTTAGCTGGCGGTTGCGCATGTTTACTGCGCAGTACACTTTTCGCGCCGGTTGCGAAAACCGCGTCAGTTGCAATTAATACTGCTCCGTGACGAAATTTAGTTAGATTTTCTGGGATTTTCCTTCAAAATCAATAAATATTTAATGTTTAATATTCTCAAAATTATAGAGAATAAAAAATAATTAAAATTCCAGGAGTTTTTTTTTTTTTTTCCAGGAGTCACAGGTAAATTCCAGGAGTTTTAAGGGCCCTTGAGAAAAAAAATGGAATTCCAGGAGTTTTCAAGGAATTCCAGGAGGCGTACGAACCCTGTAGTTCGGGAGGAGGCTGTTTCGTGGGCTGGTGCCCCATCATGTTTAAACCACATCTTGGTGAGGTCTGCTAATGAAACATGATGATCTAAGAAGTCAGATAATGGTCCATGTAACAGATTTACATACTTTGTACCTGTTAAAGTGCCATAAAAAAAGAAGGGCCCTACTAACGCTCCCTTCCAGATGCCACACCAAACATTAACACACCATCGCACTTGATGCTTGTTGGGTCGTATGACATACGGATTTTGCACAGACCAGAAGTGTGTATTCTGCCTATTCACAACACCAGTGTTTGAAAACTTGCACTCATCTGTCCAAAGAATGTCATTCAGAAATGACGAGTCTGTTTGTAGCTTGTTCATAATGAAATTGCTAAAATCGAACCGTCTATCTTCATCTCCTGGCAAAAACGCTTGTACCAATCACGGTCGATAAGGATGTGCTCCGTGTATATTTAAAACGTTCCATGCATGAGATTTTGAGCAGCCACAAGCTTCACTAATATATCTAACACTACACTGTGGATATGCAAGAGCATATCCCAAAATCTCCTCGTCAGAGACATGCATACTTGAGCTTCCAGATCGAGGATATTTTGTAACGCTACCGTTTGTCGTAAGCGCTTTACAACATTTAAAATCGTGTTTTCAGACGGATGGTTATCATTTGGAAATTTAATTGCGTATTGCCTTGCAGCCTCTCGTCCATTCCGATTAAACTGGCCATAAAGTAATATCATTTCTACGTACTGTTTCGGGGTGTACATTTTAACTACAAGCATTGACGAAACAACTAAATACATCTGGTGTAAGTCACTTTTATTCAGCAATGTAGGGCTTTCGTCATTTTTTGTCTACCAATCGGTATGCAGTGAGTGAAATTTGCATAGGAACCTGCAAATCCCGCAGTACTGCGCACTGCTTTGACATAAGGATAGGGGAAATTCAAAACGGACTCCTGAGCTGTTTAGCTGTAAGAAAACCAGTATAAGCCAAAAAATTGAATTAATTATTGAATTAAATAAAATTAAACTGAATAAAAAGTCTTACGTCTATTTTATAGTATCAGATTTTTCGCTAATTTTAACCTTGAAATTTACGATTTGCGAAAAATCCTGACATGATGGTTGAAGGTAATTTTTTTATTCAGCGTTAAAAAATACATAAAACGTAATTATAAAAGTTAAAAAACACAACCATCGCAGGTTTATAGTATCTAATCTAAAACTCTTTCTTAAACTTGTTGACGATAATCTATCCGATTTTTTTTTTGTGTTATCCTCTAATATCAGTATGTATAAGATAGTAAGCGTCGAAAATCATAATATTACATTGTCATCGGATTTGTCAGTATGTAAAATTTAACTTCGATCGGACATTTGAAAGTGAATTAAACTTCGAGTACAAATTTTAAACTGGAAAGACTATCGTTGCAAGTTAAATAAAACCTTATGAAAATAACATAATTTTTGTTAAAAGAAATCATAGCCTCAAATCCTTTCAAAATAAAACATATGTTAAAATACAATTATTTTAATTAATCTGAAACTTAACTAATAAAAATTAACTCAATCGTAATAGTTGTATGATTTCTTTCAAAGCGCAGATACCTTGAAATAAGTTTAAGTACTTTATATACGACCCCTGAAAGCATGGCCGAAATCATCTCTTTTGAGATGCAAAAAAGTGGTATAAGTCATGCATTTCAAAGTTTCATAACTCGGTCAATTTTAATGTTAGGTGAATGGGACTTTCTTTGTCGTACTTGTTAGTGTCACAGTAAATTTTTACTAAATATCACTTATACGACCGGGGGACCGTATAAAAATTTAAATTTCGTAATTTTTTAATAAATGTTTTTCTTGACCCAAATCGCTTCAGAAATAATACTTTACCTTATTTAAACCATTTTTGTAATTGGAAGTATGCATCTTAAATTACATACTATCTACCAACGGTTGCGAAAATAAAAATCGGTCAGGTTATACATGGACACGCTGTATATCTTATGCACTGGAACAAATAAACATGAATTTCAGAATTACATTACATGAGCATTTAAATTAAAAAATTACTTGACAGAAAAAGATGGCTCAAACGCTTAATAGAATTAAAATTTTAAGTTCAATAAGAACATATTAAATGTAATTCTATGTTTACTTTTAAAGTACCTGAATGCCTAAGGGAGGCCACTCGGCCCAGCAAAGCCAGGCCATAGATCGTTAGCACCTCCCCTGGGATGTTCCCCGGCATGAGTATAAATGATATGAAGGTGAGGTCTCCATGACCAAGTGGTTAAGACACCGTTCCGCTAATCGCTTGAGAGCGTGGGAATCAGGCCGGTGGGTTCGACTCCCGCCAGCTCCATTGCACGCACTTTGTGGAGCTTCCAGTTGTAACTCTCTGGTGTTGTAAATTTCCTTGTGCTATCTCGTCAAGATTTATGTAATTGTCGAAGTCGTGTATCTGTTTCTGTGAATAAAATATATATGGATCATTCAAGATCCGCCAGCTCCATTGCACGCACTTTGTGGAGCTTCCGGTTGTAACTCTCTGGTGTTGTAAATTTCCTTGTGCTATCTCGTCAAGATTTATGTAATTGTCGAAGTCATGTATGTGTTTCTGTGAATAAAATACATATGGATCATTCGAGACAACAGCCTTTGTAGCTATAGGTCTCAAAGCATCGCTCCTTCAAATGTCAAATGATATGAAGGTATTTTCAATGAAATTAAGTATTTATTCTGATTCAATATTTTTAAATACTGACTGAATGTTTATTTTCAAAATATCATGATACATGTGTAACCCCGTTGATCATATGGTCAATTTGGCACAGTTGGAATTTCAATTCTACAATGGGATCCATTTATATGCATGCTGCAATTCAGCAAGTTTCCTGGGCGTATTGCTTGGCAAAAATATATTAATATTCACACTTTATGCAAGTACCCCAATCTTTCATTTATGATATGAATACAAGAATTTAACACTAGTTGTATGTGCCAGTCCCAAAACTTTCTTTCTTCTATAACTTTTTATAAACTTCCTTATAAACTTTTTTTCTTCTGTATTTACACATGACTATTTCAATAAAAAGTATTTTAAAAATGTACAACTGATAGCTGAAAATGTTTTTAATTATTGCAGCTTAAAAAATTATACCGTAACTTCGAGTTGCGTGGACCAAGGAGGGGGCTACTTTGATCCTCCCCCCTGCAAAAAAAAATGTTTTGAATCATTCCTGCATGTATTGTGTTACTAGCTAGTGGTATTACCTGTAGATTATTGGTGATACAAGTAGCATCCAAGTGTTTGAGTAATCCAATTTAAAATAATTAAAATTATTTGGCAAAAAAATCAAGTGGGTTGTGTCAAAGAAAGAAATACAGCTTTTTCTTTCAAATCCAGAGAAGATATGATACACTTAAAAAAATAAATAAATAAATAAACAATAATACCTGATGAAATTTTAAGAGTAAGAAATATATATCCTTTTTTTCGCATACATGTTAAAACTTCAAAAATCATAATTTTTGTAATTATGCATTTTAGAATTCAAGAATGTGTTATATGATTTACACTAAAACCTAATCAGCTCCCACTTCAGTCAAGGTTTAACAGAATATGAAGTTTGGTGAAATTCTGTGCATTAATTTTTGAGAAATGACTATCGCTAAAATCGGGTAAATCCTGAAAAATGCAGTATAAAGTGCAACTTTTGGGGCTATTTACACCAAAACCTAATAAGCAACAACTGAATCTGAAGTTTGATGAAAATCTGTGCACTTTTAAAACCGGTTCCGAAAGTGAAAGTACCTTTATTAAAAAATCTGCAACTGAAATCGAAAAAGTAAAAATTGCCATATTAGAGATCAACCTCAGCTATCTTATGTAAAAAAAAATCAGTTAAAAATATTAAAATTTAAACGAGAAATTTGAAAACAACCTGGCCATAGGTTTAACATTAGTGAGCAGATGTTTTCAAGTGAGTGAAGACTTTCTTTAACCCTTAACCGGAAACGTGAAAATTCAGAACACAAACAGAAACGTGCCGTCTGTGAGACTGCTAAATTTTAAAAATTGCTATAAAAATTTAAAAAGAAAACAACTCTTAATAATTTACCAAATAGTGAACTTAAACGTTTATTCCTTAATAGTAATGCAATAACAGGAACAAATTTTTAATATAACAGCAAAATTATAAGTTTTGAATGTCGGAGACAGGAAATATTTCAAAATTACACACTGTTATTCAAATATTTACATTTTCGACAAAATAATGAAATAAATGCAAATATTTTGATATATATTAGTAGAATATAAATTAAAAAAAATATTATACAGTAAAAATAACAAAAACATGTAATAGTAAATATTGCAGCATGTTCTAAATATCAGCGTTTTTTATGCAATCATTGTGTTTAGGTTTGGAGCATTGCATGCATAAGGCTTCCGCCACTGTACACACAGATATTTTGTCATTCTATGGTTGATTCTATGACACAAAAAACATTCTTTGCGTTTGAAAAGTATTAAGTCATCATCTACCTGGGGCACATTTTCAACAGGTTTTTGCAGAATGCGAGCTATTATAAAGCGCAATTCCCGAGGTAGCTGGGGATTTTCTAGTCGTCTCTCCATATTGCTCTTTCATATTACTCTCTTTCATATTACTGGCCAGAGTATCATATTTCATTCGCATTTGAATTATTTTATGGTTTGCCCATTTCACTATATGCAGTAACATATCATTTGTAAATAACAACTGCCAGACAGAGAATAGATCTGCCTTTTATCCGAGCTCACTAGCTTTTCCTCTTAAAACTGGCACTTTTATAATATTGTGTTTTCTTGTTCTTGACGAGGAGCGAACTTTTTAAACAGACCATCGGTACCGATTTTTTTCATATATATATTTCGTATATGCGTCTGCTACTTTTTCATCATTTCTTATATCTTCATTTTCGCTTTCATTAGAATTTTCTGAAGATGTTGAATCACTTTCGTGTTCAGAATTTATATATTCATCATCTGAAATACTTTCAACATCGCTTATGTCACTTCCTACTTCATCAAACCATCGCAAAATAGTATTTATCACTATAGCGTACCCGCATTGACGGCCCCGCCATCTTGATATCAGAACGAAAAAAATTACATAAACGGAAACATGCAGTCTGACAGACTGCGTCGAAAATAAAATATTTTTTCTTTCAACAACTAAAAAAGTGCAGGTGTTGCAAATGGGTCGGGGTGGAGAGGACC
Source organism: Maratus michaelseni (assembly GCA_963931845.1). Taxonomy (NCBI): domain Eukaryota; kingdom Metazoa; phylum Arthropoda; class Arachnida; order Araneae; family Salticidae; genus Maratus; species Maratus michaelseni. Next base: position 343,503,278 of record OZ007588.1, on the reverse strand, counting down.
AATAGTGTAAGGATTAGATGGCGTAATAAGGTTGTAGACACGTTCATTTTTGCATAAAGGGTAGATATGTAGACGCAACCGTCTCACAGACGGTACGTTTCCGGTTAAGGGTTAAGTATACAGCATACAATGTATGTATACATGTATTTACACATGACTATTTCAATAAAAAGTATTTTAAAAATGTACAACTGATAGCTGAAAATGTTTTTAATTATTGCAGCTTAAAAAATTATACCGTAACTTCGAGTTGTGTGGACCAAGGAGGGGGCTACTTTGATCCTCCCCCCTGCAAAAAAAAATGTTTTGAATCATTCCTGCATGTATTGTGTTACTAGCTAGTGGTATTACCTGTAGATTATTGGTGATACAAGTAGCATCCAAGTGTTTGAGTAACCCAATTTAAAATAATTAAAATTATTTGGCAAAAAAATCAAGTGGGTTGTGTCAAAGAAAGAAATACAGCTTTTTCTTTCAAATCCAGAGAAGATATGATACACTTAAAAAAAAAAAATAAAATAAATAAATAAACAATAATACCTGATGAAATTTTAAGAGTAAGAAATATATATCCTTTTTTTTCATGTTTAACTGAGATAATTGGATAAAATTTTAAAAATAACAAAATAAAACTCAATAGAAAACAAATATTTATTTACACTATATATGGCTATTTACATATGCATCAATAAAAATAAATCTGCTAAGAACATAATATTTTAGAAAAAAGTTTAAATATACAAGCATATTTATAAAAATTAATATGAAACAAAATTTGTGGAACGTGAGCATTTTTTCATAATAAGCATTTCACGGTGGCAGTGCTGTATAATGTAGATGCACATGTGCAGATACTATTTCCTTTTGGCAGTTATTTTTATACTTTTTCATGTCTTGGAGGAGGACGGGAGGTGAATCTACCTCAGAATTGCACTCCACTCAACAGCATTTGTATTTTCAGTTCAAAGCTGAAACATAAGAGTAGAAAACATGGGTGCAAGGAGTCAATACAAGCCAAGACTGAAAACTTTTCTGAGTATTAGGAATAACCAAATAGAAATGCGCTAGAAGATTTCTATGTCTTGCATTATGGCTAAAAATTAATCTCTTACAATAAAATAGCTATTATTTAAGTATTTAAAAGTAAAATTAACTATTAATCAAAAATCTCTCCAGGACTGAAATCAGTCCTGAGACTGAAGACTTGCACCCATGGTAGAAAAGTATTCATGTAGTTTGCAGTTTAATATACAACTTTTTCTAATAAATGAATAAATACAGTAGAGAATCCCACAAACTTGACTCAAAAGATGACAAATTACTGAAAATGTCGAGTTTTACAGAAAAAAGGGTAGGTTTTTTTAACTCATTATTGTAATGAAAGTTTTGGCACAATACAGGACATAAAAAATTATAACACCCTAAAATAATTGTTAAAAAAGAGAAAAAAAAAACTTAAATAATGAAAAAATTACTAGACCTAACTGACCCTTAACCATCATCATCTCAGATTTTTTAGCCATTAAATTATTATGCTAAAAATTTTGAAATATTAAAAAAAGTGCATATGATAAAATATATTAGATTCCTGTTAGAAAAACTGGATATGGTCAATGACTATTCTTCAAAGGATTAAATTCCATAGTCTACCTCAACAACATAGGAAAATATCATACTAATTTGAGTATTTTTAAAGTGAATATATATAGATAAACTTTAGCAGTGGCCCTACTAATATCTATATATGTTATGAAAACCTTTTTCAAAAGAAAAATATTTCAGCTGAATAACATATCCAAATATCATTATTTCAAAGACAATGTTATGCTCAACAAGCTAAAAGTGATTGTTAAATTATATGGAATGTTAAGATATTGAGAGACAAGTTCATGGAATTCTATTAAAATAAAATATAATAAATAAAAATTAAAAATAAAGTGTTCTAAAGTACTTTTTAAAACTGTTAGAATTGAATCCTTATGATTAATGATTTGGAAAAGCAAAATTTATTTTAGATTATTTAAAAGAATAGTTTAAAAAATGTTTAACTTTCCTATGTTGTTTGAAATTAAAGAAATGTGATATTAGCATGACCTACACAATTCTCCGTTTTCAGTTTTTATGCTCATGCATAAAAAAGAATTTTTTAAGGAAGTGTAAAAAGAGTCAAAATATGTCCAGCATTAAAAAATTAAATAAAATAGAAAACAAGCAAGCAAAGTACATTTGGTTGAAACTGAAAGAAGAAAGCAATTAGTAGTTTTGCAAGAAAAAAACACCCTATCTGTTAAAGCTTTATAATAAAACTTATTTACATAACTAAATTAGTTATGCTTTAAAAACTTAAAAAAACAAAATGAAGTTTCAAATTTTTTTTTACATACTATGCTACACTTTAGTAGTAAGTTGTTACTGTTTAGTACTACTACGTATTATATACTTAAAAATGAAATTGTCTAAAAGAAATTTAACTTCTTTTTGAAAATTTACAAAACACACACTCAAGTAGAAAACTGTATCAAATATTAAAATTATGAACAGAAAAATATTGATGCAACTATACAGTGTAACACAATTAAATTTGTACATATCCTTAATAAAACAGCTGTACAGAGAATTTACACTTTTAAAGCTCTTAAAATATGTTATCAATAAACAATCATAGTTGCATATATAAATACAAAAAAGACAGCTGTACAGAGATTTTACACTTTTAAAGCTCTTAAAATATTTATTATCAATAAACAGTCACAGTTGCATATATAAATAAAGAAAAGATGAGCTAATAATTTAATAATGAATAAGCCAATAATCTGAACAGCAGTTCACAAAGTCACCAGAATTATATATATATATATTAATAAACTATCTAATCAGTTTCTAACTGACATAATGAATGTTTCTGTTGATTTCATGTTTTATAAAATAAATTTGGCATTTACTCAGAAAATAAATAACTTGGAAATAGTGGTGTAGTTTTGGGAAAAAAAAGTGGGGGACACTCATAGTTCCAAATATAGGGTCTGTGTCACCGATAGAAAACTTGATACTGAATCTTACCTTTCATTTTGAACTGCAGAGAAAAGTAATTGAAAAATTAAATAATTTAATTTAATTTAACTTTTTTTGCTTGTAATGTTTTAAATAGCTTGTCCCTAATTGAAAAGTTCAGAACTTTATTTCATGTCTGAAAATGTTGGTCCAAGCAGATCTCTAGATTGAAGCTCTACAATTAAGTTATATCATTTTCAGTAGTGATAATAATGCAAAGAAACTCAAAAACATACATAAATTTTGTCACAATTCAAACAAAGTTACATAAGTTAGACAGGTAGAGAACCGACAAATAGACATACATGGCAGACGATCCGAAGTGATAAACATATTTCAACTTTGTTGAAAAGTATAAAAAATGAGTGCTTTATTTTTTAAAATTGTAAACTGATTAGCACGCTTATCCCTTTAAGAAAATTAATAAGTTCGGAAAGTCTGCGTCTCTACTGTCCCCCCTTTGAAAATAAAAAGTGGGGGGATGCTTGAGATAAAATAAAAAAGTGTGGGGACGCCATCCCGCTTCGACTACACCACTGCTTGGAAAGAACCTCAAAATGAGAAACCCTAATTTTATTGAAAATATCACTAGCATAAGACTAATTTAGATATTTTGAAATAAGCCTAATCTAAAAAGATCACTAGCATTTAGATATTAATATAGTCGACACTGAGAAATTTACACAGCTTGGAACCATAGGCACAGCATGACCAGAAATTTGGAGGAGGTGGGACACATATAATAAGTGCTGATTATATGTGTAATGATTATTTAAGGACTTTATAACATAACTGAAAGTATGTATGACTTCAGTCCATATGTCTGTCACTCTAATTTTGTAATTATTCCTGGATGATCTATCTTATTAACCATATCATGTTCTCTATTGAAAATGGAGTGTGTAACATTTTTAGATCCTTTGCAAAGTACAATGACACTCAAATTAATTCTGATACACTACAGTCTATGGGCGATAATTATTTGAAGTTTATTTTAATTACATTGCACTACTTCAAACATTACGGAATTTTAAATGCATTATTGATATGCACTATATCATGTTTTCTATAGAAAATGGTAAGCATAGCATTTATCATTTATTTAAAGTTAATTACAAAAGAATTCCATTCCATTACTGTCTACATGCAGTAATTGTTCGAAATGTTTTAACAATGTTATATTACTTTTAACTTAATAAAATTTCTATGTTATTAAGGTCCATGATAATGTTTTCTTTATAATGGGTTGGGTTGGGTTGGGTTGATTATTGACGGCCAATTATCGACACTAGGGATATAGGCCCGGGGGGAGTGCCCTTCGTGGGGGTCTTTCTAAGGGAACCTAATCCGTATTTACGCATGGAGAAGATCCACGGCTCGAAAGAAAACCACGAAAACTCCGAGCGATTAGGCCGACGGGCGCGATTGGGATCGAACCCAGCACCTCCCGTCTACCAGCTTCGAGAGCACAACCTCTCAGCCACTGGTGGGGCGTTTTCTTTATAATGAATGGTGCTTGTAACATTTAATGATCGGTTACAGGGTAGCACAAAATAATTTATATACACAGGGCTGACATTCTAAAAAATATTCGAAATAATTGCTTTAGTAGTCTTCAAAGCTAAAAATAGTTGCATACCATGCCCAATTTAATAACAAAATAGTTAAACATAAAATATTATCCAAAATTATGATTGTGTTCAGCTCAGGGTGGCTAGGGGTTTCCCTCTTACAAATTTTCTGACTTTTTCCTCACCTTCTGTTTTGGGAACGCTCAATTGATTCACCATTTAGTCCATTAACTGTGAAAGAGGTGGTATCTTTTCTAAAATTAGTAAAAATTTCACTTTATTTCTTTCCTTTAGACCCATAAAATTGCAATTTTTTTTCTATCTTTGGCAATGATCGATTCCACAATCTAGTTACAGGAAAATTAATTGTAAAATTTTGAAATCAGTCTTTGAAATTTCAAATAGACTATTTTTTAAAGAACATTATATTCACGTTCTTCTAAGGTACTGCACTTATTCATGTACAACATAAATGAAAAAAAATGTGCCATAACAAAGGCAACAAATTGTTTTGGTGTGTTTGGCCCTTTCACCCATCTAGTATGAAGAAAATGGAAGAGTGGAGAAGAAACAGGAAGAGTAGGAATTTTCCTTCTATTTCACATTTATATGCTAATAATTAGCCATTCTGCAAAATTTTTCATAGATTTCAAGATGAAATCACCCACCTCACCCCCCACAGAAGGGAGTGGATTTATAAAGGATTGCCTCTTTACTCTTTTGGCAACTTCTAACATTCTATAAAATTTCTGGTCTTCAGTTTCTATAAATTCCAAGATCTGCTAGTCGGCCATCAAATAATATGATAAAAAAAAGTGTTTTCATTTTAAAAAACTGCAAGCAAAATCGAAAAAGTAAAAAATGTCCTATGAAGAGATTGACTTAAGCTACCAATGCAAATATATATATTTATATTTAAATATTGATATTATTGGTTTTATTTCACAAGCAACTGATGAAATTTGTGGTTTTAATTTGTAAGTGATAGACAAAATTCATGGTTTTATTTCATGAGTGATTGAAGATATTCACAGTTTTATTTGGCGAGCCATCAGTAAAATACGTAAATTTTTCTGTGGCTGTTTCCACGACCCATTGACGAATTGATTTTGCAGAAATCGGAAATAATAATAATAACAGCAGTAATAATCTGTGGAATTCTGCTAATTTGGTGGAAGAATCACATGTCCATATCGTGTGTATACCTGTAAGAACAAATATATCTGAATAATCCCAGAGCTACAAATGCAATGACTAGGATCAATTTTTTTTTTTCTCAACACAAACTTTTTCTGTGCTGCCTGCTAATTGAGCCATGCCCTCACTTTTGAATTCATTATCGATGTACATTAACACCATTTTTTTTCTCCCCACAATTTAGCAAACATTGCAGATTGACTGTAACGGAAGAACTGTAAATTTTTGGTTTTCATGTTTTTTAAAAACAAGAAAACCAAAAATTTACAGTTCCGCAGAAAAGTGGCATCAATGTTTAATACATATTTTTTAATTATGAGAAAGGGAAAAAAAAGGTGGTAAAATATTGCCAAATTAAGGAAAATCAGCCAAAATCACAAATTTCATAAAAAAAAAAAAAAAAGGGAAAAACCTGCCATTTGTCAGAAAAATGGCACCTCTGGAAAACAATTACATTGTTCAAGCGATGAGGAAAAAAAAAAAAAAAAAATTAAAGCAGAATATTTTTTATTAAAAAAAAATAGAATAATTTTCTTTGCAAGATACACTTTAATTATTAAATGAGTAAAGAATGAATTGTAGATTGAACAATGTTTAATCAGTAGGAACACATTTCATATTAAATAACAAGTCGAATAATTCAAGCATCACATCATTCATGAAATTTGTAACAGTAATAATGCTGATAAAATTATACAAGTTTCTTTTTTACAAAATATTATTTCATACGGTTTTCCTTTATGTAAATAACATTTAAATAAGTGATAAAATGGTAAAAAAGTACACCAAATATTTATATTTTAAAAGTAATTATATTAAACATTAAAAAATTTCATTGCAAAGTTAGTTTTAATATACTGGTTTTGTTTAATAAAAATGTTTAAAATAAGATTTTGAAATTCAAATAAAGTGACAGGATAACTTAAATTTTATTAAACCATCATACAGAAAATAGAAAAAAAGTGTCATAATAAGGCCAATTTGTAGATGTACAACATATAAGATTCTTTATAAATAATTGCAAAACTTCTTGTAAATAATGCTATATCAGAAGAATTTGCATGTTGAAGCTAGAAAGGATATTTAAATAACAATTTTCTTCTTCAATTAAGAATGCAGCATAGGCAACACTTCCATTATTTTTTGGTTATACATAGTAAAGAAATTATAAATATTTTTTTAAACATTCTAAATACATTAATTTATTGAAATAGTACATTGGATTTAGGAAGCAGTATTAATCTAAGCAACAGGACATTTGCAGCTTCAGAGCTTTATTATCTCTATTCTACTTAGAAAATTCATTTCGAAAATATTTCTTTCTGCAATTAATTTAAACTATATTAATAATAATTATAACTATATTAATGGAAATTAAAATATATGGTATTTCTGCTGTTCCTGGAGCATACTTAACTTTGTTTTCTTATTAAAATAAATTGCACCTTGCTTAAATGTATTATATTTATTAGTAAATCTGCACCTTCCTTATAATGTTATGCGTGCACATTTAAGCCAGTGATTGGATATCAAAACACTTATATTTTAGGGTTTCTAATAAAGTTATTTTTTACATGTAAGAAATTGTTCTGTACTAAATTGAAAATGTTCTACAGTTTTGTAACTAACTTTTATTTACTAGCTCTCATAGTTTTTGAGCTAGGGCAATAACCTCAACATTTTTTCAGTAGAGGCACTGCAGTCAATCTCATTAACCTGTAACTGGTGTTAGCTGTCTCACAGACTGCTTTTTAGGTGCGTTTGTAATTATATAAATACATAACAACCAATTGTCGTCGTCTGGTCTGTCCGTATATAACAACGTAAAAACTACCCAAACGAATGGTTTGAAATTTAAGATATATTATCTTTGCAGAATTTTGTCAAGACATTTCAAATTTTATGATAATCTAATCAAAACTTTTGAAGATATTAATAAAAATATTTATTAAGAAATTTGAATTTAAAAAAAAAATCTTTGCTTTTTTGTTATAGGAAATTCTGAGGTTTCATCGTCAAGCGACCGAGATACTTATTTTATTAAAGAAATTAATCTGCAGACGATATAATTCATTTTACAGAATTAAAAATTATCAAGATCTGAATATTTATATAACTAGCTATAGTACGAACGCACCTCATTTGTCACATTTGATGTACAATATCCAACTTATTTTTTTTAGTTTAACTTGTAATTTTCAGTTTAACTATCGACACTAGTGAAATTTTGTTTCATTCTAATATTATCGTTAGAGACTTCTAAATATGTGAATTTTCATTATAATAGTCCTGTACAAAAAGTTTAGTACAGAAACAGTATCCTATGAGTTAAGTCCTATGAGTTATCCATTTTTCGATCGAGGAGTCTCAGAGACCACTCACAGTAGCTATGCGACAATTTCTGTCAAAGCAGTTAAGGAATAAATGTGCATAGTAATTTTACTATAGGTGGACTCTCATTCCACAAATTTAGCTTTACACCATTCAAAAGTTAATTGAGTGTTTCTTGACTTCAATTTGCACCCTATAGAGATCTTTCTAATCTATATATCTCCTGAATACCATACACATGGAATTACTGTAAATTAATTTTTTTGAGGAAGGAGAAGTCCATTTCTTATCAAGGCCTACTATTACTATCCTTCATGAAACCCTTATCTATGACTTCTGCATTAGGCAGAATACAACAAGCAATCAACAAGTAAGCAACTAGTTGAGATTTCTCTGTAGAACAGAAAAAAAAAAAAAAAAAAAGAGAATCATTACAATTTACACTTCAATCTTACAACTCATGATAAAAACACTTTACTTACACATTTAACTCAAACTGACAATAGATATACTAAATATTTAATACACATACAAAAGAAAAAAAAAGAATGATTTTAATTTGTATTTTTAATTCTATAACGGATGACAAAAAAATTATGCAAATAATAAATACTTGGTACACAAAATATTAGAAATTAAAACAAATTCTACTTTTTTTCGAGTATTCTCTTTAAAACATCAATGAATTCTCTTTGCATTTTCATATTTTCTCTATGGCACCTTTCAAATGTTTCCGTCATTTTTTTTACCCATATTGGTTCTGTTTCACTTCCAACAGAATTCTTAAGATTATAAGAACTTTCGCCTTTAGAGACCTTTATTGGTTCTCTGTTAGACATGTTTATTGATTCTCTCTTAACCATGTTAATTGATTCTCTGTTAGAGATGTCCATCGGTTCTCTATCAGCACAATCTGTGTCAGAATCAATGTATTTAGATGACGTAATTAACTTAGGATGTTTGACCTTTGAAACAAACAAAGTATCTCTTCTTGGCAGATAACTTGAATCACTTCTAAAATATTCATCCAATTCATCATATAAAAAGCATGTCTGCTTTGCTTTATATTCCGGATTATTCATATTGTTGTTCTTTGCCCTTCGATATCGATTAGTCATATTTTTGAATTTGTTTTCACACTGAGAGGCAGTAACACAATATCCATACTTTTCTTGCATTTCCATAGCTATCTTCTGCCACACAGTCTTCCTCCGAATGTAAGGGGATTCCATATCCTCCTTGTGACTTTTGACAAGATTAAGCAGCATCAAACCTGTCTTCTGGCCCCAGAGAAAGGGAGATGGAGAGGTTCGGCCAGCTAAGTTAAAAAGAAACGATATATTAAAATATAGAATAAGTTGTTATAATCAATTAATAGGGGCAAGAACAGTGAAACTGCAAAAAACAATAAAAACTTTTGCTCTATCACACTATCATTTTTGCTTCACACTATCTAGAAATTACCATTTTCTGATGGAAGAAAACAAAATGGAGGGTTAAACATTCTGTGGAGGGAGAAAGATTGCATGACTGATTATTTACAGTTCTACAGAGTAACAAATACAGTAGACAACAAATTAATTGGAACAAGGTGGATAAATTATTGATTTCCGATATTTTTTGCAATTTCCAGAAAATATCAGATGAATTTTTCTTCATATTTGACCGCATAAAGAAGATCCACGTGTGCTTAATTCACATTTTCCAGTGAAATGTCAAGTGTTGAGAGAATTACGGAACCAATAACAAATTTAATAAAAATAACATTTGCCTTCACCCTCTATCATAAAAAAGTGGAATTGTTCTGTAACATTTACAAATACTTGGCATGTACAATATTTATATGCATTTTCATAATATAATTTTCATGAAGATGTAAACAATTCTTTAAAAATCTTTCATATGTTTACTATTTATAACATGCAATGTTTTCAACCAAATTTCACAAGACTTGACAAGATGCAAGAGAATATCATACTGCAATTAGAATTCAAATGAATATACTGATTAATTGGTATGATATGAATATTTGCATGAAATAATTTTTAACTGTGCATGCACAAATGAGAGTATATTTTTCCTTTCCTACTTTAGTGGTCAATTATATAGGGCAATTTATTAGAAAGGCTAGTAGAATATTGTTAAAATTCAGAAAGATATTGGCAATATAAAGAGCTGAATTTCAATTAACTTTATTTATAAAAATTTTTTGCAAGTATATTAAATTTCTTGTTGGTCCCCTAAATGCACTTAACTAATTTTCATTGAAAAGTGTGAGTTCGAACAGGTTTTTTACATGGTCGAAGATAAAGAACAATTCATTAGGTATGTCTTAAAAATTCTGAAAAAAAAAAAAAAAAAGAAGACTAAAGTAAAAAGTTCACCCACATTGTATCGATATCTCAATTTTCATATTTCAATAGAAGAGAACAGATTTTTTTTTTTTTTCAATTTAGATGAATAATTACTTATTGATGTAACGAATAGTGATTTGGCCAAATACCGAATATTCGGCGGCCGAATACTTTAAAAATATTATTTAAATTGTTTTTTTTTAAGTTTTAAAATTAAAAATTAAATTAAGGACTAATTGAAATTAATTTTTTGTTTGAGTGTTCAAAAATCATAACAGCTGAATGTATTTTTTGTAATATTTTAAATGCTTTAATGCCTATAAAATAACATATGACTTTAAAAAATGTAAATAATAATTTAATTCATAATTTTTTATTTAATCTATAGATAGTTCTAGTAATTTCAGGGGTCTGTCCAGACTTTTTTCCCAGGGTCCTGTTTTTGTGAAATTATGAACAGCTTTTTATATTTGTGAAAAATCTAATTTTAATTTTGTGAATCTAAAATGATAGTTATATCCAGGTTTGTTTATACATTTTTAAAAAGATATATGGATGTAAAATACATATATTTTCTTTATATATGTAAAAGTGACAGATCATATTTCACTTTTAAATGATTAATTTGCCAAATGTTCGGCTTATAAATGGAAAATATTTGTTATAATCTATTTTTAAGACACAGAATTTTGTGAAGGTTCTTGTTTTAGGGAAAATAATTTTGTGAAGGGTCCTGTTTTGAAATGACAAATTTTGTGAAGAATCCTTTAAAGGACCCAATTTTTTCCTAAAAATATCCCTGAATTTATATATATTTTATCTAAAATGAAACTTTTTTTATTTTAGTAAAATCATTTCACCCCGCGAAAATAAGAACTTGCATATGTCCTCTGTCTTTTTATATCCTTTCTCATGCAATTCAAACTTAGTAAATTTACATTCTGTATGTCACAAGGGGTCTGTCCAGGTTTTTTCCCCCCAGAGTACTATTTTTGTGAATTTAAGTATTTTTGTGAATTATTATTTTTTTTGAATTATTTTTATTTTTGTGGAAAAAAAAAAACAATTTCACAAAACATTAGCTAACTCATTTATGCACAGTCTCCCAAAATTGGGAAGTTTTAATTTTTCGGAAATAAACTAATATTATGTTAGACAGATTTCTTGTTCCATCTTCTTTTTTTACGATTATATTATACTACACAATCCACAAACAGAATATTTAGATTCGGTTTCGAAAGGGTTAATGTCAGGGCTTGAAATTCAATTTTTCCAAGGAGGGGAGTCTCCCTCCCAACATTTTTAAATGGAGGGGAGTTGTAATGTTTGGGAGAGAGAAAAAAAATATCTTTAAACCGCACTATTATTTTACGTGCTGTGCTATTTAAAGAATTACATTAATGCAGACATGACAAAATACCATTGAAAAAATTAAGTCAACTTAAAATGTTTATTTTTATTATAAAAAAAGGAGAAAGTTAAATTTTATATATGCAGTGTATTTTTCAACTTCCACCAAATATTAGGGGCCCTTAACAATTAGGATGTTAAATGAATTTTTGAATTTAGATTTTATTTGATTTAGAGTGCTGAAGCCTCTTTCACAAGGTACATTTTTATTCTTTCACAAGAATTATAAAGGTTTACTCCTTTACCTCAAGGAGTAAAAGTAATGAGATCTTTGCAGCTCTTCTAACCTCATTTTTGTTTAGTGTTAACTCTAGGCCAATTTAACAGGTTAGAGCGACCAGTGGCTCTTACTGCCCTTTTTTGTTCTTTTCCCTCCTTTCGGTCGCAGGAAAAAAAAATCTTTAAATATGTTTATTGGTCGTTGGAAAAGATTGTGAATTTAGTCAATTGGTTGAAGGAATAAAATAATTAAATTCCTCCTACGCTTGAACATAGAAATAGATAAGGACGTCTAACGAAATAATGTTAATATCGATTTGCGACTTTGGAACTACATGGCAGCCAGTGTACAAATGTGCTATGGTAACGCCACTTACAAACAACAATACGGATACATACCATAGAATAAATCTATTATACCTACCAGACGATTTGAAGAAATAGGTGAACTAATACAATTGTCCTACACAGACACTGTATTTGAAACATTTTTCGAGAAACAATTTTTTTTCTTCAAAAGGCTATTTTATTAGAAGGCCTTATTATATGTCTATGTTCATAGAAAAAAAAATCTCTAAATTCGTCGATCAGTCGCGGGGAGAAAAGGCAAAGTTTGCCAATCGGTTGCAAGAAAATAGCGCAATTTGTCGGTTGCAGAAAAAATCACGAAATTTTTCAGTGAGGCACGAAAAAGAAAAATAGTAAATTTCATCAATCTGTTGCCAGAAGAAACCGAATAAGTTGCCAATCGGTTACGAAAGTATTCGCAAAGTTCGTTAGTCGGTCAAGGAGAAAAAAACCGCGAACTTCATTGATTGTGCGGCAGAAAATATTACGCGAATTTCGTCGATCGATTGCAGAAAAATGCAAAGTTCGTCGATTGATCGCAGAAAAAACGCAAAGTTCAATGATTGGTCGTGGAAAAAACACAAAGGTCGTTGATCGGTTGCAGTAAAAAGAAAATCACAAAATTTATCCTTCGGTTGCAGGTAAATTAAATAGTGCAAATTTCTCCGGAAAATGGTGAAATTTTTTGGGTGGGAGTCTCTAGCCCACGATATTTTTTTGGGTGGGATTTTACAATTTTCGGCGCAAATCCCGCCTTGAAATTCAAGTCCTGATCCTGAATGAAGATATTTTTTAAAACACAATGGTGCATTTTGAAGAAAATGAGAGTGTCTATTATGATCTGGAGTCTACTGTTTGTTCGTATTCACATTTCCCGAGTCAATGCCGATTTTTAAACCTGGGCCGAAAAACAAAAAGTGCATGAATGAGTTTTGGAAATATTTTTTGGAGGGTTAAAATTAAAATTTTTCAAAACAAATACCAGATTTTAAAAAGCAAAGGGATGTAGATTAGGAGTGGTATTTTTAGTTTTTCATATCTTGTTTATAAACGGCGATTTTAATTTTTAAAGATAGGAGAAATCGTTAAAAATGCAAAATTGACTTCCGGTAAAAAACGTTTCCAAAAGGGTTAACATATATATTTTTTTTAAAATAAAGGTCGACCACGTGCTACACAGCAACTGGTGACCGATATATCCTATTAACAGTTCCTCAAGACAGAACAAGGAATGCTACTCAGCTGCAAATACACTTGCTCTTGGCAACAGGACGAAGGGTGTCCAGCCAAACTGTCCGAAATAGGCTTCATCAGGGAGGTCTCTATACACATAGACCAATGGTCTGTTTTCCACTGATCTCAAGCCATCGTGCGGCCCGAAGAAAGTGGGTTGCTGAATATCGAGATTGGAAGCAACGTGATTGGAGTCAAGTGCTGTTTACAGATGTGTCTCGATTCAGTCAGGAGTATGACACCTGACGTGTTTTCATATGGAGGGAAAGTGAAAGTGGCACTCGAAATAACCCCACATTCGTTCGTGGAAGATCATATTACAGACGAGTTGGGTTGATGGTATAGGCTGAAATCAGCATAGCTGGATGTACGGACCTGCATATCATTCAGAATGGAACTTTGACGGCCCAAAGACATGCAGACGAGATACTGAGACCTCATTTCGTACCTTACGCTGCAGCAATTGGTGATTCCTTTGTTTTCATGCATGATAATGCCAAACCGCATACAGCTCGTCCTGTGGAGAACATGTTTGAAGCTTAAACAATACAGCGTATAGCATGGCCAACATGCTCCCCTGACCTAAATCCGATCGAGCCTGTTTGGCACACACTCGGGCGATGCATTGGGGCGAGACCAATGCCTTCTTTTACTGTCAGGGATTTGGCTATTTCAATTCTTGAGGAGTGGAACAGCATTCCCAAAGTCTTATCAATAATCTCATCGCATCCATGGAAAACAGGTGTGCAGCAGTCTTGGCTGTTCTAGCGGACCACATACCATATTAAACTTCTTGCATAATTTTTAAACAATGATTTTTTTGTCATATACATGTAACCAAATTGTTGTCCTAAACAACCATCTTTTTATGTTCTTTCCACCGTTTCAAAAAATTAAAGCTCCCTTACAATTTGAGTCTTATTTTCTGTATTGTATTACACATGTGTACTGTCCATATGCTCTTGCATGGCTGTCTCGCACGGATCGCTTCACTTTTTGACTTGCTCCCTTAATTGTTTTGAGCAGTGTATTAAAAAACACAACAAATATAATAAATTTCTCTAAGTAAAAGAATGATTCTCTAATTTTTCATTCTACTCTTACAAATAAAAATATAACAAATTGAAGAATGAATGAAAGAATGATAACTGCTCAACAGTTATTGTGAAAAAATATATGAGGAGAAAAAACTAATTAGTACCATCATAATCATGTTAACTGCTTAGGTACCATGATGTACCTGCATACGTCATGAACTCTTCTATTGGAAATAACAAGATGTATGTGCATACGTCTTCATTCTAAGTCCAGACTGCAATGTTCTAAGCATCTGGTATTTTATGTCACTAATTGCTATTGTGATTTGTTTTGTACGGGCTTTATAGCAATGATTGTTTTCGCACCCAATAGATGGCATTACATGTAAAAATAAAGCTTATTTGTTTCCCGCTGCAATGATGTAATTAAATATTTCACATATATTTAAAAATAATGACAAACTACTTTTGATGAAATTTAATAAATCTGGTATTCTGGATACTATCACTAAATTGAATATGGTGCTTAAGGGGTTAAGCATAGAAAGAGCTACTTCAGTAGCGGTTGGAAGAATATTTTGTACTTTTTGACTCATACACAGCAAATAAAGAAATCAGTTCTCCCCACCAATTCAAAATAATGCTGATATTCATTATTTTGATAAATTAATGTTGAATGCAGATATGAGTGGTCATTCTTATATTATATTTACTCTATGTGTATGTATGAATTAATAGGTGAAATAAATTTTCATAATTTTTTTGGTTAAGTTACACATACATATGTTAAGTTTAAATTTATGTGATTTCAGTTATTTTACAAAGTACAGGTGCAAAAAGAGCCACCATGATATTTGATGGATTTGTTACTTGTGCTATTAACTAATGAAATTACATGCAATTTTTATTATTTCTATAATTACTTATTATAATATTATTAATTATGTATAAAAATGTAAATTATGTTCCTTAATATAATTTAATTAGAAGTTTAATTGTTTAAAAAACCCATAACTCTTGGTAGCCATTGAAAAAAATTATCATAAAAATCAGATATTTTTATTATTTAAAAAATATATTTCTTCACACCCTATCAGTAATTATTTAGTTTTATTAATTAAAGCATCAAAACATATATTATGTTACTAATTTAGAGGGTAAATTGTTTTGGATACGTACAATTCTTGATAACCATTCAGTATTTTAATACAGGAAAAAAAAATCTGATTTAAATTTTTTTTAATTGATTTTTTACTTACCCATTATACGTAGTATAGGGTAAGTCTTGTTGTTTGAAAATCAAATTTGTTGAACTGAATCGTTTTGAAAATCAAAAAATTTTTTTTGACGGATTTACACGTTTCAGACATTGGAAATTCCACAAAACATATTTAAAAAAAAAAAAATCTTGTTGTCCATCTGTGTGTCTGTAAACGCTCTATCTCCCGAAAAAGTTGAGATAGAGACTTAAAATTTGGTATGTACTTAGTATGTAATAATGGGAAGAAGCTTATTGAATTTCAGTAACCTCTATTATCTGGAAATATTTTTTTTGGACCCTTAAAATATTCTTTCTGATAAAATGTATATAAAAATTTTCAAACTTGTTTATTTTAAGGAGTGAATATAAAAGACAATAAAAAAATATAAATTTTGCATAAAGCATGAAGTCGATCGGATAATGAGTTGCAGAGATATTTGTAATCCTATTTTCCACATTTTTCAATTTTTCATGACCCTGTATTTCAATTCAAAGATATATTTTAATTGGAAATGAGATGCTTAATCAGGATGCAATAAACCGCTAGTTAATAGGATTATTGTTTTTGGAGTTATAAGGATGTTTCTTTTAAGCAATTCAGTAATCGAGCCTTTAAAGTTTATAACGTCATCAAGCCACGATTTTATTCGAATTGCAATGAATTTTTTATAAGTAGTTCACACATTTTTTATTTTAATATTTTACAGTATGCATATCCATGATGGGTAAGTATTACAGTGGCCCCCAACGACTAGTTACATCTTAAAATAGTTTTGTTTTTAAAAATAGCTGCTAATTTTCAGCAAGCATTATTACTGTTTGTACTCTATTATACCACAAAACAAACAATAATATTTATTAAAACTTTTATTATTTTTTTTTAAATTATTATTATTATTAATCAGTTAACATGAGTAACTGATAATAGTTTAATAACTGAGTAAATAAATAGCTGCAATCATTTCATACCATCAATATCATGACTTAGATATTCAGACTGACTGGAGGTTGGTGTACCATCTAAAAACTTTTTCTTATGGGGAGGAGAGTCTTTTTCTACTGAAATATCAACATATTCTAAAAGATAAAGATAATTTAGTTATTGCAAAATTTGCAGAACTTATTATCTTATTGAGAACACAATTATCTTATTGAACACAATTATCTTATTGAGTGATACTAGAAAGGAACAATTTATATAAAAATGGATAGATCTTGCATAACTTTTTAGCTCATAGGCTATCAAAGCCTGCGATGTAAGTTCTGCATGTACCTACGTATGTATGTACGTAATGCGATAACTCTTGATAGAAATAACCGCTTTGCTTCAAATTTTGTATATAAGTTCACTGTAATAAGGTGCTTTCCTGATTATTTTTCGGGGTTCATTGGTTAAGTATAAAGGGAGTAATGGGGGCTATTCCTCTCCCCTTAATTTAGATAAATGGGTTTTTCATGCAGAATTATCAGATTTTCTTCAAATTTTGTATATAGGTTCATTGTGGTAAGGCGCTTCCCTGATTAGTTTTGGGGGTTCATTGGTTAAAAGGAGGGAGTATAACTAATAGGTATAAAAGTAGGTCTAAATACACTGCTGCTTACTAATTTAAAATAATTATATTAAGTGCAATACAGAAATTATTCAATAAGATTTTAAATTCTGTGGTTGCAAGGTAAGCAGACAATTGTCATTGCGCTATTTAAACAAACAGTAAATTCTCTGTTACTTTGATCATGATCAGTATTTATTTATTATAGAAAGTTCTTTATTATTATTATTATTATTATTACTCAGAAAGTTAAAACTGAAAGACTGTGCCTAATAAAAATTAAGAAGTTTAATAATGATGAATAGTCATATCATCTTTACAAAACATTTAATGATTCTTAACTAATAAACTTAATACATATTTGATGTTTAAATACAAAGTTATAATACAGGATTTAAAATTGAAAAACACTAATGGCTTTTAGCCATCTTGTAATCACGAGAGCTCCCTTGGAGAGCCATGTGCTCAGGCTGAAGTCATCCCACACTTTCCCTAAAGACTGCTGTTGTCTAACTTAAATGTTTTTAATTATGCAGATTCAAACTTTCTATTTATCAGAAATCTTTGTCATCTTTCCTGGTAAAAAAGTGTCAAGCTCAGTCTGTTACTAGTATAATTTAAGCTAAAGTAGATAGTGACCTGGCATACTGACATTTATATTCTAGATTCAATTGTTGCTAAATATCAATTAAAAATTTCAAAAATGTATTAAGAAATTGCTTCCATGAATTTGTATTAAGTATGATTATACTGAAAATAGGAAAAATAAAAGAGTAATAAATATGGCAGTTCAAAAAAATCATACACAAGGCTTATGCTATACCCCATTCAACAGGGAAGATAAAGATGTTCAAAAGAAGGTCATACAGAACACGACTGTCCAACTAACAACCTCTATGAAGCCTTTTTTAACAATTAAATTATTTATTATACAGCAATTTTTTTTCATCTTTTTGAAAAAGAAAATAAATTAATTAAAAAAGATAAAAATAAATAAATAAAATGAAAAATTCTTTACAAATTTAATGATGTACAAAATCTATTTTTTTTTATCCACACAAGCAAGCTCTATATTCATACAAACTTTTTCTATGTCATGGATGATAACAATTGTTTGGAGCCTATGATGACAAATTAATTGTAAGTGTTGGTACAGGAGATTTGAAAAATGATGGTTAATAAAATGAAGACTAAAAAAAATGAAAATGAAGAACTTATAAAAGAAACTAACACAGGAAATAAAACATAAGAAATTTTAGGAACCGAACAAACTTACAATTTAATCAAAGTAAGAATAGACAGAGGGATTAAAAAATAATAATAATTCTACATATTGATATACGATATGCACTTATAAGACAAAAGGAGATCATGTTTTGCCCCTAATTACAAGGTATAATCTATAATGGAAAGAAAAACCACTTATAACACAGCTAAAGTGAGTGTGAAAATGCAGATATATTATGCGGACTTCGTTATAACTGGTACTCGAAAACTGCAAGTACATAAGTAATTTCATTTGCTAATAGCACAAATAACAAATCAAACAAATATCAGCTTTTTTTGCATTTGTACTTTGTAAAATTACTATCACATAAATCTAAAACATACACACAGATATGTGTATGCTAAGCAAAAGAATTATGAAAATTAATTACACTTGTTAATTCATGCAAACACACTGAGTACATATAATCATAAGAATGACCAGTCATGCCTGAAATCTACATTAACTTATCAAAATAATAAGTATTATAGCATTATTACCCACACAATAGGCATTTTTGGCTATTAGTGCTTTGAAATGGGGAGAGAGCTTTATTCCCTTCCCTTTTCCATCCCTATTTCTTTATTTGCTGTGTACAAGTCCAAAAGTAGAAAACATTCTTTCACCTTCTGCTGAAATAGCTATTGCTACGCTTAACACTTAACATTTTGATCCATATTAGTTTTTTTTTTCTTCTTATACAATGCCTGTTCAGCAGATATCATTTTTTCATTCTCCTTTAGATCCAATTTCTTGAAATATACTTATTTGAAAAAGTAGAATGAGAAAGTGAGAGAATTTTTTTTATCTAAAAATTTTTTTTTATGGCTGTTGCACTTATTTCGGTACTTTTCGGTTAGCCAGGCGCCAGTGATATATGGAGATATATAAATATATATGTATATACATATAAATATATATATATTCATACATATAAGTGTGTATATATATGTATGTATGTATATGTGAGATATATGTGTATGTTTATATACATGTATAAAAATCACTGGTGCCCGGCTAACCGAAAAGTACCCTTATTTCATATGAAAGAGTGAACAATTTGATTACTCAAATGAAGTTATTATGACAATGCGAATTATAACAGATTTAATTAAATATTAATTTCAAATGAAACAATTTTCTCACCAGATAAAAATTCACTATTTACAAGCCAAGTACAGTTGGCAAAAAAAAAAAAAAAAAAAAAAAAAAGAGAGAGAGAGAGAGAGAACAGAATTTATTTTAGTCTCAAAATTATGGCAGAAAAAAAAAAAAAAAAGGAAAATATCTTTTTTTTTTTTTAAATTTATGTAAAGAAAATAAACTTAAGAGTTTGTCTTCATACAGAAATTGTACCAAATTCTGAAATTTTCAATACAAACACTTAATTTTAACATCATATTTGGCTTTTTCAGTATATTTTACCTTAGGATACAAACAGGAAGTCATTCAGTCAAGTAGCTTAGGAATTACGAAGGTTTAAAGCTTGGAACTCTCAATGTTAAATTTATTTGCAATCATTGCAAAACAGATTACAATAGTACTGGTAGTGTATTAAGTATAACTCCAAAACTACTTCGTGGAATGAGTTGCAATTTTGGATATGCATTATATATGTAAAGCTACTAGAAATCTGTTTCAGTTAAAAAATTCATAGTACTATAATAATGTAATTCATAGTTACACTATATATATGGTTTTGAAATATATATTTTAGAAAAAATTATGAATCTATGAATTTTGTAACAGAAATCAATTTCTAGAAAATTCAAACATTTGAATGCAATATTAGCTCTTTCAACCAAGTAATTTTAAATTAGGCTTAAAATAAAAATACTACTTGCATTACAATTTTTTTTTGCAATAATCACAAATAAATTTAACATTAGCAGCTTTAAACTTTAAGCTTTCATAATTCCTAAACTACTTGATCACATGATCTTTTGTTTGGTATCCTAGGGTAAAAGTTACAGGAAAAGCCAAATACGATATCAAAATTATAATTAGGTGTTCACATTGAAAATTTCAGAGTTTGGTACAATTTCAGTATGAAGATGACTTCCTCCCTAAGATTGCTTTTTCAATATAAATTAAAAGAAGACATAATTTCCAGTCAAACGTCGATTTTTGTTCTTTTCTGGCACAATTTGATGATTAAAATGTATGGGATGTTCCCTCTTTTTTTTTTTTTTTTTTTTTTTTTTGTCCGAACTGTACCTTATTGTTTACAAGCTTAAAAATTTTTTAAAGCATCTTTCATTTATTTATTAAGCAAAATTTCTTTAGAAACAGTGCAACTTATGTTTATCTTAGATTTAAATATATTTTCACATCATTTTAAATGTAAGAGAATATATGATTTTAACAAAAGCTTTTTTTTTTTTAAATCATGAGATTAAAATCATGATTTATATTACTGATTTTAATCATGAGATTAAAATCCGGATTTATATCATTGATTTTAATCATGAGATTAAAATCATGATTTATATCACTGATTTTAATAACATTAAAATCTTTGAAACCCTACTCATATTATACAGATTTTGCTGTATTTTTAATGTTATGATGATGAACCTGGTAACTCTTCCAAGTTTGGAGAAAATAGCTGCTTCACAAATGCCCGATTTGCTTGTGCTGTAACATGACATTGAATAGGAACCTGATCAACTTCATGTGGCACCTCGGGTACATAGGTCATTCTGATGCCACTGTTTCAAAACAATCTTTTATTACCAAATTCATGTTCTATTAACTTGATATAAAACAGCTTTAAGTGCACTTTAAAATTGAAACTATAGTTTTATGAGAAAAAATATTTTGCAGGGGTTGGGGGATTTAGTATTCAGAAAGAGTGAGTAAACCATGAAGCCTAAATGATCAGCTACAGCATGTTTGATTATAGACCAGGAGGCGGCAGCACAGATAATCACCTGACCTTATCGAGTTCAGGGCTGAAATTCCAGAATTAGTTAAAACTCGATTCACATATTAAAACGCAATCGGTCTGCCAAGTCATATCTTGGTGGAAAACACCTTAAAACCGATTTTAGCGGTTGGCTCGTAGGTTTACCATTGTGTATTCCTGCTTCCAGTCCTCCATGTTTTCATACCTTTGGGTGCAGGAATACACAATGGTAAACCTACGAGCCAACCGCTAAAATCGGGTTTTAAAGTGTTTTCCACCAAGATATGACTTGGCAGACCAATTGCGTTTTAATATGCGAATCGAGTTTTAACTAATTCTGGAATTTCAGCCGTGAACTCAATGAGGTGATTGCCTGTGCTGCCGCCTCCCAGACTATTAAATATCTGTATTTTTTGAAATTTCAAAGTTTATGTTACAATTCACAGTTATTAGTGACAAATTATGAGATAGCAGTTTAAACATGATTATATTATATAAAACTTTTTTTTTTTTTTTGTATTTTTAGATATTGTAAAAAATTGGGGCAATCCTTGCAACTTGGGTCCATACATGTGCTTTATGTGCCCCTGTAATAATTAGACTTTCCTTAGAATAGGCATAATTTTAACATTATACAACTAAAAAAACAGTACAATAGGTGTTTATCATAACAATACAATTTACAATAATAGTTAACAATACAATGAAACGAAAATAAAAAGTTTCTAAAATAAATATTACCTATTGAACACACAGCATTCTCACTTTCATCAAATGTAATAACATTATCTTCACTTCCATAAGGGCTGGAAGATGTTTCATCTGTAAGAAAATATAAATAATTTAAATCATTAAAAAAAAAAATTAATTGCAACATGTTTCGCAACACTTTTATGATAATATATTTTTTTAAATAAATTTCATTCATTTCCTATATTAAAATAATTTCGGAATATCTTTCACGAACTCATAATAAAAAGGTAAAATTTAAACTATGCCACAAACTACTTATTGGGGATTTATTACATAAAGCGACAAGAAACCCCCATTACATTTGCATATCATTATATAGTTTACCATTATATAGCGTAATCAATAGCTTTTATGCATATTACAAACAAATCACATCACAAGAAGAATATTAAAAAATATATATACGTATATTATATATATATATGATTAAAAATGTAAGTTTTTTCTTCATTTTTCTATAACAGTCACTTATAGCAGGATTTGAATAATTACAGTCGGCAAGTCACCATGGTGACTAAAAATTTAGCACTGGCAACTGAAATTTCAGACCACTGTATTTTTTACATTGAAGCATGACAGACTTTTTTTTTTTTTTCATTGTAGCTGCAATGGCAGGGAAAGAAACTGGCTTGGTAGCAAAATTAGGCTCTATAACATGTATGAAACATTTGATTTCAAATCATTGTGATCTCATAGACTGAATTTGGCTATAGATATTAAGCTCAATTAAAAGTACAATATAACTTTAAACATTTGACAGCATATTAAAGCTACAATATAAATTTTATCAGAATTTACTAAAATATTAAGAGTGGCAAGGACTTTAAGGATCTGAAATTCCAGTAATCTTCATAACGTGAGGAAGATTGCAAACTATACTGTGGGTGTGGATGCATCTTGATTTTAAAAAAATATTATATTAGTATTCTCTTATATTTACAGGGCCAAAACAGCCCAAACTACAAAAACATGGAAAAATTTTGCCCCCCACCCCCAATTCTAAAAATTCTTCCCCTTATCAGAGAGGGGGTAGAGATTAAGAAGCAGAAATTTCAAAGAGGAGACTGAGTTTAGGTGACATATTTATCATTGCTGAAACATAACAAATAAGGCAGATTTTTTTTTTTAACAAACAGAGTTTAAAGGATTTTGAACAGTGTTTTAGAGGAGAAAGTAGAAATTTCCAAATGATAATTTAAATACCTACTACTGATCCCTTTTCTTATTTCCTGTGTCTTTGCAGATTTGAAACATAAATTATTGATATTCTTTAATATATGTAGCGGGCCTATGGTAGAGATCTGCTGCAGAGGCCCAGGCTTGGCCCGAAGCCCATACCCGGCTATGAAAGCAAACTTTCAAACGGGCTGGGCCGATGGACAAAACAAACAAGCCAGGCCAAACTTACAAAAAAATTTAACAGGCCCGCAGGCCACCGACCATACAGACCTTTAGATTTTAACTTGTTGAAACAAACAAACTTTTTCATTGCATCATAAGAATCAAAATATTTGGAAATTTAACTTATTTTTTCCGTCTTTGAAACAAAATCACTGTCACTATCACATGCCAATTTCAAAATTAATTTTACATTTAAGTGGTTTAACGACAGGTTTTTATCCTTTTACATGCTATCATGTCTGGAAATTTGATTCAAACACCAATCTTGTCAGTATTTTCTGAAAGATCTTTTGCATTTTTAAAAAAATGGAAAACACCATTCCATTACCAGGCCGGACCGATAAAAAAATTTGAGTGGGCCAAACGGCCCAATATAAAAATTTAAACAAAAAATCAAAAGTCAATAAAATATAAATGAGTTTCAATGGACATGACTGAGGAGAAGATAAGTATAAAAATATGCTGTATAAGCTGATGTTACATTGACAACATCAATACAGAAATATAAAATGTCTAGTGTACAGATCAACATAGGATTTTTTTTTTTTTTTACTCAGTGTCTGGACAAAGTTTTCATTTTTTTTTTTCAGTAGACTCGGGCTGGGTCGGGATCGGGTTTATATTTTTTCTACATTCCGGACCTACATAACGGCCGGTACCGGACTTAATTGTTCCCAAGGACGTATCGGGTAGAGAATTTGTTTTGTAAAAATAATAGAAAAAAATAAAGAAATCATGAATTTTGTTAATCAGTCGCAGAAAAAAGAACTAATTTCGTCAATTAACTGCAGAAAAAAAGCATAAATTTTGTCAATAGGTTGAAAAAAAAAAAAAACAAGTGGGTAAATGTGATTGAAGATTGCACAAAGGGTTTCGTTTAATATTACTTTCAAAACACTTTCTTTAATAAATCCAAATAAATTTCATTTTCCAAAAAAAAAAGTCGATTTTTTATAAAGTAAAAATTACAGGTCTATTTTTCTCGTTTTTTCGAATATCTGAACCGGCGTAGCCCGCTATTATACTCTTGTCATGTAGACTAAATGCGATATTTAAAAAAATTCAGTTTCATAATTAAACATGTTGTATAGAGACCTTCAAAATGTTAAAATATGTCAATATTTCCATAATCGGGTTTTTATCATGATTCAATACATTCCTCA
The DNA here is from genome assembly GCA_963931845.1 of Maratus michaelseni. Classification (NCBI taxonomy): domain Eukaryota; kingdom Metazoa; phylum Arthropoda; class Arachnida; order Araneae; family Salticidae; genus Maratus; species Maratus michaelseni. The sequence continues at coordinate 343,478,224 of OZ007588.1, read as the reverse complement.
AACTCATATATTTACTATTTTCTATTACTCATATTGATACTCTATTTGTATTATTCTCAAACATTTGAAAAATCCGTTAAACTTCCAATATTATGTCAGATTAATTTTCTTTTTAATTCTCTAATGACGTCATATTAAACTGCTTTCTGTATTTACACATACTCATACTCCTTGTATTATTGAGAAATATTTGAAAATTTCCGTTTTATTACCAATATGACGTCATATTAATCTTTTTTTCAATTGGTGAAACTTTTTATTTCATTTTCATTTTTCACGTGGAAATCTTTTAGTAGAAAATTTAATTACTGTAGAGAAAGAATTTTATTGTGGATTTTTAATTGTTGGCAACTGCTATAAAGAAAAATGTTTAAATTTAATAGGAAAAGGCTGTTAGATTTTTATCTCCATAATATATTAAAATACGATTTTTTTAAATTTTATGATTTTGAGCTTCATAGTAGATATTCAGTTATGAGCAGGGCTTTACAAATTTGATGAAATCTGGTAGCCAGCAAAAAATTTCTAGTCGCCAGTAAAAAAAAAAGATATTTACCTCCCCTTATCCCGTCATTTTTTTTTTTTTTTTTTTTCAAAAAGCATTATATTTCTATGTAAAGTTTTCTATGAATTGAAAAAGAATAACAAGCAGAGTTGAGGATTATTAGTTACATAGTTCAGAATAGTACATAATTATACTAACATATAAACTAAGAACACACTAACATTTAACACATATAAACCAAGTTTCCTAATGAAACTTAACAAAATTATATACCTCTGGAAAAAAAATATATACTGTACTATAAAGGCTGAATTAACTGGCATGTTCCGCAAATGCTTCAAATGGTCTGGATAGTTGAATACAACAAAATCTATATCAGATGAGAGGGGGGGGGGGGGGGGGAGAGAAAAGGGAAAGCAATTTTTTGCCTATTTCGCGGTCCAAATCTGTCCAATAATTCTGATTTTAATATTTTAAAATTTGTATTTAATTAACATTTTTACCAAATTAAAAATATTTTTTAACATAGTTTCTAAGTTTTTTTCTTAATATTTTATTATTTTAAAATGTTTATTTGATGAACTTATTTTTACCAAATTTGAAATAAAAGTTATAAATATTTTTTGCTTGAATATAATTTCTACGTTAAAAAACTTGGTCACCAGATAGAAAAACTTGATCGCCAGCAGCGACCTGGCGACCGCATTTGGCATTTGTTAGCCCTGGCTATGAGTACACAAACTTTCACGATTGTAAGTTGTATATTTTCTAAGAACCGGCTCTGTGACAGACAGACAATGAAGCGGGAGTAATGGGGTTTCATGAGATAAACAAAACCCTAAAAAACACGTGAAGATTGGTGAATTGCAATTTGTTGAGACTCCACACATAGGGTTTAAAAAAAAATCTTAATATATCCTTTAAAAAATCCTTTTGCCAACAAAAGTTGCAATGAGGCTTATAGAGTTCGATCTTTCTCCATCATCCAACACTCAAAATCATCTTTGAATATGAGAAATATCTACATTTATTTTATTATAATCTAAAACTTTAAAGAAAATAAATCTTCTCCACATTTTTTTTAGATATATGTTTTATTGGGATTTTTATAGATGTACAGTTCTTTTTCTGAAAAAGAATCTGGTTTAACTATACCTACCTACACAAAATCAATATCTATACCTTTTTAAACATACTCAGGAAAAAATATTAAGATCAAATCACATAACTTTATTACTATTATTTTTTAATAACATTTCAGATTCAGATTGATCTGTTTAACATAGCAAACTATTGCTTTAAAATATTTTCGAGTAGCAGTATTCTTAACAGTTTGAGTCTGATAATTTTACACAGTCTGCAATAAGATTTTTTAAAGGTAATTTTTCTCATAGAAAAATAAATGTTTGAAGTTCTTTTTGATTTTATAGTGCCAAATGCCAAATAATCTCACAAATTCACATTTTTTTATATGTACTTTTATATACCAAAATCAAAATTAGAAATATTTTCCTAATATTTCCCACTACCATGATTACTTAGCTTATACATATTTTTTTAAACTATATTTTGCCCAATTTTATCTTCTGAATGTACATATATTATAGTTAATATTCAAACTTAACGAATTTTATCATTAAATTAAATAATACATATTTGATGTAATTAGTCTGTTTTGTTGTATGTACATGTGTATATATTTAAAAAAACTTATTTTCCCTTTGAATTAAAGTTTTTTCCCATATAAACACTAATTGTGGTTATGTGTTTGTTTCATAATGTGGCCACTGGATCTTTTGGGTTTAGGAGCCACCGTCTCCTTCCAGATATTGGGAATCTGCACCTATATTTTATTATCAGTAAAATATTTTAGAACTCATTTCTGAAGAAGAAATTCCAGCTTTATATGAAAAAGTCCTCCCGGCCTGTACCAGGAGGAAAAGGTAGCTTTCCTATATCTTCCTTTTAAAATTTTAGCTAATGTTACACGAAAACAGCAAGTTAAAATGAAAAGAAACGTTTACAAAAGATTCGTTAATACTGAATTTGAATAAGAAATTCGCCAAATTATTGAGCAATAGCCAAATTGGCTTCATTTATGAAGACTTATTTTGGTCACCAAATTTGGCGGTATTTCGCCAAAGTCACCAATTTTGGTGCTATATAAAATATAGTTTTATGCGTATGATTGGGAAAATTAATACAACAATGAAAGAAAATAATTTGCGAGTAATCGCGTTAATGTGCTGTTTTGTTTCAAAATGTCAGCCACCCTAGAATTTCAAACTGCTCTATCTCAGCCATTTTTTAAGATAGAGGTAAACCAAAATATGCTCTGGAATCCTTGTATCAAGGCCTAAAACGTAATTAAAAAATAATTTTTAATTTTTAATTTTTTTTGTATATTTATTTTAGTTTTAAATTTTTAAATGGCCGCCATCTTGAAACAAAATGGCGGACCAAGCTGGCCAACGAACTCAGTCGAGACATTGGTTAGCTTAATACACACAATTAGTTTCATCAAAATCGATTTATAAATACGAGCGTTATCGTATGACATAGGTCAGATATATATATATATATATATATATATATATATATAATTATAATATCTATGAATTTCTATATAAATCAACATTTGAACGGAGGGTGGTTTTGGGGTCTGGGGGTCATGATCGGTGAAAATATATCGAAATTTTCCGGAACTGCTTTCCTCCGAACGGCTGCAATAGGTAGCTTTATACTTTTTTGAATTGAAAGCTACCTAAAAGACATTAATTGAGTTTCATATGAACAAAGTCTCCCAGCCGCTGTTTAACCCAACTGATGCATATTTAGCAAAGAAAGAATCCTAAACGGAAATAAATTGTGTCTCAATTGAAGAAATGCATGTAAAATCACTTGATGCATCCCCCCCCCCTTCATCAATACAATGGCTTTTTTCTGCATTTGTATTGTTTAAATGAATTCATGAACATTGAAAAGACTGTGGAAAGTTTTACAAGAGGTGTCAAGAAAAACTGACATGGCTGTAAAAAGGAAATTCTTTTATCATAGAAATTTCAAACCAGAGCTATAGCCAAAAATCAAGGCTATCCAACAAAGTCAAATTATTGCAAAGAATATGTCATTTTGTGTAGAAATTAACTTTGAAAATTGTTTCCATAAAGTGTGAACAACCTTCTGTAGTGCCCTTCTTGCACCCCCAGTCAAAAAAAAAAAGTGCTCTTACTGCCTTTTGAATTGAAAAAATTGCTTACATAGTAAAAACTGACTCATTTTTGTCTCTTGAAATGAGTTGATTAATTTTTTGTTCTCAAACGCTTGAAATTAACGGGTGCATTTATTCAAAATCTATGTAATCAAACTGTTTTTTTCATTTTTTTTGTAAAGATAGAAGATCTTTCGGAAAATGCTGTCAAAGGTGCCATTTTGAACCAAATTTTCAGACACAATAGAGCAGGAGAGGAAAAAAAACTTACTTGATAAATATAACAATCACTTATTTAAACTTATCAAACAAAATACAACTCATTTACCAAAAAATGAAAAACTGTTTGATGACAAATTACTTTAATAATCATGTCTGCAAGTTTCTTGCTTTTACGTTTAAAAAAAAAAAAAAAAAAGAGTCAGAAAATCTGTCCTTGTGAATCTAAAAAGTGCAGTTTCCCCACCAGCAGCATCCCTGCCCTATTTTAAACCTGGGGAAAACTCTAGCAATATATAAATTAATCATACATTACATAAAATAATGTAAAATATAATTAAACAATACTTTTAAATAGCATTTCTAGTTCTTTCTATATAATTTTATTTGCAAGATCTCTCTTAATATAAGTGAAAATTTTTAAATTAAGAACGAGCCCTTCGAGGACGCTTTGATGACATGCTCTGGATCAGTCTTAGAACCTGCTAATGGACTTTATGCATGTGATGTCATACGCCAGAGCTGGCGATATCGTGATCCGATATTCTAGCAACAGCACCGCCAGAATACAAGTATGTGCTGCCGCAAACATTGCCAGCAGATGATTTTTAGTGTTGATCCAGGTTGCGTGTATTAAGTTTAACAGAAATTTTGTAAATTTAAAGAATATTCTTAGATATACAGAACAACATTTTGAATTTATATTACAATATATTAAATATCAACTACCACAATAATGAATTGTTTTGCGATATTTAAAGAAAAGAACATTAATAATGCATACTCCATAGAACACTATGCTAATAATCAAAATCAAATACCGCCAGCAGACGAATTTTAGCCTTGAACTCATTTCAAGTGCATAAGTTCTATTTGGATAATTTATTATTTACTATTAATAAAAGAGCAAATAGGTCAAAATATTAAAGAGAATTTTTTAAATAAGGAGGTATAGGACATTTTAATTTTTTATGGTTGGGAGGATGGGCAGAAGTTACAAAGCAGAAATTTTGGAGAAGCAACATAGTTTAGATATTAATCATTAGATATTTAGATGTTTATTATTACTGAAAAGTAGCAAAAAGGTAGAATTTTTTAAGAACTATAGTTTAACAAATTTGAACAGTGTACTGGAGGGATACAGGGTAAAGTAGAAATTTCAGGAAGATAATAATTAGGATGATTGACTATTTATTGTTACTGAGAGCAAACAAGACAGAATTTTTTTAATAATGAGGTATAGAAATTTTTTACTTTGTAGTATGGTGGAGGGCATGCACAGAGGTTAAGAAGCAGAAATTTTCGAGAGGAGACAGAGTTTAGATGGGTGAAATCCTACAACAAGTTATTACTGAAAAATAACAAATAAGGCAGATTTTTTTTTAAAGAATATTTACAATATTTTAAACAGTATAGTGTGCAAGAGGAAATATATTACTATTCTATCAACTATCATCTAACATATTTTTTTCATTAATAAATATTACATATTAATAAATTCAATTTTCGAAAAAGAAAAAAAATGTCTTTCAAAATATTAAATTTTTTAGATTACTTTTCTGAAAATGAGTTCTATGCATGTCATCATACATTACTATTACATTTGCTTTTCAAATATGTAGTAAAACTTAACAAATTAAATGAAAACTGTTTAAAATGAAAAATTTCGCAAAATTTAATAATTAAATTTATTTTATATATAAAACTCCGAATAATAAATTAAATTTCATACATGTAATTTAAGATTTTTTTTATCCTTTATTAGTATGTTTTTGCAATGCATAATAAAACATTTTTATTTTCTCTTTCTGGGAATAACAAATTTTACTTTGAAAATATATTATTTAATTTAAAAATAATAATAATAATAATAATTTCCAAATTTGGTTAATTAAAAATAGACTAATGTAGGACTTGAGAAATAAAAAGTAAAAAAATATCAAAAAATCAAAGTTGATAATAAGGCGCAACGGAGCAACATGCAAACAAACCCGCTGCCAGATTTGGCGTGAATTCGTTGCTTGGCAACAAGATATGTGTTTCAAAATTATTGCAAACACGAATATCGAAATCTGTAATTGCATGATTTTGACCACTTATAAGTGTTAAATCAATTCATTTTTATGGGGAAATGTTTATTTATATATGAAATACATTAATAAGTGACTGAATATCTAAAAAAATACATATTAAACTCTTGCTAGTTAAATTATCATCTTATATAAATAATTAAATTCTATGTAATTGAATAGGTACATTACCTTTTTTCTGTGTTTCTGGTACCCCACATATAGACATATGTGTAACCAAATCTTCCAAATTAGGAGCTCCAAAATCTGAACACCGACCACAAACATAAACTTTTTCGGAGGACGCCATTTTGGGAAACTGAACGATCGGATTCACTGGGCGAAGCTCTCTGAATAGATTGCGATCGGATTAACCCTAACACGCAGCGCTAAAAAACGAAAAGAAAATTTGAAACTTAAAGAAATTTCTTTTATACTGCAGTACAAGTTACATACAGTAAACGGTTCAATCAGTTTTGATACTCTTTAAGAGAAAATCTAATTCATTTGAACTAGAAAGAAAATGCCAAATTTTCTTCTTCTAAACGCACTACCTGTGATCTGACTGAGCAAGCTGAGCCGAGAAAACCCGATGAGAGGTGTTTTACACGCATGCGCCAGATTCAAGATAGAGCGCTCCAGATCCAGAGTCGCTCTTTTAAAAGATATTTATTTTATCTTTCTTTAAAGAATTATAATTTTGCATTAATGTAGGCTTATTTATTATCAACGAGGGAAAATGTAGTTATAGAAAGGCACAGCCTCTGTAGTTTGTACTAGGGGATTTCTAAAATTTTCTGAAAAAGGATTTGAGATTATGATAGAACGCGGTAAAATGTTCTAAATAATTTCCAAAAGCCCTGTTCAGGTGTGAGAGCACTTGTAATTTCTACAGAGTAATACTGTAGCAAAAAATATAAATTGGGTGGCTTTCAGATAATTTTACATTTAATTTGCATGGATATATTGTTAGCGACACAATAGCTATTTTTTTAAATCACTAGAAAAATGACGTCAGGTTTACGACAAATATACCCTAGAGCTCCTATAATACCTTTATACTCCTATAATACTCCTTTATAGGAGCCTTAATATACCCCAATCATGGAAATATAAACCTATTATTATATATATATTTTTTGACAGAGTGGATGTTATTTTTGTTTATTAATTTTTTTTTTTTTTTTTTTTTGGTAAGTATATATACAAAAACTAGATTATTTCTTAATGCTTCCATAATAAATAAATTTGGTAAACTTAATATTAAGAATACTTACTATATAATGTAACAAATGCAATGGTTACAGCATGGGAAATAAACTATTATAATTTCATTATCAGTACTTTTTTTTTTTTTTAACTTTATATACCATATTATTAAACGAACAATTCTTGTTTATTTATTGCCAAAACGTCAGTGAAGGCTCACTGTGGAGACGTGAAAAGTTTTTGGTTTCCGTCTGTTTGTTTATCTGTCTGTTCCGCGATAACTGCCGTAAAAAGAGCCTGATTAGGTTGATTTTTGGTTATGTTGGTGAGACACCCGGAATTAGCTGTATAGTTTTTAGTTACATTTGGTTCATTCGTTCAAAAAATATAGAACATTTCGTTTTAGGTCATAATGCTTTCCTGTGGGAATGCAGACGATTTTCAAATTTCATTTTTAACTGAAATGAAAATAACATATTTGAATAATGGATTTAAACGTAAAATTACTGATGCTAAATTTTCGATATGGAGGTTTTAAATATATCCAATAGCTTTGAAAATTTACTGATACATTTATTAGAATTTAGAAATTAATTCTTTAAATTATTGAACATTTTTTGCATCTGTTCGGGAAATATAAAACTTTTTTTTTTCATATTTTTTACAAATTGATAATGAATTTCTTTTTACTTTGCTCTTTAATTTATTAGTTGTTTAGAAATCCTATTTCAAAGAATATCAAAATACAGTAGAATTTCCCTTTAACGAAGTCCCTATTTAACGAAGTTTTCTACTTAACGAAATTTTCTGCAGAACTTTGAACACCATTAGCATGTAAATTAATCTCCATATTACGAAAAAGATATTCTATATAACGAAGTTTATTCCACTTTTGTACGTGAATAGAATTCAAACTAAGAGGTTGCTGTTGCGATGGATATGCGGATTTATTTCAGCGGATTGTATGAAAATGAACACATTTAAATAATTTACATTCTGCTTGGTGCTAAAAAAAAAAAAAAAAAAATTCACACTAAGAAAAACACTTGTTATAATTACTTTCTCACACCGACACTTCAGCGCTGACAGTTGGGGGCAGTCAAATCCCCTTTTTACATTCAGTAATATAGAAGATGCAGTGACGTAATGGCGTCAGATGCATTGAAGCAAAAAATATCAATTACAGTCAGACAGTTACCATTCTGATCTTCCATTGCTGATAGACAATTACTTTGTACATCCACAAAAATGTGCTTCAAAATACAAATCGAACAACATCAAAGTTATTTTTGTTCTTGCTATTACAACTCCTAAACTTCAGTCATTAGTCTAAAAAATAAAAAAAAATCTTGAAGTACATTATCGAAAAAGACAAAGTAGTGAAAACGTTAGTTTGAGAACCTGTGTATCAGAACTGGTGAAAGCTTGGGAATGTGACTTGATTTCATCGACCGTACACAACTGTTTTGTAAAAGACGGTTTCATAATAGAAAATGAATCCAATACTTGTTTGTTATATCTGAAGGAAAATTTTCAGGAATTTAAGTTGATTTCTATTTAACGAATTTTCTTCATAACGAAGTTTTTAGGTGTAACGATGAGACTTCGTTAAATGGAAGTTTCACTGTAATAACATTCAAATAACTCTCACTATTTTTCTGCAATATTTTATTAGCAAAATACATTATTTTCGGGAGATTTTAGTATTCTATTGATATAAATGAGAATTTATTTTGATACAAGTTTATTTTTTTATCTAAAAAGTTACATGAATAAGAAGTTCATAGGAATTTCAGAATACCATTGCATAAACTGTGTTTAATTTAACGCTTCGAATTTCTGAAACCTCCGAAGCATTTTATATGCCTATAAATATGTATGTAATATAAAAAATTAAATTGCGGATTGTAAGATGCTAAATAATATGAAAAGTGAGATTAAAAATCAATGACTTTTAGAGCTGATGTTGAGGCTCCTGATCTGCAGATTTACTAGTTTATTTATATTTGGGGACTCTGGAAAACAGCTGTAACGATTTTCATCAAAACAGCTATAACGATTTTCATCAAAACAGCTGTAACGATTTTCATCAAAACAGCTGTAACGATTTTCATAAAAACAGTGGATTTTGGGTTTTTATGATCTAGAAATCGATCTGTCAAGGTGTCATCTTTGGGGAAAATCAATTTTCATGCAATATCCGCTTTTCGCATGGGTGTGGAAAACATTTCAGAAAGCATAAGAAGTGTGTAACAATTGCCAAAAATTGAAACTAAACATAAAAATATTGCAAATAGTATAGGATATGTGAAATGAACCAATTTATTATGTTATACCCACTCTTCGCATAGGAAAAATAGCTCATATTTCGTAATCTGATCCACAGGCAAGGATGACGTCATTTAGACCCGAGTCTGGAATTTCATCCAGGAAAACAAGAACAACTACAGAATTTTTTTCTCATTTGTCCATGTACAGAATAAAGCTCGGTCGACCAGGTGCTGAAATATTAAAAAGGAGTAAATAAATTTTGAATATCGCATAACATTCCCTTCGTTTGGAAATACATAAAGGATAAAGTAATTTACATTAGACTGCTAATTCACTTAAAAATTCGTTTTTGAATTTCAGGAAAGACATTTTTTAAAAACTAAATAAATAAATACTTTAAACCGAAATATATTAACACAAAAGATATTCTTTTATTATTTTTAACTCAATCATTTGGTAAAGATGTCATACGAACTGAATTTTTCCAACTGAGTGAAAAACTGCCCATGCCGAGAGTCGAACCCAGGACCATTGACTTAAATTGCCAACGCTCTACCTAATGAGCTACCTGGGCCGACAACCGGCGGACACATTTCACTTAGATTATCTTATTGGCTATAGCATCTGGTCTGCCATGTAGAGAGTTCAGCAGAATATACTGTAGGTAATGGAACTCCATTAAACGGTGGAGACTTTTGCTATTTTTATAACTCAATCATATTGATTGATAATGATATCATACGATCTGATTTTTTCCAACTCAGCTCAATAGGTAGAACTTTGGCAATTTAAGTCAAAGGTCTTGGGTTAGACTCCCGGCATGGACGTTTTCTCACTCAATTGGAAAACTTCAGTTCATACAAAATATATTATTATATAGTTTTTATCTCAATGAAAAACTGTTTTAAACTTTTATTTGACCTTATGAAAATTAGATAGTTCATCTCATGTTTATAGCCAACATATTTATATAAACAGGAGAAAATTCGGATATGAAATTTCGTGCTCCGTGTTCTCCTGTTTTGGAGAATCTACAAGACAATTTTAAAAGAATGATTTATCTAGATCTAGAAAATTCTGGCTACATTCCCATTAGGTAAGTCTGTCCGTTAGATAATCGTTCATTGATGAATTTGGTTGGTATTTTAAAACATGTTTTATAGCAATAACAACAACAAAAATAATATAAAATAAATAAATAAAATAAACCAGACAGACACTATCATGAAGAATATTCTCTTGGAACATTCACGCTTTTTTTTTATGGCAATACCTCAGTCTGCAGATCGTCCGGTTACAATATCATTAATAAATCTAAAATTTCATAACTTTTTTTTTTTTTTTTTTTTTTTTTTTACTTTTAAGGCTGAAACTTTCACGAAATATTTCGGTTACAGTACTGACTATGAGCGATAAATGCTGGAAGTGCATTTTTAAGTTTAACTAAATTTTTGCATATTACAAGTGTATAAATTCTATGGATCATATACAGGGCTACACAAAATAATTCGTAAGCATTACTGTGTATGAGCGTGAATGACTTAATAGTATTTATTATTTGAGTTAATTATTATTGAGTTAACTAGATTATTTTACTAAAAGATATTTGCGGAATATAAATAACGGCTACGCAATGGACTCCATGGGTACATAACCGTTTATGGATGGTAATTTCTGAAAAAATGTTTTCAGTTGTGTTATGCGCTTTTTTTTTTTTTTTCCTTTCATGAATTAAATTTCAGATTAGTATGAGGCACGTATAAAAATCTGTAGATGATATATAGATTATCCGATAATTATCCGAGTGCATTTCAGTCTATTGCTGTAAATTGCTGTAGGTGAATTTTTGACTGCGCTATGTGTTTTTGTTATAAGTTAAATTTTACTATAGATTCAGTACAAGGATGTTCAAAAGAATTTCAGTATCTTTCCCGCCATGGACAGTAGCCGAAATCTGGTTTTCAAGTATGCTTTGCGTTTTCTAAGTTGTTTATTCAGATATCTTCTTTCACTTTTTTAAACGGTTTTGTTACAATATTCTGGAAGTATTGAAAGTGCTTCATAATCGGACGCATGATTTTTCTTTGTTTTCTTTTTAAACCGCATTATTTTATTTATCTACTTATGTATTTTTACTAAGTCTTCATTTAGGAGCAATTTTCTAAAAATGATCATTTATGTTATAATTCCACATTCCGAATATATTATCTGAAAAATACTGTTAAAATTTTTGCACAATTATTTATATGAACTAGCCGCCACTGGCGACCAGTTTGGTCTCCCTTAAATGTATATTAAACATGGCAACACGTTACATTTATTCATAATTTAATTTTCCCTTAATTCATCGCCAAATCGGAAGATTCTAAAATAGACAAATCATGAACTTTTGCGATCATGGTAGCATTTCGCATATTTTTGGGGCACAGGTGTCACATACGCTTGTTGGCGCACCCCCCCCCCCCCCCCACACCAATTTGACGAAAACTTTGTTATGGAAATTGTTGTTTATTTACTTTTATTTATTTTTAGTTCTATAAATTATTTTTTATATGCATATCAATATTTATTTACATCAGACTATCATTTTATAGTTTATTTATTTTTATTTCCTTTTTTAATTATGAGTATTTTTGTTAGCCGGGAACAGATGATAAATCGCCAAATATTGTTCCCATCACCATCATTCATACTACATTAATTTAATTTTAAATTATAAACCTGTCACTCATTTCATTTAAAATACTTAACTTTAATCTAAAATGTTTATATTACATAAATTTAAAATACTTCACACTTTTCATTTAAATAGAAAATAAATAAATAAATAAGAAATAATATCATAAATCAAAACATTTGATTTCAGAATCAAAGTATCGTTTCTAATTTGTACACGCGATAAATAAAAGCTGTATTAGCGATTTTAAAAATGCTAAAAATCTGATTCATTAAATATTATTACATGAGTTCAATTTACGTCAACAAAAGGTCCGTAAGGAAGTTGAGTTGTATAGCACATAATTATGGTAAACTTTGATTGTCTCACTGGTACGAATTATTTTTTTGACGCGAGGCAGCGGTCCAAAAATCCATTCGCGGAGAACTTGCTTTGCGAATGATTACCTCCATGATTTAATATTTTAAATGTTCACGACGAATCAATCGTTTTTTTGTTTACTTACATGAATAGAGAATTTGAACTGAGAACCTAATTTCGATTGAAGTTATTGCAGAATATATACATAATTGAACGTAAGTCACCTCTTAAATATTAATTTATTTTGAACGATCTTTCTTAAAATGTAACTTTTATGCAGTTTTATTACAAAAATAATTTTGAATAAAAATGGCCGCCTGGCATATGAAAAAGTGAAGCGGCCATCCCGAAACTGTTGATGACAGTCACATGACTTACGCTTTTATTTTAGAAGATTATTATAGAATTTTAATTGTAGGATAATGTTGGTAAAGATAAATTGACATTTTTTTTTAGAAAATGAATACCTCCTATCTGGGTCAGGTTTTTTTCCACCTAATTTTGACCGTGCCTACCAAAATTTTCGCACGTGTTGACCGCTACATGGAATTTATCAGGGCAATAGAGTGAAATTTTGCACTATTGGGGCATAGCGCTATCTACGTAATACATGTATTTATAGGTTGTGGGCATAGTCAAAGCATAATAAGAAAATTTTCTGAAATTCCCTCTTTAAAATGTCAGTAGAGGGGCCAAATTAAATAAAGAGGGAAATTGAAATCGCACAATCTGTATTAGGATGCTGTAGATGTAATTTTGCACGTTGGCTGTTCTCGGAATATGTGCAGAAGGAAATTTTTGAAAATTTCCCGGTGCCGCTCTCGTGGTGCGAGCTAAACTGTTTCAGAATTTATCTGAGCTGTAGAGATGTAATTTTGCATAATTATGGTTCTTGGAACATAGGCAAGATAAAATACGGAATTTTTCTAATTTCACCTACATCTCTGCCGTTTTTGGGGACAGAAAATATATCGCAGACTCTATAAGAGCTTTAAAGATGATTTTTTTCATGATGTTGGGTGTCAGGACATAAGAAAAGTAAAAGAAGGGTTAAAAAAATCCCGCCCCCCACCCTTTTTCAGGAAAGGGGAGACATGCAAGACCATATCTCATTATGAAAGAGTTAGAGAAAACAATTTCTATGATTTTCGTTGTAAGAGCATAGGAAAGACCTTAAGTGGATCGTGTTATGTCCAACTCGAACCCGAAAATTCTGTATAAAGACAGAATTCGACGTAAAACCCGAAAAGAAGGATAATTAATCTGTTTTTATATATACAATTATGGAAAAATAGTCTACAATTTCACCCCTAATATGAATTTGTCTCTTACTTTAAAAGTAAAAGTATATTTATATATATATATATATATGCACCAGATAGAGACCTGCGCTAATCGGGTTATACCCGCCCCGAATCCGTAAATTTTATTCCTGGTCAATTTAGAAATCTGACAAAAAAAAAAAAAAAAAAAAAATCGGTGACCAGACTCGAACTTGAGAAAAAATATTTCGTCACCCCGCAATTATAGAAAATTGTTCCATAATTTTATGTGTATTTATGGTAAAATAGTCTATAATCATACGCTAGTATCAGTTTTAGTTTATTTTTGTAGAAAAACGAACATATAAAAACTTATTCCCATTCAATCATGTATTTTTTCATCTGAAACAATATTCTGGACTTTATTTTTTTAAATCTGGTTAACCCGAACCCAACTGTCAAGAATGAAAACTTAACCTGAAACCGACCGGACTGAAATCCAACCGGCAACGAAAAAAAAATAATAACCAGGCACGACCCGCTTTTCACGTTGGGTGCGGTTGAAATCGGGTTACCCTACCGATACAGGACTCTAATACCGATTGCTATAGATATGCTTAGATATACCGATGCTATAGATGATATACCGATTGCTTCCATAGCAGGAAGATATTTTAACGAAATCTGAAATGAATTGAACTTTCTTTGTGTGGAATATATTGATATTGCGAGAAAAGGTTAGAAGTAGTGACCATTCTTATCCAAAAAGTGTTGCAGTAAGACGAATGTAATTGACAGTTCATCCAGTTTCACTTACCGAAATCAAGCAGGGCGGTCGCTCTGCCAAGCCAAGCTTTAAAAAAAAAACGCCACACAAACAACGCCAAGAACTGGAATAAAGACCGCTAATGCTTATATACAGAAAGCAACTTCGCAATGTTAAATCGACAAAACATGCCAGATTAAAATATCAGATATCAAACAAACCAAACGTCGTAGAAAAAAAAAACGAAAACTAGAAGAATCTAAGGAAGAATTTCTTCAATTTAAGACCAAACTCATCTTCATAAGTGATTTATAAACAGAGATATAGCTTTTTTTTAAAAACGTCGAGTTACTTAAAATGATCACTATTTTCTTCGTCAACCTTTTTTTTTTCAAACAAGCTACAGGCCTTAATATTGGGCAGAATAAAAAAAGGATTGCATTTTTGGACAAGTAATTACGTAATCTATGTGCTTTTATAAAATTCAGTGTAAAAAAAAAAATATTTTCTATTCTTAATTAGCAAAAAACTGTTAATTAACTTGGCGATTAAAAACTTATGCCAAAACAGAGATAAAACCCGCCAACGACCATCTACCATCTGTATTAAAATAGCACAAATCAGTTACAGGTTATAATATAACCACATCAAATTTCATCTGCAAGTCAGCCATTTTCTTCTGAAGATATTTTTTTTTTAAATAAAACTTCACAATTATAAGAACACATATTTTTTCAAATAATTAAATATGACTGCAAACTGTGGCAGATGATTGTTTCTAACATGAATAAGTATGAGAAATTGCCGGTTACGGATATGGATCTGGGTAGCTCAGTCGCAGAGCGTCGGCATGGTACGCATAAGGTCCCAGGTTCGAGTCCAGGCCCAGGTCACTTTTTCACTCATGTTTCTTTAGTGTATTTAATTGTCTGATAAAATGCGTGTTCTTATAAATTAAGTAATTAGACGTAGTGTTTATGCTTTAAAAATATTTTAAATATATAATTTACGTTTTTAGAAAGATCTTTAAAAATAAATTAGTTTTTGAGGGAAGATGTACCTTCTAAAATGTATGCATTAAGAGTTATCGCCATTTAAAATTTCTTTCCAAACGTAAACAAAAATTTTGAAATGAATTAAATGTGATTCATTTATTTCTAAAAATAAAAAAACACGGTAAAGGACAGGCATTTCGTTCGCAGGAATACCTTTCACGTCATCTACTATATATACGAGGCTAGCGAAAAAGAAAGGCTACCGCTGTGCTTTACGCGTATCTTTTTTTTACAGACCGCGGGAATCACGTGAGGCTCGAATCCACCAATGCAGGTGTACGAAAAGAGCACACGTCACTCTAGCGGTCTGTAAAAAAAGATAAGTGGAACGCACCGCGGTAGCCTGTCTTTTTCGTTAGCCTCGCTATATATATAAAACACAAACGGAAATTTCGTTCCGTTCCTTTATAACTCGAGATCTGCTGAATGGAATTTGATGGAACTTGCACTGTTCGAGAGATAATTTTTCAGGGAAGGTTTTAGTATGTAACGCAACGTTCTACGTATAATAGCTATCGAATTATGATAGAAAGTTCTGTTATTTTGGCCGAAAAGGTTACCATTGCTAATTTTTTGGCGATCATTACTGTTGCAGAAAGAAATGAAAAGGCTATACATCTCGAAAAATAAAAGAAAAACTGTTACTAATTTTATTAAAAAAAAAAAAAAAAAAGAAAGAAAGAAAGAAAAAAAAAAGAGTTTTGATGAGAGAATATTATAAAACGAAAATATTTAATTTAAACATGATTAGAAATGTTCATAATGCTTAAAACATTATTCAAGGGGCAAGATTTCTATTGAAACAAATTTGGCGATTTATCTTTTGTTTTTGGCGATTTTGATTTTACTTTTGACCCCAAACAATTTGATTTTAAGCCAAAAAGTGTCTTTTTTTGTTGCAGAAAGGATTGAAATGGCTATACATCTGGAAAAATAAAATAAAAAACTGTTACTAATTTTATTTTTTTTTAAAAAGAAAGAAAAGAAAAAAAAGAAAAACAGTTTTGATGAGAGATTTTAGGCCAAAAGGTGTTTTTTTTTTCAAGTGTACGACTGCATTTTCGCAGTATTTTTTTTTTTTTTTTGGTACTTTTTGGTTAGCCGGGCGCCAGTGATACACATATATACACATATATCTACACAAATACATGTATATACATACATATATATATATATATGTGTGTGTGTGTGTGTGTGTGTGTGTTCATATATCACTGGTGCCCGGCTAACCGAAAAGTACCTTTGTTTATTCAAATGCAAACTATATTAATGGCAATATACTTCTATTTACTTCTACATATATGAAATTTCGTTCCGGCTGCTTATAACTCGAGTTCTGCTGAATGCATTTTCGTAGAACTTAAACTAAGATAATTTTTAAGGGAAGGTTTTAATGTATAACATATCGTTCTACGTAGCTTAGTTATATAATTATTCTGGGAAGTTCTATAATCAGATCAATCCGATTATGAAAGATTAGCCTTTTAAAAAGATTTTGCCGAATGTATTTCGATGGAACCTATACTGTTAAATAATTTTCTAGGGAACGTTTTATTATATAACGTTGCTTAGTTCTAGTATTATAGGGGGAAATTCGAAAATCGGGTGACCATTTTTTTTATCAAATATTAGCCTTTTCAATATTTGATTCCGATTATGAAAGATTAGCCTTCTAAAAAAGTTCTACTGAACGGATTTTGATGAGAATTGTATTGTTAGTTAGATGCTATTTCAGAAATGGTGTTAATGTACTATATATTGTCCTACGTTGCTTAGTCCAACAGTTATGTGTGAAGGTTATATAGTCAAGTGAACCCGATTCCGAAATATTAGCCTTTTTGATAGTTTTTACTGGGCGTATTTTTTGCGACTTGCATTGTTAAGTAGATAATTTGTAAGGATTGTTTTAGTATATTTTATATCGTTTTGTTGTTTTAGAATTATGTGGAAAAGTTCAATAATCAGATTATCAAAGATTAGCCTTTATAAAAACTTCTTCTGAATGGATTTTGTTAGTTAATTTGTTTGCATTGTTATTTCGATAATTTTTAGTGATGGTTTTAGTATATTGCATATAGTTTTATCATTCTTTAGCAAACCCTAACTGTAAATGACCAAATAAAAGAGTTGGTCCTTAACAGCTAAAATTTTGACTGCACATTAGAAAATATAATAGCGCAATCGCGTCATTTTTCAGTAATGTGGAAGGATATTCCACGTAAATATACAGATTGCTTTCAAATACAAGGTCAAATTAAACGATATATTTCGTTTGATTCAGGGTTCATTTGTAGAAACCAACCAGCGCAGCGGGCGTAGCTTGCTAGTTTTCCTATAAATTAATGAAATCCAGTTGTTAAATTATTTTTGTTTTAGAAGTGAAGTTTCCATTTAAATTTATTGTAACAGTACAATGTTTAATTGAATAAAATAAGGTAAATCTAAGAAATTGCTAAGAAATTCCAAACATGCACAGGGCAACGCAAAAAAAATAAAATAATAATAAACAAAAAATAAAAAATAGATAAATAAATAAATAAATAAAAATCAGCTTTCAGAAATTCTAAAAATTGTTCCGCTATTCATATTATGTATCTTCAGGGTCCATCCTCCCACTTTCAGCCCTCCCACCCAAAGGGGGCACTTTTCTAAATTTTGCCGACACCTCTCATGTGATATATCGTTGGAAAAGTCTGTGAACGCTTAATCATAATATGCAGGAGGGGGGGGGGGGGTATTTTCTAAATTTTGCACATACCCCTCATGTGATACATCGTTGGAAAGGTCTGTGACCGCTTAATCCTATTATGCATCTCCGGTGTTCATCCCCCCTTTTGCCCCCCAAGCGCGATTAGCTTTCACCACCAGGGGACGCTTTCCTATATCTGTTCCTACGAGTCGGATCACGACGGGGTATGGCTCATTCGACTCGACATCAATAGAGCTTTCCGATTTTAGTTCGTTTTTTCACCACCAGGGGGCACTTTTCTATCTCTGGTTCTATGGGCTAGATCACGACGGGGTACAGTTCATTCGACTCGACATCTATAGCCTTAACGATTTCAGTGCCCGAGGTTCATACAGAACAGATTGCGCTACCTGGTGGTGGAAGATGGAACTTGAGCGTGCGCAGCACGACTGCTATACGGTGCCGAAGGCAGCGGGGACCCGTGTCGGAAGTTAGTTTGGTTAGAGGTTTATACTATTCGATGTGCAAATTAAGGGATTATCCGGTGCCGAAGGCAGCGGAGAACCAGGTCGGAGGTTCGTTCGGTTCGAGGTTTATCTTATTCGAGGTTTTACAAGATTCGAGACCCCGATATAAATTAGGGGTCCGCTAGCGGGCGAAGCCAGCTAGTGCTAATAATAAAAGAGCGTGATATTACGTTTGATTTCAAATGCAGCGCTGGCACGCTATGTACGTATTGCATTTTTATTCATTTCATGGATAAGTCAGTGATATTTTTTAACGGGTGATAACAAGTATTATAACAAGCCACATTTAGTATGTTGTTATTAGTTTAATTTAAAAATCTACTGGTATTTCTAGTTAACCTTTTAAACAATGACTGAAAGTAAAATGTAATTTTAAATTATTTTTCATGTTTAGATTATTTAAATTATGTTTATTCTGTTTTAAAAAAAAGAAATGATATCTACAAAAACAACTTTTCAAAAGTAAAAAAAAAGCCAAGCGTAAAAAAAAAAAAAAAAAAAAAAAAAAAAAAGTTGTGGCTAAAAAATGGTGTGATATCAAATTTCCAAGCTATTATATTACTTTTTTAACTTTTTCCCATTAAATAAGTTATCATATATATAAGTCGAGTGCCTACGTATATGTTAATAGAAATCGTTTTCTCCTGTACTAAATACATCCTAACGAGTTTCTGAAAATTCAATTTTTTTCAAATTATGCATGATGGGCTTGGCGGCCATATTTTCATATTTCTAAGCACCCAAATATCTAAAGTAAAAGCGTAATATGTTTGCAATGTAATATGTTTATAACAATTTCAAACTTCAGATTTTAACTACGGACAGATAAATTAGATAAGACTGATATTTTGAGAAATTGATTTTTACTAGTTTGAAATTATTAATTACTGTAAAAAATAAATCATAAGATGAATCTTTAAGATAAGTCATCATTATCTTAAGACACAATTTTCAGATCATACAAATCTATAAATGAAACGCTTAAAATATTTGCTTAAATAACAATTTTGAACTTCGGATTTTAACTACGGATTTGGATACTTAGAATTTTGTGAATAATATGCAAAGATGACCGCCAAGCCCATCATGCATAATTTGAAAAAAATTGAATTTTCAGAAACTCGTTAGGATGTATTTAGTACAGGAGAAAACGATTTCTATTAACATATACGTAGGCACTCGACTTATATATATGATAACTTATTTAATGGGAAAAAGTTAAAAAAGTAATATAATAGCTTGGAAATTTGATATCACACCATTTTTTAGCCACAACTTTTTTTTTTTTTTTTTTTTTTTTTTTTTTTTTTTTTTACTTTTGAAAAGTTGTTTTTGTAGATACTATATACTTCTAACATTTTTCATGATATTATTGAACTTTACTCAAATCAAGGTTAAGTCCGGTGAAAATTGCTTTCAAATATCTTAATTTTAATTAATGTTATGAACGATAGTTAAATTGGGATTGAAGTGAGACACCCTATATTTTTGAGTGAAAAAATGGATTAACTGCCTGATTTCGTGTATAAAAGTTGTGTTTTACTTACTCATCATAAGTAGTATAGGGTAAGTCTTGTAATCGTTTTGAAAATCGATTTTTTTGACGGATTTACACGTTTTAGACATTGGAGATTCCGAAAAACATATTTTTAGAAAAAAAAAATTGCCGTCCGTCTGTCTGTGTGTGTGTCTGTAAACGCTCTATCTCCCGAACAAATTGACATAGAGACTTGAAATTTGGTATGTACTTAGTATGTAATAATGGGAAGTAGCTTATTGAATTTCAGTAACCTCGATTATCCGGAACTTTTTTTTTCTGACTCTTGTAATATTCGTTGTGATAAAAGGTATATAAAAAGTTTTTGAAATTGTTTTTTTCTAAGGAGTGAATATAAAAGACAATAAAAAAACATAAATTTTGCATTAAGAATGAAGTTGATCAGATAATTAGTTGCCGATATATTTCTAATCACATTTCCCACACTCTTCGATTTTTCATGACCCTGTATTTCATTCAAATTTCACTTCAAAGATAGATTTTAATTAGTAAAGAAACGCTTAATCCGACGCAGTAAACTGTTAGTTAATAGGATTATCATTTTTAGAGTTATAAGGATGTTTCTCTTACGCAATTCAGTAATAGAGCATTTAAAGTTTATGACGTCATCAAGCCAGGATTTTATTCGAATTGCAATGCATTTTATAAATAGTTTACACATGTTTTATTTTGATATTTTATATTATGCATATCCATGATGGCTAAGTATTACGGTGGCCCCTAACGACTAGATTTGTGTGTGTGTGCACCATCACCTCTTAAAGTGTGGCCAATCTTTTATGAATTACTCCGTATATATATTTAAAATTAATATCACTGGTTCTAAAAAGCATGGCTGACATTTGGATTTGAGTTTAAAACATGTATATTTTACACATAATAAAATTATCATACTAATACTTGAACAAAATACGAATAAATAAATACATAAGTATATATTTGGATGGAAATCCACGCTCAAAGTCTAAACATAAAACTTAGGAGCAAAACTATATGTCATAATTAAACCCATTTCATACACGTAACTTTAAAGGTTTTTCCATAAAATACTTGTCTTTTATCATAAAGGATGTTAATGCCAACGATGTAAGCTTAAGTGGCATAGATCCCATTTCTTACAAAGTACTCTGATGTAGATTATCGAAGATTAAAGTTAACTTATGCAAAGTTCGTCACAGAGTAGTAATTTATACACATCAAAGATTAAAGAGAAGTATTTCATCTGCAAGATCATAATAAATTGATGAAGCCGAATGCTAGCTTAATCATATTTTAACTGATTAAGGGCTGATCTTAATTCTTGAGATGAAGTAATTATAATGTAGCACGCTAATATTAATGGACATGTAGAGTTCACAAGAAAAGTAATAAGAGAGTTTTGAAAGCTATAGTTTCAAGATTTATAAAAAAAATCTTTGTATGAAATGTTATATGCTTTGAAATGTTAAGAGAATGCTTTAAAGATGTTTATAGACTTGTACTTATACTGTACTGTAGCTTCTATCGTGAAGTTTTATTAAGATTTAGTATTTAATTTGTAATAGCAACTTATAATGTTGAGACTTTTAAAACTTTAAATTTTTAACACTTTCCAATATAATTGAAAAGTGTTTATAAATCGACTTATATATTGGCTGTCTGTCCGTACTCTAACTTTCTTAAACATATTCGGATAATCATGAAATTTTTATATGTCATTGATATTTACTATAGAATGTTCGGTATTAAAAATGAAGTGCGTAGCATTATTATAACTCATTTACAGGGAAGTACAAAAAAATTCTGTTACTTTTATGGTCTATAAGGAAAAATCGTTTTCGATGCATTTTAATGATGTTACAATGCTTCAAACATAATGAAATTCACATGAACCATTGAGGTGGACTATAACATGTTTTCTCATGAGAATAGAATAAATACATTGATAGTTTACAAGGAAGCTCAAAAGTATTCCATAAAATTATAATCTATAGGGAAAAATAGTTTGCGATGCATTTAAATGATATTATCTTACGTCAAACATAATTAAAATAAAAAGGATCACTGAAGTGCACTACAACATGGCTTCTTTTAGATTAAGGAGTGCGTAGCATTTATCCTCATTTACAGAGACGCACAAAAGAATTCGGTTACGGGAGGGACTATGATCGATTTCATTGCAAGAAAAACTGAAATTTATTAGTAATATTCTGTTAGTGTTGGAAAGTGTTTTATAATCTATGCCTGATGCATGAATTTTTATTCTTGTCATTTATTCTTCCATATATTGAACTTATGTTTCGAACTCTTTATAGAACTGTGTTTCATTGTCAGTTATAATAGTTATTCAACTTCTATACAGGTTTTTAATAATTACAGAAATGCATGCAAATTATATTGTAGAAATATATAACAAACTGAATTGAATAATTTTCTCTTTTTTTTTTTTTTTTCTTTTAGGTAAGTGAACATTTCCACTAATATAATAATCCACTTCGAAGATATGAAATAGACAAACAAAGAAAGATACATGAAAACTGCGTAAATGAGTGAGTAATCTATAGACATTAACTGAAGCTTCCTTGCATCTTGCGTTGTTATTATTTCAAATTCAGACGCCTCATCTTTTTTATATTCTAGTTCTTCATTTTTGTATTTATTCTACAATTTTATCATTGCAGTTTTCAATCAATTCTTACGAATTCTTCATGGTTGTCAATGCTCTGTACAAGAATCCCTTATCATATACTATGATAAGGGGGTCTTGGCTCTGTAATTCAGGACAAATTTAATAGCATCTTCAGGACATATTTTCTGCTCCGAAAGCTTAAAACTACAGTATGAAAAACAATTTGTTTTGAGACATATTTCTCTCCGGCTAACAGATACAAGCTCTAATACTTGAAGAATGTTTATTGTTGAGCTAACTTCAGTGACTGTGGATGTCTGTGAAATGAGATGGTCATCAACTGCACGAACAATGTAGGATTTAAACATGTTCTTATAACAGTAAAATTTTTAATGAAATTCAGAAGTTCCCATTGAAAGACCTTCTATGCCAGTTACCATGATCAATAGAAATGCAGGAGATGCATAGAGTATTCTTTAAAAAAGTGTTTTGTAATTATTTTTCATGAATTTGTAATAACTTTTTTTAAAGAGGCGACTACAGTTGCGAATGAAAAACTTTCAGATAAAGTGCAATGTAACTGGGTTTACCCGGGGCGTCCGAGATGACGCTGTTTGCTTTTTCGACTTGTAAAAACAGCACACAGCGTCATCTCGGAGGCCCCGGGTTTACTCCACGTTGACTGAACTTTAATTATAGACATCAATAAATCGATCATTCGGGTAAGCAAACATCACTAGACGATACGGCGTATTTTCAATATCTTTTGTAAACTTTAATTTTTTCATTAATATTATTTTGTGAACATTTTCTAAGTAACTACTGAAGCGATTCCAATATATTTTTAAAATTGTTTTGGCGTTGACCTAATATAACATGAAAGTTCAGCAAAAAGTAAAATGTATAAAATGCAATGGTTAGGGAATTGCGCAAGCAAAAATACTCTGTTTTTTTTAGTAACGCTACTAATCGGCAACTAATTTTTCTGAGAAAGATAACGATAAAATGTACTTTATTACCATAGAAAAAACATAAAAGATAAATTATTGAAATATATTCAAAAGTTATTGTGAAAATGGAACGTAAACATTGGATGTTTTACCATATGTAGTTTTCGCACTTGTATCCTCTCCCCTCCCCCTCCCTTAAGCTAAGCCTTGTTAGCACAAATTTTATCCATTTCCATAAATATCCAGAAGTATTACGAAATACTCTGTTAGAATAACATTAACTGTATTCTATAAAATATCTTGTTCACCTTTGAAATACTGTTTTGAGAAGCTCGTGTTTTTAATTGTGTAGATTTTCAACATTATGCGAAAATTAAATACGAAAAAGATGATCTGAAAGAGAAAGGGTTATGATTTTTCTTTTCTTTTCTTTTCCTTTTTTTTTCTTTTTAATTATGGATAAACTTTTAGAGAAAAATCTAAAATAATAAATTGCTCTACGAATGTTATGGATAATTTCTCAAAGAATTTTAGAAATTGTGTTCAGTATCAGATAAACAGGAAATGTGCATTAATTGAGCGAAGAGCAAAGTTTTTCATAAAAGTCCAGTTCTCTATTCATTGTCGAATTCTTCACATGATTTTGGAAATATACCAATGTGCAACAAAAAAAGAAAATGTTTGCAAAGAAAAAAAAGACACAAAATAAATCATGCAGAACTTTAAAGAAACGCATTGTGTTTGGAAGGAGAAGGAAAACGATTTTTTAGATGAAAAAAAAAGGTTAAATATAGATGGACTAGATGTTTTTCGCCATTACTGGTACGATTTCCGCAAAAAAAATATGTTTTTGATCTGTCAGTATAGAGGTGGTAACCTTTTTTGTGGGGTAGGTATTCTTTTAATGGATGATCATTTCTACTCGTCTTTGACGCGAACCTTTGCTGTTGACCCGATTACGGATTCTTAGCTTATTTCATGTCCACAACTCTAACAAACCGACTATTATTCACTTGTGTCTTTGACGGCCTCGCAACGAATGAATGCAATCGTATAAGAATATCCCACAAATCATTCATCATCAATTCGTCAATTAAAAATACTCCACAAAGTAATACAGCAATATAATATTATTATAAACTCGCTTACAGTTGTCGATTAAATTTAGTATTCACTCAATGAAATTTTTAAAATATATTACAAAAATACTCTGTAAAGTATTTGATAATATCATTCACTAAATAAGACTTGAACTATATCATTTTTCGATGAGCAGCTATCTGGTAATGTCGTTTATGTTAGAATGGTAATAACTTTGTGTAAAGGAAAAAAAAAAACCTGACAAATATACAGCTAAAAAGATACTTTAATCCCTTCACACCTCCAAACAATTTTCTGTTTAGTTTCGCCTTTTTTTTTTTTTTTTTTTTTTTTTTTTCTGTGACGCGTTGAGACACTTCTGTTGATATACTTATACTTTCCGGTGAAAGTCTCTCAAAGATGATCGGTGTTGAATCCAGTAGAAAACATTCCATGATTTTCTTTATTTTGTTTTCTTGGATATGGTTTGTAGAACAAACACTTATGATTGAAAGTAAGTTATATTTTCTCCTGGATGTTTGATTTCTATTGGGAGTAAATTCCTTTATTTTTATATGATGAAAAAAATGAAAGTAATGCGAATAAAGGATTTCTTTTATACCTATTTGATGTTTTATACATATTTGACACCTATAGTAATCTGAAAAGGCAGAAGATACAACTATTTTCTTTTTTTTTTATATATGTTTACATACATACGTCTTACCTATAAACTTTCATACATCTTAAAACATACATACGTATTATAAACATACAGCAATTTTTAATACATACCATAGTGTAATACATACACACTGGTATCCAAAAGTTAAGTAACGATCACAAAATTCTAATAAAATTAATTGTAACTACTAAAAGAAAAAGATATGAGTATGAGTTGTAGAAAGTGGGTTCTATACCTACAGCGCAGCCAATCGATGTGACGTCATTTTGACGTCACAAATGATCACAAGCACTACAATCACTTCGGTAACCAAAATATGATGTTAATTTTTTTATTATTACTTTCAAGTGATCGTCACTGTGACTGTTGCTTTGTGATGAGTCACCAGGTGATGTTACATATAAGTCACGTTGCGACTCTTGTAACAGTTATATTTGGAGTCTCTACTGTGAAGTCATCATGATAGTTGCATTGTGATGAGTCATTAATGAAGTCACATGATTTTGTTTCAGATGACCGACACATTTCAAGACTTTACTGTAAAAGCACCATCAGGGCTTCTTTGTGACAACGACTTTATTTTGCTGACACTTGGAGACTCTTCATAAAACAACTATCATGACGACTTTACAATAGACACTCCAAATGATGGTCAAATGAGGATCACAAGTTGATTTAATTTAAGTTATGTGGTGACTTGTCACAAAGCAGAAGTCATGGTGACTTCTTAGAGGACTCATCAAATTACGGTCACTTGAGAGTAATAGTGAAATGAATGAAACACCACTTTTCAGTTCACTGTAGTGATTGTGACATTTGTGACCAATTGTAAAGTCACATTGAACAGTTGTGCTGTTAGAGTATTTCAAATTTGCTACACCTGCCATTTATATCACTTTATTTTAAATACTGACAAAATCGAAAATTAGCATTTTATGTTTGCTGCTTAGCTTTTGGACAGCAGTGTATTAATCCTTTTTTCAACAAATGAAAGTAAGAGTGACTAATAAGGAAACTTTCATAACCTCATTTAACTAGAACTTAATAAATATATTAGGTTAATGTAAAAGTTGATAGCTTTTAATTTGTATTTCAGACTAGCAGTCATCGCCCGGAACGCTGGTTGGTTATTCAAAACGAACCTTGAACCGAACAAAAATATCAGTGAATTTTTAAAGGAAATGTCTTCCATATTGCTAAAAATTATACAAATGCCATTGTGCCATTATATTTCCTAATTCACATACAAAATTTGATCTGTTAAGGACTAACTCCTTTAGTTGATCATTTAAAACAGGATTTTGTGAAGAATGATAGGAATGATAGAATGACATGCAATATACTAAAATCATACCTGGAAAATTATCTAACTTCCAATGCCAACAAACTAGCTAACAAAATCCATCCAATAGAACTTTTTGAAAAGACTAATCTTTCATAATCGGGTTCACCTGATATTAGAACTTTTCTCTATAATTACTACTAACCAACGTAGAATGATATATAATACACTAAAACCTTCAATAAACAATTATCTAACTAACAATGCAAGTTTCATCAAAATCCGTTCAGTAGAACTTAAAAAATCTTCATAATCGGGTTTACGTAATTATAGAAAAAAAAAATATATATATACGAGGTAGAGTCAATAAATTCCCGGAATGGTCGCCTACATTCACGCAGGTGTTCGTTGGAGGGGAAATATATTTTTTGGAGGTTGGCAGCACTGATAAGGAAAACACACAGGCATCTGGAATTCATTTCCGGTACTGTTGGCGATAGCTGCAGATCATTTCTGACAAAGCGAATTTTTCATTTGTCGGATTTTGAAATGTCGTCTTTAGAGCAGCGTGCAAACATCAAATTCTGCGTTTTGTTCGAGACATCGCCTTCTGAGACGCTCGAGATGCTGAAGAAAGCATACGGAAACGATGGCATAAGCGTTTTCGTAAAGGTCAGTAAAAACATCACCGAGGAAGGAAAATTTTCGCTTGGACAAAAGCCGAGAGAAAGTGATGTTGGAGGTGTTTTTCGATTACGAGGGCGTCATTCTCTACGAATTTATTCCTGAAGGCCAAACTGTCAATAAAGAACTTTACCTGGAGATCCTTAAAGACTACGAGATGCAATCAGACGAAAGCGACCTGAAAAATGGGCAACAAATGATTGGTTTCTTTTACACGACAATGCTCCACCACATCGCGCTCTGATTGTGAAAAATTACCTTGCCAGACACAGTGTTACCACTCTGGAACACCCTTCTTATTCTTCCGACCTAGCACCAGAGGATTTTTACCTGTTTCCACGGCTGAAAATGAAATCGAAGGGACAAAGTTTTATGGATTCAGATGAGATGATCGAAAATGCGACGAAGCTACTGAAGGACGTCTCAGAAAATGGATTCAAGGAGTCTTTTGAATACTTTGAAGGCCAACAAGGTAAAATTATTGTTCTATTTTTTAATAATTTGTAATTGACCTATTCCGGGAACTTTTTGGCCCTGCCTTGTATATATATATGTATATATATATATACAAGGTAGGGCCAAAAAGTTCCCGGAATAAGTGATCAAAACATCATAGGAACATCAAAATCCGTCCAGCAGAATTTTTTTAAAGACTAATCTTTGATAATCAGGTTCATTTGATTATAGACCCCCCCCCCCGCTCCCATAATTATATAACTGAGCCAAGTAGAACAACATCCGATGTGCTAAAACCATCAATAAAATATATCTACCTAACAATGCAAGTCTCATCAAAATCCGTCCAGCAGAATTTTGTTAAAGGCTAATCTTTCATAATCGGGGTCACCTGATAGCAAAACTTTCCCCCATAATTCTATAACTAAGCAACATAGAACGATACGTTATAATATTAAAACCTTCTCTGAAAAATTATCTAACTAACAGTTTAAGTGCCATCAAAGTCCATTCAGTAGAACTCAGGTTATAAGCAGCCGGAGCGAAATTCCAATTTGCATTTTATAGTAGATAGAAGATAGATGAATAAATAGCATTCAGAAATGAATGAATAATAAATTCTCTTCTATACTACAACAATGGTACAACAATGATTTCTTTCAATAATCGTAGTTATATCATAAATGTCACGACGTGTTTTCGGCGATTGAAAGTAATAAGCAACTCAGAAACTAACAAATATCCCATAAAGCATTCAGTACCTGTTCGTGAATTAAATCTATTCTACAAAGGAAAAAATCAATACAATGTTTCCTATAAATTTACTTACAGTTATTGATTAAGTTTAGTTTCACCTAGTAAAACCTTTAGAGAATACTACAAAAATACTCTACGCAGTTTAGATAACATCATTCTCTAAATACGATTTGAGTTGTATCATTTTCCGATGAGCAGAAATCTAGTAATATCTTTTGTGTTAAAAAACAAATAACTGAGAAAAATACAGCTAAAAAGAAAAAATATATATATTAATCCTTTCACACTTCTAAACAATATTCTGCTTAGTTTCGCTTCTTTTTTTGCTGCATTGAGATTCTTGATACGCTTTTCCGCTGCGATGAACGTCCATCAAAGACCCTCAGTTTTGAATCTAGGAGGAAATATTCAGTAATTTTCTTTCATTTGTTCTCTTGGCTATGACTTTTAGAATAAATACTCATGACTGAAAGTAAATTATATTTTCTCCATGATGTTCGGCTTCTTTTGGGAGAAAATTCCTTTATTTTTACATGATAAAAAAATAAGAGTAGTGTGAATAAAACATTTCTTTTATCTACCCTATATATATAAAATCCTAATGAAACGAATTTGTGAAACGATTTTATGAAACGAATTTATGAAACGATTTTATGAAACGACTGATTAAACGACTGATTATGTTTCAGGGCTATTTTAAATAAAATATTAAATGCTTGATGGTGAAATTAATACCAATTGTCTATAAAAATCCGCGGATGTCAAAATTGGTAATAGAATTTTGAAATTGGAATTAGTTTTCGAGATATTAATTTTTTTCTAATTTTAATGACATTTCTGTAATGATGGCAACTAATTACTCAGTTTTTTTGTGACAAAAAAGGGAAAAAAAATGAAAAGGATCCCGATAGGGATTATTGATTTCTTTTTATTCGTCATTTTCAAATTGAAATTGAATTTATCTTTTCTTTCAATCGATAATAAAGACAAGATTGTGATTAAATTATGTTTTTCAGAAAAATTTGAAAAAAAAAATCACATTTCTATCGTCAGGATTCAATTGTCTGTCATCATTTAATTTAATTTATAAACTGAAAATATTTTGAATAAATTTGTCCAAATGACGTCATTTATGTAAACGCAAAAGAAAGGGGGGGGGGGGAAGGAATCAATAGTAATTATTATTAATTGATAAATTGAAATTCCGCAACAAGTTTTCTAACAATCTATTCACTTTTTGATATACACAAGCAATTATTTCGATATTTATACAATTTATTTAATATAAAGAAGCCATTTATCTAAAAGAGGTAAATTGAAAGACAATTATAAATAAATTGTATATATACATACAAATACATGTATAAACAAACATAAAAGTTCGGTGCTTTTCCAGTATATGGGGCCTTGACGAAACAGAGAAAATAGCTTTGGCGGAAAAGGAAATTTGGCAACATACTTTCTGTCAACCTATTCACTTTGTCACTTCATATACAGAAACATTTTTTCAATATTTATACAATTTGTTTAGCGTAAAATGTCATTTATCCTATTTTATATATAATCAGAAGTAATTTGTATAGAAAGAACAATAATAATATACGTATAATTACAATACGCATATAAACAAAAAAATCGTCGAATTTGTTTCCAAGGCTGTTTATGTCATTTGGCACCAAATCTCACTTTCTGATGTCTGAATTGCGCCAAGCTTTTTAAAAAAGCGTCATGACTCCTATAATAGAAAAGCACCAAAAGTTCATTCGGTTTGTTTTCATAACTTTTGGCAACAAATCTATGTATATTAATGAATCTATCCCTTTTTGAAGCTCGAATTACGCCAAACCTAAAAGCAAAGGATCCTATCCTGGAAAAGTACCCGATTTTCTTATGGACAATATTCAAGTGACATAACACGGTTTAAAATTATCGCGGATAGCAAATTTGTTTAAATATCTCATCAATTGATGCCGAATAAATGCAGGCATGCATGCACAAAATATTTAATTAATTTTGTATGATAAATAATTATTAGAAAATTCGTATATACATATTAATTAAAATAAATAATTTACATATTTAAAATAACATGAAAATATGCATGATGGTGCACTGAAATAGAGAAAAAATTCAAACCTGTTATTGAAAATGTCTGTAACATATTACGTTTCAATACCGTAGTTCTTAATGTTATTCACAAGCAGATGGAATTTTTCTCATCCTTAAACGCAAAGGAAGAATAGAATACAGATCATTGTTATAAAAGTCCGAGAGGTAGCCACAATTTAAACCTAACCATTTTATACAAGCTGGTTTTCAAGGTGTAATTGATTTTACTTATCAATCCCGAAAACAGTCGTCAGTTGTCGCAACAGCTGTGTATGAAGCCATGATAATCAGAAAATGCCCCATTAAAACGTTAAAAGCATGGCAACCCAATTACAGATTTACCAATATTTTTAAAACAAAGCACGCTGTCATGTTTTTAGAGTCCTCGAAGTCTGAGCGGGGGTAGGCCCCCTAGTACCTATATAATAATCTGAAATGGCAGAAGATACAATTCTTGTCTTTTTTGTTATATGCTTACATTTGTACGTACATGTTATCTGTAAACTTTCATATATCTTAAAACATAAATACGTATGAACATTCAACAATTTTTAATACAAACAATAGATATACACTGGCATCCGAAGTTAAGCAAAAATCATAAAATGATAATAAAGTTAGTGAGTACTAAAAAGAAACTACTTTAAACATCAGTTGTAGAAAATGAGTTCTATACTTACAGCACAGCCAATCGATGTGATGTCACTTTGACGTCACAAATGATCACAAGACAATCACTACGGTTAACCAAAATATAATATCGTGAATCAAACTATAATTTGGTGAATTCACTGAGAAATCACTGTGGCTATTGCTTTCTGGTGAGTCACCAGGTGATGTTACATTGAAGTCATCCTGTGATTCTCTTGTGACCATGATTTGAAGGTTCAATTGTGAAGTCCCCATGAAAGTTGCATTGTATTGAGTCACTAAATAACGTCACAATGAAATAACATGTTTTTTTCTCAGGTGACTGACAATTGGAGACTTTACTGGGAAATCGCGATGAGGACTACTTTGTGACTTCATTTTGCTGACACATGAGGACTCTCCATAAAACAACTATCGTAGTGAATTGACAATGGAGATTCCAAATGACGATCGAATGAGAATCACAAGAGGATTTCATTCAACTCATCTGGTGAAGTGTCACAAAGCAGGAGTCACGGTGACTGCTGTCACTTGAAAGGAATAGTGATATGAATGAAGATAACATTTTAGTTGACTATAGCGATTGTGACATTTCTGACCATTTGTTACAATTTGTGACGTCAAGAATACGTCACATTGAATAGCTGTGCTGTTATGGTAGTACAAATTTGCTACACCTGCCATTTATTTTATTCTGCGTACTCACAAAATCGAAAATTAGTATTTTGTATTTGTTTCTTAACTTTTGGACACCAGTGTATCAATCCTTTATTCAACAAATGAAAGTAATAATGACTAATAAGTAAACTTTCCTAACTTTATTCAATGAAAACTTATTAAATATATTAGGTTACTGTAAAAGTTGACAACGTTTAATTTTCATTTCAGTACTAAAGTTATTTCATCACTAAATAGCTTGCAGAAATGAATGACTAATAGATTATCTTATATACTACAACAATGATTTCTTTTAATGATCGGGGTTATCTCTCTATTCTAAATAAAAAAGTAACTAACACTACATCTGTTGCTGCCGTAGCTGAATTTTTGTGACCACAGGTCTTTCTTGGCTTATACAAAGAAAACTATTGTATATTAAAAAATGAAATTTGGTATTTTATCGAGAAATATTTGATAATCACACTGAAGTAGACAGTTTTTAAATCGAAGAAGTATTTTATGACTTATTTTCTATTTAATGTTGAATTAGGCCAGAATAGTTCAGTTAAAAACGTTTCACAGGCTCAAAAACTACTTTCGTAGACAATTTTACAATTTTGTAATGTGCAGAGTGCATTCATATTTTAAATTTGTTTAACTTTTCGAGATTTTTTTTTCAAGATTTTGTTCAAAATTTCATTATTTCAATAGCGATTTATTTCATATTTGAAAAGAGTCATTTTTTAAGGTTTCGTTCATCTCTCGAAACCCTATTACTCCCGCTCCGTTGTCTGTCCGTCACAGAGCCATTCTCAAAAACTATATAACTTACAGAGTTGAAACTTCGTGTACATTTCTGAATACCAGCTATGAAGAGCTCAAAATATTAAAATTTGAAAAAATCGTATTATTTTAATAAATTGAGATAAAAAACCGAAATTCTACAGCCTTTTCCTATTAAATTTAAACATTTTTCGTTATAACAGATGCCAAAAATTAAAAATCCACGATGAAATTCTTTCTATAATAATTAATTTTCTATCAGACGATTTTCACGTGAAAAATGAAAATGAAATAAAAAGTTTTACCAATTGAAAAAAAGATTAATATGAAATAAAATTGATTGACGTCATAGTGGTAATGAAACGGAAAGATTTCTCAATAATACAAGGAGTATGAGTATGTGTAAGTGGAAAAAGCAGATTAATATCATGTCAATTACAAAGAAAATCTGACGTCATATCGGAAGTTTAACAGATTTTTCAAATGTTTCAGAATAATACAAAGCGAGTATCAATATCAGTAATAGAGAATAGTAAATATATGAGTTTGAGGAACGTATTGAATCATGATAAAAACCCGATTATAGAAATATTTTCATATTTTAACTTTTTGAAGGTGTACAACATGCTTAATTTTGAATTTTTTTTTTAAATATCGCATTTAGTCCACATGACAGATATTATTATTACAGAATATAGTAGCGGGCTCCTCCCGCTATCGGGCTGGTTTAGATATTCGAAAAAAAATAAAAAAACATAGACCTGTAAATTTTTACTTTATAAAAAACATGACCATTTTTTTGTTGCTAAATGAAATTTATTTGGATTTATTAAAGAAAGGATAAAGTGTTTTGAAAGGAATATTAAACGAAACCCTTTGAGCGATCTTCGATCACACTTACCCACTTGTTTACCTACACTATATTTCCAATGATGACCGGTCACTTGCGATTTTAGACGTTTTGTTAAATATCTGGAAAGATACATGAGGAATTATCCAGAAACTTCAGGGGTGTAGACAACATGATAAACGTCCTATATTTCCGCAAAGATTTTTTCCCGAAACCCCATAAGGGGCCGTCAACAAATTGAAGAAAAACGAATATATTTTGGATAACCCTGTAAAAACTAATATTGCAAAAGCATTCAAACTGTAGATTATGATTAAGTGGATTATTGTAATAATTTGGGTTCATTTGTATGAAGATAGTATGTATACTCGAAGAGAAATTCAGGTTCTTATAAAAACAGTCCCAAATTTTACCAAGTTTTTTGCTTATAATTTGCAGAGTTTTTAATATGAAAACAAGTTTTTTCCAGAAAATATGACAATCAAAATTATACACAATACCCTGTAATCAGAATTAAAAAATAATAAAAATTGTATGAAAAATGAGCAGGTTTACTAAATATTGTTTCACTGCGCATGCGCGAATTCAATCAAAATATACTGTGCATGTGCATAATATATTAGCTAAATGTATAGACCAACTTTTATGAAAGTCTCAAAAACATAGCTTGAAAATTCTGATAGTAATCGTCGATAGAATAAGCTCGAAATTCGCTGTTCCCAAAAGGAAGAAAAAGATGAGGGGTTGTATCCATATGTACTAGCTTATCAAAGTTGACATAATAAGAATGAAGTGTTTCTCATTCTATATTTGATACAACCCCTCATCTTTTTGCTTCCTTTTGGGAACAGCGAATTTCGAGCTTATTCTATCGACAATTACTATCAGAATTTTCAAGCTATGTTTCTGAGACATTCACAAAAGTTGGTCCATGGATTTAGCTAATATATTATGCACATGCACAGTATATTTTGATTGAATTCGCGCATGCGCAGTGAAACAATATTTAGTAAACCTGCTCATTTTTCATACAATTTTTATTATTTTTTAATTCTGATTACAGGGTATTGTGTATAATTTTGATTGTCATATTTTCTGGAAAAAACTTGTTTTGATATTAAAAACTCTGCAAATTATAAGCAAAAAACTTGGTAAAATTTGGGACTGTTTTTATAAGAACCTAAATTTCTCTTCGAGTATACATACTATCTTCATACAAATGAACCCAAATTATTACAATAATCCACTTAATCATAATCTACAGTTTGAATGCTTTTGCAATATTAGTTTTTACAGAGTTATCCAAAATATATTCGTTTTTCTTCAATTTGTTGACGGCCCCTTATGGGGTTTCGGGAAAAAATCTTTGCGGAAATATAGGACGTTTATCATGTTGTCTACACCCCTGAAGTTTCTGGATAATTCCTCATGTATCTTTTGAGATATTTAACAAAACGTCTAAAATCGCAAGTGACCGGTCATCATTGGAAATATAGTGTATTACTTACCCGTCATACGTAGTATAGGGTAAGACTTGTAATCGTT
Source organism: Maratus michaelseni (assembly GCA_963931845.1). Taxonomy (NCBI): domain Eukaryota; kingdom Metazoa; phylum Arthropoda; class Arachnida; order Araneae; family Salticidae; genus Maratus; species Maratus michaelseni. The sequence goes on along the minus strand of OZ007588.1, from coordinate 343,442,747 downwards.
TTGAAAATGCAAAAAAAAATTGACGGATTTACACGTTTCAGACAGTGGAGATTCCGAAAAACATATTTTTAGAATTTTTTTTTTTTACCCTCCGTCTGTCTGTGTGTGTGTCTGTGTATCTGTAAACGCTTTATCCCCCGAACAAATTGAGATAGAGACTTGAAATTTGGTATGTACTTAGTATGTAATAATGGAAAGAAGCATATTGCATTTCAGTAACCTCGATTATCCGGAACTACTTTTTCGGACTCTCGAAATATTCGTTCTGATAAAAGGTATATAACAATTTTCGAAATTGTTTATTTTAAGGAGTAAATATAAAAGACAATAAAAAACAGAAATTTTGCATAAAGAATGAAGTCGATCGAATAATGAGTTGCCGAGATATTTGTAATCGTATTTTCCACATTCTTCGATTTTTCCTGACCCTGTATTTCATTCAAATTTCATTTCAAAGATATATTTTAATTGAAAATGAGACACTTAATCCGACGCAGTAAACCGTTAGTTAATATGACTATCAATTTTGGAGTTATAATGATGTTTCTTTTACGCAATTCAGTAATAGAGCATTTAAAGTTTATGACGTCATCAAGCCACGATTTTATTCGAATTGCAATGCATTTTATAAATCGTTTACACATGTTTTTTTTTCATATTTTATATAAATCATATCAATGATGGGTAAGTATTACGGTGGCCCCCAACGACTAGTTTTTGTATTGTTACGAAATTTAAAAAAAAACGCAAATAATAATATTTCAAAGCATTTTACATTTGAATAATATACACTGTTCACAAAAATTAGGGGAGCAAGCAAATAAATGAAGAGAACCTTGCGAGACAGCCGTGCATGGGTATAAAATGGACAGTACCCGTGTATCAATGCGCAATACATAAAATAAGACGCAAAAAAATATAAGGGAGCTTTAATTCTTTGAAAGGATGGAAAAAACATGAAAAGATGGTTTAGGGCAACAATTTGGTTACATGTAAATTACAAAAAAAAGTATTGTTTAGTAATGATGCAAGTTGTTTAATATGGCGTGTGGTCCCCTCTAACAGCTAAGACTGCTGCACACATGTTTTCCATGGATGTGATGAGGTTATCGATATTACTTTGAGGAGTACTCTTCCAATCTTCAAGAATTGAAATCTGCTTGTCCCAGACAATAAACGAAAGCCTTCGTCTTGCTGCAATGCGTCGTCCGAGTGTGTCCCAAACATGCTCGATCTGATTCAGGTCAGGAAAGCCTGCCTGCAATTCCATACGCTGTATTGTTTCAGTTTCAACCATGTTTTCCAACAGACGAGCTGTATCCGGTAAAGCATTATCATGCATGAAAATAAAGGAATCAGCATGGGTGTAGCGTAAGGTATGACATGAGGTCTCAGTATCTCGTCTGTATACCTTTGGGCCGTCAAAGTGTCATTCCAAATGATATGCAAGTCCGTACGTCCACCTATGCTGATTCCAGCTCATACCATCAACCCACCTTGTCTATAATGTGATCTTTCACGAACAAATGTGGGGTTATTTCGAGTGCCCCTTTCCCTACATACAAAAATACGTCGAGTGTCACACTCCAGACTGAATAGGGAAGCAGCATTTGACTCCAGTCCGTTGCCTTCAATCTTTATGTTCAGCAGCCCAACTTCTTCAGGTCGCACAGTGGCTTGTGGTCAACGGAATACCGATCATTGGCCTATGTGCATAGAGACCACCCTGATGAATTACATTTCGCACTGTTTGGCCGGACACCTTTCGTCGTGTTGCCAAGAGCTACCGTTTTTGCAACTGAGTATCATCCTCTTTTCTGTCTCGACAAGCTGTTAACAGGATATATCAGTCATCAGTTGCTGTGGTGCACGTGGTCGACCTTGCCCTGGTCGACATCTAACATTTCCTGTTTCTTGGAATCGATTCCACACCCTTGCAAGGACATTTCTTGCAACTCCAACAGCGTCCGCTACACTTCGTTGTGTTTAACCGGATTCAAGTCTCTCTAATACGCCAAGCCATGGATTCCGTTACATCACGTTGTTGTGACATTTTCAAATCACCCTTTTATCAAAACAAAAGCTGAGCAATTGAATTTCGCAACTGAGACAGTGAAACAGACATTTCTGCGAAATCCTGATTTCTTCACTTATCTCCTTTTTCTGGTTTTTGACGTCATGAACTTTGATTTGCATATGAAGTTTTATTTTTCTGTTTTCTGCTATGGTTTAAATTATGAATGTTTAAATTTAAGTTACTTATTGGTGTAAGTATTTGTGTAATTTTGTTAAAACCACGTGCTCCCCTAATTGTTTTGAGCAGTGTATTTACAAGTGAGCATTAAAAGAGAAAGAAAATTTAAATAATAAAATTATTACATGCGAAAAGAATTAAATGTGAGGAAATTTCATCATAAAAGCCCAAAAAATAACATTTCCAAACACTTTTCTACTGAAAAATATATTTACACGATGGATTTATTTAATATTTCGAAAAAGACTTTTTTTTACCTATTCTTGCCAAATTTTAAAATTGCGCAAATAATATTATTTACTTTCAATTAAAAAAAATGTATTTACACATATATTAAAAAGAGAAAGAAAACTTGGGTGAAAATTACGTCATATTTAAAACGATACATTTAAAGCGTGTTTTTAAAAAGAACTTTCGTATAACGTCGGTATAAAATTTCGGGAGGCAGCGACATTGTTTACTTAGCCATTTTATACAAGCTGATTTTTAAATGTTTAATCGAACTAATTTAATCAATCACGAAAGCAGCCGTTAGCTGTCGCGACAGAAGTTGATTCGGTCTTAAGACCCGAAAAATCCCTCAGTCAAAGGGAAATTAATGACAACCCGATTACAGGATATAGCTACTGGGGGGGGGGGGGGTAATTATATTTCAATCTTCCGTAATATTTTTAAAACAGAGCAAATTAGCGTGTTTTTAGAGTCTACGGTGTTTGAACAGGGGCTGGCGAGCGTAGCTCGTAAGGCGTAGAGCCCCCTAGTATCATAAATGGCACGACGTGTGTTCGGCGATTGAAAGTAATGAACAACCCAGAAGCTAACACATACCCCATAAAGCATTCAGTATCTGTCCGTGAATTAAATATATCCTATAAAGGAGAAAAATCAATATAACGTTTGCTATAAAATTACTTACAGTTATAGATTAAGTTTAGTTTCACCTAGTAAAACTTTTAGAAAATACTACAAAAATACTCTACCCAGTTTTAGATATTATCATTCGCTAAATAAGATTTGAACTGCATCATTTTCCGATGAACAGAAATCCAGTAATAACTTTTGTGTTATAAAAAGAAATAACTGAGAAAAAATATAGCTAAAAAGAAAAAAAAAATGCATTAATCCTTTCACACCTCTAAACAATTTTCTGTTTGGTTTCGCTTCTTCTTTCGTTGCGTTGAGACACTTTTAATACGCTTTTTCTCTGCGATGAGAGTCGATCAAAGCCCCTCAGTTTTGAATCCAGGAGGGAATATTCCGTAATTTTATTTTATTTTTTATCTCTTAGATTTTGAGAAGAAATACTCATGACTGGAAGTAAATTATATTTTTTCCAGGATGTTCGATTTCTATTTGGAGCAAATTCCTTTATTTTTATAAGATGATGAAAGAATGTAAGCAGTGTGAGTAAAGAATTTCTTTTATACTGTATAACAATGTAATATGGAAGAAGATACAATTATTTTGTTTTTTGTTTTTACACTCTTTTATATTTAACTTAACTTGGTTTTTGTGAGTAATCGGTTTTTCACCCACTCCCTTGTAGGCTAAAGCTAAACTAAGCCTGCGGCGCTACAATACATTGAAGACCATTGCTTACAGTATGCCCAGTCTTGTTTTCTTGACCATGGGCCCAGAGATGCTATACAGCGTATTGTACTGTCCTCTAAAAAAACCCACTCTAGTACTACATAAAATATTTCACTAAAGTCATTTGTTTTGTTTTGTTCTGTTTTTATGCATCAATTAGAATAATAAAAATAGTTGTAGTTTCTTATAAGATGTAAATGCCCTCTAAGAACAAAATAAATAAAAAATCGAATTTTAAAAGGGTGAAATGAGCGAAAAGCGTTCTAAAAACATTCTAAATTACAATTTCTATGGAAGCTCTAGAACTACCGAACCGATTTGAAATTTGGCGTTTTAGTTACTTATAAGATGTAAATGCTCCCTAAGAACAAAATAAAAAAATAATTCGAAATTTAAAAGGGTGAAATGAACGAAAAGCGTTATAAAAAAGTTCTAAATTACAATTTCTATGGAATCTCTAGAACTACCGAACCGATTTCAAAAGTGATGGTGGCAAATTGATGGTGACAACCCCTGCTCCAACATAGGCTATATTTTATGTCGGTGTCACTAACTCCAGTTGGGTGCAGGAGCGAAAAACGTTCTAAAATTGCGATTTTTTTTACACTGAAGGAGCTAGAAATTTGAAATTTGGCATTGTAGTTACTTATAAGATGTAAATGCTCTCTAAAAACAAAATAAAAAAAATCGAAATTTAAAAGGGTGAAATGAGCGAAAAGCGTTCTAAAAACATTCTAAATTACAATTTCTATGGAATCTCTGGAACTACCGAACCGATTTCAAAAGTGATGGTGGCAAATGGATGGTGATGTAACAACTCCTCGTTAGCCAGACTTTAATAAGTCTAATTAAATCTTCTCACTCAGTTTTCTTTAATCTTACTCATATAAAAAAATCTGAAGTGGAAACCATCTATGGACACTTAATCCGCAGAGAAGAGCCGCCACCATGTGTTCTGCATTAAAATTCGTCTGTTCAAAACCGCCAAATCTATAAGAGCTATAATTCCTAACTATCTTGATATTTATTACATTTCAAGTAGTTATAAATTCGTGTCGCTTGCTAAGAAGTGACGTTACAGGAACATTTATGTTCTCATATATTCTAGCCACTTGAGTTGTCCTTCAGGCACTACAGATATCAAGAACCTCTTCATATTCTGAGAGTCGGAACACATGTAAACACTTCAAATCTACCTAACCTATATACACGACGAGCAGAGGCCGAAGTAAGTTAGTCTGATTTTCAGTTGCAGCGAAGCAACGGCTCCCTAGGCTTCTCTGGTGAGAAGGCCTATGTATACGGTCCATATACCGATGATTAGGCAGGAACTTTGCCGATAAATTGAAAGGACTCTGTTTCCTTGAATGTAAGAGAGCGCCTTGCTCTGAAAATTCTCTACCTTGAGAAACTGTATGTTTCGGCCGCCCAGTGCCGAATAGAACTAACTGGATATCCTGACACAAAATTCCCATGTTAAACGCTCACATGCTTGCTTATGTAATTGTGTTGTGTGTACTGTGAAAAAGTAACGTAATTAAATCCATGTTTGCCTAAAACTGTCTAATGATTTACAATTACGCTACAGTGACAACACCTGCTCCAACATAGGTTATATTTTATGTCGGTGTCACTAACTCCAGGGGGGTGCAGGAGCGAAAAACGTTCTAAAATTGCGATTTTTTTTACACTGAAGGAGCTAGAAATTTGAAATTTGGCATTGTAGTTACTTATAAGATGTAAATGCTCTCTAAAAACAAAATTAAAAAAATTCGAAATTTAAAAGGGTGAAATGAGCGAAAAGCGTTCTAAAAACATTCTAAATTACAATTTCTATGGACTCTCTAGAACTACCGAACTGATTTCAAAAGTGATGGTAGCAAATTGATGGTGACAACCCCTGCTCCAACATAGGCTATATTTTATGTTGGTGTCACTAACCCCAGGGAGGGTGCAGGAGCAAAAAACGTTCTAAAATTGCGATTCTTTTTATACAGAAGGAGCTAGAAATTTGAAATTTGGCATTGTAGTTACTTATAAGATGTAAATGCTCTCTAAAAACAAAAAAAAATTCGAAATTAAAAAGGGTGAAATGAGCGAAAAGTGTTCTAAAAATATTCTAAATTACAATTTCAATGGAATCTCTAGAACTACCGAACCGATTTCAAAAGTGATGGTGGCAAATTGGTGGTGACAATCCCTGCTCCAACAGCCTCTTTAATAAAAAACTATGCGTTTCTGACGACTGGGTTTTTCGCTAATTGTTTCCACAGATTAATCTCGGAAAATGAAACATTTGAAGTTACTAAAAAAATTAGGAGCTCGAAAAGTATTTGTCTGAAAATTGTTAGGCAAACTGCGTTTGAAAGGTAAAAAATTATATTTTTTTTATATAAATTTCAAATCTAATGATTATACCATTTTTCAAATATTGAATTTGAAAAATTACCAAATTTCACTATGGAGTACCGTAGCAAAACCTTCATGCGTAAAAAGATAATGATAAGGGCGACGTGTCCTGGCGTGTATATTGGCTATAGCACGAGTCACAAATTATAGTAGCCTTATTATTCTGTTAAAATATAAAAGTGAATTATGAAATGTCAATATTTTGTTGGATTAAAAGTTTGTTATAAGAAATTGACCAGCGTAGCGGCCGTAGCTTGCTAGTTTTGTAATAAAGTGATAAAATGAAATATGCTCAACATTAAAATCTTGGTCAGAACAAACTATGAAAATTTAGCCATGTTTAATTTTTACTAATGTTAACACTTTCTACTATAGTTGAAAAGTGTTTATGAATTCGGTTTGTCTGTCTGTCTGTCCGTACTCTTAACTCGCGTAAATATACTAAGATTGTCATGCAATTGATATATGTTATTTAGGTTTACTATGGCATGTTCGGGATTGAAAATGAAGCGTGTAGCCCACATAGTTCTTTTACAGGGACACTCAAAAGAATTTCGTTATATTATGGTCTATGGGGAAAAATAATTTCTGGTTTATTTTAATGATGTTACACTATTTCAAACAAATTGAAATTAATATATATCACTGAAGTGCACTACTAGAGTCTTACTATAGAATAGGGTGTGCATAGCGCTTATACTTCCTTTACAGGTACACTCAAAATAATTCTGTTAAATTACGATCTAAAGGGTAAAATCGTTTGCGGTTTATTTTAATGATGTTACACTGTTTCAAACATAATGAAATTAATATATATCACTGAAATGCACTACTAGAGTCTTACTATAGAATAGGGTGTGCATAGCGCTTAGAGTTCCTTCAAAGGGACACTCAAAATAATTCTGTTACATTACGATCTAAAGGGTAAAATCGTTTGCGGTTTATTTTAATGATGTTACACTATTTCAAACATATTGAAATTGATATATATATCACTGAAGTGCACTACTAGAGTCTTACTAAAGGAAATTGTGTGCTTAGCCTTCATCATTAATTTACAGGGACATCCAAAAGAATTCGGTTAAAGTTCTTTCTGTTAACAATAATTGCGGGAAGTGCGTTTTCAGTTGCGCAACGCGTATATAAACTTAACTAATTTTTTGCCTATTACTAGGTGTGCATAAATTCTATAGATCATATACAGGACAACACAAAATATCTCGAGTAAATTTCTATTTATTATCGGAAATTACAGAAGGGGAATTTCAAACTGTACTATGCGTTTCCTAACTGAACTGAAATTTAGCATTCAATGTGGTAGATATACAGATCTATAGACCATATTTAGGGCTGTACAAAAGAATTCGGATTTTTTTCCGAATGTTGTTGGTATTTCTTGAAATTTGGTTTTTAAATGTGCTATATGCTTTTTTAAATTTTTTTACTTTGACATCATGAACTGGGACATCACTTGGACATCGTACCTTATTAAACGTTAAAGATTTGTAAAAGCATTTTGGAAGTATTGGAATGTGTTACATAATTTATGCTTGACGCATGATTTTTCGTTTTTAGGTGCGTTCGTAACTATATAAATACGCAGCACCTATAGTCGTCGTCTAGTCCGTCCGTGCATCTGTCTGTCCGCCTGTCTGTCTGTCCGTCTGTCCGCATAAAACTGCGCAAAAACTATCTAACCGAATGATATGAAATTTAATACATATAATCGTTGTAGAATTTTGTCGAGTCATTTCAAATTTTATGAAAATCGAATCCAAACTTAAAAAGTTATTAATAAAAGTTTTCTTTATTCTATTAAATCTTATACGTAATCTATATGATAAAAGCGCAAGTCATGTGACTGAGGAAACAAATACGGGCTAACCACATCTTTTTTCATATGCCAAGCGGCCCCTTTTATTCAAAATTAATTTTTCGAATTAAAAGTTACATTTTTAGAAAAGTTAAAAAAAATTTGTTTGCTTGAGAGATGAGTTACATTAAAAATGTATAGATACTGAGATAACTTCAGTGAAAATTAGGTTAACAGCCGAATATCTCAATCCATTAAAGTAAATAAACAAAAGATTCATTCATCGTGAGTCATAGAAATATTAACCATGGAGGTAATCATTCGCAAAACAAGATATCCATGGTGAATTTACAGCTCTGTCTGGTGTCGAAAAAAAAAATCGCATCTGTAAACATGGCATACGTAATAAGAAAAAAAAAGGCATCCTCATTTCGTTCATAGCAGACGATATAATTAATTTCACTGAAATTATAACGATGATTTTTTACATTGTAAAACTAGTTATAGCACGAAACGAACGCACCTCATTTGTCACGTTTAAAGTACAATTTGCAACTTGTTTCTGTTGTTGTTGCTGCTTGAGACACTTTTTATATACTTTTCCCCGGTGATGAAAGTCTCTCAAAGACCCTCAGTTCTGAACCCAGGAGAAAACATTCCAACATTTTCTTTCTTTTGTTGTCTTGGATGTGATTTTTAGAACAAAAGCTTATGATTGAAAATAAGTTATGTTTTACTCGGGATGTTTACTTGGAAGACAATTCCTTTGTTATTTGATGATGTAAAAATAAAATTAGGTGTTGTAAAGGATTTATTTTATGACTGTCTAAAAAGGTGAAACAGCAGAAGATATCAATGTTTTATTTTCTGATATATGCTTACATACAAAGATGCATCTTAGATACTTTCATACATCTTAGATTATACATGCATATTAACATACAAATTATTTTATTACATAATATAGATATATCGATTCGTCTTTCAACAAATGAAAGTAATAATGACAAGTAATAAGGAATCTCTCATAATCTTATTCAAGCCAAACTTAATAAAATTATATTAAGTTGACACAAAAGTGTAGCACTTAACTTTTACTTCAGATTAATAAATTGCATAAAGAAATGAATTCATAACAGATTCTCCTCTACTCTAGAACAATGTGCTTTCTTTAAATGATCATTGTTTTACCATAAATGGCACGACGTTTTTCAAATGATTGAAAGTAATAAGTAACTCTGCTGGTAACAAATATCTCATAAAGTATTCAGTATCTGTTTATTAGGGTGGAGTGAAAAAAAAAGTTTACAATTTTGAAATAGAATAGTGATTAAAATTTGCTTCTTCATTTCCTATTTAACAGAAAAAAAATCATGTCAATCGATTGATGTCTTAAGGGCTCTACCAGGTCCTAAAATTACGAAAATTGACAGCAAATTGTGACGTATCGTTGTAAAAATAAAGTTCATGATTTCGAAATACAGCAGTCATCCAAATTTGCCTTTACCTTCTTATTTAACGAAAAAAAAAAGAAATTTCAGGTCAATCGATTATTTTTCGTAATTTCAGGGCCTGGTAGAGCGCTTAAGACATTAATCGATTGACCTGAATTTTGTTTCCGTTAAAGAGGAAGAAAAAAGCAAATTTTGTTGACTATTGTATTTTGAAATTATGAACATAAAAGATGTTTACCATACCTTGAATTAACCTAATCTGCCAAATATCTCATGTCATATATGAAGATACTTACTTTTATATGATAGGTCACAATTTTCTGTCAATTTTGGTAATTTCGGGGCCTTGTACAGGGCTCAAAACTTTAATCGACTATCCTAATTTTTTTCTCATTAAATAGAAAGTAAAAAAAAAAAAAAAATGAATAAATTTTGATGACTGTTGTATTTCGAAATTATAAATTTTATTTTTACTTGATACGTCACAATTTTCGGTCAATTTTCGTAATTTCAGGGCCTAGTCAGAGCCCTCAAGACATTAATCGATTAACCTAAAAATTTTCCTCGTTAAATAGGGAGTACAAAAGCAAATTTTCACGACTATTGTGTTTCGAAATTATGAACTTTGTTTTTTCATGATACGTCACAATTCGCTGACAATTTTCATAATTTCAGTGCTTGGTAGAGCCCTCAAGACATTAATCGAATCACATGTTTTTTCCCTGTTAAAGAGGAAGTGAAGAGGCAACTATTGTATCATTGTTAATCACTATTGTATTTCGAAATTGTAACCTTCATTTTTTTTCACTCTATCCTCCTGTTCATGAATTAAATATATCCTATAAAACAATAAATCAATATAATACTTGCTTTAAACTCGCTTATAATTATAGATTAAGTTTATTTTTTTTATCTGAAACTATTACATAAAAGCTACAAATATTCTCTCTGCCATTTTTGATATATTCACTAAATAAGTTTTGTACCGTATCATTTTTCGATGAGCAGAAATCTAGTAAAGTCACAATATATTTTTTGTTAAAAAACAAGTAGTTGAGAAAAATATAGCTAAAAAGAAAAAAATACCTAATCCCTTCACACCTCTAAACAATTTTCTGTTTAGTTTCACCTCTCCGCCCCCCCCTCCTTTTTTTAGTTGCGTGAGACACTTTTTTATATACTTTCCCCTTTTCCACTGAAAATCTCCCAAAGGCCCCCAGCTTTGAACCCAGGAGAAAACATTCCGTAATTTTCTTTCTTTATTTCTCTTGGATATGATTTTTAGAACAAAAACTCATGATTAAAAGTAAGTTATATTTTCTTCAGGTTGTTTTGTTTTCTAATGGGAGTAAATTGCTTTATATTTAAACAACGAAAGAATGAAAGCAATGTGAATAAATGATTTCTTTTATAACTGTGTATATCAAAATGCTATATGGATGAAGAAACAATTTTTTTTTGTTATTATTCGTCAGTGGATGTGTTGTTAACTAACAAATTAATGTTAATTAGAAGTCAAATTTCATATATCCAAGAAAAATTTTGGAATTCATTGGAATTTTTAGAAAATTTTTAAATCTCCAAAAAATGTTTTTTAAATAAGTAACTTTGAGATAAATGATAGTACCGACTTCGAGTGATTGTCCAAGTGATCCCACGGTTTGCTTACAATTATGCAAAAACATTCATGTAATAAGTATAAAAGTTATTTTTTTTCAAACACTCTTTTACATTAAATGTTTATCTTGAAAATCATGCCCGATTTCATGACTCTAATTCATGTTTTTTCCCAAAAATTTCCATAACCATACATTATTGGGGCGGAGGCAATGGACTCAATATGGAAAATTCACTGTTTTTATTAACGTTTGGTAGAAATGTATGAGCTAGTGTATTTATTAAAAAATATATTATTTTGGCTCTGTTCCTTTTTTAAGATATGGCAACAGTTAAGAAAATATTAAACATTATTTAAACTATCTTTTTTCAAGATTTCTAAATTGATTTCTTAATGTATAATTATAATTTTATTAATATAAAACCATTAAATGATTAAAGCGTATTAAAATATATATATATATATATATTACACTCTTTATTTTTTATTTACATTTTCTACTTTTTAATGTTTAAATTATTTCGTTGTTGCAGTTTCACAGCCAGTTGGCATTTTTGGAAAGCGTTGTTTTGCGCATAATTAGCTACATTGTCATTGGAACATGTTTAAATTTGTAACCAAAAAGAATATTTGGCATTTTATTACCTGCGCCTGGCTAACGGAAAAATGCTTGTATTCTGGCAGTTATCATTAACAGACTACAATGCAGCCATATGCTTTTGTGCAACTCTATATATGTATTTATATTATATTCACTACTGATAGTATAGTAAAATTTAGGTCAGCTCAATAACGAGCAAGATATTTCAAGATCATTTTCAGTAAATTCCGCCCATACAAAATAATCAATTGTGAATGAAAATAATTCGTTGAATAGTCCTGTACATGTTCTATATGACTCATAGACGGCATATAACATACTAAGATTTAGTTAAAATTGAAAACGTGCTACTTACAATTATTTCTCATAGGCGATTATATATCTAAATTTTTTTGTGTGGCCATGTAAAAGAACATTAAAAGTTACATATCCTAAATTTTACAGTGGAAGATGTTATCGTGCACTTCAATAACGTATGCCAATTTCCCAAAACGCACTTCAAATAATTACTGTCTACAGATCGTAACACAATCGAATTCTTTTGTGTGTCCCTCTAAATGAACAGTAAACGCTACGCATATAATTTTCAATAGCTTCAGTGTGTATCAAAATTGTAGTACATCAATTTCGTAATATTTGAAGTAGCGTAAGAACATTATAATGTACTTTAAACAATTTATGCCTATAGACCATAATGTATCAAAATTCTTTTGAGTATCTTTGTAAATAAACTATAAATGCTACATACTTTGTTTTCAACAGGGATCTAAATAACATTTATCAATTACGCAGAAATCGAAGTATATTTAGCAGAGCTCGAGCGTGGACAGACCGACAGAAAGATAGAAGGAAAGACGAACCAAAGTCTTAAATACGTTTAAAGTGTTAATAAAAGAGTGTAATAATGTGATATTTTCAAATGCAGAAAACAAATTTCTCTTCGAGAATTTCATCAAGAAAATGCAGATATTTTATTTAGCGTTGATTATACATTTTTTAGCGACAAAGGTAATATAAAGATAATGAAAGTTTTCTTTACCCTCTTAAAATAAGTTAAAAGAAAAATAAGGCAGTTTCCCCAACACCATACACAGTATTTTCAACTACGATTTATTGGATCTCGTGATATCGGTTTAATTTTCAACCCTGGAACATACAAAGTATTTTTTGCTCCTACTAACATGTCTTTGTTATATCAGTTTCCACCCCTTTAGTCATTCCGCTAAAGAAGGGGGAATGGAAATTATCCTTAAAGTTTTGACACTAAATAAAATCTGAAAGAAATAAAACTGCCACTTTACCTATTGTTTGTATCGATATCAATAACAGTATTTCATCAAATTTTATTTATAAGAAATGTGTTAATTTTTTTTTAAATCCAAGAGATACTCCAATTTTCTCTAAGCAAACGCAGCATAGCTATCTATACGTGATTGTTTGCAATTTCAACTACGATTATTTCTCCAAATGATTGGTGCTAGACACTAATACTTGGTATACAAAGTCTTTGGGGCACTTCATCAGTGAGATTTCAAATTACAAAATACAATTTTTACCCAAAATGGAAAACAAAAATTCAGACAAAAAATTGTAAAGCAAATAATGGTTTCTGGATTTGTAAGCCAGAAAAACAAATCCCAATCCGATGGACTGGTCATGGCAGTCCTTTACCATGATCATTTAGATCACCAGATATCATGCTATGTTGTTTATTACTTACCCATCATACGTAGTAAGTCTTGTAATCGTCTTGAAAATCGAAAAAAAAAAATTGACAGAACTACACGTTTCAGACAATAGAGATTCCGAAAAACATATTTTTAGAAAACATTTTTGCCGTCCGTCTGTCTGTCTGTGTGTCTGCAAATGCTCTACCTCCCGAACAAATCGAGATAGCGACTTGAAATTTGATGTGTACTTAGTATGTAATAATGGGAAGAAGCTTATTGAATTTCAGTAACCTCGATTATCCGGAACTATTTTTTTCAGACTCTCGAAATATTCGTTCTGATAAAAGGTGTATACAAATTTTCGAAATTGTTTATTTTAAGGAGGAAATATAAAAGACAATAAAAAACATAAATTTTGCATAAAGAATGAAGTCGATCGGATAATCAGTTGCCGAGATATTTGTAATCATATTTTCCACACTCTTCGACTTTTCCTGCCCCTGTATTTCATTCAAATTTCAATTCAAAGATATATTTTAATTGGAAATGAGACGCTTAATCCGACGCAGTAAACCGTTAGTTAATAGGATTATTAATTTCGGAGTAATAGAGCATTTAAAGTTTATGACGTCATCAAGCCACGATTTTATTCGAATTGCAATGCATTTTATAAATAGTTTACACATGTTTTATTTTCATATTTTATATTATGCATATCCATGATGGGTAAGTATTACGGTGGCTTCCAACGACTAGTTTTTTTCTAGTGGGAATGTGGCTTCTCATCAGTGAGATTTCAAATTCCTCTCGCTAATGTTAAACCTATGGCCGTGATGGATTCGTATTTTTAAAATATCTTCTCAAAAAATTAATATTTGTAACTTTTTTTTTGTGTACTCTTCTTGAAAGATGTCTGTTTCTTTCTTGGTTGCCAAAATATTTCTAAAATATATACTAAATTTATAATATTTTGTGTTAAAATGTTAACGAAGCTGTATAAGATTTTAACACCACATAAAATTAAGCATATATATTAGAAATATTATGGCAACTAAAAAGAGGAGACATCCTTCAAGAAGAGTATACAGAAATAAGTTAAAAATATCAATTTAGTGAGGAAATATTTTAAAAATAGGAATGCATCACACGGCCATAGGTTTAACATTAGCGAGGGGAATTTTCAAAGAGACATCCTTCAAAAAGAGTACACAGAAAAAAGAAGTTAAAACTATTAATTTTCTGAGGAGATATTTTAAAAATACGAATCCATCACACACGGCCATCACATCACATAGGTTTAACATTAGCGAGGGGAGTTTGAAATCTCATTGATGAGGAGCCGCATCCCCACAGAAAAAAATAAACACAGCATGATGTCTGGTGATCTAAAGGATCATGATAAAGGACTGCCATGACCATTCCATCGGATTGGGATTTCTTTTTTTGGCTTACAAATCTAGAAATCATTGTTTGCTTTACCCTTTCGGTGTCCGAATTTTTTTTTTCCATTTTGGGTAAAAATACTTCTAAGTTAATTATATTAAACCAGGCAACCACCTGACCAATGAATTTCAGTTTTAGTATAATTTTTTTTAACTTCTAAACATTGCACAATTTCCATTTTTACACCGTGTAACAGGGGAAAAAATATATTTTCAAATGCAATTTGTTGGAAAATTGTATCTCAATTGACCAATTTTTTATAGTTTCAAATTTTTTTTCAGGCATGATTTTTTAAAAAATCTACCGCGTGCAGCCTAATTACGAAAGATTAACCCGTTTGCACTTAAAATAATATAGATAGTTCAGCATTTGTTTCCGGCTAATATTCCAAAACGAAATTAAAACTTCACCAATAAATAAATAAAATAATGTAAATGAAAAACAAATTTAACAGACATTTAATCGAAATATGCTCTTAAACCGCTGATATTATCAAAATCAAAAAGGCTGCTGTAAGTAGCGAAATCTTTGGCGATTTCTTTGGTTATGAACTCTTGGCATGCGGCTAATACTCAAGTATAGCTTTGAAAAATTTCAAAACAATACATGATTAATATTTTTCATAAAAAATGCTTTTTTTGTTTTGTTAGAGAGCAATCTAGAAAAAAAAAATACATGTAAAATATCTATTATAGTTTTAAATAAAAAGAAATAAAAATGTTTTTACCCAGATTCTGTAACCTGGGAAGCCCGGGTTGGGATTCCCTAGTATTGCGTAAAAACTGAACTTTGTACTTTAATAAAAATCGTCAGGATGCAGTTTAACATTTTTACATGAAATCAGCTAAAAATCAAAAATGTCAATCACCATGTTTTACAACCGAGCCCTTCATTTAACTAGCAAACGAAAGTTTTATTCATTTAAGGGGACAGTGGACGTTGAAATTATTATTTTTTTATTTTTCATCACAGATATATGAAATTTTGTGCATAGATACATTTCACCATAATTACATAGAATACCTTAAAAGGAATTTCTAATCTTAATATAATTTTAAGATTTTATTAAAAATTAAAAATTTATAAATCAAATTTTAAAATGCTCCTTGCTTCTTAATTTTTAAGATATTTCCTCTATTTGGCATTTGGATCACTTAAAACTATTTTACAAACAAATCTGTGTATCAGTTATTTAATCCTTTGAATAGTTAATTTTTGAGATATTTTTTTCTGAATTCCAGTCCGATTTTCATCAAAATTTAGCATTTTAATAAGTTATAAATCAAATTTAACTATCTTACCGAAGTCTAATTGTAAAATGCATACACAGTTTCTTTGTAAACAAAATCAGGATTCTCCCTTATCAATTTCATGAATTTTGAACAAAAATTAAGACGCATGGAGCATTTCAAAAATCTAAAAAATGTGTGAAATCTGTATTGAGAAAAACAGGTCTAAAGTTTACTAAAGCACCGAAAACTTGATTGTGCACATAATTCTAACGCTTATAACTTTGCGAATAATCATCGCAGATGCATACAGTTTTTCTCAAATGGTTCAATACAAACTGAAGAATAATAATACACACAAAAATTTATTTCGATTTTTGGGTCGATTTTTGATCAAATAAAGGTCCACGGTCCCCTTAAATATACTAGCTATGATATTTTCTAAAGAAAAAAAAAAACTTCAAATCAATCATTATAGAAATTGAAATAAAGGACACATGGTAGTCACCATATGTATAAATAGTAGATATCCTATAGAAAATCTCTCCACCTCTTGATTTTCCATTAAAATTGCCATATCAAAACGCCGAAATTTGTCTCGTGTAGATATTTATTTTTAAAAAAGTAAAATGCAAATTATTCTCTCTTCCGTACTAACATCGACAACGGATCACTTCTTTTATTTTATATTTTTACATGGTGGGACTAGTTTTAAATTTTCAGTTTAAAAAAACGGATTCTTTTACGTTTTCTGTTTTCAAACTACAATTTTAAATTGAAATGCACTACCCTGCTGAAAAGAAAAAAAGAAAACCTGTGACCCCAGGTGTTACAACACACTACTTCCTCATTAAATGAAAATGAAACGTGGAGAGAATGCATTTCATTATCATAAATTTTCAAGATACTTCATCAACAGACTTTAACATGCCTCTAAAGTGACAGTTGACGAATGAAGACAATTTTAGTTCTTTTCTTCCTTAGAGAAAAAAGAAATAGAGGAACACTGTTTTGTTGAATTTTTATTCTTCACATTTTATTTTATAGGGGGTGAAACTTGAATATCCTTAAATGAAACCTTCGAATTTAAAGTTATTTTGAAAAAAACATTTTATTTTTATCTTGTATATTAAAATTTGACTGTATGCTTGTATTTATTTGACTTCTATTCCTCCAAGAATATGACGAGTTGGAACTTTAAACGAACATCATTTATTCAAAAGGATCCGAGGTTGTTATAATATCTCTCGCAATTTTGATATTTAAATTATTTTCTAAGGTAAACATTTTTAAAAATGTTTAATGAAATTTCTTTAATAAATCCAAATGATATCCATTTTCTTACAGCATTGTTGTAAATAAATATGGAGAAAAGAGGAACTAATGGATATTATTCCAACTTTGTTGATGCAATTTTAGAAATAAAATTTAAATGAAAAAAGATTTTTCAATGTGATAATGTGAAAAGGATGCTACAGAAAACGTCCATTTTTTATTTCAGAAACATGCAATATTTCGCTATAATTGCACCCCGAGATGGTATAATAATTTTTTTAGAAAAAGACTAATCAAAACAACACAAGTTAATTATTTTATATTGTGAAATAAAGGGCACATGTATAAATAGTAGATATCATATAGAATGCCACTCGATTTTCCATTAAAATTGCCACATCAAAACGCCAAAAATTGTCTCGTGTAGATATCTATTTTTAAAAAAGAAAAATGCAAATTATTCCCTCTTCCGTACTAACATCGACAACGGATCATTTCTTTTATTTTATACTTTTACATGCTGGGACTAGTTTTAAATTTTCAGTTTAAAGATACGGTTTCTTTTACGTTTTCTGTTTTCAAAATACCATTTTAAATTGAAATGCGCTACCCTGCTGAAAAGAAAAAAACCTGTGACCCCAGGTGTTACAATACACTACTTCCTCATTAAATGAAAGTGAAACGTGGAGAAAATGCATTTCATTATCATAAATTTTCAAGACACTTCATCAACAGACTTTAACATTGTCTTTAAAGTGACAGCTGACGAATGAAGACAATTTTGGTTCTTTTCTTCCTTAGAGAAAAAATAAATAGAAGAACGCTGTTTTGTTGAGTTTTTATTCTTCGTATTTCGTTTAGGTGGCGAAACTGGAATATCCTAAAATAAAACCTTCGAATTTAAAGTTTTTAAAAAACATTTAATTTTTATTTGTAAATTGAAATTTGACTGTATGCTTGTATTTGATTTCTATTTCTCCAAGAATATGACGATTTGCATCTTAAAACGAACATCAGTTATTCAAAAGGATCATATATTTGTTATAACATCTCTCGCGATTTTGATTCTTTCCTGCGAGGAGTAAGTCTACTTTTAAAATGATGAAGTTATCAACTGACACCAGAATTTACAAAAGAATTTATTAGAAAATAAAAACTTGCTTATTTTCCTGTAGTTTATAAAAGGAAAAAATTATTTAAATATTCTTGGTGCCATTTGTCAGTTTCGGAATTAAAATTAGGTGTCCTTTTAGCGGACACCGCCCGCTACTACCCGGTTACTATTTTTCAAGGTAAAGTTTTAAATTTTTTTAAAGGATTTTTTTTATTTTTCCGTTATACTATTGTCGCCAAGTGCAATGGTAGGCGCCAATAAAAACATTTGAAAAAAAAAATAACATTGATGGTGCGAAAGTGATCATTTAAAAAATATTACTATTTTATTAAATCAATATATACTTAAAATCAACAAATAAATATTATACATTAAAATAAAACTTTATTTAAAGTACAGGCATGGAATTGTAAATGTCTTTTAATATTGCAGTAGGCATTTCATTTTTTTTATAAAGACGTTGTCAAATGAACTATGAGAGATAAGGATTGTAAATAATGCCTTGCTGACTTTTATTGCGCCATTTTGTGATGCCCTCATAATCTCTCAACAGATTGGGTATGACATCAAGTGCTAGGGTCAACAAGATTACATTTGTGATTTACTATGAAGTGTTCGTGTAGCCGACATCTCGCTATATATATATATATATATATATATATATATATATATATATACAATTCCTTAACCTTGAAACTATTTTATTGAAACCCCCTCATCATCAGAAAACTGACAAAATGGTAAACGTCCGCCTAAGCGTCAGCGAAAAATGTAAGCTATAACTTAATAGAAAATATTTACGAGTAAAAAAAAGCTTAATATTATTATTATTATCATTACTATTATTATTACTATTACAAGGTTATGATTAAATAATACTAGAAAAAAGTTATTCATATTCAATAAATATGGCGAGTCTCAATATTTCGCACGGTTTGCAATAAACTCCTTTGTACGACCAGAGTTGAAACAAATGGAGTATTTCCCATTGCGCAGTTTCATAGCCAGTTGGCATATTGTAACAAGCGTTGTTTGGTGCATAATTAACGCCATTGCTGCTGTAACTCGAATACAGTTGTAACCATAAGGAATAATTGGCTTTTATCACTTGCGCCGGGCTAACGGAAAAATGCCTTTAAATTAATCTATTACTTTATAATTAAATTGTAAAATAATGAAATGATGTATCGTCATGGGAAACACATCTGTGAACATAATTCTTATAATTGAAGCATATCGGAAAATGAATGTAAAATCGATTACAAAATTCTATCTCTACACACAAAAACCAAGTTGAGTTAAGTAAAAAAGTGTAAAAATAGATTACGATTCTAGTTTATTATACATTTTTTTTTCTCTTTTGGTGTGAACTACTACCTATTAAAGTTTCCACAATCTTTTTGGAATCACTTCGTATACATATATCAACTTTTACGAAGCATTTTTTAGAGTCGAATTAATTTTTTAATCGATAGGTTACTATTTTTACGAATTAATACCCTAAAAATAATTTGCTGTTTACACAAAATTAATTAATTTCTGTGATCGATATCAAGTCGCTATTTATACTCCTCTCTTCTTTAAGATTTCATAGCAGTTTCAAATACGCAGACCATTCATAAATCTCCGTAATTCATATAGTTTTCAGTTACGAATTTTTTTAAATAATTGATTATAAAAAAAATTTCAGGAAAAGACTGAAAAAATAAAATCTTGAATAAATATTTAATCTGTTCTTATTAAGTGCTTTAATAAGGTCAATTAATAATATTGTTAAAAAACCCAGTTAAGTTCTTTTTACTATCGATTTAACGATTTTGCTTAGAATAAAATAAAATAAAATTTTATTACATTCCTAGTGTAAAAGCAATAGATAAATATTGGCTTAGTAAAGTAAACTGAAATATTAAACCGAATGGGCAAGATAGTAATTAAATATATATATATATATATATATATATATATATATATATATATATATATATATATATATATATGAAGTTTATTTTTTTCTTTTCTTTTTTGCGTTTGAAATAACAACTATAATTTATTTGACAAATTATTTTATTTTATTTATATTTATCTTTTTTACAAAGCCTATATAAAATATATAACAAGTGTGTAATCGAAGATAAACTAAAATAAGTGGGATTTATAAAATTATAGCATTAGCTTTGATTCATTTTATTTGAAAAATTAAAATAATCAAGTTTTACAATATACATTTTCCTTTTTGAAAAATAAGTTTTAATGTGGAAAATAAAAAGAACTCAACGATTAGGAAAATCTTAAAATATTGAAGAGTTTGAATTCGTTGATTGTAAGTTTTATGAAGGATATACTTGAGTCCAAAAATGTGTTCAGATTTTATATATTTATTAAAGATTAGAAAATGTGATCAAAATGCTGCTTTTATTTTACTAATACCATAAAATTGACCACTTTTAAAAACCCTTATTCTTGTTCAATTTTAATTTTATAATAATAAGTAACTTGACAACTCACAATCTTGTCTATTTTGACCAATGATTTGCAATTATAATAATATACCTCAAAAATGTTCAGCTATCGATTTTCACGGCTGTATAAATGCAAAATATTTACTGGAATTCGTGAACATGATTAATAATTTTACTTTTTTAAAATTATGTATATAATAGAAAAAATATGTCTTATCGGAGTTTGGATAAACGCTAGAGTTCCGCGAGATACCATTTGGGGATTCCCTAGAAATTTTGTTATTTTTTCATAAAACAATAGTAGATACTAATAATAATACATCTAAGCGTTGAATCTAAAAGAGCACAAACTTTCTTGATTTGTAACTTTTTAAAACAATTACAAAAATATTTAGTAAATTGCTTATTCATCAATCGTTTTACCAAAGAGAAACAAATAAACTAACACAAAACTAATTAATTCGCCATTTACCCCTGTCTTCTGTAAAGAAAAAGATCCCTGTTTAAATTTTAGCTTCTTTAATGACATCATCATTCTAATAAGTGTGGCCAAAAGAAAGGTGCAATAATTATGCTTACTTCCATCAAGTTGCATTTCCATAATTTTGACTTAAATCACTTTTTCATGATAGCTTGTACTATCGCTGTCTATTTGTACTCTATTTCCAATTTGGTAAGAAAGGGACACGAAAGTGGGAAGTGATCTGGATCAAAAGTATTATAATCGGTCATTATAAGACATGAAGACTGAACAACACAATATTAGAGCCAAAATACAAAATTTTATAAAAATAAAAATATAAAATATAAAATATAAAAAAGCATTGTACAAAAATATAAATCATTAAAATTATTACATTAAAAATTCAAAGAGAAAAATCTCTAATAATTGCTCTATATCCCCTACGGAAATAAATACTATTACATACTTAATCGATCTTTCAGCTTAATAGTACATTAATTAAAAGCTATTAAATTCAATATTCAGAACAAATACTAATTTAGCAATTAAAATTTCATTAAAAAATCAATATTTTTCTGTATATTAATTAACTTTACACAAATGCTTTGAATGAAACAAAAGTTTTTGTTAAAAAAGGGGATTCATTCTTTGAGCACTTTAAAAAAGGCCATTCAAAATTGAGTGCTTTTATTTTCAATAACTTTTCGACAAAGGTTCACTGAACAAGACCTTTACACTTTCATTATTCATAGATTTATGTGAAGCATATGGTGATACATGAAGTTCCCTTTATTAATTGGTTTTCATAAAGTAATTCATCTTTCTCAACAGTTTATGATTGTTAACTTGTTTCTAAATGAATTAATCGGATTTTACATAAAAGACTCTAAAACGTGAGGTAAAATTCTAATTACTTTTTAATCACGTTAAGTGAGGGTTTGAGTAAAATGTATTTCTATTATATTATCTGAAAAGGTTTGGTGAAGTAGTTTGCCATAAATATGTCAAGGGTTTTTAATTAGTCAGATATGTCGTTTCCGAGAACCTTTCACTTTTTTACTATTCAGGACAATGTACTTTTATTTTATGATATATTATCCAATTTGATGCACACAGCGTGAAAATAGTCTGTATTATATTTTAACGTAAGTTTGTTGTTAGCTGGTTTATTTAATTTATTTATCACTCTGTGAGATTTCATTTTTTACCGATTTTAACAAAGAATAAGTTAGTACCTCTAATTTTTTAATTTTACACACAGAAAAAGGAATTGATTAAAACTACAAAAGATGTTTTGTTGAGTACATTTTGGTTGTTTTAGCAAAATTCAAGTAAAATTGAAACATTTTACTTGAATTAACAAAACATTTTTTGCTGACGATACAAACATTTTTCTTTTTGGAATTAAAAAAAAAAAATTTTTTTGTTGATTCAAACAAAATTTCCACTGACCTATATTTAAACAAAAAGTTCTGTTGGGTCAACCAAATTTTTGTTGATTCAACAAAACTTTTTTCTGGGTGTACATAATTATTTTTTTCTTATACTAGATAACGTACCTTTTGAACATCTAATTTTTAAATTTTACATTATTAATATTATTTTTCGCATGCTAGATTACATATTACCGCTTTTAACAAAGAATAAGTTAGTACCTCTAATTTTTAAGTTTTACATAATTATTTTTTACTTATGCTGGATAACATACCTTTAGAACATCTAATTTTTAAATTTTACGTAATTATTATTATTTTTTCCTTATGCTAGATTACATATTACTAAAGTGTGTAACATCTTTACCTAATACATGGGTATAATAAAACTTGGATTTTTGTTAAGGGCTAATCATTAACGCATGAAAATTGATCTGTGCAGTTATAGCATAACTGAACTAGAATATAAATCGATGCTGAATGAATCCACGAAGTCTGTAATATATTTTAATGTAATGCGTTGTTATTTGGATTATTTACTTTTTTTGTTACTCTGAGTTTCCATTTTTAAATACTTTTAATAAAAAGGAGATTACAGCTTTCTGTCGCTAGATATCCCCCTTCTCCCTTTTTTGGTCATGCATGTTAATATAACCAAAATTCGTCCAGTGAAAATCGATCTACTACGTTTTTCTAATGCTTTTGCTGTATATAAGATTATGTTTTTTTTTTATGTTCCATTGTCAATTGTATTCAGGATTAGATAATGACAAGTTAATTTTCTCTTTTTTCCCAGCGTTTCCACGCTACAGCTTTTGTAAAAGTACTTTTATTTACACAAAAGTAAAAAATCATTGCTTTTCTTTGCATATGTGATTTATCTGGATAGCTGAGAAATTATAATTAAGTATTTTGCAATGCCTAGGTTGATATCGAACACAAAAGCTCTTGCTCTCAAATCACCACAATCATTTCGAAGTACGTAACGTTTTTGTCTAAGCTCAGATTCGAACTTGAGGTCTGTTGGTTTCCAAAAAAGTGTTTTGATCAATGAGCTACCATGGTTTTGAGCATTAGACTTTTAAACCTGAATCTTGTGTGGTCCTTATAACTTAATAATCCAGTTTCATATGCAACCTCTTCTTTCCTCCGTAATTCGTGACAAAATTGCCACAAACAAGTTCAGTCTCATCTATTGACTTCCCAGGGAACTAATGGAGCTGTTGAATTTTTAATCAACATTTGCTGTTATAACGCTTTTAGAAACTTTCTCATGGTCTTTTGAGTAGCGAAACTTTAACGTTGCATACGTTTTGTGTTTACCATAACTTGTAAAAGATGAATACTTTCATTTTTAAACGATTAGTCGATGGAATAAAAGTTTTAGAAGTCTTGTGTATGAAAATTTTAAGAGAATTACTGCTCCAGTGCCCAATGCGCTCTGAATTTTGCGGTACAATAACAACAACAACAAAACCATTAACGATTTCGCGACGAGCTTCCTTTACAGAATTTTTAATGTTTATTACGCATTTTACAAAATAAATAAATAAATAAATAAATAAATAAATAAATTAAATCGCATAAATGCTGTGATTAAATGAGGTCAAATTTTCAATTAAAATGTACTGGTAGGAATAATAGAAGATTCTGAGTACTTTATGTGTCACGTATACGGATGTATTAGGATTAGATGACGGCATGTTTATTTGTCTTTTAGGTAGCTTTTATTACAAAAACCTACCTATTGCTGCTGTTCGGAGGTAAGCAATTCCAATAAATTTTGATATATTTGCACCGATCATGACCTCCAGACGCCAAAACCACCCTCCGTTTAACGGTTGATTTATATATATATATCTGACATTTGTCATGCTGTAACTATCTTATTTAAGAAACGATCTGGATGTGACTGAGTATGTGTATAGGACATACCAAGGTCTCGACCGAGTTCGTTGGCCAGCTTCATCCGCCATCTTGTTTCAAAATGGCGGTCAGCTAAAAATTAAAAAAAATTTAGAAATTCAAAAACGTGCACAAACAAATTATAAATTGAAGAATTGTTTCCGTTAAGTGTTAGAACGCGATACAAGGATTCTGGAAATTTTTTTGTTTTGGCTATATCATAAAAAATGACTGATATATGGCGGTTTGAAATTCTAGGGTGGCTGATATTTTTAAGCAATCTTATATTTTTTATGCTGTAACTCTCATATTTTTGAACCGATATAAATATGACTGATCATGTGTACAGAACATACCAAGATCTCGACCGAGTTTGTTGGCCAGCTTCAGACGCCATCTTGTTTCAAAATGGCGGCCAGTTAAATTTTTAATTTTTTTAATTCAAAAATATGTATAAAAAATTATAAATTGAAAAAGTTGTTTCCGTTAGTTGTTAAATCGTGATACAAGGATTCTGGAACATTTTTTGTTTTGCCTTTATCAAAATGGCGGCAAGTTAATTTTTTTTTAATTTTTTAAAAAGTTTAAAAGATGTATAAAAAATTATAAATTGAAAACGTTGTTTACGTTACGTGTTAGATCGTGATACAAGGATTCCCGAAAACTATTTTTTGTGGCTTTATCTTTAAAAAGGGCTGAGATATGGCAGTTAGAAATTCTAGGGTGGCTGACATTTTGAAACAATCTGATTTTTGTGATGCTGTAACTCTCATGCTGAAATTCACATTCAAATTAAGTATTAACGAAAACGTGGTATTGAATCTTCTATAATCGGGCTCCAAGCATTTTAGCTTCAGGTGTTTGAGTAAAATGAGTTGAATTTTTAAAAAGTCCTTCCGGCCTGTACCGGGAGGAAAAGGTGGCTTTCCTATATCTTCGTTTTAAAATTTTAGCTAATGTTACACGAAAACAGCAAGTTAAAATGCAAAGAAACGGTTACAAAAGATTCGTTAATACTGAATTTGAATAAGAAATTCGTCAAATTATTGAGCAATAGCCAAATTGGCTTCATTTATGAAGACTTAATTTGGTCGCCAAATTTGGTGATATTTTGCCAAATGTCGCCAATTTTGGCGAGAATTTGGCGATAACGGATATGAATATATAGTTTTATGCGTATGATTGGGAAAATTATTACAACAATGAAATAAAATAATTTGCGAGTAATCGCTTTAATGTGCTGTTTTGTTTCACAATGTCAGCCACCCTAGAATTTCAAACTGCTCTATCTCAGCCATTTTTTAAGATAGAGGTAAACCAAAAAATGCTCTGGAATCCTCGTATAAGGCCTAACACTTAATTAAAAAATAAATTTGAATTTTTTACTTTTTTGTATATTTATTTTAGTTTTAAATTTTTAAGTGATGACATCGTGAAACAAAATGGCGGACCAAGCTGGCCAACGAACTCGGTCGAGACATTGGTAAGCTTAATACACACAATTAGTTTCATCAAAATTGATTTATAAATACGAGCGTTATCGTATGACATAGCTCAGATATATATATATATATATATATATATATATATATATGTATATATATATATAAATCAACATTTGAACGGAGGGTGGTTTTGAGGTCTGGAGTTCATGATCGATGAAAATATATCGAAATTTTCCGGAACTACTTTCCTCCGAACGGCTGCAAGAGGTAGCTTTATACTTTTTTGTATTGAAAGCTACCTAAAACATGGACTATGAAAGCTACCTTTTCCTCCCGGAATAGGCCGGAAGGATTTTTTTGTCTTCAGCATTTCCGCACTACAAACTTTTCTAAAAGTACTTTTATTTCCACAAAAGTAAAAAGTGCTGCTTCTCTTTGCACGTGTGGTTTATCGAGATAGATGAGAAATTATAATGAAATATTTTGTCATGTTACTGTCTATGTTGATTGCGAACGCAAAAGCTCTTGCTCTCAAATCAGCCCTAACATTTCGAAGTTCCGGTAGGTATCGTTTACCCTAAGCCCAGAATCCAACTTGAGGTCTGTCGATTTTCAAAGAAGGGCTCTGATCAATGAGCTACCATGGTTTTTGAGCATTAGACTTCTAAACCTGAATCTTGTATGGTTCTTACAACTTAATCTTCCACTTTCCAATGTACCCACTAGGGTGCGCCTCTTGCTTTTCATAACTCGTGACGAAATTTGCACAGACAAGTCCAGACTCATCTGTTGACTTCTTAGAAAGTTAATGGAGCTATTGATATTTAATCAACATTTGCTACTAAAACCTGATGCTTTTCCCCCAATTTTCCAATCTTCCCTAGGGACGTGCGACATTTTAACGTTGCTTAAGTTTTGTGTTTACAAGTCATTAATGACTTGTAATAGACGAATACTGAATTTATAAACGATTTTTCTATGGAATAATAGTTTTAAAAGACTTGTGTATGAAAACTCTCAAGGAATTACTGTTCCAGCACCCGATGGACACTGAAATTTGCGGTATTACAAAAACAACAACAAAACTATTAACCGTTTTGCGACGAGCGTCCTTTACAGAATTTTTAAATTTTTTATCATAAGTTTTTCAAAATAGAAAACTTTGCCTAATTAAATATTAGAAATGCTTTGATTCAACAAGGTCGAATTTTCAATTACAACTTGCTGGTAGGAATAATCGAGGATTCTTAGAACTTTATGCGTCACGTAAATGCTAGTTACGAAGTGGTTAAAATTGTATATATATGTCTTATTTATCGACGAAATAACTAAAAACAATGTAAAGTGCTTTGGTAGATCCTGTGTAGAAACTGAAGAGTTAATATATACATACAAATGACTAAATAACTATTACAAATTCTCTGTCAGCATTCATTATAACCTAGTGAGAAAATTGTAAACAAATCTGATTATTTCAGACTGAAATATATTTTGACTTGCTTTGATAAATGCAATTAATTAAACAAAGAAAAATAAATTCGTGAAAAATTCAGTTTTAAAATTAAATTAAAAAACAAGCGGATATTTATATAATTGCTCCATGTTGCACCTTAACCCCTTAAAAGGAGGTAGTTAATTTTTGGACCACTTAATTTTAATTCCTAAATGTCGATTGACACCAGAATTTTGGAATGAATTTTTTTTTTATTAAGCACGTGAAGAAAAGCTTTTGCTTATTTTCAAATAAATGTGTTTGTTAATTCTGGTGTCACTCAATCATTTTACGAATTGAAGTACATTGCTCCTGAAAGGGTTAAATTGGCTATATTTGTCGTGTAAGTTTGCTTATACACGTACGAAAGCTTTCCTTTCTGGAAACGCAATTTCTCTCGCAGTTAACAGTTTTATAATAAAAATGATATATTTAAGGCTATTAAAATTGTATATGTGTAATTATTACTTTTTTTTACATTTTTCTACAGATTAGAATAAATTAGTACTTAAATTTAATACCATATGCTTCGATGCTTAAATTCTAAACAGGTGTAATACTTAAATTCATATAATCCACGAACAATACTACATCAAATCAAAACCAAACAGGAGTTTTGAATACATATTAATTATTATATTACAGAAAACTACTTTACCTTTAAAAACATATTCTATTAAAGTCAAATATCTGGTTACTAACTTTAATTTCTGCGTTAAATTTAATGTAAGTCTTCAACAATTATTTGATAGACTTAAACAAGATTCCATCCATTTTCCGCAGAGTAATGTTTAATGACTTAACAATGAAACGCATAAATTAAGTTGAGTTGGAACATTTGAAAGAGAAATCGTTATAGTCTGTTATCGTCTGATCAGAATGTTCCGGGATATATTAATTTCCCTTTTGCATAAACTTTTCACGCCATTCGGTGCAAATACATTTATTAATTTTATCCAGTTGTAATAAATGCTGCATAACATTAATGAGTTATTTTTCGGATCAC
The DNA here is from genome assembly GCA_963931845.1 of Maratus michaelseni. NCBI lineage: Eukaryota > Metazoa > Arthropoda > Arachnida > Araneae > Salticidae > Maratus > Maratus michaelseni. The sequence continues at coordinate 343,414,074 of OZ007588.1, read as the reverse complement.
ATGTTATCTGATGTCGCTTGAGTGAAGGCGATGCGTATTGATTGTAAATGACACTGTCGCCCTCTGGTGGATTGATCAAGTCCAACGAAGTATGATTAAGAACTTATATTGCTGAGATAAGTCGACATGAAAAATGTTCCAAGATAAATGTTATTGGACGAAAAATGATATAGTGAATAAGAGAATCCTTTCTATTATTTATGAAATTCCAGAGAGTGAGAGTAATATCTTTAGAGGTAACTTTTATTACTCGGAAAAAATAAATTTAATCTCACCTTTTATATTACGTTAAAAGCCGAAAAAGATTTATTTTAAGAAAGGTCTGGACATTTGCTTCCTTAGCAATTTATTTTCTTTAGTGGGTTTTATTTCTTTCATTTTAAAGAAACGTTTTACTTTAAATTATCTGAAAACAGTTATTTATATTAGAGTTGTATTTATTTCTCATTAAATCTTCATTATTTTTATTGTTATTTTTAATTTTTTTAACAACTTAAAGCCTTTTTTTAATCAATAAACTGTGTTTCTAATTTAATCGTTGTCATTTATGAGAAAATGTAAAAATTTTTGCTTTATATTTGTTTTTAATCGATTTGAAGTATATGGAGATAACTCAATTAGACACACCCACATACGAACGAACGCAAATTGTTTATGTATTCAGGGTAGCTATAAAATACTTACCTTATTCAAACAATCTAGTACAAGTTGTGATCAAGATATCACCGATAAATTCGATATATATGCATGGAATGAACTACTAGAAGATGATGGAGGAGTTTAAACAAATAAATTAAATTTCGGCCTCCAAGACGAAATTCGGTGCTACTTCTAAAAAAAAAATGTGCACAGATACAACTTTATAATGATAAAAAAATTTTACCCAAATAAATCTTGCAGTATGTGATTTGTGTGTAAATCACATGTGGCTGAAACTACAGTTGCCTTAATAAGACAGTGGGAAAAAAATGCACAGCACAAATGGTTAGATTGAAGTTTCTGTTCAAACTATGAGAACTCACATTCCAGAAATTGGCAATACTCACCGGGACAAGTTCGTTTAAAAGAGCCATACAAGTTAACAAACATTACTTTGGCGATAGTGGCATTCTCGCCAAGATGCTTGACGATTCATTTTTGTCTAAAATCGTCTCCACCGATTAATATTTTTGCTCGTACGTCGCCACTGTCTGCACACCAATTACTTTATTTTTTATTAACACTTTCTAACATAGTTGAAATGTTTTTATGAATTCGGTTTGTCTGTTTGTCTGTCGTCTGTCCGTGCCATAGCTAGCGTAAATATACTCGGATTGTTATGCAATTGATATATATTATTGATGTTTACTATGAAATGTTTGGTATTGAAAATGAAAAGTGTTGCACTTATAGTTCATTTACAGGGGCACTGAAAAGATTTCCATTACATTACAGTCTATAGGGAAAAATCGTTTGCGGCATATTTTAATAATGTTACACTATTTCAGACATATTGAAATTGATATATCTGAGGTACATTACAGGAGGCTTACTATAGAATATAGTATGCAAAGCACTTACGGTTCCTTTACAATGGCACTCAAAAGAATTTTGTTATATTAATGTCTAAGGGGAAAAATCGTTTGCGGTTTATATTAATAATTCACTATTTCAAACATATTGAAATTGATATATCTGAGGTACATTACAGGAGGCTTACTATAGAATATAGTATGCAAAGCACTTACGGTTCCTTTACAATGGCACTCAAAAAAATTTTGTTATATTAATGTCTATGGGGAAAAATCGTTTGCGGTTTATTTTAATAATTCACTATTTTAAACATATTGAAATTGATACATATTACTGATTTTCATTACAAGTGGCTTATTATAGAATACTAGCAAGCTACGCCCGCTACGCTGGTCAATTTCTTTTAACGAACGTTTAATCAAACAAAATATTGACATTTCACAAATAACTTTTATATTTTAACAGAATAATAAGGCTACTATAATTTTTGACTCGTGCTATAGCCAATATACACGTCAGGACACGTCGCCCTTATCATTATCTTTTTACGCATGAAGGTTTCGCTATGGTACTCCATTGGAAAATTTGGTAATTTTTGTAATTCAATATTTGAAAAACGGCATAATCATTAGATTTGAAATATATATCAAGAAAAATACAATTTTTTACCTTTCAAACGCAGTTTGTCTAACAATTTTCTGACAAATACTTTTTGAGCTATCATTTTTTTCAGTAACTTCAAATGTTTCATTTTCCGAGATTAATCTGGTGCAACAATTAGCGAAAAACCCAGTCGTCAGCAACGCATAGTTTTTTATTAAAGAGGCTGTTGGAGCAGGGATTGTCACCACCAATTTGCCACCATCACTTTTGAAATCGGTTCCGTGGTTCCAGAGATTCCATAGAAATTGTAATTTAGAATGACTTCAGAACGCTTTTCGCTCATTTCACCCGTTTAAATTTCGATTTTTTTTAAAAATTTATTCTTAGAGAGCATTTACATCTTATAAGTAACTACAATGCTAAATTTCAAATTTCTTGCCCCTTCAGTATAAAAAAGTCGCAATTTTTGAACATTTTTCGATCCTGCACCCCATTGATGTTAGTGGCACCGACATAAAATATAGCCTATGTTGGAGTAGGGATTGTCCCCATCAATTTGCCACCATTACTTTTGAAATCGGTTCTGTAGTTCCAGAGATTTCATAGAAATTGTAATTTAGACTGTTTTTAGAACGCTTTTCGCTCATTTCACCCTTTTAAATTTAAATTTCTTTTTTATTTTGTTCTTAGAGAGCATTTACATCTTATAAGTAACTACAATGACAAATTTCAAATTTCTAGCTCCTTCAGTATAAAAAATAAAAATAAAACTGCCCAGTTAAACTGAGGGCATTGAGTTCACAGGCTATTCACACTAATTGTATATTATACTCTTATTTCAAAGAATTTGAAATAAGCCCATCGAAAAATAAAGAAATAAACAATATATTAAGGGGGGGGGGGTCATCCTCCCGTTACCCCCCCCCCATAGTTAACTAATGAACCCCTTAAACTAATCAGATAAATATGTAATTACAATGAATATATATACAAAATTTGAAGAAAATCGGATAATTCTGCATGAAAAACCCATTTATATAAATTAAGGCGGGATTAGCCCCCTCCGTTCCCCCCCCCCCTTTATACTTAACCAATCAATCCCGAAAACTAATCAGGGAAGCGTCTTAACCCAATGGACCTATAAACAAATTTTGAAGCAAATGGGATAATTCTGTATGTAAAACCCATTTATTAAGGGGGGTATTAGCCCCCCGTTCCCCCCCCCTTTATACTTAATCAATCAATCCCGAAAACTAATCAGGGAAGCGTCTTAACCCAATGAACCTATAAACAAATTTTGAAGCAAATAGAATAATTCTGCATGAAAAACCCATTTATATAAATTAAGGGGGGATTATCCCCCCGTTCCCCCCCCTTATACTTAGCCAATCAATCCCGAAAAACTAATCAGGGAAGTGCCTTAACACAGTGAACCTATAAACAAAATTTGAAGGAAAACGGAGTAATTCTGCATAAAAAACCCATTTATATAAAATAAGGGGGTATTAGCCCTCCGTTCCCCCCTTTATACTTAACCAATCAATCCCGAAAACTAATCAGGGATGCGCCTTAACACAGTGAACCTAAAAATAAAATTTGAAGGAAATGGGATAATTCTACATGAAAAACCCATTTATATAAATTAAGGGGGGTATTAGCCCCCCGTTCCCCCCCTTTATACTTAATCAATCAATCCCGAAAACTAATCAGGGAAGCGTCTTAACCCAATGAACCTATAAACAAATTTTGAAGCAAATAGAATAATTCTGCAGGAAAAACCCATTTATATAAATTAAGGGGGGGGGGATTATCCCCCCGTCCCCCCCTTTATACTTAACCAATCAATCCCGAAAACTAATCAGGGAAGCGCCTTAACACAGTGAACCTATAAACAAAATTTGAAGGAAAACGGAATAATTCTGCATGAAAAACCCATTTATATAAAATAAGGGGGGATATGCCCCCCGTTCCCTCCTTTATACTTAACCAATCAATCCCGAAAACTAATCAGGGAAGCGCCTTAACACAGTGAACCTATAAACAAAATTTGAAGGAAAACGGAATAATTCTGCATGAAAAACCCATTTATATAAAATAAGGGGGGGGGGTTATCCCTCCGTTCCCCCCTTTATACTTAACCAATCAATCCCGAAAACTAATTAGGGAAGCGTCTTAACACAGAGAACCTTTAACCAACATTTGAAGGAAATGGGATAATTCTGCATGAAAAACCCATTTATATAAATTAAGGGGGGGATTAGCCTCCCCCCGTTCCCCTCTTTATACTTAACCAATCAATCCCGAAAACTAATCAGGGAAGCGCCTTAACACAGTGAACCTATAAACAAAATTTGAAGGAAAACGGAATAATTCTGCATGAAAAACCCATTTATATAAAATAAGGGGGGATATGCCCCCGTTCCCTCCTTTATACTTAACCAATCAATCCCGAAAACTAATCAGGGAAGCGCCTTAACACAGTGAACCTATAAACAAAATTTGAAGGAAAACAGAATAATTCTGCATGAAAAACCCATTTATATAAAATAAGGGGTGGGGGTTATCCCCCCGTTCCCCCCTTTATACTTAACCAATCAATCCCGAAAACTAATTAGGGAAGCGGCTTAACACAGTCAACCTTTAACCAAAATTTGAAGGAAATGGGATAATTCTACATGAAAAACCCATTTATATAAATTAAGGGGGGATTAGCCCCCCCCGTTCCCCTCTTTATACTTAACCAATCAATCCCGAAAAACTAATCAGGGAAGCGCCTTAACACAGTGAACCTATAAACAAAATTTGAAGGAAAACGGAATAATTCTGCATGAAAAACCCATTTATATAAATTAAGGGGGAGATTAGCCCCCCGATCCCCGCCCTTTATACTTAACTAATCAATCCCGAAAACTAATCAGGGAAGCGCCTTAACTCAGTGCACTTATAAACAAAATTTGAAGGAAAACGGAATAATTCTGCATGAAAAACCCATTTATATAAATTAAGGGGGGGGGGGATTAGCCCTTTGTTCCTCCCCTTTATACTTAACCAATCAATCCCGAAAACTAATCACTGAAGCGCCTTAACACAGTGAACCTATAAACAAAATTTGAAGGAAAACGGATATCTATATAATAAAACCGTAAGTCATGTGACTGTCATCAACAGTTCCGGGATGTCCGCTTCTTTTTTCATATGCCAGGCGGCCATTTTTATTCAAATTTATGTTTTCAAATAAAACTGCATGAAAGTTACATTTTTGGAAATATCGTTCAAAATAAATTAATATTTGAGAGAGGACTTATATTCAATTATGTATATATTCTGCAATAACTTCAGTTAAAATTAGGTTCGCAATTGAAATTCTCTATCCATGAAAGTAAACAACAACAGAAAAAGAAAAACATTCATGCGTCGTGAACGTTTAAAATATTAAACCATGGATGTAATCTTTCGTAAATCAAGTTCTCCGCAAATGAATTTTTGGACCGCCACCTGGTGTCAAAAAAAAAAAAAAAAAAAAAATTGCACCAGTGAGACAATCAAAGTTTACCATAATTATGTGCTATACATTTCAAGTTCCTTCCGTATCTTTTCTTGCCGTAAGCTGAATGTAATACAACTTATGTAACACTATTTAATGAATCAAATTTCCAAACGATTTGTCAGTTAATTTGGTATTTATGTGTTATGGAAAGAGAGCCAGGAAGAGAGATCACCGAAAATGATTATTAGTCATCAATCATATTTACCATTGTTAATGACCAATCGCGTTCAAAACAGTAATTTAATATACATTTATAAAATACATAACATCATTAAGTACTTTTATGTTATTTGGGCGCAAATCCCATCAATAGCATTTTTAAAATGGAACAGCTTTCGCGGACGCATCGGGGTTGGCGCGATTTTTGTTTTGCGCCATTTTGGCGATAAAAACCCATTTTCAGGTACTTTTAAGAGATTGCTAAAACAGCATGCTACTTTTACTTTATTATGAAATATTTTATTTTATATTAAAAAACACACAATTTTATTATAAAACATACGCGATGATCAATTTATTATTAAACACACAATATTTAATTTATTTTAAAACAAACGGAATCTGCTCTATCCGGTTTCCATACCAAGCAAAGTCTAGCCGAAACTGCCGGGTTGCCCACGCATAAAATCGCCATTTTGGCGCCAAAATGATACGCCGGTGCGTCTGCGACAGCTGTACCCACGATTACGTGTAATAATATGCAGCCCGATTATGGCAAATTATTCAAAACGTTTTAGATGAGAATACTGATAGATTTTCTAATCTTCAGAAATCGAATCTACAGCCAAAGTTAGCGAGAAACAAACAAAAAAAAATATTAGCAACAATATGGTATTTAAAAAGAACTTTCACAAAATAGACTTCATTGCATCAAATCGTATTAACTAAAATACGCCAATTGGCAATGGACCCAATTACGGAAAATTACTTAAGATGTTTAAGAATCTCCGCAATAGCGAATATATTGCAACTGATAAGGAAATGGTCATGAAGCAGGAATGTTTAATTGGGTTAAGCGGTTTTTGTCAAGAAAGATGAAATACATAACAACACAAAATATGCGAACTGCTACCATGATGGCAAAAGCTCTTGATTTGTCTAGAATCTTCCGGTTTGGCGAAGGATTAAAAAAAAATTATGAATAAACGTAACTTGTTACAATGCTTACCATGCATTTAAGGGAGACCAAACTGGTCGCCAGTGGCGGCTAGTTTCTATGAAGAGTTATCGCATTACGTACGTACATACATACATACAGAACCGGCTGGCAAGCTCTCAGGGCTTGATAGCCAGTTTGATAGCTAAAAAATCGCAATTTTAGAACGTTTTTTGCTCCTCCACCCCCTGGGGTTAGTGGCACCGACATAAAATATAGCCTATGTTGGAGCAGGGGTTGTCACCATCAATTTGCCACCATCACTTTTGAAATCGGTTCGGTAGTTCCAGAGATTACCCCCTACAAACAAACAAACAAACAAACAATCTTTACTCCTTTATAATATTAGTATAGATTGTGTGTATAGCATTCATCGTGCATTTACAGGGACACACAAAATAATTTTGTTAAATTACTGTCTGTTAAGAATAATTGCGGGAACTGCGCTTTCAGTTACGGGATGCGTTTTTAAATTTAACTAATTGTCTGCCGATTACTTGGCGTGTAAAATTCTGTATATCATATGCAGGGCAGCACAAAAGTTCTCGAGTATATTTCCGTTTATTGACGAAAATTCCAGAAGGGGAATTTTAAACTGTGCTATGCCGTTTCCTAACTGAACTAAAATTTAGCATTCTATGTAGTATATATATAAATCTATAGACCCTATACAGAGCCGCACAAAGGAATTCGGATATTTGTTGGTAATTCGTAAAATTCGGTTTTTAAATGTGTTATCCATTTTCCAGTGATGGGTCTCCTTCTCGTGTGGTCCTTCCGGGCATCGCTCCCTGGGTTGGGGTCTTGCCGCATAGTAAATAAACTTGCTAGGTGGTGCTAATTGAGCTTAAGCCGAAGTTAGGCCTCTCCACCCGTTTTGACCTTGACCTTGTTTACTTAGACTTCACTTTCACCTTATTAAACGGTAAAGATTTGTAAAAGTATTTTGGAAGTGCTGGAAAGCGTTATATAATCTATGCTTAACACATGATTGTTCGTTCTTGTTTAATATTAAAATGTGTCAATGACTCCACCCTGTACATTTAAAATTCGTTTTTAAACATTTTTTAAAAAGATAGAGGGAAAAGAAAGGTGGTCTGTCTAACATGGTATATACCACTTCTACTCATTCCTCTATATAAGATATACCATCATTAACAGATCCAGCTAAAATTTACATAAGTGAAATTTATGGAACACATACTATCAAACGCACAGTCAAATAAAAAAAAAACCAGAGAGAGAGAGAACATCACATACGTTTTAACTTCCAAATCGTCACATAGATAGAAAATAGCCACCCGAATAGATTATCTAATATATCAAAGCGAGAAGGAAAAGTCTTAATTTTCAAGTGCAAATGCGACCTTACTGCGCATGCCTCAACTTTTTTTGAAGTGTGAATAAAGCAGGAAATATAATTAAGTAGAATCAAGAGCTCTGGGGAAAGAATATCTCTCCTATTGGCCTGCACTGCTCCCAACCCTACTGCTAGGAAATACTCTTTCTGAATTCTTCTTAATTCTATTCTTATTTATCCTTCCGAGAGGGAGAATCCATTCTTCCACCTGGTTTGCTTAAGAGAGGGGTGACCAAAAGGGAATTGGTGATTGCAAGGGGAAGGGAGGGATTGAAAAGGAAAATAGAGGGGAAGTTCTCCTTTTATAGAATTTGAAGAAGGGTCATTTTCCTAGGAAGAAAACATATTTATTTTACAACCAGATAACAATATTTCTGACGTAATTTTTACACGGGCTGTAAAACCTTTATATTTATAACCATTAAAAATTTCAAAGGGTTTGGACATAAATAACTTTTTAGTTGCGTTCTTAATTATATATATACGTAGCACCTATAATCGTCATCTGGTTCGTCCGTCTGGCCGCATATAACTGCTCAAAAACTACCCAACCGAATGTTTTGAAATTTGATATATATAATCGTTGCAGCATTTTGTCGAGTCATTTCAAATTTTATGAAAATCGAATCAAAACTTAAAAAGATATTAATAAAAGTTTTCTTCATTCTATTTAATCCTATCATACGTAATTAATTCAGTGATATCCCATGATAGGTAATGATTCTAAGTTGCCATGTTGATTACATCATATTTAAGATGGAGTCATATTATTTCCGTATTACTGAATTTAAAAATCGAATTTGTATACTAAAATTGTTTAATTATAGCAATCCTATAATCTATCGACAATTTTTTGGATAGATTTTTCCAGAGAAATAGATATATTAAAGGGAAAAATAGTCTAAATATGGATTTCAGGTTCTGAATTTTCAAAGCTAGGCTTATGTTTTTCATCGGAATTTTCAGTAAATTTCAAAAAAAGGTGAAATGTTGCCAGCTTAAAATGTACTTATTTTATTACGGAAATTAAACATATCATAATAACAGACGATATGATTCATTTCACTGAAACTAATTATAGTACGAACGCACCTCATTTGTGACGTTTGACGCACAATTTCTAACTTGTTTTTTAATGTTTTCTTTCGAGCACGTTTATCACTAATTATCAGTAATTTTTATTTGGGGTTCATTTATGGTTTTATCACGGGCCCGGGCATCGCCGGGCGGGTCAACTAGTGTCTTTTTTAAACACTGTTAAAAAACAATAAGCCCAGGTATCATCTTCATACTGAAATTGTAATGAAACTCTGAAATATTCAGTACAAACAACCGATTCTGACATCATATTTGACTTCTTCGATAAATTTCACTTTAGGATATCAAACGAGTAATAATTCGGTTAAATAGTTTAGAGATACAAAGGTTTAAATTCTAGAACTCGTAATGTTAAATTAGTTTGTAATCGTTGCAAAACAGATTATAATGTGGGTATTTTTTTAAGTATAACTTAATAAGTACTCAGTGGGAAAACCTGAAATTTTGGATACGCATAGTTAAAGTTTCTAGAAATCGATTTTTGTTGAAAAATTTATAGATTTTCATATATTTTTAACACTTTCCAACCTAGTTGAAAAGTGTTTATGACTTCGGTTTGTCTGCCGGATGGCCGTCTGTCCGTGCTCTAACTGCTAAATAGTTTAGAGATACAAAGGTTTAAATTCTAGAACTCGTAATGTTAAATTAGTTTGTAATAGTTGCAAAACAGATTATAATGTGGGTATTTTTTTACACAGGGGCATTTTTTTAAGGGAAATATGCTCGGATTGCCCTGAAATTTTTATATGTTATTGTCGTCATCTATAGCATGTTCCCTATTTCAACTGAAGTGTGTAACACTTATGGTTTTTTTACAGGGACAGTCAAAAGTATTCTGTTACATTGCAGCCAATGGGGAATAATCCTTTCAAGTGCATTTTGATGACGCTACGTCATTTAAAACATAATGAAATTGATATGTAATTATGAAGCGCATTAAAACGTGCTTTTTGTAGAATATGAGGTGCAAAGCATAAATTATTCATTTACAGAGTCAAACAAAAGAATTCTGTTACACATCGTTCTAAGGGGAAAAATCGTCTGCAGTGTAATTTAGTAATATTTCACTATTTCAAGCATAATGAGAATTATATGCATTACAGATCTGCACTATAAATTGCTCTCTCGTGTGCATTGCGTTTATTTACAGGGACACACAAAAGATATTCGTTACAGTACATGTGCGATATTTACAGTCTATGTGTGATAAGTGCGTTTTCAACTTTGGTTTGCGTTTTAAGTTTAATTTTTTTTATAATACTTGTGTGTTTATAAACTCGGTTGATCCTATACAGGGCTACACGAGGGAAGTATTACAGATTGTGGGAATGAATTGCTTAAGGGTAGTTTTCAATTGTGTTTACACATTTTCCTGCTGAACTATATTTAGTAGACTAATAGAAGTTTGTGGAATAAAAATAAATTCATATACAGGGCTACGCAAAAAAAGATACATTGTCGTTTACGTTTGGTAATTGCTGCAAGTGAGTTTTAAGTTGCCTTTTAGCTTAATAGGTGGTGTGTACAAAAGTCTTCAGATAATATACAGGGCTGTACAAAAGATTTCGAGTGCATTTCGATCGATTGGTGAAAATTGCTAAATGTGAATATTCTAACAGAACTATATTTTATCATGCTGTATACCCACATCTGTTGATCATATACAGGGCTGCACAAAATAATTCGACTACTTTTTTGACACTGGAAGGGAAATTTGAAAACTGTATCTTTCAATGTGTTATATGTTTTCTAAACTGTTTACTTACATATCTTCTTTCACCTTATTTAACGGTGAAGTTTCGTTACATTTTTCTGGCTGTGTTGGAAAGTGTTTCATAATCTATGCTTGACGTATGATTTTTCGTTCTTGTTTTTTTTTTTAATAATAAAAAATACTTATATATATTAAACTAGTCGGATGTGCCAATCCTAAAACTTTGTTCTATCTCACACAAGTTTTGCATACACTAAAAAGAATCAGCATCAATTTATATCAAGGTCTAACTGAATCTAAAGTTTTATTAAATTCTGTGCAATTAGTTCTTGAAATATGACTTTTGCTAAAATCGTATAAATCCTGCAAAATGCAGCATAGCAGCGCCATCTGTCAGAAGATTTAGACTAAAACCTAATCAACAACAAATTATGTTAACGTCTAACTGAATCTGAAGTTTGATGAAATTCCGAGTTCATAAGATATAGTTTTCGTGATAATAATGAAAAAAGTAGCATAGCAGCGCCACCTTTTAAGCTATTTCCACCAAAACATAAGCAGCATCTATTTATGTCAAGGTCTAACAGAATCTGAAGTTTGATGAAATTCTGGGCATTAGTTCTTGAGACATAGCTATCGTAAAAATAATGAAAAAAGTGGTATAGCAACGGCACCTATTGGGATAGCGACACCAAAACGTAATCAACGTCTATTTATGTCAAGGTCTAACAGAATCTGAAGTTTGATGAAAATAAGTGCATTAGTTCTTGAGATAGAGCTATTGTGGAAATCGCGAAAAATGCAGCATAGCAGCGCCACCTGTTGGGCGATTTTCACCAAAAACTAATCAGCACCAATTTATATCAGGGACTAACTGAATACAGAGTTTTATTAAATTTCGTGCATTAGTTCTTAAGATAGAGCGCACACAACATTTTTGTCACATACATACTGACAGACAGAAACACAGAAATATTCTAAAAACAGTCAAATCGTGTTCAGGATCTTCTGAAACGTATAAATTCATCGAAAAGTCGAAAATTTTCATGATTCCGATACTTTTTTCTTGTAAAGATAAAAGAAAGTAAAAATTATGAATTGTAGCATATAATTTTTTTAAAAACAGAAATTGATTTCTAGACGCTTTAAGTTTGCGAATTAATGAGAGCAGCACATCCCGCATAGTAGTTCTTCAGTTATGTATCGATTATAAATGAATTTCACATTAGAAGTTTCAAACTTTAAATCTTTATAATTCCTAACCTACTTGACCGAATGACTTAACCTACTTGACCGAATTGACCGTTTGGTATCCTAAGGTAAAATTTACCGAAACATTCAAATATTTGATGTCAAAATTATGTGTTTGTATTGAAAATTTTAGAGTTTTGTTTAAAGTTCCAGTCAAAAGGTTATTTTTTTCCCCAGGTATAACTTGGTGATTAAAATGCATGGGGTTTTCTCTTTTTTTTGGGCCGACGTTACAAATAAAATAGTCAGTTGTCCCAATCCCAAAACTTTCTTCTATCTCACACAGGTTTCGTTTACACTAAAAAGAATCAGCACCAATTTATATCAAGGTCTAACTGAATCTAAAGTTTTATTAAATTCCATGCAATAGTTCTTGAGATATGATTATTGATAAAGTCATCTAAATCCTGCCAAATGTAGTATAGCAGCGCCACTTATTGAGTGATTTAGACTAAAACCTAATAAAAAAAAAAACTTATGTCAATGTCTAACTGAATCTGAAGTTTGATGAAAATCCGTGCATTAGTTCTTGAGATATAAGTATCGTGATAATAATGAAAAAAGTAGCATAGCAGCGTCATTTGTTGGGCTATTTACACCCAAACGAAAGCAGCGTCTATTTATGTCAATGTTTAACAGACTATGAAGTTTGATGAAATTCCGTGCATTAGTTCTTGAGATATAGCTATCGTAAAAATTATGAAAAAAGTGGTATAGCAGCGCCCCCTGTTGGGATATATACACCAAAATATAATCAGTGTCTAGTCATGCCAAGTTCTAACTGAATCTGAAGTTTCATGAAAATATGTGCATTAGTTCTCGGAGATAGAGCTATTGCGGAAATCGTAAAAAAATGCAGCATAGCAGCGCCACTTATTGGGCGATTTTCACGAAAAACTAATCAGCACCAATTTATATTAGGGACTAACGGAATATAAAGTTTTATTAAATTTCGTGCATTAGTTCTTGAGATAGAGCGCACACAAAATTTTTGTCACATACATACAGACAGACAGACAGAGTCACAGACAGACATTTTCTAAAAATAGTCAAATCGTGTTCAGGACCTTCTAAAACGTATAAATCCGACGAGAACCGGAAGTCGAAAATTTTCATGAATCCAATACTTTCTTCTTGTAAAGAAAGAAAAAAGTAAAAACCATTGGAACCCTTACATTAATTATGCGTCATTCGTAATTAGTGCATAGGTTTTGATTACGAAACGGTTAATTTAATTTTTAATCGTAGTACATGTTTTTTTCCTGTAAATTAGGAGACCATTGTAAGACAAATGAATTTTTCACTGGACATTTGGCTTCTTTATACTTAAAAATAAATAAATAAATAAATCGACCCACTCATCTCATACTTAACTTGATTTTTGTATTCATTTGATTGTTTATTACACAAAGTATCAAACCATCTTTACATTTAGTAAAACAGATTGAGAAGTAACAGGCTAACAATACAGGTGAAACCTTGATAGAAATTAAGCAAATTTAATAAATAAAGAAGGATTTTTGAAAAAAAAAATTAAATTAGTGTTTATATTTTGTTCTGGAAACTGAATGTTAAACAAGAGGGGAAAAAAGTAATTACGTTATGAGAATTTATTTAAATAAAAGAATGTTTTTTTATTCTTGAAACAACATCTTTTGTTTTATCTCGGTGTAAAACACATATGCGGGGAGAGTTTTTTAAACCAAAGCAACAAAAAGATAAAAACTCATAGTTTTGAGATTTTTTTACTCTGAAGTTGTAAAAAAAATAATAATGTTTTTATATTTCATGCTACAATGACACAATGTAAGATTGAAATATATATACAAAACACAGAAAAAAATTATCATGCATTGTATAAATTGAATTCACCAAATGTAGGTAGAGTTTTGCAAATATTTTTTTTCCTTTCATATTTTTTTTTTTTTTGCACACTGTTTATAAAGAAAAAAGATTTAGTAGAAAAAATGAGTACAATACTTACTTCAACGCATTCCTTAATTTTAAAGGATTTCACAGAGATTAAGAGGTTATAGAGACAAAGGGTATATCATATTGGTCATGTTATGTTTTTATACAAACTTTGAAAATATTAATACAAACTCTTATATGTTTTTTCCTTCATACTATTGGTCATACCAAATGTGGATCTTCCAAATGAACTATGAAAAGTTTTTGGTACTTTAACCCTTATTTAATTATTTGCAAGACCAACATAGAATAGCATATGATTTTTAGTACCACTTATTCCGAATAAAAATATTAGCTTTATTTGATGAATGAAATTTGCGATTAATTAAAACAGAGATTTCTGTTCAAAACGCTATTTTTAACATTTTTATTTTTATTTTATTTACCTTCAAAAATCGGAAGACTTGACAATTATGGCACATAGATTTAATACAATTGACTTGTAACCGATTTCATTGGAATGTTTTGTAATCTTTTTTCCTCGTATTCGCATCACATACAGTAACCAACAACAACAATAAAAAATAAGTCTAATTATATTTTCCGTTTTAAAAATAGCAGGATGAAATAATTTGCACCAAAGCTTCGTGTTTGCGATTTTCTATATTACTGTATAATAAATTTTCTTGAAATAGCATATACATAATTATTTTTATACAAACTTTGAAACTATCAAAACGAACCCTTATATTATTAATGTTTTATAATAATTCCAAGAATGTCCAACATTCGCAGCGTCTTTTTAACAACGACTGTCCAATTTCTGTAAACTGTGGGCTAAGTCGCAGCCAACGGAAGAAACAGGCCACGGTACTCCTCCTATCTCGGTTACTTTTCAGCCTGCCTTAACCCTTTCCGGCGCGGAGTAAGTCTGTTTGTAAAATGATGAAATAATGGACTGACACCAGCAATTACAAACGAATTCATTAGAAAATAAAAACTTGCTTATTTTCCGGTACTTAACAAAAAGAAAATTTTAATTAAATATTCTTGGTGCCGTTTGTCAGTTTTGGAATTAAAATTAGGTGTCCTTTTTTGCGACCACCGCCCGTTAAAGGGTTAATCACATGGGAGTTCAGCAATTGATAAAAATCTCTCTATCTTGATCACATGACAGCCAGTAGCGATGAAAGTATCGTGGTATGTCTCTGGATCTGGGATGCCGCAAAGTTATATTTTGGATTTTACATGATTCGACTTCACAGCCCCTTGTTGGATGGTTTTGAATACTTTCCAAAAATAATTATCCTTTTAAGGCCATGTACGTTGACAAATGCATTTTAAGCATACGTATTTCTATTTGTTAACTTGTTTCAGCATCTGATGAATTTATTTTACAGATTTACTAAGCTTGAAACAGAACTCGAAATTTCTTCACTCCTACTACCACTGCGCTTTGGCATGCTGGAATGTTATTAACCCTCCATTACTCGTGCCTATTTTTGTCACGCGATCACTCCCGGGGGTGTTGTAAACACCCCAAAGATTTTATCACAATTTTTAAGTTGTTATGAATTATAATAATTTTGCAATTTACTAGTGATTAAAATAGTCTATTTTTCTAAGAAAACAAGTACATTGACAAATGCATTTTAAGTATACGTATTTCTATTTGTTAACTTGTTTCAGCATCTCATGAATTTCTTCTACAGATTTACCAAGCTTGAAACAGAACTCGAAATTTCTTCACTCCTACTACCACTGCGCTTTGGCATGCTGGAATGTTATTAACCCTCCATTACTCGTGCCTATTTTTGTCACGCGATCACTCCCGGGGGTGTTGTAAACACCCCAAAGATTTTATCACAATTTTTAAGTTGTTATGAATTATAATAATTTTGCAATTTACTAGTGATTAAAATAGTCTATTTTTCTAAGAAAACAAGTACATTGACAAATGCATTTTAAGTATACGTATTTCTATTTGTTAACTTGTTTCAGCATCTCATGAATTTCTTCTACAGATTTACCAAGCTTGAAACAGAACTCGAAATTTGTTCACTCCTACTACCACTGCTACGCTTTGGCATGCTAGAATGTTATTAACCCTCCATTACTCGTGCCTGTTTTGGTCACGCGATCACTCGCGAGGGTGTTGTAAACACCCCAAAGATTTTATCACAATTTTTAAGTTGTTATGAATTATAATAATTTTGCTATTTAGTCTATTTTTCCAAAAAAAAAATAGATTGTATTTTATCTCTACATTATATTTGTGTGCTTAACTACATTTTATATATAGAGTTTAACAAATTGAATAGGCGTTTTTCAAGACTTTGCAGGGCTATTAACTCCAGACAAATCAATAACTATGTTCGAAGAACGAGTGCGTATGGGAGTTGTACCTATTTTATTATACCATTTCGTGATTGTATCCCTTCTTATGGAGAGACAGACTGTAATTTGGCATCAGTATCTTGTTCCGATATTTCTTCAGATTATATTGTTCTGCTTTCAAGTTGTGATCAATAAGTTCCACAAAATGTTTATCATCCTCCAGAAACTTATCATTTGTACTTGTTGCCTCATCATCTTCAGAATCTGATGAAAGAAAGGCCAAAAGATCCCACAAACGCTGTTGCTCTATTCCCAATGGAAATTTCGACATTTACTAGAAAAAGGGCTGATAATTGTTGTAAAAGGCTCAATATAAATAAAAATAACCCAAAAGTTATTCATAAATATAATTGTGTCTATGATTAAAATAAAATAAAACTGTAATATATCTTGCCTTATTTGTTTATTTATTTTTTAAAAAAAAAATGCGTGATTATTTGCGGGGTGTTGCTGAAAGTCACTGTAACTGAAAAATTTCACGCTCTCTTTTCTAAAAAAAAAAACGGTAGATTGAACAACTGTTGTCTGTAGGCATGGACTCTTGGAAGTGCAGCTGCTAAAAGTATTTGACCTTGACCTTGAGTAGTTCCGTACTTGTGTGCAAGTTTTTATTCATGGAGTGTTCAGAATACCCCGCGCGAATAATCGAGGGTTAACAGAAATCCGTAATGCTTATTACAATCCCGTACTCAGACATAAGGCAAACACGTGGGCAAACTTTTTTTTTCACCCAATATCGCCAGTGCACATCTTATATAATGCAACGAGTTTAATTGTCTTATCGTGCACATTTTTTTATTTTTTCATATTTGAACACTATTTTTGTTCCCCACTATCTCAATATACTTGTTTAACAAAAAAAATATTCGATGAAATATTAACCGAGTAAGAAATCTTTCTATGGAATTAGGGGAAACAGATTCATTAATTTCATTAAGCCGTGATGAATGAAAGAGATTATATAGTCATATTATTGGTAGATTTTATCGGCTGTCACATAAATCTGTCATGAGACAATGAAGGGGTTAAGGAAAATCGTGTTTCTAATTCAATAAATCAAATATTTAATGAAGTAGAATTAAAAAATATCAAGAGATTATGAGAGGTAAAATTAATGATGAACACTACATTCATGTCAAAGCAAATTAGTTTAAGAAATATAATATTTTAAGTTTCTGATTAGATTTCCATATTCTTTGATCAAATTGGAATCTCCGCTTACATTTTAGGTAGATTTCGTAAGAAATACTACCTATTACATTCTCCCCTAAGTTGGAATTTTTGAAAATTTTTTGCAGATCTACGCCGATCATGACTCCTAGAACCCAAAACCACCCCCAGTTCAAAACTTTATCTATCTATCTATCTATGTCATTTTTTTATGGACACGATAACTCCAATAATTCTGCACAAATCTCTTCCAAACTGATGCATAAAATCTCGATCAAGTTCGTTAATGGGCAAATTCAAACCAAGGGAGGGGGGGGGGGGATGGAGGGCTTTTTGTAAAAACAGAAAAAAACCATAACGTCTTAATTATGTTACGTATCGAATCCGTTTAAAGTTATTATTATTATTCTAGGAAAAGGGCCGAAAATTTATGTATAACAGTTTTTTGATATCATTAAAAATGGCCCCAAAGGAAAAAAAAAGGGGGTTTTAGAAGGAAAAAATTCATAACTTTGTCAATTCACAAGATATCAAATCCACTTAAATTTATCAGAAATCCTCTTAATATTATCTAAAACTTTTATATTGACAAGTTTTTTATAGGACCAACCCTTATAGAAAAAAAATAGAAACAAAACAATTCCTGCCGGCTCCGCCTGCAAACAAATTAGATTTTCGAAGTGGGATGTCACAATTGAGGCATCTTGGCAAAAGGGTCATTTCTTCCGCAATTCCCTACAAACAGGCGCCCCACGGTCTGCGTCTTCGAAATCCACCTGTGCCTGTAGGTCGAGCCGTCAGGGATTTTTCACATATATCTGAGTACTGATATTTCCACACATTACTCAGTCCCTGCGGAAAGTACTACTTTGATTTTTATGGTGATAAATTAACTGCATGATATAATTTTGTTTCTCTTTATGCTTACTAAACAGTTTAGATTTCAAATATTATTTGATGCACAACATAAAACATACGTAAAACCCCTTTTTAACACTTTCCAACCTAGTTGAAAAGTGTTTATGACTTCGGTTTGTCTGCCTCCGTCTGCCATCTGCCGTCTTTCCGTGCTCTAACTCCCGTAAATATGATCGGATTGCCATGCAATTCTTATATGTTATTATCTTTATCTATAGCATGTTCCCTATTTCAACTGAAGTGTGTAGCACATATAGTTTTTTTACAGGGACACTCAAAAGAATTCCGTTACATTACGGTTTATGGAGAAAAATCATTTGCGGTTTATTTTAATGTTGTTATACAATTTCAAACACATTGTAATTGATATATATCACCAAGGTGCATTACAAGAAGCTTAATATGGAATAGGGTGTGCATAGCACTTATAGTTACTTTCAAATTCATAGCAATTACAGTCAAAAGAATTCTGTTACATTACGTCTATGGAGAAAAATCGTTTGCGGTTTAATTAAATAATGTTTCACTATTTTAAACGCATTGAAATTTATATGTATCACTAAGGTGCATTACAAGAGGCTTACTACAGAATATTGTGTGTATAGCAATCATCGTTCATTTACAGGGACACGCAAAAGAATTCTCTACTGTCTGTTAACAATAATTCCTGGAAGTGCGTTTTAAGTTACTGAGCGCGATTTTAAATTTAACTCACTTTTTGTCTAATACATGGTGTGTATAAATTCTGTAGATCATATACAGGGCAGCATAAAAGTTCGCAAACACATTTCCGTTTTCTGACAGAAACTCCAGAAGGAGAATTTTAAACTGTGCTGCGCGTTTTTTAACTAAAATAAAATTTAGCATCCTATGTAGTATATATACAAATCTATAGATCATATACAGGGCTGAATAAAAGTATTCGAATATTTTTCCGAATATTGTATACGTTGGAAATATATGTTGGGAATTCCTGAAATTACGTTTTTAAATAAGTTATGCGTTTTCCAAATTGTTTACTTAGATGTTATCTTTCAGCTTATTAAACGGTAATGATTTGTAACATTATTTTGGAAGTGTTGGAAATTGTTACATAATCTATGCTTGACGCATGATTTTTCGTTCTTGTTTTTATGAAAATGAGATGCGACTTAGAGTTGAATCTTCTATAGTATATAAAAATAACATTTGGTGCATTGGGAGATCCACCAAAAATTGTAGGCCTATTTAATAGTATTAAGCTTACCTTCATCGGCACAAAAATTACATTTTTGCTCATATACATAGTGAATGAGTGGATAGAGGGAAGCTTTACCTTGTAAGCCTTTTGGCTAGTTCGATTCCATTTCCGGAAATTCTATCGGTGAATAAATCTGTCTTCAATACATCCATACACCATATATAAGAGCGAAAATCTTATATAATTTTTATACTGAAGATGTTAAGCTTAATTCTGACAAAACTAGTTTGCAATTTTAATACATCTTCTGGTGCTCTAAATGCTGTTTTAAAGTATTACTGTAGAACATTTATGCTTGATTATTAGAAATATTTTGCAGATGTTTCCTCTAAATCTCTGCGTGCTTGCTTAGGCAAAATATTTCATAAAGTATTAACTAGATTGAAACTTTTCTATTGACTTAGAGAAAACAATTTCATAAAATTCATTAAGCTGCGATAAACAAAAGAGATTATAGTCAACTTAATATGATATAATCAGATTTTATCATAATCTAAAATTGACTTGAATCAGTTTGGAAGAAAACTGTGTTCCATCTGATTAATTAAATATTTAACAAAGTAAGATAATACGATTAAGAAGAGATTACAAAAGATATTTAATTGACTACTGAAAACTGCATTAATGTCAGACCAAATTAGAGTGTGATAAGTAATATCTTATCATTCAATTTCAGTATATCCAACAATTTAAACTTTAAGGTAAAATTTAATGTAATTTTAAATTTAAATGAAATATATTCTTCTGGAGCTAAATATTAAATTAAGTAAATCTGTATTTCTAGGGTTTCATTTATCTCACGAAACCTTATTACTCCCGCTACGTTGTCTGTCCTTTACAGAGCCGGTTCTCAGAAACTATGTAACTTACAAGCAGGAAATTTTCTGTACTTATAGCTGAATATGTACTATAAAGCTCAAAATCCTAAAATTTGAAAAAATCGTATTATTTTAATATAGAGCGATAAAAAACCAAAAATCTGACAGCCTTTTCCTATTAAATTTAAACATTTTTCGTTATAGCAGTTGCCAACAATTAAAAATCCACAGTAAAATTCTTTCTACAGTAATTAATTTTCTATTGAAAGATTTCCACTTGAAAAATGAAAATGAAATAAAAAGTTTCATCAATTGAAAAAAAGATTAATATGACGTCATATTGGTAATAAAACGGAAATTTTCAAACATTTCTCAATAATACAATGAATATGAGTATGTGTAAATACAGAAAGCAGCTTAATATGACGTCATTAGAGAATTAAAACGAAAATTAATCTGACGTCATATTGGAAGTTTAACGCGGACTTTTTCAGATGTTTGAGAATACTAATACAAAGAGAGTATCAATATGAGTAATAAAGAAAGCAAGTAGATATGACGTCAGCAAATGATTATAACGTCATATGAGTTTGAGGAACGTATTGAATCATAATAAAAACCCAATTATGTAAATATTGGCATATTTTAAAATTTTAAAGGTCTGTATACAATATGTTTAGTTATGATATTGATTTTTTTTTAAATATCGCATTTAGTCCACATGACAGGTATTATTATGACAGAGTATAATAGTGGGCTTCGCCCGCGATCGGGCCGGTTCAGATATTCGGAAAAGGGAGAAAAATAGACCAGTAAATTTTTATTTTATAAAAAATATGACATTTTTTTTTTCTTTGGAAAATTATATTTATTTGGATTTATTAAAGAAAGGATAAAGTGTTTTGAAAGGAATATTAAATGAAACCCTTTGTGCGATCTTCGATCACACTTACCCACTTGTTCTAAAAATTCGCCTCCTTTTGTTCAAGTTTAAACCATTGTTTACGCTCTTCTTGGACGGTAATAGTAATGCTTCCATTTTCTAGGAGTGATATCACTTCAAAATCAATTGATTCATGCGGGAAAACATGTGTAAGATTACAAAGAAATTTCGTGATAATATAATTTTAGTGTACTTTTGCATATACTGATACTATCCACTTCAAGCATTCATTTGGTATATGACATTATAATATAATTATTGGATATATGACAGGTATTTAAAATTCATATGTTAAACGGTCTTTCTGTAATGGCTTTCTTGTAGGTATAGTAAGCTCCAAAATTTCTGAATTATTTCTATAACTCCAGTTCTAATTAATGCAACAATAAACTAAAAGTATCGTTTTAAATTTATATGGTATTCTTTATAATTTTACATGGTTTATTTAGTCATAAGAGGCCATCTAGATATTAAAAATTGCAACAACTTTGATATTTTTAAAATAGTGTAAAACCTATTTTTGAAAACATATTACGTTACTTGGATAAATGAAGTCCGGAAAATTGTATAGTTTACATAATTTTAGATAAATATTTATAGAGTTAGAATAGGTCAAAGTTTGAGGATGCTAATGCTAAATCCCTGCGACCAATTTTAATTTATAAATTCCACCCAAATGAAATTTTTTTTTCTTTCAATGAAATAAAATGAATTGATCCAAACGCATTCCAGGCATTTTTTCGATACAAAAAACTATTTTTTAATTATAAAAAAATATTAACTATTTCGTATTAAAAACAACTATGTATATTAATTTTTACATAAATTGAACTACAATACTCAAAAATATAGCTGCGTAAATTTACAGCTCATTCCAAGAAATAGGTTCCGTGATATAGAAAATTTTTTCTCTTCGAGGATCTAAAGGGATCGTCTCTTGTTATCAAAATATCCACAGAAAAGGAAATCTTAGAAAATAACCGGAAAACAATTATGGCATTTTCTTTCATATAGAATGAGTATGTTTTATACTTAAAATTTTAAATACTTTTTCTGTTAACTAATTTTGTGTTGTCAACTTTTCATTGTAAAATCTTAATTTGTTATATATTTTTAATTTATAGATGTACTAGTAACACATATTTTTTTTATGTAACTCAATGCTAATATACGAAAAAGTATATACACTATACCTTTTTACAGGCTACTTCGAACCAAGGAATTAGTCAAAAGTGGCTGTTACCATTAGAAAAACAAAAGTTGGTGATATTAGGTAGCTTTCAATACAAAAAAGTATAAAGCTACCTATTGCAGCCGTTCGGAGGAAAACAGTTCCGGAAAATTTCGATATATTTTCACCGATCATGACCCTTAGACCCCAAAACCACCCTCCGTTCAAATGTTGATTTATATATATATATATATCCATATATATATATATATATATATATATATATATATATATATATATGACCTATGTCATACAATAACGCTCGTATTTATAAATCAATTTTGATTAAACTAATTGTGTGTATTAACTTACCAATGTCTCGACCGAGTTCGTTGGCCAGCTTGGTCCGCCATTTTGTTTCACGATTTCATCACTTAAAAATTTAAAACTAAAATAAATATACAAAAAAGTTAAAAATTCAAATTAATTTTTCAATTAAGTGTTAGGCCTTGATACGAGGATTCCAAAGCATTTTTTGGTTTACCTCTATCTTAAAAAATGGCTGAGATAGAGCAGTTTGAAATTCTAGGGTGGCTGACATTTTGAAACAAGACTAACAAGACAACAAGACATTTCAAAAATTTTCATTGTTGTAATGATTTTCCCAATCATACGCATAAAACTATATATTCATATCCGTTAGCGCCAAATTCTCGCCAAAATTGGCGACATTTGGCGAAATATCGCCAAATTTGGCGACCAAAATAAGTCTTCATAAATGAAGCCAATTTGGCTATTGCTCAATAATTTGGCGAATTTCTTATTCAAATTCAGTATTAACGAATCTTTTGTAAACGTTTCTTTGCATTTTAACTTGCTGTTTTCGTGTAACATTAGCTAAAATTTTAAAACGAAGATATAGGAAAGCTACCTTTTCCTCCCGGTAAAGGCCGGAAGGACTTTTTTAATATGTAGGTGGCCCTTTATGCCACAATAAACCACGTATGGTTATAAAGAGCTTCATACGTTCCAAAAAGGTGCTTTTCGTTTTTTTTTTCTTTGTATTAACTAGAACTGTAGTTATAGCCATCATCGTTCTGATAATATTTTGGGTAGACGACAAAACACTGCATATGCCAATTATTAAAAACACATACATTTGATAAAACATAGAGAGATGACAATTAATAAAATGTAATTGCACTGGATTAAATTGACTACTAACATCTTTTTTTTTTTTTTTTTTTTTTTAATTATTTGGAAAATGGTTGTTGTTGAGTATGGACCTCTTGACGTCGGTCGTCACTTTATTTTTTAAGCGTTTTTAACGAAATTCTGAAACTTAGATTTTTTAACGAAATTCTGTAACTTTAGGGTATTTTTTCTTTGAATAGGCTATAGAAATGCATAAAATCGATACAAAAATGTTAAAGTTACAAAAAGGATACATGCAAATTATCAGATATGAAAAAAAAGTCGAATTCAAAAATTGACGTCGGATGAGAAATCGTCTTATAAAGCAAAAAAACGTGGGCTTCAACTTTAATTTTCTGAAAATACCTTTAGCTCAGACATGAAGCTAAACAAGAGTTAAAGCAATACTTAAATTTTGTTTAGGGGATGGTCTACAAATAGAAACTGTACCAAACTTTAAAAAAATCAATGCTAACACGTAAAGTTGGCATCATATTTGGATATTTCGGTTTATTCTACCTTCGGAAACCAAAAGGTAAATCAGTAGATAGGGACTGGGACTTCTGCGTCAGCAGCAGGCGGTGGCGGCGGTGCGGTGGTAACACCGCCTGTTGCCGAGATCATACTATAGTAGGTGGGTGGAATAGCTAGCGTGGGGAAGCTATGTTATAGTAGGGTGGGGCGAATAGGTCTGCTATAAGAGAGGGGTATTTTAGGGAGGACTAAATTAATACAATTTTTAAATGTCTTATAGTACTAGGTAACGGATATGGTAGAGTCCGAACACTGCCCCGCTATCCCTCTGCATTTTCTGCTTTATATAGACTCAATATAACCGTTATTAATTTACTACAAGGGTATGATACTTTGTCTCTAAATAAGAACGAAGTTCTTTTCATGAAAACTGCTTAGAAATGTATTTTCCTTATTTTAAATTTTTTCCTGAAATACTGCAGTCTTACTTGAAGGCAAAAAAAATGTAAAAAAGAAATGAGACTGCTTCTTTCTGCAAGCAAAAATTCGAATCAAGAAGCTGCTTTTCAACCTGAATATAAATCGCGTCCCAAGAGGAAAAATGTTTCGGTGAAATCTGACCTACTTTCAGGTTCTCAGCGAAAATAATTCTTGTAAGTTTAGAGATTCATGCGAAATGCAGACGAAATTTAATCAAATATTCGTCTTGACCTGTTCTTTTACCGAGTTATTTATTTATTTACTCATTGAGAAACATCTTACTAATGCTCATAAATATGAATAGGAGGGATTTATCATTTATGTACTTGATTAAAATTCTGGGTATAACCCCCGTAAAATATGAAAAAAAGCATTTGAAACGAAAAAAAAAAAAAAAAAAAAACACAATTTCGAGCATATTTTTATGCAACGTAAATTTTAACCAACTTAACTGAGCTTGATATTAATTTTATGTTAAACATAAAATTAAAATGTATGTGTTTTCGCTGAAAGATTTCACTTTAGCGTTAAAGTGCTGTATCTTGTAGTTAATCTTCGGTAATCAAGTCTATAGCTAAATGGCGTATTTGAGCAATTGTGGTTTGTTGAAAGAGCATTTTTAAAAACATTTAATGGTATTTACATTAACATTTAAGGATATTATAGCCATGATGGCAACGCTTAGAAACCAACCGAATGAAATTAAAAAAACATACCAGTTACAATAAAAATTAATTATGTTTTCAATTTGACATTCAGTCAGAACCCTATTTTTACATCTTTAATAACAATCAACTTATATAATTCAGTTGGGAGGTGAAGAAAGAGTCTGTTGCTTGTGCGTAAATCCTGAGTACGGAAGTCCCATGGCACCAGTAAAATAGCCACTAAATCGAAAAACAAAAAAACTCATAAAAGATTAAACAAGAACGAAAAATCATGCGTCAAGCATAGATTATGTAACACTTTCCAACGCTTCCAAAATAATTTTACAAATCATACCGTTTAATAAGCTGAAAGATAACATCTAAGTAAACAATTTGGAAAACGCATAACATATTTAAAAACATAATTTCAGGAATTTACAACATATTCAGAAAAATATCCGAATACTTTTATTCAGACCTGTATATGATCTATAGATTTGTATATATACTACATAGGATGCCAAATTTTAGTTCAGTTAAGAAACGCGTAGCACAGTTTAAAATTCTCCTTCTGAAGTTTCTGTCAATAAACGGAAATGTGTTCGCGAACTTTTTTGCTTCCCTGTATATGATCTACAGAATTTATACACACCACGTAATAAACAAAAAGTGAGTTAAATTGAAAATCGCGTTCAGTAACTTAAAACGCACTTCCAGGAATTATTGTAAACAGACAGTAGAGAATTATTTTGTGTGTCCCTGTAAATGAACGATGACTACTATACACATAGTATTCTGTAGTAAGCCTCTTTAATGCACCATAGTGATATATATAAATTTCAATGCGTTTAAAATAATGAAACATTATTTAAATAAACCGCAGACGATTTTTCTCCATAGACGTAATGTAACGGAATTCTTTTGACTGTCCCTGTAAAGAAACTATAAGTGCTATGCGCACCCTATTCCATATTAATCTTCTTGTAATGCACCTTAGTGATATATATCAATCACGATGTGTTTGAAATTGTGTAACATCATTAAAATAAACCGTAAATGATTTTCGCCATAGACCGTAATGTAACGGAATTCTTTTGAGTGTCCCTGTAAAAAAACTATAAGTGCTACACACTTCCGTTGAAATAGGGAACATGCTATAGATAACGACAATAACATATAAAAATTTCAAGGCAATCCGAGCATATTTACGTGAGTTAGAGCACGGCCAGACGGCAGACGGCAGATGGCCAGACAAACCGAAGTCATAAACACTTTTCAACTAGGTTGGAAAGTGTTAAAAAGTGTTAATAAAAATAGCAACCGGTTTTTGGCAGTCGTCCAAAACCAGATAATAAATTTCAGATGACGTCCAAAAAGTCCGCAATGAAAGATAATAAGTCATTGTTGCTAAAAAAAGCTATATAGACTGAAAATTCTTGAAAAATGTCATAGAAACATATACAGTGTCTCACAAAAGTGATGGGACACTTGTGCTTTATAAAAAGAAACTGCAATAAAATAAATAAACAAACATGTGCAAAAATTTTTTGGGTGTGTTTCATATTTAAAGTTAGTAACAATTATTACATAACATACATTTTGTCAAAATATTAAAATATTAATTTAGTAAAAATACAATTGTTCAGAACGGAGCAAAAAATGGCTCACATAAGTGATGGGACACTTACTTTTCCATCAAATATTTATCCACAAATTTTACTTTTTAAAAGGTTTTAATATTTTGTTGGATTTCCTTTTACTTTTAAAACATGATTTAATCTTTTTGGGATGGATTCGACTATTTTTTTTGTGATTTCTGGAGTGATTTTACCCCATTCTTCTTGAAGCACCGATTTTAGTTGTTGTTTTGAAGAAATGGTGTGTTTGCGAATTCTTGATTCCAATTCTTGCCAAATATTCTCTATGGGATTTAAGTCTGGAGATTGTGGTGGTGTTTTTATTATTTCAGGACAGTTATATAGCAGCCAGAGTCTAACGTTCAGAGCAGTGTGCTTGGGGTCATTGTCCTGGTAGAATTTAAAATCGTTATGAAGGTTCAATTTTCGTGCTGAAGATTTCAAATTTTGCTTTAAAATATCAATATACTTGTACTGATCCATTATACTGTCAATAAAAACAAGATTACCAACTCCAGCGGACGACATACACCCCCATACCATAACTCCTCCTCCACCATGTTTTACTGTTGGTACCAAGTTCTGTTTGTGAAGTTCTTCCCTGGGTTTTCTCCACACCAAGATTCTACCGTCAGAACCAAATATATTAAATTTACTCTCATCAGCAAATATAACTTTATTCCACTAATCAGAATTCTTATTTATGTTGGATTTTGCGAAAGCTAGTCTGAGTTTTCTATTCTTTTCACTTACGAAGAATTTTTTCCTGGCTACTCTACCGTGATATCCAGCAGATCGAATTACCCTTCTAATAGTTTCAGGATTAACAATTATTCCATATAATGCTTGTAAATCAGCAGCAACTTTTGAAGCACTAATTCTTGGATTTTTTTTAATATTTCAAACGATAATTCGCTTTATTCCATTGGATAGCTTTGATGGTCAGCCAGGTCTTCTTTTATCCTGAATCATATGATTCTTTTTATATCGTTTAATGATATTGAAAACTGTTGAACGACTCAAGTTAACTGTTTCAGCAGTTTTTCTAATAGATTTTCCACGTTCAATATGCAAATTAATAACTAATTTTCGAATTTCAGGCGAAGTTTCTTTTCGTTTAGCATTCATGACTACACAGAGCTAAAAAACACAAAAATTCCAAAACAAACTGGAGAGAAATACTGCAGACGATTTTATAAATTATTGCCAATTGCTTTTAAGTAAAAATAAAACCCCAAAAAATATTTTTATTGCTTATTTCAGACGATTTTTGTTGCATATATAATGGTGTCCCATCACTTATGTGAGCTATTTTTTGCTCCGTTCTAAACATTTGTATTTTTATTAAATTAATATTTTAATATTTTGACAAAATGTATGTTATGTAATAATCTTTACTAAATTTAAGTATGAAACACACCCACAAAAAAAATGTGTACATGTTTTTTTAATTTATTTGATTAGTTTCCTTTTGTAAAGCACAAGTGTCCCATCACTTATGTGAGACACTGTAATAAATGTACTGAAATAGAACACTGAAATTTATTTAGAATTTATACATTGGATATCAAAGATTTAAAAAAAAACCTCCTTAAATTTTGTATAATCGGGATCCACGCCAAAGGTTGTGGTAGACACATGAACGATATTTCCAAGATTGTGGATTAAAATTAATTCCTTTGCATAAAATTCTGTAAATTTAAGAGACAAAAGGCATGTGAAGGAACACAAGCCAGGACTCAAAGCCTATAGCAGAAATTTTATTGTTTCTAAAGCTATTTTGAAACAGTTGTCTTCAAGATATTTTTTTATTGCATAATGTTAATTGTAACATGTCATTGCAATATCTCTCTATATTAAAAAAAAGTAACCACCGCTGCCGCCGCTGTCAATTAAGATTTTGTGCCTTGAAGTCTTTCTGGACTAATATCTAGAAAACTATTGCATGTAAAATTTTAAAAATTGGTAGTTTTATAAAGAAATGTTCGATAAACACGCTGAAGCAAACAGTTTTTAAATCGAAGAATTATTTTAAGAGATATTTAAAATCAAAGTTCGTCAAAACAGTTTTTTGAAAAAAGTTTTATAGGAACGAAAACTATTCGCAGGAATTTAACCATAATTTGTAAGGATATAGTTGACAAATTTGCGGAGTGCAGACTGCAATCACTTTTTTAATTTGAGTAATTTTTTCAGGTTATATTTCAATTTTTTATTCAAAATTTTCATTATTTTAACGAAGATTTATTTCATATTTCATAAATTCCATTATTTGAACCGTTGCCAATTTTTTATTCAAAATTTTCCTTATTTTGACGAAGATTTATTTCATATTTCATAAATTCCATTATTTGAACCGTTGCCAATTTGTAAAATAGCGCACGTAATAAGATTCCCTTTCAATTAAGAAATGTATTTACACGAGACTATTAAAAACAGAAATAAAACTTTAAAATAATATTTAAATGATCACGTGTTAAAAGCAATAAATGTAGAAAATGACGTAATAAAAATATACTTGCGCGTGAATATTACAAAGAGAAATACGAGTAACTAGGGAAATTCACGTCACATTTAAAATGATAAAAAAAAACAATATTTCCAAACAATTTCAATTAATTATTATATTTTCATGAGAGATCAATTTATTTCGACATATCTTTTACCCATTATTGCAAATTTTAAAACAGCGTAAATAATAATATTTCCTTTCTAATGTCAAAATTCTTCTATTTGTTTATTTGGTGTTACAGTTTAACGATAGTTTTTTTTTTTTTTTTTTTTTTTTTTTTTTTTTTTTTTTTTTTTAATGAAAATTGATTGACGGGGTAATGGAGAAGTATCAAAAGACAAATAAGCGTTGAATTAAAAATTCCCCGATGAAAAAACTAACTCGTGTAACGCATCTGATGTCAACTGAAAGTGACGCGACGCCACGATTATGCACGTTTGGCGCTAAATCATATATTTTGGTGACAGTTACAGTTGTAATCTGTTTCAACAGCAGTTGATTCGACCTTAAAATCCCTCAGTCAAAGGAAAATGAATGGAAACCCTGTTACAGCAGATCGCCACTGGTTGTTTAATTATAATACAATCTTCCGTAATCGTTTTAGAGATGATCAAATCAGAGTGTTTTTAAATCATGCGGTGTCAGAACGGGGGTTGGCGAGCGCAGCTCGTAGGGGGCAGAGCCCCTAGTGTTAAATAAATTTACCCCGAAGATTGCTAATTGGTGATAATGGTAGGAAAATCAAAATTTCTCCTATATCCAAATGCTAATAAGCAAAATTTGCCACAAAAAACGTATCCCTCGGTTACGAGAACGCAGTCAATTTTGCGACAAGCAGAGAGCTGTCGTGTCGAATTCTGTTTTTTGAAGGGTTTGTATTCTTTCGCTTAATGATATGAATCATTGTCTGTTTAACCCTCAAGTGTAGAATCCGGGTTGTATCCGACACGAACTCGATAACAAAATAATGTGTCTTTTTGATAGATTCGAAGTTTACGGACTTCACATAAAATATATCTAACTGAAACCCACATGAAACGATAAAATACTAAAATTCGAAATGGAAGAGAATGAATGCCAAATTTTGATGCAATTATAGGAAAGTACTCTACAACTACATGTCTAACATTAATTTTATCTTCTTCTATCGTCTTTCTTTCAGAATTTCAGATATACGTCACTCCGAACCGCATGAACTAAAATCCAATCTAAAACACTATTTTTTCCCTTGAAAATTTCTCTCTTACGTCTCTTTTTATTTTAGCTTGTAAATTTTCTGGTGCTCTAATTTTTATTTATTTTTTAATTTTTACTTTTGATGGTGCTTTATCAGATTGGATAGTTTCAACTTTTTTTTGCTTCGGTACGGGTAGATTCTACTCTCTGCAGATCGGGTACAGGTTGATTTAATTTATGATTATTTCTGGATTGGGTTATATTCTGAATATGTTAGAAAATGTTTCATAATCTATGTTTGACGCATGATTTGCTATTCTTGTTTCAATGTAGAATGAGAAACCTTCCGGTTTTCAAATCTTGCATAAACGCTGACAAATATCCTAATCCTAATAATATTATAAATCTGATTGTGTGCAAATGTTAGGCTGAAGCCAGCGTCAAAATGGAGAAATTAATGACCCTGTATCTTTGCATATAGGTGGATTATAATCCGGAAATGAACATAGTTTTTGTTTATTTTATTCAAATACTTTTCTTAATAATTCAAAATTTGATTATTTTCATAGAGAATCAATGGACATTTTTAGATAAAATTTAACCATTTTACTTTATCGTTGCTAGGGCTTTGATCGCGTTGCCAAAAAATAAAAATGCGGAAAAATAATTTTTCCTCAACAATTAAGTTTCAATTGAGCGATTTTCCCGTGAAAAATGAAAATAATTCAAAATAAGATGAATTTCTGTGATATTTGAGACAACAATATGGAGTATTTGTTATTATACATGAAGTATGAATATCGGTTACATTAAAAAAACCTTTTTCTGTCCAAAACTGCGTTATAATTAGAAAGAAGAATTAACAATAATTATATTATTAAGAAAAAGATTTCGCTTGAACCATGGAACTATGAAAAGGATCCTCCTTGGCTTGAACAAATATGACGTCATAAATAAAACATGTATTTTCAAATATTCGTAATATTACAAAGAGCATGACTATCAGTGTATAATAAAAGTATATACATAATGGACGTCATATTTAAGATGAATAACTGAAATATTTTTTTTTGATACTGATTAATAATAAGCTTGAATATAAGTTACAAACAGATGTGAGTTTTCTGCTAAAATTCACGTCATTATCGCCAGGAAAAAAAAAAGTAACAAGAATTCTATCACTGAAAAGAGATTTCTCTGGGATCAAAGTGAGGTCATAATAAAACGGGATTTTTTAAATATGTTTCAAATGGAGCGTGTATCAATTTCATACATTAATAATCACTGAGTACAGTGAAAGAATAGAGAGGTAATGAACCGTAAAATCGGCTTGCAATATGAAGCCGGTTGTCGCTCAAATCATTAGGCCCAAGGGCTGACTTCATTGTATGGAGAGAGGCTGCACGTGGAACAAGGACTGGATTCATTGGACGGGGAGAGGTTTTCAACGCAAGCTGCCAGTTGTTTGGGCCGACTATAGGGTTGCATTTTCAGCATCACGCCAAACATGAACATTTCATTTCTATTTATTCTCTGAACTCTGTGATTAATAATACAAGCATCAGTAAGATTATTAGGAAAAGAAAATTGAACACAATTATTAAGTTAAAATCTGACTGTGTGTATTTCGCAACTACTCCTCTTAATGCAACGCGATTTACTTAATACCAGTTATCATTGATTCAAAAATGTCATATAAACTCTGAGAATTTAAAATTTTGAATTAGATTCCGAGATAGTAATATTTTTTTGTAAATTTTGACGAAATTTCTCTAAAAACGGTACTTAAATTACTCCATTTTTGTGGATAAAAAAGGAGAAATAAAACAGATTAATATATTTTTATGCCATTTTCTCATTAAAACTGAAAAAAAAAATTATTTTCAATTTGAATAGTTGGTGAAAAAAAAAAAATCTTGATTACAGTAAAATTTCCGAAAAATAAAAACATATTTCCACATATTCAAACTTTATGAATCAATATATTCTGCAGAGTAAAAATCGCCTGTCAGCATATTTTCAAGAAATCAAGATTTGTTTTAGCTATAGATTAAACCAAAGACACAAATTTGCTGTTACATGCAAACGTAAAACTTGCAATTGCAAAGCTTTTTGCAACCCCAAATTACATGCAAACGTAACATTTACATGTAATTTGCACCCAAATTAATTTTAATTTGAACTGTAATAAATGTTAATTTGCAATGAAAATTACAAGCAAAAGTAATGTTTACATATATAATTTTGGGTTGCAAAAAGCTTTGCAATTGCAAGTGCTACGTTTGCATGTAATTTTAGGTTGCAAAGAGCTTTGCTATTCAAGTGTTACGTTTGCATGTAATTTTGGGCTGCTAAAAGCTTTTCAATTGAAGCTCCTTGCATTTAGGTTTAGAATTATTCCTCCCTATTCACAAGAATTGAATTTAAAGAAAAATCATATACTATTTCCGATGAATTATTTTTTAAATGATGGCTGTTAAAACGTTTCTCAAAGTCGTTAAAAGTAAAATGGTTTATCAAGTAAAATTGCCATTTCTTTTTACCCAATTCGTTGATTTACACGATTTTATTTGGCCGTCCTTTTTCCATTGGTTGCAGTTTCCTTTTCGCGGTTATTTGGCACAAAATCTTACTTTTTTTAAACTTATTTATGTCAAGACCTTCTATAACAAAGAAATATCGTATTTTCTTCTATGAAATGTAATAAAGAGTTAGTTAATTATTTACGTTTTTAATTATCGGGAGTGAAATATTTTGCTTGATTAGTACATTTATTTTTCTTTTAATGTTACGTGAACGAAGTCACGGGTAACAGCTAGTATTTTCATATGCCACACACATACATCCATAAATAGGCATGTGTGTGTGTGGTGTGCATGCATGCATGTATGTATACACTTTATTTGGGAACATAACCTCTTCAGAGCTGAGGTGCACAAATGGGGACCCCTATTTGTTTCCTTATAAAAACATAAGCGCTTATTATTAATATAAATATAAATGCTGGACGATTACACCATGAAACAATACTACATTAAAGACGTGAATATAAAATATCACAAATTTATTAAATGGTGTATACAAATGTCAAATTTAAAACTTATACATATATTAAAATAAAATTTATTAAAATATTAATTTATTAAAATATTAAAATATTAATTTATTAAAATATTAATTTATTAATTTATTAAAATAAAATTTTATTATTTATTTTTTTTACAATTTTAATTTACTTACAGCTGATTTTTTTTGCTTTGGAACAAAACTATAAAATAAATGTTAATTTCATCTGAGTTTGCAAAATGCCTTCAAGACAGTGTGACCAAGAAAAGTAGAATTTTTCATAATTATTTAACTTAAATCCTTTACAATAACAAAATTTGAGGATTCGTAGATCATTCACTTGTTTAAAATCATTCAATATGTTATTGTGTGAATTTAGGTTATTGATAGTTAAATTGATATTTTAAGGGGATAGTAAATTGAGATCCTTATAGTAACCTAAATTACTTAGTCTCCTAAAGTATAAATTTCAGAAAAAAAGAGCTCGCACTATCATTTATGGTGTACTGAAAAAAAAAATGGGTTCTCAAAATTGAGTAAAAAGGACTCAATTTTAAATACGTCATATACTCAAAATAGCTTCGATCCAAATGTTCTCAAAAATGAGAAATACGTGTACTCATTTTTGATTCCATGGATGTAATCAAATATGAACTCTGTGTGCTCTCTATCAAATATTCAATAATTTTTTTTTCTTATTTTATGTAATCAGCAGGGCGTTCTGTAAATACTAAATTAATGTAAATATTAAATTATGTACAGTATTTTAAAATAATTTAAAAGTGTTTGAAAAAAGTGGTAAAAAAATGAAGTAAAACAAGATGGCGTCCAAGATTAATACCACGATTACAAGATTAATAACACGTGAGAAATCAAAATTTAGGTAAAAACATGGGCTAAAAGACATTTAATAAAACACTTTCAAAGCTAAAATAAGTTAAATGGAAAAAAAAAATATTTTTTTCTAGTCGAAAGGGCTCTACACCGATTCCCCCCCCCCACCCACCCGTTTATTGCAGATTAGAGTAAAATTGTACTGACATTTATTTCCCGCTCAAAAGTATTAACAAGAAACATTTAATTTCTTATTAATTTAGGAAAAATAGCAAAATTATTATCAAGATACCCAAATCCGCTATTTTTATGACAGGAGCTTTGCTTTCAGGCACTTTTAAATAACTTTAAAATACAGCGGATAATTTAATATTTACATTCATTCAATAGTTACAGAAGGTACAGCTGATTACATGAAATAAGAAAAAGTATTGATTATTTAGCAGAGATCACTTACTTTGAAAGTTGGCTTCAAAACCTTGAATCTAATTTTCTTTTCACAAATATCCATGTCACTCATCGCACAGACCGGACCGACTGAGTATGAATATGCGGAACACACACAACAATAATGCAATGTAGCCTCACGCATTATAATGGAGACGCAAGATATAGTTCCTTCCGAGGAATAAAAATGTAATATTATTCCCTTATTTCCAAGTATGTTGCATTGTTTTCTTATTAACGAACCTCTTTTATGTCGCCATGAATGAAATAAACGATTGCAAAGGGCAAATTTATCGTTTCGTTTGAGTATAATAACATGTAATGTTTCAAAATTGAAAAAGTCTATTTTTTATCCAAAGATATTCAATTCCATATGAGTACATCGATTTACTCATTTTTTGAGTACTTCATTTCTTTTAGCGTGTCATTTTGTCTGTGCAAAAGCAATGAATGTGTATTTGTAGTGTTATTCTAACTACATAGGTCTCAAGAGGATAACATAATTTCTTTTATTCCTAAATGTATGTTTTGTCTTTGCTTAAAAAATACCGTACATAAGCAGTGTTAATAAACCGAAATACCTTTTGAAAACTAATGCAATAGAAAGTGTAACTGGCTGTTCTCAAATCCAAATGAGCTATTTTCTGACGCATTTTTAAATTCATTTTTGTTCGCAAACGTATCAACTAGTCAGATGATCTTATAAAGAAACAATGTAATCAAACTGTTTTTTCCGTTTTTTGAGGAAAAAACAGTGCTTGGCGCTTTGAATCAAATTTCTGGACGCAACAGCGCAGGAAAGGAAAAAATTGCCGCCCTGAGAAAACAATCGCTTATAACTCAAGATGTTAATTCATTTATCGGAAAATGAAAAAAAAAATGTTCGATTACAAATCCATTCAATAATCATTCCTGCAAGTGTCATTCTTTTACGTTTAAAAAGGAATCAGAAAATGTGCCAGAAAGTTTCGCTCTGTTAAACGGGGAAACATATTTTTTTGAGAACCACCTTAAAATATTATACTATACACAAAAAAATTTGAAAATAAATTAGCACATACATCCATATGATATAAATGTGTATGTAAAGTGTACATGCAGGTACAGGGTGTTTCACAAAGAACCCCTAACTTTGAAAATCAATAACCCGGAAACGGTGATCGATAGAAACATGAAACCAGTTGTATGTTTATTAAAAAAATCGTAAGAATCTTATACGTAAATCTCAAAATTTAGTTAAAAATAGCACCGATAGATGGCGCTGAGAGCGTTAAGAATCCGTCTAAAGAGAGTTCAGAAGCATAGAAAAACTAGTCGAAGATTTCACCATTGAAATCTGACCGCTATTTTTGTATAGTGAAAATAATTCGCATCGGCCACGTTGCCTGTCTGTTGAATTTTTTTGAAAAGCTCACGAATTGTTTTTCCATCTTGTTCTTTCGCGACTTGAAATCGCGTATGAAAACTTCTCCTTGTGGGGGTAGGACGCTGATTTAATCGGTGTACTCCAACAAAATAGACACACGTTCCTCCACGGTATACACCACTTTCGCAATTATTTTCACTATACGCTAATAACGGACAGATTTCAATGACAAAATCTTCGACGACTAGTCTTTCTATGCTTATGAACTCTCTTTAGAAGGATTCTTAACGCTCTCAGCGCCATCTATCAGCAGACAGGCAACGTGGCCGATGCGAATTATTTTCACTATACAAAAATAGCGGTCAGATTTAACGCTCTCAGCGCTATCTATCGGTGCTATTTTAAACTAAATTTTGAGATTTACGTATAAGATTTTTACGATTTTTTTAATAAACATACCACTGGTTTCATGTTTATATCTGTCACCGTTTCCGGGTTATTGATTTTTAAAGTTAGGGGTCCTTTGTGAAACACCCTGTATATACATGCATGACTTAATGTAGAAAAAATATGCTAATTTTCTTTATTTATAAACATATACTTTTACTTAGATAAACATTATTAATAAATGAAATGTATTAGAATATGTAACTTGGAAAAATAACATCATTCTACAAAACTTTTTATTTGAGAAATAATTGAAATAGAATTTTATGCTAATCGGTAAGATTTATACAAATAATTCACAAGCTTTTTTTTTATGATAAACCTCGGTAACTTTTTTCACTTTTAAATCAAACACAACTAATATTTAACTTTCTTTTTATATAATTTTATTTACTATTCACCGATTTCTTTTTTTGTTATTTTGGAAACGTTTGTTTTTCCGAATGCTTTAATTTTATTATAAATATTTCACGTCGTTTGATTTTTCAAAAGAACGCAAAAAGAAAGCTATTTGTGTTACTGAAATATGCAAATTGAATGAAAATAATGTGTTATTGAAAACTTTTATTGACTTAGGTGAATTAATCTCAAAAGGATTCTATTGAAAGAAATTTAGTTGTTAATGTTCAGATGTTATTGTGTCGACTTAATTTTTTTCGCTTTTTTGTTACTGATCATATTTTCAATAGATAAAAAATTATAAAGTTATTTTTGAATCTGTTTGGTATTAGGTTTCTGACAATCTAATTTTCAAGTAGTTATTTTCATTGTAATCATCAGAATAAAAGAGTATTTTTTTTAAATAATTACACTCGTTTTTTATAGTTTACATTTTCTACTTTTTAATGTTTAAAATACCTCTTTGTTGTAGTTTCACAGCCAATTGGCCTATTTTGGTGAGAGTTTTTTGGTACATAATTAATTCCGTTGTTTTTGTATCTCGTAAACAGTTTTAACCATAAAAACTATTTGGCGATCTCTCACATGCGGTCGACTAACGGAAAAATGCCTTAAAATAAAGTTATTAATTTACAATAATGTTTTAAAAATATTAAAATGTGGTATTGTCATAGGAAACACATCTATGTACGTAATTTTTTATAATTATAGCATATCAAGCAGTGTGTGAAAACTCGATTACAAAACTCCATCTTTATATACAAAAACCAAGTTAAATTAATTGAAAGAATAA
This sequence comes from Maratus michaelseni, assembly GCA_963931845.1. Taxonomy (NCBI): domain Eukaryota; kingdom Metazoa; phylum Arthropoda; class Arachnida; order Araneae; family Salticidae; genus Maratus; species Maratus michaelseni. The sequence goes on along the minus strand of OZ007588.1, from coordinate 343,375,793 downwards.
ACATACATAAAAATATTTAAAACACTAGTAAAATTTAAAATAGAAAGGGCAAACCAAAATACATAATTACTCAAATTAAAGAAAGATCAAATGAAAAACATAAATGAAATCCACTTTGTAACTTATTTTACAACCCTTTATATTCTACAACATGACTAACTCTGGCTATTTTTAAATATCAAAATTATGTCATAGAAAATTTAACCGTGATTTTTTCAAAAAACTAATTTTAATTCGCGCATTTTATTAATGCAAACGAAAGCATCCGTACATTGTTAAAAATTATCAGCAAACTGTCCAGTCATTTGATCGTTTTTATAGAAAAAGGTTACATAATCGTAACTAACTCTATTCTGACCATAATATGGACAACAGTGTGGTCAGAATAAAGTTAAATTACGGTTATGTAACCGTTTTCTCTAAAAACGGCCAAATGACTGGACAGTTTGCTGCAAATTTTTAACAGTGTAGTTAAACTTTTTATACTTACACGTATACATGCACACACATCCATATGCATATAAATATGTATATGCTTGTGTGGAAGAATATACATATATTCAAATATATGAGGGGTTTAGAATGACAGTGGAGTAAGTCAATATTTTATAATTTGAGAATTGAAGGGTTTTGTGGAACTTGTCGTATTGCCGTTGCATTAAGTGGTCCAACTTGTTTTGCCTTCTAGCGAATCCCTAAGTGAACTATGACTTATTTGACTGTCGCACGGAAAAGAAATTAACATGCGTTCAGTGAAAATGTGGTTATCTAGATTTTTCAAATTTTTGACTTACTCCACTGTCATTCATATCCCCTCATATATAATTTGGAAATACATAATAATTTGTTAATTCATAAACACTTTATCTTTAAATAAACAATACCTCATGTAAACGATGTTAATAAACTGAAATATATATTAAAAAACTGATGCATTTGGATGTATAATTTAAAATATAATACCATTTAGCAGTAACTTTTAATTTAAAGAAATAATTGAAATAGAATTTTATGCTAATAATATTTATAAGATTTTAATAAATAATTCACAAGATAAAGTTTTTATGTTAAGCCTTAGTAAATGTTTTCGCTCTTAAATCAAACAATCTATTTAACTTTTTTTTTTTTTTTTTTTTTTTTTTTTTTTTTTTTTTAAATTTTTTAATAACGTTTATTTAGCGTTCACTGATTTAAATGATTTAAAATATTAAAGATTTTCTTCAATCTTGCGTTCCTAAAATATACAACTTGAATGAATAGAAATTGTTATTGAAGACATTTATTTGCTTATATGAAATAATTTCAAAAAGATTCTTTTGAAGTGATTTCAGCCAAAGTTTTAGCTGTTATTTTATTTGTTATAAGTATCTGTTTACTTTGTTATTTTTAAAAATATATTTTAAGATTAATTATTGATTTATTTTTTCAAAGTGAAAAAGTGTCCACACCGGGAGTCTAACCCAAGCCTTCTTGCTTAAATTACATATTGAGCTATCCGGACCGACAATCAGCTCACACAATTCGCTCAGAAAAGCAGGTAGGCAGAGCGTTGGGAATTTAAGCCAGAGATCTTGGGTTCGACTTCCGGCCTAGACACTTTTTACACTCAGTTGGAGGGAAAAAAATTCGTATGATATTGTTGCCAACCAGTATGTTTGAGTTAAAAATAGTAAAAATAATATCTCTTAAGTTGCAGATTTTTTTAATAGATTAGAAAACAAGAACGATAAATCATGCGTTAAGCATAGATTATTGAATATTTTATAACACAATCAGAATACTGTAACAAAACTTCAGAGATTAATAAGGTGAAATATGATATCTAAGTAAACAATTATCGAAAACGTATAACATATTCGAAAACCCAGTTTCAGTAATTACTATAAATAATTTAAAAAAATCTGAATTATTGTGTGCAGCCCTGTATATGATCTATATAATTGATACATACCAAACACTATGAAAAAAAATTAGTTAAATTTAAAAACGCGTGCCACAACGGAAAACTCACTTCCAGAAATTATTGTTCACAGACAGTACTGTACCGAATTATTTTGTGTGTACCTGTAAATGAACGAGGAATTCTATGCTCTCTATAATCTATAGTAAGCATTTTGTAGCGCACTTGAGTAATATATATCAATTTCAACATGTTTGAGATATATTAACATCACTAAAATACACCGCAGACGATTTTTTCGCATAGGCCGTAATATAACGGAATTCTTTTGAGTGTCCCTGTAAATCAAAGATGAACCGTTAAGCATTTTGTAATGCACCTCAGTGATATATATCGATGTCAATATGTTTAAAATATATTAACATCATTAAAATACACCGCAAGCCTTTTTTCACAATATACCGTAATGTAAAAAATTATTTTGAGTGACCTTGTAAACGAACTATAAATGCTACACATTTTATTTTGAATACCGAACATGTCATAGTTAACCTGAATGACATCTATCAATTGAATGGAAATCCGAGTATATTTACGCGAGTTAGAGCTCGAACAAACAGACGGCAGACAGACAAACTGAATTCATAAACACTTTTCAACTTTGTTGGAAAGTGTTAAAATAAGAATGAATAAAGCAGTTTTTGAATCTGATTTATTTTAGATTGTTTCCAATCTATTTTTTACGAAGTAGTTTTGTTTCTAATCAGAAAAACTTTTCCCATAACTGATAGAGTAAACATTATGTAACAATATTTCAAAAGCTTGTGTAAAATTCAAATAAAAATAAAAATGAACTATACGTCTTTTTTTATCAGTAAAGGATCTTGGCCCATGAAATAAGACTAAAATTCGATTTTGTTATACTGACTTAATTATTCCACTTTTTAATGTTAGAAGGTTTATCTTGTACGATTTCAACAATAATTGTTGCATTTTTTTCGATTTACATGACTTACACAAGCTCAAAGTTCGTATTAATCGTAGTTTTTGATGAAAAATACGCAATTTCTCCTAATTTTATCTCAATTATTTATATGAGCGTAATCGTGCAACGCTTTCTTCTTTACATATATTATAAAATACATCAAAATGTACAATATATTTAAAAATAAAAGTGTTGAAAAGCTGCGCTCATAGTAAAATAATAAAAATAGAGAGTTAAGTAACTGCATTCCCTCACATCACTAAGAGACGTTAGGATACAGCAGCGTATTTAAACGTGATAAAATGAACGTAACTATTGCTAATAACTGCATGTCTTCACATTAACAATAGTTACGTTCATTGTAGCACATTTAAACCCGTTGCTGCATCCTAAAGTCTCTTAGTGATGTGAGGGAATGCAGTTACTTAACTCTCTATTTTTAATATTTTACTATCAGCGCAGCTTTGCAACGCTTTTATTTATACATATATTGTACATTTTGATGTATTTTATAATATATGTAAAGAAGAAAGTGTTGCACGATTTCGCTCATATAAATAATTGAGGTAAAATTAGGAGAAATTGCGTATTTTTCATCAAAAAGTACGAATAATACGAACTTTGAGCTTGTGTATAAGTCATATAAATCCGAAAAAAAATGCAAAAACTATTGTTGAAATCGTACAGGATAAACCTTCTAATATTAAAAAGTGAAATAATTAAGTCAGTATAACAAAATCTAATTTTAGTCTTATTTCATAGGTCAAAAACACAGCTTATGGACCCTGATCTTTTGGTCTTTATTGAAGCACGTCCTTTTTACAGTCTAATTAGAGTGAGTCCTTAACCCATTCGGGACCATGGGTGCATATATGCACCCTCAAAAAGAGCATACAGAATTTGTTTTAGGCACCAGTAAAAAATAAATGTAATATTTGCCTTCGCTAATTAGAGCATTTTTGTGATAGTTTAAGTAAAGGTAGCTTTTTTTTAAAAAGTGGTGCCAACCGAATAAAATTTGTGTAAAAGCCGCCGGTCCCGAAGGGGTTAAGTTTATTTAATGTTTTGAAGAATACTGATATATGTACAAGCTCATACACATTTGTGTAATAAATGTGTTGTGTACACATATGTTATGTATACACATTACACAAAAACATATGCTAATTTTTCATAAATGTTTGTTTTTTTATTTAATTAAACAATACCTAAAGTAAACATAGTTTCAAAAAAGGAATTGAAATATCTATTGAAAAACTGATGCCTTAGAATATGTAATTTATAAAATAATACCATTCTTACAAAAACTTTTTAATTAAAAACTAATGAAATTTTATGCTAATCAATAAGGTTTATACAAATAATTCACGAGCTATTTTTTCTATGTATTAAGCCTTAGTAAATGTTTTCGCTCTTAAATTAAACAATCAATTTAACTTATTTTTTTAATAACTTTTATTTATTGTTCGCTGATTTTGTTTTGTATTCTTGTTTTATTATTCTGAAAATCCTTGTTTTTCAGAATGCTTTAATTTTATTACAAATATTTCACATCGTTGCTTTACGAAGAGACGAAATGAAATCTATTTGTGTTACTAAAATATGCAAATTGAATGAACGGAAACTGTTATCGAACACTTTTATTTGCTTAGGCGAATTAATCTCAAAAGATTTCTATTGAAAGGATTTCCGCCAACGTTTAAGCTGTTATTTTGTCGACTTTTATTTTGTCATTTATTTTATTTTATTTATTATTTTTTTCTGTTATCATTTTTTTCTATAGATTTTTAAAAAAAGTTTGGATAGAACTATTTTTGAGTCTGATTGATGTTAGATTGCTTTCAATCTAATTTTCATGAATTATTTTCCTCTGCGTTTCCGTAAATGGCAAAATTAATATTACGTAAAGATATTTTATAAACTTGTGTAAAATGCAAATAGAATTGCATTGGAATTTCACTTGATATTTTCTAATTAATTTACCACCCGAAAACACGTCAATATATGAGAGGTTGAGAATCAGAGTGGACCAACCTCGCCAGCTGGGATTTCGAGAAGAATGTTTTCCGAAATTGTAAAAAAAATTGTCAAACTCGTTTAGACCAGTTTTGAAAATGGCTTCTGACATTTCTGCCTTTGAAGTTAATGAAGAGACAGATTTTAAAAATATAAACCTTAAACCAAGCTACTTGATCCACTCTTGCACTGGCAACTTGATATCCAAAGTTACGCTGCACTATCTGTTAAATTGACTTTATCACTTGAATAGTTTCGAAATTATTAAAATTCGTTATACAGCCAATAGATAGCATACAATGCTTTGACACTTCAAGTATTTTTTTTAAAATGTGGAATAGTGTACTCTGGTACTCAGCGCCTCACATATTATGAATAAATATACTATAGGTTGACTATAATGCATTTATTTTGTCAATTCATTAAAGCTTAGTCAAGCTTAGAAATTTTCAGTTCTTGCTTATTATACGACAAAATATTAGTGAGATAAACACAGTAAATTTCGCTATTTGATTTGATTAGATGGATACTTTGAAACTTGTACTATTGAGGCTGTTATTTCAGCTGATCAACACAATGTGGATATCTTTTAGACACCAAGTACATAAATCCTTCTATTATGTTTCATTAAAAACTTGAAATAAATGCAGAATTTTATTTCAGAGTATAAGCTTTACTAATAATTGACTTATTATTCATATTGCAAACCAGTGTGCGGCATCTCTATTGTTAATTAATTGTAAAGCAATGTAACATTAAAAAAAAAAATTTTTTTTTTTCATGTATAGTGAAGTTAGAAATCAGTTTAATATTTTAATAGACTAAGGAAATATATTATATTTTTGTCCCACTTCGATGATTTATTGGAATTCACTCGTATAATATTTCGTATTTTAAATAAAATAATTTTCTGTGTGTTTTTTTTTTTTTTTTTTTTTTTTTTTTTTTTTTTATTATGACATTAAACCCGGGCTTCTTGGGTTATAGAATATGGATGAAAAAAAAAATATTTTTTTACTTACATTAAATACTTACATTTAACGTACTTTTTTTTTAGATTACCCACTAACAATACTAAAAAGTCTTTTTATATCAGTATTATATGAAAATATCAGTAATGCATTCCAATAAAGTTTTGAAATTTATTAAAAGCGATGCGTTTGTATTAGCCGCATGTCGAAGTTAATAGCCGAAGAAATCGCCAAAGATTCTGCTAATTAAGGCAACTTTTTTTTATTCTGATGATTTCAGTGTTTTAATAACGGATTTCGATTACATGTCTATTAAATTTGTGCTTTATTTATATAATTTTATTATCTTATTTAGTTATTGATGAAGTATTATTTTCGTTATGGAATATTAGCAGGAAACAGAGGCTAGACTGAACTACTTATACTGTAATAAGTGCAAACAGGTTTATCGTAATCGGGCTACACGCGATAGAGATAGATAAAAAAAAAAAAAAATCATGCTTGAAAAATTTTATTAAACTATAAAGTGTCATTAGTTGAGATAACGTTTTCACACAAATTGCATTTGAAAGAATATTTGTTTTCCTATTCGACGGTGTAAAAATTGAAATTGTGAGATTTTCAGAAGTTAACAAAATTACAGTGAAAGCGAAATCTATTGGTCAGCTATTACCACCGTCAATATAATGCCAGTGTTACTCACTTACATGTTTTTGGTTTATGATATAAAATGTTTCGAAGAGATTTAATAACTCAGAAACGGATGGCGTAACACAATGTATGTATTTCTTATCTGCTGTTGTTTCCTCATCATCGTTACTTCCAACTGAAAGATTCAAATACTTTCTATTAAGCAATACCTGATAAAGTGAAAGAAAGTTCTTTTGCTGAGCTATCATGCATTATGTACTTTAGAAAACAAAATTAAAAATAATTAATCAATATTCTTCCTAGAAGATGAGTGTTTGATACATGATTTATCTATCGTAATCGGGCTACACGTGATAGAGATCCCTTACGAGAATAGTTCATAGAGCTGTATAGAACTCTATAGAATTCTATACAAGTTCTATAGAATACTATTTCTATAGAGTTTTGAAGAGTTCTATAGAATACTTTTTCTAAAAAAAATGTTTATATAGAAGTTCTGTAGAATTTTTTTTTCTATAGAACAGTTTTTCTATAGAGTACTATAAACCTTAAAAATTTAGTTCTATGGACTAATGATTCTATAGATTAGCTAAGCTTTGGGATTAGCCTGCTGTCTGCCATCTTGTTTTTTAAATCAAAACATATTTGTTTTGTTTCTCATTTCCAAAATAATTTTCATCCATATTTACTTATTATAAACACTTTATTTAAGTTTATTTGCTAATTTATTTATATTTAATAATAAAATTTAAAATGTTTTGATTTAAAAAATGAGATGGCTGACCGCGGGTGATAAATCAAAACATTTGTTTTGTTTCTGACATAATCAAGTTAAATCAAAACATTTTAACTTTTATTATTGAATATAAATAAATAGTCAATAAAATTAAATAAAGTGTTTATAATAAGTAAATATGGATGAAAATTATTTTGGAAATGAGAAATGAAAAAAAATTGTTTTGATTTAAAAAACAAGATGGCAGACAGCAGGCTAATCCCAAAGCTGTTCCTTTTTAACTTTAATGTATAGTTATAAATAAATTTATTTACAACTATACATTAAAATTAAAAAATAATAAACAATTTTGTAATACATCAGTTTAATATATAATAGTACTCCATAGAGATTTAATATGATTATATATATATAATTTAATTCAATTCTAATTCTTTGTGATTCAATTGTCAATGTAATAATATATCAGTCGAACTACTGAATTAAATCATGATTAATTAATTTCCTTATAATTCCTTAATTTGTTGGTTAATTTTATAATAATTTATTAATTTGTTGTTAAATTTATAAAACCATCCATCTAATTTAATAAATTTTATTCACTTTAATTTAATAGTATTGTAAGTTTATTCGAATATTTTAATCTGAAGTATACATAATTAATCAATTGTTTCAGTTTTAACAAATAATTTATTAGACTTTTAAATATTTTTACAAGACTATATATGATTGGGAATGCAAATCACAAAAGAAATAAAGTTTAAATAGTGTAATAAGAGTTTTGGTTAATGGTTGTATCGTACTGAAAGTATTGGTACTTCGCCGATCACTGAAGTCAAGCAGCATCGAACGGGGTTACTCGTTGGGAGGGTGACCACCTGGATTCTCTATATATTTTTATAGAAGCTCTATATTTTTTCTATAGATATTTTTATAGAAGCTCTACAGACATTTCTATTGAACTTCTACAGATATTTCTATAGCTTTAGATTAAACAAGCTTATAGAAAAACGGGCCATAATTCTATAGGATTCTATAATGCATTTTCTATAAATATTTTTTATAGAATTCTATAAGAATTTTTTGTAAGGGATAGATAAAAAATAATTCATGCTTGAAAATTTTTATTGAACAATAAAAGTCCTTAATTGAGATAAAGTTTTCACATAAGTTGCATTTGAAAGAACATTTTTGTTTTCCTATTCGACGGCATAGAAGTTGAAATTGTACAATTTTCAGAAGTTAACAAACTTACATTGAAAGCGGAATCTCTTGGTCAGGTGTTACCACCCTCAATATAACGCCAGCGTTACTCACTGACATATTTTTGCTTTATAATACAGTTTATTCGAAGAGGTTTTAAACTTAGTAATCGGATGGCGTATCACAATGTATGCTTCGGCGCCCCAATATTGTGTTTGTTTAGAGATCGAAGTTTTTATTTTAGGGTCCTGACCTTTAAGAAAGGCTCGTCTTCGAAAGGCTCGATATTGAAGAGAAGAAAGGTTCGATCTTAAGAAAGGCTCGATATTGCACAATTAATTCTAACGCAACGAGTAATTGTTAAAAACCTGTAATTGACCCGGTGGCACACGCGTAGGGTATAAAACGGCCATAGAGCCCACGATTTTTACATTTGTAACCACTATTTTACGAAAGTTAGATTTATTTTATTGCAGAATTTGTAACAACTGCTTGCGATTAAATAAAGCGACGACAGTTATTTGGAAAGTATTGGTGGAAAAATAATAAACCGTACGCACCCTGGAGATGTTATACCCTGTGCGTATGCTCCCGGGTTAAATAAAGTATTTTTAAGAGAAAGATTCAATCTGCAGATATAAATCATCATAGAATTTATAGAAACAAAGTATAATTGTTAAAAATCTTTAAATTACTTTATGAGAAAGGCTCAATCTTCAAATGTAATGTATTGTAGAATTATTTCGAACAAAGTGTGACTGTTAAAAATGTTTAATTAGTTACAATATCTTTACTGCAACTAAATGAATACAACAAATACAAATACAACAAGTTGTACGTTAAAAGTGACAAATGAGGTGCGTTTTTACTATAACTAGTTTTGCAATGTAATAAAATAGTTATTATTTCAGTGAAATGAATGATATCGTCTGTTATGAGCGAAATGAGCATGCCTTCTCTTATTACGTATATGCCATGTTTATAGATGCGAATGGTTTTTCGACACCAGACAGCGCTGCAAAATTCACCACGGAGATCTTGCTTTGCGAATGATTACCTCCATGGTTTAATATTTCTATGAATCACGATGAACGAATCTTTTGTGTTTATTTACTTTAATGGATATTGATTGGAATAAATGTTGGGCTGTTAACCTAATTTCAACTGCAGTTATCTCAGAATCTATAAATATTTTAATGTAACTCATTTCACAAACAAACAATTTTTTGAACGTTCTTTTTAAAAATGTAACTTTTATGTAATTTTATTCGAACAAATTATTCTGAATAAAAATGGCTGCCTGGCATATAAAAAAATGTGGTTAGCCCGTATTTGTTTTCCTCAGTCACAGGACTTGCGCTTTTATTATATAGATTATGCATGATAGGATTTAATAGAATGAAGAAAACTTTAATTAATATCTTTTAAAGTTTTGATTCGATTTTCATAACATTTAAAATTTGATTTTCATAAAATTTTCACAAAATTTTGCAATGCTGCTATATATTAAATTTCAAACCATTCGGTTGGGTAGTTTTTGCGCTGATATATGCGGACACACAGATGGACGGACTAGACGACTATATAGGTGCTACGTATTTATACAGGGTGTATCACAAAGGGCCCCTAACTTTGAAAATCAATAACCCGGAAACGGTGATCGATAGAAACATGAAACCAGTTGTATGTTTATTAAAAAAATCGTAAGAATCTTATACGTAAATCTCAAAATTTAGTTAAAAATAGCACCGATAGATGGTGCTGAAAGCGTTAAGAATCCGTCTAAAGAGAGTTCAGAAGCATAGAAAGACTAGTCGTCAAAGATTTCACCATTGAAATCTGATCGCTATTTTTGTATAGTGAAAATAATTCGCATCGGCCACGTTGCCTGTCTGTTGAATTTTTTTGAAAAGCTCACGAATTATTTTTCCATCTGGTACTTTCGCGACTTGAAATCGCGTTTGAAAACTTCTCCTTGTGGCGGTAGGACGCTGATTTAATCAGTGTACTCCAACAAAATAAACACACGTTCCTCCACGGTATACACCACTTTCACAATTATTTTCACTATACGCTAATAACGGCCAGATTTCAATGACAAAATCTTCGACGACTAGTCTTTCTATGCTTATGAACTCTCTTTAGAAGGATTCTTAACGCTCTCAGCGCCATCTATCGGTGTTATTTTAAACTTTTGAGATTTACGTATAAGATTCTTACGATTTTTTTAATAAACATACCACTGGTTTCATGTTTCTATCTGTCACCGTTTCCGGGTTATTGATTTTTAAAGTTAGGGGTCCTTTGTGAAACACCCTGTATAATTACGAACGCACATAACAAGGTTTTACAATGTTTGTTTTAATACTGCTTAGTAATCAAAGTCCAAAAGATAATTTTTTTTTTCTTATCATCGTTACTTCTAACTGAAAAAATTCAAATAATTTCGATTAAGCAGTACCTGATAAAATGAAAGAAAGTTGTTTTGCTGAGCCATTATACATTATATATTTTAGAAAACAAAATTAAAAATAATTAATCAATACTCTTCCCACAAGATGACAATTTGATACATGATTTACCATGAGGGAAACCACTTTCTGGTGATTCTATTGTTCCGAGCACAGCTCTTTAGTCATTCTGTGACAGAAGAAAAATAACCTAGTTTAAGATCTGTGAACACTTTGCTTACGTTTATTTATTTATTCTTTTTTGCAGCAATATCTGCTGCATGTAAAGATTTATATTTTAAGAAATTTCACCTTTTTGGATTTATGCCTTTCTTGCCTTTCATTGAGGGTTAGGAAAATACGTAAAATTATCAGCAGTGTCACTAAAAATTGAAATGACTAGTATCTATAAACATATAAAAATGGTCCATTTAAAAAGTAAATATGAAAGTTTATTTAAAATTTTATTATAATTTTTTAATATAATTTTTATGACACCTAATTCAATATTATATAACATTTAATTTCACTGTTATTCTTAAACAGATCATTGATGGTCGCAAAATTTGGATATTTTTTCCATTTTTGCTATTTTTTTAGCTGATTTCTACATGTTATCTTCTTTTTCCACAAACAGCGAATAAAGATACCACTCTGATTTTGATATATGTTTATGTTAAAGTTATAAGGATTTATATATCATTTATAACAGATAATGAAAATAAAATTGGTGTCTCAATTTGCTCATATTTGAAAAATAAATCATTTTGTTTATGTTTTCAAGTTTTTTTTCTTCAAGAGGTAAATGAAATTGTTTGTGTTTGGGAAAAAAATTACTCATATCAGTTTACTTAAGTAGTCTATATAGAGTTGTACATTATTTATTCATAAATTTCTTCCAAGTGGAGGAAGTTCGGGTATTATGGTACACCGTTTACATTTTGATTTGTAGGTCAACATAAAAAAAATGAGATACATTAAAAGTTAGTGAAGTACAAAGTTTGACTATTTCTTAACACATTTTTAGTGCGTTTAAAATTTTAAAGAAAAAGAACACATATCAATATTAAGATTTTGAAAAATAATTACACTTTTCGGGTAATATGAACCAGTCAGGTAATGTGGAATAGAGTTATAAGGAAAATTAAAATTGCAAGGAAAACAATGATTTACAAGAATATCCAAGATTACTTAATGAGTAAACAGTAGTACAAGATCTACAAATCATCAGACTCTTTGAAAAGTTGTCTTAATTTTTACAAAAATCACAAATGTAGTGTGTTGTTTTGCCCCCCCCCCACATACAGTCCACATGGGCACACATCTCACACATAAGGGATTTTACCCACTTCTCCCTTCTTACATCCTCTGAATACAGTGATACCTCGGTTTTCGTCGATAATCCATCCGAAAACAATCGACGAAATCCGAAACCGACGAAAACCGAAGCAATTATTTCCATATGAATCGATGTAAATACAATTTATTCGTTCTAAACACTCTAAAATACGTACCAAAAAAGCATTTTATAGAGAATAAGTGTAGCGTTTAATACTAAAAACAATAAGAAATTAAGATACTGTTCTTGGCGTATGGAATCAAGGCATGGGTCACTTCCCTTTTTGGTCTATTGGCAGTAGGACTAATTTCAGAGTCAGAATTTCGTTAGCACATTCACACCTTTCGCTACATTAGTCTCCATTATTGTTCCCCTTTTCTCCCCAATGAAATTTATGGTTGATGGCGATTTCCCGTACATACGGTCGATTTCAGTAATCTTAATGCCACTCTCGTATTTTTGAATAATTTCCTTCTTCAACTCGATCGTGTTCCTGGCCTTCTTCTTAAAAGGGCTGCTGGCTATGGAAACATTTTTGCGTTCCGTGATGGAGCAGTCGCAATCAATAAACAAGTGGGTAAGTGTGATCAAAGATCGCTCAAAGGGTTTCGTTTAATATTCCTTTCAAAACACTTTATCCTTTCTTAGCAAAAAAAAAAAAAAAAAAAAAGAGGTCATGTTTTTTATAAAGTAAAAATTTACCATTTTTTTCGATTTTTCGAATATCTAAACCAGCCCGCTATTATATTCTGTCAGAATAATATCTGTCATGCGGACTAAATGCGATATTTAAAAAAATAATTTCAAAATTAAACATGATGTACACCTTCAAAATGTTAAAATATCCGAATATTTCCATAATCGGATTTTTATCATGATTCAATATATTTCTGAAACTGATATATTTACTATTCTCTATTACTCATATTGATACTCGCTTTGTATTATTCTCAAACATTTGAAAAATTCGTTAAATTTCCAATATGACGTCATATTTTCTTTTTAATTCTCTAATGACGAGATATTAATCTGCTTTGTGTACATACACATACTCATACTCCTTGTATTATTGAGAAATCCTTGAAAATTTCCGTTTTATTACCACTATGACGTCAATCATTTTTATTTCATATTAATCTATTTTTCCATTGGTGAAACTTTTTATTTCATTTTCATTTTTCACGTGGAAATCGTTCAATAGAAAATTAATTATTGTAGAAAGAATTTTTTTGTGGATTTTTAATTTTTGTCAACTGCTATAACGAAAAATGTTTAAATTTAATAGGAAAAGGCTGTTAGAAGTTTGGTTTTTTATCTCTTTTTATTAAAATAATACGATTTTTTCAAATTTTTTTATTTTGAGCTTCATAGCTGGTATTCATCTATATATATATACAAAGTTTCAACTCTGTAAGTTACATAGTTTCTGAGAATGGCTCTGTGACGGACAGACAACGGAGCGGGAGTAATAGGGTTTCGTGAGATGAACGAACTCCTAAAAAGCACAAAAATACACAGGAAATAAACAAAATTGTTTGCCTAGACGCGCGGGATGATGCACACACGACGAGAAACAACGCCACACTCTGCAGGAGAAAGCGTGTGTCGCTCCCGTTGTTTCCGGAAAATGCATCGAAGTCACGTGGTTACGCCTATGAAATCCGAGGCAACCGACGAAAACCGAAAAAAAAATTTCGCGGAAAAAATCGACTAAAACCGAAACCAATGACAACCGAAGTCAATGAAAACCAAGGTAATACTGTATTTTCCACTGCAAAACATGCATCCTGCGTCTTTCTCATTTGGTGTACAACCTGGTAAAAAGCCCATCTCAGATGGTACGTCGGAGTGGAATGATTGTTCATCTTCTCTAGACTCGTCTTGAAATAGTTGTTTAAAAAGCTTAGGTCTATTACCAAGCTTCATTTTCGTATTTGAGACACGTTTTTCAACTTTTGACAATTTTGTTTTAACTACTGTTGTATTTTTCTTATCTTTATAACTATTATTGTCTTTTCCATCCTTCTTCGCTGCCATATCTAGTTCTAATTGAGTTTTAAATGGGGCGGCTGTTAAAAAGCTTGATGTTCCGGGTTTCATCCCCTCTATTTGATTTCTTTTCTTTTCTTTTTCTTTTACTTTTTTTTGGCGGATGTAACGACATCGCGAAGGGCAAGACAAATTTGGAGCAGTTTATACTAAGTATTCTATATTATCCGACACGTCATCTTGAAAAAAAAATAACATCTTCACTCCTCAACCAGTTAGCATAGAGATAAACTTACTAACACAGCAATAAATACAACAGTTCAACTTAATACTGAAGTTGGTTAACATCGCTGACGAAAAGGTCTTATAATGAATGGAAATTTTATAAAACTTACCTGCCAAAAACTGCAACAATTGAGAATAAGATTTCATTTCACCGCGTCACTCCAACGACAGATATGCAAACAGAAGTCACCGCAGTACATCATGGGAGTACTAGGATGCCGTTTGGTAGTTTTACGCTTTGTTGCAGCACCATAAGGGACCAGATATTGAAGTTTTCCAGATTGCCCGACGATTCTATAATACCCGAACTTCCTCTACGTATGTTTAAACCTGAAACTTTTCAAAGTAACCGTGAATTTGTTCAAGTTCAGGTGACAAAAATAGTGATAACTCAAGCCTATCTGAAAATTAAGAGATTTGCTAAATAGATATTTAATTATATATTTAAATAAAAAATACTTATACAGTTTTTTAATATCAATAAACAAATTATACTGCTACAGGGTCAATAAATAAATTATAATTTTGTACTGTCAATAAATAAACTATTATACTGTAGTATTAATTTATACTAAGAAGGACACCGCCAAACATGATGCGCACAGATTTTGATGATTTTAAAGTATGTTGTAGGGGTCATACCCCTAACTATTCAGGTCAAAGGTTTCCTTCAAATGGGCTTTAGTTTTCGAGAAATTTCGGGTTAAAGTTCAGCATGCATTTCAAATACCCATTAGTTCGCAAACTTGAACGAGGTCTTCGTGGCTCTGTGCTAGTGCGAGCGATTTGAGAGCCGGAGATGAGGGTTCTGTCCTCTAATGTGACTTTTACCTTTTTTTAATAAATTTAATATATTTTTCTCGTTATAAGTTTTATGCAGAATTATGAATTCTGCATCTTTGAACTTTTTGATATTTTCCTAATAAATTCCATTTACATTTTCGAATTTTTCGTAATAATTTACATTTTTTTTTTTTTTTTTTTTTTGTGCAGTTTTGAAATTAATATTTCACGAAATTCTAAACTAATTTATGTCTAGATTTTGTTTATTTTGTTTATTATTATTTACACTTTATATTTTAATAACCGTTCTAAAATAATACTTTTTTTAACTTTATGAAATTTTAAATAAAATTTTGTATTCTTTTACAATTTATACAAAATATTTTTTATTTCAAATCTTCTAAAGGTATGTATGATTAGGTAATTTCAACAACATATCTTGAAAGGAGTAATAAAATATTAAAACAATAACGCTTATATCCAAGTTTTAGCCAGTTATGTATAGATATATATATATTTATTGTTATTTAAATACATTTAACTGCAAAGTTCAAACTCAACATCATTTTTGATTTGCACAAATAAAAAATAATATATTACAATTAATTTTTTTTAAAAATTCTAACAAGTCAATGCCATACAGAAAAATTCAACTAGAAATGAAAAATCGTTTGTAAATTACAATAGCTATAAAAAACACCTGAAAAAAAATCGTCTGCAATGACTTTTACGGTAATATCAGAAAAAATAAAATTTTCTTTTTATCCATTTCGTTTAATCCTTTGCAGACAATTACCACGTTTTGAAATAATTTCTTTTCCAATCTTAATGCATTTTTTAATATTTATCACAATTTAAGTATTTTTAAAGACAATTACCACGTTAGAAATAATTTCTTTTCCAAATTTAATGCATTTTTAAATATATTTATCTTAATTTAAGCATTTAAAGAATATATAATATGCTAATTTATACATTCTTCCAGTATTGTTAAAACAATTTACGTAAAGAATATATTTAAAGGCGATTTTGAATGCGGAATTTGTTTAGAATATTTTTGCGATATGTATCACACAATTAGTTCCATATTTAATAAACTAAAAATGTCGATGTCGGTAATGATACATATTTCAGTATTTCAGCAGTTAACATATTTCAATATATTTAGAACAAATCAAATACTAAAAGGATACATTATTTTGTAAATTTTTTCTTAATCATTTAAATTTTTTTTAAATAGAAAATGCAGCTAAAAAAATGCATTATTTCATAAATACGATAAATAAATAATTAAATATACATAAATGTAAACAAGAATCATTTTAAAAAGACGAGATATCAAGACTTAAAATAGTTTGTATTTTCATCAACAGAAATATTAGAATAAAAATTGCGCAAAAAGTATAAATTTTCAAGAAAAATTCGAAAATGTAAATGGAATTTTTAGGAAAATATCAAAAAGTTCAAAGATGGAGAATTCCTAAATCTGCATAAAACTTATAACGCGAAAAACATAGAAAATTTATTAAAAAAAGGTAAAAATCACATGAGAGGACAGAACCCTCATCTCCGGCTCTCAAATCGCGCAGAGCCACGAAGACCTCGTTTAATATTGCGAACTAATGGGTATTTGAAATGCATGCTGAACTTTAACCCGAAATTTCTCGAAAACTAAAGCCCATTTGAAGGTAACCTTTGACCTGAATAGTTAGGGGTATGACCCCTACAACATACTTTAAAATCATCAAAATCTGTGTGCATCATGTTTGGCGGTCTCCTTGTAAGTCATTTTTAATACATATTATGTATTATTTATTTAGCTATTTTTAATGGATTTTAGATTGCTCTGTTTAAATAATATATTTTCTATGTTATACTATAATAGAACTAGGATCAATAAAACTGCGAAAGTAGCATAGCTTTCAATTGTGAACAAAAAAGTTTATTCTGAATTTTTTTAATTTAAATTTTTAAATAGTTTAATATATCTATTCAATATTATTTAATATTTAGGTTCACCACAATTGATAAACAGGTCTTTTTTCGTGGGTAATTATGGTGCAAAGAAACTATCTTTACAGAAGCGACAAAAACACCTGGCCATTATACACATTGACTAGAAATATAAATGGACAGCGGACTAGCAACCCTTTCTTGAAGAAAATATGTCCTTTCCTCCAGCAGGTGTGGAGGAAGAATATTCTGCCAAACAGGTTTTTTTCCGCGCCAAACTGTCACGGAAATTCCACAGCTCCCGAGAAGAAACAGAGATTTTTCACTTGCGTTTGAGTTTGTCAAGTTTGAGAAAGGGATTACTGCCAGAAAGCGGCACCCTTTGGCTTATTTTTGGCGATGAAAGGGGAAAGATATATTCTTCAAGTCTGTCGGAAGAAAAGAAAGGAGTCCGCTGTCCATTTATATTTCTAGTCAATGATTATACAGCGTGAGAAAAATGTCTCTGTAGGTGGTCCGAGTGAAGTGTTCCCATAAACAGGAACATTTTATGATCATAATCGATCATAACCTATCTTCCATTTAAAAGGTTTCTGATAGCTCAAAGTCGCCGAGAGCTACGTTGGAGTTCGTAGGTGCTAGAAGCCCGGTTTCGTACGTTCGAGACGGTGGAGCTCTCTCAAATGACGGAGTATCATCCCCTCCCCCTCTGCTACAACCAATAGTGATAGGATTTGGGAATGACATAATTTTCTCATCTTCAGATAGGCCGGGTTTAGTACCTCATATTTTTAATCCCGAGAAAGGAATTAAGGATAGAAATGTTGCCAGACAGAGAGAAGCCTGGAAAGGAGTAACAGCTCAGTGAGGAGCTGGGTTTATTTTCACGGAGAAATACGCCGCTGAAGTCGTGACGTCATCAATATGGCGCTGGGCATAAACAGACTGAAGTGCCCATTGAAATATCATGGACGTAAAAAATAAAATCTTCTAGGAGTAATAATTTTCATATATAAGAACTTTCAGGCACTGTTCTGCAAACTTTAAGGTACGCTTTTCATTATGAATTCCACAAACTTCTGATTTCGTGCTTTAAATTTGAATAATTTATTAAAAAGTCATTAGCTTAACTCCGGTTTGACAAACAACACGGCTGAATTGGTGATATTTACATTCATGTCTATCAAGATATCTCCGTCTCTCTCTATTTATAAGTAAAACTTTTATTTAATTTAAATTAATAATTTTACTAATTTTATATTTTTAAAAATGATTAAAGATATTTTATAATTTATAAATTATTATAATACATAAATTATAAATAATATTTAAATTAAGTATATAAATTATATATTAAATATATAAAATATGATGTACTATAATAATATAAATAAATATAAAATATAATGTATTAAATTATAATACTAAAATGATATACTATATTAAATTAAATATTAAATCAATTTAAACATATTAAATTATTTGTATATTACATTAAATTAATATTATGCATAATTAATACTAATAATAAATAATTATTTATCATTTTAAATGTTTAATAAATATAATTGATATTAATAAATAATATAAAATTTATTATTAATAATCTTAATTAATAATTATTTATTATATATATAAAAGTAAATAATTATTAATTAAAATTAGTAATTTAATGATATTAAATATTTATATATATATATAATTAAATAATAATTATTAAAATTATTAATAATTAATTTTATATTATTTATTAATATCAATTTTATTTATTAATCATTTAAAATGATAAATAATTATTTATTATTAGTATTAATTATTCATAATATTAATTTAATGTAATATATATTTAATTTAATATGTTTAAATTATTATTATTATTATAGATTATATTATAATTTTATATTATATTATTATCAATATTTATAATTATATTAATATATTTATATTTAATATAAATTAATAACATAAATAATAATAATATTTCAAATTATTAATTTAATTTATCATAGTAACATAATTTAATTATTATTAATTAAAAATAATTGTAATATAATAATATGAACTAAAATATTAATTATTTAATAATTATATTTAATATTTCAAAATAATTATTCAATAATTATATTTAATATTTTAAAATAATTATTTAATAATGATATTTAATATTTTAAAATAGTTATTTAATATTAAAAACTATAATTAATATTAATAATAATAAAATATTTATAATTATAATTAGTATTAATCTTAATAAATAATTAATATTGTAAATATAAATAATATCCTGATGATTTATATTAAATTAATACTTTATTAAATTAATAATATATTAAATTAAAATACTAAATTTTAATATATTAAATATATAAAGTATTATAATATGTAAATTATTAAAAATAATCTAATATTTTTTTTAATTTTAATATGATTTTCTCTTTACCTATAATTAAAACATTAAATTACTTATAAGTAAAGAGAGATAAATACATCTTGACAGACATGAAAGTAAACATACCCGATTCACAGACGATGTAAAAAACCGCCATGTTTGTCTAACCGCAGTTGATTTTTTAATAAATTATTCAAATTTAAAGCACAAAATCAGAAGTTTGGTGAATTCATAATGAAAAGCCTACTTTAAACTTTGCAGAACAGTGCCTGAATGTTCTTAAATATGAAAATTATTATTCCTAGAAGATTTTATTTTTTACGTCCATGTTATTTCAATGGGCACTTCGATCTGTTTATGCCCAGCGCCATGTTGAAACGTCACACTTCAGCGGCGTATAACGCCGCTGAAGTCGTGACGTCATCAATATGGCGCTGGGCATAAACAGACTGAAGTGCCCATTGAAATATCATGGACGTAAAAAATAAAATCTTCTAGGAGTAATAATTTTCATATATAAGAACTTTCAGGCACTGTTCTGCAAACTTTAAGGTACGCTTTTCATTATGAATTCCACAAACTTCTGATTTCGTGCTTTAAATTTGAATAATTTATTAAAAAGTCATTAGCTTAACTCCGGTTTGACAAACAACACGGCTGAATTGTTTATATTTACATTCATGTCTATCAAGATATCTCCGTCTCTCTCTATTTATAAGTAAAACTTTTATTTAATTTAAATTAATAATTTTACTAATTTTATATTTTTAAAAATGATTAAAGATATTTTATAATTTATAAATTATTATAATACATAAATTATAAATAATATTTAAATTAAGTATATAAATTATATATTAAATATATAAAATATGATGTACTATAATAATATAAATAAATATAAAATATAATGTATTAAATTATAATACTAAAATGATATACTATATTAAATTAAATATTAAATCAATTTAAACATATTAAATTATTTGTATATTACATTAAATTAATATTATGCATAATTAATACTAATAATAAATAATTATTTATCATTTTAAATGTTTAATAAATATAATTGATATTAATAAATAATATAAAATTTATTATTAATAATCTTAATTAATAATTATTTATTATATATATAAAAGTAAATAATTATTAATTAAAATTAGTAATTTAATGATATTAAATATTTATATATATATATATAATTAAATAATAATTATTAAAATTATTAATAATTAATTTTATATTATTTATTAATATCAATTTTATTTATTAATCATTTAAAATGATAAATAATTATTTATTATTAGTATTAATTATTCATAATATTAATTTAATGTAATATATATTTAATTTAATATGTTTAAATTATTATTATTATTATAGATTATATTATAATTTTATATTATATTATTATCAATATTTATAATTATATTAATATATTTATATTTAATATAAATTAATAACATAAATAATAATAATATTTCAAATTATTAATTTAATTTATCATAGTAACATAATTTAATTATTATTAATTAAAAATAATTGTAATATAATAATATGAACTAAAATATTAATTATTTAATAATTATATTTAATATTTCAAAATAATTATTCAATAATTATATTTAATATTTTAAAATAATTATTTAATAATGATATTTAATATTTTAAAATAGTTATTTAATATTAAAAACTATAATTAATATTAATAATAATAAAATATTTATAATTATAATTAGTATTAATCTTAATAAATAATTAATATTGTAAATATAAATAATATCCTGATGATTTATATTAAATTAATACTTTATTAAATTAATAATATATTAAATTAAAATACTAAATTTTAATATATTAAATATATAAAGTATTATAATATGTAAATTATTAAAAATAATCTAATATTTTTTTTAATTTTAATATGATTTTCTCTTTACCTATAATTAAAACATTAAATTACTTATAAGTAAAGAGAGATAAATACATCTTGACAGACATGAAAGTAAACATACCCGATTCACAGACGATGTAAAAAACCGCCATGTTTGTCTAACCGCAGTTGATTTTTTAATAAATTATTCAAATTTAAAGCACAAAATCAGAAGTTTGGTGAATTCATAATGAAAAGCCTACTTTAAACTTTGCAGAACAGTGCCTGAATGTTCTTAAATATGAAAATTATTATTCCTAGAAGATTTTATTTTTTACGTCCATGTTATTTCAATGGGCACTTCGATCTGTTTATGCCCAGCGCCATGTTGAAACGTCACACTTCAGCGGCGTATAACGCCGCTGAAGTCGTGACGTCATCAATATGGCGCTGGGCATAAACAGACTGAAGTGCCCATTGAAATATCATGGACGTAAAAAATAAAATCTTCTAGGAGTAATAATTTTCATATATAAGAACTTTCAGGCACTGTTCTGCAAACTTTAAGGTACGCTTTTCATTATGAATTCCACAAACTTCTGATTTCGTGCTTTAAATTTGAATAATTTATTAAAAAGTCATTAGCTTAACTCCGGTTTGACAAACAACACGGCTGAATTGTTTATATTTACATTCATGTCTATCAAGATATCTCCGTCTCTCTCTATTTATAAGTAAAACTTTTATTTAATTTAAATTAATAATTTTACTAATTTTATATTTTTAAAAATGATTAAAGATATTTTATAATTTATAAATTATTATAATACATAAATTATAAATAATATTTAAATTAAGTATATAAATTATATATTAAATATATAAAATATGATGTACTATAATAATATAAATAAATATAAAATATAATGTATTAAATTATAATACTAAAATGATATACTATATTAAATTAAATATTAAATCAATTTAAACATATTAAATTATTTGTATATTACATTAAATTAATATTATGCATAATTAATACTAATAATAAATAATTATTTATCATTTTAAATGTTTAATAAATATAATTGATATTAATAAATAATATAAAATTTATTATTAATAATCTTAATTAATAATTATTTATTATATATATAAAAGTAAATAATTATTAATTAAAATTAGTAATTTAATGATATTAAATATTTATATATATATATATAATTAAATAATAATTATTAAAATTATTAATAATTAATTTTATATTATTTATTAATATCAATTTTATTTATTAATCATTTAAAATGATAAATAATTATTTATTATTAGTATTAATTATTCATAATATTAATTTAATGTAATATATATTTAATTTAATATGTTTAAATTATTATTATTATTATAGATTATATTATAATTTTATATTATATTATTATCAATATTTATAATTATATTAATATATTTATATTTAATATAAATTAATAACATAAATAATAATAATATTTCAAATTATTAATTTAATTTATCATAGTAACATAATTTAATTATTATTAATTAAAAATAATTGTAATATAATAATATGAACTAAAATATTAATTATTTAATAATTATATTTAATATTTCAAAATAATTATTTAATAATTATATTTAATATTTTAAAATAATTATTTAATAATGATATTTAATATTTTAAAATAGTTATTTAATATTAAAAACTATAATTAATATTAATAATAATAAAATATTTATAATTATAATTAGTATTAATCTTAATAAATAATTAATATTGTAAATATAAATAATATCCTGATGATTTATATTAAATTAATACTTTATTAAATTAATAATATATTAAATTAAAATACTAAATTTTAATATATTAAATATATAAAGTATTATAATATGTAAATTATTAAAAATAATCTAATATTTTTTTTAATTTTAATATGATTTTCTCTTTACCTATAATTAAAACATTAAATTACTTATAAGTAAAGAGAGATAAATACATCTTGACAGACATGAAAGTAAACATACCCGATTCACAGACGATGTAAAAAACCGCCATGTTTGTCTAACCGCAGTTGATTTTTTAATAAATTATTCAAATTTAAAGCACAAAATCAGAAGTTTGGTGAATTCATAATGAAAAGCCTACTTTAAACTTTGCAGAACAGTGCCTGAATGTTCTTAAATATGAAAATTATTATTCCTAGAAGATTTTATTTTTTACGTCCATGTTATTTCAATGGGCACTTCGATCTGTTTATGCCCAGCGCCATGTTGAAACGTCACACTTCAGCGGCGTATTCTGGAGTATCGGATTAGCTCGGCCTAAGACTTCTATACTAAAGAGCTGGCGCATCATCCGACATTAATATTCCCAAGTGGGAAAGCGTTGGCGCTAGATTTTCCTGTAGGACTCATTTGGCGCATTTATCGCCGTCTTATTTGCTTTGCAGAATTTATCAAAAAGTACGATAGGGAATGAAAGTTTCGAATAAAATACGTACTCTTGATCATTGATTTTCATTGCAAATTGTAGCCTGCATGTTATTTATTGTTCAATAAAATTAGCAATAAATTTATTTACTTTTATTAAGAAAACCTTTGGTTTTACACTGAACATTCATTTCACTAATTAATTATATAAGCAGTGTTGAATTCATGGAGTGACCTGGTATAGTAGTATAGAGTAATTGAAGTCTAGAAACGCACCTCCCTCTTTCGGAACTTTAGCTCCCCCCCCCCCCCCCCCCGGAGAAAAATCTTTCAAACATCGGATACAAGTTTTGCAATTTGGACATCGCAAGTTTTGCAATTTGGAATGCAAATTTTACATTTAACTACTCCCCCCCCCTCTTTTTTTTCTTTGCATAATTTATCTAATTGATTCTTACATATTTCTAAAAGTTTTATTTTATTTGTCCATAGAAAAAATATTATTATTATTATTATTATTATTATTTTCAGAATATTAGCAGCAATTTCTTACCTTAGTGTAACAATTAAAATTTATTCTTCAAGTGTACTTTTTTCCAAAAAATAATGATTTTTTTTTTTTGAGTGTATGGGGTATTTTTGAGTGTTCTTCACTTAACAGTATAATGAAAAAATATTATAATTAATTTCTGATGTAAAAGAATAATTGAAGAAAAATAATATTAAAAATATAATTTCATCTTTTACTTTGGGATAAATATTTAAAACCTTCTATTTAGAGTAATTTTTAAAAAGTTTTCATGTGTAGCAAGTATTCATTACTTTAATAATATGAGAACTGTTCTTTCCAAGAGGAAAAGATAGTATCCAGATATCCTTCTTTATCTTAAACAAATTTATATCTTAAAGTTACAATAAAAATATACTCCATTTCTTAATAACATTTAATTATGAAAATTGTTTAAAATATTTATTTATATATTTTCTTAAATATAACTGTATTTTGATGAAATATTAATAATAAAATTATCTTAAAGCAAATTTAGGGATTTTTTTTTTTTCGAAATTCAAAATAAAACTCATTTATTTGGTGAAAATGAATATGTAGAGAAAAAAAAAGAAAAAAAAAAGAAATCTGTACTTTTTAAAAGAAAAGAAATCTGTACTTTTTAAAATAAATTTCCTTTAAAATATTCTATTTTATATTATAGTTCTTTCGAAAATTCTCATAAATTTTAATTATATATTAATATTCTCAAGTTTTCTATAAAATTTCAGTTAATTTTGTGCTTTTGAAAAAAAAAGTCGGAAATAAACATCGTTTTCCCGAAAATGAACTAGATGGCGCTACGTCCTTGAAATCGCCGTTACCGCCAAGCTGGCGAACAAAAAATTTCGGGAAGAATAAAATCTACAATTAATAGTTAAATTTGGCAATTTTTCATGTTTACGAGGAAATTAAAGCCTGCGGGGATCCTTTCTTGAGAGATTCGTACAATTAATAGCAGAACAACTATCCATAATTAAGCCTTTTAAAGTTAAAAAATAGACAGAAACCAATTCAACGCCATTGAAACACATTACGTGAACCAGTCCAGGGGGAATAAAAATGCCTGACGAGTCAGTCTATATATTTAGTAGCTCTAGCTCGGCCTCGAGCTAACGGAGGGTCTGGATTCAGAACTCTTGAAGATATATTTTATACGGAAACTTTACGTGGTTGAGAAGAGCTTTCAATCATTCTCACTCAACAAAGTCACTGGATACGTGAGATGAGGAAAAACAATGAGAGATCAATAATATCTGAACTTGGTGAAAGTCTAAGCTGAACTATAGTGATCTTCAAGAAAACTGTATACCTCTAGCAGACTTGCCAAGTCTCCGGCTTTTTGGATGCCAGTAATTTAGTACAGAAAATGTTGTTTTATTTAATCAGAGCATTTTGCGATTTAAGAGAAAAACATTTTCTCTAAAAAATTACTGGTGCGCAAAAATCCGGAGACTTGGCAACTCTGCTCTAGGTCAGCGAGTTTCTATTCAAACATTTTCTAAATAACTGGAGAATTTTGTGACAAAACCCAAAGACTGGGTCCTACATCCAAGAACTTTTAATTCCTTTACGAACTATCAATAATAGTCAAAGAACTCACGAAATAATTTGTTTGCAATTTCATTTCTTTAATCAAAATTAACTTTACTCATAATAAAGTTCTGTTTTAAATTCAAATGAAAGCATTTGCACGTCACTCGCTACCCATCACATTTGTGTGGGATGTGTAATTGTTTATAATGGCTATTTTTTTACATTTTTTCTATTATTTTCACATTATTTTTTTACATAAAAGTTTTCTGCTTATACCTGAAATATTAAAGAGGATATACTACAATATTTTAAAATAACAATTATTGTTTATCTTTTCAAATGCAGATAAATGATAGTTTAAAATGTAAAGTTATAAAATTGCGATAACGTTTATTTAGTTTTCCCGTTAGAAATAATTGTTTGCAGAAATGTCGTGAAAGAGTAAGGAACTCCAAGAAAAGTTCAATTCTCAAATGTAAATTATTGTAGAATTATTTCAAGCGCAAAGAAAGAGAGTGTATTTGTTAAAAACCTTTAATTAGTTACATTATTTATGCTCTATCTAAACGTACAAAAGACCAATGCAACAATGTTTAAAATTGTTAAACAAAATCCAATAGATATTTTTTGTTCTTATCATCGTTACTTTTAAGAGAAAAATTTAAATATTTTCCAATAAGCTATACCTGATAAAATGGGAGTAAAATTATTTTTCTGAGCCATAATATATTATACACCTTGGAAAACAAAATTAAAAATAATTAATCAATATTCTTCCCACAAGATGGCAGTTTGATAGATGAGTTACAGGGAGGGAAACCGTTTTTCTGGTAGTAGGTCTATTGTTGCGAGCACAGCTTTTTTGTCATTCTGCGACAGAAGAAAAATAGCCTAGTTTAAGATCTTTGAACAGTTTACTTTCATCTTTTTTTTTCTTTTTTTTTTACATTAATATATATATATGCTGTGCATAAGGATTTTTATTTTAAGAAATGTCACTTTCTTTTGGTTTATGCTTTTCTCGCCGGTTATCGAGAACTGAAGAATGATGTAAGATTTCAAATAATTGCACTTAGATATGGAAATTTTATAAATTTCTGCAAGTTTTTATTATTTTATTTATTTATTTATTTATTTATTTTTAAATCTTCTTAAGCCTTCTTAAGTGTCTTGAGTTTTGGTACAGTAGTTACGCTGGAAAAGAAAATAAACTATTCGGCCTATACTTAAAATATTCAAGAAAGAAATACCCTATGTGTATTTTAATAGAATATATATATTTTTTAATTTTTTAGATATTTTAGATGCAAAAAAAATTGTGATAATTTAAAATAAAATTGAAAATTGATTGTGATATTTAAAATAAAAATAGTTACCGTTTCTCTTTTAAACAGAAACAATCATTTCTTTAAAAAGAGTTAATGAAGTGTAAGAACAATGTATCAAGTGTTTCTCCAGTAAAAATAATTGTTTAAAAATAGTTATGGAATAGTGTTTATTATATATATATATATATATATATATAAAGGAAAGTGCATTTGGAAAAATGCTCCGTGTAGTGCTATGCTTTCAGTGCCATCAGTGTAGTGCCATGTACTGCTTGTTTTTTTCTAAATTTTATGGTTATATTATATTATTCGAATATGTAATATAAAAAAAAATAACTGCATAAGATAAGTTCTGTATAGACCCCGCCCAAAAGTGTCTATACATAGAATATAAAGTTCCTGAAATATGTTTACCCTTTGAGAAAAGCTTTACCTTGAATGATAAATTATTGAAGCATGCTTGAAACGCAAAAATTATGAATAATTCTTAAGATCTTAAGTTTACTTTTAAATATTTCTTCTCTGTGTAGAATCCACACTTCCAATAATTAAAACATTTTTACTCTCTGTAAAGTACCTATACAATTATGCTTGAAACAGTTTGTTTGAAAATTACTTAATAAAGAAAATCCAGAAAATAATTTATTTTCTTATCATCGTAACTTTCAAGAGAAATATTCAAATAATTTCCAATAAGCTATACCTGATAAAACGGGAAAAAAATATCCTGAGCTATTATGCCTTATATACTTAAGAAAACAAAATAAAAAATAATTCATCAATATTCTCACAGGATAGCAGTTTGATAGATGGGTTACCGTTTTTTTGGTAATTTTTCGTCTTTTTCTTTTTCTTTTTCTTTTTCTTTTCTTTTTTTTTTTAGTGTAATTGTTCCTGGTAGTTGTACTGTTGCAAGCACAGCCCTTTTATCATTCTGTGACAGAAGAAAAATAGCTTAGTTTTAGACCTGTGGATAGTTTATTTATGTTTATTATTTTCCCCAGCAATATACGATGTGGATAAGGATATGTATTTTAAGAAATGTCACATTCTCTTGTGTTTATGCTTTTCGCGAATGTTATGGAGGGCTAGGGAAAGATGCAAGATTACAGGCAGTGACAATAAAAATGTTGTAAATGTCTTGAAGATAGTGTTTGTTAACCCTCTGACCGCCGAGCAAAAGAGAAAAATTGTAATGCTGTTTGTGTAACTGTAATTTTTTTAAAATTCTAAAAAAAAAAACATGATGTTTCAAACATGATATAAAAAACTTAAATGTGTATATGACTATAATCCTCGAGACTATTAATCATTATTTAATGTTTTAAAACCACATTATATTTGTAGAATTATGTTAATTTAAATAATGCTAATATTGCAGTGAAACCTACAGCATAGTGAATGGATATATCAGTTCATGGCGGTGAGAAGGTTAATGGTATATGCATGTCTTGCTGTTTTTCTGTAGTAATTGTGTGGGAAGAGAAAAAAAATTATTTTGCCTATATTAGAAAATGCAATCTATCTATATATTACGCTATCGTACATGGCACAGAAATCGCTATTATTTGTTAATTGTTTAATAGCAACAACAGAATGAAACGCATCTCATTGGTTAGATGCTGCCATCTGCAGGAATAAAAGCGAAACAAACAATGATTTCAAATTGTAATTATAATTTGTCAACATTAACAATTAAATAGATAGATTTTTATACATTTTCATTTGAAATATTAATTTTTGTAAGCATTTAATATTTATAATTTAAAAAATACAATTAGCAATAAAAAAATTTAAAATGCAAACAAAGAAATGATTTTTAAAAAGGGATTTTTAGTAAAAGGCGAAAAGTAAGTGTAATAATTTTCTCTGACCGTTTCATTTTTTAAACGTAACTGTTATATTTTTGAAATTTTAGCTCTTATTTATTTATTTTTCTTACAAGTTTTTAGTATAAATAAATATCATTCAGTCTTTTTTTTTTCTATGAAGTCCACTCCACTGTTATATTTTTCAATGACAGTCTGACCGGGCAACGCCGGGCGGGTCAGCTAGTATAGTGATAATTTAAAAGAACAATTATTAATTTTTTCTTTTCAAATACAAATAAATGATTCTTTAAATGTACTCATTATTTGTCAAATGTTTGTGAGCATCTTAATTGCTTTTCCCCTCCCCAGCAATATATGCTGTACATAAGGATATTTTCATTTCAATGATATATCACATTCTTTTGTGTTTATGCTTTTCCCGAATGCTATGGAGGGCTAGGGACAGTTGTAACATTGCAAGTAGGGACAATAAAAATTTAAAAAAAAATTGAAATATCTTCAAGATATTTTTTGCTAATGGTATATTTAAGCAGTCTTGGTATTTTCTGTAGTAATTGTCTTGGAAAATAAAGAAAATTATTATGCCTATATTAAAGAAAGCAATACAGTGGTGATTTAAAAGTATAATTATTGTTATTTTTTTCAAATTAAGATACATGCTTGTTTAAATGTAATGTTAATTTGTCTAATATTCGTGAACAATTGAACATCTTACTTTCGTTGATTTTATCCCCCCCCCCTCAGTAATACGTTCGCATAAATATTTTTATTTAAAAAAAATATCAAATTCTCTAGTGTTTATGCTTTTTCCGAATATTATGGAGTGCTATGGAAAGTTGTAACACTGCAGGTAAGGACAATAAAAATTTAAATTTGGCAAATGTCTTCAAGATATTTTTTGCTAATAGTATGTTTAATTCTTGCTGTTTTGCTACAGTAATTATGTGGGAAAAGAAAATAAATTATTTTGACTGTACTGTAATATAAAAGAAAGATATACTGTATGTGTATTTTAAAAGAATAATAATTTTTAATATAAATCTTTCTTTTGGTGTTTTAAAATTAAGTTAAAACTGATAGTGATATCATAAAAGAATAATTATCTTTCATCTTTGAAACTGAAAAGAAATATATGTTTAAAAAGTATTACTATAAAATATTAAAAACAATTTACCTAGTATTTTTCTGTTAGAAATAATTGTTCTGAAACAGAAAAGTATTCTTGCTTTGGAATAAAAAAAGCATGCACACTCAGAAAAAGAAACAATGCTGATTATGGG
This sequence comes from Maratus michaelseni, assembly GCA_963931845.1. Taxonomy (NCBI): domain Eukaryota; kingdom Metazoa; phylum Arthropoda; class Arachnida; order Araneae; family Salticidae; genus Maratus; species Maratus michaelseni. Next base: position 343,345,299 of record OZ007588.1, on the reverse strand, counting down.
CTACTGGTTATTTACTAAAACTGCTGGTTATATAACATTATTCGACGACGTCATATTAGTAAATGAATGGCACAAGACAGTCTCTGTACTACCACTTAACCTCCCTCCAACGTTTCCCTTCCCATCGTTGTCTGTACTTATATAAAGTATGTTTATTTCTTTGAAAAAAATTAACTGTTTTTCTTAATATTCTTTAATTAATTTCAATTATTTGACTATGCTTAAATATACTCTTCTTACTATTTTAAAAATGTTTACTATGACTAAAATTTATCTACTGCTATTTTAAATATTTTTACTAGACGTAAAATACGTATAGAACAAAGTTCGAAACAACGGTTGTTTGAATATTATTTAGTAAGCGAAATCCAAAAGATTATTTCTTTTCTTATCACTGTTGCCTTTAAGAGAAAAATTAAAATAATTTTCAATAAGCTATACATAAGAAATTCTTTTACTGCGCTACTATAGATTATAGTATAGTTTAGAAAACAAGATAAAAAATAATTAATCAATATTCTTCCCACAGATATTCTTCCCACAGATATTCTTCCCACAGTTTGATAGATGAGTTATCGGTAGAAAAACCGTTTTTCTGGTAGTTCTATTGTTGGGTGCACAGCTCTTTTGTCATCATGTGACAAAAGAAAATAGCCCAGTTTAAGATCTGTGAATAGTTTACCTCCGTTTATTTTATTTTTTCCACAGCAATTTATGCTGTGCATAGGGATTTTTATTTAAAGAAATGTCACATTCTCTTGGGTTTATTCTTTTCTTCTTTATTATTGAGGGTTATGGAAAGATTTAAGATTATAGGTAAGTTAGTGGCACTACAAATAAAAATTTTATAAATGTCTGCCAAATGTTTTTTTTTCTTTTGAATTTGGTGTTTCTGTGTGCATGAAAATAAAATAAATTATTCTGCTTTTACTTAAAATATTAACCTTTTACCCTTGTTGAAGATTGTTGTTTGAAAATAGCGATTGCCTTTTCGACTATCCCTATTTTTAAACAAAATATTGTGTTATATACTTCTATTGCAAATGTTCTAAAAATCCTAATAATATTATAAATCTGATTGTGTGCAAATGTTAGGCTGAAGCCAGCGTCAAAATGGAGCATTTAATTATCCTGTATCTTTGCATATAAGTTGATTATAACCCTCAAATGAATATAGGCTGGTTTTTGTTTATTTTATATCAATATTTTTCTTAAAAATTAAAAATTTCATTATTTTCATACAGAATAAATGGACATTTTTTCGTATATTTTAAAATGGTTGGTTGGTTTGGTTGGTTTGGCCCAAAGGGCCCGGTTTTGCAGCTTATTTTTAAATGGTGAAATTTATTTTTCTGTTGCTAATACTTTATCGTTGCCAATATAAAATAAACCTCTGAGTAATAATTTTTAATCAACAATTTATTTTCAATTGAAAATTTTCCACGTGAAAAATGAAAAGGAAATGAATTATTTAAGAATTAAACAGAATATGAAATGATGTCATATTAGACATAAAACGTGCGTTTTCAAATAGTTGATAATAATACAAAGTGCATAAATACGAGTAAGTATGGAAAGCAAGCGAATATGATGTCATATAGAGAAAAATAAAACAGATTTGTTTTGATGTTGAAATAAAATGATCTTGCGTTATCAAATTATTTGTGATTAATTTATCTTTTGTTTTCTTTTTCTTTTTCACATGAAAGGAATTATTTTAAATGTACGTAATATATGTATTTTAAATGTATGTGTTGTAAATTAAAGTTCTGTGTTTTAAATGAAATGAGTGAATGACTTATATTTTTAATTAATTCAATACGAATGATGGGATAGGTTGGCGATTTATCGTCTGCACACGGCTAACATAAAGATACCGTATTTTTAATTTAAATTTTAAAAAGTAAATATATATATATATATATTGGATGGCAAATGTCAATGATATGCATCGCAAAATTATCCGTATCGAAAATCAGAAAATCTTAATAAAAATAACTATATTTTTTAAAAGAAAGTTGCTTTTCTCATAAAAGCTAAAGATTTAATATGATTGTGTCGAAGTAACAACATTTTTCCTCTATCATTTTCCCACAATCGAAACACATTTGTAAATCGTCGTTTCGAACCGGAATTTAACCCATTAAAGCCTAGCGGTACCATATGGTACCAGATAAGTTTCAACCATTTTATTGTTTATACACCAGTATTTTTTAAAGGAAACATTATCTTTTTTAATGACTCAAAGTTCGGGATAAAATCCAACAAAAATTGCTAATTTAAAAAAACTGGTGTGAAATGTAAGTTTTGCATTTTAAAGACGAAAATAATTCCGGCTTTAATGGGTTAATTTTACATTTCTTTTAGTTTTAAAATAGGAAAAACTTTGTTGTCTTTTTTAAATATAGCTTTTTTTAAAGTTGTTTCATAATAGATTTTTGTAAAGTCTTGTAGGATAAGAAAAATTGCATAGATTTTAAACCAATGTTTAAGTAAAATTACAATATTTTTTAAACTTAAAAAACAACAATGTTATCGAAAAGAAAATCGATTTTACTAACAAATTCGCGTAATGCAAAAGCAAAGAAGAAATCAAAAAGTAATGAATCTTTTCTTCCAGCCGCATTGTGTAAACTTGAACAAGCCAATCGTGCCAATTCATAACATTATAAACGTGAAAGCGCGTTCTATATAGTAGATTTTCTTTTACATATAGGTAGAACATTTCCGAGAATATGAAGGTTAGGGGTCTGTAATTAGGTCCATGGTCAATTTGCGTTTTTTTTTTTTATCAAGTGAAATTTGGCGCAAACTTAAATACATTGTTGTAACCAGATTTGTTTTTTGCGTGGTAAACACTTAATGGTATTTTAGATGATCATTTTCCCGCTCACCTTTGATGTCAACTATGACTGTAAAACATATTAAAAAATATCAGACGATAATTTTCTAATTTTCTTATTGCTTCATATCATGATGTAAATAGACTTCCTGGTTCATACTTTAAACCTGAATTGGTCATGCCATTGTCGTTCAATTTTTATTCCTAATCGTAACCCTAATCGTATCCTATCCTAATCCTGATAATAACTTTAAAGAATATTCTTTGACACGAATATGTAAATTAAATCAGTATCCATAAATGGAATGAATGGAAAATAGAATAAATAGAAATGGCAAAATAAAATAACAAGAAAGTACATTTATTCGACACCTAACCCTAGATAAAGCGTAAAAAATTTCAAGCGCATGAAATAAATCAAAATAATCCTATATATATTAACAAAAATATGTAAATTTAGATCATCAGATTTGTGTCGTCGGTATTTATTTGCTTATTGTGTTCTTGACGCGATAGAGAAAATATCGAGGTTAAATTGGGCAGAATTTAAAGTAATTTTTAGCAAGCTTTATTTACATTTTAGAATCGCCTCAGATTGTTATATCTTTGTGAAATATGTATCAATGTATAAAATCCACAAGCAGTTTGTTCAATATTTACACCACTTAGCGTGAAGCACTTAATTTAATATATACATAAACAAAATAATGTAGTAAGAAATATATAACATATGTCTATGCAAATAAACAATATAATAATGCCCATTTAGCAATGCACACATATACAAATTGTGCACCAAATACCACCTAAAATGCACTGTTGTATAGAAGAATTCTGCCAGTGTTGTTTTTCGTTTTACGAAGAGGATTTCCTCGATTTTCACGATTTTACTGGGTCCTCCCTTTTTCTCTAGTTGCAGTTTCATTTTCGCGATTGTATATATTATTTGGCATGAAATTTCACTTTTTTAAGACTGGGTTATGTCAAGGCCCCTATAGCAAAGAAATACCGCATGGTCTCCTTTAAAATGTGATAAAGCTTTGGTAAATTATATATGTTGTTAATTATCAAGTGAAATGTTTTACTAAATTAATGCATTTATTCTTTTTTTAATGTTACGTGAACGAAGTCACGGGTAACAGCTAGTATACTATAAAGGTTTTGGAAATACTAGTAGCACCAGATTAATTATGAAATAGTGTTAGTGATTAGTGATAAGCTTTGTCTGTAACAGGTCTCACCGAATAAACGAGTTCAAAGGGTTAAAGAAACTTTTTACTGTGATATTGTAAAATAATAATCATTGTTTAGTTTATATTTCCAAATGCAGGTAAATGTTTGTTTAAAAAAATGCTTAAATTGTTATAACTATTTATCTAGTGCTTTCTATTAAAAAATATATTTTTTAAAATTATGTAAATATATATATACAGTGATATCTCACTTATATGCGACCTCTGTTATACGCGTTTTTCACTTATGTGCATTTTTCCCGCGGGGATTTTCCCCCCGAAATAGGAAAACAATGCTAACACTTATTCATTTATACACGAAAACTAAAATGCACCTTTCACTTATGCGCGAAATTTTATTTTCAAGTTGCTTATCTCAAGAATGTACTCTTCCGGTTCTGTCTCTTGGAATGCATTCATACGCCCTTAATCCATTGTTCGGATTCTTCCAAGAACGCGTTCTTTTTCGCTTGTGATTGACATCAAGAGGAGAGAACGGGTTACATACGAAAATGTTGACTTCACTAAAATCGTAGCCAATCGGTGTGGACGGTAAGCACTGCTCGCGGAACAAGCTTTAGGTTTGCGTTACTATGCCATTCGCTTACATACTGTACAGTGTATAAAAAATGGCAAAACGTACGAACTTGTCGCTTTCTTTGAAAATGGTTATCATAAAAAAATTTGATGAAAAATGCTTCGAATCAAAAATAGCGTTAGCTGATCATGGGATGGGTTGAGAAATTTAAGATTAGACATGGATTGTCAACTCGTGTCCTTTCTGGTGAAAGTAGAAGTTATGGTGAAGTGGAATCAATAATGAATTTGTTGAACAATGGAAAAAAGACTTGCCTGATTTAGTTAAAGAGTACGAACCGAAAAACATTTACAATTGCGACGAAACTGGACTTTTCTATCGAGTAATGCCCGACAAAACTTTGGCGTTTAAAGGAGAACCATGCCATGGTGGAAAAAAGTATAGAAAGGTTAACTGTGTTGCTGTGCTGCAATGCCGATGGTTCGGATAAACTGCCTCCACTAGTCGTTGGGAAATCAAAGAATCCCCGTTGTTTCAAAAATGTAAAGAAACTTCCGTGTGATTAAAGTAATAAAACGGCATGGATGACTTCGGGTATTTTTCTGGATTTCCTGCACAAATTTGACAGTAAAATGGAAAAAGAGAAACGAAAAGGGATCCTATTTATGGATCAATGCCCAGCACACCCAAAAGATCGTCCGCCTCTCAACTATACAAAAGTTGTATTTTTCTTGAAAATTCCACAAGCAAACTTCAACCTATGGACCTGAGCATCATTCGTTGCGTGAAAGTGCAGTACAGTAAAAATTTAATCCGCCGTCTTCTTGCTGCTATAGAAATGAAACGTTCGGTGAAAGATGATTTGAAGCAGATCACTATCCTTGATGCTATTCACGTGGTGTGATCGTCCTGGACAAACATTACTGACATCTCTATCAAAAACTGTTTTAAGAAAGCAGGATTTCTGATCCCAGAAGAAAAGGAATGTGAAGACGATAAAGAAACACAAAGCGAGGGCGATGTAAGCGAAGATGATTGGAATGCTATATCTGGCGGACTAGCTTCGTGTACATTCTCCGAATTCGTGGATGTCAACGAAATCTTAATTACAACTGAGATGCGGGATATCAGCGATATTGCAGCGGAAATTGGCAACAACAAAGACGAAGATGTGGAAGACTATGAAGGAGATACCGCAAAAGTCCCCCCAACCCACACCACAGCATATGAAGCATCGGAAAATTTGAGGGAATTTTTTTCAATTTAATTCCGGACGCGAAATAAATTTTTCGTACTTAGATGAACTTGAAAAGGCTCTAATCGAAATTCCCGGAAACAAAAACAAACCGTTATTGATGACTTCTTTGTAAAGAAAATATAATTTAACAAAAGTTTGGTACGTATGTAACAACTTTGAATTTTTACATTTTTATTAAATTACCATATATAAACGGAAATTATGCGCGTATTTATTTATTAGTGTATTAGTTCTATTAGTATTAGTTATGTTAACTTTTCACGTTTAAGCTTATTTTATGGTTTTTCACTTATGCGCGAATCTCACTTGTGCGCGAAAATTTCGTTGTCCCCTTTTGTCGCGCATAAGTGAGAGATCACTGTATATCAAAAGAAATGTATGAATTTAGTCTCATATTTTATAGTATGATAATTGATATTTTAACCAAAATGTATTTGTAGGTTTTATCCGTCTATCTATCTATCTGTCTCTATATGCATACGCGCACGCGCGCACACACACACACATATATTATCTAAAGTCATGTCAATCAGTAGACGAATTGCATGTTTGAACTATGTGTTAGGCCACAGTAGTATTTGTTCCTGGGGCTTCAAATTTTCTAAATTGGTCTCTGAAATTTACGAAAAGACCAAACTTCTCCAATAACTATTATAAAATTATTTCAAACGCAAATAAACAAAGTGCTATTGTTTAATAGCCTTTATTAAGTTACTCTATCTGAAAATGCAAAATACTGACAGAACAACCGAAAGATAAGTAAACACCGAAAGATAATTTATTTTCTAATCATCGTTACTTTCAAGAGATAAATTCAAATATTAGATAAGCTGTATCTCATAATATAGAAAAAAAAATTCTGAGACATTAATCATGCATTATATTAGAAAAAAAATCAATATTTTCCCCACAAGATAGCAGTTTGATGCAAGAGTAACCTGGGGGGGGGGGTTCTGGAGGTCCCATTGTTGCTCATTTGTCATTTTTGTAAGAGAAGAAAAATAGCCTCTTGTTTAAAATCTTTGACTTTGGCTTTATCGCAAACACACATAGCAATTTTCGAAATTATGAATCTACCCAATTCAAAACTTTCGCCATTTACAAGAAAATAATATTTCAATAAGTGAAAAGAGTCCCTTTAAAAACACAACAACAAATATATTTATTCTTTCACTTTCGAGCCGATACACATTCCACAACGCTTTTTTCTCACACAGCTTAGAAAGATACATCTACAAAAATATGTCCTGTTAGTAGGAGCCAAGAATACATTTAATCAAAGAAACCACAATATAGTGTTGCCATTTCTTATTTCTTTAGATAAATACTAGTATAATTCGATTCAATTCTAAATTGCGTTCTTGGCGTTCTTTTTAAGTCTTTCCCAGTAATATATGCTATGCATAAGGATTTTGATTTTAAGAAATCTCACATTCCCTTGGGATTAAGCTTTTTTTTGGGGCTGTTATTGAGGACTATGGAAACATGTAAGGTTTCCAGTAATTGCACTAGAAATATGAATTTTATAAAGGTCTGCAAGATTTTTACTTTCTTCTATCTTTACAAGAAGAAAGTATTGGATTCATGAAAATTTTAGACTTCCGGTTTTCGACGGATTTATACGTTTTAGAAGGTCCTGAACACGATTTGACTATTTTTAGAAAATGTCTGTCTGTGAGTCTGTCTGTCTGTATGTGACAAAATTTTTGTGGGCGCTCTATCTCAAGAACTAGTGCTCGGAATTTAATAAAACTTTATATTCAGTTAGTCCCTGATATAAATTGGTGCTGATTAGTTTTTGGTAAAAATTGCCCAGCAGGTGGCGTAGCTATGCAGCATTTTTCGCGATTTCCGCAATAGCTCTATCTCAAGAACTAATGCTCGGAATTTAATAAAACTTTATATTCAGTTAGTCTCTGATATAAATTGGTACTGATTAGTTTTTGGTAAAAATTGTCCAGCAGGTGGCGCTGCTATGCAGCATTTTGCAGGATTTACACTATTTTAGCGATAGTCAAAGTCATATCTCAAGAAATAATGCACGAAATTTAATAAAACTTGAGTTTTAGTTAGACCTTGATATAAATTGGTGCTGATTCTTTTTAGTGTATGCGAAACCTGTGTGAGATAGAAGAAAGTTTTGGGATTGACACATCCGACTAGTTTTGCTTATGTAATTTTTAAGTCTTGCTATTTTGTTATAGTTGGCGTGCGGGAAAAAAACATATTATTATGACTATACTTGAAATATTACGAATTTCAGGAGGAAGTACTGTGGTATTTTAAAAGGATAATTAATGTTTGTCTTTTAGTGTGGAGATAAATGTTTGTTTAAAATGTAATATTATAAAATTGTAAGAATAATTTATTTAGCGTTTTTCCGTTAGAAATAATTGTTTGCAGAAGTGTTGTAAAATAATAAGGTTTAAGAATTAAAGATAATGAAAAAGCAATCATTCAAAATATGCTTACTTGTATAAGATTCTTAAATGGTATATATTATCTGCAGACTGAATACAAAGTCTTTGCCATTAAATATTCGACCATGAAATATATACACATAAACTTCAATTTTGAAACTAATCCGTCATTGAATTTAAATATCTTTATCAATCTGTTGATGTATTTGTTTTCTTTAACTAGAGGGCTCTGCTCCCTAGAAGCTATGCTCGCCAACCCCCGTTCAGACACCACATACTCTAAAAACACGCTAATTTGATCTGCTTTAAAAAGATTACAGAATTTAGAATTATAATTAAACGATCAGTAGTTAAACGACAGTCTCCAGTAATCGGGTTTTGCTTTGGCTAAGGGATTTTAACGTCAAATCAACTGCTGTCGAGACATCTTATGGCTGTTTTCGCGATTGATTAAATAAAATCAGTTAAACGTTTTAAAATCAGCTTATATAAAATGCCTAAGTAAACAATTTCGCTGCCTCACAGAATTTTATAACGATGCTATAAGAAAATTGTTTTTAATAAGACATTTTAAATGTATCATTTCCAGTATGACGTTATTTTTCACCAACTTTTTCTTCCCATTTTAAAAATTAACGTAAAAAGTACAATTTTTAATTGAAAGAAAATTTTATTATTTGCGCTGTTTTAATATTTGCAACAATAGGTAAATAGATTTTTTCGAAATAAATAAATCTCTCGTGTAAATATATTTTTAAATTAAAACTGTTTGAAAATATTATTTGTTCATTTTTAATATGGCATTAATTTTCCCCATTTACTGATTTTAATGCACGATCATTTAATTATTATTTTTTCTTCCCATTTTTAATATTAACGTAAAAGAACAGTTTTTAATTGAAAGAAAATTTTATTATTTGCGCTGTTTTAATATTTGCAACAATAGATAAACAGATTTTTTCGAAAAAAATAAATCTCTCGTGTAAATATATTTTAAAATTAAAACTGTTTGGAAATATTATTTGAGCATTTTAAATAGGGCGTAATTTTCCCCATTTACTGATTTTAACAAGCGATCATTTAATTATTATTTTAAAGTTTGATTTCTGTTTTCAACAGTCATGTGGTAAATACATTTTTAATTGAAAGGGAATATTATTATTTGCGCTATTTTACAAATTAGCAATAATGTAAAAAATAGCCTTTTCGAAATATGAAATAAATCTTTATTGAAATAATGAAAATTTGAATAAAAAATAAAAACAAAACAAAAACCCTAAAAAAAATTTGCCAAATTAAAATAATAATTGCAGATAACACACCACAAGCTTGTCAAATATATGCCTGGAAAATATGATTAAATTATTACGCATAGTTTTTGTTCCTATAAAACTTTTTTAACGGAACTATTTTGACCGACTTCAGCATTAAAAATCTCTTAAAACAATTCTTCGATTTATAAACCGTCTGCTTCAGCGTGTTTATCGAATATTTCACTTTAAAACTATCAATTTTTCTATTTTTATATGCAATAGGTTTCTTAATGTTAGCCTAGAAAAACCTCCGCCAAAAAAAAAAAAATAAATAAATAAATAAAATAAAAATAAATAAATAATAATAAAAATAAATAAATAATAATAATAAATAAATAAATAAATAAAAGATGATTTATAGCGGTGATAGTGTTAATTACATTTTTTTAGAATAGAGAAATTTTATTTAAGCTTTAAAATCATAAGTAATTGATAGAAATTTAATATTGAAATATTGTTTTCTGCAGAGTTTATTTGTCGCTAATTGTTTGTTCAATGTTACAAGTGTGTTAATTGTGCATATTATGTGATATAAACTTAATATAATTAGTCTCATTCTTTTACCTGATGCTTATTTTAACACACCTAAGGATTTTACCTCTTGTTTTCTATTACCATTTATTATTTAACCCCTTAAGCACCACGACGTACGTGCGTACGTCATGAAAACCTCTATCTGTAATACCAGGACGTATGTGCGTACGTCCAGGTTGCCAGTTTGCCCTTTTTTTAAATTCAAAATTTTGAATTCATACCAGAAAGTGATAGTAGTATTTTGTATTTTATATAATGACAGACTTTTAGTGATTGCATAAATTAAAATTATTCTTTTAGAATTTCCGATATAAATTTTGTATTTATAAATTTTTTTGCATTTTTGACGAAATTTAACATAGTTGGTATTCATCATACTGTCACTAAATTGAATATGGTACTTAAGGGGTTAACTAATACTCTGCCAAAAAGGCTCGCTCTTCTTTTCAGAAAAAATATACTTTTATTTTAAAAATAAAAATAAAACATTTAAATTTCAAAAATTAACTGAAAACAAATATTCAATTTTCAAAACGCCCCCATTAAAAAGACAAAAAAATTAGAATAGGAAAGAGAATTACATAAATTTCTAGAATTTTCGACCTTTCATTACATTTAAATTTCTGTGCAACTTTTCTGGTTATTGTCATATTTCTGAATTTTACAAATGTTTTTGGCTATTTATAGAATGAGACATACTGTTTTTCACTTTGCAATATCTAGCTTATTAGCTAATCACTTTGCAATATCACGTGGAACTTTTAAAGAATATATATATGTATATATATATAACTCACTGTCTTGAACTTTATTTAAACAAAAAAATATATGAAATTTCTAAACTGGGTATTACTAACTTTAGAAAATTAATAAATCTTCAAATGTACCACAGAAGGAAGCGAGTTATTTAACCGAATGCTTACGCTTCTAAGTATTCTGTAGTAGTGACAGGGAACAAGTTATCAATATCTGTAAGGGGCGGCGATATTCAAATTTTTCGGGGTTGAGTATTAGCATGTTACCTTCCTCACAAATTAAACATCTTTTCCTAATCCTTTGAAAAGCTCAATGCCTACACGGAAGATGAATGAAACCGATTCTCCCTGAATTAGCCAGATTTCTAAGCATTATAGGAAACAGGAATTTCTGTATCCCAGGAAGGGGGGGAAATTACACCGTCGGTTTACATTAATTTTGATGGTCGTGCATCATAATTCACGCCGCTTTAAATCCTTAATACTTTGTGCGTCTGAAACCGTAAAATTTCCCCCGAATAAAGATTAATTGATCTTCTTTTGATTTAAATTTGGATTCAACTCAATCCATCTAGTAGGTGTAAATCCTTATCAATGGCATCAGCTTGCATAGAGCCAAAACAAAGTTATCGTGTATTTTTAAGATTTCTACATTCACTATAATGTTACATTGATAATAATTTTTAAAGTTAACACTAGGATTATATTTGATGCAAGAGCAGTTAATGTCGATATTTGGTTTTTGAAAAAAAGAAAAACAAAAGCGTTTTTTATTTCCAATCTCTCTTGACACAATTCTATCTTATGTTTTAAAAAATGTAAAGTTACTGTATTTCGACGTATTAGATAATTTGCAATTAGGTAAATTGGAATTCTGATAAATGAGTATGGTAAATGTCTGGAGGTAGAGAGTGCCTGATTACCGAAGGGGCAAAACTCCCACCAGTATTTCTAAATAATAATCGTCGCCTTATTTAAACATAGCTTCTATCAAAAATAAATGTTCTTACAAAGTGTTGGAAGTTTGTTTCTGCTGAAATTAGGTCTTGTCTCCTTCCTATTTACCGGCTAATGGAACGGGGAATAGGTTATTAGAATCCATTATGAAATGAAACAAAGGAGCGTGAAATTCACCAACTTAAACGTACTTTTTTCTTTTTACTTAATTTTATTATTTTACTTCCTTTTTAATAAAATATTACTCAATTAAAAGTAGGTAAAGTTCAGTTTTATTCGATTAAAATAGATACATAAAAGGGACAACACAAAAATATGTATACAATTATTAATGATCGAATACTTCATTGTCAATTGCAAATTTTATAAGTAGTATGTAATGATTAAATTGAGATATTTTCATTCTAGCATTAAATGTTTGAAGATATCTTTAAACATTTAAACAAAATCATCTAGAATTATTGCAACACAATTTAAACCACAGATTTTTTTTTTCATATGAGGCACATTAATTTTGTTCTAACATAGAACAATTATTGATGATCGTGTTACGTGTTAGGTAGCATCTGGTGATGTTTAAATATTAACTATGTTGTAGATGCGTGTAGTGTATGGTGTAGTGTGTTACACTCAGATTTTTGATATAAAAATACACATTTACTGGAATTTCAAACACGACTGAATCATAATTACTGTGAAATATACCATCGAAATTATTTCTAAATCAAAAGTTAATTGAATGTGGATGTTTAACTTACAGAAAGAAAATAAGAGTTTCTGAAAAATTCGGAAAGAGAATACCAGAAAGAAAATAAGAATTTGATAATTTCACATGATAATTTGACATGATATTTTGTATTAAATTAAGCATGCATCTTTTTACGATTTATTTAAATTAAGCTTTTGAACGAACACCGAACTGAAAAAAAAGCTGTTTTGTGTGATGATACAAAACCCCGTTATATTTAAGGGAACGAAACCCGTAACTGATATTAAATATTTTATTTTAACTGAACTAAAAAAACAAAACAAATTACAGTTCGAAGACTTTGTTTTTATCTGACACCTATATAAGAAGAAATGTAGTTTCTTAAACTACAGCATAAACCTTACTAAACATTTTCGGGAATTTAAATCGTATAAATTCAACAATAATCTGTAATTGATAAAAAGATTAAGTAAAATGTCAATATCAGATTTATAAAAATCTACATAGAACTATTTTAATAGTTACAGTAAAGTGTTTCCATATTACAGAAATTAAACAGACATTAATAATATAATTACCTTTACCATGCTATTTTATCTACATATTCGTTATATTTAAGGATAAGGAAATGAAAATAGGAACTAAACTGAAATGTTTTATTTTAATTGAACTGAACTAAAATAAAAAAAAATATTACAGTTCGAAGAATTCGGCATCTCTGTTTTTTACATATATTAAAACCTCCAATCTATAATTTTTACTAAACACATAGTAAAACAGTTTTATAATAAAGGAACGAAGCATTATAGGAATAATTAAATTGTATTGAAAAATGCAAGTGAAATCAGGCTAGTCGTATATATTTCGTCTACTTTCTTCGGCGATTTCCATCTGAGATTTTATTTATTTTCTAAGATTGGTAGCATCCAACTTATCTGTTTCGCCTATTTTGGAGACTAAATTTGTTCAAGACAGTCAGTTACAGATATATTCTGAAATGCTTTCATATATATAAGATATATAAATTTCTCGTGTGAGATACTGCTGTGTAACTAACCAGAAAAATATAAACTACAATAACAAAATACATAGATGTTTTACTAAAAGTTTTAAAAAAAATCTTAAATAATATTCTAAAACATTCTTTTATAAAATTTGTTTGCTTATTGTCCTATTTATCGTCTCACCTGAGTGGAGAATATTACTTTTTGAGAATATTATTTAAACATAATTTTATTATTATTCTTTTTCAATTTACATGTATTACTTTCTCTCTTAAAACGAAAGAGTGGATTTGGCTTCTCAGAAAAGAGCTGTAATTTATTGGATCGTGAATAAGTTGATTTTTAAACGTTTCACTCATCTTGATTTGAATTTTTATTTTTCTAATGCACTCCAGAAGAGAGAATACTAAACAACTCATCTCGATAAAAAAAAAGCAATCATTGGCGAGTTGAAATGCCAATGCGGCTGACGTGACCATTCGCTGAGCAGACGACAGGCGTGTGACGTCATCGAGTGGAGGCAAGCATTTCGCCTTACGTTGTAGACCATCGAAGTATTATTCGCGTTGTTCAAAGGGGCAATTTTAAAGAAGGAATACTTGAAAAGGTACGAATTTCTGCTGTTTTAAATAATCTAATCATGTTTTTTGTAATAATTCTGTTTTATATTTATTGTTATTTTATATATGGCGTGATATTTTTACTTTATATCAATATTTTTAACAAATATGTCTTAACCCTAACATTTAGGACTATTTACACGAACGAACATTTAGAGATCTTTTGAGTTGGAAGGATAAATATTAAAAAATGCTCTAAAATATAATTATACAAATCCTTTGCCTCTCATTTTAAGTTTTTTTAATATTGTTTCAATAAATATGATTTATAAATAGCTTTTAGTAGCAATTTAATCTTTTAAAGAAAATGTCTCGGTGGTACTGTGCGTTTGTTTATATACAGGGGTCGATGCAGGTTTTTTTTCTTGGGGCCCATGTTGTGAAAAGTAAAGGTTATTTTTGTGAAATTTATTATATTTTTGTGAAAAATAACATTTTACAACGAAAGTTGAAATCCAGTTAATCAAATTCGAAACAAGCATTTATAAATAAAAACTTTTTTAAATCCTTTTGTTGAAGTTTTCCGCTCTGGTGAACTTGTTTGTTTACGAATTACACATTTTAAAACATCACAAAATAATAAATAAATAATAAATAGTAAGTTTTTATGGAATAGAATTTTGTGAAGGGCCCCTTTTAATCAAATTGATTTTTGTGAAGGGGCCCATTTTATTAAATAGATTTTTGTGAAGGGCCCTAAACAGGCCCCAAATTTTTCCTGGATCGACCCCTGATATATATATTTTTAATGATGTTTCAGAACTCTAACTTTCATAATACTATAAATTGGAAATTGACTTGTCTGACTTTAAAAATATTGTTTTAAAGTAAACAAATTATATATTTTTTTTAATTCTCAGTCTGAAGAAATTTTTTCTGGATATTTTTATTGACCTGCCTTGTTTTTCGAATGCGCATACATAAGTTTTTTTTAGTCATTTTATGTTGCTGAGAGTTAGATTATTTGAAATGTATCTCAAATATATAAGAAAAGCTTTAGAATATCTATTTCATGTTGACGAAAACTTTTGAAAAGTAGCTTTATTAGTATATGTACTATTTTTCTAATATTTTAAAATAAATATACTTGATTTGTGAAGCTGTATAAGTCCCATATTTTTTTTTATCATGTGTTGTTAAAAATAAGGTAAATATCTCCATTCCCGTATATTCACTGTGTGAATATTCCTAAATGGTATTAGGATTAAAACATTTAATGATAATATTGATATAAACTGAAAAATATCATGCAATATATCTAATAATATTGCATAGAAAACATAATCATTATATATATTAAAAAAACCCATGATTAAAGTATTTAAAAACAGCATAAATTCTTATCTATTCAAGTATTCCTTTAAAATTCTCTTTTTGGATCAGGGGTGGAGGGGTGTGTGTGTGTGTGTGTATATTTCAAGCAGCTCAAAAACAACAACAAAATAAATAAATATAAAATGTCACTCTTCACTTAATTGTTGAATGTACACATAATGTATACATTCAACATGCAACTTACTTTTTTTTTTTTTTTTGAAAAAAAAAATATAATCTGTATCTGTTTATGAAATTTATTATTTTACAATAAAATATTACATCTTTACCATGAATTTCAACTCCCCTTCCCCTCCTTTCTAGAAAAGAACTTGTATTTCGGAAGCTATAAATAATAAAATATATCAGAGGTATAAATAATAAAACATAATTTTTATAGAGTATAAAATAAGGTAGTTATTTACCATTATTTTTATTTGAAAACGTGGCAAGAATTCTGTGTTATTTTGAATTTCGTAGATAAAAATAAATCAAAGGTTACTGACTTTCATTTTAAATGGCTTGATTTTATTTAGTCAGTTGATTAGAAAGTTTTTTTTTCTGTTTTTTTTGTGTAATTTTTAATTGAGTTGACTTCTCTCAAGAATGAGTTTATTAGAAATCACCCAAGGGGTTTTGGATTAACTCTTAAATGAGTTGATTTCATTCATGTATGAATTGGTTACCAATCGCTCAAGAATTACTGGAATAAATCTCATTTCACTCAAGTTTGAATTGAATATAAATCACTCAAGTGCTACTGGATTTAATCTTCATTGATTTGATTTCACTCAAGTATGAGTAAAATAGAGATCACTCAATCATGAGTTGCTTAAAAACAACTCGTTCACTCGAGTTGTTTCAACTCTTCATGAGAAGCTCACTTTCAAATCGTGAGATGAGCGGATTTCGGCTCAACTTGAGTTATTTTGGCTCTTTCGTTTTAAGAGAGTTTATTTTTGCACTGCAGCATTCCTTTAATAAATTAGTCGGATGTGTTAATCCCAAAAGGTTCTTCTATCTTATATAGGTTTCACACACACCAGAAACAAATCAGCGCCAATTCATATCAAGGTCTAAAAGAATTTGAAGTTTGATGAAATTCCGTGCATTAGTTCTTGAGATATGACTATCTCTAAAATCGTGTAAATACTGAAAAATGCAGCATAGTAGCGCCATCTCTTGGGGGATTTAATTCAAAACCTAATAAACAACAACTTATATCAACGTCTAACTGAATCTGAAGTTTGATGAAATTCTGTGCATTAGTTCTTGAGATATAGCTATCGTGAAAATCATGAAAAAAGTAACATAGCAGCGTCACCTGTTGGACTGTTTTCACCAAAACGTAATCACTGTCTATTTATATCAAGGTCTAATAGAATCTGAAGTTTTATGAAATTCTGTGCATTACTTCTTGAGATAGATATAGCTATCGTGAAAAATGTAGCATAGGAGCACCACCTGTTGGGCGATTTACACCAAAAACTAATCAGCACCAATCTATATCAAGGTATAACTGAATGTAAAGTTTTATTGAATTTCGTGCATTAGTTCTTGATATAGAGCGCCCACAAAATTTTTGTCACATACAGACAGACAGACATTTTCTAAAAACAGTCAAATTGTGTTCAGGACTTTCTAAAACGTATAAATCCGTCAAAACTATTCATGAATACAATACTTTCTTCTCGTAAAGATAGAAGAAAGTAAAAAAAAAATGTATGGAGGTGGCAAATTTGCTGGACTGCGTAACAGATCATCTAACATTCTGGAGAAATTACCAGTTACCTAGAAGCAAATTAAAATGAATATGGGAACTAAATGTAATGAGGTAAATTCATAAGATCCTCAAAGTTATTGTTGCCACTCATCCTACCCTTAAAAATATCATTTTTGCATTTTAGCTTTTCAGATTTTATTGAGTGAAAATCCTACCAGTTTATATGAAATTGGGAGGAGAAAGATAAATGCGAACCAGAGTTTTTCAAAGAAACATAATTGATGTTTTGTCTAAATGTTTCAGATATCTAGTGAAGTTTTCTGTTTATTTTAATTATTATTAGTAGTAGATTCAGTAGAAAATCATTAAAAATTATGAAAAAATAAAATAAAATAAAATAAATAAATAAAATAAAATAAACGCTGCAGTTAATGGCCGCAGATGGGGAACAACATTTTCTGAAAATTGCAGATGATAAAAGGGAAAAATAATCAGACGAGGGAATAAATACTTGGTGCAAAGATACAGATTTAGATGCCGATTAAATTAGCACGTTATTTTATTTACTTTTCAATTTATATTTTGTGTAATATAGATTGATTTTAGTTACACCATTGATTTTAGCTTACTTTTAATTTTAAAGCATAATTTGTTTGGTAAATTGACTTAAACATTTGTATTAAAAAACAATCATAAGATATACTCATATTTTATTGTTTTGGAGTGTTTGAATTTCCCATTTCCGTAAAAAAAAGCTTTAAATAATTTTGTCATTCGATGTGCAAATGTGCATAGTTCCAATCAAGTCCGGGTCACTTTAAGAATCACCCACTTGTGAATTAAATCAGTAACAATAGGTAGATCCCAAAATGGATTAAGAAGGTATAGTGGCCAAAATTAGAGTAAGTTCAAATATAGCGTAAGAAGTATTTCGATTGCAAATTTGAAGTAAAAAGTCATTTTTTAAGTTTTAACGGAAGTCTGTTACATACTTTTTTTTAACGAGTACTTGTTTTTTTTGTTTTTTTTAAATACTATATATTTGTGTACTTTATGCATCTCAGTAATGTACTGCGCTCTTTTTACGCACTCATGTGGTCATCTTTTGTTAGAATGTTCACATTCTGATGTACAATAGAGGTAAAATTTTCCTTCCTACAACCAAATTATATCAAACGTGCAGTGTATTTAATTTGAGAAAACTGTATTGAAGTATATTTTATTCTTTAGAATGACTAAAGTAACAATTTGATAATTTTACAATGAAAAATCACAAATATAATACATAGAAAAATAATTTATTAGCAGAATTACAAAAATTAAGGTTGATCCAAAGCTTTTCTTAGACTTATAATTTATTTGAATTTTCATATACAAGTCACTTCTCATATCGAGAGCAGTATTTCTCTGTTTTTATTCATTCTGACATTAATATAGATAACTAAAACGCAGGTTATTCTCCAAAATCATTTTAAGATTTCTTTAAAATTATAATAATCTTATTCTATTAAAACGTTAGTTTTTTTTTCTTGCAGAAGAAAATTCAACATCGTTTTCAAAGAAAATTGTTAGATTACATCCATATACCCATTTATTACCAGAATGGACGAAAATAATATTAATTAAAGGCTTTTCTTTTACTTATCATTTATTTGTGTTTTCATGCGAAAGTCGGGGCTCATATCGTGAGTAGTACTTCTCTGTCTTTATTCATTCTGACATTAAGGTACAAAAAGACATTACATTCAAGACATACAAAGACATACAAAAGACATTCATTCTGATATTAAAGTACCAAAGCGCAAGTTATTCTCCAAAATGATTTTAAGATTTCTTTAGAATTACAATCCTCTTATTTTACTAAAACATTAGTAATTTTTATCGTGGGAAGAAAATTCAAAATTGTTTTCAAAGAAAATTGTTAGATATATCCATATATCCATTTACTAACAGAATCAGTGAAATAATGCAGGTCCATACCTTATTTCTGACGTAACATCTAGTCTTCATTACGCAAATCTGTTTCCAAATCGAGACTAATACTTCTCTGCCATTATTCATTCAACATAAAGGGTTCGACGGCACTTACAAAGGCTAGATATTCCCATGATGTTCATTTCAGCTAGCATAACGGGACAGGGGGAAGGGGGAGGGGGCGAGGGTCTAACATTTAATGTAAGCTACCTGAGACTTAGTTATAAATCGCAATCTACATGTTAATAAGTACCTAACGCGAACGAGAAATCTGCATAGGCAATCAGCTTAATAAATCTCAAGTTAATATGTTCGGCAGAGAGAGAAGGATTTGGAAGTGGTGTTTTATCTAAGTGACAAAGGGAGAGAATGCATGCCTTGAACTCACTGTTGAAGCTCACACATTGTCAGTTCAGTGAATACATACGCGTTAGGTGATATCATAAATCATGCTGGTGGGATAGTAAAGATGTTTATTCATCTGTAGATCTGTCTACATTGTTGCGAGTGCAGACAATTAAAGCAATACTTGCCATTGATGTATCGAATCCAAAATGACTTTAATTAAAGTCTAAATGTATGTAAGCCTACAAATGAAATGTTCAATACACAATATTGTTCAATTAAACAATATACAAATTTTAAAAGAACTATCTATTATTTTTACATTGCTATTTATTTATTTTTTAAAATTTTAATTCAACCATATCTCATAGTCGATCTGTTATATTTACAAAAGAAATGAACTACACACACACACACACATATATATGTGTATGAATGCGTGTGTGTGGGAGAGTGATTTGTGATTTTTATTTAAAAAGTAATGTTTCTTTGACAAAACACTCCGAAATTATTTTACAAAAAAGGAGAACAATACGAAATTACGAAGGATGTGAAAGATACGATCAATTGACGTCGTTTACTTCCGATATTTAACTTTTGACATATAAAGCATGTAAATAGTTAAATGAGAAAGCATGTATACTGAAACTGATTAAAAGGCCAAAAACGGAAATTTTTATTAACTAAGATATAGCAATGAATCAACGCATGTGCATAAAGTAAACTAGTATGCTGTGACCACCATAAAACTTTCTTCTATATTAATCTAATATATTAAGTGAAATACGCTGTTACACACCAACAACTGTGAAGTATAGTTTTTCTTTGAATTTAACTCAGAAGCTTTGAAGAAACAACTTTGAGTTATTTCTTTGAATTTAACTCCGGAGCTTTGAAGAAATAACTTTGAGTTATTTCTTTGAATTTAATTCGAAGTTACAGTGATCAGCAGATTTCTTCTCAATAGAAATGAATAAAACCCCTGACAGAGTCAATATATATGTTACGGTCAATATGATTAATCCGGTCATTATTAATAATAACAGGTTATTATTAATAATGACCGGATTAATCATATTGACCTTAACATATATAAAACTTAAAATGGTGGCTAGCTCTGCTTTACCCGACCCTACACAAGGAAAACTGAGACACGGCTATAATGTTCATCGCAAACAATAACATAGAAAGGCGTCTATTAAGTGAACATATCCAAAATTCAATTAACATAATTTTTAATAAATATTTTACATATTAAATTTAGGGAAATTCCCTCCCACATATGCCCAAAATATTAGCTATCACGTAACTCGTTAAAAACAAAGCACAGCAGCGCCACCTGTTGAGTCAACAAAGACAAAATTGAATCAGAATAATTTTTAATAAATATCTTACTTAATAAATTTGGTGAAATTCTATTCTATGGATGCCGAGATATAGCTATCTCAGTAATCATGGAAAGCATAGCACAACAGCCCCACCTATTCTGCAATGAACGACCAAACATAAATCAGCACCAATTTACGCCAAGGTATAAATACGAAATTTAATTAAATTTTATCCCATAGATGTCGAAATATACCTATCACAGAAATCGTTAATAATAGAAAATAGCGCAGCGCCACCTGTTGAGATATATACACTTAAACCTCATCAGCACCTATATGTGCAATGCTCTAACTGAATATGACGTTTGCTGATGTTCTATTAGATTCCTGATCGTGATCTATCACGAAACTCGTGAAAAATACACCGCAACAGCGCCACATGTTGAAAAATATACACCCAAACCTAATCAGCACAAGTTTTTGTTAAGGTCCAACATAATATGAAGTTTGATAAAATGCCGTGCTTTAATTATTAATAGTAAAATTACTTCTTAATATAGAGCGCCCTCGAAATTTGTGTCAGATACATACAGACAGACATTTTCTAAAAGTAGTCAAATCATCTTCAGGACATCTCAAAACGTGTAAATTCATCAAAAAATTTTACGATTCCATTACTTATGTATATAGAGAAACTAAAAAGTAACAAAATAATGGGCATTTCAAAGCCACTGATTTGCTAATAAACGCTACTCATGCATAACAAAAAATAACATTATTCGGCTGAACACAGTTTCAGATTTACCGAATAAATGATTTACTGCTACACACAATGTAAACATTTTCAAATTGACAGATTGTAAACGTCAATAAAGATCCCGTAACATGCTCCCCTTCCTTTCTACATAGATTAAAATACGAGTTCATGATCTCTTCTCGGCCGAACATATAAAGAGATTTGTCATATTGTTTGTCAATGAGAAATTCAGATATTACGTTCAGATTAATTTCTGGATATTATCTCGATATTGATTTGAATGTTCAAGATTCTTTGCTTTAATCAAATGCTTAATATATTCAGTGATGATTGAAAAGGGGTGCACTGTAATTCATATGCATGCGAATTTGGAAAAAATTATAGCACACCCCACCTCCCCCCAAAAAATCTGAATGATAGCGATAACTTCAGTTCTAATTAATGCAAAAATAAAAGAAAAGTGCTATTTTAATTCGTATAAAGTTCTTTATAATTATATGTGGATTATTTTGTCATAAGGGGTTCGTCTACATATCTAAAATTGCACCACTTTTGATTTTTAAAGGAATAAAACCAGAGACTCGACAAATGTAACCGTCATGTCGTCACTGGCAATTAAAATATTTTAATTGGCGACTATGTTTTTGGTACCCCGTTTTTTAAAAATTATTTTGGTGGAAAAATTAACAGAAAAAACAATCTCATGAGAGTAACCATGTCAGAAAAGTGTTTGTAACACTCTTATCTAAGGTAAAGTGCCTTAAAGCTAACAGTTTAAGGATACTCTTCAGTGTTTTGCCCAAGTAATGTCTTTCAAAGTAATTCTCCTTCCAAAAAACATTTTAGTTAAGAAAAATTGTTATCCTTATGCTACATTGCATATTTTATTAATCCAAATTTTGTAATATGTATTTTATTTTATTTTTTCATTTTTATAAGTTTGTTTAGTTTTAAATCTATATTCAATACATGGATTTTTTTCCCATAGAAAATACGCCTTGCATTTATAATATTTCAAATTTTAATTGCTTAATAGGCGTAAAGTCAACATAGTGAAGAAGTACCCAAGCCGGGACTCAAACCCAAGTCATCAGTATAGCGCACAGACGCTCTACCAACTGAACAACTTGGGAACGATACTCAGCCTGGCGCTTTCTCACTATAACATGTTGGCAAGGCTACAAATGCAGCACAAGATGGAATATTTTCGTGAGTGGATCATGTTTGGTTTCGTGTTTGCCCCAGGGTTGGTGGCTCACAAAAATATTCCATCTTGTGCTGCGTTTGTAGCCTTGCCAACATGTTATAATGAGAAACTGCCAGGCTGAGTATCGTTCCCAAGTGGTTCAGTTGGTAGAACGTCAGTGTGCTATACTGATGTCCCGGCTTGGGTAATTTTTCACTATGTTGGCTTTACGCCTATTAAGAAATTAAAATTTGAAATATTGTTTAGTTTTGTTGAAAAATTTAGTTTATCTTTTAAAATTATTTTATTAACTGAGGTGGTGACTTAAGGCAGTTCTAGATATACAATTGCTAAGCTCGTGATTTATTATTTTTCAATCAGTTCATTGTAAAACTTTTCTGCTTTCGGAAAATCCATGATTAGATTGAAAACAAGAACGAAAAAGCATGCATCCGGCACAGATTATGACACACTTTCCAACACTAACAGAATATTATTACAAATAATATAATAGAATCACTTGTTAACTTTAAATTAAAGTCTAATAATGCTTAAAGTGATAAAAAACATAACACGAAATATTTAAAAATACCTTTTTAATGTAGATTACATATGTTTCGTTCGCTTTATCGGCGACCTCTTCAGATCTAAATTATAATTACAATATTCTCGCCTAGTTATTTGAAAGTAATAAACATAAACCTCGAGATCGCATGTCCAAGGCAAGCAGGTGCTTAAATTGGTCAAACTGGGAAACGTGAAAAATTATTTATTTAAAGCAATAAAAATAAAAATAAATAATAATTTTTCACGTTTCCCAGTTTGAACAATTTAAGCACCTGCTTGCCTTGGATATGCGATTTCGAGGTTTATGTTTATCACTTTCAAATAACTATGCGAGAATATGGAATTTATAATTTAGATCTGAAGATGTCGCCGATAGAGCGAACGAAACATATGTAATCTACATTAAAATGTATTTTTAAATATTTCGTGTTATGTTTTTTATCACTTTAAGCATTATTAGACTTTAATTTAGAATATTATTAATTTAACTTTTGAGATATCTAAATGAGATATATAAATTAGATATCTAAATAAGTAATTTTAAAAATACACAACTCAGTAAAAATCTATTTTCAGCAGTTGCTACCCATTTTCGAAGTCTTTCGTGCAGCCCTGTATATAATCTACAGAATTTGTAAACAACACTTAATGCACTAAAAATTAGATAAAATTTCATATCAGAGCGGAAAGAGCATTTCTAGCAATGACCAATCATAGTCAGTTCTTTAAACGAATTCTCTTATGCGTCCCTGTACATGAACTGTAAAACCCACACACTCCATAATCTATAGAAAATAAGTTGTATTGAACCTTGGCGATCCTTTTAAATTTCATTATGTTTCAAGCATCATAATATATTCAAAATGCACCGCAAACGATTTTTACCCATAGATCATAATGTAAAGGAATGATTTTGTGCGTACGTGTAAATGAACTATAAATGCTACTAATTGTATTCTCCGGTAAAAGCATGCTGTTATGCACCTCAGAAACGTATTAATTTCATTATGTTTGAAATATCGTAAAATTACTAAAATGCTCCACAAACGACTTTTACCCATAGATCATAATGTAAAGGAATGATTTTGTACGTACGTGTAATTGAACTATAAATGCTACTAATTGTATACTCCGGTAAAAGCATGCTGGTATGCACCCCAGTAATGCATATTAATTTCATTATGTTTGAAACAACAATTCAACAAAATGTTCGTAACATTAATAAAATGCTCCGCAAACGATTTTTACCCATGGACCATAATGTAATGGAATTCTTTTGTGGATCCCTGTGAATGAACTATTAATGCTACACACTTCATCTTCAACATTTTATAGTAAAATTCAATAATGTATAAAAAATGTCATGACAATCCGAGTACATTTACGAGAGTTAG
Organism: Maratus michaelseni; assembly: GCA_963931845.1. Taxonomy (NCBI): domain Eukaryota; kingdom Metazoa; phylum Arthropoda; class Arachnida; order Araneae; family Salticidae; genus Maratus; species Maratus michaelseni. Next base: position 343,320,529 of record OZ007588.1, on the reverse strand, counting down.
AGCATAGACAGACGGACAGACAAACCGAATTCATAAACACTTTTCCACTATATTGGAAAGTGTTAGAAAAGTTACAAAAAACGGAGAATGATGTGTGTGCATGTATGTCTGAGGGAGATTTTTTATTGGCTACTAGATATTTTTGCTGACTACTAAAATTTTTCAAAATTATTGATCCCTGGTTAACACCCACTTTTGCACTTTATTTCAGTTCTCCGGTAAACAAACAAACAAACAAAAACAAACAAACAGACAAACAAAAAAAATACCAGATCTATTAAGAGGGATCAACATTTGAGGATGAATTGTATATAAATCGATAATTACCTAGTACATAAATTTGAATATAAATATAAATTTGATTGTAAATAAAGTGTAAAAAGTATATTTATGTTTGAAATAATTCATGGTAGATCTTTAGATTAACTCTTAGTAGAGGTGATTTTGAAATAAAATTCTACAATAAAATTTCATATGATTTAATATATGATATTAAAATATATTACCATTAAATTTTCTTTGGGTAAATAACATAACGATATAAATTCATCCTTGCATCTTAATCTCATATTGTTTTTAAATTTCAACAAAACTTTGATTGGAATCAAACAATAAAAGCAAATGTGTATTCGACTACGACATAACTCTGGATTTGCTTTTATAAATCTCATATGTGAATAGCTTGAATTATTAATTCAGAACTGTCTACAATGAAAATTATGAAACAGAATATTTTAACCAACTGCCACCAGGTTTAATGTAATAAAATCGGTACACAACCTGAAAAAATGTCGAAATAGGATACTTTGAACTATTTCTTGATATAATACAATATATTCACAGTATAATGTGGTTCATCTTCAAATCAATGACAATCAAACCTAGTCACATTTGTAGTCTAATGTATCTCAAGCATTTATTCATCCATGTTACGACTTCAAACGTGTACTTACAAAGCCTCACCGTTGTTATGACATATGATACTGCTTTTAGACAGCGTAATGGGACTAAATGTTTAATGTATGCTACCTGGAAATTTAGAATGAAAATCTGATGTTAATATACAACTATCGTGAATAGAATATTTGCATACCATTCACAATCAGCGTAGTAATACCCGTGTTGATACGTTCGGTACAGAGGAAGATTAGGTAGAAGTACATAATCTATGCGAGGGGGGAAATAAGCATGTCGTGTACAGTTTGCTGTAGCGCGCAAATTGTCACTTTAGTGATTATCTATAACTTGCTTATTGCTGCATATTATACTGCTGCGACGGTGAAAAAGTTATTCGGTTATATAATGCTGTTGCCTGTATCTTGGAAAGCATCAGTTTTCAGTAAATTATTGAAACATGACTATATAGTAGATAATACAGACATTAAATAAAATAAAGATGAGTATTTACGATATATTTATGCGTAATTAGTATTGGAAAAAGAAAATCGAGTAGTGGAAAATTTTATTATTATAATTTGTTTTGTTTTAAATAATAATTCATTTTCTGATATTGTACAAACTTTATAAAATTAAATTGTAAAATGTGGATAGATAATATAGCTCTGTTGTCTGTATCATCAGTTTTCAGTAAATCATTGAAACATGAAAATAATAAGATGATGCATGAGCCCGCAGACATTAAGTAAAATAAAGATGAAAATGCACAACATATTTCTGTGTAATTTGTATTAGAAAACTAGCTGACCGCTCGGTGTTGCCCGGACTCGTGATAAAATTAGACAAACCTAAAGTTTGGAGGATTTTATATCTTTAACCCGATTTAGTGTGAAATTATTTATTTAAAAGTGCTGCGCACGCGACGAAAATTCTTATTTCTTTACACTTTCAGCCGATAGGGGGTGCATTCTGATATAAACGAACCTACGACACGTGTTCCCGTCGCCTGCGGCACCATATAGTAGGCGTACAGCGCATACGCTGCAAAATATTTTAGTTTCACCTTCCGCCGCTAGGGGGCACACTCTGCTCCAAACAAACCACCTTCCAAACGAAACTCCGACACGTGTCCCCGCTGCCTCCGGCATTGTATAGCAGGCGTGCTGCGCACGCGCTGCAAAATCCTTTAGTTGCACTTTCCACCGTCAGGGGGCGCAATTTGTTCTATACGAACATCCGACATGGGTACCCGTTGTATCAAGGGAGTTGAATGAACCAATTCCCGTCTAAATCGGACCCACAGAACTCGAGAAAATTATGTGTCCCCTGGCGGTGGTAGGTGGAACTAAAATCTATAACGAGATCGAAAACTAAGCCGAATCATCCAAACCCCGTTGTGATCGGGCCCATAAAATCCGAGATAAGAATGCAAATCTTCAGCAACAAATCATTTACTTTGATTAAAATAACTAATCACTTTTATTGTTGGTATACATCAAGTAAATACGGGTTGTGTATTTTTATTAGGAACATAAATTTAATTTTTACGAAAATCATCATTTAACATTTCCGTTATTCTCTCTATATAACATTTATAAAACGCTACGGGAGAAGCTAAAAATGGTAAATTTCTTCAATGGAATTTGTTTTGTGAAAATCGGAGCAAGGCTTTATTCCCCCCCCCCCCCATACCCGCAAATATAACGAATAATTTGTTCAAGAAAACCACCTTCCTCTACATTAACGCGATTATTAAAAAAATAATTACATTTGTCTGATAATTAGAACATAAAAGACGCTACGCAAAAATAGTCGCCAGATGGAACATCTTCCCATTCTGAAATTCAAAACTATATCTTAATTAGTCATCTTAATTTTTGTTCGTTAGTAAAAATTGGTAATTATTTCCTTTCTTTTTCGCAAACTAAATGGAGGGATCGGCCAGAGAAACAGATCTCTTTGTAGTTCAGTTTTTAATGAAAGCTGATCACTGTCTAAAGCTTTCTATGAATTTTTTTTGACTGGCGCCGTCAGTATTTTGGCAGTTTTTTGCAAAAATTAAGAAAACATACCGGCCGAATTTTTCAAAAATTGCATTGTTTGATACAGAAAATTTGTTTACATATGCACATAAATTTTCAAATCGATATCTTAATTAGTTTTCTTATAATTCGCTAATTAGTAAAATAATTTCGAATTCGTTCATTTCCGCTTGCAAATCCATAACAGGAGTGCTTTTCTTTAGATATTTTGATAAAAAAGACGACATTTTGCATGCGAAGTTTAATGAAATTCTAATTAATATCTTGGGTAATTATCAAAGTATTAAAATTCTGAGTCCCAGGTGCATCATATCAGGCCTTGGACTACCGAAATCTAAATTTTTAGGCTTCTAGGTACACTAGAGTTTGCTAGCCATCGCCAACAGACACACACACAGAGCGAAACTTTATTTTATTAATATAGATAAAAAGAAATTATTTAATGAAAAAATTCAATATTAAAAAAAAAAATGTTTTGTCCTACAAAATTATTTATTTTCTGATAGTATACAAATTTTATAAATGTTAAATAATAAAATTTTAGTAGATAATACAGTAAAAGTTCTCGATAGAGATCGTCCCAGCAAATTGTTCACGAGAAGATTTTTATACCCATTTTGTCTAATAATAATCCGTTTTAGAGTAAATCTGTCTATAATTTTGCGTGATATTTCTCAAGTATTTACTCAATCCGATAATGTTTTCGAACTTGCACGTCCAAAGATTCACCGTTGTTGGGACGAATGGTACTTAATTTAGAAGCGTAATGGGACTAAATGTTTAATGTATTCATTCCCCTTGGAAATTTGAAATGAAAATGTGATAATCTAACGATTACCAAGGATGAGGTATTTATATCGACAATCTTTATGGCAATACTCTTGCTATATGTTCGATATAAAGGTAGATCTGGTAGAAATTACATAATTAAGGCCTACTCAAAAGGCACATGGAAGCTCGAGCTTCCCCCCTAAAATTTAAGAGTTTCCGAAAATGACTGTAAAATGGGGCTTCTAATTCTCCTTTTCAACACTTTCCAACATAGTTGAAAAGTGTTTATGAATTCGGTTTGTCTGTCTGTCATTTGTCCGTGCTCTAACTCGCGTAAATATACTCGTAATGCTTTGAAAATGATATATGTTATTGGGGTTTACAATGGCATGTTTGGTATTGAAAATGAAGTGTGTGGCATTTATGTTTTTTTACAGGGACACTCAAAATAATTCCTTTACATTACGGTCTATGGGAAAAAATCGCTTGCGGCGAATTTTAATTATGTTAGCATTTTAAACATATTCCGATTCATACATATGACTGAGGTGCACTAAAAGGCGATTTCTCTAGAATATGATGTTCATAGAATGTATCGTTAATTTACAGAGACACTCAAAGGAATTCCGTTACATTACGATTTATGCGGGAAAATCATTTGCAACGTATTTTAACGATGTTTCACCATTTTAAACGTATTGAGATTGATATATGTCCCTGAGATTCACTACAAGGCGCTTACTGCAAAATATGGTATGCATAGAATGCATCGTTCATTTACAGGGACACTCAAAATTATTTAGTTACAGTACTGTGTATAAAAAATAAATGTTGGTAGCTCGTTTTCAGTTGTGGTACGCGTTTTTAAATGAAACTAATTTCTTGTATAATTGGTGGATATAAATTCTATAGTTCATATACAGAGCTTCTCAAAAGATCACACGTACATTTCCGCTTATTGACAGAAATTGCTGAAGGGGAATTTTCGGTTGTGCTATGAATTTCCTAACTGAGGTACATTTTAGCATAGGTGTAATATACATACAAAGATATAGATCATATACAGGGCTAACGATGATTTAATGATGTTTCACCATTTTAAACGTATTGAGATTGATACATGTCCCTGAGATTCACTACAAGGCGCTTACTGCAAAATATGGTATGCATAGAATGCATCGTTCATTTACAGGGACACTCAAAATTATTTAGTTACAGTATTGTGTATAAAAAATAAATGTTGGTAGCTCGTTTTCAGTTGTGGTACGCGTTTTTAAATGAAACTAATTTCTTGTATAATTGGTGGATATAAATTCTATAGTTCATATACAGAGCTTCTCAAAAGATCACACGTACATTTCCGCTTATTGACAGAAATTGCTGAAGGGGAATTTTCGGTTGTGCTATGAATTTCCTAACTGAGGTACATTTTAGCATAGGTGTAATATACATACAAAGATATAGATCATATATAGGGCTGCACAAAAGAAATAGGATATTTTGTTTGACTATAGATGGTAACTGCTGAAATTGGGTTTTCAAATATATTAAACTTTTTCTAAATTATTTACTAAGTACAGAAGAGTTTTTACATTATTCTTAATGTGTTGGAATGTGTTTCATAATCTATGCTTGATGTATTGGTTTTTCGTTCTTGTTATTTTTTTACATTGTATTTTTAAGGTTATTATTACTTTTTTTTTGGAGAGAAAAGTTTGCCTAATGGAAGAGAATATCCACACTGCTTCAGGAACCTTATCTTATCGGCAAATATGAATGTGATCAGTAGACTTTTTAACCATCATATGACATCCTGATATGCTGGTTAGAAAAAACTGAGCATACAAGAACTATATGTGCTATAAATACACTCTATCTAAAGTATATTAAGGGAACATAAAACAAGAACGAAAAATAAGGAATCAGGAGTAGATTATAAAACACTTTCCAACACTAACATAATATTATTAAGAAATTTCCATTTTTCGTATAATGAAATGAGATACTACAAAAAGCAATTACAAAAATACATATCTCAGTAAAAATTTATTTCCAGCAATTGCTGTCCAATCCGTTAATATGTGCGAATTATTTCGTGCAACCCTGTATATGATCTGTAGAATTTATACACACCTCAAAATACACTAAAAATTAGATGGGTTTGAAAACGCACTTCCAGCAATTATCGATCACAGTCAGTCATGTACTGATACTTATTCTATACTTCGGAAAAAACCTATTGTAGCCCATCTCAGTGATGAATATAAATCTCATTATGTTTTAAATATCGTAACATCAATAAATTGCACTGTAAACGATTTTTCACCATATATCATAATGTAACTGAAATATTTTGTGTGTCCCTGTAAACGAACTATAAATGCTACACTCTTATTTTCAATACCTAGAATTCTATATGAAACTTCAATAACATCTAAACGTTATATGGAAATCCGAGTATATATACGAGAGTTAGTTTACGAAAGTTAGAGACGGTTAGTCAGACAGACAAACCAAATGCGTAAACACTTTTAATCTATGTTAGAAAGTGTTACAAAGTTGTTTATTGAAGTATACGTGAACTTTATGTCACTGCCGAGTATAATATTTGTAGAATTGATGAGTTTCTATATGCATGCAGAATTTAGAAAACTTTACTCGAATGAAAGGGGGCTCAAAATTTATTCTGTGATTCCCCTAGTTTCAGAAATTAATCGAGCCCTGTACATTATTTGTGCGAGAAGGAGTAAATATGTATGTCGTGTACTGTATGCTGTAACATGCAGATAGGCACTTTAGCGATTAGATACAACTTGTGTAATCACGCCTCTGAAATTCGAAGAAAGTTATTTACCTATATAGTAGTGTAGCTTGTCTTTGCAAAGTATTCTTTTTCAGTAAATTTGTAAAACGCGACTGCATAACAAATGAAACACCTATTAAATAAACTAACTGTAAATGTTCACAATATATTTATAATTAAAATTTTAAAATACAAAAATGGGGCGTAGTGTACTTAGACACCCGTATGATAGTAAAATAGATTAAATTATACTTCTTTGAATGGAAAAAAGACGTAAAATAAAAACTTTATAAACAGTAAAACAAGTTTTATTATACTGTTGACATGTTTCGATTCCATCGGAGCCATTATCGAAACAAATAAGAATATTTTATATTTGCACGGTCTATGAAGTTATTATTTGAAACTCTATCAATTAAACTTCTTTTAATCTCTAAAAGACATAAAATAAAAACTTTATAAACAGTAAAACAAGTTTTATTAGACTGTTGACATGTTTCGACTCCATTGGAACCATTATCAAAACAAATAAGAATATTTTATATTTGCACGGTCTATGAAGTTATTATCAGTACAAAAACCCTTAACGGGTTAAAAGTGTTGACGCAGCACTTTCTTTTGGCTCTATGAATTTTAAATATGGGTCTTAAAAGCAATGATATCAAATTTAAGTGACGCTATGTTAATAATTTTTTTTTAAATCATAATTTTCTTTTTAGTTTTATTTATGTTCACAGGTGCAATTATTATCTTAATATGAAAAAATATATAAAATTTATTCGCTGATGCTTTTTCATTCACATCTCTCATGAATTCAAAATATGGGTTTTAAAAGAAATGATATCAAAATTTGAGTGACACCTTGACGTTAATTTAATAGGACTCTTTTAAAATTCAATTTAAATTATTTTTGGTTTGTCTTCTAAAATATATTTACACATACAAACAATACTTTTAATTTTTCAATACACTTTTAAATATATTACTTTCACTAAGCCTATATTATGTATTGAAATGTATTTATTTCAATAAATTGATTTATCTTCTGTGCCACGCTATCCAAAATCATAAGTAAAATTTATGTAAATGATTATTTTGCGTCATATTATCCACTTGCATACATTTCCCTTTGTTTGGATACTATGACGCAAAATAATCATTTACATAAATTTTACTTATGATTTTGGATAGCGTGGCACAGAAGATAAATCAATTTATTGAAATAAATACATTTCAATACATAATATAGGCTCAGTGAAAGTAATATATTTAAAAGTGTATTGAAAAATTAAAAGTATTGTTTGTATGTGTAAATATATTTTAGAAGACAAACCAAAAATAATTTAAATTGAATTTTAAAAGAGTCCTATTAAATTAACGTCAAGGTGTCACTCAAATTTTGATATCATTTCTTTTAAAACCCATATTTTGAATTCATGAGAGATGTGAATGAAAAAGCATCAGCGAATAAATTTTATATATTTTTTCATATTAAGATAATAATTGCACCTGTGAACATAAATAAAACTAAAAAGAAAATTATGACTTAAAAAAAAATTATTAACATAGCGTCACTTAAATTTGATATCATTGCTTTTAAGACCCATATTTAAAATTCATAGAGCCAAAAGAAAGTGCTGCGTCAACACTTTTAACCCGTTAAGGGTTTTTGTACTGATATCATTACTTTTTTAAGGTTATTGATGAAAATGTCAATTAGTCGAAATTAAGTATAGGGTATAAATTAATCATTAGTATAAAATTTTAAAGAAATGCTAAAAAAGACCCCTTGGACCCCAATAAAATATGAGGGTGGTGGCCCAGGGAGAGGAATCCAAGACTCAACTTTTAAATTATACAGCGAGAGAGTAACACAATTAGAAGGATGAAAATGCATGGCAAAACCCGTTTGTTCCATCTTCCTCCGCCAAAAGGCGCAATCTTTTCTATACAAACATAGCTGAAAATGTTCAGGCTGTCGATTCCGAGTCAAATGAGCCATACATCGTCGTGATCGGTCCCATAGAACCCGATAGGGAAGTGCCCCTGGTGGTGAAACTTGGAACTAAAATCAATATATCCTGTCAATGTCGAGTCGAATGAATCAAACTGCATTGTGATGGGACCCATAGGACTTGAGATAGCTGCAAAATCCGTTAGTTCCATCTTCCACCACCAGGGGGCGGACTCTGTTCCATGCAAACATAGTTGAAATCTTTGAGGCTGTCGATTTCGAGTCGAATGAGCCATACCTCGTCGTGATGGGGCGCATAGGACCCGAGATAAGAAAGCGCCCCCTGGTGGTGAGACTTGTAACTAAAATCTATATATCCTGTCGATGTCGAGTCGAATGAATCAAACTGCATTGTGATGGGACCCATAGAACTCGAGTTAGCAGCAAAATCTGTTAGTTCCATCTTCCACCACCAGGGGGCGCTCTCTGTTCTATACAAACATAGCTGAAATCTTTCAGGCTATCGATTTCAAGTCGAATGAGCCATACCTCGTCGTGATCAGGCCCATAGAACACAATATAGGAAAGCGCCCCCTAGTGGTGAAACTTGGAACTAAAATCGATATATCCTGTCGATGTCGAGTCAAATGAATCAAACTGCATTGTGATGGGACCCATAGAACTCTAGTTAGCTGCAAAATCTGTTAGTTCCATGTTCCACCACCAGGGGGCGCACTCTGTTCTATACAAACAGCTGAAATTGTTGAGGCTGTCGATTTCGAGTTGAGTGAGCCATACCTTGTCATGATCGGGGCCATAGAACCTGATATAGGAATGCACCACCTGGTGGTCAAACTTGAAACTAAAATTGATATATCCTGTCAATGTCAAATTGAATGAATCAAACTGCATTGTGATGGGACCCATAGAACTCGAGTTAGCTGCAAAATCCGTTAGTTCCATCTTCCACCACCAGGGGGCGGACTCTGTTCCATGCAAACATAGTTGAAATCTTTGAGGCTGTCGATTTCGAGTCGAATGAGCCATACCTCGTCGTGATGGGGCGCATAGGACCCGAGATAAGAAAGCGCCCCCTGGTGGTGAGACTTGTAACTAAAATCTATATATCCTGTCGATGTCGAGTCGAATGAATCAAACTGCATTGTGATAGGACCCATAGAACTCGAGTTAGCAGCAAAATCCGTTAGTTCCATGTTCCACCACCAGGGGGCACTCTCTGTTCTATACAAACATAGCTGAAATCTTTCAGGCTGTCGATTTCAAGTCGAATGAGCCATACCTCGTCGTGATCAGGCCCATAGAACACAAGATAGGAAAGCGCCCCCTGGTGGTGAAACTTGTAACTAAAATCTATATATCCTGTCGATGTCTAGTTGAATAAATCAAACTGCATTGTGATGGGACCCATAGAACTCAAGTTAGCTGCAAAATCTGTTAGTTCCATGTTCCACCACCAGGGGGCGCACTCTGTTCTGTACAAACAGCTGAAATTGTTGAGGCTGTCGATTTCGAGTTGAGTGAGCCATACCTTGTCATGATCGGGGCCATACAACCTGAGATAGAAATGCACCCCCTGGTGGTCAAACTTGAAACTAAAATTGATATATCTTGTCAATGTCAAATTGAATGAATCAAACCATGTTGTGATGGGACCCATAGAACTCGAGTTAGTTCCAAAATCCATTAATTTCCCCTTCCACTGCCAGGGGCGCACTCTGTTCTATATGAACATAACTGCCCCTGGTGGTGAAACTAAAATCAGTAAGTTCTATCGAGGTCGAGTCGAATGAGCTAAACTACATCACGATTAGGAATGCACAACCTGTGGCCAGTGATGGGTAACTGGTGGCCCGCAGAGACCATTACATGCCAACCTATCCAAAAATTTCGAATTTCCTTAATAATTCGTGAGAAAAATGCGCAAATTTTGTCTATAGATCGTAGGAAAATATGAATTTCATCGATCAGGTGCATAAAATTATGAATTGCATCGACTGGATGCAAATTTTGTCGAATGGGCATGGAAAAATCACAAATTTCGCCATTTTGTCGCTAGAAAAAAAAACGCAAATTTCAATAATCGGTCAACAGAAACCAGAGATGCCAAAATCGGTAATTCTGGAGTTGTAAATTTCGTCAATTTTGTAAATCAGTTGAAAAAACCTGCAAATTTTGTCGATAAGGCACTTAAAATCGCAAATTTCATGGATCGAGCAACGAATTTCATCGAATGGCATGGAAAGATCGCGAATTTCAACGAACAGTCGCGGAAAAAATTTGCAAATTGTCCATAGATTGTGGGAAAACATTATGAATTTTGTCTGTCGGTTCTGCAAAATTATGAATTTTGTCGATAGGCATGGAAAATCGCAAATTTCGTATATTGGGCGTGGAAAAATCAAGAATTCCATCGAATGTTTGTGAAAAAATTGTAAATTTCAACAAACGGTAAAAAAAAAAAATAAAAAAAAAATTTTGCCATTGTCTAGAGAAGAAAAATTGTGAATTTCATTAAATGGCCGACGGAAAGCATATCAGTTGAAAATCACGAATTTTGTCAATCAGGCACAGTAATAACATGAATTTTGTGGATCGGGAGAAGGAAAATCATAAATTTTGTTGAACGCATGCATAAAAATCATGAATTTTGTTTATCGGGCATATAAAAATCATTAATTTCGTCAAACGGATCCATAAAAATCAAGAAAGTCATCAATCGGGTGCGTAAAAATCGTGAATTTCATCGATCAGGCGTGTAAAAATATAGGACAAAATTGCCATTCGCCTATCGGTGAGTAATACTGAAAATTTGGCGACTGACTTTACTGCCACCACTGGTCAAACTTAATAGTCCCAATTGCGATGATTGAATGGAAAAAGATTTTTTCCCCGCTGTCGCTCGACAAATTTCGAAACCATTTGGCGAATTTCACTATTTTTTCCCCGAAATTATTTGACGGATTGTGACTTTTTTTCTTCTCGAAGCCATTCGACGATATTCGAAAAAATTTTCCCCTGAAACCAGTTGATGAATTTTGTGATTTTTCAACTATCAATGAATTTTGTGATTTTTCTGCTATCGATTGATGAATTTCGTGATTTATCGACTATCGATTAATGAATTTCACGACTTTTTCCATGAACGAACAAATTGTGCACTTTTTTTCCACTGCTATTCGACGAATTTTGCAATTCTGTTCCGCGATTGTTAGACAAATTTCACTATTTTTCTCCCGAGATCATTTGATGAATTTTGTGATTTTTTGCCCCCGAACGTATTTGACGAATTTCTCTAATTTTTTCACGACAGTTAGACATAATTAATTTTTTTCCTGCAATGCCTGATTTCTTTCCCGAGACCATTTGACGAATGTCGCGATTTCTTTCCCAACACTATTTGACAAATTTCGCCGTTTATTCCACAATCGTTTGACAAATTTCTTAATTTTTTTATCAAGTATTTGTAAATTTGTTATTAGTCATTGCTGAAAAACAGGAGTAAAAAAATCTATGTACTGGCCAGTGGTCACTGAGAAAAAAGTTGAAACCTATACATAAAAGTTGAACCTATACATAAAAATCATGAATTTTTTAGAACGGGCACATAAAAATCACAATTTTGTCAAGTAGCCGCATAAAAATCACAAATCCATCTAGTGGGTGCATTCTTCCAAATTTGCAACCGAACAGTGCTGTATGTATGGATAATGCTAATTATCCCCCCCCCCCCTACCCAACATCTCCTCGAAACAAAATTCTCTCTGTGCTACTGATGGTGGTCCTCGACAACCCAACAATTTTTTAAGTGGCCCTTCGCCTAAAAAGATTGGGCACCTCTACTATCAATTAACAATAAATTAACCTATCGCTTGTGTCATGTATTCATGAGCGGTGATTGCAATGCAAATTCTTGTTTACAAGAATAAGACTTATATTAGGTATTTTATTATTTATTTATTGTTTGTTTACTTATTTTGATTTGATTTTCTTGTCCTTTTAGAAATTGACTTTAGATTGTTACTTAAATGGTGAGATGATTGTCAATTACCTGTTTTATCGATAAAAATGATACAAGGTAAGGAAATTGCATCGTGTCGAGTGAATATTTAGGAAGTATTTTAAAACCCGCAGACTAAAGAAGATTTGTGTTTTACTTGTTAGCTATATTTTGCAACTCTCCAAATTACTGCAATGTAAATATAGTATGAAGTTAACTTTCCTCTGTTGTATAGCTAATTTTATTGGAAAAAAACCCTGAAAATGCATTGTTGTAGTAATCAATTATTTTTGCAGTTGTGTAAATTCTGTCATAAGAATTTTCAACTAAGGGAAATCTTACATTGGACATTTAATCACAGTATTTTAAATAAGAAAACTTAAAATATTTGCAAATTAAAGAAATGAAAAGAGATTTTGTTTAAAATTACATCTAAAGATTTTTTTTTTTTTTACAAAAAATGCAAAATTCGCCAGTCATTCGGGAAATTATCACAAAATTCTACTAATAAAATGGGACTGTAAACAAACCGGTTCAAAATGTGTCCTTTTTAAAAATTAAATTCCATCCCAGCAGCCCTGTTGTTATGTTAGTCGAGCACTAGCTGATCGACAAAATTTTTTAATCTCGCCAACCTTTTTTTTCTGACCAATCTTTAACATAAGCTAATAAAGTATAGCCAACATTTTAACATTGCTATATAGTATCTTAAAAAACTTACTTAAAAATAGCTGAAATATAATCTTGATAAAATACGTAAACACAAACATATCAATACAAATAACAAAATCTCATGTAATCGGGTAGAGGAGACCGGTACACAGTGGACCACTTTTTCAGTTAATTTTTTTTTTCTCTTTAACAGACTGACCAATCTGTATGAAAATATTTTTGAATATTCCTTAAACCTTCTTACATCCATCATAATTTTTCACAACATAGTTTTCAATACATTAAAAAAATATATATATATATACACTGGTCCACCCACCAGGGTACAGTGGACCACTATTAGGTATTATCTAAAATATAATATAAATCTATTTTTCATTAATCTAATTCTTTTTTGTTGCCTCTTCATTCGCAAAATAACATAGTAATATAAATTTTGAAACAAAAACCAAAAATTAATTATATTTTGAAAATAATAACAGATTAATACAGGAACAATTGCAATTTAGTTGAAGTTATTACTTAAGTACAAAAAAAATCAGCTCACAATAAAATTTGCAAATGAAATTCCAAAATACTTATCAGTAAGATTGAGCCTGGAATTTTCAAGAAATAATTTTGGGTCTGCGAGCAACATTATGAAATCATTGACATCAACAGCAGATTCATCTACAGTTTCGGGAGAAATAAACTGATTTCCATTCAATTTGCATCTCATGAATCTTACTTGAATAGAATCATCAACAATTAGACTACAGTTATATTTATCAAAGGCAGTAAATACAAAACAAAATATTTCTTACTATGTTAAAAAAATTGTTATTTTTATTTGTTTACTTTATTTTACAGTTAATTCTACTTTAAAACAATCTTTCTTTATAGAAAACAATTATTACATATTTTGAACATTCTGCATTAGAGGAGCAGAGTGGATTGTGGACCACTGTGCCCCAGGAGTGGGTGGTCCACTGTACCCCATGTTGAAGTTCAATAAATAATCATATTAATATTGTTTATAGCTTTCTTTTAAACATAATAACTTTAAAGTAAAATAAAAACAAGTATCTTAGCTTTTCAAAAAAGCTGTTTTATTTTATTTATCTACAACCTTTAATTACTAAAAAAATAAAAATATGATGATGAAAAATTTTACTTTTAGAAGCTCAAAACAACAGAGCAGGATAAAATAGTTCAATCTGAGCTAAACATACTTTCTGAAGGCTATAAATAATCATTGCAGTGCTGTTGTCTATTAGGATAGAAGAGAAGCTTAAAAAGAATTTAAATAAATAAAATATTAGGGGGTGGTCCACTGTGTCCATAGGTTCACTGTGTACCAGTCTCCCCTATATTAATGATATGATAGGCTTAGTCAATAAAAAAAATGTTAAAGTAAGCCATAACATAAATTAGAAACATTGTATTTCATAATGAAAACATCGTATCTAATTTTATATACATAAAAGTGAAAACTTACGTTATATAAATTCCCTATATAATATACCAAAGTTTCATCACAATTAAACGTATTTCAATCACACTGAAATAAAAAGTTTTAGTTATTAAATTTGTGTGAGGTGAATGATGGGAAAGTTTGATTTGGAGAGTTGGAAAATATAGCTAACAAGTAAAAAACCAATCTTCTATCATCATCAGATTTTTAAAAGACTTCTTTAAAAGATTCACTGATTATTTTTAACGATAAAACATGTAATACTATTGACAATTATCTCACCATTTACGCCACTAAATCAAAAAACAATTTCTAAAAGGACAATCTAATCAAAATAAGTAAACAAACAATAAATAAATAAATAAATAATAAAATACCTCATATGAGTGTGTTTGAACTTTGAAGGGGGGGGGGGGGGGGGGCTATGAGACCTATAGCGGCAGGGCTGTCGTCTCGAATGATCCAAACCATCAACATTCGAGACTCGTTGAAAACAAACAGATGATTGATTTGTTGATTAGAGGCTGTTTCTGATAAAAAAAAACTGATAAAAAAAAAATCTGAATCTTTTTTTCCTTTAAAAAATGACAAATTAAATATATAAATAACAATTAAATTGTATATATATAATTATAAAATATTTCAATATTTTAATGAAGGAATCTAAATATTTTTCGACTTAATGAAGATTTTGAAATAAGAAATTCTTTATTATAACAAAAAAGAAAAATATACAAACAATAATTTAATTTAATACATATATATTACATATTAAAAATTGCATTAAAAACTGTTTTCGTATTAAAAAAAAAAAAAAAAAAGAATCTAAATAGTTTTTCAGCGATATGGATATGCTTTAACGTTTAACTGTAACCGTAATAGGCAAGAGCTTCCTTATTGCGCAGTAATAAAAAGCAGTGAAAAGGCTGAAGATCTGTAATGTTAGTCTACCAGAAAAAGCATAAGAAAATAGTCCGATTTTAAAAGTGGATTATATTGAAAACAAGAGTTTTCCTATGTTAGCACAATATCTTAAACGCTTCATCTAAAACTGATTAATATAATATATTAATTTTAAAAAAATCGTTCGATCCATTTTCGAGATAACAACTCTGTGCCCATTACACCATTACATTTTCCATTTTCGTTTAAAAATTGGTTTCCAGATCTCAAAATCTACTGCATGTAGAAATCTATAAATTTCAGGATAGAGTTAGGCCATAGATATAAGACTAATGTGAAAAAATCGAAACGGTATGCCTCATATTTACTGAGATATTAAATGTCGGCGTTTCGATTTTCCTTTGATGTCCTGCTAGCTGTATATATGAGAGTGACGGAATCTTCGGTTTTGGGCTTACGGTTTTCGGTTTTTCGCTGCGTCACTCAAGAGACTACCGTCTCTTATGATTTGAAACGCTTTCATTTAATTTTTCATGTACTTTTTCAAATTACGAACGTTATTTTTAATTTTTACTTCGATGTTTATTTCCATATTTGTAACCATGGAGTGACTTAAGTCACAATTTTGGTAAATTAAATGATGCTTCATTGTTACATATTGTATTTTTACGTGTTATAATCTCTATGGTTTTTCTTATAATGGATGGAGAGTATAGATTGGAGGGAAAATTATCTTACTTTCATTGAAATTTGTTTGGATGGCTTCTTCTTGATATAATCTTGCCAGGGCTGTGGTTTTTCTATTATAACTTACTATCAGCTATATGCTCCTTTTTACTATAACTAAATTTCCTGTTTGTAATGCCAATTTAGTAATTCTTTGATCCGTCTTCTTTAATAAATGGTGTTTCATATACTCCTGAATAATTCTCAAAATTAATTGGGTCAACTTTATTGCAATTTTACTGCAATTGTATTTTTAGCTTAAATTATATATTCATTTAGTTAACCCCTTCGTGACGAGCATCTTTTACGGAATTTTTAATATTTTACCACCGGTTTTTCAAAACAGAAATTTTCGCCTAATTGAATCGAAGAAATGCTGTCATTAAGTAAGGCAAAGCTTACAATAAAAATTAACTGGAGGGAATAATCGAGGATTCTGAGCATCTTATGCGTCACGTATACGTGTCGCTCGTCCCTAAGGGGTTAAATTAGATAAATGTATGATTTTATATAAACTCTTAATCTGTAATTTGTCTTGCCAACAAAGTGTAAAATCAAATTTATGTTTAAAATAACTCTCGATTGGATTAACAATTAGATAATAATATTCATACTTAAAGTTATTAAGTCAGAACTCTTAAAAAAGGCCATTTTTAAATAAAACTCTTTTAAATACAGATAGTTAAAAACAGCTCTCTTTAAATACAGCTTAAATACAAAATTCCATATGAATTAATGCGTTACAATAAATGAACTTCATTTTTATATTCAGAAATAAGACTATTATATTAAATTGATACTTGTTAATATAAATTTCCACGCTATATTTAGATGGTATTATAACTTTGCTTCAAAACAAACTTTAAAAGCAAATTTATATTCGACACAACTATTTTTTGCAAGCGACTAATTAAAATTATTGATTCGGAACCGTTGAGAGTAAAATGTTCGAAACGGAATATTTAAACTATTTGCAATCTTGTATAATATAATAAATATACACAAATTGTGAAAATTTCGAAATGGATTATTTTAACAAACTACGATCAGATTTAATATAACAAAATGCACACACAGCCTAAACTGTATCATCTTCATATCAGTGTCAATCAAACCTATTTACAATTGAAGCCTAATGCTTCTCAAACATTTACTCATTCATACATTACGTTACCCAACGTGCACTTAGAAAGACCCGTCGTTGTTATGACATATGATGCTGCTTTTAGACATCATAATGGACTAAATGGTTAATGTATGTTGCTTGGAAATTTGAAATGAAAATCTAATGTTAATCTGCGGCTACCGTGAATGAGACATCTGCATTCCATTGACATTCAGCACGAACATATTCGCGTTGATACGTTTGGTAGTAAGAAAGATTAGGTAGGAGTATACTATCTGCGCAAGGTGGGAAATAAGCATGCACATTGTCACTTTAGTGATAACATATCTTGCATATCGCTACAAATCAAACCGCGGAAACGCTGAGAAGGTTGTTTTACTCTATATTTGGTATAGTTCGACGCTATTAAACCTTTCATCATGCTTGGGCGCATTTCAACTGGTGTAAATCAATAAAGGACGCCATTATTAACCCTTAACTAGTGTTTTGAAGCCATTTAGCCCTAGTATTTTTCTACTCGTGTAAATTCTTCATCAATCAGTACGATTCAGATAAATATAATAAAGTATATAAGTGATATACTCACTGATTTATTTGAAAGACAAATACATTCATGTAAAAATACCACTTGTTTTGTAAAAAATCATTTTATTTGTTTTTATAAGTTGTAATCCTATCTGGGACAAAATGACACCGTGACGCCTGTTGTGCACAAAATTTTCTCGACACCAATTAAATGTTAACTTGACTCAAAACTTTCAACAATATCGTCTCACTGTAGTAGTAGTAGCAATACACACACGTTTTATACGATGCACTGCATATACACATGATAGTTATATATAAGACTCAGGCACGTAACCAGAATTTTTCTTCGGAGGAGTCTTATTCCTCAAACTTTCCCAATCTGAGGATAGGGATTAGTAAGCTATAAGAGGCAAAAACGGATGAGATCAGAAGAGACCTGACTATGCCTAGACGTCTTTTGTCTGAGAAAATCCAATAATAATAAAAAAAATCCATTATATTTTAAAAGACATTGTGTATTAAAAGCCGTAATTAGCAATTCTACTCGATCCTCTAAGATAATTAAAATCAGTTTATTAGTTTCAATAAGATCCTCAAGGAACTTCAAATTACAGAATTATTAGATAACACTGGCTTATAAGATTTGAGAAATAGACTTCTAAAATGCAATCGCAGGAAATAAGACGATATTACAAGAGATGAAGTAATATTACAAGTGTTTAATTTTAGATATGCTAAAAGGGAAAGATTATAAGCTATCCAAACGGAAGGAGATTTGGAAATATACTCGAAAAGAAGCCGAAAGAAAAAGCGAAATAAACTTATACTTCTGGATCTGAAAATATACTTAATTTTTGCTTTCGTAAAAATTTCAAATAAAGCGAAAATGTCAATTTTTATTCTAATTAAAGATAACTTTTCTATATTTTTCTAAAGTATCGGAAGGGGCTTCAGCTCCTTGAGTTCCTACACTGGCTATGTTCTTGTTGGTTGGCGACACAATGAAATAATAATAAAAACGACTATGTTATGATAAATACTCTTTTAGGAAAAACTTTTTCTACTCTTTATACTGAACTAGTTTAAGTAAGTTTAACTTAAAAAAATACACTTTTATAACTATGGTTTTGCCATATATATGTATATATAAAGAAAATTAACGATCGTATTCTACGATTTAGAACAAAATTTAAATTGATTAAAAATGCTTCAAACCAAAAATTAATGTCCGATTCTGAGAACTGTCAATTTGAATTCGATATTGTTAGTGTCGGGAACAACAAGTGAAAAGTATTGTTGCCATGGAAACAACGACTATTCAATATCGAAATGTATTAATGAGAGCTTTCTCAATCGGGCAGTCACTTTTAAAATACACTTAAAACTTATCTTATCCTGCTGGCGAAACCGTGTATACGCAACTTGTATATAAGCTTATAGAAAAAATAATAAACTATTTAATCGTTGAAGTTTAAATTCATAAAGTACTCTACGCATTTAAACACCCATTTAACCGATAATTTTCAAATAAATTTAAACTTGCTTGCATTTGCGAGAAAAAAGTGTTTCTCGCCAAATACTCGAAAATATTAATTTTTTTACAGATTTTCTATTGGGATTCCGCTGCTAAATTTGACTGATCCTTTATTACGTACATGAGTTGTTCCATTAGCATTTTTTTTCAAAATATTCTGAGTACGTGCTTTAATAAGATCTTCCTGGTGAGAAGGGCTTAACTAAAAAAAATATTTAAGGTAAAGAAGTTAGTAACTTAATCACTCTTGCAATATATATTTAAATGCAAATAATAATAGTTTTAAAGAAATCGTCATTTAAAATTATATATATTATTTCTGATGTCACCATTTCTTTTCTATTCATATACAAAACGCACAGCGAGGAGTGAGGTATCAAACAAAATGTTTTGGAGCAGACTTTTGACATAAGACAATCATATTTCGTTAAAAAAAGTTATTTGATTAAAATTTGCAGTTAATTTAAAATTAATAAACGACATATCAGCAAAAAACTCAAATATTGAACTTCCAATGGGTCCACTTCTAAATTTTTTTAAAAATCTAAAAGCAGGAAACATTCGAAAGGACGTGTGGCGCCCGTGGGTACCACACGGTATAGCGTCTATCATGAAAAGCATTATACTTCAGTAAATTAGAGAAACACATCTATACGTTAAACAAATTGGAAATTGTACGTCAAACGTGACAAATGAGGTGCGTTCGTACTATAGCTAGCTATATTAATATTCAGATCTTGAAAATTTTTAATTCTGTAAAATGAATTATATCGTCTGCAGATTAATTTCTGTGATAAAATAAGTATCTAGGTCGCTTGACGATTAAACCTCGGAAGCTCCTATAACAAGAAAGCACCGATTTCTTTTTAAAAAATTCAAATTTCTTAATAAATATTTTTATTAATATCTTCTAAAGTTTTGATTCGATTTTCATAAAATTTGAAATGTCTCGACAAAATTCTGCAAAGATAATATATCATAAATTTCAAACCATTCGGTTGGGTAGTTTTTGCGTTGTTATATGTGGACTGACGGACAGATAGACAGACGGACGGACGGAGGGACCAGACGACGACAATAGGTGCTACGTATTTATATAATTACGAACGCACCTAGAAAAAGGGAATGATGTATTCAGTAAAAAAAAAATATGAATGCTCCCGATATATTTATATCTATAGATATTATTTTATAAACAGTATTTAAAAGTGGAAAATATTATTGAGTGTAGATAGATTGCTTTGTCATAAAGAATAAATGAATTTTATTTATATCATACTATTTAAAAAAGGTTAAATAGAACAATAAGTATACAACAAAGTCAATCTTATCTATCTGATTTTGTCAGTTATGATGATTTTCACGCTCCTGACAAATTTTTTTAAAGATTGAATGTATAACAATCCTGTATATAATGATAATTCATTTTAGTGCAAAACTGTCTATAATGGCAATTTTAATTTATCGAATTGACCATTTGAATGTATCTCTAAACTTTCTAAGCTATTCAACTTTTAAAAATCTATCCATGTTGAATAAAATCGAATAAAAATCAGTTTTATGACAATATTTTTTTAAAGCTTTTTTCTTTCAACAATATTTCTTAATTCTAACAAAGTTGGAAGAATTCAAAGAAATCCATCAAAAACTACAACTTAGTCCATTAAAAACTGCATTTTCTTTATATCTCGATAACTAATGTTAGGAATGAACTGTAAATTCCCATAGTTCTCCCAAATTTTCGACTATGCTATAATGATAAATTTGTTTTTTGTAAAAAATAATATAAGTCATAATTCATAAATTGTTCGAATATGAATTTATCAATTATTTTACCAATTGAAAATGTGTTTTAAATAAATAAAAAAACAAAAAAACAACAAAAAAAAAAACATTTGATGATTTTGGGAAGATATACATTAAAGTGTATCACGTGAATTTAATGTGAGCATCCTCAAACTTTGATTCCTACTAATTGAATTTAGTTCCATATATCACTGATAGCACTGTCTCAAACTGCTTAAAATAACTGAATTACAGCTTAAAGTAACTTTGCAATTTCAAAACGAAACCATTTTTTTTTGGCATTTCGACAGCTAAACAGAATAGAAGTTAAAAACGGAGTTAACCTAAAGGTTCTTTTACATATTAGTTTGATCATTCTAATAGTTTTAGACAGTCAATGCGGTGCTATTCATCGGTGATATTTGGGACTAAAAACAAAGAAGCGTTGTAAAGAGATTCCCGATATAACGCATTAATCTTTTGCAAACAGTTCATAGTTCACCTGTTATTAATTTTAAAAATGTTCGTTCGGTCTTTTTTAGGATTCCATGTATTTAATTCTTATTCTTAATTTTCTCAGCATTTTGGAGGTATATGATTCACAGTAATACGCAAGCAAATACTGTATGTTATCACTGTATTAACAATCTCCATGCTTCAACAAACAATACACGACATACGTATTTCCTTCAATGGATAGATTATGCATTTCTACCTTATCATCATCTGTATTAAACTACGAATATTACCATAATGATTGTCGATGTAATGCATATATCTCGTTCATGGTATTCATAGATTAGCATCAGATTTTCATTCCAAATTTCCAGGTACCATACATTAAACATTTAGTCGCATTACACTGTCTAAAAGCAACATCATACATCATAACAACGGTGAGTCCTTGTAACTACACGTTTGAAAATGCAACGCATGATTGAGTAAATGTTTGGGAAGCATTAGGCTTCAGTTGTGATTAGGTGCAACTGGTAGTTTTGGTGCTGACTTTTATGTTGTGTATGTATTCATCTAATAATACTTTGTTAAAAAAATATCTTTCAAAATTTTTGCAGGTTGTGTATGTATTCGTATTAAACCTGATAATGTATTTTCAGCAACTGCTATCGCTATTTCGAAATTTTCACGGTTGATGACTCTAAATCAACAGCTTTAGGATTCATTCATTGCATACATGGTCTAAACGCCATTTAAAAATCCCAGTGTGTGTAAAAACTTTAAAGACAGCAAAAAATGTTAATTTTTTAATACATTTCAAATCATATAGAAAAAAGTTTATTATAGTGTATCATAAAGTTGATAAGCTAATAAAAAGTCAACAAAAGTTATCTGTAAGTATTGTGTTATAAAAATAAAATAATTATACAAAATCAAAACACTATTTCCTCCTGTGTAAAAGCTTTAAGGACAGTAAACGAACAATTCACTAATGAAGAAACAAATAATATGTTATACACTCGCCATTGCTTTTAATGATTGCAAATATTCTATCGTTCATGGACATTATTAATTTTTGGCACAGTTCGGAACTGGTTTTGTATCATCATCTTAAGAAAACAAGTCATCTCTTTCAGATCTGAGTGCTGAAACTGGGGAAAAATGCCTTCATTTTTGTAAGCTCGTCTTTCTAGATCTCCCCAAAAGTTCTCGATAAGGTTTAGATCAGGACTTCTGGGTGGTCATAGCAAAACTTCAATAAATTTCTTCTGTAACCAAAGCCTATTTATACAAGCCGTAGGATAGGCGCATTATCTTGCTGATAAATCCATTTTTCTCCTGCCAGACGTGTTAAAACAGGTGAAAAATGGTCGGAAAATGTTTTTAGATATGCCTTTGAATTAACTTTTCCTGAAAGCAATGCAAGTGACCCTTACGCTTGCCGTTAAACGAAAAGGAAACCATTGTCATAATGGATCCATCACCTAATTGCATTTTGAGAAAATTTCTTTGTCTCTTCTCAGATCAGGCTAATAATACTTCCAACCATCAGGACCATATAAGTTCCTTTATTTTTTCATCGGTGAAAATAACTTGGAACCATTTGTCGTCCGAACTCATAACTTGTCTTGAAAACTATAAACGCTGGGTGTTGTTTCTAATCGCTAAAGAGAGTTTATACAATTTTGCAGCGTACTGTAAATTCCCTGATCGAGTAACTGTATTGCAGATTGTTTTCCTGCTCACACTGAACCCAGTTAATCATAAAATTTCTTTACTTGAGTATTTTCCAGTTGATGCTAACTTTAAAAATCTCCTTTCATCTGTAGGTAATAAGGCTTTTTCTGACTGCAACGTGTTTTCTCCCTGCTCGTATTTTAATCTTAAAAAAATCGTTGACGGTGGTTTTAAATCTTCCTATCTTGTTTGTAATAGATCAACAACACATTCCTGATAATGCAAAAGATTCTACAGCACTTTTTTGTTATTCAGTCAGTTTACTTGCTTTTGGCATTATTATAAAGTCAACAAAACAATAGAAAACGTAAATAAAATCACTATGCACAAGAGGTTTTAACGTGCAAATTAATAATAGTTATACGTAACAGTTCTATAAAAAATAGTGTTGTCTTTAAGTTTTACACAGGTAAATATATGGCTTGTTTGCATAATTATTTTTTTTCGCAATAAAAAGCTCATAGATACATGTTATTGAGATTTATAATAATATTTCAACTTTATTATCAACATTAAATTTTCATCTCAATTATCTCACTTTAAATTTATCAAAATGGTATAATTTTTTTCTGTCCTTAACGTTTTTACACGCATTGTATGGAGAATATAAATTTCATCAACCTTCCGATTAACAGTCAGTCATCGGATCATCGCGGCGGCGGATCCGAGAATAGACGTCTAATGGAAACTGACCTCAGCAGTAAATGTAGATTATTGATGACAAAGATCAAATTTCAGCACAAGACTTCATATCGTATAGATTCAAATCAAGATTTGAATTGGATGCAGCTCATATTATTATTGCAGATTAGTTCTCAAATTAGTACATTCTATATAGTAAAAAATATTATTGTGTTTAAAATATATAAAAAATACAACAACTAGCCAGAACATTATAAGTGTACAAAACATTTCGTTTTCGTATTGTTTTAACTTTTAACATTCATTGAAAATAAAATGATGAAAACTAATTTATGAAATAGTACACCACATTAACGTTTGAAAACGATCTGTCATTTTTCATCGTGGTAATTTTTCACGGGCGTTTTCTCCCGTTATGTTGAAGATAGAACTATGTAGGTGTGTTTGCTTTTTCATGCTGATTGATTCATTGAATATACAGTCAGCCAAAAAAAAAAAAAAAAAAAAAAAAAAAAAAAAAAAAGAGAGAACCTTCCATGCATTTTAATTCCCAAATTATTCCCCCAAAAGATTCTCTCCCCTCCCCAGAAATAGCCATTCGACAAGTAATTTTGTCTTTTCTCAATTTATGTTTATAAAAATCTCAGGGCCTCGTCTTTATAGTAAAATTGTACTAAACTCGGAAATTTTTGATACGAACACCTAATTTTGACATAATATTTGGATTTTGGGGTAAATGTTACCTTACGATACCAAACGAGTAGTCATTCGGGCAAGTAGTTTTTGAATTATGAAGATTTAAAATTTGAAACACTAATGTTAAATTCATTTGTAATCGTTGCAAAACAGATTGTAATGCAGGTAGGTTTTGAAGTATAACTCAAGAAAAACATGGCAAAATGAATCGTAATTTTGGATTCAAATATTTAAAGCTTCTAAAAATCGATTTCTGTTAAAAAAATTATAGGTTCAGCCAAAGAACTTCATAATTTTTTTCGAAAAATGTTTTTCGAAATAAATATTTTTTGAAATGTATTTTAAAAGAAATATACCTTTTAATCTACACATTTTTTAATAAAGATCGTTTTCTAAAAGCTTCAATTACACAAATCTAAAATTACAGCTCTTTCCGAATTATGTTTAAAAACATATACGCATTGCAATCTGCTGTGCTACGTTTACAAATAAATTTTACATTAGAATTCCCAAACTTTAAACCTTCATAACCCTTAAGCTACTTAACTGAATTACTTTCGCGTTTAGTATCCTACACTAAAATTTACCAAAAAATCCGAATACGATGTCAAAATTAGGTGTTCATATTGAAAATTTCAGAGTTCGGTACACTTTCAATATGAAGACAACTTCCTAAGATTATTTTTTTTCAACATAAATCGAAAAAAATTACAGTTGATTGTCTATTTCCGCTTTTTACTTTGACAACTTGGAGATTAAAATGTATAAGGCGTTTTCTGTTTCTTTTTACTTTTGGACGACTTTTCTTTGAAAGTATAGCTTTGATAATCTGCTATACCGGTTAACTATCACCATACTTTGTATATATTCACTTAATATCAATTTAATATCCATTTAATATTCCATTTAATATCCATTTAATAATCCATTTAATATCCAAAATCCTCCTCCATTTCTGTCTGTTATTGATTTTTCCTTTGAGAATTTTTTTTCTCAGGAACAGTTAAATCCTTCTGTTTATTAAACTTTTATTCCGAAATATTACGCCAATATTCAGCCCCCCCCCCCCCACACTAAGTCACTTTAAAAATTGCATGCATGACAATGATTAACTTCAAAAACGCATTTAAGAGTATAATCTATTTTTACCAATTATAATCATCTGAAAAAAGCTATGTTATTTGTAATGACTGTTGGATAATAAAAACTGGCAGTTAAAAGATTTACAGATAATAGAAGTTTTCTTTAATTTAGACATCAAAATTTTTGGATATTTTAATATTTATTAAAGTTAAATAGTAGCAATGCGTATATAACGATGTTGACCCGCAGATAATGTATGTTCATAGCTAGAAATGTTATTTAAGAATTCTTAGTGGAAAATATTTTGAAATACAATCATTTAATAAAATTACATATGATTATTTATACATTAAAATAGATAAAAATGTTATATATTTTTTTAATTTAAATTCAACAACTACAATAAATTTATAGTTACTTATGTAATTAATCATTTTATATTTAATCATCAATAAACCGGTTTGTGAACAAATTGCAAAGTGTCCAGTAAAATTTCTATTACCTGTCACTATTTTAAAGGTCAGTTAATTATTTGAAGCGATAATTGACAAACAAATATAACCAAGAAAAACATAGCTATATATTTTAATAGTATACCAGATCATCAGGCATTAGTATTAATTGTGGAGAGCAGTTCTAGTATAGATTTATCTTTTCATATTATGTTTATCTTTAAAAAACACATTATTTCCTTTTGAAAAATTCTTTTATACTGTCAGTAAAAACATACATTATCAGTAATCATTAAAAACATATTTAGTTATTTCTTTTAAAACACATATTGACACAGTCTGGCGTCTTAAAAAGGTATATTACATACCCAGTATCCTGTACAAATTCTTTTACATTTCTCATTCTTACCTCCTGATAATCAGATTTAATACTAATGCTTGATGATGTGGTATACTAATATAACATATGATTTTAATACGGGCATTACAAAAAAAAAAAGATTTTCTGTTTTTTATACTATCTAAAAGACATAGCTTTTAAGAAATTTAGAAACTATGTTGTAATTAATCCTTTGATTACAGGTTAGGGCGTCCCAGTGGACTATTTTTTATTCCATTCGTACCACTTTTTTGAATAATAATCTCCGCTATATACTTATACTGAGATATTTTCAAGATAAATCTACCAGAACGAAAGATATTTGTAAATTGTGGTACAATTGAATATTAAAAATAGTCGTATTTGGTTCGTAATCAAAGGTTTACTACGCAATGGAAGATTTTCCCTTTGCCTGTCCTGAAACATAAATCTCATATTGGATGTGCATTTTGATTTATTCAATACTAGCTAACCCGCCCGGCGTTGCCCGGGCCCGAGATAATTACAATCTCAGAGAAAGGCGTAAACCCCTCCCTCCCCATACCCGCAAATATAATGAATAATTTGTTCAAGAGAACTACCGTCACCTACATTAACGCGATCATTAAAAAAGAATTACATTTTTCTGATAATTAGAACATAACGAAGACGCTACGCTAAAATAGCCGGCTGTTGACACCCCTTCCCGACCGCAATTTGAAATCTATATCTTAGTTACCTAAATTTTTGTTCATTAGTAAAAATTGGCAATTATTTCCTTTCATTTTCGCAAACTAAATGGAGGGATCGGCCCGAGAAACAGATCTCTTTGTAGTTCAGTTTTTAATGAAAGCAGATCCCTGTCTGACACTTTCTCGGATCGTTTTCACTGGCGCCGGCAGATTTTTGGCAGTTTTTTTGCATAAATTAAAAAAAAATTACCAACCGAATTTTTCAAAAATCACATAGTCAGATACAGAATATTTTTTTACATATGCTCAGAAATTTTCAAATTGATATCTCAATTAGTTTTATTAAAATTCGTTAATTAGTAAAATAATTTCGAATTTGTTCATTTCCGGTTGCAAATCCAATGCGCCAGTTCGTTTCTTTCGCCATTTTGATTTAAAAGATGACATTTTAGAAGCGATGGTTAATGAGAATCTAATTAATATCTAGGCTTATTATCAAAATATTAAAATTCTGAGGCTGAGGTGCACATGGCTAGACCTTGGACTTTCCACACCTAAATTTCCAGACTTCTAGGTGGGCTAGATTTTGCTAGCCATCGCCAACAGACACACAGACACACACACACACACACACGGACACACACACGGACACACACACAGAGCGAAACTTTCTTTTATTAATATAGATTGCACACAGAATGTCTGTTACAAGAAAGCTAAAAAACAGAAAAAAAATGATATAAAGTCATTTGGACAGATCCTCATACATAAACAAATTTTTGAATTAAAGAAGATATAATTAATTGACGGCAACATCAGAAAAAACTTAATTTTAATAAACTCGATTAAAAGTCGAGAAAACAAAATGTTTCCCCAATACTCCTCTTGGTCTTAATGAAAAATATTATCATAATTAATGCGAGTATTAAGGTAGCACTTTAATATTACAAAACCTTGAAGAATTTTCAGTAACAAGGTGGTTTTCTTTTTCCGTTACTATATTTAAGTCAGTTTAACGTTGAAAACAATAAAAAATAGCAAATGTGTTAATTATTTTGAAACTTAGCTGGAAAACAAATATAATGAAAAAACATGACGTTTAAAATATTGTACAAAATATGTTGTAATTAATAAATAATGAGAGATTTACTTTTTGTCTGTTCTGAAATCTATTCCTCATTACTTCATATGCATTGTTTTTTATTCAATATCGCAAACAAAATTTATCTAGCAAGAAATCTCAAAGAAGAAACTCGCACAGAGTTCATTAAAATAGATTTTCATACATAAACCAGGTTTTTGAATTAAAGGAGATTTAATTAATTGACCGCAACATCGGATAGAACTTAATTAACGTAAAATAAACTTGATTAAAAGTCTAGAAAATAGATATTTTTCTCCTGCAGGATTCTTGGTCTTAATGAAACGTATTATCCTAATTAATATAACTAAGGTTAATATAATATTTTAATGTTAGAAAATCTTAGAGTTTTTAATAATAAAGTGATTTTCTTTATTAGTTTTCTGTAAGTCAGCTTAACTTTAGAAGAAAAAACAAAATGGAAAATATGATAATTATTTGGAAAGTTAACGGTTCAACATATATAATGACGAAAACAAAACATTTAGAAAATTTTGAAAAACATCTTATAATTAATAAGTAATGCAAAATGTACTTTACTCCTCATAGTGGATATGAATTTTTTTAATTCAATATCGTACACCAAAACATACATTGTAATAAAGCTAGATGGAGAAAATTGATATGGATTTCATTTCGATATTTTGTCGTGCACAAAATTATTAGTCTTTGATTTCAAGGATATATAGTTAGACCGCATCATTGGAGAGATTTTAATTTATGTAAAATTAACTGAATTACAAATTTTACAAGGAGAGGTCCAAGCTTGGTAATCACAGATTTTGATTATTTTTATATATGTTGAAGGGTAGAATCCCATTATTCTCAGGTTCAACGGATTTTATACAACGATCCTTAGTTATCGAGGAATAGTGGGTCTAATATTTTTAACACAACTTAAACACTTACTTTGTAACGCAATCACTTCGTTGGTCGTAGCTCAGTAGTTATGGCGTCTGCTCGTTGATCGGAGGGCTCGGGTTCGAGGCCGGTACGAGCTACGTTTGTTTTTCTCATTTTTTGTTTTATAAATATACTTGTAATTTTAATTTAATAATCTCAATTAAAATTTTTAATATCGGACATTAATTATAATGTTAACATATTTAAATTTAAATTCAAATTTATTTGATTTTCAAGTCATTATTAAACATTTCTCATCATTTAAAAATATATTTTTTAAAAATAGATCCGTTATTGACTTGTAAAAATTCCAAAATCGTTACCAAATCATACCTAATTTTATTAATTATAAATTAATTCAAAGCGCAAGCATACGTATTACAAATTTAAAAATCTTTTATATGTAAAACAATATGTTGTAATTTAATTCTTATGCTAAATTTTAATATAATTATGCTTCTTACTTTAAAAACAGAGTAGTATTAACATCGCATTGACTTCCCTTGTTAAGGCAATTTATAAATGTGTTTTTTTACAATCACGAATTAACACAATTGTTCAATATCTTTCCATCGATAAAGCATATATGAAATACATTTTAAAAGTGATTTTTGTTGTGTTGTGTTGTGTGTTGGGGCTTAATCTCCAACTGTCTGACGAAGTCAGACAAGATCCAAGATTCCGTTAATCCTAAGAAAGTCCAGAACCAGAACGGGAGGAAGCATATAAGTCTTCTCTGGAAAGACCGAAGCAGTCCAGGATGTGTTCAGCAGAGGCCTGTTGAGCTTGACATTTAGTGCAGATTTTGAAGATCTTTCTGCCCTCAAAGAACGAGAGACTTTTTGTGTGTCCACTTGCCAATCTTGAAATCGCCGTTCGAGAGGCTCTGTCACAGTTGATAGCGAACGAAGAGCCCGTCTCTTTGCCCGCGTACCAGTGGTGGCTGGGAGGGACCTTCCACTCCTTTGAAATTTCAGATATAACTCTAGATTGATGCTCTGAGTAGGTAAGGGCTGAAGAGGAAGATATAGATTGTAAAAGTAAATATAATAGATTGTAAATAGATTGCAAAGTAAATTGTAAGTAAATAGTAATTGTAAGTATTGTAAGTAAATAGATTGTAAAGTGATTAAAAAAAAAAAAAAACTGTTTAATGATGTTTTAAACAACGATTTAGTTACAAATAAAAATTAAATAGGTTAACATTATAATTAATGCACAAAATTGTATCTTTTAGTTAGGATTATTAACCCTCTGACTGCTTATCCTGCGATTTCCACGGGCAAGACATTTGTAGAAAAAATTATGTAATTTACAATTTTTGAAGCAATTTTGTATTAAAAATTCCACAATCAAAGGTTGAAAATGAAAATGATAAATTTATTACATTTTTCATATACAGGATGATTTGAAATATGTAATAGTATATGAGATAAAGGTCAATTACATATTGGTCGAAAGGATTTTGAAAAATAATTGAGCAGTTAGAGGGTTAAATAATAATTACAAGTACATTTATAAAACAAAAAATGAGAAAAACAAAC
Source organism: Maratus michaelseni (assembly GCA_963931845.1). NCBI lineage: Eukaryota > Metazoa > Arthropoda > Arachnida > Araneae > Salticidae > Maratus > Maratus michaelseni. The sequence continues at coordinate 343,289,613 of OZ007588.1, read as the reverse complement.
TTAGCTCGTCCCGGACCCTCCGATCAACGAGCAGACGCCATAACACCTGAGCTACGACCATCACAGTAATTTCGTTACAAAGTAAGTATTTGAGTTGTGTTAAAATATTAGACCTTCCATTTCTCGAGAACTAAGGAGCGTTGTATAAAATCCGTTGAACCTGAGACTAAGGGCTTCTATCCTACAACATATATAAAAATAATCAAAATCTGTGATTACCAAGCTTGGTCCTCTCCTTGTTAAAGACGATTTTTGTTCCTACAAGATTCTTGGTCTTAATGGAACGTATTATCCTAATTAAGCAACCCTTAACTGCTGCGAAAAAATTTTCACATAGATACTGTGGGTGGTCTCTGAGACTGCTTGATCGAAAGATGAATCAAACAACCGATTAGCTCTTAAGATATTGTTTTTATACTAAACGTTAAGCACTATTTTAAGTGGTTATGAATATTATAATTAAAATTCACCTATTCAGAAGTCTCTAGTAAGAGTTATTGGGCTCCAAGTGAAACAAATTTTCACTAGTAGCTGTAGTTGAACCGAAAATTGCAAGTTAAACTGTGACAATTGAAAAATGCAGCGTTATGTGAGACCGCCGACAGCAGTTAAAGATTAATTAATGTAACTGAGATGTTAGAAAATCTTGAAGATTTTTCAGTAACAGTGTGTTTTTTTTCAATTATATTCATTTCTGTGTAATTTTAGAAGTAACAACAAAATGGTAAATATGTGAATTATTCGGTAATTTAGCTGAAAAAAAAAATATAACGAAGAAAAACAAATTTACCAACATATTTACAAACATTATAAAATATATTAACAAATATATATTTAAAATGCATTATAAACAATGCATTATAAAACATATTGAAAAATTGAAAAATGCAGCGGTCTGTGAGACCGTTAAAAGCAGTTAAGGATTAATATAACTGTTATGTTAGAAAATCTTGAAGATTTTTCAGTAACAAGGGGATCTTTTTCAAGTTCTTGTTTAATGTTAGAAGTAACAACAAAAACATAAATATGTTGATTATTTGGTAATTTAGCCGAAAAGCAAATATAGCGAAGAAAAACATAATATTTAAGAAATTATAAAATATGTTGTAACTAATAAGTAATGAATGATTTACTTTTTGTTTGATTTGAAAACACTACTCGTACAGGATTTCAATTTTTCGATATTCAGAATCGTACAAAAAATGTGCATTTCAAGAAATATAAAACGAAAAATATGATATAAAAGTCTTTAAATATATTTTCGTACGTAAAATAAGTTTTGAGTTAAAGAAGATCTAGCAAATTAACCACAGCATTGGAGAGAGCTTAATTAATGTAAAACAAACTTGATTAAGAGTTTAGAAAACAATTTTTTCTCCTACATGATTCTTGGTCTTAACCCATTAACGCCGACTTATTTTACACTTCTTTTAATACTTCGATACCAGTTAACACCAGGTTTCGCATAAAGTAATTTTAACGGATTGAATCTCTGATAGCTTCACGTTAGATAATATGAATTTTTTTTTACTAATGTACTGGTGTTGATATTTAAAAGTTTCGTATCACTTAAATGGTAACTTTTCGTACCAACCGACATTAATGAGTTAATAAAACTTAGTATCCTAATTAATGTAACTGAGTGTGAAGATAACACTTTAATGTTAGAAATTCTTGTATAATTTTTGGTTATAAAATGGTTTTCGTTTTGAGTTTTATTTAAGTTAGTTTAAATTTATAAATCACAAAAATTGTCAAATGCGTTAATTATTTGGTGAGCTAACTAAAAAACATAACTTTAAAAGCATTTAGAAAATATTTTGGAATTAATGCGAAATGAATGTTTAATCTTTTGTCCCTTTTGAACTACAGATAAGTGATTAAATATTACGAATACTTGTAAAAAATTATGCCACATTTCACACGTGCAGTACAGGAACGTCACCTGAAATCTTACTGTCGTGCATCTTGTGGTCGACCACACTGCAAAAAAAGTGTTGATTTTACAGTATAATACTGGCATCCCAGCTGCCAGTATTGCTATATATAACAGCTGTATATATAACAGCCTCGGTGATGAAAATATCAAAATATTCAAATCAAAATATAACAGCCGTACGCAAAAGGCGGTATTATGGTGTCCTCAAAGCAGAATTGCTTATTTTACTGTTTATTACTGTTAATTTTACGGTATAATACTGGCAGCTGGGGTGCCAGTATTATACTGTAAAATCAACACTTTTTTTGTAGTGCATCTTGTGGTCGTAAAAGGGAAGGTATCAGTCTCTCAACAATTGTCTTTACGTGTTGCATGCATACATAATTTTCTCTTAGAGAAGCTGCAATGTCAGACCGGATATACTTCAAAAGAGGCATCACATGGGTGCGCATTTAGCTGGAGCCTCGGTGATGGAAACATCAAAACATGTAGAAGATGCGAGGAGCATAGTCCAGACATTATAACAGCCATAATAAAAAGGCGGTATGATGGTGTCTTCAAAACAGAACTGTGGATGAAAGACAAATATGACAAAGAAGTATAGACAGGTGCTGAAACGCATAGTGGCCCGAAATCACAAGCAATCGCTTTCCCAGATGACATTCGAAATTAAAAGTCATCTCCAGGGCCCCGTTTCAACCAAAACTGTCAATTGCTTGTGTTTTGGGGGCACCACGTTCTTTAACATCCGCCTATTCTTATTCGTCGTTACTGTCTTTCGTCCATTTTTATAATTTAAGGACACCATCATACCGCCTTTTGCCTACGACTATTGTAATGTTGATCTGATTGCATCGTCTAAACGTTTTGATGTTTTCATCACCGAGGCTACATCTAAATGCGCGCCCACATCATGCTTCTTTCATGAAGTCTTTCACCATTGCATCTATAAAGCATATATGAAATACATTTTAAAAGTGATTAAAAAAATTAACTGTTTAATGATGTTTTATAAAGCGATTTAGTTGCAAATAAAAAATAAATAGGTTAACATTATAATTAACGCACAATATTATAATTCTTAATTAGGATTATTAAATAATAAATACAAGTATATTTATAAAACAAAAAATGAGAAAAATAAACGTAGCTCTACCCGGTTTCGTCCCCGGGCCCTCGGATCAACGAGCAGACGCCATAACAACTGAGTTACGACCAACGAAGTAATTTCATTACAAAGTAAGTATTTGAGTTGTGTTAAAATATTAGACCCCCTATTTCTCGAGGACTAAGGAGCGTTGTATAAAATCCGTTGAACCTGAGACTAAGGGGCTTCTAACCTACAACATTTATAAAAATAATGAAAATTTGTGATTACCAAGCTTGGTTCTCTCCTTGTAAGAGAAAATTATGTATGCAAGCAACACCTAATGACAGTTATTAAGAGACTGATATCTTCCCTTTCACTAGCACAACATGACAGATTTTCTATTCCATGTGGCGCTCTTGTACTGCTTGTGTGTAATGTGGTATAATTTTTTACAGGTGTTCGTATTATTTTGAACCCCATCTGTATATTCATTATACTTGATATGAATTTTCTTTATTCAATACCGTGTACAAAAAGAATCTCGAAAGAAATTTAAAAGCACCAAAGCGGTATGAAGGTCATTTAGATAGTCTCATAACCAAGTCTCACGAAGTTTTTGAATTAAAAATTATTTAATTAATTGAACGCAACATTGAAGGAGATTCAATTAACGTTAAATGAATTTGATTAATTATTGGATTGGGAAATAGATTGTCTTTTCTTCTACATATTATTTTTGGCTTTAATGAAGTGCATTATCCCAATCAATGTAACCAAATGATAAAGTTCCATTTACTGTTAAAAGATCTTGAATTTTTAATAACAAAGTGGGTTTGTTTAGTTATATTTAAATAAATTTAACATTATAAGAAACAAAAAAATGTCAACCATGTTAACTATTTAGTGAGATAACTAAAAAAAAAAAAACATATATAATGAAGAAAAACAAAACATTAAAGAAACATCGAAAATGTGTTATATTTACGTAATGTATAACTTTTTGCATATTCTGAAAAATAGGCTGCATACGTAATAGGAATGTTTCATTATTTTATATTGACACAAAACATGTACATTGCAAAAAAGCTAAAAGAAGAAAAACACATTTGTGTGCAAATCGTTTAGATAAATTTTCATACATAAAAATGGTTTTTGAGTTAAACAAGATCTAATTAATTGATACCGACATGGGAGAAAACTTAATTAATGTTAAATAAACTTGATTACACTTCTATAAAAATGAAAAATTTTCCTACAAGTTTCTTGGTCTTAATGAAACATATTATCGTAACTAATTAATGCATTTAAGTGTTAAAGTAACGTTTTAACATTAGAAAATGTCGAAGAATTTTCTATAAGACGTTGGTTTTCTTTTTGTGTTATAGTATTTAAATCAGTATTACTTTGGAAGGACGAACAAAATGGCAAATATATTAATTGTTTGGTGAGCTAACTGAAAAACAAATATAGCAAAGGCATGTGAAATGCAAAGTTTTAAAATTGGATGAATAAATAGCTTTTATTCATGTTGCTAATCAATGAAAATCCACTTTCTGGAAAATATATGTACAACATTTTATGGAAATGATTGATTGTAAGCATTTCTGATTATTAAGTATGTGTTTGTGGTAAGAAATTTGTGATTTTTAACTCTTAAAAATATGTGATTTTTTAACACTTTCCCACATAGCCCAAAAGTGCGCATAACCTCGGTTTGTCTGTCCGTCTCTCCATAGTCTAACTTTCGTAAATACACAGCCCGACCCAAAATTTCCCGGACTGGTTAATTTACCGGCCAATAGATGGCGCTGCGTGTCAGCAGGTGAGGTCGAAAACGTCACTGCACTTCGCCTTGTAAAGCGGTACAATTTCACGTTGCTATCTGTTGTGTAATGCTAAGTGCATATACTGCTTTTTGTAACAGTGCAACGTGATCATGTTAAAATTGGCTCACGAAGGTCGAACAACGAACGAACATAAAACTGAAGGTACTACTGTTACTGGACGTTACTATTTGGAAGTTTTGAAGCGTTTCAAGTCCTGAGTACGCAGAGTTCGTCTCTGGTTCCGACAGCAAATCAAGTGGTCAATGGCACGATAATGCACACACTTCGATCATTGTACGGGAATTTCTTGCTTCTAAAGTTGCCATCGTGCTCAATCATCCTCCTTACTCCCCAGATTTATCGCCCTATGACTATTTTTTGTTCCCCAAGTTGAAATTGCACCTAAAAGAGACCACCTCAAACGACTGCGACCGACTGTTTGACGCACATTGCAAAGACGGACTTCCAGAGGTGTTTTGATGTAAACAGTCTTCGCCAATCAATGAGTCTTGTGCTGTTCTACTTGAATACACGATTTTGCTTTAATGGAGGTTGTTCAAATATTTTTAAGTTTTAACTGGTTTATTTTAGTAACTGTACACATGTTTGAAAACTCTTCGGTCAACGTATGTAATTGCACTGAGGAGGGGTTAAGTTATAACCCGAAACGTTTGCATGTATTAATTTAATGTTTTAGTGTATTTTTGTAATGTTCATGTCTGATTAAATGTGATAATTTAATTACTATTACAGTCATTGTAAAAAGTGTGTTGAGTCCAGCGGGGGTTATTTCGAATAAGCATAGGCCAAAATTTTCATTTCAGTTTATATTTTTTTGTTTATAGGACCAGTCCGGGAAATTTTGGGACACACTGTGTACTCGGATTGTCCTGTAATTTTTGTACGTTTTCGATGTTTACTTTCGATGTTGTACGTTCGCTAAAAAAATGAAGTGCGTAGTATTTGTAATTCATTTACAGGGGCAGTCAAAATAATTCAGTTACATTACTGTCAATGGTAAAGAATCGTTTCAAATGCATTTGTAATTTTTTTATTTTATTGACGTTTACTATAATGAAAATGAAGTGTGTTGCATTTACAGTTCGTTTATAGTGGCAGTCAACAGTCAAAAGTGTTCAGTTACATTACTGCGAATGGGAAAAAATTGTTTCAAGTTCATTTTGATGATGTTGCACCATTTCAAACATAATGAAATTGATATGCATTTATGATGCACACTAAAATATGCTTTATGTAGAATATGGGATGTAAAGAATTTATTATTCATTTACAGGATCACACAGAAGAATTCTGTTACATAATTGTCTACAGGAAAAAATTGTTTGCAGTGTATTTTAATGATGTTACCCTATTTCAAGCATATTGAAATTTATATTCATTATTTAGGTACACTATACGTTAATTATTGAAAAGTATGGTGTGCATTGTATTTATTGTTCCTTTACAGGGACAAAAAAAATAATTTGATTATAGTACTGTCTATGAGAATAATTGCCGAAATTGCTTTTTCAACTTGGGTTTGCTTTTTTAAGTTTAACTAAGTTTTTGCATAGAACGTGGTGTGTATAAATTCTGTTGATCATATACAGGACTCTACAAAGGAATCCGTATTACTGACTATGGCAGTGAATTTTTAACGTTTAGTTTTTAATTGTGTTATGCATTTTCCTGCTGAACTATATTTGTTATACTAATAGAAGTTTGTAGAATATAAATAAATTGATACACAGGGCTACAAAAAGAACAAGATATATTGCCTTTATGGTTGGTGATTGCTGGAATTGCGTTTTAAGTTGCGTTATGCGTTTTTTAGATGAACTAAATTTAACTTAATATGTGGTGTGTACAAAAGTCTTCAGATAATATAAGCTGGAAAAAAGATATCAAGCACATTTCCAGCTATTTTCGAAAATCGCTTAAAGTAATCATATACAGGACTGTCCAAAATAATTCGACTACATTTTTGACACATGGAAGGTAATTGCTAAAAATGGATTTTTAAATGTGTTATATGTTTCCTTAACTGTTTACTTACCTATATTATTTCACCTTATTTAACGGTGAAGTTTGGTTACGGTTTTTTGGAAGCGTTAAGAAGTGTTTCATAATATATGCTTCACGCATGATTTTTCGTTCTTGTTTGAGATACTACTAATTCATTTTGGATTAGATTAAGAAAATTGCTGGAAGAATACCGTAAAAAAAATTCGTTGAACCATTTGATTTTGCAAAAAAAAAAAAAAAAAAAAGACAGAGGCATCAGAACATGGTTAATTTTTTTCAAAACTTCTGATTATAGTGAAAGTTCCATAATAGTTCAACGTTTACCTTTCTGTGGCAATTTAAAAGATGATCCAATTCAAGTTTTGTAACTTTTATTTAATATAAAACACACAAAATGTAACCTTATCGTATTTATTTTTTTTAATCAATCGAATATTTGACATTTTTCATTAATTCTGAAAAATGATGTCAGGCAAATGGCCGCCCCTGGACCTGTTGCCGCAGTTTATTCATTCGAGGTAATTTTCGATGACTTTTTTGTAAGTTTCGGGGGTTATCTCTCCTATAATTTTGCAGATGCTAGTTTTTAAGTGCTCCAACGTTGAAGGTTTGCCACTGGAAGGAAGCCAACGTTGAAGGACGTAGACGCCACTCTTAAGAAAACCGCACACAAAAAAATCCAACGGTGTTAAATGGAATGATCTTGCCGGCCAGTTGACGTCACCGCAACGAAATAATGCGACCTCCGAACTTCTCACGGAAGCATCTAACGTTGCACGCGATATGTGGAAAGTTGCGCCATCTTGCTGAAACCACATGTCCTCCACATCAATATCTTCGATTTCGTGCTTAAAATACGCCAAAGAGAGCCATAAGATAGCCCCAAACTTCGCGAACGGCGACGAATCGATAATTCCGCGAGTTCTTCCAGATTATCACTCACAATAGCAATATTCTCGGCTGAACGTGCGCCACAATGATGCACACGGATTACTCTGTCTGCAATGTTAACAGTTTTCTCAAATTTTTTCACTACGTTGCGACAAATTATAGCAGAGATAACCCCTGAAACTTACGAAAAAGTCCTCGAAAATTACCTCGAATGAATCAACTGCTGCAGAAGGTCCGGAGGCGGCCATTTGCCTGACATTGCTTTTCATAATTAATGAAAAATACTAAATATTTGATTAATAAAAAAATAAATGCGATAAGGCTACATTTTACGTGTTTTTTCTTAAATAAAAGTTAGGAAACTTGAATTGGATCTCTATGTAATTAGAGGCAATCAAAACAAATGCTTTTATGAACTCTCAGTATACTGCTTTAGAGTGCGATGACATCCGCCTGATTGTCTAGTATAGTTATAATACTGGTTATATGTCAAGTGTTGTCAAGTGTGAATTTCGTTTAGACTTAAATGCCTGTAAGGTAACGTATTCCATTTTAACCTTTAGCTGCTTCCACAGAAATTGTTGCATAGCTATTTTCCCTCTGCAGCTAGCTGCATCCTCTGAGACCGTTTAATGAAAATATAAATAAAAGGCTGGATTAATTAATAGATACTGTTTCTGTATAAAACTTTATTCATAAGATTTTTATAATCAAAATTCACTTATTCAAAAGTCTCTAGTGACAGTACTAGGGCTCCAAACTGAACAAAATTTCACTAGTGGCTGTAGTCAAACTGAAAATTATAAATTAAATAGTGAAAATTAAAAAAAAAAATGACAGCTGTTTGCTAACAGCAGTTAAAGGGTAAGCAGAGGTCCTTTTGTTTTCTAAAGATAAAGAAATTTACCAAGTCATGGTTCAACAATTTTCCAGTTCATGGTTCAAGCTACTCGAGATTATGGTTAGGAGAACTCAAGTTTATAGCTCATTCATTATATAGATTTCATGACAAAAAAATTCATCACTCTCTTCTCAAACCCATTACCTTCAAATTAAGTATTAATTCTCTTTTAATTTTAAATATTTTTTAAATATTTTTTCAAACTTTTCTCTGTTAACTTGAAAATTTTCCTAGTTAATTTACGAAAAGATCGAATACTCACTTGAATATAATTATTTATACAAGTCATACCCTTAAAAATAATTATTTTATGATACAATATTGTTAACGTGAAATTACTTTACTCATTGCTTTTCTCCTTAAGTTGGTTTCTTCACGTATTTTCAAATTTTGAAAGAAATAAGCTAAACTAACTAAATGTAGAATATGTAAACATTTCTAAATGACAGTAAAAAATCTTTGAAATTTAAAAATCTCTTTGATAATATAATAATAGATAATAGCTTTGATAATAGCTTATGTGGTGAAAAAGCAAGAAAGAAAAAGTATTAAGGACTTTCAGCCACTTTTTTTAAGACGTTAGTTAAATGTTTGTTTTATAATTCTATATAATAATACTATTATAATTTTATACAATGCTATCATTTTAATTTTATGTTTGTATTAAAGTCAAAATCACATTCGTCTCATTCTTACAAAAATATATAACATCATTTATAATTCTCTTGCTGTTGTACTGCAACATGGAGAAAAATTTATTCTCTAACAAATCTATTTCTATTTATAGCTTATGCTTTTGGTTTCAGAACCCACCGGGAATTTAAAAAAAATTAATCAACATACTTTCCTTTAGATGGCAGTGTAACAGATGAATTCTACCGAGAACTATTTTTCTCTTGGCTATTTTGTTCGACGCTGAGATCCTTTGTCACGTGATTCGAAGTGAAAGAAAAATGAGCTACTCTAAGGCCCAAAAACAAGGTTTCAAAGAAATTTTTTATACCATTTTTTTTTTCGGAACAAAACCTTATTTTTTATTCCTGTAACGTAGTGTTACAGTGCTCTTCCCTATCTTTCTCTCTTTTTTTTTTCTCTCTTAATCGTGAATTGTTGAAGAATTTATGAATCTAACTTTCTGTAAGAAACCGAAATTTATCAATCACGTTAAAGTAATTTTGATACATCATTTTTTGAACTGTTTCTTGGAGAAGACTGTCGAATATTGTACTTCAGAATAGTTTTACGTTAGTGCGTTTTTTAAAAGATCGAAGGAAATTTAATTTATATACAGAGCGATACAAAATTCCTACGCCCTACCCTATCTTTTTGCTCTCTTAATTATGAATTCTTGGCTAGTTTTTGTAACTAACTTTCTGTAAGAAACCGAAATTTATCAATCACGTAAAGTAATTTTGATGCATCATTTTTTAAATGTGTTTCGGAGAAGATTGACGATTATTTTATCTTTTGAATAGTTTTACGTTAGTTCGTTTCTTAAAAGATCCAAAGTATTTTATGACTGTTAGAGGATGATTCAAGATTCCTCGTACGCCATTCCCTATCATTTTCTTCTCTTATGTTTGAATTGTTAACGAAATTTTTAATATAACTTTTTGTAAGTAACTGAAATTTATCAATCGTATTAAAGTACGAGTAATTTTGATACATCATTTTTGAACTATCTTTTGAAGACGATTGTCGATTATTTTACTTCAGAATAGTTTTACGTTAGTGCGTTTCCTGAAAGATCCAAGGAATCTTATGTGTATCAATACCAGATATATATTTTTAAAAGTTTTAATTACAGATGTATTCATATATTGTATCAAATATATATAGTATATATGTTTTATATAATATGTTCAAGTACATTGCACACCCATATTACAATCAAGGCATGGTCTTTTTAATGCAGGTATCATGCAGTAAGATATATGCTTTTTAAATAACTGATTTCAGGAGCACGAGAATGTGACTGTGTTTTCTCGATTTCCGAAATAGGTAATCGTATATATTCGATAGCTTATACCATTCTATGGTAGGTTTGATTATTCTATAAATGAGTAGTACAAGTTTAGTACACTGTTAAAAATTTGCAGCAAACTGTCCAGTCATTTGACCATTTTTGTAGAAAACGGTTACATAAGCGTAATTTAACTATATTCTGATCATAAAATGACCATTAATACGGTCAGAATATAGTTAAATTAGGGTTATGTAACTATTTTCTACAAAAACGGTCAAATGACTGGGCAGTTTGCTTCAAATTTTTAACAGTGTAGTATCATGTAATTTTTGTTAGATTTTTATTTAAAATTGGTTTAGTACTTAAATTTCGTTCTACAGCTGGTGATGCGTTATATTTGAAGTCACTTGGAATTAATGGATAATTTTTAAAAACATAGTGTAATCGTTTACTGTAGAAGTAAAACATTTTATAATTCGTTTGAAAGAATATATTGTAATTCGTTAGGTCGTATTGAATTTTCAACTCGATAGTCAACATACCATGGAGCTAAATATCAGCACACGCGGAATAAAAAGTCAAGTAAAAGGAAGGTAATTTGATGCAATCTATTTTATAAATGAAAATGTTCTAATTTAAAAATGGCGTCATTTTCATCAACGGAAGCATTTACTATATTCGGCTTATTTTACTATGGTAATTTTATCTAAAATATTTATTACAAAATATTACGAAAAATAGGAGAGACAGTAACAGAAAAGAGAATTTTTCACCAGCTTATGACAATATATCATACGCAACCCAAACATATAATGCAAAGCACTCTCAATATGCTGCTTTCGAATTCTGTTTCAGCTTTGGATGCTTGTAGTGTGCCGGAGTTGACTAATTAGAGGTTCTGGTCTGATTAGTTCATGTTCACAAAGTAAAACTGCAGCCACTTTATGGTTCAATATTTTATCATAGTCAATTCAAAATCAAGATAGATAGAAAATAAAGAAAAACACGTACTTATTGACAGCTTTTAAAATGCGTTGGCTTACAGTGATACTTTTGATAAAGAGTTCATCAAAAAGTCGAAATAACTATTTCATTTGTGTAATTAATGTATCAGTTAATTGTAATTGTAAATTGGTTTAGTTAACTTTAAAACAACATTTATCAACGAGGTATTATTTTTTTTTTTTTTTTGCTTACTGTGGGGGTGAAATAAAAAATTATATTTATAAAATTGCCAAATACGCGAAAAAAGTGCAAGACTGAAACTCTATAGTGATAAATGGCAACCCTTATTATTTAAATTATCTCTTAATTTTGAATGAACTATAGCTCAATGTTAAACTTTTCACCAAATCATGGTTCAACCTACACAAGTTTATGGTTCGCCTGCAGCACCAAATTCTGGAACAAGGATTACTCATGTTATAAGTTTTTCGATACCCTATTTCTGTGAAATGTTGAATCAAAATTTTAACAGAGTAGATTTTCTTCCTCTTACAATTTGATAGATGGAGAAACATTTTTGGGAACATTTTTAATACACAAGATATGAAATTCAATCAGTGATTCAGAAAATGCAGTTTTATCGCTTTAAAATTTTTTGGTGAAATCCTCCATTTATTTTTGATCATATAGAGCATGTTACATGAACATAAAGACATTTTTTCACACTCTTTTATTTAACTTAACTTGGTTTATGCATCTAAAGATGGAATTTTGTAATCGATTTTTCACTCAATTCTTCGTATGCTATTATTATAAAAAAAATCCCTGACGGCTCGGCCTACAGGCACAGGCAGATTTCGAAGAAGCAGACCGTGGGGCGCCTGTTTTTTGGGAATTGCAGAAGAAATGACCTTTTTGCCATGATGCGGTAGTTGGAATCGCTCACTTCGAAACCTAACTTTTTTGCAAGCGGAGCCGGCTGGGTTTTTTTTGTTATTATTATTATTATTATTATTATTATTATTTGCTATAAGGGTTAAAAAATTTCTCAATGTAAAAGTTTTAGACAATTTTAAGAGGATTTATAATAAATTTAAGCGGATTTGATACCTTGTGAATTGACTAAGTTATGAATTTTCTTCTTATACTCCCCCCCCCATCCTGTTTCCCTCCTTTGGGCCATTTTTAATGATATCCGAAATCTGTCATACATAAATTTTCGGCCCTTTTCCTAGAATTAATAATAACTTCAAACGGATTCGATACGTATTATAATTAAGAAACTATGGGATTTTTCTGTTTTCACAAAAAGCCCATCTACCCCCATTTCCCCCCTTGGTTCGATTTTACCCATAAACGAACTTGATCTAGATTTTATGCCCCTTGATTTTATGTATCAGTTTGGAAAAGATTTGTGCAGAATTATTGACGTCATCGTGTCCATAATAAAGTGGCATAGATAGATAGATAAAGTTGGGAGTCATGATCGGCGTAGATCTGCAAAAAATATTAAAAAAATTCCAACTTAGGGGCGAATGTAATACGAAATCTACCTAAAATAATGTACACAGCGGATTTCCGGTGACAATACAATATTTCAATATTTGTAGAACATAATTATAAAATAATAAATTAATTTTAAGGTATTTTTACGTTATGCGGGTGTAGGTGATAATTTGCCAAATATTCTTTATGGTTATAACTGTATACGAGTGGTAACAACAGAGTTAATTATTCGTCTAAGCACGCTAGCTAAAGTATACCATCTGGTTGTGAAATTTCAACTATGAATTAAAGTAAAAAATAAAATGCAAATAAAAAATAAAAAGTGTAATATATTTTTAAAAAGTGCGCTATTATAAATTAACAGTTTAACAGTATTTAAATTTAACGTTAAGAAAAAAAAAGATTAGAAATCCTTAATAGATGGTTTTAATAATCCTTTTATTTTTTCCATTTTCCATATCATAAAGAAAAACTGAGCACATATTATATATATTTTAATAAATTCACTAATTCGCGGTTTTTACAAAGCGTAAATCAAAGCAGTGAATTCTCCATAATCGAGGCCCATAGCAAATTATCGACTTGTAACGGAATTTTTTCGAAACAACACATGAATTTCAGTCATGAAATTAGGGACAATTTTTAAGATAAAGATTGAATGCTTCTAAAAGAGTGTTTAAAAAATCTATTTTAGCTTTTATACTTATTTTTGTAATTAGTTTGTAAATTTTAGTTTTGAAAATTAACTTTATTATTTTTCTAATTTCAGGTAAGGTCTTATCTTTCTAACAGAGTACTGCTAATTTTGGTTTTGTACAATACATTCGGAAACACCATATTTTGTAAGAAGAATGTCTAATTCAAAAATAATGTCACCATTTATTTATTTTTTCTTATTGTATAGATGTTTAATTTTGTAGCACTACATTTGTATCCTACAATCACTGTATTTTGAAGCTAGCTTCCAGCTGAGTAAATTTCTCTTATGGTATGCAATATCATCGTATGGTGTTTTTGGCCCACTTTTTACTGACTCTGCGATGATATTGCATGCAATATCAGAAATTTCTTTAAATGGAGGCTTCAAACTACAGTGATTGTAGACATTTCTCTGCACCAATAGCGGCAAATTTGCCTGTTCAGGACAGAAATCTAAAGTTACCGCTTACTAACAGAACTCGCGCATAAACAATTGCCGACTATAAAGAACTTGTGTGCCCCACGTTTAATTTATTTCACTCATAGCTAGCACCATCTAAAAGACGTTTTTTCAAACATTATTTTCAGAGCCAGTATATCAGTATGTCATCAAAGTGCAGCACACAATTAGTCTCTAGATTTGCGATTTTACTCCCTTCTTTTTTAATTTAATACGTTACATTTCACTGCACTGTAAAAATTACAAATGTTTCTTAGTCTACACTGCAAAAAAAAAAAAAAAAAAAAAAAAAAAATGCTGATTTTACAGTATCTTACTGGCAGCTGGAATCCCCGTATGCAAAAATATACAATGATCAATTCCGAGTTAACCACGATTCCGACAAGCGTTCTTTATCTTTAGAAACCCCAGAAAGTAATATATTTTCGAGATTTGAAGAAGAATTTAAAAAACAAAGTTTATTTTTCTGCCACTGATTTTCAGTAACGTATCCGAGCAGTTTTTATAGTGTAGTAATCAGTTTTTTTAACCTGGAATATCGCTCTTGAGGATGCCATCATTTCTCAATTAAACCTTTTCAGTTGCGTAAGTGAATTTATACATGAAAGAGTAACATAATAATATTAATGTTAATGTTAATGTTAATGCTGTTAATTTACCACGTTTGTCTGTAAATCATGTTTGTTGAACACGTAAATATTTATTTGAGAATGGATAGCACCTAAAAAACCTACATCCCGAGTTGAGTAAACATATTCATACTATTAATATACTATAAAAAAAATCTCGAAAATGTTTCCAAAAATCAGTGGCAGCAAAAAAAATCTTTGTTATTATGAATGCTTCTCTAAATTTTGAAAATATATTAGTTTCTGAGGTTTCAAAATATAAAGAACGCTTTTCGGAATCGGGAGTAACT
This sequence comes from Maratus michaelseni, assembly GCA_963931845.1. Classification (NCBI taxonomy): domain Eukaryota; kingdom Metazoa; phylum Arthropoda; class Arachnida; order Araneae; family Salticidae; genus Maratus; species Maratus michaelseni. Next base: position 343,274,446 of record OZ007588.1, on the reverse strand, counting down.
CGGAAGAGATAATTGTGTAGTTTTGTTTGCGGTTATATTATATTAACCTAGATTAAGAAATATTTGTCTACTTTTACAATATGGGCTATACCTAAACCCGACACGAAAAAAAAAACAAAATCGAAGCCGTAACCAAAAAACACAGAGTCAGTCCGACCCGCAGAAAAAAAATCTATAGTAAACCGGGAGGCGGCAGCACAGACAACCACCTCATCGAGTTCACGGCTGAAATTCCAGAATTAGTTAAAACTTGATTCGCATATTAAAACGCAATTGGTCTGCCAAGTCATATCTTGGTGGAAAACACCCAAAAACCCGATTTTAGCGGTTTGCTCGTAGGTTTACTATTCTGTGTTCTTGCTCCCAGTTCTCCATGTTTTCATACCTTTGGGTGCAGGAAAACACAACGGTAAACCTACCAGTCAACCGCTAAAATCGAGTTTTAAGGTATTTTCCACCAAGATATGACTTGGCAGACCGATTGCGTTTTAATATGCTTATCGAGTTTTAACTAATTCTGGAATTTCAGCCGTGAACTCGATGAGGTGATTGTCTGTACTGCCGCCTCCCGTTCTATAGTCAACATGTCCCGAATCCGCTGCTATCTGCTGCGATATACAGTCTACTTTTAGCAGTTCTATATTTCGTCTTCTTTTCTTAACTCAAATGCAATTTTTTTTTATCGTTCTTGTATATCTCGATTATAATGTTCAGAACTTCAATTCAAAATATATTCTTAATTTGTTTAATTATATAGTAAAATATTTGTTATTTTACATTCGGTTTATGCATTAAAAAAAAAAAATTAAATCCAATAAAATGGGTTTATGTGATAAATCTTGCTGATGTACAGGATTTATTATATTAATTACCGAAACCAAAAGAAAACTTCATAATAAATCATTTTAATAAGCTTTTAGTTTAGAATTTAATTGGTATAAATTTGATGTTAACGAAAAAAAATTATAAAAAAATAATTAATTTTAAAATTACTTATCAATTCTTTAGAAATTGAATTAAAAAAAAAAGGAAAAAATATCTAAACTAGTTGCCTTGAGAGTTAGTTACGTAAAACAGAAAACATAAACCCTGCTAATTAAAAATACCCAGAAGTATTTCAGGCATTGAGTTTTTAATAAGAGCTGGAAGAGAGTTATAAAATAACCATCAAAATAACAAGCGTAATGTGTTCATTTACTAATATTTTGTAAATAACCAGAAGGATCCGTGCCAAACTTTCGCACTGCAATCTTTCAGATTATTTCCTGGTACCTTTCGTACCTTTTCGTACTGATTTTTTTAAAAATCAAACAACACGTTTTAACGAAATGTGGGTGCACTATCTCAGAAACTTGCTCAAAAACTTCTCGAATGATACCTAATTAATCGTTGTATGTTTTGTATGTGCATAGATAAAAGAATGTTGACAACAGAAATCATTTATATGATGATTGCTTGCGTATAAGAAAAAGGGAATTGATTGCCAGAAAATTTTTTGCCAAATTTTCTTTTCTCGCCAAGGTTATTTCTCTAGGTTGCCAAGACCCCTATACTGAAAAAAAAAAACGAATTATAAAAAAATTTAAACACTGAATCAGACGTTTAGAGAAATTCATATGAAAGCATTTCCACAGATTTTGCAAAACTGTTACAGAAATGTCTTAAATACATAAATCAATATTTGGTAAACTACATTTTTGCAAGCCTATAGGAACTGAAATAGGGGATGCCCAAACTTTGTGGTCCAGCAGCCATTTAAGTGACGTGAGACTTCGCTGGCATATTAACAGTTTAATGAAATATTAACAAGTAATATAAAACTTTTTTTTTTAAAGTCAATTCCTACTTAGGTCAAATAGAAATTTTTTTCCAGCGATCTACACGCTTCGCCACTGACGGTATTTATTCCTAAATTTATATCCTGCTAAATATCTTACATAAGAGAAATTTTTGAAATGTATTAAAAATTAAATAAAAAATAAATAGCTGAAATACCAAAAAATTAATAGCTCGAAAAGTATTTCTCACAAAATTGTTAGACAAACTGCGTTAGAAAGTTTAAAAAATTGTATTTTTCTTGATCTAATCTAATGATTATGCCGTTTTTAAAATATTGAATTTCAAAAATTACCAAACTTCACAATAAAGTGCCATAGCGATGTTACAGTTAACGATAATACAGTTTTTTCAAATATTAATTCATTAATTAAATTAAATTAATTAATTTTAATTTTATATTTCATTTCTGTTCAAAAGTATAGACTCACTCCACATTTATAGTCTCCTTCGCCCGCGAGCCGCCTGATCTTCGGCCGTGAACAGCCCCATTATCTTTTTACGTGTGAAGGCGAGACTATAAATATGGAGTGAGTCTGTACTTTTGAACAGAAATGAAATATAAAATTAAAATTAATTAATTTAATTTAATTAATGAATTAATATTTGAAAAAACTGTATTAACATCAATTGTCATCCAGGACAAGTTTAAAAAAATATTTGAACTTGATAGGATGAATAGAAAATATTTTATTAACGATTGAAAATTTGAACAAGATATATAAATATATAGAGAGTGTGAGCTAATAGTAGGAATTGAAAAAAATAAATAAATACATACAATTTTTGTAAATCCTAATGAACTGTACATCTAAATGGAAGATAATCCTTAAATTATGTAATCTACTGGTGCTCCGATAGAGTACACAGCATTGATTCAAAAAAGAAAACAAATAAACAATAGGTGACGCACGCATAAAAATTAAATAAAAACCCGTTTAAAAGCCCGATCTTTTTTTCAAAAAGTACGCGCAAGAAATAAATTAACAATCGTATTTTAATTGCATTATAGGATGACATCATCTGATAATTCAGTATTTTATTTTTGTGGCAACACTGATTTGAGGAAACCTTTCATTTCATTTATGAAAACAATGCCGATTTAATTTTTAATTAAGAGCAAATTTTAATCAAAAAACATGTTTTATAAAAATTTAAGTGTACTATGTTAGAAGCCAGTTCAAAATCCTTTCATATGGTATCTCATTCGTCTTTCTGAGTTTCGCATTTTCTTAGAAAAAGGGATATTGACAGGAGAAATAATATATACGATGATAACAAACATGATAATGAAATGTAGTCTTGAATAAATTTTAGCATTCTATCTGTAATTAAAATTTCTTATAACAACAGCAATAACATAACCTTATAGTAGTTATTGGCAATGTATGGCACTGTAAAAACAATTAGTAAAGTTAAATCGCACTTATTTCTTCGAAGGCATCTGTTTTTCACTGAACAAAATTTTGAACTTGGACCCGGCCCCTGTCACTAAAAAAACTCAATAGACGATATGCGAGGTATAAAATTACTAAGCTCGATGAGACGAATCGAATTAGCTATAAAAATCGAAATTCGCCGCCACCAGACTATAGTACCTTCACTTGTGAGTAACTGTGAAGAAGTTATTGTATATTTTCTTTCGTGGTTATATTATATTTCTCTAGTATAAAACACATCTGACTTTTTTTTTACAGTGTAGTTATTATATATCCGATGTTTTCTGGAATAAAGCGATAACTGCAAAATGTTTATGGATATTTCATCTGTTAAAAAGTATATATCTACCCTATATATATAAAATCCTAATGAAACGAATTTGTGAAACGATTTTATGAAACGAATTTATGAAACGATTTTATGAAACGACTGATTAAACGACTGATTATGTTTCAGGGCTATTTTTAATAAAATATTAAACGCTTGATGGTGAAATTAATACCAATTGTCCATAAAAATCTGCGGATGTCAAAACTGGTAATAGAATTTTGAAATTGGAATTAGTTTTCGAGATATTAATTTTTTTCTAATTTTGATGACATTTCTGTAATGATGGCAACTAATTACTCAGTTTTTTTGTGACAAAAAAGGGAAAAAAATCGAAAAGGATCCCGATAGGGATTATTGATTTCTTTTTAATCGTCATTTTTAAATTGAAATTATCTTTTATTTCAATCGATAATGAAGACAAGATTGTGATTAAATTATGTTTTTCAGGAAAATTTGAAAAAAAAAATCACATTTCTATCGTCAGGATTCAATCGCCTGTCAGCATTTAATTTAATTTATAAATTGAAAATATTTTGAATAAATTCGTCCAAATGACGTCATTTATGTAAACGCAAAAGAAAGGGGAGGAAAGGAATTAATAGTAATTATTATTTATTGATATCATTTTGTTATTTTTTTGTAAAATTTAATTAAAAGAATTTATTTAATTTTATGTACAAACAGAGGTAAATTGAAAGACAATTATAAATAAATTGTATATATACATATAAATACATGTATAAACAAGCATAAAAGTTCGGTGCTTTTCCAGTATATGGGTCCTTGACGAAACAGAGAAAATAGCCTTGGCGGAAAAGGAAATTTGGCAACATACTTTCCGTCAACCTATTCACTTTGTCATTTCGTATACAGAAGCATTTTTTCAATATTTATACAATTTGTTTAGCGTAGAATGTCATTTATCCTATTTTATATATAATCAGAAGTAATTTGTATAGAAAAAACAATAATAATATACGTATAATTAAAATACGCATATAAACAAAAAAATCATCGAATTTGTTTCCATGACTGTTTATGTCATTTGACACCAAATCTCACTTTCTGATGCCGAATTGCGCCAAGCTTTTTAAAAAAGCGTCAAGACCCCCTATAATAGAAAAGTACCAAACGTTCATTGAGTTTGTTTTTATAAATTTTGGCAACAAATCTATGTATATTAACAAATCTATCCGTTTTTGAAACTCGAATTACGCCAAACCTAAAAGCGAAGGATCCTATACTGAAAAAGTACCCGATTTTCTTATGGATATTCAAGTGACATAACATGGTGTAAAATTATCACGGATAGCAAATTTGTTTAAATATCTCAATTGATGCCGAATAAATGCAGGCATGCATGCACAAAATATTTAATTAATTTTGTATGGTAAATAATTATTAGAAAATTCATATATATAGATATTAATTAAAATAAATAATTTACATATTTAAAATAACATGAAAATATGCATGATGGTGCACTAAAATAGAGAGAAAATTAAAACCTGTTACTGAAAATGTCTATAACATAGTACTTTTCAATACCGTGGTTCTTAATGTTATTCACAAACAGATGTAATTTTTTTCATCCTTAAACGCAAAGGAAGAATAGAATACAGATCGTTGTTATAAAAGTCCGAGAGGTAGCCACAATTTAAACCTAACCATTTTATACAAGCTGGTTTTCAAGGTGTAATTGATTATACTTATCAATCCCGAAAACAGTCGTCAGTTGTCGCAACAGTTGTATATGAGGCCATGATAATAAAAAAATGTCCCATTAAAACGTTAAAAGCATGGCAACCCAATTACAGATTTACCAATATTTTTAAAACAAAGCACGCTGTCATGTTTTTAGAGGCCTCGAAGTCTGAGCGGGGGTTGGCGAGCGTAGCTCGCAGGGGGTAGGCCCCCTAGTTGAAGTTATAAAAATTTTTACAGTTAGTCATCGCCAATCGTAATACAATATTAATAAATAAATAAGAAAAAAAAATAAAGAAACAAATTAATGATTAGGAATGAAACTGGAAATCGCACAGCTCTTAATATTGAAATAATTTCATTATATCATAAAAATTGAATCTTTGTGATTATCATTTGTTTTTGTTATCGCTCAATTTGAAGTATTTGAAGTGATTGAAGTATTTGAAGTATTTGTATCTAATGTTATGTGTCATTTTTTGCAGTAGGGTTTTCTTTTTAAATTACTAATGAATCGTTACTTCTTTCATTCCTTCATTTCAGTTCAATATAATGTTTAATTTCTATCATTTTATATCCGGTCTATGCACATGAAAGACGCGTAAATTCACCTGCGTCTACTATGCATTACACTAAATGTGAATTGTCTGACGAATCTTCTTTAAGTAGAGAATTTATTGCATTAATTAAAGAAACTAAATGAGAAGTTTGTAATAAATATTTTTAAATAGGTTTTCCTGTTCAAGCTTTTCGTTCCGAATTTAATGTTCAAAAGTTTAACGTCAACGAATAACGAAGAAATAAATCTATTTTGAAATAACCTAAATACTTTCAAATTATATATCAATGATTCAGAAATTCAATAAAGAAAATGAAAACAATATTTCAGCCATTTAGCTGCGAGTTAGTTACGTAAAACAGAAAATAAAAAAGGCTAATTAAAAATTCCCAGTGGTATTTAATGTTTGGAAGATACTTATAAAATAATCAAGAACTTTGTGTCGCTATAACAATATTTTGTGAAACGTAATAAAATTTTTGATGAAATATAGGTATTTAAAAAAGAAGCGAAACACTTTAGTACATAGTTATACGTCTGTTGACACTTGAATACATTAGTTATACCTCTGCGGCACGCTTAAATTATGGTGATGATAGAGAATATGAAATGAAATCTTTATTTTAAAACCAAACAAAATGCACTATCATAGCCGTTAAAAACAAAATTGTTGTTTTATAAATTAGCTAAACTGACCAGCGTTGTCAACGAATAACGAAAAAAGAAATCTATTTTTAAATAACCTAAATACTTTCAAATTATATATCCATGATTTAGAAATTCAATAAAGAAAATGAAAACAATATTTAAGAAATTTAGCTGAGAGTTATAGTTACGTAAAACAGAAAATAAAACTTGCTAATTAAAAATTCCCAGTGGTATTTCATGTTTGGAAGATACTTATAAAATAATCAAGAACTTTGTGTCGCTGTAACAATATTTTGCAAAACGTAATAAAATGTTTGATGAAATATACAGTCCCTGGCCAAATTATTAGACGCAGTTGTTTTTATTATAATTTGTTAAATATCTGGAAAGATACATGAGGAATTATCTTGAAACTTTAGGAGTGTAAACAACATGATCAACGTCATATATTTCTGAGAAATTTTTTTCTGGAAACACCATACGGGGCCGTCAACAAATTGAAGAAAAACAAATACGTTTTTGATAACCATGTAAAAACCAATATCACAAAAGCGTTGAAACGGTATCACACGCTTAGGAGGCTTATTGTAATAATTCGGGTTCATTTTTATGAAGATAGCATGTATACTTGAAGAGAAATTCAGGTTTTTATAAAAACAGTCCCAAATTGTACTAAGTTTTTTGCTTATAATTTGCAGAGTTTTTAATATAAAAACAAGTTATTTTCAGAAAATATGACAAGCAAAATTATACACAATACCCTGCAATCAGAATTAAAAAATAATAACAATTGCATGAAAAATGAGCAGGTTTACTAAATATTTTTTCACTGCGCATGCGCGAATTCAATCAAAATATACTGTGCATAATATATTAGCTAAATATATAGATCAACTTTTATGAAAGTCTCAAAAACATAGCTTGAAAATTCTGATAGTGATCGTCGATAGAATAAGCTCGAAATTCGCTGTTCCCAAAAGGAAGCAAAAAGATGAGGGGTTGTATCAAATATAGAATGAGAAACACTTCATTCTTATTATGTCAACTTTCATAAGCTAGTATATTTGGATACAACCCCTCATCTTTTTTGCTTCCTTTTGGGAACAGCGAATTTCGAGCTTATTCTATCGACGATCACTATCAGAATTTTCAAGCTATGTTTTTGAGACTTTCATAAAAGTTGATCTATATATTTAGCTAATATATTATGCACAGTATATTTTGATTGAATTCGGGCATGCGCAGTGAAAAAATATTTAGTAAACCTGCTCATTTTTCATGCAATTATTATTTTTTTAAAATTCTGATTGCAGGGTATTGTGTATAATTTTGTTTGTCATATTTTCTGAAAATAACTTGTTTTTATATTAAAAACTCTGCAAATTATAAGCAAAAAACTTCGTAAAACTTGGGACTGTTTTTATAAAAACCTGAATTTCTCTTCGAGTATACATTCTATCTTCATAAAAATGAACCCGAATTATTACAATAAGCCTCCTAAGCGTGTGATACCGTTTCAACGCTTTTGTGATATTGGTTTTTACAGGGTTATCAAAAACGTATTCGTTTTTCTTCAATTTGTTGACGGCCCCTTATGGGGTTTCAAGAAAAAATCTTCTCGGAAATATATGACGTTGATCATGTTGTTTACACTCCTAAAGTTTCAAGATAATTCCTCATGTATCTTTCCAGATATTTAACAAATTATAATAAAAACAACTGCGTCTAATAATTTGGCCAGGGACTGTAGGTATTAAAAAAGAAGCGCAACACTTTAGTACATAGTTCATACGTTTGTGGCACACTTGAATACATTGGTTATACATCTGCGGCACACTTAAATTATGATGATAAAGAATATGAAATGAAATCTTTGTTTTAAAACCAAACAAAATGCACGATCACAGCCGGTAGAAACGAAATTGTTATTTTATAAATTAGCTAAACTGCCCGGCGTTGTTCGGGTTCCGAGAACGATACATTTCTATCCGTGGCTATTCTTATTTTTTTTTCTTTGTATTTTCACCCGAGCAACGTGGATCGCATTTTTAAACTTCAGAAAAAAATCCGGGAAATATGAAAACGACCTCCAAAAAATATATTTTTTTAAAAAGTAAATAGTCATATTCTTTTAAAAAATGAAATTTACTTCCGAGAGCAAAAAAGAACTTTGTATTCGTGGATATTTTTTTTTTGTTTTTTTGTATTTCCGTTTGAGTCACGGGGATGACAATTGAAAGTTGCAGAAAAAACTGAAAATATGAAAACGAACTTCAGAATTTTTTTTTTTTTTTGAAAAGTAAATATTTATATTTCTTAAAATGAAAAGTACCACCAGTATCAGGAAAGTACTGCAAGAATGTGAATTTTTAGTTTTATTTTATTTTTTTTTTGTATTTCTGTAATAAGGACCAGGTGATTGCGATTTTAAAATACAGAAACAACGGAACATTTACAACGTATGCGCTTGAAAAATCTTGGTTTACCCGGAAATGCACAAAAGAGATTGCCGGGACTGTGGGCTCTGGTTCATTAGCGATTGATGAGGACTTTTAATTAACATGTCTGCTAATTATAAAATAATGAAAAATCTACATTTCAGATGCATTTGAACCTGTCTTCTTCGTATATATTTATTCAAATTTGCAGACCTCTACGTGCGAAAGGTTTCCCAAGCCATCGCCGACAAACACACATAGAGAGTCAAACATCTTTCTTTTATTAATATAGATTGTATTAAAAAAAATTCTTATTTCTCATTTTTCATTATGTTTTCTCTTTTAATATAAGTTATATGTAATGAGGTATCTGATCTCGATACAATATCTGTTTCCTAAGATTTAATATACAAATAGGTGTGCTTATAAATTTTATACAAGGTATAGGTCGGCTAAAAATTTCTTTAAATTTGGTAGAATAGATGCAATTTTGTAAAATTTCTTCAATAATGTTTATAACTATTTATACTAGAAAAAATCATTAGTTCAAATATTTCTACTGCTTTTCCAACTGAAATAAACATACGCGGAATTCTACTTTATTACAATATAACTCATCACATAATGTAAGCAGTTTGTGTTAAAAAAAATACATGTATTGTTTTCTAAAAAATTGATAGAACGTGACTGAATATTATCATGGCATAACTGAGATACTTTCACAATACTGTGTGATTGAAAATCCTAGGTCTAAAGTTTCAAGACTCACATTCCAACTAACGGAGGGGGAATAGTAGCTTGAATTTAAACAAAAAAATATTACGGAATAGGTAATACTATAATGTAAAAAAAAAGACAAATGTTTTTTTTTTAAAGCTATGAAAATATAATATAAACACACACGAAAATATACAATTACCTCTTTTTACCTCAATTACTCAAATCAAAGTTTCTTTTGCTTCCACTGATTTTCGGAAACATATCCGAATCGTTTTTACAGGGCATTAATCAATTTCTCAAACAGGAATATAGTTTTCTAGGATGCGATGAATTCTCAATTAAATATTTTAAACTTTTTAACTGAATTTATATACATGCAAGAGTAACAAAATAATATTCATGTTAATGTTAATGTTGTTCGTTTATCATGTTTGTCTGTAAAGCATATTTGTTGAACATGAAAATACTTACTTGAGAATTGGTAGTATGCGGAAAACCTATATGCCAGATTGGTAAAACTGATTAATATGCTATAAGAACTACTCAGAAAAGTTGCCGAATATTAGTGACAGCAAAACAAACTTTGTTTTTATAAATGATTTGTTAAATCTCGAAAAAATATTAGTTTATAAGGTTCCTAAAAATGAAGAAAGCTTTTCGTGTGTGGATATATTTTCTTAAATTAAAAAACTTTTTTTTTTTTTTTTAATTAAACCGAAATTTCTGATGACATGAATCAATTCATATGCTGCACAAAATATATGCATTGTCAACATTTACAATACATAAAATAACAAAGAAGAATTATTTATTTTTCAAAACTTTATACTTATTCTTTGAAATTTTGAATATTATCGACAAGCATCTATCTATATATGTCTATAAATATCCTATCTATCTGTCTACCTATCTACCTCCCAACGTATATATATATATATACTATATATATTCTAAATTAAGGATATTGTGAAGCAATGCTTACCAAAATTGGTATTTGTAAAGTGAAATCCTTCTCATTCTTCATATACAAAAGGGATACACTGAAAACTTAACAAAATACCTTGCTGGAAGCATGACTTTTGATTTCGAGAAATGCACATACGTACAAGCGAGTACACAAACAACTTGATTGATTTATATTAAAACACACATAAATAACGCCTGCATTCAGCATTTAAAGATATACAATTATTATACAGACATACGTACATTAAATATAATAACCCAACATAGTTAGGGCAATGGTTAGAGCAACAGCTCGGACCTCTGTGGACCCAGGTTGGATTCCTGGCTCTGGCTAATTTTTCACTCCATGTTGGATTATTGTATTTAATGTACGTATGTCTGCATAATAATTGTATATCTTTCGATTGATTTAGTTAACGTATTTGAGAGGGAAAATATATATACTTAAAAAAAAACTTTGCAGAATGCTTATAAGTAAGAAATTTAAGAGTTCAATAAATTGTAAAATACATTATCATTACACTAATATAACAACAAAAAAAATCATTTTTAATTTTAAAGTATTACACTTTAGCAATATCTTATGTTTTATTACGTATCATTAATATATAATTCTTTAAATATAAATTTAAATTCATGAAATAAAACAAAATATCAGAAATATAGCTACAAAAGTGACTAAATAAATTCACATCATCACACGATCAAAAATATTTCTAAATTTAAACTTTTTCTTAGCAAAAAGTAAATTTCCTTTACAACACATACTACCAAAATTTGACATGACATTTATATAGTTTTACTGACAAAACAATGATATTACGATAAAAAAGTATTTAAAACTAAAATTTATACTTTCTAATCAAACAGATAAATTATAATTTGATGATGGCGCCATAAAATACTCAATAAAAACGCTATTCAGCAATTAAACTTTTTTTTTCTTTCGCAATAAAAATGTTATTTCCCTTTTTTGTGGTCGATAGATAATAACTATTAAAAACATAATGAAATTGTTGTTAAGAAATTACCATAAATAAAATAATAGAACGTCAAAGGAGTTTTTTTCATTATTATCGGAGAAGCAATAAATGAATATTAAAGAGGCCGCTCTCTATTAAGTGCCTCTCATAAAAAAATAATTACTTATAAAAATAAACGTTATTGTCTCTTACATATTCTAAATAGAAATGTTGAGAACTTCATTTCCAATAAGAAATTCTGAAAAGTAAAGATAATATATTTTGGATTATGTGATGTTGTTCAGCAAATACTACTACTTAATTTGTAATAAACAGAGTTGAATATCAATTTTCTGCTTTCGTTATCTATTGATTATTTTTCTATTCCAGATTCTAAAATGTAGTAAAGGTTTTAAACAAGAACGGAAAATCATGCGTCAAGCATAGATTATGTAGCACTTTCCAACGCTTCCAAATTAATTTTACAAATCATTACCGTTTAAAAAACTGAAAGATAACATCTAAGTGAACAACTTGGAAAACGTATAACACATTTAAAAACATAATCTCAGGAATTTCCATCATATACAATATTCAGAAAAATATCCGAATACTTTTATTCAGCCCTGTATATGATCTATAGATTTGTATATATACTACATAGGATGCTAAATTTTAGTTCAGTTAGGTAACGCGTAGCACAGTTTAAAATTCTCCTTTTGGAGTTTCTGTCAATAAACGGAAATGTGTTCGCGAACTTTTGCACTTCACTGAATATGATCTACAGAATTTATACACACCACGTAATAGACAAAAAGCTAGTTAAGATTAAAATCGCGTTCAGTAACTTAAAACGCACTTCCAGGAATTATTTTTAACAGACAGTAGAGAATTCTTTTGTGTGTCTCTGTAAATGAACGATGACTGCTATACACACACTATTCTGTAGTAAGCCTCTTACAATGCACCTTAGTTATATATATAAATTTCAATGCGTTTAAAATAGTGAAACATTATTTAAATAAACCGCAAACGATTTTTCTCCATAGATGTAATGTAACGGAATTCTTTTGACTGTCCCTGTAAAGTAACTGTAAGTGCTATGCACACCCTATTCCATATTAAACTTCTTGTAATGCAATTTAGTGATATATATCAATTACAATGTGTTTGATATTGTGTAACATCATTAAAATAAACCGCAAATGATTTTCCCCCATAGACCGTAATGTAACGGAATTCTTTTGAGTGTCCCTGTAAAAAAACCATAAGTGCTACACACTTCCGTTGAAATAGGGAACATGCTATAGATAACGACAATAACAAAAATTTCAAGGCAATCCGAGCATATTTACGTAAGTTAGAGTACGGACAGACGGCCAGACGGCAGACGGCAGACGTCCATACGGCCAGACGGCCGACGGCCATACGGCCAGACAAACCGAAGTCATAAACACTTTACAACTAGGTTGGAAAGTGTTAAAAAGATTCAAAAACGTGTGTTATACAACAAAGTCGTATTATATATACACAGAAGGATGAAGGATCACTCGGTATGTAATCTTCTTTTTTTGCAGGGGAAAAACAACAACAACTAATGCTGCTTCTTGCGTAATTTAATTTATTGTGATCTTTTGAATTTCTCGGCTCATAATAAAAAACTATGGCAAACAAAAAGATGAAAACTTTTATTTTTATAGAGAAATATATGATAAACATGCTGAAGTAAACATATTTTAAATTGAAGAATACTTTTAAGTGCTATTTAATGTTAAAATCGTTCAAATAAAGTTTTATGGGATCAAAAGCTTTGCACAGAAATTTAATCCACTTTCGCAGGCATATGCTTGACTAGATTGTGTAGTCAGTGTGCAATAATTTTTTTTTTAAATTTGTGTATTTTTTGCAATTTCTTTTATTAAAAATTTTCTTATCTGAATAGCGATTAAATTCCTAATTTGAAATAGCCAGTTTTTACCTACTGTAGCCAGATTTTAAAAAGCCCAAATAATAACATTTATAAAACTTTTCAATTGAAAAATATATTTACACGTGGATTTTAAAAAGAGAAAGAAAACTTTAAAATATTTAAGCTATTAAGTACGAAACGCATTAGATGGTGAAAATTACGTCATATTTAAAACGTTATATTTAAAACGGCATATTTAAAATCCTTATATTTGAGTGTTTGTGTTTCCAAACACTGTATTTTTAATTGAAATATACATATACTTACATGTGAATATTGAAAAAGAAAGAAAACTTTAAAATAATTAAATTATTACGTTCGAAAAACACTTAATAGTGAAAACTACGTCATATTTAAAACGATATATTTAAAACGTAATAATTAAAACGCATTTCTTTTAATATATAAAAGAAACTTTCCCCTAAAAGTTATAAAATTCCGGAAGGCAGTATTTTTTTCTCCTTAACCATTTTATACAAGCTTATTGTTAAATGTGTATTTGATATTTCTTAATCACGAAAACAGCAACCAGCTGTCGCGACAGCGGTGAATGCGGCTTTGGGAACCCAGTCAAACAGAAGTGAATGGCAATCTGATTATAGAAGGTTGCTACTGATCGTGATATTACATTATTTAATTTTCGGTAATCAGGTAAGCTTTTTTAAACAGAGCAAATTAGCGTGTTTTTAGAGTCTCCAGTGTCCGGACGGGGCTAGGCGAGCGTCGCTCATAGGGGGCAGAGTCCCCTAGTGTTTGAAAAATATGTCTTATAGATGCTGCTAGATGTGAGCGAGATTATCATGGTTTTCATTGTGGGCAATTCTTGATGTATACTTTATTTTAGCGAGCAGGAAATTTATGCTATACATGGTATCGTAGGTAGCGAGGATACGTGTCGGAAAATTTATTTAGAACATAATGCATCCCCTGGCGGTAGAACTAAAATATTTTCCTGTGCGTGCGCCGAAAATGGTTATTTTTGTTGAAACCGCAAAAGAAAGTTACCGATTTGATAATCCCAGACAACGAAATAGTTTCATTTTCACTCACCATCGAGTATTAAAAGTATTGCCGGTATTGAATCGAAACTCGCAGTCTTTATACGTAGTTTATTTTTCTGATTCCGAAAGTGCAAATTTTGTGAAAATCCAACGGTAATTTTTTTTAAAATTTTGACCAAAACTGACCCACTTTCATTGAAATGATTCAGACATTTGAGGGGTGGTATTAAATTCACTTCCGCTTTAGTGTCCATCTTTCTATTTAATTTCCGAAAGACAAAAAGTTACCAGAGGAACGGTTTCGTGCAGCGATGTTTAGAATCATTTCGCGTTTCTTATTATTTTTTGACGGGACCGGGCAACGCCGGGCGGATTAGCTAGTTATTATATATATTTTGATAGCCATCAAGTTGTGATTTAGCCGAAATATAAAGTTTGTGGCTACATTTAGACATGTTCTTACTCCAGTAAAATTTTGGATAAAATTCAGAAGTTCACATTGAAAGATCTCACTTTTTAACAAGCAGTAAATTCCACTTACAATGCATGCTTCTTAAAATTTGACGTATTATGTATACAGAATTTCTGTCAAAATTACAATATTATGAAAAATAAAACCAATTGTATAAAAATAAAATTATTTTTATCTAAACAAACAAAAAAAAATTACAAGTTCATGATGGTGCCATAAAATGCCCAATAAAAATACCATTCAGCAAGATATAAAAAATTGTTGTTCCTTTTTGTGGTTCCTTAGATAATGGCTATTAAAAACATAATAAAAATTTTAAGAAATTACTGTGAATAAAATAAGAAAACATAAGATAATTTTGTTTATTATCGAAGTAACAATAAATGAATATTAAAAATACCGTTCTGTACTGTTTCTCATAAAAATAATTAACTATAATACAAAAAATAAGCATTATTGCTTCTTACATATTCTAGTTAGAAAGATTAAAACTTCCATTTACAATAAAAATTTTCTGAAAAGAAAGAAAAATATTTAAAATTATTATCAGTATTTAAAATGTCTCACTTTAGAATAAATAGAATTATTATTAAGCGCCCCAGCTGCCAGTATTATACCGTAAAATTAATAGTAATAAATAGTAAAATAAGCCGTATACGCTACCGTGCATGTGCGGCAGTGTATTACGGCTTATTTTGGTATTTATTACTGTTAATTTACGGTATAATATTGGCAGCTGGGGTGTAAGTATTATACCGTAAAATCAGCATTTTTTTTCAGTGTATTAATATGGATTGTTAATACAAACTATGTGTTCTAGAGCTCACTGCATTTTCTTAAACTTCTCACATGTTTTAGATATTTTTATCACAATACAGTTTGTATATAATCTGTTGGAGAATAAAATGATTACATTTTTTATTCGGTAAATTATTGGATGCAAATTTAAATTTAAATTTAAAAAAACATAGCTACAAAATGACCTTAAATTATTTCAAATCATTTAAAAAAAATATTTTTTTTTTACTAAATTTAAAATTATTCTGAGTAAGATGTATATCCCTGGCTAATAAAATTTCATGTAAAAATCGTCTTCTATCAAAACTAAGATTTCATGAAAAAGTGTATTTAAAACTGAAACTACTTCTTTCTAAATAAACAGTGAAGCTATTTCCGAAGATGTTGCTATAAATTGCGCAATAAAATCATCATTCAGTAATTAAATTTATTATTTATGCAATAATAAAAAAATATTTATATTTTAGTGGTCCATAGATAATAGCTATTAAAACTTTAAGAAAATATCGTTAAGAATTTACCAGGATATAAAAAAGAAACAACAAACATTTCATTCTTTATTATCACGTTAACAATAAATGAATATTAAAAATGCAGCTCTTTAATAAATGTTTTTCACAAAAAACAATTATTTATAATAAAAAAAACATTATTGCTCCTTGCATAATAAAAAAAAAGTTGGAAGTACATTTCCAATGCAAATTTGTCTAAAAGAAAGATAAGTATTTATATTTAAATAGTTGTCTAGTACGCACTACAAAAAAAACTTTAACTTTTACAGAAATGTGACACAAATAATGTTTTTTTCTATTTTTAAAGGGTCTCAGTAGTCTTTCTTTTTCTGCGAAGATGCAAGTTTGCATCATGTCACATTTTATTTATACTTCAATTTCAAGCAATTAAAAATTAATTAATTTTTTTTCATTTAAATTTAAATTGTAAAATGTTTAAAAAATGTCAATTTTAAAAATAATGAAATTTTTAATTGCTTGAAATTGAAGTATAAGTTAAAGATACATCAATTTTACATCATTATCAGTTTTGTTTGTTATTTTTGAAGCAACATATTTTTCTAGAACCTTGCGCGCAGTGGATACAAGGCAAAAAAGTTTTTTTTTTTACTTTTTATTAAAAAAAATAAAATTTTTAAAAATAATTAAATATGAATTGTACAGCATTGAAATAATTACGTTAAATCAAGCAGATATTGACCTATTAGTGGTAAAAATTTCATTTTATTGTGTGTTATATGAAATCAGAAATAAAATAAAATGTGACATGATGCAAACTTGCATCTTCGGAGGAAAAGTAAGACTCCTGAGACCCCTTAACACTTTCAACACAATTATTAACACTTTCCATCATAGTGAAAAAGTCTACGAATTCGGTTTGCCTGGCCGTCTCTCTATGCTGTAACTCACATAAATATACTCGGATTGCTATGTAATTGATATATGTTATTGAGATTTACTATGGCATAAAAATGATATGTGTAGCATTTACAGTTCGTTTACAGGAACACTCAAAAGAATTTCGATATATTATGATCCATGGGGTAAAATCATTTGCAATGAATTTTAATGATGTTTCACTATTTCAAACATATTAAAATTAATATATATAACTGAGGTGTGCTTCAAGATGCTTACTGTAGAACATGGTGTGCCTAGCATTTATCGTTCATTTACAGGGACACACAAAATAATTCGGTTACGGTCCATGAGCGATAATTTCTGGAAGTGCGTTTTTAAATTTAACTAATTTTTTTGTATATTACTTGGTGTGTATCAATTCTATAGAGCATATACAGGGCTGGACAAATGAATTGGAGTACACTTCCAGCGGAATTTGCTGAAAATGAATTTTGAACTGTTATGCGTTTACCAACTGAACTAAATTTGTAATACTGTGTGGTATATATACAAATCTATAAATTTCTATGGATTATCTATAGACTGCTTTGGTGCCCACGAGTAATTTTCTTTCGATCATGTTTGTATTAATCACATTTTTTTTCTTTTAAATCTTTTCTCTAGTTGTTTTATTATTTTACCTTAGAGTATTATTTTAAGAGAACTTTGTATGAAATTTTAAAATAATATTAATGCAATTCATATGAATTTTTTATGTACTTTGAACAGGATTTCTAAGGGAGATTTTTATCGACAGAATGAGTGGCATTTCTTTCAGACAATTGTCAGAGTGTTGTTACAAAAAAAAAAAAAAATTACTAAATAAATAAATAAATAAAATGAAATAAATAATTTAAAATAGTACATTATGATAATTAAATTAAAATATTTTATTTTTTCGAATTTTTATAAAGATTTTTTTTCTTCTAATTGTCAATTGGCAAATATTAAAATCTGCCTTATCTGCATATATATATATATATGTTATATAAAAATTTATTTCCTTCGTATCCTTCCATTTTATTCGCATTAATATTTTAAAATTAATCTAACTTCTGTCATAGTCAGTATTTCCTTAATTCTTAATAATATCTATTCCTATTTAAAGTCCTTTTAAAAGTAAATATCCGTATATTAATAATTATTTTATTCCAAATCTTAATCTAAAATTTTAAGTTCATTCGTCGCTTTTATCAGCTCCCCAATCTATAAGATTCCGAGACGCGTTCTCATTTCGAATGTTTTTTAAAAGCCATTTTCTTTTTATTATTATTATTATTATTGCTCTGATTCTTTCGCGCGCTGAGGTAGTTTCACTCCAAAATTAATCCGCGACAGGTTCGAAATTCTTTATCGTCTTAGCTCCTCGTTCGCACCTCATTTGCTGGGCTGGAGCTAACCTCTCACTCATTGGGTTGTGCGCGCGTGACGTAAATTCTGTATGTTTCCGCGGAGAGAACAAAACTCGCCCGCAGCCCTCGGAGCGGCAGATTTTTGACGTTTTTGGAAGTCTAAACAAATATGTGTCTTGTGTTTTTATGTCCGTAGAATATTCAACTGGCCCAGTAACATCTTAATTCAATGAAGTGAAGTAACGTTAGCCCGAGGGCTATAAGTTTTAGACCTTTGGGAATTGTTTCTGTGTTGTTCGTCTTCTAATAAAATTATTTGTCTGGAGATTGGCTGGATTTATTGGAAAACTTTGGTGGACTCATTTCATTGCCTTCTACTTCGCCATACTCGCTAATATCGACTGCAACTTGCTATATCGTTGAAGGACTGCCATCTTTTTAGCGAATATTATTCATCGTAATATCTCAACCTCGTCAAAATGCTACACACACACACACACACACACACACACACACACACATATATATATAATTATAATATCTATGAATTTCAAAAAACATATGAAGTTCTTGTATCATTCTACTTAAATCTCCAAAGAGATAATTAATGATAATGTGTAGACAGAATACCATATATATATATATATATATATATTTACGCACCAACGCGGACAACTCTATATTATATACAGGACTGTAACAGATAATTCGGATATTTTTCCGACTACAGATGTAATTGCTGAAATTGTGTTTTCAAATGTGTTATGCGTTTTCCAAATTGTTTACTTAGAGATGATATTTCAAATAATTAAACTGTGAAGTTTTGTTACAGTATTCTGAATATGTTGGAAAGTGTTCTACAATCTATGCTTGACGCATGATTTTTAGTTCTTGTTTATTTCTGAATTTTATTGTTACTGAAGCTAAAATGTAATTTCCTAATAAAGGTTGTTAAAAAAAAATTTAAAAATGGGAATTATCATAACGAAGTCCTATTGTAGCTACATAAAGTATTTTTTTTTTTATTATAGTTTTATAATGTGGAATATTTTTCCTAATAAATGAGTTAAAAATCTCACTTTATTTAATTTAATTTATTTAGTTTTAATAGGCTCTTTTATCAGGACAGACTTTGTATATAAAAATACTGCTCTCTTTTTTATGATAAAAAATAAATACCTATATTAAAAACAATAATAAATATTAGTGCTTCTTAAATATTCTAATTAGATATATTAAGAATTTTATTTTTCAACTAGCAGATCCGCCCGGCGTAGCCCGGTCCCATCAAAAAATAATACGAAACTCGAAATCACTCTAAAAATCGCTGCACGAAACCCTTCCTCTAATAACTCTTTGTCTTTCAGAAATTAAATAGAGAGATTTACCCGAAGCGGAAGTAAATTTAATACCCCCTTCTCAAATGTCTGGATCATTTAATTCAAAACGGGTCAGTTTTTAGTTTAAAAAAAAAAAAATACCGTCGGATTGACACAAAATTTGCATTTTCGGAATCAGAAACATAAATTGTGAGTTTCAATTCAAATAATCCAATACTTTTTCTTAATACTCGAGGATGAGTGAAAATGAAACTTTTTCGTTTTCTGGGATTATCAAATCGGTAACTTTCTTTTGCGGTTTCAGTAAAAATAGTCATTTTTGGCGCACGCGCAGGAAAATCTTTTAGTTCCACCGCCAGGAGATGCATTTTGTTCTAAACAAATTATCCCACACGTGTCCCCGGTGCCTACGATACCGTGTATAGCAGACGTGCTAGGCACGTGCTCTAAAATTTTTTAATTCCCGTTTCTACCTCAAGGTGGAGCATTCATTTCTAAATAAACCTATTTCCGAACGAAATTCCGGCACTCGTTCCTGCTACTTACGGCACCGTGTAGAAGGCGTGCAGTGCACGCGCGAAAAATCTGTTAGTTCCCCTTTCCACCACCAGGTAGTACCAAATCTATGTTTTATATAATTAGCTATATCTTAATTAGTTCATGTTAAGTTGAATGAACCGATTCCCGTTGAAATCGGACCCACAGAATCCGAGAAAATAAATCACCCCCTGGATATTAATATTCATAAATGGGGGTAACCAACAGCTGAAAAAATGATATCGAAGTTTATTTAATACCTGGAAGACCTCGGAAGAATGTCAGAAAAGATTTTGTTTGAATCGGACCAAGATTAAATGCGAAATCTTTTAGTTACATTGTCCACCGCCAGAGAGTGTACTCTGTTCCAAACAAACCTCTTTCCGAACGAAACTCCCGTTCTACACCCCGCCGTAAACTAGTTCTACTTTCCACCGCCAGGAGGTGCCAAATCTATGTCTTAATTAGTTATCTATATCTTAATTAGTTCATGTTAAGTTGAATGAATCAATTGTCGTTGAAATCGGGCCCTTTGTTTGAATCGGACAAAATTGTTTAGTTTCACTTCCCACCGCTAGGCGTGCACTCAGTTCTAAATAAAACTCTTTCCTATCAAAACTCCGGCACATGCCCTTGTTCCCTATGACACCGTATAGCCGGAATGCTGCGCACGCGCTGCAAAATCTTTTAGTTCCATTTTATACCGTCAGCTGGCGCTAAATCTGTATCTTAATTAGTTATCTATACCTTAATTAGTTCGTGTTAAGTTGAATGAGCTAATTCTTATTGAAATTGGGCCCATGGAATCTGAGAAAATACCCCTCCCTGGTCATTAATGTTAAAGAATAGTAGTAAATGAGGGCTGAGAAAATCATACCGAAGTTTATCTAGTATCTGAGGACCTGAGAAAAGGTTTCTTTTGAATCGGACTAGTATTTAAATAGTTCTGATTTTGGAGAAATTGTAAAGAATTATCAATTTTCTCCAAGCTAAAAAGAGAAAAAAAATGACGATTTTGAGCGTATCTGAGGCTGAAATGGAAGCTCAACCACCGAACCAATCAAGCATTCTGGCAAAATTTCTTAGTGTTGAAGGAAAAAATTCGCCAAAAATTCAAAAATCGCTGTACGAATTTCACATAAACTTTATTGAAAAGAGGATAAAATTTACTAAATTGGGCTAAAAGATTGTACCCGGATTCTCATTACTAATGTGCAGAAATCGCAGCAAAACGAGAAAAAACACTAAAAGTTGCATTAAAAAAATAATAAAAAAAATCTATTAAAAAATTCCAAAATCTGACTTCGAGGTGCATAACTACATGCATAGAGGTACCTTCCCACTGAATTTTGTAGCTCTGCGTGCAGCGGTCGTTTCAAAACACAACCGAGAAACACACATGCAAACTTCCTTCTTTATTATTGTTGGAGATATATAATTGCCAGATCGAAAGAAAAATATTCGAAATTACGAAATTTCTTATTAAAAGCTACAAAAGTAAATTAAAATTGTACAATAATTTGACATCAAAAGGTCTCTAATCTAAACAAGATCGAAAAATCATGCAACTAGGGTAGATTTTGAAACACTTTTCAAATTACTGTATGATTATGAAGCACATTCAGAAGACTCTAACAAACCTTCACAGTTTATTAAGGTGACAGATGATGTCTAAATAAACAATTTGGAAAACGCGTAACGCATTTGAAAATTAGATTTTTGCAATTACCATCAATAATCGGGAAAATATCCAATTTTTTTGTGCAGCTCTGTATATGATCTATTGATTTGTATGTATACTACTTAATACGATAAAAATTAACTCAGTTAAACGCATAGCGCAGTTGAAAATACTCCATCAAAAATTTCAGTCAATAAACAGAAATGTACTTGTGATAATTTTCCAACCCTTTATAGGATCTATAAAATTTATACACACTAAGTAATATACAAAAAAGTAGAATTTTAAAATCGCGTACCACAAACGACAACGCAAGTTCAGCAATTATTGTTCATAGGCAGTACTGTAGCCAAACGCTTTTGTGGGTCTCTGTAAATAAAAGATGAATAATATGAACATCATATTCTACACTTAGCTTCTTGTAATACAACTCAAAGTGTAATATCATTAAAATACGCAGCAAACGATTTTTTCTATAGACTGTAATATATCGGATTTGTTTTGGGTGTCCCTCTAAACGAACAGTAAATGCTACACACTTCATTTTAAATACCGAACATGCCATAATAAACCCCACTGACGATATCAATTTTATGACAATCCGAATATATTTACGTGACTTAGAGCACGGACAAACACACAGACGGCAGGCGCACAGACAGACAAACCGAATTCAAAAATATTTTTGAGCTATGTTTTAAAGTGTTAAAAAAAGTAATTAACTCTGCTGTCGTAATTGAATTTATCGTGACCTTTTGTTTTTGTCGGATCATAATAAAAAAAAAACATGGCACGTAAAAAAATGAAAACAAGTAGTTTTATAGAAATTTTTTTTGTTCAAAATTTCAGTATCTGAATAGCGATTTATTTCAGATTTCGAAAATATCATTGTTTTACCTATTGTTGCTAAATTAAAAAAATAAGTGTAAAGAATAACATTCTCAAATGTTTTACAACTGCAATGCATATTTACACCTGGATATTAGAAGAGAAAGAAAATTTAATAATTAAATTATTACGTGCGAAAAGAATTAAATGGAAGAAAATTACGTCATAAAAGCCCAAATAATAATATTTCCAATCACTTTTCCACTGAAAAACATATTTACACGTGAATGTTAAAAAAGTAAGAAAACATTGTTACGTGCGGAAAGCATTCAAAGGAGTAAAATTACTTCATATATATTAAAAAAAATCTTTAAAAGATCATATAAGAAACAATTTTCTTCTAGTCTAAAAGAAAATTTTATGATAAATGTCCGATAGGCAGCGACAATTTTTATTTAATTATTTTATACTAGTAGATTTTCAAATATGTGATAGATCTTACTTAATCATTCCCGAAAAGAGCCTACAGCTGTCGCAGCAGCGGTGGATGCGACCTTGGGAACGTAAAAGTCCCCCAGCCAAAGGGAAATATTGGCAACCCGATCACAGAAGATCGCCATTGGTTGAAATAATACCATTGAATCTTCCGTAATCATGTAATCATTTTAAAACAGAGCGAATTATAGCGTGTTTTTATATCCTGCGGTATCTGAGCAGGTTTCGCGAGCGTAGCTCGTAGGAGTCAGAGACCCCTAGTTAAATAAAAAGTAGTTGGCAGTGGCAACCCTTAATTTTAAACAAAATATAAACAAATCAAACCAATGTGTGTGTGTGTGTGTGTGTGTATACAGGATGCGTCAGACAAATGTATACATACACTGTTTAACGGGTCATAACTTTTAAATTTTTCTTTCTTTTCAAAGTGTAATTCATAGGAAATAATGAGTGGAGGAAGCTTAACTTTTGAATAAAGAAAAAAGTATTTTAAAGTACTATTGTAAGTATGAAAATGTAGCAGAAGTACATAAACAATATCGCAGGAAGTTTAAGGCAGATCCACCTGTGCGACTTACAATTCATCGGATAAAAGAAAAGTTTGAAACGAATGGGTGTTCATAGACAACTTTCCGGAACAGCAATTGAGCATGAATGCGCCACAACACCAAATGAAATGTCTGTTGAAGTTTCTGAATCAATAGCCCATCGTTATGAATGACCAGAATGGTAATAATTTTAAACATCAGCGGTTGGAGAAAAAGTTATACATTTTATGTAGGTTATTTTACAATTTAAATTTTAATTATATGGGAATAAAAACTGTAGTTATAATCATTCAAAATGTTTAGACATTTTTCTGACGCACCCTGTATATATGTTACGGTCAATATGATCAATCCGGTCATTATTAATAATAACCGCGGTCATTATTAATAATAACCGGTTATTATTAATTATGACCATACGTAAAGGCCGGTTATTATTAATAATAACCGCGGTCATTATTAATGATAACCAGTTATTATTAATTATGACCGCACATAAAGGCCGGTTATTATTAATAATAACCACGGTCATTATTAATAATAACAGGTTATTATTAATAATGACCGGATTAATCATATAGACCGTAACATATATATATGTACATATAAAGTTTCGAGCATATTGATGAAAATATATTTAATTCATTCATCTTATAATTCAAATAACGAATTGCGTAATATATGACATTTGCACTGCAGTTTGAGAAAAAAAAAACTGAAATATATTCTGAACTCTGTGTCTACATATTATGTATGATTCTTTCATGTCACGAAGTTCCGAAGAAATGTTCTGAATCTGAAAATATATCCAAAGAATCGATGCTTTTGTCTGATATGAAAAAAACATATATTTTGTTTTTCTTTATTTCAAGTTTTGTATATATATACATATATATAAAACGCTAAACATTATGCATGCAGGATAAGTCTTTGTTTATAAGTAGAAAAAAAATTAAATATAAACGTCATGAAATAAAATTTTTGAATTGTATAAAATAAAGAAATTACTTTCAGAAAAGTATAATAATGGCAAGAATTTATGATCTTCAGAAGTATTTAAACTAGTCGTTGGAGGCCACCGTAATACGTACCCATCATGGATATGCATAATGTAAAATATTAAGATAAAAATGTGTAAACTACTTATAAAATGCATTGCAATTCAAATAAAATCGTGGATTGATGACGTCATAAACTTTAAAGGCTCGATTACTGAATTGCTTGAAAGAGATTTTTCCTTATAACTCCAAAAATAATAATCCTATTAACTAGCGGTTTATTGCATCTGATTAAGCGTCAAATTTTCAATTAAAATATATCTTTGAAGTGAAATTTGGATGAAATACAGGGTCAGAAAAAATCGAAGAGTGTGGAAAATAGGATTCCAAATATCTCGGCAACTCATTATCCGATCGACTTCATGCTTTATGCAAAATTTATGTTTTTTCATTGTCTTTTATATTCACTCCTTAAAATAAACAATTTCGAAAATTTTTATATACCTTTTATCAGAATGAATATTTCGAGAGTCCGAAAAAAATAGTTCCGGTTAATCGAGGTTATTGAAATGAAATAGGCTTCTTCCCATTATTACATACTAAGTACATACCAAATTGTAAGTATCTATCTCAATTTTTTCGGGAGATAGAGTGTTTACAGACACACAGACACACAGACACACAGACGGACGGCAAATTTTTTTTTCTAAAAATATGTTTTTCGGAATCTCCAGTGTCTGAAACGTGTAAATCTGACAAAATTTTTTTTTCGATTTTCAAAACGATTACAAGACTTACCCTATACTACGTATGATGGGTAAGTAAAATGCATATTTTAAGAAGAGTTGTATTTATTTAATTTTATTAAATAAGTTTAAAATGTTGATTTTGCCTAATTTTCAAGTAATTAAAAAAACTGTTTTTGGCCATTATGCATGTGTTGTAGATGCCTCTGTTAGGGCCACTATACCACTATACTATTATACGGCCCTATTATACATTAGCTAGACAAAAAATCCGATAAATGGCATGCGCGTGAAGGAGCCTCCATGATTACTTACTATTGAGCTAGGTTGTGTAATTTGACGCCAATTTCCTATTTTAAGTTTTTGGTGTGATCTCTTGTTTTTATCTGGCAAGTCTCCTTTTTATGCATGTTTTTTAAGGATTTTGTTTTATAAATACCATCCTACTCTGTTCAGAGTTTAATGCTCTATCAATTGTTGCTGTCTTTGATGGTGTATATTTTATGAGTTGTTCAAAATCAAACAATTTTCGTGAAAGCTGACCTGTTCCTGATATGGCCACCTAGATGGCCATATGAAGTGCACCATGTAAGCCTAGAATAAAAGCATTTTTATTTGTTCCAATTGAGATAGGTAATTTTTTTAACAAATTTGTTAAACTCTAAAAGGATTTTACATTTTTTTCTAAGTAAAAACTTACATTGTAATGCCAGTTTTGTTAACAACCTCATTTTGATGAAAAATCCTCTTTCAAATCCACTTTTGAATAACAAAAAAGAATTATTGAGTATCATTGTTTATTTATTTTACACCAAAATTATTTAATTTAGCAGAACAGCATTTTTAAATTGAAGAAAATCATGATTTGGGAAACATGGAACAATGGTGGCCGTATCTTATGCACATGTTTCTGATATGGCCACTTGGTAGACTTTTGGAATTCCGTTTTTCTGGACTAGTAAATCCATTTTCATGCGGAATGCAATATTTTTCTTTGAAAGTCCATTAATCTGAGAACGTTAAAAAAATGGTTTTGAATTTTTCAAAATGACGGCAGAGAAAATTTTTAAACATTAGCATGGTCATAACACGGGCACTCACCTTATATACGAGGGCGAGTCAAATGAAAGTGAGCCAATATATGACAAACGGAGTACTTTATTTAAAAGTAGTCTCCATAAGCATTTAGACATTTGTCCCACTGACTAACGAGTCTCGTGATTCCCTTCTCATAAAACCTCTTGGGTTGCTGCTTCAAAATGTCTGCAACTGCCTCCTTCACGTCATCGTCCGACACGAATCTGGTTCCCTTGAGCTGTTTTTTTAATTGCTCGAAAATGTGAAAGTCACAATGCCAGTTCATCGATACTCATACTCCGTTCTTGTCTAATCAGCTCATAAAACTGTGCAATTGTGTTGGGGGGGGGGGGGGGTGATTGTACGGGGTTTTTTGCCAAGTCTTGGATCGTTTTTGCAACTTTCACTTCCTTCTTATGTTAGAATCCAACGCTTCACAGTAGCCAATGAAATGCAGTGTTCGCCGTACACGAAGCAATACGGCGACTAATTTCGTTTTGGGAAACACCTTCAGCTGTCAAAAACCTGACCACATTATGCTGTTCATCTTTAGGAGCGTCCATTATGTTACGCAACCGTTTTCAACCCAGTGTTTAAATTTAAAAAAATTAAATTGATAAAAGGAAACTTTTGATCGTCCATGGCTCAAGAAAGACTGACTTGTCAATAATACGAGCACGAAATTTATGACGTCGATACATTAATTCCACTATTTGTGTGAGCAAATACAGAAAAATTCACATAATATGTATTAAATTGCAATATGAATTAAATTAAATTGTAAATGTATTATTAACTTTGTGAACAAAGTATTCGTACTTAAGATACGAATTAATGAAATATATTTATAAAACCTTTTAACACTTTCCAATCCAACATAATAGAAAAGTGTTTACATAAATTAGGTTTGACTGGCTGGTAGTTTTACGATCCATGCTCTAACTCGCGTAAATATACTCGGATTGTCATGTAATTGGTACATGTTATTGAGGTTTACCATGCCATGTTTGGTATTGAAAAGTAAGTGCGTAGCATTTATATTCCTTTTACAGGGGCACTTAAAAAAGTTTGAGCAGCATCTCCCTTTCTTATGTCTTTGTTCAGTTAATTTTAATTTTCTTTTCCGTATTTAATAAAATTTCACATTTTGTTTATATAGTAATGTATTTTTAAAAGGTATAAATGATGCAGTTTTTCTCTCTGTTTCGGATATTGAAGTTTTTTTATTGTCAATAGAAAATTGTTATTTTTCGTTATTATTATTTTTTTAAAGTTAAACTCTTCTGTTTTTGTTAAATTCTTTTTATTCTCCCACATTAGCAATGTTTTCTCATAACTTAATAGTTAGCATTATGAATACCTTGCCATTCAAATTATTAATTAGTAAATAAAGTCTAAAGTAAAAATCCCTTTTATTATTTAATAGGAAAATTACATATATATTCTTCAAGAAAATCCAGTTAATTATAAATTTCTTTTCCGTATTTAATAAAATCTCAATAGAAAATTGTTATTTTTCATTATTATTATTTTTTTAAAGTTAAAATCTTCTGTTTTTGTTAAATTCTTTTTATTCTCCCACATTAGCAATGTTTTCTCATAATTTAAAAGTTTTATTTTAGCTTTATGAATACCTTGCCATTCAAATTATTAATTAGTAAGTAAAAATCCCTTTTATTATTTAATAGAAAAATTACGTATATATTATTCAAGAAAATCCAGTTGATCAGGAAGAATACCCAAAGGAACGGCATTAAAAGCATTTTTTTTTCTAATATATCTTGTATTTTCATTTTTATTCTCCCTTACAAGACTTGTTATTTGACTCAATTTCCCGAAGCTATTTGCAGAGTAGTACTTCGTTATGTCTCTCTTAAACACTCGAAGAACCAATACTTCATCAAACTCTGTTTGAAGTAGACTGAGGAACAAATTCAAACATATAGAAAAAAAACTTTATATTGACATATTTTACGTGCTTTTTCCCATATATTACACATTTAGAAAAGAACGAGTTCTCTCAAGCTATGTAATACAAGAAAAAAGATTTATCGTAAGTAATTATGGTTTATCTTATAATTCGTAGAATCCAGCAAGCTTTAATGCATTAATACTTTATTTTTGTGTTATATTAGAGAATATTGGATAAAAAGAATGTAAACTTTATGTAGTGTGTAACTCCATAAATATTAACTTAACAAACTTAAACAGTCTTCTAATACTTCATTTTGTTGAAATGCAACGTAAAAAAAAATTCATGGTAGTAATGTGATAAAATGTAACTCATATTCAAGCAAATATCGGAATGAAATATAAATGCATGATATAGATATGCCTGAATTAGAATAATTCATACAGAAATGTTTCATGTATTTACTAATGAAAAGGATTTTGTAAATGTATCAGAACAAATTTAAGAGAAACATTATAAAATTATACAGAATGCTTTTATCTGACAATGCCATAACCATATTAAGGGGAGAATGATGTATTCCGGTATAAAGCTTATGAAATTAAGACCATTTTTGTATATTTTCAGAAAAAAATGGCAACTTATTTTCAAACGGGAATCAGCATTAGATTAGACACATTTTAAAGATCAAATAAAGTTAATAATAAATAATTTGAAAACAAACCGATATAAATAAAATTAAACTGATTAGCAGGAAGTTCAGAAGAAAATGATTCGTAGTCTCCAACACAAGACCCCCTCGTTCTGATCCCTCGTTGGTAGTTTGTTGAAAACATCGGGGAATGGTTGGAAAATGGTAGCTACAGATGTCCTTCTTATTTGGAGCGTATGTGAGCAGGATTCTGAGCAGCTAGTGCTTGGACCACTGTTGACCCTTTGTTGGTAACTGCGTCGTTGGCTAATGGTACGTTTAGGTGGATTTTTCTTATTGTGGACCAATGTGGGACAAAAATTAGCCAACTTTAGACCAACCATTTTGTGCTACTTGGAAATGGTGGCCTGGGAAAAGTAGTTTTTAAACGTACAAGCAAGGTTTTAAAATTTTTAATTGAAAACAGAAATAGGGCAAAGCATTCATTTTCACAAACAGTTATATTATTGTTATTTTTTAATTTAAAAGTGATCTTTTTGAAACAATGCAAAAGTTATTTTTTTGTTGGAAGCCAAATTTGTATATATATATATATATATATATATATATTCGTGTGTGTGTGTGTGTGTGTGTGTGTGTGTGTGTGGTAAAAGCTTTGTACAATCGCTTTTTGGTGTAATTTCACGGCTCTCATAAAAATTTTCCACTCTTGTTATTCATAACGAAGATTCCACTCAAAACCATTGCATCATTCCAATGCAAGTATTTACAAGGTATTTAAAAGTGTAACTTACACACGTCAATCCGTAAGACAGTAAATATTTCCAGAAAATAGAAGGTATTGTTAGAGAAATCTTTTACTAGCATGTTATTATGTACATTTGCAGTCACCGGTGTTTAATTTAGCACAGGAGCGAGAACTCTAGGTGTTTCCCCGGTAAAATCCCTTGGACAGATTTATCCATAATGAAAACATGTTTATTAATCCGAACAATAGTTCAGAGCAACAAGCATTCTCCACTACGAATCCATCATGCAATATTAATCAGTTACGGCATTCCACTGATTTACAACTCCACGATAACAGTCAGTAAAAATCTGCATTATTAAACGATGATAAGAGGGCAATTTCGTACTATTAAATGATCCATCACTTCCTTGTGTCGTGCGAGGATTTTTAACAGTTCAAAACATAAATATCTTCTGAGACTCGTGTAAGGCGTTAAAGCGGTGAAGCGTTTTACTTACCCATCATACGTAGTATAGGGAAAGTCTGGAAATCGTTTTGAAAATCCCAAAATTTTTTTGACGGATTTACACGTTTCAGACATTGGAGATTCCTGAAACCATATTTTTAGAAAAAAAATTTGCCGTCCGTCTGTCTGTATGTGTTTCTATGTGTGTGTCTATAAACGCTCTATCTCCCGAACAAATGGAGATAGAGACTTGAAATTTGGTATGTACTTAGTATGTAATAATGGGAGAAGCTTACTGAATTTCAGTAACCTCGATTATCTGGAATTTATTTTTTCGAACTCTCGAAATAATAGTTCTGATAAAAGGTAAATAAAAATTTTCGAAATTGTTTATTTTAAGGAGAGAATATAAAAGAATATAATAAAACCTAAATTTTGCATAAAGAATGAAGTCGATCGGATAATGAGTTGCCGAGATATTTGTAATTATATTTTCCACACTCTTCGATTTTTCATGATTCTGTATTTCATTCAAACCTCGATTCAAATATATATTTTAATTGGAAATGAGACGCTTAATCCGACGCAGTAAACAGTCAGTTAATAGGGTTATCAATTTTGGTGTTATAAGGATGTTTCTTTTACGAAATTCAACAATTGAGCATTTAAAGTTTATGACGTCATCAAGCCACGATTTTATTCGAATTGCAATGCATTTTATAAATAGTTTACACATGTTTTATTTTCATATTTTATATTATGCATATCCATGATGGGTAATATTACGGTGGCCCCCAACAACTAGTTTTATATTCCAATAGCAACATTCTTCCATTTGTTTTTTGGGCGTTAGTGTTTGGTGAATGGAATAGTTTAGCGATAGTTTATTTTTAATGGAAAGTTGTCAACGGTGTAATGGAGAAGTACCGAAAATTCTTTTCAGTAAAATTTTAGGTATCGTTTCCAATATGACGTAATTTTCACCTATTTTTCTATTATATCTATTTTTTTCACCTATTTTTCTATTTATATTATATCTATTTTTTTCACGTAATTTTCACCCAAGTTTTCTGCCTATTATTAAACGTAAAAGTTTAGTTTTTAATTGAAAGGAAATATTATTATTTACGTTGTTTTAAAACTTGCAACAATAGGTAAAAGATTTTGTCGAAATAAATGAATTGCTCGTGCAATTATATTTTTAAATTTAAACTGTTTGGACATATTGTTATTTGGGCATTTTAAATATGGTGTGTTTCCCCATTTAATGCTTTGAACGCGTAATAATTTAATTATTATTTTAAAGTTTTATTTATTTTTTTAATATTCACGCGTAATTTAATTTTTTATGACGCAATTTTCTGCATTTATTGCTTTTAACACATTATCATTTAATTATTATTTTAAAGTTTTATTTTGTTTTTAATAGTCACGCGTAAATGCATTTTTTAATTGAAAGGGATCATTATTATGTGCGCTGTTTTACAAATTGGCAGCAATTTAAATAAGGGACTTTTTCTAAATATCAAATATATCTCAATTAAAATAATGAAATTTTGAATAAAAAACTGAAAAAACTCTACAAAAAATTAGCCGAATTAAAAAAAAAATAATTGGACTCCGTTTCTTATCAAGTATATCCTTTCAAAATATTATTAAATTCCTATGCAAGTTTTGTTCCTATAAAACTTTTTCATGGGGACTATTTGGAGCAACTTTAATATTAAATATCTCTTAAAATAATTCCTCGATTTGAAAACTGCCAGCTTCAGCTTGTTTATTGAACATTTGTATATAAAACTACTAATTTTCATATTTTTCTATACAATAGTTTTCTGAATACTAGTCCAGAAAAACCCCAAGGCACGAAAACTTCATTGACAGCGGCGGCGGTGGTGTGGTTACTTCTCTTAAATATAGAGAGATACAATAATAAGTCTGGGCTAAATTTTAATATTCGACGTTGCTAGCTGGTTTCTGTTGTGAGTAGGGTTAAGGGTTCTGTTATTCATCTGTTATATATCCACAGATTTTACGAATTCATATAACTGAAAATATTTGTATTTTTCTAGCATCACGGAAATACATAAAATTATGTTTAATCACAGATAACTCAATAAATAAACAAAACATTATTTTTTTAATTTTGCAATTCAGTGAAAGTTAACAAATTATCAATATATATATGCAATAGTCAATCTTTTTTGTTAGATAAACGCTTACTTCGCGATTTAAAAGACTATTAATAAATGCTTTTCATGACAGAAATTTCTATTTTCCCTTTTAAAAAAAATTCTTGTTCAATATTTGCATTCATAAATCTAAATTTCATTATCTATTTATACTCTCTGTATTTGATATTTATTTTAAAGAGCAAATACCAGTGTCTGATATAAAACTGTGCAAATAACTTCGTTCAATCGCTGTATAATGAATTAAAAGAATGACGATACCATTAGTAATTTATCCAGACATGCCGAGTTACCATGGTTACAGAAAAATTTCAGACGATAATTAGTTTTTTTTTTTTTTTTAGTGATATATCTGCGGTTTTTTATTAACCAGCTTTGAAATAAAGGGAATTGTGTGTTCGAATTAGCTTTTTGAAAACGTATGTAAATCACTTTTGTACATTTTTATGTTTCTCTTCTCCTGTTTTCGTCTGCATGGAGTAATTAAATAAAAGAAATGTGTGAATTGTGTCGAAAAATTATTCATAATTTAGCTTATTAAGTCCTTATACTGATTTGAATGGCGATTTACGAAGAATGTTTTCATTAACTGTAGATTAGGTATTGAAATTAAACGTATGCTTTGTATTGTCAACGTGCAAGCAATTAAAAGGAAATTTCTAACTGATTTAAAACTTATTGTTTTAACGAAATTTTTATAATTTCTACTAATTATTTTTTTTTTATATTTTAAAACAAAATTTTCATCATTATTTTTTTGTCCATATTTTTATTATAAAATAACTTATATAAAAATCTAAAATAAGTACCAAATTTCTTATATCGGATCACTTAAAAAAAATTAATACTTATTAGAAGGCATAATTGTGTATAATTTAAATAAAAAAAATATCTTGTGTTATTCCAATATTTTTAAAAGATTGAAACATATGATTAGATACTAAAAAAGTATATAGATATATATTTACCTTACAGAGTTATAACAGCTAAAAACACTAAAATTTCTTAATGTGTAAATTTCATTGTATGTAACTTTATATACAAAGTTCTCTTTTCCCATTTTATAACTCAGTCAACGTTCGAAAGAATTATCATTAAATATTTATAATAAATAAAGAATTTTTTGGATAAACAAATTAAAAAAAATGTAATTTAACAAATTACAACGACCATTGAGAAAATGTTCCGAAATCTGCATCAAAGTATTTAACAACGACGAGCAGCTATGTAAAAAAATTTCGTCTGAACCATCGCCGAAGTTACCATAACCGTTGCATACTGCTACAAATAAACTCAATTTACGTTACTACAGTTGAAGATATCCTGGCATTCTCTTCCCTCGCAAAAATATTCGTCGGAACCATTTACAGATAAATGCATTTTCCATTGCTACAGTTGAAGAGATCCTGGTATTCTCTGACTTCGAAAAAATATTCGCCTGAACCATCTAAACAATCAATCTCTTCATCGCACCGTTGACAGCGTTGAATGCATTCGTCATTCGATTGTACACTGTTAAAAATAAATCCGTAAATTCACGGTAAAAGTACTGGCAGCGAAGTTGCCGGACTTTTTCCGTTCCGTTAGTAGATTTTCCGTTTTGAAAAATAAAAGAAGGAAAATCGCCGTTTGCAGAAGCGGTAACTTCCCGTTAACGCTCTCAGAAATCACGGAAATATTCCTCGTAGAACTGACAGAAAAGGACATTTTCCGTTTTAGATAAACTCGGTTTAAAAAAAATCTTGACATCTCACTTGGTGCTGCCATCTGTCGACTTTGGGGGAGTACTTACTATCTGACATACGTCAAGAACAGCTTTTGGTCGACATTGGGTTTCGAACCAGGGGTGATAATGCCTCGAGTCCAGCGTCTTGCCGGTTTGACCAGCGGGCGCTTGCTAGATTAGTAGTTTGAACGGATCATTTGGAAATTCTCAAAATAGCGGCTTAGAACAGATATAATTTGGGGTTTAGAAGCTTGGTAATTTTGAAGTTAATTGCGAGGAGATTTCGTTATGAGATGATGTTGATGTTTTAAAATTGTAATATTAATACAGGATAAAAACATGAATTATATATATTCTTAACTTGATTGTTAGATGTAAAATATGAATATTATATTTGAATTAAATTCGATAAAAAATGTTTGCTTGTTTAAGAAAAGCGATTTTTTTTCCAACTATTATATATTTTTTAAATGTGTTCGCTTAGAATATATTTTCAGTGCGAGTACTTTTTATTACTTTAAAAACTAAATTGCGAATAATTTTAAAGGAATGAGAAAAATATTATTTTCTTTTTATTTGAAAGCATTATTTTTGTATGTTGCTTTTTTGAGTAAAATAGATTTTTTTTTTCACTTAATTTAACTATTATATATATATTTTAATCTGCTTGTTTAGAATATATTTTAAGTGCGAATATTTTCTTATAACTTTAAAAAATAAATTGCAAATAATTTTAAAAGAATGGGAAAATTATTTCTTTTTTTAATTCGAAAGTACTATTTTGTTGTTTTTTTTTTAAAAATAAACTCGAAATTTTAATTTATTAAATTTTTAGTTTTTCTGTGCAACAACATATCAGTTTTTTAAACATTGAAAATAAATATGCAGCAGATAAGATAACGGAATATCTCCGTTATCCCATTTCGTCTCCGTCCGATCCGTTGTTTTCAGGAAATATGAGGAAATTTTCTGTTTTTTAAAGGAAAATACCCTTTTGTCGCAAAAAAGGACTTTTTCTGTGAAATTCAGGAAAAAAATACCCGTGAATTTCAGATTTTTTTTAACAGTGTAAGCAATGTGCCTTTCCATCATCGCATATCGATGTCGCAGATGTTACAATCAGCAAACGATAAACGTTGCGCGATACATAATAATATTTAACAACATACTGTCTGGAAGAAATGTTTAAACGCGTAAGTTGATAAAAGAAGCAACTGAACACTATTGAGTAACATTAAGTCGTGCAAATAAAGGGAAAGTGGTAACCAATATATGTTAACCAATATACGTTAATATTTTGTCGGGTCCTTCCAACAATAACTTTAATTCTTGTTTGATGTCTGAGCTAAAGGTATTTTGAGGAAATTAAAGTTGAAGACCACGTTTTTTGCTTTATAAGAGGTTTTCTCATCCGACGTCAATTTTTGAATTCGCCTTTTTTTCATATCTGCTAGTTTGAATCTATCCTTTTTGTAACTTTAACATTTTTGTAACGATTTTATGCATTTCTATTGCCTATTCAAAGAAAAATTCTTCTAAAGTTACAAAATTTCGTTAAAAACGCTTAAAAAATAAAGTGACGACGCCAAGAGGTCCAGTCTCGACCGAAAACAACAACCATTTTCCCAATGGTTAAAAATAAATATAAATGCTTCATAGAAAGAATTTGTATTTTTTTCTTTTTCACCTTATTATAAATCTCACTTTTATTATCTATTTATATTTTCTGCAGTTCATATGTGTTTTAAAAGGGAAACAGAAGTTTCTGATACAAAGCTCTGCAAATGGTCTTATTGAATTACTACGTAATGCATTAAACAGATGAAGACACCATTAGCAATTTATCCAGATATGCTCAGTTACCATAGTTACATAATTAATATTTTCTCTTCAATCAGGCTTTTTATAAAGCCAGATGTATGATAAGCAAAATTCTGTGTTTGAATTAGTTTCCAAAAAAAAAAAAAAAAAGAATGTAATTCTAATTAGTACCTTTTTTTATGTTTCTCCTGTCTTGTTTTAGTCTGCATATAATAATTAAATAAAAGAAATTTGTCCATATAATTATTCATAATTTAGCCAGTTAACCTCTTACAGTGATTTAAACGGCTATTAACGAATATGTTTTACTATAATGATAGATTAAGTATTGAAATTAAACGGAAGCTTTATAATGCCAACATGTAAGTAATTAAAGTATATTTAGTATTTGTCTGTTTTCCCGTCGAACACTTTCTATAACAAATAACTGTCGCCAAACAGTGGAAATTGTACGTTATGTATGTAACATGTTGGAAATTGTACGTTAAACGTCACATAGGAGGTGCGTTCGTTTTATAACTAGTTTCGCAATGTAAAAAAATCATCCTTATTATTTCAGTGAAATACATTATATTGTTTGCTATAAGCAAAATGAGCATGTCTTTTTTTTGTTGTTGTTACGTATGCCACGTTCGATTTTTTTTTAACACCAGACAGAACTGTAAAATTCACCATGGGGATCTTGCTTTGCGAGTTATTTCCTCCATGGTTTAATATTTTTATGACTCACAGTTAACAAATCTCCTGTGTTTATTTACTCTAATGGATTGATATATTCGGCTGTTAACCTAATTTCTAATGAAGTTATCTCAGAATCTATACATTTCTGAATATAACTCATCTCTCAAACAAACAATTTTTTTCAACGGTCTTTTTAAAAATGTAACTTTTAGGCAATTTTATTCGAAAAAATAATTTTAAATAAAAATGGCCGCCTTGCACATGAAAAAAAGAAGTGGTTTGCCCGTATTTGTTTTCCTCAGTCACATGACTTGTGATTCTTATTATATAGACTAGCTGGCTTCGCCCGCCAGCGGGCCCCTAATTTACATCGGTGCCTCGAATTGTAGAAAATCTCGAATCTTGTAAAACCTCAAACCGGACGAACCGCCGACCCGGGTCGCGCCTTTTTTGCGAATTTTTCGGTACGCGTCCGCCGTCGGTGCGTCAATTAGTCCGGGAGCCTTTGCGGGTACAAAGGCCGAGTGCACAGACAGACACACACACACACACACACACAGACGTTT
This sequence comes from Maratus michaelseni, assembly GCA_963931845.1. Taxonomy (NCBI): domain Eukaryota; kingdom Metazoa; phylum Arthropoda; class Arachnida; order Araneae; family Salticidae; genus Maratus; species Maratus michaelseni. The sequence goes on along the minus strand of OZ007588.1, from coordinate 343,236,843 downwards.
ACGGCGCTTAATATTAGGGATTACGTACGATAGGATTTAATAGAATAAAGAAAACTTTTATTAATATCTTTTGAAGTTTTGATTCGATTTTCATAAAATTTGAAATGAATCGACAAAGTTGTAGAACGATAATATACATTAAATTTCAAACCATTCGGTTGGGTAGTTTTTGCGCTGTTATATGCAAACAGACGGACGGACGGACCAGACGACGACAATAGGTGCTACGTATTTATATAATTATGAACGCACCTAAAAATGAAATGGCTTGAATACCGTACTAAAATTCACATTATAAAGTTGTTCACAACAAAATTCCTCGTACATGGTTTTGTATAGTACTCTCATAGTTAAGTTTTCTGTAGGGACATAATAAACGGCAATAATAATGGAAGTTTGGAAGCAACATCTCTTTATTTAGAGAGAAAATATAAACAGATATACCATATACAACAGTGATATAACATAAAAATATTCATAGATAAATCTTTAAAATTATAAGCCCAAAAAATCAAAATTTGCAGCAATTATTCTAGTGGCCAAAAAGTTCTAATACCATTCAAATAGAAATAAAATAGTCATATTTTTTATGAATTTGGCGCCACATAATGGAATATGAATCTAAGTTTTTTAAATATAAATCCCAGATCTTTATAAATTTTTTAAATGTGAATAAAATACAGAAATAGCAGTTAATTGATATAATTCTTATCAATTTATTTACATTAGGAAAACTAAATTGGCGTATCTTACGTACATCGCGTGCTAGCGCTGTGTTTAAAATCAAACACGGCATTTAGCGCTGTGTTTAAAATGAAACGTGATGTCACACTTTTGACTTGAATCTTATTCTTTTAATGGGATTTCTATAAAATAACATAAATTAAAAATTAAAATGAACGTCAAATTCCTTATACCGGATAATTGCAATATATAAATATATTATATATATTATATACATACATATATATATTAGTATAAAAGTTCTTATGGTATGATATAAAGATTCGAACATAGCATTAGTTGCTAAAGTGTGATGAAAGTAAATATAATCTTTTAAAAGTAGGTATAACAACTATGTGTATAGGTAGGTGTAACTACTATGTATATAGAGGTATAACTACCTTATGGTGTTACAGAGCTCAAAATCTCTAAAATTCTTCAAGGGGGACTCAGAACCCTTCATTTTGCAAAATTTCACGAAAATACCAATTTTTCAAATTTTAGCTAAAAAATAATTTATACATCCGCAGTTTATTCTTACATAGTACCGGAAAGATCCGATAATTAAAAATACAGTAAAACAACCCTAAAGTGACCACGTTCCATTCCATTAAAAAAATGGTCGCCCCGAGAGGTGGTCTCTTAATGAAGGTTACGTTTAAATCTAGCTTTTGGCTATCGAAATATGGTAAAAATTAGTGTTATGAAAATTTATCTTTCACATTAGGAAATATATAAAAAATTAAATGTCAAAATAAAATTTAAATTTAAATTTATAATTTAACAACTACAAATGTTTACAAAATGCATAAATTTATATTTGCTGTCATTTTACAATTTTATCTTTCAAACTGTTATTTCTAAAACCTTTCGAAGTTCAGTGAATAAATGTATTTTTTTTTCTTCTTGAATATATAATGAAGATTCCATTGATATATCTATTTCTTTGAGAGTTTCCCGCGAGGAAAGGACAGGAATTTACTGTCCGGCACAACAGACTCGTAATCAGAATTGGATTCATTGCCTGGAAAGGCACAAAAGGCTTTAAAGATTTAAAGGTTATCCGAATTAAAAATAAATCTAAAAATTATAGGATTATTCAGAAATTTGAAGAATAATGCACGCTCAAGCTAAAGGTCAAGCGACGAGGAAAGAATGGGATTTCTTTCCGTTTCGTCAAAAAGAATTGGTCGCTCATGGAGGGAGTTCCACTGAGAATGGTCTCTGAATAGAGGTGAAATTAGCATTGAGCCTATATATATAAATTTCGTTCCATGTAAAAATGTTCGTTGAGGGGGGTGGTCACACAGGGAGGTTTCACTGTATGCTGAAAAGGTATTCTGCTCTATTTCTTTTTAAATGGTTGAGAGTTTAAATCATTACATTCCTTTTTCTCAGTTTGCGTTTTTTCAATATATCAGTATGGTCAAAGGGTCAAAGTTTTAACAAATATTTTTGAATTAAACTCGCTGTTGTTTGGGCGATCCTTAACCCTTCAGGAGCAAAGTACTTCTACTGATAAAATGTTGAAATAATTGAGTGACACCAGAATTTGTGAACCAATTTATTTGATAATAATTAAGAGTTTTTCTTCACGTTTATTATGACAGCGAAACTTTCCTAAAAAATTATTCTATGTGCCATTTGGCAGTTTGGAATTAAAATTGAGTGTTCCCGCCATGCAAACCCCGTCTTTGAAAGATTTAAGGTATGTTTAATATAATTAAGGTTCAGATTTTTCGTAATAGTTTATTTAAAAAAATAAAAATGCTAAGTAATTAGTAATTTTTACTGTATTATAAGGGCGGAACAAATAAAAACGGAACAGTGGTTATAGATGGTTTATTTTTGTATGAGTGTGGCATTAACTCTGTGCAGAGATTTAGCGGGATGTAAAAACGACAAACCTTACTGAGGAAATGGACTTGCTCTAGGTATTCACGAAAAAGCACATAATATGCCCAGGCGGTCGGTCAAAGTATCGTCCGGCAGACAATCGATAGTATTTCATCTGAATATGCGGTATGTTTACGCGTAAAGAAGAACTACGTAGTGTTATAGGTTACTTAGTGGCAGAAGAAGTTGGAGTTCTCGAAGTGCATCGGCGGATGAAGGCAGTGTATGGAAAACATGCAATGTCATTGACTCGTGTGCAGGACTGGCACAATCATATCCGCGAGGAACAGGTATGTGGTGGAGTTTCGGTGGACAGTGTCAGAACATCGACCGGATCTATCACAATGTGACTTTCACATCAATGGTCCGCTGTAAGTTATATTAAAAGGTCGCTGTTTTTACTCGGGCTGCGATGTGATGGAGAATGTTCGAAACAAGTCTTCTTAATATGTGCATTTCATTTTACGTAACTTAATGGACAAACAAAGAATTCTATTTTCTATCAATAAATATTTGGAATAACAGACTCTTTTAGCTAGATGAACACTTTCTTCGCGTAAAAAAGAGCATTTATAAAAGCTTTTAAACACAGAAATTTCCATTCTCTCTTTTTTTTTACTTCTTTTTTAGTATTTGCATTCATAAATCACACTTTCATTATCTATTTATATTTTACGTATTTGGTATTTATTTTAAAAGGGCAATCAGAATTTTCTGATACAAACCTCGCTGAATTGCTATGTAATGCATTAAAAAGATCAAGACACCATTAGTAATTTATCCAGACATGCAGTTGCCATGGTTACAGAGAAATCTCAGGCAATAATTAGTATTTTTACTTTAGTGATATATGTACGGCTTTTTATTATTCATATGTAAGTTAAGAGAAATTGTGTGTTCCAGTTAACTTCTAAAATAAAGAATTTGATTCAGTTTAGTATTTTTTTAATTTGATTTCTTTAGAAATTTAATTATTGCTATCACTTTGTTTATATATTTAAATATCTTACATATATGTAATGCAAAACGTATCATCACAATAACATCGGAAATAATAAACTAATTTGAATCTAATTTGGACAATATATTGATCTTGCAAGTGTCTTGGTTGAGTTTGTTAATGAAATATGTAGCTCTTATAGTATGTTTACAGTTAAGCACAAAAAATCTCATTTTACATGATCAATGCAGAAAATTTGTTTACAGTGCATTTTAATAATGTTACATTATACAATTCTCGGTGAAGGGTTGTTTTTTTTTGTTTTTTTAAAAGGCAAAATATCTTGGATGAATTCGTTAATCAAGATGATTACGCAATTCATTCAAAAATAACGACTCTTTAAAAATCTAAATAAGATTATCACTACAGATATCGCAGACGCACCGGGTCTTTTTTGGCGGTTTTTTGCCTGGTGTGGCAACGCGCTAGACCAGATTTTGCGTATTAATCTCTTCCCTGTGGTATTAATAGCTAAGTTAGTTGTATTCTTGATTTTATATGTGTGTTTTATATTAAATTAAACATTGTGTGTGTTTTAAAATAAATTAAACATTGTCTGTTTTTTATAATAAAATAGTTTGTGTGTTTTTTTATAATAAAATAGTTTGTGTGTGTTTTTATAATAAAATAGTTTGTGTGTGTTTTTATAATAAAATATTCTGTGTGTGTTTATAATAAAAATTGTGTGTGTTTTATAATAAAATATGTGTGTGTGTGTTTTATAATAAAATTGTGTGTGTTTTTTTTATAATAAAATAGTTTGCGTGTGTTTTTTATAATAAAATAGTTTGTGTGTGTTTATAATAAAAATGTGTGTGTGTGTTTATAATAAAAATGCGTGTGTGTTTTATAATAAAATTGTGTGTGTTTTATAATAAAATTGTGTGTGTTTTATAATAAAATTGTGTGTGTGTGTGTTTTATAATAAAATTGTGTGTGTGTGTTTTATAATAAAAGTGCTTGTGTTTTTTTATAAAATTAATTGTTTCATAATAAAATAGGACTAACATGCTATTTTCGCACGGTATTAAGTTATTCTAAAACGGGTTTTCTCGCCAAAATAACGAAAAAATAATAATAAAATAAATCGCGCCAACTCCGGCGTATTTGAGACATCTGTTCCAGATTATGACCAATGGGACTATATTTTCAGTTCATTATTAATATATATTAAATTTACTGAATTTCAATAAAACTTTTATAAATTGTTTGTTTTGTTGGGTGAGACAAATTAAAAATTTCTATGACATTCATTGAATGGTTTCGGTAGAAACCTTGTTTGACCGTCCGATAAAAATTATAGCCCATGGGCGATTTTTAAACAAAGATTTCAACAAATTATTAATTTTTTTTATCTGATTACCTCATATCCACATAAATACATTTGGTAAACCAAATTAAAAAAAATCCAACAAATTATTTTTCTAGCCAAAATAGCGAACATAGTACAGGGGAAGGTAGCCTAAAATGATCCCCTTAAAGGGAAAAATCTGTGTAAAATAACATAACTGTTTACATAGATCTTTTGCCTTTTGCTAGAATGTTTTACACTATATTTTACATTATAAACATATTTTAATAATAATTTAAATCCAAATTGAGTAATGAAAAAAATAGACTTTTTAAAATGTGTCGAAAGGATCATTTTACCCTCGCCAAAAGGGCAAAATGATCCTTCATTTTAAAATAGTTGTAATGTTTTTTTTTTTAATCTGCTAAATAAAGGATATAAAAGTAATTATGACAATACATATGTGTAATTCACATCTAAAAACATACTCCATTAATATGTTTCTTTTAAAGGCTAAAAAGTGTAAACTAACAACATAAAATAACTTTTATTAGGTTGTTTGACATGTTTCGGCTCACTCCAAGCCATTTTCAAAAATAACAAATGAGATAGTGATGAATAAGTGAGCCGAAACATGTCAAACAACCTGGTTATTTTATGTTGTTATATTACACCTTTTAGCATTTAAAAGAAACATATTATTACAAGGTGTTATAATTTATTATATTGTTATACTCCATTAAGTAAACCAAGCCATATTTGTGTACATAAAAGACTGTATATCTAAATAAATACAGTATAAATATCTAAGTAATATAAAGTTAGTGGTTACCTTATAACAGATGTTATAAAACCAAATTTTTCAAAGAATTCTATTCAGACGCGTAATATTGTGATCTCTTGAATACCGTCATATCACCTATTACAACTAGTTTATGTGTTACCCTGTAGATAGCACGACCTGCCTGGAAGAAAACATATGTGGATCGTTTTACCCGCTAGGATCATTTTAGGCCACCTTCCCCTACATATAAATGTATGTGGCAAAACTGTAGTTATAAAAGTGTATTTCTTTAAGTTAAACTTACTTAAAAGTTTAACTTTTTCAAACCTTCATGCTAGTTTAGTATCAAGAGTAGAAAAATATTTTTCGTAAAGAGTATTTATCATAAAGGCGTATTTTTTAAAATTTCATTGTGTTGCCAACCCAGGATAAAACACCAAAAAAGTTTATAGTAAAATACTCGTTTATTCAAAGCTTCTGAGTCCCAGCATATGAAACGGGCCTTTTTCTCGCTTTGAGTTTTTTTTGCCGTGCGAAATTATCGCAATGCGCTGATTGCTGATTCCCTGTTCTTTTGTAAAATAGATTAACCAACAGCGCTTGATCAAGTAATGATAGCATACTAAATGAAGAATCTATGTGCATTGGGGTGTTTTATTTACAGACTGATTTGCATCTCTGATTCACATTATGCATACCAGCGCCATCTTATCGGTAATTTTTTGAACCACAACTTGTTTTTTTTTTTTTTTTTTTTTTTTTTTGTTATTAAAAAAAATCTGATTTCCCTTCTTATTCCATTCGTGTAAACCACAAATTTTTAGCATCATTTGTTCTTTTTTAATGAATTTTTAAAGTTTTAACGAATTTATGGTGCACTCGGGATATCTCCTCATGGCAAAAATATTCTGTAATCTTTGCAAATTTTTCTGAGTATGCGCTTATGGAGACTTTCATGTTAGAATAAGTAATCCGAATTTGTTTATATTAAATCATATGTGTGTACTTTAAAATAGTAATTAAAAAAATCAAAGGAATCAATCTACACTTTCCAACTAAGTTGGATGAACATGTTTATGTTTCTTTTCTTTTATTTATCTTGCAAGGAGTAAAATAAAAGAAATTTATGACATATACTGTGAAAAATTATTAATAGCTTAGCACGTTAAGTTCTTATAGTGATTTGAAATTCGATTTACGGATGTTTTTCATTAAGGTAGATTTTCATAAGGTAAGTATCCGGCATTAAATGAAGCTTTGCAATATCAGCATGTAAAAAATTAAATTTAATATTTAATTGGTTAAAATAATGATAATTTTATGATTTCAGCTTAAAAAAAAATTAAATCCTAACACATATTTTAAATTGATTTTGTCAATAATTTTATTAGGAAATTACATACATGAGAAAATCAAATGAACTTCAAATTTCTGACATAGGATAGGGGCAAATGTATCGTACAGATGAGACGGACTTCGCTCGAACGCAGTGAACCCGGGACCGACCCAGGATCGGCCTTGGGCTCAAAGCGAAAATTTTATTGATTCATAAATTAAAAATTATGGGAAAAATTATTGGAACAAGAATGTTGTTTAAGTAAATTAAAGTAATTTACGATCCTTTAAAAATCAGTTGGGAAATAAATTTTATTATTATTGAAGACATATAAGGAAAAATCTGATTATGAAGGCTTTGCACGATTAGTGGTAGTAGCATAAATCAGCCGTGGGTTAGTCTATCATCGCTTTCTATTTGAAGTCCTACTCCAGAATTATTGAAAAACAGAATTCATGTTTTTCTGCCATAGTTGTAAATAACGAAACAATGTCATGAGGGAGTATTTAGTATTAATACTTATTTATATGTAAGATGATATTTTTAAACGAAAAAATTAATCTTGGAACAACTTAAAAAAAGTATTAACAATTTCCTAGTGTGTACTTTTGTTATTGGGCTCGGCGGGTTCGCGCTCCACAATTTTTTTCGAGATCTGGCGATCTCGAATTTCATGTCGTCGAGCTCGGACTGCAAAAAAAAATCCCGAAATCATCTCTAATGTGCATAGTTAATATCAGAAAAAAGTACCCTGTTGTGTTATTGTAAGATTGTATTATAGAATTAGTCATTAAAGTGTGATTCAAGAAAAAAATTTTTTTTTGAAAGTAGCTACAACTATTCATATTCATGTTACAAAGTTGCAAAGCTCAAATCCCTAAAATTCTTTAACATGTATATTTCATAGTATTTAACTCAAAGGATAAACGAAAAAAAAAATATTTTCTCATTTTGTAACTTAAGGACAGTTCAAATGAATTATCAATAAATATATGCAATAACCAATCCTTTTTTCTAGATCAATGCATTTTTCACGTAAAAAGAACATTATAAATGCTTTTACAAACATAAATTTTCTTCTCTCAATCTTTTTTCGAATTTTTACTCTTTTTTACTTCCGATTCAATATTTGAAAACGTAAATCTAACTTTAATTATCCATATATATTTTTGAACTTGACATTTATTTTAAAAGGGAAAACACAGATTTCTGATACAATGCGGTGCAAATAGCCTCGTTGAACTGCTATGTAATGAATTAAAAGGATGAAGATACCATCAGTAATTTAACCATACATGCTCAGTTACCATAGTTACGGAGAAACTTCGCACAATAACTAGTATTTTCTCTTCAGTGATATATGTGCGGGTTTTATTAGCCAGATGTGCGGTAAGGGGAATTGTGTGTTCGAATTAGCTTACTAAAAAAAGAATGTAATTTAGTTTAGTACTTTTTTATGTTACTTCTTTCTTTTGTTTTAGTATTGATGTAATGACTGAATAAAAGCGAATGAATGTGATTTTTCTCAATTTAAATTCACGCTGTTAACATATTTTCCAAGGGTCAATATTCTTTTTAAGTTGTTATCTGACATGACAATTTTTCGATCAACCAAATTTTGAATTCATTTTAACCGCAATTTTTTAGCGTAATGGAAAGATAGATTGGAATTGAAGTTGCAAAAATTGAAGGAAAAAGTTTTATTAGTTAGTATTTTATCGCTTTTTCGTTGCCGCAAATAATTCGCTAGATTACTATTGTGTTCATTCCAAGCTTCACATATTCTGGTATTAACTACATTTGAAAGTTTCAATCTTTTAAAAATTATGTTTGACATCCAAAGCAAAAAAAAAAAAAGATAATCTACGAAAATATAGTGTAGCCATGAACAAAAATACACAATAACTTTTCCCACGCTATCCGGATTCATGTTCTTAATCTTTAGAAACCTCAAAAACCAATTTATATTCGATATTTAAAGAAGTATTTATAAAAATACAAAGTTTCTTTTGCTGCCACTGATTTTCAGAGGTGTTTCCGAGTAGTTTGTCTAGTGTATTAACCAGAAGATGCTATCAATTTTCAATTAAACATTTTATTCTGCGTAATTGAATTTATACATGCAAGAGTAACGACATAATGTTAATTTTAAAGCTGTTAATTTATCATGTTTGTTAAACATAAAAATATTTCTTTGAGAACTGATACCATCCGAAAAACTTATGTTCTAAATTTAAAAAAAAAAAAAAAAACTGATTAATGCAGTATAAAAGCTACTCGGAACCTTTTTCGAAAATAAGCCGCAGCAAAAGAGACTTTGTTTTTATAAATGCTTAGTTAAATCTCAAAAATAGATTATTTTTATAAGTTTCTTAAAGATTAAAAATGCTCTTCGGAATCGTGGGTAACACGGAAGAGGTTATTGTATATTTTCGTTCGTAGTTACATCATATTTTCCTAGAATTAGAAACATTTGTCATTTTTTTTTCGCGTTACTTAGATGTAATTTTTTTTTCTCTTACTAATTCAATTAATGTGTGCTCTTCTTAGTGGCTCCATTTCAGCGGTTTCCTGCTAGATTTCGTTGTATTGTCCCTCTTGGGCAGCGTTTAGAAGTGATCCTGAGCAAGTCGACCTGAGTCTTCACATTTTTCTCGAATCATTTTGTGGCTATCGACAAAGGAAAGGGAAGTTCAAATCGAAAGTTGGCTTAATTTTTTTTTTTAAGTTGTTAAATGGGATAGAAACTTAAAACATGCTCTTATGTAACTGTAATAAAAATGTTTTTTTTTTTTTTTTTTTTTTTTTTTTTTTTTTTTTTTTGCTAGCATCATAAATATACTCTAAAGAAAGAGCTTTTTAAAAGAATTTTCAAATTACAGAATAGATCTCGATTCACTGACCATTTGATGGACACATTAAAATTCTTAATAAAATTAATAAAATTAATTGATAAATGTAATTTCATAGATTTGTATAGCTGAAACACAGTGAAAGCAGAAAGAAATTATTGATAACTACTTACTATAACCAATCCCTTTCGGTACATAAACGATTACTTCATTAACCGTAAAGTAAAAAAAAATCGTAAGCAAAAAAAAACTCATTAATAAATGATTTTAAAGAGATAAATTTCCATTTTCTTTCTCTTTACTTCTAGTTCGGTGTTGATGCAATATTTGCATCCAAAAATGTGACATTCATTAACCATTTATATTTTCTACCGTCCATAATTATTTTAAAAGTGCAGTTTTTTTTACAAAGCTTTTCAAACGGCTTAATGAATTGCTACGTTATAGGAATTAAAAGGATGAAGACGCCATTAGTAATTTATCTAGATATTCTGAATTTCCATTTTTACAGAGAAACTTCATACGATATTTGGTACATTATTTTCTTCAGTTTATTATAGAATGTGCATATTTTTATTAGTCATTTATATGATAAGAGAAATCAGGTGTTCAACTGAGCTTCCTAAAATAGAATGTAATTCAGTTTAATACATTTTTTATGTTTCTATTCTCTAGTCTTAGCCTTCATGGCATAATTAAATGACATATTTAAAAAACTCTTTTTCAATTTAGCTCGTCAAGTTCTCAAAGTGCTTATAAATACAATATATGTTTTCATTATTGGTAGATTACGTATCGAAATTAAATGCAAGATTTCTAAATTCAGCACGTCAGTAATTAAAGTCAAATTTTATTTTTATTGCAATGTTGTGCTGATTATTAAAATATGCATGGATTTGCATAGTTTTGTAAAAATATAAATATATATCATATACAGATAGAATATACAATATGTAAATGCAAAATTATAAATACAAAGCAGGGCAACAATTTAGGCATGTACGGTATTCTTTAGCGTAGTTAAAAAATAAAAGAATGATTTCTTTAACGTGTAGCATAACATTAAATAAAGTAGTATAAACAAATAATAATTAGCTATAATTATTGATATTGTATGCATCCGTTTAACTTTGCATCGCGGAAGTTGCTTTGTTCATTGTATATAACTTAATAAATAAAAGAAAATTCTCTTATTTTCTTTTCTTTGGCATAATGAATGTCGGAATAAATATTCGAAAAATATTTTCATTAATCAATATTTTCGTCAGTTAAACGGTTATCTCACGTAAAAAGATGAATAATAAATTCTTTTCAAGACACAAATTTACATTTTCTCTCTTTTTAACACTTTCCAACATAGTTGAAAAGAGTTTAAGACTTTGGCTTGTCTGGCCGTCTGTTTGTGTTCTAACTCACGTAAATATACTTAGGTGACTATGAGATTGTTAAATATTATTGAGATGTAACACGGGTCATTCTCTATTGAAATGGAATGTGTAGAATTTATAGTTTGTTTACAGGAATACACAAAAGAAATTCCCCATACATTACAAACTATGGGGAAAACTATTTGGAATGTATTTTTTAAATCTTACATTATGAAATTGGTGTACATTGCTGAGATGCACTAGAAGATGCTTAATGTAGAATATGGATTACATAGAATTTATTTATTCATTTACAGGGATGCAAAAAGGATTTTGATTACAATTCTGTCCATGAACAATAATCACTGGAAGTTCGTTTTCAGATGCAGTATGAGTTTAAAAGCTTAACTAAATTTTGGTGCATTACGTGGCATGTATAAATTCTATAGCTAATATACAGGAGTGCACCAAAAATGTCGTAAGCATTACTGTTCATAGGGGTGAATTTCCTAGAGGTGTTTTTTGTGTCATACATTTTACAGCTCATTTATAGTTAACTAGCATACACTATGTTTGTATATAAATAAATTCATGTACAGGGCTAGGCAAGAAACTAAATATTTTACTGGTTATGGATAGTAATAGCTGGAAGTGCAAATTTAGATGTGTTATGCATTTCCTTTCTGAATTAAAATTTAACTTAATATGTCGTCTGTATAAAAATTTGTAGATCATATACAGGGCTGTATAAAATATTTCATGTTATCATATATGGGGGTAAATACTATAAATATATTTTCAGATATGTTTTGCTTTTTATAGCTGAAATAAATTTTAACAAAACATGTGAAGTGTATATAATTTTTAGAAAATCTTTAGGATTACTTAAAAGAATTCAAATATCTTCTCGACTGAGAGGCGCAAATTTCTAAAATTGGTTGCCCAAGTGTGTTACGAGTTTTTAAATTGTTCATTTTTATATCTCCTTTTACCTTATTAAATAGTGAAGTTTCATTACAGTATTCTGTAAAATTTGGAAAGTGTTTCATAATCTATGCGTACGCACGATTTTTTTTCTTGTTACTTCTTGTTCAATGTTTGAATCCATTTATCTCACTATTATTATGTATCAATATTTTCTGTTCTTAGTATTATTTATTTTAAAAGGGCAAACAGAAATTTTTTTTTCAAAGTACTGGAAATGTTCTTGTATGAACTTCTACACAATGAATTAAAAGTATGAAAACACTATTAGTAATTGACATGCTTAGTTAGCATTGTTACAGAGAAAACTCAGACAACAATTAGTATATTCTTTTCAGTAACATATGTGATTTTGTTTGTTTGTGAGTTGTATTGCAATAAGAATTGAGCTTTTCAATTAGCTTCTTAAAAAATAACGTAATTCAATTTACCAATTTTTTATCTCATCAATTGTATTAATCTGTTCGGAGGAAATAAATCACGGAACTCTGGGACATGAAACACTTTTCATCAGTAACAGAATAAATACTATTAAGAAACTTAATTTTTTAACACAGTTAAATGGGATATCTATATAAGCAATTTAAAAAAACCTATAACTAAGTAAAAATCCATTCTATACAATGTAATACACACGAATTTTATTAAAAGAAGAAAGGAAAACCGTCAAGCGCGCTATCCAAAGCGTGAACAAATGCTGCGTTTCTTTTCTTGTCATGAACTGTGACGTCACAAGACTGCGTAGGAAAAGTATTGTTTTCGCAACACGGTAAATTGTGCGCTATAAAAACTGTTAGAAATCAACAATTTCAACTTAAAAAAAAAAAACAAGCATATCGTTATTCTTATTTTTCTGTTTTCTATTATATAAAAATAAAGTATTATATGAAAATTCCTCATTGCTGCCCATATGCGGTCATGTCTGTGAATTATGTTGTTCAGCCCTGCATATATTCTGTAGAATTTATACACATTTCGTAGTACACTAAAAATTAGATAAGTTTAAAAATGAATAACACAGCGGAAAACACACTTCCAGCAATTATCGAACCAAGTCAGTCCTGTAACCGAATTTTTTGTGCGTCTCAGCAAATAAACGATAAATGCTATGTATTCCTAAATCTATAGCAAACATGTTGTAGTTCACCTCAGAGTTCCTTTTTAATTTCATTAATAGTATCAAAACATTATTAAAATGCACCAAAATTGATTTTTACCCATAGATCATTTCTTTTGTGTATTGATCTATAAATGCTAGTTATTCTATTCTCCTATGATAGCATATTGTGGTCACATTATTGAAGTACACTAATCTGATTATGTTTTAAATAGCGTAACATCAATAAAATGTACCGTAAAATATTTTTCTCCATAGATTATAATGTAACGGATTTCTTTTGTGACGGATTTCTTTTGTGACAGATTTCTCTGTAAACGAAGTATAAATGCTATACATTTCATTTTCAATTCAAAACATTTTATACTAAATCTTAAAATTTACATAACAATCCTAGTATATTTACGAGAGTTAGAGTAAGGACAGACGAACTGAATTCATAAATACGGTTCAACTTTGTTGAAAAGTGTTAAAAAGTTACATCGGTGAGTTATTAATATGATCTTAAGTATATAATATATTTTTTCATTATAGCAATCAAAAGTATTGAAATTAAATGTTACATTTCTTAATTTAATCCTTAAATACAGGGTGATTTTTTTTAAAGTTGTGAAAGTAAAACCCTATAATAAAAGAACCACTGATCCAAATGACCTGAAATTTCACCAGTATGATCCCAAAGCAATGGGGATTTTTTTAGGTGTGATTAAAACAAACTTAAAATCGCACCGACAGATGGCGCTGAATATGCAGTAAAGTCGGGAGACGAACTTGTGCGCGACACACGCACATTGGCGGTAAAAACGTGAAGTACGCACACCTCATGTTCATTATTCTACGGATATCCTCGCAATGACTGTGCCATTGACGAACCCTGCGTTGTTAGTGAAACTGTATTATCAGAATTATGGCAGCGCAGCAACTACTCTTAGGAGATTTAGGACACTTAAGAATTTAAGAAAAGGTACAAAGACGACATAGGGCCTACGAAAGATGGTATCTCAAAGTACCGTCCATTGTTTTCCTCCCACTGACGATATTCTTTGTTTCTGTGAACTTACAGCGCCATCTGTCGAAGCGATTTTAAAGTTTTTTTAACCACTCCAAAAAAATCCCCATTGCTTTGGGAGCATACTGTAGAAATTTCAGGTCATTTGGATCAGTGGTTCTTTTGTTATAGGGTTTTACTTTCACAACTTAAAAAAAAATCACCCTGTATTAAAGGGACTTTTTAATTCATTTAAAATAATGAGGTATTTAAGTTTTCAACTGATTTTGTTTATTTAACGACGAAATTTTAATTTTATTGCTTGGTGAGTAGTAGCTACACAAAAAATAAAATACTATAATATATTTTTTAAAATTATTTTAAAGGCTGCAACAGTTAATAAAGCACGAGAAACCAAATATAAATTTTTAAAAACGTATGAGTATTGATTTTCCATTTTTTTAGAGCTGAAAATTTCTTAATTTTCTAGCACGGAATTTTTGTCTAAATACATATGTTTTATGAAATGCATCTGAAACAAAAAATACATTCTACTTTTATTTTACAACTCAGCAAAAGTAGAAATAAATCTTTAAAGATATTTGCAATAAACAAAACTTTTCGTTTGATAAAGCTTACTCTACGTAAAAAGCTGATTAATATATGCTTTTAAAGATAAATTTGCATTTTTTTAAATTTCAACTTCTAGTTCAATATTTGCATTCATAAACCCATTTTCATTATCCATTTATATTTGATATTTATCTTAAAAGAGCAAACAGAAATTTTTGATAGAAATCTGTGTAAATGGCCTCCTTGAATTCCTACGTAATAAGTTAAAAGGATGAAAACATCATTAATAATTTATCTAGACATTCTCAGTTACCATGGTTACCGAAAAACTTTTAAAAACGATAATTAGTATTTTCTCTTCAGTGATAAATGTACGGCTTTTTATTAGCCAGATGTGTGATAAAAGAAATCTTGTGTTCGAATTGACTCCCTAAAAAAATAATTCAGTTTAGTACATTTTTGTTTTTCTCCTCTCTTGTTTTAGTATGCAAGGAGTAATTAAATAAAAGAAATTTGTGACATGTTTTAAAAAATGCTAAAGTTTAAGTCGCTAAAAAAAGCAAATTGACTATGGGCCAGATTATAGAACCTAACCTTCCTATTCTCGGCTATTTTCTACATTTATATGAAAAAATGTCTACTATATACAATGCGCTTTCACATTTATAATGTTAGGAATTGGAACGATCGGCTTGAGGAAAGGTTCCATTACTTTTTTATTTCTTATTTGCTCTTGCATTACACGAATTTTTCGATCAATTTGATTTTCGTTTCGAAACATTGTTTTTTTTTTTTTAGGTTTAAAAAAATATTGTAAATTTACTTAAACATTTCATTAAAAGTTACCTCTTTTTTTCCATCCTATAATACTTTGAAAAATCTATTATAAAAAAGAACATAGAAAAAAGCTATTTTTTAAAATGACATCATAGTTTTTATTATTTAAAATCCGGTTGCCAAAGCACAATTTACGAACGTGTCTTGACTGTACCAATATAGATCAAGTCCTCGAGCCTTAATTTTAATACTGGGAGAAGGAAAATTATGTTAATTTTACATAGTCAAATTAAATCTTTGTGAACGGAAATGCAATTTTATTAACATTAACATCATAATTTGTTTTTTATTCAGGCAATGGAGTTAATTTTTTTAGTTTTTAAGAATGAAAATCATAATTTACCGTTATCCATAACGTCATTTTCGACATGGATAATTTTGTATATTGTTGACATTTATTATCCATTTTCTTTTCAAACTTTTTATTAAACTTTTTAGAAAATTAAAATTTAAATCTTTATATTAGCCGTGCGCAGACGATAAACCACCAAATATTGTTCCCATCTAATTTAAAATGCTAACCTTTTAATCATTTCATTTAAAATACATATATTACATACATTTAAAATACACCCATTTCATATGAAATACAAAAAAAAAAAAAAAAAAAAAAAAAAAAAGAAAAAAGAAGAAAAAAGAAACAAAGAAAAGAAAAAACCCCAAATTCATTTTATTTTAACATCAAAGCATGTCCTCTTTATTTTCAATATATGCCGGCATATTCAGCTGCTGCCTGTACTTATTCAAATTCATGCATCTTGTATTATTATTAAATACTTGAAAATGTAGGTTTTACTTCTAATATGACGTCACTTAATATTATTTGTAATTCTTAATTTTTTTAAATTTCATTTTACATTTTTCACGTGGAAATTTTTCATTTGAAAAATAATTGTTGAGGAAAAATTATTATTCCAGATTTTGCATTTATTGGCAACGATAATGCTTAGCAACGTAAAATGGTTAGGTAAATTTAACAGGAAAAATATTCATTGATTCTCTACGAAAACAATGAAATTTTGAATTATTAGAGAAAAATATTTGAAAATAATAAATAAAACCTACCCTATGTTCATTTCTGGGTTATAATTCATCTATATACAAAGATACAGGACCATTAAATCATCCGTTTTGACGTTTACTTCATCGAAACATTCACACACGCTTTCGCATTTATAATATTATTAGGATTAGATTAACTGTGATTTACGTATTCGTAATTTCTTTCTAAAGTCTTCAGTGTGTCACGGAATACTACTGAAACAAAAAAAAAATACCCTTTTCTTATTTTTTAACTCAGAAAAATTATAAATAAATCATTAAAGATTCTCACAGTAAACAAACCTTTTCAATTGATAAAGCTTACTTTACGTAAAAAGATGATTAATACATCCTTCTAAAGATACAAATTTGTTTCTTTTTTCTTTCAACTTCTAGTTCAATATTTGCATTTATAAACCCTTTTTCATTATCCATTTATATCCGATATTTATCTTAAAAGGGCAAACAGAAAATTTTGATGGAAATCTGTGTAAATGGCCTCTTTGAATTCCTACGTAATAATTTAAAAGGATGAAAACATCATTAACAATTTATCCAGACATTCTCAGTTACCATTGTAACCCAAAAACTGTTTTAAAAGATAATTAGTATTATCTCTTCAGTGATAAATGGACGGCTTTATTTTATCCATATGTATGATAAAAAGAATCGTGTGTTCGAATTGACTCCTTAAAAATATAATTCAGTTTAGTACATTTTTGTTTCTCTCTTTTCTTGTTTTAATGTGTAGGGTGTAATTAAATAAAACAAATCTGTGACCTGTTCCAAAAAATATTTGCATTCATAAACCCATTTTCATTTTCATTTATACTTGATATTTATTTTTAAACGGCAAACAGAAATTTTTCATACAAATCTATGTAAATCGCCTCCTTGAAGTTCTACGTAATAAGTTAAAAGGATGAAAGCATCATTAATAATTTATCCAGATATTCTCAGTTACCATGGTTACCGAAATACTTTTAAAACGATAATTAATATTTTCTCTTCAGTGATAAATGTATGTTTTTTTATTAGCCAGATGTATGATAAAAGGAATTGTGGGTTCGAATTAACTCGCTAAAAAAATGTTAATTTAGTTTAGTACATTTTTGTTTTTCTCCACTCTTGTTTTAGTGTGTAGGGAGTAATTAAATAAAAGAAATCTGTGACATGTTGCAAAAAATTATTCATAATTTAACTCATTTGGTTCTTAAAAGGATTTGAAACACTTAATGTTTATTTATTTTTCATTAACTGTGATTTACGTATTGAAATTAGATGCAAGCTTTCTAAAGTCCAAACGCTTGAAATTAAAGCCAAGTTTTAAATGATATAAAATAATAAGGTATTTATTATAATTTGAACTGATTCTATCCGTTTTACACTCAATTTTATTTATTCTCAATCATTATATTTTCTCTGAAGAATGTGTGAGAAAAATGTGAAACTGTTCTCGGTTTAAATTCACTTTGTTAACATTTTTATCAAAGTCCAATCTACACTAGAGACAATTAGAGCTCTTTTTTTGGAGTCTGAGTCGGAATTGAATTTTTAGTTTAAAGATTTTTAATCAATTCATTTTGTAACTTATTGAAAATAGTAATAAATAATCAATAAATATTTGCAATTACTGAAAATGTTTTGAAACATAAATGTTGTTCATGTAAAAATATGATTAATAAATGCTTTTAAAGGGAGAAACTTCCATTTTTCCATTTTTTATCTCTAGTTCGATATTTACAATCATCGATATAACTTTTTCATTATTCGTTTGTATGGTCTGCACTTGATATTTATTTTAGAAAGCCAATCAGAAACATTTGATACAAAGCTGTGCAAATGGCTTCCTTGATTTGCTATGTAATGAATTAAAAGTATGAAAAAGACCATTAGTAATTTATCCAGAAATGCTCTGTTGCCGTAGTTACTGAGAAACTTCAGACGATAATTAGTATTTTCTCTTTAGTGATGCATGTGCGGCTTTTTATTAGTCAGTTGTACCATGACAGAAACTGTGTTCGAATTAGCTTCCTAAAAAAGGAAAAGTAATCCACTTTAGTACTTTTTTATGTTTCTCCTCTTTTATTTTAGTCAGTTTGAAGTAATTAAATAAAATAATTCTGTGACATGTTTCGAAAATCATATTAATAACTTAGCTCGTTAACTTCTTTCAGTGATTTGAAAGGATTTAAGAATATTTTTCTTTATTTATGGTGGATTACGTACTCAATTTAAATGCGATTTTTAAAAAATAAACACGTAAATAATAAAAGTCAGTTTTAATTGACTGATTGAAAATAATTAGGTAAACAAAATTTTAATTGGACTTTTCTGTTTTAAGAGGGAACTTTAATTGATTTTATTTAATATTTCGATTATGGAATAACATGTACCAAACATTTCTGTGACTTTTTAGGTGTGTTCGTAATTATATAAATACGTAGCACCTATAGTCGTCGTCTGGTCCGTCCGTCCGCATATAACAGCGAAAAAACTACCCAATCGAATGGTTTGAAATTTAATATATACAGTGTCTCACAAAAGTGATGGGACACTTGTGCTTTATAAAAAGAAACTGCAATAAAATAAATAAACAAACATGTTCAAAAATTTTTTGGGTGTGTTTCATATTTAAAGTTAGTAACAATTATTACATAACATACATTTTGTCAAAATATTAAAATATTAATTTAGTAAAAATACAATTGTTCAGAACGGAGCAAAAAATGGCTCACATAAGTGATGGGACACTTACTTTTTCATCAAATATTTATCCAAAAATTTTACTTTTTAAAAGGTTTTAATATTTTGTTGGATTTCCTTTTACTTGGAGTGATGACATGATTAACATGATTTAAACTTTTTGGGATGGATTCGACTAATTTTTTTGTGATTTCTGGAGTGATTTTACACCATTCTTCTTGAAGCACCGATTTTAGTTGTTGTTTTGAAGAAATGGTGTGTTTGCGAATTCTTGATTCCAATTCTTGCCAAATATTCTCTATGGGATTTAAGTCTGGAGATTGTGGTGGTGTTTTTATTATTTCAGGACAGTTATATAGCACCCAGAGTCTAACGTTCAGAGCAGTGTGCTTGGGGTCATTGTCCTGGTAGAATTTAAAATCGTTATGAAGGTTCAATTTTCGTGCTGAAGATTTCAAATTTTGCTTTAAAATATCAATATACTTGTACTGATCCATTACACTGTCATTAAAAACAAGATTACCAACTCCAGCGGACGACATACACCCCCATACCATAACTCCTCCTCCACCATGTTTTACTGTTGGTACTAAGTTCTGTTTGCGAAATTCTTCCCTGGGTTTTCTCCACACCAAGATTCTACCGTCAGAACCAAATATATTAAATTTACTCTCATCAGGAAATATGACTTTATTCCAGTAATCAGAATTCTTATTTATGTTGGATTTTGCGAAAGCTAGTCTGAGTTTTCTATTCTTTTCACTTACGAAGAATTTTTTCCTGGCTACTCTACCGTGATATCCAGCAGATCGAATTACCCTTCTAATAGTCTCAGGATTAACAATTATTCCATATAATGCTTGTAAATCAGCAGCAACTTTTGAAGCACTAATTCTTGGATTTTTTTTAATATTTCGAACGATAATTCGCTTTATTCCATTGGATAGCTTTGATGGTCGGCCAGGTCTTCTTTTATCCTGAATCATATGATTCTTTTTATATCGTTTAATGATATTGAAAACTGTTGAACGACTCAAGTTAACTGTTTCAGCAGTTTTTCTAATAGATTTTCCACGTTCAATATGCAAATTAATAACTAATTTTCGAATTTCAGGCGAAGTTTCTTTTCGTTTAGCATTCATGGCTACACAGAGCTAAAAAACACAAAAATTCCAAAACAAACTGGAGAGAAATACTGCAGACGATTTTATAAATTATTGCCAATTGCTTTTAAGTAAAAATAAAACCCCAAAAAATATTTTTATTGCTTATTTCAGACGATTTTTGTTGCATATATAATGGTGTCCCATCACTTATGTGAGCTATTTTTTGCTCCGTTCTAAATATTTGTATTTTTATTAAATTAATATTTTAATATTTTGACAAAATGTATGTTATGTAATAATCTTTACTAAATTTAAGTATGAAACACACCCACAAAAAAATGTGTACATGTTTTTTTTAATTTATTTGATTAGTTTTCTTTTGTAAAGCACAAGTGTCCCATCACTTATGTGAGACACTGTATAATAGTTGCAAAATTTTGTCGAGTTATTTCAAATTTTATAAAAATTGAATCAAGGCTTAAAAATATATTAATAAAAGTTTTCTTCATTCTATGAAATCCTGTCATACGTAATCGATATAATAAAAACTCAAGTCATGTGACTAAGGAAAACAAATACAGGCTAACCACTTCTTTTTTCATATGCCAGGCAGCCATTTTTATTCAAAATAATTTTTTCGGATAAACTTACATAAAAGTTGTATTTTTAGAAAGATCGTTCAAAAAAAAATTCTTCATTTGATAGATATGTTAAATTCAAAAATGTATATATTTTGAGATAATTTTAGTTGAAATTCGGTTGACAGCCCAATTTTAATCCATTAAAGTAAATATAAACCCAAAAGATTCGATCATCGTGAGTCATAAAAATATTAAACCATGGAGGTAATCATTCGCAAAGCAAGATCTCCATGGTGAATTTTGTAGCGCTGTTTGGTGCCGAAAAATATTTCGCATCTGTAAACGTGGCATACGTAATAAAATAAGAGAAAACGCATGCTCTTTTCTCTTATAACAGACAAAATAATTCATTTCTCTGAAAAAATAATAATATCTTTACATTGTAAAACTAGTTATAGTACGAACTCACCTCATTTGATACGCTTAGCGTACAATTTACAACTTGTTTACTTAGCGTACTCGTTGAACACATTAAGAACGAATTGTAATTCGAAGTAAATTCAACAATAACTTTAGGTTAGAACAAAGGCAGATATGGCAAAATCTGTTGGCAAGTTTCCGGCCAGCTCTTTTTACTGTTGCTTACATGATTACAGCCAATTTTTGTGAAAAATAAACAGTTAAATGTATCTTGAAACTATTTTTTTTCTTTACATGTTTACAAGAACAATAGTGTTTTATTTTAAAGTTTTACAGAAAAAAAGTGATGGCAATCAAACTACCAGCAGATTTTGACATGATTGTCTCCGTATTTTCTTTTAGTGTCAGGGCGTTACAACTTTGATACAGTCTGGTAGCCAGCCCAAAATTCTAGCCGCCAATAAAAAATAATTATCTTCCTCCCCCATGTTATTAATTTTCAAAAAGTACTAAAGTTTTTTATGAATTAATAGAGAAAAATAATAACAGGATAAGTTTAAAATTATTATTTACATAGTTTAGAAGAGTACATAATTTAGAAAAAAAAACTAGAAAAAAAAACTATGTTTTCTAATGAAACTTATTAAAATTATATATCTCTGAAAAAAAAAAAATATATAAACGCTGAATTAACCGGCATGTTCAAGAAATGCTAATTTCCAAAGTCTTTAAATGTCCGGATAGTTGAGTGCTACAAAATCTATATCTGATAAAGGGGGGGGGGGGGGGGTATCGATGAGATAATGAAGCAGGAAAACAATGTTTTGCCTATTGACCTGTCGAAGTCAGTCAAATTATTCTGAGTTTATGATTTTAAAATTTGAATTTGATGAACTTATTTTTGCCAAATTAAAAATAAAAGTTAAAACATATTTTTGTTTGAATATAATTTCTGAGATTATTTCTTAATATTTTGTAACTTTGCAACACCTATAATGAGACATCTTATGAGAATTTTATTTTAACATTGTGACGAAGATGAGTAACAGATGCTGCTCTTGATACGAATTGTTGATAAATTACATATTTATTGTAATATATATATATATATATATATATATATATATATATATACATAATCCGACCCGAATAATAAAAATCTTTACATGCTTATAAATAAAATAAATCCCAATGTAAGGAATATCAAAACTATTTACATTTCCAAATAACTCAAGAGTTATTATGTAATATCCATTTCTAAAATAAATAATTCTCCCGCGCTGGTATTACGTAATAGGAATCAGCAATCGACTGTGAGGGAAAAGGTTTGTTTTGATTCAACAATCTACGATAAGAATTTGAAAATAAATAAAAAAAAGAAAAAGAAAGAAAACATTACCCTTCTGAAGTGCAATGAATGATTTTTATTTCCATTTACTGCAGATTATAAGCCAAACACATATAATTATAAAACATTCTTGAGTAAATAATGTGGTCAAGTAATTAAAATTCTCTCTCACACATCCCTCCAACCAAAATTGTCTTAAAAACTGGAAACCGAACCTTCTCACGAAAAACATTGATACACAACCCAGTGCCAGATATTCGTCTTCAAACCAGGATGGCGCCAACGGGTTGTGCAATGTATGTGGTGCACACAGCTGCCATGGTAATAAAAATGTCAAGCATTTTAAGCTACGAAGAAATATTTAAAAATACATATTATTCTTTAATTTTATTAAAATTTATTATTCTTGAAAATTTAATTAAGGATATATATTTACTTCAAATGAATTATATAGAATCACTTATATGACATTATTCTTTAAAAGGAATGTGCATATTAAACAGTTTTAATTCTGAACACTTCAATATGATTTGACAGTTTAAAAATAAATTGATAATTTTTCAGGATTGCATCAAATTTTAGCTGGATTAATACTGTTACTTACTATTTTACTGAAACCTTTCCTCCACCTCCCTCATATTCTAATCATGTGACATGCTACACTCATGTCCAAAATTAAGGTCACAAACATAAAATCTGTGAAAACTGGTGGACCATTCACTGTGTTGCCACGAAATTTGGCACAGAGGTAAATTAGAATGGGAGAAAGAATATAGCAACATAACAATATGGAAAAGAGTTTAATTGTGAATTAAAATACAGGGTATATTAAAAAGTGTTAAATCATGAATCAGAGATAAAGCATTTATCTCAGGAAAAGTATGTCTGATATGGAGTGTGACCCCTGTGCACTGCTATACAAGCCTCACAACCAGCTCTCATACTGCTTATGAGGGTGTCAATAAATGTTTGTGGCAACAAAGCCATGTCTTCCAAAAGCGCAGCTTTTAACTCCTGGCGGGTCATGGCAGGGGAGTTACACTGTGCAATGGTTCTTCCTAGACCATCCCAATGTCACCAGGAAGGCCAGCCAAGACCGCCACAGAGCAACGACACCTGAACAGAATAGCTATTTGGCGTTAAGCGCACGACGACATAGGCTGGCAACGACTCCTCAGCTAGCTGGTGATCTTACTGCTGCGTCTGGAATAAGAATTTCCAAGCAAACAGTTTATAGACGACTAGCAGAGAGGGCACTTTACGTCCGGCATCCAGTCGTGTGTGTCCCTTTCATTGCATCGAACAGGAGAGCCCAGTTGTTGTGGAGCCGAAAACATCAGTTGTTGGACACAACAAGAGTAGGAGCGTGTTCTTTTCAGTGATGAGTCCGGATTCACCACGGAAAGTGATTCTAGTCGAATCTTCATCTGGAGAGAACGTGGATATCGCTATCATCCCTCCTACGTAAAATAAATCGACAGATTTGGTGGCAAAGGAATCCTTGTCTGAAACGGCTTAATGTTGGGCTGCCGTACCCCACTGCACGTCTTCGATGCGGGTACTGTCAATGCACATCGATATAGGGATGAGGTCCTTGAAGCTTATGTGAGGTTGTTCCGGGGTGCTGTAGGCCCAGACTTCATTTTTATGGACGATAATGCGAGGTCACACAGTGCTCACATTGTTGATGATTTTCCTGAAGAGGAGGATATTCGCCGTATGAATTGGCCCGCGAGATCTCTGGACCTCAATCCTATTGAACATGTTTGGGATGGTCTAGGAAGAACCATTGCACAGTGTAACCCCCCTGCCATGACCCGCCAGGAGTTAAAAGCCGCGCTTTTGGAAGACATGGCTTTGTTGCCACAAACATTTATTGACACCCTCATAAACAGTATGAGAGCTCGTTGTGAGGCTTGTATAGCAGTGCACAGTGATCACACTCCATATCAGACATACTTTTTCCGAGATAAATGCTTTATCTCCGATTCATGATTTAACACTTTTTAATATACCCTGTATCTTAATTCACAATTAAAATCCTTTCCATATTTTTATGTTGCTGTATTCTTTCTCCCATTATAATATACCTCTGTGCCAAATTTCGCGGCAACACAGTGAATAGTTCATCAGTTTTCACAGATTTTATGTTTGTGACCTTAATTTTGGACATGAGTGTAGTTGGCGAGCGGAAAAGAATGGCCCTTCTTTTCTGTTTCATGAGATGGAAAATGTCTTTTAAAAGAGTACAATAGAAGAGGAAGATTTATGCGTCCGCTCACGAGAAGGGATTGGGGAGAGAGAAAATGCCGTTTGTATTTATTTCTTAGGTCAATTTTTGTATTAAAAAAAACCGCTAGACTAAAAATTTGGTCTCCAGTGGCGACTGCATTTGTCAAGCCTTGATCAGTCTATGTGTACCAATCACTACTATAGAAAAAAAAATAGTATGGGATTATGTTTACCTAAAAAAAATCCGATGTTTTCGTGTACCTTAATGAAAAATTTGTATGAAAACACAAATTTTCCTATGAATGAAACGTCAGAATTATGAAATGTAAAAAAAATGAAAATATCCATCTTTGGATAAGGTAAAATTTAATTAACAGCAGGGAATGCTCCGGAATGAGTAATTCATTTTGTTTAATTAGCACGATTATCACTATTTTGAGCACCACCTGAAAATGTATCAACCCATCTTTAATTGAAACACGCTAATTAAACATTCGGTGTTGTAGTATCCTCTCTACTGCTCTGAAAGTGCTTTTCTTAGTCTTTTATAAAATCTAATATATTTAACAAGGTTTTTTTTTACACTCTTAAATTTTTTTTAAAATTAAGATTTTACTATTACTGTGTTTTTTTATATGTTGTTCATGTTTCCACAAAAATTTGAAAGCTGTTGCAAACACTCTTGTTCCATAAATGTCATTTTTTGTAATATTTATTATGTTTCAGATTGGTATCCAACATACATACACGATTTCTTTCTTATTTCAGTAATTACTTTAAAATAAATTCCAATCACAGCAAATCCCTTTAATGATATTGTCAAAAACAGCACACACACACTTTTGGATGTATTCATATTTTGTATCTCCCTTGTTCCTCTTTTATAAAACATTGTAATACTTAAGGTAAACAGATGTAAAGAAAAGTATACATAAAATAGTTAAAATTAAAATAATTTTATTGCAACAGTTTTCTTAAATTAAAATATATTAATAACAGTTATTCAGTCTTAAAAGTTTTATTTAAACTATTGATTAACAGTTTCACGAAAAGATACCAAATAATGTATCAATATTGCGTCTTGCTTCTAATTTATTCTAAACGATTTTTTTATTCTTTCAGACGTTTGAATAATTCTATACCTGAATCTTCTATACAGTTGCATAAAAGTCCAATCGCGTTATTTTTACTTGAAAAAACATAAATCCTCTTACAAATAATATTTGTCCTGTGATACAACTTATTAGAGAAATTTTAAAACTTGGAACATGTCAGCTTTGAAACAGTCTCAGCTCACACTGCTTGCAGCTCTTCAACCTTGATGCTGCTAGTAGTATGTTCGTGATGTTTTCCTTGAATGGATCTAGTACAATATTTCTCAACCGTAACTCGCGCATACCTTTGAAGACACGAGCCGATGGTATTTTCTTTTAATACCACTAAAGTCAATAGGATCACCCACGAGATCTCCCAATAGACATCTCACTAGAGGTAATAGTAGAAAAATGTATGTTTTAAATAGAATAACAATAATGGAAATTTGAATAAAAAAATTTAAATAATTTGTTCTAATGATCAGATTTTGACGAAATTGAAATGGGACCACCTTGGGGCCTTACTCTTTCAAACAAAATAAAAATTATCAAAATCGATGCACATTTACGAGAGTTATGCGTGAACAACATAATACATACCTACGGGCCGAATTGATAACCTCCTCCTTTTTTAAGTCGGTTAAAAATATAGAAACAGCTTTAATTAACAACAAAAAAGTGCGTGTAAAAAGTGCACAGATTATCTCGAGAGACACGTGTAAAGGTTCCTCAAAGAACAAGTGATGACTGCCTTTAGAGGCTCATCTAATTTGTTATGCCTCAGCAAAAAAAAATATAATAGTGATAACAGAAACATCGATGTTTAGCAAACAAAAATCAATGAATTGTAAAGAAACAATGGAGATATGAAATTACCTTAATATGAAAGCGAGATGTGTGTGAGGCTGACGCAGTTAAAAACAAAGATCGATCTTTTTAGCAATGCAAAACAAGCCCCGATTTCAGACAGATGTATATGTCGCAGGCTAATTGAGAAGTCAGGCTTTTTGCAAATAGCCTAGTCTATTTGCAAAGAGCCGCGTCAGAGAGCGGAGTAACGATTAGATGCGGGCTAATTTTCTGTAGACTATGACTTTGTTAAAGCGTAAACTATACAAACCAAATACTCGGATGTGTTCAAATCTGCATATATACATGAGAACGCAAACCAGTTTCAGTAGTTGTAACTTGTTTGTAATTAAATAAAAACAATCTCCGTTTACTCGTTCATCTAATCATACTATCCGTCTGTAATCCACTCTGCAATGATAAAAATAATGAATTATTTTTTTGTGTGTAAGTCTTGATCTATTTAGTCATTCACGAGTTG
Source organism: Maratus michaelseni (assembly GCA_963931845.1). Taxonomy (NCBI): domain Eukaryota; kingdom Metazoa; phylum Arthropoda; class Arachnida; order Araneae; family Salticidae; genus Maratus; species Maratus michaelseni. Next base: position 343,209,237 of record OZ007588.1, on the reverse strand, counting down.
CCGCTTGAAAAAAACTATAACAGAAACAGATTTGACTTGGAAATTGACTAAATAGGTCGTGCATTGCTGTATGATAGATTGACATTCTTTCCTAAATAAATAAAAAAGTTTTGGTAATAGATATCTTATAAATATTACTGTGTTAGTGGCAAACAATTTTTATTTATTATTTAAACCAAACTACTTCATAAACTGCAAGGACAAAATTGTAATCAACAGCTTTGATGTTTTGTACTTGGTGTTAATTTACTAAAATAGTTAGAAATTGACACTCTGTTCATCTATTTTAAGCATTAATATACCAAACATTTATCAACAATTTGGAAGGAAAATATACTTCACTTTAAAAAAATATATAGTATAATAATTTAATTAATCAAATTAAAAAAGCAAATTAAAATACTAATGATATAAAAATAATGATGACTCAAAGGAAATTGGAAATAAATAAAAAAAAAAAAGAGAAATGATAACTTTAAAAAAAATTGGATATAACAAAAAATAATGTAATTATATTAATGGAAAAATTTAATGACATATTAACTTTAGTCGGATACTCTCTGAGGGGAATCTGACGATAAGGACAGGAAAACGCGATATCAGCTATAACGTAACCTAGGAAACCAACTTCGTAATTTTTCAAAATTAGCAATTAAGGATTATGTGACAAATTAGGTTCTTTCAGTGTTTCGACAAAAATAACAAAGCCATGAATGTCTTATTAAAAGAATGAAATTACTTAATTCTTTTTCTTCGCGAACTTCGTGATTCAAAACGTCTTTGAAAGCGTCATCTGAAAAATAATTGCTTTTGGTCCGCGCATATGACAGATGCGTCAGTCAGCACTTCTTTAATTAGAATTTCATAATTAAAATAAGCCTTGCCGTATAGAAGATTAAATGAAAATTTGAGGAAGTGAGAATAAAATTAGATTATTTTTATGCAGTCGTTTACTTTTGTTTAATAGGAAACATTTCTTTTATTAAAATTTCATTCAATATGGCTTGAATTATTAAAAAACTTTTGCAAACTTTTAAAAATTTGACAAACTTTGAAGTAGTTTGATAAATATTAATTAATTAAAGCAAATTTTAAAAAGTCTGAGGAGTAACAGAGAAATAAATACGGAAAACGTATTATCACTATAATATAAAAAGAAAAAAAAAACTCTGCAAATTCACCAGGATGAATTTATTGTCATCTGAATACTGAAATAATAAAATTTCTTCTGAAATAACATCAAAATATATTAAAGTCATAGGCACATAATATTAAAAAATGAAATTAAAAATGGTTTGTTATGTAATATGTATGAAATTCTTTTTAATAAAAATTATCTAATTTGTGCATTATAATAAGAATAATAAGAACTAAATTGCGAATACACATAGATTTATATATTAAATTATGATATTAAAATAAAAAAACAAACGTAGAAATCAAAACATATATCGTCCAACCAGTAGGCGTGAGGTTCTGCTTTCAAAGCTGGTAGACCGGAGGTGCTGGGTTAAAATCCAACTTACCCGTCGGCCTAATCGTCTGGAGTTTTCGTAGTTTTCTTCGAACATTGGATTGGTTATCCTTGTGTAAATACGGGTTGGGTTCCCGTAGAAAGACCCCCACGGTCGGTACTCCCCACACGGGCCAATATTCTTTGTGCAGATAATCGGCCGTCATGACTGCACCATCACCACCAAAACATATACCAGAATTTTTTCAAAGTCACCAGAATTTTTCTGTACCACTCAATAGATGGCAGCAGTAAGTTGCACTTGCATCTACAGTAACACTCAGACTTGATAAGACAGTGTGCTAAGTGACATAGTTACTTTTGCTGTTATGGAGTTTAAACTTTGTATGTGGGCGCGAGATGGTGCCACCGAACACCGCCAATTAGTGATCCTGAATGGACATTGCTGCGACAGGAGGTTTTAAAAATCCGCCACTTTACTTCAAAGTTTAGCATACATTACCATTGTGCTATGAAATATTTTTGGATAATTGGTCATACAACTATTAAAAAATTTATGTTGCAGTGCCGATAGATTTAGCATATTTGCGCTTCATAACTTTCATATTAGTTAAAAAAATATATAGTTTTTCTTAGATTTTCATGTAAAATGATTATCAGCCAGAAAATAAACAACATTGTTATTTTTTCCCCACTATCCTCAGTTTCTTACGCATGATTTTAATAGATCGAAAAGTGTCAAAGGCTGGTGAAATTGTATTATGTTCCACGGCGATTTGTGGAATTTGGAAATAAGATGGCGGACAATTCGTCAGTCCAGTCTCTCTCAATAAAGGATCACTAGCGCCGATTTTTTTATATTTCTGTGCAACTCACGGTCTGTATATTGCCGGCCTTGATGATAGTAAGCTTAATAAATGCTTATCTATTACAATCATGTTTGATACCACGTTATTAAATAGAGATTGCACATTTCTTATCTCAACAGTGGCAACAAGGACGGGATTACACTTATATTTAAAAAAAAATTAAGTTTAAACGAGTTTTTTTTTAATCGAAAATCACGATTACGAAAAAGTAATCTTGAACTGAATCCGATGCTGAGTCGAATTGCAAATGGGTTTCGCTACATACACGAAGTTATTACAATTGGTTCCTTCGGAATTATATGAGAATTTGAAGCTTCTACAGAGTTCTGGAGAAATTTTACAGTAAGGCATGAAAAGTTTTGTGTGAAAAATAAAATCACAGATGAAAATAGATAGAGTGCGATTTTTCTTACAGTTATCGGACCCAACACTTACACGCTACTTTGGAATTTGTCCTATCCTGCCGCTTTAACGTCGAAGATCCCAAAACAACTGATAGAAACTTCAAATACTTATTTAGAATTAATACCATCAGAGATTGCGGAGCACTACATTCCAAAAAAGTTACCCTATTACGATGCATTGGATGAATCCGTAGCTAATTTCGCCGCAAAATTCCGCCGTTTGGAAAAACATTACAATTTCGGATCTTCTTTAGATGAAATGATTTGAGATCATATTGTTTGCGGAATACAGGATGAAGGTACGGAGATCGCACTAGCAATATAAACGGTCGCAAGTAATTTAAGAAATCCTCTAACATTAAAAGTAAACAAAATACAGACACAAAGAAGCGGAGGAACCAGTGCGAAACAAGAGAAATCGCGACCTACGCCACTTAAATCCTGCAGCTAAAATCCTTTGCACAGCTCAGAGCAAGACAAAAAGTTTTGAAGTGGAATCCGGGCCACCTTATACCCTAATGTCAAATTTCACGGGACATTTTCTTTCGGAATAAAGATTAAATTCATCACCGGGCTGAGGGTGATGACGTAATCGTTGAAAATTCATCATCAGTTGTTCCCATTGTACTTCTTACAGTAGCAGAAGACATTCCATCGAATCCTTCAAATGAGTTACAGAATTTGTAATATTCCAATCTTCAACAACTTTCTACCCAAAATGATTCAGCAATTTCAAGTGATTTGTCCGTGTCTGCAGAGAGAATTCTCCAAAGTTGTCTTCCCGTGTGGATGCACCGGTTTCACGTAAGGGCCAGTCTTCAACACCTAAAGAAAATAATTTATCACTCCGATGATCCACAAGGACTAAGCACTAACCTAAAAGATTACAATTGTAAGACGATTGAATATATATATTTTTTTTTCTGAAATTGTTTGCGATTAACTTTGATGAGGACGAAGAATGCTGAAATGTAAGTATTGTTTTATAATTTTTATTGTATTTTATTTAATGTGGATAGAGATTGCTATATATGAGTTTTAATTTTGAATGCGGCCGAAAAAAAGTACTACCGGAAACCACCCGATTTCTATATATTTCTGATCTGCTCGCGGTCAATATTTTGCCGTTTGTGATGCTATTAGTCTGAATAAAGTTAATCTGTTCTAATCATGCTTAGTTTCAAGTTAGTATTAAATAGAGATTACTCAATACACATTCGTAATCCCAATACGTTTGTTAGTGCTTTTGCAACACGTTATTTTGTAGTCAGCGATTACACCATAAAGAAATAGATGAACGAAAAACCTACGTTAAACAATACGTTAAACTGTTAAAATCAGCCACAAAGACATTGAACATGAATACATGATCGAATCTGTTGCGCACGCAGAACTGAATTCTTCACAACAACAATGAATCCTCTCAGAAAGTACTCCTCATTCATGTGTTTACCGCTAATCCTTTGATAACTTAAATTATTTCTGAAAATAAAAGCTGCATTATAACAAAGAGCGGCACGTCTGCGTGGATTTCATCGGAATTCAAGTAAACATCCCATTAAGATTACAAATGTACTCACATATTCATAATTTTATACAAAACAAGTATCTTACCATTGAAAAAAAGTTGTTTTATCTTATTTATCTACAACCTTTAATTACTAAAAAAAGAAAAAAAATGGATAAAAAATTTTACTTTTAGAAGCTCAAAACAACCAATCAGGATAAAATGGTTCCTTCTGAGCAAAGCATGTTCTCTGAAAGCTATAAATAATCAATTCAGTGCTGTTGTCTATTAGGATAGAAGAGAAGCTTGAATTTTTTTCTTAAATATATAAAATATTAGAGGGTGATCCACTGTGTACCGGTCTTCCCTATATATAAAAGTTATATCTTTCGTAAGAAATCCTAAAATTTCCCTATTTTTACGGTGAAAGAAAAAGCTGGCAAAAATTGTAAAATCATATTTATTCCATAATTTTTTCATTAAAAATGGGAGCAAAGAAATGTGCTATTTTTTTTTTCAGAACGCAGCGATTCGAAATCCGATTACGAGCAGCAATTATCCCACTCAATCCCTGATAAACCAGTACCAATTGGAGAGGCTATACCAACAGACATTAGAAAAAAAAGTATTATTTAAACTATCTATTTAAGATTTTTAAATTGTTTTCTCAGCATATAATTATTATTAAATATAAGTAACTACTTTAACCCTTTATCTACCGAATTATGAACCAACAAATTGTTCAATCTCAATAATTATCTTCCTTGATGTCTGAAGATATATTAGACAATTTATATTATAATAATATGAAAATTAGATAAGGTTTTTCATTAAAACTGATTTAATAATGCGGTAGTAATAGTTCTTTTTGTGAAATATTTACAAGAATAATTAGATTAATTAACAGGGAATGCTGTTAAGGAAATATCACAATTCTTTATCGGAACAATGTAAATAAATATATTGTGATCCTATCATTAAATAGGAAGGTTTTTATAGTTGCAAAATTTTCATATAACAAGTTTTAAAAAGAGAAGATCTACACTTATGTAAAAGGTTGAGAAAAATACCACTTTATAAAATATTTAGCTTTCACTGTTTTGCTGTGCTTTCTAAATGTGATCCAGAAAAGTATTTTGTATAAAAACAAAACCTTATTATCATTATTAGACAGATTAAAGAAATTTTATACAAAATTTTCTCTGGTGTTACTTAAAAGTACCGTCAGTAGATAAAGGGTTAACTGATAGCAGAGTATTTCTTCAAAAATATATTATACCCCTTTCTTTTTATTTACATTTTCTACTGTTTTTGTGTTTTAAAATATATAATTTTCGTGCTAAAATATTCATATTTGGCTAAAAGAAAAAAAAAAAGAAGAAAAAAAAAACAGTTATTTATGAAACACTCAACTTTTATCCGAATATTTCTAACGAAAAATGTCCCTCAAAAAATGTTTCAAATAGGTGGCGGCGGCGCTCGTGTAGGACAGTTGTATGAGTTCGTCTGCGTTAATATTTTCCATTTGTCTTGTACAGGTGGCGCTAACTTAGCACGGTTGTATGTCTGTAACGGCAGAACCGTGCGACCACTATTTACTTAGAAGTCTTTATCTTTTCATCGCTACTCTGGTTTATTTAATTACTTCTGCGAAGACTGTATACAACTAACCAACCAAGGAAAGAAAGGAGCATTTTTTATGAGAGTTTGTTGTCGATATTAATTAATATCTAGGCCAATTATCAAAATATTAAAATTCTGATTCTCAAATGTACCAGGCTAGATTTTGGACTATCCTCAAATTAAATGTTCAGACTTCTAGGTGCGCTAGATTTTCCTAGCCATCGCCGACAGACATACACACAGAAACTTTCTTTTATTAGTAGAGATAACATTGAGCGTGTTAAGAGACCGAAACACGGTTACTCGTATAGTTGTGGAATGAAGTTTTATGAGTTTCTCAATGTAAAGTTGAGTTAAAACGACTGTGAATGCTTTTGGGTAAAGTTGTGTACATGTTTACAAAAAAAGACTTCCGTCAACCAATCTACCATTGCATTTTTATCATAGCGATCATTGCAGAAATCGTCCTGGTGACCATGGCCAATTATATCATAGACCTGTTTAACATAGACAAATCAAATTGTCATAACTCAAGCGTACAGTAGGTGTAATGAAAAATAAGAGTTAACAGTTTTAGTTAGCTATAACGCGAACAAAATAGCCAGGTTTCCCAATCACGTGATCACTTTACCCAACACAATTCTGTAGGTAATGTGGGTTACCAGAAGTCTGGGTAATTTCCGGCTCTGAACGCTACGTGTAACCCGCAAAAAGTCACGTGATATCGGCCTTTGAACGCTTCGGGTTATCCACATGTTACCCTGCGTAACTCAGGTTGCGGTCCGTGAACACGCCCTTTAATATCAGTTGCATTTTACTTTTTTAACAAGGCACATTCTCAATATGCATCCGTTGACTAGCGGAAAAATCGAGCATTCTTTTAAAATACAAAGAATTTTAGAACAAATAAGAAGAATAAACATTTTCTTCACAGACACATATTCTTATATTCCAAAGCTTAATCAAACATTTTCTAAGATGTGAATTCAATACCGGAAAACACTGAAAAAACATAAAATGAAAAGTATCCCAACTTGTTAAATTTTATCGTAAAGGAATGGAATTTTTGAATGTCCTTTGTTTGACACTGGGCAACATTTTTCTAAGCATAAGTTATAAGAAAAAGGGGTGGTATCAAAATAAATTTCCCATTTTAATATTATATATATCTTTTTGTAAAAGAAATGCAGTATCTAAAAGCTGCACTTGGTTTGTATAATTTTTGTATTTTGAAATATGTTTTTCAAAATCAATGGTTTAAGAGATAATCGCCATTGCTTCGATATTGAATCATCCCATATATTATGCATAAACATATTTTTTGCTCGTTTACAAGCAACTCTCGAGTGACACTAAAGTTAAATTACACTAAAGCTCGTACTATTCAGTCAAGAAATGCAACATGACACCCTAGGTATTTAGTTTTGATAAATTGCTACATAACCATAATATTCTATTGCTTTATCAAATACTTTTCAATAACACAGACTAAATTAAGATGTTAATTACTATTCTGCTTCGGGACTTGCATTTGTGTTTCCTCTCACGCAATATCAAGGGACTGATGCAAGATCTGCTGATAATAAATTAAAGATGGGACACTGATATAATGACAGTAATAAACTGAAAATTAATTGAACACCAGTAGAAACAAATGAAAAAGAAATATTTAGTAGTTCTAATAGAATATTTTAAAATAAGTGTCCAAATTGTAAAACGCTTTTGTTAATTCTTTAAAATGAAGATAAGAATTTTTCTGAAAATATTTAAACACAAACACACTTACGTGTATATATACATTACTTTACTGGCAAAATATTTGGGCATATTTATTATTTATTAGTTTATTTGTTTATTTTTGTTGTGAAACGAATTGAGGTGTCTCTTAGAGAACGAAAACAAATTACAATAATAAATTACAATAATAATAAAAAAAAATTTAAAACATGCATACACTCTCAAAGAATTACGTAAAATTTTTTTCAAATAAAAATTATGTATTTTTTTATCAACATATATATAAATGTGGGATAAAAAATTAAATAATACCCATCTATGCATCAATAGCCACAATAACACAAACTCAATAATTTAATTAATAGATACGTGATTTCGAAATATTATTACGAGACTCGTGATAGATAAAAGAGAGCGAGAAATAGGCTGTTGTTCCATAGTTTGGTATCCAAGTATGAAGATGGATAATCCTATGCATGTAAAATAAAGAATTTATAGTGTATTTTTAGGTGAATTGAAGTTTATGTGTACAAATACATTATAGTATTGAATAATCTCATCGTTGTCTTTGTTTAGTCGCGAGTAAGTAATAAAGACCGTTTAAACTTAGATTGAAGAACTATACTCATTTCATAGTTATAAGTCAAGTAAATACTTAAGAAAATGTAGGATTATAAATAAGAATTACGACATATATATATATATATATATATATATATGAAGCACTTAAATGTGAGGATTCTAGAAAGCTGACGCTACTATAATTTTATTATGTTGTTATAGTCTCTTGCTGCATGATGTTCCTTGAATATGGTGTGTATAGTTCTAATAATTTTCTTACACCTGCGCACAAACGAGTTCGATTTATAAAAGTAAGTAATGATTTTACTAACCATATTTAAGGAACGTTTTTGAAACCTTTAAATACAAGGTTTCAAGATTCTGAAATAAATACAATTTTAGTATGTTGTTATAGACTCCTACAGCATGGTGTTTCTTGAAGATGGTGGTTCAACACTCAATGTTATTTTATGTAGGCTCACAGAAGAATTCGATTTATGACAGCAAGTAACGATTTTATTGAACGTATGTATGGAACGTTCTTGAAACGCTTAAATACAAGGTTTGTAGAATGCTGAAAGAAATACAATTTTAGTATGATTGTTATAGACTCCTACAGCATGGTGTTTCATAAAGATGGATACAACACTCAATGTTATTTTATGTAGACGCACAGAAGAATTCGATTTATGAAAACAAGTAATGATTTATGAAACGATTGTATGAAACGAATTTATGAAGCGAACTTATGAAACGTTTTCCAAAGGCTTAAATGCAAGGTTTGTAGATCTGTAATTCAGGATTGCTATCTATGCAAGTTTCTCTAGCTATTTAAGTAATTTTTTGGTAGAAGAATATCTGTTTATATATTTTTTTAATTGTAACGAAACAATCAAAAATGAAATTCCTAGTTATAATTAAAATAACTTTTCAGCATAAATTTCTCACTAAAGAGTGTGAATCTCACTAAAAAGGTGATAATCCGTTGAGTGCATTTTATTATTCTTTTATTGTTAATATGTGTTTTTAATTTTTAAACAGTTTTATTCCAAACAGATATATTGCCTTAAAATAGCAAAAATAATTTCAAAGGTAAATAAAAAGTAACTATTACTTGTATGAAAACCAATTTTTATCTAAGATTCAAACTAATACAAAAACGAAATATGTTTTGCCACAGGGACTATAGATAATATGTTTTTGATTAAAAATATTTAATATAAAGAATAGGTTTTTGTTTTAAAATTTCCCGAAAACGAATGTAAGCATTTATGAATGTAAATTTTTATACATGATTCTTATATATGATCATATAATGACGTGGAAAATTGAACTATCAAATTCATAATTTTAAAATGCAGTTTTTAAACAGTATTAAATAACAACAAAAAAAAATTTCAATTACATTAAACTTTTGTGTATGTTAAGTGCGTATATCTTCATTTTATTACTTTAGCATACCTCATGCTCTATTCTAGTCACCTCATATGAAAAAGAAAAGCAGAACATTTTCAATTGCTTACTATCGAAGAATAATGCTAACCGGAATTGAATATTCATTAAATTTCTAGTAAATGAACGTAAAACTGAAATAGTATTCTCCAAACATTCCTTTCATTGTTTTATTGACGCGGTCAATGATAACAATTTATAACCTCAACTGAATCCTTAATTTTTCCCTTGGAATTTGGTGATTACTCAGGCAACAAATAATGAAAGAAAATGGAAAAAATAAATTGCAGCTCTGTTTTATCATTAAATACAGCCTTTTCCCATATAATGCTTCGTGAGGTGTAATTTCAAGATATATTTTCTCATTGGGACTGCTTTTAGTATTATCAGAGTTTAAAATTAAACGTCATTATGTGCGTTCAAATTTCGGTTCTTTTATTTTTTTATAGACGGTTAATTGGTATTTTTGTTTATTTTTTTTAAGTTATTTATTCAAATGTTTTTGTTACTGTAAGTTCAAAAAGAAGCAATTAAATTAATGTATTTCTCTTATGCATAAATTAGCTGCATGAGGTAAGTTTTGGTAAAATTATATAAAATGAACATTTTGTGTTAAGTGAGTCATAGTAAAAATTAAAAAATATATATTAATAATGAAAATATGCAGTTAGATTTAATTAAAGTATTTAAGGGGAAAAATGATTTTGTATGGTTTTTAGGTAGATTTTGTAAGAAATAATACCTATTACATTCTCCCCTATGTTGGAATTTCTGGAACATTTTTGCATATCTACACCGATCATGACTCCTGAACCCAAAACCACCCCCATTTCAAAACTTTATGTCTATCTATCTATCTATCTATCTATCTATCTATCTATATCACTTTTTTATATACATGATAACTTCAATAATTCTGCCCAAATCTCTTCCAAACTGATACATAAAATCAAGGGGCATAAAATCTCGGTCAAGTTCGTTAATGGGCAAAATCGAACCAAGGGGGTGGAAAAAGGGGGAGGGGGCTTTTTGTGAAAACAGAAAAAAACACAAAACTCTTAATTATGATACGTATCGAATTCGTTTAAAGTTGTTATTACTTCCAAGAAAATGGCCGAAAATTTATGTATGAAAGTTTTTTATATCTTTAAAATTGGCCTCCAGGGGGGGGGGATAGGGGTTTAAGAAGAAAAAAATTCATAACTTTGTCAATTCACAAGATATCAAATTCGCTTAAATTTATTATAAATCCTCTTAATATTATCTACAACTTTAATATGTACAAGTTTTTTATAGGACCAACTCTTAGAGCAAAACAAAATAAAAATAAAATAAAAACAAAAAAATCCCTACGGCTCCGCCTACAGATACAGGCAGCTTTCGAAGTGGGCGATCCCAACTACCGCATCATGGCAAAAAGGTTATTTCTTCTGCAATTCTCAATAAACAGGGCCCCCACGGTCTGTGTCTTCGAAATCTACCTGTGCCTGTGGGCTGAGCCGTCAGGGATTTCTTTTATATGGATGTTTATTTTAACACACACTGTTAATTTGTAACGCAGTACATAGATAATCTTTTATAAAGATAGTCTACGGTTGAGTAAGTTTTGCGTTTTTGAATGCGATCGTGGTGCCTAGAATTCTAAGATTTTCGCATGAATGAGCTGTCTATTTCTTTTGAAAAGTGTGCCTCAAACTTCGGAAATCTGATTTTTACGGTTATCTTTTGCAATGATATGATAATTAGGTATCTGTGGTTGCTTAGCTTTTATATATATGTGTACTATGGTAGGAGGTAGATTCGACGAATTTAGAGGCATGTCGCTCATTCTGGCAATCTAGTCTTGATTTTCTCAGCTTCTTGAAGTGAGTATCTAAGTTTCCACGTGCTGAGAAACCAGCGAAGTCTCCTTTATCAGTTTTGGGAATAGAATCGTCGACTGTGAGTTCGCCAGCGTGGTTAAGAGTTAAAGTTTAATTTTTAAATAAAAGAATACTTGGAATCCCTTGATAGTGACATTGCCGTGTTTAAAGTGATATTTTATAGTTTTAATTACAGTGTTTCTAGTAATATTTTAGAGTGAGCCAAAGTGTCTTTTTTCTTCCGTTACTGCACACTATCTATCAAAAAGGTCATTTTGCTTTGAGCTACCGCTTGAGTTTAGTGAATATTTTGGTAAAAGCATTCCCTCTCTCAGCCTTCTACTGTTTCAAGCTTATTTTCGATCATCTTTAGCTCGCGTCTGCCCGCTCCATTGCAAATCATCCTTATTATTTATTGCTTTTAAATAAACTGTTGTTTCTGTTACTCTTGTGTCATGGCTATTTTCGAAGCTGATTGCTCTGAAAGGTATGTCACAAATGAATTTCTACACATACTGTTCAAATAGTAGAACACTACCCTAATGTAGCAGTAACGTGAACAAAAAGTTAGTGTAACCATGTTATTATCCAAGATTACTGAAAACTTTCAGTTACCATCAAAAGCCATTTTAAGAAGGATTCATAATAAGCCTCTGCAAAGAATAGTTTTTTTTTAGGTTTACAGATACATTTCTGAAATAAATGGCTTCTTTATTGTCCTTATTTCAGAAAACACTTTTATGTTAATTGAAGATGCTTACTGGTTTCTGAGGATTCTGACGACTGAGGTTATACCCAGTCCGAGGCTGGAAATTCTACTTGAAGTGAACTCAAAACCTGGCTCAAATCCGACAAAATATTACTCTTTGACTCGATATTGACAAAACCCAAAGTATTGCAATCCGAAACTGACCAGAAACCCGAATTGACAGAAAATCAATCTGTTTTCTATGCAATTATGAACAAATAGTCTATATTTGTATCTTATAGTAATTTTATCTTTTATATTAATAAATAAATAAATAGATAAATAAATATACATGTATACTTAATCTTATATTTTTATGTTTAAAAATATTTTGGAATTGGGTTAAGCCGAACTCGACCCGACCCGCAAGAGCAAAATCCGAATCCGAGACCGACCCGAACGTGAAACAATTAACATTAGAGTCAACTGCTACCCCAACCCGAACCTCTGCGAAAAACATTAGAGTCAGTCCTATACGATACAAGTCATTGGTTGAGTCGGGAACGGATAAAATCGGATTATCCTACCCGATGTAGGACCTTACCTTCTACCTATTATATCTAAACGAACAAACATTCCACGGAATACTTAAATATGTTTTTTAACAGGTTTCTTTCTTTTCCTAGGTGAGGCGTAATTGAAGTGCCGTGAAAAGTGACGAGAAAGAAAAATAAAATAAACTTAACCCGTCAGCACACGCGCTCCTTTCCATTACGTTACTACACGCGAGGGATAAATTTTAACCCAATGGGTTTTCGTGTGTCAATTTCCCCCCGGTTAGATTATAAACAAAAATTTATATTTTGAAATAAACTGTAAATCAATAAAGGAAATAATTTAACTTAAAATAAAAAGTTCTTTTATATTTAAAGCAAAAAAAAAATAAAAAAATCTCGCACTAAGATTTTTTTTTTGCATATCATTACATACAAAGCTTTTACAATCAAAATTCAGCCATGAAAATACAAAAAAGTATAAAACTGATATATAGAAACTGTATGTGCAAGAGTTGTTAACGTTTAAAAGAAAAATTATATTATTATTTGCATACTTTATTTTTTACATAAACATTTGCATTAACATTTTCCTATCATTATGGGTTACGTTATAACACGCGTGGGGTAATTATCCTCCCACGTGCCATTTTTATAGCAAAATAATGGAAAATACCCAACCGGAGGTAAATTCTTTTTGTCCACATCTTGATATCATTCAGCTTGAAAGGTACTATAAAAGCTCAGAATTATCACGAACTATTTTCGCACATTTTTAAGTAATAGTTTTAAGCTGGGGTAGATTTTATCCCAGCGCGTGTGCTGACGGGTTAAAATCTCTTTCATTTCCTACAAACTTTACAGCAAAGCGTAAACTTTAGAAGTGTAACGAAAGTTAAATAAGCATATTTGTTTTTCTATATTTGTATTATTAACTATTCGAGCTTTAAAAGCCTACACTAGACATGCGAAGAAACGCGCAAACTAATATTAAGTCTATGGGAAGGTTATTTTCAAATTTCTTGTTCGCCTTTTAATATTTTTAAAGGATTTGTTTTGCAAAGGGTAGAAGAGGTCGATCTCTAACGTTGTTAGTTTTTACTTTTTCGATTTTGGTTCCAGTTATTTTATATAAGGATACTTTCACTTTCAGAACCGGTTCCAAAATTGAAAATGTCTGCTTATAAAAACAAAAATAGAAAAAGTAAAAACTAACAATGTTAGAGATGGACCTCAGCTATCCTAAGCTGTACAAATCATTAAAAAATTTAAAATGCGAGCAAGAAATTTGAAAATAACCTTCCCATAGATTTACCATTAGCTTGAACGTTTCTTTCCGTGACTAGTGTAGGCTCTCAAGTAAAAATGTTAGCATATCTGTTTAGAGGATTCTTTTCCCCATAAAATAATAGCCATGATATGTAATATGTAGATTGGTATTTGAATACTGTACATATGTAGTTATAATATGAAGTAGTAAAAAGCAATATACATTTTATAATTTTGTTACAAGCTTTCTAATCCTCGAAATTCTATGACTGAAAACACTGGTCAAACGTTCATAGGGTTAAATTATAAGCTTCTTTTATTATATTGCAAATACTGATTTCTCTGAGAAGCTTTTATAGCGTGATTTTTTTAAAGCATCTTCTTTGAATTAAAATTAATAGAGTTTACAGTGCATTATGAAAAATTATGAATTACACACTTAGAAGCTATTATAAGTAAATATGAGCCACTTTCTTATGTTTATCAAAGCAGAGTGATATACATATCAATAAAAAATATCTTACTTTACATTTCTAACAAACATTTTATATCCTAGAGATTCTCATGTGATAAAAATCAATATTTTAGATAAGCTTTAAATTGAGAAATTTTATTTAATAGTTAATAGTTTCTTAGAAAGTTAACGCAGCAATCTTTTAAGATAATTTCATGCACTGAATGATTAAACACGCATTAAATACATCTACGTTACTTTATTTAATATTTATCTCTTTAAGAAATGGGGTTCTTTATAATTAAGTTTTGAAGTTAATCTGGATAAATTGCTGCACACAAGACCATAAAATTAAGGCCAAAAGAAATCCTAATTGCTCGAGTTGCTCTTTCAATATTGCTTTAGTAACTACTGTGCACTTTAACGAAAATAAATGGTATTATGTTGTGCGGTAAAAAAACTACTTTTTTTATTAAATGATTTTAAAGTCTCATAAAAGGATCATGTTAATTAACGTTTGATAATATTTTTCTAAAATTTATCTACATACTTATATATGCACTTTAGAAAGCATTAAATTCTTTATTATGACATTTAACTTATTAACTATATTGGGATTTACTATAAATTACTTGGTATTTTGTGCATTTCGTTTTTTTAAAATGTGTTAAAGTTTTGCACTTTGATTTTTGTTTAAATGAATGTAGAGATATAAAAGTATCTTTAACTTATAAAATAATCTTGACGAACATTTTTAATGCAACTATACAAATTATAAAATATATAATTAGCAAAATAAAATAAATATCTTTATAAAAATCACCCCAGTTCTAAAATTGAGTCCCTAAAGTCCCTTTGTGTGATATTGAATTCTCATGTTATTATTTAAATTACTTGAAAGACATTATACATATTTTATTTTTCTAGGAAATTTCAAAATTTGAAATTGGAACCCTTGCATTATTTTAATTGGTTTGTTATACCACATTTATTCTAAATATAAATATTCACTCTTCTACATAAAAAATAAAAAAAAGAGTTAAAATATAAGTTAAAATGTGTTTTAGGATTGTCAATCTTGAGGTATGCATTTTCAAAATTGGATACTATTGTAGCTTTAACTATTTGAATAAGAATATAAATTTTATTTATTAAAGTAAATAACTGTATTAATCTGCAAATTTAAAAACATATTGTTTATTTCATAGTATTTCGCATACATGATACATGAAATGGCAAGGAATAGATTTTGAAATTTAAATCTAAGTAAAGTAACTTTGACACCTTCGCGAAAAGCGCACTTATACCTACCGAATAGGGTGCGAAAAATCCTTGAATTTCAACACCACTATTTCCGAACAGTTATCTTTGAATTATTTAAGCACAGCGAATAAATAAGCGGAAAAAATTCTATTCGGTAATAGTAGTTCCCAAAAATTAAATAAGCATACAGGATGCTTGTCACAAATGGAATAAGATGCTAATTTTATGTATTTGCACATAATGTAAAAACTAATGGATAGAAATGACTTATTCTTCACTGCTGATCCGAAGGAAAAGTATAAAAAAATGTATTTATATAAGCTGTTATTAATTGCATTATTAATTTAGAATTATTTTTTCAAATGCAGGTTACTCCTAAGTATACATGGGCATATTTTCAACAATATTTTTATTTTATTCGTGCATCAATTAGAACCAAAACTGTACCCTGCGTTTTTTTTTTATTGTATATGTATAACAAGCTGACCCGCCCGGCATTGGCCGGTACCGTGATAATGACTTTAAATATACCTAAATATTTTAAATATACCTAATGCAGTATTGAATGATTTTATATTTTTAAACGAAATTCTTTTCAAACGACCCTCATGTTGGGTCCCCACTGGTTTCGGCAGAATTCATCATCGAATTCGTAAGTTATTATATTTATAAATGAAAATATATCCAAACGAACCTAGAGTTGGGGCCGCACTGTCTTCGGCAGCGTACAGTGAGTGTGCTACGCACGCTCCGGTCTGTTTAGATTTGAACGAATGACTGGCGTTTTTGGGCCCGTTATAATAACCTTAAATATACATAAAATCAGTGTTGAATGAATTTACATATTTAGGAAAAAATCTTTTGAAACCAACCTAATGTTGGGGTGGGGGGGGGGGCGGCTTTGTGTTTATATTTTAAAAGAAAATATATCCAAACTAAGAGGCCTTCGTTTTAGTGGCAGCCGGTTTAATTTCTGACCTTTCGATATATATTAAACTTTCAATTTTGACCAAAAGATTCTGAGAAAACCTAAATAAATGAAAAACCCCCCTTGCCTCTTTAAACTGAAAATAATACTTCTCTCTGCTGAAGATGTAGGTTTCACGGCGCATGCGCACAAGTGAACACCCTTCCGAAAATATTCTAGATCGTAGAAAAAGAGAAAAAAAAATGTAGGGCGAATATCTAAAAGGTGTTCCAGAAGTGACTTCCGGAAATGATGTTTTTTCAAATAGTAAATTCTAATATATATATTTATTTAAACAAAGGCATTGTTAGAAAAGAAAAAGCACTATTTATAAGCAGGTATTTTATATTTGTACGTATTATGTTCATAAAAACGGATAAACGGATGCAAAATTTTAAAAATTGCAGAAAAATCGCTGAAATGGCTTTCCGAACATTTTTTTTGAAAGAGTTAATATTAGTATTTTTCAAATGGATAAAAATACGTAGATATAGCCTGGTAGTTTTCGTTTCCTTATATTTCGAGTAGTTAATTCAATGCCATATATATAAACAAAAAGGGAAAAAATAACACGAAAAAAGAAGTTTTGAAAGGGTTGATATTTATATGTTTTTAAACCGATAATCCCCGTTAGAAAAGTCAAAGTACGAAATTTAAACGTGTGTATATTTTTTTCGAATTTCGAATAGTTAAGTGGATGCACGCTGCGAAAGACGAAAAACAAAATGCGTTTTCTGACTCTCGGTTCATTATCAGTGGAACGGGCTTTCGACTACATCGCTTCTATTTTTCCCACCATTTTGCAATGTTCATTATGTTTTTAGGTAGCTTTCAATACAAAAAAGTATAAAGCTACCTATTGCAGCCGTTCGGAGGAAAGCAGTTCCGGAAAATTTCGATATATTTTCACCGATCATGACCCCCAGACCCAGAAACCACCCTCCGTTCAAATGTTGATTTATATATATATATATATATATCTGACCTATGTCATACGATAACGCTTAACGCTCGTATTTATAAATCAATTTTGATGAAACTAATTGTGTGTATTAAGCTCACCAATGGCTCGACCGAGTTCGTTGGCCAGCTTGGTCCGCCATTTTGTTTCAAGATGGCGGCCACTTAAAAATTTAAAACTAAAATAAATAAAAAAAAATTAAAAATTAAAATTTATTTTTTAATTATGTGTTAGGCCTTCATACGAGGATTCCAGAGCATTTTTTGGTTTACCTCTATCTTAAACAAGTTGGAAATTGTACGTCAAACGTTACAAACGAGGTGCGTTCGTACGCACGTTTTAGAATTAAATTCATGATATCCCATGCGTAGAACGGGCTAAACAGCTAGTTAAGTATATATTTTATGACACTGTTCATACAAATATCTTAACTAGTTATATAAATATTCAGATATATATGTATCAGCTAGTTATATAAATATTCAGATCTTGATGATTTTTAATTCTGTGAAATGAATTATATCGTCTGCAGATTAATTTCTGTAATAAAATAAGTATCTCGGTCGCTTGACGATTTAACATCCATCGGAAGCTCCTCTAACAAAAAAGCACCGATTTAAAAAAAAAATCAAATTTCTTAATAAATATTTTTATTAATATCTCCTAAAGTTTTGATTCGATTTTAATAAAATTTGAAATGTCTCGACAAAATTCTGCAAAGATAATATATTTTAAATTGCAAACCATTTGGTTGGGTAGTTTTTGCGTTGTTATATGCGGACGGACAGACAGACGGACGGACAGACAGACAGACGGACGGACAGACGGACGGACCAAACGACGACTATAGGTGCTACGTATTTATATAATTACGAACGCACCTAAAAATGGCTGAGATACAGCAGTTTGAAATTCTAGGGTGGCTGACATTTTGAAACAAGACAGCACATTACAAAAATTTTCATTGTTGTAATAATTTTCCCAATCATACGCATAAAACTATATATTCATATACGTTAGCGCCGAATTCTCGCCAAACTTGGCGACATTTGGCGAAATATCGCCAAATTTAGCGACCAAAATAAGTCTTCATAAATGGAGCCAATTTGGCTATATCTCAAAAATGTGGCGAATTTCTTATTCAAATTCAGTATTAACGAATCTTTTGTAAACGTTTTCTTTGCATTTTAACTTGCTGTTTTCGTGTAACATTAGCTAAAATTTAAAACGAAGATATAGGAAAGCTACCTTTTCCTCCCGGTACAGGCTTTAAGGACTTTTTAATTAATATTTCGGTTAATTAACATGAAAAATTTGAGCCTCATGTGCATTAGAACCTTCCTTGCACTATTCCAATGCAAATTTTCAGACCTCTATGTGCGGTTGATTTTCCTAGCCATCATCAAAACACACATACACCCATACACAAACATCTTACTTTTATTAGTACAGATTTATAGAAGGGTGCCCAACTTAACAATAATTGGCGGATCTTGGTATCGATATCTTCACTACCACAGAAACAAGGTTTTGAAAAATATCTTCTTGTTTCTTGGTGGCTATTTTCATTTTTTATATTAAATTTTTGTTTAAAACATGTCAAACACGATCCATTATTGTAAAACTGATAACTCTATAGTTGAACAGCCATATAAAAGATACTTTTCTAAGTTTCAATAAAAGCAGCATTATTATGAAACAAATATTGTTCACGGTTGAGAATTGTAAATTTGTATAATGCTAAATTACAGTAGGTGGTTTAAAGACAAGGTAAGGGGTGCATTGGAAAATTTGTAAAGTGGCCAATATTTTTCGCCTTGTTATAAAACATGTGTATATCACACGTTTTGCGCAAATCAGTCAAAAATATCTGATTTGTATAAAGAACATATGCATAAACGTTGACTTTTATATATCATATATATATTATATAAAATAAAATTTAAAGATAGTGAAGCAAGAAACAAAATTCTCTCGTATAAATACCATAGCAAAGCTACATATATACCCATCAAAAATGTTTTACCATTCACCAGAGACACCAAACAAAACGTATTTAATATTCCAGAGAATCACCTACTTTAAAGATCTAAATTTTAGAGAAATTTCAAATTCAGAAATTTTATTTAGTATTATAACGTTCCTTTTCAAAGTCAATACAGGAATCTTTTAAAATAGTTTCCTGAACTGAATGATTAAACAGGCATTAAACACTTCTACGTTACTTTATTTAATATTTATCTATTTAAAAGATGGGGTTCTTTACAATTAAGTTTTAAAGTTAATCTGGATAAATTGCTGCACACAGAATCATCAAATTAAGGTAGAATTAAATTCTAATTGCTAGATTTATTCTTTTGATAACTATTCTTAGTAACTATTATGCACTTTAACAAAAATAAATGGCATTATTTTGTGATATTAAAGCTTTATCAAATTATTTAAAAATGCAATAAAATGGCTCATGTTATTTAACTTTTGATTATATATATCTTAATTTGATATCATTACAAATAAAAGATGATTTGAAAACAAAAATATATTGGAAAAATTTAAGAGGCAGTCGAGCACATTACAATAAACAATTTTGAATAGGAAATCAGGGTTACAATCCATATATTATGTCAAAACCGCAGGGTGTCTTACTTTTGCGTTAACCCAGATTTTTGTTGATATCGTTAACAACAATTAACGATATTTCAAAAGACTCACCTTACTTTGTGTGAAATACGATAGCATTACAAAAAATGCTGAAACTGCATTGTATTTCGGTCACTGACACCGTATGTAATGTGAAATATATTTCGGATGCAGATGATAATCACTTCCACCCTTTTCATTATATCTTTACACTTCGTACAAAGCAAGGTAAATCCGATGAAAATTAAATTACAATGTCTTAATTATTATTAAAATTATGCGAAAATTTCTGGATTAAAATTGAAATGAGTCACCTTTCATTTTTGACAGAATAAATGTATAGTGACCATAGTTTCCTATACAAGCATGGTTTCTTATTTTCTGCTGTATCACTTCTTAAAGTTTATCAATTTTTTTTAATCACCCTGTGCTTTTGTATTTTTGAAAACATATAATGCTTTCTTATGACATTTTACAGAGAAGTCTATTGAACTATGATATACATTACTTAAACTTTGTTTATTTTAACTTTTTCGTTTTGTGTATCCCCAATTCAGCTTCAATTTGAATTCTGATTACGTAAAGCAAACTTATAAACGTTAAATTTCCTCATGTATACATCATAGCAAAGTTACATATAGCCCTTTCAAAAATGAAAAATGACTTAATATTCAGAAAAAATACCTAACAAAACCTATTTAATATTCTACAGAATATATCACATTATAAAGATCTAAATTTTAGATGCGCGTTAAATTAAGACATTTTGTTTAGAAATAATGAATTCCATATAAAGCAAATTTATAAATAATTTCCTTCAGTGAATGATTAAATAAGCACTGGACATGTCTATGTGATTTTATGTAAAATTTATCTCTTTAAAATATAAGGATTCTTTACATTTCAGCTTTGAAGTTAATCTGTATGAATTGCTATAAACCTATGAAATTCTTTATAAAATACACGATTATTTGTTGACTTGACGATATTGTACCATCGTAGTTTTTATGGAATGCATCTTGAAAAATAAAAACAATACGGACGTAAAATATTCTGTGATGTGGCTAGAGGGGGAGTTATGATACCATTATTCTAGAATAGTTCATTTGCCTTTTTTAATCTGTGATTAAATGCGCTTAAATTTCCTCTGCGTCACTGAAAATGTTACCCTGAAATTTGAGTGCTTACATATTGCGAAATGGTAGAATACTGGCTAGAATTATTTCACCATTTCTTTTCCAAATGTAAAGTAAATATTTCTTCAATCTTGATATTTTATTGCAAATATTTCTAATGTAAACAATATTTTATATTAGTGGCAATGCACTGCAAATATTTCTAAAACAAAACCTATATTTAACCAATGGTATTTTACTAAAAGTATTCTGTTGAATAATTTATTGATGTAATATTGGGACAAAATATAACAAAAAGATAATTAATACTGCTTTGCTACTAAAGTAGTTTCGGAAACAATCAATTAGCAGGCAGGCATTTTTTTAATTATGTGGAGTAGAATGCACTTTTTAAAAGATGTTTATCTTTTCTTAGTTCTCAAGACATTTCTAAAACCTATGCTTATTTTAATATTTTATATTTTAAAAGCTGACGAAGTGTAAGTAAGATTTTATCACTTCATATAAAAATAAGTATACATTTTATATATATTTTAACAGCTAAGACAAAAAGAGACATCCTTTAAGAAAAGTACAAAGAAAAAAAGTTAAAAATATAATTTTCCTAAGGATATATTTTAAAAATACGAAAACATCTCATGCCCGTTAGGTTCAACATTAGTGAAGGGAATTTGAAAGTTGAGCGACTTGCAACCTTAACTATTTGCTGTTTATAAGAGGAAAGTAATTGTTGATAAATTTGTCTTAATTACTATTAATATTTAATTAAATGTATTTAATTTTACTATATAAAAAACTTATTATTTACATTTAATAATGCTTATTACATTTTAAATTACATTTGAATTACATTTAATAATAATTATTATATTTAATTTATATTTAATAAAGTTACATTTAATAATAGGTTTAGTAAAGTGGAGTCTATATAGTGTAGATATGCCAGTTTTTGAGTGTATTTAATATATTACCAGTTTCAATTTGACTCTTCAAAATTCTCTTCTTCATCTTCTTCATCACTCTCTTCTTGACTTTTATCGGGACTACCATCTGACCTAGCTGGAAGAAGAAGTTGTAGGGTCTAAATAAATTGTCACAGCGGCATGAGTCAAAAGCCGTCTGTATAAAAAAAAATATTAATTTACCATATTTTAACAGAGACTTTAATTTCCTCCTTTCTCTCCTTATGTTTCACCTATGAGCCCACGGAACTAATTAGGGAACATTTTTTCAATAAATAAGTATATACAATTTGATGGCGATCGGATATTTCCATAAAGAGATATCGAGTAGCGTGCGTATGTACGTACGTACATACATACACACAGAATCTGTAGGTTCAAAAGCTCTCAGGTAATATCCTGTGAGCTAAAAACCTGCAATACGACAATAAAAATATAGTTCTTATCTCTTGAATTTGGTGGCCGCAAAACAGAGCATTTAAATAGTGATCTCGAAAAAAAATTATATATAAAAATAGCAACAATATGCGGAAGATTTTTTTGGAGAAATTGGCACTCAAGACTATCACTAATATGATTGTAATTCAAAAATAGTCCGAAGAAACCCCACACACCTTTAAAAAGCTTTTGATATGTTTAAATTAGAGCCCAAAACGCTTTAAAAGTAACCCTTTTACAAATTTAACGTTTTTTTTATTATGTTAAAAACTAAACTATTTAAATTAACACATAGTTTAACACTAACCTCTGATCTTTCTTAAACACGTAAGACCTGTTTAGTTTTAGTTCAACAATGTATATATAAACATAACAACAATGGCAAAAAGCAGCAAAAAACCACGTCTTCTCACAAAGAAACTTCCTCTTCAACTGAGTACAGGAGCCACCTGAAATAATTCAGGTTCCTGAAATAGACATAGATCGATGTGCCAATTAGTTAACTATTAAAAAATGATTTTTACAATTGTTGACAAAATTTTAATTTTTGTATTTTTGGCCAGGTTTTTGGGTCAAATACTCCACTGTGCGCCGTGAACTGATATGTCCGTTCACTATGTTGCAGGTTTCACTGCAATACAAGCATTGTTTAAATTAAAATAACTCTACAAATATCATGCAGTTTTAAAACATCGACTAATGATTAATTCTCTCAAGGATTATACTTTTATACGTAATTACGATTTTTACATCAAGTTTGAAAATTCCTCTTTTTTTTAGCAATTTTAAAAATTATAGAGAAAACAACATTACAAATTTGCCCTTTTGCTCGGCGGTTAGAGGGTTACTCATACCCTTTGAATTAAAATTAAGAGGACTACTGATATTTATGATAATTTCCATAAAGTAAAATTAAAAAGAAGCAAGTGAAACTAAATATGAAATTCTTTTTTATAAAATATCATTACAAAGCTACAGATGTATCTTTTAAAAATTTAATACTATGTACGAAAGACACCCTAAGCTTATTTAATATTCTAGAGACTAAAGATCAAAATTTTAGATACGCTTTAAATTTATAAATTTTATTTAATAGTAAAGCGTTCTTTTATAAGTTATTGCAGCAATCTTTTAAAATAGTTTCCTGGTTTGAATAGTTAAACAGTCATTAAACGCTCCAAAGTTATTTGATTAAATATTTATCTCATTTAAAGATTTAGATTCCTTATAATTAAGTTTTGAAGTTTATCTTGATAAATTGCTGTACACAAGACCATACAATTATGGTAAAAAGAAATATAAATTGCTCGGATTCTTCTTTTGATAACACATGAATAAAAAAATAGAAATGAAGCTAAATAAAAAATTCTCGCTTTTGAATATCGTAATAAAACTACAGATATACTTATGAAAATGGCTTACTATTCACCCAGTGGTTCTCAAACATTTAGGTCTTATGTAACCCTAGAAAGTATTTCATGTGTCTGGTTTATCATTCATTCGGTGGTTCTTAAAATTTCATGCCTCGCGTACTTCTTAAAACCCCGGAATAACACACTGAGTCATTTTGACTCCTTAGTATGTGGAAAAAGGGATTTTACCATTCCAGGGTTCTTCCAAATTTCCATGCGTCGCGTGCTCCTTAAAATACTGGAATGGAAGAATGAGTCATTTTGACTCTTAGTATATGGATATTGTATGTGGAAAAATGGATTTTCCCATTCCAGGGTTCTTCCAATCTTCCATGGATCGCGTTCTCCTTAAAACTCTGCAATTGAAAAATGAGTCATTTTGACTCCTTAGTATGTCGAAAAATGGATTTTGGCATTCCAGGGTTCTTCCAATCTCAGATGCCTCGCGTAACCCTTAAAACCCTGCAATGAAAGAATGAATCATTCTGACTCCTTAGTATGTGAAAAAAAAAATGGATTTTCCCATTCCAGAGTTCTTCCAATCTTCTATGCCTCGCGTACCCCTTAAAACCCTGCAATGGAAGAATGAGCCATTTTGTCTCCTTAGAATGGTATGTGGAAAAATAAATTTTCCTATTCCAGGGTTCTTCCAATCTTCTATTCATGCGTCTGTCATACCTCCACTTTTTTTTAACCTGTAATAGTGCTTAGTGTAATACACACGGGATAATTTGAAGCGACAAAAATTGCCGCGACTCGTCAGTTTTCCAAGCATTTCATTGGTTATTCCGGGCAAGGCTTTCTCCTCATCAGTTTTCCATGCATTTGATTGGGTGTTCTACGCGATATAGGTTCTCCTACCGGGATTCGATCCAGTTTGACGGGTTTGTGTGCCTGGAGAGTGGGGCGAAATTCGCCTGATCGTCTCATGGGGCGATCCATAATGACGAGTACCCAGGTCGGCTGACCAATAAAGTCCGGATTTTACTCGGTTGATCACTCCTAGGTTTTAGTATTCTGAAATCTGTTGCCGCACGCCACATACTCGTCCTGATAGTTGGAATGGGGCTGGACAATTTAGTGCCGAAACTTTGATACTCAACTTAGCTTGAAAAAGGGGGGAGAATTTTGAGGGAAGACAATTAAAACCAATGAAAAAAAAAAGCCAATAGTTTAAGTCGTACCAGCAAGGAAAATTTTGGGGCCGAATAGCAAAGCAGACAAAAACGCTGCGGGGGCTGACGGGACTGCGCCTTTCTACCGTACCCCACCGGGTTAAAAACTGGCTCCGTGGGCTGTCCCATTGGAGCGGGTCCGGTAGCTTGTGCGGACAATGTCCATTTGCACCTAATAAAGAGGCGAACAGTCAAAAATAAAATGAAAAAAAACTGCTGCTAAAAAAACCCTCGTGCTACCAGTTGGGGCCGTCCATTGGCCTGTCCCAACCGGCAGCACGAGGAACTGCAACGGGAACCTGGAAGAGAAGAATGTTAGTAACATTTTAAACTGAACTTATTCTGAATTATAATTTAACTACCTTATTGAAATTAATTTACTTTTATTGTGCTAATTGACTTGGCTACCCATCCATTGGGCCCATGAAAGGTTGTTAAATAATTAACAATTTGCATTTTAAAATAAGTACTTTTGTCGTTAACTGACTAAACCATAGGCCCAATGTGTTGTTGTTGTTGTTGGTTTGGCCCAAGGGCGCGATTTTGCAGCTTTTTATTTCTATATAGCTGACATGATCCATGTAACTGTGAAACTAGTCTCCTAATTTTCCAGATGTGAGACCTGCATCTGGATTAGCACCCCCAGAGGTAACGCTTATATAGAACTTGGAGGACATTAGAGCCACGAACAGATTTAATGTGCACCAGCTCCCATTAACGTACACAGTACCACAGCAGAGGCAGACGAGAGAGGTTGCACCCTCCCAACACTGACCTCTGTCGATGCTGCTTGGCTTTCGGTGATCTTTTCCGGTTTTTCTTCTTCTTCTATCTTCTTCCCCCCCCCTTTTTTTTCTGTGCACAAGGACGGACAAACAGTGCCGGGGGCTTTAATAAGCTTTTTACTTTGTCATAATGCACAACTTGCTGAACCGTTGTTGACATATGTCGTGCTTGCAATGCTATGATTGCGGGGCTCCTGTTTCGGGCCGTGGTTCCAGCTGATATTGACTACCGCACACTGCTTCTAGGACGAAATATATGGACATTTTTATAATTTTTTTGGTGGCTTTAGATTGCTCCTGGACTTTTTTTTATACATAAAATACATGAACACATAAACACATAAATAAACATTTTTTTTAAACAAGGATGGACAGACAGTGCCGGGGGCTTTAATAAGCTTTTTACTGTGTCATAATGCACAACTTGCTGTTCCGTAGATGACGTACGTCGTGCGAGTAATTGTATGATCACGGGGCTCCTATTTAGGGCCGTGGAAGCAGCTGATGTTGTGCGACTACCGCACACTGCCATAAAGACAAAACTGATGGACAATTTTTTAATTTTATTTTTGGTGGCTTTGGATTGCTCCTAGGCCCTTTTTTAAACATAAAAACACATGAACTCATATACATATTTATATTTTGTGATGTTGTTGATCTACTGCCTTCGACTGCTGCTGTGGTGTTTATTATTATTGTGTATTATTTTGTATTAGTGTCGTAATGCTGTCGCAGTTTTTTTGGATCCACCTGATTACTATCTTTGCCTTGTTTTGTATATGTTTGTTTTTCGCTAATTGTTCGTACCATAATTTCTCATTGTCTATTGTTATTTGTGCCAGGTGGTGTGCTTGGGTGACTGGACATTGTAGTAAGTAATGTTTTGGTGAACGCACCATTCCGCATTCGCAGTCCGGTGTGTCCGCCTTCTTAACCCCTTCAGGGGCAAAGCACTCTTGTAGCTAAAATATTGAAATGATTGAATGATACCAAGATTCACGAACGAAGTTATTTTAAAATAAGTAAAAGCTTTCCTTCATGTACCTTATAAATTCAAAATTTAATTCTAAAATTCCGGTGTCAATGTGTCATTTCAGGATTAAAGTTAAGTGGTATATATAATATACTGGCGCCCTTCAAGGGGTTAAACCTGTGTAGGTATTCTGGGAAAGCTCCGTGTGCTGTGTATAGCTACGATAGCAAGTAATCGCTTATTAATCTATTTTTGTCTACTTTTGGGAAGTACTTGTGTGTTGCCCTACCTGTATCCCCATAATCCCAGTCGAACTGCCATTGTTTTAATGTTATGTCTTTTAGTGTTCTCTTAAGTTTTGAAATTGGTTTCGTTAGGTTGTATTTACTGTTGTTGTTTATATTTAGAGCTGCGGTTTTGACTAACATGTCTGCCTCCTCGTTTCCTTGGATGCCTACATACGCCTTGACCCAGCTGATTTTAAATTCGTTGTTTGCTTCTTTTATTAGTTTTTGGATTGTGTCTACTGTTTTGTTTACATTAAAGGGTTTACTAAGTGATTCAATGGCCGATCTGCAGTCCGAGCGGATGCTATATGACTCACATGTGGAGTTGCCCCATTTTGATGCTTCTTTTATTGCCAGTAGTTCGGCCTGGAAGACGCTGTTGCTATTCTTTAACGGCACTGACCATGTTTTTTGATTAATATTTTTATATGCTACAAAGGCCGAGCATGTAGCGCCTGATTCCAATTTAGAGCCGTCCGTGTATATCACTGTGTCTTGTATATTGTATCCGATCCTGGGTTCTATTGTGTCTGCTGGATGATTCTCCCATATGTTTATTTTTTTTGTCGTATTCGATGTGGTGTAAAGTTTCATTGTGTATTGTTGCGTTTTTCCTTAATCTTGAGACTGTGCCGTAACTTCATAGTAACTTCATAGTAAACTTTTAGATGGATTGTAATCAGACCTGAGAGTACCAGAAGAGCCGAAGTTGGGGCCGTTCTATAGGCCCTGACTATGGCCAGTGCAAAATGTCGCTGACAGCTTGGTGATATAGGTTCTCATCCCTTTCTGTCAACACTACAGGCGACAAAATTTCTCCGACAATAAAAAGTTGCTTGTTTTTGGAACAAATATTTTGAAGCCATATGTTTAACATAGTGTCGATCGAAAGTAGCAGCAACTTTGACACCTTGTGTAATAGAACTTTTAGAGTTACGATTAGAAAAATGAAAAACAATGACAACAAAGAATAGATATAGCTAAGCATAACTTTTGTTTTACATTTAATGTAAAATTTACAGGTGCCAAGTTTTTTTAATGAGACATGTTCGTTTGTTTACGGTTGCATGTATTTGATGTTTGATGTTTGATTACCAATCCAGGGAACTATCGAATTTTTATATTTTGTCATTAAAGCAGTCAATGATGATTTTTTTTACTAACTCATTTATTTGCACTTCAAAGTACAAAGAGCAAAAAAAGTACAGTATTTTCGGGTATATAGCCCGCGGTTTATACAAGAAAAAAACATTTGTAATAGCCGCTGCGGCTTACACATGGTGCGGGTTATACAAAGATTTTTTCTTTAAAAAAACGGAAATCGTGTGATTTTTCTACAATTTTTAAACCCCAAAAAATTTCAAAAATTGTCGAAATTTATGAATTTTTTTCGCTATGCCGCGAAATTTGTAATGTTGTAATGCCCGTGTTTGTAATGTTTTTGTTACTGTTTAAATGCTATTATTTTTTTTCCCTGGGTTTGGAAGAATTGTTGCAACTATCGCCAAGTATTGCACTAATAGCAATAATAGTAACTTGCAATAATAGCTACCTGGCCTCCGCTTCAAAATAATGTAACCTTTGACCTAACAGGTTTCAGCGACCAATCAGGTGGGTCGGGACAAACGTTGAAAAATTAACACTCATCGTTCGTCTTATTTCCGATTCTGTTCGACTAACAAGCGCTACTACTAAGAAGATATTTTTTTTCATACTTTTACACGTACGATGCCTAAAAGACGTGCAAGTTACACGGCCGCATATAAACTGCAAGCGGTGCAGAACAGCTGTTGCACGAGAATTAGGCATTGATGAGAAAAGTATTCGGCAATGGGCGAAAGATAAAACAATCCTAGAGAAAATGGCGAAGTGCAAAAGATCAAGGAGGAGAAAAGGAGCGCAACAGCCTGATTTAGAAGAAAAACTTCATAAATGGGTTGATTCCCAGAGATTGGAGGGCAAACCAATTTCAATTACCATTATTCGAATGAAAGCCAAAAGTTTTGCAGTAGAGTTAAATTTAGAAGAATTTATGGGAAATGCATTGTGGTGTAACAGATTTATGAGAAGGAAAGGACTATCCATTCGAGTTCGGAAACTATATCCCAAGATCTTCAAAAAGATTGGGAGAGAAGATTGCAATGTTCAAAAATTACGCGGAGAAAATCATCAAATAATATATATTTATGCCTGAAAATATCGTAAATATGGACGAAGTGTCCATGGCTTTTGATATGCCTTCCAGTAGGACCATAAATACTATCGGTAAGTAATGCTTTATACATATTTTATTTCATACAATTAATCTTTTATTTATGAAATTTTTTCAATATAATTTCAACAAATTTTTTTAATTAATTACAAATTTGGCTTGAACTATTTTTCGGAAATAGTGGTAACTGCTACTCATAAATTTACTTTAATGTTATAGAGGGTGAACATTAAGTTAATTATAATATTTGGAATCAGTTGCGTTGAAATCGGAAAGATAGTTGCTGAGTTACGAAAATGGGGCAGTGTTGCCAGTGGGCTACTTTTTTTAAATTAAGATTTCTTGATTGCCACCAGTCTTTTGAGAAAGTAAAATTCGCCTTATTTAATACGATATTAAGTCGAAAAATACAATTTCAAAAAAGTGGTGCCAATCAAGCAATCTAAATTAAAAATAAGTAGCCCACTGGCAACACTGAAATGGGGCATAGTTCGAGTAAAAACTTTGATAGAGGACGAGGGGCTGTTCAAGTACCCTAAGAAAACGCCCCCTGGTGGTGAAACTCCGAACTAAAATCGGTAAGCTCTATCGATGTTGAGTCGAATGAGTCAAACCGCATCGCGATCGGACACATACAAACCCATATAATTTGAAATGAAATAGCAAAATCCTTAGCTTTTTCTTTTTTTTCCTATACTTTTTTTCCTTTAAATTGTTTTTTCAATTTTTATGTTGAGATAATCTTTTGTTGATAGAGTTGTTTTTCATTTATGTTTTAGGCCGAAATGTCTCTTAGTAATGGATTCGATGAAAGCACATCTCACTGAGGACATGAAAAAGTTGTGCAAGAACAACAAATGTTTTCGTGCCATTATACACGGCGGTATGACTAAACTTTTGCAACTACTGGATATAACTGTAAATCGGACATTCAAGTGCAAAATTCGAGGAAAGTGGGAGAAATGGATGACCGAAGAATTAAAAGAAAACACAAAAAGCAGAATAATTAAACGAGCATCATACATTACAGTTTGTGAATGGATTGCTGATTCATGGAAAAATATCTCGGTAAAGACAGTGATCAAGGGATTCAGAAAATCTGGATTACCCCATAAAAAAATGCTGAACCCCAGCGACACAGCTCAGAGGTTTATGATCTTTCTGATGGTGAAGATGATGATGAAGCTGATGACTTGTCTTTAAATAGCGACATAATTGGTTTGTTTATGGCAGACTCGGAAACTTCCAATTTTGAAGAATTTTCAGATTCCAGTGATTAAAATAAATATTTTTCAGCGAATTACTGTGTGCCTTTTTATACAATAGTTTTTTATTGTTTATAGTAATTATTATTTAAAATAACAAAATAATAATAACATATTTTCTAGGTGGTGAAATGCCATTAATGGTTCCAGTTGTATATTACATCACGTTCTCAACGAAAGCAACATAAATTATTAAGTAATAATATTGTAATAGTAATTCTGAGTTACCGCTGTTTAATTACTTATTCAAGATACTTCAATACCATACTTTTTTATTACAAAAAGTTATCTGTTATATAAAAAAAAATCAAATTTTTTGTCTTTGCATAATTCTTGTAGTGATGTCCTTAATTTTTAGCCGAATTGCTGTAGGCATTGTGCATCACAAAAACATTTGGTAAATTTCTGTTGCAAATTATGACTAATGACCTCTAATTTTGAACCCTGATCGAAATATACGTTCGTAGACGGTGTATAGCCCGCGGGCTATACACAGATGCAGCTCTGCGGCTTATACACGAACTTTTTTACTGTACTGCTCGATTTAGGGGTGCGGGCTATACACCCGAAAATACGGTAATTGCACATCTTGTGGTTACTTTATATCTACCAAACATAAATAAGTACAAAAGCAATTGCGAAGGAAGAATCTAGAACATATTTACAAAACAAATAAACATGTCTTATTCGATATTTACATAAAATATATAAAAAGATAAAGAAATAAACACTTGTAAAGTCAAAAAAGTATTTGCAAACTAGCAAGGATTATATACAAAAATAGGAAATATTCAAAATACTGCTAATACTTGGTATGCATACTCTTTGCATGGATAACAATCTATTTAGGCATTGATTCTACTAGTTTTTGATAGGTTTCTAGATCGATTTTTAAACATTCTTCCGTTTGAAATTGCTTAAGATCATCCTTACTTTAATTTTTTTCTTTTTTTTTCTCACTAGCTAATCCAAAAAAATGCCACAAATTTTCAGTATGATTGTAGAGTAGAGGTGTTTTCAGTAGATATTTTACGTTATGTAACAACTATTACCTTGTTATATTGTCGATAGTTTTACGATCGTTGTCGTGTTGAAAATAATATGAATTACCAATTTCTAATTTTAATGCACTATTCTATAAGTGATATCCCTTAATATATTAACATATTGTTTGTCATTCTTATTATCTTCAATAAACTCCATTTCACCGGCGGCCCCATGAAAGTACGTTCATTCCGAAATCATTATACGTCTATTGCGATGTGTAACATTTGGTCTTAAATTTTTGTTTCAAAATTTTGTTGGCATTTGCTAAATCATTTTCTTTCAGTTAGATCCGAAAATATCGAACTTTACATTTTATCTAAACTTTTATGGTTTGTTGACTTAAGCTTTGGCAAACGCAAGTCTTTTCTGGCTATTTTTTACACTAATTTATGGTGTTTTTTGAAGAACTCTTCCACGAATAGTTTCATAATGAAGAATATTTCGAAAAGCTTGAGGTGTTACTATAGTTATTGTTGATGAAACTACACCAGCAGCCAATTTTTGTAATAATGTGCATTTCAGAAATGGTTTTTGATGATTTGGTGAATGATTTGAATGATTTTGATGAATGGTTTTGAATAGTTTTGATGTTTTTTTTAGTCTTTCCTTTAGCTTTCTTAGTCGACAAGAACTCAATTGATTCGCTGTGGAACCAGTATCTTTTTCTTCTTTATTACATAACGAACACAACAAAAGTTAAAATTTAATATTTTACAGATAAATTTAACTTAATCCCCAATTATGTAGAATTACAATCTTTTCTTGCAAAGCCATAGGAAATTAACAATTTTCTAAAGCCATGTCAACTGAAACTGTTAGAATAGTCACTCAAATGATCATGTTACACGGCTTTTTGGGAATGCAGGACTTACATTTGCTGAAAATTTGCATAATGTTACGTTTAACAATGCTTGAGAAAAAAATTCTATGAGTGAAAATGCTTTTTTGGAATGAAAAAATGTTATTATTAAAATGTGTATTTTTATCTTTTAGAGAAAAAATCATTCATGTTTTCATTTATTTAAAAATTAAATAAAGTAACAGTTAAAAGGCCAACTTTTTCGCCACATGTATTTTTGGTGTTTAGTTGTGTTAAATAACTCGTGCGTGCAAACCTTTTTTTTGTCCATTCTATATTGGCTGTCGAACAGACTTGTCACGTAGGCCTTAGAATCTTCCCATCTATATCCTTTACGCGTACCGACTTTGAGAAACTACACTAAAGAAACTCAAAAAAGATTTTTAATATTCTAGAAAATATCACATTATTGAAGTCTAAATTTTAGATACGCATAAAATTCGGAAGTTTTATTTAGTAGGAGTAGTTCCACATAAAGTTAATTTTAAAATATGTTTCTTGAGCTGAATAATTAAACAGACATTAAACGTTTCTGCGTTACTTTATTTAATATTTATGTCTCTAAAAGATGAGAATTTTTATAATTAAGTTTTGAAGTTAATCTGAATAAATTGGTGCACACAAGGCCGCAAAATTATGGCAAAACGAAATCCTAATTGCAACTTCTTCTTTTGATATTGCCTTAAATAACTGCTTCGTACCTTAATTAAAACAAACGGTATTATGTTGTGTAAGAAAAACGTATTCTGTTTTTATTAGATGATTTAAAAATTACATTTCAAAAGCTCATCTTAATTAGTTTTTGAATATATATTTCTTAATATGGTCTCTATACATAGCTACCAACTTTTATGCTTTTTTTAAGTAAAATAAACATGCTAGAACCAGAAACTTTATTTAATAAAATGTGTTTTGTTTCTATGTGCAACGCATTTGATATCATTTATTAAGTAAAATGTTTCGTTTGAAAAATATTTATTTGACTTGAAAAAAAGCGTAAAGATGCATTTGCATTTAGAAATCATTTAAAAGGTAACACCACTTTGAGCGGTTCAAAATTAATAAAAATGATAGAATATGATTTTTGTGAGTATAAAATGTATTTTATGCGACTAGAAGAAAATTTCGAAATTTATTTATAGTATTATATGAAAAGCTTGAAATTGTAACATAAAATATGTTAAAAATGACATAGCTAAAGTTCATTTTAATTTGTTTTTGAATATATATATTTCTTAATATAATCTTTATTCGTAGCTGTCAAGTTTAATGCATTTATAGAGTCAAATAAACAGGCCAGAGCCAGAAAAAATATTTAATAAAATGTATTTTGTTTCTATGTGGCATGTATTTCACTTCATTTATTAAGTAAACTTTCAGTTTTCTAAAGTATTTATTTGACTTGAAAAAAAGCGTAAAGGTTGACAGCTATGCATTCGCATTTAGAATTTTTTTAAAAGGTAACATAACTTTGACCAGTTCAAAATTAATAAAAGTTATACAATATGATTTTCGTGTAACTAAACAGTATTGCAGGCGAGAAGAAGAAAATTTAAAAATTTAATTAGAGTCTTATAGGTCTTATTATTCACAAGACTTAGCTCCTTCGTACTGCAACTTATTTCGACCGATGCAGCATGGAATGTCAGAAATAACACTTTAATTCTTTCGAAAATATCAAAAATTGGGTCGATTCATGGATTCTTTCAAAAGATGAGTTGGTTTTTTGACCCGGAATTCATTTCTTGCCAGAAAGATGGGAAAAGTCATCAATAACGATGGACAGTACTTTGATTATTAATGTCATTTATTTTCTTATGAAAATAAACACTCAAAGTTTACAAAAAAATCGACATTATGAACCGGAACATTTATTATAAACATATTATCAACGACCGAATATAAATGTAAATTCTTCGCTTTTAAATGTTGTAACAAAACTACAGGTATACCTGGGTAAATAATTCACTATTCCCTAATGACACCCAACAAAACTTTTTAAATGTCCAAAAGCATAACACACGATAAAATACTAAATATATTTATACGCATGTAAAATTCAGACATTCTATTTAGCAGTAAAATATTCCGCAAATCAAACACACTCAGAGATAATACACTTCATTAATTGCTAATAGGTGTGTAAAAGCCATAAAAACAGTACAAAAGTTTTATATATAAACTAGCTACATGTTTCTGCTCTAACGAAGCGTTTTTTAAGACAAATTAGAATTTTCTAGACTTGCATGATTTATAATGCAATGATTTGAAACATCATCATCCCTGTTTTTCACATTCTCTCTCAGATTACTAATGTTGTTTTATATAATTACTACTTTGATATTTATTACTATACTCGGAACTATGGAGTAACTCAACGCATAATTTTCGTAAGTTCATACAGCATCATTTTATTTATATGTGAATATATACCACTTACTTTTATATACAATTATATACAGTCAATTTATATATATATATAAACTTTTTTACTGTTTTATGTTTTTTTAACAACTTTTAGTAATTATTGAACTGTAAAATATTTCTCATAAAGTTAATTTTAAAATGTTATCTTGCGCTGAAAGATTAAACACCTATTAAACCTTTCTACCTTACTTTCTTTAACATTTATCTCTTTAAAAGTTGGGTTTTCTTTATAATTAAGTTTTGAACTTAATCGGGATAAATTGCTGCCCACAAGACCACAAAATTAAGGTAAATTGCTCGACTTCTTCTTTTGACATTGCCTTATTAACTAATAGTATGCATTTTAAAGAAAATAAATGGCATTATATTGGTTATGAAAAGCCTACACTTTTTAATGTATGGTTTGGTAAATATTTGATTTTGATTTCTGAATTTTGTTTCTGTATGCATACTTCCACTTTAAAAAGTTTTAAACCCTTTTTTGTATATTATTGAATAGATTAAGTACATCCAGACGTTTTTTCATTTATTTGGCCTTTTTTGTCTATTTAAATTTTTTCACGTGTTTCATCTGTTGCTCTTTGTTTTTTTTATTTAAGTCAATCGAGTAATTCAAAAATAATTAATGAATATTTTTTCTATTAATAAAGTTATCTTGGATGTTATAAATATCACAATGACAAATATAGATTTTATAATGTGGTTAAACACAGACAGAATCTAAAATGTCGGCCAAAATAAAAGTTCATATCAGGTATATGAAAACAAACAAAACTGACACATGAACATAGCAAATCATTTAATTATCAAAAATACAATTTTTTTTCATTTAAGATTAAACCTGGTTTTGTTTCAGAATTGTAACGATAATGAAGACGATTCGAAAGAGAATGATCTCTTTAGATTCTTATGAAATAGGATGATACCACGAGAAGTACTGGGCATACACAGTAAGTCAGTGTTCAGAATCTCTTTTGTTTTGCTTGGCCGTGTAGAATGGCCACTTTCAGTTTTTATCAGGACGTTATTAATTTTTGATCAAGCAAAGTAAGTTTATCAAAAAATTCGTGAATATATTTTAATTAATCTTAAAATTAGAAATGAATATTCAGGTTCAGTTTCAATGAAGCTTTGTGTTTTCCTGACTAAATAAGTAATTTACGACCATATATATATATTTAATTTTATTTTGTTTTATGTACCTGAATCGCGCTGTCATTTTTTAAGCAATACCGGGCATGTTTCGTAATGTACTTCACAATATGTACTGTGTTACTGATCCAGTTACTATGTACAGGGCGATTCCAATTAAGGTGTTCCTGTTTGGAACGCTGGAGACACAACTTGTTTGGAGACGCAATCAATGTGCGCAACGCCTAAATATCTGGACAGCATACATTTAATATAATGATATGGTAATTAGTAATGCAAATAAAAAAAATTATTTAAAAATGGACAATAATTGAAAAGGTTACACTATGAGCATTGTCATGTAATAAATCTGAAACTGTTGATCCAATGAAGCAAATCACACAAACTGTCATCATATAAATTTATTAATTCATATCTTTTAGACACAAACTCTTGAACACGAGAGTTGTGTATAACACCATCAGCAAAACCCCGTGACAATCATAACATTAGGAGCCTACATCAGTCATGCGAAAAAACGCGCAGGCTAATGTTAAGTCTATGGGAAGGTCCTTGGCAGATTTCTCGCTCGCATTTTATTATTTTTAAATGATTTTTTTTGCATAGGATAGCTGAGGTTGATCTCTAACGTTGTTAGTTTTTACTTTTTCGATTTTGGTTCCAGTTTTTTATATAAGGGTACTTTCCATTTCAGAACCGGTTCCAACCGGTACCAAAATTGAAAATATCCGCTTATAAAAAAACTGTAACCAAAATCAAAAAGGCAAAAAATAACACCGTTAGAGATCCACCTCAGCTATCCTATGCAAAAAAAATCATTTACAAATATTAAAATTCGAGCGAGAAATCTGCCAAGACCCTTCCCATAGACTTAACATTAGCTTGAGCGTTTCTTCGCGTGACTAGCGTAGGCCCTTCAAAGTGGTCTCACTGTGTTCATCATGCGCATTGTGCTGCAGGGACAACAGATAATATGATATCACAGCATGATCCACACAAGCATTAACTGATTAGTAGACATTTATATACACTTTGAAAAAATATATAAATTAGAATTATTTTTCAAAACAATTATTAATTGTAACATATGCTTTTTAAAAACAGAAATCGATTTCTAGAAGCCTTAAATATACAAATCCGAAATTAAAGCTGACTCTACTAAGTAGTTTTTGTGTCATGCTTAAAAAAACTCTCCGCATTGTAATTTGTTTTGCAATAACTAAAGATAGTGTTAACATTAATAGTTCTAAATTGTAAATCTGCATAATTCTTAAACAAATTGCACTAATGACTAGCCGTTTAATACTCCTCGGTGCAATTTACTGGAGAATACAAATATGATTCCAAAATAAGGTGTTGGTATTGAAAAACTTCAAGTTTGGTACAAATTTTACATGTAGACAACTACCTAAGAAAATCAATATAGGATTAACTAGTAGACGTTATTACTAATCGATTGGTACCAGTCACTGTTTTATACGATGATTTGTGGTAGAGTTAGTACGATTTATTATCTTTTCTTTTTCGTTCTTGAAGTCTATACAATGATATGTAATATTAAAAAGCACTATAGTTATTCTACATCTAATATAATCACGGTAACATATTCAGAGAAGTTTTTTCCGAGATTATCAGTAATTAATCTTCATTTAAAAAAATAAATCTTTATAAAATTCTTAAATATTAAAAAAAAAATATATATATTTATAGCATTTTCCTTAAAAGTAACTCTCCATTACAATGATGTTTGTACTGAGATTCACATTACTGTGAATTTTTCAGAGCCCTACAATTAAAAGAACGGTGTAAAAATTTAAAGATAGTTTAAAACATTTACTGCTTATATAAAGAAGTTTTTTTCTCTTTGCATACATTTACCACTATCTATTTTTTAGAAACACATTAAAAAACCTTTTAATCCTTGTAATTTAGGAAGACAAGTTTAAAAAGTTCAAAGCTGTTATCGGTTCAGATATCTTTTAAATGATGGTAATTCAATTCGAGAATACAAAATTTATATTTACTATTTAAATGTTCTATAAATATTTATTATACATTATTGATTGCTATAAATATACAGTAACGAGTCCTTTAATCAATGCAAGTCACATTATATAGAGTTTAAATAATTTATTATTTGAAATAGTTTTTAGACAATCTTACATAATTTTGACTAAATAAAATTTATATTCAAATATAAAAAGAATGTTCTTTAACATATGTGTACAATATAACAAAGATGAATAATTTTTGTCATTATATAATGTACGATTGAAAATGTAACATCTTGTAAAAGACATTAACTTAGCGCATTTCGTTAAAAAGTAATTTAGATAACTCTTTTAGGATTTATTTCAGCATTGTCACATTGAAAATTTTCAAATGTTAAATCTTTAAAAAATTCATTGTTAAGGTATATATACATATATATATATATATATATATACAAATTTAAAAGCATTCAAAATATTATTGATATGAAATCAATGGATGGCATTTATCATCTAAAATAAAAATAAGGGAATCATTAAATTATGAATACTGCTATTGTTTTAATACGAATAAAAATATCCCCTCTGACATATAAGGAAATATTCTCATAAAGAAATAGGTATTTCTTGTACAAATTACCTATTTGTATTTTATTGGGATCAGAGATATTAAGTAATCTCGTCTCGCCAAACTGTCGAATTTTTTGTTTATTACCAAGCATGCGTTGCTCATTGTATTATATTTCAATATCACTTACATTGGATCCATTTCTTTAGCACGCTGAAAATTGCATCCAATATATATGGAACTTACAGAATCACTTTAAAAATTGTCAAATTAGCTGAAACGGAAAAGTTTTTTTACTGTCCTAAAATTCAGAGTGTCTCATAATGATGGGTTCACTGCATGATAAAAAATGATGCAGGAAAATAAAAATCTTATTACCAGGTTTTACTTACACGCCAGAATACTCATAATT
Organism: Maratus michaelseni; assembly: GCA_963931845.1. NCBI lineage: Eukaryota > Metazoa > Arthropoda > Arachnida > Araneae > Salticidae > Maratus > Maratus michaelseni. The sequence continues at coordinate 343,169,851 of OZ007588.1, read as the reverse complement.
AACATATATCGTTTAATCTTTAAATTGACTTCATGCTAAAGTTATTAAGTTATGATAAAGCTCCATGCTTACATCTGTCTTATGATGTAACAATCTTTAATGCATATAATAAATATAATAACTTATTTTTCAACAAATGAAGTAATAATGACTAACTAATGAATAATTTTTCAGAATCTTAATTCAACTAAAACCTAATGCGTAAAACAACGTTGATTAAAAATTTGGAAGTTTATAATATTTATTTATATAGAATAGTACACAGAAATGAATAAACAATAGATTATCCTCCACAAGTACAAGAAAAGTAAAATAATGCTTTCTCACCATAATCGGGGTGTTTTATCATAAATGACACCATCTTTTTCCGGCGATTGAAAGCAATAAGCAGCTGCGTCGCTAAGAAATTGAAAATATGCTTGACAGTTAGATGTTATGTCTATTCGATCATTAAATGTTTCTGACAGAAATATTTTCTGAATGAATATATAACTTAAAATTATACGTTTGACATTCATTATATGGGAGACAAATATGAAAATTGATTAAATTTCTGTAATCTCTGATGCTAACATAAAATGCTTGGCATATAACTGGGAGTTATTTAACTGTTGCAAGACTAATCATGGTGCCCGAACCGTACAGATATATCCCGGCAGATTAAATTTGATCTGAAAGATTAGATCGGAGGTTAAAGCATAAATTACATGTTTGTTTGAGCGCTGCAAATAATCCGGCATATTACGTCCTTTCCCCGAATTACTACGGAACGAGGTTTATTTTGGGCGTAAAGTTCACATACATTCTAAAGTGGTACATGCTGTAAATATATAAACTTTTGTGTCGTAAAAGAGAGTTTACTTACAACAAATTTGTTTTTTATTCAGAAGATATTTAGAGTTAAGCTTTGTGGAATGAATCAAGCAAAAAGTATACATATTTTTAAAGTGGTATCATTTTTAATATGTAATTATCAGTAGAGGATGTAATAAGAAATTATTTTAAAGTAAATTTTAAAGTAGGAAATTTATTAGACATTTATTACTAATGTTAAGGTACCATAAAAAGGGGGGTATGCTTTTTTTGCTGTAATTTACAATGCCATAAAAACACAAACAGACCTGAAGTATCCCTTATCATTATTGAAATAAGGATGGAATTTCAATATTTTAACACAAAGTATAATATTTTTCGTCATTAAGAATGATATATTCTATTGTTTATAAATATTCTAGTTAATAAATGATCTCATGATATTTATCTTTTTTTTTTTGGTAACTTTGGCAGTTTTTCTTGCATGGTTTTTTTATGAATATATTTGACTTGTACATACTCTTTGTGTTTTTTCGAGCAGGGATCAACAAATGCGGTCACCCGGTCACCAAAGGCAACCAAAATATTTAAACTGGCGATTACATTTTTACTACCTCACCTTTTTTTTAAATTTTAATATTAATATAATAAAAGTCTTCATAAAAATTGTTATGACAGTAACCATGTCAGAAAAAATGTTTGTAATAAAACCTCTTATCTAAGATAAAATTCTCTAAAGTTGACATTTCAAGGATACTCTTCATTGTTTTGGCTAAGTAATGTCTTTCAAAGTAATTTTCTCAAAAAAAAAAAATTAGTTAAGAGCAATTGTTTTTTTTATGATTTACATACTGTATTCATACAGATTTTAAATATAAATTTAGATTTTTTTTATATGTATAATTTTTATTAAAAAACTTTGTTTATCTTTCAAAATTATTTTATTAACTTGGTTGAAGAGTTAAGGCAATTCAAGATTATATTATTACTATACTCGTGATTATTCTTTCTCAATCAATTGATTACAAATTGTGCTTTCTTAAAATCCGTGATTAAATTGAAATAAACAAGAACGAAAAATCATGCGTCAAGCATAGATTATGTAACACTTTCCAACGCTTCCAAAATAATTTTACAAAACATTACCGTTTAATGAGCTGAAAGATAACATCTAAGTAAACAATTTGAAAAACGCATAACATATTTAAAAACGTAATTTCAGGAATTTCCAACATATACTTCCAACATATACAATATTCGGATAAATATCCGAATACTTTTATTCAGCCCTGTATATGATCTATAGATTTGTATATATACTACATAGAATGCTAAATTTTAGTTTAGTTAGGAAACGCGCAGCACAGTTTAAAATTCTCCATCTGGAGTTTCATTCAGTAAACAGAAATGTGTTCGCGAACTTTTGTGCTGTCCTGTATATGATCTGCAGAATTTATACACACCAAGTACTAGACAAAAAGTGAGTTAAATTTAAAATCGCGTTCAGCAACTTAAAACGCACTTCCAGGAATTATTGTTAACAGACAGTAGAGAATTTTTTTGTGTGTCCCTGTAAATGAACGATGACTGCTATACACGCAATATTCTGTAATAAGCCTCTTGTAATGCACTTTAGGGATACATATAAGTTTCAATGTGTTTAAAATAGTGAAACATTATTTAATTAAACCGCAAACGATTTTTCTCCATAGACGTAATATAACGAAATTCTTTTGACTGTCCCTGTAAAGTAACTATAAGTGCTATGCACACCCTATTCCATATTAAGCTTCTTGTAATGCACCTTCGTGATATATATCAATTACAATGTGTTTGGAATTGTGTAACATCACTAAAATAAACCGCAAATGATTTTTCCCCATAGACCGTAATGACACGGAATTCTTTTGAGTGTCCTTGTAAAAAACTATAAGTGCTACACACTTCAGTTGAAATAGGGAACATGCTATAGATAACGACAATAACATATAAAAATTGCAGGGCTATCCGAGCATATTTACGGGAGTTAGAGCACGGACAGACGGCAGACGGCAGACAAACCGAAGTCATAAACACTTTTCAACTAGGTTGGAAAGTGTTAAAAAAAGAAGAAAAAAGTGACAACAGCGTGTCGATATATGTGTGTATGAGAGTTGGGGTATGTTTTAGAGGCTACTAAATATTTTTGTTGGTTACCAAAATTAAAAAAAATTTAGAGCTCTGTTTCGGAGCATAAACTTTTTGATAGAAATATTTTCAGAATAAATACGTGATTTAAAATATATGTTTGACTATGAAATATTATACTAGACCAAATAATAAAATTTATTAATTTCTCTAATCTCCAATGCTAACATTCAATACTTGTTAGAGAAGTAGGAGTAATTTAGCTGTTACAAAATTAATCTTGTCGCTTGAACCGTTCAGATATATCCTAGCAGATTAAATTTGATCTGAAAGATTAGGTCGGAGGTTAAGGCATAAATTACATGTTTGTTTGAGCGCTGCAAATAATCCAGAAAGTTATGTCTTTTGTCCGAATTACAAGTGAATAATGTTTATTTTGAGCGTAAAGCTTCCGTACTGTCTGAAGTGGAGCCCAGGCTATAAGTAAAGTAAGTCTATTTTCTATAATTAAAGAAATATAAACTTTTGCGTTGTAATAAAGCCTTTTTGCAACAAAGTTGCTTTTTATTCATAAAGTATTAGGAGTTCAATTTTATGGAATGTATCAGAAAGAAGGTGGACGCATTTTAAGTTTTAAAATAAAAGTTTCAAAGTATCTGTCTATTGAAAAGTTTTTTATATAAATGCATTAAATACAGAAAGTTTTTGTACATAAATAATCACATAAAAGTATTAATTAGTACGTTTTGGGTTTTGTAAATTACGCAAATATACAGTGACAAAAAACAGCCCTAAACTACATCATGAAACAAAAAAATGGTTTACTATTTGTTAACCTTTCATAATCTATAAAAATAGTTCAAATGCCAGACATAATTTTATACAGCATAAATTAGTTATAATATATGAAAATAAAAAAACCTACATTTCGCAAATGTAAACTTTTTAAAGTAGTGTATTTTTGGTATATTTTGTATGGAAACAAATGCATTAATGGAATTTCATATTGTCTGCGTGAATTCCTGCAATAAAAAGGAAAATTTCCCATGTCAATATTTTTCTCGCTCCAAAAAATGTTTTCTTGAACATAATATGTCATATGGTTCACTGCACTAATGTCAGAAAAACCGACAAAAATTTGAAAGAAATGGCACGTCTAACATTCAAGAAATAGCGAAAAACGAATATTTTCGTAACTCAAAATTGATTTTTAATGTGGTTATTTTTCCACTAATAAAATAAATATGCCAGTTTTTTTAAACAATCAATAAAACGTTTTTCTACATATGTGTAAAAAAATATATATATGACATTTTCTGCATAAAAATTCCCATCAATGTGGAAAACGTGCATACTATTAACAAATAAATGAATAATATTTCTGTAGGTTTTTTCTATACTAATATTATAAAGAACTAACGTTTGTTTGTTTATTTATGTGTTTGTTTACAGAAGATAATCCCTGGAACTACCGATGCAATTATAAAATAATGATTGAAAATGCTGGTGACCGTCTCCGCTTTAACGTAGGCTATAATTTATGTCGGTACAACAACTGCTAATGGCTTCAGGCACAAAACACGTTCTAAAATTGCAATAATGTAATATTTTTGTGGCTTAAAACTTTAAATTCGGCGTGGCGGTTACTTTTAAGCTGTAAATAGTCGCTATGCACGGTTTCTAAACAGTTAGAAATTTAAAAGGGTGAAAGAAGCAGTAAACGTTCTAAAGATGTTCTAAACTACAAGTTATTTGGAACTGTTTGGATTAGAAACTTGAAGTTTGACATGGTTGTTAGTTTTAAGATGTATATGCTTGCACAGAACAATTACTAAAAATCTCAAAATTTAAATGGGTGTAGGAGCAAAAATCGTTCTAAAATCGCGATTTCTGTTATACCGTTCGGGATAGTGACCTGAATTTTGGCATGGTGATTTGTGACAACCTCATTAGGACCGTCACAAGGTAATGGAGACATACTAAAGTTTAAGGTGTAAAACCCTATTTATTGAAACTAAAGTAGGGAAAGACTGCAGTGAAACTTCGGAACTTTAAACTACGCTACTTCGAACTTAATTCATTTCAATCTTCCAATTAACTCTGAAAATATGAAAATGCAAACTACTAAATCTAAATCTAACTTAAGGGTGGAATGCTGGGAGGTCATACTATATCCAATATGGTTTACAATGTCAAACAAATACTATCTCAGAAAATAATTTTTTAGCACACAAATTCCAAACTTACGTAAATTGTCACTAAATATTAGCAACTCGTGGTTGCCGCAAAGACTTTATTAATCTATAACGAAATAATCTCTGACCAAAAATAGCGGACTCTCTAGGTTAAAACACAGCAGTTATATGCTGGGCAAGTGGCAAGCTTCAAATCTCAAGAAGCGAGAATTCCAGTTATGTTTACCTCGACTACCTCGCAGGAGTTGACTCAATGTCTGCTCTAACAAAATTTAAATCTTACTGTTATACCACGCAGATTGACCAGCATGTCCTAATTAAGATAAAACTACAGCGAAAACCCCGAATTACTGATTCCGAGAAGCCCAAACTCACTTGAGAAAATTAGAGAAAAATAACAGATTGATGTCGCTTTCATGCACATATGTTAGCATTAGACACAACGCTCGCACTCAAAAAATTAGACAACCTTTCTAATGAGTAGCTAGCTCTTGCAATAGGTTACTTTTAAGATATAAATGTTCGCGAAGAACTATTTTTAAAAGATCGAAAATTTAAAAGGGTGCAGGAACAAAAAAAAAAATCGTTCTATTGTTTTGTCTGGAACATTCGTGCCGTTAGGGAAAATTTATTCGTACCGAAAATTCCATTCATTTAAATATTAGACATTAATTCCGATAGCTAACGTCTAATAAGTAACGGGCAGAATTATCTGATAGGAATTAATTTTCCCAAACGGCACAAATGTTCCGGACAAAAAAATCGAACTTTTTTCTGGACAACCCAATACAATTGCGATTTCTGTAACACTATTGGGGCTAAAAGTGTTAAATTTGGCATGGTAGTTACTTTTAAGGTGTAAATGTTCCCAATAACAGATTTATAAAAATCTCGAAATTTAAAAGAGCGAAATGAGCGGTAAATGTTCTAAAAACGTTCTATATTACGATTAATTTTGAACCGCGAAGACTAGAAATTTGAAACGTGACATGACTTATTTTTAAGATGTAAATTCTCTCAACAGAACAATTAAAAAAATTCCAAATGTAAAAGAGCGCAGGAACAAAAAACTTTCAAAAATTGCGATTTCCGTGATACTGCTGGAGCTAAAAACTTTAAACTTTGAATGGTGACTACTTTTAAGATGTAAATGCTCTCTAAGAACTTTTTCTAAAAATTTCGAAATTTAAGAAGATGAAATTAGCGGAAAACTTTCTAAAAACGCTTTAAATTTATGATTTAATTGGAATTGGTATGGGTAGCAACTTGATATGTATAATAAAGATAGATTTATTTTCCCACAAAACAACCGAAATACCTCATATGTAATTTAAAAGCAACAGAACGGGTTTCCACGCAGTTAGTATAATATATTTACCTAAACATTCTATATTCTCATAACTTAATAGAAGTTCGTAAGTTCAATGAAGTAAAATATAATCTCATTTTAAGCAATGTGGTATCCTAATAATAAAAAAAAATCCTTCATTATTAGAAGTGCCCATAACTAATGCAATTTTTTGTGAAATCTATGTTTAATGTATCTTTTAAAGCAATATTTTTTTAAATAAAAAATCTTAGTCACTGAAGGTTTATATGAAACTCCCGATGCATTTATCAAGCTTTCTCTTTCAGTTTGTGTAATCCTAAAAATGTGCGCTAAAATTGGAAGCGACATTAATTATGGGCACTCATTACTTTCCTAAAACCTCTAAGATTTATCCAAAAAACAAAAAAAACTGATATATAACAAAAGTTGAATGGTTTGTTTAATGCTTACATGAATATTTTGAGCTGAGCTTTTTTCAACTAATGATATATTTATATCTATTCGTATCTATAATGCAAATATTTCATTTAAAATTGGCTAAAATAGGTGGATATTTCTGTTTTTAACAAATTTTCAATTAAGGGTCCTCTTTCCTCACGCGAAAACAAAAACTCGCTAATGTTAATCATATGAAACAGTTATTTTACAATATCTCGTTTGGATTTCAATATTTTTAAATATTTTTTTTTTTTTTTTTTTTTTTTTTTTTGCATTGGATAGCTGAGATCGATCTCTACAGCGCCTCTTTTTCAGTTTTTCGATTTCCTTTGTTGATTTTTTTTTTACGAAGATACTTTTACTTTCGCACATAGGATTAACATTAGCGAACGGGTATTTTTGCGTGAGTGGAGTGGAGCCTTAGCATAAACGTACCAGATATTTTATTAAGTTATAGTAAAAAAAATACACTGCTTAAAAAATTAGGGAAGCAAACAAAGCAATGAAGAGAACCGTGTGAGACAGCCATGCAGAATTATATTTATTTATATATATATATTTTTAAAATTATGTGAATGTAAGACTGACACGTCTTCAGAAACCTGCTGTGGATAGCTTCTGACTGCTGTGGTTGCTTATGGTGGGACGGCTTAGTTTATATTTTAACGCCTTTTCCAGCCACAGAAGAAGAAAAAGGCAATATTTTGACCTGGTTGTTTGAATATATTTAAATTTTGGAGTTAATTGTTTCTAGTTTGTTTATTAATATTGTTTATTAATATACGCCTACTTTTAAGTCTTTACATTTGGTGATTCATGATTTTGCCATAATATATTTTGTTGCATTAATGTGTGCTTCTTTTCTGCCTATCTTGCAATGATTTTCATAATTTTACAAAAAAAAAAAAAATATATATATATTTGTATTTAATTGACATGAAATTACATATGTAAAACGAATGGGAAAAATATAGATGTAAAGGAAGTAAATTGATATTTTTGAAGTAAACTATAAGCGAAAATCATTACTCATATTTACGATAATAGAAATTTCATTAAAGATGAACATAGTTAAAATCTCAAATAAGCTAGAAAAGATTGAAGATAACAAGACTGAATGTTAGAAAATATTGAAGATAATAAGACTGAAAGCTAGAAAATACTGAAGGTAATGAGACTGAAAGCTAGAAAAGATTAAAGGTAAGTAAATACAAGAAAAAAAAATAATAATGCTTTAATACAAACAAGTGGAGATTAAAGGCTCCACAAAGAGTGGGGATTAAGAATCTAAAAGTACGAAACTATGAATGCGATGTGGATATCTCAGGAGAGCTTCAAAAACACGATTTATAGTGAAATGTATGTTATTTTTTGTATAGTGTCGACAAAAGTCCACTTAATGATAATAATACAAGCTTCCAATATCATATCAAAAATAAAAAAAATTCGAAAGAAACGACCATAAAGTTGAATGGGGAATTACAGAAAAACTAAAGACAAAAATGGACAACATTACTGATTAAAAATTAAAACAGCTTACCAACATCTGAATCAGCATCATAATTGAAAAACGTTGTGTGGAAAGATAACTATGTGACAATAAGGTGGAATGATTCATTATTTAGGAGGAGACGAATGACTCTATAGCTATATTATAAAGCGAAACATGTCTGTAAGTAATGCTGAAGTCACATTGATAGTTACAACACCTGACCACTTTCGCTTTTACTGCAATGTTTTTGACTTCTAAACATCGCACATTTTCCATTTTTATCCCCTCGAATAGGGGAAAAAATGTCTTTTCAAATGCAATGTATTTGAAAACTATCTCAATTTACTTCCTTTTTAATGGTTTTCAAAATAATGTTAGAGCATGTTGTTTAAAAGGCCATCTATATTGCGTGCAGCCCGATTACGAAAGATGAACCAACTTGAACGTAAAACAATATAAATAGTTCAGCACTTGTTTACGGCTAATATTCCAATAACGAAATTAAAATTTCATCAATAAATAAATAAATAAAACAATAAAATTTCGTACTTTTCCGTTATACGGACACTATGCCAAAATGTATGCTAATGCATACAGTATGTAAATGTATGTATGTATGTAAATGTATGTAAATGTATGTGTGTAAATGTATGCTTGGCGGCAATGGTGTCCGTATAGCGGAAAAGTACCATAAAATAATATAAATGAAGCACAAATTTAGCAAACATGCTATTGAACTACGTACTTAAACCTCTGAAATTATCAGAATCTAAAAGGCTGCTATAAATAGCGAAATCTTTGGCGATTTCTTTGTCTATTAACCTCCGACGAAACTTCATTTGAATACATTATTGATATTTTTCATAAAAATGCTTTATGATGTTGCCATTGTGAAATCTAACAAAATATTAAATATAAAAAATCTATTAGTTTAAAATAAATAAATAAATAAGTAAAAATAAATAAATTATCTATGTTATGTAACTCGTTGAGACCGGGTTGGATTCCATTGTATATTGAATAATATTGCAGAACCTAACCTTCTTTTAAGATTGCAACTGAAACATTAATGAATAAAAAATGTGCAAGTATAAAGCTTTTTCAACTGAACTGCCTCCACTTAATTATCTTTAAAAGACGATAATTCCTACCAATTAGGCATCCGACTTTTTGTCAATTGAAATTTCAAAGCAAAAGAATTAAAATTAGGAGAGTAATGAAACGTAAAAACAGACGGAAAAGAAACAAGATAAAAGTAAGTTTATTTGTCCTTTTTTAAAATCCGGATTTATTTAAGTACGTTGAGCTTTGAAAGATTAAAAAATTCTCATTAATTTTAAGCACGCAACGAGATAACTTTTCATTTTCATTCAATGTGTTTTTCTCTGATAACAATCTCGTTTTTAAAACATACCATGCTGAGAAAATTTTAAAGATTCAAAATGTTCTCTTTGTCTATCAGCATGTTGTGACTTCGGAAATCTACAGACATTTCGCATTAATATTAATTACACAAAGAAATTACTTTTCGTTTCAAATATTTTTGAATTGATTAAAAAAATCTATTTTTTAATATATAACATGTCGAAAAACCTCCGTGTTTTCAAATTTTCTTCATATCGATGATTATTCCATAACTTTATAAATTAACGAAGAAATTTGTCACTAATTATATGTACTCAATATTACTTTAATTTTAATTACTATTAGTTGATAAGAATAGAATTTTGAATATATAATTATGTCTACATAATCATATAATATCAAATCACTAATTATTATTAAAATATATATATAAATGCTTAAGTGATACAAACAGAACGCAAAAAGACATAAAGACTTTTTAATATAATGATCGACAAGTTTCGAAAGCACAAATGGCATCATTATCAAGATCTACAACGATAAAACAAACTATTCTCGCAAAATTTTGAAAATAAACTTGAAAAATATAAACAACGAGATCATATATGAAATAAAAACAGGTGCTTAAAATAGTCAACTATAAACGTGAAAATTAATATTTTCTTAATGCTTTTTTTAAATTGAAAAATAGCTTGCGCCAAATTTTAGGTAATTTAAGAGAGGTTGATTCATTGCATATGTTCTCGTTACGCATATAGGTTTCTATTGATTCACGGATAATATATGGGAAATAAAGTCTTGATGGATAAATAATTTTACTTTTTTTAAAATCAATTTTTTAAAGCCTTGGTCCTATGTAGTCTTGCCAGTGCTGTAGTACTTTTGTCATATTTGGTATCTACAATATGCTCTTTTAATCTTGTCTTAAATTTTCTAGTTGTCATTCCTATATAACATCGCATTGTTCCATCTGCTCTGGTAAACGTGATTTCATAAATACCTGATTGTTGATAGGTTTCTATTGGGTCTATTTTCTTACAAACTACGCTTTTTTAATTTTATGGATGGTTTTGCGATAAGGCATATATCTAAGCCATTTTCTAAGTTTATATTTCAATCTTTCAAAGAACCCATAGAAATATAGTAAAGTAGATAACTTTCAATTTTGTTTATTGAAGTTTTTTTTTCTCCTTCTTCTCCATGCTGGTAATTACTTTATTAATAGTGCTTTCTTCATATCCGTTGTTTCTTGCAATTTCACTGTATTTTATTTATTTTATTGATTAAATGAACTGAAGTACAGAAAGTAAACACTATCTTAATAATCTGCCTAAACGCAGAAACTTTCTATGAAAAAGTGCTTGAGCATTACGTGGGATATTTATACTTTAAAAATTTATTTTAAAAAAAGTCCTTCCGGCCTGTACCGGGAGGAAAAGGTAGCTTTCCTATATCTTCGTTTTAAAATTTTAGCTAATGTTGCACGAAAACAGCAAGTTAAAATGCAAAGAAATGTTTACAAAAGATTCGTTAATACTGAATTTGAATAAGAAATTCGCCAAATTATTGAGCCAAATTGGCTTGATTGCCAAATTGGCTTCATTTATAAGACTTATTTTGGTCGCCAAATTTGGCGATATTTCGCCAAATGTCGCCAATTTTGCCAATTTTGCAATTTTGTCGCCAATGTCGCCAATTTTGGCGCTAACGGATAGGAATATATAGTTTTATGCGTATGATTGGGAAAATTATTACAACAATGAAAGAAAATAATTTGCGAGTAATCGCGTTAATGTGCTGTTTTGTTTCGAAATGTCAGCCCCCGTAGAATTTCAAACTACTCTATCTCAGTCATTTTTTAAGATAGAGGTAAACCAAAAAATGCTCTGGAATCCTTGTATCAAGGCCTAACACGTAATTAAAAAATAAATTTGAATTTTTAACTTTTTTGTATATTTATTTTAGTTTTAAATTTTTAAATGGCCGCCATCTTGAAACAAAATGGCGGACCAAGCTGGCCAACGAACTCGGTCGAGACATTGGTTAGCTTAATACACACAATTAGTTTCATCAAAATCGATTTATAAATACGAGCGTTATCGTATGACATAGGTCAGATATATATATGGATATATATATATATATATATAAATCAACATTTGAATGGAGGGTGGTTTTGGGGTCTGGGGGTCATGATCGGTGAAAATATATCGAAATTTTCCGGAATTGCTTTCCTCGGAACGGCTGCAATAGGTAGCTTTATACTTTTTTGTATTGAAAGCTACCTAATAGTAAAATCCACTCCAGTAAATTAAAGACAAAATTGATTCCAGAAAATTAAAGACAAAACCTCTCATTAATTTTGAGTAATTATGCAATGAGATTTCTTTTCATTTTCATTAAATTCTTTTTGATAAAAATTTAGTTTTTGCATGCATAACATACCGAGAAAACTGCAATGCTTAAAAAATTATCTCTGTCTATAACAGTCGAGTTCGAAAAATTCCAGACAGTTCGATACTGTTTCAAAAGCACAAGTCAGGATAGGTTTGAAAGGGAGATCCTTTATAACTGTAGAAATTATTTTCTACTTTAAATCATTGTTTTATATGTAAAATATGGATTGAGTGAAGTTTTAGAGAAGAAGCAGTTCTGCTCGATGGTCGATCTGTTTTTTTATTCGATATTTATTTCATCTGAATAAATATAGAATAAAATAAAATTTGAAAACTAATATAAAGTTTTTGAGTTTTTTTTTTAGTTCAGATAAAATTCATAAAACTAAGTATAGTTGTTTGCTCTCCTCTTCAAAACAATAAATAAAGATCATACATCAAACCTAGATTATAAAACACTTTCCAACATTAACAGAATATTATCAAGAATTTTAAATTTTTTCATAAAATAATTGCGGCATAGTCCGCCCTGTCACCTAATGCTTTTGTCGTAGCTCGGAAGAACAATTTCGTAACACGTGATCCATTTTAACCAATGCATGTTCAATTTCGCCTCGCACTATCTTTTATCTATGAATTAATATTGAGGAAATGCGTCTTTCCAATGCTTTTGGCGGGAAAATAATTTTATGGAATATTGCAGTAATTAAAAAGCGCGGGAAAACTGGTAGAATAAATTCGGCTTTTGCGTATTGAGAATATAAGTTTCTTGATAACAAAACAATTGATAAGAATGATTTTTAGACTATTAGGAAAGGGTAAATCGTGAATTTATACAGATTAAAAAAATAAAAGAGATTTAGATACGGGAATAAATAGGAAATATTTAATTTAATAAAGAATTTAAGCAAATAGGTTTTTTAAGAATAAATGTACTTATAAAATATGATTTTTACATCTTATTTACCGGGAAATAAAGTGAATTTAAGTAGATTAGGATAAAAAGTGTTTTAAATATGGAGAGTAATGGGATATACGGAAAAACGTCTCGATCCAAGCAAAATGAATATAATAATCCGTCCGAAAAGAATATAATAAATTTATAACAGGGGATGAAACTGCTAAGAAGGGAACCCGTATATAAGCGATTTGCTTTCTATCCTATATGCAATCTAATCTTAGAAGATTTAACTGCATACCATTTTTCAGATTTTTAAGTCTCCAAACCACGGGATATGGATTAACGATATTAATGATAACTGAGACATTTACATAGAATTAGAGATTCACACAATGTACTTGAAAAATTGAAAACATCACACCAAAGTGAGATTTTTCAGTCATAAAACGGGACAGTACGTGTGTGTGTGTCATTAAATGTAGAATGATAGAATCACAAATATTTACTTTTTCCCCTTGGAACAAAATCAAATAAATTTTTGAAGTGAAAACTTCTTTAGGCACGTTGGGCATTTTTTGAGATGGGAAAAGACCATTGAATTCGGGACACTGTTACCGTTACTGTTACCGTTACCGTTACTTTTCGGTTAGCCGGGCGCCAGTAATATATATACATGTATATATACACGCACACATATATCTACACATATCTACAGATACATATATATACATACACATATATATGCATATTTGGATGTATATATATACAAATTTATGTATATACATATGTATTTATATATGTACATATATCACTGGTGCCCGGCTAACCGAAAAGTACCCCGACACCTCTGTATATTTGGCGACGATTCTGCAATAACTGGTTCAGGTAAGCAACCATAGATTTTCTTAAATTAATATCTCACTTTGACAGAAAAAAGTGATATTAGTCTCTATTTAGCATTATTTGAAAGACAAATTTCTCGAATGAATATAATAAAAGAAAATTGGGGTCACTCATTTGTTAAGTTTAATTCCGTTAGAAATCGCCAATATTATAGCTAGAGAGCCAGAAACATTGGCGAACAATTACGATTATGTAAAAGATTTACTTCTTAAACGCTTCAAAATGACGCCAGAAGAATTTAGGCAGAAATTAATGTCACATAAAAAAGAATCTTCAGCCACTTGGCGCGATTTAGCATTTGAATTAAGAAATCATTTGGAAGAATGGATTAGCGGTCTTAAAGTATCTGATTTTGAATCCTTAAAAGAATTAATAGTAGTAGATCAAATTAAGAAAAGGTTACCTATTGAAATGAAAGAACATTTTATTGATGATCTTCCAAAAATTAAAAATGTAGACGTATTAGTAAGTAAACTAGACGATTATGATGCGGCGAGACGTAATGTTAAAACCATGAATAGAATTTCACACCACTTTGAAGATAGAAAACCCGAAGTAAGTAAAAATGAAAATTCACAATCTTTCTTTTATACCCAATACCAATACCAAAACAAAAGAAATAAATATGAAATTAGGTGTTTTAGATAGATGTAACTCTCAAGGCCAGTAGCGTCTCAGTGTAATAATAGCAATAACGGTCAAACTAATGAGTTCAATCAAGACTCTACCGAAAACTATTGAAATTATAATCGCAAAAATCACAATCCTAATGCCGATGTACAGGAAAAAGCTAACATTGCTACAATTCGAATCAGAAATAAGTCTAAACCTAATGGAATAATTAATATCAGGCAAAGAAGCAAATCTATTGTTTGATACAGACAGCTATATTTCTTTATTCAGTTACGAATGTTATGTCATATTGGGTCGCCAAATTTGTCTTCTGTTGATATCTTATTAACTGACATTGGCGGAGAAACTGTAAATCTAATTGGATATTTTGTGTATGAAATACGTGTCGATGGGTTTCTTATATCAACGGAATTTTATGTTTCAAAATCTCTCGCATACGATATTGTAATAGGGCAAGATGTGATCAGCAAACTAAAGTTGGCGATAGATGAAGAGGGAATTAAAATTGTTGGCGAGCGCAATACTTTTCAAGTACGTTGCCTTAAAGTTGTAAATAATTCCGATAAAAAATTAAATTATGTTGCCAATTCATACAATGAAGCTAAAGTATCAAAAGGAAATAGTTCACGTGGAGAAAACGAAATGATTGGTATTATGAATAAAAATAATTCAGAAAATTATTTCAAGATAAATTTAGCACGCGCGGTGAAAACAGATTAAAGTGACTCAACTCGCGAGACCAAATCAAAGATGAAAATGAAATAACAAAACACGGAAAATATTATAATTTAACGAGCACGAGAAAAAAAATAGACAAAAGTAATATAAAAAGAAAAAATGAAAAAAATGAAATATTTCAATTTGTAATATAATATTATAATGTACAATAGCGCATTAAATGAAAATTGTAATATAATTTTTGTGGTAGTAGTTTATAATAATGAATAATAAAACACTTCATTTAAAAGTATTTCCTGCACAATAAAACGTTTCCTGACGATTCAAAAAATACACACGTAATTGTTCAAATTTTCACTTCGGTCAGCACTCCCGGAGTGCCATTTTTTTTTTTTTTGTGACATGAAGGTTGTTTCAACAAAGACGAATAAAGTGTTAGCTATAGTAGTGCAAACTACAACTAATAATTTTTGAATAGAAAACCAGAATCGCAATCCATTTATTAAATATATATATATATATTTCAAGGGGATCCTGATATTTATACAGACATTTATCAGTAATAAAGATGTTTTATCGATATTTTTGCTTGCTTAGCTCATGATATCATGAAAAATGCTACAAGTACAAAGTAATTCGATCAGTGATATCGTATGAAATTTCAACCACACTCCGAAATATGGAGCGTCTAATTCAAAGCTTATTGGATGCGGATTATGATAACTTCCACCATTTTTTTATATCATTATATGTATTTGGTATCAGTACAAAAATCCTTAACGGGTTAAAAGTTGTGACGCAGCATTTTCTTTTGGCTCTAAGAATTTTAAATATGGGTCTTAAAAGCAATGATATCGAATTTGAGTGACGCTATGTTAATAATATTTTTAAAAATCATCATTTTCTTTTTAGTTTTACTTGTATTCACAGGTGCAATTATTATTTTAACATGAAAAAATATATAAAATTTATTCGCTGATGCTTTTTCATTCAGATCTCTCAGGAATTCAAAATATGGGTTTTAAAAGAAATGATATCAAAATTTGAGTGACACCTTGACGTGAATTTAGTAGGATTGTTTTAAAATTCAATTTAAATTATTTTTCGTTTGTCTTCTAAAGTATATTTACACATACAAACAATACTTCTAATTTTTCAATACACTGTTAAATATATTACTTTCACTGAGCCTATATTATGTATTGAAATGTATTTATTTCAATAAAATGATTTATGTTTTGTGACACGCTATCCAAAATCATAAGTAAAATTTATGTAAATGATTATTTTGAGTCATATTATCCAAACAAAGGGAAATGTATGCAAGTGGATAATATGACGCAAAATAATCATTTACATAAATTTTACTTATGATTTTGGATAGCGTGGCACAAAACATAAATCATTTTATTGAAATAAATACATTTCAATACATAATATAGGCTCAGTGAAAGTAATATATTTAACAGTGTATTGAAAAATTAAAAGTATTGTTTGTATGTGTAAATATATTTTAGAAGACAAACGAAAAATAATTTAAATTGAATTTTAAAACAATCCTACTAAATTCACGTCACGGTGTCACTCAAATTTTGATATCATTTCTTTTAAAACCCATATTTTGAATTCCTGAGAGATCTGAATGAAAAAGCATCAGCGAATAAATTTTATATATTTTTTCATGTTAAAATAATAATTGCACCTGTGAATACAAATAAAACTAAAAAGAAAATGATGATTTTTAAAAATATTATTAACATAGCGTCACTCAAATTCGATATCATTGCTTTTAAGACCCATATTTAAAATTCTTAGAGCCAAAAGAAAATGCTGCGTCACAACTTTTAACCCGTTAAGGATTTTTGTACTGATATCATTACTTTTTTGAGGTTATTGATGAAAATGTCAATTAATCGAAACTAAGCATAGGGTATAAATTAATCATTCGAATAAAATTTTAAAGAAATGCTAAAAAAGACCCTTAGGGCCCCAATAAAAATATGAGGGTGGTGGCCCGGGGAGATGAGTGCAAGACTCAACTTTAAAGTTATGCATCGAGAGAGTAACATAATTAGAGGGATGAAAATGCATGGCACAAAAATGTTCAAGTGTCCCGGACCGGGTTCAGGCCAGTGTCCTAAATGGACTGTAGAAATGGTGGAATAATTAAATGGAAAAAAGGTCACAAAAAACGAAGCAGATCAGATTAAAAGGAGTCAAGTTATTTACAATTTATGGAACAAAAACGTCAAGGGGCCACGTACCGGACTCTAGGGTCTTAACTAGAATGTAGAAAGGGAAAAATAACTGACTGGAGAAAGGGGCCCCAACAACGAAGAAAATCAGACAAAAAAGAGTAAAGTGATTAAAATTTAGGGCACAAAAACTTAAAAGGGTCCAGGGGACCCGGGTCTTGTCTGAAAATAAAATGTTGTTCATGTAGCAGCTGGAAGTCCTAAGAAGGTGTTAGAAAAAACGGCGAGTGAATTGGACGATTTTTAAGGGAGGTATAGTAGGGGGCCCAAAAAGGGCTAAGTGATAGTTTTAAACAAGAACTTAAGATGAAGTATCTGAACTGGAATTCAGAAATGAGGGAATAACTAAATGGAGAAAGGGGCCCCAAAAAACGAAGATCATCGGTGAAAAAGGAGGCAAGTTATTAATAATTTAGGGCACAAAAACTTAAAAGGTTACAGGGGGACCGGGTTTTGTCCGAGAAAATTTTGTGTTGTTCATGTAGTAGCTGGAAGTCCTTGGAAGTTGCTAGAAAAAAAAGCTAGTGAATTAGACGATTTTTAAGGGAGCTATAGTGAGGACCCCAAAAGGGGCCAGCTTGCAGTTTTGAGCAGGACCTTAGGATAAAGGGTCTGAACTGGAATGCAGAAATGGGGACTAATTGGAAACAGAAATTGGAACTAAAATCGATGTATCCTGTCGATGTCGAGTCGAATGAATCAAACCGCGTTGCAATGGGACCCATAGAACTCGAGTTAGCTGCAAAATCCGTTAGTTCCACCGCCAGGGGACGCACTCCGTTCTATACAAACATAGCTGAAATCTTCGAGGCTGTCGATTTCCAATCGAATGAACCATACCTCGTCGTGATGGGACCAATAAAACTCGAGTTAGCTGCAAAATCTGTTAGTTCCATCTTCCACCACCAGAGGGCGCACTCTGGTCTATACAGACATAGCTGAAATCTTTGAGGATGTCGATTTCGAGTCGAATGAACCCTACCTCGTAATGATGGGGCCCATAGAACCCGAGATAGGAAAGCGCCCCCTGGTGGTGAGACTTGAGACTAAAATCGATATATCCTGTCGATGTCGAGTTGAATGAATTAAAGTGCATTGTGATGGGACCTATAGAACTCAAGTTAGATGAAAAATCCTTTAGTTCCACATTCCACCGCCAGGGGGCGCACTCTGTTCTATACGAACATAACCGAAATCTGTAAAGCTATCAAAATCCAGTTGAATTAGACAATTTTTGTCGTAATCGGGCCCATAGAACACGAGATACGAAAGCGCCCCCTGGTGACAAAACTTGGAACTAAAATCGATATATCCTGTCGATGTCGAGTCGAATGAATCAAACTGCATTGTGATGGGATCCATAGAACTCGAGTTAGCTGCAAAATCTGTTAGTTCCATCTTCCACCACCAGGGGGCGCACTCTAGTCTATACAAACATAGCTGGAATCACTGAGGATGTCAATTTCGAGTCGAATCCCAATCACTATGAGCCATACCTCATAGTGATTGGGCCCATAGAACCTGAGATAGAAAAGCGCCCCTGGTGGTGAGATTTGAAACTAAAATCGATGTATCCTGTCAATGTCGAGTTGAATGAATTAAACTGCATTGTGATGGGACCCAAAGAACTCAAGTTAGCTGAAAAATCCTTTAGTTCCACGCTCCACCGCCAGGGGGCGCACTCTGTTCTATACGAACATAACCGAAATCTATCGAAATCCAGTTGAATGAGCCAAACCTTGTCGTAATCGGGCCCATAGAACTCAAGATAGAAAAGCACCCCCTGGTGGGGAAACTTGTACCTACAATCGATAAGTCCTGTCGAGTCGAATGAATCAAACCGCATCGTGAAGGTACCCATAGAACTCAAGTTAGCAGCAAAATCCGTTAGTTCCATCTTCCACTGCCAGGGGGCGCAATCTTTTCTATATGAACATAACTGAAATTTTTGAGGCTGTTGATTTTGAGTCGAATGAGCCATACCTTGTCATGATTGGGCCCATATAACCACAGATAAGAAAGCACTCCTGGTGGTGAAACTCTGAACTAAACTCGGTAAGTTTTATTGATATCGAATCGAATGAGCCAGACAGCGTCGCGATTTGGGATGCACAACCTGTGGCCCGCGGGCTAAACGTGGCCTGTGATGGGTAACTCGTTGCCCACGGAGACCATACATGCCAACATATCCAGAAATTTCGATTTCCTTAATAATTCGTGAAAAATTGCAAATTTTGTCCATTGTAGGAAAACATCATGAATTTCGTCAATCGGGTGCATGAAATCATGAATTGCGTCGACTGGATGCACATTTTGTTGAATGGGCATGACAAAATCAAAAATTTCTCTATTTTGTCGCAAGGGGAAAAAACCCCGCAAATTTCAATAATCGATCGACAGAAACCAGATATGCCAAAATTGGAAATTCCGGAGTTGTGAATTTTCTCAATCATTCAAAAAAATGTAAAAATATCTTGAATTTTGTAAACCACAGAAAAAACCGCGCAAATTTCGTCGATAAAGCACGTAAAATCATGAATTTCATGGATCGAGCACAGACTAACTGCGAATTTCATCGAATGGGCGTGGAAAAATCGCAAATTACAACAAACAGTCACGGAAAGAGTTTGCAATTTGTCCATAGATCATAGAAAAACATCATGAATTATGTCTATCGGGTCTATAAAATTATGGATTGCGTTGACTGGATGCGAATTTTGTTGAATGGGCATGGAAAAAATCACAAATTTCACCAGTTTGTCGCAAGAAAAAAAAACGCAAATTTCAATAATCGATTGACAGAAACCAGAGATGCCAAAATCAGAAATTCCGGAGTTGTGAATTTCGTCAATCACTCAAAAAAATTAAAAAATCTTGGAATTTTGTAAACGACTGGAAAAAACCCCGCAAATTTTGTCGATAAGGCACGTAAAATTATGAATTTCATTGATCAAGCATGGACAAACAACGAATTTCATCGAATGGGCGTCGAAAAATCACAAATTACAACGAACAGACAAAGAAAAAATTTGCAATTGGTCCATAGATCGTAGGAAAACATCATGAATTATGTCTATTAAGTCTGTAAAATTATGAATTTTCTCGACAAGCATAGAAAATCATAAATTTCGTGAATTGGGCATGGAAAAAGCAAGAAAAATTCATTTATCGCTTCGCCAAATTCGACACCACCAACTATTTCGCTTGTTCTATGATTTAACCCTGTAAGCTTTTCATTTACTTGTTGACATTATCACTTATTTCACAAGTATAATTATGCTCTAGCTATACACTGGACATTTTTATTCTGCAGACTTTTCTTTTCTTAGTATAAATAAAGTTATTATAAACAGTTTAATAAGAAACATTGTGCCAACAATACGAATATAAATGCAAAAAACACAAGAAATTTTGTAAACAAACTTGTAGCAAGAAAAATTCATTTATCGCTTCGCCAAATTTGACGCTACCAACTATCTCGCTTGTTCTATGATTTAACCCTGTAAGCTTTTCATTTACTTGTTGACATTATGGCGGCTTGGTTTGCTAGCCACTCATATTTGAAGAATCATGCTGTCATCTTATGAAAAGAGCAGACTGTGCGTGTGTATGGCGAAGAATCAAATAGGAACACACAGGTTAAACTTTAACAAAAACATATAATTATTTAAGAAAAACAAGTAAGTGATGAGATTCGACTGGCACGACATGATAGCCAGCCACACTCAGTTAGCGGCAAAAACAGACTGCCAGTTACAATGCGGTTACAGCTAAAAGTAACTCATTACACGTTGAGTTGTATGAAAAACGTCATACAATAAAATTAAAGTTAAAATTACAGTTAATATAGTTCCTGTTTAACATGGAGTTAGAGTTTATGGATAAACAGTTCAGGATACAGCTAACCCGCTACAACATCATCACTTATTTCACGAGCATAATTATGCTCTAGTTACACACTGGAAATTTTTATTCAGTGGCCTTTTCTTTTCTTAGTATAAGTAAAGTTATTATTAACAGTTTAATAAGGAACATTGTGCCAACAATACGAATTTGCATGCGAAAAAAACAAGGAATTTTGTAAACAAACTGGTAGCAAGAAAAATTCATTTATCGCTTTGCCAAATTTGACGCCACCAACTATCTCGCTTGTTCTATGATTTAACCCTATAAGCTTTTCATTTACTTGTTGACATTATGGCAGCTTGGTTTGCTAGCCACTCATATTTGAAGAATCATGCTGACATCTTATGAAAAGGAACAGACGGTGTGTGTGTATGGCGAAGAATCAAGTAGGAACGCACAGGTTACACTTTAACAAAAACATATAAATATTTAAGAAAACAAGTAAGTGATGAGATTCGACTGGTATAACAAGATAGCCAGCCACACTCAGTTAGTGGCAAAAACAGACTGCCAGTTACAATGCGGTTACAGCTAAAAGTAACTCATTACACGTTGAGTTGTATGAAAAACGTCATACAATAAAATTAAAGTTAAAATTACAGTTAATATAGTTCCTGTTTAACATGGAGTTAGAGTTTATGGATAAACAGTTCAGGATACAGCTAACCCACCACAACATCATCACTTCTTTCACGAGCATAATTATGCTCTAGTTACACACTGGAAATTTTTATTCTGTGGTTTTCTTTTCTTAGTATAAATAAAGTTATTATAAACAGTTTAATAAGGAACATTGTGCCACCAATTCGAATTTACATGCAAAAAACAAGTAATTTTGTAAACAAACTGGTAGCAAAAAAAATTCATTTATCGCTTCGCCAAATTTGACGCCACCAACTATCTCGCTTGTTCTATGATTTAACCCTGTAAGCTTTTCATTTACTTGTTGACATTATGGCGGTTTGGTTTGCTAGCCACTCATATTTGAAGAATCATGCTGTCATCTTATGAAAAGAACAGACTGTGCGTGTGTATGGCGAAGAATCAAGTAGGAACACACAGGTTAAACTTTAACAAAAACATATAATTATTTAAGAAAAACAAGTAAGTGATGAGATTCAACTGGCACGACAAGATAGCCAGCCACACTCAGTTAGCGGTAAAAACAGACTGCCTGTAACATTTCATGGGTGAATATCAAGGGTGGTATAATCAAGGTTGTATTTTGCATTTTAAAATTATTTTGGATCGAGTCAAAAGTTAAAATCACTTGTATTTAAACTGGCTATAACTCATTAGAATAACTTTGTTTTGTGCTAATAATGGAAAATGCTGCAAAATGAAAAATTTCAGTATATAACAAATGCAAAAGTCAATGTTTGCATCAGCAAAAGGTTGCAAATTCTGAGTATGTGCAGATAGGATGTGCGCCTGTTGAAGCACTTATTTGCAGTTTTTAAACAAATACTACAATTTAGTATTTATGCAAAACTGTAAAGAGCCCCCAAAACTAAGTTCAATTTTTTAAAGTTTCATTTGGATTTTTGAAACAGAATTTCATTTGGCGGCCTTGCCAACTTTCCTAGGGGGAGGGGTGCTCAAAATTTTTCAGGGGGTTCTGACCCCTCCCCCCCCTAGCTACGGTCCTGGTTGAAATAGGGAACATGCAATAGTAAACGACAATAACACGCAAAAATTTCAGGGCAATCCAAGTATATTTATGCTAGTTAGAGCACGTGCAGACAAACCGAAGTCACAAACACTTTTAAACTAGGTTGGAAAGTGTTAAAAACGCACAAAAATATATTTACATAATATTAGTTCATTCCAGAACAAGCCGTTTAAAAGAAATGTTAATATATTTAGAAAAATTTTGCGTGAATTTGCTAATGTAAACATATGCTGTGGTTTCAATAATGTTTGTTCATCTACAGAAAAAATATTATTTCAAAAAAGCAACCCAAAAGGCTGAAGACTGCAACTGATCACTTAACAAAAAATTGTCAAATCTACGGTACAGGATATGGAACTCTGGTTTTGGGCATATTTCTTTTAAAATAGTGTTGATGAAGAAATTGTTGATTTATTTTAAAGTGTCAATTTGGCAGAGTACAGTTCCTGATGCTCATTTTTTACAACTTTATGCACACAGTGGTGCTTCTAAAACTACTAATATAGGTATTTCTTTATTATTCTGTCGACTATTTTCCATTAAAAAAACTATCATCAGATAGCAATGCCTAATAAACAAATGGAAGAATGCCATCAACTGTCTGGCTTGTTCTAGGATTTAACCCTGTAAGCTTTTCATTTACTTGTTGATATCACTTATTTCACAGGTATAATTATTCAGAAGTTATACACAGGAAATTTTTTTTCTGCGGCTTTTACTTTTCTTAGTATAAATAAAGTTATTATAAACAGTTTAATAAGAAACATAGTGCCAACAATATGAAAATGCACTAATTTATCTTTCTATATAATACTTTGATCATATGTATCCAGGGGCTGTGCTAAGATTTACAAAATGCTAGCCAGTAAATTAGCCAAATTAAAATATTTTTAGCCAAATTTATCTATAATTAGCCGAAAGTATATAATACATTTTTTATCATTAACTCTTTCAGCCCTGACTTTATTGAATGGGTAAAAAAGCATTTTCTCACTGCTTTACATTTGCTGCATGTCCAAATATTGTGCCCATTTTTTTTCTTTTTTAATTTTTTTGAGTTATAGTGCATCCAAAAATAAAAGTATTACCTTAAAGCATGGCTGCCAACTGTTCCAATTTTTGCATACCACTGAAATTTAATAGAAGTTTTTGCCTTATTTAATCCTCGAAATGCTATGGTTAAATAAGGCAAAAATTTCTATTAAATTTTAGTAGTATCCAAAATCGGAAGAGTAGGTAGTTCTGCCTTAAAGTAAAGATTAAAATTAAACTGTTGCCAACTAAAAAAACCCCAAAAAACTGCTGATTAAATTTTAACTCAGTACCGTTTTATTATTGTTTCTTTTTGGGCATAGCATGCATATTATTCACTACAAACTTTTTAAAAAAATCATCCATGTTTCAAAGCATGATTACAAGAATGAAAAGCTTCCGATAAATTATTCGCTAGTCTTTTCACCATGGTAATTTTTTATTCGCCAATTTCATGATGTATTTGTATTTGGCGCATAGGCGAATGACAAGCGCGGCCACTGTATATCTGTGTGTTTGTACGTGCATGTGTCACGAGAGAGAAAAAGTATGAGCCCCCCCCCCCCCCCCCCTCATTATTCACTTCTATCCACAGCTTTGGCAACCTTCCCCCTTTTTAACAAACATCACTTCTGAAGTTCTAAGGTTAAGTAAGAAAATTGTTTTTTGGTATTAGTGGAAAATGTAAGCTGTTAAAAATTGTATTTTGCATACACTAGATTAACACTTTAGAATTGTATGTTTTATTGTTTACACCCACCCCCTTTATTTATATGACAAGATCATCACTGAGTAGGATAATTTTTTTAAAGAAATGAATAACCCGAGTCTGTTCTAAATCTGTCAATAAAACTTGTAAACAAAAATAGGAAAACTATTTTTATTTTTATTCAAGGGCAAATTTTATAAATATGTTTTTCAGTGCTCCGTAATCTGAATTCTTTAGATTTGTTTAGTTTTTAATTATTGTAATACAAAAAAGAATCACATTTTTAATTTTAGAACAAAACTTTTTTTTTTTTTTTTTTTGCGAAAAAGATGTTACATTAAAAAATATTTAGATTAAATTTAGTCGCTCCGTTTTCAAGTTATTCAAACAAATTTGAGGGGGGAAATAAATGCCATTAAAGTTCTATCCACAGAAGTATGGTTATTAATAGTCTTTTTTTTTTTTTTTTTTTTTTTTTTTTTTTTTTTTTTTTTTTTAAGGTATGAAAAATTCATATGAGGTTAGATTTATAGATTATAATTTAATATATGACAGCAGAATGATCCAGTGAGTCAGATTTTTTTCATTTAAATATAAATATTAACCTAAATGAAGTTAAATATAAGTAACAATTATTATTATTTATTATAATTTTAAAAAATATAAAATAATAGCTATGGCTATTTATTTTAACTTCATGCTTTCACATTAAATTAATTTTAAAATACATTTAAGACATTCTGCGATATTACATTCTTTTTTTTTTTTCATTTATCAATAATAAAATAAAAACTTCGAAAGTGAAAATGATCACTTTAGTATTTTTATTTAAAGACTCATCTGACTACTAATTTCAATATTATAAATACAATAAATAATTTCAAATAAAATTCTTTTAAAAATAAATAAATAAACAGACAAAAAAGTTTTAAAATCACTATAATTAATGCTTCTTTTGCGTATTACAATGGTTAAAACTACACAGACATATAAAAAATTCAGATTTTTAACGAAACACCGAAAAAAATAAAATTTACCTGTGAAAAAAAAGTAATGGTTTTCCTCTTTTGTTTACAAATGTTCATGCAGATTAAACATAAATTAGACTATTTCTTTTAAATCTATACTACTTATTACTGATGATCTTATGCAATTCATGTTGAACTGGAGTTCTTTTTACTGTTGATTTCATGAATGAAATCTTTTAAAACTTTGTCTGCTTCAATTCAACGTACTGGGAATGCGCGGCACGCGTATGAATATATGAAAACAAGCCCAGAGAACAGTTGGTTGGTTGTCAGACAGACTTCCGTTTAGGAACGGGAAATATATTATCCTTAAAAAATTAAAACCTTGTTATAAATAACAGTAAAATTGAATGCATATAATTAAAAAAATATTTCCCCTATTTAAAAAATGAATCTAAATAGTTTCACAACGAAATACAGATATATAAAATGCGAAATATATTCTGAACAAAAAAGAAAAATATATAAGCGACAATTTAATTTAATACAATATATATTATAAATTAAAAATATATTTTCGTATGAAAAAATGAGTCGAAATAATTCATCAGCTACATGCTAAAATTTATTCCGAGCTTAACTGTATACCGAGACCAATTTTTAACCTTATCTTTGAGCAGTCAAAAGAGGTGATTCGGTCCCATGTATTCCTATGAGAAATCTCGTAGGAAAATAGTCCGATTTTAAAAGTGGATTATATAAAAAACTAGAGTTTTCCTATTTAAGTGGATAGGGGGAATTACTTCATATAAAACCGATTAGTATCATATATTAATTTTAAAAAATTCCTTCGGGCGGATTTCGAGATACGATTCTTACACCATGACACCATTACATGCAGAGCGAAAAACTTCCCATTTTACTTAAAAATTGATTTCCAGATCTTAAAATCTACTGCATGTAGAAATCTATAAATTTCAGGATAGAGTTAGACCGGAGATATAAGACAGCTGTCAAAAAATCAAAACAACGTGCTTCATATTTGCTGAGATATTAAATGTCGGCTTTTCGCTTTTCCTTTGAACTCAAACTACGTGTATATATAGAGTGACGGAAATCTTCGGTTTAGGGCTTTCGGTTTTCGGTTTTTCGCTGCGTCACTCAAGAAACTACCGTCTCTTATGATAAAGCAAGACAAGGGATTGTATAGCCTCATGGAGCTCGGCCTCCCACCCTTCCAATCGAATTTCTAAATTTAGCTATATTTTTCTCTAACTGACATCAAAAAACCCCTCAGATTATTTAATTACTGATACTTTTATACTGATAAAATTTTTTAACGTGTAATGTTTTACGCTGATGACTGTTCTTTTTCTAAATTTGCTGTTCACTTTTTCTTATTATTTACAAACGGAAAAAAAAAAAAACTCCGAAAGATTTTTACATAGAGAAGGTATTTATAAGATATCTATGGGTTTTAAGCATCGTGTATTTGAAAAGGGCAAACAACATTTACAGGATTTTTTCCTTTTTTCTATTTGTAAACGTTTAAACATTAAAAAATGGACCTGCTCTGAAGAATTGAAATGCAGCTGAGAAAAAATGTCTGAAGTGAATAACACTTTGGGAGTTACTTTTTCGCTGGAAATTAAGGCTTTCACCGCGGGCTAGCCCACGGTCAACACCACTCTTGCTATGGACGGGATGTAGATGCCATTAAATTATAGCACTTTCATGGATTACAAAGAAAAAACGTTTTGGCCGCATATATATATATAAAGATGTTGCAATTTACCAGAACTTATTTGGGGAAAGAGATGGGATTTCAAGCTTTATTCCAAAAATGCTATTTCAACAAATGTATTACTTCTTCCTTATGCTTTCTAATCGATTTTTACTCAATGAAGACTTTTTCCTGACAGTTGTGTCTCTAAAATTGGTTGAAATCGCCATTTTCGACACATTTTTTCTAAAAGATACCTTTACAGAAACTTTCTTTCAACCTCTACAGAAACTGTTATTTGATTTATTATTACTTATTATCTGAATAAGAATGACTATAAATTTTGTGCGTTTAAGAATATCTCCATGCCTGTATCATAAATTAATCCCTTTAGATTTGAGAAAAACATTACAAAAAAAGAAAAAAAATATATCATTATTCTGAATTTATTCTGCTTAATTTCTAACGATATTTCAACCTATTTTTTTGGCCGATGCATTCGGCCAATTAGAATTATTTATTTATTTATTTGTTTGTTTATTTATTTATTTTCAAATTGCAGATAAGCAAAAAACTGCGAAAACATGGAAAGTTCTCACCTTTAAATCATAATATTTTATGTGCTAAAAGCTGACGGACTGTGAGTAAGATTTCAGCACTCAATAAAATGAAGTATATATTTTAGAAATATTTTGTAAACTAAAAAAATAAAAGAGACACCCTTTCAGAAGAGAGCCCGGAAAAAAGAAGTTAAAAATGTTAATTTTCTTTGGAGATATTTTGAAAAAAAAATATGCATTCAACACCAATAAGTTTAACATTAGAAAAGAAAGTTTGAGATCTCGCTGATCAACACCCTTAAATGATAACAAAAAATAAATAAAGATATCTACGGAAATGTTCTTAATGGTAGGTTACATTTTGAAGAAAAAATACCCTACGAATTTAGCACTGAAAACCATTCAGGTATTTTAGAATTTAATATTTCTTGATAGAGATTAATTATATTAAATAAATTATTTCAATTACAGCCAGGACTTAATTTCTAAGAAAAAAAGTACCAGAGCCCTAATATTCTGCAGTACCAACACCCATAGCTTACCCCCTCCCCCGCTATTCCAATTTGCATATTTATATTTCATACATTATTTTCAAATTTTAAAGCATTGTTTTTTTATTTAGAAGAATAAAAATTTTAAATACATCTATCTGCGTATACTTAGATACCAACTATTTCACTGTTTATTTATTACTACTTCCAAATAGAAACCTTTGCATAATTTTAATGTTATTTAATCTCTGTATTCTGCGATTAAATAAGCTCAGAATTATGGTTCGGAAATAGTGTTAACACAAAAAAGGAATAGTTCGCAACTATGCAGAATAGAAAAAGACTATTTCTGTTGACTCTTTATTCTGATCAAAAAAGCATTAAAATTATCTGATATGTAATTTCGGATTCAATTTTCGGAAGCGTTATTTCACAGGGCTCCGGAGCGCAGTGTTTATGAGCTCGGATGAATTTTGGCCAATATTTAATTATTTACTAAAAACAGAGAAGTACTGGAGCTGAGCTCCGGTGGTCTCAGGCGCAAATTAAGCCCTAATTACAGCTAAGTAGTTTAGTTCTTATTCTAATACCAAAGTAATTCAAGAAATTTTGTCAACACTATTGTAAGTTCATAAAATTATCCAAAATATATTTTTCATTTTTTTCTGTGAAATTTCTTTTTTTTATTTATTTATATTTTTTTCTTAGAAAGTCAGTTTCTTGATGAACTTCGCTCGTTTTAAAAAAAATAGTTGGAATTTTAGCAAATTCATTTTATAGATTTTGAATTTGAGCGTGAACTTCACTCACTCTTGAGAAGTTGAGTTTAAGTTTGAGTTTGAAATAGATCATTTTTTAGTAAGTTTGTCCAACAGTGATTAAAATGCTTTGGAATCGATTTTTCCCTATAAACCACAATGTAACGGATTATTTTGTAGATGCCTGTAAACGAACTATAAGCACTACACAATTTATTTTCAATACCGAACGTTCTATAGTAAACATCAATAACATATAAAAATTCCATGGTAATCTGAGTAAGATTACATGAGTTAGAGTACGGGCAGACGGACAGATAGACAGACTCACAGACAAATCAAACTCATAAACACTTTTTATTTATGCTGGAAAGTGTTAAACAGGGGATGCGTGTAAAATATTTAATGTGAACGTATACGATACATACATAGAAATGTTTCAACGGCTTAAATATGCAGCTTTCCATCAACGATGTTCTAATCATCCTACCTACTTCGAATATTTAAAATTATACTTTTTTTATGGAAAAGTGAGAGTTTAATTTGATTATTATTATTTTTTTTAATTTAATACTATGAAAACATGCATTTCATTTTTATTTTCTATTACTCTTATCTAAATATATATTTCAATAATGTTGGTTTTCATAAATAAGTAATATTATTTGGGATCAGATGAAATTTCTCTAGACCTTTTCAACTAATTTATTGCGACCGTTCGCTGAACAGGAATCAATTTACTTGTTTGAAACTAATCTTGGTACACGAAGCAAACAGTTGAATAAATTTGATTTGGAAGATTAGATCGAGGATTAGAATATAAATTACACATTTGTAAAAGCGCTACGAATAATCTGGGAGATTAGATGCTTTTCCGACTTTGTACCAAATGCAGTTTTCACACAACGAATTATTTCCATAAGAGAAGGGGTTATTATATCCGCATAAAATTTGTTTCGTAGGCATATAGAAAATGTGCATTTATTATATTTAAACTTTAAATTACTTTTTTTTTAAAATTATTATTTGAATTTAGGAATAAAATCATATTTTTAAAGAGATGAAGAATTTCTTTATTTTTGAATTATGTTTCAATTATTTATATTATTATAATAAGAAAAATTGCCAATGAATCGTTCTATGCATTGAATTCAATTAATAACATTTAAAAAATAATAAATTTACTGAAAATTAATTTTTTTTATGATTTCAAATAGTTAAAAAATGTTTCATAGGTTTCAATTTTAAAAATATTTTCTTTATTTTTTCTATTTTATTACTTAAAAATACTTTATTAAAAAATTTGCTAACTGAATCTATGAAAAAAGTAGCATAGCAGCGACTCCTGTTGGGCTAATTACGCCAAAACATAATCAGCTTCTATTTATGTCAAGGTCTAACCGAATCTGAAGTTTGATGAAATTCTGTGCATTAGTTGTTGTGATATACCTACCATGAAAATCATAAAAAAAGTAGCAAAGCAGCACCACCTATTGGGCTGTTTACACCAAACCGTAATGACCGTCTATTTATGTCAAGGTATAACAGTATCCGAAGTTTGATGGAATTGTGTGCATTCGTTCTTGAGACCTAGCTATCGTGAAAATCGTGAAAAATGTAGCATAGCAGCGCCACCTGTTAGGCGATTTACACTAAAAACTAATCAGCACCAATTTATATGAGGGACTAACTGAATCTAAAGTTTTATTAAATTCCATGCATTAGTTCTTGGGATAGAGCGCCCACAAAAGTTTTGTCACATACAGACAAACAGACAGACTCACAGACAGACATTTTCTAAAAACAGTCAAATCCTGTTCAGGACCCTCTAAAACGTATAAATTCGCCAAAAACCGGAAGTCGAAATTTTTCACGAATCCAATACTTTTTTCTTTTAAAGCTAGCAGAAAGTAAAAAAAGCGATTGGGAAGAAAGTCTACGAGGAATAAAAAAATATAATAATTAAAAAATCCAATTAAAATTTTGTAAATGAGTAGTGCAGAGTCATACACGGTGAAATAGATTTTTACACCAAGTATTAATGTTGAGCTACATATAATCGACCAAGGAAATTTTAATCATTTCATATATAAATCCGCTTATTGGGAGCATCTTGCATACTGAATTAACTAATTTATATGAATAGAAACTGGAAAAAATCCCCTTAAATTATACCAGCATTTGTTTCCATGCATACCACATCCAGTATAGTTTGAGACTGATCTGATTTTTAATCAGAACTGAAACATCAGCTTCACCATCATATTCGCCATTCTGGTAAATGATAAGGCTGTGCCTGGATTTTTCAGCATCCATTCATCAATGACCACGTTGTTGACTGTATTTAAGAGTACAAAAAGTGAAAAAGCAAGAGACTGAATTTTGTGGCTTCTATGTGGTGGTAAAGGGAGAACAGTACTCCCTATCTATGGACGGTGTATGTCTCAAAGGCGTAAAAGCACGTTTAAGCAACATACAGGGTGATTCTTAACTCATGGTATAAACTTTAAGGGTTGGTACAAGACACTGTAACAAGCAATTTTTGTATAGGAAAGCAGGGTCTGAAATCCATGTAAATAGTCAAAACTACAGGGCGTCTCACTCCAATCCGAAGTCGCGTTTTCGTTCAAAACTTTAATAGTAGTGAAGATACTTTAACGAAATCCTGACAATATGCTTACAATTCATACAAATATGAGTCTTTTGCAAATTTTGTTAAAATATCCCCACTACTGTTAAAGTTATGAACGAAAAGCGACATCAGATTCAAGTGAGATTTCTTGTAATTTTGACTAAATAAATGGATTTGCGACCCAGGTTTCCTATGCAATAAATGATTTTTACAGTAGCTTGGTACAGGACACTGTAACAAACATTTATTGTTTTGGAAATGAGGATCAAAAATTTATTTATTTAGTCAAAATTACAGGGCGTCTCACGCTAATCCGAAGTCGTGTTTTCGTATGAATCGTAAGAATATTGTAAAGATTTCGTTAAAATATCTGCACTACTGTTAAAGTTATGAATGAAAACGCGACGTCGGATTGGAGTGAGTATTTTTGACTATATAAATAAATTTTCGACCCTGCTTTCCATACAAAAATTATTTGTTACAGTTTCCAGTACCAACTCTTAAAGTTTATACCATGAATTTGGAATCACCCTGTGTAATGCATATTATTCATCATTGAATAAATATAATTATAACGGTACACAAGTTAGACAATGTTTCACCGTGTACCAGCGCTCGATGCCTCAATGTCTATATTTAACAAAAATTTGTTACGTATCTCTTTCTCCAGCTTTGTTAGCGTCACATTATTGGTATTAAGTGGAGAAATAAGGGAGCATATGTATGATATTACAACTGAAATACCACATACAATTAGACTTAAGATTTATGATTAACAGATTTAAATAAGTAACACTCAGGTTCAAAAAATGACATCATTTTCGTACATTTCAAACGAAATAACATCCATACTTGAAATGGATCAGCAAGCACTGCAAACAAAGTATCACTGAACCGCCTAACATCTAACGGAGCAAGCACAATCTTTCTTTAAAAAGCGTATGTGTTCCGCTGTGTACACTGTCTTACTATGTACGATTCTAACTTAAAAACATCAGACAAATAATTACTTTCTTTCATCTTTACAAGAAAAAAAGTATTGGAATCGTGGAAAATTCAGACTTCTGGTTTCCGACGGATTTATACGTTTTAGAAGGTCTTGAACTTAATTTGACTGCTTTTAGTAAAAGTCTGTGTGTCTGCCTGTCTCTATGTGACACAAATATTGTGGGCGCTCTATCTCAAGAACTAATGCACGGAGTTCAATCTATCTTTAGATTATGTTAGACCTTGATATAAATTGGTGCTGATTAGATTTTGGTGTAAATCGCCTAACAAATGACGCTGCTATGCTGCTGCACTCACGATTTTCAAGACAGCTATATCTCAAGAACTATTTTTCGGAATTTAATCAAAGTTCATGTTCTTTTAGATTTTGATATAAATAAACGTTGAGTAGGCTTGGGTGTAAATCACTTATCAGGTACTGCTTCAATGCTGCGTTTTTCCCGATTTCCGTGATAGCTATAGCTTAAGAACTAATGCACGGAATTTAAACTATCTTTAGATTATGTTAGACCTTAATATATATTGGTGCTGATTAGATTTTGGTGTAAATCACCTAAAAAATGACGCTGCGATGCTGCTGCATTCACGATTTTCAAGATAGCTATATCTCAAGAACTACTTCTCGGAATTTCATCAAACTTTATGTTCTGTTAGATTTTGATATAAATAAACGTTGAGTAGGCTTGGGTGTAAATCACTTATCAGGTACTGCTCCTATGCTGTGCTTTCCCGATTTCCACGATAGCTATATCTTAAGAACTAATGCACGGAATTTCACCAAACTTCATATTCTGTTAGACTTTTACATGAATAGATTGTTATTAGGTTTAGTCGTATACCGCACAATAGGTATCCCTGCTATGCTCTGCTTGTTACGGTTTCCGCTATAGTTCCTATTCCTCAAGAAAGAATGGATTGCCATTTAACATTGGATGCAGACGATTTAATTTGTCTAGAAGAAAGTTTTGTGATGGCCACGGCAGACAAGTTTTTTTTTTTTTTTTTTTTTTTTTTTTTTTTTTGTAAACCACTGGAAAAATGGTTGTTGTTTTTGGTCGAGAATGGGCCTCTTGACGTCGTCACTTTATTGACGTCGTCATTTTATTGACGTCATCACTTTATTTTTTAAGCGTTTTTAAACGTTTTTAACGAAATTCTGTAACTTTAGAAGAATTTTTAACGAAATTCTGTAACTTTAGAAGAATTTTTAACGAAATTCTGTAACTTTAGAAGAATTTTTCTTTGAATAGGCAATAGAAATGCATAAAAAATGCGTTAGAAAAATGTTAAAGTTACAAAAAGGATAGATGCAAATTATCAGATATGAAAAATAATGTAGAAATTTGGTACTTTCGTGTTATAGCAGCCCCCAAGGATGAAATATTTTTGTTTCTGTTTTCATTAATATATTGTAAATTTAATACTTTCGTGTTATAGCAGCCCCCAAGGATGAATCGCCAAGTGATCAAGATTTAACGCCAAATTATAAAGCATGTATGACATTACAATAATATATGATGTATATATAACTTTTCTTAAGGTATGTAGCCATGTTATAGTCATACATGATGCATGTAGGGTGCATATATGATGTATATATATGACATATGTATATGATGTATATACGACATATAAGACGTAAATAATATGTGTATAATGACGTATATGGCACATATAGGAGTGTTTGGTGTATATATATATATATATATATATATATATATATATATATATGCGTATGTAGCATGCATATATAAGCTTTGCGCTGATCTTGGCGAAATCATAACTGCAACCTTGGTATAATCATATTTGTGGGGGCCGCTATAACATAAAAGTACGTTTTATTTTATTTTTTTTTTTTTTTAAGTTTTCGGAACATTCTGCCAATGGTTATTGTAATTTGTTAAATTATAATTTTTATTATTAATTTTATTTTTTTAAATATACTTTTCCACTTACATGAAAAATTCACACCGCTGCTTTGTATTACTTTTCTACGATTGACTTTAAAATTAAAGAAATAGATTATTACTTGTTTCTAATATTTTTAGCACTCAATAAAAGATAAAAAATTTATTCGGAAGTTTTATTTAATGCTTTTGCAAACGAAAAAAAAAAATTGAATGTTTTTTACCTGTTTTGAATATTTAAAACTTTTACCACCCTAAAAGATATTTATTATGTTTTGCAATTTGATAAATAAAATGTCGTATGTTTAAATTACACTATATTTCATACTGACAAGAAATATTTTCCAGGAAAATGTTTTATGCTTTGTTTTTTCATGTGAAATTCAAAATAAAAAGTGTGAATGAATTTTCTTGCATTAGATTTCACTTGTCAGGTTGAAAAAAAAAAGAATAGATTTATACTTGTTGAAAAACAACTCTTAAAGTCAAACAACAGACTATAAATTTCACGATTAAAACAGAGAAATTGTGGTATAAATAAAACAAAATTGAACTGCAGTAAAAAAAGCAATTTACGAAAACAACTAGCAACATTGATATATCAGCAAATTTTTTAAAGCCGAAAATCCTCTAAAGAACAAACAAGCATCGAAACAAGCTAATTTATCAAGATAACGTCGACTTTGTCGTCAAAGAGTTTTCGTAACTACGGTTACAAAACCTGGAGTTAATAAGACTCTAATGATGGTTCTTTTAAACACTAGTTTCGGTATATTTTTATTGTAAACATATCTTGTTTGTACCTGTAAAAATTTGTTTTCTCGATACAAACAATAAATGAATTGATGAGTTCATGTAAAATAAAAATGAGGAATTATTGGTTAACGCAGTTTATTTAAAGTCGTTAGATGTTTGTCTTATATGATGTCATATATATTCTGTAAGAATATATTTGTAAAGATGAAACGAAAGAGAGGTATACTAATTAAAAAAATGTATTTATAAGTTAGGAAAGTAAAAAAAAGTTTTCTAAATCAAATTTTAGTTTGCAGCAAGCAAACAGTATTCCTAAAATTATTTTTTTTTTAAATTAAACATTTTCTTTAAATTAAAGTCTAATTAATGCTTTAAGTGTTAAAAAATAACACGAAATGTTTAAAAATACCTTTTAATACAGATTACATATGTTTTATTATCGCCTTGGACATGCAATTTCGTGTTTTATGTTTACCATTTTCAAAAAATTATGCGAGAATATTTTATTTATCATTTAGATCTGAAGATGTCACAGGTAGATCGAATGAAACATACGTAATCAGTATTAAAAGGTATTTTTAAACATTTCGTGTTATGTTTTTATCACTTTAAGCATTAATTAGACTTTAATTTAAAGTTACCAACTGATTTTATTATATTATTTGTAAATATGTCCTGTTGAAATTTTCCTGAATTTGTTTTCTTGATACAAACAATAAATGAATTGATGAGTTCATCTATTTGTCCTATTTAAAAAAAAAAAAAAAAAAAAAAAAAAAAAAAAAAAAAAAAAAAAAACCAGGAATTATTGATTATCCCAGTTTATTTAAAGTCGTTTGATATACGTGTCTTATATCATGTAATATATAATCCGTAAGAATATAGTTGTAAAGGTGAAACGAAAGAGAGGTATATCAATAAAATTTTTTTTTAAATAATTTAGGAAAGTAAAATAGAGTTTTCTAAATCAGTTTTTAGTTTACTGCAAATAAACAGTATTCCTGAAATTTTAAATTTCATTCATTAAGTATTTCTCTATTTTAAAAAAGATTCATACCGGTGCTTTCCTCTTGTGTTATTGTTATTATCACTATTTTGCAGTTATGAAAATTGTTCTAAGATTTTCAAAAAAAGATTTAATAAATAATAATTATTGTATCAGAAATTTCTATGCAGTATGCTGTGAAAGAAATAAAGAAAACATATTTTTCGCTTTCATTAAATTGACAATTTAATTACCATAAAAAAGTATATTAAGGTTTAAGTAAGAAGAATATGTTGAAACATTATTCTTATTCTGACATGAAATATATAACATAAAACTATCTTATGTTCCTTTTGTATATAAAATTGAAAAACTAAAATATCAATGAAATTTTTCTGCTTTGATTTTTCTTGTCAAGCAAAAGAAAAGTTCTATACTTCTGTAAACTTTATTTTGAGAACACTAGACGCAATAATTGATTCAATTAAAACAGCGAATTTGTGGTATAAATAAAACAAAATAAAACTGCAATAATAAAAAAAAAATCAATGTTCGTAAAACAACGTGAAACATTAATATATCAGTCATTTTATGTTTAGCCAAAATTACACAGAAGAACAAACAAGCATATAAACAAGCTAATTTATCGAGATAACTTAGATTTTATCGACAAAGAGTTTTTGTAACTTAGGTTACGAAACTTGGAGTTAATAAGAATCTAATGATTGTTCTTTTACACACTACACTTCATAGATTTATTTTTCTGTGTTTACGTTGAACAACTGACTTGTTTATGCCTGAAAAGTTTTTTCTTTCCAGTTCAAACAATAAATGAGTTGTTCTGTCCA
This sequence comes from Maratus michaelseni, assembly GCA_963931845.1. NCBI lineage: Eukaryota > Metazoa > Arthropoda > Arachnida > Araneae > Salticidae > Maratus > Maratus michaelseni. The sequence continues at coordinate 343,132,370 of OZ007588.1, read as the reverse complement.
TGTGTTTGTTATAATTTTTTTAATTCATGAATTTGTTGGGTAAAGCGTTTTATGTCAAGTTCTTAGCTGTTGTCTGATATTATATGGGTGTAATATTTATTCCATAAAAATATTTTTGAAAAAGTGAAACAAAGGGTGACCGTACAAAAAGTGAACCGTATTAAAAATAAAAATTGTTTTTAAATCTAAGACATTAAAAAGTAAAATTTTCAAAAATGAGTATTTGGCTTACAGCAAGATTATAACATTTTTGCATTTTTTTAATTCCTGAAATGAATTTTTCGTTATTTATAAACCTTGAACTTTTAATCATTTTGCGCTTTTTGCTCATTTTGTGTGATTGATTCGCAATTAAAAAATATATCATTACTGTACAAGTGTTATCTAAAATAAATAATAATTATTTATTCTTTTTAATAAATAATAGTTATTGATTATATTTAATAAATAATAATTATTGATTCGGAAATGCCTGTGCAGTATTTTTTTAACTGAAAAAAAGTTAAAATCATTTTCAGTTACAATTAATCTTTAAAAAAATCACCATAAAATTTTCATTATAAACAATAACATGAAAAACATTTAAGCTACTTTAACTTTCAACCTGACACGAAATTGTTTTATGTAAAAATGGTTAAAATTTCTGTTTTTTCTTATAATGAATTTAAAGTAAAAAATACGAACGATTTTTTTGCATTAGATTTTTTTTATCATATTAAAAAATAACATATTTATACTAAAATACAGATATAATTGCTTAAGTGATAAAACAGAACATAAAATGGCATGTAAAAATGCTTTAATATAATGCTCGACATGTTTCGAACGCACAAATGGCGCCATTATCAAGATCTACAAGATAAACAAACTATTATCGCAAAAAATTTGAAAATAAACTTAAAAAACATAAACCGCAAAATCTTATGTGTAAAAAAAGCAGTTGGTTAAAAATAGTCAACTGCAAACGTGAAAATTAATATTTTCTTATTGCTTTTTTAAAATTGAAAAACACCCCGTGCCAAATTTTAGGTATTTCAAAAGCGGCTGATTCATTGCATGTGTTCTCGTTACGTATATAGATTTCTATTGATTCACAGATAATAGATGAGATATATAGTTTTGATGGATAAATAATTTTACTATTCTTAAAATCTATTTTTAAAGTCTCGGTCCTATGTAATCTTGCCAAATCTGTAATTCTTCTGTCATATTGATATCTGCCATATGCTCTTTTAATATTGTCTTAAATTTTCTAGTTGTCATTCCTATGTAATATTGCATTGTTCCATCTGCTCTGGTGAACGGGATTTCATAAACACTTGATAGTTGATATGGCTCTATTGGGTCTATTCTCTTACAAACTACACTTTTTAATTTTATGGATGGATTTGCGATAAAGAATATATTGAATTTGCTAAGTTTATATTTCAATCTTTCAAAGAACCCAGGAAAATATTGTAAAGTAGATAACTTTAAATTTTGTTTATTGAAGTTTTTCTTCTTCTTCTTCTCTTCCATGCTCGTAATTACTTTATTAATAGTGCTTTCTTATCTATATTTCTTATGGATATAAAATCCGTTGTCTCTTGCTAGTTGATGTATTTTATATGTTTCATTGGTTAACTGATCTGGAGTACAGACTGTAAAGGCTCTCTTTATAAAATGCTTAAATGTAGAAACGTTGTAGGAAAAAGGTGCTTGATCATTTGTCGGATAATGGACGGATTGGCTATTGGTTTCCTAAACACAGTACGTTCTATATGCCATGTTAGGTTTTGATTAATAGCACGTACAAGTAAGGGAGTGTGCCATTCTGTCCCACTTCTAAAACGAATTTAATCTTAGAATCCAGGTTTTGATTTGAGCAATTAAGTTATTAAATAAGGTATTCGTATCTTGCCATATGATGTCACGTCATAAATACGTCTACGTGTCTAAGCGATGTATGGAGTGTAAAATCTAATTTATGAAATATATCAGTTTCTGAAGGTCGTAATATAAATTCTGTTGAAAGTTCAGATATAGGTGATCTCGTCGCGGCCCCATTATTTAAAAAAAAAGTTATTGTCAAATGAAAAATAATTTATTATAAAATTTCGAACACTGCATTTTGCGTTCGAAACATGTCGATCATTTCATGTCGAGAATATTAAAAGTTTTTATAAGCCTTTGTATGTCTGTTTATCACTTAAGCATTTATATCTGTATTTTAATGATAATTAGTGATTTTATTACATGATTATGTAATATTTATGCTAATTTAAAAAATCTCGTAAAGTCAACAAGATTCAGTAAGTTGCACGATTAGAACTGTGAATTTTATGGTACAAATAATACAAAATGAAACTGCAGTAAAAAGAGAAATTTACGAAAACAACGTGAAACATTGATATATTGGCTATTTTTTAAAGCAGAAAATTCTTCAAGGAATAAACAAGCATCTATACAAGCTAATAATCAAGATAAATTTGACTTTATCTTCAAATTTTCGTAAATCAGGTTACGAAATTTGGAGTTAAAAAGATTCAAATGATTGTTGTTTTACACACTAATTCAAAGAATTATTTTGAAATATTTTTATTATGAAGTTATCTTTTTTGTGCTTGAAAAAGTTGTTTTCATAATACAAACAACGAATGAATGAGTTTTTGTATTTGTTTATTTTTTGTTTTCAGTTCAAGAATTTCTTGCTAAAGCTCTTTATGTCAAGCTATGTACTGCCTAATAATCGTGAAATGTATCCTATAAAAAAGTGTGTGCTCATTTAATTTGGAGAGTGCAAATAATTTCAGCAAATATGTATAATATTTGGCATAGAAATGCAATGAATTTGTTTCCTTATTGGAAAACTTGAATTTTGTGTTTTTTACTCATTACATACATTTTGCTTCGCAATTAAAAATATATAGATAATTTATTATCTACCTAATTTTACCCGAACGAGTAAATTAACCATTTTTGATGGTTTGATTTAACATTTTTATACAATATTTTAGCGCTACAAAACTTTTCAAAAATTTCTTCTAACTGTAATAAGTTTTTAAATATTTTTAATACCATTAAAAAACATAGCTGATATATTTTACTTTTATAAAAAGAATAGGAAAAGTTTACTAGACTGTGATATTTTTTTTATCAGAAGAAGAAGAAAATGTTTGCGTCAAAATATTTTGAAGTATTTTATTATGCAATTTCAAGTAAAAAATATCGATACATATGTATGATTAAAATTAATTCATATGTGAAAAAAAAGATAATACAAAAAATAAACACAAAAACTTGCAAAAGCAATGCAAATATGAGAAACACTGAGTATCTTATTAATTCATATATATATAAATATATATATACATATATAATACCTTTGAAATGAAAATACAACGAAGAAATTCTTTTAACTATAACCAAATCTGGAATTTAAAGATGGCATGTAATTAATATATAAATAGATTTACCTGCAACGTAACACACACACATATAATATATTATAATAAGTGAAAATCTTGTGTCTATGTCTGTGTGTATGCAAATTTTATCTTAAAAAGTCTCCAACTATTTTGACGAAATTTTGTATCCTAGCGTTTTGGGGTACCAGAAGACCTTGGACTAGATCACATGTTCGAGAAAATTCGATTAATGGGTCATTTTGGGGTCACTATGGGTCAAGGTCAAGCAAATTATAAGGTCAAGCAAATTATATCTAAAAAAGGGCTCAAACGATTTTGACTAAATTTTGTATCCCACCGTTTACTGGCACGAGAAGGTCATTGCGCTACGTCACATGTTCGAGAAAATTCGATTAGTGGATCATTTTTGGGTCACTGCGGCTCAAGCTAATTTTATCTAAAAATGGTTCTAACGATTTTGACGAAATTTTGTATCCTACCGTTTTGGGGTACGAGAAGACCATTGGGCTAGGTCACATATTCGAGAAAATTTGAGTAGTGGGTCGTTTTGGGGTTACTATGGGTCAATGCATTTCAATGTGAATGCATGGCTGTTGAAACAATTATTATGTTGTAGAACAGATGACAGTTAACGAATTCGCAAAGTTGTCAACATTTCACCAAATATCGCCAAATTTGGCGAAATGTTCGCAACATTGGCGAGACTTGGTGGCAAAATCGTTTTTAAGATTAGCAATGCAAAAACACACGCTTGGAGCCAAATGGAAGAATGTAGTATGTTGGTGCATTTTCGTCAAATTTCGGCGACATTTGGCGAAAAAATTAGCTTTTCGAATCTGAAGGAGTTTTCTAGAAATTCCTAATAGGAGCCGAGATACGTGATTCAACTAATTAGCGTCCATGGTACGTTCTAAAAAGCATAATTTAACCAAACTGAATAAATAGAACTGATTATTATTAGAGCTGTTGTACAGTAAATTAATTGCTCCATTGATTTGAAGACCAACCTAATTTTCACCGAGCATAGCTCTGTCTTCGCCGCTCGTATATATTTATATATATTTGCATTAGATTTATCTTGCACATGAAGAAAAATTCCCTTAGACTTGCTTATAAAACTCTTTAAAGGCAACAAGAGTTAATCACTATCACTATTAGAAAAGCAAAGCATAGGTTATAAGACAATTTTTACGAATATAACGAAAATCTACGTTATTTTCTTTTAACACGACAACTCTATATTTTAAAGAATGAAATCATTTACTGTATTTGTAATTTTGCTTTGAAGACTATGTAATAATTAAAAAAATCTCACTGTTTGATTCAGAATTCATTTTTGCATTGTTTTTGTAATAGAAAATTCGTGAAAAATGTTTAGTCTGTAATGAATTTTATAGTAATATGAAATTAAACTTTATGTGTTTGTAATAAATAAAATGAGAAATGTTTAAACTACGTTACGATTCATACAGACAAGGAAATTTTAATGCATGCTTCTTTTACTTTTAAGTAAAATATCCCACTGGATTTTTCGTTTTGAAATTTCTTATAATTTTTTTAAAAATAAGCTTTAATAAAACGTGACGGAACAAAAGAACTCCTGGTTTAAATAAGAAATGTTATGTTATACAATGGTCAAAGTGAAATTAAAGTAATTAAAAAAATATATACATCACCACTTTTTAAAGCTAAAAATCATCTAGTAACATATCAAAAAAAGTTAATGACTCCAGAATCTTCGACTTTATTATAAATTTAATTTTCGTACGTTTTATTCGATGAAGCTTAATACTTGAGATATGAAATTGGAAGTTTCATTTAAACTATTGTTATTGTTCTTTTTTAACACTAAAAAGCAAATATATATTTATATTTTTATTGTAAAATTATCTTGGCATGAATAATGCTAACCATGAATAGTTTGTTCAATCTCTATATTTTTTTATATGCATTATGCTTGTTTCATTTCCCAAACTATTGCCGAAAATTTATTTATTTCAAGTCATTAGCTATTGTGAAAAAACGAAAAAAAAAAAGATATTTTTAAAAGAGTTTTGTTTAGTCATATGTGTCAGTTAAAAAAAAAATAAATTTGGAGAGAATAAGGATATCTTTGAAACACCCCACCCACTTACATATTTTAAAAAATAAGTAATATTAATAAGGTTAAAACATGGTTAAATAAGGTTAAAAAATTATTAAGCACCTAGTTCGATTATATGTCTGTGCAATTTGTATTTTACGTATATTATTTATTTATTGATGAAGTTGTAATTTCCTTATGAAATGTTAGACAGAAACAAATGCAGGGCTATTTATATTGTTTTAAGTGCAAACAAGTTAATCTTCCGCACACGATAGATATAAATATAAAAAAATGTTCCTTCACAATTATTATAAAAACCATAAAATATCGGTAAATTGAGAAACAATTTTCAAGCAAATTGCATTTGAAAGAAGATAGTGTCTCTTATTCGGCAATGTAAAAAATTGAAATTCTGCAATTTTTAGAGGTTGAAAAAAATTGCAGTAAAGGCGAAATCTTTTGGCTAGGTGTTGCCACCGTCAATATGACTCACGGTCATGTTTTTACTTTATAATATAGATATAGGAAATCGCGGCACTGCGCTATCTCAAACTGTAAGGATGCTCAAATTTAATTTGTAAAACTGCATCAATGGTATCTCAGTGTTTATTTTTAAAATCTAAGTAACTATTAAATACTGTCACTAAATAATTTTCGAATGTAGCTGAGACGTTATTTGAATTGCGATTTCGACAATAATAAATAAACAATGCAATTAACACTAAAATAATATTGTATTACTTATTTGAAAATTTATACATTATGTGCGAATACTCTGCAATTTAAACCAATTTGTTAATTTCCTACGATTTTAACTATTTATTAATTTATTTTGTAATTGAGAATTTATGCATTTTGATTTAGAAAATTCTCAACAATATTCTTGCCAAACAAAAGTTTTCAAAATTATTTTTTGCCTGTGACGAAGTTATAAAAGTAAATAAATAAATAAATAAATATATTTGAAAATAATATTTTACATTCGGTTATTTAAGAAGTAAAACTAGAATTATTTAAATTATATTAGAACGTAAATTTTTTTATGTTTCTTTTAATGGGAATTTTAAATAATTGAATCGTTGTCGTTGAATGTTTTCCATTAGATTTTTTGTCTCGTTAAAGAAATGCCCCCCCCCCCCATCCTTGCAATAGTAGAAAAATAAGTTTCAAAAATAACAACAAGAAATACATTTTAGGATTAAAAAATAAAAGCTGTAATATAGATAAATGGCGTAGTGTTATAAACAAAAATTGGCGAAATCACTGAAAAATAGAAAGGGATTTGCAAAATAATGAAAACATTGATACCTCAGCCATGTTTTCAAAGCTAAAAATCCTGCAAGGAACAAAAAAGCATAAAAACAAGCAAATTTATCAGGATAACGTCGACTTTGTCGTCTAAGAATTTTCGTAACTACGTTTCCAAAACTTAGGGTTTATAAGTCACTAATGGTTTTTCTTTTGGGCAATAGCTCATTGAATTATCCTACCCGTCCGCACTTTCACTGTAAAGTTATTTTGTGTATACCTGTAAAAAAAAGTCTTGTTTTAATTTTTCTTTATTATTAAAACATTAGACCAATTAATGAGTATTTGTTTGAATTTATAGTTTCATTTCTTGAATTGCTCCTTACATTTTAATCACCAAATTGTCCATAGAAAAATTAAAATTGACATTCGATTGGGAATTATATCATTTCATAAGATAGACGTGTGAAACTGGTACCAAAATGTTGGAAAACTAACCAAGTTTTTTTTATTTCGTGTTACTGTAACGTGGCTGTACGAAACACTGTGTTGGTAGCACGTAGAACATCTAGTCGATAATCAATTTCTGTCCATACATTATCTGACATCACAGTAGGGTTCGATGTAATGATCGTTTGTCTTAGAGTTGTAAGATCTGGTACACTGATTTCTCTGTATTATTTTTGGTGAACGGGTCACGTGATACCTGAGGACACAATAAGTTTTTTTCTGATTTGTGAACATTTTCGGCTCTCTGGATACAGATACTGCTAACTACAGCCACGTTACGAAAACCTGAAAAAAAAAAAAAAAAAAAAAAAAAACTTTAGTGAGTTCTCCAATATTTCGGTACCAGCTTCACATGTCTGTCTTATATATAGCGGATACGTATACATTTTTAACCAAGGAAAGGTTTTCGGACACTTTGTATATACCCCTTGTAGTTTAATCATCATATTGTTCAGAGAAAAATGCAAATTTATCCTTTTTCAATTAATGATAGCAAAGTGATCTTAGGGGCAGTCTCCATTTTGAAATTGGAACATTTTTTTTTTCAATGCAATACCCAATTTTGGCATAATATTTGGATCTTTTGGTAAATTTTGTCTTCGGATACAAAATGGGAATATTTCACAGTTTGTTACAATTCATATATGACCCCCTCCCCCTAAGCTTATTATTATTATTTTTTCCCCATAAATTGGAAGAAATAACAATTTCAATTCGAATGACTATTTACATCTTTTTCTTGGATAATTTGGCGATGAAAAAGTTATGGGTGTATCGTTTTATCTTACACCAGCTGAAGTACTTGGCGTTGTCTGGGATTTTAAGAATTTTTGTTGACAAAAATCAATTTTAAAATTAAACATAATGTATAAGAAACATAATAAAAGAAAGCAGTCGAAATGTTATACAAATGAATCTAATGAAAACCCAAACAAAAATATATAAATTTATATAATAAGCTCATCAGAATTCAGCTATAAATCAGCTTGTTTCCATTCATCATAGGAGAAATAAAAGTTTAAAAGGAAAAATGTCGAACTGTCTTTCAATTGTACAGGATTGAACAAACTTGCAATTAATTACTTCAAAGCTCACTTTCTTCAAAAACGGTATCTATTGACTTGTACAATACAGCTTCTCCAGGTAACTCTTCTTAAATCTTCAAGTTCATATTATTTACGCTATCATTCTTTAGTGCAAGAATCGCACGTTTTCAATGCCTGTAAAATGTCGAATATTTGGAAATACTTTCGCCTTAAGTTCTTCATCAGACACAACTGTGCTGGAAAATGCTTCTCTGACTTTGAACAGACCAGTTACTGGATGAAGGGTATTAACTCATTAATGCCGGTTGGTACGAAAAGTTACCAGTTAAGCGATACGAAACTTTTAAATATGAACACCAGTATCTTAGTAAAAAAAAAATCATATTATCTAATGTGAAACTATCAGAGATTCTATCAGTTAAAATAACAGTATGGGAAAACTGGTGTCAACTGGTATCGAATTAAAAGAAGTGTAAAATAAGCTGGCGTTAATGGGTTAATCCATTCCTCATATTTAACAAACTGTCAAAAAATTGACGATCCAATATGCTTCCATCTATATGGATTCTCATATTTTTAGTTAGTCGCAAACTTCGAACATTCCTCCAAAGATATGCCTAGTTTAGGCAGCGGTTCCCAAACATTTTTTTTCACGTACCCGTTAATTAGAGTTTCATTTAGGAGTACCCCTTTTCACATCAACACGCTTCTATGCACCCAGATAATGCAAACATTCTTTTTTTTTATTAGTAATCTTCTTAGCATAGCTAAATAACGAACGACTCAAATTACATTGACATTTATAAACTTTTATTTTTTTTAATCTTACATTTTAAAGTTAATTTTACTTTTTATAATACTAGCTCAACATCAAAAGAAATCAATACAGCATTACAAGAATTTTTAACTAACCTATGACAAAAGTTTATAAAAATTTTGGTCTGTATATACAAATAGAGCTAGTAGCACTGAAGTTTAGTTTTTTGAAATCTGTATCATCAGACATGCCATTAATTCATTGAGAAACTATTGTTTGAGAAAGAAATATTTAAACAATTTTTTTCAGATGGTCACCACCAAACATACATTGAGCAGCATCTTTGATACAAAAAAACATCAAATGTTTAGTGATTGTAGGATTTTTACTGCTTTCAGCAACATGGTAACTTATTATGTACGATGCTTCAAAAGCGTTGTCATTGTATTTGTTTGTAAAAAACACATAAAAGGCTACATTAGGTCAGCTTGATAGTCGCTAAAAGAAACTGACATAATTTTGTTTATATATTGGAAGTTTTGCTTTTGTCTATAAATGCGTATTGATGTGGCGACGTTAATTCGCCTTATATGAAAATGGAAGCTGAAGCATAATTCATTTAAGTTTCTCCAGCGGAGCAAAAGGAGCGTTCTCCCATTTGGCGAAAGTTTGGCGCTTGGAAAGTTTTGCCAAGTATAGACTGGCGGTGGATTCGGCGAGAATCTTTGAAACTTGCTCTTCGGCGGTCTCGAGTTATGCTGAGTTTTTTGGGAACGGCTGCAGGACGGCTGTTATTATACTTATTTATTAATTGTGTTTATTTGAATATGTTGAATTAATTATATATTTCGTTAAAGTAATAAAGTTTTGTATAGTTAATTATGCCGGCGTATATTTAACCATAGCGCAACCTTACATACCCACAAGTGGTGACCCTACACGCTTTTGGAGCTGTGGTTAAAAAGAGTAAAAGAAAGATTAATTCATAACGAGTTCTCGTCAAATCTATTAGGATGTCTTTCAAGGATTAAGGTATGAGATTACGTACTGTTTATTTCCTTTTGCATGTATCCTCTGAGGACTTTTAAGATAATTTAAACTTGTTTTAGGTTCTAAGGGTTGGTTGGTTTCGATGTTGATATTGCTGTTTTAAGTGTTAAAATGTTTTAATCTTCGTTCAGTTTGGATTAAATTGTTGTTTAGTTCGGCATTTTGAGATTTCTGTTCGTTTTTTATATTGTACGGGATGCCAGACGACATTCCTAAGGAAACTGTGCAAGGGGGGAGTACAGAATGCAATAGAGTGTCGGTGAAAGTTCCCAATTTTTGGCCTAGTAATGCAAAGTTATTTTTTGTACAGCTAGAGGCTAGTTTTAGGTTAGCGTGAATCTCGGTCGAACAAACTAAATTTGATCATTTGGTGGCGTCTTTGGATGCTGAAACTTTATCTTTTGCCTCCGATATTGTGTGTAAACCCCCAGAAGAACCTTACAGTGCTCTTAAAGCGAGGTTATTATCGGAATTTGAAGTTTCTCAGAATCGGAAGGTTAAGACATTGCTGGAAGATTTAGAGCTGGGTGATAGGTCCCCCTCAATGTTATTGCGTAAGATGAGAGAGTTAAGTGAGGGCCATGTTGACGATGACTTTTTGAAAAATATATGGCTTCGGAGGTTACCGGTATCGATGCAAACAATTTTGTCTGTCAGCTCTGAGGGTTTAAATAAATTAGCGGAGATGGCGGATAGGATTTGTGAATGTACGCAGGTTGACGTTACCTCTCTGGAATCGAGAGGGGCTGAAAAATCTCAGTTTAGTCAGCAAAATAAACAGTTGGAGCAGCTACAATTTCAGGTTCAGAAACTTTCAAAGCTGGTTAAAGCGGGTTCTTGTCCCAAGTCGCCTAGGAAATCTTACCGGCGGAACTCATTTAACTCAGGGGGATAGGTCACACAGAGAGGGGTATCTATGTTGGTATCATTTTCGATTTAAGGAAAAGGCTCGAAAATGTGTACCCCCGTGTGCTTACAAACCAAAAAACGACATTCGCTCGCAGGAGTAGCGACGGCTACAGCACGTATGGGCTTGAGTCGTAGGCTTTATGTTACAGATAAGGTTACTCAATCCAGCTATTTGATAGATACAGGCAGTGATGTCTCATGTTTTCCGAAGTCATTTTTAGTTAAAAATACTAGAAAAAGGGATTGCACATTGTATGCCGCTAATGGTACAAAAATCTGCACTTACGGTACTAAACTATTTACACTGGATTTGGGACTGAAACGTAAATTACAATGGCCATTTATCATAGCTGAAGTAACTAAACCAATTATAGGCGCTGACTTTCTACAACATTTTGGTTTATTGGTTGATTTAAAAAAGCGGCGTTTATTGGACCCTGTAACTAACTTTTCTGCGCGTGGTCGTGCCAGTCTGTGGGATGTCCCGGTGGTTAAAACTATCATCGGAAACACTGCATATATAGAACTGCTAAAAAAGTATAAAGAGATTACACAGTTAAATAATACGAATAAACAAACTGTAAAACATGATACAATCCATTTTATCCCTACTGTAGGCCCACCTGTGACAGCTAGAGCTCGGCGGTTACATCCAGCGCAGCTCCGGATAGCTAAGCAGGAACTTGACTATATGCTTGAGAAAGGTATCTGTAGGCCATCTAAAAGTAATTGGGCCAGTCCATTACATATGGTCTCTAAAGGCGTTTCGGATTGGAGACCAACTGGGGATTACAGGGCACTTAACCGAATTACTGTACAAGACAGATACCCCATTCTTTACATTCAAGATTTTACTTATATGTTAAAAGGTAAAAAAATATTTTCTAAAGTGGATTTAGTCCGTGCTTATCATCAAATTCCGGTTCATCTTCCCGATATCCATAAAACTGCTATTATAACTCCTTTTGGTTTGTTTGAATTTTCATTTTTAACCTTTTGTTATGCTCTGCAGCGCAAACGTTTCAACGCTTTATAAATGAGGTATTACGAGGTTTGGACTATTGCTTTCCTTATGTCGATGACATCTTAATAGCGAGTGAAACTCACGCTTAGCATATACAGCATGTAGAGGAAGTTTTTAAGCGTTTTAGAGATTACGGGATTATAATTAATGAATCAAAATGTGAGTTTGGCAAAGAAACTATAGATTTTCTGGGTCATACTATTGATAGCCAGGGCTGTGTTCCACACAAAGATAAGGTGAAAGCTATACTTGAATTTCCAAAAACAAAAACTGTTAGCGATCTCAGGAGGTTTTTGGGAATGGTGAACTACTATCATCGTTTTGTACCCCATATTGCAGAAATATTAAGACCACTAAATGTGTTCTTAAATGGAGCAAAAAAGAGGGATAAAAGAGAAATTCAGTGGGATGCGGACGCAGGAAGCAGTTTTGAGCAAGTTAAGCAAGCTATAGCTAATGCGACTTTGCTTTATCACCCTTCTCAAGATGCGAAGCTTGCACTTATAACTGACTGCAGTGATTTTGCTATGGGTGGGGTGTTACAAGAAGTTACGCCCGATGGTCCGAAACCACTTGGATTTTTCTCTCGTAAGTTGTCCCCTACACAGTGCAAATATTCAACGTATGACCGGGAATTGTTGGCGGCATATTCTGCGATCCAATACTTAAGGCATATGTTGGAGGCTCGGGTATTTACGTTGTATGTAGATCCCAAACCCCTAATTTTTGCATTTCAGCAGAAACAGGAGAAATGTTCCCCTAGACGGCTTCGGCAGATAGACTTTATATCACAGTTTACGACGGATATACGTTATTTGCCAGGCAAGGGAAATTTTGTTGCTGACAGTTTATCTAGAGTTTGTGAAATTCAATTTGCGTCACTTGCAGATTTTGAGTTGTGGGAAAAGTTGCAAACAGAGGATGAGGAGCTAAAAGCCATTTTGGACGGAAAGGCTGAGTTTAGTGGGAAGTTAGCTAAAGTACAAATGCCGGATGCTAAGACATTATTGTATTGTGAAAATTCTGGTGAGGTGAACAGGTTTTATGTCCCCCAGACCTTGAGATATAAGGTGTTTGAGTCAATGCATGGGCTGTCTCATCCAGGAATACGGGCTTCTAGGCAGCTAATCTGTTCGAAATATGTTTGGCCAGGGCTAAATAAAGATGTTGCTGTGTGGCGTAGAGCGTGTATACCCTGTCAAATGACTAAGATAACCTGCATACTAAGTCTCTTTTGGTGAAATTTTTGGTTCCAGACGAGAGATTTGCGCATATACACATAGATATCATTGGTCCCTTACCTCTAGTACGTGGATTCAGATATTGCCTAACCATGATAGATAGGTTTACGCGGTGGCCAGAGGCTGTACCTATTGTGGATATGACTGCTGAAACTGTTGCTCAGGCTTTTGTTCAGACGTGGGTTTCCCGTTTTGGTACGCCTCAGAGGATAACATGCGATAGGGGTAAACAATTTGAGTCTATACTTTTTGAAAGTCTGGCAAGAATGCTAGGCTCTGTTATAACTAGAACTGCTTCATATAGGCCCCAGACGAATGGTTTGGTGGAGCGACTTCATCGACCTTTAAAGCAGGCCTTAATGTGCTATAAGGTGGATTGGTTGGAAGCTCTCCCCCTGGTTTTGCTGGGTCTACGGACAACAGTACGTGCGGACCTTGGTGCATCTACAACTGAGCTGACATATGGAACGACTCTACGGCTTCCAGGCCAGTTGTACGAGGATAGCCCTTTCTCAGACCCACCGACTTATATTTCAAAACTACAAAAAATTATTTGTGCTTTGAGACCTTGTCAACCTTTAAGGCATGGGCAGCAAAATATTTATGTTCCGAAAGAGCTAAAGAACTGCACCCATGTGTTTGTACGGAGAGGTCCTTTTAAGAGATCTTTACAACCGACTTACGAGGGTCCATTCAAAGTCGTAAAACGACTGCAAAAAGATGTTGTGGTTTCTATCGGGAACCAGGAAAAGATCATAAATATTGATCGTTTAAAACCTGCGTTTCTGGTGAATGAGGATGGTGAGCCTGATCCTACAACTTACATAACGAGATCGGGAAGGAAAGTTCGTTTTCGTCTCCCACGGGCTGTGTGAGACTGGCGGGGGAGTCACGTGGCGACGTTAATTCGCTTATATGAAAATGGAAGCTGAAGCATAATTCATTTAAGTTTCTCCAGCGGGGCAAAAGGAGCGTTCTACCATTTGGCGAAAGTTTGGCGCTTGGAAAGTTTTGCCAAGTATATACTGGCGGTGGATTTGGCGAGAATCTTTGACACTTGCTCTTCGGCGGTCTCGAGTGATGCTGAGTTTTTTTGGGAACGGCTGCAGGACGCTGTTATTATACTTATTTATTAATTGTGTTTATTTGAATATGTTGAATTAATTATATATTTCGTTAAAGTAATAAAGTTTTGTATAGTTAATTATGCCGCCGTATATTTAACCATAGCGCAACCTTACATACCTACATTGATAAAGATGGATTCAAGCTACCATCAGAATGTCTCTCTACAAACACAAAATCGTTTTAAAGTCTTCATCTCAAGTGAATGAAAATCCATATTTCAAATATTCTTTATTATAATTTCATTTCTTTAATGATTTACCGGTGTTTTGAGTTTTATCTAAAGTGTATAGTTTATAAATAATCAGGACGGGTCTCTTAATAGCTGCACCTAGGTCCCCTTGCGCTTCTAAATAATTCGATTGTTTCGAAGAACTTGTAGTTCCCGAATCATCAGGTTTAATTTCAATCCCAGTTGCAGTTCGCTTAAGAGTACCGGATTTAAGTCAGTTATCCATTTTGAACGTAAATTAAACTCACTGAAATAATAAGTAAACACTTCAAATCAAATACCTATTAAAAGAAAAGAAGCTTCCCTTGCTAGCGATATCACTTCGCCTATTCGAAAACGAAAATAGGGTCCTCTTTTACAATACGTTTTAAAAGAAACCAGAAGTTCTGAGATAAAATTTAGGAGTTCTTCAATTATTATTAAAAGTTGAACAATATGAATAAAGTGGAGAGAAATAATATTGTATAATGATGAATAACAATTTGCGCAAAGATAGGGGGGGGACATATAAGTAACCATGTAATACGATTAGTGGAGGGCAGAGCTAATGACATTGAATTATCAATGAATTACTAAGTCTCGTTTTGAGAGCAGCATATTGGAGTTACACATCAGACTAAATTTGTAAGCCAAAACTATAATTGTTTATGTGTTTTCAGTTAAAACTTTTTTTAAATTTCCGCCATCACCGATATTATTTTCACGTACGCCCAAATAGGCCCGACACGTACCCTTGGGGGTACGTGTACCCCAGGTTGGGAACCGCTGATTTAAGGCATGAGTTAATTTTATCTGCCAATGTTCCTGTTAGAATGGCCGGATATTTTTGTCGAAAATCTCCAGACAATCAATCCAACAGTGGGTCGATCCATTAGTGAATCATTGCCTCTTAAAAATTGGAGTGTCTGCTTGAGGGTCTGAAAAGTAATCTTGTGTGACATGGTAAATTCATCCCATAAAATGACCTGACATTTTATTTAAAAAAATCTGAAATCTTTATTTCAATTCTTCACTAAGAATAAGATATGGGGAACTGAAAATTTGCGGACATTCTAGTACAGTATATGCATACACACACATATATATGCGGATTACATTTAAAAATAAGGAATGTTAAAATATGCCCATATTACCATAAATGGGTTTTTATCATGATTCAATACGTTCCTCAAACTTACGTGACGTTATATTGACCTGCTGACGTCATACCCACTTGCTTTCTGTAATTACTCATATTGATACACTTTTTGTATGATTGTCGAATATTTGCAATTTTCAATATGACGTCATATACATTTTCTTTTGAATTCTCTAATGACGTCATATTAACCTGCTTTTTGTACGTACCATACTCATATTCCTTGTATTATTGAGAAATGTTTGAAAATGACTTTTAATATGTCGTCATATTCATCTTCTTTGTAATCGTTGAAATTTTTTATTTCATTTTCATTTTTCATCTGGAAATCTTTCAATAGAAAATTAATTGTTGTGGAAAGAATTTTATTGTGGATTTTTAGTTATTGGCAACTGCTATAACGAAAAATGTTTAAATTTAATAGGAAATGGCTGTTAGATTTGTGTTTTTTTTATTAAATAAAAAATTAACTATAATTTATTTCGATTCCAGATTAGTTTAGTTACCCCGGCCGTGTTTTAATACACATGTGCGTAATATTTCACGATTCTGGCTTCCAAACTGTGGATTTGTATAGAAATACATAGAAACAGACATTTTCATTTTTATACAGGGTGTCCATAATTAAACGACCATACTTTAAAGTTGTCTACAGACGAAACTATTGGTCAGAAAGTTGTGAAATTTTGTGAAGGATATAATAAAGGAATGGGAATTTGTTTAAACGAAAAAAAAATAGTTCAAAATTTCGCCACCAGATGGCGTTTTTAATGAATTACACATTTATCATACACTTACGATAGTTTACAAATTTTTATTTCAACAAAAAATGTTCAACAAAACTTTTTTCACATGTTCTTAGCATTTTCTAGAATACACTACGGGCAACATAACACACAACTGTGGAACATGCTATCTTACGATTCCAGATGGTAGCTGAAAATGATGGCCGTCATGTGGAACAGGTTTTGTTGCAATAAAATATGTTAAACTGTGGTAAATATATGCTAAATGTGTAATTAATTCATTAAAAACGCCATCTGGTGGCGAAATTTTGAACTAATTTTTTTTTCGCTTAAAGAAATTGCCATTCCTTCATTATGTCCTTCACAAATTTTCACAACTTTCTGACAAATAGTTTCGTCTGTAGACAACTTTAAAGTAGGGTCGTTTAATTATGGACACCCTGTATATTAAATAGACTGTGCATTGTATATTCCTTAAGCTGAATGTCAATGATCATCCCTTATTTAAAAAGAAAAAAATTTGGGTACTTCTTTGTTATGGACGTCTCTACAATTACTATTACGTAAAGGTTCCAGTCAATTTCACCAAGGTCGTAGGTAAGCTCCCGAACGTTAGACATGGCGCGCACCCTAACTTCTTATGGTAATAAGGTGTAGATTCGAATACAAATATTTTTGGAAATTACTTTAGAAATAACTCAGAGATAGTTGCAGAGCAATAATTATAAGTGAAAAATGAAAAAAAAATAGGGAAAGGTTGAATAAGTCCAGAGGACGGGTTTCAAATGATGAATTTTTCATTAATCAGAAGTGTTTTCTAAAACAATATCACTATGCATATTATTTTTTCAAAATAGTTCTTAGATACAATGTAATTAAAAATATAATGAAAAGAAATCTTGGATATTTATAGCAATATTTGTTACAATTTCTTTATATACAAATTAAAAATAATTCCAAAGGACTTTTAGTATGTTAATTTATCTTGAACGTGGACATTTTTACCACAAATTTCGATAATAAATGTTTCTCCATATTAAATTTTAAAGGAAATGTTAAGCTATAAAGAAAGAAAAAAACAGGTAATGAAAACTTCATCACTTTTTTAATTAAAAGGTCTGAATGAAAATGTTTCATTAAAAAAAAAAAAAAAACTGCAAATATTTTATGCAACAGCATTTAAATGAAGAAAAAAATTTTACTCATTACGAGTGTTTTTATAAAAAAAAAAAAAATGTCCTGTAATTTTGCTTAGCGTTTCTAAGGAAACGGGAGCAAAAAAGTAATTGGGGGAATTTATCTTTCCCACTATTCTAATCCTTCTAATTTTTATTCGTCTTTCTTTTCCTTTTCAATTAACATGGTGTCTCAAAATTTAATTGGTAGATATTATCGTTCAATTAGAATGCAATTTAAATAAGTAAATGAAGTAGCAATTATTCATTAGTGAGTGATTTGCACTTGAATAGTCTTTCTTCCTAAGTCTTTAAATAAGAGACACATATTGAAATATATTTTATTAGTGTTTTAAAACTAATCAGTACATTTCAACTTGAAATAATCTAATTTAAATAAAATATACAAAGCACAAGCGTTTGCTTAACTTTAAATTCTTACACATTTTGGAAATCAAGGCATTTTCTTCAATCTGCAATCAAATCTCGAGACAATACCGTTTCACGTTAATAAACATTTCGCTAATAAAATTGCTCATTTAAACGGAACATTCGATTAAACTGAATCATGATATTACAGTTTTAAACAGCAAATAAAATTTTAAATAAGCAAAGTTAAATAAATTTTAATCCAGACATTTTT
Source organism: Maratus michaelseni (assembly GCA_963931845.1). Taxonomy (NCBI): domain Eukaryota; kingdom Metazoa; phylum Arthropoda; class Arachnida; order Araneae; family Salticidae; genus Maratus; species Maratus michaelseni. Next base: position 343,114,033 of record OZ007588.1, on the reverse strand, counting down.
CTAAAATAAAACTTGCTACATAAAAAGCGAAATGTGTATGGAATTAAAAATCATGTTTTTTTTTCTTCAAAACATTCTGTTTATCAGAATTGATTTTTGTAGCTATAGTGCCTGTAATTCATTACACTACATCGTGTTGATTCAACAGTCATCAAAATAACTTCTGATTTATATTCTAGCGATAAACAGTTTTCAGAGAAAAAGGTACAGTAGGAACAAAAAAAGTGGCAAAATTTCTTTTCATACAAAACTCGAAATTTCTAAATACATATTTCCATTACCACTTGGCTTTAGGCAATGAAAAATACTGCATAACAAAATTAATGACAACGTACGGTGTTAAAAATTTGCATCAAACCGTCCAGTCATTTGACCGTTTTTTTAGAAAACGGTTACATAACCGTAATTTAGCTCTAATAAGATCATATTATTGCCCATATTATGGTCAGAATAAAGTTAAATTACGGTTATGTAACCATTATCTATAAAAACTATCAAATGACTGGACAATTTGCTGCAAATTTTTAACAGTGTACATTTTATTTCCATAAATATAGGATTTTAGTTATAAAGATATAATTACACTAAAGATTTTGTGAATAATGAAAGAGTCCAATCTGAGCAAATGTGATGTTAGGTTGGTCTGAGAACAGATAATACAGGTTTGTCGGTCAACAGTGTATGCCTTAGAATATATAATCGATTGAAGAAAGTTTTTAATAGGATGAAGGTCTTTAGTTAAAGGCTAAATAACGACCAACAAGCATTTTGCACGCTAATGTTCGATGTTGGGTGGAGCAATTTGCAGGTTTACATTAAAAAATAAAGCACGTTGTTATCGAAAAGGTTGTATATGCGAACATAATGTTTTAGTCTGAACTAATGGTAGAATTTTGAAAGTTGCTGGTTGTTTTAAATGGGTCCCTTTAAAGTTGCCAAACATTAAAATTTCTTGAAGATAATTAAATTTAACAAATTAATGCCACTAAACTTCCCAAACTTCGGTATTATTAAAGTTTTTCAACTTATTAATAAAACAATTCTTTTTAAAAAGGATTCAACATGTATTATGGTAAAATAATTATTTGTTGTGGATTTTGAAAGGGACAAACACCTCATCCTTCCCCAAATGGCGTCCCTGAGTGGAAACTCTTTGTTGTGGAAGTATGGGTTAATATTATGTATTCATTACATTTGCAGTTATTTTTTCATTGACTTGGAAAGATGATTCCAAGAGTGTATTTTACGAAATGGTGAAAATATTAAAAAAAAGAAAGGTTATCTATTTTTTAAATTAGTGTTTCTTGAATAAAATAATGTAAGATTTGTCTAAATAAATGTTTTCCTAACAAAATTGTGATTATTTGTATGTTTTCTATTTTCTTTCTTTCTTTTTTTGGTATTTTTCCGTTTTACGGACACCATTGTCTCCAAGCATACATTTACATACATTTAATACATACATTTACATACATTTAATACATACATTTACATACATTTAATACATACATTTACATACATTTAATACATACATTTACATACATTTAATACATACATTTACATACATTTAATACATACATTTACATACATTTAATACATACATTTACATACATACATTTACATACATATATTTACATACATATATTTACATACATACATTTACATACATTATGCCTCAGCATACATTTTGGCATGGTGTCCGTATAACGGAAAAGTACCCCTTTTTTTTACTGCTACGATACTACAACTGGTGAAATTTTATTAGTTTATTTTAATTTTTATAGCTCGTTCAAACTGATTCATAAAGAAATCATACAAGTTGAATTTTTTTCAACTTAGTGAAAATGTGTACAAGTCGGGACTTGAACCGGATGCTAATGCCGAAAGTTTTTCTGATTGAATAGTGTCTGCTGAACTTGTCTAGGATAGTTTAGTAGGTAAACCGTTGACAGCTAAAGCCAAAAGGTTCTGGATTTGAATCTAGGCCTGTACTCATTTTCACTCAATTAGGAAAAAAAATTCTATTTGGCGAAAATTTGTTTAATTTTAATGTTACATCTGTCTTAACCTTGAATGACAGAATTCTATTATATTGATTCTAAAGCACTGTTTTATTACTACGAATTGTAACCTGTCTGTAAAACAATTAATGAGCAAATAGTGTGTCTAGATTAAGAGTGTTGAACCTATGCGCTTTTCCGTCAAAATTTCTCCTTTCTCGTCATTGATATTGACGATTTTCTCTATGTAATATTTATGATGTTATTTCTTCATCTCTTTCCATAATCGAGATGAGTTTAATACAGCTTGTGTAACCGTGTCATTACTCGAAATATTATTCTAAGGATTATTTTTCTTTAAAAAGTAAAATAAAAAACTTCTTAATAACAGCGTAAGATAAAGAAATGCGCTGAGCTTTCGAAAGAACTTCGTTTTTCTTCTTCAGACGCAAAAAAAGTCCTACCACTTGGAACGCAGGAGCAAGATTGAAAAGAAATGGAAGGGAAAGTGACAAGTTAAAGAATACAGCCAATAGAAAAGCAGAAGGCATCAGCCAATCGCACAATAGCATTACCCAACCAGAAGAACACAGAACAGAGGGAGAATTATGAAGCAAAATGACTAAAAAGCAAAATCAGAAAAGTTAAATGGAATTGCAAACAAATATATAATAATAATAATAATAATAATAAAATACTCATTATAAAAATTAAATACCAAAATATAAATAATAATTTTTTTAAATGTATGGTTGAACTGAAAAAGTTTTTAAAGCTGTAGAAAGAATCATGGAATCAGATTTTACATCAACTATAACCTCACTATTAAGGTAAATCCCTAAATTTTAAAGAATGTCGATATCTGAGGTGCTATTGGCATTAAATATAATTTTAGCGTTTTGAAAATTCAAACTGTGCCCGAAATCCCAAGATTGCTTGGCAATAGAAGATTTATAAATTTCTTGATTAGAGACATAACAAAATCACTCCTTTAAAAGTGGGCTTCGAGATTTTTTTTGGTTTGACCTATATAAGGTAAATGACAACCGGTAAAAGTGAAAGATTAGATTTATAGTTTAAGATAAGATTAAACTTGATGTTCTCAACATGTTGCTCTAAATGAACTTAAGTCGAATGATAATCTAATTATAACTAAAGTAGCCAAAGGTTGTGAAATAAACAAGATTATTTTGATAAAGTGTGTGATCTTCTACGTGAAGATCCTTGAAGTTAAAAATCTACTAATTCGCATCTTTTGTGTTGTGTTAAATGATTACACTAAACATTGAGTTATTATTTACTGCTCATTTTTAAGCTCTACTTAAAGTTCATAAAACAGATGGTCCCCTAAAACCTATTGTTTCTAATATTGGAACTTCTACTTACCCTCTTGCCACGTTTTTAACTTTCAGTTTTTTCTCCTTTATGCACAACTGATACACATACTATAAAAATTCTTATGATTTTGTCCGTAAATTAAAAAATGTCAACCATGGTCAATTGTTCCATGTTATCAGTAGATACCAAATCTTTATTTACTAATGTTCCAATTGAAGGTGATCTTTCATGTTTAGAAAGTAGATTACGTGAATTTCCTTATTCTGATGTTAAAGTCAAATATATTATTAATTTAGCTACACTTTTCATTATTCATACTACTTTCAATTTAATAGTAAATTTTACAAAGGATCTGACAACTTCGGTTATGGAAATTCTTTATCACCAATTCTCTGTGACGTTTATATGAACATTATTTTGAAGGAAAATTATTGAATCTGTTAAAGTTTAAATGTTGGAAGGTTTTATGTTGACGATACATTTGTCTTAGTTGATAATCTTTTTGGCATTTCCAACATTTTTTTACCGACCCACAAGTTCTCATGACCAACATATTCAGTTTACTTTTGAGTTAGAAAGTTGTGATAAAAGTTCCTTCCTAAATGTTTTATATGTGATTACTTTTTCAAAACTTGTGTTTATAGAAAATCTTCTTCTATCTCTAACCCAAGTCTGTAAATAAGCTTAAGTTTCTCTACACTAAGTCTCTTGTTCCCCATTTCCGCAAATGTGGAATCTATAATACTCCTTGTAATGGTTGTCATTTATCTTATATAGGTCAAACCAACAGAAATCTCGAAACCCGCTAAAAAAACACCCCCGTTCTGTCTCCAATAAAGAAATTTCTAAATCTTCTATTGCCAAGCACTCTTAAGATTCCGGCCATAGTTTGAATTTTCAAAACACTAAAATTATCTTTAATGCCAATAACACCTTAGAATTGGACTTTCTCAAAAATTTTGCTATTTATCTAGGTCGTGAGGCTAGAGTTAGTGAAAATTCTTATTCCAACAACAGCTTGAAAAAACGTGTTCAGTTCAACCATATATTTATTTAATTATATTATTACTAGCCGCCAATGGCGACCAGTTTGGTCTCCCTTAAATGTATGTTAAGCATTGTAACACGTTACTTTTATTCATAATTTAGTTTTTTTCCTCAATCCTTCGCCAAACCCGAAGATTCTAACAGAAAAATCAAGAACTTTTGCAATCATGGTAGCATTTCGCATATTTTTTGTTGTTATGTATCTCATCTTTCTTAACAAAAAACCCCTTAACCAACTTAAGCATTTATGCTTCACGTCCGTAAGCTTATCAGTTGCAATAGGTTCGCTAATGCGGAGATTCTTAAACATATTAAGTAATTTTCCGTAATTGGGTCCATTGCTAATTGGCGTATTTCAGTTAATATGATTTGATGCAATGAAGTCTGTTTTGTGAAAGTCTTTAATGATTTCTACATTTACACTGAACCATATTTTTGCTAATATTTTTTTTTGTTTCTCGCTAACTTTGGCTGTAGACTCGATTACGGAAGATTAGAAAATCTAACATCTAATTCTCATCTAAAACTTCTTGAATAATGTGCCATAATCGGGCTGCATATTATTACACATAATTTTCGAGTATGGTTTGGTGAAACATTGAACTTTTGGAAGAGAATGGGAGTGGTGAGCAGATGGCTGCGCTCCCTCAGTCGTAGCGCATACAGGAACTCTCCTGGTAGTGTGCACTAAAAGTCCCTCAGGACTTGAGTACGGCGGTTGATGTGCCTGACGGGTGGCTTCATGCGACTGGCGGCGCAGCTCAGTTTTAATCACATTCCCTTTAAACCGTATTTGCTTTCAGAACTTTGGACTCGTGGTGTACAAATCTGATAAAAATTGACGAACTTCCTTCTAGATGCAAATTTCTGTTAGACTTTGATTTTCTCTGCTTTCATTTCTTGATATACTTCAGGAGTTTTCATAATTGCGTAATTATCTTATTTTGGCGTTTCTGCTTAATGTCTACTGACTATTAAGATCCGTAACAGGTAAATTCGCAGCGCCAACATTGGTTGTTATAATTCTTATTACAGCACCCCGTTTTTTTCTTTCTATTTTGTAACTCTATAGTTAATATTATGTAGTAGAAATATAAAAGACATTTAAAGACGCTTGTTTTGCTATAGTAGATGTAGATATATATATATCATATTCATAGGTATATAGTATGTGATAGTGATTAAAATATATATCTCATATTTATTCCGGTGGATATAACATACCACCAATAAAACTACCATCGTAAATATGTAGAAAAAGCAATCGATATGATTTTATGCTAAAAGCCATCAATATCATTTTCTGCTAAAAGCCATCGATATGATTTTATGTGTTTAATAAATGTATACTAAATTATTTTTTGGGTACTTCTCTATTATCCTGTCGACTACTTTTCATAACAAAAAGCGCACCAGGGTATCATTTTGGCTCCAAAATGGCGATTTTATGCCTGGGCAACCCGGCGGTTTTGATTACATTTTACTTCGTATGCGAACCCGGTAGAATATATTCCGTATGTTTTATAATAAATTAAATATTGTGTGTTTTATGTTATAATAATCATTGTGTGTTTTTTATAATAAAATTGTGTGTTTTTTAATATAAAATAAACTATTTCATAATAATATAAAAGTAACATGCTGTTTTAGCAATCTCTAACAGCTACCTGAAAATGGGGTTTTCTCGCCAAAATGGCGCAAAACAAAAATCGTGCCGACCCCGGTGCGTCTACGACAGCTGTTCCATCAAAACATTTGATTTCAAAATCAAAGCATCGTTTCTAATTTGCACACGCGAAAAATAAAACCTGGTATTGGCGATTTTAAAAACGCTATTGGCGAGATTTGCGCCCAAATAACATAAAAGTACATAATCATGTTATGTATTTTATAAATGTACATTAAATTATTGTTTTGAACGAAATTGGTCATTAAAACAATGATAAACATGATTGGTGATTAACAATCATTTTCGGTGATTTCTTTTCCTGGCAAGTATAATACATAAATACCAAACTGACTGACCAATCGTTTCGAAATTTTATTCATTAAATATTATTGTATGAGTTGTATTTGTTTACATTCAGCTTACGTCAAGAAAAGATCCGGAAGGAAGTTGAGTTGTATAGCGCATAATTATGGTAAACTTTGACTGTCTCACTAGTGCGAATTATTTTTTGACACCAGGCAGCGGTCCAAAAATTCATTCGCGGAGAACTTGCTTTACGAACGATTACCTCCATGGTTTAATATTTTAAACGTTCACGACGAATGAATGTTCTTTTTGTTTTCTTTTTTGTTTTCTTTCATGGATAGAGAATTTGAACTGCGAACTTAATTTCAACTGAAGTTATTGCAGAATATATACATAATTGAACGTAAGTCATCTCTCAAATATTAATTTATTTTAAACTATCTTTCTAAAAATGTAACTTTCATGCAGTTTTATTCGAAAAAATAATTTTGAATAAAAATGGCCGCCTGGCATATGAAAAAGTGAAGCAGACATCCCGGAACTGTTGATGACAGTCACATGACTTAGGCTTTTATTATATAGAATTAATATTTTAGTATTTAATTTTTATAGTTGTGTATTTTATTAATTTTTAATCTTTTTAATATTATTACAACTATTTTATTTTTTAATTCTTTAATTTATACATTTCTTTAATTTTTTTATTGTATATATATATATATATATATATATATCAATACATAGCTGTTACCCGTGACGTCGTTCGCGTAACATTAAAAGAATAATAAATGCATTAATTAAGCAAAACATTTCCCTCCTGATAATTAAAAACATATATAAATAATCAAAGCTTTATCACTTTTTATAGAAGACAACACGGCATTTCTTTGTTATAAAGTTCATTAGTATACCTTCGTCTTAAAAAGGGGAAATTTTGCGCCAAATAATATAAATAATTGCGAAAAGGAAACTGCAGCCAATTGAAAAAGGAGTCCAAGGTGAGCAAAAGCAGGTGTTTATCATGCAATAATAATAATGATAATAATAAAAATTTTCAACCTATATATGAGAAAAACTTCTAGTATATATAACGCGCTTTCACAGTTATAATATTAGGAATTTGCTTATATTTATGAGTTGATACGATCGGCTTGTTCAAGTTGGCTTAAGTTGGAAAATTTTCATTACCTTTTTATTTCTTCTTTGATTTTCATTAAGCAAATTTTTCGAAAAATTTTATTTTCATTTCGATAACATCGTTTTTATTATTATGTTTAGAAACATTGTAAATACATTTAAACATTGTAATGAAATCTATGACATTTTTCTCATCAAAAGAGAAAAAAAAAGAGATAAAAGAAAAGAAAAAGAAAAAGCCATTTTTAAAAATGACAACAAGCTTTTTACTCCGGTTGCCAAACCACGATCTAGAAACGTGTCTCGATTGTACCAATGTAGTACTTTAAGCACTAGTGCCTTAATTTTAATACTGTAGAGGAAAATGATGTTTCTTTGATGCAATCATATTAAATCTTTAGGTTTTATGAACAAAAATGAAACTTTCTTTTTAAAAAGTAAAGTCATTTTTATTCAGGTTTCCTGATACGAACGCCTTTAAGAATTAACGCTCGTCAAATATTGTTTTTTTTTTTTTCAGGCAATCGAATTATTCTTTTTAGTTTCAATGAATGAAAATAACTACTTTCCGCTCACCATGACTTCATTTACGACATTGATAATTTTGCGGTGCATATTATTGACATTTGCTATCCATTTTCTTTTCAAACTTTTTAAAAATTAAAATAAAAAATACAGCATATTTATGTTAGCTGCGCGCAGACAATAAACCTCGCCATCATTTGTATTGGATTCATTTCATTTAAAATACAGAGCGTTAAATTTAAAACACATACATTTAAAATACATATATTACATTAATTTGAAATAGATATAATACATACATTTGAAATATACACTTTGGAGTAAAATACAAAAAAGAACGAAAAGAAAAGAAAAAAGAAAGAAAATAATAAGAAATAATTTGATAATCCAAGATAATTTTATTTCAACATCAAAGCACATTAGTTTTTTTTTTTCGATATTTATGACGTTATATTTGCTTGCTTTCCGTATCTTGTATTATTATCAAATGCTTGAAAATGTACGTTTTATTTTTAATAATGTTATTTTATCTTATATTTAATTCTAAAAATTTTTATTTCATTTTCATTTTTCACGTAAAACTTTTCAATTGAAAATAATTTGTTCAGTAAAAATTATTATTCCGGGTTTAGATTTAGTATTTGCAACAATAAAGTAAATTTAACCATTTTAAAATTTTATACGAAAAAAATGTATATTTATTGTCTATGAAAATAATGAAATTTTGCAAAATTATAAAGGAACATATTTTAATAAAATAATCCCATTAACTTTTCTGACTCGTTTTTTAAACAATTTACTTCATAAGTTTTCCTTCTGTACTGTGTTCGTCTGATTGGGTAATGTTCTTGGCTGATGCCTTTTGCTTTCCAATTGGCTGTTTTCTTTAACTTGTCTTCTCGCCTTCTATTTCCTTTCAGTCTTTCTCTTGTCTTCCATGTAGTAGCACGTCTTTTTTGCGCCTGAAGAAGAAGGACTGCCTGAAAGTTAAGCCTTTTAAGTTAAGCCTGTTAAGACTGACTGAAGGTTAAACCTTTCAAAGACTTAACGCATTTCTTAATATTGTGTTATTAAGAAGTTTTTTTTAATTTATTGTTTCACACTAGTTTGTTAAATATCTTAATGTTATTTTTCGTCATTTAACTTTTCAGCGCGTGAGCTTATATTGTTTGCACATGGCGTATATTTTGCGGACAGTAATTACACTATTCCAAATACAAGAATTTTCATAAGAAACCTTGATAGCGCAATTATACATATCAGTAATAAAAACTGAATTTCATTCTCAGTGCTATTTGTAAGAACATTTGTAAGTTTGTAAGCTTTCATTTGTAAGTTTCAAGTGTCGTACAGTTTGCGACAGCTACTTTCTAGAGTCCCTCTAGAAAGTTAAACAAAGAAGATTTTTTCAAGGACAACGGGTAGAGAGGTTGAAACAAATGTCAAGGATTTCAAAAAGTATTTTGCATTCTTTTATATGTAAAAATTAAAATAAGTTCAAAGTTTTTTTTTTTTAATATGACAATTTATTTTAGCATAAATTTCAATAATACCCCCAAAAATATTTCTGTATAATAAATTTTAAAGGAGTCATTATTACACATAAACGAGAGGTCAAAAAAGAAAACTTGATTACTTTTTTAATTAAAAAAATGAGAATAAAAAATTTTCATTAAAAAAACAATGCATATATTTTATGCAACAGCATTTAAATGAAAAAAAATCTGATTTATTATGAACGTCTGAATTTTTTTTTAAATGTACTTCTTTTTAGCGTTTCTAAGGAAACGGGAGTTAAGAAATAACTGGGTACATTTATCTAACCCACATTTTTAATCCTCTCAATTTTTATTCGTCTCTTTTTTTCCTTTCCTTTTATTTAATTTAATTTATTTTTTAAATTTTCAGTTAACACGCTCTCTCCTAAATTCAATTGGTAGATTTTTCAATTGGGATACATTTTAACAAACTAAATGAAGTGGTTCGCTACTGTGTGATTTCCATTTCAATAGTCCCTTCTCCCATGTCTTTAAATAAGAAATATTCTGAAACATATTTTACATTAAAGAAAAAATCAGGAATATACCTTTTTAAAGCGTGTATACACTAGACAAAAATTTGCGGTACTTTAAAATCAGAACAGATGCTTTACATCACGCAAATATATAAACATAAGTTTGGCGACTTTTTGGTTGGCGCGATTTTCAAGACCGTGCCAAACGAATAACTTAATACAATGGCTAGGTTGCCATTAATAAAGGAAAAAATCCCCTAAATTTGGCGACTTTTTTCCTTTTTATAACCGATAAAAAAAAAAAAAAAATCTGTGCGTGAGTGTATGACATCATAGCCTTAAAATCTTCCCCATCTATCTATATTAAGATAAAGCTCAGGTGCACCAGGACAGGTTTTGCACTACCTAAATCTAAATTTGCAAGCTTCTAGGTGGATTAGAATTTCCTAGCCGTCACCAATTATCACAAAAACAGACACACAGAGCGAAACATTTTTTATTAGTATAGAAATTAAACTTTTGTCTATGTGTATACGAGGATCTCTGTGAAAGTTTAGCAATAGGAAAAATTGGCAGGCGTGATGGCATTTGTGACAGCCGCTTAATTAAGTATAATCCTCAGTAGGTAGCAGCTCAATGTTCTCCCGCTGATTCCTCATTACTTAACCCCTTGGGGACGAGCGACACGTATACGTGACGCACAAGGTGCTCAGAATCGTCGATTATTCCCACCGGTTATTTTTTATTGTAAGATTTGCCTCATTAAATCTTAGCATTTCTGCGATTCAATTAGGCGAAAATTTCTGTTTCGAAAAACTGGTGGTAAAAGAATAAAAATTCTGTAGAGGACCCTCGTCGCGAAGGGGTTAACAGCTAGTTGAAACCAGTTCCTTCACGTTTCACACGTTCCTTTACTTTACGTTTCACAGATAGTTGACCCAGTTTCATTAAGAATGTCGAGCTAGTTGAAACCAGTTCCTTTACGTTTCACAGATAGTTGACCCAGTTTCATTAAGAATGTCGAGCTCGTGAGAACTTTACTGCGTAATATTTTTTATGATTTTAAAAAAGGTTTAAATGAAAAAGACTGTTTAAAAAATAATAATAAAGTCATTTCAAGCATCTCATCCTTAATGTGCAACCGCATTTAGATGGTTTCGAGAATTCAAGCTTAGAAAATCTGATTTCAAAGCTCTTTTAGCATTCTTAAATGAAAATGCTGAAAAGCTAAAGGTAATTTTAAAAGATAACCTACATCTTATCCTATGAATATATTCTGCAGATTCTGAATATTGGTTCGGCAGCAATATTTAAATTGCTACATGGAAATTTAAAGTGAAAAAGCTATGTAGTAGATGGGTGCCTCAGGAGAAGACCAAGGAGCAAAAACTGACAAGAGTGTCATCGTGCCAAAAAAAAATTGTAAAAATTTTATTCTGGCACATCCAGACGTCTTTATGAAATTGTCAATGAACATCGGCGAAAAAATGGTGGTCACATTTATTTTCAAAAGCGGCCATATTTCCTCAGTATTTTTAGAAGAACAAAAAATAGTTACTGACATATAGTATACAGAGATTTGTCTGTCAGAAATAATTAAAAAGTTAGAAGGAAAGCGACTAAAGACAGGAATAAGAGGCACTCTTCTTCACCATGACAATGCCTGAGCCCATTCTGGCATTTTCCGGCCGGTTAAGCTCCGTCTGAATTTTGTAACTATTTTTTTAAATTTATTATTTAAGACCTTAATAAAACGACATGGAGCGAAATCTGTGCTCTCAGACCTGTTTTTTTCTTCCGAGCAGTCCATCTTAATTGGCGGTCAATCAAGTGTGAATGTTGTGCTGAAGCTCTATTTGATACTCCTCGCTGAAATCAACCTGGATGAATAGGATAAAAAATAATTAAATCTGGTTTCAAAGAATGAATAAAGATATTAAGTGTAAAGGTGATTATTTAGCTTTTTTTTTTCTCTCTTAGCTGTAGATTTTTTGGTATTGCAAAACATTCACAGTGTTCACACACTCATTTCCTAAGTATGTGTATGTCTGTCTGTCGCTGGCCATAGAGATCTATTGCACGCAGAGGTCTGCAGTTTTTTTTTCTGAAGGGATGAAGACAAGTTATTTTCTTGAATAATTTTTGTTGTTTTGTTTTGAACGGAACGATTAGCATATTTCTTAGAATTTCCATGTTCGCCGGCGAATTTGATCGACTTTATAAAAACAATCCAAATGCCATTTTTAACCCAATATAGTAAATACTGTCCTTATTTAAAAAAAATTTATTCGGAATTCGTACAATGATTTTCGAATTTTACGGGATTTTTTTAAGTGCCTATTTCGCTGGAAATGCGATTTTTTTTTTTAATCAGTCAATATTTATTTGGCTCCTTATCGATTCAATCTTATACATCTGTGGGGAACACATTTTCAGAAATCGACTGAAAAAATATATTTTTTAAAAATTAATTAATAAAAAGTAAGGATCGATTTTATTTTCTGAAAGGCCATGAAGAAAGAGAAAAAAAAATCCAGCAAAAATGTCCTAAGTAATTACTTTTATTGCCAAAAACCATTACTATAACGCTGCACGTGACCTAGTGGTCGGGAGATTTTTTTTAATTCAGCGTGTGCGAGTTAGATTTAAAGTAATTCAGGAAAATATTATTTTAAGTAACTTTAATGTTATTATCCCAGGAATTGCCAACACCGGGCAGTTCTGCTAGTCATTGAGAAAAAAAAAGAAATTTTACAAACAATTGGAATTTCTCTTAGAATCATAATATATTTTGAGAGTGAATAGTTTTAGTATAAATTTCAATAATACATAATTATTTTTCTTAATAATGGACTTTAATGGTAATGACAAGGCAGAAAAATCACTAGATGGTATTTAAAAAAATATCCTTTTTAATATAAATGTCTAAATGAAAATGTTTATATTTAAAAATATATACATGTTATATAAAAAATCTATTTCCTTCGCAAATCCTTCACATTTATTTCGCATTAGTCCTTTAAATTAATCTAACTTCTGACATAGTCAGTATTTCCTTAATTCTTAATAATATTTATTCCTATTTAATGTCCTTTTTAAAAGTATTAACCCGTATAGTAATAATTATCTTATTCCAAATCTTAATCTAAAATTTTACGTTCATTCGTAACTTTTATCAGTTCCTCAATCTATAAAATTCTGAGAGACGTTTGGGGGCGCTGGGTATTTTTCACTTCAAAATTAATGCGCGGTTACGAGAGGAACTCTTTCATGTTAAAGCTTCTCCCTCTCGCCTCATTCGCTTGGCTGGAGCTCGCCTCTCACTCATTGGTTTGTGCGCTGGTGACGTCGTATTTCTGTATCACTACGCTCAGTGAACAAAACTCGCTAGCACGCTTTGGAGAAGCGGATTTTTGACGTGTTTGGAAGTGTTACCAAATGAGTATCTGGTGTTGTAGTCTCGTAGAATTTTCCTACTGTTCTTTAACATCTATTAAACGATGTAGTGAGCCATAGTGAAGCCTGAGGGCTATAAGTTTATACCTGTGGGAACTGTTACTGCATCGCTCTTATTCATAAATAAACTATTTGTTTGGAAATTGACTGGTCTTTACTGGAGAAACTGTTCTGGTGTCTTTTCATTACCTCACCTCTTCGCCATGATTATTGATATCGACTGCAACCTTCTATATTTTTAACAAACTGCCATTTTCTCGTGGAATATTACATCTCGTGGTATCTCATCTTCGTAAAAACGCCACATACATATATTTTAGGCAAAAGCATTTAAATAAACAAAAAATGTCTTTCATTATGAATACTTGAATAATAATTAAAAAAAAATTTTTCTACTTCTACTCAACGTTTCTAAGGAAACAAGAACTAAAAGTAATTAAGATTATTTTTCTTCGCTTTTTTAATTCGCCTAATTTTTATTCATCTTTCTTTTTATTTTCAACTAGCTGAAATACCCGGCGTTGTCCGGGATTTTAAGAATGTATGTATAGAAAAATCAGATTTAAAATTAAACATGCCGTATAAAAAACATAATAAAGGAAAACAGTTCAAATGTTATATAAATGAATCTAATGAAAACCCAATCTAAAAATAAATAAATTTATGTTTTAAACTCATCAGAATACCGCTATAAATCAGCTTGATTCCATTCATCATTAGAGCAAAAAAAGCTAAAAAGGAAAATGTCAAACTGTCTTTAAATATTACATGATGGAACCAACTAAAAAACAATTACTTTAAAGCTAATTTTCTTCAACAAAGGTATCTATTGATTTGTACAATACAGCTTCTCAAGGTAACTCTTCTTGAATATTCCAGTTGACCTTGTTTACACTATCATTTTTAGTGAAAGAATCTCACGTTCGCAAAGCCATTTATGGTCTGTAAAATGTCGAGTATTTGGAAATACTTTCATATTGAGTTTTTTAACAGTTGTTAGAAAATGCTTCTTTGATTTTGAACACACCAGGTATTAATCCATTACCCATATTTAACAAATGGTCAAAAATTGACGTATGTTTCCATGTAAATAATCTCTCATATTTTTAATTAATCGCAAACTGCGAACATACCTCCAAATATTTGACGATTTAAAGCCATGTGTTAATTTCATTCGCCATTTTTTCTTTTAGAATGATCGGCATTATAGGAAATCCGCAGACAATCCAACAGTGACGCTATTAGTTAGTCCTCTCTCCACTGACTCTTAAAAATTGGACTGTCTGATTGAGGGCCTGAAAAGTAATCTTGTGTGACATGGTGCATTTATTTCATGCAATGCATTGACATTTTCCTTAAAAAAAAAATCTGAAATTTTTATTTCAGTTCTTCACTAAGAATGATCTCTGGGGATCAAACAATTTGTGGAAATTCTAATGTGCACTCCTACACACACATATATATATATATGGAATACATTTAAAAATAGCGAAAACAAATTCAGAGAACCTCAAAATGATAAAATATGCCATCATTGCTATAATCGGGTTTTATCATGATTCAATACATTCCTTAAACTCGAGGCTAACGAAAAAGACAGGCTACCGCGGTGCATTCCACTTATCTGTTTTTACAGACCGCTAGAGTGACGTGATGCTTTTTTCGTACACCTGCATTGGTGCATTCGAGCATCACGTGATTCCCGCGGTCTGTAAAAAAACATACGCGTAAAGCACCGCGGTAGCCTTTCTTTTTCGTTAGCCTCGCCTTAAACTCATATGACGCTATATACACCTGGTGACGTCATGTCCACTTGCTTTTATGTATTTACTCATATTGATACTCTCTTTGTATGGTTGTCAAATATTTAAAAAAATCCTTTAAACTTTCCATATGACGTCATATTCCTTTTCTTTTTACCTCTTTAATGACGTCATATTAACCTGCTTTCTGTACTTACTCATACTCATACTCCTTCTAATATAGAGAAAATTTTTTAAATATTCACTTTCAATATGACGTCATATTCATCTTTTTTTAAATGTCGAAATTTTTTATTTTATTTTTATTTTTTACGTGAAAATCTTTCAATAGAAAATTAATTGTTGTGGAAAGAATTTTATTGTGGATTTTTAATTGTTGGCAACTGCTATAACAAAAAATGTTTAAATTTGATAGGAAATGGCTTTTAGATTGGTGGTTTTTTATTAATTAAAAATTAACTGTAATTCATTTTGAAACTGGATTACTCTAGTTACCTCAGTAATGTTTTAATACATCTGTACGTAACATTTCACAATTCCGACTTCCAAACTGTGGATTTATATAGAAATACAGACAGACAAATTTTCATTTTTATATATTAGATAAACATAGGATGTCTCCTAAATTTAATTGGTAGATATTATCTTTCAATTAGGGTGCAATTTAAGTAAATGAAGTAGGAATTGTTCATTAGTGAGTGATTTCCTCTTTCTTGTATAGTGTTTCTTTGAAAGTCTTTAAATAAGAGACACACGAAAACGCATTTTATTATTGTTTTAAGTAACAGTACAATGGCTTATGAAATACACTCTTTTAAACGAAGTATATAGTGCATAATCATTTACAAAACTTTAAAATCTTTCGAAACATTGCGACTGCATTCCGTGTGTTATTATGCCGGAACAAAACAATAAGTCAAATAACACCCATCACAAAATATTATTTAAAAAATATAATTTTTTTCAGATCTGATGCATTTAAAATACATCTTTAATAAATCTTTGTGTTTAAAAAAATACTTATCCAGTTCTTTTTTATGCGCAAATTAAGTCAATTCCAAAGTATTTCTAGTGAATAGCTGCCAACATACCGATATCCTGCGTAGCATTGTACTGATATATTGTGTAGCAAATGGATACGTTTTGAAGCCTAAAAATGATTTAATAATCTATCTTATTTCTTTGTTAATCCTTATTTATTTCGTTTATAAGAAAAATTTTCTTGTTTAAAATATGTCAGTTTGTCGTAGGCCGTATTATACTAATACGGATGATATAGGTAGGTTGGCAGGTGTGTTTCAGTATTACAATTTATCTTGAGAGTAATTTGTTTTAACCCAAATTTTAGTAATATGAAAATAGATTTATTTATAATAAATTTAAAGGAAATGTTAAGACCCTACAGACAGGTAAACTTCGTCACCATTTAAATAAGAAAATGTGGATAAAAATGTCTTTATTAAGAAATTACATATGTTTCAGTCAACAAAATTTAAATGAAGAAAACATTCTGCTTCATTATGAGTGTTTGATTAATTAAAAGGGTTTGCACTTCTTAATGTTTTAAGGGAATGGAATAAAAAAAAGTAATGGAGGGAAATTATCTCTCCCAATTTATAAATTCTCCTACACTCGTATTAACTTCTATTCGTCTTTTTTTTAATATTTCAATCAACATTCTGTCTCTTAATTTTAACGGTTTGACATTATCATTCAATTAGTATGTAATTTAAGTAACCAAATGAAGTTGTAACGATTCATTTGATAGTGATTTTTATTTGATTGGTCTTTATTCCTAAGTCTTTAAATAAGGAACATGCTAAAACGCATTTAGAGGTGTTTTAAAACTAATCAATAAAATTTTTATTACATATATTATTATATATACTATGCGTTTTTGATTAATTAAAACGGTTTGCACTTCTTAACGTTTCTAGGGAAACGGAAGCAAAAAGGTAATGGAGGGAATTTATGTCTCCCACTTTTTAAATCCTCCTATACTCTTATTCACTTTTATCCGTCTCTTTTTTCATATTTCGACCAACATTCTGTCTCTTAATTTTAACTGTTAGATATTATCATTCATTTAATATGCAATTTAAATTAATAAATAAAGTGGTAACAATCCGTTTGACAGTGATGTGTATTTGATTACTTTTTATTCGTAAGTCCTTGAATTATTGACATGCTAAAACTCATTTTAGAGGTGTTTTAAAACTAATCAATAAAATTTTTATTATATATATTACTAGGCTTTGCACGGGTAGACAATCTGTTGACTACAATGTAGGGTAGAGAAATGTAGGTACTTTAAAAAAGTTGTTCTAAATTGAGTAAAAAAAGGAAGTGAGACAAACTTGCTGTACTTAGAAATTAAAAAAATTAAAAGCTTGTAAAAATGTGATAAATAAATTTTTCTGTTTATGTACATATTGAAATTAATAAATAATAGGAAGGACATAGCAACTATATGTGTTCATGTAGAATGTGTTCTCCTGAATTTCACGCTCCTACCTAAATCTGCTGCTGAGATATGGCGAAATCACCCAAAACTTTTGAATACCCCTTTAACCACCTTCTGGGGGGAGTTTCCAAAATCGCCGAAATACGTGTTTAAAATTTTTTTTAGTAGATTTGTTTTAATTAATTTCGCTCTCCTACATAAAAGCTGAGATATGGCGAAATGACCTAAAAAATTCAACCCCCCCCCCTTTAACCAGCTTCTAGGGGAATATCCAAAATTGCTGAAATACGTGTTTTATGCATGTTTTAGTAGATTTGTTTTCCTGATTTTCGCGTTCCTACATAAAACTGGTGCTGAGATATGGCGAAATGACCTAAAACATTCGACCACACCCTTTCACCACCTTCAGGGTGGGAATTTATAAAATTGTTGAAATAAGTGTTTAATCATTTTTTTAGTAGATTTGTTTTCCTGATTTTCGCGGTCCTACCTATAACTGCTGCTGAAATATGGCGAAATAACCTAAAACATTCGACCACCCCTCTTAACCCTCTTCTGGAGGGAATTTCTAAAATCACTGAAATATGTGTTTAATAAATGGAATGTTAAAATTTAATAAATGGAAATTCACTGAAATAGGTGTTTTAGTAAATTTGTTTTCTGATTTTCGGGCTTCCACCTATAACTGCTGCTAAGATATGGTGAAATGACCTAAAACATTTGAACCCTCTTTAGTCCCCTCCGGGAGGGGAATTTCTAAAATCGCTGAAATACATGTATAATCATTTTTTTAGTAGATTTCTTTTCCTGATTTTCGCGCTCTTACCTATAACTGCTGCTGAGATATGGCGAAATTACCTAAAAGATTCGACCCCCCCCCCCTTTAACCGCGTCGGAGGGGGGGGGTAATTTCCAAAATCACTGAAATACATGTTTAATCATGTTTTTAGTAGATTTGTTTTTCTGATTTTTACACTCTTAACTAAAATTGCTGCTGAGATATGGCGAAATGACCTAAAACATTCGACCTCCCCCCTTTATCCCCCTTCTGGGGAGAATTGCTAAAATCACTGAAATAGGTGTTTAATAATTTTTTAGTAGATTTCTTTTCCTAATTTTTGCGCTCCTACCTATAACTGCTGCTGAGATATGGCGAAAGGACCTAAAACATTCGAACCCCCCTTTAACTCCCTTCGGGGGGGGGGGGTCAAAAATCCCTTCTTATTGCTTGCCTAGGCCATAACAGCAATCTACAGTCCAAATTTCGTGACCCTGACTTTAGTAGTTTCGGCTGGGCGTTGATGAGTCAGTCAGTCAGTCAGTCAGTCACCGTTTCCTCTTTATACATTAGTATAGATTATATATACTATGAATGTTTGATTAATTGAAACGGTTTGCACTTCTTAACGTTTCTTGGAAAACGGAAGCAAAGAGGTAATGAAGAGAATTTATGTCTCCCACTTTTTAAAGCCTCCTATACTCTTTTCTACTTTTATTCATTTCTTTTTTCATATTTCAATCAACTGTCTCCTAGTTTTAACTGTATGATATTATCATTCATTTAACATGCTATTTAATTAACTAAATGAAGTAATAACGATTCATTAGACAGTGATGTGTATTTGATTACTCTTTATTCGCAAGTCTTTAAATTGGAGACAAGCTAAAATACATTTCAGAGATTTTAAAAACTAATCGATTAAATTGTTATTATATATACTCTTTTATACAAAATAGAATAAACCTTTGAGTAATTTTTAAATCTTTCTCGTTATTTAAATAAACTGCACTATACATATATTAAAATTAACCCCGACATAATAACTCCTGCCACATTTTATTATCCAATTCGCTACGGTATATTACTATTAAGAAATAAATCGATTAACCAGGATTATGTTATCACAATTTTTATCAATTAGTAATTGTCTTTTTAAATAACCAATTTGCTATAAATTTCAATGAGACGTTAATAATGAATTAAAAACTGTGATATAAAAGAGGAAATTTATGTGAAATCGTCCCGATTTTATTTTAAGTATACACGGTGCTCAATAGAACTACTTTACTTGACATATAAGTGGATCAAATATTAAATTAAATAGTTAAATAAAATATATTATTCTAAAATTTGTCTTTGATTTTTAAAGATTCTCTTTAAACTGTATAAATAAAGCACCATAACCAAAACAGTAAATTTTAAATTATCAGGAATCTGAAAATTGGATGCATTATGTTCAATTGTATTTTTAAGAAAAACCCTAATAAAAATACAAAACCGAAAAATACAATAGAACATAATGCAGCGAATTTTACACCGAATATCAATAAAGATCTTAGTAATGCTTTACTTTCTATAAAATCCAAGGATGACATTGTTATTTATAAAGCTGATAAAGGTGGTCAAATTGTGTTACAAGATAAATCAGTTTATTTTGATAAAGTGTATGATCTCTTACAATCTGGTCCATACGTTAAATTAAATCATGATTCATCTAACAGTGACTTTTCGAAAACTAGGAAACTTATTAAAACTTCTCATTGTAATGATGAAAATATGAAAAAATCATTAATTCCTTCCGTTGCTAACTGTAGTCGTTTTTATGCTCCTCCTAACGTACACAAAATTGGTAACCCCATCCCCTCCGTCCTATTGTATCTAATATTGGCTATGCCTCATACCTCCTTGCTAAAGTTTTGGTTAAACATATTTCTTTTCTTTCGGATTCCAATTTAAACACTATTCATAAATCTAGTTCTTTTATAAATCGTATTAGGAACTCCCCCCTCCTCTCCTTTTTTGTGCATGGTTTCTTTCGATGTTATTTCTTCGTTTACTCATGTTTCTGTCCAAGAGGCACTTCAGTGTCTCATTTTAAGATAAGAATTTCATTAAGCAGATATACGAAATAAACCACATCACTGAGTTATTCAGTATTTGTTTGAAACAAAATGCTTTTCAATTTTCAAATCAATTTTATTCTATGTCAGATGGTTTAGTGATGGTTAATCCTCTAAGGTCTAAGTCATTTTCAGTCTGATTTTTATATGCATCACTTTGAGGTAAAATTGTTTAATAATGTTAATTTTACGTTTTATTGTAGATATGTGTATGATTCCTTCGCGGTCCTAGAACCATCTATTTCTTCCTTTGATAACGTGTCAACTATTTTAAACTCAATAGATAATCCAATAGATCATCCAATTTACATATGAAGTTGAAGTTGATAATAAATTACCTTTTCTTCATGTGTTATTTACTCGTCAGCTAATTATATTTGACACCTGTGTATATCGTAAACCATTTGCAGTCTCACCCCCCCCCCCGTTTTAATTCTTGCCGCCCTCCTTCCCTAAAAGTATGTTTGATTTGTTCTAATAATAATTTGTTCTAATTCCCTTGTTGCAGAATTTAATTACATTAGATCAGTGGCTATCAATCGTGGTTTTAGTTTGACTTATATCAACCGTTTAATTTTTCGTTGTCTTAATAAAGGTGTTAATAATCCTGATAGTTCTGTTGTTCCAGTTTATTTTTCTTATCCCATTATTTTACCATTTTATAATAGCATTAGCCTCAAAATAGTTAATATTTTAAGAAATTATGATTTTAAAGTTGTTTTTAAGCCAGTTAGTAAACTAACTTTTTCACCGTTAAAAGATAAAATTTCACATAAAAACTTTTGGAATGTTTACATTATCCAATGTCAATGTTGTTTTTCCTATATAGAACAGACTAAACGAAAATTCCGTTACAGAATAAGTGAACACAGAAACTATGTTAAGGAAAAGAACTTACAAAAATCCTGTATTACTTGTCATTGTTCGGGTGAGGGACATAATTTCAACTTTGATTCGGTCACTATTATTAAGAAATAAAATACTCCTTTACATTTAGACCTTTTTTGAAGCACTTTATATTCATAAATTTGGTAACTCCCTGGTCAACGATTTTTCGAGCTTACCTCAAATCTCACCTTTCGGGGTTGACTTACTGTGTCATTGTGCAACACTTCCGAATTACTCCCGTCAGCTCCATTGCATACACTTTGTGGAGCTGCCGGCTGTAATTATATAGTGTTGTAAATTTCCTTGTGGCTATCTCGTCCTTGTATATTGACGATGACTTATAAGACGGCACTTGATGTCAAGCACACAAGTCAGAGGTATGTTCTCAATAAAACAAATATACAAATAAACTTCCGGCTTAATCGTATTGGTTGCTCGTACGTGATGGTCTTTCGGTGTGTTGTTTGCTGTCATTTGTGTTTTTGACTTTGTTTTATGGCTTTGAGGGGTGTATTTTTTGTTTTTACTGACACTGAGAATGTGAGGCCAAGTTACCCACGAAGCGTGCGTTTGTTCATTGTGCTACAGTTTGATATTGTGCACTTAAACGCTGGTTTTTAGAGTTTAAACACAATATTTTATTTATGAAAGAATATATGTTTTAATATGTTATTTCATAAGCAAAAAACAATAAAGGAACAAAGCATTGTTGTTTGTTTGATAAAGCATTGTTTAAGCTTGAATTACACCTGCAACTTTCATTCTACTAAAACAATCTGTTACAGTATTTTTGAAATAAACTTCTAAATCTATAACATTAATGAATACATTGTAGGAAATAAAAATGGGGTTCTGAACATCAAGAAATCTACTAACAAATAAAGCCAATTTTTTCCAAACTATGATACCCTACAGAAACTTTTTATTCCTGGGGATATAAAGACATTATTTTGGATGTCTCCAGTATTACTTGTCAATGTAGTCTTCCATATCTCATGGAAACTAAACTTTTTTAAAACGTTGTTTAAAATTCAGAAACAAAGAATAGAAATTGTATTTCTTAAGCAAAACAACAATAAATGGACTATGGCAAAGCATTGGTTGATCTCATTGAATTGCACCTTAAATTTAGATTCTGCAACTCTAAACACACTTCCACAATTAAACTCGATTATCCAGAAACTTTTCAGAGTTAATAAAATTATTTAAAAAATCTTTATTGTGAATTTGCTGTTTCACATTATCAGACTATCGGAAAAAAAATTCGTTCTCTTTATCGTAATTTCTATCTGATATTTTCGCACTTTCTGTCGCTCTTGTCCTTGCAACTCTATAGATCGATAAATACTGCTTTCAATCAGCCCCTAGTTTATATCTATATATGAGCAAATAATCCATTATGATTTTTGCACCGATGGTGAAGAGCTTAACCATTCATTGTAACACGTTTGCTTCTGAGCAATATATAGTCAGGGTTTGAATGTGCGTTATTCTCTAGTGCCCTTATTTACAAAAGGTAAACTTTGCTTTATTTCATTATAGAAAATTATTTCAAAAGATTACTAGAGATTACTATTCGAAAATAGTGGTACTAAAAAATAAAGACCTACGAACCCTGACTATGTTGTTATGGGGCAACTATGAGAATGCATGGGTTAATACAACAGTACCCACTCTTCACTTTTAGTTGATCTTCTAGTGTTCCAAACATTGTTTTTTACTGTAGATATATCTCCAAGTTTATCTGATTTGAATATGTTGTTGGTTATTTTATAGGAGCAGATATAATGATATACCTGAATTAAAAGAATGAGTCATTTTTACTCCTAAAATGGGGGGATGCACCAAGATGTGGGAAGGGCGCATTCTTCTCTGATTTAAGCTTTGCTCGGAAGGTCACATCAGTCATGCTATAACCACTAGGAGCGTCCAGTCATTTTCAAAGAGGAGTCAAAATGACTCCTAATACTTGGAGTGAAAGAGATAGGAGTGATTCTCCCATTCCAGGGATAGATGAGAATTTTATAAATAATATTCTTTAGTATTCACATAAAGGAAAAACTGAAAATCGGATAATTAGCGTTTCTTTAAATAGGAACAAATTTGATATATACATAATATACGCATTCTATATATAAAAATATTTTAAGGAATTTAAGCTTTTTATTCCGTGTTAAATACGCAATGGTAGTGAATCTGTAATATAAAATGTTCTGTTGGAAAAGAAGTTTTTTCATTTCACTTCTGGAAATTTCCAATTCAACAAATATAAGAAAAACTTCGATTCTGGGATACAATGCTTTTAGAAAAAGAAATTAGAGCAACAGAGAAACTTTACAATAGGAAAGCTTCTTTTCAGTGTTTTGGTAAATAAACGAAATTGTTTCGTTGCAAAATGTTTTCTTTGACTGAAATAGAAGTAAGTACAAATACGGGATTTATTTTATCAAGCAACACTTCAACTACCTTTAAAAAGAAATTAATTACCGAATAACTTAATAAACACTGAAAAGGGGCTACTTATATATGAAGCACCCTAAATATGTATATATGAGGTAAATAGGACCAAATAATTCTAACAAACATTTAATAATTCTTTGGAAGAAAAAAATACTTTAATGTAAGGTAAAGTTTAGTTTTTTTCTTTATACGTAAAAGAATTTTGGTGAATTTAAAACTATATATCAGTAATTTAGATAGAATCTTAAGGGATTAAGGGAGAAATTAACCACAGAAAGCTGTAATTATATTTTTCTTTAAAAGAAATAAATAAATGTAACTAAGAAAATTTTCACGGTTGAAAGGAAACATTGTAAATTATATAAATTTCCTTGTTTATTATGCATATTAAAATTACATTTAAAGAATTATTATCTTAAATAATGTAAAATACCCCCCCCCCCTGTTTTTAAAATAAATTCTCGAATTCAAGTGTTATGTATTCCTTAAGCAAAACAATGCTATAAGTTTATAACAAAATAAAGTATATGACATGTAAACACAGGGTAACCACCAGTATTTGATAAACATCCGGTAAATTCAGATCCATTATTCACAAGTTGAACTAAGGTATTTTAAGGTTGCAACAAAAATAATTGTCAAGAAAAGCGATGAGATAAAAATCTTGAAATATATTTTCACTAGATCACTATTTATCAGGTGCTAACAGTCAATGTAAAAAAAAAAAAAAAAAAAAAAAAAAAAAAGTGAATTTAAGGGGGTTTTTTGTTGCCTTTTTTTTAAATCACGAAAAGTTCCCTTTGATTTGTCCAATTTCTCCCAAAAAATAAAAAAAAATTATCAATCTAACGTAAAAAAATTACCTGAAATCCTCCAATCTAAAACTGCATTTTCGTCAAGTCACAGGGTTGATAAGGCAAACGCAAATTTATTGCCTATTATTTTATTTTTTTTTGCATTTAAAACGAAATTTTCATGTATGTCTTTTTTTCTTCAAAACACGAAAGAATCGCAAACCGCAGTTCAAAATTTTCTGAAATTCTCCTGTCAAAAAAAAGACAGCAATTGCTTCAAATAACATTAAATCTAATCCAGTCACAGGAGTGTTCTACAACTTGCTATCTGTACATTTTATGTTTTTTGACGAAATTGTTTTTTTAATAGCGTGGTTTGTTTCCGTAGAAGACTCAGAAAAGCAGAAATATTTTCGAGTTTTGGCCAAGATTTCATGAAAATTCGCTACTGTGAGGCGTAGACAAATGTGCTGAACACAATTTTATTCGGTATTTATCTATATTGTAAAGGAAAAACGTGTCCGAGCGTAACACTGACGTAATTTTGCGATTGGCAACACTCAACGATGAAATTTCGATTTTGCGATTTTTGCTACTGCAATTTTTTTAAATTTCTAAATATCGCACATTTTTTTATTTTTACACCGTTATATAGGGGAAAAAATATATTTTCAAATGCAATTTGTTTGAAAACTGTATCGCAATTGATTCATTTGTTATCACATTTAAATTAAATTTCAAGCATGATTTTTAAAAAATCTATATCGCTTGCAGACGATTACAAAACATTAATCCGTTTGCACTTTAAACAATATAAAAAGTTCAGCATTTATTTCCAGCTAATATTCAATAATGTAATTAAAACTTCATTAAGCAATGAATAAAATACAAATTTAACGGGCATGTAATCGAAATAAGCGCTTAAAACCGCTGAAATTATCCGAATATTAAAAAAAACTGCTGTAGATAACGAAATTTTTAGCGATTTCTTTGGCTATTAACTTCTGGTACGAGGTCAATACAAAATTACTGCTTTTAATAATTTTCAAAATTTTATTTAAATATATAATTGACAAAATTCATATAAAAATGCTCTTTGTTTGTTGTTAGGGGCCAATCTAAAAAAAGTATTAAATGTAAAAAATCAATTAGAGTTTCAATAAACAAAAATAAATGTTTTTCACATATATTCTATATCCCTGGAAGCCCGGGTTGGATGCCTTACTATTAATAAAATAAAAGAGTTTGTGAGTCTGTCTTTGGACGCTTCTTCGCTATGATGAATAAGACCAGTCAGTGGTATGGGATTGTGCCCGGTGGTACTCCAAGGTGTTCTCAAGAACCCCTTGATGAGAGTTTTTCAGAATTCAGTTTAAATTTCTTAACTATTAAGTTTTAAGGGAATTTTTTTTTACTGGATTTTTGCACTAAGTGTGTTCACCCTTCGCATCTTTGTTTCTAAGTATAGCATAGTTTCATTTTTTTTCAACACACAATAAAACAAACAATGCGTTGCCAGATAAAACTTATTTTAAAATTGCGACGTAATTTACGGATTTTTGATGACTAATAAAAAACTTTTAATTAAAAAATTTAAACATGTAAATTTTTGCTTTTACTTTCAATAAATATCAAACTGTAAACGAATATTTTGTTCCTCCATTTTGTTTATTTTCAGACAGTAATAATGATATATTTTGTGTCAAAATTTTGGGAAAGCAAAAAAGACTCCATAGATACGCCATTCTGTTTCTTAAATTAAGAATTCTGAGAGTTAAAAAAAAATTATTAATTTTCATACAGTCGTAAGCAAAATGCTTCAAATTCATGTATGAAAATGCACATTGTCTTTTAAAAATGACGGATTTTTTTCATTTAATATCTTTAATAATTTCACTGTTTGGATTATACAAGAAAATTTAGTGAAATTGTCTTTGTGATCTGGGGCTTTAATTTTAGTTTAGGCTGAAAATAAAAGTGAAAAGTGCATCTCCTTTACACAATCGATGTAATATGTTTAATTTTTATGAATGGAATTGCTGATATACTTTTATATATGTTATATTCATCGCTGAAAAACGATACAACTTTCTATATTCTGGGTTGATGAGTACTTTATTTTTCATTCTCTCCGTGCGAAGAACTGCTTACTGCTAGTAATTAAATAAGGAAACGATATTACTAAACCGTATTTTTTAGTCCTAAACTAGAATACATGTTCAAATTAGAGTCATATATTGGATCGGGTAACCCGATTTTAGCCAAACTCGTCTTGACTTGCGGTTCGAATCGGGTTGGGATGGAGCTAATATTTTTGATGCGTCGTGTTACTCTAATTTTGTCGAGTTGGGGTTAACCTGATTTTTCAAAAGAAAGTTTAAAGTATTGTTTCACGTGAAAAACTACACATTGGTATATGAATCAGTCTTTATATATTTATTTTTCTACATAAAAAATAAATTTAGAAAAGATAATTTATATTAGAGATATGATTGTAGACTATTTTCTCATAATTGTCAAAAAATTGTAGATAAAGTTTCTTTGATTTCGGGTTTAGAATTATGTTCGGGTACAAGTGCATCCGGTTCGACGAATTTCTTTTTTTGTCGGGTTCGGGTCGGGCTGGGTTTCAGATTGACTTTAAACAGAATTTTCGTTTTCAAATCGGGACAATTCGACCAACCAGTGCAGGACTCTAATTCAGATTGCCTTCCTTTAACTTCTAGACATGCATTTCATACTTAATCATGTTCACGAATTTCAGGTTATTACATGATCATTACAAAAATACATAATATAATAATATATAGTACTTATACCTATAGTATAGTATAGGGTTAATAATATATAGTACTGTAGTGCAGTTGTTCACCAGACTTGTCAAGAAACAGTCGTCTGGCCTTTTTGAACGATTTGTTGTTGCAAAATTAAACTTCGTTGGTATAACAACACTCTTCTGAAAAAAAAAACCATTATTTAAACGTATGTACGTGTACGCATTTCTTGACAGATATTGGCAGATTTAGCCGCTAACATAACATACACCAATGTTGCACCTGGCGGTTTTCAAAAGTAGCTTGCTCTTGTCTTACTAACGTCGGAATTATTTATGTTGCCACTAGCATTTTTTGGAGAGACGACATGTAATAATAAAAGAAAAATTTAATCTCTTAATATAATATGGCTTAATTTCTATTAAAACAAATTCTGCATCAGAATCTAGAAACATTTTGAAAAAAAAATATATGTCTCAGGAAGTTCCTATTTAATTTACGAACGACTAAAAACGGTCTTTCAATTAAATAGCATTACACATAGCTTCTTGCCAGACAAAAAATAAGTCAAAAACCTGTATGTTTCATAGTTTAAATGTAACAAAGATAAAAACTTACAGATAAAGCTATCTAAGAAAAGCGTCCCGGATTAACAAGTTACAATCAGAAGAATTTTCCGATACACAAACTAATTTCGATTCCAAATATTTTTCTTATCAGAAACAGAAGAGAAAATAAGGATACGATGAAAAGGAACTCTAAAGATGGAAAATTTATTTTAACAAAAGGACCAGAGAATTCTCGAAATGTTCTTACTATTGAGATGATATTTTTGCTGAGATATCAAGCCTTACTCATATGTTCTTTTGTGCTTTGAAATATTTGTTCAGTTTTAAAAGATCTGATAATTATAAAGCCCTTTAGAAGTAAAATTCATAATCAAGTGTCGTTTGTAAGTTTTGTATTTTTTTAAAATAAAATAACAAAAGTAATAATCCTGTATTTTATTAATCTATTTCAAACTTATGTGATGGATTTCAATTAAAAATATTTCGCAAGGAAATGTAGGGATATTTTGTAAAAATACATGCCTTAGCTTGTTTTTGTTTAATTTACCGACTAAAAAAATAATCTTTTCATTTAATGATGTTTTCTAGCTTCCCGCCACGCAAAAAGAAATCACAGTAACTGTACTAACTTTCACAATTTAACTGTAACGATGACAGAAATTTACAGACAAAGCTATAAGAAAAGCGTCCCAGATTAACAAGTTTTCAAGAGAAGTTCTTTCTGATACAGAAACTAATTCCGATCAATGTTATTCTTATCAAAAACACGGAATAAAGTAAAAATAGAATAAAAAGACACCTTACAGATGGAAAAGTTATTTTAACAAAGACAATTCTCAAAATATTCTTACTATTGAGTTGATATTTTCTCTGAGACGTTAAGCCTACTTTTGTGTTCTTTTATATTCTTTAGTATTTGTTCAAATTTTATTGAAATCTGACTTGTTTGTGCTTTGTCCGTGATTTAAGAATACATACGACAAAATAACTTCAATATTTGAAACTTATGATTAATTAAATTAAGCCTTGTTACACTGAAAAGAAGAAAAATCATGAAAGAAAAATCACGCGTTAAGCATAGATAATGAAACACTTTCCAACACATTCAGAATACTGTAACAAAATATCAAAGTTTAATAAGGTGAAAGATGATGTCTAAGTATAGAATTTCGGAAACGCATAACCCATTTGGGTACTTTTCCGTTATACGGACACCATTGTCGGCAAGCATACATTTACATACATTTAATACATACATTTACATACATATAATACATACATTTACATACATATAATACATACATTTACATACATATAATACATACATTTACATACACACATTTACATACATACACACATTTACATACATTATGCATTAGCATACATTTTGACATTGTGTCCGTATAATGGAAAAGTACCCACATTTGAAAATCTAATTTCAGCAATTAGCATCTAGAGTCTCAAAAATATCCAAATTCTTTTCTGCAGCCGTGTACATGATCTATATAATTGTATATATACTACATAGTATACAAGAATTTTGTTCAGTTATGAAACGCATAACACAGTTTAAAATTCGCCTTCAGCAATTTCCGTTAATAAGCGAAAATGTACTCAAATTCTTTTGTGCAGCCCTGTATATGATCTGTAGAATTTATGCATCACAAATACTATGAAAAAAATTAGTAAAATTTAAAAATTCATACCACAACTGAAAACGTACTTCCAACAATTATTGCTCATCGACCGTACATAATTCAATTATTTTGTGCGTCCCTGTAAATGAACTATAAACGCTATGAACACCATATTCTGTAGTAAGCCTTTTGTAGTGCACCTGCGTAATATATATATATCAATTTGAATATATTTGAATGAGTGTAACAACACTAAAATACGCTTCAAACGATTTTACCCCATAGACAATAATGTAACTGAATTATTTTCAGTTTCCGTGTGAACGTACTATAAATGCTACACATTTCATTTTCAATACCGAACATGCCATGGTAAACGTCAATAACATGTATAAATTACCTGGCAATACCAGTATATTTATGCGAGTTAGAGCACGGAGAGAAAGGCAGGTAAATCGAATTCATAAACATTTTTCCACTAGGGAGGAAAGTGTTAAGAAGGACATTTTCCAATTAAATCCCCAATAAAATAAAATAAAATAAAAAATTACAAATTATCTAAGAAAAAAATCCGAGATTAACAAATCACCAATAAAAGTTCTTTCCAGTACACAAACTAATTCCACTTCCAAATGTTTACCTTATGAGAAACACAAACGAAAATAAGACTGCAATGAAAATAAACGCTAAAGTTCGAAAAGTTATATTATTAAAAATACAATTTCAGAAATATTCTTATTAGGGAGTTTATAATTTCACTAAGTCTCTAAGACTGCCGTTATTTTCTTTACGCTTTCTAATATCTGTAGAAATTCTATTTAAATCTAATGTTTTTCCATTTTGTCAGTGATTTAGGAAAACTTAAAGTATTTTTTTCATTTATGAGAAATAAGATTATGTATTGTGAAATCGAAATATTCTTAGTTAAATACATGTTTTCGAAATTAACTTTTGAAAATTAACCACGGTATATCCAATATCTGAAGTATACACAATAATTGCTTCATAGAATAAATATTACTGCGGATATAACTTATATTTCTCCGCTATATTGTTCCGCGTCGGGAGTAGTTTGACGTATCATGTGACACTAGTTAAGTATACTCAAAGGAACTGTTATGCTAATTATTGCATTTTGTTCTATAAAAACGTAATTTGTGGTGTATGATATATTTTGGGGTAATCATAGTTACCGACATATATCTATATTTACTAAATATCGGATAATATTGGAAATGGCATAGGGGAAATAATTTATGCCAATATTGTTAATTGAGGGGGTTAGAATGAGAGTAAGTAAGTCAATATTTAGTCATTTGAGAATGAAAGGGTTTTGTGAAACTTGTCGTATCGCCGTTGCATTAAGTGGTTCAACTTGTTGCGCCCTCTAGCGACTCCCTGAGTGAACTATGACTTATTTGACTGCCTCGCTGCATAAAAATTAATATAATATAGGTTCAGTGAAAATATGGTTAGCTATATTTTAAAAATGTTTGACTTACTCTACTGTCATTCTGACCTCCTCAATTATCAAGATATAGCCAAATAAAAATCCATACAAACATTATTCACCAATATTGTTTTACTACTACGGTTATTTTTAACTCAGGACCATTTAATCATGGTATGATATACGTAAGGTGCATGCTGGGTTTGTATTTTACACTACTAAATTCGAATAGTAATCTTCGATGCATTTCATTGCAGAATATATAACAAATTTCTGTGACTAAATAAGACTATTATTATTATTTGTAACAAAAATAAAAACCGTACGCTTCATGGGCATGCGCGACTGTCCAGAGTTCAGTAAATGCAAAATTGAAAAGCTGAAAGTAATATATCCAGCAAAATAAAATAAATAAAATATCGCTTTGACAGTATAGAAAATGAAAGAACCTTGCTCGCCAAAAGTATTTTATTTTCCCAAACTGGCAATTCAAGTGTCACTTTCATGTAACAAAGTAGAACGAGCTTCTTTCCCCTGCTGGAAGATTTTTCAAAATGGCTTAGAGACAAAATATGTATCGCAAAACATCATTCGTTTCAATATCCACTCCATGTACACGTGTTTCTTTATAAGAAGTTCACTGATATGCGAAATCAAATTCCTTGTCTCCTTCATCCATTTTAGCCTCCAGTGAAAATGGATAAGGGCGTAAAATTGAGTGACGATATATATTAGATAAAGTGTGTACTTCAAAAGAATTTGCTTGAAACTACTTCTATATCAATATTTAATGGGAATGCTTTCCACTGTTATAGATCGAATTCAGATCCAGATTTTAGATTATTTTTTTGTCCATTTCATCTTATAATATTTTAGTTTAAATATATCAGTCATTTGAATGGGGTAGAAAAAAAAATATATCTTTTTACAGTTTTATAATGCGAACTATTGACGACCTCAAACTATTTATTCTCTCTATACTGAATTCTAAAACGCAATTTAGTGATAACTAGCTTACCCGCCCGGCGTTGCCCGTGTCAACAACCTTAAATGTACCTGAAATCAGTGTTGAGCATTTTTTTATTTTTAAACAAATCTAATGTTGGGGGCCCCACTACCTTAGACAGCAAACACTGGGCGTGCCATACACACTCCCATATATTACCGTAAGTCGAGTCGAAAGAGCCATACCCCTTCATAATCCAGCCCATAGAACCAGAGATAGAAAAGAAAAAATATAGTAGAAAATCGAAAAGCTCTATCTATGTAGAGTCGAATGAGCCATACTCCGTCGTGATCCAGCCTATAGAACCAGATATAGGAAAGCACCCCTTGTGGTGAAAATCCGAACTAAAATCAGTCAGCTCTATCGATGTCAAGTGGAAAGAGCCATACCCCATTGTGATCCAGCCCATAGAAACAGAGATAGGAAAGCATCCCTTGATGGTGAATATCAGAACTAAAATAGGTAAGCTCTATTGATGTTGTGTCGAATGAGCCAAACCGTGTCGTGATGTGACCCATAGAACCCGAGTTAGCTGCAAAATCCTTTAGTTACACCTTCCACCGCCAGGGGGCACAATATGTTCTATACGAACATAACTGAATTCATTAAGGTTATCGATGTCGAGTCGAATGAGGCATACCCCGTCATGATCCAGCCCATAGAACCAAAGATACGAAAGCGCCCCCGATCATCTTATAATATTCCGAAATACAATCCGACTAAAATCAGTAAGCTCTATTGATGTCGGGTGGAAAGAGCCCCACTGTAATGACTTAACGAACTCCAGTGATCCAAGGTGATGATTAACATCCAGCACTTTTTATTAGGCATCGTTGATACACAAGTTAAAATAAGATGAACAATTAAAAAACATTACACTCTGCCATCAAAACCCCAGCGTACACAACCATCATATACTGTTTACGCGCACACATCATTTTCCGCTCACCATCGTCTGTTCAACTCTCTCTGCATCTCTCTTAGCTTAGCTCGGTTCACTTCTTTTTGACCTGCCAACTAACATCTCTTGCAGTCTCTTTGCATATCGAAAACTGTCCTTTCGATTCGATTACACGGCTTACACGGCAGTCAACCTCCGAAGCTAGGCGACAAAACCATGGACAAAAACTGGACATCTCTAGGCCAGCAACTCACGAGTCAGGCTAGGCCATAGATTTCTTCGGTCGTTACACTGCTCTCATTGGCTGGCTGCTTCGTTGCCGAGGCTATTTCA
This sequence comes from Maratus michaelseni, assembly GCA_963931845.1. Classification (NCBI taxonomy): domain Eukaryota; kingdom Metazoa; phylum Arthropoda; class Arachnida; order Araneae; family Salticidae; genus Maratus; species Maratus michaelseni. The sequence goes on along the minus strand of OZ007588.1, from coordinate 343,080,601 downwards.
TTGGAGGAGCTTGAAATAGCCTCGAACCCAAAATTCCATATACACGTTTTAATTTAAAAAAAATCTAAATTAAAATTTAAAAATCCGGCCGCGAGGTATACTATCCGGTGACAACATCTACACATGGCAAAAATTTCTGAGTCCTAGGTGTTATAATTACGGAGAAATCCGCGGGCAGGCAGGCAGACAGACACTTACTCTTTTATAGAGATAGAGACAAGATTGAATTATTAACAAATTTATAAGAGACTTTATAAAACACTTACGTAGTAATCACGGTTTTTAATAATCACCGTATTTTGTTCAATGTTTAAAATTACCATTTGTTTGTCTGTGTTCACGATTCACTTTAAAATTATTGCCGAAACGTCAGTTAAAGCTTTCTTTGGACCGAAAAGTTTTTATGTCTGTTTGTCTGTCTGTTTATTTGTGTGTATGTCTCACGATAACTGCCTGAAAAAATATCCGATTAGGTTCTAATTAGGTAGGTATATTGCTCGGGTACCCGGAATTAGCAGTATACACTGTAAAAAATCTTCAGCTTTTGCTGCATGGTCACTCCACCACTTTTATAGAATATCTCTATTTTGATCAATGAAAATGCTCCACAATATAGTAAAGTAACCGTGTTCTCTAAAAGCGGTGGTGTGTGCCTGCAGTAAAAGCTGAATATTTTTAACAGTGTAGTTTTTGGTTAAATATGGTTCATTCAATCGAAAAATATAGAATCATTTATTTTATTTCATAATGCTTTCTATGGGAATACATGCAGGCGATTTTTCAAATTTTACCATTTATTGCAAAGAAAATGAACCATTTGGATAATTGATTTAAATGTGAAATTACTGATGTTAAAATTTCAACAATGGTGGTCTAAAATTACTCCGATTAGTTTGAAATTTTGTTAATACATATGTTAGACATTTTAAATTATCTGTATATTTTTTATGGAAGTTTGAGCATCTGTCCGGAAAATATAAAGCATTTAAAATTTTAAATTTTACATTTTTGTTAATCAAAAGTAATTATTTTTTCTCTTTTATTTCACCGGTTGCGGTTTTCCTATTTTAAAATGTATTAGAAAAAGAAAATTTATTAAAATAATCATTCATTGTGATTTTCTGATTACGAAAGATTTGGAAAAAAAAGTTTAAATGAAATATAAAGCAGCGTAATCGAATCAAGAAACAAGGTTAGCGTTAAACATGAACGATGTTAGCAACAATATAGTATAAAATGAATGTTAATACTATTAAAGAACTGTCACAAAAACCACGCTATTGTGCAAATCACATTGTCTGAAATACGCAATTTCGCAGTGGACCAGATTACGGAAGATTAAGCAATACGTTTAAATGCCTGCACATAAGTGAATGTGTTGCAACTAAATTGAAAAAGAACATTTTGGAACATCACTGACGAAGTGAATAAGTAATGTAATTTTTGTCAAGCTCTGCACTAGAGAGCTGAATTGGATAAAACTATAAAACGTACCAAGTGCGTCCATAATGGAAAAGTATCCTGCTATATAATCCAATATTATTAAATTGTTGATTTCAGGATATTATGTATTATGTGAAGTGAGGTGAAAATTAAACAACTTGCAAAAGTAACGTTGAGCCCACTTATCTGAAGATTTCTAAGTTATAGGTAGAGTGAAAAAAAATGACTTTCCTTTAATGCTATTCTCAAATTATGAGTCACGGAGCTATCGGTTATGTTTTTAACAATATATTATCCAAATTATCTGCTATAAAAAATAACGAACATATCATATAAAAATTCAAAGGAGATTATAAATAATTTTGTGAAAAGACAGTTTTTATAAAATTTGTTTAGAGAGCCGCTTGAGGATAAAATACGCCACCTTCCATCCTGACATATTCTCTTTCGTTGGTTCAAAAGGCGTATTAGCTTTTAATCATTAATTGCTTTCAGCTGTCTCAAAGACTACTGATTTTTCCAATTTTAACTATTTAATTTGTAATTTTCAGTTTAACCCTAGGTACTAGTGAAATTTTGTTTTATTTGGAGCCGTAGTACTATAAGTAGGGAATCTCTAAATAGGTGAATTTTAATTATAATACTCATGTACATAAAGTTTAGCATTGAAACATCATCCTATGAGTTAATCGAGCTTTTTATTCATATTTCTATAAAGCGATCTCAGACACCGTTGACTGTAGCTATGCGACAATTTATGTCAAAACAGTTTAGGGTAAAACTGCATTTGTTTTGTAATACATTGATTAACATACGTATTTCCTTTATGAATTGAAAGAAGATTTTGCTTTATATTAATTTCATGTTCACATCAGAATTGCTTATTACTGAAGTTAGATGTATAATTCGTAGAAAAGTTAGATCTTTTCTATAGGATAGATTATGCAAATGCGCTCTACAGACCTCTCTTTATATTATGTGGGTCGCGAATATTTTTCAAACTTTAAGGTGAGTAGCGTTGCAATAAAGTTTGGAAACCACTTCTTTTGTGTATGCCATAATAATCACCACTGTTTAATAGTCACCGTTTTTTTAATAATCACCATGCTTCTTAAAATGTCTCTATTCACCAGTCAATTTATAATGTTAATAGATAGGACAGAAAAAATCAATGTTTCATTTTTAATATATTCCTTATTGTTTCAATTTCAAACTGTTTGCTTTCTGACATACGCCTAAAATCATTCTTCGAAAAGGCGCGTTCACGCACCACAACCTACGTTACGTAGTGTAACACATGGGCAACCCGGAGCGTTCAGAGACCGATATCCCGTAATTGTTAATTGTCATTCTTTATGACACCTACTCTACATGTAAGTTCTGACCATTTTATTGGTCTACGTTTAACAGATCTATGCTATAATTGACCAACGTCACGTCGCATGAACGATTAGTGCAATGATCGCTCTGATAAACATGTAGTGGTACATTGGTTGACGGAAGTGTTTGTTTGTAAACATGCCGGCAACTTTACCTAAAAGCGCAGCCATTTTAACCCAACGCTACCCTGTGAAACTCGAGGCTAACGAAAAAGAAAGGCTACCGTGGTGCTTTACGCGCTTTTTTACAGACCGCCGGAGTCCCATGGTGCTCGAATGCACCAATGCAAGTGTACGAAAAGAGCAACACGTCACTGTAGCGGTCTGTAAAAAAAGATAAGTGGAATGCACCGCGGTAGCCTGCCTTTTTCGTTAGCTTCCGTGAAACTCGAGGCTAATGAGAAAGACAGGCTACCGCGGTGCATTCCACTTATCTTTTTTTACAGACTGCTAGAGTGACGTGATGCTCTTTTCGTACACCTTCATTGGTGCATTCGAGCATCAAGTGACTCCGGCGGTCTGTAAAAAAAGATACGCGTAAAGCACCGCGGTAGCCTTTCTTTTTCGTTAGCCTCGAGTGAAACTCATATGACGTCATTATCCAATTATACGAGTAACCCGCGTTTCGGTGTCTCAAAGCGTTCTTGGTAAACGAGTGAAATTGGCAGGTGATCTTATTCAGAAATTATGAAGTCGAATATATTTTTCTTTTTTTTTTGATAAAATCAGAAGGTCTTTCAGAAAATGCTGTCGAATTTAATGTTTTGAAATGAGTTTCCGGACGCGACAGTCTGATAAAGATCGTTATGAGAACATTCGCTTATAACTCAAGATATAATTCATTTATCGAAAAATGAAAACACATATCCGATTCCAAATTACTTCAACAATAGCGGTGGCAAATATCATGCTTTTACGTTTAAAAATGAGTAAGTAAATCTGTTAGACAGTTTCGCTTGACAAAATACTTTTTTGAGAACACAATGAAAGAAAATTGTTCTCTCACTAATCTTTTATAGCGTTAAAAAAAAAAAAAAAACGAACAAAAAACGAACAAAAAATACCGAAGCAGCTTCTTCTCTAAATCTTGAAGTGGACTTTGTATTTATTTTTATGTTTTACAAGTTACAGATTTGCAAACGCACTTTAAGAACTTTACAAATAATTTTAAAGGAAAGAAAAATCTGCATTTCTATTTCGGATTAGTTTACAAACAGACTCTTAAGACTTCAAATGTATTTTTAATCCAAAAGAAATTGCTCCGAATTTCTATTTCGATCTCATTTTGAACTGAACAAATATTATGAACTGAAAATAATTACTACGTGAATGAAAGTAAGAGACACTCTTGAGGAAATAACGAAGAAAATAATTAGTAATGTTCAGGTGAAGAATAATAAAAGGATCGGATATTAAATTAGAAATACTGTATACTGTGCAGGTGCAGTTTTCTATTTATTGTAATTAATAGAAACTAAAAGAATAATTTATAAACAAAAAAAAATGAAAGCAACTTGAAAAAGCTATTTTTAGGGTTTCGTTCATCTCACGAAACTCTATTACTCCCGCTTCGTTGTCTGTCCGTCACAGAGCCATTCTCAGAAACTATGTAACTTACAGAGTTGAAACTTTGTGTTTATATAGCTGAACACCAGCTATGAAGCTCAAAATATTAAAATGTGAAAAAACCGAATTATTTTAATAGAGATAAAAATCCAAAATTCTAACGGCCTTTTTTCCATTAAATTTAAACATTTTTCGTTATAGCAGTTGCCCAAAATTAAAAATCCACAATGAAATTCTTTCTACAGTAATTAATTTTCCATTGAACGATTTCCACGTGAAAAATGAAAATGAAATAAAGCGTTTCACAAATTGAAAAAAAAGATTAATGTGAAATAAAATTTATTGACGTCATAGTGGTAATAAAACGGAAATTTTCAAAGATTTCTCAATAATACAAGGAGTATGATGAGTATGTGTATGTACACAAAGCAGATTAATATCACGTCATTAGAGAATTAAAAAGAAAATGTGACGTCCTATTGGGAGTTTAACGAATTTTTCAAATGTTTGAGAATAATACAAAGCGAGTATCAATATGAGTAATAGAGAATAGTAAATATATGAGTTTGAGAAACATATTGAATCATGATAAAAATCCGATTATGGAAATATTCGCATATTTTAACATTTTAAAGGTGTACAACATGTTTAATTTTGAAATTATTTTTTTAAATATCTCATTTAGTCCGCATGACATTTATTATTATGACAGAATATAATAGCGGGCTTCTCCCGCTATCGAGCTGGTTTATATATTCGAAAAAACGAAAAATAGACCGGTAAATTTTTACTCTATGAAAAACTACTTTTTTTATTTTTGCTAAATGAAATTTATTTGGATTTATTAAAGAAAGGATAAAGTGTTTTGAAAGGAATATTAAACGAAACCCTTTGAGCGATCTTCGATCATACTTACCCACTTGTTATTTAAAGCTGTGACTTGGCTACCATATGTGAAAAACAAATGAAAAAAGAAACTTATAACTGGGGAATAATTATTTTGGTGTTTCGGAAATAAAGACCATTCGTATACGAAATTGGCCCCATGAATCCAAATATGACCTTGATTTTGACATATCAGGTCTAGGTGCATAAAAATTCTATAGATCATATACAGTGCTGCTCAAAAGATCTCACGTATGTTTCCGTTTATTAACGGAAATTACTGAAGGGGAATTTTCAATTGTGCTATGTATTTCCTAACTGAAGTAAATTTTAACATACTGTGTCGAATACATACAAATATATAGATCATATACAGGACTTCACAGAAGAATTCGGATATTTAGTTTGACTATTGGTAGTAATTGCTGAAACTGAGTTTCGAAATGTGTTATGAGTTTTCTAAATTGATTACTTATTGAACTGAGAGGTTTCGTTACAGTATTCTGTGTGTTAGAAATTCTATGTGTTGGAAAGTGTTTCATAATCTTTGCTTGACGCATGATTTTTCGTTTTTGTTTTTCTGTAGTTTGAGGTTTAGAATATTCTGGTACTAAAATGCTAATCACAAATGTAAAATTATTACGTTTGTCATAGGAATGGAGTGACGAACAAATGAGTGAATATAAAAATTTTATATTTATAATATAATTAATTGAATTTATATTATGTTTTTTTCCCTCTTATTATATTACACTGTTTGGTTATAACATTTATTTATAAGAATTTGTCATTTATCATAACAAGTAAGAAAGATGAAGCACTAGCATAAAGTTATGTACAAAATGCTCAGATCAAAAGTATTGTATAACATTTATCTTTATTTATAGATTATATGAAATATAGTTGCGTATTTATTTTAATAAATTAATAAAGATTGTCAACATAATTTTTTATTTAATTTACAAAGGAAAACTATTTCTATGATTCTAGAAAACTATATCTTTATACAATATCTTGTAATTCTTATAGGTAAGAGAAAGGAATTGTACAAATATTTACTAAAAACTCTCAAGAAAAAAACATCTCTTGTCTCAAATACTTTGTTTTTTACACTGATTTATATCGAAATGACTTCTGAATTTATTTAGCAGATTCTGTAGCAGATTCTGTATTTCTGTAGCAGATTCTGTATTTTCTGTAGCAGAAATAATTTAAAACATATACTATACAAAGGGAAAATATACTTTACTGTACTTTATGTTTTCTATCAGTACAAAAAATAAAATTTTAAATAAAATTCTCGAGAAATAATAAACGACATCTATTGTTCCAAATATTTTATCATTTACATTGATTTATGTCGAATATCTTCTGCATTTGTTTGTTACACTTTTTACTGTAAATTCTAATCACAAATATAGAAAATAATATGCTTGTTGTAGGAATAAAGTGGCATAACGAGAATAAAAATCTTTACAATTATATGAATATTTCGTTACGTGTATTTTATAGTTTGTTGTATTTTTATATGATCACATCGTTATTTGCTAATAATTCCATAAGAATTTGTCATTTATCAGAATAAGAAATAGATACTAAGCATATTGTAATTTTTTTGTACAAAAAAACGCACAGTTGTTATTCAACATTTTCCTTCATTTGGAGATGATATAAAAAATGTGCATTCTCACAAAGCTATAAAATTTGCAATTAATGTAGAGAGGAAAACTATTCCCAAGATTCTCGACTTATAGTAATGTAACTCTTTATCCAATTTCTTGAAATCCCGGTAAGTAAGAAAACGGAATTCCATAAATATTGCAAATAGGAGCAGGAATCTCTCGGAAAAAAATATTTTATAAGGGATTGATACAAAAGATAAAATTCTACTAAAAACTCTCCAAAAAAAAAAAACATCTCTTGTCTCAAATACTTTGCTTTTTACACTGATTTATATTGAAATGGCTTCTGAATTTATTTGTTACACTTAGAGGATGGTACTGTAAATTCTATTCACAAATTTTAAATTTGTTAAAAATTTGCAGCAAACTGTCCTGTTATTCAACTGTTTCATTCATCGTTTTTTATAAAAAAACTTTTATATAACCCTAATTTTCCTCTATTCTGACCATGTTATTGCCCATATTATGGTCAGAATAGGGTTAAATTACGGTTATGTAACCGATGTCTATCAAACTGTCGAATGACTGGACAGTTTCCATCAAATTTCTAACAGTGTAGTATTATTGTTGTAGGAATAAATTGGCATAACGGAATATAAAAATCTTTACATTTATATGAATGATTGTTTACATGTATTTTATAGTTTGTTTTATTTTCGTATGATCACATCGTTATTTACTAATAATTCCATAAGAATTCGCCATTCATCAGAAAAGAAATATAGACTAAGCAATTTGTAATTATTTGTAAAAAAAATGCTTAATTGTTATTTAATTTTTCTTTCATTTGGAGATGATGCAAAAATTGCGCATTTTCATGTAGATATAAAATTTGCACTTAATTTATAGAGGAAAACTATTCACAAAATAATCGAAATATAGTGCTATAACTCTTTATCCAATTTCTTGAAATCCCAGAAAGTAAAAAAAAAAAAGGAAATACATAAATATTGCAAGTTGGAGCAGGAATACCTCGGAAAAGATAGTTTAGAAAGGATTAGCACAAAAATAATACTCCTAAAAACACCCAAGAAATAATAAGTGACATATCTTGTCTTAAATACTTTGTCTTTTACACTGATTTATATCAATATAGTTATCGAATTTCTTTGTTTCACTGAAAGCTTCATAATATATTTGCTTGTCGAATAATAAATGTCGAGAACCTTATATTTGTTGTAGGAATAAAAATAAAAAGCTTTGCATTTACATTTTTATGGTTCTACACTGTCTATTGTTCTGAAAAGTGTTATAATGTGAAGTAGTTTTGAAATTGTACACTTGGATAATTGTTAGCGTAAATTTTTATTTAATGTTTAGAGAAAATCTTCCATTCTTAATTGGTAAGAGAAGAGAAATATGTAAATTCTATAAGCCGAAGCTGGAATCATTTATAAAGATACTTTAGGAGCACTGCATAAAATAACTAAAAAATTAAAAACGACTTCTGTTGTCTCAAATATTTTATTTTTTCGTTGATTTATATCGAAGTAATTACTGAATTTGTCTAATTAATCTAAAAATTAATCAACATTTCCTGCTTCGTAAAGCATTTGTCATTATCTTTATTTACTCCAGATTGCATAACATTAATTGCAGATTGTATTTTTTTATAAACATTTATCATTTACCAGAACAACAAAGGGAGTGAATTCATAATCGCTATTCCCGAGATTTTCAAAATATAGTGGTGTAACTTTTTATCGAATTTTTTGAAATCCCTGTAAGTAAGGAAAAATAATTACATAAATATTGCAATTTGGAGCAGTAATTTCTCGGAAAAGATACTTTTCAAAGGATTAGTACAAAAATCTCCTAAAGAGAATAATAAGTGACATATCTTGTCTTGTGAAATGTGCGAAATACAGACATCAAAAATCTTATCAAGCTTTTTCATTCATTTCAAGATAATATAAAAATAATTGTTTATTTTTTTTTATAAAAAATCCTCCAAAAACAATTTTATTTTTATAGTGTTGAGAGAAGTTATCCCCAGATTTCTTGAAAAATATATCCTATAACTATTTATCCAATGTCTTGCATTTCCTGTAGGTATGAGAAAAAGTATTATATAAAAGCTGATACGAACCAATAAATGACATTTTTTTTTTATAAACATTTTCCTTTAAATATCTATATATTTAAAAGTTTACAAATATGATACAGAAAGAGTTCCCAGAAAGATACAGAAGAATTGTAATATGGCTCCTAAACATTTAAAAACTTTATAAATGTGCAAATGAAGCATCTACATTTATTTTGAATAAAAACAATCAGGAGGTGTGAGGCTTGCTTGAGAATAGTTTTGTGCGGCACCTTTATTTAAGGGTGTATTCAAATCCAAACTGCTTATTTTGAGACACATTTGTAAATTCATTTTTGCTCTAAAATGCATCCAATTGGCAGGTTCTCTTATTCAGAAACTTTATAATGTCCGTATTGTCTCGATTGTTTGATAAAGGCTGAATATATTTATGAAAATGCTGTCAAAGTGGACATTTTGAACCGATTTTCCCAAAGCGATAGCTCTGGAAGCAAAAAAAAAAAAAAAAAAAATGATCGTACTGTGAAAATAATTGTCTTTAAATCAATGTCTAATTAATTGAACGAAAAATAAAAACATGCAGTCCTTATAAATGTCTTTATAAATCACGCCGCCAAGTTTCCTGTTGTTACTTTTAAAAATGAGTCTGAGAATGTGTCTCAAAATTTTGAGTTGTTGAGTGTGGAAAAATATTTTTTTTTTAATACCGCCTTAACGAACATCTTTTTCAATCCCCACATACGTATCTGCGTGCTTTCACCTCTGAAAAGTGGCCACATCCCAATAGCGGACAATTTACGCGGTCTCGAGGTGTCCGTTATTGAGAGATTTTATTTAAACAGCATGAATTATAAAGACTAAAATATTCATAATTCTGTTGCCTATCTCATTTTATACAAAAAAATTCGAAATGTCGGATCTTGAAGCGAATACATGTCTCACTGAGAAATACACGGGGTATAGAGACGTAAGTCATTAAATCTAACCAAATATCGACTGTAAAAATGAAATCCGTTTTGGCTGACATTTATGCATGTAAGAGTTATGAAGGTTTAAAAGTCACGTAGCACTACATTATTATCATACATATGAAAAATATATTATCGGCAACTAGTGATGCATAGGTTACAGTTTTCAACAGAATAAAATACTTACTGAATGCTGGTTACAATACAAATCTGAATAATGAACATAGAGGCATGGATGGACGCCACTAAAATAACCATGCCATATTGACCTAAGGTAACTAGATTTTTCACGTGGATCTGGACACATCCAAATCCTACGCTATACTCAGATTACAATACGCTATATACTAAGATAGCATTTACATATTATCATTGATTACAAAATTTCAGTTGAAAATTTCAAGCAATTTATAGTGTAGTTTTGATACTAAAATTATTACAATTATTACAATTATTGTAAGTATATTCAAGAAACACACGCAAAAAAAATACCTGGAACTAACTAAAATTATAGTTAATCATTATATATAACTATGCACACAAAATTCAAAAGTGGGTAAAGGATGGCATCATCCAGCAGGAAGGCAGCAGGGGCATTTTTATTAATTGAAATGTGAAAGAAGTGATGGGCTGAGAAATAGGTTGATGTGTTTTAAAACAGGTGTTGATACATTTCTTGTAGGTCAAGGCATTGTGCAATTTTTCATATATCATTTAGACGGAAGTGTGTCACATGTGTCAAATGTATTAATAGTACTTAAAACAGCATTCAACAGTACTCAACAGTATCAAAACCATATTGCATGGGATTCATAAGAGGCACAATCTTTTCATTTATATAGTATGCACATTTGTATAATGCATGTTTCATTAAATGCTGAATTTGAGCAGCAGAAACTTTATAATATTATAACAAAAAATGCGCAACCACTCTAGAATTTTCTGATTTTATCCTCATAAATTCTAATAACTTAGAAAAATATTTTTAAATAAAACTGCTAAGCATATTCATTCTGTTTTCCATTTATTGTTTTTCATCTTTCTTAAATGGAAGAAAAAAAAATTAACCTTAAACTTTGTTACTCCAAACAGTCGTTTTCTTTGAATGGGATACATAGCAATGATTGGTTAAACTTAATAGTACTTAAAACAGCATTCAACAGTACTCAACAGTATCAAAACCATATTGCATGGGATTCATAAGAGAAACAAGCTTTTCATTTATATAGTACGCACATTTGTATAATGCATATTTCATTAAATACTGAAAGTGAGTAGCAGAGACTTTATAATATTATGACAAAAAATGCGCAACCACACTAGAATTTTCCGATTTTATCCTCATAAATTCTAATAACTTAGAAAAATATTTTTAAATAAAACTGCTAAGCATATTCATTCTTTTTTCCATTTATCGTTTTTCATCTTTCATAAATGGAAGAAAAAAATATTTAACCTTAAATTTTGTTACTCCAAACAGTCGTTTTCTTAGAATGGAATACATTGCAATGATTGGTAAACTTAAAATCTTTAGAAATCAAACATTATAAGGAATAAACATTTGTACAATGAAGTAAGAAACTGTAAAAATTTCGCATGAAAACAAAAAGAGTTAAACAAACATTATTGTCTCTTTTGTAACCTTTTATACAAACATTTCGCCAGTATACTTTCTCTTAACTTATTCAGACACATACACGAGTAAAATTATCCAAACACAAAGTGGTAACTCAAGAGGGAAAGTAATTAAATAAGCAACTAACTGTCCGCATTTCCCAAAACAGGGAAAAAGAATAATATAAGAGGAAAGGTAATTAATTTTACTCAAGTCTAGTAAGTTCGAGTTCGTTCCGTATTCTTTTAACGTATCCAACTGCACAGTACATTACATACGTACAAGCATTTGTTAAGAGAGAGTTTCTTTTTAATTTATCTGAGAGAAATTGTTATTGTACGAGTTTATAAGGGAAATGTAAAAATGGGACTAGTAATTTTCAAATAATAAAGCATAATCTTAGTTCTTAACTTTTAGAATAAACGTTTTAACCAATGATAATATTGTACCCATCGTTTCAATGCTTTTTTTTATGAATGTGTCTATTCATGTCTGTAGTAAGTCGATTATTTCTGACCAGTGATGTCATAAAAATTAAATCTTCTCCTTAAAATCAGTAAATATTATTTTTTTTATAGTTGAACTTACAATATTCAGGTCTGCATAAGTTTTAACTCTGAAAAACAAGAGTAAGTTATAAAAATAACCTTTTAATGTGAACGTTTTTTTAACTGTTATTACGTATTTCAGTCAGAGGGACTCAATGAAACAAAATAACATATACCTGAACATTTGATAGCAAATTGCTTAAGCTTTTGAATAATATTAAATATTTTTTTGGTTAATTGAGCAATAAATGCGTTAAAACTCAATGTGCAATAAAACGAAATATTTGTGGGTGTGCATTAATGTTCATGTATGTTTACTTTCTCATAGAGTACCTTTCTTTATCAAAGTAGTGGCATACGGCCTAATAAAATTTCATTGGACAATACCAGGCTTAAAGAATCTATCATTATCTCTAAGCTAATGTTTGTTTACCAATCAAAAACTCGCCCAAACAACTCCTTTAATGCGAGTTGCTATAGTTCAGAGAAAATCTGAAAATATGGACATATGTCACGCTGTTAAGTAAAGATACTCTAGCTCTCAATAAAATTATTTATTTTATATAAAACAAATAGCAACCGTGTTTGGCAGTCGTCCAAATGTGAGCTATGAATTTATGAAGACGGAAAAAAGTTTGATGTGAAAGAATTATGACTTTGTAACTAAAAATATTTTTACAAAAACACAATTATGTTTATCAAATCTTCTTTACTAATATTTATATACATTTTTATTACTTTCAAAGGTATATGCTAATTGGGGAATGTAATATCATGTGGCATGGCCGAAGGTTCAAAGAAGCCGTTATCTAGCCTACTCCTTTCTCCATTATTAGCAACTGTAGGAATTGTGGATTTCATCTTTACAAATACTAAAAATTAAGAGAAAAGTTTTAAAGGAAATCCCTCGAAGTATTGTTTATTTCATTTACCGTTTTACAGGATTCAGGAATAAAGTTTAAAGTTCAATCTACTGTAGGATTTGCAGAATACTTCCTTTTAAATTCTAATAATCAAGTAAATTATTTAAAAGAAAACTACTCATAGTATTATTATTTTTTTTTAATTTTTCGTTTCCACCATTCTGTAATAAAAGAAGGTCTTAATGTTTGTTACTCCATACTTCTTTTTTTTTAATATTCAATAGAATGCAAGCATTAGGTAAACTTTGAAATCAAGCATTATAACGAACAAAATCATGTACAATGAAGGAAGAATGAGAAGAAACTACAAAAAAATTCAACACAACAAAAATTGATAAACAAACATCATTGTCTCTTTTGTAACCTTTTATACAAACATTTTGCCAGTATACTTCCTCTTAACTTATTTAGACACATACACGAGTATTATTATCCAAACACAAAATGGTAACTCGAGATGGAAAATAATTAAATAAGCAACTAACTTTCCGCATTTCTTAAAACGAAGAAAAGAATAATATAAGAGGGAAGGTAATTAATTTTCCTCAAGTCTAAGTTTGAATTCTTTTAGCATATCTAACAAAGCCAAAATATTTCATACCTACAAGCGATGATGAAGAGAGATTTTCTTTTTTAATTTATCTAAAATAAATTATTTTTTTACGAGTTTGTAAGAGAAATGTAAAAGAGGGACTAGTCATTTTCAAATAATGAAACATATTCTTGGTCTTAAAACTTTAGAAATATCGTTTTATCAATATTAGTTGTTTTAACCAATGTCATGTTTTAACTTTGTCGCTATCGTTGCCATCTGTTCTACTAAACGTTCTCAGTTATACATTGCCGTTAGATTTTGAAAATGTTAATTATTAGAGAGGTATGAAAAGTTTTTGTAAACTGGAAATCCCTAAAATAATAAATAAAATAATTTTGCTGAGTTTACAAACATAAGAGTTAAAATACCTTTGTTACTAATACAATATAATTTCAGAAAGCACGATACAAAAAAGATGATTGAAATCGGCGTATAAAATGAAAGCTATGCAACGAGATAAAAAACCGAACGATGACAGTTGGATAATATCTGAATGTTGAGCAGATTTTGATAAATAGTTTTACAAAGTGGTTTTACAAAGCAACGTTTATCAAGCTTCATTAAAGTTTGGAGGTGAAAAATACTTATCCTGAGTGTAGATTTCGTTATCTATTTCTCTAGATACCTCAAGAAAACTTTGCTTTAGATAAACCTACATCGAAATTCACAAACTTCCAACAAATAAAAGCGTAACTATTTCAAAGATAAGTTTCGTATTAAAAAATACACTGATGTCCAGCAATTAAGGGGCAATGACCAATTTCAGATGTTTCTTCGAATATCTACTGAAAATCGTGAGAAAATGCCCTTGAACTTTGAGAATGTAAAGACCATGTTTAACTTCCTGTTTTTAGTGAATATTTTGTCAGGAGGACAATTAGGAGTGGGGGAATAATAATTTTAATAATAAAATAATATTTTCGATCACCCAAGTAACAGGAAATTCTAAAAATGGTCTGTCACTGTAGCAACTGACTATGTAGATCCAGAAAAGTATTCGCGTGCATTTGTGTAAGTATAGCACGTATATTCGTGAAGATGTTAACGTTTCTGTGAAAAATACAAAAGGTTTATTTTAATAGCATGTAGAGTTTTCAGCCGAATTTAACACCGATTTCCAGAAATTTGACAAAAAATTGTAGAAATAGTATACTGCAATTAAAATATTAATATGTTGAATATTTAATTAGATATAGGTATTTGTATGAAATAAATTTTATCTGCGCATGCGCGAACTATAGCAAAGATTTTTTGTCATGATTTGATAGTCAATACTATAGGGCAACTCATATAAAAAGACCAGTGAAATATCGTGAAAACTCAAAAAGTTACAGCAATAATTAATGAATTGAGGAGGAAATCCCATAGGATTATATGAAATTGAAAATAAAAAAATTGAATTTTTCACAGAAGCGTGAACATTTTCACGAATATACGTGCTATGCTTACACAAATGCACACAAATGTTGAACAGGACCTACATAGTCATTTGTCAGAGTGAGACCATTTTTAGCATTTTCTGTTACTTGGAAGATCTAAAATGTTATTTTATTATTAAAATTATTATTGCCCCCCCCCCCCTAATTGTCCTCGCGAGAAAATCTTCACTGAAAAACATGAAGTCAAACATGTTCTTTACATCCTCAAAGTTCAAGAGCATTTCGGCCATTTTCTCACGAGTTTCAGTAGATATTCGAGTCACTGCTCCTTAATTTCTGAACATCAGTGTATTTTAATTACTGTAATTTAGGATTGAAAAATATTGTATTAACATCATTTTAAAACGTTAGTTTGTTGACTACTAAAGATAAGAATTTGATTATGTTTTTAGTACTGAATAATATTCATAAATTCTATAATAATGTATAAAATTTAACTCTAGACTGAGTTTCCACCTTTTTAAACCAGCAGCAATTAATAATCCCACGAAGACTTTATTATCGTATATGATCAATATAAAACTTGCTTGTTATAGATAATTTTTGCACTTCAAAATGCTTTAACCGAAACTACTTAGGTAAATTAATGTTTGTCATATTAATAATAAGTTTCACAAAAGAATAACATGTTAATAATGTATATTTTACACTTTGGGAACAATACTTCTATAAACCGGAATTCATTAAATATCTTATTTCTGTGTTATGTACACTTAATCCCAGAAATCTATTAACCTTAATTCGGTAATTTGTTAGGCGAGAATTATTATGGTTCCCTTGCACACTGATATTGTTGAGAGCATTATAATAAATTACAAAGACTTAACGAAATGTTGTTACTGGACCATCAGACAAAAAGATTTTCTTTCAGCGTAGTAATAAAGACTTAATCTCTTGGTAATGAATCTTCATTTGACACATGAGTTGTTTCCTTAGCATGCATTTATGTGTAAATAATACTTAATGAATATTTACTGCGTTTAATTATAATAAAATAATCTTTTCGAAAATTTTGTGTTTTTATTATTTTCTTACGTTGTTGAAATTTTTCTTTTCTTCACATTTACATGTTACGCTAGAAATTAATTTATTGATATATTTAGTAACAAAAACTAGTCGCATGTGCCAATCCCAAAACTTTCTTCTATCTCAGTTATGTTAATACTTCAAAATTCGCTATCACATCGCCAATAAAATCAATATTTTGCGTCATTCTGTTGTACGTCAGCTGCTGGCGAATCGTCGTGTTACAGGGATGCGAACAATCGATGTATACTAAACTACGAAAAGTCCTTCTGGCCTGAACCGACAGGAAGAGATAGCCTCCCTATTCCTTGGTTTTACGATTTTAGCTAATTTTACTGGAAAACACGAAGGTAAAATGCGTGGAACCTAAATAAAGAAGATTCAATCCCAGTTTTCGTCAACATTGAATTTGAATGAGGATATCGCCAAATTAGTCCTCTATAGCCAAGTTGGCTTCATTTATGGCAACTTATTTTGGTCGCCAAATTTGGCGATATTCCGCCAACTGTCGCCAAGTTTGGCGAGAATTCGACGTTGGCGAATATAAATATATAGTGATAAGCATGTAATAGGATGAATGGTTACAACAATGAAAGAAAATTTGCCGGAATCATGTTAACTAAAACTCATAAATTAAACCCGTTTATGGATGAAATTCCGCTGTCTTGTTTGAAAATGTCAGCCACCCTAAAATTTCAAACCGCTATATCTCAGCTATTTTTTAAGATAGAGGCAAAACAAAAATTGCTCCGGATTCTCCGGATCAAGGCCGAACATTTAACGAAAAAAAGTTTTAGGATTTCTAATTTTTTTGAATTTGCACATCTTTTTGAATTTGAAATATTTAAATGGTTATCACAGCGCCCCCTTTCGTCGAAGTATCCCCAAATTCTAATAGAACCTGCTTGCCATAGCCAAAAACCTAGAAAAAAATGTGGTTCAATTTGAAGCATAACTTCATACACTTTTAGATGGTACAATAGTGAAAATGGAACAAAAATATCGATCACAGCGCCCCCTTTCGTCGAAGTATCCTCAAATTCTGATAGAACCTGCTTGCCATAGCCAAAAACCTAGAAAAAATGGGGTTCAATTTGAAGCATAACTTCATACACTTTTAGATGGTACAATAGTGAAAATGGAATAAAAATATCGATAACAGCGCCCCCTTTCGTCGAAGTATCCCCAAATTCTGATAGAACCTGCTTGTCATAGCAGAAAAAAAATGTGGTTCAATTTGAAGCATAACTTCATACACTTTTAGATGGTACAATAGTGAAAATGGAACAAAAATATCGATCACAGCGCCCCCATTCGTTGAAATATCCCCAAATTCTGATAGAACCTGCTTGCCATAGCCAAAAACCTAGAAAAAAAATGTGGTTCAATTTGAAGCATAACTTCATACACTTTTAGATGGTACAATAGTGAAAATGGAACAAAAATATCGATCACAGCGCCACCTTTTGTCGAAATATCCCCAAATTCTGATAGAACCTGCTTGCTATAGCCAAAAACCTAGAAAAAAATGTGGTTCAATTTGAAGCATAACTTCATACACTTTTAGATGGTACAATGAAAAGACACACAGACGGACGGACGGACAGACGGACAGACAGACATTTTGTAAAAACATGTTTTTCGGAATCTCTGACCCCTAAAACGTGTAAATCCGTCAAAAACCGGAAGTCGAAAAAAATTTCGATTACAATACTTTCTTCTAGGATAGATAGAAGAAAGTAAAAATTCAAAGTTCTGGATTTGAATCAACAATTTATCGAATTGCGAGAACAAAAATATTCGAAAACATGTAAAATTATTATATATTAAAATGTTTATTATAATATATAGTATTAATTTCTGAGACATTTGTATTATTTTAAAAACTGAGTGGTTTTGTCATTTCGTGTAATGAAATTGAATAGCTACCAACCTTCCTTGTTTTTTTTTTTTTTTTTTTTTTCAAATCAAATAAACATATATTTTAACCAGAAATTTATCTAATAAAATTTATCTTGATACTTATTTGATTTTATTTATAAAGTAAATTTTCTAATACAAAATATAATCAATTTACCTTATAAAAACCAGAAGGTTGACTGCTACGAAAGTACACATTAGGTTTGAAGAAAAAAAAATGTATCGCTTTACAATATTTAATTTCATTTAATTATTGTGATCCTAATTTTATCTCTCTCATCTTCCCTTCAACATATAAATATAAACAAATAAATAAAGAGAAATAGGACAAAGTAGGTATTATTAAAATTTGCTTTCAACTGACAGCTGTGTGTTTTTAGCTTTACTGAAATCGATATACTAGTACAAGATAACAATACCTTTTAAAAGTGTAAACCGATAATATTCTTTATTAGTTAAACTTAACAGAATATAAGTTTTAGTATAAAAAGTTGGGTAGATAAGCATTGTTTTTTACCCCTTATCACCATATGGTCACATTTAAACATTTTTAAAAGATTATTTTGATTGTTTTAATATAATTTAGGATCTATATCTACTACCTGTCTGGTTGATTTTTGTTTGAAGATTGTTTACATGTCTTATATAATATCAGTAACATAGGTTTGTTTAACAAATTCTTATGTATTTCACTTATATTAATTCGATTTTTGTGAAACGCTTTTAGCATGAACTATACAACAACATTACACTTAACATCAACATTACAACAATAAAACATCAACATACCATTTTAACTTTAGGAAACGCTTTTAACATCATCGATGTTATGAGCGCTTCATATTGAAAAACAAACAAACAAAAAATAAACTAAATTGATACGATTAAAATGCACTGCGGGAGAAAAATTAAAGGAATAACAAAAGATCTCTCTACAGAATTTTGACAAATTTTATTATTTTAGTTTGTTCCCGTTATTTATTTTTTCCCTCACACTTTGTGTGGAAACCTACACAGAAGAGATGTTAAAATCCAGTTGCAACAATTTTTTCCTTTAAATTTGTTTCCTTAAAATTTTGTTCCTTACTATTTTTTAATATGAGGGGGCCAAAAACTTTGATTTTGCAAGTTTTTACAAAATTCAAAGGTTTATAAAATCTTGCATATTTTTGAACTAATAGAAATAAATAAAAAACTTCAAAAATATGTGAAATCTACACACCTTTATCTATACGAAAAAATGCATCATGCATTTATTTGTACTTTAATCCTTAAAAGACGGTGGGGTATTACATATTCCATTTAATTTCAATGTCCAAATGCCACAATGGTACTAGAATTTTGGAATAAAATTTTGCATTTATAATGTAAAAAAAAAAAAAAAAAAAAAAAAAAAACTTATTTTTAAAGAAATTTATTCGTAGATCATGGTGTTAAACAATCATTTCAAAATTTTTGGAACATAAGTACTTTACCCTGAAAGGGTTAAAAAGTTTGAGTACTGTAATACCATCTTTTACGTAACTCCATCTTTATACCACATTTACTATTATCTTATTTAAAGTTATATTTTTCCAGAAGTATATTCTGCATTTTGAAGATATGTCAGATATTAAGAAATAAAGATCTTTTACAAGTTACATGTTCATAGCTGCAATATCATTCAATTTATAGATGTTTCTTAAAGCTTTCCCGCCCCTGTACATTAAAATTTGTGAAATAAAATCCTGTTATAATTTATCACATACTGATACAATTTTTCAAAAGAAACCCAAACCAATCCTATAGGTAGTAAATTTAGGTCCAAATTAATAATAAAACAGTCAAAACATCTTCAAAAAATGAAAACAAAATTCTAATGTGGGGGGCTAAAAATCAATGCTTGTCTACCCATCTGTTTTAGTTAACCTAATAGTAATAATGAAATATTTATATACTTTCTTAAATAAATAATTCCATTATAATCTACATTCTAAAGACGAAATTTCCTTTTTTTTTATACGAATCTAGTTTAATAAAATATATTTAGTGAATAAAACTAAACGAAGTTAATTTAATTAAAATTTATTGACTTCGCTTTTGATTTGAACCTATACGGCTGAATGTTTAAAAAAAAAATTAATTCCGACGTATTGATAAAATAAATTAATAAGCTAGTCTTAAGAATAACGAACTTATATGAAGAGACTATAATTTAATTCAAACTGATATTTAATAAAATAAAATAAATATATTATTAATAACTTTGAAGTACGTATTTCATAAGAATTAAATCTTTTGTCTTCTTGAAAATGTTTTTTTTTTCTTCTAAACTCTAGAGCAGAAAGTATCAGATTCGTCCTTGGGTTGATAAGAGCATAAATGCATCCCCTGCGACATTCATGTTAATTAAAAAATAGATCATAATTTCTTTAAAACCAATAAGTGTATTTAAAATAATTTGAGATATGCAAATTATAATATACATGATATATTTTCTTGTCTTCGGTGAAAAACTAATTTCTAAAATTTCTAAAAATTTTAAAACTAATTTCTAAACCATTTTTTAAAGGTATAGTTAACGTTTCAAATATTTCTGCACTGTAAATATATATATATATATGATAAATTCAATCATCAACTCTTTTAAATAACAATTATTACATCACATAAATATAAACATGGTATGTAATAAATTATTGTTTTAGTGTGAGATAACATATAGCAAATGATATAGCAATTTACAATTAAAACATACATCAATAAAATTAAAACATATTAGGACAATAATTAAATGATTGAACATTATATACACTTTATATTGTTTCTGTGATTGTGCGTTGCCGATCACCTATATTTTAAGTGATACTGGTGTTCAGTTTTTAATACTTATAAATTATAACATATAACATATAAGAACAGTTCTTAAGTTGGTTGTACATTATTTACACGTTATACAGTTATTGTGATTGTGCGTTTAGTCGATCACTTTTTATTAAGTGTTTATAATGATCTGTTAAAAATGTCTATAAAATATAAAAATACTGTAAAAATGTCAAAAATACTGTAAAAATAACTTATACAAAAACACATAAAATTATACATGGATGACATTGTTGACCATAAATCACAAACATCACTATATGTAATATATAAATATATATATAGTTTATTTTTATTTTTATTATTTATTTATTTATTTATTATTATTATTATTATATATTTTTTTTGCATGATGTTTAATTTTAATTAGTCTTTTAAATACTGCATTGCATTAAAAAGTTTGAAACACATTAGTAATCTAATTATTATTTATTATTTATTACAATTTATTTCAATTTTTATAAGTTTGAAATATTTTAAATTGTTTTTGATATATTAAATTTGATATTTAAATCAATCTATATCTTGTTCAAATTTTCTATATATATATAAATATATATATATACATATTTAGGATGTTATAATTCATTAACTAATAAATACATGTATGATATCTTAACTATTTTTGGTAAATACTATTCGATATATAGGTAGATAGAAGGTAGAAATATGTATTAAATCAGAATTCATTAACTTATTTGTAGAAGTATATAAAAAGATTAATTTTTTTTATAAATTCTATAATATATATAAGTAGTTTAACATAGATGGCAGCACCAGCACTTTGTATTAAAAGAAATATCTCTTTTACATAATATATACTGTTGTTAAGAATCTATGAAATACTATGTAAGATAAAATTAATTATGTGTAAATTTATTCATATAATAGGATTTTGTACGATTTTAATGTAAAACTACAATGATAATAATATTTTCTAATATTTATATATCATATTAAATCTAATATAATTAATATATAACTCAAACTTAATTTTGAATAATTATAATTCCAATAGAGGGAAGCACTTTACATGTCATATAAATGTTAATAATATTGTTAATAGTAATTTTAATTTATATATAGAGGGCGCTTAACGCTTGTGTATTAATTTTATTTTTAAAGATTAAAATTAAATGGAAAATTTGTAATTTCACAAATATAAATTTGTTTTTAAGTGTATTATCACAAAAATAAATTTGTGTGTGTTTAAATCAATTTGTGTTATGGTGTAATAATTAAGGTGTTATTTCAAAAAATGTACTCTCAACTTAACTTTCAAATAATTTCTCTCAACTTCACTATTATAATCAAGTATGAGATATTTCATGATGATCGCCATGTGGACGTGTTGGGATCATGAAAACATTGTGATAGTTAAGGTTTTTTGGGTAATAATTGTGAGTAAAATATTTTATCTACTCTTTACAGTTTATTTATTTCCAATTTTAAAATTTAAACTGTTATCTGGTAATAATTTAGTATAGTGTAGTATACGGTTTTATGGATAATTACTGTGAGTAAAATATTTTATCTATTCTTTACGGATTTTTCCAATTTTAAAATTTAAACTGTTATCTGGTAATAATTTAGTATTGTGTTGTATAAGGTTTTATGGATAATTACTGTGAGTAAAATATTTTATCTATTCTTTACGGATTTTATTTCACATTTTATTATTTCTAATTGTTTTCTGGTAATAATTCAGTATACCTGGGTGATTCTACTGATCTTAGCATATATGCTAGTAGAAATATGAAATACTGAATTATTTTTAAAAAACACATGTGGGTACATCCAGGCTGACGATTATATCTACATGTGTTTTTTCATATCCAATTCTGATTTTATTCTCTTGTTGTCAAATTTTCTATTGTATATGGTTCATATTTCATTTCTTAATCCATTTTTATTCAATTGATAGCAACTCCAAATTATTATTTATTTTTTTATCTTTCTCTCTCTCTTTTTAAATTTTCTTCATGTTTTCTGTATTTTTGGCCAATTACCATTGAAGCATAAGCTATGGTAATATTATGATTGCACTAGTTAAACTATTAGCTATGTGGTATTCCGTCTTCACATTATCATTAATTATCTCTTTCGAGATTTAAGAAGAACTTGATATGTTTTTTGAAATTCATAGATATTATAATTATATATATAATTATATATATAATTATATATAATTATATATATTTTAGTCTACGAAAATATAATGTAACCACGTACCCAATCTGAGTTATCCATGATTCTGAAAAGCATTCATTAACAGCATTAATATTAACATTAAAATTAATATTGTTTGGTTACATTGGCATACATTAATTCAGTTACACAACTGAAAATTGAGAATTGATAGAAGCCTAAGTCCGTTTTGAGAAAACTAATTAATACACTACAAAAACTACTCGAGAACGTTTCGAGGAAATCAGTGGCAGCAAAAGAAACTTTGTTTTTATAATTGCTTCTTTAAATCTCGAAAGTATATTGGTTTCTGAGGTTTCGAAAGGTAAAGAACGGTTTTATGAATCGTGGGCAACTCGGAAGCGGTTATTGTATTTTTTCGTGTGTAGTTATATTACATTTTCATGTATTAAGAAACATTTGTCTTTTTTAAAGTGTTTATCTTTTGAAATTCCAGTTACATATAAATAGTTATTATTTTTAAAAATTACGAAATTAAATTTTTTATATGGTCTTTAGGTTCTATAACTTATATTTAGAAAAACATTTCCCATGCTCTAACAAGTAAAACAGTAAAAAAACCATTCTTGTAAGAACAAAACTTACCGAGTACTGATACTTTGAAGTTTTCAGTGCTTTCTATCACTAAAAACACGTATTCTGAACCTGACAATGTATTATCACCAAATCGTTTGCTTCATTAACTTAAAAACAACATCTGTATTAGCTTAAATATTTCCTTTTTATGTTTTCCATTTTCTATTGAATAATTACGGAAAACAGTTCAAATTCTTTCCTCAGAAACAGAACATTTTAACTTTTCTACGCTGTGGGCTTACTGACTGTAAAAAAAAGATTTCTTAAAAAAAAAAAAAAACTTATTAAATTATTCTTTTCTTCGATTTATTAGTAATAAAATAGTGCATGGAGTGTTTCTGTTTTTGTTTATTTATTTTTTCTTTTTCTAAATAAAATATTTAGTTAAAGGTACGAAAATAAGATATTAAATAAGTTTTCATATTTTTTCTTTCCCCAAGTATTGTTGCTGTGGTTATATAACAGACTAATGAAAGAATATACGTTTAAAGTAAAACAGAAAAAGAATGCCAAAATGGGAAAAATTCTAAGACTTCTATCTTATAATACATTGAGAAAAATATTTGGAATACGAAATAAAAACTTAAAACAGATATAAGAAAATTAATAATGCATCCTAAATAACATTATAAAGATTTCATTAAATAAGTGAATTTTACAGAAATTAAATTTTATAATTATTCCATTTTTGCGCATTTACATTGTAATTGTAATTTATTTTTATATTCTGTAATAGATAATAATAATAATAATAAAATAATAATAATAAAAATTAATTAAGAGAAAACTCAAAAATTTATACGAAAAAAAGTAGTGTTTTGTAAATTTAAGGATACATGCATCAACTGTTAAACATCGCCATATATAAATATTAAATATATGCTGAATACATTAACATCTACAGGATGTTCTAAAATGTACTGAACAATTTTAAATTTAATAACAAGTAAGCATGCAGTAAACAAGTAAACTATTGGAGTTATTCCTGCCGGGCAGTAATGTCGAATATTTCATTATTATGCTTCCTTGTTTTACTTCTGTATATTACCAATAGATGGAAATGTGCTATGTCAAATTATTTGAACGCTCAAACTAAGGTATAAAGATTGGTTAAAATTCACATGGTGATAAAAATTAGGGTACGTTTACACTATAGGGTCCTTGACGTTTTCTTTAACCCAATTTGGGCTTTAGAAAGTGAGATTTGTTGTGAAATGATATAAGCAGCTACGGAAACAAATCTAATGAACTTTTATGCTTGTTTATATATGAATTTTTACATATATATAAACATTATATATATATATATATATATATATATATATATGATATTATTGTGTTTTATATGCATTTTATTTATGTTTGTATATACATTTTATTTCTGTTTGTATATAAAAATAGACATTAATAATAAATTACATTTTTATAAATGGATTCTTAATAAATTGTATAAATATTGCAAAAATTGCTTTTGTATATGAAAAGTGTTGCTTTATAAATATTTCATATATGAAGTTTTTTTTAATGCCAGCCTAAATATGTAGCAAAATAAAGAGGACTAGTCTATGACAGAGTGGGGCAAATTTTGGAATCAACACTTTTATTACATGTTAGTTGATATGTTATATATACATATACTTATCACATATACATATATATAAATATATATATATATACATCAACAAATTTGTTACAGAAAATGACCTACTGAATTAAATACAATTTGCCCAGCTCTTTCCTAAGGTAACACTAGTATAGATTTTGTGAGGGATATCCCCCAAAAAGTTCTAGTGAAGATTTAAATAATCCATATTCTTGTAACACAAGCACAAGATTCTTTCGAAAAGTGCCAGGTACAACACTGGTGTCTGTTATTTTATCGTCTAAATAGACGTTGCCAACGAAGTTTAGAATGATGTCGAGAAATGCGGACGCATGTCTACGTCTTCATGGTGTTTTTACAGAGTATCGTCACACTATCTAAATTTATACCCCCCCCCCCTAAAAAATCGTTTAATGAAAACTATTTTCTGAAAATTTTTCTGAACAATATGCACTATCCTACTCAACAGTTATAGGAAAAGTGCAGCGTTTTTGTAATGATCATATAGATTAACCGGAATTATCACGAAATATTGAGCAAAAACCCTTGCGTATCTAAAATCAATATCTCTTAATAATTGAAGACTTGCTTACAATAAATTTTTTGTGAAATAAAAATTTATAGGGAATGTTGGGGTAGTAAGAGACAGGATACACTTTGTTTGTGTAAAATTTCACATTTAGTCTCACATTTAGTATCCTATTTTAGCCTTTTTTTTTAAACCTTTAGCGTACCTATACTTTGAATAACTCTTAATAATTGAAGACTTGCTTACAATACATTTTTTCTGAAATAAAAATATTTATAGGAAATGTTGAGGTAATAAGAAACAGGGGTGCAAACTTTCTGTGTAAAGTTTCACATTTAGTCTCCTATTTTAGTCTATGCTTAGTGTGTATACATTCATATTTTGCATTAATCATATATCTAGAGATGTATGTTAAATTCTAGAACACATATAAAACTCCTGTGTTGTATAAGTCAAGAAAATAATTTTCTTGCTTTCGGTAACTTGAAAGGAAATTTTTATTTTTAAATCTGAATATTTTTTAATATTGTTTAAGCTGTGTTGAAAGAGTATTTTCAAATATCTCTAGGGTTAACCCCATTCAGTTTACATGAATGAAGAACAGATAATAAAGAGACAGAAAATATCCGAAAAATTAAAGACATTTTTAAAGTCAAAACATTAGCTTTAAAAATTTAAAAAAATTGTTAAATTTTCACAAAAATCGTGGATTGTAACGTATTTTTTGCAAGACCCCTTTCTCATTGCAAATTAAGTACATTTATGATTTTACCGGTCTCTTATTACTCTACTTTCCCATAAATATATTTTATATTTTTATATTCATGTAAGTATATTTTTTCATCTTAAATAGTTTAATTAATTTATTTTATATAATAAAATTTGACGTTATTTTCATGTTCAAACTATCCATTGCCGTTAAGCCACGAATGGCTGCCGTGTTTATAATAATTCTGGTCCTAATTTCGTCCTCACACGAATTTAGAACATCAATGACATAAGATTTTTTACCATAAGAATTGTTACCATTTTATTTATGATAAACCTTTGTCTTTTTTCTGAGTTTTAAAACTTGTTATTTATGGGTTCAACTTTATTCCACTGGAAAACTGTTTAATATTCTCCCTATCAAATCAGTGTATATATCTAGGTCTCTTTCATAATGTTTGATAAAAAAAAAGAAAAAAAAATGTAAAAAGCTGTGTTATAATTTTAATTAAAAACGTGCGTTGTAACTGGCAATACCACCTAAAATATTTTCATTTATATTTTATGTCAATAATTAACTCTAAATTATCATCAAATGGTTAAAATTTTATGCAATATCAAAGATTATTTTCCCTTTAAAATATATTACAGAACGTTGCCGTGATTTACTCATAATTTTCTCACGGTTGCGCGCTACAAATAAATCAATTACTTCTTGCTTACGAAAATACTCTAGATATCATCATTTTATGCTTTCTCTATCGGTTTTCTATAAATTGCCCTATTAAGCTTTTGCATAATACTCTTACACACTTCAGTATCGAACGAATCAATACAGCTCTTTTCTTAAACGATTTTCTTTTCCTTCTTTATAGTACTTTTCACCCGTTGGGGTGCCACATTTCTACTGATACGTAGAGCACGCACCTTAATTAGCTTCAATCACCCAGTGAGAGGTCAGTGGGCACCCTAACTACATTTCCAAGCCTCTGTGGCACCCTAAAGTTCCAAATGGTACCGCCTTTTCAGTCCAAGGTCTCAAACGGAACTGGTTTGTCACCTTCAGTTTTAACAGTGTTGGGGGAGAGAGGAAATGAACCTGGAAATTTGCATGACATAATTAAGGGATGACCCCTAATCAGAGATGTCTGCATTGTTTTCTGAATAATGAGCAACAACATGGTGGGTCTGTTGCAGACGTAGATACTTCAGTAGTATTGGACCTATTTAATTTTTTACCTGTATTTAGAAGAATGATTCCAGAATATTAAACAATCTGCCGTAAACACACTTTTTCTATTACTTTAATATAAATCCTCATATGATGACGTTACACAGTTTAAAGAAAAGTTTTTAGTATGTTTAGTATTAGAAAAAAAATCCATGTATATGATTAAATAAACTACTGAAACGTATTAAAACTATGTTACATATTTATATAGAAATAAAAGAGTAAACGTCAAAAGTACTTATTTTAAGACCATTAAGGCAAAATACAGCTTATAGAAAATTAAAATGAATAAAATATATATATTATGCTTGACTTATATGTTTACCTTTCGTGTCAGATTTATGATTCCATTAAATGTTTGTTATTTTGTGCTATGAAATAGGTTGTTGATTGTTTACATTATAGGTAATCGTTATCTTAGTGCATGAGCAAATAAACGAGAGAAGATAGATTTTTGAAATCAATGAGTAAAGTACACTTTCGTTGTAAGTAAATATTAGTGTATTGCATATTGCGTAATGAAGAAATACTTTATTTAATCATTCTTCGTTATTCATTCCTTTACTTTCAGGATATATATATATATATTGCCTTTCAGAAAGTTATAAATACAGAGAGTTTCAAAATAAGTGTAACAATCTTACAATTGTGATAATACAGAGAACCCACCCGGCCTAGTGGCGGCCTAGTTCGAGTTAATGCTTAAACGTCTCCTAACACTGTGATTTATAGGTGGCAAAGCCCCATGATCCGAGAGGAATTTTGTTGCAATAAACACAAATTAATTAAAATTACATATAATAATAATACAATTACAATTAATACAATAAGACAATTGCGAAATGTGTACTTTTACAGTTTCTAGTGCACCTCAGTGAGGTATATAAATTTTAATATGTTTTAAATAGTGAAACATACACCGCAATACATCATTAAAATACACTGCAAAGGATTTTTCCCCACAGACCATTATGTAACGGAATGCTTTTGAGTACCCCCATAAACGAACTGTAAATGCTACACTCTTCATTTTCAATTTCAAACATGCCCTGATAAACCTCAATAATATATATCAACCACATGGCAATTCAGGTAAATTTACGAGAGTTAGAGCATGGACAGACAAACCGAATTCATAAACACTTTTCCACTATGTTAGAAGTAAAGAACACTCAGCTATATTAAAATGAGACAGGCACATTTTCAAGGAGATCGAATTATACTTTAAATATTAATTCATAACATTAACCTTTCAGCTCCCAACGTACTCTCCAAGGTGCGTGTCTTTTATGCTTCATAATTCAGGAAAAATCGCGACAGTCAATTTCAGGCCCATGTATAAATTTCTTGGGAAACTAATGAAAGTGTACAATAGAAGTATTAAATATGGGCGTGTACACAGTTGATTAATGTACAGATTATGTGTTTTTCCCCCTTTTTCATTCTTGGTTTTTTCTTCATTTTTCTCTCAAGCTATAAGCTCACCAGTGTAGTCATTTCATGTCCTTGATGATGGCTATAAAATTTTAGTCGAAACTGTTGGAATAATTTAACTTTTAACTAAGTTTTAACGTTTCAATTTTACACTGTTTTAGCAAAGTACAAGTAAGTGCAATTATATACTGTTTATATTTCTGATGAAAGTGTTTTTATCTGACAAACACTTTCTGTTTTAATTAGATGATTTTTATAATTCTAAACTTCTTCGTGCACTTTCGACTCCCGTAACTTCAACGTTGCCTAAGTTTTGTGTTTACCATAACTCGTAGAAGTTGAGTACTGGCATTGTTTTACGATTTTAAGTTAGTGTAATAGTTAAAAAAAATTTTACTTCAAGAATTGTTGCTCTAGATCTTAATGCACCCTGCATTGTGCGGAACACCCAGCAGTGCAACGTCCACCCCTATAACAATCAAATAATTTTTATAGAAAACTTTACACGTTTGTGTTATTTAGGAGCTAAATAATTAAAAAAATGCTATAAAATGTTTCAACATTATTTATGATCTTGATTCCTGACTAATGTAAAGTATATCATGAGAAGTGTTGACACCACCTGTTTCCAAAATACACCGAGCCAGACGCTCCATATTTAGAAATGTAGCAGACAGTATATGTGATGTCCCAGCAGACAGTATGTATCATCATCTGTACCCAAGGAATTGAATTATTGTGTATTTCCAGCGTTTCTTGTGATGACATCACATTTACGAAGTAAAGACAATCTTTTTAAAATATCGTCACAGTGTCATGAAATTCCTCAAGGAAAATTGGGACCCTTTAAAAAAGTACACCCTTTAACGTTTATCACATATTTTAGAATAATTTTGGAAAGTTTCAAGAAAAGTCTACAATATTGCACTTACTCGTATAATTTACGTCATTGGGCGTTTTAAAATGAAAAATGACTTATGAAAGGAAATTTTGGAAAAAAACGAAGATAATTTTATTAGATATTTCTAGTTGTTAAAATGATATTCAATATTAATCTAATCGCCTGCAGCCTGATGATACATTTTCACAATCTATAGCCAGTTTTGTGTTTGATTCTATATATTGAAAACTAGGGGGCCTACCCCCTGCGAGCTACGCTCGCCAACCCCCGCTCAGACTTCGAGGCCTCTAAAAACATGACAGCGTGCTTCGTTTTAAAAATATTGGTAAATCTGTAATTGGGTTGCCATGCTTTTAACGTTTTAATGGGGCATTTTTTGATTATCATGGCCTCATACGCAGCTGTTGCGACAACTGACGACAGTTTTAGGGATTGGTAAGCAAAATCAATTACACCTTGAAAACCAGCTTGTATAAAATGGTTAGGTTTAAATTGTGGCTACCTCTCGCACTTTTATAACAACGATCTGTATTCTATTCTTCCTTTGCGTTTAAGGATGAGAAAAATTCCATCTGCTTGTGAATAACATTAAGAACCACGGTATTGAAAAGTACTATGTTATAGATATTTTCAGTAACAGCTTTTAATTTTCTCTGTATTTTAATGCACCATCATGCATCTTTTCATGTTATTTTAAATATGTAAATTATTTATTTTAATTAATATGTATATACGAATTTTCTAATAATTATTTATCATACAAAATTAATTAAATATTTTGTGTATGCATGCCTGCATTTATTCGGCATCAGTTGATGAGATATTTAAACAAATTCGCTATCCGCGATAATTTTACACCATGTTATGTCACTTGAATATTGTCCATAAGAAAATCGGGTACTTTTCCATTATAGGATCCTTTGCTTTTAGGTTTGTCGTAATTCGAGTTTCAAAAACGAATAGATTCGTTAATATACATATATTTGTTGCCAAAAGTTATGAAAACAAACCCAATGAACTTTTGGTGATTTTCTATAATAGGGGTCTTGACGCTTTTTTAAAAAGCTTGGCGCAATTCGGGCATCAGAAAGTGAGATTTGGTGCCAAATTACATAAACAGCCATGGAAACAAATTCGACGATTTTTTTTGTTTATATGCGTATTTTAATTATACGTATATTATTATTGTTTTTTCTATACAAATTACTTCTGATTATATATAAAATAGGATAAATGACATTTTACGCTAAACAAATTGTATAAATATTGAAAAAATGCTTCTGTATACGAAATGACAAAGTAAATAGGTTGACAGAAAGTATGTTGCCAAATTTCCTTTTCCGCCAAGGCTATTTTCTCTGTTTCGTCAAGGCCCCATATACTGGAAAAGCACCGAACTTTTATGCTTGTTTATACATGTATTTATATGTATATATACAATTTATTTATAATTGTCTTTCAATTTACCTCTTTTTGTACATAAAAATAGATAAATGGCTTCTTTATATTAAATAAATTGTATAAACATAAATGACGTATTTACATAAATGACGTCATTTGGACGAATTTATTCAAAATATTTTCAGTTTATAAATTAAATTAAATGCTGACAGACGATTGAATCCTGACGATAGAAATGTGATTTTTTTTTTCAAATTTTCCTGAAAAACATAATTTAATCACAATCTTGTCTTCATTATCGATTGAAATAAAAGATAAATTCAATTTCAATTTGAAAATGACGAATAAAAATAAATCAATAATCCCTATCGGGATCCTTTTTTATTTTTTTCCCTTTTTTGTCACAAAAAACCTGAGTAATTAGTTGCCATCATTACAGAAATGTCATTAAAATTAGAAAAAAATTAATATCTCGAAAACTAATTCCAATTTCAAAATTCTATTACCAGTTTTGACATCCGCGGATTTTTATGGACAATTGGTATTAATTTCACCATCAAGCGTTTAATATTTTATTAAAAATAGCCCTGAAACATAATCAGTCGTTTAATCAGTCGTTTCGTAAAATCGTTTCATAAATTCGTTTCATAAAATCGTTTCACAAATTCGTTTCATTAGGATTTTATATATATAGGGTAGGTACAAATTCGCTATTTTCTTTCTGTTCATCTGCTGGTGGTTTTCAGACGGCCGGTTCTACACTATCCTATAATAGAGTTTTCAAAATTAATCAGTTTACGTTAAGTCTTTCCCGAATTTATTAAGATTATTCATGTGCTAAATTTATAAAGCTTGCAAGAGAAAGAGACAGTTTCATGATAGATTTTTAAGTTTACAACGGTTTTATTTGCTGTAAACTGTGACGTACCCGGCAATGCCTCCACTTTGAAAATATTTCATAATTAGATTTTTTAGATAAAATCACATTATTTAGAACTAATAGGGGCAAGGGATGCAGTGGAGCTTCTTTAAATTTTGCCTACACTACGCTGCGATTAACAACAATTTGTATGTAGATCAATATTGAATACTATGAGGAATACAAAATTAATAATTCATGCAAGTTAACTTACGTAGAAAACACTGACGACGACTCAAACCACTAACAACTCCCAGAGAAAGCGAGGCTGTGGCTGCAAGATAACAGTTAGCTCACAACTGTAATTACTGTCTGAATATCACTAAACTAGCAACCCGTGGTTGCCGCTCGATTTTATTCGAACTATAAACCAAATTCACTCTTACCACACTGTCGAGTTGCGCTTCAATGACCCTATACTTCTCAATCTACTATGTACGAGCTGAATAGTACTCGTCTAATTCTTCCTGATGGAATTACTCGACCCAAATCCGCTGATACAAACTTCGACTTCTGCTTTTTTACTCCGCAGATTGACCAACAAAGTATAATTTGCATAAACTCACAGCGAAAAGCAATAACCGCAGACTCCGAGAGCTACAAACACACTTCGGAAAATTAAAGTAAAATAAAGTACAGATGTCGTTGTTGCGCTCACGGGTTACTGTTGACAGGACGTTCATAAAAAAAACTAGAATCCCTTTCTAAGAGAGTTGCTAGTTCACTACAAAACATAGTAATTCGACTGCTTAAAGTAATTTTTGCGCTTTTAAATAAAGAACTTATGAGCATACTAGATAATGTGCAAATAAAAACTTGAAGTAACGAAAGCCAATAGAAACATTAAAGAAAATGTTCTTCCAGACCTATGCGATATTCATATAGAGGTTGAACTTACAGAGAACAATATTTTTCAAAAGTTAGAAATGATAGTTAGTTGTTCATAATCTGAAATGGTACAATTATATGGACATAAAATTGATGTTTATCAGAACATTTATATTCATCTTAAACGCAATCATTTCTTTAGTTCAACCAAGTTTTTATTTCGAGAAAATTTAATTCCAATAAATGCTCCAACAAAATATCTCGTATTTTTGGAACCCTTTATTTTTGGCATCGAAAAGAATGACAAAAAGGTGCGAAAAATACGCGAGTTAACAGAGTATGTCTGTATTAATATAATATAATGTAATGTAAAGAGAAAAACAAATAAATTTTCTCAAACAATTTTCTGAGAATTTTCTTCTTTGATATTTCATTTCATTGTCTTTTCTGATATTTAAATTCAATTCTTTTCGACAGTTCAAAGGATCTCGTATGCCTTCTCTATTCAATTTAATTTTCTTTGCAAGCAATACTTTTTTTCAATGCTTTAAGAAATAACAAAGAAAAAAGCTTTCAAATATTCTATTCCAATAAAACTAAAGTACTTTAGAAAAAACAGAATTTTCTTTCTTATTTTAATCGAAATCATTTAATCAAAACTTCTTTGTACATATAATGATCTTGTAATTCACTTAGATAGTAAAATCTTCTTGATATCACTCTTTCATCAAACCTTGAATATTAATTGGAAAATTTGATATTTATGAAGATATTGTAACGAAATTTAACCATACATTCGTTCTTATTTTTTGAGAAATGTAAGACTTCAGGCTAAATTATGGAAGTGGCCATCATCTGTACCCAAGCATCATTCATACACACGTTCCATATTTCTGAATAAAGCTGAAGCAATGCACACTGCACTGTAAAAAATGACCAATGTTTCTTATTTTATGAAAATATGCTATAAACTACGAACGAAAATATAATATAATCTTCTGAGTTATCCGAAATTTCAAATAGCATGTTACATTGTCTTTTGAATCCCCAGAAACGAATACATTTTCAAAATTTAAAGAATAATTTATAAAAACAAAGTATTTTTAGCTGCCCGAATTTTTCAGAAACGTTTCCGAAGGGTTTTTATAGTGTATTAATGAGTGTCCTCAGGCTGGAATACCTGTTTTTCGAATGTTATCCATTCTCAAGTACACGTTTTCAGCCGCATAAGTTAATTTATACATGAAAGAGTAAAGAAATAATCTTAATTTTAATGTTAATGTTAACGCTGTTAATTTTGCATGTTTGTCTGTTAAACATATTTTTTGAGCATGAAAATGTTTACTTCAGAATTGATAGCATTCGAAAAACAGGTATTCCAGGCTGAGGACACTAATTAATACACCATAAAATCCCTTCGGAAACGTTTCTGAAAAATTCGGGCAGCTAAAAATAATTTGTTTTTATAAATTATTCTTTAAATTTTGAAGATGTATTCGTTTCTGGGGATTCAAAAGACAATGTAACATGTTCTTTGAAATTTCGGATAACTCAGAAGATTATATTATATTTTCGTTCGTGGTTATAGCATATTTTCATAAAATAAGAAACATTGGTCATTTTTTACAGTGTGTAAAAAAAGACAAATGTCGCTTAAAACCTACTAAAATATAATGTAACATCGCATGTACATATAATATAACGACGTATGAATAGATACAATAACATCTTCCAAATTAATCACGATCCCGAAATACGTTTTTAACTTTAAAAATCACAGAAACAAACATATTTTCCAGATTTAAAGAAGGAATTTCAAAAACAGTTTCTTTTGTTGTCACCGATTTTAGGAAACTTTTCCGAGTAGTTTTCTCAAACTAAAAAATCGGTTTTTAGGATGCTGGCAATTCTCAATTAAACATTTTCAGCTGCGCAATTGAATTTATTCATGCAAGTAAAACAAAATAATATTAATTTTAATATTAATATTAATGATGTTAGTAGTTTATCAGGTTTGTCAGTACACATGTTTGTTGAACATGAAAATGTTCACTTGAGAATTGATAGCATCCGAAAAACCCACGTTCTGCTTTGAGAAAACTGATTTGTTTTCATAAATGCTTCTTTAAATGTTGAAAATATATTAGTTGATGAGATTTCTAAAGATAAATAACGCTTTTCGGAAGGAGTTATTGTAATTTTGCGTGTGTGGTCGGATTATATTGTCATAGATTAATAAATATAGTCGAACCCGGTTAAGACGCGTTTCAAGGGACTGGAAAAAATGCGTATTAAGCGGGATCGCCTATTAAACGTGATTTGCGTAATGTTGCAGAAACTGAGCTTATGTACACATCTAATTGTCAAATGAACTTTAGAGCTGTACTTTACATGTTTACGGTCGAAAATTGTGTCTTTTGTGCATATTTAGATTACAATTTAACTGTATTCAAGTTTAACAAATTGTTTGTTTATATATAGCCGAGTGGTATAATAACGGAAAATAAATATGGATTAAAATATGGTATCGTTATCGATTAAAACGTTAGAACCATAGATGATTGAACAAAAAATTTT
Source organism: Maratus michaelseni (assembly GCA_963931845.1). Taxonomy (NCBI): domain Eukaryota; kingdom Metazoa; phylum Arthropoda; class Arachnida; order Araneae; family Salticidae; genus Maratus; species Maratus michaelseni. The sequence continues at coordinate 343,044,791 of OZ007588.1, read as the reverse complement.
CTGCTGGTCTAATTTATTTTTTTAACGCAAATCAAAAATATTACATCGTTGTAGCATAACCGAGTTAAAAATCATATTTAGTATTTGTGATAATAAGTACACTGCAAATCTTTATACACTTTTCAGAATACTTTTTAGAGCATCTATTTTGTCACCTTTTTCAGTACGCTTTGAAACGCAATGTTTGTAACAGTTTTTAGAATACTTCTGAGAGCACTTCTTTTGTTCAGCTCACTTTCTAGCACACTTTTTTAAAGCAATGATTTCACAAGTGTGCCTAAATGTGCTCCCAATTCGTACTTAAACGTGCTCTAATGTTTAGATTTAACAAATATCCTGAACAGAACATTTTTGGTACACATTCAGAACACTTTCTTTAATAGCGGAGCATATTCGAAACACATTAAGGAAACACATTCTGTACACATTAAGGTCACTGGAACACTTTTTAAAAATCAAAATGTTCCAAATCTGTTCCCAATGTGTGTTGGGTACTTACAGTGTACCCTTATAATCAGAGCTTATTTTCAAATATAATTAGAAAAATGAAAAACTATTGTTAGCAAGGAAAAAAGGACACTGGCAACACCAGAAAAGAGCGAAGAAATTCTCATCTTGGTTTATGTATTCGTGTCTTAAGTGAGATTTTATGCCCCTCAAGGGACCAAAACTATCGCGTATTAAGCGGGATCGCGTAATAACGTTCGTGTGTTAAACGTAATATTTTTACATTCGTCTAATGGCGATGTTCAGGGGACTGGAAAATTCCGCGTATTAACTGTGAGCGTCTTAATTGGGTCCGACTGTATATATATATATATATATATATATATATAATATACAAGAGATACCCTCCCCTTCCTTACATTTGAAAGAATTAGGAAGTAAAAAAGATATTGGGAGATGTAAACATATAAAACTTTATTGCATGATATTTTGGTTTTAAAAGTTTTTTCATTTATTTCATCTATACTAATAAGATAAACTTGTTCGTCTGTCTGTGTTCTCTCTCTGTGTGTGTGAGGGCTATCCAAATCTACCGCACGTAGAAATATGAAAATGCTAGGGGGCTCAGCTCTCTACTCGCTAACGCTCGCCAACACCCGTGAATTGCGAAGCAATTCACATTGAGACCTCTACGTTGTCCCAGTTCGCTTCGCTCGCTCGCCCCTTTTTATTTTTGCTGCAATTTTTGCCGGTATAAGAACTACCATAAATCGTTTTAACATATGAAATTGACAATTTTTTTATGTAAAAAGATAATTGAAAACTTCTTTGAAAACACAATTAAAAATGCATTTAGTTGGTGGTACCAATGGGCATAAATCATTTAAATACTATGAAAAAAGGATCTTGGAAACACAATTAGTTTAAAACTCATTGCACCTATAATATTGTACAGCGCGGCTTAAATTCATTAAAAAAAACACTACGTGATAGGAAGATAGTTTATATATATCATCAATCATTGTTTAAATTTCCTTCGACATTTTACTGTTCTAATTCATTATAGATTTTTGCAAAATAAATAATTTTTTACTTCATCAAGGCAGCAACAGATGGCAGCAGGTGCAATCTAAACAGTTGATATTTTTATTCTCTCCGATTTTCGTGTGAGTGAAATTCGTAAATAAATTCTAAATACGAGTTGAGAATTCAATTGAAATTAACGATATTACTCATAAATTAAAATGGGGAATCATCTCAAACGCTGTGAATTGCGCACATGTTATTTTATTTTTAATAATTGTTAGTTTGAGTTTCACTGCTCTCCTCCATATTGGATATTCTGGAAACTACGGTTGTTGCCAAAGGATAAGCTAGAAATTCAGCCTTATTTCCGCGCTACGTAAGAGAAAAAAATATATATATAGATATTTACAGTATATGATGCTACTAATAAAATTGATGTGTTTCTGCACAAATGATCTGGGTCAAGTCTGTTACAAGTCTGTTTAAAAGAAATTGAATTACAACTCTTAGATTCCTATATGATTTTACCATTTCTTTTTTGACAGATATTTTCAACTCACCCTATTTATGCAATAGTAATTATATTTTAAAGATACAAAATAGCTTAATTAATTTAAAATAAATTTAATAATAAATGCAAAATGAATTTTTAAATGTCACCCGAATTGATTAAATCCGAGTTTCTGATGAAAAACAGCGAAATAACACTCTAAATTTACCATAGACTCTGTATATGTACATCTATAAACAGCAGCCTTGCCTAATCTTTTATAGAGCAGTGTGAAAAATTTTAGCCACCCTGGAGAAGGATTTTAATGCTCATCCTAAAAAAACCCACCTTCCTCTAAGGTATTTATTCATCCATTAAAACTAAGTTAAATCTGTCAGTGAATATTCTAATGTACTTAAAATTCAATATAGATACACTTCGACTGATGATCATTTAAATCAGGATTGATTCGAAAAAAAAAAAAAAAAAAAAAAAAAAAAGGTGGGAGATATGTGCTAGATATTGTGGGGGAGGGGGTGTAGACACGTGGAGTGAAACGATTGATAAGAAATAGACAGTGGAAGTATGACAAATATGTGAAAAATAAAGCATAAAATATTCATGAAAGATAAGAAAATAAATAAAATATAAATATTTGTTTTAAAAGTCTCTTCTATTATATGTCTGTTTTATATTAGCAGAGTTTTTAAATTGATCAAATTGAAAATAGCGCAGGTCAAATTTTGATTAGTACATACATAATTTTACCGGTAAATTTTAAGTACTAATTTTTAACGATCCCAGGCGAACTGTTTCCCGCCCACAGTTTCTCCATATCTAAGCACGACATTTTCTATAAAAATACGAAAGATCCTGTACATTTACATGCATAAAAACAATTGTGATTTTTTTTTTTGTTGTTGTTCATATTGTAAGAAAATTAGAACACATTGTAAGCTGGTGTTTTGTACTTGCGCATTATAGCAGAAACATGCAGTTTTTAAAAATATATATTCAAGAAATTGTTATAAAATTTCGCAATAAACGGAAACTGCTATAGTATAGTGGTAAACTTAAATAAAATGAAATATGCTTGCTGTCATTCTCTGTACAAAAATTTCGTTTCAAGCACTAATTTTTTTCAACAATATATAAAGAAATCCTTTGATATTATTCGATGGAGAATCTTGATTGAATATATTTTAACCGAAAACTAATGTTTTACCAAGAGTCTCTGTTTTGTGTTTTTACGGAATTGTTAAATAATTTATGAAGCGTAAATTGTATGTTAATATATGAATATTTGTGTCACATTTTTTAAAAACTCGTATAATAACAAGGGATTTCTTTTTTCCAGCACACTTTTGAACCCTACGCTATATATAAGATATATTATTTGATTTTGTGTAAAATATTTCATCTGTATTATTTCACTATCCTCCTAATTTAACATGCAAAGTAGTCATATTATAACTCTGTTGGCACTTGGTTAATCAACGTATGGAAATTAACACATTATGTATGCTTCCATGTTTAATGCTTTCAGTTTAGTATTATGATATCGCCTTTAGATAAAGTCTTTTGACGTAATATTATACAATAGTTAGTTAAATAGTTAATTTATGAATAGATCTTATTACTGATACGCACATAATCATATAATTACTATTAACAGCTCTCAATGTGATAAATTTAATGTGGTTTGATATTATGAAATTAAAAAAAAATATTTTTTTTCTTCTTCATTAATAAAATTGATATAAGAGCTGTTGAACACTTCAAACTCTAATCTCAATTTATCAATGGCCCAATAATATTTTAGAACATTTAATAGTCACTTAAATAAAAAAAGATTTGTATCTTTTCAGTGAATTTTATTTAAGGGGTCTCAGGAGTCTTACTTTTCCTCCGAAGATGCAAGTTTGCATCATGTCACATTTTATTTTATTTCTGATTTATATAACACACAATAAAATGAAATTTTTACCACTAATAGTTCAATATTTGCTCGATTTAACATAATTTTTTCAATGTTCTGCAATTAATATTTAATTATTTTTAAAAAGTTTAATTTTTTTTTAAAAGTAAAAAAAAAAAAAAATTCGCCTGGTATCTATTGCGCGCAAGGTTCTAGAAAAAATATTGCTTCAAAAATAACAAACAAAATTGATAATAATGTAAAATTGATTTATCTTGAACTTATACTTCAATTTCAAGCAATTAAAAATTTAATTTCTTTAAATTGGCGTTTTTTCAACAAAAAAATTAATTTTTTAAACATTTTACAATTTAAATTTAAATAAAAAAAAGAAATTAAATTTTTAATTGCTTTAAATTGAAGTATAAGTTCAAGATACATCAATTTTACATGATTAGCAGTTTTGTTTGTTATCTTTGCAGCAATATTTTTTCTACAACCTTGCGCGCCGTGGATACCAGGCAAAAAAGTTTTTTTTTACCTTTTTTTTAAATTTAAACTTTTTAAAAATAATTAAATATGAATTGTACAACGTTGAAAAAATTATGTTAAATCAAGCAGATATTGTCCTATTAGTGGTAAAAATGTCATATCATTGTGTGTTATATGGAATCAGAAATAAAATAAAATGTGACGTGATGCAAACTTGCATCTTCGTAGGAAAAGTAAGACTCCTGAGACCTCTTAAAACATCAGACACTGAATAACTTTATAGAGCACACATGTCTCTGCATTTAGAATTTAATATTCTAATTCATGTCCTTTGATATAAAATTAAATATAAAATCAGTTAGTGTATGCACAAAGCATTTCCCAAAGGAATCTCTTATATAAAATTCAATAATGCATCAACTATAATAAATATAAATATAAAAAACTGACACGTTTTTAGGTAATAAGCTTTTTATACAGTAATTTAAAATAGTTCAAATTTTCATTATTAGAGGGTATTGCGCGATCTCAAACTGTAAGAATGCTCAAATTAACTTCAGAATTTCAAAATTGAAAACGTTTTTGTTACTTTTTAATAGCTAAATAGAAGAAAGTACAGGGTCATTCATAATTCCCTCCGGGGTTTCGAAACGTTATAGTAAAAAAACGAAGACGAATATGAAAAAAAGAAATTATTCCGAAACTATTCAAGTTTTACTTACATACATTACAGGTGTTCTATGTGTGAACCCTTGGTCACACGGCATACATCCATGCGATAGTCCAGTTCCTGCCATACTCCGTTTCTTTAAATCTGAATCAGTGGTGTCAGTTCAACGGGCCTTTCGTAATAAATATCGAAAACAGGGACCAACTGACAAAACAATTCATGTGTGGTACCGGAAATTTAAAGAAACGGAGTATGGCTGGAACTGGACTATCGCATGGATGTATGCCGTGTGACCAAGGGTTCACACATAGAACACCTGTAATGTATGTAAGTAAAACTTGAATAGTTTCGGAATAATTTCATATGTTTCTTTTTTTCATATTCGTCTTCGTTTTTCTACTATAACGTTTCGAAACCCCGGAGGGAATTATGAATGACCCTGTATAAATTGAGAGACCTTTTAATCCACTTTTAATGGTAGTTTGAGTGTTCGTACTGTTTGAAACAGCGCAAGGCCATCTGTTATGAGTACTTTACATAACTTTAAGATTACTTAATTTTAAGATTACAAAACTTTAAGATTTTAAAAATTACTTTACAAAACTTATCAGCTACCAGATCAAAATGTCGCTTATATTATCTTGTTTACAAAACTTATCAGCTATCTGAGCAAAACGTCGCTCAGATATATATTAACTTTCTTTTATTTATTGACCTTTATATTTATTACACGTTTTATCACTCTATCATTGGGTTTTTTTAATAAAAAATTTAAAAAGCACCTTTTCTTTCAAGTCAACAAAGTAGAACTTTCCCTTAGTAATTGCTTGTATTAAAAAACTCCATCCCCCTCTCCCGACACCCCATAAAAAACTAAGTAGGTATTTTACCAAATTGATATTATAATGTGAAATTGGGCAAGGGATATATTTAGAATACAACCACGTCTGTATATGGGTGCACTTCTGAAGGCTATATAACAAGTGATGAAATATGTGAGAAAAAGAGAAATCGACTAAAAAGTAAACTAATGAAAGGGAGTGCAGTGTTATACTTTGAATGGATTATAAAAACGTTTACTCGAAACACATCAACTAAAAACAAAACTAATAATAAATATTAAAAGTTCTACAATAAATAATTTTTTATTAAGTGTTCGAGCTATATAGGTGAAACTGGGCGATCTTTAAATGTAAGATTGAAAGAACATAGGGATGCGTTCAATAGAGGCACTCTAACCTCGAGATTGGTTGCACACGTATTAGAATTTGACTATTATGTGCTGGATTTTGAAAACGCTCAAATTGCCAGTTCAAACTGTTGCGTGTGCAGCAGCCGTATCTTCCTGGGAAGTAGGATAACGGTCTTGTCTCAATCTCCGATTAAGGAGGTTGCCCCGATTCCAGCAGAATATGGTTTTTTAACTAAACTGTGATTTTAACTATTTTTTCTTGTTTTGGTGCTAGTGGTTTTGTAGTTATGATCTTAATACTGATGAGGTGTACGTAAGAAAACGAAACGTCTATCCATTTGTATTTTATTTGTTTATATGTATATTTTTCACATTAAAAATCTGTAGTTTAATTTAATTTTTTATTAGCTGGGTTACAGTGATTTACCGAAGATTGTCTTCAGTTTTTTCTATAAAAAGTTCTTTGAATTACTATAACTTATTCAAAAACTGATACTATTTTTTAGTATTATTCACTTTATGTACAAATACCTACAGGATGTAAAACAGATCATTTTTGTTTTATTTCAAAATTTTCTGGAAGCTCCAAAACTTTATTAATTCACACATAGCACATCAACACATCTTACTTCATAAGTCTTCTCATTGATTTGTACTGTGTTGTTAGCCAATTTCTCGCCTGCTCTATGGATCTAAATAACGTTGATTTTTTTCATTAAATGCAAAAAATATATATTTATATGTGCGGTCAGTTTTATCATTCATCTTAGTAGGATGCTTTTAGGATCGTGCCTATGAAGACGTCATTTTATTAAGTTAACAAAATAGAAACCCTCTTCTTAATAATTGCTTGAAACAAAAAGATCCATCGCCTCAAAAAACCGAAATTTTAATATATTTTTTTTTCAAAATAAATAATCTAAAATTCTTCAATGAATATATTTAGAATACAAACTTGTTTGTATATAGATACATTCCAGGAGGCTATGTTACAAATGATAAAATAGGTAGGAAAAAGAGAAATTGACTAAAAAGTACAATTAATGAAAGAGTGTGCGGTTTTGTGTTTTGGTAGGGTGATAAAAATATTTATTCACACCTCATCATCTAGAAGTAAAAAAAGAAAAAGTTTAATGATGGTAAATGTTGTTATGGTGTACAATTTTGGAGTCAGTTACAGTGTTTTAAAAAAAAATCATACTTAAAAAAAAAAAAAATCTTTGAGTCACTTTAAATTTTCTTCATTCTGATCTGTTTTTTGCTTAGGCATGTACATATAAAACTGGTAAAACTTTTTGTATCAGACAATTTCTAGTGGTTCCAAAACTTCCACAGTCTATCTATCTTATAAATTTACACTCTGCGATCACTCAACTTCTTGCCCCTTCTATAATAATGCAGTAACTTGTTTCTATTTTTTAAAAGATGCATTTATATGTGACAAAGTTAACTAACGTAATTTTTAAAATATACTTTTTATGTCATTATCTTAATAATTTCTTGAATTACAAAACTTGGCATTTCCTATCCGACCCCTACCTTCCCACTGCCTATGACCTTCTTAAAAAAAAAAAAAAAAAACGGGAATTATAACATATTTTTACAAAAATTATATTTAATCTGAAGTTGGGAAATGAATATATATAGAATACAAACGCACCTGTATATACAGTGATTCCTGAAGAATATATTACAAGTGATGAAATAGGTGGGGAAAAAGAGAAATCGACCAAAAAGTAAACTAATGAAAGAGAGTGCAGAGTTATGTTTTGAGTGGGTGATAAAAACATTTGCTTGCATCAAATCATCTAAAAATAAAAATAACAAAAACAAAAAACATGGTAAAAGTTCTAGGATAATGATATTTTCGCGATTTCTAAATATGTTTCCAGATTTCTGAATGACTTTTCCTAAAAACAATTTTTTATGAACTATCTTTTCGCCTTTTAAAAAAATACTGCTTTAAGTAATCTTGTGCTGACTTACGTACTGCTCTTTATATCGAAGAATGCATTTCGTATTTTATTAAAAAAAGTAAGTTATCATCAGAGTGTGACATGGTAGTCTTCTTTCAAAAAATGTAAGTCATAAATAATCATCCCCACAAAGTAAATAAAATAAACAAAATAAGTTTCTTTAAAAATAAATGGCTTTTTAATCTTTTGAAAACTCAGTTTTTTTTTCTTTAACTTGTCTTCCACAACGTATTATTATATATTTTTAACGGTTTCCTTCCTACCTTCTGATATGTTTCCCGTTATATATCAACGTCAGATCGAACTAGTGGTTAGCGAACTGCACATGAATCTGAGGAGATTGATTCTGAAGTTCGCATGTTCGAATCTGAATTATATGGGTGTTGTGGCTAAAAGAGTTATCAGGTTTTTCTTCTTGTATGAAAACCAAAGTTCGGGTCATTTTTCTTTTTACAGTGTTCCTCGAAGACTTTCTCCCTTAAGCAAAAACTCCAAAATAAGTCGTTGACGTATCAGTAACAGCCAAAACGGCTAGTAAAACTCCAAAAAGGATAATTAAATAGTATTAACATAAACACCCATGCATGGACTGCGTAATATATCACATGAAAAATCAAAGAATTTAAAATATTGAATCGGTGTATTGCTGAAAAAATATAGTATAGTACGATTTTAAATTTCATACTACAGATTGGAATATAATAAACAGTATACTATTTGTTATACGAACAAATTATAGGAATATTTATTTGTACAGGAATATTTATTTTCATAAAGATCCAAATTAAATATTTTTGATTTTAATTCGGGTTTTTTTCGCTTTGAACTTCCTTAAGGATAACATTAATTATTGAGTTATTAGTGACATAAGTTTCATTCTGAAGCACACGAAAGTATTTTTTTAAATATATGTTATCTTATAATTAAAAACAATATGAGAGGATACAAAACAAATTATTAATGTAGAAAATATAAATTTTTTATTTAAATCAATCGGTGAAGTCGGATTGAATCATGAATCAAAATTAAAGGCTGAATAGAAAGAAAAAATATATTATGTAAATGCAGAGGAAAATGCGCAAATATCGTGTCCCTAATGAAAATTCTCAATTAGAACTGCAGTTTGCAGCCTTGTCCAACAAATAAGAGTGAAATATGCCAATCCAGGATATAGACGGGATATCTCAGTAGGGAGAGCGTTGGTACGGTAAACCAAAGTACCCAGGTTCGAGCCCTGGTCCCGGCATATTTTCGCTCTGTGGAAAAAATCTCAACTATGATACTCCAACCATTGGAAATGAAACATCTTCCTGTTCTTCTCGAATCATTTTGTTGTTATCAGCAAAAGAAAGAGTGTTTTCCCAACTGTCAACGGATCTCACTGTTGAACAATCTAACTTTAGACATTCTAATAAAGTCATAAAAGAGGAAATGCACCACTTTACCACTTCAGAGAAAGAGACACATAAGCAAGCTAACTACACTTAAGTTATCCCTCTTTAGATAAATTTAGGTAGATGTTGAAACATAAAGACAAAATTTTATAGTTTTATTAATGAACAAAATTTGATGTAGCTATAGGATGCAGTCATTTTGAGATTTTTTCCATTATATCGCATGGGTATTTTCCTTAAATAGGTGCGAGGCATGCCTAGAAAGGAGCAACTAGATTAGTTTATAGCTTTATTTCTAGAATTAGATCATATGTACAAATTACTGCTAATTTAAAAAAATTACAATTGTGTACTAAACACTGCTATTTAACATAAAGCTTTTAATTTAAATTATTGTAAACAAATGTAATGTAAACATACAGTTTAATTAAAAATCTGTAGATCACACGGCCTTGTAACAATGTGCTTTTGAAGTTGTTGCTTCTGCTCTTAGACTTACATCAAAATATCGCTTAAACTTTTTTTTACAAAGAGTAACCATGGTTATCTGAAACCTTTTCATACTGAAATAACGAGAAAATAATATATAAATGTATGGTATAAATTAAATAATTCTAAATAATAATATTAGGTTTTTATAAAATAAAAATGCAATTTATACTCAATTTACCTCACTATTCCCAAATTACCCCGACAAGGTCTACTACTTGTTATACAAACAAGAATTTTATAAAATGCTAATGACATTTACGAATACGGGATGAACCTATTTTCTTAGAAGTTCGAATTATTATCGCTTTCATCTAGTTTGGTTTTTTGCACTTTGATGATTCAACAAGCGAGTTGCCTCCAGGAGAAAACTTGAAATACAAAATCATTAATGAGATGAATTTTATTATGCTGTACCCATAACATGAAAATATATATTTAAAGTTTATATTCTAATATAGCTGAAAACTGTAGGGACTTTGTAAAAGAACAATTAAGCGAACAAAATAAAGGGAAAAAAATCAAATATGTACCTGAAGAAATTGCTGAAAATAAAAAGAATTAGATACTAGTACAAACGTATGTAGTGTACTTAAAATGCAAGTATGTCTAAAAAAGCTTTAATAAATTTATGCAAGGGATGAATTTTAGAAAATATGAAACATTTTCTTGCCTTAGGGTTGGTTTCTTTTTAAATTTCAAACATTAAAGTTGGAAAATTAGAAACAAAATGTTTTTTTTTTTTTTTTTTTTTTTTTTTTTTTTAATGAAACAAATTTTTTTTATTGCCAATTATCACTACGGGAAGATTACATATTTTTTGGAATTCAAATGATTACCGTCTTCATCTAATTCGGTTTATCTCGGTTCAATTATCTAACAAGCGAATTGTTTGGAGTAGAAAATGTGAAATACGGAATCATTAATTAGATGAGCTTCATTTGGCAGTGCATGAAAACACGAAAGTTAATTTATTAATTTATTTGTTTTCCATGAATAAAAAGTACACAAGATGATGTAGGAAAAAATTATTAAGTGAATCGAAATAAAGGGAAGAATTGTTAGATAAAATGAAATTGAAACATAAAACTGAAGCAGAAATCATAATGTTCAATACCAACATCATAACGTCCATTCATATTTAAGTTCATCATTAAAAAAACTAACAAACATATAAATAGGAATTTATCTGTTTTACATGATTAGTTAGTGAGATATGAAATGTTAAATGATGTACCAAAAAATGTTAAAAAATGATGTTAAAAATAACTGTTAGCTGTGTAAGCGTAAATCGAACAATAATTTATATACAAGATAGTCACAATTAAACCGTCAGTAATCGGCGTGCTCTGTAAGGAGATATATACAGGGTTCGCACGCTCTTATGCCACGCCCCATTTTGTAAGGACTCTGCCACCAGTATAATTGAAAGATCATTTTCTTCTTAATGGTATTCAAGATTCATTAGGTAGAAGATAGTTTTATGCGATTACTGGTGGAAGAGTCCTTACAAAATGGGGTGTGTCTTAAAAGCGTGCGAACCCTGTATATATTTGCGAGAATAGAGCCAAAAATGTAGAATGATTAAAGAAGATGTTAAAAACAGGATTCCGCAAAAAAAAGTTCTTAAAGTCACCACTACAGAGATATCTGGCGCTATTTTCTTTTCACGAGTCCTTCGTCCTTCGTCTTGTTTAATCATCATTACAAAATTTGGCTCCATCCACGCAATTAGATCACGTTACAGTACGCCTGAGAGTGAGCGGGGCTTAACAAATGCGGTCGCCAAGTTGCCACTGACGGCCAAGTTTGTTAATCTATCGACCAAGTTACTTAATCTGGCGAGTTTTTTTCATTGGTACAAAAATTGACCCAACAAATGAGCATAAATGTTACGGAATTTTAATTTAAAATTCTCATAAGATAACTCATTATAGAAGTTGCAAAGTTGCAAAATATTAAACAATAAACTTAGAAATTACATTGAAAAAAATTAACTTTTATTTATTTTATTTTGGCAAAATAAGTTCACCAAATCCATAACAAAATAAAAATTATTTGACTGACTTCGACAGGAAAATAGCTAAATAATTAATTTCCTGGTTCAATGTTTCACCGATTATCCCCTTCATCAGATATTGATTTTGTAGCTCTCAACTATCCAGGAATTTGAAATATTTGGCAATCAGCACTTGTTGAGCATGCCGGTTAATTCAGCCTTTGCAGTAAAGTATTTCTTTTTCTTTCTTTTTCTATCTTTTCATAGACATATAATTTTAATAAGTTTCTTTAAAAATCGTAGTTTATATTATATTTCTAAATTATATGCTATTCTAAACTATGCAAGTAATATTTTTAAACTTTGCTTGTTATTATTTATTCTCAATTAATTCATAAGGAACTGCGGTTTTTGAAAATCATTGACGGAGAGCGGGTGAATATTTCTTTCTGCCGACTACAATTTTTTGCTGGCTATCAGAATTGTAAAGCCCTGCGCCTGACTACTGTCAGTTCAATTACGGCCATCTTGTATTTCATCCCTTTTAGTTTATATGATACTCTGTAAAGCATAATATATATGCATATTTTACATTTCTTTTTTAAAATATTAATTATTAATTAATAAGGCAATTATTAAAACTTATTAAACAGAAACATCCATATTTTTAGTCATTATTAGAATACCAATGATCGAAAATACTTCGAAATAAATATTCGACTTTTTCTCACTATTCCAAAAGTTACGAGCAAGTATATGAAATCGGAAAAAAGTGGTCATATTTTAGATTATAATCCAAAATTCCGTTATTGCCATTTCATGTATGTTGAATATTAGAAAATCAAAGTTATATATTTATGGATTTCTCTATGAAAAGAGTTACTCTTGTAAAAAAAATATTGTTGTATCATTCTTTTTATTGTTTCAGTCACAATATAAATCATCAAAATGTGCTGTTGTCTATATTGACACATACCCGGAATATTTATTCTTCTCCCGTTGAAATTTGTCGAATTAGTTTTGTAGCTCCTTTATATGAAAGCAATAAAGCTTGCACCGTTAGAAATTCTAGCAGAATTTGTGAAATATATCGAAATAATAACAGGATTAAAAATATTGCATTTCAAAAACACGTAACTTATAATATTTAAAAAATCTTTTCAGTTATTTTATTTATTTTTAAATAGCATAAAATTACTTTTATAATTCAAAAGAATTGCATTAAAAAAAAAGTTTAATGAAGTTTGAAGAAAAAAAATGTCTAAGAATGGTGTTTGAAAGAGAAAAAAAAATGGTTGCAGATTATAGAAAAAATACTTATATACAGATGTTATCCACAAGGATATTTCTCAAAAAAATATATTCGAAAAAAAGATATTTTCTTCCTGAATAGTTCCATTTTTTTTCAGATATTTTCTGTAGTCTTAAAGATTTGATCTGTCGTCTTTCAAATCAGCGAAATTCACTTACAAAAAAATTTCTTCACACCAGAGCATTTTTTGAATTAATAAATAATAAAGCATTGCAAAATATGAGTAAGAAACTTTGTTTCCTACACCTTTTATTTTCCTGAAGATATATATTAACATCTAAATTTCATTATTTTAATTTCAATGTTGCTGTGGGAAAATATGTAAATAAGCAATATCAGTAAATGAATAATTTACTTTTTTTAAAAGTTATCATTTAAAGCACACGTTCATAGCATAATTTCATTCCGTTAATTTTTTGGGGTACAGATGCCATCAAACAGAGATAATTATTTTGTAACCACCACGTTTTTTCATATAATTAATAATTTGTTTTTATAATGATAATTATTATTAAAGAAAATTATTTTTTATTCACTAAATGCGATTGCTAATATATTTTTTCTGTAACATCTTAAACTACCGGTGTTCCAAAATAGAGGATATGACTATTAACTCTATCTCTAAAAACAATAATTATGGAAACGTACTTCCAATTACACTATGCATTCAAATAAAGTACAGCTTTTAGATATGTAATGTCTTGTACAAGGGACTGTATATGTATTAAAATACATTTTTTTATACGGCCGCTTTCCAATAATGTATAATTAGGAAATTAATATATTGTAACTTGGAAGGGCATTAACAGATAATCCCATTCTTTGAAGATAAAAATTAACCGAATTTTAAATTTGAGTTTGAAATTTAAGTGATAGTAGTTCATTATTACATAATAGTATTACAGAGATAGTTACTTTATAACCATGATGCGTTTTTCATATAATTAATAATTTGTTTTTATAATGAAATTTATTATTATAGAAAATTATTTTTTATTCTCAAAATTTGACTGCGGGAATATTTTGTCTGTAAAATCTTAATTTTCAGTGTTTTCCGGTGCAAAAAACGTGTCTTTTCGTTTAACTCAAATAAATTTGCTTAATAAAAATAGCAACGTATGTTTACATTAAGAATTTTAATTGTTCTACAGAAATAAAGCACTGTATTTTGGGAATGAAATGCGATGTTATGTTCTTATATGATTTTTGTTTATTTCAGTATACGCCTGGTTTATCCTTCAATGTTTGCTCGATGTTATAAAATCGAACTGTATGTACAGTCATGCTCAAATGAACTTTGAGAAAGAAAATACTTGGGTTAATTTAAAATTAAATTTAATATTAAATGCTAATTGTACATTTTAAATTTTGTCCGTATTACTTTGGACATTGATTTTCAGTTAAATATTGGCGCCGTATTGTCCTTCTATATTTTGTTATGATTGTTTAATCACTATTAATAAGAATGAATTCCTTTTAGTTTTGGACTCTGTGTTATACATGGTCTAAATAATGTGCAGTTGTTTAAAATATTTCATATACAGAATCTCGCGACACTTCTATTTAACATGCGAAGTAATATTATAATTCTGTTGGCATTTGGTTAATCAACATATGGAAATTAGTGCATTTTGCATGCTTCAATGTGTGGTGACTCTCAGTTAATATTCTAATTCCCTTTAGATAAAGTCGTTTGATGTAACATTATATTTAGCTAAATCGCGAATCTACTAATGGACCTTATTACTACGACTATCATAACTGTATGATTCCTATTAACATCTTCAAACGTGATAAATTTAAAAGGATTTTGAACTTTATTTGCTTCAAAAATATTTCCTTTCTCTTTTCTATCAGTAAGATTGACATAAGGTTGTTCAGCTTTTAATACATTTTTGTCGTTTTGTTAATGGTCCAGTTAAATTTTGAAACTTTGATAGTTGCTAATATTAAGAGGAAAATTTTTCACTTTTATTTAATATATCTTGAGTGCAAACATGCGTTTAAGTAGAAGTAACTTTTTAATACAAGGCTGTTCACGTAACATTTGTTAATAGTACAGTCTATGAATGAACTTTATTAATAAGACTAACATAATACACAATTTTTATAGATAGTCTAATCTGATAAATGTGTTTTAAAGACGACCTTTTCAACACACCTTATAACTGTTATGAAGTTTATAAATATTCACATTCCTTGGACTAAAAAAAAAAAATTTAGCATTTAGGTTTTCGGATTAGGATAGGGAAAGAACACTGTGGGTCACAACTCCAAGTCATGAGCTTTTTTGTCTTCACCGACAAAATAAACTAATAAGATATTTATAGAAATGTCTTCATGTATCGATATCTAGGATGTTCAGAAAGTTTTATTCAACCAGATATTTTTTCTAACACAATTTAACACGAAAAGATACCTAATAACATGAAGACAAGGAAATTGACTTGAAAATATCTTCATTTTTGTTAAGTAGCCAGTTTCCAATGCATTCTCCTGGTTGCGCTTCCTTTTTGCTTGGTAATTCTTGCAAAAATCTCCACAGGCATATTCAATACCATCTACCGGTTTCTTCAAGACATAGTGAAAGTATTCTACTTCCAGCTATATATCTAATAACATTTGCTGTTGTAACCAGATGCTTTTTATAACATTCTAAACACTCCCGTGCCCTTTTCACTTGCGACTTTTCGATGTTGTTTGAGTTGATTAAGTTTAAAAATGTGAGGAATGGTGTTTTTTTACAATCTATCGTTAGCATAATTGTTTTAGAAGTCTTCCATATGAAAATGATCAAGGAATTATTCCTGCAATGCACAATACGCACTAAAAAAAGACAAATATTTCTAAATATAGAAAATTATAATATGACGACAAAAGAAAATGTACAATAATCACTTCTGAATCGCCCAATATTCCAATAATCTTCCTTCATCTTTAAAAACCTCATAAACTAATATATTTTTGAGATTTGAAGAAGCATTTATAAAAACAAAGTTGCTTTTGCTACCACAGATTTTGGAAAAGTTTGTATAGTGTATGCACATTCAGTGTTGCCAGTTCACTATTTTTTTACAATTCAGATGGCATAATTGCCACCACTTATTTCAAGTAGAAATATTCGCCTTATTTACTGACAATGCAAAAATAAGGACAATTACACTATTTTTAAAAATGATGGGAATGAAACAATTTAAAATATAAAAAGTAGACTACTGGCAACACTGAGTGTATTAATCAGTACTTTCTACCAACAATATTGGTTTTTCGGATACTATCAATTCTCAAGAAAGAATTTTCATGTTCAACAAATATGTTTTAGAGACAAACATGATAAATTAACGGCATTAACATTAATATTAAAATTAATATTGTTTTGTTACTTTTCCATGTACAAATTCTGTTACGCAGGTAAAAATACTCATTTGAGAATTGATAGCCACCTAAAATCCAATTTTCCGGTGTGAGAAAATTGATAGAAACCTAAAATCCACTTTGCAGGTGTGGTAAAATTGATAGCAACCTAAAATCCAATTTTTCGGTGTGCGAAAATTTATTAATACACTATGAAAACTATTCAGAAAAGTTTACTAAAATCACTGACAGGAAAATCAACACTGTTTTTATGAATGCATCTTTAAATCTGGAAAATATATTGGTTTCTCAGATTAATAAATATTAAGAACGCATTTCTGAATCGTTGGTAAGTCGGAAGTGATTATTGTATATTTTTGTACATGCTTGTATTATATTTTCATAGATTAAGAAACATTTGTCTTTTTGTACAGTGCGGAGTACGATACAATAAAAGCATAGTAAGAACAACAAATAAATCATTAACACTGCATTTTTTTTGTCTTCTTTTGAGGTTAAATAATTAAAAAACAATTGAAAAAATGGAAATTGTCCCAATAGATCCTATGTGGAATCTGAAGAGTTAAGTACTCTTATCAATATTTTGTTGTTATTGGGACTAATATATTTGCATGGTACAACGGCTTCACACCAGTGTCGTCTTCTTTCTATACTTTCATCAGTCAATCAATTTATTACACTGTTTTATTACATCCAACCTTTTTCTTATATCAACCCATTTACTGATATGCGAGATCTACAAAAGTTAAGTTCATAGGTGTGTTTCCGATGACAATAAAACTTTTTAACATTTTTAGAACTTAATTATAAATTAATACATTCATTTTAACTCATTTTTTCGTTAGCCGACCACAAGTGATAAATCGCCAAATATTCTCTGTAACTCGTACAATTGTATGAAAAATGAAACAGCAATGGATTTGATTATACGCCAATGAACGGTCGCCTAAATATGCCAAATAATAAAAAAATAATAAAGAGTGTAATATTTAAAAAATATGTGCTTTTATCAATTAATAGTAATTGTAACGGAATGTTTTGGGAAAAAACATGAATTGAAGTCAAAAAATTAAGAGTGATTTTCAAAAGGAATATTGAATGATTATAAAACAATTTTGTTTCACTGTTTTTGCTATTATACTTATTTTTTTCTGAATCCAGTATTTGAAAAATAATTCACGATTACCGATGTAAGCTCAACTTCTTGCGATATGTTACCTGACCTATTAAAATATGTTTTAGAGATCCTTCAAAAACTATTCTACGTGCATACCTTATGAATAAGAATTATTAGTATAATATGATATTGGATATCTATATTATAAAGCAAAAACATGTCAATGAGTAACGCTGACGTCATATTGGCGATGGCAATGGATAAATAATGAATTTCGCTTTTTTTTCATATTAGATAACTTCTACACATTGCACAATTTCAATTTTTATTTCGTAAAATGGGGAGGGGGAAATGTACTTTCAAATGCGATTTGTTCGAAAACTGTATATCAATTTGCCAAATGGATTATTTGATTTATGACCTATTTGGTTATGGCCAAATGGACTTTATTGATTACAAAATAAATTTCAAGCATGATTTAAAAAAAAATCTATCTCTATCACGTGCAACCAGCTTACGGAAAATTGACACGTTTGCACCTAAAACAATAAAAATTGTTCAGTATTTGTTTCCGGCAAGCATTTCATGTCGAAATTAAAACTTCATCAATAAAATAATAACGTAATAATATAATTAAAACAGAAATTTAACAGACATGTAATCGAACTATGCGCCTTAACAATGAAATAATCAGATTCAAAAAGTGTTCTTTAAATAGTGAAATCTTTGACGGTTTTTATAGCAACTAACCGCTGGCATGCGGCTAATACAAAAGTGCCGTTTTTAATAAATTTCAAAACCTTATTTGAATGCATAAATGATAATTTTCATATAAAATTGCTTTTTGGTGTTTTCAGTGAGAAATCTAAAAATATATTTAATGTAAAAAAAAACCTGTTAGAATTTTTAATTAAAATAATTGCAACCGTGATGTGCACACCCAGCTGTATGGTTTGTAGCC
This sequence comes from Maratus michaelseni, assembly GCA_963931845.1. Taxonomy (NCBI): domain Eukaryota; kingdom Metazoa; phylum Arthropoda; class Arachnida; order Araneae; family Salticidae; genus Maratus; species Maratus michaelseni. The sequence continues at coordinate 343,025,933 of OZ007588.1, read as the reverse complement.
CGGGATACCCTGGTTTTATCTCTTGGTATGCATAAATGCAAATTTCAAGAATTTAATATTTTTTCTGGTTAAAAAACAAAAACAAAACAAAAACGTTAACACAACTTAAAATATAGATTAAAATAAATATTTTCTTCAAATGTAAATTAAAAAGAACCTGTACAAAAAAACAAAACATTTTCAAACTTTCTGCTAATACTAAAGCTTCTTAGGTAGTAATAGTAAAGCGTTGTTAAAACAGCAGAACTATGTAATAGCAACTGCATAAAGTCATCTCACGTTCTTTCAAATTTGTAGAAGTAACAAAAAATGTTCTTAAGCCAAAACAAATCGTAAACCAGTCTATTATTTTTGTTATAAAGCTCTCTTTTGCCTAACAAATTGTCCATAAAAGCATGAAGTTAAACAAAAAATAAGTTCTCAACTTCTCCTTTAACATGCTGTAAGAAAACCTCACATTGAACAAAGTTCCTTGTCTTCCTATGTTCATTTTACAGAGAACAACAAATGAGCAATAACAGAGTAGAAACATAATCTCTTTCCCCCATGCAATTTAGAAAATTAGGATATTTATATTCCACAGCTTTCTTATATTATATTTCGTGTTCCTTATGGATTGTTTCTTCTTAAGTTAGCAACAAGTTGCAAAATATAAAGATAAAACCTTTTCTTATGATAGACAGTTTTCATGTTCAGTTATTAAGGTTAACAATTTTTTGTCTCTTTACTCATAATTTTCTAAATTTTGCTTTATGATATAGATATTTAAATAAAAGAAAATGAATCTAATTGTAGAATATATTTTAAAATAAACAGATACAAATGTAATAAACATATTGTGTTAACTGTAACCAGCAATGAAAAATTTGTTTGCAATACGGTACACTGCGATTTCATTAAACATTGTTAAGTCGTAACTAAAAAATACAGTTCCTCATACAGAGTACTATAAGTTAATCACTGGATGAAGAATTGCTACAAAAAGTAAAAATAAAACTCTTGCAATACAAAATATACTCAATGCATTTCAACATTTACATTAATTTCTTGGAGATCCAGTTATTCGGCTGCTTGATTTAATTTGATGGACAATTTGCAATAGCATATTTGGCAATATTCCATCTAGTATCGTCAAATTTAGCTTCGAATTGTCGCGCGTGTTTGTGTGTAAATATAGGTATATATCTATATCCAAGTATTATTATATAGTACCTAGTAGATCGAGTCTCGCTCAGTAGTTTTTTCCACATTCAAAGACAAAATTTTATTATTTATTTCTATACATTTCATACTGTATTTGAGTAAAGAGAAACTTTTATTATTCATTTCTACTTAAAAATGTAATTTTTAGTTTCAAAACGTTATAATAACAACTGCTGTCAAGTCATTTCTTTTGCGTTTTTGGTATATAAATTATGCTCTATCCAATTTCTCTATCTTATCGAGATAAGAGTTGTAATTTTTTGCAAAATTTAAGCTCAACAGTTTTTAACTCAATTGTGATTGACAGTAAGTCAACAGCATATTAGTATTACTATTTGTTTAATTTATCAAAATGAGCTTTTCTGAATTCGATACTTATATAATTATTTTTTCGTGTTCGAATTAATACAGAAATCTTGTTTTGTGTAAATTATATAATACTAGAAGGTGACCGCATAAAAGTCAAGGTGTTCGAGAATTATCACAATATATACATCATTCGAATGACAATGCTGTCTATGTCAAAATTAAACAGGTAATCTGCCTGAATGCAATCTGACCTATGACCTAGGTAGTCCATTACATCTCCCACGGAGTAGAAATCTTCCGTAATCGTAGTGTTGATCAATGACAAATAGTTTTGGCGAGAATTTCGGTTACGGAAGATTACCGTCAGAAAAAAATGTTTAAACCTATAAAAGCACATGTTTTTGAAATTGAGTCCTAGTTAGATGGTTTTTCCGTAGTTGAATTAGTATATAAGTATATTGTCACGAAAATCGTCCAACCGCTAATCCCAACCGTTTTCGATTTAAACTTTTTACCTCAACATTTTTAATAATGTTTGTTTTGACCCGTTAAAACGAATTTTCCCGAATTAAAGACCAAGTTAGATAATTTCTTGTGCTCAATTTAGTATAGAAGGCATATTTCCTTAAAATTATTACACAGCTATCGATGTCTCCGTAATCCAGTTACTGACCAATGACCAATATTATTGGTGAGAATTCCGATTGCTGAAGATTAATTTCGAAAATTTCTTAAACCTATGAAAGCAAATTTTTTCGAAGTCGAGACTAAATCAGATCGTTTTATCGTATTAGAATAAGGCCTATTTCATGAAAGCCGTCAGTACTATTTTCAATTTATACCATAATTTTCAGTACAGAGTTTGTTATATCCATTTAAAACAAATTTTCCCGAATTAGCTACCTAGGTAGATTGGTTCTCGTGCTGGAACTAATATAGAAGTCGAGTTTTCTGAAAATCGTTCGCGTCGATTTTGATATATAGCAGCATTTTCAATGTTGAGTTTGCTGTAATCTATCAAAACGAACTTTTTTCAATTCAAGAGTTAGCTGGATTATTTTCTCGTGCTGAAATTAGTACAGGAAACACATTTCGCATAAATCTTTTGAGTTTTTTTTCTACTTCTGGCAAGTATAATTTTTAGCGCTGAGTTTGTTTTGTTTTATCCTATCAAAATGAATTTTCTTGAATTCGGGACCGTACTAGATAATTTTTTCGGGCTCTGTTTAATATAGGAGCCAAGTTTCGTGAAAATCGCTCTAGCCGTTTTCGATATCATCCGTAATCGGGAAAATTGCTTGCTCTTTTAATATACGTTAAGCATACAGCACAATGGAATTTTAATAACAGATATCCAATTAATTTTTCTATACATGTTAACATGCGCTGTTGAGTAATATAATGATATTACACCATAAATGTCGGTTATGCTTTCGTTCTTTAATCTTTTATTATAATAAATAATAAAGACGAGAATATTGTTGTCCTACATGCTCGTAAAATATTTCAAATCTACCCTATTAAAAATAAAAATTACTACATAGGGCTTCTTTTTTTTTTAATTGAAAAAAAGGACACAAGTATAAAATATATACATAAGTAATTCACACAGGAAGATACGCGTGGCGCTAATTTTCTATATTAGTGTGATATGATGAAATTTGTTTAGTCAGAACAAATGATACTTTATGACGCCTCGAAAGGTAGTGTAGTTATTATTTTCTTCCTGCGTACTTGTTAGCTGAGTGATACTTAATGGTACGTGAATTATAGTCACGCTTGAACATGGGGGGTTGAGGAAAAGTGCGCTATTTTTGTGTGTTGCACGCTCCCTTTTACACTTAAACATGAAATTAGCGCTGTAAATAGTGAGCATGGAATATATCGCGCTGAAAATCACCTGTGCAAACAATTTCACAACGGAGATACAGATTTGACTCATGGACGACATTTAATATTTACCGCTTCTGAAAAATGAAGCCGTAATCGAACAGTTGATTTCAGATATTCGAAGCAAAAAAATCGATTTTACGATGAATGTTTGATCAATTTATAGGTTTAACACATAAAAAAACTGGTGCAGGTAAACAAATCTCCATTTTCAGCATGGATATAGTTGATGCATCAATACGAATCTCTCACCAAATATGAAAGTAGGAACAACACAGACAAGTACACATCTTTCCAAATCCATATATTCTCTTAGGGGAACATCGTCTTTAGGTATTAACGGGTTTCGAAACCCTGTGCTCATGAGCGATCTTTCTCTCTTCTTTTATCCCTCCTTTCTCTTGTCTGTTCTTTCCTCTTTGTTTCACTCTCATTGTGCTTTCCTCTTACAAGATGAGGACAATTCTGCATGTGCCGATATCATCCTGTCTGTATCGTTTTATTGAGAATTGTAAACCACCCACATGTCTGTCGTGCGTGGCGACCCGTGTCCCTGGAACGGGGATCCTGGTAGTTGAGGGAAACCTGCACACTGCTATGGCATCCGCGTCAGGTAGATGGGGGGTGCATATTGGTTCTGTATGCATCAATCAGCTGGTCAGTTGACTTGTGACTGACTATGTATCAAGTGAGCGGGCATTTACTAATAATTTCGTTAAAGATGAAGACTGACATAGGAGTGCTTTTGAAAGCATGTGCCCTGGTTACCACTAGTACACGAAGCTGCATTCCCTTGTTGGCCATGGTAGTGGGTGGTGCGACCGGGCTCTGAAAAATTTTTACTATCTAGTATAGATGGAAATATTTCACTTTCTTCTATTTCTTTCCCCTGTGAAGAGCAACAAATTGCACACAAACCTTTATTCACAATTTTTTATGTAATTAAACGCACTGATAGTAGTTTTGAGTTAAGTGAAATTCACCTTTTCTTATCGCAAAGAAAATTCAATCTGTTTTTGGAAATAGTTATTCAAATCTCCCACAATCATAATCAATAATAAACCCCAATTAACCAGCCAACCAAATCCCCATTATATATTCCCATTTATCACAAAACAAACTTTCTCTCATTACTATATATCGCCAACGTTATCTCATTACAATACATCGTGTATTTAATTATCAACGGTAAATCATTCTCCATATGGGCCTTAGAAAAAATAGTACTTGTTTTTGATTTAATGTGGTTTTTAGACGAAAAAAATCATTTAAGTAAAGATTTGAATTTAAATACAGTACTGTAAAAATGGCTTAGTATGGTAAAAAAGTCATTGTACTTATGCTTATGTTGTTTCCAAGAAAATATATTTGTGTTTATTCAGAAAGAGAAAACCCACTTGTGTGTGCTATTCAAATGCAGATGCTTTCAAAGAAGAAATCAGAATATTCATGATAGTTTTCTATTGTATCTATTCCTTTCTTTTGAACCTTATTTTGTTGTCAAATGTTTTCTCATTTCTGAACTACGCCTCTTTTATAAGGTTTCTAAAAAAATGAATTTTTTATTTGTAATTGATGTGGGTTTTTAAATGAATTAGTAGGCTTTATATGAAATACGGAACAAATGTACTTAAAATATTTCAACTGGAATTAATGTGTTTTTATCTGAATCGAAATAAATGAAAGCCATATGTGTTTTTACTCATCAAAATAGAATTGACAGTAATTTACTTTCATGTATAATGCAAAACTAAATACGCACACACACACACAAATCGCACAAATTCACAAATCACACACACAAATTTTCACAAATCGCTGATCATAGCTTTTACTCGGCTAAATACAATGTTAATGATAGCTTTTATTCGGCTAAATACAAAGCTGATCATAGCTTTTTCTCGTCTAAATACAATTGATAATTTACATTTACGTTTAACATATTGACTGGTGTGACACACAAATATCTGTGCTAGCAATATTTTAGACAATATATAGGCAAATATTTAGACAAATATTATTAAGACAATTTATTGATATCATTGATAATGTATTACCGTGTAATTAGAAAAATAACCATGTGCATCCGAGACATGTTTAGTGATTTGAGTCACGGTCTGAATTTCAGCATGTAAAAATAACCAAAATTTGATATTGTTGAATTAAAAATGCATAAAATTAACAATTTGTATAAAATTAACAAACACTGCCGAGATTTGGAATTGTGAACTGACTCAATAAACACTGAAAACAATCTTGTAAATGTCTTGGAAAAAAGTCACTTTGTCACAATCTGTGGCTATCAGCACGGTAAAGCAAAATTAAATAATGAAACAATGTAATTTGATATAAATAATGAGACAAAGTAATTTGACAATGAACTGTTACTAAAACCGTTGATAATAGCTCCTTGTGTTCTCAAATCTTTTATTTTATACACTCAATATTGAAAAATAGACTTTCAAATACAAACCTATATTTTTTGGTGCAGCATTTCCTCTCGGTACTTTACGCCATTAAGAGAACATGTCAGCGACGTAAAAATTCTCTCAAGCTAATGTTAAACCAATGGAGCGATCTTTTCCAAATTCATATTTAATTTTCAATAACATAAACTATATTTCTTTGATAATTTGATCTGTAACCAGGTACGTCTTTACTTTTTCGATTTTGGTTGAGATTTTGATTTATTGGGGAAATTTCGCTTCCTGAATCGCTTCCGAAAGAGACAGTGATTACATAAGAAAAATCTGTAACCAAAACTGATAAGAAAAAAAAATTGAGATCGACATCAACTATCGTCTGCAAATAATTACTTAAAAACCTTGAAATACAAACGAGACATTTGAAAAGAACGCTGCCGTAGGTTTAACATTAGCATGCGAGTGTCTTCACACGAGTAGTGTAAGCTCTTAAACACTACATATCCATTCATCCATCCATCCAAATAACACATGGGCTGATAAGTTCCCGGTCTAATAAAGAAAACACAACTTTTTAACAAAATTTTATAACTTTATAACTTTATAACTTTAATAAATAACATAAATTTAATAATAAATAATAATAATTTAATAATAATAATAATAATAATAATAATAATAATTTAATAATAATAATAATAATTTAATAATAATAATAATAATAATAATAATTTAATAATAATAATAATAATAATAATAATTTAATAATAATAATTTAAAAAATAAATAATAATAATAATTTTATCATGCTTAGAATCATCGATTTGTTGTTGTTTTTGGTCAAAAGTCAACACGCGCGGCACCCACTTTGACAACAGCTTTTTCATAGACAAATGTTCATTCAAAATAAAACCTACACGTTTGTTGGATATCTTCAGAGTCTGAGCTATCTCCTGCAACTTCAATTTACGATTCCCCAAAACGATTTTCTGGACTTTTTTTTTATGTTTTTCGGAGTAACCACCTCTTTTGCGTGGTGCATCACTGGTGTCCGTACGACCACGTTTAAATTGAGTAAACCAGTCAATAATGGTTGATTTACCTGGTGCAGTGTCCGGATAACGCTTATCAAGCAAACCTTTTGTTTGAACGGTGTTTTTTCCCATCAAATAACAATTCTTGAAATTCTTGTTTATCCATTTTTTTGTTTATCAACAAAGTCATTCAACTAAAACCACTCTAACGTTTTATCCATACGCCGAATCGTCATTACCTTTTTTCTGCTATCTTTCAAAGGTTAGTATTTACTTAAAAAACCATCGGTTTGGCGATTGCAACGCCATCTGTGTGCCAGACCGGGAACTTATCAGCCCATGTGTTATACGGTGGGCCGAAAGTCACTGACACGTTTTAAAATTCAATAAAATATAAATTAACTGGCTAACGTAAGAAAGTGCGGTACGGAAAAAAAATATTTCCATGGTGGAAAGTTTTGTTTAAGCAAATTAAAAAAATAGTTTCGAAATTTGCCCCTTCAAAATTGCAAAAAGCATCAAAAACTCAAGATAAGCAGATACAGGCAAATTATTTTGTACAATCTACTTGCATATTTCAACATGTGGAATTAAATTGAGCACTATTTGGATGCGATGTGCGCACACATTGAAATACGGTAGTAGATTGTACACAATTAATGATCTGTAACTGTTTATCTCATGCTCGCAATCAATTTTGGTTATACAGAGCCATCTGTAAGCCATTTCGGATCTATCTTTTTCTGATGCCTAAACAAAACTTTAGATATTGTAAAGTATTTTCGTCTAAACCGCTTTCTCGTACGCCAAGTTACTTGATTTTTTTATTAATTTTAAAATGTGTAAAAGTTTTTTGATCCACCCTCTATATTTTCATTTTCATTCTTTAGTACACGAAAGAATAAAAAGTTATCTTACTCATGTGCTAAAAGTGCGATAGTGCTTTCGTAATTTTTCTGTAAATTAGTTAAGTCCTTGATTATTGTTGATTGCAACTTGATGACTGTATGTTACTGATTCAGGAAATTTCAGGCAGAACGCGAACTTTGACAGGATCGCCTGAAGTATGTTTATTTTTTATAAGAAAATGAAGAATCTAAATAAAACTGTCAAAAATGTGTTATATTTTTTGATAAAAAGAACTTTGAGATTGCGTAATCGATTTTTCAGTTTAGATATGAGAACAACCTTAAAGCAACGATTTCTTTTAAACTGATAAGAACAGCTTATTGATAGATGAGTTACAAGAAAATAAATAATGGTACAAACTTCATCTCTCCTTTGCTTCACCTCTATTATGCAATGTTTTTTTCATTTGTTTTGATGGTTTTTAATAAATAGGTTTTTAATGACCTATAGTAGTAAAATTCCTGCCAGAACTGTGTCGTGAAAAACTCTGTTGTTATTAATAAAACAGTAGACAAGTTCTTGTGGATAATTTAAAATTATTTTTTCGCTTGTTTCGAATTATCTCCTATAGTACACGCTTGTGATTAGACAAAAAAAGGAAAGAAAAACATCATTTTTTTTTAAGCATAACGAATATTGAATAACATGCATTTCATTTATACTAAACCTAAATTATTGGAATACAATTGCTAAATGCACGAAATATAGTATAACATTTTTATTTTTTGTACCATATTATCTTCTTAAAAAATCTTGTATTATGAAAAAAAGAAAAGGACAGCTTTCGTATAACATTAAAACAGCATTGGAATTCCATAAACCTTTCTGACCAAGAGAAATTATACATTATATATTCACAAACAAATAAAAAGAAGATAAGAAGAAAAGCATTAAAGCAGTTTCAATGTAAATAAAAAGATTTACTTTTCCAGTAAAACAACAATTAAAAATGTCAAATAATATGTTCTTCTAGTAATTTCCAGTATAGTCAGTACTAAAGATTATATTTCTTTGAGAACAAATTATGATGTGATAAAGTTATTGAAAACATATACTCCCATAACACATACATTAGTTATTATACACACAAAACCGTTACCATTCAAATGTTTTTACATCTTGAATATGATCATACTTGGTAAGCAATCGCATTCGTTTTGCACTGTTAAGATCTTTGCTGTTACATGAAAAAGTCCCCTTTTTTATAAATACATTTCTATTATTTTTGTTAAGTTCTTGGAAATTTCATTTCGACAGGTTTAGAAACATTTAAATTTTAATAAAAGTAGATATTTTTATTTTAAAATACAGGCTAGTAAATTTTGAAATTTTGAACCAATTCCGAAAACAATGTGATTTAAAAAAAATATCTACATTTAATTGTTTTTCATTATTATCAACAGAATCTGCCCTTGAATTGAATGACACTTAAAAATGTACGTACAATAACATTTTCTTCTAGTAATTTTCAATAACTTCAGTATTAATGATCACATTTCTTTGAGGAGAGAATTGAATCACTTATTTAAGAATTAAAAATTCCCTAAATGCTAAATTTTAAATTTTGAGATAATAATAATTAAAAAAAAACCTGACTAGCCAAGATAAAAGTAGATACTTTTAACAAACAAAATCCAGAATGGAAAGGATGGCGTTCTACATCAAAGAGTAAAGTAATTTATTCATTATGCTGGGAGGGAGTAAAAGAGAATTTTTTCCATTAGAAATTTATGGGAGTTCTTTGAATGAAATGGGTGTTTTAAGTTGTTTTAAATGTAGCTATTTCGCCTTTATTCCTCCGAAACATACAATACATAAATTACCACATCCTTTTATTAGATTAATAAAACTACATTTTTTTCTTTTCTTTTTTTTTATTTTTAAGAAAAAATATTTTGCAAAAGTAAGCCACGTTCAGGTAAATTATAATTGTTGTATCGACATAAGATGAACGTGAGCAATAAAAATAATTTAATTGAATGATTGATATGTAAGAGAAAATGTTTATCAGTTATCGTCATTGAATAGTTGAAAAAATTGTTTTGTTACCAAACGCGTCCACGGATTTTTCTCGAAAATGTATACAGTTCTTTCGACAGTAGATTATAACATAGTAACCAATTGGGAGCTTAATGGTAAGCATAGTTTGGATACTATCGTGTACAATACTACGTATACAATACAAACTGATATCATCGTAAAACTACGAAAATCAGACTGTTGGAACTTGAAAACGTAAGAAAGAAAAAACAACATACACATATACACATATACACATATACACATACATGTGGATAAAGTTTAAAAATAGTGAAAACGGATTAAGAAAACCTCAAAACGAAATTATATACCAAAATTTCCATAATCGGGTTTATTATGATTACAATAATTTCCTTACACTGTATGTGTCTGGAAAGTAATAATTATCATCAGTGAAAGTCACTTGCTCTTCTGAAATTAATGTTTATCATCTATAAAGTACGAAATAAAATTTCACTAAATGCTATGCCATTTGGTTGTATATTTTTCACTTTTTGGAAAAATCGCATATTTTTCTGCAATACTTGTCAATGAAAAACGGTATTCTCTTTCGTAAAAGCTGGGGGATTTTACTATGATTGTGCTAAAGTAACATCATTTTTTAGGGTTTCGTTCATCTCACGAAACCCTATTACTCCCGCTCCGTTGTCTGTCCGTCACAGAGTCATTCTCAGAAACTATGTAACTTACAGAGTGGAAACTTTGCGTATATCTAGCTGAATACCAGCTATGAAGCTCAAAATATTAAAATTTGAAAAAATCGTATTATTTTAATAAATAGAAATAGAAAACCAAAATTCTAACAGCCTTTTCCTATAAAATTTGAACATTTTTGTTTTAGCAGTTGCCAAAAATTAAAAATCCACAATGAAATTCTTTCTACAATAATTAATTATCTATTGAACGATTTCCACGTGAAAAATGAAAATGAAATAAAAAGTTTCACCAATTTAAAAGAGATTAATATGAAATTAAATTGATTGACGTCATAGTGGTAATAAAAACGAAATTTTCAAAGATTTCTCAATAATACAAGGAGTATGAGTATGTGTATGTATACAAAGCAGATTAATATCACGTCATTAGAGAATTAAAAAGAAAATCTGACGTCATATTGGAAGTATCAATATGAGTAATAGAGAATAGTAAATATATGAGTTTGAGAAACATATTGAATCATGATAAAAATCCGATTATGGAAATATTCGAATGTTTTAGCATTTTGAAGGTGTACAACATGTTTAATTTTGAAATTATTTTTTTACAAATATCGCATTTAGTCCGCATGACAGATATTATTATGACAGAATATAACAGCGGGCTGGTTTAGATATTCGAAAAAACGAAAAAATAGACCGGTAAATTTTTACTGTATAAAAAACATGACTTTTCTTTTTTTTTTGGATTTATTAAAGAAAGAATAGTGTTTTGAAAGGAATATTAAACGAAACCCTTTGAGCGATCTTTGATCACACTTACCCACTTGTTTATCATTGTCTTTTTAACGATTTGTGGGTGCGAATGCACGAAGTTATATCTTTGTAATCTCCGTATTATTGCATTTTTTATATATTTTATTCAGAAGCCCCATAGTTAACACAGGCAAAGCCTGGCTCTGCTAGTTCTCAATAAAATGGAGAAATATTTCTTCACATTATTGCACCAATATTGACAAAATACAAACAACTCATTATTGGAGAAATATTTCACATCAGTTCCAACATTGGCCAAGATATCATCAATATTGATAAATACGTAGGAAATATAAACAATATTTGCCTAAGATTGTCTTGCTTATTAGAACTGCTTTGGACATTTTTGGCATTGACAATATAATGGATACATTTAAATGTTTAAAATACATGGTATCCTAAAACGGAATCAACATATTTATAATGAAATAGCAAAGTAAATAGTGACAGAAAATGTAGTTGGTTTTGCAGGAGGGTAATGGAATACACTTCCTTGCTTTAATTCTAAATATCACTGATAGATGACGATGCATTGTCTCAAACTGTAATCCTGCTGAAAATAACCTTGCAATTTAAAAACACAAGACATTTTTGTGGCTTTTCAACAGGTAAACAAAGCTGAAAATAAGGAACTGAGTGAACTCTGATCCACTTTTATATCTTGGTTTGTGCGTTCTAAAAACGAGGCAACGCAGCGCTACCTCTCGTTGATATTCGTCAAATCAACTGTAGTTTATGTCGTCGTTTACTTTCTATTTAATTTTAAGAAAAACGTTCAGTCCATTTTAGGATATACCCTGTAATTTACTCACTTTATATTTAATATATTCCCGATTCCAATTAATTCTCATTACGGTAGTTTTTCGAATCTAACATTTCGTAAATAGCTTTCATTAAATAAGGCCAGGTTTAAATATAAAACGAAACAATTTAAACCATAAAAGCACCATCAAAAGTTTTCTTTCTTTCGTACAAGAGACATTGCCACTAAAGCTTTCAATTAAAAAGTCGTTTGACAATTAATGTCACGGCTTCCCATATCTTAGTTTTTTTTTCTTTTTAAGGAGACATTAATGTACAAACCTCCAATTAATCTTATTAACTGCTTTCACCGATGCTATCAAGATTACCGTTAAATTCAATGTCACCCTTAGGTGTAATTTTAAAGAAAAACATTTAATTGCATTCAATTTATTATCTGGGAAATTACTTTTATAATTAAATTTCATTGCCGATGCCGTATAAAATGTATATCGAAAATTAGGATAGTGCGAATAAGTAGCAAAAGTGAAACGGTTTCTTTTTTTTAAAGCGATTTTTTAGGGTAAAGAAAAAACTTAACAATGATTTATACGATTAAAAAGGCTTAATAAAGTGGTATTTGTATGTTAATGTTGGAATAATCTACATGAGTTTGTAAGTGAATAATCTGATTTGTGTGAATATGAATGTTTTTGTTATTTTACGTACATTTATTCTATCTCCAGATTAGTAGTACAAACTTTTAGGAGCATTATAATATATGTAAACAAGCACAAGTCACCATACAATGCATAGTTGTAACCCCAACGAGGAAGTACTAGCGAGCTCGTACATATATTAAGGGAGACATATTTTGTACAAAATATTGAATAAATGATAGCTAGTTTCGTTTATATATAATACACTGCTGTACAAAAATTAAGGGGCAGTGACCGGACGCTTTCGTTTTTTACACGGTTTGTCGAATATCTAATAAAATTCTTGACAAATTGTTTTTGAAATTCGAGGATGTAAAGCACATGTTTGTCTCCAAGCACAGTAGAAACAGTACACTGCAATTAAAAAATTAATATATTGAATATTTGATGAGATATGGGCATTTGTATGAAATAGTTTGTAACTGAATTAGAAACATTATTCTACACTTATGGTGTAGGTATTTTTCGTAAGATTTATTATAAGAAATTAAAATCTTCAAAACCGTATATGGTAAAATCTTGATGAACAATTGAGTGGCACACATAAATCTTTAAATCCATAATCAAGAAAATTAAGTTAATGAACAATCGAGAAAACCATAAATTAATAATCAAGAGTAATATTTAATAATCTGTAAAATCTCGCAATCATAACTCACAGCTATGAAATCGTATTATTGTCGAAAATATTAATTTAAATACTATATCAGTGATAAATAGGTAAAGAAGTAGATACATATAGATAAATAGAAGAATTGTATATATGCGTATATATATATATTTGATTGGGAGAGCTAATGCATCTGACAGATTCACATTATTTTTTCTACATTATTACTTTAAAAAAGTATATATAAATTAAGTGCGATGATATCTATGATTAAAATGTTACGTGTACTATAATCTAAAAAATAAAGAGCTAGAAGTGTACGATTAAATTAATTTAATCGTATTTGGAGTTTCATCAAAGTATAATCTACAGAATAAGCAGTAGAAATTTCTGTAAATGAAACATATTTCTTTAAACTAGTTTGTTGATAAAGTTATTTTACCATGTTCAAAATTTTATAAATTCATAATCAAAAGAATTATCTATAGCAAGTTCTTAACATGACATATATTTTTTAAAACTAATTTTTCAGTAAAATAATTTAATCAAGTTTAACATTTTACAAGAATATATTGGGTTGTTCGGAAAGATCTTTCCGTTTAGGAAAGTTGGTTCATACCGGAATCATTTAATTATTAGCCATTAATTCCGATGTCTAATAATCAACGGGCAAAATTTTCCGGTACGAATTGTTTTTCCCAAACGGAAGTAACTTTACGAACAATCCAATAGTTATCAAATAGATTAACAACACCTAAAAATTATATTTATTGATACTTAATAGCAAGCAGATATTTTTATGCGTGTATTTTCCCTTCTTGGGTAATTCGTAAGCACTCTTGTATTCATAAAATGAATATGAGAAAATCTTGTATTTATAAAATGAATTTGTGTTGTAAAGCAGAAACTTTAACAGTTGTTTTCTTTTTTTTCAGGAAAAGGAAATCAACAGTATTTCCGTGTCAAACCAAAAGATACTGAAATTGTTGAGGGTCAGTCTGCAGATTTGCAATGCCACATTGGAAATCAAGCAGGAGCTGTTCAGTGGAGCAAAGATGGATTCGTCTTAGGTAAGTTCTCCTTTTACTAGCATGTAAAAAATATATAAGTGCTTACATTCACAATAACCATTTACATTTTTTGTAAAATTTATTTTCATGTAATATACAGGGTGTTCACAAAGTCTCTTTTCACTTTCAAGCTTTTGTTACACACAAATTAACAGATATGGCAAGTAGTACAATATTAAGAGATATATTGAATTTTTTTTCGAATCAATTAATGAACTCCTACATGTGTACCATTGGTTGCACGAAGCCCGACATAATCATCGACATTTTCAACTGATACTCTTTTTCGTTGACACCTTGCTTTATCTAATGCTGAACAAGTCTCCATAAATTTATTGTACCCCCGTTCATGAATTCGTGAATGACACAATAAATGCATGGAGACCGGCTCAGTATTCGATAAAGCAAGGAGTGGGCCAAAAAAGTGTGTGAGAGGAAAACGTTGACAATTATCACCTTGAGGTGATTTTTGAAATCAATGGTGCACATATAGGGGTTTATTTACAGATGAAAAAAAAACTTCAATATATTCTCCTAATATTCTACTACTTTCCATACATGTATCTGTCAATTTGTGTTTGTGGTAAAGGTTGAAAATTGTAAAGAGACTTTGTGGACACACTGTACATGGTGTTTGGAAACTGTTTTTCAAAATAAAAGAGGTGATACTACCCATCAAGATAATTTATTTTCACATAAAAAACAAGATCGCAAGCTACTTATTCCGTCAAGCATATAGCAAGTGTCAGTGCACGCTGAATCCGGATTTTTGTACATAAATTGAAAAAAAAAGGAATA
Organism: Maratus michaelseni; assembly: GCA_963931845.1. Classification (NCBI taxonomy): domain Eukaryota; kingdom Metazoa; phylum Arthropoda; class Arachnida; order Araneae; family Salticidae; genus Maratus; species Maratus michaelseni. Next base: position 343,010,715 of record OZ007588.1, on the reverse strand, counting down.
TGTATTTTAGGTTAAATTTGCAAACGACTAAATGTACTTTGTGCAAAATGTGATGCGATCAAATGAATGTTTTAGGAAATTAAGACTTAGAAAACTTACACCATTGTACTTCAGACTACCATGTAAAAATTGGATGCTTCAACTTCAACGTCATCTAGGATCAGGAAACCTTTATACAAAGAAATTCAACATCCTTGCATTTTCATTCTCAGTTCTTTCATTTAAAACACACGGTGTATAAGTTTGAAAATGTATCGAATTTTGACGAAGAAAGTAAATGGTTTTATTGAACACTTTTATAAATATTTAAAGATTTTTCCCTTTTTGGTACCGTAAAAAAACATTTGTGAATGAATATGCCGATTTTTTTTTTAATGCGACCTATTCTACGAATATTCCACATTCGTAAAATGCTACTCACAATTTGTACCACAAACATAACTTTAACTGCAGAATATTATAAAGAGAATATGAATACAACGGATCTTTAAGTCTCATGAAGGTCTGACACATATTTTCAAGCAAATGTTTATCGCTGTGAACCAACTCACTCAGTGTCTGCCGAGAAATCCTCCCTATTCCTTTGCTTTAGCGTGAAAATCTGGCAACATCATCCTGAAAAATCTGAAACATTTTTTCATCTAGAATTGTATATTTCGTAAAGACGTTGATTGCTTCCATTTTCCAGTTGACTGTTTGGCACCAAAACTGAGCAACTTCGACAAGAATGTCACCAAGGTTCATTTCCATTCAGTCGTTATATTACAACTATAAGCTGCAAAAATAGATTTTTCAACCAATCCCATGGCAATACAAGAATGCATTTTCCATCATATTGTAACATTACTGTTACTGCCGATAGCCAACGTATTTTCAGGTACTTGTGAAGCTCATTTTGACCATGCACTCATGTAAGTTTCAAATGACCACATGCAAACATACACACATGTATAATATGCATGCAAACTTACATTATTAGAATATTATGCATGGGACAATGTTTATATTATTAGAAAAATATTTATGTGACATGATTTGCTTATATTTTTTAGGGAAATTTAATCCACATTATAGTTATTTTTGCATAATATTATAAATTCTATATATTGTATACAATTAATTCAGTGACTTATTATCTTTTAATTATTGTACATATTTTGCACGTGTATAAGAGAAAATTTTAGTAAATGGAAGCATTTAATATAAAATTCACAGACTTTATTTTCAGATATTCAACGGAATTTCGACTTTTTTTCCAAAATGATAAATAACATGTATATCTCGACAACTAAACATACATTATTCAGCAACAACGTTTACCTTTCCTTCATACTAAGTGCTTGCACCATTCTTACCAGATAATAGCGTAAAAAAACATATAGATCCGATCTTCTTACATTCTTATACACATAAAAGTGACTTCAGAATAAATCGCATCTTTGTCTACTATCGCAGGTGAATGACATGGCTGTCAACTGTACTCTATTAGCTGTATTTTCTATAGCTGAAGCCAATATATCCTGTTAGACAGCCAGTCTACTACTTCTAGTGTAGTTATCAAACAAGAAGATAAAAAGTCAAATAAGAGTGTCTCATCTAAACTAAAAATACTTTATCTGTGACATGCATTGTTGTTTGGAGAATTTATATTTATGAGAACTATTTTATTTTATGACTTTTTACGGATTTTCTTGGAGAAAGCGTATTGCAACAAGGAAATTGGATTTTTTTTTGTTTAATAGTGCTTTCACACGGTTCTGAAATCTTAATTATTTATTTATAGTGCTTTAGCTTTATGAATGATAGATTCATAATTCAAAATCACATAAATAATTCAAATAACACATTAGAGGATGAAATGCTTTAACAGTTTTTCATAAAACAAAATTTTATTATTCAATTAAAAAATATATTTTAAAAATTTGTTCATTGTTTTCCTTTAAAAATTCAATATAATATTTTTTCTATTTTGTCACAATATATTGTGCGAATCAACACTGATTCGTAAAAACGCTTAAAGTAGGAAACAAAAAAGTTGGCAAAAAATATTTTGAAGCAAGAATAATTTTTTAAAAATTAATATTGCAGTTACCAATTTGTTTTTAATATTAAAACATACTACGAGGCGGGTTCGAAATGTAAATCCCGTTTGACTTTAAATAAAAAACCTGCATAAAAAATATTTTATCATATAAATCTTAAATTTACAGCTTTTCACTATTTTCCAACATAATCGACGATTAAGATTTGTCATTTGTCATCCATTTAATCCATGTTTCACTTATTGAGAATTCATCCCTTCATGAAATTCGGCCACCTGCGTCGCAGACAGACTTTTATGGTATTTTGAAGTTCGTCATATCGTCATCGAAGTGCTGTGGAAGTCTCTTCATGAGTGAAGAGAGGAAAATCACTCGGTGCCAAGTTCGGACTGTAAGAGGGATGATCAAAAACGTTCCATTTGAATGGATTCAAAAGTTGTGTTTTCTTAGCACTGTAAGTACGAGCGTTGTTATGACAATAACAACGATGAGTAGAATTGACGATGAATGTCTGCTGCTGAACCCATTTGTGTCCAAATAAATCTTATTATAGCACGCACCTCTTATTTGGGGAGATTTCCTTTGTAGAACTCATGTTTTGAGGTTATAAGAAACGAATGAGCGAAGTACGGGGCTCACACTGTCACAGCTGGGTCATACATCACACGATGTAGCAATGGCGGGGCTCTACCCACTACTAATCAGTAACATGTTCAACGGCCGGTTTTTTTCAAAACTCACCTACATAAGCAAAGTTACAGATAGCGTATAATAATTTTATTTTCGTAAAGACTATTTCTTATAAAGATAAAACTATTCTCAAAATGTCATGAAAAAAAGGTAACTCTATTTTCTATGGAAATGCAGAATTAAGAACAAAACAAAGGCTAGTTTCAGAATCGGGATGCCCCTTATAATATGTAATCGGGTAATGAAATTTTTTGAATAGGTTGAAGGTATTTTGTGAAAGCTATATCATGATAGGGGGACATTTTGAAAGCTAATTATCGATATCATTAGCGCATTTTTCAACTTTTCATCCAATATGCAGTTTGAAATTTATTGTAATGGCAATGCTTAATATTTTAGTGGGTTTTTGGTAGCACTAATCCCTAAAAATGTACCAAACAGAAAAACACCTTAAAGATTATAGCATTTAGTTTTTTTTAGCCTCCAACACTTAAAATTATCTATTTAAAAAAAAAAAACGCTTCTCAAACAGTATTTTATGGAATAAAAACTCATTGTAATGGTTTTATGAGATAATATGTCCCATGTCCATTTGGAGTCATTTTTAATTAATATATTATATATTTTTTAAAAAAGTGTTTCAGGAACACAATAACGTAAAATTTGTTAAAATAAAATGTTTCCTAACCAAGTTGTGTTTATTTATGCTAGGGTTTCCGGAATCCCAGAATATAGATGAAAACCATTTTTATTTTAATGAAAACACTAAAAGATATATAATAATTGAAGCAATGCAATACGCCCGAGAAATAGTAATCTTTAATTGCGTGAATTTTATACACATTGCTAGTAAGGCGTAAAACCAGCAGAGTGAAAAACTATCCAAGCCAGGGTTCGAACCTTATTCATTTGTTCAGCGCACTAAAGTTTGCTTCAATTATTATACAGGGTTATTCTAAATGATGGACCCATTTTCAAAAAATTGTATTTATTAAAGTACAAATCCAAAATGAACAATCTTTATACCAATGAAAAGAGGAAGTTAAAAAAAAATTAAGACATTATAAATGTTCAATGTGTCCACCGTTTGCTGCACGGCAAATATCTACGCGATAGCCAAACTCATCCCACACACGAAAAAGCGTATCATGACAAAGAATAATTATTGTAGTTCGCGCATGCGCAGTTAAAATTTATTTCATACAAATACTCATATCTCATATCAAATATTTAACATATTAATATTTTAATTACAGTATACTATTTATATAATTTTTTGTTAAGTTTTTGGAAAGCGGTGTTAAATTCAGTTGTAAACTCTGCATGCTATAAAAAAACCCTTTTGAATTTTTCACAGAAACGTTAACATCTTCACGAATATACGTGCTATGCTTACACAACGCGACAAAATCTTCACTGAAAAACATGAAGTCAAACTTGTTCTTTACATCCTCAAAGTTAAAGAGCATTTCGGGCATTTCCTCATATAAAAAATAATGTTAGTATGCTCTATGAAATTCATATTTATAGTAAATGCTTAGGTTTTTCAATTTTGTTTGTTTGTTTGTGGTTTTATTGATCAAGTTATGGATTGAAGACAGGAGCCAGTAATGACTTTTGATATATTTAAATTCCATTTTAAAGATTAAAATAAAATATTTTCACAGTAGAAGTAACATAATATAGTACAACAATCACAGAGAAGCATTTCACCATTAAATGAGAATTTATATTGCAAAGAAATGCCGAGAGACATACTGGGGTCTGAGAAATCACACATATGAGACTTTGGCCCATATATATATATATATATATATATATATATATATATATATATATATATATATATATATATACATTATCTATCATTGATATTATTTTCGTTCAATTGTTGGTTCTGCTACTTTCGCTTGAAATTTATCAATATGAGCTCAATAGTAAATTTAAATGGAAATATTTTGAAAGGTGTTTCCTTTCGGCCATTTAATGCTTTTAAATACAGCAGAGTGCCTTTTATACATTTATCATTTATATTTATTTTAACTTATATCCCAATTTATTTCATCGTATTCTAATGTTAAAACGTTTCGTTTATGCGATAAAAATAAATTATTATTTTTGCTTATTTTCCTTTGAGAGTGTCGAGTTCATTTCTCAATATTTTATGTTCTGTTTTCCAAAGTTAAATAACACTAAAATTCTTTGAAAATGTTTTATCTTTTTCTTCCATTCGATGGAAGAGAAAACATTTTTTGAATCGAATTCGATTATTTGTACTTTTACATAAACTGTCAAAGCTATCATCACTTCAAACATTAATAACAGCCCTTAAAAAACTTTAAAACAGCTAATTGGCTTATTTAACTATTGTTTACAAAATGTTTATTTAACCAAGAGTATGATATATTTAATTAATGATATATTTAATGAATATATGTTAGTTAATCAACAAAATATTTAAACTGAAAATAAAGGTAAAAAGTTTCTGTATTTTCCATCTTTTTAATATACATGTGTGTGTGATTATACAGTGTGATTCATAAATATCGAAACAATAGGCTATCTCTTTAAATATTTCTCCTAGACACATACTTCCAATTGCAAAGTTTCATAAAAAAAGGTGCAAAATTTGATGAGATAAGTTGCAACTCCATAGGTGGTCTATTGGAGAAAATACAAAAATTAAATTTTTATACGGCCCCCGTAGGATAAAATTTCCAATTAGGAAAATTTTCCTTATCCATTCCTGAATTAAACAAAAAAAAATCCATCTTGATATCTGCAAAACTCAGGGAGATATGTCCGTTTTAATAATTCGTGATGTTTCAAGGGATCAGACACAAATTGAAATGCGTGTAATTCAAGAAACAATATGTTACTGTAAGGTGTCCGGGAAAGATTTTATTTATTTATTTATAGAGTTGAATTTTGAATTTATTGTGATGATTAGCCATATAATTTGTAAACAGAATCACATCATAAGACTTGTTACAGAAAAAAAAAAAAAAAAAAAGGAAAATTAAAAAAATGCAGAGTAATTTAAAATTGTTATAACTCGAAATATTATTTCTCGAATTGGATTTTTTTCCTTTAATTAAAGAGAAATATATAAGTTTTATTTTTCATTCAGCATTTTGAAAAATATTAATTAAAAAAATATATTTAAAATAGCAATAAAAAAAAAATGCAACTTATTTTAAACAAATCATATTTTCAAAAGTGAATCATTTTTTACAAATTTGCCGAATTAAAATTTAAGTAAAATATTTGAAAAAGATATATTACAAGTTTGAACCATTTATAGAGGTTATTGACTTATATAAATTTAAAGATGAGAAATGCCGAAAAAAACTTATGATGCCGAAAAAGGCATTTAAAGTTTTAAACAAAGATTGGGTCCTAATAAAACGTTTAAATGCTTCTTAAAAGCTTCCATGTGAATAAGTAACTCCTTCCTGTAGCTTCAATTTCTGATTACGATAGTTTGGCTCTCGGGTACAGATATTAAATTTGTTTAACGCATACCCTAGTCTCTCATACAAATCTGGTATACAGCGAAATTTACAAAATTTAAGTTTATTAGAGATATAAATTTCTTTTATGCACTTTATGTTTCAGGTCGGGTTTAATTATATGATGCGAAAGAAAACCATTTTCATGGCCGTTGCACTTAATTTTATTTAATTCATTATCTAGACAGGTGTCTGTGCACATTTTAGATTTCTGCACAAGCCGAAATTTGTACAAAAAATTCCCACTTATCTTAAGATACAACTAAGGTTATTTTAAAGAATACTACATACATATTTATAAGAAAATTTTACAGTATAATTTAGATTACTATGTTTTCGCATGACAAAAACATAGCTGACAAACCTCCCGCTAATCCTCCGTAATATGTAGATTAATTTGAACCAGTTAACCCCTTTAAAACAAGAAATTGTTTAATGAATCTTTGACTTATTTAATTTAAATGTTTTAAGTCGAATCATTACTACATTTAATTGAATTTCTTAAAAGAGTCTCTGGTTTGAACTTATTGAACCTGGGTCAAATAAACACACTTATAACGGAAGATTGGTGAAAGCTTGGCATCTATTAAAAAATACGCAATAGCAACGTTAATGATTATTTATAACTATTAGACTGTTATATTCGAATAAAGATTTATTTTAAAAAACAATGTCGTTTGGAAGAAATGAAAAATAGATTTAAAAACATCATAACTTTTGAAACTGTTTTTGAAAGTATTTCTGTGTAATTTATAAAATATTATTTCCAATGATTCCGTTAACAGAAGTTTCATTATCGCTATTACTATTTTTATAAAAGTTATTGCCTTCCCGACACGTCCTAAGAACAATAAAGACACGGGCCGGCACGGTCCGGCCAGTGGGCCGTGCCGATTACGACCCTGGGACCAATCTCGGCCTCATGTAGACCTCTAGCATACTTCTCAAGCAAGTTTAACGTAAAAATCTATACGCTAATATTTTATATTTAAAAGTTAAGACATTGTCTTAGATCGACTTTTAATAATGTGTAAATGTATGGTCGATCCCTAACTTGCATTGCAAATGAACTGATATCGCGTCTCTCAGAGGTATGCTTAAGTGGTGTAAGTCACGAATTTTGGATTTTAATATCTCTGTGAATTTTGCAGATATAAAGATGGCATTTTTTTTTGTTTAATTCAGGACTGGATAAGGAATAATTTCCTAATTGGAAATTTTATCCTACGGGGGCCGTATAAAAATTTAATTTTTGTATTTTCTCAAATAGACCCCCCATGGAGTTGCAACTTATCTCATCAAATTTTGCACCTTTTCTTTATGAAAATTTGCAATTGGAAGTATGTGCCTAGGAGCAATATTTAAGGAGATAGCCTATTGTTTCGATATTTATGAATCACACTGTATAGCAGTAAAAAGTACAAATTTTTATTTTGCTTATTTAAATTACTCGACATTTCATTTAAAAATGGCTTTAATCGAGCATATAAAAAAGGACATTATTGAAATATATTAGAATTTTTGGTACTCCTCCATTATCCAGTCGACTACTTTTCATAACAAAATTATAGGATATAAGGCCTAAAATGCATGACCGTGATATCACTTTCACTTGACGTCAGAAGCGTTACACGTATTTGCTATGTCATCAAGTGGTTATTAATTCGACAATTACCTGTATTGTTCATTATGTTGTACTAATTTATTAGTTATTTCATTAATTAAAATAACAATTGTGTCCTTTAACGGTTGTGTCATGATATTAAAAAAGAAATAAAAACATTGAAAAAATGTTGTGATGTATAGTTACGTACAATAGATCAGTTTCAACTAACGTCACAAACATTTATTCACCAACCGAGAGGTATATAATTAAGAAAAGTAATATAAATAAATAATATAAATAAAAATCCAAGATTTTTTGCTCTGTTTTCATTAATATATTGTAAATTTTATTGTTTAAGCTTACTAAGTTGAGATATTTTTGAGTGGGGCATTTCCAATTTATTTGTATTTATTAATTAATTAATTTATTTACTTGAGATTCCAATGGCAACATTTTTCCTTTTGCTAATTTGGCGTGACAGATTGGTTATCAACATTTTGTTTTCAAAAATGGTCGACGGGATAATGGAGAGGTCCTGAATTTTTATTATTGTGTGACCCTTATTATGTTTCAGTGCAATGAAGAAAATTTTCAGTTACATATTTTTGAAACGATCGATCCCTTGAAATATGCATATAAATGATATCCCACTATATTTTGTTTTTAATTACCTAGCGTCAGTTTAGTATTTGGTTCCAAAAGCCACTACTTTTGTGTGTAAAAATACTAAGTCATGTTCTATACTGCTCGATATATTTTACCTATTATTCACTTATGGTTGTAAAACATTTTTTACTGCAATATCACTACGTGCGAGATAAAGCATTTTTAGCATTTTACATTAAAAATAAAATAATTTTCCTTTGAAAACCGTATAAAATCTGCGAAAAGCGTTTCAAAGAATTACGTCTAAAGGCTGAAAAGTATTGAAATATTTTGCGTGCCCGATTAAACAAATAATACATGCTACAAAATCTAAACTAGTCGTTGGGGGCCACCGTAATACTTACCCATTATGGATATGCATAATATAAAATATGAAAATAAAACTTGTGTAAACAATTTATAAAATGCATTGCAATTCGAAGAAAATCGTGGCTTCATGACGTCATAAACTTTAAATGCTATATTACTGAATTGCGTAAAAGAAACATCCTTATAACTCCAAACTTGATAATCATATTAACTAAAGGTTTACTGCGTCGGATTAAGCGTCTCATTTCCAATTAAAATATATATTTGAATTGAAATTTGAATGAAATACAGGGTCATGAGAAATTGAAGAATGGGGAAAATAGGATTACAAATATCTCGGCAACTAATTGTCCGATAAACTTCATTCTTTATGAAAAATTTATGTTTTTTTATTTTGTTTTATATTCACTCCTTAAAATAAACAATTTCGAAAATTTTTATATACCTTTTATCAGAACGAATATTTCGAGAGTCCGTAAAAAATCTTCCGGATAATCGAGGTTACTGAAATTAAAGAAGCTTCTTCTCTTTATTACAAACTAAGTACATACCAAATTTCAAGTCTCTATCTCAATTTGTTCGGGAGATAGAGCGTTTACTATCTTCCGACACACAGACAGACGCACGGCACACAGATAGACACACAGACAGACGGACGGCAATTTTTTTGGGTATCTTCAGTGTATGAAACGTGTAAATCCGTCAAAAAACATTTTTCGATTTTCAAAACGATTACAAGACTTACCCTATACTACGTATGATGGATAAGTAATAATGTATGCAAATTTTTTTTAGTTGTTAAATAGTATTAAGTCTATTGTACATGAAAAATGACTGCACGTTGACCGGAATGTTTGTCCTGTAGGCGAACTATAAATACACTCAACATTTTCAATAAGTAACATTCGATAATAAACTTCTATAAAATGTATCAATTTCGTGGCAACAGAAATATACCTGCGAAAGTTACAGCGCGGAGAGACAGGGGTACATTTAGCCTGACAGACATACCAAAGTCGGAAGCTTATTTCAAATATGTTGGAAAATACTAAAAATATAACGAAGTATTCTATGTAAAATTCTATAGCAGTTTCATTCTGAATGGAGATTGACTATATTAACTTTATTGACTTTTTTTTTATTATTTATTTATTTTTTTTTTTTTTTTTTTTTTACAAAACCATTTTATTCTAGCTGATACTTTTACTATATTTTAATAAAATAAATAAAACAAAAAAATTATGATAATGTAGTTTTCTGAAATATATAAATAAACGAAAATCATTTAAAATGGTGTACAAAATTTCCCCTTTCATTCTTATCTAAAATCTTTTTACGCCTTTTAATATAAACAAAAGATGTTAAATATTTAAAAAAAAAATTCTGCATATTAAAATGTTAAAAAAATCTGGAAAACTTAATTAAAACCGTCATAAAATACTAAGGTTTATAAATCATATATTTAACCACAGAAGCCAAAAGGAAATGTCATTTTTGATGAATTTTACAATTAAAAAATTTTTTGGACTTTTCTGCATAATTCTTTTTTATAATATTTATTCAAGAATACGCAATAAATTTATAATGCGTAAACTAAAAGTTATGTCATTCATAAGTTAAATTAAGTGTGAAAAATATTCTAAATTGTGTGTTTACCAATCATTATCTATGAATATCAGTTGAATGTTGTTTGTAAATATGATAAACAACTTTTATGTTCTAGTGTAAAATCAAATATTTTTAAATGACAGTGAATGACAGTCACTGTTTGAAACGCCTAAACATAATAAAAATTGCTCTAAATGTTTATATTTAAAAAAAAAAATAAAAACATAAAACATTTTAAAGCACTCTTTTTTCAATAATAAAGAGTGGCCTGCATTAGTGTTAAAACAAGTAAAAAAACTATTTTTAAATTTCTGTTGAATTTTACAATTAATTTTTTTTTTTTTTTTTTACTTTTCTGCATAATTTTCTTTATAATATTTATCCCCGAATACACAATAAATTTATAATGCATAAAATAAAAGTTATGTCATTCAGAAGTTAAATGAACTGTGAAAAATATTTTAAAAGTTTACCAATCATTATCTATGAATATCAGTTGAATGTTGTTTGTAAATATGATAAACAACTTTTATGTTCTAATGTAAAATCAAATATTTTTAAAACACAGTGAATGACAGTGACTCTTTGAAACGCCTAAACATAATGAAAATTGCTTTAGAAGTTTATATTTTTTTAAAATAAAAATATAAAAACATTTTAAAGTACTTTTTTTCAATAATCAAAAAAGAGTGGACAGTATTAGTGTTAAAACAAGTACAAAAACTATTTTCAAATTTCTGCTTAATTTTCAGAACGAACTTTAATAGATTTAAGATTTCTTTTTTTGAGATAATGAGATTGATAAAATTTGAACACTATATATTAAAGAAGAAAATTGGATGCCGATGACAATTTTTCATATCAGTATGCAAAACAAATGACCCAGTTTTTAATAACGGTAAAGCTTTTAAAATTTAACGAATTATGAGGCAAATTGCGTTATTAGTTTCTATTTACTTTTAATCGCGATGCCTAAAAAATATGTGGAATAAAAAAGCAAAAATCTTATTTTTTATTTTCATTTTATATTTCATATGTCTAATTATGTGATGGACTAAAAAAGAGAAAACGAATATTTATTTTATATTTGGAAAAGCTTTTCTTCCAGTTTTTATAAAAAGAAAATGGTAACATTTCGATTAATTATTCGACATAATTATTTCGATTAAAGGTAATAAAAATTATCGACAAAAACCTCTGTCTGTAAAATGAACTAATTTTAAATGTACTCAAAGTGTTTGAAACACCTACTTAAAGTACTTTTAAAGGTATTTTTGTTTTCTAAATGTATAAAAAAAGTAAGTTTTATTTATGTTTTATAAAAATGTTGTTGAATATTGTTGAATTATTGTATTATAAAAATGTTGTTTGAATTATGTTTAATAAAAATGTTTAAAATGTTCCATTTTTGTTTTATAAAAATGTTAAAAATGTTCAATTTTTGTTTTATAAAATGTTAAAAATGTTTCATTTTTGTTTTATAAAAATATAAAACCCTTTATTTTTAATCTGATAAAAAATGACAATGATAATATTAGTGCAAATAATTTTAAACGATCCTTATGATTTATATGAACTTTCCAAAATATACTTTAATAGATTTAAGAAATTGCCCAGATAACAAAATTGATATATATTTTTAAAAGTTGTTATTAATGGACGAAATCTAAAAGCAATGAATTTTTTATATCTAAATGTAAAAGTAAATGACCCAGTTTTAAATCATGACAAAGCTTTTAAAATTTAATGAATTGTGATTTAATTCTTTTATTAATATTTGCTAACTTTTATGTGCCGTGCATTAGAAAAAAGAAATATATTATCTGAAAAAACAAAAATCTTCCACTTTTTTTTCCGATAACAATTTTCTATATCTAATTATGGGATCCACTAAAAAAAGAAAAGTAGATTTTTTATATATTTGGAAACTTTTTTTCACATTTATAAGGAATATTCTTTTTAGTTTTTATAAAATTGATTTTATTAGTTGCTTTAAAAGTAATTAAAATAATACAAATAGATTTTTATCTGTAAAATTATCTGATTATAATTGATGTTAAAATTTTTGAAACCCTTGAGCAAATTTTTAAATTTTCAAATTATCTTTGGACATTTACATTATTTTTATGAATCTATGAAACTTTCATGAAGTTCATTTCCCCTAAATCTATACAAAGTGCACATTTTATGTTAGTAGAATTAATTTAATCCGCTTTTTTTAAAAAAAAATTTGTTTTCCAAAATGTACCTTGATACATTTAAGAAATTTTTTGAGATAATGAGATAGATAAAATTTGAAAAGGACATATTGAAAAATCTAAATATATAGCAATGACGATTTCTGTATATCCCTGTAAACGAACGACAAATAAACTCAATATTTTATAATAGTAAACATAATGTAATAAACTTCAATGAGCTACACTAATTTCTTGGTAGAACAGATTTATTTACGAAAGTTAGAGCTCGGTTATACAGGATACAGTCAGGCTGACAGACAGACCAAAGTCGTAACCTTATTTCAAATAAACTAAAAAATTCTAAATATTCTACGTAAAATTCTATAGCAGTTTCATTCTGAATGAAATTTAATTGTATTAATTGAATTGATTTTTCTTTCTTGTTAGAAAATCCGTTTCTTTCTGCTGAATCTTGTTTTGTATTTCAAAAAATAAATAATATGCAAAATTTTATGAATTGTAATGCAGTTTTTAAAAGTATATAAATAAATAAAATTATCTAAAGTCGTCTGTAAAATTTTCCCTATCATCCTTATTTGCCATTTTTTGCACATTTTAATGCAAATAAATCACTGTAAAATATGTGAAATAAAAAGATTCTGTATTTTGAAATATAAAAAAAAAATGTCGAAAACCTATTAAAAATAAAAATATTAGATTTAATAAATCATTCATCAGCAAAAAGGAAATAATTATCATTTTCAATGAGTTTTACAATTTTACATTTTTTTAATGGACTCGATAATATGTTTTAAGATAAATATTTTTTCAGTACTATTTGCTTTATAATAATTTCTCCACAAATACGGTATAAATTTAAAATGCGTAAATTAAAAGTTATGTCATTCAGAGATTAAATTAAGTGTGAAAAATGATCTGAAAGTTTGCGAATCATTATCTATGACTTTCATTTGAATGTTTAAATGTTGCTTTTTAATATAAAAAACAACTTTTATGCTCTAATGTAGAATCAGCTATTTTGAAATGACAGTGAAAGTTTTTTTTTCCCTTTAACACTTAAACAAAATAAAAATCGCTTTAAAATTTAAAATTTTTCTGTTATAAAAATATAAAAACTTTCCTAAGTAATTTTTTAAATAACAAAATGTAGAGTGCACAGTGTTATTGTTGGTACAAGTAAAAAAAAATATTTTTTGTGAATTTTTAACTTTTTAGAAAGTATTTTAACAGATATAAGATATTGGTTGAGATAATGAGTAATAAAATTTGAACAGCATATATTAAAAAAGATAATTTGACAGCGATGCCATTTTTTCATATCTGTATGAAAAACAAATGACCCAGTTTTAAATAACGATAAGGCTTTTAAAATTTAATGAATTACGAGGTAATTTATCTTGTTAGTTCCTGTTTACTTTTAATCGCAATAGCTGAAAAAGTAATATGTAGAATAAAAAAGCAAAAATCTTGCTTTTTTTTAAATTCAAAATTTCATATATCTACTTTTGTGATAGGCTTACAAAGAAAACGGATACTTATTTTATATTTGCAAAAGCTTTTATTTCCATTTTATAAAAAAAGAAAATTATAAATGTTCTTTATAATTTGGATTGACAGGTAATAAAAATAACGCAAAAGCTTTTATTTAAGTTTTTATAAAAGTAAAATGACAAACGTTCTATATTATTTCGTTTAAAAGGTAAATAAATAACAAACAAAAACTACCGTTTGTAAAATAAATTAATTTTAAATGTACTCAAAGTGTTTGAAACACCTGAGCAGATTTTAAATATTAATAATAATAATAATAAAAACTTTTATAAAAATGTAAAAAAATGTAAGTTTATTTTTTCAATCTGGTAAAGGATGATAACGATAATATCAATGAAAATAATTTTTATTGATCCTTATCAATTATAGCTTTTCCAAAATATACTTTAACAGATTTAAGAAAATTACTCAGATAACAAAATTGATAAAATATTTAAAAGCAGAAATTAATGAAAAAAACTGAAAGCAATGCAAATTTTTGTATCTGTATGTTATAATAAATGGCCCAGTTTTAAATCATGACAAAGCTTTTAAAATTTAACGAATTATAATGTAACTTGTCTTGTTAGGTTTTGCTCACTTTCAGTTCCAGTGCATAAAAAAGACCATATACGTATGTAGTAAAAAAGCAAAAATCTTCCGTATTTCCATTTACAATTACTTATATTTAATTATGTAATTTAGTAAATTAGCACATTACATATATTTTTATACATTTGCAAGCTTTTTTCAGATTTTTATAAAATTTACTTATTAGTTCCTTTAAAAGTAATGAAAATGATGCACATAGGTTTTCAAATGTATAAGTATCTGATTATGACTGATATTCAATGTTTCTGAAACCACTAAGCAGATTTTTTAATTTTCAAATTCTATTTGGAAGTTTACATTATTTCTATAAATCTATAACAATTTTATGAGGTGGCTTTTTCCTAATCCATAACAAGTGCCCATTTTAATTTTAGCAGAAGTAATTTTAAATGCTTTTTATAAATTTTTATTTTCCAAAATGTGCTAAAATAAATAAAAAAAAAAAAAATTCAAGATGAGGAAATTGATAAAATTTTGAACAGGGCATAAAAAAAAAATCATACTTGTATTTTAAATTAAATGATCCAGTTTCATTTTATGGTAAAGCTTTTAAAATGCATCGAATAATGAGGTTGTTTGTCTTGTTAATTTTTGTTCACATTTGATCGCAATAAAGTAAACAATCTTGCACCTTTTTTTCCATTGTATTTTAAATGACAGAAAATTTTAAACTTATTTTATTAGTAGCATTAAAAACCAATAACAATATCAGAACTACAAATTTTTTCAGAAAAATCAACTCATTGTAAGGGTTGGGTTGGGTTGGGTTGATTACTGACGGCCAATTATCTACACTTGGGATATAGGCCCAGGGGGAGTGCCCTTCGTGGGGGTCTTTCTAAGGAAACCTAACCCTTATTTACGCATGGATAAATCCACGGCTGGAAGAAAACCACGAAAACTCCGAACGATTAGGCCGACGGGCGCGATTAGGATCGAACCCAGCACCTCCCGTCTACCAGCTTCGAGAGCAGAACCTCTCAGCCACTGGTGCAACTCATTGTAAGGAAACTCGGTACCCTCCTCTTTGCGAGGAATGGGTTGGGTTGATTATTGACGGCCAATTATCTACACTTTGAGATATAGGCCCGGGGGGAGTGCCCTTCGTGGGGGGTCTTTCTAAGGGAACCTAACCCGTATTTATGCATGGATAAATCCACGGCTCGAAGAAAACCACGAAAACTCCAAACGATTAGGCCGACGGGCGCGATTGGGATCGAACCCAGCACCTCCCGTCTACCAGCGTCGAGAGCAGAACCTCTCAGCCACTGGTGGGGCCTTTGCGAGGAATGAGTATCATTTTTTTTTTAATTTTTGCTTAAAATGTATCGGGTGCGCCATAAATTGATTAAAACTTTGAAAATTGGGAAAAATTAAAAAGGAAGAAATGATGCTAAAAAAAATGCGGTTTGCACGAATGGGTTTACAGGGACATCTGATTTAAAAAAAATAATAACTATAATAAAAAAGGTTTGGATAAAAAAAATACCGACAGGTGGCGATAGGAAATTTTGTACATCTAAGTATCTGAAAGATTGAAAAAAAAAAGCAAGATTTTTTTTTCTACAAAAATATGCGTTTAATTTTTGTAAGAAGAAATTTAGAAACTTTATTTTATTAGTACAAATAAAAACCAGTAAAAGTAGTAGAGAATCACTTTTGTCTGAAACGTCCACTAATTTTAAATGCCAGTTAATAAAGATTAAATGAAGTTTTAAAAAACGACTAAGCAGACATTTTAAAGACATAATAATAATAATAAACTTTAGGTTTGCAATTTTATAAAAATGCAAAAACATTTTGAAGTCTCTCTCTCACACACACAATAATAATAATAATAATAATAAAACTTCAATAAAGTGTGACAATGATAATGTTAGTATAAATTTTAGTAGTATTTTATCTATTTGAAATTTTGAAATTGTTTTTCAATACATATAAAAAAAAAAAATGCTGAGAATAGCTGAGATAAAATTTTGAATAGCTGATACTAATAAAGAAAAACTCATAAGAATAAAAATATTTCGTGGCTGTATATAATAATAAATGACTGTATTTTGAATAATGGCAAAGCTTTTAAAACTGAATGAATTATGAGGTAATTTGTCTTGTTATTTTTTTATCACTTTTGATCGCAGTGCATGAAGAAAAGAATATGTGAAATAATCCAAAATATATATTGCTTCTTTGCATTTAAATTTTCTTACACTTATCTATGGGACAGTTTAATAAATAAAACAAATAAGTAGATACTTTTTTCGACAAAAGCTTTTTTTCAGTTAAAAAATGCAAATTAATTATATTAGTGGAATTAAAGAGCAATAAATATAATGGAAAAATATTTTGATGCGAAAAACTAAATGATTTTAAGTGGCATTGAAAATTTGGAAACATCTAAACAGAATTTTACAAGACATAATAAAAACAGTTAGAGGTTTATATTTTTCTTTATAAGATGCGAACAAACATTTTGATGTCTTAAAAAACTCCAAGAAAGATTGACAATGACAATATTAGTACAAGTAATTTTAACAGATTTTTTTTTTCATTTGTTACTTTTTTACTCTTGAAAACGTATTTTAATAAATCTAAACAAAAGAACTGAGATAATGAGATTGTTAAAATTTTGAACAGCTGATAGATAATTAAAAAAATCATGGCAATGAGAATGTTTCATGTCTGTCTATTAAAATAAATGACTTAGTTTTAAATAATAGCAAAGCTTTTAAGAGTGAACGAGTTATGGAGTAATTTGTCTTGTTAGCTTCTGTTCATTTTTTAAATGCAATGTCTGAAAATAAAACGCATGCTACAAAAAGTAAAAATCCTGCATTTTTTACATTTAAGATTTCTTGTTTCTAATTATCTAAAACATTTTTAAAAAAACAGGCAGTTTTTGAATATATAGATATATATTTGCAAAAGTTTTTTTTCTTGGGTTTTAATAAAAAGGACTGTAAAATTAATTTATTAACTCGGTTAAGAAATGATAAAAATATAACACAAAAGATTTTTGAGTAGACTTTCGTTATATGCAATTAAGAACCTATATATTCAATTATTTAAAATTTTAATCAAATAATTGTATAAATTATAATTTATCAAGCTAACACTTTTATATGTTAAAACAATAGATATAGTTTAAAATCCATTGAAAAATATTAGAAAGCCTACGCAAAATAAATTTTATTAATAAACTGAATCCACTAATAAATGTAATTGTCTGATAACAGTTAAGATACTACACTTATAACAAGTAATATTAAAAAAAAAAATTAAGTCAATTCCTACTTATGTCAACAAAGAAAAATTGTATTTTAAATAATTTTTATTAAATAATTACAATTAATATAAATATGTATATACATATGACAGAATCACAATATTAAGTTGCAAAATAGAAAGCAAATTTCCTTGCAGTTTTCCATTTTCCTTTCTATATATGGTGTTGGGCTATTATTTTTGTTTGTTACTATTTAATCGCTTTCTATTTTTTTCGTTTCTAATTTATGAAGATGATGGTGGTCTATAATTTCTCATTCTATCCATCTCTTGTAATGCTTCATTATTGCAAGGAACCTTTCCAGTTAGTTTCGAGCAGTCCAGTTCTTCAATCAATAGTCCGTCTAATGATTTTACACGACTTAAGGCGACATATGCTTGACCTGCTGCGAAGAGTTTTCGTCCTAGATAGATTACTGCATAATCTACAGTGCTACCTTGCATCTTATGTACTGTTGATGCCCATGATAGTATAAATGGTAGCATCCTTCGTTCAGCAGTACCGTAGCTGCGTTTGGCGGGGAATTGCACTGATATTGGCTGGAATCTGTGAACACCATTATTGCCAAAGTTCACAGTGACTGATGGAATGTCTTGTTCATACATTTGCGCGCGGCGGAAATTAGGCCAATGAATATCGGTGATGAATCCAATCGCACTATTAACTAAACCTTTCTTCACATCAATATTTGATCTTAACATCACTTTAGCTCCGACGAATATCTCTAATTCTGCAGGAAGACCACCAGTTTTATTAATGTCAGTTGGTATTATTTTACTCATATCTAATGCTTCGATGTTACGTATGCGTGTAGCATCTACCAACTGGTCTTGCGCTTTGATTCTCGATATTGCAATTCCCTTTCTTCTGAAGTGTTGTAATACTGCATCATTATGTTTTGTTACTTGGTCGTTGGTCGGGTAGATACGTAGTGCCTTTTCAATTGAGAACTCACCATTCATATCATCATTGTTGCACACTTTATTCAATAGCACTCGCATATGTCTCTGTTCTATCTCTCCGACTCTTAATGCATTTAATACTTCAACAAATGTATTATGGTCTTGCTGTCGCATATTGTCTCGAAGCTCTACTAACGTGAACAGTTGCCATAGATGTATTGCTGGAGCCATGTACTGTGGTTGATTGAAGACTTGAGATCCTCTGATTGGTGGTAGTTGCATCAAATCACCAAATACTATCAAATTGATACCACCGAATAACACGTTGTATGTCTTCAATTGCTGCAGTCGATTTTCTATCATGCATAACATCTCATATGGCACCATTGATATTTCATCAATGAAGAGGAACTCGATATCTTTCCATTGTTCACGCATAACTTTCAGATAATTTCCAGTTAGCTTCTGCATTGGCGCTATTCTTCCATCTTTCTGAACTGGTAATCTCAATGTGATGTGTAATGTTTGTCCTCCTACCAGGCGAGCTGCGACACCCGTTAAAGCACACACCCTTACAACTGGCTTGCCTTTAGCATATAATTGATCTATTTGATTCCTTAGAAGCTTGAATAGGAATGTTTTGCCAGTTCCTGTGCCCCCTGTGATGAAGAGCCTCAAGCGATCTTGACTACCATTCAGTTGTTCTTGCACACAGCGTGTTATATTAACGAATATCTCTCGTTGTCCTATATTCATTGCTTGCTTTGCTCTTTCAAATTGCTCTTCATTCATTCGTTCTTCTTCGTGAATCTCCACAATATCATCATGATCTAATGGCTCAGGCTTTCGGTTCAGAAGTTCAAATGCATGTGCTCTATTAAGCGCCATTTTCAATTGTCGATCTCGTTCTCTATATATTTCCATAATTTTGCACTGCTCTCTTAACAGCTCTTCTCGTGCCTGAAAGGCTTCCCGTGCACTATCGAAGCCATCTAATAGTTCATCTTCGGAACGGTAAGGCACATATTGAAGGAGAAGGCTGTAATAGTAATTCTCTGGATCATTGGCGGCTATGATATATGGAACGGTTACACATGCTGGTCTACTTCTGACTGCCATTTTCGTATTATTTTGAAGTGCAATTGGATAGTATGGTTCAAAGAGCATTGCAAATGTCATCAAGTTCATTGTATTGAAATTGTATCCATGCACGTCACCCAATGGACGAATTTCATAGTGCTCAAATATGTTCGCAGCGAATCCTTCTGCTTGGCCAAATTTATTGAACTTGATCATTCTATACCGCGTTTCTGGCTTTCTTGTATTCAGGAATACACCTTTACGTGCACTTTCTCTTAAGTGGAGATGTCCCAATCGGAAGACGCATTCGCATGCGGAGACTTGCCGTTCCTTCAATATGCGCATGCAAATTCGGAAGAGTTGTCGAGATATGTTTGACTCTTCGCGTCTAATTTTTCTAATGGCTTGCGCTATGCTATTGGTGACACATTCTGGTTCTGACTTTGATATATACTTTGCAATGTAGTGAGAAATTGTTTCATTTGAACCGCACAGTTGAATATCCATGTTGGCTTGTGATAACTTTAACAATATTGGATTGTAATTATTGACATAACACTCTTCGCTGATGCGCTTTAGATTGCATACTCTTCCGCCATTTGTGATGAAATCTCTTGAATCAAGATCAACCATATGTGTTTGTGCACATGGATTTCGTGGATATCCAAATCGACATCTTGAATTTGGACCTTTCTTCCCGCAAGTATGGGAATGGCGATGTATTTGCACTTTTCTTACTAGATCATGTAATTCAGTATGTTGTACTGTCAATTCACATGAACAGACATGATCGATACGTTGTAGTCCTTCAGGTGTGTCTAATAACGGGTGATCTTTAATCCACACTACCATATGCAAATGAGGACTTCCGCGATTCTGGAATTCTATTCGCCACCAATAGTCCTCTACTTGACCACCGAACACTTCATCGTTATTCAACATAAATGTCACCAGCGCATTGACTCTAATTATGAAATGTCGGCTCACTACTACTGGATACATTTCCACCAAACGCTGTGTCGCATAGATATCCAACTCGTTAGGATCTTTGTTCGGTCGTCCATCTGCTATCAGTAGTGCTTTGCGCATGTCTAACCAATTGAGATCATTACAACTGAATGTTAAGAAGTAATGAGGTGGTCCCAGGCATCTTATTTGTCCAATAAGTTCATTATGTGCTGTCTTCCAGTAGGCGGCTGATCCTCTTAAGTTCTTTAGGTAGAGATGTATATCGTCCACCATTCCATGTTCGCCTACAATGTTTCGTCCACACGCTGTTATAGTTGATTTAACACGTAGGTACTCGAACATGGAGAGAGCATAAAAGAGGTAGTCATTTCGTTGAAATCGTGTGTCACTTCCCAGAATTCTGTATTGGAAGTAATCCAGTGGTGTTATTGGGACATCACGTTGCTCTCTTAATCCATTTTTGCGATATGGGAAGAGGAAATACCATGCATATTCTTCTGCCTTCAATTCGTGCGCCTCATTTACTATATTGTCTTTTGTTTTGCGTCTTATCTCATTGTCATTATCAGATATTTCAATCTCATCTTCAGCATTTGGCTTTGCGCAATCGATTGGAGCCATCACTGATGTTTGAATTAGCGGTACTGTTTCCGCTTGTGATGGTTCCAATCTTGAAATTTCTTGAATCGCTGCTTCTTGATCTATTCCATAATTACGAACGATGTTATCTTTCACATGGACATCTATATAGTTCACCGTGTAATGGAAATTTTTCAATCCTGTTGCTCTTTTGCATACTTGCAGAAGTTCATCAAATGTATCACATTCTATTACGCATGCTTTTCCGTTTGGTCCTCTTGCTTTACCACCTACAGCACTACATGAATGAGAGTCGGTGAAGTAGTATTTATCAGCATTACGTATAACTCCATATAAATATCATTCTGCCATTAATACACCAGCTTTATGATGATCAATATTGAACATTGTATTGAGACTACTTTCTAGTGTGTGTGCGAGTTCTTCATCATCACTAAGACTGCCACCATATGATGTATTATCATCATATTCCATTGAGAAGGAATTGTTATACATGATGAAATCATGCTTGATCATATTCATATGGAGTATTTCAAGATAACCGTCTTCTTCTACAGCAAGACCACCTCTACGCTCATTTTCTATTACGATTTGCTGATATATATCATCGCCTTCAATCATATTTTCACTGAGTGTAGTTGGTGTACATCTATTCGGTTCAAGAATCGAAGCTCTCACAATGTTTGCCAAGACCATTCCTAAACATTGCATGCCTGCGCTGCCTGATGTGAAAATTGTCTCATCTGCTTAATGCCATGGCGCCCGTATAATTCTTGATACATCATTGACATGCATGTAAACATTGTCTCGTTGATGAACTTCGATTTCACGTTCCTCTTGTTCTTGAACCGCTACTGCAGGTTGTACTCGAATATAATCTGATTCTTCCATGCGCGACTCTTGATCTATCACCACATCCTTGTAGAGTTCATTTTCTGCAACCAACCATTTAAGAGCCTTGTTCGCACGTGATCGATCAATCGAGAATTCTCTAGAAATGCTGAGATTCTCCAGGGTCTCTGTGACGACAACAACATCTAAATTGTTAGTTGGTATAGGCAGCAGGTTGGGAAGCTTTTCTGTGATTTCATGTAGGTCTTGTGCAAAGAGTACTGCTTGTGCACGGAATCCATATTGACCAAGTACTCCATCGAACTTGATGATTTTTATGAATGGTTTGATTTTCGCTAGTAGGCGTATTTCAACCTAAGTCAATTCTTGCAGCTCTCTTGGTATAGGGCCAGGATCCAAATTGTTCCAATATGCCTTTGGCGGCGAATGATCCTTATTGCTGTTGATGTGATTTTTACAGCGATGACATAGTAGAAGCATTGGCTTGTTTCTTAATTCATCCGGTAAATACGCCTTCGTTTCTGTCAAATAGCATTTTGCGACTTGATTGGGATAGCATCGCTTCGTACAGATTTCGCAAGTTCTGTCGCAGAATGTGTTGATGGCTCTTTTGAATGTAGCGATTTGTGCATTTACTCTTCTCAGTGCTTGTGAATGCAGAATACGTTCTCTTTCTTGGCGAACTTCGCGTTGTTCTTGAGTTTCATTTTCTATTGACAGTGCTTGTCTACGACGAAGATCTTGTAATCGTGTTTCGCGCTGCTCTTGCGTCTCATTTGCTATTGTTAGTGCTTGTCTACGACGTAGATCTTGTAATCGTAATTCACGTTGTTCTTGAGTTTCTTTTATTATTAATAATGCATGTTTTTGGCGATCAGCTAATAATCGAGTTTCGCGTTGCTCTTTAGATGCATCCTGTAATCTTTCATTTCGTTTATCTAAACGTAAGCGCTTTTTTGCTTCTGTTTAATTTGCAAGCTTTTCTTTTCGCTTTTGTTCTTTTTTCTCTAATCGTCGCTTGCGTTGTGTTGTAGTTTCTTTTCGTTTATTGTTTTTATTCATTTTCAATCCCACGTAACAGGAGCAAATATACTGTCGTATCTCATAGAGTTCATATGGCGGCGTCTTTATTCAAATAATGAAATGTTTACTGCGATGCTAAAATACATTTATAATTTCATGCCAACAGTTTAATGAGAGTTTTATTGTTACTCACGTATTATCCGGGCGAGGAGATGGATCGTCAAAAATGGTTGCTAAGTACTAATCTTGTTTGTCGTTGCCAATTATATTTTCAAACACAGTAATTTAACATTATCAAATAACATTCTTAAAAATGGTAATTAATATAAAATAAATAAAATGTAATATATGTTTATTAAATTCATAACATTGTTAAAAATAGTAAATAACAATATTTTAGTAAAATTAATGGAACTGATGCTTTACACTCACGCAAACATATAAACATAAGTTTGGCGACTTTTTGGTTGGGGCGATTTTCAAGACCGCGCCGAACGAATAACTTAATACAATGCCTAGGTTGCCATTAAAGGAAAAAATTCCCTAAATTTGGCGACTTTTTTCCTTTTTTTAACCGATTTTTTTTTTTTTTTTTTTTTTTTTTTTTGCGTGAGTGTAAAGCATCTTAGCCAAATTAATAAATGGTAAATAACATAATAAATCAGAAAGAATAATAAATAATATAAGAATGGCCCGGATAATACGTAAGTACTAAAAATAATATGAAACAGTATAAAAATAACATTAAAAAATAATCACGAATCAACAGTTACCATGCCAACAGTTTCATGTAATAGCGGTTCTTTCGAAGAGTGGAACCTAATGGAGTGTTTATTATGTACATTTATCTTCGAGTTTTGAATGCTCGTAGTTAGGTTATTTTTTGCGATAGTTAATTTTCTCGCGTATGGCTTGTTTTCTTACTAATTATTGTTTACCTGATGACGATAGACCGGACGGTGGCTAATGTTTCTTCAGATCTCGGAAATACTCTATTTTCCAGTGATCACTTCCTTAACAAATTTGGTATATTTATTTGAAAGAAAAATAATTTGAGCATTTGAATTTGAATTTTGCTTTTTAATCATAAATATATAAAATAAACCCGTGCAGCATTAATGTCCCACGTTATCTTTATTGAACAGTTTTTTATAATCATCGTTGCGGTGTTTTATTTTTTGTTGGCATCACTAATTTGAGGAAAATCTTTCATTTCATTTATAAAAGCAATGGGAGAAATATAAAAATTAAAATTAATTAATTAAATTTAATTAATGAATTAATATTTGAAAAAACTGTATTAACGTCAATTGTCATCCAGTACAAGTTTAAAAAAATTTATTTGAACTTGAATGGATGAATTAAAAATATTTTATTAACAATTGAAAATTCCAACAACATATATATAGAGAGAGTGTGAGCTAATAGTAAGAATTTAATAATTAAAAATGTTGGAAATCGTTAAATAAAATTACTAATTTTGAAGGGAAAATTGCGGCTTTTTCTCTAAAAACGTTTCTTTTTAACAAAATGTATTTGATAACAAGAGCTATATTGAAAAGAATGAATTTTTAAATGACATTAAAACTAATATGGTGCTGTAACGCAAATATAGTGCTGGATTTTGCTGTTATAGACAAGGATAATAATCTGACTAACCACATATTGGACGTTAGTTTTCATAAATTCACCATTTAAAAGGATGGCTAATGACGATAGCAATGTGTGATATGCTTAAAACGTTCTTAAAGCTCACCTGATATAACTTCCTTACCAGTCCACTACGAGAGGGAACGTGACTACCTCTGTAGATTTTTACACCCCTCGAGTTGTGGTAAAGCAAGTACGGGTTGGAACATCCCGATTAAGGCCTAGGGCCTAGTTTCCCTTCTGGTATTCCAGCTCAGAAGCTGTTGGAGGACGCCGACCCGTCTCCAAGTGTCTCGCGGTGACTCCCCGTGGTTTCACCGCGTGTCGCAACGACCTACGTCGTCTCACGTGGGTTCAAGGTTAGAGGGTCCTTATTGGTTCGGCTCTCTGACTGGTCAACGCGCCGCAGAGACACAAAGCTGCTGGCGCAATAAAAGTCTATCAGGACTTGGGTTCGGAGGTCGTCTACGCGCGGAGCTCCCCTTCATGAGCACCTGCGGCGCAGCTTACTTTTTTATACCTTCCTTACCAGGGCTTGACAAATGATGTCACCAGGTCACCACTGGCGACCATTTTTTTCTTTTCTTTTTTTCTTTTTTTTTGTACAAAAATTGACACAAGAACTGAGCACAAACCGCATTCTGTTAAAAATTATTGGTATTCAGTTGGTGGACCATTTGGGAGCCCCGTAATATAATTTTACATTATGTTTTAATATTTTTATTAATAAATATCATGTCAATTGACGTTTTTCTATCATGTTAGTAAAGTATTAAGAATCACAAACGTAATTGTGTGATTTTTATGCATTTTCGTAATTTTATGTATGAAATAGGAGTTATGAAATAAATAAAGAAGCAAATATTTTAAAACTTATTATTTAAATATAGAATAAATATTTAAAGAAAACATACATTGCAGCATATAAATACATTTGAAATACATTTCTTCAAGCTTCTGATATATTTTACAAAACTTCAGCTCCTTTCACTAACGTATCTTTTGCATTATGTTTAAACAACCGCTTATGTCAAACACAACCGTTTATGTCGTTTAACACCCCCAAGTACTACAGAACAACCACTTATATCGTTTAACAGCCACAGTTACTACAGAACAACTACTACAATTCGTTGAAAAAATGATCATTTTATGATAGTTATTTACAAAAGCATTGCTGTTATTTGATGGAGCATTTAAATAATGTATTGAGCGTTTTTCAATATTAAATGGTATTTTCTATTGAAAACTATTTTAAAATTTGCATTAAATATGAACAGATTATGCATTAAATTATGCATAGAATTATGCACAGAATTTGCATTAAATATGTGCAGATTTCACTTTATGAATGAACCAGAAATTAGTTCAATTTTAAATATTGAATAACTGTAGAACTATACCTACGAATTGCTATGTAGGCCTACTTGTGTGTCTTGATTTGTTTTCGATGTCAAAAATAGGTGGTAGTATTCAAAAGTTTAATGATTGTTTATATTACAATAATGAGACGCTCTTTAAACTTTATTTTATTATGTAGATTTAAAGAAATTGCAATTCCTTATCAAATATATGTGTATATATATTGTTTTCCTAAAGATAAATGGATGGTATTGTAACATTATTTATTTCTTTTTTCTTTCTAAACTGATTGTATAGAATTCAATATTTGGTATAAAAAAGGCATATTTATTATACTCTGCACACCCTAGAGCATGCATACTAAACTCGTTTACAACAGAGATCCACATTAAGCTTTTTACACAAAGCCACGGACTTACAAAAATATACTTTAAAAAAAAAGTAGACATATTTTTACCCTCGCACAGAATAAAATATGTGTATACGAAACACAGCGATGTTAAAGAAATATTCATGCAAAGTTATTCAAAGTTTATTTTACCTTACTTTAAAAACAAAGCATACATATAAAACTACAAAATTTTGTGGAATCTTCTAAATTGTATTTATTTAAAAAAAATGATTGTATATGTTATCATTAATCTTGATCTTCCACATTCTTATTATATTCTGCAAATTTGAAAGTAGCTCTCCACCTTTCGAGTTGTTATATATATATATATATATATATATATAACCAGAAAAATTTACTTAGTAAAACATGTCTTGTTTCATTTTTTCTCATTTATTTAATAATGTTTCTGCTTTTAATTGTATTTACTTGGCTAGGAAATAAACCGGAAAATTGGCAGCTGTGGAAAGGTGTAGTGCAAACGTGTGTTACCGACCATAGCTAAAATATTCATAATTCCACATTATACTGTAGGAAATCGGACGACTGATAAATAATTACAGAAATCTGTAAAACCTACATCCATATATATTTTTTTGCTATATAGAATCACGCAGTATTTCTATTAACTGCAATCGATGTTCACGCTGCTTGAAGTACAAAAATCTTTTGAATTTTTAATAGTTTTTAAATATTTAATTAGTATATTCCTAAAAATATTAACTCTGATGTATTTTGTAATAATGCCTGGCAACATATAAATTAGGTAAATTTTACTTTAGAAAATTGTTTTGTCAAATTAATAAATTAATTCTACTTGCAGCTGAAAATTAAATTTGAGTTAGATCAGTATATAGACAGATACTTTCGGATGTTTCATAGGTTCCGATATTTTCCGGATCATTGTGTCAATTTGACCTAGGTCAAATAAATATTTTTTTAACAGGTATTTTTTGTTAACAAGAACGAAAAAGTATGCATCACAGCATATATTACGAAATACTTTCCAACAGTATCGGAATATTGTTAAGCAATTTCATTTTTGTTCATAAAATGAAATAAGATATCTAAATAAACATTTAAAAAAACACAATAAAGTATAAATTCCTTTTAAGCAATTACTGACTATAGCCAGTAAAATGTGAGAATTATTTCGTGCAGCCCTGTATATTATCTACACAGCTGGTAATACACTAAAAATTAGTTAAGTTTTAAAATGCACATACAGCTGTCATTGTTCTGGTCAGCCCTGTAACCGAATTATTTCAAGTGTCTCTGTAAATAAAACGATAATTTCTACGTAATCAATAATTTCTGGAAAACATGCTGTATTGCACGTCAGTAATGTTCATCAATTACGTTGAAATTGTGTAACATCATTAAAATACGTTATAAACGATTTTTCGCCATAATTCATAAATTAATGCAGTTCTTTTGTGCGCCCTCTGTAAACAAATGATAGTTGCTACTTACTCTATACCCTATAGAAAGCATTTTGTTATCCACCCCAGCCATCTATATCAATTTCATTATGTTTTAAACAGTGTAACATCATTAAAATGTATTGAAAACTTTTTTCCATTGACAGTAATGTACTAATAGAATTCTTTTAAATGTCCCTGTAACGAACTATAATTGCTACTTATTCAATGCACTATACAAAGCATTTTGGCATCCATCTATGTAACGCATATCAATCCCATTATGTTTGGAATAGTGTAACATCATTAAAATCCACTGTAAACGTTTTTTTCCGATTGACCGAAATGTAACGGAATAATTTCGAGTGTCCCTGTTAACTAAGAACCAATGACACTCCATTTTCAATACCGAACATGATATAGTAAACCTCAAAAACATATATGAATTGCATAGAAAACCGGGCATATTTACGCGAGTTAAAAAACTGTCAGGCAGAAAGACGGCCAGATAGGCATACACTGTAAAAACTGACCAATGTTTCTTATTTTATGAAAATATGCTATAACCACGAACGAAAATATAATATAATCTTCTGAGTTATCCGAAATTTCAAATAGCATG
Source organism: Maratus michaelseni (assembly GCA_963931845.1). Lineage (NCBI taxonomy): Eukaryota > Metazoa > Arthropoda > Arachnida > Araneae > Salticidae > Maratus > Maratus michaelseni. The sequence continues at coordinate 342,981,784 of OZ007588.1, read as the reverse complement.
TTACATTGTCTTTTGAATCCCCAGAAACGAATACATTTTCAAAATTTAAAGAATAATTTATAAAAACAAATTATTTTTAGCTGCCCGAATTTTTCAGAAACGTTTCCGAAGGATTTTTATAGTGTATTAATTAGTGTCCTCAGGCTGGAATATCTGTTTCTCGAATGTTATCCATTCTCAAGTACACGTTTTCAGCCGCATAAGTTAATTTATACATGAAAGAGTAAAGGAATAATCTTAATTTTAATGTTATTGTTAACGCTGTTAATTTTGAATGTTTGTCTGTTAAACTTTTTTTTAGCATGAAAATGTTTATTTCAGAATTGATAGCATTAAAAAAACAGGTATTCCAGGCTGATGACACTAATTAATACACTATAAAATCCCTTCGGAAACGTTTCTGAAAAATTCGGGCAGCTAAAAATAATTTGTTTTTATAAATTATTCTTTACATTTTGAAAATGTATTCATTTCTGGGGATTCAAAAGACAATGTAACATGCTATTTGAAATTTCCGATAACTCAGAAGATTATATTATGTTTTCGTTCGTGGTTATAGCATATTTTCATAAAATAAGAAACATTGGTCATTTTTTACAGTGTACGGACGGACAAACATTCCGAATTCATAAACACTTTTCAACTATGTTGGAAAGTGTTAAAAATATATTAAATTAGTACCACAAAGGTGCAACAGACAATATATTAAATAATCTTTCTTGTTAGAATGTTACATTTTTCTGTCGATGACATCGGTAGGATACTTCGGAAGATATGGATATACTGGCAGCTGTAATCTCTAAGACAACGGTTTTTGTAGTTGTATTGGTGCAAAGCATATATTTTCCATGCTTGTTCGAACAGCTGAATTAAACACAGGTAAAATATCAAAGGCTTCACGGGCCAAACATATGATATTGGCGAGCCACGTGTTTGATATGCCTGCCCTAGAATCTATAATTTTTTCAGATAATATCTTTCATTAATAAAACAAAACAAAAATAAATAAAAGATATCTAATGTTAAAACTCTAAAATATTTACATTATGAAGTACTTATATACACATTTTTACCGAAAAGGAAGGTACATTTATTTGTTAATTATGCTTAAAATATTTTTTTTTATGCTCAATTTATAAATTTTGTAATCTAATAAATGTATTTTTAAAAAGAAATAAGAGCAATATATACATATATAAAGTAAGGCCTCTTGATAATATATCCATTTAAATTAAATTCTTAAAGCTAATTAAAGCGCGGATAAATTTATTTTTTGCTAAGCTGATAAACACTTTATCTTATTTACAAGTAGCAAGTTACATATTTTTCTTTGCTACAAGAAAGTTTTTCTTAGCGAAAAAATTTACTTTGTTACTTTATTTTTCGCAGTCTTTGGTGGAAAAACATTTTTTTTTCTAGGAAAAATTGTGCAGTTATTTTTTACTCTGTTTATTTTCAGGCATTCATTTTTTTTTTTTTTTTTCCGGAAGATAGTTCTATTTTTCTAGGGAAAAAAGTTCATCTTACGAAGAATTATTTTAGAACTTTATGTAACCTACAATCGTTCATTTTAGTGTAGATGAGGCAAGTTTTCGTAAATAAAAATATGTTAATTAAAATGGAGTTCTGTACTTTGAACCAGGAAATTAATATAATGTAAAACATATAAAGAGGAAGAGCTTTAAGTAAAATAAATTAGTTCTGAGAATGTGCCAAGCATTATAATATAGAAATATTTCATGTAAACTGTAAAAAAAAAAAAAAAAAAAAACGACAAATATACTTCTTAATTTAAGAAAATTTAAATACGAAATCCGCGTACCAAAATGTGCAATAACATGTTCCGATTTATCGACGATTCCGAAATGCGTTATTTACCTTTAGAAACCCCAGAAACCAATATATTTTTGAGATTTAAAGAATAATTTATGAAAACAAAGTTTCCTTTGCTGCCGATAATATACGACTAATTATATGATTAATTTGTATAGTGAATTAATCAGGTTTCTCAAACCGGAATATTGGTTTTGGGGATGCTATCAATTCTCAATTAAGCATTTTCAGCTATGCGTAATTGAATTTCTACATGCAAGTGTAACAAAATATTATTAATTTTAATATCAATGTTAATGCTTTTAATTTATTATGCATTCTGCAAAATATAGTTCTTGAGCAAGAAAATGTTTACTTGATAATGGATAGCTTGAGATATTATTTGAGGATTACTTGAGAATCTGTAATGAATTGATATTGTTTGCTATTTACATAAAATAGCACTCCATTATTTTTTATTTTATTATTATTATTTTTTTATAATGACAACGGTACCAAGATTTTTCCCATTTGTGGAAAGTGCAAGACTGCGCCATCCACCCCTGACCATCTCCTATCCTGTTTGGACTTGACTAGAAGTGACTTTTTGGAGTGTCCTTTCATCGTTTTGGACTTCCTCCTAATTTTTGGGCTCATGGACTAGGTCTAGCCTATTGGCTAGATCATTTAGGATTAGAAACAACAACAACAACAATAACACCAATTTTTTATAAAGTTTATATCGTGCAATCGAAGTGAACAATCAAACAACGGGATATTGTTATCATCGAATAACCTTTTGGTAGCAGCTTGATTCATGGCACGATAAATTGTGTTGTAGAAAAATGAATATTTTAACTCTAAAAAGTAATCATACTCCAAAATTTGTGTTTCTAAAATACGTATGTAGGGGAGACCCTTGTACCTGGGATACTTTTTGTTTAACAGATAAAAACGGAAGTGATAATAACTTTTAAACTGTTAAATTAATATGTTTGCATGCATATAGTATTTAAATCATATTGAAAGTATCGTACAAACTTAAAATGGGAAATCATACGAAAACATCTTTCTATACTCAAATACACATTAGGGTTTTCGACTTTGTTTCTTTAGGGGGATGTCATTTTTTATTTTTACTGGCACTGATGAAGTGAGTCCAAGGTACTCACGAAACGTACGTCTGTTCATTGTGCTACAGTTTGGTATTGTGTGTTTAAAAGTTGGTCTTTAAAGTATACTGAACAAAATAATTCGCACAGTTTAACGCACATTGACAGCGATTCCTGAACATATATTTTTACCGAGTTATGTGTTTTTTAAATTGCATAATTATATATTTCATTTCATCGTATGAAAAAATTAAATATTCTGTTATACTCTGTTAGTGTTGGGAAGTATTTCATAATCTATGCCTGATGCATGATGTTTTTTTTTCTTTTTGCTTATGTAAAGAGAGGATTTGCCCTTCCAAAATGCTTGTTGCAAAAACATCTTGTTTCTTAACATTCGAAATGATGCAGTAGTCATTAAAAGACTGCCGGTGGACAATCTATAGAACTTGATACATTTGTTGAATCTATCCGTATAAACTGCTCCAAACGTTTTTATTCGACATTGAGTTTTGATACTCTGGCTTATTACAAGATCCTTGGATTAAACCAGGTGATGTAAGAAAATATTTGATGTTCTGCACGTGCAAACAATACAGAAATATGTATATGTATTCCTCATGTGCATGTATTTATGTAGATGATTAATAATTAACACATTCATTATTATTATTTAAAACATGCACATTATGAACATCTAAAAATTCATTAATCATGTACTTAAATTTATGCAGCAAATGGCTCACTTCATCCACCTTTTGTTGTCTTAAAGTAAAATAAATTTATTTTCTTTGTAAATAGTGTACCTAGCAAAATAATTATAATGTCAATCTTAGCTTTCTTTTAAACAATCAACAACTATTCACTACTATTTAGTCAAGAACAACGGTGCCTATGGAAGACTCAATCAGAGTGTTTTGACCGCCTCTTCTAAATAAAATCCTAACTACGTCCATCATTTTGACGGGAGGAAGAAAGAAAATACTTTTCCGCAAACAGTTGTTTGAACATATTTATAATGTTTTTATCAGATGAAAAAAAAATCTTTTAATTAAGAAAAACAAAGTTTTCTATCATCATTTGTCAGTGCGGAAGAATTATTCAGTATGGAAAGAAGTTAAAGAAAAAAAATGAGTATAAAAGATTTATTTTTCCTCCCTCTTCGATGGAGTCATTTTTTTTCTTTTTTTTTTCGAAGATGTTTTGATTGTTTTAAGGCAAGTTATATCTATATACTTTTTTTTTTAAATCTTGAAGTTTTTTTATTATTATTTTACTTTATTTTATTTTATTTTTCTGCACTTTTGCATATTTGCACTCTTTAAACAATCAAAAAATTCGTGGTAAAGCAGTTTTTTCAAAATTCGTATTGGTTCAAAAAATATTCGACTTTTAGTGTTGCTTTGAACCGGCTCATTTTTACCCTATTGTGTGCGGCGCGCGGAGGTAGAAACAAAAGAATTGAGTAATAGGAAGTCCAGGAGGATTCATTATATGGACCTTGTACAGATGAATTTATGTAAGTGGAAAATTGTCACTATTATCTATGTTTAAAAACGTTGTAAAAATTTAAACCTATTTTTCTCGAAACTGTTTTACAAGTTGGTACCAGGTAGAACTCGAGATTGGATCGACCAATTAGGTTAAAATTTTCATGCTTTTCTAGTTTATATTATTTTGTAGTTCCTCACGGACGCGTTTTTCAATATTCGAATTTAAATATTCTTTTGCGCGATTGAAATCCGAAAAGTTTTGTCTAAAATCGGCAACTTAAAATTCGAATGGCTGCCATTTTCTTCAGGATCGAAAAATTGATTAACCCATCTGAGAAAAACTACAAAATATGGCAAATTTTAAGAGGTTTTTTTTTTTCTTTTTTACAGATAAGCAGATTCCGCGATTCATTTGGTACCGTGGAACGCTTTATTTTTTATACACCTCGGTATCAAAAGCCACCAGAGGACCATTTTCCAACTAATTTCCAAATAAAAAATTGTTTTTAAAACTCCAAGATATGCTCTTTCATTTGCGAAAATCATGTTATTCTTTCTGTATAATTGCGCTAAAAAATCGAAAAAATTGGATACATTTTAAGCATTTTTTAAAAGTTATAACATGTTTTAATTCTAATTTAGGATTTATATTTACTGTCTGCCTGATGCATTTTTCTTTAAAGATTGTTAAATGTGCTATGCAAGATTAGAAACATAGGTTTATTTCGAATATTTTCATTTATTTCACTAGATTGATTTTTTTTTCAAAGTAACGCGCTCAAAACATAATTGTAGTTTGTACATATGCTAATTTTTGAAATACAACGCAAATCACATGCAAAATCTAGTGCTTCATATAGTGGGCATTCCAGATGAAATCAGGCAGTAAAAATTCAATAGTTAACCCACTATCACAGATTTCGATGAAACTCAGTGTGTTTGTTTTTACTATTAAAATCCAATCAGCAGTGAAATTGTTTGCTCCTAGGTAAATTAGTTTTTGAGAAAAAAAATTATCAAGATTTTGAAGAATTGCCGTGAGTTGACATTCTTGACTGTTCCATTTTCAAAGATAGTGCGTCATAAATAAGTTCATATTTCAATATCTAATAAACAAATCATCTCCAAATAATGTATGCATGATAAATTGGGTACATAGATTTGAAAACAAAAATACTGTTATGGTCAAAACATTTTAAGTCTGTTTAAAAAGTATTTAATCTTTGAAATTAAGATTTTTTTTTTTGAAAAATAATGAATAAACAAAAAATGCATTATCAACTAAAGGCGTAAGTGCTTTTAAATTTATTTTTGATACAAAATGTACATAAAAGTATCCTTTTAACGGGTTATGAAATAAAAATTGTGGGAATTTGGATGTTTTTATGATGTTGTTATATAAATGATGTTTTTTAAATATTATTTTTAAAGTTTAGACTTATTCAATGTATATTCCCTGGAAATATTTTTTTATTTATACATTTATTTCATATTTTAAATACAGCTGAAAATATCAATAAATTAGAAATTCAAATATGTGTGATGTTTTTTAATAAAATCAGGCATGCATTCTGGCGGGAGAGGTTCGCTTATCCGCTCCTTGAATAAGAAGAAAACAAGTGGGTAAGTGTGATCCAAGTTCGCACAAAGGGTTTCGTTTAATATTCCTTTCAAAACACTTTATCCTTTCTTTAAAAAATCCAAATAAATTTCATTTTCTAAAAAAAAAAACTGTCTATTTTTCTCGGTTTTTCGAATATCTGAACCGGCCCGATAGCGGGTGAAGCCCACTATTATATTCTGTCATAATAATATCTGTCATGTGGACTAAATGCGATATTTAAAAAAAAATAATTTCAAAATTAAACATGTTGTACACCTTCAAAATGTTAAAATATGCGAATATTTCCATAATCGGGTTTTTATCATGATTCAATACGTTCCTCAAACTCATATATTTACTATTCTCTATTACTCATATTCATACTCGCTTTGTATTATACTGAAACATTTGAAAAATCCGTTAAACTTGCGATATGACGTCAGATTTTCTTTTTAATTCTCTAATGACGTGTAATTAATCTGCTTTGTGTACATGCACACATACTCATACTCCTTGTATTATTGAGAAATCTTTCTGTTTTATTACCACTATGACGTCAATCTTTTTTATTTCATATTAATCTTTTTTTTCAATTGGTGAAACTTTTTATTTCATTTTTATTTTTCACGTGGAAATCGTCTGATAGAAAATTAATAATTATTGTAGATAGAATTTCATCATGGATTTTTAATTTTTGGCATCTGCTATAAGGGAAAATGTTCAAATTTAATAAGAAAAGGCTGTTAGAATTTTGGTTTTTTATCTCTATTTATTAAAATAACACGAATTTTTCAAATTTTAATATTTTCAGCTCTTCGCAGCTGATATTCTGATTTATACACAAAGTTTCAACTCTGTAAGTTACACAGTTTTTGAGAATGGCTCTGTGACAGACAGACAACGGAGCGGGAGCAATAGGGTTTCGTGAGATGAACGAAACCCTAAAAACATTGCTTTTCGCGGTCAAGAAATCTTCAAAATGACACTCTTGAGTAAAACTAATTCTTAAACAGTATTGATCAATATTTTGAGTTTTTGATACAGAAAAAAATGCAAATTATATTTTTTTAACAATGTTTTGAGATGTCGAAATTAACAAATATGAAAACTGTGAAAATCTATTAAGTTTAAAACATTTAAATGCCTATATCTCAAAACTATTTAACTTAGAAAGCTGTAGTTTGTCATCTTATTCCATTTTTTCATGATCTTTAATTTGATATAATTCACAACACTATTGCTGAAAGAAGTACTTTTTATTTACCCCACCCCACCTCACAAAAAATATTAAAAAACAAACGCATTTATTTATTTATATATTTTAAATGTGAATAAATAAATAAATATTGTTTATATACTAAAAGAGAAGATAAGTGCAAAATTTTATGATAGTATGCAAATAAGATCTAAAAAAAAAAAAAAAAAAAAAGTTGTCCAAAAGAGTGCTGTGAAAAATTCTCATCCGCATATTAATTATTACTAAATTAACTATAATAATGATAATATAATAATTATTATTACTGATAATTTTATTAATTATAATTATTATTAATTAACTATATCACCCGCATTATAATATTGACATTAGTCTATATTATGTTGTATTATATCGTCAGACTAGTATTACAGATATATGTTTTCTTAATATATTTTTTAAATTAAAGAAATGTTTAATTATAGTATTTAGCTACTCGCCCAAAATTTTGAAGTTATTTATCTTAATTTTAAAGAGTGAAAAAGGTATAAATCATTACATCTTACTGAAGTACAAGTGAAAGTTTAACTAAGACATGCCTATGTCAATAGCAACAAGGTTGGTTTTATAACGAAGCTCAGTAAGTCACATTCATGCGGCAGATGATTTTATACTTGTTGATATTTTGATTTTGGTAGCAGATGGTCATGAATCTATCAGTTTTGTTAACCCTTTGATTAAGAGACAAAGATGACAACTAACTTTATGTTTAATCGTACAACAATTTATAGAGATTTTTCTTTGTAGTAGATTTCTCTTGAAAATACCCTAGTATAAGTGTATGACAGAGATTAGTTTTTACAAACTGGTACAAGTAAAATAAAAATTAGTCGACTGAGATGTATATATCCCAGTATGTAGTCAAAGGGTTAAAGGTGTCATAGCAGTTAATATAGTAAACTCAATGCAATGTTTGTGATTTCTGCTGATTAAATGAACAACACATGTATAAAATAATAACAACTAATAAAAAGCTGCTTCACCAAGAAGCAAGACAATTAATGGTGATTTTATCTTAATATTAGCAACAAGCACATCCTGTTTCATTGAAATGTGTGATGGCGTGTTACATGGCGTGGGTGTTCTGACATGGAATTACTCTGGGTGATTGGATCTGGAATGTCATATAAAATATTTTTTAATGTAAAATACTACTAAAAATACCCAGCATCTCAGTATTTTTATTTCATAATCTATTAAAGGATACTTTTACGTTCCTTTTGCATCAAAAATAAATTGAATAGCACCTCCACTTTTGGTTGATAATGTATTTTTTGTTAATTCACTATTTTTCATAAACAATTCTTGGTTTTAAAGATTAAATTTTTTTTAACACACTTAAAATGTTTTAGACATAACAGTAATTTTTTCATAATATATGTACCCTATTTATCATGCATAAATTATTTGAAGATGATTTGTTGATTAGATATTGAAATATGAATTTACTTATGACGCACTACCTTTGAAAATCGAATAGTCAAAAATGTCAACCCATAGGAAAATTTCCAAAATTTTGATAATTTTTTTCTCAAAAACTAATTTACATAGGAGCAAAAAACTTTATTGGTGAATATATCTTAATAATACGGACAAACACACAGAGTTTCATTGAAATCTTTGATGGTGGGTTAACAACCTGCTTGAACTGACATGAAATGATACATAGAAAAAATCAAATTGATTTAATTGAAATACATTAAATTTCGCTAAAATCTGATATTTTTAACACATTAAAAAAGAAATCTTAAATTAATCACACAGGTCGCAAGTATGCATCCTAAATTAGATTAAAACAGTCCAAACATCTTAGAAAAAAGAAGATTTTTTTTTTTTTACCTTATCGGGGAGGGCAGGGGCAGAAAAGTTACTTTATACCTCAATATTGCTTATGTAACCAACTTCTTTATCAAAATGAGTTGGTCAATATGAACAAAATATTTTTTATAAATAAAATCCATAATAAAAAAACTTTATTAATTACACGATAAGTTTTGATTTTTAATTTGATTGGTTTCAAGTATCTGTTATTAAACTGTTTGTTATTTATTTTATTTATACCCTCTGACTAATTATATGGAAAGTCGTCCACACTCTATTGATGCTTTTTTCATGGTTAATTTCTACGCATAAATTTGGTATTCCTTGCGACGCAAGGTTTCGCAAAATGTTATTTCTTGACATATGTCTTGCATTTTATTAATTAGACAATAACCTATCATTGTATATGTATTTGTTGTATAAAAAAACAAAATTACAAATTATTTAAAAGCTGCCTTAGGGGATATCTTACATATAAAAACATACAGATGTAAAAAAGTTTTCTACGTACAAATAACTTCATACATATTTACTCTCTTCTGTCTTTTCAAGAAGAAAGTATTGTATTCATGAAATATTTCAACTCCTTCTTTTGACGGATTTATACGTTTTAGAAGTTCCTGAACACGATTTGACTGTTTCTAGAAAATATTTGTCCGTGAGTCTGTATATGTCACTAATTTTGAAGGCGCTCTACCTCAAGAACTAATGCACGGGATTTAATAAAACTTCAGATTCAGTTAAACCTTGAAATAAATTAGTGCTGAGGGATTAAGTTTTGGTGTAAATCGCCCATTTCGTGTTGCTGCTATGCTGCATTTTTCACGATTTTTCTTACAGCTATATATCAAGAACTTATGTACGGAATTTCACTAAACATCATATTCTGTTAGACCTTGACTTAAATAGGTTAGACCTTGACTTAAATAGGACCTTATTAGGTTTGGATGTATTCCGCCCAACAGGTGTCGCTGCTATGCTATGTTTTTCACGTTTTGTGCGATAGCTATCTCTCAAGAACGAATAGATTGTCACTTAATTTTGGTTGCAGACGATTTGATTGATACAGAAGAAAACGTTGCCACATTATACCATTTTATATGTATTTAAAAATATATGTTAAAATCTTTCGAAGATGTCAAAATATTGCAAAACCTGTCATACAATTATTTTGTTAAATACAAAATATATACATCAGTGTTCTTAGAAACTGTCAAAATAATGTCAGCACTTAAAATATTTCTTTTTCCTTATGTTAGTGTAGTGTTATTTTATAAGTATGTGTATAAACAAACCGGTAAAAACATTTTATAAGAAAATCTATCGAAGGATAAAATATAAATTATGACTTATTCTCACGTAAATCGCTTTTCCTGTTCAAATATTTGAAGCGAGCAGAATACGTGCATAAATTTATTAGTATTTTATTACAGACGTATATCCATATTATTTTGAAAAAGTGGATAAAATCTCTTAGAAAAGAAGTATTTTTTTATATATATTTTGCATTATATTAACTCATTTATTAAAGACACAGTCATCAATATCTTATCGATGGATAAATATTTATTTTATCCTAAAGCAAAACAAAACAATAACACTATGAGTTATTTAAAAACTGCCAAAGAAGGTATCTTCTGCACAAAATAAGCAAACAGATATAAAAACGATTTTCTACCTTCAGGTAATTTCATACATTTTGTTTTATTTTTTTCCCTCTGAAATATGGTTATTGTTCGATGAAACTTTTCACATTTCTTTTGATTTATATTGCATCCTGTAAGCTATTTAAAAAATAAATTTCTGCGGGAGACTTCACGCGTTACGAAACTCGGAATCCAGGAAGTAACATTTGTTTTCATTCAAAATTATATTCCAGCAGTCTTAAAGGATGAATATGTATTTTTAAATTTTCTATTCGGGATTTTTAGAGATTTTGTAGTTTTTTTCTTAACACGTATTGTAGATTTTATCACACGTATTTATTTATTTATTTTTTGCTCATATGCATTTTTAAATATTACAATAATGATTTGAATGCATCTATTGAAAACTGTAGCATGACGTCAAAAGCGATAAAAGCACTAGAATTAATTCATCGTTAAATGAAAAACGTTTGAAATACTATTGTAAACTAATGAAAGATGTTATGAAACGTGGTGATGTTTGTGCGTCTTCTTTGTCCTTATAGTAATACAGCAGGAACATATTAACTCATTTAATAAAGAACACACTATGTATATTTTATCTTAAAACAAAAGCAAAAAAACTATGAGTTATTTAAAAACTGCCAACGCAACAGATATCAAAACGGTTTTTACCTGAAGGTAATTTCATACATTTTGCTTTATTTATTCTTCTGAAATATGATTATTGTTTGATGAAACTTTCCACATTTCTCTTGATTTATATTGTATACTGTAAGCTATTTAAAAAATAAATTTCTTCGGGAACGTTTGCGCGTTAGGAAACTCGGAATCCAGGAAGTAACATTTGTTTTCATTCAAAATTATACCTCAGAAGTCATAAAGGATGAATATATATTTTTAAATTTTCTCTTCGGGATTTTTAGAGATATTGTAGTGCTTTCTTAATACTTATTACAGATTTTATTACACTCGTATATATATTTTTAAATTTCTTGTTCATATGTATTTTAAATATTTCAATTCTATGTAAATTTTGTCAAGCATGATGGGTTAAAAAATATATAAGGTTAAAGTAAACTCCCCCATCATCATTTCTGAAATAAAAATAAAAATACTTTTAAAAAAATCTAACATTTTTCTTACTTAAAAGTAGATGTACGTCAGATTAAAGATTCATATTTTATAAAAGAAAATTCGCGCTCTTCATATAACGTTGCATTCGCACGTAAAAATCATATATTAAAGATAAAATTAATGGATTGTTATAAAAAATAATAAAGTTTTGTAGAATTTCATTTTTAAGATTTGGCGGTAGGAAAGAAAAGAAGCAGTGTTATATTACTGCAAATATCATTTTACATAGATATTTAATTTATCTACGATTTACTAAATTGTTTAAATTAATTAATTAATTTAATTTAATTTTTCTCAAAATGAATTAAAATCTATTAATTGATAATTAAGTTATGAAAATGTGAGAATATTGTATTGCATCGGGAACACATAACTGTACGTAAATTCTAGAAATCTAGAACATCAGGAAGTAAATTAAAAGTGAATTACAAACTTCCATCTTTATATACATACACGTCAAGTTAAATATTAAACTGTTAAAAATGCAATAAGTATTTTCGCTTATTTAGTCATGTTTGAATGCAAATTTTAATAAAAGTTTGATACTAAGTCTTTTCTTCGATAATCAACATACTTTGAGTTCTTCTATGAGGGAATCATCTTCAAAGTATAGTATGATTGTTGATGATTGTTGATGATATAATTTATGTTTGAAAGGTGTACAGCTGGATGATGAAGGACAATATCAGTGTCAGATAAAATGAAATCTGGATTTTTAAAATAATCTTAATAGTTAAAACTTTTATCAACTTGCAATGGAAACTGCAATGTACACGTTAAAAGTGTTAAAGAAATTGGAGTTAATTCTTCGTTAAATGAAAAAAAGTTGAAATACCATTGTAAACTAATGTACGATGTCATAAGGCGTGGTGATGTTTGTACGTCGTTTAGCTTTTTCCTTCAAGTATTTCTGCCGGAAACGAAATACAAGAAAACTGAAATGTCACAAAATATATAAGACAATAATAGTAATTCAAAAAGTATAAATAGTAACACGAAGTGGTTTTCACGTAAATACACAGAATGATGAAAAATGTGTAATACACATTATTGTATGTTAATAAATGTATTGGTTAAAGGAAAAAATAATTGTAGATTATTTTACATAATTTTTAATATTAATATTGCGTTATCATAAAGTTTATTTCATTATTACATCATTTATTATAGGTTTCGATCCTGATATTCCTGGATATCCTCGGTATAGTATGATTGTTGATGAGAGACGAGCTGTTTATAATTTACGTTTGAAAGGAGTACAGCTGGATGATGAAGGAGAATATCAGTGTCAGGTAAAATTAAATCTGCATTTTTAAAATAATCTCAATAGTTAAAAATTTTATCTACTTACTTTAGATATCAACAAAAGATTTGAAATTTGTGCTTCTTTTTTTTTCACACATAGAAAAAGTGTGAATAATATTGTGAATAACACAGGTCTACAATGAAAAATTTCTTTTGATAATTTTAGCTGTGCTATGCTCAAAGAAGTTGCTGATAGTTGCTGCAATGTTTGGTGCTGAATTTTAAAATCATACTAAAAATAGTGCACCATGCATTATTTTTGCACAAACTCAATTTTTATGATATGTAAGCGATGTTACACCTAACACAGAACTGTTACAACACCTAATTTAAATTAAATAGAAAAACATGCTTTTTTCCTCAAAACTTTTTGTTATTTCCTAAATGTAAATGTATGTAATTTTATATATTTAATTATAAAAAATTATTTCACCTATTTTTGATTGAAACTTGGAAATCAGAAAAGAAAACTGTCTGCTTACAAAGTTTGTTATGTTCATGTATAGGTAAAAATGATGTTGTCCATATCCTCTTTAATAAAAAGCTATTCGTTGCTGACGAATGGGATTTTTGCTAATCGTTGCTACAGATTAATCTCGAAAAAGGAAGCATTTGAAGTTACTGAAAAATTAATACCTCGAAATGTATTTATCAGAAAATTGTTAGACAAATGCGTTAGAAAGGTAAAAAATTGTATTTTTCTTGATATAAATTTCAAATCAAATGTGATTATGCCGTTTTTCAAATATTTAATTTAAAAAATTACCAAATTTCACAATGGAGTATCATAACGAGCCCTTCAAAAGATAATGATATACTGGCTAATAGCACGAGACAAATTATAGTAGCTTTATTATTCTGTTAAAATATATAACTGAATTATGTCACGAGTGCATGATTTTTATTCAATTCTCGACAAATACTACATGCGCCATTTCTTTTTAGCGTATATATATATATATATATATATATATATATATATATATATTAAATGTAAAAAATCTGTTAGAATTTTAAATAAAAAAATAGTTTCCAGCGACGTTCTGTAACCCGGGAAGCCCGGGTTCGATTCCCTAAGTGTAAAAATAAGCATTCAAACCCTCTTTCACAAGACATATTTGAAGACTCAATTGATTCCGATTCAGATATCGATGGTACCGGTGACTTTCAGTATAATATAGACAAGGATGCCTCTTAAGTATTCAATCAATCTAAACACTGAGAAAAATGACATTTCCAAATCTGAGTAAATCGATGTTTTCATTTTGTTATGAAAATTTTTGTTTCAAATACGACGACCCAATGCTTTCAAATCTGAAATGCCAGAAATATTCAGCATATTGAACCCAACAGGCTCAAACCTGAACACATAGAGGTCAGTTCATACTCATTTTGGAAACATCGGACATACTCAAAAATGATTAGAATTAGTTCAAACTCATTTTTGAAAGATTGAAATACTCAAAACAGAGCACATAGAGTTCAATTCATATTCATTTTTGAAACATGTACATACTCAAAAATGTTTAGGGTCAGTTCATACTCATTTTTGAAACATGGATATACTCAAAAATGTGCATATAGAAGTCAGTTAATACTCATTTTTGAAACATGGACATACTTAAATATGAGCACATGATGTTTTATTCTTGAGTGTGTGCATGTTTTCAGAAATGAGTATATACATGTTTCAAACTTGAGTAAATTTGTTTCGGAGCCATTTTGACTATGCGACATACTCAGATTTGACTATTTTTTGCCCAGTTTCGAAAATGTCATTTTTAGAGTAAACATTCTGGTTTAATTAGATATTTGGGGACACCTAAGTGATCTGCTGAAATTTTACGTTACATTCTATAAAATAACAAGCTGGAAATTGTACGTCAAACGTGACAAATGAGGTGCGTTCGTACTGTAGCTAACTATATAAATATTTAGATCTTGATGATTTTTAATTCTGTGAAATGAATGATATCGTCTGCAGATTAATTTCTGTCATAAAATAAGTGTCTCGGTCGCTTGACGATTAAAATTCGGAAGCTCCTATAACAAAAAAGCACCGATTAAAAAAAAAATTCAAATTTCTTAATAAATATTTTTATTAATATCTCCTAAAGTTTTGATTCGATTTTAATAAAATTTGAAATGTCTCGACAAAATTCTGCAATGATAATATATCTTAAATTTCAAACCATTCGGTTGGGTAGTTTTTGCGTTGTTATATGCGGGCGGACGGACAGACAGACGGACGAACCAAGCGACGACAATAGGTGCTACGTATTTATATAATTACGAACGCACCTAAAAAACTTAGTACAGGACTGTCAGCATTCGTAAAGGTTTCTATTTTTGCTACCGCGATTTTCTGCAACAGAAAATCTATCATAAAGATTACTGTTTTGAAATATTGGAAAGAAAGATAAAAAAAAATTACGTAAGCTATGAGCCCTGTTATTCGCTCCTAAAATATCTACTATAGTTATACATAACCAGAGAAAATGAGTTTATATCTCACATATTACATGATAATAATAGACTGATGTGAAGTTTGGTGTTAAATATAATGTCCAAGAATAGTGAAATTTTATTAAACATGCTAAAATAAGTCTTAAAACTTTTTTTTTAAAGTTGAAAATTGTACGTCAAACGTGACAAATGAGGTGCGTTCGTACTAAAACTAGTTTTATAAATATTCAAATCTTGGTGATCTTTATTTCAGTGAAATGAATTATATTGTCTGTTATTATGATATAATTAATTTCGATAACATAATAAATACATTTTAAGCTAACTGAAGTATTAACTCCATTAGACATTTATGCTTCATGTCCGTTTGCTTGTCAGTTGCAACACGTTCGCTAATGCAGGGATTTTAAAATCAATTATTACAAAGATCATGCTGATCCAATGAGAATTTTGGTTCAGGGTTTGTACTGATCCCGGCTACAATTTTTCCCCAGTTTTCGGTGAATTGAGCATGTTTTTCTCTTATTACGTATGCCACGCTTACAGGCGCTAACTTTTTCCGCAGTTTTTGGTGAATTAAGCACGTTTACAGGCGCGATTTTTTTTGTACACCAGACAGCGTTACAAAATTTATCATGGAGAACTTTTCCAATGATTTACCTTAATGGTTTAATACATTATAAGTCAGGATGAACGAATCTCCAGCATTTGTTTTCTTGATTGAAGTGAGATTTTGGCCTAACAATCTAATTTAAACTGAAATTATCTGAGAATCTATATACATTTGAATGTAACTCATCTCTCATATCTACAATTTTTTGAACGATCTTTCTAAAAATGTACCTTTTATGAACTTTTATTCAAAAAATAATTTTGAGTAAAAATGGCCACTTAGCATATGAAAAGCAAAGTGGTCAGCCCGAATTTGTTTACCTCAGTCACATGACTTGCGCATTTATTATATAGATTACGTATGATAGGATTTAATAGAATGATGAAAACTTTTATTAATATCTTTTTAAGTTTTGTTTCGATTTCTATAAAATTTAAAATGACTCGACAAAATTTTGCAATGATTATATATATTAAATTTGAAACCATTCGGCTGGGTAGTATTTGCGCTGTTATATGCGGCAGACAGACGGACGGACGGACGGACCAGACGATGTCTATAGGCGCTACGTATTTATATAATTACGGACGCACCTAATAAAGGAAACGAAGCATGTCAGGATCAAAAGAATATACGATTTACGATTATTTCTGGATATTTAACCGTGAAAATGCAAAATCATTCCATAACAAAAAATCGAAAATGCAACTTTACTAGTACAAAAAGGCAGTATACGGTCTTTGACTAAGAAAAATAAATGAGTTTAAATATATTTTAATGCATTTTATATTTATATATAAATAGATGTGTATAAATTTTCAAATAAAATAATTTATTTATTTGCCATTATTAGGTTCAACAGCTATATAAATCAATGTAAGACATGTTAAAACAGATTATGGAAAAACTGTACATATGATATAAAATCATTTGGGGTAATTTTTGGAATAAGCATCCCAAAAGTGAACAGAATCACTATAAAACTTTTAAAAAGTCCGTATAAAGATAAATTTTGTAGACCTGTGTAATTAAACGTATTATGCGATGAATATCTCATAAATTTGTAAACAGTAAAACATTTAAAAATTTCACAAAAATAAATGAAAGAAATTCATAAAATTTAACGTGGTTTTTGGGAAGTTTATTACAACAAGGGCAGAATTTGTTTAGAATGATTTAAAATAAAATAGTTACATATTCATCGGCAGAGAACGCTGAACGAGTTCAGTGATAAATGGTTAATTCTGTAGTAAAAAAAAGTACCACATAATTATCCTAACTTTGTAACTATTTTATAACGACAAATGCTGAATGTGGTCCAGGCACAAGACATTATATCATCGGAGTAATTAAAGCGCTGAAGGGCAGCCATTCTTCACGAAAGCTCTTGCATACATATGTTCAGTAAACAGTATTCTTACTAGATTGCAAAGAGTAATTCTCGGTGTTGGAGGATACATTCTGGATTTAGTACGGAAAAAAGGCTTGTAAAGTTTCATCTGAATGCAAGTAAACACAACAACCTTTAGGGACTAGCAGAACATTCTAGAGACATATATTTTTCATTAAAAAAGCATGATCAAAATTAATTTGTTTGAACTATAAAAGGCATTTTTTAACGTTGGAAAAGATGTATTTTCTTTACAATATTCAGCATAATATTGCTGATTATTTTTTCTTTTCGGATGATATAATAATATCATACGAAAATTTTTAATATCAAAGTCGAATGCAAGAAAGTATTAGAAAACTATGGAACAAGTTTCAATTATTAATTTCCAAAAATGCTGAAAAAAAAGAGCAATAAATTATAAAACACCAGTTACATACACAGAATATTTATCGAAGTACTTTCAAGGAAAACTTTTCGAAAAGAAACACTGGCATTCTGATATTTGTTTTATATATTCAAAAGAGTCATGGCCCTTTATTCTGTAAAAAATCCATAATACTTTCTTGTCATAGCAGGAAACTTCAGGAAAATTCACGATAACTTTATAGTTACTAGGAATATACTAGGATGAAGTATAATCCGACATGAACCCAAAATTGTTTTTGTAGTCAATCTAAAACCCCCACCAAATTATGCACAATTGAACCGGAAACTTCCATTTTTTATTGCAATTATTTAAAAGTTGTCTTCAATTGTATTTAAAATATCAGTTTCATAATTTATATAGAAAAATGATTATATATATGTATAATCATCCATAAAAAAATCATCTAAAACAATATTCTGTATTTGTTCTTGAAAAATCCGGCCAACCCGAACATCAATCACAAAAGTCAAAAGCCAACCAAAACCCGATCATAGCACAAAACAATTAAAATCAACGCAATAACGTTGCAAATATTGTAAGTCAACTGAACCCCCAGCGAGAAAAATTAAACGCAGCCCGACTGGACCTGAATCGTGGATGGTTTCAGATCGACTAAAATCGTGTTACCCGATCAGATACAAAACTTTAGTAACAACCAATTTTTCTAGAGACTTTTCCGTTATCTTCAGAAACCATTTTGATATAGTTTACTTTGAATTTCACCGAAATTTGGAACAATATTTCATAAAGTATTGTACTTTATTTCTTGCGTCATCTTTTCACGATTTAATACTTGTTGGAGAATGAAGTCGGTGTGTGAAGTAAAATTAACGACATAAGGTTGCTATCAGACCCAACAATTTTATGAACAATTAATTTTTGCGCCGATTTATCCAATTTCTCCGCGTACAAACCGAAAGTTGCATAGAAATCCCGTTATCCGTTGCAGTTAATTTCGCTTTCTTTGGTGCAAAAACGGTTTAGATTACTGCTGGTCCGATTCTTTCCGCTAATATTTTATATAGAAAAAAATCCTATGTTCTTTTGGGACAGAAATCTATATACAGGGTGTTTCACAAAGAACCCCTAACTTTAAAAATCAATAACCCGGAAACGGTGATAGATAGAAACATGAAACCAGTGGTATGTTTATTGAAAAAATCGTAAGAATCTTATACAGAAATCTCAAAATTTAGTTAAAAATAGCATCAATAGATGGCGCTGACAGCTTTAAGAATCCTTCTAAAGAGAGTTCAGAAGCATAGAAAGACTAGCAGTCGAAGATTTCGCCATTGAAATCTGACCGCTATTAGCTTATAGTGAAAATAATTCCAAAAGTGATGTATACCGTGGTGGAACTTGTGTTTATTGTGTTGGAGTATCATCGATTAAATCAGAGTCCTACTGCCACAAGCAGAAGTTTTCAAACGCTATTTCAAGTCGCAAAAGGTCCAGATAGGAAAACAATTCGTGAGCTTTTCAAAAAAGTTCAACAGACAGGCAACGTGTCCGATGCGAATTATTTTTACTATACGCTAATAGCGGTCAGATTTCAATGGAGAAATCTGCGACGGCTAAGTCTTTCTATGCTTCTGAACTATCCTTAGAAGGATTCTTAACGCTCTCAGCGCCATCTATCGGTGCTATTTTAACTAAATTTGGAGATTTATGTATAAGATTCATACGATTTTTTTAATAAACATACCACTGGTTTCATGCTTCTATCTATCACCGTTTCCGGGTTATTGATTTGTAAAGTTACGGGTGTTTTGTGAAACACCCTGTATTTAAAATAATGTTTTAAATCAGAAAGATGATTTTTTCTCTTTCTGTGTCTATTAATATACAATCTTGCTCATGGTTCCACTTCATGATATTTCTTCCTAAACTTCATTGTGTTGTCCATCTTACGAAATGGCATTGCAAAATACCCATCTCTGCTTCAGTTTTTGGAGGGTAAATTAATTTTATGCACTGCAGGTAAAATGTTGCGCGTTTTCTTGATCGCTACCACGCTTGGTGCTGAGACAGTTTCTTTCGACGAATCGTTTCAAATAAAGAGTTTGCTTCTTAAAAATTTCCCTAAAAGTAGTTGAATGTGATAGCAACTTAAGCGGACAAAATTTAACTTACGTATTATAAAATTCACCAATGGAAATCTGCCACTTCAGCATAATACCAGAATCATTTTATTATCATTCATTGAAGATTGGTACTTTGATTAAAAATAAAAATATTTTGATTCATTTTGAAATGTGTTCAAATAGATTTTTAACTTTATAATTATAACAAATGTTAACAACAACAATTTTAATTAATTTTATATGTATCGATATTATATATTATACTATATATAATATATATGATATTTTATATAGCGATAATATTATATTTCCGAACATTGGGGTGTATTACGACGATTTTTTTAATCTGCCCTTGACCGGCGTCCAGCCATATTTTAGGGTCTTTTAAGACCCTATCTTTCCCCATCCATCTTTGCCGACTCAAATCATGACTTTCTTATATGTATATACACATATATATATTTCAAAAAACTGTGCTTTAAAAGACCAGTTTAACCTAAACAAAAAATTATAATAGTTATTAAAATAATGTACTATATCTAATTCATTTAACGTACTTCAATGTAGTGGTTGCAAAACAATTATACTGTATAAACTAGTTCGGACAAAGGAACTACATTTCCCATCTCTATTTCAATGCATTAATTATATTTTTAAGTTTTAAAAAGAATTTGAAACAATTCTAGAAAAAAGTATAAAAATTTGAAACATAATTAAAACGCTAATAACGATACTACTTATGTCTTTTGAAATATTCAGATTGCCTAATTTATGGCTTGCGTATTTTGTTAAAGGGATAGAAGAAATATAATGCTTGGCATTATTTTCAAAACAGCAAATACGTCTTCATTAAAACTGTCCCCGAACAAATCTTTAGTAAATCACCATACATTATTCAAAATGCTATTCATAAAACTTTCAGAAATAGCTTTATTAAGTTTTGAAATTGTGCTGTTACGAAAAATACTTTATTAAATGTAAATGTTTCATGAGTTTTATTTTGATGGCTTTAAGTAATTCGTGTATGAGATTTTATTATAATGAACTTTAAAATAGTCTATGCAGAGAAAAAAATGATATTTTTCCATTTTTACAATTATTTTATAACTTTTTATTTACTTTATAATGTTGCCGTTCTCTTGTTTTTAAATTGTCTTGTGAAATTTTTAATTAAAGCATTAGGTTCTTGAAAATGAAAATTACTTTATTTTCATAAGTAAGGATGTTTGCAAGATGCATAGACATTAGCTGAATGAGTGAAGAAACTAATACAGCGAAACCTGTATATAACGATACTGTAGGGACCCAGATAAGATATCGTTATAGATAGATTGAATATATAAAATTATATTTTAAAACTTAAATAAGTAATAAGTAAACGTAATAAGTAAACAAATTAAAAATATACGTAAAAGATACAAGTATAAGTTTATTTTGTAAGAAAATTGCAGAAACAAAAATTATTTAGAAAAGAAATCTGTTAATTTTGTTTGCTTACTTTTTGATGCAAATGACATCTGCATGCAATATGTTTCACCCCGTCTAATAAGTTTCAGATGCACGTCCAAAACATTTGGTACTGTTGCAACAAAATCCTGAAGAGTGCTAATTAAGGATATAGCATCCTCAGGAGAAATTTGAGTTTTGTTTTGTGAACAGTCAACTGCTTCTTCTTCATCACTCTGATCACCTGGAATTAATTGTGCTAAAATATCTTCATCGTTTGCACCGCTGAACACGTGCACATCATTGTCTAAGTTTAAAAATTCTTCAGCATTCAATGTAAAAGATAGGTTTGACGAGCTTTGTAAAGCTGTAACAGCTGTGGATAAACTCTCCATACATTCTTCTTCTTCCTTAACGATTTCAGTAAAGTCAATATTGGCCTTTTCTTCAAAGAATGAAGCTTTCTTCCAACAATTTTGGATTGTAGATGCTGTTATCGAATTCCAACTTCCGAAGACGCAATCACATGCATTTTTTACATAAACTGCATATGGATTTGGGAGATTGTTATCCAGATTATGAACAACGTTCTGAACTAACCTTTTTCGATAATATCCCTTGAAATACTTGATAATGCCTAAATCCAAAGGCTGCAGGATCGACGTGCAATTTGGTGGAAAGTAAAACACTTTTATATTTTTCAAACGTGGGGGATTGTTGTGAGGTGTACAGTTATCAGCTATGAGAGCAACATTCTTCTTTTTATTTTTCATTTCTTTATCAACATCAAGCATCCAGTTGTTGAAGATTTCCTCCGTCATCCAGGCCCTCTTATTTGCCTTGTAGTGAACTGGTAAACTCTTTACATTTTAAAGCACCTTGGCTTCGCGTACTTTCCAATCACTAAAGGCTTCAATTTGTCGGTTCCAGTACTGTTTGAACACAGCAGGATTGACAGCCTTTGCTTTGATTTCTTCCCACCTTTACAGCTGTCTCCTTTGAAGGACATTGTTTTATCTGGCATTAGCTGATAGAACAAACCAGTTTCATCAGCACTGTACACATCATCTGGAGAAATTCTTTTAATTTTCTCTTTTTCTCGCTGTTTCCAGGATAATGCAGCCTCAACTGGAGCTGACTTTTCTTCTCCCGCAATAGTTTTAAAAAAAATTCCGTGACGTTCACGAAAGGAAGTAAGCCATCCATTGCTGGCTTTGAAATCATTGTTGCCTAGCAAAGAGACGAATATTCTTGCTTTTTCAGAAATCATAGGTCCACTAATGGGCACGTTTTGGTTTCTCATCTCGTGGAACCATGTTACGAGAGCTTTGTCAACATCATCATTTAAGGCACCTTTAAATCTTTTTCGTTTGCTATCCACTTTACTTTTTTCCACAGCATCTTCAATATCTTTTCGTTTTTTTTTAAAAGTAGCTATCATTGACTGTGAAATCCCATACTTTTTAGCAGCATCAACTTGTTTTATTCCTTGATCAATATCCGAAATGATTTTTAACTTTTCGCAAATGACAATGCTTTACGCTGAGCCATCACTTAAAACGAACAATGAAAAATACGAACTTACAATGAAAAATACGAGCACATAAAAATGAATTGCAACGAAAAAGAGGTCAATACAAAGTGAGGGGTGTCTAACCTAGGAATGAAAAGATTCGACAGTGACTAGTCGAATTCGGAGTAAGAGGTAACATCCCTCCCAATTCCTTATCTAGTAAAACAAGTTTGACAATGATCAGCTGTAAAGACTTAAGCTCCATACACGCAGCAAAGTGACACACCCTCC
This sequence comes from Maratus michaelseni, assembly GCA_963931845.1. Taxonomy (NCBI): domain Eukaryota; kingdom Metazoa; phylum Arthropoda; class Arachnida; order Araneae; family Salticidae; genus Maratus; species Maratus michaelseni. The sequence goes on along the minus strand of OZ007588.1, from coordinate 342,958,367 downwards.
CCAACATCCCCTAATCCCTTCTACAAAGAGGTCAAAATGAAGAAAGAGTCAACACTTGGACACGGCGATAAGCACAGACTTTTGTTATTTTACCTTCCGGATGATGGGGTGTTGCTTTCCAAGAGAAAATCTGATTATATCGGGAACCTTCAGCTTTCGAAAGAGAAAAAAAATATTGTTGTAGACAGGTGCAGCTAAAAATTGATTATCGCTGTTCACAGGTTCAAAATACATTGAATAAATAGGAATTTCGCTGGGACCAAAGGAAAATATCGTTACAGACAGGTTTATCGTTATAGACAGTATCGTTATACACAGGTTTCACTGTAGTTAACAATAAAGATTGTGCTGAATGAAATTTTTGAACCTCTTTTGAGCATTATTGTGTCTGGAACTAAGAGATTATAGTTACTTATTTCGAATGCCGATGACTGATTTTCGTAATTATACGTATGTAGGAGTGGATCCTCAACTCCAAAAAATTTTTGATTTACCCATACTGCATGTAGCGAGCCCTTTTCATGACATCTAATGTTCTCAAACATTTACTGTGCGTTTGTCGACTCAAGATCGCATCATTATTATTATCCAAGGTAACAAACCTGTTGTGTACCATTCACCTCGCATAATTTGCGGTTGGTATGTCTATACATTTTCTAGACTACATATCAAAGGACTGTTGTTTTCTTTACGAATGTTTTTATCAGATTTAGCTTGAAAACTATAGCAAAATTTTTTTAATTTGAAAAGATCCTGGAACCTATTATCATGCTTCAAATACCCGCAACAGCAATTCGTACGTAGAAGGTAATGTGTTACGGATGGTATCGCTTTGGATGGATGCACATATCGCCATATTTTTTCACTGTAGCAGTAACTGCTGCAGATTATAGAAATGAATCCCCGACAATTGTATCCTAATACAGGTACATTAATAGATAATTTCATTCTACATAATGAAGAGCTTAGACTGAACAGTGGTTGTAGCGTGCAATATTGTATACAACAGTAAATAATTCAGATGATGGGGTTGTCAGCGTGATCTGAATTCCAACAAGGATTCAGATGTTCTAGGAATATATATTTTTGTATAAATACTGCACATACCTATTACAACACTTAGACAGGAATTTGAAGAAAAACAGGTATCGATTCCTACTGTCAACGTCCAAATAGCAAATATATTTTTGTGACATATGATACATCCATTTTGCGAATTTTCATCATGGTTCAATTTTTAAAGGATCATCATCATACCTTGTAACTTCTTTTTATTTTATTGTACACGTTGGTTTTGATATATACTTCGGTTCCGTTATATTGTATGGCAATATTTTTGTATATATGATTAAAGTTAAATATATAAGTTGTACATAAAATAATAGCTATGATGGTTGTCTATACTGTATTGATTTGAGGATTTGTATTTGATTACCTTACATATTTATCTTATGCACTTGAAAAAAGCAACATTAATATAAAATTTTTGTTAATTCATTCATTGAATTAAAAAAATTACATGACGTAAAAAGACGGTTAAGACGCTTAGAGAGTTAAATGATCATATACTGTTTAGAATAATCGACATTTTTTGGTTCTTTATATTTTCTCTTTCTGCATGGAAATGAGGGTAGTAACTAAATCTGACATAGAGCGAGAGAGAGAGTTCTAAATCGTTTTGTATTATCACAACTTAGTGATTTTTCTGGCTTCATGAAAAACAATTTTGTTACTTTAAAAGTGACAGAATGAGAAAGAGACGGGAAATAGAGTAGCAGCCAAACAAAAAGGCTGGTAAAAAAAACTGTTAAAAAAAGGGAGTAAACTGTCCAGTCATTTGACCGTTTTTATAGAAAACGGTTACATAACCTTAATTTAAGTCTATCTTGACCATATTATTGCCCAACTTATGGTCAGAATAGAGTTAAATTACGGTTATGTAACCATTTTCTATAAAAACGGTCAAATGACTGGACAGTTTACTGCAAATTTTTAACAGTGAAGTATTTGATTATAAATTATAGGCTCTCATTAATTTCATTCTATGTTCGGGTTAAACGGGGAAGAATTATACTTCGGATAAAAAATGTAAAGCATGGGGGTAGCTACTATGATAATCTTCTCTGTGGTCAGAAAAAAAAAATTGTGTTTACTCATGTTGATTCACTTCATTATATAAAGAAAAAACCGAAAGTGTCTTTAGAAGTGATGAATCTGCAGGTATTAATGCGAACAAAACATATATATGAAAAACACATAGGTCTGCACTTAGGTATATGATTGGACATTAAATCATGCACGTTAATGTTAGTCTGGTCCAGTAATATTATTCAAAGCCGGTAGGCTAGGTAATAAAAACAGGGATGAGTTGACAGACATTGTGATTCTGAAAATTTATAGTCACCAATCTAAATGTGGAATAGGCTACTATGATCATAAGTCTGTACACTGTCTATTTTATAAGTACGAAATGTATGTTTAACGGATGTTTTTATCTCAATTGTAAAGAAGAACACTAAATATGTTTAGAAAAGGGATGGATAGACGCAAAATCAATATCAGAAAAGAACAATACGCAGCATTCTATGACACATAGATCTAGTTGAATACTATTATCGTTAACTAGGGAAAGTTTTCGATATTTTTGCTAAGAAAAAACTGCATATAAAGAATGCGCTACAAAAACTTTCTATATATGGTTGGAATAAATAAGTTTCCTCAATTAATTTCATTACATTCAAAATTTCATTTCTCTTTATTCCTAAACTTTTATAATTGCTAAAAAAATGATTATTTAAGATAGGGAAATATTTTGCGTAAAATAATATAAGTTCCAGGAACTATGTGGTTTTAGTTAGATATTTCTTAATGTGCAATTTATTATAAGCATTATATTCAAGTTTAAAATTTTTAATATTATATTAATACTGTTTTCATAAACAAGTTCCAAAGTTTCTTGTTTAAAAGTTGAATGTAATCACAAAGTTTCAGTATCTGAAATTTAAAATTATATTCAAAATAAATTGTCCAAAGAGAAAAGACATATTTAGCAATTCTGTTTAATTAAAGAATCTGTAAATTTATTTCAGACTTTCGCAATTTTAATATCGTATCATAATGGGGAAGTTGCAAAAATATTTTAGAAAATAAAGTTATAAAATAGCAGAAGCAAAGGTATTCGTTACGTATGAAAATGATATTGAGATAAAAATTAGTTAGAAGATAGTAAAGGTATTTCAAAATGAATGGTACAAAAAGAAAACATGCTACGAGAGATGTATTTAATATATTTCACAAATACTAATAAAATCAGAAAAGTGTAATATTTCAATTTTCCATAATCCCGACTGCTGTTACATATGCTGTTCCATCAACAATCAATTTCCACATTGTTGGATTGGTCGTACAGGGTTGAAAAATGTGCCATCGATGTAGTGACAATACAGATCACCCGGTCTAAAGCTTTGCAATTTTTTTCTTTGGGAGTAAAACTGAGCACTGTCGTACCGATGTTCTGAAAAACGTTCCACAAGCACGACCAGGAGGAGTCCTGTGTGCTCTACAAGTGGTGAGGGTATCACCACCTGAGCACTATCCCCATTTACCCAAGAGATTGACGACTAGTTGCTGTGACAGCATGTGACGATGGAATGTGGATGGAATGATTCCGTGCCCTAAAAGGAACCACCGCGCAACACTTGGGCACGTGCCAGAGCCCCCAGCAGTTTCAGGAACCAGACACCCAGAACGCAGCTGGGCAGCCTATGCCTTAATCCAGGTTTCCCCAGCTCATACTTGCTGTACTGGATCTTTGGGGTATGTGAAAAAACTAGTCCTTCGTACCCCCAGTTTTCCTTGACATTCAGGATTAAAACAATGGAACGTCCATGTGGACGGCTTAATAAATCATGCTATGCTGGTATGAGTGTGGCAAGAACTTGACTGTCGTCTACATGTCTGTCATGTCACAAACACGCACAAGACATCTGTAAGAACTCGGAGATTAAACTTTCCCGTTATATTAATATTTTTGAAATATGTCCATTACAACTGTTATAGGTACGTTTTACACCCTGTATATAGAGGGATTGTACAGTCGACCATCGTCTTCAATGTTTCAGATAAAAGCGATGTGATTCATCATTTGATAGGGTATTATGTTTTCCTTACATCTATACATAAAAAAACGTTTAAGGGGTCGTTTCCATATTGAAAGACAAACAAATTCTATACTTTTTAGTACCAACCCTTAATTTTCCTCACCAGTAGACGAGACTAGATTATCAAATCAGCCATTGTTCGCAAAATTTCGATGGATAATTCCAGAAATAATCATTATAAAAATTTGGCTTATTTGGAGAGTGACTTTAAAAGTAATAACTATATCTTAACGTTCAGATTTATTGAACATTTTATTTATACATACTAATTGGGAGTATTATTATCGCTTAAAATGCTAAATAAATTGTTTGAATATTCTAACAAATAATTGACAACGATGTTACATTTATAAGAGTTTTTATGAAAGTAACCATTTTTTGAAAGACATAAAACTTGGAACTGTAGTGCTTATAATGCTCTAAATAAAACAACGAACTCTAAAATTGCTCAATGAAATAAGCCGAAATTTTGTATACGCATATTAGAAGCTGTTATTGAAAGGTTTTAGTTTAAGTATTTATAGTTTACGATTAATTTTTTGTTAATATTGATTTACTTACATTGGTATGTTGTTAGAAAACTTTCTACGAAAAGCGGTCTCTGACATTCTGCAGATAATTTTTTTTCAACAGGATAATGCGCCTATACACGTTTCAAAGACTGCTAAATCATAGTTTGAAACACATTTTGTTAAATTGCTTCAGTACTCAGGCAAGACTCCAGTTATCAACTCAACGCAGAAGCTGTGGGATATTTCGGCCCCAGAAATATACAAAATTTTAAAATTCCAAACACACAATTCCAAAAGAACGAAGGACTTATTTCTTCCATTCATCAGACTTGAAATAAAATTCCCCAATACATGCTAGACAAATTCTAAGGATTTATAAAACTAAGGATTTACAAACTAAATCAAGTCATAGAGAAAAGGCAAATTTCTTGATTTTTTTTTTTTTTTTTTTTTTTTTTTTTTTTTGAGGCCATAAAGGGCTTGTTCCTCTAATTTTTGTTGCAGTTTTTGGTTTATTGAATTCTGCATACGGAAAATTTGTATAATATTCAAGTTGCTGTTGTTCCATATTAAAAATAATTATTATATTCTACACTTACGTAGAATTTTGTATCAATTTTTTTTTTTTCATTTCGAATAAAAAATAATTATACTTTTATTCAATTATTTGTCTTTATCCTTTTTTCCACCGCTGATTGAAAAACGTATCCAACTTTCATACAAACCGGTTCTACAAAAAAAAAAAAAATTCTTTGAAAATTACAGGTTTTAAATTAGTAGCACAGTAATTGCTTCCTGATCTTAAGTAGTATTTTGTGCCAATTTGTTTATTGATTTCAATAAAAATGTAATATACTTTTATGCAAAAATGGTTTTATACTTTTTTTCCACCTCTGTTTGAACAAGGTATTTCCTATTTATAGAAATTTATTATGCGAAGAAATTTGTATTTTACTTAAAAAAATGAAATTAAACTTGGAAAATTACAATTTTTACATCAGTGTCACTATATACTACATTCAGTTGAGTTTTGATTTATACAGAAACATCATAAAGTGCTAAAATCCCTTTTTCGGTTATCTATTAATTGTGTTTTTATTTTTATATAATAAATTTCAAATTCTGTTTTTATACAGCTGTTATTCCAACTACGCAAATAATTAAGAGAACAATGAACAAAAGACAGCTTTTCACGGGTTAGGCCACCCACAGTTGTTTACACGAATTCTTCATTCCATTACTAAATGTAATCTGAAAAGAAAAAGAAAATTTTGGTTTTGAGAATAAGCTGATTTGTTTATCATCTCTTTATTTTGTATCACATAGCTTCATTGTTTTCAAATCTACACATACATAACAAACATTTTCTTTGTATAGTTAAATTCTGACATGCCGAATGTACAATGCAAAAAATATTTCTCAGGAATTTTATAAAATACAGAAACAATTAATTAAATGAAAGTCAAGACATAGATAAATAATTAGATAAATAGATGTAACGAATTAAAAGAAATAAATGCATAGAAAAAGCTACTCCAAAAACTCTCCACCATTTTTTTTTTTGCTTTGATAAATAGCAAGTTTCAGCTTATACAATAATAAAATATATTACTTGAGACTTATTTATAGCCGTAGTAATTACTATATATTAAGATGTATTGCGCTCTCCGGTGTATAACTTTTAGATTTATCCTAAATTTTAAAACTTATTTTTTCTTCAACTTTTAGATACTCTACTTCGCAAAGAAACACTCTGGAGATACATAGTGAAAAATAAAATAAAGATTATTGTAAATACTTAATAACTATAACTTTTCATATAATCTGCTTGCGAATATTGCTTTACTTTCTGTTTTTTATCTTTCTTTTTCTTTTCTTTTCTTTTCTTTCTTTCTTTCTTTTTTTTTGCTTCGGTAAATGAATAACATGTTTATTAAATTAGAAATTGTAGTTCTTCTTATCATTTTTGTTCTTATTTTTTAATAACTGGCGTATAATACGCACTTGTAAATTCAGATTAATTTTTTTGCATCAAAAGTGCGCGTTATACTCTGGAATATACGGTAAATAAAATATGTTATCACTGTACCAATTTATAAATCAATAACGTAACTAATTTTCAATTAAAACAGTATAGACACAGACAAACAAAAAAGAAAGAAAAGCACTATTGAATTATTCTATAAGAGTATACACAGATGTAAATAATTTTCTTCTTAGTAAGAGAAATTTGGGGCCAAAATTGCGTAGTTAGTTAATAAGGTCTGTAAGGTGCAAATTTCGTAGCCAATCTTGCATTTTTAAAATTTTTCCTCTTGTGAATGTAGTAAAATCACGGACAATTTTCACAGATAATAAAAAATATCTTTTGCATAAAAAAAGCCTATATTATGTTCAGTTTCATTCATTCTATTTAGTTCCTCATGAAAAAAGAAATAATTTTTCTTTAGAAAAATGAGGATTGGTACAGTTTTTAAAATACAGACTACAATCAAAGCATAATTTTCGCATAGCATTTAGTAGCAGGCATTATCCCCACTTGATTAGCTGTTATATATTTGCTATACGATTATTTTCAGCAGAAGGATTAGAGGGTGATTACATTTTTGCCAGGCCTGTTACAGGTATAAAGTATTTTTGTTACTTTCGCTTTATCCGCATCCTATTGTCGAACTTTGGAACTCCTTATTATAAAAAGTGTTTTTTTCTTTCGTATTATCCGCATGCCATTTGTAAACTTTGGAACGCCTTACTATCAACAAAAGTTTTTGTTTCTGGCAAAACATTGTTACAATAGGGGTAAGAACAAGAAAAGTACAATTTTTTTTAAATGTATTTTTTCCTCTTGTGAATATAACTGCTTCAGTTTGTGCAATAATTGGGAATGAATGTAACATCGTTCCTCTTCTGTGTGGTAACTAATGGGAGTACAGTAGCAACATTGGCCCATAGAAACTCTCTTATCCGTCAGAATAAAAAAAAAAGTATGTCTGGACTTACGTAGTTTTTGACATCAATGTTGAATGAATTCATACTACATTTAGGGGGAAAGAAGGCAAGTTCGGAATATACCTGATTCTTCCCCCGAACGTTTTGACCTGATGATGCAATAACATGACAGTCGTAACAAGGAACAGCTTCTGTCTGCTCTAACAGATCTGTTTAGAGCGCGTGAGGGATAAGAACTGCCTGCTCTCCCTTTCATTTACGGAATAATGTTGATTGAATACACCTTCACATAACCATAAAGGCAATAATGTAATATTTAAACGCTGAGTGTATGTTTTGGTTGTTCATTGAAAACACTGCGATTTCAAGGTGAATATTGTTGATAGTTCAGAGAACAGTGATGTGACACAGACTGTTTTTAAAGGTAAAAAACGCATCCCACTAAGCCAAATTAATCGAAAAGAAAGTTAAATAAACTGAAAGGAAAAGGGTGAGTAGTATTCTAACTCATCCAATAAGTTTGTTAATCCGCGGCAAACTAGGAGACCTTGCTCTTGCAAATTCAAATGTTTAGAGAAAATCAATGCAAAACAACGTGATTTTATACTTGATTCATTTAATTTAATCGGAAACAAAGAACAACTGGATCATTGGCCTACTATCTGGGAAGCATGTCTAAAATATCGGACCAAATGGAAGAGATCGTAAAGTAGCGACCTTCAAATACAAATAAAAACCCAGCTTGAAGAATGCGACGTTTGCAGTGCAGCTTTTTTACTTCTACACGGGGTATCGAAATGTAGGTGAAGTGATTGGCTTTCCATTTAAAAAATAGCATCACCAGTCCGAAAGATCGCAGGTTTAAGCATTCAAATCGGCCAAACATAAATTCTCCAGAAATAACTCAGCGCATTGATGATCACATTAATAGTTTTTCGGAACGAGTATTCCACTATAGCCGTACGGACAACATTAACCACAAATATTTTATTCCTGAATTGGATTTTTAAAAATATATCCTCTGTACTAGGAAAAGTACGAACTAGAATAATTAAAGAACATTCACTGTGGTATTCACTTCAATACACGGATTAGTTACGACTTTCTTTTTATACAAATTCATACACAATTCAACTTGTTCTTTGGTTAACGAAAATCCGACACGTGCCAAAAGTTCTCCAAGAATATTAAGGCAGCTTCTGAAAGTGATAAAAAAGAACTAATCTTCCAACGAAATTCGCATTAGGCCAAAGTCAAAAAGTTTTATAAAGAAATAAATCAAAAAATGGGAATCAAAAAATGATCCCCAAACTGAAACGACCTGTTTCCGATTTTAACAAAATTTGCTTATGTCCATGGTTTCTTCGGGAGATTTGTTTTATATGCTACCACAGATGTGGGGGTACCCTTTTTTCATTTACGTCGGCAGCACAGGGAAAAATTTTCTGTTATACTTACGATGAAGGAAATGGAAAGAGGTCACAAAATCACATTTCCGTGATAGTATAATTTTAATTTTGAAAAAAAAATACTTGAATTTTTACGGATTTTGTTTTACAGTGTAGCTTGAACCACATTCAAACGGCATCCAATTGTATTCAATAAATTAAAATATAATAATTTATCAAATTTTAATTGCTTAAAAGGCGTATAGCCAACATAGTGAAAAAGTACCCAAACCGGGACTCGAACCCGGGTCATCAGTATAGCGCACTGTCGTTCTACCAACTGAATCACTTGGGAACGATAGTCAGCCTGGCACTTTCTCACCATAGCATGTTGGCAAGGCTACACACGTAGCACAAGATAGAATATTTTCCATGAGCCACCAACTCTGGGGAAAACACGAAACGAAAGAAAATCCAGCATCGATTATTGAATAAATCTATATTTAATACTTGGAAATTTTTCCATAGAAAATTTCACCTTGCATTTATAATTAATCAAATTGTAATTGCTTAAAAGGCGCATAGCCAACACAGTGAAAACGTTAAAACAATTAAAGCAATTTTAAACAATTAAAATTTGATAAATTATGAATGCAAGGCGAAATTTTCTATGGAAAAATTTCCAAGTATTAAATATAGATATTAAAATATAATGGTAGATTTTACAAAATAATTAGATTGTAGGTTCTTATCTTGAGTTTTTACTTCTTTTCAAGCTTCTTTGAAGATATAGAATCATCTATGGGCGAACTTTAGAACATTTTTTTTAATTTGTTTAAGAAAACTATAAATCATGAGAAGAATTTACTCCAAACCGCACATATATAACTTGATAATTTATTGAATTTCAAAATGCTCCAAGGACTTATTACGCCACCCTGTATTTTCCTCAATTATTCTAGATTTACGCATCTCTAAGAGTGATCACCTAAAAATTATTTTTAAAACGTTAATTTTGTGTCATTCATGATTAAAAGCATACCTCTCGGAGCATTAGACTTTAAATATAAAAACCTTCATTAAGTAAAACATAAATCCTACATTTTTTAAGGATTTTTTTCCTCTTAATGGTATGCTACATTCAGTAAATTTATAGGGCCATTAAGCAAAACAATTTTATCCCGTTTGCTTTCGGAACACCTGCGTAATAACAATTTATATGAAATATTAATCAAGATATTGCCGTACTAGAGTCTTATCCAAGTATTCGTCTAATATGTTTGCTCAACTAAATTTCATCGGGAAAATTACAGAAAATGATGGTTTCTGATGGACAGTAATTTGCCAGATAGGATAATATTTTCAAGCATTTAGGTCATGAAACTAAAACAAAAATGTAATAAAAGTAAGCAAACATTTTATATATACATTTTATTAACTGCCATATATTTTGAGAAAGAAAAAGTTTGCAGATTTCCATATCATTTGCAGTAAATTACATTTAAATGCGTGTTTTTGCAAATTTTATTCATCTATAAAAATTCTACTATATTACCTAATGTATTTAATGTAACTCTAATATGTTATGTAATATTTTCAATGTAACTTTCTCATACAAATATATATTTTTTAAATTATATGTAAGTTATATGTAACCTCGAAACTACCCATGATTTCGGAAACCTTTCTTCTTCAATAACCATTTGGAAAAACACCAATGAGAAACATTTCTGAAATAAATACCACTTTTACGCCTTCCAGTTTTTGAAAAGACATTTCATTTAATTTTGGAAATATGTTGGTTTCTTAGGTTTCTGATTGGGTTTTCTACAGATTTCAGAAGATAAAGGATAAATTTCCAATATTATAGATAACTATTACGTAGAGATGAGCGTTATTTAATATAATAGGATGTATAGCATTGTTATTATGTTGGAAACTGTTACCGCATTAATATACAGGGTAAGTCAAAATGATTGCCTTGATTACAAATGAAAGTGCATACTTCATAACTGTTCCATCTGGCTCCTTTAAGTCACACGCAGAACATTCATGTAAGCAACCAATCAATCAATCAATCTATTTTGTGCCAGATATTGTGAATGATGTTTGTATAGACACTCATGCATTTCCAGTTGAATCACTTTTATAAGCAAAAAAGGAATATCTCCATAAACAGTAGTCATGAAAAATGCATTCACAATGTTTGGTGAAAAATGAACTGTCACTTTGATATTTTCTGTGTGACTAAAAAACGCCACATAGAACAGCTATGAAGTACGCAAACAAAACGTTGTCCTTTTTTCGGTAATATACTTAAGGCGTTTCTTCCAATTATTTTTACAATTAAGTTATTGTCATTTGTAATCAGGGGAATCATTTTGACTTACTCTGTATTACTGGAAAGTCCCCATGAATTAAAAAACAATTGACGAAGAAGAGACTACACCCACCGTCCCAGGCTGTCGTGACCAGATTTTTGGTTAAAAACCCCGACTTCAACATAATTTTCTAAAATATTCTTTGCCTTTCTCGAAAATGCGAAACGCTATTTGATTTCAACCTTTTTATAACAAGAACACCTGCAAAGTTTTTCGTTTACGAATAAAAATTACTTCAGAAATGTGCCTGAAAGTGACCAGTCTGGATTTGATAACAGCCTTAAAGAAAACACAGCGTGAGAGAGCACAATTTCCATTGAAACGGACTAGTTTGGATAAACATTTAAACTATGTTGCGTATTTTTAGAAGTAAAGTCTGAGACTCCGCCACAAAAAAAAAAAAAAAAAAAAAAAAATACCGCGAGCAGAAATTTTCAAAAGCAACTGAAGTGCGTGAAGCAATTCTCATCCAAGCATCGAAAAGAAAAAAATAGAATTCTCTCTTACAATTTTTTTTTCTGTTTCTACAATATACAATGTTAATAAAACTTCTCAGTAAAAGATTCATTCAATTAAAACACACATACAGAATGTCCACTCTCAAAGGTATCCAATGGCTAATTCCTAAACTGTTAGTCATAGACATATAATTGCAATTACAAGAATGTTTTAAATGAGGTAAACAATTGTTTTAAAAGTCGTTTGGATCAGTAAAAGCATTTCTTAAAAAGTTACAAAATTTAATTTTTTATACGGTCCTCCAGTCATACAAATCATATTTAGTAAAAAATTCAGTATACTAACAAATTGGACAAAAAAAAAGTCCCATTCATCTAACGCTAAAATTGACTTAGTTATGAAACTTTGAATTGCATGACTTATACCAGATTTATGCTTCTAAACACAGATGAGTTGGGCCATGCTTCGAGGGATCGTACACAAAGTGCTTAAAGTATTAGAGTGTCAGGGGAACATTTCTGCATTGCAACTGAATGAAGTCACTTTGAGCAATTTTTAAGATAACCTTGAATGAAGTTTTAGATTAGATTATCTAATAGCATTTTAAAATACTATGTATCATTTTCTAAAAATATTGAGACTGTTGCTTTTCATCAATTCATTAAAAAAAATTCTGTTATTTTTTTCACTCATATTTTTAGTACAAGTTGTATATTTTTCTTTAATATGTCAGAATAAAAAGAGATTTCAAATTTATATCGTAATGTTAATTTTACTCTCAACTATTATTTTTTTTATATCTGATGATTATTTATATTTCTAGTAAATTTATGAATGAACCCTATTTTGCAGCAAAAAAGATGCTTCAATTTTAAACATCTATTACTCGGTCAGTTTTAATCGTTAAAAATGGGACTTTTTTTTGTCTTACTTCTTAGTGCATTAGGATATTTTTACTAAATATCACTTGTAGGACTGGGGGACAGTGTAAAAATTAAAATTTTGTAACTTAAAAAAAAAATTTTTTTTTGATCCAAATCGTGTTTTAAATACTTCATTATCTCATTTAAAATATTTTTGTAATTGGAACTATATGTCTAGGACTAACGGATTAAGAAGTAGCCATTGGGCACCGTTGAGAGCGGACACCCTGTATAGTTAGTGGTAAACAAGTAGTATCTTTCTAGAAAAAAAGGATAGCAAACATTTTTGGTAAATGAAACGACACAAATAGTATGGTACATTAGGTAAATGGCACAGTACTAAATACGTCGTTTAGCCTAATTTCTAGAAATAAGTTACAAAATAACCTGGTTATTGTAACCTATTACCATGATACTGCAGAACGATGGAATCCTATTACAGAAAAGTAAGTTTTCCCCCATCTCTACAATAACATTACAATGAATTTTTGTAAACATTTCTTCTACATCAAGAAACGCTTCTGCGATGTTTTCAGAAGCAATTAGACATTTTTCGATAATGTTAGAAGAAAACTTTGAGAATGTCAGCGATATCTGGCAACATGTTAAAAATTATAAATGCATTGTTTTGCAATTTTACTTACAATATTCATACGTACGTACATATAAAGAAAAAAAGGCATCATCAAACAAATTATCATGTAGATACAACAAATAACAGTAAATACTAAATACACATTTATATTCTTAAATGCCTTAACATTGTTTTCTCTTTTTCATTTCTTTTTTCATTTTTTACCAAATGGCTTTTTAGTTTTCTCTTTAATTTCATTAATTTTAGTGACTAAACAAGACAATACCAGATTTTTCTTTAAATTGCTAATTTGATTATTATTTATCGAGGACTAACGCCATTTGTTATTAAAATTACACGTAAATTTAATGAGAGTTAACTATTTAAAAACAAGCAAAAATGTGCTTAAGTGCTTCGAAGTCAATGAATATGACGTAAAGGATAAAGGATAAAATAAATTCAATTTTTTAATATTTATTCTTCATATTATCTATTTTACAATCAGACATTACTTAAAAACATGCTAAAAGTAAAACTGTCACCATTACAGAAACGTTTCCACCCCAGCTGGAGCATCATCAGTTGTAATTTTGATTTAAAGTTTGTAAAGTTGATGCTCCAGCTGGTGTGAAAACGTTTTTGTAATGGTGACAGTTTTATGGAAACTTTTTAACATTTTTAGTGATGATGGACTATTTTTAATGGAACTTTTACCATGTTTTTAAGTAATGTCTGAGTGTAAAATTGGTAATGTGAAGAATAAATATTGAAAATATATACATTAGTAATTAAATATCTTTTTTCAATGCTCAATTTTTTTAATTGACCGAATAGGAGGCATTGTTGTAATAAGAAATGTATAATATATAAGTAGTATCTATAGTAAGACTTTGAAATTATTTTCGTAACACTACATGTCCATGAGTCAACTGTTATTAAATGATTCAAAAAATTTGAGACTGATCCAAAATTTAAAAACAGTAGCTGACATGAACGAAAATGTAAAGAATGAACTTAAATGTATGATATTATTTAAACTATTTTACAAAAAAAAAAAAAATAACATATTAAAATGTTTAAAAGTAAGATTATACTTGGTGAAGTGCAATATAGGGCGATAAAACACGAACGCTTCAAAGATTAAACAGTTACTAGTGTTAGTACTAGTAAAAAAATTCTAAGTACAAATGCTATCTGAAAGTCTTAAAAAATACTTTTAAAACTACACTAAACCAGTCAATCTGTTAAAAATTGTAAAATAGTACAAATATTTTCACCTGTCACTCTCAGGCATCTTCAGTCACTTATGATATGTTTTCTGCTTCGTCAGCCAATCTGTTGACACCCCCCCCTCCTTTTGCTTTTTTAACAATTTTTACAATTTTTACAATTTTTAACAGATTGACTAGTTTTATGTAGTTTTAAAAGTATTTTTAAGACTTTTAGATTTGTAGTACATTGCTTGTTTATGTGTTGTGAAATAAAAGAATGTCTGTAAAAGTGGGTAGTGCAAAGAATTATTACTTAATACTATTACTAGTATTATTAGTATAGTACTTTTAAGCACCAGATTATTGTACTTCTGGAATTAGTTAAATGCTCTGGTACTTAAAATTGTAATTAGTTTAAAAGTTAAAACGTTCTGGTGCTTAAATCATTGTTTTATCTTTCAATAATAATAGATTATGTCGTAGTTAAGTTACGGAACAGAGTGCAGTGTTTTTTTCCTACTATAAAACAGAGTCATATTGATTAAATCTATAGCACAATTGTTCTGGTAGTAGGTTAAATGACATTGTTTTGATTAGAAATTTAAAACTACTGTGGTATAAAAATCAAAAATAAATTTCCTGTTTTAAAATAAAAATTATCGTAGAAAACGTAGTAATTCATGTTAGTTTTTTCTCTTAATTATATAAAATTGTTAAATCAACTAAAATTTGGATTATGAAGTGTGAATTTCGTTCGTAATAAAATCTGTTAAATAAAGGTTTGCAACTCTAATTTAGAAACATGAGTCGTGAATCTAAGAGGGCACGGAAAATTAAGGTTCTCAAAGCGGACACATTTAAGCCAGATTTAATATTTCCTACTTGCTTAAGAAGGATATACATTCGTCTTGCCTTATTCTTTAAAGCATAAACATTTTTAAAATATGGTTATTACCTAAAAGTTGTATAAGGAACTCAAATTCAATATTTAAAATAAGTCTTAAAAACTTTTCTGATTTAATCAGTTACTGAAAATTAGTAATTGTGAATCCAGTAATTTGCTCTTAAGAGCTTACTATAGTCGAGATTAACGATAAGTTAATCTTAAACCGGAGGCAGAGTTCTTTACAAATTTTTTGTTTGCATTCCAATATTTTTAAATGATTTGTTTTTGCATAAGATATCTGAGATCGATGTTTAACCAGATATTTTCATATTTTATCGTTATTAGTTGCAGTTTTGCTTTTCTGAGGACACTTTCAGTTTCTCGAAAGTAAAAGTGACCTCAGAAATAAATATTGAAACCAAAATTGAAAAAGTATAAAGATCGACGTCAGATATCCTACGCAAAAAATCATTTAAAAATAATGAAATGTAAACGAGAAATTTGAAAAGTACGCTGTCATTGGTTTCAGATTAGCTTGTGGGTGTCTTCCCGTTACTAGACTAGGCTTTTAAGAGATTAAGAATGTAGTTTTCAGCACAATATCGAATCAAAGTGGTAAAAGCCGATGAGGTGATCGCCACCTCCTTAGGCTAAAATAAAGTGTCTCCCAAGCCGATATATCTGAGTCAGTTTTAATTCTTTCAACCTATTAAGTGCTTAAAGAATAGATACATTTTTATTTTTCATTGCATCAAATACGATTACAACCAGAAACATTTATAGAAAATATATAATAGAAAAATTCTAATATTAAATGGTTTTTTCTTTACAATTTTTTTTAATTTTGATGAATAACATTTAGCAACTGTGAATGACTCCGACATCAGAATCCAGAATCCAGCCAATCTAGTTAGAAGTGAAGTTTCAGCCAACTATAGCTACCGAATGTTTCTTTAATAAGCAGTGTACCTCTTTTAAATACCTGTTTTAAAAATTCTATATACAAAATGTCTCTTGTACTCATAAAAGGTATAAATGGCAATAGTAAGTTTCTACAATATCTCTGATCCATGAATGAAGAAAGAATTGCTAAATTTAACAAAAAATGCAACATTTTCTCTTTAAGACTCTAAAAGTATGCCGAAGAAGTTCTAACACACAGACATTCTCAAACAACTATTGGTAGAAATGTTGAAAATGCTTGTTATATTGGAATGTTTGGTCTAAATGGTCGTTATATTGAAGGAAAAATGCTCATGAATGATTACATATATCGGATTTATTCTATCGGTCTTTGTACAGATAAAATGTGTATAATGTTACATCGAGCGTCTATTGTATATGTACTATTGGGGAGTTTTGTTGAGGGGTAATGTAAATCCATCCTTACACGGAAACCACAAAATTTTAATATCGTACCCTCAGCCTTGAAGACTTTCTATATTCGCCTTTGACATGTGTGCGAGGGCGTATGTGTGTGTGCGCAAGCATATTTTTCATTTCTATATCACTGGAATGAAATAATAACTATATCTACCATACATATGCATACTGTAATTATTGTTATCAATCTACTATTTTCAGTTATGGCCATTTGTTAAAAAATCAGATGACTTGCATTTAAATTTAATCAAAGACAAAGATAACATCAATTCATTTTTATAACTTAACAACAAACAAGATTACGGGATGAAGTTTCAGTTATTAATTTTCCCTTTTCGTTTCAGGTCGGGCCTGCCCACAAAAATCATCCCATACGTGCAGCGGCTCGCGTGACTGTACTGGGTAAGTAATATGTTGGACTCCACCCCTTTTTTGCCCTCCCCCAATCACTGCTATTAACACCAAGTGTTCTTGTCACGCATAAGTTCCATAAGTTCCTGCGATAGAAATAATTTGGGAAACTTCAGTGATATTTAACAGCATGCCTTTTCATTAAATTTTCATGGGGTAATCAATTATATTCTATCGACTTATTGAATGTTTTTACGTAACCCATAATCAGTATTAGTTGTATTAAGACTTCCTCTTTAGATACTTGATATTTACCTCATAATAAAATTCTTTATGTTCATTTAAAATTGATATAAAATTTTTTCACTTCGGCATAAAAAAATGCAGAAAAATGCATTATGATATCTTTACACAAAATCACTGCATCAGTAGAAGTTCATATAATGTTTATACAAAACTATTTCTTTGTAAGAAATCAAAATATTTTTAATAGAAAACTTTTTAGTGAATGACATTTGAGTCCATCTAAATCAATGCAACGGATAGAAGTGAAGTGAAAGCCGAGATATAAAAAATTGGGTAAGTAATATGTTGGATTAAACCCCCTTTTGCCAGCCGCAATCGCAGCTATTAGCACCAAGCATTCGTGTCACGCACTTGTTCCATAAGTTACTGCTATTGAAATAATCTGGAAATCTTCAGTGATATTTAAGTGCACACCGCTTCATTAATCTTTCAAGGGATAAGAAATTATATTCTATCGACTTTTTGAATGTTTTTACGCAACCCATAATCAATGATCATTGTATTAATACGACACTTTCAGATACTATTTGGTATATACCTGACAATAAATTCTTTGCGTTCATTTAAAATAGATAGAAAAGTGTTTCATGTCAGCTTAAAAGTTCATTTTGCTATCTTTTCAAAAAATCCTTGTATCATTAAAAATTCTTTTCAGTTTTTAAATTTAAGAATGTCTACTTCATAAGATTTCAAATGGAGTAGAATACCGCTAACTTTACTCCTGTTATCTGGACATTCCATGTTACTCAACAATTATTTTTTAATCGCTAAATCATTTCTGCTAGATAAGCAGAAAATTATCTTTGAAATAATGTGATGGTAAATTTGAAATAATGATATTTGAATATGTTATTGAGGTTAAATATATTTCTTTTAAAAAGAGTTTTAATATAGTGTATAGATTTCTGTAGGGCCGCCACTAATTTGTGATCTTATAATATTGCGATCTATGTTCACTGCAAAAGTGCTCAAATTCATATGATATTTCATTATAGAGTTGATACAGTTTATGGAATTTAATTCGTTGAAAAATTATTCATTGTATGGCGCGAAATTTTAAAAAACAGGAATGAAATATACGACATCGCATGTGTTCATTTAATACAGTGAGTTAAGGAGTTACAAATGCACTGGAGAATTTGCCTTATGTTGAAGAAGGAGAAATAATATGCAAATTTTACTTCGTATATTTGAAATGGATAGTAAAACACTTTCTGTTCTAATCACAACTTTAAAAATAAATTTTATTAAAATTTACACAATTTTCTAAAAACTAAATAAAGCATATGTTAAGAAATTATAAGACACCTGACAGAAATTTGCATTTACGTGTCAATTCAGAATAATAATAAAGTGCATGCGTTAGCATTTTTTAAAGTCATTAACAGAGAGGTAAAATTTCAGGTTTTAATTGGGATGTTCACGATTTGCTTTACGAAGCCGGGAGGAAAAACTATCTAAGTACCAGGTGAGAATTTTTTTTTTTTATATGGGTGCTGATAAATCTGAAAGAGAAATAGTGACGTTAATGAAACATTCCAAAACTGCAAATTCCAATGTGCTAATTTAAAAAAAAATGATTCAAGGCAAAATAAAACAATTTGAGAAAAATAATAATTTGATAGCACGTGACAATCTGCAAGTTTGTAGCCATTTACGAAAAAAGATTTTCCGACTCGTGAAATTTCAAAATGTTTAAGCAAAAAAAACATATGTCACGGTTTGAAAGAATCTTAAATGAAATGCTAATACCAAATTTAGGAAAATAATGAAAAAAAAGAAACAGCGGGCATCTAGAAGAAAGACTGAAATGGGCTAAAAATATCGTACTCATGAGGTGATGAATGGAAATAAGTTATGTTTTCTGATGAAAATAATTTAACCTTGGTGGTCCATATGGCTAAAAATACTATAGACGTGACTTGAGGAAAGAACCAAAAGAATTGTTTAGTGGACAAATGTGCGGTGGCTCCGTGATAGTTTAAGGAGCGTTTGCTCATGATGGATTGTGTGATTCACAGTAAAATTCGAGACGTATGAACTCTGAAAAATATCAAGCTATGCTCCATTATCTCCTCATACCATCTGGCCTATTATTAGGAAGTTCAGAGTGACTGTTTAAGCAGGTTAATGCTTCTTGATATGCATCTAAATATCCTTAGGAGTGATTTAAAAAATAAAGTTTGATGTTTATCCATAGCATAATCAGTCACAATTTGAATTAAATGGAAAACATTTTGGGTAATTTAAATGGCAGATTTTATGCTAATAATAAACAGTTTCCTTCTGCGATTGAACTGGAAGTTGTCACAGCAAGAGAATGGCACAATATTCCTGAAACAGAACCTACAAACCTTATCACTTGAAAGAAAGACAGGTGGGTGTTTGAAGTTATACGAAAAAACGGAGGACCGATTTCTTGTTGATTTTCAGACTTAAGCTACCCGGAAAGGCACCTTGCGAATCAGTCATAACTCAGTTTTAAGGTTAAAACTACTTTATTTAAGTTAAGCGGTCAAGGAGTGTAGTAGAGTAATTTGACGAATTTTGTCTCTGCTATACGGCAATTAATATTGATCAGACAGTAACTCAATTTCCACTGAAAATAACTAAAATATATCTAAATATCAAAATTTCACTTACGAATAAGATCACTGGCAGCTCAAGTCACAATCGAATTCTACACAGCCAAATGACTTTAGCTGTAACGCAAAAATTACTAGAAAATCGTTAACACAATCTAAATTCTGCTGAATTTTGCAACCCGTGGTTGCCAAAGAGCTTTATTTCAAACTATAATGCAAAGTCTCATACCCAAATGGCAAATTTTCCCTCAGCAAGATTTGATTCCACTCAGCACCTGTCGAATGCATAACTTTGCTTCGTAGACGCAGGCCTTGATTACCAAGCTGGCAGGACTCGACTAAATCCGCCATTACAACTTTTTGCTGCAACTTTTATACCCTGCAGGTCGATTAACGAAGCTAAATTAGCATAAATTTACAACGAAAAACAGTAACCACAAACTCCGGTAGCTCTAAACATACTTCGGAAAATTAGAAAAAATAAAGTACAGATGTCGCTGTTGCATGCACAGCGAATGTTGACAAGACGTTCGCATTCACGAAACTAGAATCTCTTTATAAGAGACTTGCTAGTCCACTACAAGATTTTCATTGTTTATGAACGTGGGGTCTTATAATTTGTTAAGAATTTATTTTTCATTTATTTCTATAATCTGAATCGATTTAATCATTCATTACGTTTTCCAAATTTAATTAATCCTATTTGTAATAAATATGTTGTAACATCATATTTATAATGTTGAAAAAAAAACAATTAGTACACTTTATATATGAATTCGCAAAATTAAAGCGGCCTTATAATTTCTTAACAGGAAGTATTTGAAAACAATCAAGCATCACGAGATTTTCTAAAAGTTTTAAGGATTATTTCAAAGCATGCCGTCTATTTCTGTGTCCTGTATTGTAATAACATTTTCATTGGATTCATAATATAGTAAATTATCATGACTTGTGTAAAAACCATACCTTACTCCGTAAAATTTTACATTTTCGGTAAAACTGTAACCCAGTGAGTCTACATTAGGTCGAGTTGGCGGGAATCTACTGCATATTTTATAAAAGAAATCTTTTTGTTGAATGGTAGTGAGTTCATGGGATTCAGAGTTGCTTAAAAAGCAAAGTGAAAATCGAGGTAGAAAAATCTTGGCAAGTAATATGTTCTATTCCACCCTTTTTTTTTGCCCTCATCGTCCAATCACAGCTATTAACACCAACCGTTTTTTTTTTCATGCACAAGTTCCATAAGTTATTGCTATAGATATCATTTGGAAATCTTCAGTGATATTTAGTAGCAAGCTGCTTTAACATATTTGTTAAAAGGTAAGTTATTAAATTCCATATATTCTTAATGAATGTTTTTATGCAACCCATAATCTGTGTTCATTGTATTAATATTTAATTTTCAGATACTTGATATTTATCTGACAATAAAATAACTTATGTTCATTTAATGTTGGTTATAGGGGTGTTATTACGACCGACTATATGCGCAAGGGATATAAGCTTAGAGGGGGTGAGACTGCCCTACGTGGGACTTTCTAAGGGAACCTATCCCATATTTATGCAAACTAAGCAAGGTTTGAAGGAAAACACGGATAACTCCGAACTGTTAGACTGAAAGAGCGATATGTGTCTTAATCGAACCCACCACCTCTCATCAACCAGACTTCAAAGCAGAACAGCGCAACTGCAGGGCATTTCTTTTCATTTAAATACAATAGAAAATATTTTCATATTCTTGATAAAAATAAAGACAAATACATTGTGGTATATAGCATTTCACAAAATCATAGTATCACTAGAAAATCATTTCAATTTTTAAATTTAAAATCTTTTGTGTTACAAGAATTCCTATTAAAGTTTTTAAAAGTTTTTTTTTTTTTTTTTGCTGAATGACAGTGAGTTAGAAAAAAATCTCTACAGAAATCAGAATAAAAAGGAAAAGGAAAGTAAAAATCAATATAGAGTGGGATATCAAGTAGGAAAGTAATATTTTAAACTTCACATTTTTTTTGCTTTCCTTCAATAACAGTCAATTAAACAAGCGCTTTTGTTAAACACAAGTTTGATAGGTTTCAGTTATAGAAATTTTTGGGGGATATTCAGTCATATTTAACTTCACACCGTATTAAAAACTTTTCATCGGTTAAACAATTATATATTTCATTTACGTATTGAATAATTTTACGCAGTTTTCATTGTAGTGATACAAAGTCTTCAGATACTTCATACTTACCTAACAATAAAATCCTTCATTTTGGTTTTAAAGGATAGAACGGTTGTAAAAAATATAAAACATATTAGCATAAAAAGGCAGGTAAATAACAGAAGTATAAAATTGATTATTAGGTAGCTTTCAATACAAAAAAGTATAAAGCTACCTATTACAGCCGTTCGGAGGAAAGCAGTTCCGGAAAATTTCGATACATTTTCACCGATCATGACCCCCAGACCCCAAAAACACCCTCCGTTCAAATGTATATATATATATATATATATATATATATATATATATATATATATGGTTGATTCTACTGTTCTTAGCATCATGCCAGTAGAATTATGAAATACTGAATTATTTTTTAAAACACATGTGGGTGCAACCAAGCTGACGAGTACATCTACATGTGTTTTTTCATATCCAATTCTTGTTTGTTCTCTTGTGGTCCAGTTTTCCATTGTATAATGTTCATATTTGATTTATTAATCCATTTGTGTTTACTTGATAGCAACTCCAATCTATAATTTTTTTTCCCTTTCTCTCTCTTTTTTTTAGGTAGCTTTCAATACAAAAAAGTATAAAGCTACCTATTGCAGCCGTTCGGAGGAAAGCAGTTCCGGAAAATTTCGATATATTTTCACCGATCATGACCCCCAGACCCCAAAACCACCCTCCGTCCAAATGTTGATTTATATATATAGATATATCCATATATATATATATATATATATATATATATATATATATATATATATATATATATATATATATATATATATATATATCTGACCTATGTCATACGATAACGCCCGTAATTATGAAGCGATTTTGATGAAACTAATTGTGTGTATTAAGGTCACTAATGTCTCGACCGAGTTCGTTGGCCAGCTTGGTCCGCCATCTTGTTTCAAGATGGCGGCCATTTAAAGATGTAAAAAGACTTAAAATCTAAAATAAATATACAAAAAATTTAAAAATTCAAATTTCTTTTTTAATTACGTGTTAGGCCTTGATACAAGGATTCCAGAGCTTTTTTTGGTTTACCTCTATCTTAAAAAATGGCTGAGATAGAGCAGTTTGAAATTCTAGGGTGGCTGACATTTTGAAACAAAACAGCACATTAACGCGATTACTCGCAAATTATTTTCTTTCATTGTTGTAATAATTTTCCCAATCATACGCATAAAACTATATATTCATATCCGTTAACGCCAAAATTGGCGACATTGGCGACAAAATTGGCAAAATTGGGCGACATTTGGCGAAATATCGCCAAATTTGGCGATCAAAATAAGACTTCATAAATGAAGCCAATTTGGCTATTGCTCAATAATTTGGCGAATTTCTTATTCAAATTCAGTATTAACGAATCTTTTGTAAACGTTTCTTTGCATTTTAGCTTGCTGTTTTCGTGTAACATTAGCTAAAATTTTAAAACGAAGATATAGGAAAGCTACCTTTTCCTCCCGGTACAGGCCGGAAGGACTTTTTTAAATATTATTCAGGTATGAGTAAATTTGGCCAATTACCATTGAAGCACATGCTATGGTAAAATTATGATTGCACATGTTAATATTAGATATGTGGTATTCTGTTTACACAATATCATTATTTATCTCTTTGTAGATTAAAGTAGAATGATATTAGAACTTGATATGTATTTTGAAATTCATAGATATTATAATATATATATATATATATATATATATATATATATATATATATATATATATATATATATCTGACCTATCTCATACGATAACGCTCGTATTTATAAATCAATTTTGATGAAACTAATTGTGTGTATTAAGCTCACCAATGTCTCGACCGAGTTCGTTGGCCAGCTTGGTCCGCCATTTTGTTTCAAGATGGCGGCCATTTAAAAATTTAAAACTAAAATAAATATACAAAAAAGTTAAAAATTCAAATTTATTTTTTAATTCAGTGTTAGGTCTTGAAACGAGGATTCCAGAGCATTTTTTGTTTTACCTCTATCTTAAAAAACGGCTGAGATAGAGCAGTTTGAAATTCTAGGGTGGCTGACATTTTGAAACAAGACAGCACATTACAAAAATTTTCATTGTTGTAATAATTTTCCCAATCAAACGCATAAAACTATATATTCATATCCGTTAGTGCCAAATTCTCGCCAAACTTGGCGACATTTGGCGAAATATCGCCAAATTTGGCGACCAAAATAAGTTTTCATAAATGAAGCCAATTTGGCTATTGCTCAGTAATTTGGCGAATTTCTTATTCATATTCAGTATTAACGAATCTTTTGTAAACGTTTTATTTGCATTTTAAGTTGCTGTTTTCGTGTAACATTAGCTAAAATTTTAAAACTAAGATATAGGAAAGCTACCTTTTCCTCCCGGTACAGGCCGGAAGGACTTTTTTTGCATTTACTTTAGCACAATAACGGTCTAAATAATTCTGCTGCTAAAATTTTTTGAAATCATTGACAGCTAGCAGAATTTGCAAACAAATTGATTTGAAAAATATAATAAGTGTTTTTCTTCAAACCCATTATAAAAAAACATTTTTTTCCCAAAAATCGTATACAATTTTGTCAGTTGTAAATTAAAATTAATTAAGTTGTAAATTAACCAGCGGACACCACAGAACAATCTTGAACAACATCTGTGCTGTGGTCTACGCTGGTCAAAGGTCCTTGATAATGGCTTAGTTTAGAGCCTAAAGTGCTACGAGAGTTATGTACTACTAAGATCTTATGTTTTTATGTTTTTAAGACATTTGTACATTTGTTTTTTATCTCACGTTACATTAATTTCTGTATCACGTTTATTGAACAAATCTGTAAAACCTGAAGAAGCAAACGGAAAATTTCAGAAAATTATTCCATTCTAAGTTATTTTTTATCTGTAAAAGAGTGCTTTAAGTATTTTCAGTAGTGCAATAAAAGAAAAAAAAATTAGGCAGAAAATCGGACTCAACTCGAGAGAATCTGGAGAGACAATCTACTGCCTAGTGCCTAGGCTTGCGGTCATTTATAAGCTTTTCAGTGTATTTTCTACATAAACAGTTTTCTAAACTCCCAGTTCCATCTTCTTAAAAGTACATGTATAGTTGACTGTATAATTTGCCTAAATTATTTCATGAATAGTAAGCTATCATCACGCAAAAGTTAATTTTTTCCCTCAATTCCTATTCTTATAAGTAAATATTTTCTTCTCAAACTCAAATTATTTCAATATAAGGAATTAAACTAAATCCACTAAAAGTTCATGTTGATCATAAATCTTACGTTTAAAAAGAAATAAAATTTACGGATTCGTTGTTATTTTAAAATTAATAAAGAAACTTTGTTAAATTGGTGATTTTTAAGAAATTTTATATTTAAGATATAAAAAAAAAAAACATTTATTTTTACATGTTTAATATTGGTAAGTTGCTACAAAGTGTTAAAAATTAACTGAACCATTAAGATCAATGTTAAATGAAGTTACTAACATGCGAGTGTGTTTTTTGTACCCGTATTAAATATCTTCTATGATGAAAGATTTAGTTTAACCAAATAAAAATTTAGTTCTAAATTTTGCCTATGGATTGTCCTATACTTAATAAAAGCAGCAGAAAAACAGTCTCAACATCAAAACCAACCAGCTTTTATTCACCAGAGATTTTATTTTGTGCATTTTATTATCATGCCCTTACCCGTGCGCTCTTTGCAAATCGAAACACACCACAACAGTAATCAATTTCAATCCACACAATCAGTAAGTAGCCTTCATTGCATAAAAATCTGGATTAAATGCACACTCACTGAAATATGTCTGTATATGATTGTAAATTGAGCAAAGTAATTGCAATAAATAATATAATATTCAACATTTTATTAGAAGAGCTTTTAATGTCTGTACCCCTAATCAATTAAATGATGAAATAAATAAAATACGTGATATCGCAAGAAATAATGGATACAAAGACAGCACCATCAATAAATTAATTACAAGCATGGAGAATAATAAAAAGAAGAAAAACTTTAATGAACGAAACTCAAAAATATCAACTTTACAATATTTTCCAGGATTCTTTGAAAGATTAAAATTTAAACTTAGAAAATTTAATATCTGTCTTATTGCAAAGCCTTCCACAAAATTAAAAAACATAGTATGTAGAAAAACAGACCCACTAGAACCTAACCAACTTTCCGGTGTTTATGAAATCCCATTCACCAAGGCAGATGGAACAATACAGTACTATATAGGAATGACAAACAGAAAATTTAAAACAAGAATAAAAGAACATATGGCAGACCTCAAACATGACAGAAGAACCACCGCTTTAGCCAGAAAATATAGTAAGGAGCAGTTGCAAATAGATTTCAATAATAGTAAAATAATTTTTCAATCAAGAGCTTATTTCCCATCCATTATCCGTGAATCTATAGAAATATATTTGCGAAAAGATTGCATTTGTAACGAAACCGTTTCCTTTGAATTTGCTAAAATTTGGCATGAGATGATTGATAAATGGAAAAGCAATAAAAATAAAAATAAATAATAATTTGTTCACGTTTCCCAGTTTTAGCCAAATTAAGCACCTTCTAACTTTGGACATGCGATCTCGTGGTATATGTTTTACTATTTTCAAATATGCGAGAATTTTTGTATTTATCATTAAGATCTGAAGATGTCACCGATAGTTGTGAATGAAACATATGTAATCTACATTAAAAAACAGGTATTTTAAATATTCTGTGTTATTTTTATCACTTTAAGTATTATGGGACTTTAATTTAAAGTAATTGCTTTTGACAAAATAAGTGCTCCATACTATATATTATTTGTGCTTTTGATTCCTTATCGCTAATTACTTGGGTAAATCACCCTTTATCGTCAAAAGTCTGTGCTAATGTTGTTGTTTTTTATTTGCCTGAAAAAAATTCCTCATCGGAAATTAGTTCAAATCGCACATTCAGTTATTCGATTTTTTATTGAATTTTTATATCGCACAATTAATTTCAAGGAGGCCTTTGTTTAAACTAAGCTACTCGTCAGTTATAATGTAAAATTCTTTCTTCAAAGCAATTCTAATTCTGAATGACTTCTGCAGGAAGATAGATATTCTTCTAATACTTTAACATAATAACAATTTTAAGAATGCATAATTCTCATTTAATCATTAAGTTAAATGGATAGATGCGATTCGGAAACGGATTTCCAGTGATGCATTCTAATGTCACCAGCGCAATTACCTGCTTTCTGCAAGCCACGATATTTATGTTAAGTCTAGCGCAAAGCAATCAGGAATAATTTATCAAAGGGATACGCAACCATTGGAATAATTATTGTGAACATTCCTAATACTTGTTGCATTCCATTTAAGTAAATGTGCGTAAAAGTGTTTAAATGTTACATCAAGCGAAGAAACAGAAAATAAAATTCTGTTTCAAAATGGTTTGTATTGTTATTAAGATAACTGCGAGATTTTTGTTATTATTCGTCAATAAAATAAAATATAAAATAAAATATTTAATTTTACAAAAAAATTTATATTCCCCCCTTTTTTTCAGTTGTCATAATCCTTATATTCATTCAAAATATTTCAAACACGTGTGCATGCTTTAGTAGCAAAATAATATTGCATGACTATTGTTAATATCTTAATTAAATATCAATGTTATTGACATGAAATATTGATCCAAAATTGGAATGTTTACATTTCGCCTATACTGCCACAATATGCTATGTTGCACCAAATTTGATATTTCGCCAACGTAAAGACAATAAAGTCAATATTTATAAAATATTAGCATTTTATTGAAAATATTTCTAACATAAAGTAAATAATTCTCTATTATTGAAATTTCATTGCAAATTTATTTAACGACAATCCAGATATTATTAATGAATTTCATCGTAAATATTTCCAGTATTAACCAACGTTTAATCATTGTCGATATTATATTGAAATATTTTCATTGAATGCAATATGGATATAATATGAAGCCATTATTGGTTTGCTACTAGTGACAGATGACATTTGATGGGAATTATGAAATTTTTTTAAATGTCATTTAAATAAAACGAAAAATATGTTATTGATAAAATAGTTTATAGCGATGATTTTAGTTTCAAATTATTTGTAAATCACCACTTCAGTATTATGTTAAATAAGTCAAAAATATAAATAATTAACTAAGGATTTTTTTTATTATTATTCTAACAAAACTTTTGACTCAATAAAAAATATTAAATTTTTCTATACAATGAAAAGAATGACTTTTATTACGATAAAACATATTTTTTTAAAGAACTGTACATCCAATTTACATCTTTTTAACGAAACTATACTCATTAGAATATAAGAAATTCGTAAGAGTTGAATCATAAGACAAAATAGTTCTAATTTCCAATTCTTTTGCGTTTTGTATGAAGGATAGATAAATGTATTCTGGATATTAATGTAAAACTTTGCACAGAAAGCCTGTCTTACTTGATAATCTTCTTTTTGTAAGTTGTCTTAATCAGACTTCTTTTGATAGTTTTCCTTTTCCTTGAAAATCCAGAATTTTCTCTCGTAAGTAGTCTTGTAAGTCGTTTAATCTAAGAAATTTGATTTGGCATTATGTAACATAAAATTTCTGAATAAGACATGCGTTGATAAAACAGGTCTATAAATATTTTGGAAAGTTCTAATTTTGGCTTTTTTATTTTTTTCTTAGTTGTCTTTCTTTCTTTCTTTCTTTTGTGTTAAAACCGCAATTAATATAATTTTAGTTTTATTTCATCATATACAGATTTTCTCCGATCTATACCTGAATAAGAATAAAAAAAACGAGAAATTAACGTTGAAAATCTTTTGGCTCATGTCATTCAACGCGCACAAAGTGAACCTTTTCTGGCTACAGTACATTATATGGTTTAAGGACATTCCATATACATGCTCAAAAACTGAAGGAATTTTTGAAAATTTATTTTCTGTTACAGTTAGCTGAGAGGAAAAGAAGAGCCGTTTAATTAATTTTGAAAAAGAAATCAAACGAAATAGGCCAAGTGAATGTTGTTATGCATTGCTCCGATTCTACTAATATCTTATGAGTCATTTAGCAAACATCATTCTTGAAGGACTTTTCACACACAATGCATTTTATCAAATTTAAATTAATTTATTGTAGTCGTTGTTTTATCCAATTCTTTAAAAAGATTCTAAAACGTTTGAAATTTGTGAATACTTAATTCTTATGTTTAATACATATTTAAAAACAAATATTTTTTTTTTCATAAGCACTAGTATAAGTTACAATGTTCTGTTCTCATTTGCGCTGCAGTCGTTCTCTAAAGTAGCGTATATTTCAAGGAGAGTAGAACAAGGCACATGCTGAAGCTCAGATCAATGACTTTTGTCCAAACTATGGTAACCCATATCGCATAATTTGGCGATATTCACGTAGAGGAGTTTATCTCTGAAAACCTATTTATTTTACAAATACCACTTTCATTTATATTGTTGGCGATAATGGTAGGGTACATATTATTACAAACATTATTGGATCTGAATGCGCCAGAAATAAAATCAGGTTAATAGTGAACATTAATTGAGTGTAAGACAGGAGGTTTTCGCTTAAGCCGCAGTTCAGATCGTCGGCGAATACGAGGATAAGTTATGTCCAAAATCCTCTTGACCATCAAATTTTATTCGTATGCCACTACTCTCTTTTAAATGTACTTGGTAATCAAGTGCTACAAAAACAGTCGTGGACAGCTATATGCCGGACATAATATTTAATTCTTAAATCAGAACATATGGAAATCTGTAAAAATATTTGTCATTTTGAAAATATACAGTTTTACCTAAGCCTGTTAGACCCGGCATGGACTATATATTTTTGTGACTTATTTTGTATTTTACATTAATTATGCTTCAATAAATTATCATTCGCGAATTATAATATAATAATTTTCTATTATTTTATTATGGTCATAACCTCAAGGTTTGTTTTCCTTTAGTTCCACCAAAAGACGTAGAAATAGAAAATCATGTAAATGGAAGCACATTAGAGGTAAGAGAAGCGGAAAGAATAGCCCTCACATGTGTGTCGAGGCACAGTAAACCAGCAGCAAAACTCAAATGGTACAGAAATGGTGTCCTACTTCAAGGAGGTAAGTTCATAAAACCTGGATTCATGAACTCGTACAATAATTTTTTTTTTCATTGTCTGATTTAAATGATTTGTAACATGAACACGAATATCTGCAGTACCTAAGAAAGGTGCAATGTAACAAAATATGAAATTTTCTATATCTAACTTTTATTTTTCTTACCGTTTGCGAAGATAGATTCCGAAAGTGCTCTTTTATCTTCAGAAGCCTATGAAACCAATAGATTTCTGAGATTTAAAGATTTATGGAACAGAAGTTTATTTTGCTTTAACAATTTCTGGAAACGTTTCCTAGTACTTTTTACAGTGTCTTAATCCGTTTTCTCTACACGGAATATTGGTTTTTCAGATCCTATCCATTCTCAAGTAAACATTTTAAGATGCTTAATAGAATTAGCTCATGCAACAGTAACAAAATAATATTAATGTTAATGCTATTAATTTTAATGTTACTACCCTCAATGCTGTTAATTTGTTATGTTTGTCGAAATGATAATGTTTACTTGAGAATTGATAGCATCCGTATCAAGAAAGAAAAATCATGCATCGATTATGAAACACTTCCCCAGATTATTATTAAGAATTTTTTTTTTTCTAGAATGAAATGAGATATATAAATAAGCAATTTAGAAAATACATAACTCAGTAAAAATGCATTTTCAGCAACTGTTGCCCATGTTCGAAGTATTTCGCGCAACCCTGTATATGATCTACAGGATTTGTAAACAACATGTCATGCACTAAAAATTATATAAAACTACATACCACAACGGAAAAACCAATTCCATCAGTTATAGATCACAGTCAGGCCTGTAACCGAATTTTTTTGTGCGACTCTGTAAATGAAAAGAGCGATGAATCCTACGCACTCCATAATTTATAGAAAATAAGTTGTAGTGTACCTTAAATATATCTTTAAATATCATGTTTCAAGTATCATAACATCTTCAAAGTGCACTATAAACGATTTTTCCCCATGAATCATAATGTAATGGAATTATTTTGTACTTCCTGTAATTGAATTATAAATGCTACCAACTGTGTACTCCGGTAAAAGCATACTGTAATCCACCTCAGTAATGAACAATAATTCCATCATGTTTGAAATATCGTAACATCAATAAAATGCGCCGCAAAAGATTTTCCCCATAGTTCATAATATAATGGAATTCTTTTGTGAGTCCCTGTAAATGAACTATTAATGCTACACAATTCGTTTCCAATACTGAACATTCTATTGTAAAATTCAATAATGTGTAGAAATTTCATGACAATCCGAGTATATTTACGAGAGTTAGAGCAAGGACAGACGGACAGACAGAAAGGCAAACCTAATTCATAAACACCTTTCAACTTTGTTGGAAAGTTACAAAAACATATTTCGGGTTCAGAAACCTGATTAATACACTACAAAACATTGCTGAAAACTGCGGCAGAAAAATAAACTTAAGAAAGAAAAGAGATAGATTAAGAAACATTTGTCTTTTTGTACAGTGCGTAAAGGCCTTGTGGTTCAGACAGATAAGGCACACAACAAAAACATGTAAATAAATAAAATAACAAAACATTACAAAAATACAATAAAACTCAAAGTAAACAAACTTTGCATGAAAACTTGCTTTTGGTTTTATTTGATTTTACTGTAAAAATTCAGAAATATTGAATTACTCATTTATTTACTTAAAGCGATTTTGAGATATTTTAAATTTTAATATTAAGTGTTCTACAAATGATGAACTGTTTAACCAGAAACAATTTCAAATAAATTTGGACAAAATCTTAAAATTTTGAAGATAGAAAAAATTAAAAGAACCCAAATCGCGGTATATGCGTTTATAGATTTCGGTTACTATTGCAAACGTCTATAAAGACTCCTGCAGCATTTTCTGTCAGAGCGTAAAAACGATGTACTTTATAATATATTCAATGTTTCAGCATTAATATCTAAAATTAGATAATTTCATATATTTTTTTTTACATTTTGAGATATTGTAAAATATAGAAATTATATATTTCCTTCAACGATTGACAAATGATCGTAAAAAATGCTGCTATTATTCCTAACAGCAAAAACTTATATTTTTGTTAAACTTTCAGATTTTAAATCCCCCTAAAGAATAAGATATTTTAAAGATATCAAGAGTTATAAAATATTTTAAAACTTGTTATTAAAAAATATATTTGACTTATTCATGTAAAAATCCTTTCTTTTATTAATTTAGCTTTTCCAGAAATTAAATATATTTAGTTGCATTAAATTTAACCCCGAAGTGGATGCATAGTTTTCCCAGAATGATGCACTGTGCATAGGATAAGACTCACATAACTCAGCCAAGCGAGTTTTTTTAATACTTAGATAAATAAAGTATAATTAAAATAGCTACTATTGAAACACAATTTGTTTTCTCTCTATAATAAAAATATATATTTCATAAAAGTCCAAAATATGGTAACTTAAAAAAAAAACATTTTAAAATTATTAATTGAAAGGTCAAAGTTATACGCTACATTACGTAAATTCGAGTGTTACATAAGATGCTAAAATTTCAATAAAATTTGTCTAGTCGTTTTTGCAAAAACGTGCACTCAAGCTACAAAATAATTGTTTTGAATAAAATGACTTTAAAAATGATCATTCCCCATGTGGTATATGGCAATAAAAGTTCTTTATACTACAATATTTGTCGTAACATAAAATGTTCAATGCCGTTTTCTCTTGTAATTTTACAAATTAATTAAATTTTAATATGGATGAATAGCAAATATTTTTGCCAATTTAAAATTACCTGTGACCCTTAATGTAAATTGTAGGAGAAAAAAGTGATCAC
Source organism: Maratus michaelseni (assembly GCA_963931845.1). Classification (NCBI taxonomy): domain Eukaryota; kingdom Metazoa; phylum Arthropoda; class Arachnida; order Araneae; family Salticidae; genus Maratus; species Maratus michaelseni. Next base: position 342,925,122 of record OZ007588.1, on the reverse strand, counting down.
CCCTTACTATCTCTGCCGCAAATCATCGTATAAAAATGTAACTCGTACCAATATATTATTAAAGTATACTATTTAATGCTATACTTAATTTTTAAATAGTTTTTTTAATTAAATTTTGAGAAAAATATGAATTGTGACCTATGAACATTTTTTCACAGAAGTCGATTTCTAGAAGTTTCATATACACAAATACAAAATTATAGCTTGTTCTACTAAGTAGTTTTCGAGTTATGCTTAAAAAACTACCCGGGACGCAATCTGTTTTGCAACGATTAAAAAACGAATTTAACATTAGGAGTTTCAAATTTTAAACTTGCATAATTACTAAACTAATTGATTGAATGACTTCCCGTTTGGAATTCAAAGGTAAAATTTTCCAAAAAAGCCACATATGATGTCAAAATTAGATGTTAGTATTGAAAATATTAAAGTTTTGTACAATTTATATATATGTAGACCACTTTCTAAGCAAAATTTAAAAATTAATTATATATACAGAAATATTAATTATATATATATATATATTAAAGCTTTAATTAAACATATGAAAGCATTAATTATATAATAATTAAGTATTAAACATAGTTTAGATTTAATTGAATATACATTATTATTACAGCATTACTTAGACTAATCGATTGGCGCCAGTCACATTTTTATACGATTTTTTGCGGCAGAGTTTCATAGAAAATAGTATAAATAAAATTAAAGCAAATTTTAGGCGAGAATTCTGTAATAGTGTACATTTTATTTATTGCCATTATGAAATATAAGACAAACTCAGGGAAAACATTACTGATAAATATTTGTTTTGTCATTAATTGTGATTTAATTATAGCACAATTACGGATTGTAATATAAAAAGGCATACGTTACATGAGTTTTATTTAATCTTAAATCATTTTTTAAGGCAATGAAAATTTGAATATGCAGGAGTGGTTGTTGGTGAGAATTTTTCAAAACATACGAAAATGTACAATCTAGTATTTTAAATGGCTGTTGTTACATAATTATGTATTATTTAATAAATTTTACCATACATTAAAATAATGTCAATGCATTTTAATCATTTATTAGCTTTTTGACCATGAATAAAGCTTTATGTAACTGATTATAAGTTAAAATAATAAAATTTCGTTCCAAACTTTGGAATACACACAACATGCGTGTATTCCACAAACATGCGTATGATGAAATGTGTGAGTAATGTCGGTTTGCAGAGTATGTGGTATAATCGAGTTCCCGATATTCGGGAGTCTACTATATTATATTTCTGTGTTTCAATATAAGAATGGTGGATTGTTTAATCCTATTTGTATTTTTCATATTCTCAAATAGCTGTTCTTTATTTAATAGGTTCCTACCATCCTCGAGAAGAAACAACAGGTGGTCGTGTTCACACGACACTTAGTACAATAACAGTTTATGTTATAATGGATGATAATGGCGCAACGTACACCTGCGAAGCTATACACAAAGCATTAACACGTCCTCTTAGAGCAAGGATTACTATAGATGTGCTTTGTAAGTAGGGGTTATTTCTCTAAGTGCGATTGTGCTTTGTCTCTGAAATACTTGTTCAAGAATATTCATTATAATTATTGGATAAATATATCCCAAAGTTCGGCTAGTTTTGTATATTCCTTAATTAATTATATTAATTTATATATGTTGGGGTGAAAAGGTAAATGTTGATAGAAATGTGTTCCCCCAATACTTGGTGCCAGAGGGTTTCAACTGTTCTGCCACGGCTGTGTGCCACGAGAGGATCTTAGATGTATTGTGAAATATTTTAATTATCATTAATGAAATTATCTTTATTTATATTGCTGAAGAAATGATTTCTAAATAACACACGAAAAGTACTATTAGTTTCAGAAAATACTTGCTCGGTTCTGAATGCCGAATTTGATGTTATTAACATTCCTGTAATGAAGACATTCATATGACATACAATGAATATGTTTAAAATTGAATGAGAAAGTTTGTATTAAAAGAAACGCATGTTAAAATTTGACATCAACAGTGTTAAATAATTATTATAATTTACTATGAATTTACAATTTTTGAGAAGGCTTCTTTTTCAAAATAGAAATATATATATATATATATTACTATTTTGCTTTTATTTAAGCATAGTAAAAACTTTTTTTTATGTTTCTAGTATATTTTATGTATTTCAGAATATTAACAAATATCTGCCTTCAATTCATTATCCGTTCATTTTATTGTTGTATTTTTATGGTATATATTAGTATTGTATATAAAAAAAAGGCTATATAAAAGCCAATATAATTTAATTTGCTTCCAGCTTTGCAATATTTAAGTTATTGAATTTATTAGATTTGCTAAAATTTTCAGTTAACTAAATATATTTTTCGTAAAAAATAAAAAAATAAAAAATAAATTAATGGAATTCTATTTAAAAATAAAGTAATGCCAAAGATCGAATGATTTTTTTTTCTACATTTATTTGGTGTGATATTTTATTAGATTAAATTTTTTATACGAAGGTTTTCCCAGAAAGCAATGTTCATACTTCAGGATTTTACAAAATATGGAACTACCTACGGTAGATAAAAATAATAATATTTAAAAAAAAAGTTACGACATTTTTTCTTCCTTCATATAAGCTGTAGAGATGAAATGAGCTGCTGCTTTTTCATCTGCAGTAGAACTGAAATTTTTGTTATTAGAACTTCGATTTAGAATGCACTAAAATATTTTTTTTTTTAATCTCATTTTGCAGAATTTGACCATAAGCTACAGAAAAAAAACGTTTTATTATTTTGCTTTTACCATTAATATTAAATTAAACACGATAGAATAAAAACACTATTTTGATTCAAGTAACTAGTTTGAATGTTAATTTATTATAAACGGATAAATGATTACAAATATTTAATGGACAAGTTAAAATTATATAAGGTCGCATTTTGTGATACCTTTTTAATCATTCAGGAGTCACGTACATTTTAAATGTCGAATGATAGCGAAGGTTTTAAAGTTGTTTAAGAACAACAAATAGTTGGCCATCTTGTACAAAACTTTATAGAAATATTTAAAAATACTACTTATGAATTTTTATTTTTAAGGAATTAAATAAATTTAATATAATTTATTAAAAATAATAAATATGTGCAGTTCCTGCACGTCTGGGGAATGAGATAGTTAGCTATCAATTTTATGTACGTACAATAAAAAATAATAATAACAAAAAAATAAATAAATTTAAAAAAAAAATCACATAGTATGAGGTCTGGTGACCTTACACAGAGGAAACATACTGAAACGGTCCTCGATAAAGTTTATGCTTTTGGGGTCTAATTGAAATATGGACCAGGCGAGCCGTGGTAGGATGTTGAGGGCCTCAAATTTGATACTTTCCTTTGGATTTCTTTTCCTTTTTTTTAATATAATGAAATATTGTCGGCTATGTCATTGCTGTGTGATACATGCCTACGTAACAGTATTTTGCTTAATCTTTTATTATGATATTTGATGTGCTAAATGTTTCAATCAGTTTTGACCCTGTACTAATTATAACCGATGTTTTCTGTTTTAAAGTAAAAGGGATTATATAAAATGCACACATATATCTAAATATGTATTCGTATGTATCATATGCAGGGCCGGCCAAAAGGTGAGAAAGTGTGCTGTGGGTACAATGCACCTAGGCTTATAGAAGCCCCCAATAATTTTGGGTTAGTTTGGTCCTAAATTTCCGGTCCTGCACATGCCTTATACTTTAAAGTAGCATTAAATAAGACTTGAAATCAGGGCACAGACATCGTTTCTATTACCTTTGAAAGGCGCCAATTCGTTTTTCAACTGACACCGTTAAAGAGAAAGCCCACGCGGTGTGTGCATTCTATCGAACCGACAATGTTGAATTTTTTGCATTGGAATATGAAGCAGGCTACAAATGAGGACTATTGTTCAGCTTCGGATTTATCAAGCACTAGATGTGTGCTGAATAACAATGACTTTCCCACTGAGCATTTGTCAATAACTTTACGATTACAATTGCTACTTATAGTTGAACATTATACAAAATTACAGTGTCGATTTCTTAATACAATATAATGAGTTGAAATCGTTCATGACATTTTAAAACATTCTGTACTTTAAAGTTTCGGAAAAAATTTAAATATTGCTTATAAACTTTCTAATAATAAATAGCTGACTCAATTTCCAAAGTTTCATTAAAATCAAATATAAACTTTTAATTCTTTTTCATATGAAATGAAGAATTTTGTCTCTTTTCATTGAAAAAATGCAGGTAGTAGATTTGTGAGATGCCTGGCGGGGAATGTAATAGAGTCTGCAGAAATTTAACTAAAATATGACAGAAAGTATATTTAAATATATTTTCAATTGAATTATGTGAAACTTTCTTAAATTTGCATTACTTTCAAAATTTCTGTAATGTAACAAAATAAAATGCAAAGTTCTGAGGGGGAATTTAAGAAATGTCTTTCAAGCATTTCCATTATTTTTTCAGGAAACCCTTCAGCTATTCTATTTGAACAGCTTAAAGTGCAATCTTTTTCCGTAAAAATATCATTTACACTGTGACAGTATAAAAACACCTTCGATTTACTGTCGATTTGAAGAAACATTTCAAAATATATTTTTGATATTTTAGAAAAAGAAATTGTTAGAAAAAGATATTAGATTTTGAGGAACAGCTGCAAACACAGATTTTTGAAAAATGCGCTTCTGGATACTAAATTTGTATTCTTATTCTTAAGAATTTATTTTTTAAAATTAATTTATTTTCCATAATAAAAACTAGTAAAAGGTTGAAATTTTTGTAAAGAAATCTTATTTCATGCTAAACTTTTACTTAAAATATTAGCAAATTTTAAAATATTAAAAACAGGTTTATAATACTATTTATGCTCTCAAATTGATTGCGATATAGGAACTTACATTTTAATTAACAATTCTGAAGAAAATGATTTCGCATTCCAAAAAGTAATTTCACGTTCGTTATTTTATAAATTATTCATTACATGAGTTTTCTTGGTATATATTAATTGAATTTACATAATTATTTCCCTTAGTCTTTTTCTATAAAGATAATATAATTACAGAAACAGAGATATTTTGTAGAATTTCACAGCAAAATGTAATTTTTCAGAAATGAGATAGTTAATGTTATGTAAATTATGGTGGACCTATTATTTGTTATTTACTTTTTACATAGAAATTAGTATTACATTAAAAAAAATGTTTAAGTGGATGTAAATTAAACATCTGACCTCTAAGAATTGGAATAGATTCATCATTATCATATGCGATTAGCGTTAGAATTATAAACTAAAAAGAATGTATTTGAATTCCCATTTATTCCACTACACGTTTAGAAATACAAAAGTAAATACAAAAGTTGTAGTTCGCGTTTTCCGATCTTGTACACATCTCGTTTTGAGAGGTCTTCTAGAGTATATTTTTCAAATTTCACACAGTCAGGAATAGAACAATGGAGAGGAAAAGAATGTCTAAACATCTGTTTCCTTTTATCTATTTACATCCTTCTGTTTCAATCGGTTCTGACAATATTTGCCCAAATGTATTTTTGAGTTAGTCTTGAATAGAATATTCTACAAATGATGTAGTAAAGAGAACATATATTGTTTTATCTTTTACGTGTTAAAACTTTGTGTCAGTAGTTAAAATTGGAAGCTTAATTTTTTTATGAAATATTTTTTGAAGATATCAAAATAAATAAAATTTATTGCTTTGATATCTAACGAAGGTTTTATTTGTTTCACCCAACATATTAAACATTATTTTCCTCTTATCGCCTATATATTCTGTTTATCTTTTTCTATATTTCTGATGAATTTATATTAAGTATATTATATAGGGTTTTTTTCAATTGTCCTTTGCCATTATATTAGGAAATATAAAACTTGTAGTTCCCATTTAGACATATTTGTGACGAAGAATGTTGGTTGTAGTAATTTCACGTCGGTTGAGCTGCAAAAAAGTAATTTGTTAATATCCAGGGAAACAGGTCACACAGAGTGAATGGATGCGAACTCAGGAGTTTCTTGATAAACAAATCTTTTTTTATTGTAAATTGCAGTTGACCATGGGTTCAGGTACAAGCATCAATAGGCACGGAGATGCCCGAGAGCACTGGAGAGGAGGCACGAATAATTACATGTCTTTAATCACAGGCAAGCAGCGAGAGAATCTGAGCTGTTACATAATTTATTTTCGTGGTTACAGAACAGTCATGGCGATAATTACATACGCCAATCAGCCAGATAACATGCTGTTTTGGCGAGGACAATGTGAAAAGAAACAGATGGTAACAGTCCGTTAATGGTAATCCTATGGGGAAGAGATGAATGTAAAATATGAATTTTAAGCGCCAGAATGGAGATATGGAATTTTGGTAAACCAGACAAAACCGCATGGAGTCCTTTCTCATGGGGTTAGCTTAAAGAATTAAGAACTGGGGTTAAAAATAGAATTGGTACGTTACAGATATTATATATTAAAGGCAGCTGGACAATTGGGAAAATAATGAAATACGTTAAAAGGAATGAAACCTTGACAAGCAAAAGTGTAGGCGTAAAAATGTAAGTGAAGTTTGGACGCCGTTAGAAAAGAGCAGATTGTACTGGGAATAAATTCTTTTTTTTTCTTTTTTTTATAACGATATGATTTATGCGGTGAGGAAAGAGATCCGAATGAATTAAAGAACGCTTAATAAAAGAGAAATACAGGGAGAAGCTAGATTTTATAACACGAAATATAAAATAATTTTATAGAAAGAGAAATTTAGAAAAGTAAGGAGATGGGGGAATTAATTTTAAGAAAGTGGAATATGTGAAGTTAAATCCACTTCACATATATCTCCCCAACAACCGAAGACGAAAAACAATGAAGGTCCATAGGAAACGGAAAACCACCTGTGTCTTTTCACTAACAAGAAAAATTAGATGAAAATTATGAATAAAGTAATTGTTATAGAAAACCCTGGTAACTACATGAAATAATTAAAATAAACATACACAACAATAATCTTGATTAAGAAAAAAATACACCATGTCTCAAATATATATGCATGCCTCCATAAGCATGACACAAACCAAACTGGGTCGACCTCTTACGTTTGAAAATTAAAATATATGAATGAGCTCAAAATTTTAAATCTGTTTCTGGATTTTATTTTCTCTTTTCTTTTCTTTAAGTGTGCACACGTATTATAAAACATAACCAGAAACTAAATGAAAATTAACTTGAAATTAAAATTCAAGAAAATAGCAATTTTTTATAAATTGCAAGAAATGTTGGTTGTTTCCAACATCAAATATTTTTTTTTTTTTTTGAGACATGAAACTAAATAAAAAAATAAAACACAAAGCAAATAATACATGTAATAAATATGAGTACTCCATAGGTGAAAAAAAATAAAAATAAAGTGAAATTAAATACCAAATTGTTTTTTTTTTAATGTAAACTGTTCCAAAATGGCATGAAAATGAATAAACATGGAAAATTAGGAACAGATTGTATAAATTTGCATGTTTCTGTGATGGCATATATAAGAAAAAAATTTAACTGATAAACAATTTAGAGATCATACGTTATGTGTGTTCATTTTTTTAATTTTTAAAAAAAAAACTTAATTATGATAACTTATTTGATGTGTTTTGAAAATTTAACAATAAGTTTAGACAGGAACAAAAAAACGTATTTTGCGAACTACGAAACAGGCGACATTGTAAAAGAAAGAGATTGTGTGTGTGTGTGAGTGCAACTTGCACAATCATCATAAATTTGATGATATATGTACATGATCTGTACCAGGTGAAGTATGCACGAGTGTGTAAGAAGAGAGGAGGTGTACACCTGTTTGAAGAACGAACAAAATTCGTGAATAAGGAAATCTTATCACGTGAACAGTGTTTTCAGTGGGTGAAAACAGCAAAAACGAAAAGTAAAATTCTTTTTTTATATAACGATATGTCAAAATAGAAGCAGAAATTGTTTTATAGCCTAGCAAATGAGTATGATATTGCAGTAAATGAGTATATGTGTAACATTGAATTAAAACTGGCTGGTATTGCATGTAGTGAACTATGAAAAATAGAAAAAAAACACAATAGAAGTCCTCTATGTATTTAAATATTTTGAGAGGGAAGGGTAAAAATTTAAATTGAGGAGAGAAAAAAAATTCTGCTTATAACTGTAAATGTAAAGGAAGGAGCATGTGGCATGTAAACAAGTTTAATGTAAAATGTTTAGTGCGAAGTACCTCATTGAGAGTATCTTAATTGCTTTAATTTTTTTTTATAAAAAGGAGAGAGTGGTAATTAAGATGATAAAGAAAGGACAGTTGTTACAATTTTAAGTATATGTAAAAAAAAAACCCAAGAAAAACACAAGTACTGAACCTAAGCGGGATAGAAAAAGTCAACGGTATGTGTGTAAACAAAACCCAAAAGTTTGAGTTTTCTATGAACCACAAACAGCATACGCTATACGATGAACTAACGTGTGTGTGTGTGTGTGTGTATAACCTATGAACTATGCAATGAGAAAACTATGAGCAATGATTTCCGTGTACAAAAAATCCGAAAAAAACAAAACAAAAAAAAACAACAATGAACTATTCTATGAGCAGCTATGAGTAACTATGAGCGAATTTTTTTCATACACGCAAGAAACCACAAACAATGAACTACTTGTATATAAAAAAAACCAAAAAGAATACCGTCGAAAATGTCTATCAACCAGAACCTAGATTGATTTTTTCTCTTTTTTTTTTTTTTTTTAACAAAATTAAAGATGTGGTAAAGAGGAAAGCAAATGTAATGGCCTTCTGAATCAAATGTGGCAAACCAAATGAAAAAAAAAATTATATATATAAGTCTGTGTAAGAGTATAAAAAAAATAGTAACCAGAACAAATGTTAGGACTATAAATTGAAAAAGAATGTGCTTGTTTTACCTTGCCATAGGAATAGTTTACAACATTATTAAGATAACATAACTTTATTTTACCTTTACCTGTTTTTTTATAGACCTAAAAACAAGAACTTGAGTTGTCGTTAAACTTATACTCCGAAAAAAAATGATGCGCAGACATCATGAAGTGTGAATTTATTACAGGTTGTCTCCCCTATGAATATGCATCTGTAAGCTGTAGACTACACAAAAAAAAAAAAAAACCCTGAAGAGTACACTCAAAATAATGTGAAAGAAGATGTTTAAAATATAATAGCATTAATAAACATTTAAGGTTGCTTAATAAAAAAATATTCAGTACAATACCTAAACTTGAGAAATCACGAGGGTAGATATCAAGTAAAAAAAATTTTTTTTTATTATATTGGAGTAGAGGAATGTATTGAGTCACCAGTAAAAAAATAAAAATGGGACAATGTAAATAAAGGTGTATATGAAGTAACATAAAAGATAAGTTAAATCGAGCAAATTAAGCAACTAGGTTTTGAGAAAAAATTGTTGTGAAGAAAAGAAAAAGTGAAATGTTCATGTGAACCGAGATACATATTTACCTAGAATATTAAATTTTGAGTACCAATGGGATATATGACAGTGCGCGTGTAAAGTATTGAGTGGTCCCAATGAATGAAATTAGCATTGAATTGACATGACATTGCATGTATGTCATTAGTGAACATGAAAAACATTGAACATTAAACGAATGTGTAAATAAATAAAAGGGGCACTGTTTTCGTATCTCAATAGTGTGTGTAAGAAATGTTAATTGAATGAAAAAAAAACAAGTGTTTGAATATATATAAAAAAATGTGATATTTAAGTAAGTTTAAATACTTATTTAAATTTATTATGAACGAAAATCAATTCCTATGAACATGCATGTAATATATTCCATTTTCAAATCAGCAACAGGCCTTATTCGCTGAATGAAAACAAAATATTTATTTCTGACATAAAGTTATTCCGCGAAAATAAGTCAATGAAAGAATAACATACATGAAACATAATAAGAAACGGAATAAAAGTGCAGTTGATTAAATTTTGAATTGTACGTTCTACTATAAAAAGAGTTTCTATTTATGAATTGAACAGCTGTAAAAACCGCAGAAGCGTAGATGTATCGTGTCGTATAAATGTTGAATGGGGGGAAAAAGGTAAGATGCGGGAAGCCTGAATGGACTTTAGAAAAAGGGAGTGACAGGCATTATCAGTTTAATATGAACAAGCTATAAACTCGTGTTCATCCATCCTTTTCTTTTTTTTTTAGGTGGAATTTAAAGCTTAAATTTAACATTAATTGAGTGCTTGAAATTCAGAATAACTTAACATATGTGAGATTGAAATTGGCAAAATAACTACTAAGATAAAATATTGAATGAACTGAAATTAAAGTGAATTCTATAATTATTATTATTATTCCTTTTTTTTTTTTTTTTTTTTTTTGAGTCTCATTATTATTTTTTTTTAGTACGTCACACTATAAGGGTGTGAAGGGAAAAATTACACACTTACATAAAGATAAACTGGAATATATATATATATATTATAAACGTTGAAACACCTTAAAAATATATAATTGTAAATAATAAAAAATATGAAATAGTTGCAAAATATATGTGCATAAACATGTATGTATAATAATATGCATAATTTAACTTCAAAAGAGTTTATAAGAGAATGGTCAAAATGAGGGTACACAAAAACTTAAAATTTCGCAATTTAATATATTACAATATGTGAAAAAAATAGAATAAAATCAGTAATGCAAACAAATCAAACCAGAGAATTTGCTTTCTCTATCTTACCTTAGGCTTCATTTGTAAGGTCTATGGAAAAAAAACTTTATCTCCATCTATTATACGTGTTATATTTATCAAAAACAAATCCTAACATAATAATTATGAACTTACAATAAGATAAACAAAAGTATTTATAATATTAAGTTAAACTGTTAGAAAAAAAAATAGATGCAGAGGGACAAGAAATTCTTTACAGTTAAATTCTTAACGTAAAATTATAGGCCAGCTATAAACTTAATCAATTAAGAAAAACACCAAAAGAATCAAATGCAATTCATGGCCGTCAAACAGAAATAAATGCACTATTTGTGAATTGCACTATGTCACACTGTATTATTTTTTTACTATATTAAAAACTGAAAACTAAGTGATAAAAGAAAAAAAATCTGAAATTTTGCAGTACCTTTATAGGTGTCAAATAAAAGTTATAATAAAAATGAACCTTTATAATATTTTTGTTAGATATGCATTTTTTGCTTAAACTATGTGCAAATTTTTATTCAACGAAGCACACGCATCTTTTTCAACAATATTAAAAAAAATACAATAAAAGTGTGTATTTTCAACCAAAACTCGACTTAACAATAAGTAATTATGCATTAGACCATTCTCAAAATTATGCAAAGTACACATGAAATAATATAATTATCAAGCAGAAAAAAAAATATATATAAGGTATATTATAAACAGTACACACCAACAAGCAAAAATTTTGTAGTGCCGAGCAGATTTTCATTTCGGCATGGTATTTTGTTTTGTTACGAAATTGATAGCCTATCATAAAGAAAAATCTTCTTTTTATTTATTTTTCTATCAATCAGAACAAATAGTTCAAAATCTATTTTTTTTTTTTAATTCTCTTCTTATCTAAAAAGAGGTAAAAAAGACTATAGTTGTAAAAGATATAGTCACTCATGCAGTCTTTTTATGAGTCCTAGTGTCAGTTTGAGCAATAAGATTTTTTTTATCGATACATACAATTAAAAAATATGAAAACTTCGTTAAAAATTCTATGTAGCACATATAAATGACAGAAAAAAAATCATATAAAATATAAAGCCATTTTATAAAACTAGAGGCAGAAACTCAATGAAAATGTAAATATTGCTTGAGTATGACACTACATAATAATATTAAACTTTAAATAAGTGTTTAAGTTAAATTGTCTATTCCTGTAAAAATTTTCTTTTATGAAAGAAAAGTTTTTTTTTGTCGTTCAAGTTCCGGTAGGACTATCTTTCAAGCAGCAGAGAACCAATTACAGATATTATAATAAAAGACTTACCTTAGGAATAGCCTTTCAAGAATTTAATCACACGACATGCAAAATTACTACACACATTTCACTTTAATTAAAAAAAAATGGTTGTAAAAGTTAAATATCAGCCCTTTCTATCTTTATTAATTTGGGCTCTGAATCTTTGATTAGCTAATGCGATATTTACTTTTTTTTTTAACTGATTGAATATACGTAAAACATATGTGAGGTAAGAGTAGGTCGTTGCTCTTCGATGAATCATCTTTAAAACGAAAACGCTTGAAATCTTTACCGATTATCGGCGCATCACTTTCGACAATAGAGAACAGTTAGTTTTTTGATAAGTGATAATTTTCTTGAAAATTTGGCACTGCACTGGGGCTTGATGACATATTTGTAACGTGTCTGTCAGAACGAAAGGCGGGGTGTCCATAGGTGCGACTTTCAACATAATATTATTCAAGAATCAAGATCCATGGAATTCAAAGTTTCTCTCGAGAAGAACAGTCTAGCTAATGCTGGCTGAGTCGGGACAAAACACAGACAGAGTTCCAAGGAGAGTGCGGTCAAAGGTGAAAGATAGAAAATGCGCTCAGTTTGTCGGTTGACCGGGGAAAATCTTGAATGCGCGTACACTGATTCAGAATACGGCGTAGAGTTGAAAGTTCGTAGAAAATGTAGTTTGACAGTCTGTCTAAAAATAGTATCCTTATGTACGATTGTGAGTCGAAGATGCAGGGCTACTCAGCAGGAGTACTACGATACGCGTTGAAATCCATCGTCAGAAAATATTTTAATTTGGTAGAATAAATTACGTGAATTTTTTTTTTACGATGTTTTCTTTTTAAACTAAAAAGCCCTCCTCTCCAGTTAAAGATGCTTGTGAGCGGCTGATGTACCAAATATCTGTGACGAAGAATGTTGGTTGTAGTAATTTCACGTCGGTTGAGCTGCAAAAAAGTAATTTGTTAATATCCAGGGAAACAGGTCACACAGAGTGAATGGATGCGAACTCAGGAGTTTCTTGATAAACAAATCTTTTTTTATTGTAAATTGCAGTTGACCATGGGTTCAGGTACAAGCATCAATAGGCACGGAGATGCCCGAGAGCACTGGAGAGGAGGCACGAATAATTACATGTCTTTAATCACAGGCAAGCAGCGAGAGAATCTGAGCTGTTACATAATTTATTTTCGTGGTTACAGAACAGTCATGGCGATAATTACATACGCCAATCAGCCAGATAACATGCTGTTTTGGCGAGGACAATGTGAAAAGAAACAGATGGTAACAGTCCGTTAATGGTAATCCTATGGGGAAGAGATGAATGTAAAATATGAATTTTAAGCGCCAGAATGGAGATATGGAATTTTGGTAAACCAGACAAAACCGCATGGAGTCCTTTCTCATGGGGTTAGCTTAAAGAATTAAGAACTGGGGTTAAAAATAGAATTGGTACGTTACAGATATTATATATTAAAGGCAGCTGGACAATTGGGAAAATAATGAAATACGTTAAAAGGAATGAAACCTTGACAAGCAAAAGTGTAGGCGTAAAAATGTAAGTGAAGTTTGGACGCCGTTAGAAAAGAGCAGATTGTACTGGGAATAAATTCTTTTTTTTTCTTTTTTTTATAACGATATGATTTATGCGGTGAGGAAAGAGATCCGAATGAATTAAAGAACGCTTAATAAAAGAGAAATACAGGGAGAAGCTAGATTTTATAACACGAAATATAAAATAATTTTATAGAAAGAGAAATTTAGAAAAGTAAGGAGATGGGGGAATTAATTTTAAGAAAGTGGAATATGTGAAGTTAAATCCACTTCACATATATCGTACAAAATAAACCTACCCTGGTGTATCTTATTCAAAATTCAAGTAATAAGGAACAGAACAAAGCAATAAAGGAAAAGAATCGCCCAACAGCTGTTTTGCAGTATCTTTTTGCATCTTTTTATTTCAATCGATTCTGAAAATATTTTCCTGTGTATCTTTTTGGATTAGCCTTGAATGGAAAATCTTACAGTTCTTGGAGAAAAGGGTGGAAGCACTGTTTCTCTTTTAAATTTTAAGAATTTATATTACCTATTTATAGATGAAGGATAACCAAACGGTAAGAACTTTAGAATTATAAATTAAACAGAATATATATCTGTTTCCATTTATTACTGTAAAATAAAATACTTGATTTTAAGTTTGCGTATTCATATCTGATACAAAATAAAACTCTCATGGAATATACTATTCAAGATTCAAGCCTTCTGGAACAGAAGAAAGCACAGGAAAACAATCGCTCAACAGCTGTTTCCCTTCATCTCTTTATATCCGATTCCATTCCATCAATCGATTCTGGCAGTACTTCTCCAACTGTTTTTAAGTTATTCTTGAATAGAATTTTTTACTGTTCTTTGAGGAAAAAGAGCAAGTACTGTTTCTCTTTTAAATGTAAAAAACTTACACCAGTTAGTAATAAAATGAAACACAGTTTATTATGACGTACTTCTTGAGAAATGTGTTTAAAAAAATGTTGCTTTATTTTATTAAAATAGACAGTACTTCATAATGTCTGCCAAACCATAATTTTCTGGAAAAATAAGTTTTTAATACAAATAATCAAAAGTTTAAACGTAGAAAAACATCCATCGGTATTAAACGCGGTGAACTTTAAGACTATAAATTCCCATCTATTATTTTATGATGATATAAAACATGTAGTTCGAGTTTTAATATTTTGCGCAAAATAAACTCCCCTGGAGTACATTATTCAAATTTCAAGCAGTCAGGAACAGAACAAATCAGAGAAAAAGAATCGCTCAACAGCTGTTTTCCTTTATCTCTTTCTGTGTCAATCGATTTTGTCAATATTTTACCAAATGTCTTTTTGAGTCTTCAACATAATATTTTACAATTCTGGGAGAAAAGGAAACAAATACTGTTTCTCTTTTGAATGTTAAAAATTTATACCAGTTATTGGAATAATTGGAAGCTTAATTTATTATGAAATACTTCTTGCAGAGATTAAAATAATTTAAATGTTTTACTTTATTTTATTGGAAAAAGTGTTTTTTTTTTCGACCCTTTTTCCCATATATAATTTAATTTAATATTCTTATTCATAAATAATAATAATAATAAAAGATTTTTAATTCAACAATTTTAAAGACAGCACCCCAGTACTTGCTTAAGCAACATTGACATATAAAAGTAAAAAGGAAGAAATTGCGTATTTAATAAAGGAGTCGCGTATATTTAAAATATCAAAGGTTGACAGAAGTGTTTGTTTAAAGCATATTATAAAACACCACTTGTATAAAACTTTGTAAGGTAGTTAAGTAGTTTTTCAAATTATTTTGAATTTTGTTTCACGGGACAATGGATACATTTTACTTTTATAAATTTTAAGTCATAAGTAATTGAATATTTTCCCAACAATTGATTCACTGCTCGCAAAATAACACACACATAACTCAGACATACGAGATATTTATTTTTAATATTTCACAAATAGTGTCTAAAAAATATGACATACTTTTGAAATTTACATTAAAAAATAATATAAAAATAATAGAGACAATTCTGAAATTCGGAAGTTCTATTAATACTTTGTAAATAGTGCCTAATTGAAATGAAAGGAATAAATGGAATTATGCAAGTAGTTTAAAGATTGTAACTTATAATGTTAATTCATTTTTAATATTTGTAAAACAGATTGCACAGGGGATAGTTTTTAAGTATAACTAAAAAGCTACTCAGCGGAATGACTTGTAATTTTTATTCGCATATTTAAAAGTTCTAGAAATTGATTTTTGTAAAAAAAAATCATAAGTTATTATTCATATTTGTTTTGGAAAATAATTTCGAAATTAATACATTTTCAAAATTAATCTGCGTAAAAAAATGTTGTTTGCAACTTATAAACTTTTTAAAAGAAATAGAGTTCTAGAAGCTTCAAATAGAGAATCCAAAATTATAGCTTATAGTTTTTGAGTTACGTTTAAATAACTACCAACATTCAAATGTGTTTTGGAAAAAGAATAAAATTTAACATTATGAGTTCCAAATTTTAAACTAGCATTATTCCTAGTCTTTTTCTCCAAGTTGCTTCCTGTTTAGTATCCAAAGGTAAAATTTACCGAATAATCTAAATATTATCTAAAATTTAGGCGTTAGTGTTTAAAATTTTAAAGTTAGTTACAATTTCTACATATAGACGACGAATATTACTACATCTAGACAATGAATATTTCTTTATGTAGCGTTAATTTGTAGACATTATTACTAATCGACTGATAGCAGTTCCATTTTTATACGATGTTTTGAGGTAGATTTATTCGGGGTATCCTTTTTTTCATGACTGTATAATGTCCTAAAGAGTGTAATTAACAGTAATTTGGTTGGAAAAAGATTTCTTTTACTAAAATCTATGAGGCATTTCATTTATTTTTTTTATCTTAACTATTTTATATAATGTATAATTTTTATTCTAACGTACTTACTTTTTAGATGAAAAATGATAGGTTTGTAAAAAAAACAAACTTACGTCAGATAATCAGCAAAATATTTCAGATGTTTAAGATTAATATCATTTTCATATATATATGGTGCAGACTTATCAAAAGTAATTTTTATTTAAGATAATACATTCAAACTTTTAAAGTATATTGTAAATTTTCGGTTAATTTTGTATCTCGTTAATAGTAAGTGCTTTAACCACCTAATGCTTAAATTTATTCTTTTTCAGATCCTCCTGGAATCCCGGAAATTGAAGGATATCAAGAGGGAGATATTGTTCAAGTCGGAGATACTTTAACCCTCGCGTGCATCGTTCGTGGAGGAAATCCTCGTGCAGAGCTTATTTGGTTTCGGGACAACGTGCAAGTGGACGCCTCTTATAGCACAAGTGGAAGAGAAGTTACGAACGTTCACACTTTCACGGTAGACGAAACTGACAACGATGCTGTATATAGGTGTGAAGCTTCCAACGCAGTGACTTATCACCCCAGAATAGCTAACGTTAAATTGAGTGTTCAGTGTGAGTAAAATTTTGCTTAAAAATTATTGGATAGTTCAGTAACAAAATATCTCGTAAAAATTATAAAGATACGATGTTATTTTGTATATTTATTAGTGGATATTTATTAGTGAATCTTTTCCACATTTTTATTTTACAAGCCAATTTTCTCGTCTGAAAGTATTGAATCGAAATATCAATTAAAATTACATTTCATTTATATTGACTTGAAATAATAGCAATTGTAAGAGAAAAATGCTTTGCATTTTTATTTTAATTGAAATCACTCTTCGCTCATTAAAGGGGAATTAACAAAATCAGCCTTTGTTTTAGGTAGATTTCGTAAGAAATACTACCTATTACATTCTCCCCTAAGTTGGAATTTTTGAAAAAAATTTGCAGATCTACGCCGATCATGACTCCAAGAACCCAAAACCACCCCTAGTTCAAAACTTTATATATATATATATATATATATATATACATATATATAGAGATGTGTGTCACTTTTTTATGGACACGATAACGTCAATAATTCTGCACAAATCTCTTCCAAAATGATACATAAAATCAAGGGGCATAAAATCTTTGTCAAGTTCGTTAATGGGCAAAATCGAACCAAGGGAGGCGGGGAATGGGGGCTTTTTGTGAAAACAGAAAAAACCCATAATTTCTTAATTATGATACGTATCGAATCCGTTTAAAGTTATTATTACTTCTAGTAAAAGGGCCGAATATTTATGTATGACAGATTTTTTATATCATTAAAAGTGGCCCCAAGGGGGGGGGGGGTGTTTTAGAAGAAAAAAAATTATAACTTCGTTTGTTCACAAGATATCAAATCCGCTTAAATATATTATAAATCCTCTTAATATTATCTAAAACTTTTATATTGACAAGTTTTTTTTTATAGGAGTAACCTTATAGCAAAAAAAAAATTAAAAACCAAAAATATCCCTGCCAGCTCCGCCTGCAAACAAGTTAGGTTACGAAGTAGGTGGTTCTAACTGCCCCACGGTCTGCGTCTTCGAAATCTACCTGTGCCTGTAGGTCGAGCCGTCAGGGATTTTTTTTTTTTTTCACTGCGTGTAACTTATAAATTTTTACAAAATTAACAAGAGCGATATTCAAGCATTACGGATGCAACATGCAATACTTTCCCAGATTATCAGGATATTGTAACGAAACTTCATTATCTTGTACAATGAAAGGAGATTTCTAAAAAAGCAATTTCCAACACGTATCGCAGATATGAACTTTTTGTCAGCAGTCATTGTCTTACGATAATGTATTCGAAGACTGTTTTGTAGCGCTGATTTCATACATAGATTATGAAATATTTTTCGACATCATCAAATTTCGTAACGAAATTCCTTTTTCTCATACAATGAAAGGAGATATCTAAATAAACAATTTGCAAAACATGTATCTCAGTTAAAAACCTTTTATACAGCCATTATTGTCTTACGATAATGTATGCGAAAACTATTGTGTAGCCTTTTGTATGATCTATTGACTTTTATAGATATCATATAGGGAAATAAAAATTTATTTCGGCGTGAAAATGCTTAAAATAACTAAAAATAGTTTTCTGACAATTACCATCCATAGACGGCGATGTATTTGTATATTTTTGTTCAACCCTGTATATTAATTTTTTCCTTGCATCTCATAAATTCATAAACTGAATCGATTCTCAAAGAAGGAGATATTGTTCAAGCCGGAGATACTTTACACCTGGCATCGTTCATGGAGGAAATCCTTTAGTAGAGCTTATTTGGTTTCGAGGCAATGTGCAAGTGGACATCTTTTGTAGCACATCTGAAAGAGAAGCTACATACGTCCACACTTTTCAGTACACGAAACTGACAACGGTGCTATATATAGATTTTAAGCTTCCAACGCAATGAATTATCAACCACGAATGAGAAATGTTCAATTGAGTGTTCTGTATTAGTAAAATTAAAAGTTTCAGAAATATAATAATTATCTGTACTACCTATTGCAACATACATTAATTTATTTTACAAACACATCAAAGAGCAGTGCACATGTCTAAAAGCTTTAAAGAAAAAACACTTTCACACTACACAACATCTACTCAATATATATAAAAAAAAAATTCAGAAATGTTAGAAACAAGATATTTCGATACTGTTATTTTAAAACGCGAAGGGGTGCGTTTCACCTTTCTGTTTTTTCTCCAAAATTGAAACTTAATGTAATTTAAATGATGTGTAAGTCATTTATTATACAGGATGATTCTTTAAATCCTTTTCAACTGATATAACAAGTGAATATAGTTAGCTGTAATCATTAACGTGGTGTCTAGGTACAATAAAATAGGTGTGCGATGAACTCGGAGGTAGATGGTAACGCCCTCTAGAGGCAAATTGGGGATTTAGTGTTCATATCGCGAAAAATGTACGATACAGGGAATAAGTAAATTATAAAGTTATAGACCTACCTGGATTCATTGCGAAATTATGTCTTACATGTAAAAGTAACCTTATTAGAAGCCCTCATTCTTTTTACAATATAGCAATATAGCAATGCAATGATTCACGAATTCTGCATGCGTCCTAAAGGTTGATACATTAAGCATATTTAACTTGATTTCCATATTGAAATAAATTGTACGCTGCTTGCAAGTCTGAGTTTTAATAATAAATATGCATCTGCCTTATGATGCAACACTTCTACATGCAATTAGTGGCGTATGATTGGCTGGCCATATTATATATTAGTGGCGGGTGATTGGATATAAAAAAATCCATTCTAATGCTTCTAATAAAGTTAATTTCATACAATTTCCTACTAGACAACTTTGTAATTGATTTTTTTCCTGTTTCTTGTTACATTTTCAAAATAGGGACGCAAACACTGCAGTTTGACACTAGAGGGCGTTTTTGATGCCTCACCGTATGGCGCATATCCATTTCAATATACCGAATTACCACTCCCATGGCTGTAGTTAACTCGGTTCACCAGTTATTTAGGGGCAAAAAGCAGTTAATGAATCACCTGTATAAAATTATTTGGTATAAAAAATTATCAATATATGACTCATGCCACCTGACGAATAATATTTATTTGTGTCGAAATAATTCCGAAGTTCAAAGCATATCAAATCGTCTTTTAGCTTTTATGAAACTATGTCTCAATACCGGTTGGATTGTATTAGTCTCAACGAATGAAATGTCATTCATAAAATTTGTGAAATAGGAAATTAAAATATTAAAAAAAAAAAAAAATATTTGTGAGCTCACTAAAATTTTCAAAATTAAAAGTGTATAAGATACGACATCCGTTTAATTTCAAAAGGGATGTAGATGGAATTACAAAAGTTCTGTCGACACATGGTTTCACAATGAGACCACTTGCAGGGCCGCGAGCAGTTAAATGTGGGATTTAGCAATCATATCTCGAATACAGTTGGGTAAATGAGAAAAATTTTAATTAGATATTTTTTCACAATCATCTATTAGTAGTAAACGACACTCCATTTACAGGAACAGCTAAATCAAAAGTCCAAAACTGGGGATTTCTATTTGTTCATTTCACATCAATACTGTTGAAATCGTTATAGAGAAAAATAGTGTGAAGAAAAGATTTGAGATATAAATCAAACAACATGATTAAGATAGAAGAAATGGAACTTTATTTTCTATGTTCGAATTGATCACCGTCGTCCTCAATTCGTTTTCTTACCAGAACAATAATTCAGATTGCAACAACTGATATTCATACGTTTCATTTTCTATTTAAACAATTCATGTATATGAAGTGTCATTCTCTACTAAATTGATAACACCTTAAAAATTTCTAATTGATATTTTTTTCTATATCTTCTGTAGTTTTCGAGAGAGGGCTAAGTTCCGTATTTTGCTTCTAGGAGCGTTGCCAGTAATCTTATTGTATATCGCGCACACACTTACGTGTGTTTACACACCATTTTTATAACTGTAGTTACATTCGGTCACAAAATGAATGACTCCGCAACTTATACGCTTCTTTCCACCCTTTTATATAAAGTTTTAAGTTGTAAAAAAAACTGAGCAACGCTTTTTCTGATTGTAAAAAGTTATTTATTAATAAGAAACATAAACTGATTTTTTTTCTTCTATTAGTCAATCTACGAAAATTTATATCATTAATTTTTACAATGTTTTCAGTCAGCTTTTCTTCATTCATCTTTCCTTCGGCAACCAGAAATCTAATATCATACGTTTTGCAAATATATCTTGGTACAAAATAAAAAATCTGCAGGAACCATCATCTTATTTTCGTTATTACAACTAGAAGAGCCAAATTGATGCTAACACTTTCTTCAAAGATTTGCTAGATGATATTATTTCCGGAAGAAATTGTGGAAATTACTTATGAATGATATGTAATAAAAGGAGAATAATGTCAATCAATATATAAGAAAATTATGTTATTGTCTGATTTGAGTTGCGCACCAGAAAGGCTCTGATTAATGCATATTTTTAAACTTTTTTAATGCTTAATGATCCTAAAGTACTTTAAGTAACATTAAAAAAATTATAAAATACATTTAACTTTTCTATTTGCAATAATATAATTTAGGATGAGTTCCAGATACTTTATTTTTTTTCTGTTACAAAAACATTATTTGTTGTACAAAAAAAAAAAAAAAAAAAAACTTTTAAATGGATATATTTTTTTTTTCAATTATAATTGATCGTCTTTCTTCACTTTATAAAAAAATCTGTGTATAAACGGATGATTTCATGTGAAATTTCAATCTTTTAACGTAAAGTTTCTATTTTGAATGGAAATCATAAGTTTTTCTGAAATAAACAGATTTTTTTCTTTTGTCCTTACTCGTTGAACGTTAAAAACGGAAATGTTCCTTCCATGGCTGACAAATGTAAATGTTCCTTTTCAATTGAGAGAAAGCAGAAAAAAAAACAGTAACATTTTCGTAATGGATGTTTTGGTCTATAACCAAGTCGTTATATTGGCTAGTTGGTGTCAGGGACAGAGTTTTCATCCTGTAACGACAAGTGCCGAGGTTCGGATCCAGAGGAAGGCAAGGCGATAAAAAATGGATGTGATAATATGCAATACAAGGATGTGGTCCGTATTAATATGCTTCAGTATATATATGTAATTGTTATTATTAAGAGTTTTTTAACATTTATTTTTAAAACAGAAATTTCCCGTCTTGAATAGCGGGAAATTTCCATCTTGAAAATGGGAGAATACCAAAACCGCAGTTTTCTGAAAACAAACGGAGAATAGACGGCACGTCAACTCCAGTACATTTTCCGTTATTTTTTAAAGATTTTTTTTTAATGTTGATGTTGAATGTAATGGAGTAAAAAACTTCAGTTCCGAAGCATTTTTATACATACGTATACGTAAGATTGTATTTGTACATTTTCAAATTCTACAGTACACTAAAAATAACATATTAAAGAAATGATTAGCGTAGAGCAAATATCCCCCAAAGTCCCTCTAAATAATGATTTACTTTATTAATTTTCATAGCAAAACATTTCCAAAGTTTTTTTTTAATGAATTCACAAATCTTCTAACGAATTTTCAAAAATTGTAAAAAATGCTTTGGAAGTTGAAAATTTCATCAATCCATAATTTGGAACAAAAAGAATTATACATATATGTTTTCTACACCCCCTACACTCAATGTTTCCATTATAAAATCTGAATTGAGGTAGATCGTTAACGATTTCAAACAACAATCTCTTTACATTTTATTTTTTCTAGCATTTTTCTGCGTATTCTTTCTATAATCTGGATGCATGTGAATTTTTGTGAGACTTATTTACGTCCACCTTATCGAACGGCATGTGATATATGTCATTTTTACATAGATGAAATAAAATTCGCTGTAATAAATCTTTTTTGCGTCAAGAAGTTCTAACATTATACTCCAGAATGAGCTATGAACGCCGAGAAGACAATCTATTCCATACTATCAAGATATACATGCTTCCATAAATAAAGAGAATACTGATCATAGTAAATTAATCAAACTCGCACCTGGAGATTCACAATGATTGTCACATGAACACAATTTAGACGTTGTCATAAACATACTAGAAAGAAGACGAAAATGTGTCGGGACATACAAACTTGGTGGAGGTTAGATGGAAATGATTAAGCATTGTTTTGATAAAGTGATGCCCCACAGCGAAAAATATCTACATGAAACTCGGGAGTATATCAGGAAAATAGTTCATGTTTCATATTTCATCTGAATAAAAGAAGCTTCTGATGCAACATGGAGAATGCTGGACTGAAAAAAAAAATGCTGATTTTACGGTATAACAAGCTGAAAAGACAGAGCTATGCTCGGTTAAAATTAGCTTTGTGTTCAACTAAGCCACGTGTTCAATATAAGAATAAATTCAGTGCAGACTGCTCCGAACTACCAGAATCGTACTTCCTGTTTTATTGTGAATTGTTGGTTGGATCATCTATCTGGGCTCCAATAGGGAATTTCTTAAAAATTCCTTCAGTCCTGAAAACCAATTTTCTCTCCCAAAGTCGTCAAAATTTTGATAAATATCGCCAAAAATAAAGACATTATTTCATTTGGCGCCAAGCATATGTTTTGAAATTGGTAATCGTGAAAGTCAATTTTCCCGCCAAATTTGGCCAATGTTGCTAACTTTGCGACTTCCTTTGCTGTCAACTGTTCAACAACTTGATAAGAGTTTCAACTTTCATTCACATTGGAATGTCGTAGTGACCCAAAAGTGACCACTAATTATATTTTCTCGAATATGTGACTCAGCACAGTGGTCTCGTAATCCAATACGGTAGGATACAAAATTTAGTCAAAACCGTTAGAACAATTTTTTATATAAAATTATATTGACTCGTAGTGACACAAAAATAACCTGGTAATCGAAATTTAAACATGTAACTTAGCCAAATGGTCTTCTCGCAATCCAAAATGGTATGATACAAAATTTCGTAAAAATCGTTTCAGCCTTACTTTACATAAAATTAGCTTGACCCTGACCCATAGTTACCCAAAATGACCCACTAATCGTATTTTCTTGGATATGTGACGTAGCCCAATGCTCTGCTCGTGCTCGTAAACAGTAGACTAAAAAATTTAATCAAAATCGATTCAACCGCTTTTTACATAAATTTAGCTTGATCCTGACCCATAATGACCGAAAATGACCCACTAATCGAATTTTCCCGAAAACGGAATCTAGGCAATGGTCTTCTCGTGTTCGAAAACGTTAGGTTAAAAAATTTCGTAAAAATCGTTTCAGCCATTTTTTACATAAAATTAGCTTGACCGGTATCAATAGTGACCCAAAAGGACCCACTAATCGTATTTTCTCGAGCATGTAACCTACCCCAATGGTCTTCACGTGCTCGAAAACGGTATAAGAAAGTTGCGCCGCCAGCCGCCAGCCACCAGCCGTCAGAGGGGGTCCCGACACGTAGGCGACCACCGAACCCAAGTCCTGAAGGACTTTTATCGCAGCAATAGGAGCTGCTTCCCACGGCGCTTCGGCCGGCCAGTGGACCGCCACCTGCGGACCCTCCAACCTTAAACCCACGTGTCGACGACGTAAGTCGTTGCGATACGCGGTGAAACCCAGTAGGGGAGTCACCACGAGAAACTTGGGGACGGGCCGGCGTCCCCCAGCAGCTTAGTAACTGGACACCCAGAAGGGAACCAGGCCCTGGGCCTTAAGTCGGGTTTTTCCGACACGTACTTTCTTCACCAGAACTCGAGGGATGAGAAAACCTACAGAGGTAGTCACTGTTCCCTCTCGTAGTAGACCGGATTTTAGTGCTCGAAAACGGTATAGTAAAAAATTTAATCAAAATCGTTTCAGTCGTTTTTTACATAAAATTAGCTTGACTCGGACCCATAGTTACCTAAAACGACACGTTAATTGAATTTTCTCGATTATGTGACCTAGCCCAATGGTCTTCTTGTGCCCCAAAACGATAAGATACAAATTTAGTCAAAATCGTTTCAGCCGCTTTTTAGATAAAATTAGCTTGACCCGTAGTCACCCAAAATTGACCCACTAATCTAATTTTCTGGAACATATGACACAGTCCAATGGTCTTTTAGTGCCTGAAAACGATAGCATACAAATTTTTGTCAAAATCGTTAGAGCCGTTTTTAGATAAAATTAGCTTGACCCGCGGTGAACTAAAAAGAATCCACTTATCGAATTTTTTCGGACATGTGACCTAGCCCAATTATCTTCTCGTCCTCGAAAACGGTAGGGTATAAAATTTAGTCACAATCGCTTGAGCCGATTATTAGATATAATTAGCTTGACCCTGATCCATAGTGACCCAAAATGACCCACTAATCGAATTTTTTCGAACATGCGACGTAGCCCAGTGGTCTTCTCATGCCCCAAAACGGTAAAATGCAAAATTTAGTCAAAATCTTTAGAACCGATTTCAAGATAAAATTTGTTCATATATATCATACACACACGCAAAATTTGATCGTATTATAATATAAGATACTTGCATCCCAGCTGTAATAAGCAGTAATACGCTGCCGGTAGTGTTTTACTGCTTATTTTATTGTTTATTACTGTTAATTTGAACCATAAAATCAACACATTTTTTTTGCAGTGTGTTATTTTTAAGCAAGTGCAACAAATATATTGATTGATATTTATATTGTGGGTTTATAATTAAATAAATCGGTCAAATGCGAGTATAACTCATGCTCAAAGGGTTCCGTACATTAAATTTATCAATTACTATTTATTAATTAACTCATAAACTACTAATACCTCTAAAATTTTCATAATTTTAGTTTTATTAGATTCGGAAATAGAAATGGAGGGACATATTTTTGCAGTACACTTTCAACGATATCTCTAAAAATATAATACGAACATTAAAAAAAATATTTCTGAGTTTGGTGTGACGAGATCTTTCGAACGATACTATACACGATATATAAAAAGAAATGTTTTTTTTTTCAAGTAACCTAATTAGTATCTTGGCTAATTAACGACAATTGTTTTTTTGGAAGTCATTATCAATTATCTTTGGATGATACTGCGTCGATAGATACCTAGAGCGCTCATCAATTCCCCCTCTGAAAGCCCTAAAAGTAAAGTTTGTTTGTTACGGAAAAATGAGTTTTTCTCAAAACATAATGGCTTAAGAAAATCGCTATAGTTTTCCTGCAAGGTTTAAATAAACTACTACCCATATTTTTTTCATAATTGTAGCTTTAGTAGATTTGGAAATAGAGGGGAGGGGGGGGGACATATTTTTGCAGTGTATTTTCGACGATATCACTGATAATATAAAACCTCAAATTAAACCAAATGTATTTTGGAGTTCGGTATTACGAGATCTTCCACACAATACCCCACATGATACACAAAAAGAAAATATGTTTTTCCAAGTAACTTAATTATCCCCTAATTTTTTTCTAAACATATTTGTGATTGGCTAATAATCTGAAAATATGTGAGTTAATAGGCTGAATAACTTTCCCAAGTTTGAACTTTCCACGTCGCATAGTTTACGAGAAAAAGGACTCTGACAGACGGACAGTCAGACACAAGAGTGATCTTATAATGGTTTCGTTTTTACTTTTTAAGTAAGATGCCCTAAAATTAACCATACTATTATTAAATTGTGTTTTTCATTCTTATTTTACTCAGAATATAAGGAATGTAGTTTAAATTTCTACATTATCTTGTTTTTTAAGGGTGATATACCAAAAATTTAATTTAATTCTCATATTTTCTATTCATATTGGCAATTTTAAGCAATTGTGTCATGTTTTTTTCTTTAAAAAGAAAGACTATTGAGAGACGACACGACAAAAATTGAACAAAAAATATTTAATTAATTTAAATCTTGTTATAATCATAATGAAGAAAATAAATATAAATTATTTAATTAACTTAAGAAAATTAATTTATTTTCAAAATTTTATAATTCAATTTTTGTATTATTCAAATTTTCCCAGAATTTTATATATGAAATTTCCTTTATGTGTATTACTAGAAATAAAATATTAATCTATATTTTTAAACTAAAATTTTAAGTTTCACGATTTATCACATATAAAATATCTATGTTGTCAAAGTAAATTAAATGATAGAAATTAAAAGCTATATAATTTTAAGACACATGCATTCATTTATATTTTTGAAAGCTTAAATAATAGTTAGCGAAATACACTTTAGAACAATATTTTATCTCTGTGTTTCTGAAAAGAATATGCTTTAGTGAAGTAAAGTGGAGGAAACGCGGAAATTTGTCATTTATCTTTTCAAACTGTAATGAAGTTATTTAAGACAATCTGTCTCGTAATTTTACTGGAAAGCTGAAAATTGCATTATTTATTTATTTATTATTCTTGGAAAATGCCATCTCTATCTGCTCATTATGTCAAGAGATAATTAGTTAAATTTTTAAAATGTTATGTATTTATGCTTTTAAATGTAGAATCCTTATACTTGCATGCAATAATACACATATGACATTCCACAAATGATATCAAACTTTTATTGAAAATGGCAATAAATTAAATTAGGAATGTCTAATTATATATTTTTAAAATGCACTTTAAAAAAAAGACAAATGTGTCTTAATCTAGCAAAATATAATATTACCTGGAACGAAAATATATAGAAACCTCTTCAAAGTTACTCACGATTCCATAAAGCTTTCTTTATCTTTAGAAACCTCAGAAACTAATATATTTTCTATACGTAAAGATACATTTGTAAAAACAAAGTTTCTTTTGCTGCCACTGGTTCTTTGTATCTTTTCAGAGTAGTTTGTATAATGTATTAATCAGTTTTCTCAACCAGAATTATAGGTTTTTATTATGCTATAAATTCTTATGTAAACATTTTAATGTTTAAAAACTTGTGTTACAGACAAACATGATAAATTAACAGCATCATTAACATTAATGTTAAAATTTATATTATTTTGTTATTCTTGCAAGTAAAAATTGAATTACGCTAAAAATATTTAATTGAAAATGGATAGCTTCCTAAAAAGCAATATGTCAGGTTGACAAAACTTATTAATATACAATAAAAACTACTCGAAAGCGTTTCCGAAAATCAGGGGCAACAAAAGAAACTGTTTTTATAAATGAATCTTTAAATCTTAAAAATATATTCGTTTCAGAGTTTTCAAAAGATAAAGAGTGCTTTTTGGATTTGTTGGTAATTCGAAAGAAATTATGCATATTTTCGTACCTGGTTATAATATATTTTCGTAGATTAAGAAAAATGTGTCTTTTTTATAGTGTATGAAAATTACAAGACTATTAGTTTAAATAGCACCACAAAGAATGTGAATTTTCTTTTCACTTTGCTTAACAGCGTACATTCAACTTGAGTGGAAAATGTGTCCAGACCGGGGATCGAATCCAGATATCTTGGTATAACGCACCAAGTGCTTTACCAATTAAGTCATCCAGTCTGGCCCCTCTTTCACCAATATACGTTGGCAAGGCTGCAACTCCGCAGCGCAATATGGAATGTCAACATGAGCAGAGCACACTATCAGTGGCGTATATGCGACGAATAAATTCCCAGCATCGGATAGTATGTATTTAAATTTTCAATTAAATTTTCAGTAGGACTGAAACTACGCCTAAAATCTTTAAATAGAACTACAAAAGATGTCAATTTTCTTTTCACTTTGCTTAACACCGTACAACCAACTTGAGTGAAAAATGTGTCCAGGCCGGGTATCGAATGCACATACCTTGGTATAGCGCACCAAGTGCTTTACCAATTAAGACATCATGTGAAAATTCACATCCTTTGTAGTGCTATTTAAAGATTTCAGGCGTAGTTTCAGTCCTACTGAAAATTTAATTGGAAATTTAAATATATACTTTTCGATGCTGGGGATTTATTCTCCCATGTACGCCACTGATAGTGTGCTGATCTTGACATTCCATCTTGCGCTGCGGAGTTGCAGCCTTGCTAACGTATATTAGTAAAAGAGGTGCCAGACTGGATGTCTTAATTGGTGAAGCACTTGGTGCGCTATACCAAGGTATGTGCATTCGATCCCCGGCCTGGACACATTTTTCACTCAAGTTGGTTGTACACTATTAAGCAAAGTGAAAAGAAAATTCACATCCTTTGTAGTGGTATTTAAAGATTGGAGGCGTTATTTCAGTCCTACTGAAAATTTAATTGGAAATTTAAATATTAGTTTAAAGAAACTGCAGCAGTAAGGGCATATTTCGCCTATTTATAGTGTACCGTTCTTAGTTTTAGTAACTGTGAACACAATGAGTGCTCAGAACCTGAATTAACTGTTTGATACAGCTCTTTTTTAGCCTCCAATTCTGGCTTATTTTAGACGAAATTGACAAATTCTTTGCAAAAATGCATTAAACCATTTACGCCTCGGTTAGTTATCCACAAAATAAGTTTTGTGGTTCCGATTTCTTCCTCATCTATCACACACTGCTCACCTCTTGTCATTCCTTGTCACCAGGATTTCATCTTTTGATATGTCAGTCCACTATTTACTGGTTATGGTGATGGAGTGTCTCGGTACCAATAGTGGATACCCGTAAAAAATGCATCAAGTTCATGCAAAATTAAACAATAAACATAATAAATGGATTCTGCAGACACATTTTAGTCATATTAATGCCAAAGGTAGAATAAATTGCTTAAAAGTAGACACAAACAAAAAAAATTGCTTGCTAAAATCCAAACTACAATCGGACCCGGTTAAGACGAGATCCTGCTTAATACGCGGATTTTTTCCGTAACCTTGAAATTGCCCTTAAGTCTAATGCAAAAATATCACGTTTAATACGCGAACGGTTATTACGTGATCTCGCATAATACGCGATAGAATTTCGCTCCTTTGAGGCAAAACTTTTCACTTAAGAGCCTACATCAGTCATGTGAAAAAACGCGCAAGCTAATGTTAAGTCTATGGGAAGGTTCTTGCGCGATTTCTCTCTCGCATTTTAATATTTTTAAATGATTTTTTTGCATAGGATAGCTGAGGTTGATTTCTAACGTTGTTAGTTTTTATTTTTTCGATTTTGGTTCCAGTTTTTTTTTATATAGGGGTACTTTTACTTTCAGAACCGGTTCCAACCGGTTCCAAAATTGAAAATGTCCGCTTATAAAAAAACTGTAACCAAAATCAAAAAAATTAAAAACTAACAACGTTAGAGATTGACCTCAGATATACTATGCAAAAAAATAATTTAAAAATATTAAAATGCGAGCGAGAAATCGCGCAAGAACCTTCCTATAGACTTAACATTAGCTTGCGCGTTTCTTCGCGTGACTAGCGTAGGCTCTTAAGAGACGAATTCATAAACCATGGGGCAAATTTCTTCTCTCTTCTCCGATGTTGTCAACTTGGTGTATTTTTTTATTCCGATAAAAACCACTGTTTCCAAATAGCATTATTCACCTTATTTAATAACAGATTAGTTAAGGGCAATAGTACTAATCGAGAATAGTGGTTGATATTTCAATGAAAAATACCCTAAATTAGCATCATTGGAAATTTCTGAAAATCCCTCAATTAGTGCTAGAAAAATATCAGAAGAGTTGCAAAAGTATAGTAATAAAATAGTACTTAAAGAAACAATCAGCAGAGCTATTAATGATGCTAGGTTTATATCAAGAACCGCATGAAGGAAACCGTACATCTCTCCGATAAAGAAAAAGAAAAGAATAGAGTTTGCCAGAAAAAATTTGCATGCATTCCCTGATTTCTGGAAACAGGTAATATTTTCAGCTTAAATTGGCGAATTAGAGTTTGGAGGAGAAAGTGTGAATCAATGTATCCCAAATACATGACAAAACTGTAAAGTCTGGAGGAGAAGGTGTAATGTTTTGGAGCTGTATGTCAGCTTCTGGAGTAGGAAATTTGGAGTCCTTAAGACTATCATGGACAGATTTGAATTTTTAAATATTTGACAGATAAATTTGAAGAAAATTGAAGTTAGGTTCGCATGGGATTGTTACTTTCAACAGACATTGCTGATCTTTTGTCCGAGTATGGCTACTCTGCAATACCCCCCCCCCCACGTACTCGCAACTCCTTCACTAAGTCCGGATTTAAACACCATCGTACATTTATAGAGTATCTTACAGCAGCGGGTGGACAGTTATGATATCAGGAATAAAACATAGTTTAAAGAGGTTTTACATTCAGAAGGGAATAAAATTCAGAAAAATGTTACAGAAAATCTGGTAAAATCAGTGTCCAATAGACTTAAGGCAGTCCAAAAATGAAAGGATATGCAACTAAATATTAGAAAATGGTTTTTCTTTAATAATTACAAAACATTTCCACGTGTACCATTACTTTTGTGAAAGAATTTTAGAACTTAAATTTTATCTATTTTATTTTAAAAGTTTATAAAGAAAATTATTGGTGAATTTTCCTTGTATAATATAGCAAAGGCTGTTATTAAATAATTCTCATTTGTTAATTCAATTTTATTTGTACTCATAATGGTTAAATTTGCATATTTTCCGAAAACTAGTTCCAGTGCCATCACTTTTGTGCAATACTGTATGCTGTCGATTCTTTTTTTCCACTCGTAGAGTGTTGGAAATAAAGCCTCGCTTGTACTATGTACTCCTGTTTATCTATTTCAGATAAATCTGTGCAATTTTACGAAAATATAACACTGAAGGCCCTGATAAATGAAACAGCATTAACAAAATCAATAAATATTTCGGAATCAATGTTCCTTAACTTGCTAAAACAGTCCAGAGATCATCGAGAAAATTTCAGCTGCTTATTTGTGCAAGAAAACGAAGGTAGGAACTAAGAAATATGATGTCGTATAAGTAATATTGTTTGACTGATATGCTTGCTCTTTGAACATCGAGCTCCTAATCATCAGTAGTGAAACTAAAGGTGATCCAAATATGCGTAAGAGATACAATTTTTTTTCGCCGTGCACATATGAACTAAATCTCTAAACTTCATTTAGACTATAAGATGTGTAAAGAATCTCAGTTTCTCCAACGTTATATAAATCACGTTCAATACGAGATCCCCCTTATTAGTAGTTCGAAGTATTTCTGCAATAACATTAGGTAAAAGTATCTATTTTGATATACCGGTGATAAAATATTAAGAATTCTGTAAACGACGCGAAGGAGTTATTTCAAATGTAAATTTTTCGGGACTTTATAGTGAGTTCAAATTAACCGAAAGTTCGACTTAACCGAATACGAATTACCGCGAGTTCACTGTAAATATAGCTATACATTTCAATGGCTAATAAATACTCTTCTATTTTTTTCACTTATTCTTTTATCATTTAATATAATTAAAATTTGTTTTAGATATGTTAACATTCGTAAAATATTGTCAGTTTCTTTTTGCAATATATAAATAGCTATAAAATGCTATTTATACATATTTATTTAAAATTTCTCATAATAAAAACGCAGATAAAAAATGTAAATTAATTAAGAGTTAACTAAAAGATAATTGTTCCTCTTCCAAAAATATTTCACAAATGTAATTCCCACCCCCCTTCTTTGATTTTTAGATTCAAATATTTATTCAATTTCCTCTTTATGGATTGATACAGATTAAACCGTTTCTCTAATTTCATAAAATAAAAGTTTATTTTAACGAATAGGCAATTTAACTGTCAACATTGTCAGAGCAAATTAATCAGAAGAGAATGAAAGCAATATATGAGCCGTTGATTTTGAAAGTGGGGCAAGTCCATTTTATGTTATTGATGGATGTTTATTTGCATTTGAATGGGGTTTAAAAATATTCGTAAGCAGTAATAGATTTATTTTATATACATATATTTTCTGTTACCTCATTTTAAATAAATTTAATGTACAATAATTCTCTAATTTCATAAAATAAAAATTTACTTTAACGAATAGGCAATTTAACTATCAACATTGTCAGAGTAAATTAAACAGAAGAGAATGAACGCAATATATGAGTCGTTGATTTTGAAAGTGGGGCAAGTCCATTTTATGTTATTGATGGATGTTTATTAGTTTGCATTTGAATGGGGTTTAAGAATATTCGTAAGCAGTAATAGACTTATTTTATGTTTTCTGTGACCTTATTTTAAATAAATTTAATATACATAATTCTCTAATTTCATAAAATAAAAGTTTACTTTAACGAATAGGCAATTCAACTATCAACATTGTCAGAGTAAATTAAACAGAAGAAAATGAAAGCAATATATGAGTCGTTGATTTTGAAAGTGGGGCAAGTCCATTTTATGTTATTGATGGATGTTTATTAGTTTGCATTTGAATGGGGTTTAAAAATATTCGTAAGCAGTAATAGACTTATTTTATGTTTTTGTGATCTTATTTTAAATAAATTTAATATACAATAATGGTTGTCCGTGTTAGATTTTAAAAGAAAAAAAGAAAAGTACCCAGTTAAACTGATGGCATTGGGTTTCACAGGCTATTAACACTAATTGTATGCTATACCCTTATTTCAAAGAATAATGCCCTCGAAAAATAAAGAAATCGACAATAAATTAAGGGGGATTAGCTCCCCGTTCCCCCTTTTATACTTAACCAATGAACCCCCAAAACTAATCAGGGAAGAGCCTTATCACAATGAACCTAACACATGGGCTGATACGTTCCCGGTGTAACAGAGAAAAAACAACTTTTTAACATAATTTTATAACTTTATAACTTTAATAAATAACATAACTTTAATAATAAATAATAATTTAATAATAATATTAATTTAATAATAATAATTTAATAATAATAATTTAATAATAATAATTTTATAAATAAATAATAATAATAATTTAATAATAAATAACATAACTTTATAATGAAAAAGCTCCAAACAGTGCTCAGAATCATCGATTCGTTGTTGTTTTGGGTCAAAAGTCAACACGCGCGGCACCCACTTTGACAACAGCATTTTCATAGACAAATGTTCATTCAAAATAAAACCTATACGTTCCTTGGATATCTTCAGAGTCTGAACTATCTCCAGCAACTTCACTTTACGGTTCCCCAAAACGTTTTTGTGGCCTTTTTTTATGTTTTCCGGAGTAACCACCTCTTTTGGGCGACCAGAGCGTGGTGCATCACTGGTATCCGTATGACCACGTTTAAATTCAGAAAACCAGTCAATAATGGTTGATTTACTTGGTGAAGTGTCCGGATAATGCTTATCAAGCCAAGCTTTCGTTTGAACGGTGTTTTTGCCATCAAATAACAATGTTTTATGAAAACACGAAAATCTTGTTTATCCATTTTTTTGTTTATCAACAAAGTCGATCAACTAGAACCACTGTAACCTTTTAATCCACACGGCGAATCGTCATGACACTTTTTTTTGCTACCTTTTAAAGGTTAGTATTTACTAAATAAGCATCGGTTCGATGATTGAAACGCCATCTGTGTTCCAGACCGGGAACTTATCAGCCGATGTGTTATATACAAAATTTGAAGCAAATCCAATATTTCTGCATAAAAAACCCATTTATCTAAATTAAAGGGGATTAGCCTCCGTCCCCCCCACCTTTATACTTAAACACACCAAACATACCCCCGAAACAAACCAGGGAACCGCCTTTACGTACATACATACGTACTTACATACATACAGAACGGGCGGGCACATTAGCTCTCAGGCTTTGATAGCCTGTCAGCTGAAAAATCATGGTTTTGGTATGTGCCAAGTGACTTGCCTCACTTTCAAAAGCAATGATTTGTTGAAAACTTTGATGTTATTTCAATGGAATATCTATACTATAAAGGGCAAATGTGTCCGTGCGTAAAGTCGACGTCATTTTGCGAATGGCAACACTTGACAATGAAATTTCAGTTTTGCGATTTCTGCTACTGCATTTTTTAAAATTTCTAAACATCGTATATTTTTAATTTTTACACTGTTATACAGGAAAAAAAATCTACTTTCAAATGTAATTTCTTTAAAAACTATATCACAATTTATTCATTTATTATACCATTTAAATTAAATTTCAAACATTTTTTAAAAATCTATTACTAGCGCTTGCAGACCATTACTAAATATTAATTCGTTAACACTTTAAACAATATAAAATGTTCAGCATTTATTTCCAGCTAATATTCAATAACGAAATTAAAACTTCATTAAGCAATCAATAAAATAGTATAAATAAAACACAGATTTAACAGACAAAAACAGTATTTGAAACATTTAATTTAACAATAATGGAAATAAAGCGCTTAAAACTTTGAAATTATAAAGAATTGAAAAACAAATGCTGTAGATAACGAAATTTTTAGCGATTCCTTCGGCTATTAATTTTTGGCACGAGGCCAATACGAAATTGCCGCTTTTAATAAATTTCAAAATTTTATTTGAATATATAATTGACATATTTCATATAAAAATGCTCTTAGGTGTTGTTAGGGGGCAATCTAAAAAAATTGTTAAATGTAAAAATTATATTAGAGTTATCAATTAAATAAAATAAATGGTTTTCTCATATATTCTCTGTCCCGGGAAGCCCGAGATAGATGTCCTAGTAATTGTAATAACAAAAAAATTTATTATAAATTGATAAATCCAAAATATTGTAAATTGATTAAAAATATAAATTTTATGATAATCTGTAATAAGATTTAGTGATAACTATTTTTCCCCCCAAAGATGGACTTGTACCACTTGCAAAAGCAATGATTTGTCGAAAACGTTGATTTATTTGAATGGAATGTAATTATAATAACAAAAAATGGAATATTTTATTTAATTTACTTATTTATTTTTGTTTCAATATTTCATTCTTCTTTAGAAAAGTTACAATAAAACGAAAAAAAAAATAATTTTATATGAAAAAAAGGAGTAAGAAAAAAAATTCAGTAATAAGTTATATACATATGATTATGTTTCTTAATTTAGAGAGTGAATTTTTTTAAGTATCTATAATGAAATTCTGATTGTGCTTGTAAATATTATCCAACATAAAAATTAATTCTATCCAAAGCGGACTTGTCTCATTTTCGAAATCAACGCATTTGAAATATCGTTGACCAAATAAATTACCAGTTACAAATTTATACTGATATTAAAAGATATTTATTGTATATTGATTAAAAATATAAATTTTATGATAATTTATAATAAGATTTAGCGATAACTATTTTTTTTTCGCTCAAAGATTGACTTGTGCCACTTTTGAAAGCAATGATTTGTTGAAAACGTTGACTTTATTTGAATGTAATGGAATTATAATTACAAAAAGTGAAATATTTTATTTTATTTACTTATATATTTTTATTTCAATATTTCATTCTTCTTTAGAAAAGTTACTATAAAGCAAAAAATAAATTTAATTTTATATGAAAAAAAGGGAAAAAGTAAGAAAAAAATTATTCAGCAATGAGTTGTTAAGCTAGTCAAAGAAAGTCAAAGACAAGTTAAAGACAAGTTAAATAAAACAGCCAATGTGAAATCAGAAGGTATCAGCCAATCAAACAGTGGTAGCAAGTCGTCTTTGCGCCTGAAGAGTTAAGACAAAGTTCTTTCGAAAAACCTTGCACATTCCTTAATTTTAAGATCTTTATTAATAAGTTTTTTTGCTTTTATTCAGTTTAGTAATAGTAGTTTAACAAATGCACTATATAAGAATATTTATCTCCGTATTTTTCAAAAGAGAATCGGTAAAATAATACAGAGGTAATTAAAAAAAGTCACCTTATTATTTTCAAAATGTTAAGAACTTAAATGAGATTGCTTGTCTAATAAATTTAGTGGCACGAAAGGAACATGTCACTAAGATGATGCCTAAATGAACATACCACTAAGATGATGACAAAATGATCATTTCATTATTATTATTATTATTATTATTATTATTTGCTAATTATCATCCCTTGATATCCATTATGTCACGCAAACATAAACGTTTGCGTGACAATTATGCGAGAGCGCAAGAATTATTTTAATGTTATGTATTTATATTTTAATGTCCTTTAGAAATCTTATATTCTGAATACAATTATGTCCATATGTCATTCCAAAAATCACATTGAAACTGTGTTAAAATTTTAAAGTAATTAAACTAAGAATGTCAATATTTATTTCTTCAAATATAAAAAAAAGACAAACCACTTTACTTAGTTGACATTCATTTTCTTGTACTCTATTAATTGAAAAAGAACTATATTCATGTCTACCATTTTGCGTAAAATATATCCAGCTTTATGCAAATCATAATAATTTCATTTTAATTCTATATTGAAACCGAGATAATATTTGATAAAAATACTATATCACAAAACAATTCGTATTTGCAAAAGCATTGTTACCTTCTTACCTGCATTTTCTTTTGGAAAACAACTAATTTTTTTTCTTCATTTATCTTTCTTATAATTTTATTTAAAAAGTATATAATAATCTCCTGAATAAAAATACATGACTGTAATATAATTTACATAGTATATTTAACAACAACAACAACAACAAAAATAATGCAATTTTCTTTATTCTCCATTCCTCTAAAACAAAGCCTTTTCTGAAACTGCACAAAACTTAAAAATATAATTAAACTAAATGTAATTACTATTTTTCATCGTAAACACTTATACATTTTCGGATGTGCAGATATATAATTTATTTATTGATATTACGTAAATATATTTTCTTATAAATATATATATATATATATATTATAATGAAATTATATATAATGCGATTAAGTTTTTCTTGTTAAGGAAGAATATATTTATGCAGTGACAAAATGAATAAATAAATAAATAACGGCTCTTTTATTAATAAATAAATTAAATTGAAAGTATCTACATTTTCTGAATTCTCCCACAGTTTAAAAATTTATTACATTAAAAATTTGTTTTAAGTATGATAAACATATTTCAATTTTGTGCTTTTGGTTATATTTTTAAGTATTTTATTTCTAAAATATTACAATAACAATTGGACTTTAAATAATATTTCATTCCAAAATTCTTATAAAGAAAATGCATATAATAATTCTTAATTAGTTAATGTGTTATCTAAAACATCTTCATTTGTCTTCAAATCTTGAAAATTTCGAAATATTTTTCTGTGGTTGCTAGATTAAATTTTTATAGGTATGCTTTAATAACAACACCTTTTATTTTTTAAATAAAGTTCATTTTTCTCGAACTATGACATTTTTTTTAAATATTGGCATTGTCAAAGAAAAAATAAGTGAAAGGAATTGAAAGCAATACGTTTTTAAGTCACATGCATTCATTTGTATTTTTAAAAACGTAAATAAAAATTTACAAAATGCATTTAAATACAATACTTTTGTCAGTATGCTTCTGAAAATGTCAGAAAAATAATACGACCGGAAATGCGGAAAAAAATAGTGTAGATAGGGCTATATAAATGGGCCCTTTCAATAGTGAACATGAAAGAGAATTTGAACAGATGTTGAACACTTTTTTCGATTCTTTACACTTTCCAACATAGTTGAAAAGTGTTTATGCATTCAGTTTTTCTGTCCGTCCAACCGAGCTCTAACACGCGTAAATATACACGGATTAACCTGTAATTTACAGTGGTGGCCAAAAGTTTGAACATTTTCTGAAAGTTTCATGTTTTTCAACTTTGTGTGCTTGTAGAATATATTAATTTTATAATTTTATTATATATTAATTATGCACATTTTAGTAGAACAAACAAACACAAATCGTTTTGAATAAGGACGTGTTTTGTAATAAAAGCGTACTAGCCTATCACAAACACTGTTCTGAGGACCAATCAAATGTCTGTAACTATAGTTTAGGTTATTTGGATGGTAAAGGAGTTATTGTTGTGGAAATATTTTGCGGAATGATGCATACTAGTACAATTAAATAGAGTATTGCTGTTTTTGAATATTTAAAGTCCTTTTTTTTAATTAAACTAATTTTAAGCAATGTCATCAAAAAGAAGAACTAATTGGACATCTACAAAAAGAAGCCGAATTGTCATATTGAGAGAAAATGGCCTCTTTTATGCTGAAATTGCAAGACAAGTTGATGGTTCAGTGACTTGTTCTGGTGTACGAAAGTTCTGTTTACGTTATGAAAAAACGAAATCAGTGGAAAATAAGGCCAAATCAGGCCGAAAAAAATGCACAAGTGCTACTGCCGATAGAAAAATTAAACGGCTATGCCTTCAAGATAGAAAAAATTGGTCAGATGCCATTAGATGTGAAATGAATGCAGCGGGTATTGCAGTAAGTTCAAGAACAATAAGAAGAAGGTTATCGGGATTTGGACTACAAGCTAGAATTCCAAGGAAAAAAACATATTTAAATCAAAAGCAACGCGAAAAACGAGTTAAGTGGGCAAAAGAACACATTAAATGGTCAGAAAATCAATGGAAGCAAGTAATCTGGAGCGAGAAGAGTAAAATATCGCTCTTTGGTAGTGATGGTAGAAAATACGTGAAACGTAGTGTAGGAGAAGCACTTCATCCTGATTGCATTGAAGCAACTACATAAAACCCAACAAATGTCATGATTTGGGCATGTATGTCTGCAGATAGTGTGGGCCGAATTCAAGTGATTGATGGCATCCTGAATGCCAAAAAATACATTGAAACTGTCCGGGAACCAAAATTGATACCTTCCATCAGGGATCTCTTCCCCAACAACGCACCATTTATTTTTCAGCAGGATTCAGCTCCATGCCACACAGCAAAAGTATGCAAAGCGTGGTTTCAAAATAAAGGCATAGATATATTACCATGGCCAGGAAACAGCCCTGATCTCAATCCAATTGAAAATTTGTGGCGACGGTTGAAAATTCTTGTACGAAAAAAACGTCCATCCAATAAAAGACAACTTATTGAAGCTATAATTGATTCTCGGCACCATGTGATTGCGAAAGGTGAACTCCAAAAACTCGTTCACTCGATGAAAAGACGCTGTGAAACTGTCTTAAAAAATAAGGGTTATCCTACTAAGTATTGATTGTGTAAGTATCAATTTAAAAAAATGCAAATCTAAGATAGATCTTACTATTAGTTGCATAACTTTTTTGTAATGCAGATATTGTAATACGGTTTTTATTACGAAATTCTACATTAAATTACCTTTAATTTGATGTATAAACGTTTGTATTTAAATGAAAATTAATATATTCTACAAGCACACAAAGTTGAAAAACATGAAACTTTCAAAAAATGTCCACACTTTTGGCCACCACTGTATGTATGGTATTTAGATTTGCTATGACAGGTTTGGTATTGAAAAGGAAGTGTGTAATCTTCAGAATTCACTTACAGGGGTACTCAAAATTATTCCATTAAATTACGGCCTATGGGGAAAAATCATTTGCGGTATATTTTGTGGTGTTACGCATTTGAAACTTAATGAAATTTATAGCATTATTGAGGTGAACTATGAAAAGGTCGCTTTAGAATATGTTATGTGAAGCACTTAAAGTTCATTTACAGGGGCGCTCAAAAGAATTCCGGTATATTATGGTTTAAGGGGGGGGGGGGGTAATCTTTTGCGGTCCCTTTTAATAATGTTACAATTTTGCAAACATAAATGAAATTTATATGAATTTCTGAGTTGTATTAAAATATGCTTTCTGTAAAATATGAGTACAAAGCAATTATCATTCATTTACAGGGTCACACAAAATAAGTAGGTTATATAATAGTATACGGGGAAAAACTGGCTGCAGATTATTAAAAATATGATGCAGAATATCAAACATAATGAAACTGATATACATCACAGAGGCTTTCTACAAGATGCTTGCTGTAGAATATGATATGCATAGTATTTATCGTTCATTTACAGGGACACACAAAAGATTTCGTGTACAGTACAATATCAGTATCTATTAAGTATAAATGCTGGAAGTGCGTTTTCAGTTATGATATGCGTTTTTAAGTTTAATTGATTTTTTGTATACTACGTGGTGTGTATATATCCTATGGATCAAATACAGGGCTACACAAAGTATTCGTATGTATTACTGAGCATGACCGTGAAATGCTTAAAAGTGTTTTTATAATTGAGCTATGCATTTTCAAGATCTTTTATATTTATACTAAGAGATGTTTTTAGAATATATATAAAATCGTATACAGAGCTATGCAAAGAACTGGATACATGGCTGGCTATGAATAGTGATTCCTGAAGTGTGAGTTCACTAATTTTAAGCATTTTTCTGCCAGAATAAAATTATAGCTTAATATGTGGCTTACATAAAAATGTGTAGGTAATATACAGGGCTGTACAAAATAATTCAGGTACATTTCAATCTATTGGTAAGAATTCCTGACGATGAATTTTTATTTGTATTATGCGTTTTCTTATTAACTGAATTTTCACATACTATGTAGCATATATACAAATCGAAAAAAAGTAGAAAAAGTTAATTATAGTATACATCGTTTATTATATTACATTTTTATATACAAGGTGGCCATAATTAAACTGGCGGTACTCAGAGTGTTCTGTAGCACGATATAATTGCGAGAATGGCGCCAAATTTTGTAGGAAAGTTAAACAAGACGGGGGACGAAGTATTCCGCGAAAAAAAATTATTTCCAAAAGTCACCGCTAGGGGAATATGTGGCTTTGTGTATTCGAAAAAGAGAGTTTCAAAAAAAGAAGAATCAATACTCAAATAAAATTATCGTTTATTTAGCTCATCCAACCCAGGTTCGATGTGGCCGCCGTTTTTGTGAACCACATATTGCATTCTGTGCACAGCATTTACAACAGCAGAGAATAACATGTCTGCAGGAATCTCCCGTACAGTTCGCGATATGTTATTCTTCAACGTAGCCAGGTCCTGGACGCCTCCGTGATAGATCTTGGACTTTAGGTAACCCCATAGCCAAAAGTCGCAGGGTGTAAGATGAGGGGACCGAGGTGGCCATGCAGTTGGAAAACAACGGCTAATGACTCTTTCTGTTGTGAATTTCTGTCGTAGCAGCTGCTGTACCTGCAAAGCAATATGTGGAGGGCCTCCATCTTGCATGAAAATGATTTTCTCCAGGCACTGTCTTTGCTGAAGTGCAAGGATAACAAAGTTGTTTAGCATTTGACGATATTTGTCTCAGGTAATAGAACAAGTTACAGGTTCTGTCGGAGTAATGTTCTCATAGAAGAATGAACCTATGATCATATCTGCTGTGCAACCACACCAAACAGTTATCTTTGGTTGGAATTTTCTTGAATGCTCTTGGTGACTTGTTATCCGAAATTTGGCAGTTCCGGGTATTTATAGTTCAATTCAGGTAAAAGTGGGCCTCGTCTCCCCATAAGATTTTCAAGGGCCAAGCATAATCCAACTCCATTCTGGCCAAG
Organism: Maratus michaelseni; assembly: GCA_963931845.1. Classification (NCBI taxonomy): domain Eukaryota; kingdom Metazoa; phylum Arthropoda; class Arachnida; order Araneae; family Salticidae; genus Maratus; species Maratus michaelseni. Next base: position 342,882,748 of record OZ007588.1, on the reverse strand, counting down.
AAAAGTGAGAGCAAAAGTCAATCGCTTATCATGGTCAGTGTGACGTAACTCTTGTACACGGCTGATCTTGTACGGATAGCAGTGGATAATCTTTCGTAGGATTTTCCATACCGTACAATAAGGCATATCCAGATTTCGAGCTATCTCACGAGCGCTGGAAGTGGTAGCAATGTTGTCTGGTGCTCCGTCGACAATCGCCTCTGCCACTTCTTCGATTGTATCCTGTGATACGGGTTTTCGTCCTCTGCCTGACTGAACATTTAGAGAACCTGTTTTCTCAAACTTCTCAACCATTGATTTTAAACTATTAACTGACAAAGGACCATTACCTTTACGCATTACCTGACGACTACTTGTGGGGTAGGTCTGTCCTCCTGTCAGATGATGGGGATCACTACTTCAATGTAGGAGAACCCCAAGGTTCGTGTCTCGGACCCTACCTATGGTTGGTGGTCATTCAGTTTCTTTTGAGACGTTTGTCAGACGCGAAGGACAAAACCTATGTTGTTTTGGTTTTTGCCGATGACGTCTTTGTGGCCGCGCGACGATGAGCTGCTATGAGGTTTGCGGAGTTGCTAGGGCCGGTTCTTTCAGAGATCCACGCTTGGGCGACGGAATTCAGCCTCACATTCAGCTTTGAGAAGAGCGGTTACACGATTGTGAAGCCTACGGGCAAATTGAAAAATGCCCCCTCAATTCCCATCCTCATGGAAGGGAACAGAATACGCTGGAAATGGCAGATTCTGTATTTGGGCGTCATAATCGATTCCCACCTAAGCTGGATGCCTCACCTGACTGCAGTTCAGGAAAAGGCGTTCAAAGTGTTGAATAAGATGTGCCGTCTCACAGCTGCCAATTGGGGTCTGAGACTGAAAGTTCGCAAGATGCTTTACTCTCTCGTAGCGGAAAGAATTATTCTTTATGTGGCATCTGTGGCATCTATTTGGTATTACTCAAGTAAAGTAGTGATAGCAAACAGGTTGCTCAGCATGCAGAAGAGCCTACTCCTCTGTGTAACCAAGTGTTACTCGAAAACCTCCACGGATGCTCTGCAGGTCTTCTTGTCAGGGGGTTGTTCCCCTCGACTTGCGCGCGGAGCTGGAGAGGAACTATACGGGCCTTGTCCGATGGAAGAAGTAACCGGCCGCAAGGCATATGAATCTTTCCCACGCGTCGTCATCCGCCGACTGCAGGGCGATTTCTACATAAACCAGGTCATCACGGGAAACGGCACCTTCGGTGACCATCAGGTTCGTTTCTTTTACCACGACTCTACATGTTTTTGTGGAGTCGGGGTAAGTAACATAAGCCATGTGCTTCTTCGGTGCGTGCGCTGGAAGTCTGTGTGGGAAAAGTACTTTCCTCGCGACTTTCGGACGCGTACGCCAATCGATCTCTGCCTGGACGGCTACGCAAGGAAGGGAATCCGGCTGATTATTCATCGACTCCTTATGCGGACGTTAGATCGAAACCTTGGTCGCCGAAGAGCTGGTCGCAATCACCTCACCGAACTCTTCGCGGTCAAAGACCGCAGTTGAACGCACCGCCGATCGCCCGTGCAGGAGGCGAAGGTAGAGGTAATGGTGCAAGTACGCAGGCTTGAGACTTGTCTCGAAAGCAGGCATCGATCTCTCGAAGAAATTCCTTCGTTGAGTGACTAATAAATCTGCCGGGCCCGCTTCTTTAACGCGCTTGAGGGGGTCCACGTCCCTCAGAGTCCGGTAGGGGATCTTTCTTCTTCATTTTAGTGCATATTTTATGAGCATGATCTTCCAAGGGATACCGGGTCGCTTGGATCTCGATGCCTCACGGGTATCTCCTTGGCGAGGGACAGCCCAGCCAGGCGTGACTTTGCGCTTTGGGACCAGTTTTCTTCGAGGTCCCGGGTTGACCAGAAGTACCTTCCGCTCTTTTAGTGATATATATGTAGTAGTGATATGATATGTGAACCTCACGGAGAAAGAGACTAGTTGCTTGCCCCTCTATGCATGTCAATGTTCGTTCTCCGTGGGAAACCAAAAGTTGTCGCGGTTGCTCGTCACGACCTAGAATCCGAATCCCCCTATGGGGTTTCGGCGACGAAGTCGCCGGGTGGCCTTCGCCAGTTTTCCACGGGTTCGTCCTGTGGGGAGTTTCCCCAGAATGGGGTTACTGTCCTAGCGAACTATGTCGTCGAACCATGGGTACTAGGTTGGAGGGTCCGCAGTGAGGTGCGGCTCTCTGGCCGACCGAAGCGCCGTAGCGAGACAAAGCTACTGGCGCAATAAAAGTCTCTTAGGACTTCGGATCGGTGGTCGTTTGTGTGCGGCGCGTCCCGCACGGGGCGCCTGCGACGCATATTACTTTTACCTTTACGCATTTTTTTGTGGTTTCAAAAAGCACGAAGAGCGGCTTCCGCATTGCACTGGTGGAGGTAAAAGAATTTCACTAGTAGAGCTCGCTCGACTAAAGAAGGAGACATTATGAAAGATAACTGTCAATGAAATTGCTTCTAACAGTAGCACATTACCGTTTAAAGCCGAACAAGCTGGCACTGGGCCAAAATATGTAACCTGAAATTTGAATAAAGAACTTCTTTTTCTGCTGTTGCTTTCTTTGGGGCTCTGTAAGTGAAATTGCAGATAAAGAAACTTTAGCAGTGTTTATGTAAATTTTTAGCTTTTTATAAACTGCTACCATTTTGAGCTTCGATTACATTTCTAAATTCGTTAAATAAACGGTATTTTTATTTCAGTATTGATTCTTCATTTTTTGAAACTATTTTTTTCGACTACACAGCGCCACATATTCCCCTGGCGGTGACTTTTGGAACTAATATTTTTTCGCGGAATCCTTCGTCCACCGTCTTGTTTAATCTTCCTACAAAATTTGGCGCCATTCTCGCAAATAGATCGCGCTACAGAACACTCTTAGTACCGCCAGTTTAATTATGGCCACCTTGTATTTTTTTGTATATATTTATATATTTATAAGAAATATATTTATATAGCATCAATAAATTAATTATATTTATGTTGTGCCAAAAAAAATGTCGTTTTTATTTGTTTCATTTTTAATAACTATTATATATTATATACTTAGCTTTTTTAAAACACTTTCAAATATGTATTGTTAGTTTGTAATTGCTCTATGTTATATTTTAAAATTAACACAAATATCACAGGGGCCATTTTCACAAAGTTTACAACACCAGTTCTTTCTCATAAATTTTATGAAACTAAGAAACTTGTATGGAATAGTTTTTATCATAAATTTAGTAGCATGCTGAAAGTTTCCTTGTTTACTTTATTATTATTGTCGTCTGTGTATGATCCATGTAAAAAGCATAAAATAATTATTAAAACTTTATTCTTACGTTATTTGCTTATATTTTTAAATATTCAGTAGAAACTTGCATCTGAATGCAAAAATATATTTTGTTACATAAACCGTTTCAGTTAAATTAGGAAGTGCCTATTTTAATTTTAAATCATATAAATTAATCTTAAAAAACTGTATAATAATCTTCTGAATTAAAATAAATCACTTTAGTAAAATTTGTATATTAAAAATAAAAATATTTAACGAAGGTAATTTTAAGCAATTCCCTTTAATTATTGTTCATCTTAAAGTAGACCAATCCAAAGTGTTCCTGACTACACAATAATTAAATTAAAATAAAATAATAAAAACGTAGTAATGATTTCAATATCCAATAACTAATAATTATGCTGATGCATTGTTCTCTTATCCGTTTATTTATATTTTCAATTTGAATATTGTTTTAGATGTGTAAAATTTAACACATACTTTCAACTAAATTTTCTTACATTTTACGTGTGAAATATAAAGATAACTTGCGACAACGTAAGCTTATTTAATTCCGAAATTCTCACAATAACATGCAGATAATAAATTTAAATTAATTAACACGTTAACTGAAAAAAGATTTTCATTTATCTCCAAATTTTCATAATTGTAAAATGTTTCCTGTGATTTCTAAATTAACTTGTTTATTCATTTTCCTATTTCTGTACTTATAAAGATAAAACGATATCATTTTTAAAGTTAATTTTCATTATTTACGACTTTTAAAATACGAACTTTGTCAAAGAAAATTTAATTATTGAGTTTGAAACCAGTATATTTTTAAATCACATATAAATTTAAAGATATGTATATCAAAGTCATTTATATTTTTAAATCACAATTTATATTTTTGAAAACTTAGTAATTTACGAAATGCATTTTAAGACAGTACTTTATCTCTTTGTTTTTGTAAAGCGTATGCGTCAGTGAAATATTACAAAGAGTAAAATGGAAATTTCTCATTAGTCTTTTGAAACTGTAATGAGCTTGTATGAGGTAGTTTGTCTCATTAATTTATGCTAAATTTTGCTTTTTTATTTATTTTTTATTTTTTATTTTTTTGCAATTGTCATCTATGTATGTTCATATTGCAAAACAAAAATTATTTATTGAAAAATTTTCAAAGTTATGTGTTTTATAATTAAAAAAATTAATTAAAAAAATATTATTTTTGAATGTAATGATGGATACTTGCCATCCTATGAATTATATTCAACTTCTGTTTATGTTTTTACAGAAATAAATTATGATCTCTTTCTTTATTTTTTTTATCTCATAAATTAACTTTTAAAAATATACGTCCCCCCCATAAATAAAAGGCATCCTTGAGACCATATATGTTGACCTTTAACTGGAGATTTTTTAAGAATAAATAATAACAAAGCCGGTTTTTTAGAGTCGTGTAAAAAAAGTACATCCCATGCTAAAACTGCCACAAATCACCGTTTAAAAATACGACTGGTACCAATCGATTAGAAATAGAGTTTACTAATTAGTGCTATACTTAATTTTTTATTTGAATGTCGTCTACATAAAGAAATTGTACCAAGCATTAAATTTTTCAATAGCAACACCTAATTTTGACACCATATTCGGATTTTTTTACAAATTTAATTTTCGTATACTAAGCGCAATTTCATTCGGCTAAGTAGTTTAGCAATTATGCAGGTTTAAAGTTTGGAAATCCTAATATTAAATTCCTTTTAATCGTTGAAAACAAAAAAAAGCATGAGTTGAAAAATAGAATTTTTTAAACAAAAAATTATGTCTAAAAACTTCAAACTTATTATTGTAAAATTATAGCTCATTCCGCCAATTTTTTTTTACTAGTTGTGCTTCAAAAATGACCCGAATGGCAAGCTGTTTTGCAAGGAATAAAAATGAATTTAACTACTTGATCGAATGACTTCCCGTTTTGTATCCGGAAGTATCTTGTAAAATTTACCAAAAATTCAAATATTACTTAAAAATTCGAAGCGAGATTTGAAAATTTTAAATTTCAGAACAAATTCTTTATGTAGATGATCTTCTAATCAAAATTGGCCTTTAAAAGGTCTCTCAGTTTCTTTTATTAAAAACAAAATCTTCATAATAAAAGAAGAATTGGGTAAAATTGCTTTTGTTTAAATATCTTCATTTCTAATACTCAAGTTTTATTATACTGATGTTCTTCGACTTACAAGAGTCTTATGAATTATTAAAAACTATAATTATGAGATAAAAAAATGCAAAAAAGAAAAGTAGATACTATCTAAATATCAGCTGCGTTTCTATAAATAAAATTTGTTCTGCGATTTCAATCTTGTATGCATATTCAAATTCTTATTAGTTGTATAAAATCTAATATATTTACTTAAAATCTTGAAAACAACTGTATTTTGCATTCAAGTAATGCAATTAAAAGAAAACAAACATTGATAAAACAAATCGTTTTGTTGTTCGTACGTTTTGAAAACTAAATATAGCCGTTCCTTATTTAAATCTTTTTGAATTTAAACAGAACTTAAATTACATAATATGTGTACATTATTGTATTCAAATATAAACTTTCTACGTGATAAAAATGTAACAATTTAAAAGCATCAGAAAATGAGCTTTAAATGTGACAATAATTTAAAAAAAAAATTCCAAGTTTCTGAATGTCACTAAATTTATCAGACAAATTGTCTTGTAAAAGATCATCACAGTTTGAAAATTTTAATGAGATATTTCAGCTTTTTCCTTCGTACCATTTCACTCATCAACTCGAAAAAATCATCTTTTCGGAAACACAGACATAAAATATTGTTTTAAAACCATTTTAAAATTTCATAAACCGTATTTAAGTTATCAAAAATATAAATTAATGATATGAATTTTAAAATATATTCTTTTCACTCTCTTCTGTTAAATTTACTTTGACAACGTTGATGTTTGAAATATCTTATTTCATGAAAATAAACCTGTATTCTATAAAAATAGAGATACAGTTTAAACTGCGTTAATGCATTAACAAAACAATGAATAAATATTTTAACGTAACAATCACAGGAAAGATGTTACATTTTTCGGAAATTTGAAGATAAATTAATATATTTTATCTAACGTATTAATTAATTTAAATTTATTATGTTAATTTTCACAATGGGAATGTTTGATTAACTATTCATTCTTCTATATTTATCTTCATTATGTGGGAATAAAACATCCGAAAATGTAGACTTCAGCAATCGTTGAAATTTGACATATTTTAAACATATTTTAAATACAATGAAATATAAAACATCAAGTAAATAACATATTCCGATACTAAATATTAAAAATACATTTAAAATTAGGCATTTAATAAAACTAAAGAACAACAGGTTATTTAAAATAGCTGGATTGAACTTTGTGCCGTTATATTAAAATAAATGAACAACGGAATAATAGCACAAATAAGAATATATAAAATGGCAAACAGCTGGTTCGGAGCCTCTAAAGCTTCATCATCAGTACCAAATTTAAAAGATTAAAAACTGATTCAAAAGTTTAAGCCATGTAAATATGCTTGCGTCTCCACACGCGACCAAGTTAGAATGGCGGTATGTTTTTTCAAAACAACAGCGGAGTCAAGAGTGACATGTGACGTAGGAGACCTAGAGCTCCGATAATAGAGGCTGACGCATCCTCGTAGATTTGGTGCTCAAATTGAAGTTCAGTCGAAAAACCAAGCTAGTCAGAACCGGTTCAGCCAATCAGAACCGAGTCTTAGGCAACCCAAACTCCGGCTGCGGTCTATTGATGCTGAACTGAGCACCAATAATCCGAAACAAAATGGATATGCGTCAGTTCCTATTATAAGAGTCTTAAGGAGACCAATAGAAGCGCTCTGCCAGATTGGACGATCGAAGGAGAAAATGATGGAAGAGGGAGATGTGATGAGAATGAATTAAATGAAAACTAGCCAGACCTTTGAAAAATTTGGTGTACTGGACTATCATTAACTAAGTTGCCAGAATTCTTCCATGTATGATAGAAAAAAACTCACCACCATTCTATCTTGGTCGCGTGTGGAGACGCAAGATTATTTACATGGCTTAAACTTTTGATCAGTTTTTAATCTTTTAAATTTGGCACTGATGATGGAAATTTAGAGGCTCCGAAACAGATGTTTGTCATTTTATACATTTGTATTTGTGCTATTTTTGTGCTGTTCATTTATTTTAATTTAAAAAAACAACAGATTAATACCACAAAATTAAATCATATTATAGCAGACGTTTCGAGCTCTACACAAGATACTCATTAGTACAATGGTATATCGGAAGTTAAATCTGTTGTTTACACATGCTTACGTTCAAAATTATGAATTTAAAATATTAAATCACCAGGGAGTATATGTCACAGCAGGGCAACATATTTTGATGGTATTGTAGATATTGAATTTAGGGAAGATTTCTGTAATCTTGTAAAGGAACCTCCTAAAAAAATTCTCCTTTTAAAATTATTTCATATCCCCTAATCGAAGCATGTATAATTTCACAAGAGTATTTGGTCCTACTGTGACATATACTCCTTGATAATTTAATATTTTAAATGCATAATTTTGAAAGTAAACATGCGTTAACAACAGCTTTAATTTTTGATTGACATTTGTTATGATGCTGAACTTGTATAGAGCTTGTGACGTCTACTATAATTGATTTTCTTATGTGATATTAATGTGTTGTTTTAAAGTTTTATTAAATGTCTGATTTTAAATAGTTTTTTAATATTATAATAATTTTCATTCAGACATAATATTTTTAGTTATTTGGAATATCAGGATCTTGTTTAGTTATTTAAATGTGGCGTTCTAATTATATTTATTTATTTAATTTTATTATTCAGTCTTCAGATTCCTTCTAAAAACATTTAACAAACAGAATAGATTTCAATTGCTTTTTTAATATGCAAATTTTATTATAGTCAGACATTTCGATTCAAAAAGTTAGCCTGTGTTTTGTAACTAAAATTTGTTAAATTAAAATCAATGAAAATAAAATATATATTTTCTGAAAAACAATTACGTTTCTATAATTATAAACTGTTTGATGGCTGGAATTTATATGCATATTAAAATTCTCATCAAGTGTGAAAATCCTAGTATATTAAATCAAAGTAACAGATTGACTGTCTTAGATTTTGGATTAAAATAATACAACTAAAAGAACGCATAGATGAATGAACAAAACAAATCACGTTTCCATTTAGATTTTTACACAATTAAATATAGATATCTTAATTTAATTCTTTTTCAAATTAAAATAGAAGTTCCATTTCTAATATGATATGCATGAATTAATGCATTAAAATATACGTATTCTGCAAGATAATAACAAGTATAAGTGTATACAGCATTTATATACTATAACTAGTTTTTGCTTGCCATAATAAGCTTAGAGAGATGAGAACAGCTAAAAGAAATGATATAATAATGCTTCAGCATGCCATTAAATTTATGAGATAGGCTAAAAAAAATCGAAAGTAAATGTAAATGAATAACTTTTTAAACATAAAAATAAATGATAAATTTCAAAAACACAGCACAGACAGCAGAATAACTTTACCACTTTACAACAATAGTTGAAAAGTATTTATGAATTCGGTTTGTCTGTCTGCTTTCTGTCTGTCGTCTGTCCGTGCACTAACTTCCGTAAACATAATCGGATTACCATGCAACTGATATATGTTATTGAGGTTTACTTTTGCTTGTTAGGTACTAAAGTGTGTAGCAGTTATAAGTTTTTTACAGGGGCACTCAAAAGAATTCCGTTACATTACGATCTGTGGGAACAATTGTTTGCGGTGTACTTTAATAATGTCAGACTATTTCAAACATTTTGAAAGTGATATATGTCACTGACGTCCACAATGAGATATTTTCTATAGGATAAGGTTTGTATAGCATTCATCGTTCATTCACAGAGACATAAAATAATTCATTTACAGTACAGTCTATCAATAATAATAAAATAACAATTGCTGAAACTGCGTTTTTTTTCAGTTGTGGTACGCGAGTTTAAGTTTAATTAATTTTTTGCATATTATTCGGTGTATATAAATTAAATAGATCATATACAGGACTGCGTAAAAGATCTTGAGTACATTTTCGTTTATTGGCGAAATTTGCTGCAGCGGATTTTTCAACTGTGTTATTCGTTTCCTAACTCTAGTAAATTTTAGAATACTACGTTGTATATGTCCAAATCTATAGATCATGCATATACAGGTATGTGCAGAAGAATTCGAATCATTTTCCAACTATTGACGGTAATTGCCGTTACTGGGTTTTGAAACGTGTTATAAGTTTTCAAAATTGTATACTTAGACATCATATTTCACTTTATTAAATGGGGAAATTTTGTTCCAGTATTCTGAATGCGTTGGAAAGTGTTTTATAATCTATGATGGGCACATGATTTTTATTTCTTGTTTAGTTAAAGTCATGTCGATTATGTATATTTATATTTATTTTCTTTGTTTTGTATAGTGGTACAGCCTCTGGATTGCCTATTCTTCTAAGGAAAAATAAGTAGAACAGATAGCTTAAAGTGTTTCGTTTAAGTATCTCAATTTCTAATATAGAAATTTTATTATAGTTATATATCTCAATCCAGACAATTTTTATATTTTTAAATGTAAAATTATAAAATCAAAAATGGAAGAAAACAAAGTAAATAGTATCCAAATAGCAACTAATTTTCTACAATGAAACATCAATTTTTATATTGCAAACTCGTATGCAAATTAACGCTAATTAGTTGCGTAAAACCGAGTGTATATCCTACCAAAAAGTCAGAAGTTATCATTCATGATACAGTGGAATAAACAAGCATAAATAAACAAATTATCTTGGCTCTTTCATATGTCGTAAACTAAATATAAATATTAATTTTGTAATTCTTTTAAAACTTATACCGTACATGAACATGATTTGTAGTATTTGTGTGTATTGTGGTATTCAAATATAAGCTCTCTGCCAGTATTTTAAAATATAGAAGCATAATATTTAAATTGTTTAACGAATATTCTCTTGACACAATGATCATACGGAGATGACATTTACAAAATAATAGTAATAATAATAATAATGCAAGTTTCAGTATGCCAATAAGTTTATGAGACAAACTGTCTCATATAAGTTTTAAAAGATTAATGCTTCTCCGAATTCTTTTCCGTAAACTTTCATTCATGCATACTCTATTTTTAAACAAAGGGATTGTTTTAAATGCATTTAACAGTAAACTATTATTTATGTTTCTCAAAGTATAAATGAATGCATATGACTTTAAAATATGCTGCTTTCAATATTTTTCATTTTATTTTCTTTGACAACATGAATATTTTAATTATTATAGTTCATGGAAATTAATTTTAAAATGATATAATTTTATCTATATTAATATACAGATATGAAAATGAATAAATAATTCAGCTTTGAAATCAAAAGGAACATTTTCAAATTTATAAAAATTTGAAAGTAATTGAATATCTTTTAGATAACTAGTTAATTAATTTAGATTTGTTAGCTGTATTTTTATTATGATAATGTTTGAATTAAATAATTATTTCCAGTATAATTTTTATTCTACATTAATATTGTTTTTATTGATGTTGCAAGATCCTGTATCTCCATGTCTAATTTAGAAAGTTTATTATAGTCATGTATTTCGTGTCAGAAAACTATGGTAAATTTTCGAAAGTAAAATTTTAAATCTTAAATGTAAAAAGGTCAAACTATGTATTCTTTAAAAGGCAACTACGTTTCAACAGTTAACGGTGTACCATACATGATGTTGACTGTAAGTGAGACTTTATTCTCATTCTGAGGGATAATAATCATAGGATATAAGATTCCTCGACATGTAACATCAGCAAGTATTAAAACCCAAAGTTATTTTATGCGATCTTCTACAGATTTAGCATATGCCTTTTGTTGTTTATTGACAACAATAATCTCACTTTCATCTGGAAGAGAGAAACTTTCTATGTAGTTTGTGATTTTATTTCGAGCCATTACATAATTTACTGGTTTATAAATATATCATATTTTTGACGTAGATTCATGAAATCGAAAATTGTTATTTCTGGGCCAAACTGCGTGACGATATTAGTTCATATAGCGATCTCTGTGAGTGTCATTACTATAAAGTGGTATTCCAGAACTCTTTCTTACATAGTCATCTCTTTAAGGAAAATTGTTAAGTTTAAGGAATTTATTACTGTATGATATATTTTATTCAGGAGATTGGCGTCCTTTCACAAGAGGTGCTGAGAATACATGAAATGATTTAACCATTTGTATAGCTTCCCCTGGTCTGAAAATATTAGAAAACGTTTATTACTAAGCTGTACTCTTATATCTCAAGGGAAGTTTTTTCCTTTATTTTCACTAATATGGAAAACATTTATTGTAACACGTTTATTTGTGGTTTCATTCAGAGGTCGAAAACTGTCTTCTGAAAAATTAAACATCTTTTGAGGATTTCTGATGAAGTACCAGTGTTGGTTCGTAACGCCTAAAACATCCAAAACTTTGCGTAAGAATACAGTTCGAAGTAAGTTTCGATTGCTTTTGGCAGACGGTAAAGTTAAAAGTACAGTTATAACGGAACGGCTTTTAATATTTATGCACACATTAGTTTTATGAACTTCAGCATTTCTTTTTAATCCATCCGCTGGGATAATATATATATCTTTGAGTTTTCAAACTTAGTCCCTTCTTCTTTCAAACACCTATAGAAGGTTACTCCGGCTATTAATATACAATACCTAAAACCATTATCAGCACAAGCTATGCACTAAGCTCAGTTTTATGCTACTTTTTTAAATGAAGAACAATTAAATATGGAACCATTTGACCTTTGTAAACCAAGGACCACTTGACCTTTTTTAAACCTTGTCGTCCAAAGCCGTCGCGATTTATGGTGGGTCAATTCTCATTCTTCATAGAACTTTTGTGATGGAAAATAGTATTCCCAGAATCCTTAATTTTACTATGTAACTGTAGTTTTACAAAGTTCACCTGTTTTATATATACTGTTTATATTTGTCTGGGGTGTTCTCAAATTTTCATAAGAATCAAATTTTTCCACTTGCTTCACAAGATCAGCTAAAGTTCCAATTGTCTATGTGATGTGTATAATCAGGTGGACATTTTCTCTTCAACGGTTTAACCATGAATCATTCTTGTACTTTTTTGAATGTATCAATACTGAACTCCGCTATTCAATACTCAAAATAACTCCTAATTTCAAATTAAAATTCTTTCCCGTACTTTGGGATCCTTTTGATGACGACTGAAAAATATTTTCATTTTTTCCACAGTTAGTTTTAATAATTTTAACAAAATGTCGCGAATATTGAGATAAATTCCAAAAAATGTATGAAAATTTTGACTATACTTGTGTTGAGGGGAAGATTAACGAAAAATGATATATTGAACTTGCCAATACATCGAATTTTGATGTTTGCCAACTAAAAAGTTTCAAAATGTATGTTAATAAATTATCCCAATTACATAAAAGTTTAACTACCTCTCTGCGTAAAACTGTTAATTTTAAATTAAGGCTGTATTGGATTTAAAAATTAATGTTTTGAATTTTTTCTGTAGTAGTTTAACAAACATAACTTCAATAAATAAATAAATAAACATATTCCTTGGCTTGGTGAGGTCAAAGTTTATCCATGATTGCAGACATGTAACTAACCTACCGTGTTTGCTGCAGAACACAAAATATTCAGTTACTAGGAGAATAAAAATAAACTCTTATGTGCTAAGAAGGGTAGAGGATGGCTGACACGTCTAGAGTGCTATAATGAAATTCGTTTAAACCCTTCGACTAATAATTTTTTTTTCAAATATTTCCACTTGTCCCCATTGTTAAATTTACAGTGTTTGGATACGAAATATACCAAAATATTCTCTGATTTAGAATGTGCAATAGAGTATAACATTACAAGAAAAGGTATGTAATCAAAAAATTTATCCTTTTCAGTTAAAATCTTCCCTCAAGTATCATGAACCCATGTGGTAAACGGAGGTTTAATTTGTTACATTCAATAAATTGTAACATATGGTTTAATTTCATGTAGAGCAATGATGATTGTAATCAGTGTTCATGGGCATACAATGTCAGTAACAGAATTTCCTGACTAAGTTTTGAATTTTAACATTCATGTAATCATAATATTAATATTGTTAAATTACTATGTGAATTCTTTTCTATTATAACTGTAATTGGTTTAATGTTTTATTAATGGTGGGAACAAAGTTTCTATCATAATTGTTGTAATTTAACACCACATAAAAGCACCAAACAAACTGCTATTTAAGGTTATGCTCTGGTCTCTGACCAGAAATCTGCCTTCCCATTTAATCATATGAAGAAAAGTGGTCACACTGTTATGAAAATTCACAGAAAACTGACGGAAATTTTTAGAGCAATTTTTTTAATCTTGATTAAAAAAGTAACAGACATTGTTTTGGAAATGTAAGTAACTTTTATAATTAAAATAAAAATATTGAGGATTTCAATAATTACATATTTAAGAATTGAGATACTTTTAAATATCCTTTCTGAATCAAGGGAAAAAATTTTGTAAGTTTTATGAAAATGTCCATAACAGTGCGACCTCTTTTCTCCACCAGGATAATATGGGATGGTGAATTTATAGACTGAGCAGAGCCGGATCACTTAATTTGGTGTGCTGCTGCATTTAATGGCATATCTTAAATTAGTTAATAGAACACTCAATTTCGTTTCAAAGTACACCAAATCACTGGTGGTGTTTTATTATACCACTTTTGGTGGTAACTAAATTGCCACTAAAAGAAGTGTTCTTTACAACAGTTAATTGTTGGTGTTTCATTACACCAATTTATACGTGTGGTGATTCCTTACACCACTTTTGGCAGCAAATTAGTTGCCACCATTTTCGGTGTAATGTTACACCAATTTTTTTTTAAGTTACTAAAAAAATAAAATAAAATAGAACTCTGAGCATACTCTGACGTAATGTATCTTTTAACTTACTTAACTTGATATTAATTTCATGTTTACTATTAAATTAAAATCTGTGTTTTCGTTTCGCAAATTTCAGTTTCGTGCAAAGTACAGTATGTTATATTTCGCATTAATATTTCGTAATCACGTCCTCCGCTAAACCGCGTACTTGAGCAAGTATATGATTTGGCGCAAGGATGATTCTTTATAAACTTTCATAGCATTCACATTCATTTTTACAATTATGGATGACGACTCATAAAAAAATCCTTGAGATTCAGTATACGAACTGATCCGAACCTTTCTCGCGGTTCTCAACAATCCGCAGTATTGGGATACAGTTTTTTAATGACGGCAGAAAAGTCCATAATGAAAGAAAAAGAACTTCGAGAAGTCGCTACAAATGTAGTAATGAATTCGTATCACAATAATTAAAAAAAACTTTCTTAATGTTTCATAATTTATTACATTAAAAATTGTTATAGATATATTAATTTTTATAAATTGATCTCATCTAAATTTACTGACATTTTGTTTCTGAAATATAAAGATAACTTGAGACAATAAATGCTTAATTAACTCAGAAATTTTCATAAAATTAAAGGCAGATAATAAATCTAAATCAATGAAACGCGCCAACTAAAACATTTTTTTTACCTTCATATTTTCATAATTGTAAAATGAGTCCTTTGATATCTCGATTAAATTTTCTATTTATCTTTCTATCTGTGCTTTATTGTAGATAAAACAACGTAATCTGAAAGTTAGGTTTCGTGAGCTACAACACTTAAAATATGAACTTAAAGTAAATTTAATTATAAAAATTGAAAGCAATATATTTTTATCTCACATGCATTAATTTATATTTTTGTAATTTTAAATAGTATTTTCTAAAACGTACTTTAAGACAGTAGTTTATCTTTCTGTTTCCAATAAACTGTATGTGTCAATGAAATAATATGCAGGTAAAATCGGAAAACCTTCATTAATCCTTTTAATCTGTAATGCATTCCTTTAGAGTTTTTTTCGTAAATATAGTTGTAACATGTAACATAAAGATCAATGTTTAACTTATATAATTAATTTATTGTTTTTAAGACTACCGTGTGTCAACAGCCTTAAAATGTGGTCTAAAAATTTTTCCATGTTGATATGTATTGATTTTTTCTTTTATTAAATGTTTTAATGTCTATAATCCATTATAAATACTTTTTTAATCTAGCTGTTTTGGGGCAGATCATGTTATTTTTTTATATAGTAATAAAACAAAGTAAGTATATATATAGTGACTGGATCTTTAACTATTTTCAGAGTTTGTAGGAATAATATATCATTCGGACCTCTCCCATTGTTTTGTGACATACATCACACTTTCAAGGCAAAGTTTTACACTTGGATCAGTGATAAACAATAATGTTCCTCTTAATTGTATAAGCTATTGAAACCTCTATTTTTAAAAGAGAATGATTTAAATATAAAGATTAACAGAATAATCTTATTAAAAAATTATGGTACGCTATAATATTAAAAGTTTTCTAGAAACTCAATTTAATTCATAACATAAGGGGCTTAAACTATAACAACAGCGTAGGTTAAATATAACAACAGCGTAGGGTACAGCGTCCTTTCTTTTTACTGACTTTTTAAAGCATGGCCTTATTTAAAAAAGTATTTATAGCTCATAATATATGTATATATTGTTTAGTACTTTAGTTTCTCAATTTTTTTATGAAAAAATACCCTAAGCCCACCTTGAAACAATGAAATGGCTTGATTAAAAGGGCTGGTTTTTGTTGTCGTCTTGTGGCGTCACTGATTTTTATCGAAACACCGAAAAAAAAGCAGTACAGCGCTGGATTGCTAGTAAAGGGGTACATCCACATTGCTGTCTGGTTTACAGAATTTGCTTGCAAGAGTAAAGATAAACCATTCCGAGTGTAGGATAACACTTAATTCGGTGCTGACACCAAAAGAAATGCACATTTATACATCATTTGGCATTTCATAAACTCAAATCCAGCGTAACAACAGCGTAGGGTACAACGTCCCTTCTTTTTACAGTGTAGTTACCATTCTGTTTTTTGTAAATATTTTTTTCAATGTTTATATTTTCTCTTTAAACAAAGCGTCTCCAAGTACAAACACAACTGTTCCAAATTCTTGCCTCTCCTTGGATTTTGTGATTATTTCCCTAAAAATAAATCCCTATCAATTTCATTGTATTTCAAATAGTGTAACATCCCTAAAATACATTGCATTCATTAAAATACAAGGAATTCTTCTTTTGAGTATTTGCATATACGAAGTGTAAAAGCTACATACTATGTTTTTTTAATATTGAACATGTCATGGAAAATCTAAATAACATACATCAATAACGTAGAAATCCAAGCATATTTATGAGAGATAGAGTGCGTAGATACAGACAGACAGACAGGCTGACGAACCGAAGTCATAAACACTTTCAACTATTTTGGAGAGTATTAAAAATTCAAATCGTGTCTCACTCCAATCCGAACATAACTATTGCTTTTAATTTCAATATTTGTAAGAAATTTTCAACAGATTTAACTTGTTTTATGTTAAATGCAATCATATCATGAAAAGTGATGAGAATGTACAGAATTTCGCTCAGTGAATCCGTATGAACTGTTCAGTCGCTTTCGGAAATATAGAGTATCCAGCTCTATTTGTTACGGATTATAACTAACTAGCAGACTACGCCCGCTGCGCTGGTCGGTTTCTCCAAAAGAACCTTCAATCAAACGATATATATCGGTGAATTTAACCTTGTATTTTAAGTAATCTATATCTCTGTTTAAAGTAATCTGTACCTTTACCTGGAATATCCTAAAATAACATAAAAACGGATACTTATTTTACTAAGTTATATTTTTTTAATACGTTTTATTATTACGTTTACAATTACCTACCGTTTTCCATTGATTTATATGTTTTATAGCTACATTTTTTAATAACGTGAAATAACTTATATTATTCACAACTAAAAAGAAATGGCGGATCTAGTATTTGTCGAGAATTAAATAAAAATCATGCACTCGTGACATCATAATTCACTTTTATATTTTAACAGAATAATAAGGCTACTATAATTTGTGACTCGTGCTGACACATTGCTGTTATTATTATTTTTCGCTATGGTACTCCATTGTGAAATTTAGTAATTTTTGAAATTCAATATTTGAAAAATGGCATAATCAGTGGATTTGAAATTTATATCAAGAAAAATACAATTTTTTACCTTTCTAACGCAGTTTGTCTAACAATTTTCTGACAAATACTTTTCGAGCAATTACTTTTTTCAGTAACTTCAAATGTTTCATTTTCCGAGATTAATTTGTGGCAACGATTAGCGAAAATCACAGTCGTCAGCAACGCATACCTTTTTATTAAAGAGGATTCTACGATTTGTCGTGATATCCTTATATTTATCACAAATAAATGTCCGCTTATTTCGCATCTATATTATAAAGTGAAAACATGTCCGTCAGTAACGCTGACATCATATTGACGGTAGCAGCACCTGACGAATAATTTTCGATTTTAAGGCAAGTTTTGTAATGTTTGAAAATCGCACAATTTCCGTTTTTACACCATCGAATGGACGAAAATGTACTTTCAAATGCAATTTGTTTGAACATTCCGTTTACCGATTTCTTATGTTTTTAAAAATAATTTTAAAGAATAGTTTTTTCATTAAATTTAACCCTATCGCGTGCAGCTCGATTACAAAATATCAACACTCTTGCACTTAAAACAATATAAAAATTTCAGCGTTTGCTTCCGGCAACTATTACACTATACAAAATTAAAACTTCATAAATAATTAAATAAATAAAATAATATAAATAAAACACAAATTTAAAATACATATAATCAAAATACACGCCTAAACCACGAAAATTATCAGAATTAAAAGACTGCAAAAGTAAGTAGCAAAATCTTTGGCGATTTCTTCGGCTATTAATTCTTGGCATGCGGCTAATACAAAAGCATCGCTTTTAAAAAATTTCGAAACTTTATTTCAATACATAATTGATATGTTTGATATAAAAACGTTTTTTGGTGATGTTAGTGTCAAGCTAAAAAAATAATTAAATGTAAAAATCTATTAGAGTTTTTAATTTTTTAAAAAATGTTTTTCACCTATATTTTATATGTAACCTGGGAAGCCCGGGGTGTATCCCGTAGTTTCTTTAAAATATCTTCAATATTGTGAAAGTTATAAACAAAAATCTGAATTCTAATTCGAGTGAGACACCATTTATTTTTGACTAAATGAAGGTATTGTGACCTTAGTTACATACAAAATATACAAAAGATTATTGTTGTATGTTGCAATATCATTTTTTAAAGATTGTCCTATCCTTTGTAACTCTTTCGGGGGCAAGTACTTGTGCTCCTGTAATGCTGAATTGTAATCAAATTGTTAGAAAAATTTTATTTGAAAATTAGGAAATGCATGTTTATACAACCTGTATATAATCAATAGATTTGTATACACTCAGAAAAAGGAATTGATTAAAACTACAAAACATTTTTGTTGAGTACATTTTGGTTGTTTTAGCAAAATTCAAGTAAAATTGAACCATTTTACTTCAATTAACAAAACATATTTTGCTGGCGATACAAAATGTTTTTTGGAACTTCAAAAAAATTTTTTTTTGTTGATTCAAACAAAATTTCCATTGACCTATATTTAAACAAAATTTTTGTTTAAATATAGGTCAATAAAATTTTTTTTTGAATCAACAATTTTTTTTTTTTTTTTTTTTTTTTTCAATTCCAAAAAAAAATTTGTATCGTCAGCAAAAATGTTTTGTTAATTGAAGTAAAATGGTTCAATTTTACTTGAATTTTGCTAAAACAACCAAAATGTACTCACAAACATGTTTTGTAGTTTTAATCAGTTTCTTTTTCTGAGTGTATATACTATATAATTCAGTACTAACTGAAAACACATAACACTGTAGCAAAGTCGTCTTCAGCAATTTCCGTAATAGACGGAAACGTTCTTGAATATTTTTGTACAACCCTGTATGTTATATACAGATTTTTATACGCTACACGTATTAAAATAAAAAACGCATAACACAACTAAAAATTACCATCCATAAATGGCAATTTATCAAGTTCTTTGCGTAGCCTTGCATATGAATTTATTTACTATAGTCTACAAACATCTTTTAGTGTATGAATATAATTCAGCTTGAAAATCAATTAAAAACAAGTATCAAGCAATTCACGCTCATAGGCAGTGATGTTTTCGAATTCTTTTGTGTGGCCCTGTATACGATATATATAATTTATACACGTTTATTTTTCACCAGTTATGAAAAAAAAATTTTGTTTTGTAAAAAAATATTCTGGTACAAATAAGGATTAATATTCAGTGGTATAAAAACTATCCCATCATCCGCCCTTCAAGGTGTTGAATCACCCTGTAGTAATTAAGTAATATTTTTCTCAAACTTTCTTTTTATCAAAAATGTAGCTGAAATAAAAATTCTATAACATAAAGGACTTTCTTTAATTTTATTCTAATATTCTACACGAATTAAATATCAGTTACTGGTTTGTTGAACCTTATTTTATTTGGTAGGTATAATACAATATTCACAGCAGGCAAAAATTCTTGAATAGCTATAATAATAATATAATGTGTCATTAAAACTTCTGATGATTTTTAAAACAATATTTATATTTTAACAAGTTTCATTTTTGAACTTTTAGCGATTTTTAATGCGATTTTTCGCGTTCTCTTGTGCTTTTTGGAGTTTCGTAAAAATAATTCGATTTCAAACTTTTAGCCTAATATAGAAAATTTTGTTATCCGTGATTTTTGAAATTTTTACGCTTTTTGAAGGGATTTTAAAAATATGTTTAGTATATTTTCGAGCTCCGCGACGGATATTTCACATCAGTAAAAGAAATTCTATTTCAAGCATTTAGTCTAATATAAAAAAGAATATTATAATAGAAAAATGAATCTGGTTTTAACTTTTTAGCACATTATTGTAAATTCTGTCCTCTTTTTAATAAAGTTTATTCGGAATTCGTACAGGGATTGTTGAATTTGTAGCGAAAAATTCTGCGATTTTCAGATCATTTGTGCGTTTTGCAGTTATTTTTCAAAATTAGTAAAAGGAATTCGATTTCACACTTTTAGCCATTTAACTTAAGTCTTCAGTCTATTATATAATATATATATATATATGTATCTATAATCATTTTGTCTTCCGCGATTTTCAAAGCGATTTCCTACGTTTTATCGCGTTTCGCGTATTTCCGATTACTATGTTTTAGTCCATTGTAGTAAATTTTATCCTTGGAGTTTTTTTATATTTAGCAGATTTTAGCGAGATTATTTATTTTTATCACAGTGGTTTTTCCACGTTAGTAAAAAGAATCTGGTTTTAATCTTTTAGCACATTATTGTAAATTTTGTCCTCTTTTCAATAAAGTTTATTGGGAATTCGTACACGGATTTTCGAATTTTTAGGGAATGTTTTTGCGATTTTCAGATTATTTGCGCGCTTTGCAGTGATTTTTCCACATCAGTAAAAGGAATTCGGTTTCAAACTTTTAACCATTAAACTTAAGTCTTCAGTCTATTATATAATCTATTTAAATTTGGTACATGAAATTGTTATTTTAATTACGAAAAAATAAAATAAAATAAAATAAAATAAAGATAATAATAATAAAAGGAAAGAAAGGGAAAAAAGTAAAAGGGAAATAAAAAAACAAAACGTGCAAAAAATACTTGGAAAGATCTTTTTCATCTTTTATATGGATAACGTAAGACACATAATATGTTATTATATCTTTAATTTATTCATTCAAACATAGATTGAAACATAATTAGTTATATGTTTTGAAAAGATATTATGAATCTAATTAAAACATTAAAAAATGGCCACTTGAATTAAATATACGCAATAACATAATGCATTACTTGGCTTCATTTCAAAAAGTTTTTACTTGTAGAATAACAGGCTCAATAAATTTCGAAAATTTCGAAAGTTTTACTGTAGTTGTTCCGGGTAAAGCGTTTTCCGTTCAAAGCTACATGCTGTAACATGTTAAGCTTTTTGAAATTATCGAATAAATGATTAAACTTCTGGTTTGATTTCAAACAAATTTGTTCCTTTGATATGATTTTCTCGATACTTTGATTAGTAAGACTGAAAGATTTTGATTTAATAGGATTTTAAGACAGGAATATAAGTTTTTGAATGCCATTATCTTCTAGAACACGTTGTAGAATACGTTATCTCCAAACAAATTTATAATTCAAATCGAAAACAAAAGGATTCCACTGTCCCTGAATATTGTTTACTTTCTACTATATGGGGATAAATTTGTTGAGTTCATGTAAAGCTAAAGCGAAAATTATAATTTGAACATAAAATTAAAAGAGGTACACTAGACCAAGTAGCATATATACTAGAATTTATAAATAATGAATAACATATAAACTACGATTCAACTTGAAATGTTTAATAGATGATAGGGTCTATAAATTTCGAAAATTCAGACAGTTTTACTTTAGTCGATTCCTGAGAAATGTTCTGTGTTTAAAACTACATGCAACATGTAAAGCTTTCTAGAATTATTGAATAATTGATTAAACTTTTGATTTAATATCAAACAATCTTGTTCCTTTGATTCGACTTTCGCGATACTTTTATTAATTACTTGAATGACGCTATATTTTATTTTAAAAGGATAATATGTCAGGAATAGAAGTTTTTAAATAATATAATTCATTTAAGTCTCTTCAGAACGTTATAAAATGGGAGTGTTTTCAAGCAACTTTATTACTTATTTACAACTCTTATTTTAAAAAATAAATGATCTTGAATGTTTATTACTAGAAAGAATTTAAGACTAAGTTCACATAGTTCGTTGGAAACCGCAGTTATAAGTGTACAATAGTAATAAAATCGTATTGTAGGATACACAGATTAATTGTATATTTCTTGTGCATCATTGTTTTATGTATTATTTTAATGATTTTATAGGAAATTTAGAGTTTTTGTAACTTGTTTGTGTCAGATATCAATAATCGTCTGGGAAGTTCATTGCTTTGGAAATTTATTTGTGTTAAGTGCAATATACTCAAGGCCTCTTTTTTGATGTGTTTGCATTTTAAGACATTCAGTCCTTGAGATTAGAGCAACGTTACTATTTCGCAATGTATAGTTCTATGTATTGTTGCATGTTTGAGACATTGTACTACCCGTTTAATAACCGAAAGTTTCCATTCGCATGTTCAAAACTGTTTGAGTTATGTAAGAATCTGTGTGATAACAAATAAGGCAAACTGTTATATGTGGGTAGCACCAAATATATATAGGGCATATTTTGAAAATTTTCGCCAGTTTCACGCTCATTTGTTGACTTATAAAGTTAATTCTGAATTTTCTGAATTAAGTGAATGATAAACAGATTGATAAATTGATGTCATTTATTTCTTAAGCAGTGCACTAATATTTCAATGAGTTTGAGAATTTATATAACCATTAGACGTATTTCCAATAATAAAACAAAACTGGTTTAAGAATTTAAAGAACTTATTTTTGTGTGCCCTGCATATCTATATCTGTTGCGTATAACATTACAAATAGACGTGGTTGTAACATCCCTCATTAATTTATATGGATTTTGTGCATTTTGTTGTATACTAGTTATGTAAAAGCATAATAATAATGCAAAGCTGCCAAAAATTTCGGGTTTTGAGTACCACAATTTGGAAAGCAGTAACTTCATCTTATTTAATTGTAAATTTCTGCTGTCATTAAATGTAGCGAATATGTTCATTCCGCATTAGTGGTGCTCCAAAATAGGTGGGGTTTGGAAGCTATGGTAATGGTTCATTTAAATGTACTTAAAATAAATATTGAACAATTTACCTTTATAAATCCAAACTACATTTTATTACTATAAACAAGAACAGTAAATGTTTCGCGTGTCAACTTCAAACAAAAGCATGCGATATCTCATCTTAGAAACAACTTAAAATTTTACTTTCGGCCGTCTTCCAATTATTCCAATTTAATGCAATACAAAATAAAACTGGCGGCGGCGACAAAATAGACTGCATCATCGAGTTTCGAGATGAAATTATGATGTATGAAAAATTATTACAAGAAAGAATGTCTCGTCTGCCTCAAAATATCTTGGTACGAAGTAAGAAGCAGTGAACGACAAATCGTCAATTTGACGGTACTATCATGTCATCGAGTTTTGAAATGAAATTGGTGCCAAATTAAAGTTTAAACAATCTGTTTAAAAACTATTTTGGTCTGCTTGGACATATTCTGGAAGAGCACCCAGCAGACAAAAATTTATGATAAAAAATAAAGTACTATTGAAACTGTATAAGCATACTATTTTACATTATATGCCCTACGTGATTGAATTTTAAGATTAATTAATTTTGAAGGAAAATAATATTAAGAATAAGTTAAAGAATGACTGGTCTGACTCGGCATATCTTTGTACAATGTGAATAGAAGTGGACGCCAATTCGTCATTGTGGTAATAATATCTCATTATCAAGTTTTGGCAAGAAATTTTATCGTGTTATAGATATCGATTAGTGCAAATAAATATTTTAGCCTGACTCGTTATATCTTGGTACAATTTGATTAGAATAGGACGAGAATTCTTAATTTTGGTCGTACTATCACGTCATCGAGATTCAGAATGAAATTTAAATATTTTACATATGTCGAATAATATATTGCAGTCTGCCTTGTGATATATTGGTCTGTGTTTAACAGGTGGGGACGCCTATTTGTCATTTCGGCAGTACTATCACGTCATCGAGTTTTGGAATGCAAATTTAACATTTTATCGATACCAATTGATGCGAACCAAGTTTTTCAGCCTGCGTCGCGATATCGTTGTACGATATGAGCGGAAAGTGGTGCCAATTCTTCCTTTTGGTGATATTATCACGTCATTGAGATCCCGAATGAAATTTTAGCATGTTATATATGTTGAATAGTATATTACAAACATTTCAGTCTGCCTCATGATAGCTTGGTAACTCATGGAGGAAGATCTAATGAATGCTTAAGTCGACTTTCACGTCATCTGGTTTCAAGAAAAATCGGTGCTGAGTTACAGCTTGAACAATGTATTTTTTACAGTCGTTACTAGCGAAATAGGTAGAATAGCATTCCCCTTCAAAACAAGCCCGATCGTGCAAAATCCCACCGCAAATTTTTTAAATTTATTTTCTGTAAATTAAAAATTAATCATTGGATGATCACAGCGGCATGAAACTTATTCATTGCTCTCGGCAGCGTGACGGTTGTTATTCTTCCGAAACTCGATGATGTGATATTATCGCGAAGAATTGGCTCATATCATACCAAGATATCACGCGGTAGACTGAAATATCTGCATGGTGCTAATATATATTTATAACAAATTAAAATGTCATGCAAAAACTCGATTATGTGACAGTTAAGCCAAAATGTAGAATCGGCACCCCCTATTGCTCATGTTGTATCAAGACATCACGATGCAAATTGAAATATTTTAATTCTACTACTCGATATCTATAACATGTTAAAAGTTAATTTCGAAACTCGATGATGTATAGTACCGCCGACATAAAGAATTGACGCTACCGCCTGCATCTATCGTACGCCGATATCAAGCGGCAAACTTAATATTTGTATTGTGATAATATTTATAACATGTAAAAATTTCATTGCAAAACTTGATGATGGGATACACCACCGAAATAAACAATTCATGTCCCCATCGGCTAATATCTTACCAAATTATCACAAGCCAGACTGAAATAATATTATTGTATACCTCGCTATCCATAAATAATATTATATAGTATTATTTTGTATTATAAATTTATTCTATTTATTATAACATAATAAAATTTCATTCC
The DNA here is from genome assembly GCA_963931845.1 of Maratus michaelseni. Classification (NCBI taxonomy): domain Eukaryota; kingdom Metazoa; phylum Arthropoda; class Arachnida; order Araneae; family Salticidae; genus Maratus; species Maratus michaelseni. The sequence continues at coordinate 342,857,443 of OZ007588.1, read as the reverse complement.
GAATCCCGAAGACGAGATAGTATCCCAAAACGATGAATTGAAGCTCTCTTCTGATCGTACCGAATCAAGATAACACGAGGTGCACTGAAATATTTGTATTGTGCAAATCGATATTATAACATAAGAAAATTTCATGCAGAAACTGGATAACGACCTGTATCGCCAAAATGATGGATTGACAGCTTGTTTTTAGATATTCTACCAAGATATGCAGAGTAGACACGTGTTTCTTTAACTTATGTTAATAATATTTTCTTACTTATTTAGTTAATCTTTTGAAACTCTATAATATATAACAATATAATGTAATGTATTATGCTTACAAAGTCTGACTAGCACTGTATGGCATCGAATTTTGTCATAAATTTTAGTCTGCGGAGGATCCTACCACAATCTGCACAGGAAGACCAAAATATTTTAAAACTATATTGTTTTATCTTTCATTTGACATCAATTTCATCTTGAAACTCTATGATGTGATAGTACAGCCAGAAAGACGAAATTTCCGTCTGTTGCTGCTCATATCGTACCAAGATATGTCGAGGCAGACCAGTTATTTTTACATGTACTGTTAATATCATCCCCAACATCATAACATCATTTCGAAATTTTATAACGTAGCCATTTTTGTCACCGCCGCCAGTTCGAAAGAGCATTGCAAAAATTTCTAAAACAATTATCGCCTATATACGGTAATACGTTTAAATTTTGTGGCCGTGCGTATTCTACATATCACAATTAAATCGAAACAAAAAATATTTAAAATATAATAAAAAAAAATCGTTAAATATTTTAGCTTATGGTTTTATATACATAGGGTAAATACAGAAAATTGTATTACATGAAAACTTTATTCGCTATAATAATCTCTTTTAAAATAACTTTAAGTACTTTTCTAAGATTAGATGATACAGAATATTAAATAAACCGCATAATGAAAATTACATTTTAGAATATTTATTATTTACATTATTTTATAATAAGAAACATTCCATCGTGTGTTGATATAATGAGGTGCATTTAATTCATATGCGCCAGAATGTATAATTTATTATACATCAGAACTCTTAAACTGAATCCATTCAAATGCATTTTTGAGAAATATATAAGACTCTTCCCGTCTGGAAAATGAAATATACGAGATCAACATTGCGGAAGAAAATAACGCCAAATCACATTAATCTTCTAGACAATGATAAATGTACGTGAGATTTTATATTTCAGAAATTTGGTCATATTGTAAAGCTTAACATTAATTTTCAGCTGTAATCTATTTGCATCTGCAAAGAACGAAGTTGGACGATTTTTAAACTTGCTATTCAAATAAATGAAATGCTTTAAAATGAAAAATGTAACCAGTATCAATGTTTATAGAATAAGAGGTGATTAAAACGTGTAGATAAGTATATATACTGTGTGTGAACATTTTTGTGAAATTATTCAATGATTTTGAAATTAGTTTGTGATTTAAATATACATTTAAGATTGCTAAATTGAATGTGAAAATTCGAAACAATTCTCAGTGTGTGAAACGTATAAGCTTTTGTTTATCAAAGAGATGTTTTCATAAAATTATTATCATGATTAATTCAAAATAACCAAATTAATGTTATCCAGCAAAAAAAAGTGAAATATTTTGACATAATTCATGTTTAATACTTTTGAAGTAGAGGATTTATAGCCTACTCGTTGCTGTATTTTTAATAAAAATTAGAAATTTCTGATATACTGTTGATTATAACAAACTGTTTCAACTTTGTATGCAATAACTACTTCTATTGACTACATATGCATAAACTAAAGTCTGTTTATATGCTGGATGTTTTATTATAGGTAAAGTTTTACTTTAAATCTGGAAAAAGACGTCTCCCTTTTAATGATTCTCCAGTTAACTTAGTTAATTGCGGAATTTCAGAATTTCAAACTTAAAATTTAAAAACATTAATACTTGTACAATAGTTGATCGATATATTTTTATGACGACAATAAAAAAAGATGTTAGTGTTCAAATAAATATCGTAAGAAATTATATGTGTTTTCATTATCTTTTCTTGTGAAAACTAATGCACATCGATGGCAATTTTCTTAATCTTAATCGTGTATTTATACTGCTTATTACCATTAATTTTGTATTTAACAATATAGCCTCATATGTAAACATTTAAATGGTACATCTCTAATCATTTCTGAATGTAGGGGGTGAAGGTTCATTTCTCCCAATGTGTATAGTTTACCTGGGCGTATAGAGGGTGATTCCTTATTTCAGTATCATTTGAGATAACTGGAGAATTAAGTTAACTACAGGAATGGGAGAATTGACTAGGTACAGTAAAATGGATATGAGCCCTTTAGTGGCAAACTGTGGAGATGGAATCGAAAAGGGTACGAGATAAGGGAAAAAACTTATTTGCAAATTTGTAGAGCTTCTTGGATTTAGTATGAAATTGCATACAACATATTCACTTACATATAAAAATAGAACCCCTCAAACGTAATTTTTATTGTCAATAACCAGTTTAAATATGCAGCTAATTGTATGCAGAAATATTGTATTATAAAATTATGCATATTTACGAATAAAACAGTAAAATAAACCTGTAAGCAAGGTTTATTTTCTTTAGAAAATCAAGTAGAAACGCATCATGTAGTTTACATGCGTCCCTACAGACAAACACATTGATCATACTTAATTTATTTTCTTGTTAAAATAAATTGTTGCTTGTTGAATAATAAATATGCTTCTGTATTATAATGCCACATTTACCTGTTTTACTATACCCTAACAACACGCCCGGGGCAGTCGCTAACTGTCCCACGATTATTTGAAGGAAAATGGAAAACAGGAAGTGTTTCATCTTCTATTCCACTTCTTTGTGATGCTAAGATTCTTACTTGTGATGTCTGGCAACGAGTTAAAATCGAATTCTCAAGATATTATGTAAACGATTTGGAAACATATGTAAACTCAAGACTAAAACATTTATTAATAAATGAATGTTCTGTATTTGCTCATCTAAAATTGACAAATATCCGTTTAGAGTCTATACTCGTCAGCATACGACATTCGAAAATCTAATGTTAAACCAAAGGAACCGTTCACTATAAATTTCACTATTTGCATTGGATATCTGAGATCAAAGGCTAACAAGATAGGTGTGTAAATTTACGATTTTAGTTAAAGTTTATTTCTGAGTACATTTTCACTTTCGGAACCGTTGAGGAACATCAGCTACTGCAACAGAAATCGAAAACGTGCAAAACTATCACTTATTCATCGATGCCAAATAACGCATGACAAATCATTCATATGAAAATGTTAAAATGCAAAAGAAAAACTTGTAGAGAACGCTTCTAGTGGTTCCAGATTGTCTTGTAAATATCATATACTGACGATTTTAGGCTCTTAAATGCTCTAAAAATGGAGGCGGCCATATAAAAAATACGCTTAAGGGATAAGATACACTTTGTCACAAAAACAATTTTACAATAGCTATATTGAAATTTTATTATTTAGGGACATTTTAAAAGAAACTCCGCACAAAAAATCGCTTTGGAAGAGAAGTTACATCCAAAAGAGTTTTAGCTCTTTTTATACGATGAAGGGGTAATTTGATCTTTAATGTCAATTTTCTCATAACGGTGCTTTAGTCAATGCGCACATGATTTTAAGATAGAACAGAAGGCTGGTAGGGATTAAGGCTGGGTAGAATTTCATAAAAGAATGACTGAAGATATAAAACTAAGAAATAACATATAAAAATGACTGAAGATATACTTACAGAAGTACAAAATGGTATACTATTATGTTCATCAAATAAAAAAATTAAAATTTTTTACTTTTTTTATTTTTTAGAAAATTAAAATTTTGAGGGTTTATTTTTTAAAGAAATAATCATTATAATTTTCCCAGTGTAGATCATTTCAAGCGCATAGTGTAATACAAACATAATTTTTTTTTTGGTTAACTGGGAATATTCAATTATGAGAAATCCTGCGCGCAAGGATAATAATGCTAACTCCTTTATTTAAAAAAAGCATTACATCTAAAATTACATTAATAAACTTTATATGCATGTAGACTCTTATTCAGAACATTAACTGTTAGAATGTTTCTCTTTTAATGGGTATTTAAAATTTCATATACAACAGCTAATTAGATGTGGGGTTATTTCAATCCATATTAGGGTAACTTTTGCATGTAGTTTGTCAGTTTAAAAGTTAGCTGACTTCTTAACTGGAATTCTCATCGGTAGCATGGATTTGGATTTCAAGAGAAATGCACATAAGATTATTATTGAAAAAAAATTAGTTCCTATCCTTTATAGATTTTTTTTTTTACTGAGCATTCTAAATGTTCCATTTATCTTTCCCACTTTCTATTTAATAACAAGGAGATTTGTAGCATATTTTGACTTACATTATTTAAAATGTTAAAATTATACAACAATAATTAATCTTCAGTCTAAACGATCGTTGATACTGCTTCATCGACAACGTCAAGACGTATTGCGATAGAAATTATGGTTGCAATACGCAACTGTTTATAATTGTCTTAATCACAAATAATAATGATTAGCGCTAGATTAAAGGCATTGTTTATTTTTTTATTGTAATTACGTTTTTTTTTCATAGAAATAACGGATTTATTTTGAGTAATACAATAACGATTTTTCTTCGAGAGAATGTGGGAAAGAAAGCATTCATCATGCATTCAAGCCAAATGAAATATATTTTTACAATATGAAGTGCAATCATCATTACAAGACGATTTTTATAATGAGCAGAATATGACAAATAAAGAAGTTTTAATTTTTAACATTTTTCAACATAGTTGAAATTTTTTTATGAATTTCGTTTCTCTGTCTGCCATCTGTCCATACTCTAACTCGCGTAAATATACCCGGATTGCCATGCATTTGATATATGTTATTGAGGTTCACTATCGTTGGTTCGGCATTGAAAATGAAGTGTATAGTTCATTTACTGGGACACTCAAAATAATTCCGTTACATTGCGGTCTATGGGGAAAGATCGTTTGCGGTGTACTTTATTAATGTTACAATATTTCAATCACAATGAAATTTATATATATCACTCAGGTGCACTACAAAACGTGTGTATATAGCATTCATTGTTCATTTACAGAGACACACAAAATAATTCGTTTAAAGTACCACCTATGAATAATAATTGAATAATAATTGCAGGAAGTGCGTTTTTAGTTGTGGTACGCTTTTTAAATTTGATTCATTTTTTGAAAATTACTTTATATATATAAATTTTATAGATCATATACAGGTTTGCGCAAAAGATCTCGAATACAATTCCGTTTATGGGTGAAATTTGCTGTAAGGTAATTTTCCTATGTGGTATGCGTTCCTTAACTCAAGAAAATTTTAGAATACGAAGCATTATATATACAAATCTATAAATCCGTTACAGAGTTACGCATAACAATTTGGATACTTTTCCGACTATTGACGGAAATTGTTGGCATTGGAATTTCAAATATGTGATGTGTTTTGCAAATTGTCTTCTTAGACATCATCTTTCACCTTATTAAACGTTGAAGTTTTGTTAAACTATTCTGAATATGTTGGAAAGTGTGTTTCATAATCCATGCTTGACGCAAGATTTTTCTTTCTTATTGTCTTTATTTTAAATTATAAAGTCGTATATCCTAATTTTTTTTTAATTCCAGTCGCCCCATCAAAAATCACCATCATTGGTCCAACAGAAGGTAAAGTAGGCAATGTTATCACGATGTCATGCTCAGCTGGACCAAGCAACCCTCCAGCTAAACTCACTTGGATTGTCGATGAAAAAGTAGTTCCGACAGCAACAACAGAGGTGGAAATATCAAAGGGAGGATGGCTTACAACAGCAAACATAACAGTTACACTGACCAGGCAGGTAAAATAAACTTGAATTTTATTTAGCTCTATATTATAATTTTGGAAGTATATGTTAATACTCTTTTTTTTAACCTTTCGAATCCCGCAATAGCGGAAAATATCCCATTGTTCTGAAACCCACAATAGCCCTAGATAGCTGAAAGGATTCTTGTAAACTAATACTTATAACACATTAACTTAAATATTTGTGGACTGTATCATTATTTTATTTTTACTAACAAAAGGAAGAGCGAACGCTCAGGTCGCCTTCAACCAACACAACATCAACATAACTTCCGTTCAGTTCGATTTCACTTTCAATCGAGGGGAGTTCGCGACGCCCTCTCACGGGACTTATAAATTCTCAGTTTTCAACAATAAACATTCTCCCCCGGATTGAAATTTACAAATTTCAATAACTTAGAATTCTTACAATCATATAAATTTACATAGCACAATTACAACAAAAATTATTACAAAACAAATAGATATACACAGCATAATAATAATAAAAAATGTAAAATTAACAATAATTAATCATTATATTCTTTCTTAGGCATCAATAGGAAGGACAGCTATTTTCGTAATTGAACGCTTTAATTCACCTGATTTAGTGCGAACCTTTACTACCCTGACCTTGCCATCCGCTCCTGTATAAATTTTACTTATGCGGCCTAAGGCCCATTTACATACAGGCAAAAAGTCTTCCTTCACTAATACCATTAAACCTGTAGTTAAATTATCCTTTTCCACAATCCATTTAGATCTCTGTTGTAACGTATTTAAATAGTCTAATCTCCATTTTCCCCAAATTTTCTGGACGACCCTCGTAGTTTTCTGCCAACGGCCTAAACGATTAATATTAACATCAATTAACGACGGTTCGGGTATAGCATTGATTGGTCTCCCGATCAAAAAATGACTGGGAGTCAAGACCTCAAAATCATCGAAATCATTTGACAAGGGAGTAAGAGGTCGAGAGTTCAAAATACCTTCTACCTGAATAACAATAGTTTCGAACTCTTCATAATTAAATCGCAAGTCACCCATCGCTCTTTTAAGGTGATGCTTCACAGATCTTACTCCAGCCTCCCAAAGTCCTCCGAAATGAGGAGATTTAGGAGGTATGAATTTCCAGTCGATATTTTCAGAAATTAAATAATTCGCCAAAATCTCATTTGGAAAATTTATCATTTTGTAAAACACCTTCAGTTTGGAATTTGCCCCAACGAAATTCCTAGCATTATCCGTAAATATCCTAGAACATTTTCCACGCCTAGCCATAAACCGTTTAAGAGTAGCAATCAGAGCATCAGAAGTTAAATCTGAAAGAAGTTCAAGATGGATTGCTCGAGTCACGAAACATATACAAACACAGATAAATATTTTGTTCAAAGAACCTTTGCGCTGATTTTTATAAGTTACTAAAAACGGCCCACAAAGATCCAAACCGGTGCAATTAAATGCCGGTGACTCATTAATTCTCTCATAAGGCAATTCACCCATTAACTGCGAGCATGGAGTTGGTTTTACCTTAAAACAAATAACACAAGAATGTACCGTTTTTCTTGCCAAATTTCTACCCCCTATAGGCCAAAATTTTAACCTCACAGAATTCAAGAGTCCTTGAGGACCAACATGAAACAGACGCTTGTGCATAGTAATAAAATAAATTTCACTTAATTTTGAATTTTTAGGCAATATAGCAGGATGTTTCTGCTCATAAGATACGGAAGCTTTGTTAAGTCTTCCGCCAACTCGCATTATACCCTGGTCATCTATAAATGGATTTAAAAAGTTAATATTACCTGTCAGAGCCTTCTTACCACCTAAATTTTTTTGTGAGGCTCTAATTAAAACAGTTTCAGCTTCCTTGACTTCTTCTAAGGTCAAATGACCCCTTCTTTTAAGAGGAGATCTGCAGTTAAAAATAAATCTGCGAATAAAAGAAAAAACATGTAACAGTTTGAAATAGTCATTAGTTAGTTCAAAAAGTTTGTCAAAAAAACTAAAACTCTCGTTGATAAAAAATGAAGTCACTGTACAGTTATTTGCCTTTTCGGAAGATCTAATTTCACTTAAATAGTTCTCATTTTCACTTTCACTTAGTAAGTCACTTTCAGAAGAAACAGACTGCAAATAATTTGAAAGTTCTGGATCCATCAAAAATTCAGGGCCTGTAAACCACTTGGAATTGTTCACAAGAGAGTCAGCACTTATTCCTCGCGAAAGAAGATCTGCAGGATTGTCTTTACCAGCACAATGAAACCATGTCTCTGGTTCCGTCAAACTTTGGATTTCATCAACACGATTGGCAATAAAGGATTTCCATTTCTTGCTAGATCCCTTTATCCAGCATAGAGTAATTTTTGAATCTGTCCAGTAGTAGATTTTAGAAGTATTTTTTACATCGATTATCTTTTTAATTTGTGATCCTAAGCGAGATGCAAGTAAAGCACCAAGCAACTCTAGTCGCGGGAGAGTTATTTTCTTTAGTGGGGCAACTCTGGTCTTAGATGCTATTAAATTAACTGACACTTGGTCGAAATCTTGCACTCTTAAATAAACAACAGCACCATAAGCCTTCTGACTTGCATCGGAAAAGCAATGAATTTCAACATTGTTTGTATCAGATGATAGGAATACAAATCTAGGCACTTTAATTTGCGTTAATAGAGGAAGTTCCGAACACCACTGAGTCCACTTTTCACAAATGTCAATGGGGAGCTCAGCATCCCAGGACAGTTTACGAATCCATAATTCTTGGAAGAGACATTTAAGTCTTATAGTGAATGGAGTGAGGATACCAGTTGGATCGTAAATTCTGCCGGAAGTCTGTAAAACAAATCGTTTTGTATTTTTCCTAGTCTTCAAAAATTCTATTAAGCTTGAAATGTCTATGCTAATAGAATCTTGTTTAATGTCCCACGATATGCCCAATACCTTCAATGAATTCATAACCTTATGATTTTGATCAAATGGATAAATTTCGAAACCTTCTTCTATCCACCGTTCTAGTAACGACTGGTCATTTGTTAACCATTTTCTCAAATTTAAACTGGCCTGACTCATAATCATCTTAGCCTCATGTGAGATCTTCAGAGCTTCTTCAATACTATCAGTACCACTCACTAAATCGTCGACATAAAGGCACGTATCAAGAATTCGAAAGGTTTCAGGATATTGATCTTTAAATCTTTTTATATGTTCCTTTATTGTGGCAGCTAGGAGAAATGGACTAGAATTTAATCCAAAAAGTAAACGCTTAAAACGATATATTTGGATATTCAAATTATCAAACACTTTATCTTTCGGATTTTCGATAACTTCCACAAAGAGAAATCTGACAGCGTCTCTGTCTTTTTCTGATAATGAAATTTGGAGAAATGCTTTCTCCACATCTGCCAAAATTCCTATTTTATTTAATCTAAAATTAACGAGCAATTGAAAAATACCAGGGTTTAAATTGATACCAGGCCACAAACAATCGTTTAGAGAGAGTTGTCCTACATCGTGAGAACTGGCATCGAATACAATACGCGTTTTCGTTGTAACACTATCTTTTCTAAAAACCGCTCGATGTGGCAAATAGAATATGGGTCTGTCCTTTGGCTTAGTTGGATCTGACACCCTTTCAATAATATCAAAATTAAGATATTCTTTCAAAATTTCTTTGTACTGAGAAAACAAATTATCATCATTACGCATTTTATTAATTAAATATTTGAATCGTTTCTCAGAAATCTTATAGTTATCACTCAAATTAATCCAGTCTTTTTTCCATGGCAGAGCTACTTCGTATCGATTACCTTTACAGGAAACTGTTTCGGTAAAAATTTCTAATGCCTTATCTTCATCATTACAATAAGGGTCATCTCTAATCCCAATTGATTCTAAATCGAAAAATTTACTCAATTGTTCTTCTACATTGCAAGTTAGACCACAATATGCATTATGATTAGCATGGTTCGAATCGTTGAAAGAACCTCCCACCATATACCCAAATACGGTATGCTGTAAAATGACGTTAGAATTTTTTAAACGGATTAAATTATGTTTTAATTGTTTATCTACTAATTCAACTCACTCAGCGAGAAACTGTTCTTCAAAACATTTTGCTTCTGGATTTAAGCTATGGTTATCTTCGTCGGGGGAAAGCAATGAAAAAGAAGTCCTTTTCGATTCCCCTACTTTCTGACTCAGCTCAATTTGTGGTGAAGTGTTTATTTTTTCTTTTTGAATATGTAGCAAAGAACTATGACGCATGCCGCAATGGGCGCAAGAATATTTCGAAGAACAGTTTCTCGCTGAGTGAGTTGAATTAGTAGATAAACAATTAAAACATAATTTATATCGTTTTGAAAATTCTAAACGATCGTAAACAGTCATTCTTAGAAATGCATTACATTTATATATTGGATGATTTTCATTTTTGCAGCAAATACACTTAACATTTTTCACATTAGAGTAAAATGATGTTGTCTTTTCTTTCTGTTGATATATATTTTTTTTATTTGCAGCGTTACTCGTTTTTGAAGCTTGTAATGTTCGAGCATGATCTTTCAAAAATGAAGTTAACTGTTCTATCGATCCTAATTCGTCCCTTTTAACTGACCTTTCCCACCAACATCGAGTATTTCTGTCTAATTTTTCCACTAATAAATACACGATCAATATTTCACCAAAGTTATTTACATCCTGTTCTAATACTTTTAAGGATCGGATGCATTCATTAATGATATCAACGAATTTTAAAATGGATTGAGTGGTATCACTTGTTGGCTGTAAGGAAAGTAACTTTTTAATTACTGCATTAATTAAATCTCTCTTATTTGAATAGCGCTCTACTAATAAATTACAAGCAATGTCATAATTTTGATCCGAAATGGGAATGGATTGAATAACGTTAAGTGCATCTCCCTTGCATGAACTTTTTAAATACTGTAGCTTATGTGCACTTGTAAGATTATTATTATTATGTACAGCTGCAGAAAATAGATCTTTAAACTCAATCCATTCATCCAATTTACCAAAAAATGTAGGAAGTGTAATTTTTGGTAACTTAATTTCTGAAAAAGAGTTACTTTTAGAAAAGGATTCATTGCACATTGAATTGCTATTATTTTTTCCAGAATTTACATCCAATAATTTTCGCTTTATCGCTAAATTAATGTCATCTATGGTTTCAATAATGCCCTCTTTTTCACATATAAATTCATCTATATCCTTGTCATCGCAATGCGCAAATATTGCATCAAATACTGAATTCAATTCCTTTTCGAAGGACAGTATTTTTGCATTATAAAGCTCTAAAAGAACTATATCTGCGTTTTCTAAAGTCGAATTAACCTTGTCCTTAAATTTTGTAACATTTGACTTTAAGCTTTTTTTATTAGTTTTCGCAGCTTTAATGTCGGCCATATTGAAAAATGATGCAATGAACAATGAATTAAAATGTTTCGTACTCACCGAATTAAAATGATTCCGTAATAATGATGTTCAAAAATAATCCACAAGGTACTTCATTTCTTCATTTTTTATCACAATGCAATAAATTTAATAGTTTTTTATCACACAATCAAAAAGTTCAAATCGAAACTTAGCGACTCACAACTTAACGAAATTAAACTAAAGTTATTCCATCCATAGGTCATTCTCATTCTCCGGCTCGACGGACCATAAAAATGTAAACTAATACTTATAACACATTAACTTAAATATTTGTGGACTGTATCATTATTTTATTTTTACTAACAAAAGGAAGAGCGAACGCTCAGGTCGCCTTCAACCAATACAACATCAACATAACTTCCGTTCAGTTCGATTTCACTTTCAATCGAGGGGAGTTCGCGACGCCCTCTCACGGGACTTATAAATTCTCAGTTTTCAACAATAAACAATTCTCCTTCCCCTTAAATGGGCAAGGGTGCTGTCAAGGGGGTGGTCCCTCTCTGTGATGGATGGGGTAATGTGTTGGCATTTCTAGACAGTACAGAAAAAAAAAATTCTGTAACTGAATCAATGATAAACAGAGGGGTGTAACACCTGTCGAAATTTAAATAAAAGGAGAAGGCAGTAGGGTAATTTTCACTACTTATCAAGTGAAAAAGAGGGGAACGAAAAAAGTGAGTATTTTGGGCTATTTTTTGGGATTCTAAGGTCATTCAGTTTTTTAAAGGTTGGGATTTAAAGATTTAAATGCATGCACAATGAATAATAGCTTTTTAATAAAGCTTGGAGACATATGAATGTATATGTTACTACCGATATAAGAAATGACGTCGAATCACTAAATGATATGACGCGTCTTGATTATGGAATTTGTAAGAACTGTAAAAAAAAGTCCGTGAATTGACCTGTATTTTCCCGTTTATTTTGTTCCGTTAATTCACGAATATTTTACGCTTTGATTTGTACACATTCCGCAAACACCAAAACTTCTCTAATGTAACCTAAAAATAACTTCCGTTAGGTAAGCTCAAAAATCGTGACAAGTTCCCTTTATTTCCTTTTGATCACACATATTTTCGCTTCTAAAAATTGAAAGTTTTCAATCATTATTCCATCGACTGAACAAACAATTCACCTTTAGAAAAGTTTTGTCCAAAAAACAGTACCTTAATTTACTGATTTTCGACGACTTTTAAAATAAATTTCAAACATTAATTGTTTTTATGTATCAACACATGACGTAGTAAGGAAAACTTTTTTGTTACAATAATGTGAATTAATATAAATAAGTATGCAAAATTGGAATGCAGAACTAACATCATAGAACACCATTCGTAAATAAAATTCAAGAAAATCTCTCTGAGCAGATGAGCTGTCCTAATGACCTCAATTTTCTATTTAAGTATGCTTGTTATTGACAGTTCGTTACACAAAGTTAATACACCTCCTTTAACAATAACTTTACTGTATACTTCGAATACTGTATACAATTGTTTATATGATATTCGCAAAAAAAAACCCAGCCGTAACTGGTTTTATTCATCTTTATAGGATCCTGACAACAAAACATTTTCATGTCATGCTGATAGTGATGCTCTGAAAGAAACCATCAAGGAAACTGTATCCTTCAGTGTCGTATGTAAGTAAATCAATATTTTTTGAATAAAATTAATTTCTTCCTTAAAAAAAAATAAGCAGTGATTTTTCTTACAATTAAGCATGTTAAATTCATGGTAGTGTAAATTACTCATTTTAAAAATTGGCACTAAGTGCATGATACTAAGGTAATAATAAGGAACTGTATCAGTCATATTTACAAATAAATGTCAAAAAATATATTCTACCGTTTTGAAAGATAATATATCGTTTTAGCGCGATTTTTGTTTTTGAACATGGGACAAAATGTAACTTGCACCACAATGCTTTTTACCGCATCAATTTATTATTAACACTAAATTTACCTCCAAATTTTCACAAATGGTCGTCTATCAGCGTCTATTAGTTCATTCATATAATGATAATAAATACAAATTGTACTTTCTGATTCAGAATTGTATCCTCAAAACTACCTTTTATTGAAACTGCATTAAATAGAAAGTTTTTTTCTATCTGTCCTAAATTGAGATTTCTTGTTTATAATTATCATTTATTATTCGATACTATTATTAAAATAAATTTTTATCTTTCTAATTTTAGAATTACAACTCGAAAACTACAGATAGCTTATATTTATATTCTATTTAATAAAGTGTTTTTAAATTTATATATCCTAAATTTAGATTTATTTTATATCAATTAACGTTACAATACCACTATAAGATAAATTTTGGTTTTAAAGCTTATGAGATACACATAGCGTCTCTACATATGACTCCCTAAAGTTTTGTTAATAACCCGTTGCCGTATATTTTTTTTTGTTAAATATATATCTATTATTAGAGTAACATCTTTATTTAATCCTATGAGGATTTTTCTCTTCTCCTCCTGTCATATCGGTCAAGAATTAAAAAGCTGTTGTAACGTATTTTTAAATTTTTATTGATTTTCTCGAATGTATAAGGCAAATAGACAGGTATTGTATTCAAATGTGAATTTACACGTTAATATCAGTCATAGCTGTTATTTTATTAAGCGTTAAGCTGATATGCTTAAATATTGCCCAAAGCTTAAAGGGTTAAACAAAAAAAAAACCCTTACCTATCATTCAACTGATATAATAAGTCTTAGATATATTGTAAACATTATTAAAAATATCTGAATTTCAGGAATAACATGATAAACTATATGAACATAAGAATTCGGACACCAGTGATATTTTCTGGAAAAGTCAATATTTTTGGCATTTCTCTGATAGGTTTGTAATTAAATCTTAGTTCTTAGAGATATATTTCACCTGTATGGCCCTCATTTAAAATATTTATTACTTGAAAGTTTATAACGAGGTTGAGGTCTGTTGACCGGAGTGGCAGCGCAGTTGGGAAGTTTCGGCCTATAATCCGTTCATTCGTGAAATGTTGCTTAAGTAACTGTGTGACACATATGTACCAATGTGCGATGGGGCCCCGTCCTGCATAAAAATCGCGGAGTCTAAAATACTACGTTGCTGGAGTTCAGGTATGACGAAACTTCTTAATATTGACGCTGAGCGAGCTGCAGTCACAGTGCATGTAACAGGTCCAGCTGTCGACTGCTCATCAAGGAAAAATGGTCCAACTATGAAATTTGCTGTCATACCACACCAAACAGTGACTTTAGGAGAATGCAATGGAACTGGGTACATAACATGAGGGATTTGTTTGGCCCAAATCCTGCAGTTATGGGTGCTGACATCGCCATTTAGGTAAATATGGGCCTCATATGTCCTCAAATGTTCCATGGGTAATGTTCGTTCACTTCCATCCGTGCAAGAAATTCTAAAGCGAAAGATTCTCTTGCAGCAGGATCGTTACGTTGAAGTTCTTGAACATGTTTGATTTTGTACGGATAGAACTGCAGCACTTTACGGACAGTTTCGTACACAGTACTCCATGGTACGTCCATTCGACGTGCGACAGCACGTACTGTGTGTGTTTTCCATTGTTGCTTCCTTCTCTGTTAATGCAACAACCTCCTCGGTTTCCATAGAAGCAAGATTTCTTCCCCTCCGAGGTGCAACACCTAAAACGTGGCTTCAAACTTTGCCATCATTTTCCTCAAACCCTGCGGTGTCATTGGCCCTTGGCGTAATCCTCTTACTGAACGATACCTTTGCAAAGCACGCCGTTCATTGCTATCGCATTCATAATAACATTTATAAAGAAAAGCACGGTCATGAATGGTTAGATACATTGTCGGTTCGTAACAATGAGAAATCTGACAAACAGACTCACTTTTACCCGACAAATCAAATGATGTGTAAAGCGCATTTGCATAACCCCACAAACAGTTTCGTTTTAGAAACGATGAAACGCATTTTAACCCGATATCTTCATGTATTAAGACCGATTTCAGGCTTCAAAAATCACAAATTAGCGATCTGTAAGAAAACGATTTCCGGAATGCGCACACATTTGCAATCTCAAATTTTGTGATCGCTAATTTGTAGTTTAAACTTTTCAGAACACGAACGGATTTTTGTATCCCACGAATGGCGCACTCGCCTTTTGTCGCCTTTAATGAGTTTAAATGGTAATTTTGTTTAGGTGAATGTTTCTTAAAGGTACAAAAAATGGTAAACCCGTGTATTAAACATTAAGTTAGATTCCGACCTTTATTTCGTTTAACAATATTGCATACAGCGCCATTTACCCCCTGGTGGTAAGTATTTGAACTTCTGTTGTTTTTTTTGGGGGGGAGGGTAATAAATCCCCATGACCTCCTTTAAACTATTACGAAGTTTGATAACACTTGGTCAAGTAGTTTTCCTTTTATGTCTATTTCAAAGTGGAACTTTAATTATAACTTCCTGTACATTCGCATTATTCTTAACGGCTAATTTCTAGCCATCGATCTCATTCACAATGGCTAGGTTTAGTTCAATGAACAATCTATTGGAACCGTATGTAAACAAATTATTGAAAACGTATTTTTTAATGCAATTTCATATTATTTTATATTAATGGTTTTTCTATACATATTTCCAGTAGTTTTTGTATTTGAGAATTTTCACACAATCAAGAAAATGGATTATATATACACGACATATTTAAGTTAGTGAGAAATATTATGCAGGAAAACCTCTATTATCCGTCTCCATTTTATTCGTAAGTTTGTATTATCCGCCAGTCAATAGAAATACCACAATCGTAATGTAATATATTTCATATTTGGTTTTCGCTATTTGATATATTGTTTCGCTATTTAATAAATTTGATTTTGATATTTTTATTTTGATTGTAGGTTGAAAATTATAGCTCTATGTAAACAAAATATATTGTATATTTATAATGTTCTGGATAGATGGTTACATGATTTACATTTTAAAAACAATAATATTTGGAACAGGTATGGTAGACGCACAAAGGTTGGTGCCTTTTTTTCAGTGCTATTTTGATAAGAAAGTATTGGAATAATTTAAAATACATATTAGGAATAGTGTGCAAAAATAGCCATGTTAATTTTATTTTATTATTAAATTATAATATAATTTTTTTATAAAACACACACATGTAATTTTATTTAACACACACATTTTTATTTAACGAACACAACCTTTTTTGTTTTCACATATTATTTTTATTTAACACACATATTTAATTTTTTAGCAATTATGTGCTTTTATATTATATTACTTACTTATTTACAAACACATTTAATTTACAATTGAATCCATTTGGACACTACACTGTTAACTAGTATTTTAAAAACACAAATTGCACAAATTGTGCTTATTAGTTGCTAAAATCAGTGTAAAAATTGTTTTAAACTCATAAAAGAGCTAAAATCCTACATGTTTCGGCTTTAAACTTAAAGCCATCATCGGGGAAGAGGAACAACACAAACGACTACTGATCTTTTAATTTTCGACACGAGAAAATTGAAACCAACAGTATGGAAAAATTTAAATAAAATAAGCGGGCGCTCTCTGTTGCCAAAGAGCGAAAAACAAAACAATAAATTAACAAGGGGTTAAAAATGTATCTCATAAACTAGGTGTGTTGAAAGAAAAGTTATCATTACAAATACAATCTTTTCTAATTTTAATTTCCAATGATTCCCTAATGGCGGCTTTAAATGGGTTATTGAACCTATGGATAATTCTTGCTTTATCGAAATTAATTACAGTATCATTATTTTTAGCGTAAAACCGGGAGAGTGCAGTGGATAACTTTCCAAATTTTATGTCGTTTTTATGCTCTTTTAACCTTTCCAAAAACTTTCTTTTAGTCATACCAATGTAAAAAATTATACTATTATTATTTAAGCTAATGGGGATTTCATAAACACCTGCGAATTGATCAGGGGGTATAGGATCTAATTTACATGAAACTAAGTCAACCAATTTTCTGGGAAGGACAGCAATAAGATGGATATTGTATTTACGGAGGGCCCTTTTAATCCTTTCAAATATAATAGGTATATATTGGAATTTACGATAGTTTGGTTTATTATTGCTAGGGACAGGATGCTGAATTAAGTGGCCATTGAATTTTTCTATAATTTTCTGTACGTGATGAGCGGGGAAACCATGGTCAATGGCGATATCTCTGATAAAATTAAGTTCATCTTGGATGAATTCACTTGAACAAACCAGAAAAGCACGCTTGATGAATGAATTGAAGGCAGCAATCTTATAAGTGAAAGTTGTAGAGGCATTAAATGGGATTATTGTGTTACTTCTCACCGGTTTACGATAGACTTTACGTTTTAGGTTGTTGTCATCTTTAATTAATTGAATATCCAGGAACGGCAGTGATGAATTTTCTTCTATTTTCAACGTAAACTTAATATTTTCATCTATTTCGTTTATTTTTGAGAGGAAAGATAGGAGTTCTTGCTTTCCATGATTCCATGTGATAAAGATATCGTCCACGTATCTTAGCCAAACTTCTGGTGTTAAATTCAAACTTTTAAAAATAAATTCCTCCATCGGTCAAAGTTTAAATTCAGCCAACAGATCGGAAATAGGAGATCCCATAGGTGCTCCTTTATTTTGTCTGTAAAATTTCTTATTAAACATGAAAACGTTGTTATTAATGATAGGTTAAATTCTGACTTTAGAGATGTTTTTACGCTATCACTTAAATTATTTTGTTTATCAATTTCCAAATTAATATTTTGTACAACTTCATTTGTATCAATAGATGGGTAAAGAGACACAATATCTAAACTAGCTAGAATAGTTCCTTTAGAAATCTGAATATTTTCTATTTTATGGATAAAATCTTCTGTTGTATCAGCCAACAGACCGGAAATAGGAGATTCCATAGGTGCTCCTTTATTTTGTCTGTAAAATTTCTTATTAAACATGAAAACGTTGTTATTAATGATAAGGTTAAGTCCTGACTTTAGAGATGTTTTTACGCTATCACTTAAATTATTTTGTTTATCAATTTATTTTGTTATTATTTTGTTATCCTTTAGAAATCTGAATATTTTCTATTTTATGGATAAAATCTTCTGTTGCTATCTGTTGTATCTTCTGTTGTATGGAAACTATCGTAAATTCCAATATGTACCTATTATATTTGAAAGGATTAAAAGTGCCCTCCGTAAATACAATATCCATCTTATTGCTGTCCCTCCCAGAAAATCGGTTGACTTAGTTTCATGTAAATTAGATCCTATCCCCCCTGATCAATTGGCAGGTGTTTATGAAATCCCCATTAGCTTAAATAATAATAGTATAATTTTTTACATTAGTATGACTAAAAGAAAGTTTTTGGAAAGGTTAAAAGAGCATAAAAACGACATAAAATTTGGAAAGTTATCTACTGCACTCTCCCGGTTTTACGCTAAAAATAATGATACTGTAATTAATTTCGATAAAGCAAGAATTATCCATAGGTTCAATAACCCATTTAAAGCCGCCATTACAGAATCATTGGAAATTAAAATTAGAAAAGATTGTATTTGTAATGATAACTTTTCTTTCAACATACCTAGTTTATGGGATACATTTTTAACCCCTTGTTAATTCATTGTTTTGTTTTTCGCTCTTTGGCAACAGAGAGCGCCCGCTTATTTTATTTAAATTTTTCCATACTGTTGGTTTCAATTTTCTCGTGTCAAAAATTAAAAGATCAGTAGTCGTTTGTGTTGTTCCTCTTCCCCGATGATGGCTTTAAGTTTAAAGCCGAAACATGTAGGATTTTAGCTCTTTTATGAGTTTAAAACAATTTTTACACTGATTTTAGCAACTAATAAGCACAATTTGTGCAATTTGTGTTTTTAAAATACATTTAATTTAATTTATTAATTACTTTTATGTTACATTACTTACTTATTTACCCACATATTTAATTTTATTATAAAACACACATATTTTGTTATAAAACACACATATTTTGTTATAAAACACCAGGTTGCCGTGTGAAGTAAAATTCACCTGTTTACAACGCCAGGTAAAAAATCGCCATTTTGGCGTCAAAAAGATACCCCACTGCGTCTGCGATATCTGTAACTAATATTTTTGTTTACTGTATAATATGTAGCAGTATGAGAGCAAAGAAGGTGCGATTACATATTCTAATTTTAATTTATATTTATCCTCTTTAATAAAAAGCAATGCATTTAGCAAAAAGCGTTTATCAAATATTGCATTTCAAAAATTACCAAATTTTACAATGGAGTACCATCTTCTTTAATAAAAAGCTATCCTCTTTAATAAAAAGCTATGTGCTGCTGACGACTGGGTTTTTCGCTAATCGTTGCCACACATTAATCTCGGAAAATGAAACAGTTGAAATTACTGAAAAATTAATAGCTCGAAAAGTATTTGTCAGAAAATTGTTAATCAAACTGCGTTAGAAAGGTAAAAAGTTGTATTTTTCTTGATATAAATTTCAAATCTAATGATTGTGCCGTTTTTCAAACATTGAATTCCAAAAATTACCAAATTTTACAATGGAGTACCATAGCGAAATCTTCACGCATAAAAAGATAATGATAACGGCATTGTGTACTGACGTATACATATACTGACTATAGCACGATTCACAAATTATAGTAGCCTTATTATTCTGTTAAAATATAAAAGTGAATTATGATGTCGCGAGTGCATGATTTTTATTTAATTCTCGACGAGTAACATTTTTTTGTCCACCTCAGTGAGGCATATCAATTTCATTATATTTGAAGTATTGTAAATTGTTTACAATTAATTAAATTCAAATCCAGTTTGAATCCAACGGAAATGATTTTTCCCCATAGACACCATAAGGTAAACCCCATGGACACCATAATTTAACACAATTATTCATTTTTTTATGCTGACCTATTCCATAATAAAGTCTACAGAGAATTGGCCTAATTTGTCCTTAACAGCCCAAATTTTGTCTGACACATTAAACATGTAATAACG
The DNA here is from genome assembly GCA_963931845.1 of Maratus michaelseni. Classification (NCBI taxonomy): domain Eukaryota; kingdom Metazoa; phylum Arthropoda; class Arachnida; order Araneae; family Salticidae; genus Maratus; species Maratus michaelseni. Next base: position 342,837,097 of record OZ007588.1, on the reverse strand, counting down.
CAATAGCGTTCGTATCGTTTTCAGAAATTCAGAAGGACATTCCAAGTAAAGATCCATAGGGTTTTAAAATAGATTAGGTCAAATTCAAAGTCAATATTTCACTTGATTAAAGGTGCGTTAAGAGAAATTGACCAGCGTAGCTGGAGTAGCTTGCTAGTACGATATAATGTCCTATTCAAAAGTTCATCTTCGGCTGTGATCGCCGTTTTTTAGTTGTTGTTGAGGAAGAAAAGACAGAATTTGTATTAACCGTGTACTGTCTTATCTGTCACACTGATATCGTGACTAACGAATTATCAAAGCTTTGATTAAATCTTGAATAACACATAAAGTTTTAAATCATCTTCCTTACAAATTTCTAAAAATTAATCCACTAACAGCAGTAAACTATACAAATCTTAATTTAAAAAAAAAAAGATTTTATTTATCTGCATAGAATTTCTATGCTTCGAAAAATCACAATTTATGTAAATTTAATGTAACAGTTCATCTTTTAATTCATCTTTTTTACAAATTGCTAAAAATTATTCCGCCAAGAGTGGTAAACTATACAAATCTTAAACATCTAAAATAAAAAACAAAAGAAATAAAGTGTAGAGTGTGTTAGGAAACAGTTAAATTTGAAAATAATCTAACTCTAATGCAAGTTCACTGTTATAACTCTTAAACTACTTTACTAAACTATATTTACCTGCATAGATTTTCTCTATGCTTCGAAAAATCACAATTTATATAAATTTAATGTAACAGTTCATCTTTTAATTCACCTTTTTTTGCAAATTGCTAAAAATTAATCCTCTAAGAGTGGTAAACTATACAAATATTAAACAAATAAAGTGTAGAGTCTGTTAGAAAACAGTTAAATTTGAAAATAGTCTAACTCTAATGCATGTTCACTGTTATAACTCCAAAACCACTTTACTAAACTACATTTACCTGCATAGATTTTCTATGCTTCGAAAAATCACAATTTATATAAATTTAATGTAACAGATCATCTTTTAATTCACCTTTTTTACAAATTGCTAGAAATTAATCCTCTAAGAGTGGTAAACTATGCAAATCTTAAACAAGTAAAGTGTAGAGTCTGTTAGGAAACAGTTACATTTGAAAATAGTCTAACTCTAATGATTAGTCACGGTTTTAAATCGAAAACCACTTTGCCAAACTATATTTACTAGCATAGATTTTCTATGCTTCCAAAAATCATGATTTATCTAAATTTAACGTAACAGTTCATTTTTCAATTCACATTTTTTACAAATTCCTAAAAATCAATCCTCTAAGAGTGGTAAACTATACAAATCTTAAACATTTAAAATAAAAATCAAAAGAAATAAAGCGTAGGGGTTAATAAAGCGTAACTGTTAGGAAACAGTTAATTTTGAAAATAATCTAACTTTAATGAATATTCACTGTTATAACACGAAAACCACTTTACCAAAATTTATTTACCGTTATTCATTTTCTACGCTTCTAAAAATCACAATTTATATAAATTTAACGTAACAGTAAAGGAAATCGATTGAAAGCTCAATTTATTTTTATTTTTTTGTTTCAGCAATTTCCAATTTGTTTTTATTCATTTCTATTTTTTTTTTATTACGCATACTTTAAAAATTCAGAGGAACGTTATTCGTATAGGAAATCGAAATATTCTGAAAATGAATGGTAAATAACACATTTGCTACCATAACGAAAAGGAGAAATTTTCCATTCTCTGTAATGTTAACTTTTCCCTCAATATTTGATATTTTTTTATTTGAAAAATGTCAAATGTTAATTTTAGAATGAACTTTTTTTTTTATATTACTTGGAAACGCGATTGCGTGTTGTTAGTGTAAACATGAGTGCAAAATATCTTTTAGTTTAATGAGGAATAGTTTCCTTTAACCAAAATGGTAGCATAATATTTCGATTTTTCAATGAAAAATGGGTGAAAAGTTTTTGTTTTCTAGTGTTAAACAACATTTTAAAACTACAGTTTGTGTTACATAAATTGGGGGAAATATTTTTAAGCTAAGCTTTAGAAGTCTTAAACATTGTTTTTTTTTAAGTTAAAAGATGTTATAAAAATAAAGTGTGGAGTCTGATAACACATAGTTAATTTTGAATATATTCTGATTTTTATGCATATTCTTTGTTTTAGTTTAAAAAATATTTTACCGAACTGCTTTTAAATATATAGGTGTTGTATACCGGAACTAATGTATAATTCGAAAAAGTTCCATTTTAATTCCATTTAGTTTTTATGCATTTCTATTTTTATTATACGTACTTTAAAGCTTCCAAGGAAAATTATTTTTATTGGAAATCGAGATATTCAAAAATGAATGGAAAATAACACTTTTGCTGCCATAACGAAAGAAGGAAATGTTCCATTATCTATAATATTAACTTTTCTCTCAGCATTTGATTTTTTTTTTTTGAAAAATGTCAAATGTTACTTAATTTTTTGTTGTTGTTGTTATTATTGAAAATATGCAAGTGAATGCAAATTTTCATGAATGTGTTAAATTTGTATGAATGCAAAATAACTTTCAGTTTAATGAGCAATTCTTTATTTTAATCTGAATGATTGCTTAATATTTCGATTGTTCAGTAAAATATGGGTAAAAAATATTTTTTTTAAAATAGTGATCAAACATCATTTAAAAAACTTCTTTTGTGTGTTTCATTATTCAAACAAACAAAAATTGAAGTTATCCTATGCATATTTTAAATTGCTGTACATGATTTTACAAAGAAATTCATATAAATATTTACAATAGGAGAAATGACTTTATTTTTACTCTTAAAACATTTTTTGATGAAGACGATAATGTACATGTTTCAGCATTTAGAAATATTAATTTGAATTCTATGGATTATGTTAAGATCAATATGCTAAATTTATAAGTAATATACAGTTTTTTAACGAAGACATTTATTCCAATTCTTTTCATTTATTGTAGAATATAATTAAGAAAGTCCATCCAGTCTGAGCATTCCTATTCCTTGGTTTTAAGATTTTAGCTAATTTTACTGGAAATCATGAAACTAAAATGCGTGGTTCCCGATTATAGGATATTCGTTCTAAATTCTCGTCAATACTGAATCTGAATGAGAATTTCGCCAAATTATTCAGCTGTAGCCAAGTTGGCTTCATTTATGACAACCTATTTTTATATCCAAATTTGGCAATAATTTGCTCAATGCCGCCAGTTTGGCGAGAATTTGACACTGGCGGATATGAATATATAGTTTTAACCATATGAGCGTTTAAACCTAGCGTTACAACATTGAAAGAAAATTTGCTAGAAAGCATGATCACTAAAACTCATAAATTAAACCCGTTTGTGAAGAAAGCCTGCTGATTTGTTTCAAATGTCCGCCATCCTAAAATTTCAAACTGCTATATCTCAGTCATTTTTTAAGATAGAGGCTACACAAAAAATGTTCCCGAATCTTTGTATCGAGACCGAATATTTGAAAGGATAACACTTTTAGGATTTCTAATTTTTTTTGTACACCTTTTGAAATTTGAAATTTTAAGTGGCTACCATTTTGAAACAAGATGGCGGATGAAGCTGGTCAATGAACTCCGTCGAGACATTGGTAAGTCTTACACACGTGCTTTAGTCATATCCAAATCGGTTCATAAATTCGAGTGCCATCAAATGACAAGAATCAGATATACAGGATGTAACTGAATTGATGGACAGAAATGTAATGAGTGATAATGCATGTCAAGACAAGCAAAATTTGTATAGGAAACCAGGATCGCAATCCACTTATTAAATCAATAATACAGGGTGTCTCACACCAAGCCCCATCCACATTTTCGTTCCTAACTGTAACAATAATGAAAGAGTTTTAGCGAAATCTTCAACACAATAACTTTCTCTTCTATGAAATGACGTGGCATCAAAGAAATTGTTGGAATTTTACTGTAATTCGATCAGTGATATCGTATGCATTGTCAGTTATCTTCCGAGTTTTGAAGCGTCTATCTCAGTATTACTTGAACATGGAGGATAGGCGGTTCTATTACTTTTAGTGTTTTTATCATGTTTCATAGCAAGCAGAGTAACTATGTAGAAGATATCGCAATAATATTTTCATATTTGTTACAGTTACGAACGAATATGTGGATTGAGCTTAGTGTGAGACACCCTGTATTACTGATTTAATAAGTGGATTGCGACTCTGGTTTCTTATGCAAAATTTGCTTGTTTTCACATATATATATATATTACAACCCCTTACATTTCTGACCATCAATTCATTTAAACCCTGTATATGTATATATAAACATATATAAATCAACCGAGGATGGTTTTGGTGCCTGGGGGTCAGGATCAGAGAAAATCTATCTATATATATATATATATTACGCTATCGTACGTGGCGCAGAAATCGTGATTATTTGTTAATTGTTTAATGGCAAAGCTCGAATGAAACACACCTCATTAGTTTTTTGTGTAAAAGTCCTTTGGCAGGATTTAGGCCGCTGTAAATCGTGTTTATTTACGTTTCGCTATTTCTTTGCAATCTCTTTCGCTGCAATTATGAGCTTCAAAATATCATTAGAAATGCCCTTAAAAGATCTCGGCGAATGCTTGAAAGTGAAGAAGAAGCCGAATTATGAAGAGAAAATCGAAATAGATTGGATCGAGAACTCCGTCAAACACAGAGAATAAGCTAATGCCAAAATCTACTTACGTGGCACATAAATTGCGATTATTTGTTAATTATTTAATGGCAACGCCCTATGAAACGCATCTCATTGGTTATTGTGTAAAAATTCTTTGGCAGGATTTAGGGCGAGGTAAATCGGGTTTATTTACGTTTCGCTCTTTCGCTGCAATTATGGAGCTTCAAAATATCATTAGTAAAAGATCTCGGCAAATGCTTTAAAGTGAAGAAGAAGCCGAATTAAGAAGAGAAAATCGAAATAGATTGGTTCGAAAACGCCGTCAAATACAGAGCATAAGCGATTGTCAAAATAGGCTTAATAACCGTTACATGCACGAACGCGTTGCTTCTGAAATCCAAATGACTGATTTAAACGTTCCTGAGCATAACTGTGGGACTTTGAGTGAAACATGCAATTTCTGCCAAGACATTTCTTACAGAAATCACGATTATTTGTTAATTGTTTAATGGCAATAATGAAGTTTTATAAAATGCATCCAGTTCACAAATCTTAATTTGCCATATATCAAGTTCGATCCACTCGATCTTATACCGATATGCCATTTAGGCTCAACCGTAAGAACTTCCCTGACCTTTTCATTCTTTAAAAGTAAGTGTAGTAATTTTCCCTGACCGTTTCATTTTTTAAACGTAACTGTTACACTTTTGAAATTTTAGCTCTTATTTAAATTTTTTACAAATTTTTAGCATAAATAAATATTATTCAGTCTTTTTTTTTATGAAGTCCACTCCACTGTTATATTTTTCAATGGCAGTCTGCCCGGGAAACGCCATGCGAATCAGCTAATAGTATACCAAAATTTTCCGTAATCGCTTTCCTCCGAACGGCTGCAATAGGTAGCTTCTTACTTTTTATAATGGAAGCTACTTAATATAAAAAACGTTTGTATGCGTGTGTGAATGAGACAAAGAGGCAATTAAATTTGGTTGTGATATTCTCTTTCTGATCGCTCCGCAAAAAACCAAAAATGCAATGTCATTTTCTCTATAACTTACTTTATATACTTAAAAAACATGATATTTCAAATATGATATAAAAAACCTAATTACGTATATGAATATAATCCTTGAGACAATTATTACTTAGTATTTTAAAACTACATGATATTTGTAAGATTATTTAATTTAAGTAATGCTAATATTGCCGTGAAAACTACAATATTGTGAACGAATATATCTTGACTTTTTTTAAAACTATTTTAAATTTGTCGAGTGCGAGGGGAATTTCTCAAATTATAAAAATAAAGCACTTAGGGCATGACAAATATTTATTCAACAAACGATACTAATCAAAGTTTGAATATTTATAATGATTTTCTCTCTTCAAATTTTACGCTAACCTAAAATCTAATCTAGTTCACAATGTATGATTTCTTGATTGCAGTTATTTCAAGATGGTTTATATTATGTATTTTCTATATTTTGTATATTATATTATTTTCTATAGATTATTCCTATATGAATTTTTCTATATGCTATGTGATTTCTTAGCTAGAGGAAATTTTTAGGGTAGAAAATATTTTTAAAAGTAGTTCTGTTTTAATAATCGGTTCTCTAATATCATAATCATCACAAGTTTTCACTGTAACCAAAAGATGGCTTTTTTATTTCGCCACTTTATAACTCTAAGGTGAATATCTTTTCGGCAGTACACAGTGAAGTCCCCAAGAAACTGATTTTAAATTAGGCCATATTTGGGTCAATTCCAACTTGTCACAAAAGGACGATATCGATTTCACAGCGCAACACATCCTACAGTTTGTAAGAGTTACATTTTTGGTCACATTCAGATCACGTTTGTATTAGACTTTTAGATTGCATATATCAAATAAAATTTGTGTAGGGAATAATTAAATAAAATAAATCTGTCACATGTTCCAAAAAATTATGTCAGAATTAGCTTTGAGTTCAAATATCATGACCCATGACCAAAATGACCTACTATTTAAATTTTCTCGAACATGTGACCAAGCCCAATTGTCTTCTCGTGTTCGAAACCCGTAGGATATAAAACTTAGTCAAAATAGTCTGAGGCATTTTTTAGATAAAATTATATAGACCCACAATGACCTAAAAATGACGCACTAATCGGATTTTCTCGAGCATGTGACCTAGCCCAATGATTTTCTCGTGACCAAAAACCGTAGGATAAAAAATTTTGTGCAAATCGTCTGAGCCGTTTTTAAGATGAAATAGCTTGACCCATAATGACCCATGACCAAAATGAACCACTAATCAAAATTTCTCGAACATGTAACCTAGCCCAATAGTCTTCTCGTTCCATAAAACTGTAGGATACTAAATTTAGTTCAAATCCTCTGAGCCTTTTTTAAGATATAAATAGCTTGATCCATAATGCCCCATGACCAAAATGACCCACTAATCGAATTTTCTCGAAAATGTGACCAGCCTAACAGTCTTCTAGTGCCCGAAAACCATAGGATGCAAAATTTAGTCTAAATAGTCTGAGCTGTTTTTTAGATAAATTTAGCTTGACCCATAACCCATGACCAAAATGACCCACTAATCGAATTTTCTCGAACATGTGACCTAGTCCAACAGTCTTCTCGTGCTCGAAAACCATAGGATGCAAAATTTAGTCAAAATATACTGAGCCGTTTTTTAGATAAAATTAGCTTGACCCACAGTGACCCAAAAATGACCCACTAATCGAATTTTCTCGGACATGTGACCTAGCGCAATGATTTTCTCGTGCCCAAAACACGTAGGATACAAAATTTAATCGAAATCATTAGAGCATTTTTTTAGATAAAATTAACCTGACCCGCGTTGACCCAAAAATGACGCACTAATAGAAAGTTTTCGAACATGTGACCCAGCCAATAGTCTTCTCGTGATCGAAAATGTTAAGATACAAAATTTAGTTAAAATCATTTGAACCGTTTTTTAGATACAATTAACTAGACCCTAACTCATGGTGACACAAAATGACCCACTAATCGAATTTTCTCGAACATGTGACCTAGCCCAATGGTTTTCTGGTCCTACCAAAACGGTAGGATACAAAATTTCGTCAAAATCGTTAGAGCCGTTTTTAAGATAAAATTTTCATATATAACCACACACAAGATTTGATCGTATTAGAATATATGATATGATAATATAAAAACCTTTAATGTAGGAACGTTTTCTATTTGTAAACCTATAATCATTCAATATGGATTGAAGGTAATTTATTGATATGAACGTGTGGGGCAATGGTTCTTAACGTGGGTATTGTTTTAATCTAAAAATTAATGTAATACATCAATTTTTTTTTTTAAATGAACAAATATTTTAATTAGATTTTCAAAACTTTCTCATTTAAAAATCTAAAATAAAAAATTTTACAAATGATTTTTTTTTAAAAGTTTAATACCATTTTTTTTTATATTGGAGTATTTTACGGAATTTTTCTGGTTTTTACTGTATTTTAGGATTTTGCCCAACTTTTCAATTGTGTATTGAAATTAATTTTGAATTTTTTTCCACTCTGCAATACTGACATCAGGACACTGTTACAAGCGAAACTGATTAACGTAAACTAACTTTCTTCGAAACTGATTAACGTAAACTAACTTTCTTGAAACATCCAACATCAAATATTTTTGAAATATCTAAATTTAGTACTATCAATCTACGAAACTTTATAAATCCCAAAATAAGGATCGCTGAAAGATATTAGTTAATAGTATATATTTTTTTTCAGTTCTACTGCGAGCTTCATCATGATATATATTATGTAAAATTTTAAATCGGAATTCACCGGGATACAAAATTAGCAATATTGCTGTAAGAAATGCTTGCTAACAGAGACGAAGGTTGCGAAGTGAAAGAAAAATGGTTACTTGAAATTGATAAAGATGAAAAACCAGGAATGCTTCTTGTGCATTCCGTTACTGACAGAGAGGTATATTATTGTTAAAAATATTTTACTCGTTTTAACGTGGTAGTAAAATAAATTATAAAATGTATCAATTATCCTTTTAAAGCTATTAGCTAATGTGAGCGTATTTTTTTGAGAAAAAATAAAAATAAAAATGCAGAGCATACTCTCAGGGAAGTGGGAAAGGAACAATAACTCTCTTCTAGATGTAAAGGAGATGATGTATGACTTCGTTGCGTATATGGAATTATGTCAAAAATCTATTTTTGACAAACATTTACACGTTGCATTAGCTAATTTCTTTTAATTGAATGAATCTTCTGTAGTTGTAATTTTTAATTCTTTTCTAGGATTCCTCCATACGGATATTTGTAATAAAGGAGTGATAAGGGAGTTAGAATCACAATTTTAGAAGTGGTTAGGTGGACTGTTGCAAAAAATATGTCTGTAAATGAGAAATTATAAGTATTTAATCAAGATCTACAGAGGAAGAGTGGTAAACAGATATTAAATAAACAGTAACTTTTTTGTCACAATAGAAATTTCATACGAAGACATTTCATTTTTCGTAAGAATATATATATAGTACTCTGTAAAGACATTCTCTGATAATTCTATTCTGAAGGAATGAACATCTGACGATGCTTCACATAACTTATTTTATACTTTTATTTCAGATCCACCAAGTGCGCCTTCAATTGTAGGATATGACGAAGGAGTTCCAATCAAAGCCGGAGAATTTCAGAAATTGACGTGTGTCGCCAATGGAGGAAATCCACTCGCAACATTAAGGTGGTTCAAGAGAGACCGAGAGGTATACGAAACGCGCGTTTCTCTCACGTTTTTTATACATTTTTTGTACATTCTTATTTGGAGATCTTACACTTCTCGCATTAAACATATCTAAAATTGTGCATCTGATTTCCCCCAGCGTTACAATAATGCACATGAGAACAAAGGTAGCAAAATAGATGTAGTATAACGTAATACGTATTATTTAGAACTTATTACACTAAAATTTAAAAGTCTATAAAAATCAGACTAACTTTTTAAATTAAAGGGGAGAGTATTGGCGAGCACAGCTAACCAAAATGTGCTATTAGCAACAAACATTAGCGTGATCAGAATTTATTGGCAGGAGGATGCAAATACGGTTAACAATCAACAAATTGCTATAAAACGTTTCTCAATGGTTTTTTGTAAAACGAGGTGTGGTAAATAATATACTAAAATTTTACAAAATTTAGACCAATGGAAAGGCCCAATTTCAAAGAGGGCATCCAAAAGGGTCGCAAAAAACTTAACTCCTACAGTTTCCATACTACGAAAACAAAATTCGTGTCTACCTCTTTGTTAATTGTGTATTAGAATACATTTATCACATATAAATTATAAAATATTTTATTTATCCCTCGTTTACAGAAAAATCACAAAATTAACAATGGCAAAGGAGTTAGAATCACAATTTTAGAATAGTAATAGAAATTTTCACAATAGGTTTCCCAAACAGATTCATTGAAGCAATTTTAACAATTTTCTGTCTGGCAAGATTGACAAGAAGTTGTGCGTGATATTCCATACCTCGTGGAATTCCACTATTTTATTTTGCAGGCAGTGGTGAAATTACAATAGATGATATGAAGGAGACTTTCTGATGCAACAGATATATCAGTCATAAATGGTACATACGGATTGTGCAATATGTTCCAGCACCAATCAACTGGAATCATATCTCTGTCCATTCCGATCTAAGTCATGATTTGAAAGGTAATCAGCACTTCTAACCCCAACGAAAATTGCCACGACGGTTCTTACTATCTCTTCTACAATGCGCATGGTGTGGGATCACAAACACATTTGCACAGTTCTGAATCGTTTGTTCAATGTTAATAAATCTTTGAAATGTTGACTTCTTGAGTAAACCTACTATGACCATAATTGAATCACATCCTATGTAAGAATGAATGAACAACAGTTGCGAACACAAAGTACTGCGAAGAAGAAATTTTATTTCACTCAGATCATATGCCTTATGAACTGTGGAATGCTCTAAATGAAAATGTAGGCTTTTAATGTTTATCTTTGTATAATAAAGATGGTTGAGTATCCTCCTACATCAAATATTCCTACACCAAATATGTGAGAAGTTGAATCACATCCTATGTAAACACGAATGCACAGTTGAGAACACGCCTTACTATTCAGAATTCGTTTCATTTCACTGATGTTATATATCTTATGAAGTGTAGACTTGTCTGTACGGAAGTATAAGCCTCTATTGTTTAGTTGTGCATAATAGAGAATAAGTAAATTTGTATCCTCCCCTATCAAAGTTGTTGGAAAAAGTTCTGATGACTTGACAGTTGCTTGCACGATGCCCACGCCTGCGTTCTCTGACGCATTTCTAATACTGCAGCCCTTTTTTCACAGTTCTTCTGTCACCATATAAATATGTACTTGTTTATTGAAAGATATATTCAGAAAATCTTTTATTTCAAAAAATTTTGTAGCTCCATTGAAGCTGTTTGTTGAATGCGCAATTTACCCACGTTCAAAAGGCGTATTAATCTTGGTGGAAGAACCAGCTCTGTAACCATTAAAATTAACAGTTGCTTAACATAATGTTTTATGATAAATTTTGTGTAACTCCATGTTACGTGGAAACAGTGCGCGGTACGGTGGGAGATCAGGCAAGCAGAAGCACAAATAGCTGTGGGCCGTATCTTTTGTCACCATACTCCTCGACATGGCGGTTGGTGAATGGTAAAGCGTTGCACCCATACCTTATTAAAAACATCCAAGCACTGACTGCAGTGGATTATCCTCGTCGCGTAGACTTTGGCCGTTGGGTCCTTCAGCAGAGTACGGTGCGTCCAGATTTTTCGGCAAGTGTACTTTTCACCGATGAATGTACCTTCACATGTGATGATCTTTTTAAGACCCACAGTATAAATGTGTTGCCACCTGGCAGTCCACATGCCACTTATCTTATGCATATCAGCGACGCTTCTCCACTAATGTTTGAGCCGGAATCATCAGAAACCACCTAAATTGACCGTATCTTCTGCTGGAACGCCTTAACTGGTAAAAATACCTGACATGTCTACAGCGGGTGCTTCCAGACTTGCTGGAGATATCTCCACAGCCATCCGAAGACGTATGTGGTTCCAGGATGATGAAGAATCTGCCCAATATGGGTGATATCTGCAGAACTATCTCGACTTTTCGTGGTGGTGGATTGTGTGAGGAGGTTTTGTACCTTGGCTACCGCGATAGCCCGATCTAGCATATCTGGATTTTTCTTTGTAGTTACAGCTCTGGATGGAGTTAGTAGAGCTTAAGCCCTTGGGTAGACTTCCCCACTTAGCTGAATCTGAACTTGTAGTTACAGCTCAAGTGTCTCATCTATGCAACTCCTCTTGAAACGGGAGAGGAAATACCAGATTTGCGGCTGCTGCTGGTGAAGTTCACGATAACCCTGGCGTATTCGACAGAGTTCGCAAATCCCTCCTTCGCCACTGTCCCGGGTACGTTACCGTTGTCGGTTAATATTTTGAGTAGTTATAATAATTATTGAATACACTTGCTTTTGTAACTTATACATCGTTCTTGTGTTTCCGCCTCGTCTCATCCGTTTCAATATCATGCCCTTCTAGCGCATTTCCGTTTCGTTTCAGACAATGCATTCCTTGATTTAAACTGTTTGTTTTGATGTGTACTACCACCTGTTTGATTTTTTTCCATATTTTTAAACACCCTGTATATTAATCTATATATAATGCAAAACGTGTCATCACAATAACTTCCAAAATACTAAATCAACTCGGACAGTGTTTTGATGTTGCAGATATATCGAATGAGATTGTTAATCAAGAATCAAGCTCTTATAGTTGGATTACAGTGGCACACTAAAGCAAAAACATGCAAAAACATGCAAAATTTGTCAAATACGTTCCATCGGTAACGTCCTAAATGCTGAACCAGTTTGAAACTAATTTCCACAGTGTATTGAACTTGCAAATATCGCAGATGAGTTCGTTAACCTAGTATGTAGCTGCCACAGTTCGTTTACAGGGATATACAAAAGCAATACGTGTGCGGCATTTGTCTTGATGATAACGTGCGAAACACAGAACCAATTCAGTCCTAATTTGGACAGTGCGTTGATCTCACCAGTAACTTAGAAGAGTTTGCTAATGCTGTATGTAGCTCTTAGAATTCGTTTGCTGGGGAACACAAAAGCAAAACATGCAAATCTTTTCATCACGAAAACGTCCAAAATTTTAAACCAATTCAAACCTAATTTAGACAGTGTATTTCATTTGGAAGTATTTCTGATGAACACGCTAATCTAAAAATCATATCACTCTTACAGTTCATTTACAGGCACGCACAAAAAATTTTTGATAAGGGTTCTGAATATTACAGACTACTGGCAGTTGCGTAGCAAGGTAGGGGTTCAAATTCTCTTGATACCAGTAATATCGTAAAGTTTTCTTCAGTTTGATTATCACAAAATGTTTTCCGTTTAGATAAGGCAAAAAAAAAAAAATTATAAAATTAGTGGTATCCACAGCATCTGGATCCCCACTCTCTCTACGCTACTGACTACGGGCAATTTTTAAATTATAATTGAAACAATTTCTAACATTTTTTATTTAATTGTCTTATATCCATTAAGTTACATTTGGTAATTATAATTTAAAACTTTTCTGCAAATTACCTTCCTCGCCAAAAATCTATCTACTCTTCCGACTAATTAAACAATTTTTAACATCTTCTATTTAATTGTCTTATGTCCATTAAGTTACATTTGGTAATTCGAATTTAAAAATTTTCTGGAAATTACCTTCCTCGCCAAAAATCAACCTACTCTCCGCCGGATAGATTTGTTTGGAATTAGAACCACACCTATAAAACAATTGCTTTAGGAATTAGCAAATGGTTAACGATAAGAAAAATCAAGCTTTATATCTTATATAATTTAACTTGAGTTACATCAAAGTATTTTGCGTTTAAAAATCAGTTTGCGTACAAAAATCCAGTGCTTTTAGTTTTCTATTTTTTAAACCGATAAATGCATATATATTTATTTAACATTAGGACAAATAATTAATATACTTAAAAAATCCCATGTTGATAATTTAGTTTTGAACCCTCGGTGGCAAATGAAACAAAATTTTTTAAATCCCACTTAAGTATCCCTTTTTCATAATTCTCCTGCTATTGCTATACCCTACATTTACTTGTCTCCTATTTCTGCATAGAAAAAATTCCTACTTTTTTAATGTATTTTTTATGCTCATAAATTTATTTCAACGAACATTAACATTCGGAACTCTTTTTTTTTTATTTTTACCATTTCTAATCTTTTAGGTCAGAGCCATTACCAGCATTAGTGGAAGTGGCGTATTCAGCGAACTCGTGATTCGTGCCGATGCCAGTGACAATGGGGCTGTTTATCGCTGTGAAGCTATAAATTCCGCCACTGACAAACCTTTGATTGCTACCATAAAGCTAAAAGTCCATTGTATGTATTTCAGATTTCGTTCATTACTTTGTTTCTATGCTTCATGAATGTAAGTCACAGCGATTTTGTATATACTATTAATTTTCCTAGATATTTTAAAATACAATTAAAGCGTGTTTCAAAATTTTAGAATTAAAATTTTACTAAGAATCTTCTGATAAATGAATTTTAAAAGCCATAAATTCTATAAAAATGTATGCAAATTAAAATATATAAATTCTATAGAGAAAAGATAAAAATTTTAAATGTATAACAAGTTAAAACCTTGATTAAGGCATGGTTGCCCCTGGTGATTATTTTTTTTTATTATTTTGTCTGCCACCAATTTAAAGCAAAAATGTTCGAGTTATGTTTCTAATAATCTCCAAGGTAGATTATTTTTGTTCTGAAATAGTGGTCGGCAAAATAACTAAAAAATAGTCGCTTGTGGTATTCGTGGATTACTGCAACATCTCAAATCATTCAAATATTTTATATTATGATTATTAATAATAGTAGTTAAACTTCTGCTCTAAATACATATTATTCAAGGTAAAATAAAAATAATCAGACTAATTAAATCTTTTCTTTTTTTCAACGTATCAGTTCATTCAATATTAAAATTTTGAATAGAATACAGCAACTTTATCTTTACACGTTGGTAAATGTTTTCAAACACTTTTCTGACGGTCATATGTTTCCTGTTTTAACAAAGTTAGGATATTTTGTTTAAAAAAAAAAAAAAAAAAAAAAAAAAGTTCAATATATGTAATGATATTTTAATAATAATTAATGTATTTAAAAATCATACACCAAGCGCGAATTTTAATTAGTTGGTAATATTTTGGGGGAAATTTGTTATTTTTCGCAAATGCTGTTTGAATGTTAAGCATACTGCTGTAAAATATACAGTGTGGGTTTTAGTTAACCTACAGTTTTAAACACAAATAACTTCTCAGAACATTACTAGATGTCGCTACGAATGTATGCAATGAGAGAGGATTTGTTTAACAGAAATGTTTAACGTCACTTCCACTATTTTTCGAAATGTCTTTCAAACAGTAATAATTCTGTATGTATTATATTTTTATTGTTAAAAATTGGTATTTATAGGGTAAAAATGCAACACTATTTTTACGAAAGCATTTTTGATCTCATTAACAGTTTTTTAGAACGCAAGTATTCGCCTATCAAAACCCAAATCGTTATCCAGCTTTATTGCAATGCCCCACGTATCAAAACATGCGATTTTTACTTATATCTTAGGGGTCATATGGAAGATTTAGTTTACAATAGAAGTCAAAAGACCTTATTATCATCAAAAATGACATAACTGACTCATTTCCAAGCATAAAAAAGAAACGGCTGTATCTTACATTTTTTATACTAGATTACGCTAGAGTGTTACCTCGGAAAGTTCTCACTTTCAAACTATAATGCATTGAATCACTTTTACTCGTTCTTTTCAATGAAAATAAAGTCTGTAATACAATCTGCAACGACTCCAATGTTATTTTAGTTCAAAGTTGTAGGTTAATTAAATCTCACACTGTATTTAACTCTGTATAAACGGTATTAACTGTATTTACATTTATATTATTGCATTGAGAGTTATTGGTAAAGAGATAATCATTGGACGTAATATATTTCGAGACCATTAACAAGAAGGAAAAACAAGTGGGTAATTTGACCGAAGATCGCACAAAGGGTTTCGTTTAATATTCTTTTCAAAACACTTTATCCTTCCTTTAATAAATCCAAATAAATTTCATTAAATAAAAAAAATCATGTTTTTTTACAAAGTAAAAATTTATCTATCTATTTTTCTCGTTTTTTCGAATATCTGAACCGGCCCAATAGCGGGAGAAGCCCACTATTATACTCTGTCATAATAATATCTGTCATGCGGACTAAATGCGATATTTAAAAAAAAATAATTTCAAAATTAAACTTGTTGTATACCTTCAAAATGGGAAAATATGCGAATATTTCCATAATCGGGTTTTTATCATGATTCAATACGTTTCTCAAACTTATATACTTACTATTCTCTATTACTCAGATTGATACTCTCTTTGTATTATTCTCAAACATTTGAAAAATCCGTTATGACGTCAGATTAATTTCTTTTTTAATTCTCTAATGACGTCATATTAAGCTGCTTTCTGTATTTACACGAACTCATACTCCTTGTATTATTGAGAAATGTTAGAAAATTTCCATTTCATTACCAATATGACGTCATATTAATCTTTATTTATCCAATTGCTGAAACTTTTTATTTCATTTTCATTTTTCACGTGGAAATCTGTCAATAAAAAATTAATTATTGTAGAAAGAATTTTGATGTGGATTTTTAATTGTTGGCCACTGCTATAACAAAAAATGTTTAAATTTAATAGAAAAAGGCTATTAGATTTTTGGTTTTTTATCTCTATATATTAAATTAATACGATGTTTTCAAATTTTATCATTTTGAGCTTCATAGCAGGTATTCAGCTATAAGTACAAAAAAAATTATGCCTGTAAGTTAAATAGATTCTGAGAACCGGCTCTGTGACGGACAGACAACGAAGCGGGAGTAATAGGGTTTCGTGAGAAGAACAAACCCGCCCCCCCCCCAAAAAAAAAAAAAAAAACAGAAAACAGATAACAAAATCAAATCTGGGGTATATTTAATAGATAGTTTTTAAAATCAGAACAGTTCCTGGTAATTTGAACATACCCTTTGCTTTAGAATTTATCGAAAAGTTTATAAGTAACATTCTGTACTATGAGCATATTTATCAATCTAATAAAAATAAAAAAAGAATGTTTTGTATTATATTGCTCATAACTAATAATGTTTATAGAATTGATTTCAGACTACATTTTATACTTTTTTACTTTTTCAGTTCCCCCTTCGTCTGTTAATTTGAAAATAACACCAACAAGACCAAGAGCTGGAGAAATGGTAATCGTTTTTCATATTCCTATTACATGCAAAGGCTTAAATTATTTTTGTAATAGTGCAAACCGCAGATTTTGATATTGAGTGACAACTTAGTGAACAGGCTCTTTACAAAGTTAGTTCATATATTGTCGCTACCATGTCAAACTATCGAATGTGAATAAAAGCCTTTTTCATTACTATTAAAAATGGGCCGATTGTCACCACTAAATTTTATTAGAAATCTTCGTCTAGTAAAAATACTAATAAAATTTTTGTGATCAATAGGATCACAGATTTTTTATTCAGATATTCCGAAATTATACCGGAAATTTTGAGAAGACATTTTTTACTTAAAGTAATCACGGAATGTCTGTCAATAATACAGCAAAAATTTCGGTTTGAAATTTCTGGTATGAATTCGCAATTACTAAATGAAAAAGGATGCCAAACTGACAACCCTGGTAAAGAATACTATTAAAATTTAGTGGTGACAATCGGCACATTTTTAAAAGTAATGAAAATTTCAATTTTTCACATTCGATAGTTCGACATGATAACGACGATATCTAAGTAGGGCAAGGATATTCTATTAATGCCCTTGGTCGGGCGCAGCAGCCTGGCAGGAGCTATGCTAGGCTTAGCCTCGGAAATTGCTTAGTGTTTTATTTGTTTTGAGTTTAATAAATGAGGTTTATTTAATTGGATTTCAATTGTTTTTTTCTTTGTGCTTCCTAATGTCGATCACTAATCAATTTAAGAGTGTTAGAATTGAGTGAATCAGGTGCTAATGACGATGTAAAACAGGCGCCTGAACCCGGCAACCTAGAGTCGCGCCTGACGGAAGGTAAAGTAAAGTTGTCATCTCTTATAAATGTAGCTTTGAGCAGCAGCTATTTAAGTTCTGTAACTAGTATGTTTATAGCATACATACATACTACATATAAAAAGAAGCAAATTATATTATATGATAAACGTCCAGTACATAAAAAGTTATCACTATGTATTTAGCAATAAAATTCTTATAATTTCATTTGAGTTTGTCGTTTAAGTGTTGTTTATGCTTGAAGATTCTAATTTTAGGTAATTCTGATTTCTATATTTTCACTTGTTTAATAATGAAATATTTGTACGTATTGTTAAGACTCTTTGCTATACTAGATTTTACAGGAATACAAGTACACCGCATGCTATGGTGATGAATTATGAATATGTATCCCTATAATGAACACTTTTTACGTATGTAATTTAAGATTTTTGAAAAGTATAAAAAAAAGCTTTTCTAACGCGCTACTTTATTTGCTCTTATCATAACCAATGTATACAATTTAATTGCTAAACATTGCAAGAGATATTAGTAATGGTAAATTTAATTGTTTTTACATACAAGGAGATTGGAAATAAGGAATATATAGATGTGTTTAATACTATTAAATAACTGCACTTTACTGATGTGTCTACATTTTAAATATCAGTCAAAACATTCATTTATGATAACATCTTTTATAAAGGTTTACATACAAAATAAAAATACCAACATATCTATATATGTTGTCTGTAATTATCTATATCTCTATATCTTTCAGCATGTTAAAAAAGGTTATTTTCAGGATGAGATCCTCTTATTTTCTAGTAGTTTAGTTTGCACACAAAATAAAACATATTTTCGTACTCATATATCAAGCGTTCAGAAGCAAAGTGGATCAAATCCATAAACCATTGTCCAGAGATATTTAGACTGAATGTTAATGTGTTCCAATAGGAGCTCATAAAAATCACAGGAGACTAGCGCTATTTGTTGTTCACATTTACAACTTTGTGTAAGCGCAGAAAAATATTTGCCTTATACAGCAAAAATTCATCTGAAATTCTGTTGAACCGAAAACTGAACTCAATACAAGTCCTGCATCGTATCCAGTTACCCGATTTTACTTTGAATTCGATCCCAACAGCGGGCCGGATTAACGCTAAATTTTCCCCGTATGACTCGGAGTCGTATCGGGATGAGTTTAAATGTTTTAAGGTCGGGTCGATTTCGGGTTGTGTTTTGATTCTTTCGGGTCGTGTTCTGGTTCACCCGATTTTTCAAAATAAAGTCCTGAATATTTTTTAATGAAAAAAAAAACTATATATTTGAATATTAATGAGTGTATATGTGTTCCTTTTTATACAAAAAAAATTATATTAGCGATATAAATGTAGACTACTTTTCCATATTTGCATTAAAATATGGGTTAATTTTCTTTCACTTCGAGTTCAGATTGGTTTCGGGATTGAATATTTCGGTTTCGGATTAAAGTGTGTCATGTATGGGTCGGGTTTTGGGCTAACTTTAATGGGATCCGGGAAATATTTTAAAAACATTTTATTTCTTAAATTAGAATTTTGAGGTTCTTTTTAATGGTTAAACATATAATTTGTAAACAAAATCAAATCATAAAACTTCCTATAAAGTTTTTAAAACAATTAAACATTTAAATTATCTTTAAATTGTTATAACTCGAAATATTATTCATCAAATAACAAAAAAAAAATCATTTAATTAAACAAAAATATATAAATTTTAATTATGATCCAGCATTTTTATAAAATATTAATTAAAAAAAATAAAAATATTTAAAGTAAAAGAAAAAGATCTAACTTTAAAAAAAAAATCCTGTTTTCAAAAGTAGATTTTTTTTTAAAAAAATTTGCTGAGTCAAAAATAAAGTAAAATAATTTAAAATAACATGTTCAGAGTTTGAACTATTTATCTCTAATGGTTCTTGATTTATAAAATTTACAGACGAGAATTGTTGAAAAAACCCGTCATGCACGAAAACACAGAAACGTTTCCATGACAAAGATAGAAATGTGATTTAAACGTCAGTTTAAGCGAAACAAAACCGAGTATTTTGTAATAAAATAAAATATTTTCAAAAAGTTTTAAGATTTTTGTGCCCCGGGCCCCCTTAAGCAGAACTTTCAAGTTCGGATAGTCTACAACACGACCCGTGCAAGACTCTACTATATACACATTAGTTCTGAACACTTCTTATGTATAACTTTTTCAACACACTGAAAAATACTTGGTTTTCAGTTGTAAATTTTTGTTTCTTTCATTTTCCATAGCGTTCTAATATTTAGTATTTTTCCGTTATCTGCAGGTCAGCATACTTTGTGATTCAGCAAGTAGTAATCCGCCATCTGTTCTACACTGGTGGAGAAATGGTGAGGTCATAAGCGCCTTTGACAGTGAGTCTTCGGATGCCATTTATGGCGGCAAATCTACGCACAGCAGAATTGATCTCACTACTTCCGGAAAAGACGATGAAGCTATTTTTACTTGTCAAGCAACTAATCACGTTTTACAAAGAAGTGTTCATGAGAGTGTCACTCTTCGGTTACTTTGTAAGCATTATAACCCATGTATAAAAAAAATCCTACTTTTATGAAATTTTAATATTTATGAAAATATTTAACAATTGGACATTCTTCTCATTTAAATTTGGGTAAAAAAAAAATTCTAGTTTAACAAATTACAGCAACCACTGGGAAAGTGCAAAGGGATAGCGGGGCAGTGTTCGGGCTCTACCATAATCGTTACCTCGTACTATAAGACATTTAAAATTTTTATTAATTTAGCAACCGTAAAATACTCCCCTCTTATAGCAGACCTATTTGCCCCACCCTATTATAACATAGTTTCCCCACGCTAGCTATTCTACCCACTTACTATAGTATGATCTCGGCAGCAGCTACCACCGCACCACCGCCACCGCCTGCTACTGACGCAGAAGTCCCATTCCCTACACTGTTAAAAATTTGCAGCAAACTGTCCGGTCATTTGATCGTTTTTAGAGAAAATGGTTATATAACCGTAATTTAACTCTATTTTGGCCATAATATGGGCAATAATATGGTCAGAATAGAGTTAAATTATGGTTATGTAACCGTTTTCTATAAAAACTGTCAAATGACTGGACAGTTTGCTGCAAATTTTTAACAGTGTATATCCTGACTTTCTGTTTGGTATCTGAAGGTAGAATAAAGCGAAATATCCAAATATGATGCCAACTTTAGGTGTTAGCATTGAAATTTTTAAAGTTTGGTACAATTTCTATTTGTAGAACATCCTTTAAGCAAAATTTAAATATTGCTTTAACTCTTGTTTAGATTGATGTCTGAGCTAAAGGTATTTTGAGGAAATTAAAGTTGAAGACCACGTTTTTTGCTTTGTAAGAAGATTTCTCATCCGACGTCAATTTTTGAATTCGGCTTTTTTCATATCTGATAATTTGCATCTATCCTTTTTGTGACTTTAACATTTTTGTAACGATTTTATGCATTTCTATTGCCTATTCAAAGAAAAATTCTTCTAAAGTTACAGAATTTCGTTAAAAATTCTTCTAAAGTTACAGAATTTCGTTAAACATTCTTCTAAAGTTATAGAATTTCGTTAAAAATTCTTCAAAAGTTACAGAATTTCGTTAAAAACGCTTAAAAACGCTTCAAAAAATAAAGTGACGACGTCATGAGGTCCATTCTCGACCGAAAACAACAACGATTTTCCCAATGGTTAATAATATATTTGAAACATATAAAGACCAATGATTGCTTAAAAGGTAAAAAAATTGTAACATTTTAAAAATTCGTAATAAAAAAATTAAAAAAATCAGGGGGGCACACAAGCTAAAAACTCAATGTAGCTTTTTTTTTTTTTTTTTTAAATTAAAATTGAAAGCACTTTAAAGTTATTCTTTCTCTTTCTAGATAAGCCGGAATTTTTAGTCAATAGCCTTGAAAAATTTGATGTGATTGAGGGTGAAACACTGGTTGCAAATCTTACAGCGAAGTCAAATCCACCTGTTATATCATATTCCTGGAACAAAGTTACAATGGGGCCTATTCCTTCTAAGTCTGAAGCTAGTAGTAACTCAATCAGCCACAGGGTCACTTCAAGAGGTCCTCTCCTTGAGATAAGAGACAGCCGAAGAGAGGATGCCGGACAATACGAGTGTGAAGCAACAAACGCAGAAGGAACGGGGCACATTATCATAGTGGTCAATGTTCTTTGTACGTAAAGACGTAATGTTTTAAGATTTTTAATATTTATGCTTTAAAGGCCCTTTAGAGTCCAATTAAAGAAAATTTCACATAAAATTTTACATATATGTTAAGAATAGAATATGTTATATATCATGTAAAATACTACGTTTTAGCACAGCCAATTTTACGAAGATAAAACTTTAAAAAAATGAATATTTTCTCAATTCTTTACGCAAAGGTAGCTTTTATAATACTGAAAGATGGATAGTTGAAAATTTTACAATGAAGAAATAACTCTCAGTATATTTACTTTTACTATTTTATCAGTGATTTCAAAAACCGTGTTATTTTTTTTATTTATGTATTCTTGTAAACATTTTACAAAAAAGAAAGAAAAAGATTTACAAAATATTGACTTAATAAATGAATTTAAGTGAAAAACCTTTCGAAAATATTGTATTATTATTGTTTAAATGTTCTAATCTTTCTCCATTAAAGAAGGACATTATCGAACTGGAATTTTTCTTAATTTATAATTAAGTACATAAAGGGTTACAGTGGTGTTGGAGCTTAATAATTGGTAAATTAGACTAAATTTTAACTTAAAAATGCTGAAAAATATCCGTATTTTGCGCAAACTGTCTTTGATAAATCTTTGCTTTATCAGAATGCAATTTAAATACCATGAGATTTCAAAATAATTAGACGCAGTTCTGAAACAAACTTCAGCTAGAAATATAATAAAATGCTCCATATAAACTTCTTTTCTTCCAGTGATGTTCAAATTTTTAAGATATTATGCCTAATTTGTACAAAAATCTGGTTTTCCATTTTAAGAGTAAAGCATATTTTTCAGAATTATAAATTATAAAAATTATTATTTTTACACAAATTGGATTTCATTCGATTTTCAAAAAATTACAAAGTAATTTTTTTAATTAAGTGTATATATTGTAATATGAAATCACATATAGTGTTTGTGCTTTATTTGTGCTTATATTATCTGAACTTGTAATAAAATATTTACTATTTTTAAACGACTTAGGATTTGTAAGAAACTTCTTGGAACATCAATTCATTATGCATTTTCCTTAAACCCCATGTTTTTTTGTGAAAATGTAGTCAAACCTTATTTCAAAATATGCTACATGCATGTAAACACATTCTTTTTAAGCAATGAACATATTTTTTTAGGAGTAACAAGCAACGTGAAATTTTTTAATTTCATCTTATCTCATTCCCTTAAGACAAAGACTATTTTTAACAGATAATTATTTTATTCCATTCGTTAGTATGCTGCATTATTTGTTGAAAAACACAATATAAAAACTTTTGTCTAAACATTCCAAATGAGAAATTTCAGTGTGATAAAGAATGTGTTAAAAAATAATCATCATTACTACTTTAGTATAAATTGTACTAAAATATAACCTAAAAACTTTTTAGAAAGTAATACTGCACTTTATGCGTAAAACTTTCTTAAATGTAGCATAAATACGCACTTGAGTAAATATAAATATAAATAACAATTTACTGCTGCATCGAGGATTCGTAACTGAAGCAAAGCGGGTTTGCTTGCGCTTGTGACATTCTGGGAATTAATTGTACCACAATTAATTGTAAAAATTAAAACTGCAGTTAAAACATGCCTCCTATCTGATATATTTGATGAAAACGACACAGAATTAATATGTGATGTTGTATGTAAAACTTTATTCAATTTCAAATTTAACTCGCGAGTTTTTTAAAAATCAAAATTTTCCATTGGGCTTGCATTAAAACTTTGACCTTTAGCTACTCAGGCCACAGATAAAATTTCAAAAATCGGGGTGTGTTATTACCCTAGCTACGATCTATGTTTGTTATAAATTATATTCTAACTGATCGTATGAAATCGAACCAATATCGCCCATATAATCCATTAAAATTTTGACCTTTAATTAATCAGACTACAAATCGAATTTCAAAAACCGGACCACATCATTACCTCTGTCTTTTTAAGATTTATTTTTGCTGTAAATTCACATTAAAATGGATCGATGTCACATTAAAATGGATCGAATCATTGTCGAGAAATCGTGTTCATTTCTTTGTCAAATTGTAGTGGATATATAGGAAGCTTCTGCTCGCTAAGCTTCAATAAAACATACGTAAAAGTAATTAATTACGAAAAGTTTTCTAATTTCATGGAAAAAAATCCATTAAAATATTAAAAATAATTACTTTATGAAAATACGTTTATTTTGAAAATTGTATTCTTGTTGATAAGAATGACCTATAAATTCTGAGATTTGTCAACAACCGCTGATCTTTTTTTCCCAAGAGGGTACAACAAAACTGCCAACTCTACGAATTTTTTAATAGCATTATTTTCGAGCAGTAATGTTTGTCTTTATTTAATCGCATAACGTCTACATTAAATAAAGCGGATTTTTTCATTCGAAAATTGTGACACTCAAAAAATTGGATTGTGTACAGGCCTGCAAAAATAATAGCCAAATTGTCCACTTTCAGCTAGTAATTTTTCATTTATCACTTTTGTTGTGACAGTTGTTGTAAAACACCTAATTTATTTCAACTCAGCAAGTTAGTCAAAGCAAAAATATTTCAAATAAATTTTACTATTCCATTTTAGAAATTATTGGAAATAGTCATTAATTTTAATTTAGTGACTTCTGCATTCTTGCTATTAGTAAAATCCAAATAATTTTTCCCCAATATGCAGTTTTAAAAGTGGACTGAGTGATTTTAATAAAACTTGCATGCCATATATTTCTTCCCATTATTAAACATAGTGTAATTTTACTAAGTATAAATTAAAAATGCATGTATGTACATGTATGTAAACCTCAAATATTATATTATCGTTTGTAAAGATTGTACACATCATTTTTATTTTAAAATGTATCTTTAATAACTTGTTGAAACAATTCCTCTTTTCATAGTTACTATTTTGTTTTTTAGATCCAGCAGCTGTCACAACGGTAACTCGTAGTGCAGCTCTTGGAGAAGGTGAAGACGCCTCTTTTGAATGTGCAGCTATTGGAAATCCTATGAGAAATGATGTTATTCAATGGAGGCGTTCTGGATTTGATATAAACCGGAGAGGCGTGGAAAGATTGGAATGGGGGCGTGCCTTTCTCACAGTCATCAACGTGTCCAGACATGACGCTGGGACTTTTGAATGCGTCGCTTACAACGGAATTGGAAAAGAGGCAGTGGCTAAAGCACAGCTCATAGTCAAGTGTGAGTCGTGAGTGAAATATGTTCCCCAAAGAAACGCATGTTTAAAAATTGTTAGAGGCATATAAAATAAATAAATAAATAAAATCTATCGTTTGTATTTTTAAATTTATCATATAAGCTATCATTTAAAAACATGTTATATAAAATTATTTATCACAAAGTATGCGTTATAGATTGAAACTATAAAAAACATGATACTAGTTTGATAAATTTGAGAAAGTATAAAAGCTTAAATTCGCATCTTCTGAATTTAATTTGCTTTTGTGATATTTAGATATTCACGCTTTTATAAGATTCAATTAGCTATAGTACGATCTGTTATAAAAAAAAAAAAAAAAAAAAAAAGTTTTGTGTAAGTTTTACAAAATTTAAAAAAATCGTATTTTCTCTTGTGAAATGGAAGAATGCGTTTCTCGTTGTTCTAGTTATTTATATTAGTTTTTGATATTTTAATATTTGCAATTTTTTAATTATTTAGGTATTTTTACTTTTTATGTACGCAAAGAGTGATAAATAATAATTTTTAATGTTCAACTTTAATTTAGAAAACGGGTTTTATAGCATATATTACAAACCTATAATAAAGCTAAATTATTAATTAATTATATTCCAGAGTTGTACTTCTATTTTTCGCATTTTTTAAATTGTTTTCAGAGGAAACTTATTTCAGTTTTGAAACAAGTTCTGAAATTGAAAGTGTCCTGACAAAAACAAACTGCAACAAAATTTAAAAAGTACTCGGTCAGACATCACTTCCAGCTAGAAAATGCTATAAAAATATTGAAATGCAAACGAGAAAATTGAATATATAACTGCAATTAGTTTAACATTTGCTTACTTGTGTCTTCATGTGACAAACGTAGCCTTTTAAAACTTCATTTCGCAACCCTTGACCGCGTTTCAAGAAATACATCTTAAAGCCACGTTTATTTATAATTGATTCAAAAATAGATCAACTTTGCTATTTTGTTCGAGACAACAACAGTTAAGACTTATGAACATTCGTATTTTGCACAAATGTTTATTAATCTTTTAAGAATTGAATCATTATTTTATTAATCAAAGATGACGTCCAGTATGGCGGTCTGAAGAATCTCGGGTTGGAAAAACATGGCTGATCTGTGTTGGTTCCAGCTTATTCAAAACATTTATGAAATCAAAAGCTTTTCTTTATATTATTTAATATGACTTTTAACCTAAAAACATTTGAAAAAGAAAAAGAAAATGACAAAATTGCAGTTACAGATATTTAAAAAAGGTGAATAAAATTGAAATATATGTAATGACAAAATAAACTTTAGTCAAGTATGTTTTTATGAAAGGTATTCATGATTTTCAGAACAATAATTTCATATAGTTGTATGATGTTTTCAATGACATAATATCTTTTATTGCAGTCAAACCGGAGACATACCTTGCGAAACGTCTCCGTAAAGTAGCAGCAGAAAAGGGTGAAACAGTTCGTCTACGATGTCAGGCCGAAGGTGCTCCTATCGTCAAGTTCTCGTGGTCTGATAGAGAAGGAAACAACATATCTGGAGGTCAAACAGGCTCAAAATATTCCACCAGAACATCACAAATAAACACAGTGACTTGGGAGAGTGTTCTTTCTATCAACAACGTAGACGAAGATGATTTTGGTCAATACGCATGTACTGGCACGAACGAAATGGGAAATGACACGATTTTCTTGGAATTGATGATGAAAGGTAAATGCATCCTAATACTGGAAAGTGTCAGAAAAGCGTAATATTTTCTCTTCTGACATTTTTTGAAAAACTAACTATAACTTTAGAAAAAAAAATGAATATTCGACGAAATTAAGTTAAAAGCCAATGAGACAAATGGGCTAAATTTTACTGTACTCCGTTTACTAAAATACCAGTTTGGATGATTTTATTTATATTTATTTTTATTTGTACAAAGAACTGGGAAATTCGTGTTTAAAAACGTATTTTAAAGTTAAAGTGAATCATATCGTAATCTGAGTACACTTTTAAACACTTTCCAACATAAAAATGTAATAAAAATATAATAATTTTTATATTGTAATTATTATATTATATATTATATTATATTATATATAAATATAATAGAAATATATTTTCCAACATAGTTGAAAAGTGTTTATAAATTCCGTTTGGTTGTTAATCTGTCTGTGATCTAACTCTAAATATACTCGGATTGCTGTGTATTTGATATACGTTATTGAAGTTTACTATAGCATGTTCGTTATAGAAACTGAAGTGTGTAGCATTTATAGTTGGTTTAGAAGGGCACTCAAAAGAATTCCGTTACATTATGGTCTGTGAAGACAAAATCATTGGCGGTGTAATTAAATCATGTGCTATTTCAAACATAATGAAATTGGACTATTCAATGAAGGACACTACAAGTGGCTTACTCTAAAATTTGGTGCGCATAGCATTTATTGCTAATTTACACGGATACACAAAACAATTTTAATACAGTGCTGTCTTTAAGCGATAGTTGCTGGAAAAACGTTTTCAATTGTGATATGCATATTTAAATTTAACTAATTTTTTGCATAGTACTTGATCAGTATAAGTTCTATAGATCATACACGGGGCTGCAAAAAAAGAATTCGAGTACGTTTCCGTTTATGGACGTAAATTGCTAAAGGACAATTTTCACTTATGTTCTGCGTTTTCTACCTGAACTACATTTTGACATACTATATATTATATACAAATCTATAGATCATATACAGGGCTGTAGATAGTAATTGGGATATTTTTCTGATTATAGATGGTAATTTCTCAAATTGTGTTTCCAAATGTGTTAGACGTTTTCCAAATTATTGTATTGTATTTATTGTTGTCTCTCAACTTTAATAATTATCTTGTAAGGCTTTGCCGCATAGTAAACAAACCTGCCTGGCGGGGCTAACATATTCGAGGTACGGGGCTTTAAATATTTCAAAACTTGTTTTTAAAACGCATTTTACGCATGCTATTAATTATGCTTTTTTCTGTTTGTTTACGAATTTCGGTATAGAAAAGTTCCGCTATAGACCAGCTACGTTATAGACCGTTCGGTTTCTTTATAGACATGTTTGTTTTATTTCACAGGTTATATTCTATTTAATTTGCATATGAAATACGGATTATTAAATGATGTTAGCACCAAAAAGATTTTCACGGCTCCCCCTCTCCTCGCGGCATTACTGGCCGGTTATGGCTTGATAGTCTTTTTTAAATAAAATCATGGTGACTCTAAGATTATCTTCATTTATCTTTAAATTGAACCTAAATGATCCTAAGAAGACGGATCAAAGAATTACTATATTGGCATGACAATCCGGAAACTTAGAAGTAAAATCGAAAAATCAAGAAATTTATAAAAAGTCGAAGATTTGAAAATAATTCGATTTTGTAGTCCTACCTGCTTGACATGTGGCAGAAAGGCAGGGTTCAGGATACAAAGTAAAGAAAAATTTTAAAAATCCGGCCAAAAAAAAAAAAAAAAAAAAAAAAAAAACCTTTGAAAAATCGAATATAATTTGATTTATTTAAAATTTTCGGAAATTTTAATTTTAGCTTTCTTTTTATCCTAAACAGTACTTTTGTGCTAAATATCAAGCATCTAGGCTGCGAGTAATATCTCAGATGGATAGCACCTTTCCTGGAAGCTTGCCTAGTTACCTGAAATTTCTTTAAGGTAACTTCTTCGAAAATCAGTGGATGATCTTCAAAAAGAGCCCAAAATCAAGAAAAGGATGATTACTTACAAAAAGAAGTGAAATCTCATCAAAAGGTCACCTGTAAAAAATGCAGCCAAGTCTCGTAACTCATTTACTGTAAAAAGTACTGAGATCGTATAAAGCCAAGTTTAACTATCTTATTAACTCTGAAAATTTCATTCAAAAATCACTCCTAGTCTCTACATCTTTAGTTAATTATTATTTTGTGACTTGGCAATTACGTAGCACGAGAATGTGATGTATATAGTTAGTCTTAATCAAATAATACTATAACATATTAAGGTGTAATAACTTCCTTGTGCGTATATAATTTGCCTTAATTAAATTATCACATTCCATCCCATAACATAGTAAGGTGTAATAACTTCCCTGTGCTGCGTAAATGCCAAGTCAAAAGATAATAATTAACTAAAGATGTAGAGAATAGGAGTGATTTGTGAATGAAAATTTCAGAGTTAATAAGATAGTTAAACTTGGCTTTATACGATCTCAGTACTTTTTACGGTAAATGAGTTATGAGACTTGGGCTGAATTTTTTACAAGTGACTTTTTGATGAGATCCAGCTTTGTAGAAGCTTATTTGGATGGTGTAGGGAGTTACTTCATTTCAAGCCGTTGATATAAATGGACAGCATTGATGACGTTGATCTTCTTCGTTAGTTCGGTTGCGAATTTGCCTCCTCCATCACGAGGGACATTGATCCAGTCAGTGGTTGGATTATAGAATTACAGTTGGGTGGCATTAACTTCAGGCTCACGTCGCTCAGCTGAATGTTTGTATATGATCTGACATTATCCACAAAAAAAAGAATATTTCTTCTTTCTCTCTTCATCATCTTGTTATTGCTCTCCAACCATTTTGGGAAAATTGTGAATGTCATCTAGGCTTTTCAATTTGATTTATAGTGCACAAGCAATGATGCGATCTTTACATTTTTGAAGCATCGTGATTTTTTACTTTTTCTGATCACAAATGGTTTTAGCTTCTCACCTGAAAAACTAGCACAGAGCATGACGGTAAGTCTTTCTTTCAACACTTTCCCGCCCACGCATTTCTTGCTTCTTTCTGCTAGGGTTTTAATTTGGGAGAGCTCTACAAAACAGGCCGGTTTCGTTAGCATTGAAAATGTCAGCGGCATCGAAATCCTTGGTTATGTCCGGAAGTTAACTTTTCCATTCCTCCGCAGCGTCAATATTTACGTCTGCAGCTTCACCATTGATTATTTTAAATTCAATGTTTTTACGACTTTTGAAGCGAGTCAACCATCCTTCCGATGCCTTGAATTCTGTGATTTTCTCATTTTTTCCAAAATTCATAGCAATCTGCTTTAGAAGGGGTCCAGTGACAGGAAGATTCTTCATTCTCATTTGACAAAAAACTTCCAGGCGGGATTTTTTATGTTCTCGTTTTCCGTTTTCTTTTCGAAAATTCTACACTTTGAGGAAGGTTCATTTGCTTCAAAAGCGACTATAATTTCTTTCTCATTCTTGCTGATAGCGTTGACTTAGCCTACTGAAGTTCCAACCTCAGCTGCAATTTTCCTTTGATTTACTTTTGATAATTATAGAAAACTTCGAATACATTTTTCTATTTTTTAGGGAAGAAATAATATAATATGCAACATTATACTTTTTCATTCAATATAATACTTACAAAAAATGATAACAAATATCCATTGTAATAAAACTACGAGGCAATAAGTGGAGATATAAATTAAGACTCATATATAGAAAGATTCTGTATGTTTTATTCACATTTTTAGTCTTATTCAGATAGATCATGGTGTTTCACTATAAACATAGATATGTTTTAGATAAAAAATCATTATAAACTGGCTTTTGTATGATATTTTCGTGTATGATTTAAATATTGCTTAACATGTATAGCGCTTTTACGAAAAATGAATCTAAATCGTTTAGCATCGGCATTTTTATATTCCTATCTTTGAAAGCTTATTACACTTTAAACCAATGGATCCCAATCTTTTATTGGACACGCCCTACAAAAGCATCTGTAAAATCAAGACAAGTCGTAAAAGTCTTCCTCTTTGTAATCCACATTTTTTTTTATTAAAAAAATTAACTTTTTTCACATGGATGAAGCGTAACCACGGACCATTTCTAATAGATCTGTATGGGCAAGTGTCCGGGCCCCAAAATTAGCTAAAAAAATAAATCACACTATAAAAATAATTAAATTCAGACAATTTACTTACGTTATGTGTACTGATGAGGTGTGTAATAATCCGAAACGTCTATTTTTTAACAGGTGTTTTAATGTTTTCAAGTAATTTGTCTGAATTTTAATTGTTTTTGTTGTGTTAATTGTATGTTTCAGACTCAAGATGTATATGTTTTTTTTTAATAAATAAATAAAATTTAAATTATAATCTACATTAAGCTCCTGGTTATCCAACTACCATTAAACTAAGGTTATGACGTGTGTTTGATATGGTCGAAGGAATGGCAGGGCATATTATAAACATCTGAAAATTCCGCTTTTAATATGTCTTACGATTTACCTGGCTATAGCAATAATGTGTCATGATCTTAGTTCAAAGGGTATCGGATATTCGAGAGTCTAATGTATATGTTAAAAATCAATTTGGAGTTTCAGTAATTACTTTACTGGACAAAGTACTGATATAAATGTTATATAATTTGTGGCTCATCTACAGTGTTCATATGTTGCCTAATAATTTAGGTTTTCTCTCTGTATAAGGTGAAACACATTTAGAAACACTTTTATTCAATGAACACAACTATTGGCATCTAACAGATGTTTATTTTTGCCATTATCAAAATCTTCAATTACATTTCTAGTCTCGATGGATTAAGCTAAAAAATAAAAGTATACTGTATTTAATAATCTGAGAAGAATAGCTGTAGGTTTTTATGTGCGACGGATGGAGGACGTGGCGTAACATACACATATGTCATCCGAAGCAGATTTTTATTACCCCTCTTCACATCGTTTTATTTGACAAATTTAGTTTTAGAAATAAACACAAAATGATTCAAATATTTATAATAAACAAATTCTTTCTTTTTCCTCTGTTTTAAAACTTAAAATTACAATTATTGACTGAAATACTCCCAAATTGCATGTACCTGGGAACAGATCATCTTATTTGTCTCGATCGTCGTACAGCTAGAGGTTGACTCCCCGATGAATACTTTTACCCTGGGCCTCCATTTCTCTAAGCTGGTCCCTGAGCTTAACAGAGTTTTAACACTAAGAAGTCATTTCACAGTTTTAGCTTATCAAACAGTCGAAATTTCTGTCGCAAATATGTTCACAATAGAACTTTATAAATGCAATAAAACTATACATCTGCGCCTTTATGTCAAAGATAGTTTTGTTGTCAATTTGAAAACTTACGTCAGTGTTAAACAAATGTATTAAATGACTGCATATTTAACTTTACAAAATTTCTTGAAGAAACCGCTTCATAATTGATTTTAATAACTCATGAAGAGTTGTCGGAGAATTTTTGGACACTGAAATTTCTCACCATGCATAACACAGTATTCAAGAAAAATTTTAGAGTTCACATCTTTATCAATTTTAAAGAGCCATTTTTCTTTCCCATTATAACACTTGTTTGTTAGCGCCACCCCCAATTATAATGATTTGATTGAACGTGTATCATCTGATTTTTATATTTAAAATCCATATGCCTTGATGTACAAAATATTTACTGTGTGCGAGACCTGCTCTAGAGCCATAAGAAATTTGCTATTTATCCACTTAAATTTATGATGGCCTTTTGGGAATTGTTAATTTTATAAGGTTGGATAGATGTTTAGTTTAGATTTTTAAAATTTTCTTGTGGTTAAATATGTTCAAGGCAGTAAGTTTTAAATAGTCTTAAGTGTAAAATTTTCTCCATGTAACATATTGCAGAGCTTTATATTTCTATAGAATAGAAATGTAACTTGAAAGAGATGTGAAAATTTCTAAAATACAATAATAACTAAGAAAGTTGTAGAAACTTTTTAATGTAGAATTAAAGGGGGGGGGGGTGATCTAAATATTATTAATTATTTTTTATATAATTATTCTGGTTTCAATTATCGTTTGAACTTTTGAATAGGATTTTTTTTAATTCAATAAGAACATCTTTTTTTCATTTTATTTTTGAGTTTTGCGTTTTATTTTTAGTTACATTAATTTTTAAAAAATCATAAAAAAAATGATAGAGAATGGATTAGTAAAAAATTTCGTATTGCTCTCTAAAAATTCAACACCCCCAGGGGGCCGTACGCCCCAAGTTAGGAACCACTCCTTTAAATTTTATTCAGCATACAATTTGTACACTTTTTCTTACAAAATAAAATATTTTATGATGATCGGTAATACCTGTGATTATATTAGTGCTCGATATTTTTTATCAGCCCATTTGTTTTATAGTTGTTGAACTGTAAGTATTACGGTGTTACTATTAAAATTAAGTAGAATTTGCATGTATTACTTTCATTTTTAGTTACGTTCATTTTCAAAAAATAGTTAAAAAAAACTGACAGCGAATGGATTAGTAACAAATTTGGTATTGCTCTCTAAAAAATTAAATCCACCCTCAGGTAGGGCGTACTCCCCATGTTCGGAAAAACTGCTTTAAATCTTATTCTTCAGTATAAAGATTTGTACCCGTTTTCTTAATAAAATATGTTATGATGATCAGAAATTTCTCTGATTACATCAGTGTTTGATATTTTTTTATCAGCAAATTTGTTTTATATTTGTTGAACTGTATGTATTACGGTGTTTTTTTTTAATTAAGTAGAATTAAGTAGCATTAGATTTACAAATATTATAAAAACCCTGGTTCTTTGCTCATAAGATGTATGCTTTTAAAAAATCGCGAGGTGAATTATAATTTCAAGTAAAAACAGCCACTGAAAATGCAGGCAATTTTTAGCGTGTCTTTTTTTAACACTTTCCAGCCTAGTTGAAAAGTGTTTATGACTTCGGTTTGTCTGGCCCTGCTTTAACTCCTGTAAATATGCACGGATTGCCTTGCAATTTTTATATGTTATTGTCGTTATCTATAGCATGTTCCCTATTTCAACTGAAGTGTGTAGCACTTATAGTTTTTTTACAGGGGCACTCAAAAGTCTATGCGGTCTATGCGGAAAAATCCTTTGCGGTTTGTTTAAATGATGTTACACAATTTCAAACACATTGTAATTGATATATATCACGAAGGTGCATTACAAGAAGCAGAATATTGAATAGGGTGTGCATAGCACTTTTAGTTACTTTACAGGGACAGTCAAAAGAATTCCGTTACATTACGTCTATGGAGAAAAATCGTTTGCGGTTTAATTAAATAATGTTTCACTATTTTAAACGCATTGAAATTTATATATATCACTAAGGTGCATTACAAGAGGCTTACTACAGAATATTGTGTGTATAGCAGTCATCGTTCATTTACAGGGACACACAAAAGAATTCTCTACTGTCTGTTAACAATAATTCCTGGAAGTGCGTTTTAAGTTGCTTAACGCGATTTTAAATTTAACTCACTTTTTGTCTATTACATGGTGTGTATAAATTCAGTAGATCATATACAGGGCAGCACAAAAGTTCGTGAACACATTTCCGTTTATTGACAAAAACTCCAGAAGGAGAATTTTAAACTGTGCTACGCGTTTCCTAACTAAACTAAAATTTAGCATCCTATGTAGTATATATACAAATCTGTAGATCATATACAGGGCTGAATAAAAGTATTCGGATATTTTTCCGAATATTGTATATGTTGGAAATTCCTGAAATTACGATTTTAAATATGTTATGCGTTTTCCAAATTGTTTACTTATATGTTATCTTTCAGCTTATTAAACGGTAATGATTTGTAAAATTATTTTGGAAGCGTTGGAAAGTGTTACATAATCTATGCTTGACGCATGATTTTTCGTTCTTGTTGTAATATATTTTGGAAAATTTACTTTATACTCTTTTTATCCTTAGGTAAACCAGATCCACCAGAAGACTTTCAAGCACAAAATATTACGTCAGACCGTGTTCTTCTGAACTGGTCGCCAGGTTTCAACGGTGGATCACCCCAGTTCTTTCGAATTCTCTACCGAGCCAAAGGATCTGACACTGGAGCTAGTACAGTGGATGTCTTACCAACGAACGCATCGTCTTTTATGGTAACTGGTCTAGAGCCTGGAACAGAATACTCATTTTGGCTTATGGCATGGAACGTCTATGGAGAGAGCGAATATTCAAAGCAGGAAGTCGTAGCCCACACATTGGGTAATATACCACTTCAATATATTTTTAATAATTTTTTACGAAAAGCTGAGATGAAAATTGTTTAAAAAAGAGTACCTTTATTTATCAGAGTACCAATATGTGGCCAGTTAAATTTCATTAGTTGAGAGGATTTCCGACAAAAACTGATACCTGGCGAGCCTACCATTACGAGAAACTAGTCTACCTTGTACTACCTTAATTTGTCTAAGTTAATTCGTCCCAGCAAGTATCGCCATTTTCTGTGATGTGGAATATCATAATTTTTTCATAATGGCACAGTAACTTTATGTCTCACCAAACCGAGCGGTATGTCTCTATTATGATTATAAAGTTGTTTTAGTTTACAGCCTGGCAGAATAAATAAAAGATCAAGCTACTCTGTATTCAATACATGCTGTATGAAATTAAAGGCCTTCGAATCGCCTTTATTAAGCAATTCTGGATTTGAAATATCTAATTAATTTCTAAATGTGAGAACTGTGTAGTTCAAAATTGTATTTGGATTTAGTATGATTAGCTCCTATTCCAGAACGTGCAGATCTATTCCTTCCTTGTTATTCGCTCACATGAAAAAGTATTTATAAATTTGATATGTACAATTGACAAATAATAATACTACTAATAATAAAGAACCCCTAATAAATTTAATATCCGAATTGTTGTATAACAAAATTAAAATAGCCATTTGATTGCGAATGATCTCTTTTTTTCAATTTATGTTTAAAAAAAACTTAGGGGGCGTCTGCATATAGAAATAGTAACAAATTTGAAATTTGTAAAACGAGCACCTACTTATGACGTCAAAATTGGGATTTTTTGGAAAATTTTATCTTGGGATACCAAACGTGAAGTCATTCGGTGCAGTTGTTTAGGAATTATGGCGATATAAAGTTTGAACTCCTGATGTTAAATTAATTTTTTAATTTTCCAAAACAAACTGCAACGCGTACAGCTTTTTAAGTATAATAAAAAAACTACTTTGTGAAAAGAGGTAAAATTTGGGAATCGCTTATTTGAAGTTTTTATAAATCGATTTATGTTAAAATTTGTGTAGGTTACAATTCATATATTTTCCAATATTAATTTCGTAAAATATAAATTATATTGATAATAATGAACAGATGAAAGTATATTCAACTAGGTAAATTATATCCAATGGTTGGAGCATCATAGTTGAGATTTTTTCCAACAGAGCGAATATGCCGGGTCCTGGTGCCTTCATATTTTCACTCTGTTGGAAAAATCTCAACTATGATACTCCATCCATTGGATATAATGATAATATTTGAGAAAATATATATATTGTAACCTATAAATGTTTATCAGAAATCTATTCCTAAAAATATCAAATAAGCGAATCCAAAATTTCAGCTCATTTCACCAAGTAGTTTTTGAATTATGGTTAAGTTAACTACTCGTTTTGAAGTTGGTTTTCAACTTATTAAAAATAAATTTTACATTAGGAATTTGGAACTTTACATCGCCATACTTCCTAAACTATTTCACCGAATAACTTCCCATTTGAGATCTCAAGGCAATTAAAAAAAAAAAAATCCAAATATTATGTAAAAATTTGATGTTCTTATTGGAAATTTCAAGGTACAATTTCTATATGAAGACGATCTTCTAAGTTTGCTTTTTGTAAAATATATATTGAAAGACGACCTGATTCTCAGTCAAATTGTTATTTTCTTTTATTTATTTATTTTATTTTTATGCGATAATTTAGGGATTAAAATGTACGGCGTGTTCCTTTTTTCCGACTGTACGTTTTAAACCTTTAAAATAAAGCGGTAAATAAAAATAGGGGATATCTAAAAAATTTTTTCTTCCATTCAAAGAGAAATTTTTATTTTTATAAACATCTAAATATTGACGTTTAACATTTAATTCAGATTACACACACACACCCACACACAAAAAAAAGAAAAGAAAAACAAATTTTTAAAGAGAAATATATGTATATATTAATTTCTACAGAAATTTCTGAAATTTTATAACAATTTCTCAATTGGATAAGATTCACGCTTTTACTTTTGAACAAAAATGAGCGAATATCTCTAATATCGACGCACTATTTTTGTCTTGTATTTACCTATCCATAAATTATTATTTTACGGTACTACGTTTTATTTTTAATAATTGCTTTTTAATCAGCAAGTTTCCAAAATACTTATTATTTCTTAAAAAGTACTTATTATTTCTTTATTTTAATATGTGTATCAAATTTTACAATAATTTATAGCACAATTACAAGCAAACTACATTTCTTAAAATTATAGTTACTCGCCGACTACCAAGCACAGCAGTTGATGCTCGCGCAGAAAACACCGACGATGTGCCTGTATTGTTACTTGTATCTATTTGCGTTGCTGGAACATTGTTGATACTTGTCAATGGAGCTATAGTTGCTTGCTATATGCAAAGGAAGAAAAAACGTCAAACTCAAGGTAATTTTTTTATGTGAATTTATATATATTTATTTATTTATTACACATCTTTTCTAAAATTTAAGATGCATAAATGTAAGATATAAGCAGTGGTAATAAATATTTAGTTATCGTAGGTAAATAATAATAATAATAATAATAATAAAGTGAAAATAGTTCATTTTTAAACACTCTTTTATAAACATTCAATGTTTATCTAAAAAATCACACCTAATTTCATGGCTGCAATTCATATTGTTCCAAAAAAAATCTTGTTTGATCTGTTGTTTGTAGAGAGCGCAAAGTCGTGAATTTATAAAAAAATATATAACTTTTGTCCTGTTACTTATTTTAAATGGAATTTAAAAAAGGCGTTAATTAAACTATCTATTCAGGATTTTTAAATTATTTTCTCAACATATTATCACAATTTAATTAATATTAAAGTATCTATATTATAAAGGACAAACGTGTCCGTGCGTAATGCTGACGTCATTTTACGAATGGAAACAGTTGACGATGAAATTTCGGTTTTGCGATTTTTGCTACTGCAATTTTTTTATTTTCTAAACATCGCATATTTTTAATTTTTACACTGTTAAATAGGAAAAAATATATACTTTCAATTCCAATTTATTTGAAAACTTTATCGCAATTTACTCATTAATTACAGCATTTAATTTAAATTTCAAGCACGATTTTCTTAAAAACTATTACTATCGATTGCAGAGGATTACAAAATATTAATCTGTTAACACTTTAAACAATATAAAAAGTTCAGCATTTGTTTCCAGCTAACATTCTATTACGAAA
This sequence comes from Maratus michaelseni, assembly GCA_963931845.1. Classification (NCBI taxonomy): domain Eukaryota; kingdom Metazoa; phylum Arthropoda; class Arachnida; order Araneae; family Salticidae; genus Maratus; species Maratus michaelseni. The sequence goes on along the minus strand of OZ007588.1, from coordinate 342,798,564 downwards.
TTAAAACTTCATTAAGCAATCAATAAAATGTATAAATAAAACACAAATTTAACAGACATGTAATTGAAATAAGCGCTTAAAACCGCTGAAATTATCAGAATACTAATTTAAAAAAACTGCTGCAGATAACGAACATTTCAGCTATTCTTCGGCTGATAACTTGTCACGAGGCCAACACGAAATTGCTGCTTTTAATAAATTTCAAAATTTTATTTGAATTGATATATTTCGTATAAAAATGCTCTTAGGTGTTGTTTTAGGAGGCAATCTAAAGAAAATATTAAATGTAAAAAATCTATTAGAATTTTCAAAAAAAAAATTGTTTACACATATATTCTCTATCTCGGGAAGCCCTGGTCGGATGCGCTAGTTAATAGATAAAAGCCTATATTAAAATAAATAATATATTACAATTTTCTGTTTTAATTTATATTTTAATTTCTACTTTTTATTTTAGAGTTTAAAGTAGTTTATTTTTTGCAGTTTGTAACAAATATGGCCTAAAATGTATTTCTTAATTTATAATTAAGTTATAAAAATATTAAAATGTTGTATTGTCATTGGAAACACACCTGTGAATATACTTTTTACAATTCTAGCCATTCAGGAATTCAGTGAAAATTTAATTACGAATTTCCAACTTTGTAACATATTGTTTAGAATCCGGGGTGGAAACTATTTTAGTTACAAATTAAAACATATATTCTCTATCCCGGGAAGTCCTGGTCGGATGCGCTAGTTAATAGATAAAAGCGTATATTAAAATATATAATATATTACAATTTTCTATTTTAATTTATATTTTATTTTCTACTTTTTAGAGTTTAAAGTAGTTTATTTTTTGCAGTTTGTAAAAAATATGCCCTAAAATGTATTTCTTAATTTATAATTAAGTTCTAAAAATATTAAAATGTTGTACTGTCATTGGAAACACACCTGTGAATATACTTTTTTTAATTCTAGCCATTCAGGAATTCAGTGAAAATTTGATTACGAATTTCCAACTTTGTAACATATTGTTTAGAATCCGGGGTGGATACTATTTTAGTTACAAATTAAAACTTGATAACTTCTTCATTGACTAATAAATTTAATATTTACAACGTATTTACATGTTACTATTTACAAAATAACTCAGTTAATTTAACATTACGGCTTAGCTCAGATGCCTTGTCGGCAACAAACTCTGTAAACATTCTTCTCTTCTGATAAAGTCTAATTTACTCAGCTTGTCAGTTCTTTTGAAAGAAAAAAAGAAAAGGAGAGAAAATATGATGGAGTGCGTATAGTTCGAGCGTTACACTCTTCTCCTCACACTGCATTACTGGTCCCTCAGATGCAGTGTGCATTTCCTGGGTGGATTCCTTCGGGATGCTTTCTGGTGACTAAATACCTCAATTGTTCTCGTGTTTTTTTAACCTTTCGTAAATATTTGCTGGCTGGGCGTCTGAAGTTTCCCGGGTCTGCCTCTTGGACGAATGAAGCCTTTAGAACATCCACCATCATCTTGCTTGTAAGGACACAAAGCTGATATATGATAATTTCCTAAGGGGGAAAAAGGGTTTTCTTTAGTAGCAATGGTATAAGAAGTAGGAGAATCTTTGTTTTAAAATAACATAGGGGCTATCGCGACGGGGCATGAATTTAGTTGTTTTGTTACTTTTCCTTTGGCAAATGGGATGCAAAGTAACCCAAACATGATCGCCTGGTTTATATTGTTCAGAAGCTTTTAAATGTTTGTCGGCATAATATTTATGCTTATCTTGGCTTTGTTCTATGCGATCTCTTATCTGCATAGTAATTTTAGCAAAGTTTTTTAAATAAGGGGTTATTTCCGGTATGAAATTATCATTCGCAATTACAGGGCGTAAGTCATGAGCCTCATCATCGGAGGTACGTAATTCACGACCGAACATTAAATATGCAGCTGTGTGACTTGTGGAACTACATCTTGCAGTATTAAGGGCAAAACCGATTACTGGTAATTTTTCACTCCAAGTTGTATGATCATTTCCAACTAGCATAGCTAAGCGGGGTTTTAGATCTCGGTTTTTTATTTCAACCGGATTTGCTTGAGGGTGGTACACCGGAGTTAAACTTTGATCTATCTTTAAGAGAAAACAAACTTGTTGCATCACAGCACTGATGAATTGCGGACCATTGTCGCTAATGATTTTTCTTGGAAAACCATATCTTAAATACACTTCCTCAATTAAGGTAACAGCACATTCCATGGCTATTGCGATATTTAATGCGAAAAGTTCTACCCATTTAGTGCTACAGTTTTCAATTATAAAAATCCACTTTTTACCATCTGCTGTTTCTGCAAGGGTCCAAATAAGTCTATTGAGAGGGTCTCAAATCTTTGACTATGGACAGGTGTTTGTAAAAGTCCAGCAGGTTTTTGGTTACTCGCTTTATAACGAATACAGTCTACACAATTTTTAACATAATCTGCGATATCTTTTCTCATTCCAGTCCAGTAATATCTTTGGGATACTCTGTAATAGGTTCCCTCGGCTCCATAATGGCCTGAGGTCGGTAAATCATGGTAATTCTTCAAGACTTCTTTCCGTTCTTGAACAGGAACAACCAATTGATCCTCTTCTGAATCTGATTCTAGAGAGTAACGATATAGGACTCTTTGGTTTAAGAGGTAACCACGTTCAGTCCAATTAGAAAAATCTGTATTATTTTCTTTAGATTCAAACGCATCAATGATTTTCTTCAAATCTTCATCCTTTAATTGCTTTTCTCGGATAGCTTTAGGAGATCTAATAGGCATTTCAATCGAAATTGTGCAAATTTCACAAGAGGGTTCTTCATGACTGCAAATAGGGCGAGACAACATATCAGCAACAACGTTTGCTTTTCCAGGAATGTATTCAATTTTCAGGTTGAAAGGTTGTAACTGCAAAGCCCATCGGGCTAGTCTGCCTGACGGTGATTTTAAACTGATCAGCCATTTTAGGGGCTGACGATCGGAGGCAACTGTTACTTCATGTCCTTCAATGTAGCCACGGAATTTATTTAAAGCCCAAATGACAGCAAGTGCTTCGCGCTCGGTGGTAGAATAGTTTCTTTCTGGTGCAGTTAACAAACGACGGCATATTCTATTGGATGCTCTTCTTCTCCCTGACCCTGGAGGAGGACAGCACCTAGAGCATATCCGCTGGAATCTGTACGAAGAAGATAGGGCTTGGTCGGATAATTTTGTTTCAGTACTGGAGGATTGATTAATGAACTTTTCAATGTTTCGAAAGCACTTTGTTCTGCTTCTTCCCACTTCCAAGTTGCATTCTTCTTCGTAAGATTACTTAGAAGTCTAGCTATATCTGAAAATTTGGGAATAAAACGTCTGTACCTGGAGCAGGACTGCAAAAAAGATTGAACTTTTTTAACAGTCTTAGGAGCAGGCATTTGTTGAATTGCAGCGGTTTTTCCAGGCTCAACTTCGATTCCAGAGCCAATGTCCTAAATATTTAACACGGAGACAAGCAAAATTGCATTTTTCACGATTAGCATACAATTTGAATTCCGATAGTTTATTAACTGCTTCTAAACTGCTAAAAACTGCTTCTAAGTCAGACAGATGTTTCTCAAAACTTTCCGACAAAATTATAATATCATCTAAATAAGACAATACAAAGATGTCTTTGAGGGACTTTCGAAAGTTATCTATTAATCTCTGAAAGGTTGCTGGGGCATTTTTCAATCCGAAAGGCATTCTAATGTACCGAAAAGTTCCGAATGGACAAATAAATGCAGTTTTGTCTCTATCAGCAGCATTTACTTCAATTTGGTGGTATCCAGACTTCAGGTCAATAGTGATCATATAAGGTGTATGTTTAGCTTCATGGAGCAAATCATCTACCCGCGGTAATGTGTAATTATCCGTCTTTGTGATGGCATTTAATTTTCGATAATCGACGCAAAGGCGAATTTTTCCATTTGGTTTTGGGACTAATACTACAGGCGAGGCATAAGGAGATTCGCACTCTTCTATTATACCTTTAGAGAGTAATTCATCTAATTCTTTACGCAAAATTTCCTTTTTTGCAGGTGACATGCGGTAAGGGGGTACTGCTACAGGAGGATGTGATCCAGTATCAATATAATGTTTAACTTTAGGTGTAGCCTCTTCCCCTAGTTGGAAGCTACTTGTAAATTTTCCAAGCAGTTCATTCAACCTAACCCGTTGCTCTGATGTGAGATGTCTACCTTCATTTTCTCTAAGAAAAACAGTGTCTAATTCAACGGTTTTTTTGCTAATTCACTGGGAGGTGTATATGTATCTTCGGCGATTCTATACTTCCACCTGCATCTATCAGCAAAGAACCATTCTTGATTTACTACATCCAAAACAATTTTTGATTTGCGTAAAAAATCTATTCTCAAAATTGTACGATCATTTTTGGCATTCGGCAGAGCATAAAGTGTTGTTCTAACATCGCGACCTTCAATTTTAACATGAACTTCTGTTTTATAAACTTCGGTAGTGTTTTGTAGCCCATCCGCTAGGACTACAATCATTTGAGTTTTTTCAAACTTCACACTTTGGTCTTTTAATAAAGAATACAAAACTTCACCCGCAACGCAATGTGTTGCGCCAGTGTCAGCACAAGCTGTGCCAGAGAGACCATTTATACTTATTTTTACCAATAATGTTGGTGATGTTTGCATATTACATGTACGAAATTCTAGAGATTGAAAGTGCGTCGATACATTTTTCGGAGAACAAGTTGGACACTTGGATTTAATAACTCCTTGGTTTCCACATCCATAGCAACTTAACGTTGGCAGATTTAAATTTGAAGGATAATTAATTTTATTTCTGTTGCACTCATTTTGATTGCCAAATTTACCAAACTCATTTCTTTTAAAATCTAAAGTCGTTTTTTCAAAGAGATTAGAATTCCCGACCCCTCTGATTTTATTTGATCTCTTTATTTCTACTTTGTGTGACCTCAAATTATCATATAAGTCTAACTTTTCAGCTAATTCAACAGGATCTGTTAAATTCTCCCATTGGTCTAAATAATGTTCTTTGCAATCAGGGGAAGCCTTTTTCTTTAATTGATCAGCAATAATTAATTCCGATAGTTTTTCAAAGGAATTTATATTTAATTCGGATAGCCATCCCTCAAAATAGCTTCTAATTTCAAAGTAATATTCTTTCCAGCTAATATCGGTTCGCTTTGGATGTCGATTAAATAAAACTCTAAACCTTTCAGCAGTTAACTTGAACCTCTGCAACAATATATCTTTAATATAAGAATAATCCTCAAATTTTTCTTCCGGTTCACGCGCTATTAATTTACCGATTTCATTTGGAAGGACTCCAATTAAATACCTAATCCACAGTTCTTTAGAAACCTTTAAAAGTTTCATTTGCCTCTCAAAAGTTATTAAAAATAAATTCATATCATCCTTTTCAGGATTGAAGTCGGGTAAATCATTTTTCAAGTCAACGCGGATTGAAGAAGTTCCTAGAGGGTTTCTTGTATTTGCAACAACATCTCTTGTTCCTGCTTCTTACCTCAGCTTCTGCAGCTCAAATTCTCTTTCTTCGGCTAAACACTTCCCTTCCTCAAGAGTCTTTCTTTCTTCTACGATATTTTCTAAAATTCCCTGTACAAAATCTATGTTATCTTTAAATGCCTCACTATTTACAATTTTATCACGTAATTCGAGGACTTTATCGTCGATACTTATTTGTACTTTTAACTCTGAAGCCAAAGTGATTAAATCAATTTTCTTACCCTTAGAAAGAAACGCCATCATTTGAATTAATTATGTTTTAGCTAACTTCAAATTTAATTTGTGTTACAAATAACTCTTAGCAAAATAATTTACTTTTATGTAATTTTTCATAACATATATGGAACATAAATAACATACAATATCTTTCAAAACTCAATATAATGACACCAACTATTTGCCTTCTTTTTTTCCCCTACACAATAATATCAAACATGATTTGCAAATAATTTAAATCAATTCTTCATATAATAAACAAAATAATGCCAAGTACTCATTTATAATAATAACTTCAATAATAATATAGCTCAGTGCAACTATATAAATGTATAAAATAAAGCAAACGAATTTTTATTTTTCAATAATAATTATTAGATATATTTCTCTTATGAATATCTTCATTTAATTCAGATACTAAAATACTTGAAGCTACAGACGATTTTTCGTATTTCATTTCCAAGGAAAATATCATTCAGGTTGAATAGAATAATTCCAAAATATTTCGATTCTGGACGAATCAAATACAATTTCAAAAATCCTCAGATTCCGGATGAATCAAAAGAAATACTTTTTATACTTTAGTATCTAAATTTTCTTATTAAAACAGTTTAACACAATTTAAAAATAATACTTATCTTCATATCTTGCTTCTATTCGGGCCCGGCGTTGGGAGCCACTCTTGTAACTTATTATTTAGAATCCGGGGTGGAAACTATTTTAGTTACAAATTAAAACTGGATAACTTCTTCATTGACTAATAAATTTAATATTTACAACGTATTTACATGTTACTATTTACAAAATAACTCAGTTAATTTAACATTACGGCATAGCTCAGATGCCTTGTCGGCAACAAACTCTGTAAACATTCTTCTCTTCTGGTAAAATCTAATTTAATCAGCTTGTCAGTTCTTTTGAAAGAAAAAAAAGAAAAGGAGAGAAAATATGATGGAGTGCGTATAGTTCGAGCGTTACAACTTTACATACAGAAACAAAGCTAAATAAAATAGTGTACAAAACAGATGAAATTAAATCAGGCAGTTTCTGATCCGGCTATTTAAAATTTCACGACATTTCGATTGGAAGTGAATATTTAAAACTCGGACTGAATCTGTTCAACAAACAATAATGTGAATTTGAAAGAAGAAATGCTTAAAAAATATCTTGTAGTACACGATGAACTTCTTTATGAAACTTTATTCGTGAAACAAGTTTTTCTTTTTCATTGCAACATTTTTCTGTCTTAATTAATGAAATAATAAATCAGCTTTGTAAAGACACATTTATTGGATCATATTTTTCTTATCATCACGTGGCTTACACAAACATGTTTAGGTATGCGCAAAGATTATTTTCAGCTTTATTCATGTGATATAAAGTACTTCTGTGAATGTGGTGAACTCTAATTATCCGAACTCTAGTCATCCGGATCGTTAAATATACGGATCAGTACTATGAAATAAAAAACTGCATTTGTGGAAAAAAAGGTTATTGAAACGCGAATGTATGTATATGTTCGTAGAAATGAATATTCCCCGAAATTCCTATTTTGATGCACATCAAAATTTATATTTAGTTGGAATTTCCGAAATCTATATTTGGTTAGGGTAAATACAGGTTAGATGCCCCATCGGGTTAGTTTGCTAAGTCACTGTATTTCAGCTATTGGACGTGTGGCGGAGCTAGTGACGTTCTTTTACTATCAATCGTTATAAAAAAGCGTAGTAGACGAAGTTACAGTGATGTATTTCTTCAAATAAATATTATATCTATCAAAGAAAAGTAAGTTCGGTTTTTATTGCATGCTCTTGTAACATAGAAACAAGTAGAAGATAAAATATAATGTACTTGCTAGAAATTTGTCAAGAAATATTTAGTGAATGTTGCTAAAACAGGTATCGAGTGATGTGTTAGTTATAAGTTCAGCCATATTTTTTCCTACTTCCAGAGTTAGTGGCTGAGGCATATGTCCTGGATTAAATGGTTACATTCCCAACCTGCATATGAGATATATGCCTCACTTGATATCCGTGATAAGACGCACCACTTATAATTATCAAATAACATTGATGCTTGAGAATATTTTTTTTAATCTTGAAGTAGAGAAAACTGATATAAGATAATAAATAATGAAGTATGGAAAGTAATAGCTAGGAAAGGAGTAAAAGATGCCCACTCTTTGACTTCATCTGAAAGAGGAGAGAATGTGTCAGTTGTTGCATGTATTAACTCAGAGGGTTTGGTGCTACCCCCTGTTCTAATGTTTAAAGTTGTGAGAAAATCTAGAGTTTTCAAACGGTCTTCCTCTGGGATAAAAAAAATTATATAACCAAAAATCTTCTTTAACTTCTTCCAAGATTTTCAGTAAATGCCTGAAGAAACACTTCATGGCAGTAAAGCCACCAGGCAAAGTGCTGCTCAACCTTGACCAGTCACTCAGTGCATGTAAGTTCTGTGTAAATGCTGGACTATACAGATAAGAATGACATAATACTACTCTGTCTCCCAAGTCATACCACACAAGTTCTGCAACTGCTTAATAGGGCATTTTTTAAACCGTTCCAAGTTAACTTCAAGAAAGCAGAGAATCAGTGGGTGAAGAATAATCCTCAGTAACAACTTAAAAGAATTTATGATGGCATTGTCATTCAAAATCGAAGGAAAATGAAAGCGTGTGCTGATTACTGCATTAATGGGTTCGTGCATGGGGCGACATTTTCCTACTCAATCGTGAAGCTGTCCCGGAATTTTTTTTTTTTTTTTGCCATTTCTAACAGACGTCAATATCAGAAAGATAAAGGAGCACAATAGACTTGCCTTCCTATATTTCGGTTTCTTGTAGAGAAGGACTACTAGATGACTGCCAAAACAATACAGATTTGAAAGTCAAAATTCACCGGTATTGATTGAAAACTATGAAGAACCTCGTCCTTCTAAATTGTTACATAAAATCAGCCATTTCATGTTTTTGCAATGCGACAAAATAGAAGCAAGAAGAAGGTAGCACGAGTGCTTGACAAAGAGTACGTCACAAAAAAAGAAAACAGCTCGACTCTAAAGATAAGCCTACCAGAAAACAAGACGAAGAAAAAAAAACACGACCTGCCAAAATGCTGCAATTGACGAGAAAGTGAGAAAAATATCGTGATGAACTGGAGAGTTTACCACCAACGGAAGACATCGGTTTAGAATTATTACGAAACTAAATTTTGTATGGAGTGGATACAGTGCATCGATTTTTTGGAATCGCTACATGAGCTATGGACAATGTATAATATTCGTTGCAATATTTGCGAGAAAAAATAGAAAAGCGGAAGTAAAAAATAAAAAGTTTCTATTGAGGATTTTGTAATACAATTATTTAAAACAAATAATAAAAATTGATACAGTTGATGTAAATATGATATTAAGTCAAATGCAAATCTAGCTTTTGAGTTATAAATGTTATAAATGTTAATTAACTACCTATGATTCCTATTCTTTTATGAATATGCATAAATCCCGATCAAGTGGTATGTCTAACCCTGAGGTCCAGGATAAATGGCCAAAATCATTGATTAAGTTTTTTGTTAAAAACACTATATTATATGGTATTTATGTTACAGTAATATTTTTTAGAAAATTCTACATAAAATTTGGAGCAGATAGGTTACATGTGCACAGCAAAAATTATTGCTGTAAAAAAGAAAAATGAAGGGGGGCAACTATCCCGGACAGACCTTAATTCTAAGTAGGCATTCATTGGTTACGGAAAAACAATAAACTTCGTTGGTCAACTTCAATTGACATATCTAAATACACTGCTCAAAACAATTAAAGGATATTGCAGTTTTAGGTGGATTTTTTATCTGGGAGACTTTTTAGCTGATTGATACATGGTCGACAGACATAGTAGGTTATATGAGAATAAATTACACATGTTTGGCAGAAAAAATGCATTTTATTGCGCATTTGTGTACAAAAGGAAAAAAACACAATTTGTGCATATGAGAAAAAAAGAATAAGAAAAGGTGTTTTCTTCAAAGAAAATCATTTTCAGTAGGGGGTATGGTTTCCACGGGCGGCCAGCAACGTTGAACACCTTTGAGGCATGGACTCAATGAGGCTATTAATGACGAGTTGGGGTATTCTGCCCCACTCTTCCAGAAGAGCTCTTTCCAGTTCTTGGAGAGTTTGTGGGGGTTGTTGGCGGCCAGAAACTCGTCTTCCTAGAGCATCCCAAACGTGCTCGATTGGATTCATGTCTGGAGAACACGCTGGCCATTCCATTCGAACGATTCCTTCCTCGAAAAGGAAATCCTCCACCAGGTTTGCACGATGTGGCCTGCAGTTATCGTCCATTAAAATGAAGTTATCTCCGATTGCTGCAGCGTAAGGGACGACTAGGTCTGAGGATCTCATCCCTATATCGGCGACCAGTCAGAGCTCCATCTCGAATGATGTAGAGGTCAGTGCGCCCATCAATGGAGATGCCACCATACACCAACACTCCTCCACCGCCAAATCTGACACTTTCGTGCACGAACGCAGGATTATTCCTACTGCCACGGTCCCTCCAGATGAAAATACGCCTATTATCCGGATGCACAGAAAAACGGGACTCGTCAGAAAACAGAATATTGCTCCATTCATTTCTCCTCCAGTTGACATGCTCGGTTGCCCACTCCCTGCGGTCGCGACGATGCCTTGATGTTAATCTAAGACATACCATCGGTCGGCGAGCGTACAGACCTACAGCATGGAGCTGGTTTCGGACAGTCTGAGTTGAAATCGTGGTGCCTGTAGCCGAGCGAAGGTGTTGTTGGAGAAGAGTAGCGTTCATGTTTCGGTGTCTCCGAGCTGTTAACGCTAAATACCGATCTTCATTGGGCGTTGTTGCCCGTCTACGACCTTGCCCTGGTCTTCGGCCTGCACATCCACTCTCCAAAAAACGGTTCTAGATCCTGGAAATGACACTTTGTGACACTCCAATGGCTTGCCCTACTTCGGCTTGAGTTTGGCCCCCTTCTAACCTATCAACAATTCTCCAAGCTTCTGAATCTGTCAAATGACTTCGCTGAGACATCGTACTCATCGAAACAAAGCAATCACTGAATGCCGATCATCCTTGTCTTCATTCTCTTTCACCCAGTTGAAAGTCAAATTTCATTCGCTGCCGCTGAAGCGACGTTTTTGACGTCGAACTCAAAATTTGCATACTCCACAGTTTGAAAACCAGAAAAATTTGCATTTGTGATTCTCTTCTTCTATTTTCGGCAAAAAAAATTTCGTTTATATCTTTATTTTATATAAAACTTCAAATATCCATTAATTGTTTTGAGCATTGTATACGTAAGTACCTTTTGTACTGTTTGTGATAAAATGTAATCTTATTAAAATGTAGGTCTGATGCAAATTTATTACACTGATTACAGTTTATCAAACAAAAGAGATTTTATACATTTGTTTTTTAATTTTACACCTGAACTTTTGTAATGATTATCACAATTATCCAGATTACGTTCAGAACACAGCAGTCCGGATTCTAGAAGTTTCACTGTATTTCCAATAAACCATAATTTCTGTGCACTGGATGTGACACTTTTTTTTTTTACCACCACCTTTTCCTTGGAAACTAAGGATCAAAGAAGGGGAGGGAGATTTTGTTTAGCATTAGTTTTGGCCATATTGCATATTTCCATTATCATTATTTTTATTGTGTAGTTTATGCGTAGATCAGTTGAAGAGGAATGCCGTCAGGGAAGACTTTTAAAGGGAAAGTCTGGCAAATTCTCATTCTCGTATTAGGTTATCTCTGAACACATTACACGATCACCTCGCCCTGATATCGCTGGGTTCGAACCTGTGAACATCGGTCCAGGCTTCTCATTTTGTGACCAGTATGCTAAGCATTGCACTAAGTGTACTCTTAACTATCGAAGACTTATAGTTCTCAGGACATTATTTTTTATACACGCCCTCTCAGCAGAACTAACGGCACACTCTATACTTTGGAGAAATCGAGAACTAGTACAGCCTCTGAAAATTAAAATTTTTAATTTCTATTTAGGTTATCAAGTATCAGATGGAAAAGGCCCCCCTTTTGACTCAAGCATGTATTCGAGAGACAAATACCATGACACAATAAATGGGGAAGCTCTTAGAAGTCCTTTAAATGAAGGAGAAGAGACATTTCATGAAGAGATTCTAATGAAAGAAATAATGGTAAGCATTAATTGAAATTTCAATTTCAATCATGAAATTAGCTCATTTTTTCCTACAATATTTCTATGTTTCTATTTTTTCAGAAACAAGAGTCAGAACCGGGAAAAAGTTCCAAAATAGGTCCAAAATTACAAGGAAGTGAGTGATTTTTGAATTTTTTAACAATCTGTTTATAGATTTTTTTTTTTTTTTTGTGCGAGAAATCGGAATTGCTCCTTTTTTGTATTAAATTGTTACAATTTCTATAAAAAAATTTTCATTTTTTACCAATTTACGTAAAAAAAAAACACTAAAAAAGGAAAAATAATTAAAAGCAATTATCATTTTTTTTTAATATTCTGACTTATAATTGGCATTAAGGCGCAAAAAAAGAAAATAATATTTTAAACAGCAGAAATTCAAACATTAATATTAATTAAATGCAAGAAATCTGATACTAAACAATAATTCTATAAATCGTGTAGCAGAATAGATAACTGAGTTTTAACATGTTCATCACCATTTAAATATATATATATATATATATCCAAATATATTTTTAGTTATTTGAATGCGTTAAACTTAAAGTACAAAATTTTTAAACAAATAATTTGTTTCTTTACACAACCAAGAACATAAGAATGCTACAGTTGTGTATTTTACACGATTGCCCACTGAAAAAAGTGTGAACAGCCATTCATTTAAAGTATATTAACTAAAATATTGTTTTAAAAAATGTAGTCGCATTCCGCCCCAAAAATAACTTCGCTTTTCCATATAGTATTTAAAATGTAGCCACTATGGATTTATGCTGCATTAATGATACCAAAACTTCATGAAATAAGTTAACCTGTTAGAGATAACCTGTTCAAATAATACTAATTTTAATATCCAACTTTTTGCTAATATAGCACTTTCTCGCTATATCGCGTTTTATGGGACAAAAGAAAAACGCTCGATATATCGAAATTCACGATATAACCTAGGGCATTAATAAAATTAAAAATGATGATAATCTGCGAGTAAATGTGTTATTACCCCCCCCCCCCCCCCCCGAAAAAAAAAAAAAAAAAAAAAAAAAAAAAAAACGTTGATTTATACAATTTTATCATGAAATTAACAGCATAGAACAGCATAGAATTAACAGCATCAAATTAACAGCACATTTACCTATTCTTATCATGTATACAATTGCTTAAAATTAATATATGGTTAATGCTTGACTTTGCACCTGTGCGGAGATATGAAAAGAAAAACATTTATCCGAATGAGCCATATATCGAATGGATACTGTATTATATTTACTTTTTCCTGCACTTATTAATTTTTAGAATTTTTGTAAATGTAGCAATCTATCTGGTATGTACATTCTTATTGACATATTCATCCATATTTCTAAAATACGGAACGAATCCCTGTAATTGAATGGGGTAAATTTATATTCGAATCAAAGTGAAAGGCTTAGATTTAAAGGCTTAGTTAAAATGTTTTACAATAGATGGCACTGCACTAAGTAAAATCGAACAATTTTGCTAAAAACTAATGTTGATTTGTTTCCAGGGTAAACTTAACAACCATTTTATAACACAACTTCCGATACACCACAAAGAATGACAACGTACTATTCGTCACGAAATGTTTAATTCATCCATATATGCTGCATACTTAAATTAAAGATGTTCTTATCACTTACAAAACGTCAGTCCTTGTGATGACGTATGAATTCAGCATTTGCTGTTGTAAATATGTTGTAATATTTTACCTGAATGGTACTAATAATTGTTTATCTCATATTTAAAGCAGTGCCCTGCAATCAAGTGCAGAGCCATCTATTGGCCTTAATATTATTTTTTTTATGTGCTAAAAGTAATTCGTTTTCGTTAAAATAAATTTTCCGCAAACCACATTCAGTTATACAGATTCCTTCCCTTTTTATGAATATTTGAATTGTGAATGAATTTGTTGAATTCCCAGTAAATAATAACAGTATAAAAAATATTGCTTTTTTTTTATATTTTTTTTAGGAAATCAAAATCAAAGGTGGTCGTCAGCGGCAGAAAATAGCTGCCCGGATATTTTAAAGAATGGCCACAACTATGTCAAAGTAAGTTAACTTATATATAATTCTATTATTACTGTATATTGCAATATTAAAAACTACAGACAGTAAAAAAATGCATGAAATAGGCATTGCAAAATATTAAATGGTTGTGAATGTATGTACGTAATGCATTCCTACCAATTTTGGTACGACGCGACGCGGCGGAAAAAGTTATTGCACAATTTCTTCGAAAAAGATGAAGGAGAACCTACACTGATTTGCATTTCTACACTGATTTGCCCTTCTCAAAATTTATTCCTGATTTCGAAATTAATTAATATACAAAAATTTCTTTTTGCTAGTTAATAATTAGTAGTTTCAAAATTTTACAGAATTATACATGATACCCGTCATTAATGAATTAAAAGCCAATTAATCCAAGGCGGGGAGTAGATATTTCATATCAAAGTGATATATTTATGAAACATTTAAAAAATTATCTCTAGTTAGCATAGTTTTTTAGGTAGCTTTCAATACAAAAAAAGTATAAAGCTACCTATTGCAGCCGTTCGGAGGAAAGCAGTTCCGGAAAATTTCGATATATTTTCACCGATCATGACCCCCAGACCCCAAAACCACCCTCCGTTCAAATGTTGATTTATATATATAGATATATCCATATATATATATATATATATATATATATATATAAATATATTCGTATTTATAAATCAATTTTAATGAAACTAATTGTGTGTATTAAGCTCACCAATGTCTCGACCGAGTTCGTTGGCCAGCTTGGTCCGCCATTTTGTTTCAAGATGGCGGCCACTTAAAAATTTAAAACTAAAATAAATATACAAAAAAGTTAAAAATTCAAATTTCTTTTTTAATTAAGTATTAGGCCTTGTTACAAGGATTCCAGAACATTTTTTGGTTTACCTCTATCTTAAAAAATGGCTGAGATAGAGCAGTTTGAAATTCTAGGGTGGCTGACATTTTGAAACAAGACAGCACATTACAAAAATTTTCATTGTTGTAATAATTTTCCCAATCATACGCATAAATATAAATGCTGGACAATTACACCATGAAATATATCAACATTAAAGAAGTGAATATAAAACATCACATATTTTTACTGGATGGTGTATACAAATTTAAAATTTTATACATACATTAATATTAGCATGTTTAACTATATAGTTTTACGCATAAAACTATATATTCATATCCGTTAGCGCCAAATTCTCGCCGAACTTGGCGACATTTGGCGAAATATCGCCAAATTTGGCGACCAAAATAAGTCTTCATAAATTAAGCCAATTTGGCTATTGCTCAATAATTTGGCGAATTTCTTATTCAAATTCAGTATTAACGAATCTTTTGTAAACGTTTTCTTTGCATTTTAACTTGGTGTTTTCGTGTAACATTAGCTAAAATTTTAAAACGAAGATATAGGAAAACTACCTTTTCCTCCCGGTACAGGCCGGAAGGACTTTTTTCCTTGTCACACGTGAAAATATGCTTTTAAATATGAAACAGTTAATTTTAAAAAAAGCTTTTTCTTATAATACACGGAATCTTCCATATTTAATCATATTTTTAACAGCAATAAAAATGATGTTGATATTTTCTTTATCCTATTATCAATATAAAATGTAACAATGAACCATTTTCACAAAGTACTTAAATGATATTAGAAGAATACGCCTTTACTTAATTGTAGAAAAGTCCATTATCCTATACCTTAATTATTGTGTATCAATAGTTCGTATTGAATCGCATATCAACACACAGAGCAATTATAAAGTAGCTTTTTCTATTTGGATATTAAAATTAATTGTTGTTGTAAGTAATGAACGGAAAGATATCACATTTTGTATTTCACTTTTGGTGATATGGGGAGACGAATTCTATGAAAATACATAACTTGAACTAAAACGCGAGTACTGAAATGTTTCTTTATGTTAGTATAGCTAGACTGGATGCATACTGAAAACAGTTCGTCAATCATTTGAACGAATTACTAAGATGGATGTTTATACTGTATTTTCAACAGAAACTAGTGGTACTACTGTCACCGTTCACACAAACAATTGCATTATCCATTGTGTTATTGATCAATATTCTAACTGTTCTAGTCACTAACTGTGCCAAAAATTTTCCTATACGCAAAAATTCCCTCCTTTAGACCAATTTTGTGTGGAATTCAAGCCACTATGTGTTGAAGAGTCTTATAAAAGGTATAAAAGGTGGTATAATTCCGTTTTAACCACAGATGCCGTCTAACAATGACAATATTTTCTGACCATCCTATATTTTCAAATTAGTTTTAATTTATAAATAAACACCTATATATATATATATATATATTTAAATTGTGTAAAACTTTTCTAGGACGGTCTGAACCCTGACAATTCATCTATCGACGTGTCTGTGACAGACATCAGACGAGGTTCGTTGCTCAATGACGATGTTCCTGCAGATCCAACATTATTCATTCCACCTCCTCCCTTGAGTGCAGAAGATCCTCTGCTCAAGCCAGGGGGAACCACTATGGCCTTAGGTGTTTCCGCAGTGGATCTCACATCCGGAAAGACAAAAACTATTGTTCTACATCCACCTCACCCTCATCACGAAGGGACAGCGAACACTCCATCGTTGGTGGCTCTAGATGGACACTTTTTATAACTCTGTTTGAAAAAAAAAAAACAGTGTGTTCCTGTTACTTCTGATTCTTCATTTATAAGAGAATCACTTCGTGTTGCTCATGCGATATTGCATTTTCATAAGTGCTGTGACCAAAAAATGTACTCTCTGTTCATAAATGTTTCGATGTTGCACTGTACATTGAGTTCATTTACTTGGATTAAACTGAAGCTTAAAAAAAAAACAGACGCGAAATTGGAACTGACTAGTGGTAAACTGTCTGAAATAAATATGAAAAGAAGAAGGAAAGCTGAAAGATGTATGCAGTAGCTATTCGTTCTATCGCGCAAGCCAAAAAAAAAAAAAAAAAAAAAAAAACCGCGATATAACCGCATAAAAAAATATGATACTTTTTAAGTAAATATTTTATTATATCGATATATTTGTCTCTAAAACGACAGATTTTACGCATACTATAATTTTCTTAGTAAAATTGAGAATAAAAAGCTCTCAATAAATAAACACTGCGTAAAAAATAATGAAGTATAAAAACAAATACTTAAAAGGTTCGGTTAAGTTTGAATTTATTGCTATTCCAAATAATAAAAGAACGATATTTTTGAATGATCGATATAACGGAAGACTACTGTATAACATTTAATAGTTAAAGATATTTTAAACATTCTGGAAATGTAACTTTTAAAAAAAAAATATTAAAATTGATTAGCTAACAAAACAAACTAATATGGAGACTGGACAAGCATTTATTAATATGCATTTTTAGGAAAATATTCATAAATTAAAAATGCTGTTTTTACTTTTTATAGAATATCTAATATCTTTTTTATACAGTATGTGTCCCAAGTTTTTATTTAACCATTTAAATTGTCTGTATATTGTTTCAATAACACTTTTGTGTTTAATTAAATTTGTGTTGAATTTTGCAATATTTTTACCATTTCATTATTATAAAAACGTTTTGGTAAAAATAATATATAACTTTATTAGTATGAAGATTATTGGTTCTGTTTTGGTTTCATGAAAATTGTGAAATAATAAATGCACATCTATAGCTATATACACATATTTTCAGCTTTAAAGCGTATCTAAATTACAATAAAAGCAGAGCATTTTCGTTATCCTCATATAATAAAAACAGAAGGAAATGATTTGGTTTTAAAAAATTACATTTATTCATATTTTTATCTACTTCTAGATACTCAATGCAAGTATATCACGCATATATTTAATTGAATTTGTATTGGAGTGTAATTCAGATAATATATTTACCAGTATATTATAATAAAAATTACGCAAAATTTGGGTAAAAAGAGCCTTTTATTGATATCCTGACAAGAGGCTCAGTTTTGAGCTAATATTTAAGATTAAAAGATTACATGCATATCTTTACATTTAGATATATCTTCATCTTCAAAACATATCAAATTAAAAATACAAGCAGATCATTATCGTCATACTTGAAATTTGAATCAGAAAACAAAGTATGTGAATTTAAATGTACACATAATTTTGTAAAAACAATCTAATTTTACAGATATGGTATTCTGTTTTGCTATAATACATAAAATAGTGTAGAACGGTGGATGCATATGCATATCTATATACACATATCTTTAACTTCAAAACATATCAAAATTAAAATACAAGGAGATCATTTTCGTTATCCTTGTAATATGAGAAAAAAATAAAAGGGAATTCATTTCATTAAAAACTGCGCAAAGTTCTGGATAAATATAATTTTATTGATATGCAGATACATGATTCAGTTTTTTCTACACTGAAAAATAAAACGAAGTACTCAAAAATGAGTAAGTCCATGTACTCATTTCGAAATGAGTATTTTTGGATAAAAAATGAACAAGTGCATTCTCAAAAATGAGTAAGACCATGTACTCACATCGAAATGAGTATTTTTGGATCAAAAAGGCACATGTGCATTCTCAAAAATGAGTAAGTTCATGTACTCATATCGAAATGAGTATTTTTGGATCAAAAATGAACATATGTATTCTCAAAAATGAGTAAGTTCATGTACTCATTTCGAAATGAGTATTTTTGGATCAATAATGAACATATGATCAAACATAACACACTTGTATATTTCAGAATGTGTAATGATGAAATTTCGGAGCCTAAAAAGCTATTATTTGAAGAAAAAACGAAGAATAAGAGAAATGAAAAGTGGATCTGGTTGTTCGGGATTTTCATCAAAGTGGATCCACTACAACACAGTTACTCTTCTTTTTTTTCTTCAAATTTTACACATCTACTTTTTTTTTCTTGATAGTACTTCAAAATTATGATTTTTTTTCCCACTAATTTTTTTAAAATTTATTTTAACTTTTTTAACGTGAGGCAATATTGTGTTATTTAAACGTTTCGTATCATAATATCTTTGCAAATAATAGCTATGCAAATTGGTATTAAACTAAGCTGATTTGGCTTACAAATATATGAATTACGCTAAAATTTATTATTTTATAAATTATATCTTTACAAAGTTTATAATTTTTTCCTAGTTTTATTAGTTAATATTTTTTCTTTACTTTTATAAAAATAAAGTTTTTAACTTTATAACGTTTTTAATTTATTTCTTTAGCTTATGTTTTTATAAATTAAACTAATTTAATTTAAATAAAATTAATAAGTCTAGATTTAAACCTACCTATCCCAAGGTCATTAATTTCAAATTTGTCTCTAAAAATCATTTTTTTAACTATTTAGTTTAACCGAATCGTACGCAAAAGCTCCCAACATAGCTGAAATATAATAATTTAATTTATTATAAAAAATTTTATTTACATATTTTTTTTAAAATAAGACATTAAACAAAATATTTTACTAGCATGTAATGAACACGTCTGATTAAGATAATTGTTGTTTTTATTAGAATTGATAAATAGGTAATCAGGCAAATAATTTAAAAAAGTATATGTTCGAATAAAGAAATTGTTGGCACTGTCTCAAAAAGAAGCAATCAGTATTGTTAATGCAATGCTTTACGCATATAATACATAATAAATTGAAATTTATCTGTTATAAGGCACCAAATCATACAGCAAAATATTGAAAATTATGAAAAGAAAATATTAAAAACATTGGAACTGAAAAAATCCATCTAGAGATGAAACCTCAAGTTTTTGCAAGTTTTGCAAAATAACTAGCAACATTTGAGAAGGAGCCGTGACCACTCATGGCTCGTTGGCCTGAGTCGTCAGGTTAGTACACAGGACATCACGGTTTCTATTCCTCTCATGAGTAAGGGTTGGTTAATTACTATAAACTCACGCAGGAATGAAAAAAATGAGCAGACATGTATGTATCCCTTATAAGGTTGTCCTCGCGAAGTAACCTTTTTTTTTATACTATAAATTTTATTTTAACGACATAAATATTTTTTAATTTGAATACATCCATGGGATCAAAAATGAGTACATGGCAGTTCATATTTGAATACATCCATGGGATTCAAAAATGGGTACATGTGTTTCTCAATTTTGAGTACATTTGGATAAGAGCTATTTTGAGTATGTGACGTATTCAAAATTGAGTACTTTTTACTCAATTTTCAATATACATGCATATATCCATATCCATATATCTTCAGCTTAAAAACATATAAAATTTATGATAAAAGCAGAGCATTATAGTTATTCTTGAAATACAATTCCTTAGCTAACGAATGCCGCCATACTAGCGACAATAATTTTTTTTTGCCCAAATGAGTTGTTTTCGGTTATTTTTTAGCATCACTTTTTCTCACAAACTTTTTCTTTTAATTGTTCGTTGAAATGTTCTGTCCAAAAATACTGGTATCCAAATTCAAGGATTTTGCACGTCTAGAATGTGCAAAATCTTTGAATTTGGACACCAATATTTTTACTCTCAATATTTCGGCTAATCTAATCTCAAGATTTCAGCAATGAAATTAATGCAAAAATGTTTGTCAGGAATGTTTGCCAGAACAATAATTGCAAACAATACATTTGGACAATAAAAACCGTTTGTGGCGCATATTGCGGCATTCGTTCGTTAAAGGTTAATAAGAAAAATAGAAGGACATGATTTGTATTAAAATTGTAAAATTACAGTAAAAACATTCTAAAAGACTCTGTACTGCTTTAATAAAAAGCGTAAAGCACTAGTCAAAATGTATAATGTTTATTTATCTATATTCATATACACATATATTTAGTTTTAACGTATTTAAAAATTGCACTACAATTTTTCTTTAAATTTTCACAAGAGAAGTAGAAGTGAACGATTCTGATTAAAAAATTTTCGTATTTATGCATTTATCTAATTCTAGACTTTAGATGCAGGCATATTAAAAAATGTAACATATCATTTGTATATTAATTTTATAATACACTATTCTACATGATATTATTGTTTTTATGACTTTTCAGTGAATATACAAAACAGCAACCGAAGCAGTGCATTAAGAACAATTAAAATTAATCAATAATTATAAAAAATAAGTCTTAACACATCAATGGAATATAGTCATGATTATAAGTACAGCTTTTAAAGGTAATGGAATAAGCACATTAAAAAATTATATATAAGGAAAAGCTTGTCTAAAAATTTCCAATAAATTTATATGTATAAATATGAAAAAGTATTTGCTTGCTTAGGTTAACTTTTTGACTTCAAAGAATAATTATTTTAAATATTTCACTGACAAATTAAAAAATAGACTATTTTTTAGATTTCCATTCTTGTAAATTGTTATTTCAAAAATTTTATAAGTAAATGTTAGAATATATGGTTAACAATTTTATACATGCTTCTGCGTACAAAATAAATTTGTATTTTTCAAGAAATAATCAACAATTCTCCTTCATTTTTATTTTGTAAAATGTAAAGTAAAATTACATGTGTCATGTATATTACTTTTAAAAAATAAAGTCATAAGATACTAGGAAAAAATTAAGAACAGTAAGTTCAGCTTTGTTATCGTAAGAAAAATCTAATAGGGGTTCGTATAAAAATATTTTTATTTATTAAGATTAATTTTTCCTGACTTTTTTACTCGTTAATAGAAAAATGTGCAATGAAAGAAAGTATGATATTATCGAATGAATAACGGTGAAAATTATTGGCTACAAGATCAACATTAAAATTCATACATTAAGCAAACATATTAGTAAAACATTTTTATAAAAATTTCACAGGCGGCGAAGAAATGCACCTTATTGAAAAAATTAATTTAATTTTCTTTCCTATAAACTAGCTACTTTGAAATAAATTATATTTCAACATTAGGCCGTTATTAAAGTCACTTAATAAAAACTCGTGGTCTAGAAACATCTTAATACATATGTAAACGAAATGGGATTAGTAATACTAACTTTTAATAGAAAAACAAAGCATGTCTTCGGAAGAATGAAGTGCATTGTTAGATATCATATCGTATTTATGTACAAATGGTGATAATAGTAATTCTATGTTTTGGTTAAAAAAAAATTTATAAATTCAAGAGTGAATTTCATTTCAATACAAGTAATTATAATTTGAATACATTTTGTTTCAAAATAATAGTACAATTTAGTTGTATAAAAATCGTGGAAAAATTAGATAAATATTATGTACCTGTGCAAAATCTGTATTTTAAAAGAAAAAATTCTACGCTCATTTTCATAATTGGACGCTAATGTAATCTTACGTATTTAAAAATGTTACAAGTAGCCTCTATTTAAAAAATATACGGAAAATGAAAAATATAAAAATTAACAAAATTTAAATGAACAGATGCACAATTAACGTTTATTGAAAATTCTACATATATGAAATTGTATTCTTTCGATTTATAATACTTATATTATCTGTAAAATAATATAATATATAGAGCAAAAAATATGTAGGAGAAAAGAGGGCTCATGTTAACAGTGTCCATTTTATCTAATTAACGTCATATGAAAGTCTTAAAAATGGAAAAAAAAATGTCAATAGTTCACATGATTAATATAAAATACTGACAGTTTTTTAAATATTTTTGTCTGTTGTCACGTAGATAAAATGGACGTTGTTCAGATTTGTGCTTTTTTACCCTATGTAACAGTGGACGCGAACTTGTTGATGAAAAAATGACAAAGTTAGAAATAAAATATAGAACTAAATGAAGAAATTCAAATACAAATCATCTTCATATTTGTAACGTACGATTCATGACTACTGACATGATTGAAATGATAGTCAAAATAAACTATTCACATCTGATTTCATATCAAGTATTATTAATAACAATTAAGAGTTTCAGAGAAAAATGCTTATCTCTTTGTATCTACAAAATATCTGTATTACAATTTACGTTATAAACTAACATTACTTATAATAAAAAAAGTTCAATACTATAAATGAAATATGTTTCTTCGCATATAATGTTATTAGTTTTTGTATTGTTGTTTCTTAGATAAATATTGTACTATTGCTTGTTTTTGTGTTTAACACATTTTATGCCGGTATTTAATATGAACTGGGCACGGTGCTTCGTCCATTGCGATATATTAAACTTTTGGAATTGATATTTACAATATTACAAATGAATGCATATCTTAGTAAAGACGAATGGGATACAGATGTAAAAAACCAGCAGGAGGTGGAACACAGATGTTACAAAAACGTAATAATATACAGTTTTTCATTTCTTTTGCAATCACAGAAACAAATTATGAAAAATACGTATTCTTATTGTATAAGAGCAGGCTTGTCACAGCCGAGTATTTTTTTTAAAATGTTGCCTACTACAATTTTTAATCAATAATCTTTGTTGTAAATTTTCCCTGGAAAACTAGCATGAATAATATTGTTTGGAAATAGTGGTAAACAAAATTGTAAAATGTTGTCGCCTGTGGCAACTCTGATATATGGGATCTAAACATTGTAAAACTTGTTTGAAATGTCTTCTTTGTTTCTCACAATAATTTACTGCGTATTTTCGTACAATTGCGATACAAATTCTCTAAATTTACAGGTATTTGAAAATAGTAAATAATGTACTTGATCGTGCTCTAATCAGGCACCAGCGCAACTGGGACTATGTTTTCAGAACATTCTTCAACAGTCTGAATCGGCGACAAAATAAATAAATAAATAAATAAAATAAAATAAATAAAATTCTGTAATGAAAGCGTGTTTTTTTGTGCGCAGTATGATGATCACGTTCTTGTAGAGTACCTGACCGAATCGTTATTAACCCTACTCTGGTACGTAAATTGAGGTTCCTATGTTAAAAGATTTAAAAAAAAAAGTTTTAAAATCAGTTTCAGACTGAAACTAATTTTGAATGACATTTCTTACCTATCCATATGTCATAAATTGTTCTTATAGGAGCCTAGAATAGCATTTTAAATATGTCAATTCAAAGATTTTTGATTCTTTAAAAAATTTGTGAGCAAGAATGTTAAATTCTCAACTTTCACGGTATTCATATATCGCAATGGCACTCACTAAGATTTCATTAAGAGTCCAAATCTGCTAAAAAGTACAGTTCTAGGGCCACCCTTACAGTTTAGAAGTCATGTCGATTTCCATATATTATAATCTGATACTAATATAGTTTAAGTATTAATACGTGATTATTAATTTTAATTTAAATCTGTCAGTTTTATCTATAATTTTATCAACGTTTGTCGGTTTCAGTTTTTGTAAGTAGGTTTTTGCACATTCTTCGACAGAAGAGCGATTGTAGACGATTGTAGACGATTCTTTTGCGAATTGCCTACAATTCACAGAAGATTTTTAAGATTTCCCAGGTATCGCCAGTCAAGTGATCATATTTTGAATATTTTCATTCGAATAAATGCTTTATCATCACATGAATATGTTGAAATAGAATACCTTTAAATATATTTAGACAAAATAAGTTAAATTCAGAATATATTATGGAGCTAAGTACAAAAAGACGGCGCAATACAAACTCCAAACGTCTGTGTTCACTTGCGGGGACACACAAAATCAACTGGACTGCCGTTTGTGGCTCGCGAGCAGCCACTAGGACTATCCACGATGAGCGCACCTATATGAAGTGCTCATGATGCGGTGTATTCTCGTTAATATCAACTAAATTTCGAGTTGCAAAATAAGTGAGATACTGGCGTAACGTATAGGCTAAACGTAGTTGCTGGCATACAATGTGTTAAAAGTGCTATTTTATTTATATGTTTCACAGTGTTTCTACACAAAGATGAAATTGCACAGTTTTTCATTTATCAAAGTGTATGATATTTCATACAATTTACATACAATAATTTTTTTAACAGAGCAAAAACTCTAAATTGATGTACTCAAAATTATCAGTGTTAAAACTTCAAATATCATACATATCTAAAGTAAGTTAAATTAGGGACATATCACTGTAAAAAAGACAGTACAAGGAGAAGACAGGGAAAGTTACAGACGAACAAAGGCAAAGTTGTGAAATGGAGATGAATTTCTTCCTCTTGTGTAGGTTCTCAAAATTATACTTGTTTTTAATTTATGGATAGAAACTGTTTGTTCAAATCAGTGCCTTCTTTATCGAATACGTCTTATCGATAAAAATATCGGTATCTATGAGCTACAGAAGAAGGTATGGACAATACTCGTCATTTCTAAAGCAGACATTTGTACGTTATAAGTGGACATTTCATTCTTTCTGTGTATTATATATACATATATGAATTTTACTTTCTTGAAAGGATTGTGCATGACAATAAATTTGGTTTAAAAAAATGAGTTCTTTCAATTTCTAATGTTTGTCATTCCCTGTGTTTTTAAAAGTGATCAATTAAACCATTAGTTTTAGAGCAGTGGTTCCAAGCCTTTATTTGACAACTAAGCATTTCTAAAGTCATGCCCCCCCCCACACCTCCAATAGCAAGTAACATATAATTGTTATTATTTTAAAAGAGAACTCTAATCCACATGGAAGAAGCTTAAAAGAGCATTAACTATGACATGTGAAGCAGCCTCAATCATTTCACATGTTTTTAACACTTTCCAACAAATGTAAATGTGTTTATGAATTCAACTTCTACACTCTGTACTGATGCCCATGCTCTAACTCGCATAAATATACTCAGAATGGCATGTTATTTTTATACGTTAATGAGGTTTACTATAGAATGTTCTCTGTTCAAAATTAAGTGTGTAGCATTTATATTTCGTTTACAGGGACACACAAAATAATCCCGTTACGTTATGTTCTATGACGAAAAATCGTTTGCGGTGCATTTTGTTTAGATATCTCATTTCATTCTATGAAAAAATAAAATTTCTTGGTAACACATTGTTACGGTTGGAAAGTGTTTCACAATCTATACCTGATTCATGATGATTCGTTATTACATGTCTATGAAACAGGGAAAAATTTTGCCAGAAGTTTGTTTTTGATATGAATCTATAAACGCCACGAGGCTACACATTTTCATCTTTACATTAAGAAAAGTTTTTTTATGTTTCTTGGAATATTTACCTCAGTGTGAAACAAAATTTGTTTATATTGTCTGGAAATTTATGTTAACAAAATTTCTCGAAAAGATACTCTCATTTCTAATAGCATTCATACATTTTATAATTTATTTTTGTCCATGTTCAGAAAAAGGTGGAATATTTTTGAATATAAGAATAACTCAATGAACACTTTGATTTTTGAACTTTGATCAACACAACGCATAAGAAGCAGTCTCAATTATATTAATTTTAAAATAGCCATTTTTCGTTTCCATCATAAATTTCTTCTTCGACGTTAGACCATTCCCCCATTTTCGTTATTTAATCGCAATGTATGCTTCCGATATTAAATTTAAATGCTTATATGTCATAATGCATATGTATATATGTAGTAAAAATTCTAAGCAGTGTCATCTTAAATAAATACAGGTAAGTAAATAAAGTTCCCTTACCATAATTGAGGGGCCCTCTGCAATAACAAGGCCCGTGGAGTTACCCTGATTCCTGAAAAACCATGTAAAAAGTCTTGTTGACGTTCCTTGCACTTCCTTAGGCTCTATTTTGTATTCGAACCTTCTGTCATAGCTTAAAAAAACTTTTTCAACTATCACGTGTCTCAGTTTCTTAATTCTGATAACAGGGCTGAGAACAGTATTAGGACTTTTTTAAGCAACAAATGCTTTCATATTTTGTAAACTCTTGTGTTCACTACATAAAAGTTTTAAAAAAAAGTCATTATGTGTTCCAAATGTTCTTTGTCTTTCATCCAAATTCATAGGATATACAATAATAAGGTAAGGATTTAATTTTCAGATTTATATATTTTATTATTCAGCATATAAGGAAATATAAATTTTATGATCACAAGCAAAGATAAGATGCTAAAAAACTCTTCTTACTAGGAAAAAAGCAAAGAAGCTATATTCTAAATTAAAATGTTGAAAGTAAATTTAAAAGCTTTGTAGCTGAAAACTCCATTTCTCACTTGCCTTCTTATTGCAGAGGTTCCCCTCAATTTTTCAGCCAGTCCAGAGATCGTAAAAGGTATCCAATAAAGAGAGTACATGAATAAATCCGTGGTGAGGTGATAATCCTTTTTTACGAACGCACACTTGTATCTACTTTAATGCATAAGGAATAATTTTATCTTTAATTACGTATTAAAGAATGGACGCAATGCATTTTCACTTAATTATTTAATTTTAACTTTACAAATTATATGATACATTTAAGTTTACTTAAAGTTAAAGAGGTTATGACTTACGGTTTTTTAACATTATAGGAGTGTACATTTTTCGCTCCTCTCCGAGTGAAAATATAATTAGATATAAGTAATATTAAAGAGTCTTTTAGTTGATAAAAAGTTCTTTACGTCATCAGGAAAAAACATGATTGCAAGTCTTGCATCTCAGAGAGGAAAACGTATTTTCCGTTCAGAGTTGAATTATGAGTTCAAGGTACTTTCTCTTTTTCTAATGCTTCGCTTGTAAAAGATCAATATGATGAGATTACATAGGATTTTCCAAACAATATAATTTGCATGAGGATCGCAGCAGAGCCATAATAAATGTACTGTTAAATAATTTATTTCTGTGATTCTCGTTTCAGGATTTATTAATTTTCTATGATTGATAGTATTTAGTTAAGAAATTTTAAATAATTTTGAAGTTAAATGTTTCGAGACAGTCAATTTTAGATAAAATTTTTAGTACCGTAATTTCCGGCATATAATCCGCAGCTCAAAGAGTCGTTTTTCGACCCAGAAATTTTATTCAATAATTGTAGTTAAATATTTACAGCGATCTTTTAAGTTACATTTTATAAAATAATATTTCTGGGTCGAAAAACGACTCTTTGAGCTGCGGATTATATGCCGGAAATTACGGTAGTTTATTTAATAAAAGTTTCTTATTGTGAGACATTGCAGAGTGAATATAAATACAAGACTTCTTCTCTAAACAACCGAGCAATTTGTGTAAGATTCTAAAATACGATAATAACCAGAAACGTTCAAATAATATGCAAATATAACTACTTGATAACTCTCCCGTTTAAATAAACATATCAAGCCAGAGATGTTATTTAATAAATGGAACCAAGTGGTTTTTAAATGACTACCACATAAAAACGAAACACTTCAGATTAAATAAATGTTCTTGTTCAAAATATGCATTTTTGATTTAACAAAGTCTAGAAGTTTGGGAAATATGTATATTGAAATAGAATACTTTAAATCAACAACGAAAATCTTGCATAAAGCAGAGATAATGAAGCACTTTCTAACACTAACAGAATATTATTAAGGAATTTCATTTTTCATACAATGAAATGGGATATCTATATAAGCATTTTAAATAAAATGCACTGCAAACGATTTTAGTTCATAGAGCATAATGTAACATAATTATTCTAAGTGTCCTTGTAAACGAAATATAATTGCTATACACTTCATTTTTTATAGCGAACATTTTATACAGGACCTCTATTAACATATAAAATTTACAGTAGCCACTCAGAGTACATTCCAGTATTGCTAGCTCACTACTTTAAAAAAAAATCACAATGCCTTATTGTACCACTTTTTTGAATTAGCATAATTCACCTTATTTTCCGCTTATTTAATATGTCATAAAATAAGGTGAATATTACTATTTCAAAAGCGTGGTAACAATAAAAAAACCTGAATAATAATAATAACAACAATTAAAGAAACAAAAACGTAGCAGACTGGCAGACAGTCAGACAAACCGAATTCATAAACACTTCTCAACTATGTTGGAAAATGTATGTAAGAGAGCGAGATTTTGAAGACATTTTATCGAGATGCCTGTGACTACGTCACACATCCCCGAAGCATAGCAGTTGAGAGGTATTACAATGGAAAAAAAATCCCTCAACTAGTAGCAAAAAAAAAAAGGGGGGGGGGATATTTAAGTAAATAATCAAGAAAACCTTGGAGAATGATATGATAGAAATACATAATTGCCAACCTATCGATTTTTTTCATACCAATATTTTTATATAAAAATATTTATTTTATTTAATCGTACAATTTCTGCAATTTAATAAAGCGAAAATTTTTGTAAGATTTTACTGGTATTCAAAAATCGGAAGGTTGGCGCACAAAAAATTAGTTTAATGGTTAAGTATAATATTACGATAGAAAATATGGAAGTAATGCAGAAGATATATTTTAAAATTTAGTAAAATTTTAAATTTCTAGCGATTTTTTTTTGTATTGCAAAAACCTAAATACACTAGCAGATAGAATAGAAGGGGGTAAAAAAGACAGAAAAGGATAAATGATTGCGTTGTGCCTGCAAACTGTGTCTGCATGCGACTTGCTGTGTCCTAAATCAGACAGTGTCCCGATCTGGGTAACTCTGGCCCAAAACTCAGGCCTTGAAAAAGACCACCGCAGAATTGAGAGTTGTCACCGCAACGATGACTGGAATAACTCTGGACTGACTAGAAAACGTCCAGAAAAGTGCTAAAAGACAAATATATTAGAAAAGTGTTTACGCATACTTTTTCCCATTTTAGTTGTGTTTTTGACTTTTGAATGACCATATATTAAAATTGATAAACATGGCTTTTTAATTTTCTATTTTAAATTTGCATGTATTACTTTTAGTTTTAGATCAACAAAAAAGAGGTTTTATTTTTTCAAAAGGACAGACTAAAAAGTTGGAATACTATGATTGAGACTATTCTTGAATCCCCCCCCCATAGAAAATCAAATTGTCCTCTAGTGGGATGTATGCTCCAAGTTGAGAACCATTATTTTAGAGCTGAAGTTCCAAATGAAAGTATGTTTCAAATATTTTTCTCCGTCATATTAAAAGGCACTTGCGTCAAGATAGTTATTTTGTAAAATATAGGAAATTTAAATTTTTTGGTTATGTTATATTTAGAAAACCTTTCTCCCTACTCTAAGTAAAACGAAACTAATGCCATTTTTAGTGTCTAAAATTATAAAGTTCAAAATGTCGTAACTAAGTATTAGACGTAAATGAATAGGATAAATTTCAGATTTTTTTTTTTTTTTTTTTGACACAGCGCAGTTATAAGGAAATGTCAGTTATAAGGAAAAGGGGCCATATCAGAAATTAAATTTCGTATTTTAATATGTATACAGTCCGGAGTATACAAATGCCGAAACTAATTGGTTTGTATACTTTATGTGATTGGAAGTATGCCTCTATTATCATCAGTTTAACTCGTTTGTGTCATTAGCGCAAATGCGAGTTCATTTCAGGAATTCTTTTTTTTTTTTTTTTGAAAATTCAAATTTATACCGGAAGTTCCGAAAGAAAAAACTTAACTTATGTTATCACGAAACGTCTGCCATTACATTTAGCAAAGCTTACTATTCAGAATTTCTGAATAAAAATAAAATTCCTGAAATGCACGCATATGTGCGCTAATGACAGTATTGCCATTTCGCTACTTTTTTTAAAATTCAGATTGCTTGTTTGCAAATCCTCTTTTAATATAATATACTTCTTCTTTTACAATAATTTAATCTGTTATTAAACAAGGCGAATTTTGCTACTTAAAAAAAGAGTTGGCAATCAAGGACTCTGATTTTTTTTAAAGGCGACGCAGGCTAATAATCCAAATGGATTAAGAGATAATCGGCGCCATGATCAATCGTTATAATTGTAGCACACAAAAAGTTTTATTTAAGAGACAACAGAGTCACGTCCTTGTACCATTTGGTTATAATTTATTACTTTCTGCTATCTATAATATAAAAAAGTATTGCAATCGAAATTTTTGTCGACTTCCGGTATTCGACGGATGTAAACATTTTAGGGGTCAGAGATACCGAAAAACATATTTATGCAAAATATCTGTCTCTTCGTCTGTGTGTCTGTCCTCATTTTATCATCGAAAAGTGCATGAAGTTCTGCTTAAAATTGAACCAAATTCTTTTTATAGGTTTGTGACTATAGTCAGTAGGTCCTTCTTGAATTTGGATATATTCCGCTCAAAGGGGACGCTGTAATAGGGATTTGTGTGCCATTTTCATTATTGTACCATCGAAAAGTGTATTAAGTTACGCATAGTATTGAACCAAATTTGTTTTATATGTTTGTGACAATGACCAGTAGGTCCTTGAATTAGGAGATATTCTGCCGGAAGGCGACGCTGTAATAGCGATATTTGTGACATTTTCATTATAATATCATCGAAAAATGTATAAGGTTCTGTATAGAATCGATTCAAATTTTATGTGTATGTTTTGGATAATTGCCTGCAGGTCCCAATTGAATTTTGTGCTATTTCGAGGGAAAGGGGCAAAGCAATTTTTGTGTGAATTTCTAGATTTTTCGTAATTTTGTTGGAAATCGGTTGCTTGTGTAGTGAAGGTAGCCCGGTGCTTCGAAAAGAGTTGACGCACACCAATATAATGAAAAAAAATTGATTTTATTGGCAATGTGATAGCGAATTTTAAAGTATTAACAAGTGTGAGATGGAAGAAAGATTCGCGATTGGCAGATCCAACTAGTTTTTAAATTAAATTAGGTAAAGCAAGGAGAGATGGCGCTGTCGGAGAGATTGCGCACATAGGGGTTTGGGGGGAAGGAGTAGGGTGAGCGCGCAGTGACTCCAGGTAGTTGTACAACAGCAGTAGAGGAGTGTCTACTTGAAAGTGCAAGTTGATTGTTTTGAGTGTCTAAGATAAAGCATTGCTATTTTGTTTTGTTTTCCCAAAGTAAGTGCTTGAATTTTCATAGCTATTCATCACAATTTCTATACAATGTCAGCAGTACAAAATATTTTTAACTTAAATGATTTCTCATAAGCTACTAATCTAGACTAACAATGTGAACATCAACGGTTCGTTTTAGTGGCGACCATGTTTATGTAAAAGGCCGCACAATCTCTCCTACCAAAATTGGAGAGTTTGCAGATCTGCTACTTAGGAGAGATGGCGCATTGTTTCTATTAGTTTCCATGCTAGGAGAGATTACGCAGCTTATTGGTAAATTTGCCTAAAAAAATGAAAAATGACAATGAACTAATTTTTAGTTAAACGCGCTATTAAGTAACTTAATGTTATTTTGTAATCTAATCTGGACTTCTTTTTTCTGATTCTTTATTTTTTTTCCTTTAATTAAAATTTTTTAATCGTTTTTAAAATTATTTCCTTTTTCTGATTCTTAAATCATTAGGTTGAAATATTCACTCCTAACATAATAATATTTGTTCACAAAAACCTTACAACAATGTCATTTAAGTGTAATTATTATTGTTAACAATTTAATTGTAGTTATTATTAGTAACAATCTCTCCTACCCATGTGCGCAATTACACCAACCCTGTAAGGACAGATTGCGCAAAATAACTTTCTTGGTTTTGTTACAATTGTTCTATTAAATTACAACATAACAACAAAATAGCAATGGAAATGCATAAAAAACAAATGAAGTCAAAATTATTCGTGGATAGTTTAGCAAAAAAATAATATTTAAATTTTTTATTGTTATTCTTTTGAATTGTGCGCAGATTCTCCTAGCTTTACCTTATATGTGGCACAATATACACAATAAATACTTTAAATTTTATTTCCTATTACGGGCGTTATCAAGGAAATATACGCTTTATATTTAAAACAATGTTTTCCGTTACCAAGCGAGAAATTTTTTTTATTTTATCTTTTTATCCAAGCATTAGAAAAAGAATTTTATAAAACAAATTTTTCTATTGAGGAAAATGATTTTTTTTTTCAAAAAGAAATAAAAATTAACATATAAGTAATGTAAACAATCTGTAGTCCCGCAGTGGCGTAGACGATTAAGCTCGGTTCCCGTCAACATCACCTAAACTGAAGCAGCATCGACCATGGTCAATGGTTGGGAGGGTGACAACCTCTCTCGACTGCGACTGCTATGGGACAGTGTACGTTAATGGGAGCTGGTGCACGTAAAGTTCGTGGCTCCAATGTCCTCCAACTTTGAAAAAGATACCCCTGGAGGAGTCAATCCAGGTGCAGGTCTCTCATCTGGAATTGGTTCAAAATTAGGAGACCAGCTCTAGATGTCCAACCTCTCTTAAGGCTCTGGCACCCCTTCTTTCAGAGAAGTGCTATGGCACTTTCTGACACGACAACAACAACAACTAATCTGTATAGAATCTTCACTGTTATAAATAATTTGTAAAAGATATTTTGCAATTTTTTCTTTTTTTTCTCTTTTTTTAAAAAAAAAAGTCAGAGATATACCACTGCTTACGGATAGCAATATTCGCCGTTTTTAATGACAATTAAACATGATGAATATTTGTATTCGTATATAGTGGTGGTTTATGAATTAAAAAAATCTACAAAATTAGCAACACTGATAAACGTAAAATGTGATAAGAGTAACTGAAAAAAAAAGATAGGAACTATAGGGGTTAGGAACAAACTTCTTGGGTTTTGGATTATAGTGGACCAGGCAAAAATAAATTCAGTACACAAATCCGCGAGTTTACTCGTTATACATTCAGTATTTTCCCACAGTTATTTCATGATAATTTGAACTGTTTCGCACATTAGGCTTGCAACTTTTTTCTATATTTAAGGTGTCTGACCGACTTTTCTTTTTCACACTGATGCGTTTAACTTCTGCATTTGTTAATTACAATTAATATCGAACATTAACCTTTAAAATTTAATTTGAGAATAGTTTAAAAAAACATTGAATTAAAAATAAGATTTTTTTTTTCATGAAACTTTTTTATTAACTTTATATACTTAATACGTTAGATAAGCGTTTCACAAGCTTTCTTCACTTCCATATTTACCTTTTAAAGATTTCATAAATGAATACCGCCAACCGCCCCACACCCTCCCCCTAAAAACCCGTTTCTACGCATACCTTGGGACAAAAAAAAATTATTTTTGCTTGTCAGTAGTATTTTATATCAGTAATTAAAATTAACTAACTCTTCCCGTTATTTTCATATTCATACACGAAAAATAAGAGCAGTTTATAAAAGAAACAAATTAACAAAAAATTGTTGTTGGAATAACTAAAGATTACCTAAACAAATTCAATATACTCTACAAATGCAGTTTTCAATGTTTAAGTACGTTTAGCATTTTTCTGTCTCATTTCCAGTATTAACCAAAATAATTTTGACGAGCAAGAACTCATTCTGGTTCTAAAGGTTTGAAAAAATGGTACTTAAGAGCCTACATCAGTCACGCGAAAAAACGCGCAATCTAATGTTAAGTCTATGGGAAGGTTCTTGCGCGATTTCTCTCTCGCATTTTAATATTTTTAAATGTTGTTTTTTGAATAGGTTAGCTGAGGTAGATCTCTAACGTTGTTAGTTTTTACTTTTTCGATTTTGATTTCAGTTTTTTTTTATATAAAGGTATTTTCAATTTCAGAACCGGTTGGAACCGGTTCTGAAATTGAAAATGTCCGCTTATAAAAAACTGTAACTAAAGTAACAAAAGTAAAAACTAACAACGATAGGGATCGGCCTCAGCTATCCTATGCAAATAAAATCACTTAAAAATATTAATATGCGAGCGAGAAATCGCGCAAGAACCTTCCTATAGACTTAACATTAGCTTACGCGTTTTTTTCGCGTGACTGATGTAGGCTCTTAAAATAAAAATAAATCTCATGCGTTGTACTCCATGAAATTAACGCGCAGAAAATTTTATTGACTGAAGTGTTACAAATTTTTAAAAGTAAACGAAAGAAGAGGGTTTCTAATTTATTAGTATCTTTGAAATATAATATACAAAGATTCTTCTGTTGTTTTCGGATATCCTTATTAATAATTTTTTTCTGAATTATAGAATAAATATATATTGCTTTTATTTGGCTTAAAAGACATTGCCACGATAACATGTCCTTATACTTCCTTATCAGCAATTTACTACACACAAAATTCTGCTAATACAATGGGAAGACCTATTTAATTAATTTTGGTGCACAGTTGTGCATTTCACAAAACAAGGTGGAAATTTTACGTCAAAATGAAGTTCTTTCGTGTTATAATTAGTTTTTATAAATAATCAGATCTTGGTGCTATACCTCTTTCCCTGTTAAGCACAACTGCCTGAATACAAAATTTATTTTATGTGCAGATTTTCATATTATAGATATTAATATTATAGATATTAATATTATTTTATGAAATTAAGCTTCAGTAAACTTTTACAAAAAATCAATTACAATTCCGTCACATTGAATTTATACTATGCGCAAATATTCAATACAAAACAATGTAAAAAAATCATCGCTATTATTTCTGTGAAATGAATTATATCGTCTGTTATTATGACATGAATAATTTAAGTAATAAAATAAGTACATTTTAAATTTGTAACATTTTAACTTTTGTTGACATTTTCTGAAAATTCCAATGAAAAACTTAGGCCTAGCTTTGAAAATTTCAGAACTTGAAATCCATTTTTCATTTAATATCTATTTCTCCGGAAACATCTATCCAAAAAACTGTCGGTAGAGAATATGATTGCTATAATTAAACAATTTTAGTATACGACTTCGGTTTTTAAATTAAGTAATATGGAAATAATATGACTCCATCTGAAATATTACGTAATCACCATGACAACCTAGAATCATTACCTGTCATGGGATTTCATTGGATTAATTACGTATGATAGGATGTAATATAATAAAAAAAAATTATTAATATATTTTTAAGTTTTTATTCGATTTTCGTAAAATTTGAAATGACTCGACAAAATTCTGCAGCGATTATATATATATATATATATATATATATATAATCACTGCAGAATTTTGTCGAGTCATTTCAAATTTTACGAAAATCGAATAAAAACTTAAAAATATATTAATAATTTTTTTTATTATATTACATCCTATCATACGTAATTAATCCAATGAAATCCCATGAATTTCAAAAATTGGGTTGAGTAGTGTTTGTACTGTTATATGCGGAGAGACGGACAGACGGACGGACCAAACGACGTCTATAGGTACTGCGTGTTTAAATAATTACGAACGCACCTAAGGTACGTCGAAAACGGTGATAAAATCCATATATCTACGAAAGTAAAAATAAAAATAAAAAAGTTTCTGTTGACAGAAATAAGTACATATAGATAATAAGTAAATTATTTTATTTGGATTTTTTACAAAAATAATTATTAAGTTATGAAGTTGTGCCACTATCTTCTGCATTTTATTATTAAATAAAACTATGCTGTTATTTATCGACTAATCTGACGGACAAATTTCAAAACATTCAAACGTTTATACATGCAAACCTATTTACAACAGTACTTGTAATTCAGAACATCAATATCAAATTACAAATCAAAGCTAAAGTAGCAAGCTTTGGAATTTAAGCCGCATACACAAAGAACGAGAACTAGATATGTATTACTAATAAAGTTATTCATATGCTTCTAATCGATTACTAAAGCTTTGAAGTTTAAAATGAGAAACACGCAAAAGACGTTACAGAAATGTTACGATTTTGAGGAAGCAAAAATAGTCTTTTAAAGACAAATTTTACATCAAGAATTGTTTGTTTTACAAATAAATTTCTCAGGATATTTTTTATTATTTCAATTATTCTCTAAGGCAACGCTTCCCAACCTTTTTTCTTTCTCGTAACCCTTGCTTAGGCTATTTATTTCGGAGTACCCTCTTTCATCAGAAACTCGCCTCCACTCCCTCCACTCCCTCCTCTCACTCATATAACGCAAACATGCCTTTTCAAAATTAGCAATATACTCATTAGTAAATACTCATAAAAAATAAGGAAGCTTTCTTATTAATATAAGTTAGTGACGTAACCCCGCATATTCGATAACGAAAATAAGCGCCTGATTTTTAACACATTAAATAAAGTAGAAGTTCTGATGTAATTAAGGCGTTCTGCAATTATTGTTAGAAACGAAACAATAAGGTAAATGTGTTGAGAAAATAATATTGTATAATGATCAATGACAGTTTTCATGAAGATAAGGGTAAGTACTCATAAAATATGATTATCGGTGAACGGAACAATGACATTTAATTATCAATGAATTATTACGTCTAGTGGGTATTACCCCTTATTTTGAGTGTAACAAATTGGAATTAACATGAGACTAACTTTGTAATCCAAAATTATCAACTTTCTTTATGTGCTTTCATTTAAACCCTTTTTATGATTATCGCCATTACCGAAATTATTTGTACGCCCCTTCGTCCTAGGGTGCGGCGTAGTGATTTTCCGAATTTGAAATAATAGCGAACATCTTTGCTTTATGTTTCCTGACTTGTGGTATGTTGATATGTGCGAATGGGTGCATGGCAGTCACCTCCAATTCATTGCAAAATGATGTTATCCAATTTCTTCGCGGTTCTGCAATACGTTGCTGAAGCTTAAACAGGTCATCAAAAACAAGCGCAGGGGGACACTGCTGCTCCAGGCCACGTGTGACCAAGATGACCCTCCAGTTTCTGAAACATTCCGATGGAAAATCTTCAAGCATCTTCCTTGCAACCTCAAAACCTCCTCATGTGACTTCTGTACCTTCGGCTTCTTTCAAAATAACTGAAATGTCAACGGCTTCGCATGAAACAAGGCAGCGCAGAGCACCAAAATAGATCTGTAAATGGATATGTAAGCAACGCAGGAGTTCTGCACTGCAAGCATCCACTCCTGTCCTAATCACTGGAATCATTACAACAATATGAATAGCAATTGTGTGTAGGTAACATTTTGCACATTAACTGTAATTCAAATATTCTGTAATTAAAATATTCATACTTAAAAAGGACATTACACTGTATTTTATATGAATAAATGGAAAAAGTAGATATATTAAAATTCATTAAAAAAATTACATAAATTATTTAAATAGTAAAACCATAAATATATCCCTACAGTTTCTGGTCAACAAACTTTTCCCACCTGCAGGAGGGATGTATACTTCTTTACATTCGTTTTTGGGAAACTCACCCTATGAAAATGACATCGTTTGTTTTGAATCTGAAAATGCACATATCGTTTACATAACACTTTACTGATTCCCCAAATGGGCAAGTATTATTGACCCGAAACTGTCGGGATACATTTATGTTTTTACTATTGTAAGAAATTTATGTAATTTTGTTTTTGAGTTTAATATATATACTTATACACTGATGATCTATTTTAGTCATTTACTTATAAAATAATTTTTGCATACAACATTATTCTCCTTTTCATTTGGACAAAGCATAGAGCAATGAAATTTTTAACTGTACAAATATGCTTAATATATTTTTTTATGAAAATTTTCTAGCATTTTTTTAGTTTTAAGAGAAAACTTATTATTAAGTTATCAAGATATCCGAATAACTTCTGCATTTTCTTTAAAAAATAAAACATGCTCTAATTAAGTCATTACTTTTATTGCTGAATTATAAAACATTGCATGCCTGCAAATTTGACAACATAATTTGTAATTCTGAACACTAATATGCAACCTCTAACATGAAATGAAAAACACCGGAATCAAAACTGCATACATAATGAAACAGATACGTATTACTAATAAAGGTCATCAGATGCATTCAATCGATTATTAAAGCTTCAGACGTTGAAATGAGAAGCGTACAAATAATATTGAAGAAATATCTGAAATTTTAAGAAAACAAAATTATATATTTTATACAAAAGGAAAAAAAAAACAAATATCACATTTTTTTCATGAGAAATTTACTTATTAATATTTTATAGACTTAATAGAAAACTGAATATACATTTAAAAATATATAAATGTTTTGTACATTTAGACAATTTAGTATACTTTTCAAAAGAAAAAAATATTTTTTAGAAATAATGTTTTGAATACCACTAATTTTTAACAGCAAAATACGAAAAGATTTTTTTAAAAAAATTACCGTAGTTTCGTGTTATATCGGCCCCCAGAATTAAGATTATGCCAAGATTGCAGTTATGATTTCGCAATGATCATCGCAAAGCTTATATATGGATCCCTATATGCGCATATACATATTCCAAACACCTATATGTGCCATATACGTCATTATACACATATTATTTACGTATTATATGTCGTATATACTTCATATACACATGTCATGTATATATACATCATTTCATATATGCATCATATATGACTATAACTTGGCCACATACGTCAAGAAATGTTATATATATATCATATATTATTATAATGTCATACATGCTTTATAATTTGGTGATAAATCTTGGTCGCTTGGCGATTCATCCTTGAAGCTTAAATTTTGAATCAAACTTTAAAACATACAGACATTCTTTTAAGGCCAGTAACTTTATTTCTTTATGTTTTCAAGAAATTTTTAAGGTTGTCATGTAATGGCTTTCTCAGCTTTTACTTCTCATATTCGATACACCTCTCATGTGCCCACTTTTTGCAGACTGAACATTATATCCATCCTTCACCACCTGTTGAATGAAAAACAATCCATTGCACAATTCAACACAAAAGCATTCGTACCTAGTTTTTCCCAAACAGACGACCAAAAATCAACATAGTCGTTCCACTAAATATCTGGACGTATATGCTTCTACTTGGCATCCAAATATCCTGTGAAAGGTATATAGAACAGTGGTTTATTTATCTAAGTCGATCCGCTAGGCTGGATGTATTTGAAGAGGAGCAAAGACGGCGAAAAATTAAAACTTTTGAGCTGAAGTTATTTGCAATAGCACTGCACGGACACAGAAATTGATCCACTTCTAAAGCCAATGGCACAATGCTAGGGGACGCTAAGAGATGTAGTTCTCACGAGTCCTGTCCACAGGGCAACAGCCATCAGCGTGAAAACATGGTACCCCGTTTGAACCGCCTACCTGGTTTAACCCTACTGTCCCCTTTCAGTTTTCAACAAAAAAAATATATATGATTACTAGACTTTTTTAATAAATGAAATTTAAATTTTAAGTAAGAAAAAAATACATCAGGTATAGATTATGAAACACTTTCCAACAATGGTAGAATGTTATTAAGAAATTTCATTTTTTCATGCAACAAAATGAGATATCTAAATAAACAATTTAAAAATAATAATAACTCAGTAAAAATGCATTCTCAACAATTGCTCCCCATAGTTGGTAATATCAGTGAATCATTTCATGCAACACTGTATATGATCTATAGAACTTATACACACTACGTAATACACTAAAAATTAGATAAGTTTAAAAATATATAACACAGCGGAAAACTAACTTCTAGGGATTATCGATCATAATCAGTCTTGTAATGGAAATATTTTGCTCTTCCGTGTAAATGAATGATAAATGCTTCACTCGATAATTCATACAAAACATATCACAGTGCATCTAATATAGGATACATAAAATGCACCGCAAACGATTTTCCCCAAAAATAATAACCTAACGGTATTAATTTGCATGTCCCTGTAAACGAATTATAAATGCTGCACGCACTTCATTTTCAATATCCAATTCCGAAAATCCTACTGTAAACCTCAATAATATATAACAATTGCATGGGAATCCGAGTATATTTACGAGAGCTAGAGTACGGACAGACAGGCAGAGGGCCAAACAGAGGGCTAATCCTCCCCCCTTAATTTATATAAATGGGTTTTTCATGCAGAATTATTCCATTTTCCTTCAAATTTTGTTTATAGGTTCACTGTGTTAAGGCGCTTCCCTGATTAGTTTTCGGGATTGATTGGTTAAGTATAAAGGAGGGGTACGGGGGGGGCTAATCCCCCTTTAATTTATATAAATGGATTTTTCATGCAGAATTATTCCGTTTTCCTTTTAATTTTGTTTATACCGTACGCATTCATAATCTCTTTTAAACTTTGTTGGAAAGGCTTAAAAAGCGTCGGGCAAGAAAATCGTGTAAATATTTTGCACCAAATTCCGCTCGCTCGTGAACTGTGCGACAAGAATATATATGTATGGGAATATATATTTTATATGTGATTAAGTTTCTTAAAATGGCACCGAAAGAACATTTTAGAAATGTTACATATTCAGAAAATGCTGAAAAAAAATCCTCCTTTAGGCCAACAAAATACAGGAACATACCAAAAATCATTATTAATCTCACAAAACAATGTTAAAAAAAAAATGCATATAGCAAAATGTAAGTGAAACTAAAGGAAGATGGCTTCTGTAAATGTAATACATAAATAAAAAAACTACACAGAAATATTTATGAAGGAGATCTTTTCCTCTACAATGATATAAATCTATATTATATTATATTAAAATTTGATAGTATGTTTGTATTTCACAACTACTCGATATAATAACCTCGATAACTTGGATATCGAGTGATGAAACCAATGAACACCATACTTTTCACTGAGCAATTTATAGTGTGCACCTCAGTAATTCTGAGTATTTCATTTAATTTGAAATATTGAAACATCATTAAATTACACTGCAAACAATTTTAACGTTGAATATTGCTTTATAGAATCCTTTTGTGTGCCTCTGCAAATGAATCAAAAATGCTTTGCATCCCATATTTTACAAAAAGCATGTTTTAGTGCGCTTCATAAATGCATATTAATTTCATTCTCTTTGAAATGGTGTAAAATCATAATGGACTGGGAAACGATTTTTTTCAGTTCACCGTAATATAACGGAAAACACTTGACAGTCTCGAACTATAAATGCTACACACATCATTTACAATAGCGATCCTGCTATAGTCAACGTCACTAATATATAAAATTTACAGGGCAATTGGAGTATATTTACGAGATTTAGCGTACGGACAGACGGACAGATGTCTAGGCAAACCAAACTCATAAACACTTTTCAGTTATCTTAAAAAGTGTTAAAAAGGAAAGGAAAAGTATATAGGCGGATATCGCCTGCTCTCTAAAATGGTGAAAAAATATCTTTATTTTTGTTTTGTTTAAATAAAGACTTAATAATTTTTAGTTTACATTAAAAATATCTTGTAAAGAATATTCATACAACTGACTTCCACATTTACTAAAATTATTATAAAATAAATAAAATTAAATAAATAAAAAAAACCAGAAAGTTTTTAATATTATTGATCCGTATGAAATATTTTTTTAGCTCACAGGCTATCAAAGCCTGAAAGCTTATGTGCCCGCCGGTTCTGTATGTATGTACGTATGTATGTACGTACGTAACGCGATAACTCTTCATAGAAATATCCGTTTTCCTTCAAATTTTGTTTATAGGTTCACTGTGTTAAGGCGCTTCCCTGATTAGTTTTCGGGATTGATTGGTTAAGTATAAGGGGGGGGACGGGGGGGACGGGGGGGGGCTAATCCCTCCTTAATTTATATAAATGGATATTTCATGCAGAATTATCCCAATTGCTTCAAAATTTGTTTATAGGTTCATTGGGTTAAGACGCTTCCCTGATTAGTTTTCGGGATTGATCGGTTAAGTATAAATGGGGGGAACGGGGGGCTAATCCCCCTTAATTTATATAAAGGGGTTTTTCATGCAGAATTATCCCATTTACTTCAAAATTTGTTTATAAGTTCATTGGGTTAAGGCGCTTCCCTGATTAGTTTTCGGATTGATTGGTTAAGTATAAATGGGGGGAACGGGGGGGGGGCTAATTCGCCCTTAATTTATATAAATGGGTTTTTCATGTAGAATTATCCCATTTGCTTAAAAATTTGTTTATAGGTTCATTGGATTAAGACGCTTCCCTGATTAGTTTTCGGGATTGATTGGTTAAGTATAAAGGGGGGAACGGGGGGCTAATCCCCCCTTAATTTATATAAATGGGTTTCAGCTCACAGGCTATCAAAGCCTCAGAGCTTATGTGCCCGCCGGTTCTGTATGTATGTACGTATGTATGTACGTACGTAACGCGATAACTCTTCATAGAAATATCCGTTTTCCTTCAAATTTTGTTTATAGGTTCACTGTGTTAAGGCGCTTCCCTGATCAGTTTTCGAGATTGATTGGTTAAGTATAAAGGGGGGGGGGAACGAGGATTTTGGAATTATTTGGGGTAATCCCCCCCCTAATTTATATAAATGGTTTTTTTAGGCAGAATTATCCCATTTGCTTCAAAATTTGTTTATAGGTTCATTGGGTTAAGACGCTTCCCTGATTAGTTTTCGGGATCGATTGGTTAAGTATAAATGGGGGGATCGGGGAGCTAATCCCCCCTTAATTTATATAAAGGGTTTTTCATGCAGATTTATCCCATTTGCTGAAAAATTTGTTTATAGGTTCATTGGGTTAAGACGCTTCCCTGATTAGTTTTGGGGATTGATTGGTTAAGTATAAAGGGGGGAACGGGGGGCTAATCCCCCCTTAATTTATATAAATGGGTTTTTCAAGCAGAATTATCCGATTTTCTTCAAATTTTGTATATAGGTTCATTGTGATAATGCGCTTCTCTGAATAGTTTTGGGGGTTCATTGGTTAAGTATAACGGGGGAAGGGGGGGCTAATCCCACCTTAATTTAGATAAATGGGTTTTTCATGCAGCATTATCCGATTTTCTTCAATTTTGTATACATATATTCATTGTAATAAGAGGCTACCCTGATTAGTTTAAGGGGTTCATGAGTTAACTATGAGGGGTAACGGGGGGATGACCCCCCCTTAATATATTGTCGATTTATTTATTTTTCGAGGGGCTTATTTCAAATTCTTTGAAATACGAGTATAATATACAATTAGTGTGAATAACCTGTGAGCTCAATGCCCTCAGTTTAACTGGGCAGTTTTCTTTTTATTGGTTTTTTATTTATATTTTGTAACAATTTCATAATAATTTAAAATTCAGTAATTGAAATATGGCGCAGATGGCATATACGCACCACGTTTGCGCGATTTTTTTCCTCCACCAATTTGTTAAAAAAAAAAAAATGATGGTTTGATATAAAACAATATTGATATACATAATTAAAAAAATTATAAAATAAAAATAAAAAACAAGCGGGAAAAATTCTACCTTACGGCAGAATATGAATTGGCCGCCCACGGCTTTTATCGTTGAAATTTTTTCAGCCAAGTCTAACTCGTCAAAAAAAAAAGTGTTTGTTAGCATAAGCCAGCTGCTCCACTTTAGAATTTAGTTAGCTCTCTAAGATTTTTGGTGGGGCTGGCGGAATATATTAGGCACGAACACACCAAGTTTTGAAATGATTCGGTGACTAGAAGTATTTT
This sequence comes from Maratus michaelseni, assembly GCA_963931845.1. Classification (NCBI taxonomy): domain Eukaryota; kingdom Metazoa; phylum Arthropoda; class Arachnida; order Araneae; family Salticidae; genus Maratus; species Maratus michaelseni. Next base: position 342,754,322 of record OZ007588.1, on the reverse strand, counting down.
TAATAAATATAATAGTAAAAAGGTGTGGCTCCAATGGGCTGAGACGTGGCGAGGTAGATGTTGTTTACAAATGCACTGGCTTAATGTCAACCTTTAAACTATTTTTAATGGTTGAAGACACTTTAGCACGTAATAGATAACTTAAAAAAGGTAATGAAAAGTTCTATGATAGCAGCTTTTATGGTAGATACAGCTAAGAGAAGTTGTTTAACAAATGGTGATTTAGCATTAATAGACGGGCTCTTGGAGAGTGGTGGAGGGAAGGGGGGGGGGGTAGCTATACAAAACACAAGTGCTCTACGAGATCTTTAAAATGAATCCTCACTTGCAATTGAGAGATGGGACTTTAAAAGTGATCCCCCTTTTGCTCCCATCTGGCGGACTCCCCTCGAGATATACGTGAAAACCGAGGGCGCCAAAAGAAGCGGGAGGGGGAATACCTTTAGGTGGTTTATATCTAATTTTGGTGAAATTTTGGTGCTGTCCGGTCCATAGGAACAGAGAAAAATGGGAAAAACTAAATTATGAGAAATTGAAAAAAACAAATAAGAAAAGTGCTCCTGACAGGAGACCGGAGAGACGGAGGAAGAGAGTAAAACCAGATAAAAGTGCTTGATGAGATCAAACTTTTGATATGTTACATGACGGGATTTGAACACCTTGAAGGTCTCCCCAGTAAGGGGGGGGTAACTCCGGTCCTGTGGGAGATAGGGCCTCGGGACCCTCTTAGAAATGTCAGCCTCGACGAGTTTAACTTCGTTGGATCCTTTAAAAGAGGCCTACGCACTCTGTGGGGCTTAAAGGGGCTGAGAAAGATGGGGAAAACTAAAATTTAAAAAGAGTTGAAACAGAGAAATATGCTTCTGAAGGGAAAGGACGGGAGTGAGAGGGAGAGAGTAGGACCAGACCATAGTGCTTGACGAGATCTATCTATTGATATGTTACAGGAAGGGGTTTACATGAGGGGGGGAGCACCAAAAAGGTCTTACTGAACCTTTCCAACGGAGCTCACAAGAACTTACCCCCCGGGGGGTAACTTCATTCCTATGGGTGATAGGGCCAGGGGACCCCCTTAGAAATGTCCGCCACGATGAGTTTAATTTCGTTGGATCTTTTAAATGGGGTCTGCGCCCGCTGTACGGCAATTAGATACTGAGAAAGGAAATACAAGCGGAAGTATCGGCATAATAAAGAGAGACAATTTGATTTTTAATACCGTCTGTAACAACCATTTGTATAGCTATGTATAAAGGGTGTCCTCCTTTATATATGGTATAGCGGCTCCCAGAATTATGATTATGCCAAGGTTGCAGTTATGATTTCGCCAAGCTTATATATGCATCCTGTATACGCATATCTATTCCAAACACTTCTATATGTGCCATATACGTCATTATACACATATTATTTATGTCTTATATGTCGTATATACATCATATACACACGTCATATATATACATCATATATGCATCATATATGACTATAACTTGGCCACATGCGTCAAGAAATGTTATATATATATCCTATATCATTATAATGTCATACATGCTTTATAATTTGGCGATAAATCTTGGCCGCTTGGCAGTTCATCCTTCGAAGCCACTATAACACGAAAGTACCAAATTTACAATATATTAATGAAAACAGAAAAAATATATTTCATGCTTGTGGCTGCAATAACACGAAAGTACCAAATTTCTTCTTTATTTTTCATATCTGATAATTTGCATCTATCCGTTTTGTAATTTTAACATTTTTGTAACGATTTTATGCATTTCTATTGCCTATTCAAAGAAAAATTCTTCTAAAGTTACAGAATTTCGTTAAAAACGGTTAAAATATTAAAATGCGAACATCGTTTGGTCCATTCTTGACCGAAAGCAACAACCGTTATCATTATCTTTTTACGCGTGAAGGTTTCGCTATAGTACTTCTGTTCAGTTTTTATGAACTTCAGAATCGGAAGTTTTTAGATGTAGGGTAAAAACATTCCATAACTTTATCACAAAGTAAAGTTTATTTACAGTTCTAATTTGTACACTCGTACACTCGTTTGTTTTAACTCACAAAACTATACACAGCAATACTTATGGCGTAATAATATATATTAAATTTCTCAAAATAAAAGAAATAGAATCTCAAAGCCATTTAACTGCGTATTAACCAAAAAAGGAAAACATGAACACAAGACTGTTGCCATCGGCAACGTAACTTACAAAATATCAAAAACAAAGATAATAATCATGTAGAGTTTTAACCCAACAACCTCCCACCTAAGTTAAATTTTAACATAAAAGTTAACTTACAATTAATAATAGTCACAATTACAATAGCAAAATTATATAAATAGTTCACAAGTCCAGTCTATGAGGCATTTTAATGATACGGCCACTTCTAGTTTTCCTTGCCTCCTCAGAAGATTCGATATTGCAGTCAATTGATTGACTGGCTGTTGGTTTCTCACTTAATTTTGTACCTGCCAATTTTTCTCCAACTAGAAACGACTCTGATGCTGACACTTCTAAAGGATAGAGACGTTGTAGCGGTCTAAGCAACTCACCCCTCGCAGTTTTTAGTCTCACAAGTCTTGTAACACCATCTTTCCCGGGGATTACCTCGATTATTTTCCCAAGTGGCCAACTGATACGTTTTGTATTGTCGCTTCCAATTAAGACAACGTCACCAACCGCTACTTTGGCAGCTCTTTTATGTTCTGGTCTCTGAAGTAGAGCTCCCAAGTATTCCGATCGAAATCTATTTCTTAAGGCCTCTTGTAAATTTTGACGATACTTAACACGTTGGTTAAGACTCCGGTGATCAATTCTATCACAGTCAGGAACACCACTCACTTTGATATCTTGTAGGAACATTGAAGGAGTCAATGGAACAAGCTCTGCGTCGTTATCTGCGACATACGTCAAGGGTCTTGAATTGATTATGTATTCGCAATCACACAGCACCGTCGTCATTTGTTCATAAGTTAAAGAAGATCGGCCCAGTACTCTTCTCAACAATTTTTTAAGAATACCGACCAGTCTCTCCCACCAACCACCCCACCAAGAGGCAGTCGGTGGGTTGAATTTCCACTTAATAGGATGAAGAGCAGTGTCACTTACAATAAGGTTCCAATCCAGTGCACTTAGCAGATTTGAAGCACCCACAAAATTGGAGCCATTGTCACAATAGATAGTGCTGCATCGTCCTCTACGGGCTACGAACCTGCGCAAAGCTAGTAAAAAGGAAGGTGTAGATAAATAATCCACTAATTCAATGTGTACTGCCCGGTAGACGGCACATGTGAATAGACAAACCCAGGATTTCTTATTATCTCTGAGAAACAGTGGCCCCGCCAAGTCAACTCCACAGATCTCAAATACAGCAGCGTCTCGTATACGGTCCTCTGGAAGAGATGGAGTGAGAGTATCGAGCTTTTTTACAGAATGTCTCCTACAAACAATACATTTGGATAAGATGGATCTCACTGTCTTCCTACCATGCAGAATCCAGAATCTCTCTCTTAAAATGTTAAGCAGCATTTGAGTCCCAGCATGAGCATATTTTTCATGATAGTGTATCACTATACGCTGTACAATTTCATGTTGAGATGGTAAAATTGCAGGCATTATAAAATCTTCACTATCTTGTCGATACAAAAGTTTTGTTTTCAATCGGATAATATCGTTTTTATCCTTGAAAGCTCCCAGAGTTTTTAACTTTTCATCCTTTTCATTAACGAATCTTTCTTTCTGTATTATTCTGATAACTCTATACTCAGCTACAGAAATTTCTTCGGAATCAAGGCTACCATATTTTCTACTACTTCTCGGAATACGACTATTATTGATGAATCGAAGTAGCCAGGCAATAATTCTTACAGTTTTGTTGTAGTTCGAAAACTTATGGATAAAGGAACTGTCTGTATTTTGAAGGTTCACCATAGATGATACTATTTCCTTTCTCTTTTCCTTTAACACTTCTTCTTCATTTACTGAGAATTCTGATCTAGGCCATTCATCAGATGGGTAATACAGCCAAGGAGGACCTTTCCACCACTCTGTCTCCAATAATTGTCGAGCGGAACAACCTCTGGAGGGTAAATCCGCTGGATTGATCGACCCAGGTACATAATACCAATTTTCTGGTTTACTCACTAATCTAATTTCTCGCACTCTGTTATACACAAATGGTGTCCAGTTTTCGCTACCCTTTATCCAATATAATGCGTTACTGGAGTCAGTCCAAAAGAAGGTGGGAATATCTCCTAATTTTAAATCTGCTATAACTCTTTGCCACAGTCGGGTACCAATAGTGCACGCTAACAACTCTAACCGAGGAATTGTAATAGACTTCAGCGGAGCTACTTTAGATCGTGCTTGAACTAGTTGACATGAAGTTAAGTTCTTACTTTCACTCCTTAAATATATGCAGGTAGCATAAGCTACTTTGCTCGCATCACAAAAGACGTGTAAACTTAAATTGCAGGTATCATCAGGGTCTTTTATTAAGCATCTAGGTATAGTAACTTCTTTTAGTAGATCCAGCTGTTTTCTCCACTTTTTGAATTTTTTAGAAATTGCTGATGGCAGCTCTGCATCCCAAGTTGTTTTCATTTCCCACAGTTCTTGTAACATTAATTTCGGATATAAGGTCACTGGACAAGTATAACCAATAGGGTCAAAAATTTTGTGGACTTCTGACAATATTTTTCTTTTAGTAACTGGTCCATTATCTTCACAAACTTCTTTTAAATTTACAGAAAGAGTATCTGAGTTCAAGAACCACTGCAGGCCTAATACTGGGACAACTTTATTTTTTGTACAAGAAGCCTCTTTTGTTGAGGAATGGGGATAATTGTGCTCCCACCCTCTAAGGTCAAACTTCCTTTCTGACATAATATCTGTAGCTACTTTAATGAATTCATGCAATTCTGTCTCCGTTTTTACACTAGTTAGACAATTGTCTACATAAAAGCTGTTCTTAAGTTTCTGGACAATATCCACAGGGTATTTTGAGTTTCCAAGTTGTGCTTCCTCCAAAATCATTTCCAGATGATACTGAATCACAGAATTAAGTAAGAAAGGACTACTTGAAATTCCGAAGACGACACGACAATGTCTATAATATTTCAGTTCATTATTTTCGTCATACCAAAGAAATCTTAAATAATCTTTATCGCTTTCTTGTAGGCGAATTTGTAAAAATGCTTTACGGATGTCCGCCGTAACTCCAAACTTCTTCATCCGAAAACGTGTTAATATTGTAGGAATTAACTCAACAAGGTTTATCCCTTTCTCCAGGCAGTCATTTAAGCTTGGGAAAGCTCTCAGCTTTGCTGAAGCATCAAACACAGGTCTGATTCTAGTTGTGCTATTTTCTTTCACGATATGTCTGTGTGGTAAATAATGAGACGGTAATTGAATCTCGTGCTTAGGAATTTTTTCAATTATTCCTTCTTTTTCCCATTCTTCAAATATTTTATTATAATCATCATATAAATTTTCTTCTTTCAACTTCCGTGCAGTACCTTCCAGTCTCTTTAAAGCCAAGTTATAATTATCAGGTAGTGGAGGGTGATCGGCAAGCCAAGGTAAATGTATCACAAAACGATTGTCTTTGTCGATTTGAACTGTGTTAAGAAAATGCTCTCTGGCGGATTCATGAAGGTCTTCTTTAGTTTTCTTCTCAGAAGGATCTGTAATACCGAGAGTGTCAAGAGTCCACAATTCTGTTATTGTTCGAGTAGTAGAAAGCATAGAATTAGCTACTGAGATTTCATTTACCTCTGAAGAAATCTGGGGTATACGTCCCATTGTGGTCCACCCTAAACGTGTTTCCATTGCTGTTAAACCACATGATAAGGATTTGTAACCACCGGTAATGATTTTTCCGGCTACATCGGCTCCTATTAAGATTTCAATAGGACCTATATAATCATCGTTGACACAAATATTATAGTCAGTAAGCTCTTTTAAATGAATCGCAGGTATTGTCGGTGGAACGCTCCCACAGATAACAGGTTGACTCAGTACTTTAAAATGACAGTTATAAGATCCATCGCAACTTGTCAAATATAAAGTAAACACATCATGCTTGCACACTCCTGTATTTTCTCCTCCGAACAGAGAATGCTGAAGATATTCATAGTCTTCCCTTTTATATTTCATCTCTTTGGCAGTGTTTTTTAAAATGTAAGAGCGCTGCGAAGCAGAATCTATGATGGCTCTTGCCTTCCGTTTTCTCCCATTACCTCTGATTAAAACCGTTAATGTTAATAACATAACACTAGGGCTTTTGGATATATTCGCAAGTGCTTGATCCTCTTTTGAAACATTATCTAACTCTGTAGTTTCTTTTCCGGTTGGTGAGAATGCTGGTTGCTTTATGTTACGACAGAGTAATATATGATGTCTTTTTCCACAACCCAAACAAGTTATCTTTGAATAACACTTACGAACTTGATGACCCGGTTTTAAGCACAGAAAACAGCACCCTGATTTCTCTACGAGATTTTCTCTATCATTCATCGTCATTTTCCGTACCTTCAAACAGTCAGTGGAATTATGGAAATTGCGGCAAAATATGCACTGCTTTTGTTCATTCGAAGAGGTCAAAAGCTCAGCTGCACTAGCTATTTGACGAGTGTCCCCGTATTTGTGTCTATCATTTCCAGCCCTCTTCTCTTTGAACAATTTAAAATTACTCTTGGTCTCAATCCCAAAGTTTTGAGAGGCTAGGATTATGCGCTCCTCTGCCTGCTCTTCATCTTGAAGAAAATCAAGAATTGAATCGAGATCAGTCTTTTCAGTAATTTTAGATGTATTTTGATCCTCCTCCTCATGTGATCTATGACTTACAGATCTATATCGTTCCCAAGCTAGAAGCGTTTCCTCAGGTAAAGCAGATTCGACAAGTGGTAAAAGCATCGACGCATACTTATCTCTCGTTACCCCTAGTATTTCAAGCGCACGAAGCTTTGTTTCTAATAAATCATAAAGATTTCTCAAAGATTTTTTCGACATATTCTGCTTTTGGATAACCAATGACAGAAGATCCCTAACATACACCTGTATAAGTAGCTCTTCTCTCCCAAAACGTAATTTCAATTGTTCTATTGCTTTCTCATAACTATTTCCCCCGGGTGGAAAACTTTTAATTAACTCTTCGCAGCACTTCCCTTCTCCATACATTGGGATAGATATGCAAACTTATCATGCAGATCTAAATTAGGGTCTTTATTAATTTTCTCAAACTGCCCCCCAAAACTAACCCAGTTCCTTAGATTTCCATTAAATGTAGGCAATTTTATTTTTGGGTAACGTAATAACGTATTTTTCTGAGAATCACTACAATTCGAAGAAACGTCTTCTCTTTCTGAAAGCAAAAGCTGACTCAACTTAATCTGTAATAACCGCCAACGGTCTATATAACATTCGGATTCATCGATCTCTTTTTCAATTAAATCATCTGTAATGTTTTCAGAAAAAAGAAACTGTTTAACATTTTCTTCAGAATTTAGCATTAGCGTAGCTTTCTCCTCAATAAGTTTCAGTTTAATTATTTTGTCAGAATTTGTTAAGTTTGTTTCTTCAGTATCGAACTCGTTACAAGCTTTGCTAAACAATCTCCTATGCTGAGTTCTAATTTTCTTTGCTGCTTCCATATCAACTCAAAAATAAGACAAACAAAACAAAACTTACTCGATAATCAGCAGCCGAGTCCTGTCGGCGGACGCCAGATGTTCAGTTTTTATGAACTTCAGAATCAGAAGTTTTTAGATGTAGGGTAAAAACATTCCACAACTTTATCACAAAGTAAAGTTTATTTACAGTTCTAATTTGTACACTCGTACACTCGTTTGTTTTAACTCACAAAACTATAAACAGCAATACTTATGGCGTAATAATATATATTAAATTTCTCAAAATAAAAGAAATAGAATCTCAAAGCCATTTAACTGCGTATTAACCAAAAAAGGAAAACATGAACACAAGACTGTTGCCATCGGCAACGTAACTTACAAAATATCAAAAACAAAGATAATAATCATGTAGAGTTTTAACCCAACAACTTCATTGTAAAGTTTGGTAATTTTTGAAATTCATTTTTTGAAAAACGGCATAATCATTCGATTTGAAATTTATATCAAGAACAATACAACTTTTTACCTTTCTAACGCAGTTTGTCTAACAATTTTGTGACAGATACTTTTTGAGCTATTAATTTTTTCATTAACTTCAAATGTTTCATTTTCCGAGATTAACTTGTGGCAACGATGGATTGCTGTGACTTTTCATAAACATGAAAAATGATAGAGATTGAAAGAATAAGCCACCCTGTGGGCGGCTAAAAAAGTAAATAAACAACAATTTATTCCAAAACAAAATTTTCGCCAAATTGGTGGGGAAAAAAACGCGCCTATGTGGTGCGTATATAACATCTGTGCCTGAAATATTTGCTCAAAGAAAAAAAATAATTACACATTTTTATGTTTTTTTTCCTTTTGTTATCATGTTTGCATAAAATCTTTGAAGAAATTTAATTGTTTGTGAGCAAATATTTCAATTACTAGATTTTAAATTATTATGAAATTGTTAATAAATAAACAAATGAATAACCAATAAAACTTAATTTATTTCGAAATTATCTGTTCGTAAAATTAAAAAATATAATTTATCATTTTACTTCCGTAAAAGTTTCGGTTTTTATATAAAAGGCCCCGTTAATTAGCAAGTGTAAACGATACATCGATACAAACGATAAAAATCGTGTAAAAACATTGATATAATAAATCATATCGTTTCACTGCGACAAACTTCTGTTTTGAACTCCATCCGCAGCAGAGGAAGTGGCACTAGTGTACGCTAGCAAATTTAACACTATCTGATTGGGCTTATTATTTAATGGCTTTGGTCTGAGTACAGCACCTGAGTAGTGTAACTTTAATTATAACTACCCGGTATATGTGTAGATCATATGCTCAGATTAAAAGTTTTTGTACGAACCATAGCACTCACACTACAGAACATGAATGATACTCGCCTGGACATTCGCATAGATCAGTTAGACAAGTAAATAGACATTAACTTTGCAATAATAGCAAACTCTCCACATTTTTATCCCAAATTTTCTCGACCAATGAAATTTTTTTTTTGCCGCTATGTCGCCATTCTACTATTATTGCATCAAAATCACGTAACTTGAAAAATTAAATTTTCGTAATTTTCAGTTCATTTACATTGTAAATATGATGGAATACTTGTGATATTTGCTTGCTGGTGGAATTTAATAAAATAAATATCATCAATCTTTTCTAAATGTAAAATTAAATTAGATACCTTTTCCCCACAAAAAATCAAACTATCTCAAAAATTGAAAATGCATCGGGTTGCTACATCAGCTAGTATATACATACTAGCAAGGTACGCCCGCTGCGCTGGTCGGCTTCTACAAATGAACCTTGAATCAAACGAAATATATTGTTTAATTTGACCTTGTATTTGAAAGAAATCTGTATATTTACCTGGAATATCCTACAACATTACAGAAAAATGACGCCATTGCGTTATTATATTTTCTAATGTGCAGTCAAAATTTTAGCGGTTAAGGACAAACTATTTTATTTGGTAATTTACAGTTAGGGTTTGCTAAAGAACGACAAAACTATATGCAATATATTAAAACAATCACTACAAATTATCGAACTAACAATGCAAACAAATTAACTAACAAAAGCCATCCAGTAGAAGTTTTATAAAGGCTAATCTTTGATAATCGGGTTCATCTGATTATAGAATTTTTCCACATAATTCTAAAACTAACATAGAACGATATGAAATATACTAAAACCATGCTTAAAAAGTATTCACACTAAAACCATTCCTGAAATAGCATCTAACTAACAATACAATTATTATCAAAATCCCTTCAGTAGAACTTTTCAGAAGGCTAATCTTTCATAATCGGAATCAAATATTAAAAAGGCTAATATTTGATAAAACTAGTCGGATGTGCCAATCCCAAAACTTTCTTCTATCTCAATCATGTTAATACTTCTAATTTCGTCCTCACATCGCCAATAAAATCAATATTTTTCGTCATTCTGTTGTACGTCAGCTGCTTGCGAATCATCGGGTTACCGGGATGCAATCAACTGATGTATACTAAACTACGAAAAGTTCTTTTGGCCTGTACCGATCGAAACAGATAGCCTCCCTATTCCTCGGTTTTACGATTTCAGCTAATTTTACTGGAAAACACGAAGCTAAAATGCGTCGAACCCAATTAAAGAAGATTCATTTCCAGTTCTCGTCAACATTGAATTTGAATGAGAATATCGCCAAATTAGTCTTCTATAGCCAAGTTGGCTTCATTTGTGGCAACTTATTTTTGTCGCCAAATTTGGTGATATTTCGTCAATTGCCGCCAAGCTTGGCGAAAATTTGACGTTGGCGAATATAAATATATAGTGTTAAGCATTTAAGAATAGGAACAATGGTTACAACAATGAAACAAAATTTGCTGAAACCCTGTTAATTAAAACTCATAAATTAAACCGGGGCCTCCGAGATGTCGCTGTGTGTCCTTCACCGGGCCTGCTACAAGTGACGTCACAACCTGCTGACTTCAAAACAGTGATCCATAATAACTTAAAATTTTTCATGTACTTTGTTCGTTTGTACGGATTGTTTACGATAATATTTTGATTTTATTTATTGTTTTATATAGTAATTAATAATATATTTCAGTGTATTTAGATTATAATGCTATCAATAATTATTGATTATAATTATTAAAGAAAGTGTAGATTATATCTATAAAATAATGAGAAGAAAATGTTGTGCTCCTAGTTTCTAATCTAAGTCTTCAAATTCGCTACTGATAATGAAAAGAAGAAATTTTAGCTACGAAAATTACCTTGTGATAATTTTATTTACATTTCAACAGAAGTGGTCTGCATTAAATGTTTCGATATACGTTTCATAACTCGTGAAGCTAGAATTAATATGATGGTATTGAACTTGCTGTGCTGAGAAAAAAAAAATAACCCTAACAACGAATGTCCATCCTACTGTAATGGAAATATTCCGGCATATTTGAACGAATTTGTACTTCCAAATCAAAAAGAGTCAAATGATCTTTAGAAAAAAAAATAAATAAAAGAAGCAGACGACAAACAGTTTAAAAAATGATTTTGAAAGAAATACTGTAATAAATTGAATGAAATCTGGATACATTTAGTTAGAAGTGAGTGTGCTTTGTTTATAAAATTAAAAGTAACTGATTTACACAACTTAGTAGTTCTACGTAGTTCCATTTAACATTTTAGCTAACTTAAGTGTACAAATATATTATGAAAATAAAACTTTTGATAAGTTAATTTGAGTGGTTATTAGGTCCTAGACCCAGGTACAATAAATAGACAATTATTAAAATATTACAAGTCAGTTACAAAGTTAAGATAGAAAATTGGTTACTTTTCGGTTAGCCGGGCGCCAATGATATACACACACACACACACATATATATATATACACATATCTACACACACATATATGTATGAATTAATATATATATATTTATATATGTACATGTATCACTGGCGCCCGGCTAACCGAAAAGTACCGAAAAAGGCTTATGGCGAGAGAAGGAAAGTTGGCAACATATTTTCTGGCAACCTATTCATAGTTTCATATAAATAAGTATTTTTTTTCAATATTTATATAATTTATTTAATATAAAGAAGCTATATATCTCTTTTTATATGCAGGTAGAACAGAATTGTATATATAAATAATTTTATATATATAAATAAACATAAAAGTTCATTAGATTTGTTTTCATAATTGTGTATATAATTTAAAAACATATCTAACTTTCTGAAGCCCGGATTACGCCAAAGCGTTAAAAAAAAGTGCCAAGGTCTCTATAGTTAAAAAATGTCGATTTCTCTATTTAAACATTTATTGTGTTTTGGTGGTTAAATTATGGTATGTAGTTGTAAAAGGGAGGAATGGGATTGATTTTGTAAAGTTTTTGGTAGATTTATTATATTTTTTGTACGTATATTTATTGTAAAATAATGTGTTTAGGAAAAGGTAAGTCAATGGGTTCAATCTGATTTATTAATCTTAGCATTTTTTTTAATTTAAAACTTTTAATTTCCTTTAATAAAACAAGTGTATTGATTCCCTTTTATTTCACGATTATGAAATTTAATATTATTTATGTAATCACAAATTATAAGAGCGGAAATGCTCTTTTTATTACATCTTTCTGCTGCGATACATTGACCAAAGTGTATCACTACTGTGACGTCACTAATACTTGTAGCAGGCCCGGTGAAGGACACACAGCGACATCTCGGAGGCCCCGATTAAACCCGTTTATGGATGAATTCTGCTGTCTTGTTTGAAAATGTCAACCACCCTAAAATTTCAAACCGCTATATATCCGCCATTTTTTAATATAGAGACAAAACAAAAACTGCTCCGGATTCTCCGGATCAAGGCCGAACATTTAACGGAAAAAACTTTTAGGATTTCTAATTTTTTATACATCTTTTTGAATTTGACATCTTTAAATGGCTATCACAGCGCCCCCTTCCGGCGGAATATCCCCACATTCTAGTAGGACTTGCTGGCTACAGCCAAAAACATATTAAAAAATTTTGGTTTAATTATCTGCATAACATCATACACTTTTCGATGATACAATAGTGAAAATCGAACAAAAATTGCGATGGTAGCGCCCCCTTTCGTCGAAATATCCCCGAATTCAACCTGGACCTGCAGTCTATGGTCAAAAACATAGAAAAAAAATTGGTTCAATTATCTGCATAACTTCATACACTTTTCGATGATACAATAGTGAAAATGGAACAAAAATATCGATCACAGCGCCCCCTTTCGTCGAAATATCCCTAAATTCTGATAGAATCTGCTTGCCATAGCCAAAAACATAGAAAAAAAATTAGGTTCAATTTGAAGCATAACTTCATACACTTTTAGATGGTACAATAGTGAAAATGGAACGAAAATATCGATCACAGCGCCCCCTTTCGTCAAAATATCCCCAAATTCTGATAGAATTTGCTTGCCATAGCCAAAAAGATAGAAAAAAAATTTGGTTCAATTTGAAGCATAACTTCATACACTTTTAGATGGTACAATAGTGAAAATGGAACAAAAATATCGATCACAGCGCCCCCTTTCGTCGAAATATCTCCAAATCCTAATAGAACCTGCTTGCCATAGCCAAAAACATAGGAAAAAAATTAGGTTCAATTTGAAGCATAACTTCATACACTTTTCGATGATACAATGAAGACACACAGGCGGACAGACGGACAGACGGACAGACGGACGGACGGAAAACGTGTTTTTCGGAATCTCCTACCCCTAAAACGTGTAAATCCGTCGAAAACCGGAAGTCAAAAAAAATTTCGATTACAATACTTTCTTCTATTATAGATAGAAGAAAGTAAAAAGTCACCCGATTTTCGAATTTCCCCCTATAATTCTAGAACTAAGCAACGTAGAATGACATGTTATATAATAAAACTTTCCCTGCAAAATTATCTAACTAACGGTGTAGATTTCATCGAAATCCATTCGGCAGAATCTTTTAAAAAGGCTAATCTTATATAATCGGATTGATCTGATTATAGAACTTCCCATAATAATTCTATAACTAAGCTACGTAGAACGATATGTTATACAACCGTGAAAAATTATCTATCTTACAGTTTAAGTTCTACGAAAATCCATGAAGCAGAACTCGAGTTATAAGCAGCCGGAACGAAATTTCATATATAAGATAGAAGTAAATAGAAGTATATTGCTATTAATATAGTTTACATTTGAATTAAAAAAAAGTACTTTTTGGTTAGCCAGGCACCAATGATATATGTACGTATATAAATATATACGTATATACATATGTATATATATCTTCATACATATAAGTGTATATATATGTATATGTGTAGATATGTGTATATATCTACATGTATTAGCACTGGTGCCCGGCTCAAAGAAAAGTACCAAAAAAAAGTGTCGTACACTTGAAAAAAACATCTTTTGGCATAAAATCTCTCATCAAAACTGTTTTTCTTTTTTCTTTCTTTTCTTTCTTTTTTTAAAAATAAAATTAGTAACAGTTTTTTTTTATATTTCGAGATGTATAGCCATTTTAATTCTTTCTGCACCAAAAAAACACCTTTTGACTTAAAATCAAGTTATTTGGGGTCAAAAGTAAAATCAAATTCGCCAAAAACAAAAGATAAATCGCCAAATATTTTTTTCAATAGCAATCTTGCCCATTGAATAATTTTTTAAGCAGTACGAATATTCCCAATCATGTTTAAATTAAATATTTTCGTTTTTTAATATTATCTCTCATCAAAACTCTTTTTCTTTTTTTAGCCCAGTCAAATAAGGTGAAAAAAGGGGTAAACCTCGGAATGAAAGATAACAAGCTGAAAATTTGCAAAAATCTTTGTTTTGACATTCTAAAAGAAAGCTAAAAAGTCTCACATAATCTAGTGTCCGCGTCTCGAGATATTCAAGGTCAAAGGTCAAGAAAATTGGTTTTTTGCTTATAACTCAAAAACTGTGCATTTTATTAAAAAAAATCCAATCACAAAATTAAAGTAGACAAAATTTCCTATAAAATACACATATTATCTTTAATTTTCTGACAAAGGGTTTAGGCGCTAGAGCACGCTGAAGAAAGACAACTTTTTGACCTTCAGACCAAAACGAGAGAAACTTCATTTTTCACCCTCGATTTCTCAAAAACTATGCATTTTATCGAGAAAACATCTGTTACAAAATTAAAGTAAGCAATATTTTCTACAAAATTCATAAATTAACTTTAATTTCCGACGGAATGTTTAGGCTCTAAATAGCGCTGAAAAAAAGCGACTTTTTGACCTTTGAGCCAATACAAGAATAACGACCCTTTCTTACCTTCGATTACTCGAAAACTGTTCGTTTTATCAAAGAACATTAATTACAAAATTAAAGTCCACAACATTATCTAAATATTGCAAAAGTAACTTTAATTTTCTGACAAAGGGTTCAGGCGCTTAGTTTCTCAATTATTCTTCAAAAATACGTCAAAT
Organism: Maratus michaelseni; assembly: GCA_963931845.1. Classification (NCBI taxonomy): domain Eukaryota; kingdom Metazoa; phylum Arthropoda; class Arachnida; order Araneae; family Salticidae; genus Maratus; species Maratus michaelseni. Next base: position 342,739,198 of record OZ007588.1, on the reverse strand, counting down.
ATTTGCAAATACATTTTGGTTCAAATATTGTTGTTTTATTCGACGGTTACTCAGATAAAACCAGATAAAACCAGGTTATTCAGAAAAATAGACCAGTAAAAATATAAAAGCAATGGAACAACTCAGAAGAACTGTTGCTGTTTCAATATCTTACGAAGTTCGTTTTGATGAGACAATGATTGTGCCAATCAGCCAGGAAGTTTTTATCGAACCGGTGCAATAAAAAAAACTTTATTGAAATGCTTATTGAGCAGTTAAAAACTGTTAACATCACTACAAAACAAGCCAGAGATGCTGCTGATACCCTCATCATAAAAACAGCCATTGAAGAATCGAAACATCAAAAGACCGCCGTCATAGTTGGAGAAGATGTTGATCTGTTAGTTATTTTAATAGGAAGAACACAGTCACATCAGCGAGAAATCCTTTTTTTAAAAATGGGCAAAGGCAATGTAGAAACACGAATGTATTCCTCTAAAAGCTTCGACAAATATCCTCGTTCTAAAGAACATATTTTATTTTTGCATGCTATCAGTGGATGTGACACAACATCTGCGCTGTTTAAAAAAGGAAAACTGACAATTATAAAAATGTTCGAGAAACATTACTATTTGCACGAATCAGCTCAATTGCTTCAGGAAGACAACTGCCCTGCAAACACATTTTTTGAAAATGGAATACGTGTTCTTTAGCAATATATAATGCTCCAAAATCAGAACATAGTATTGACAATTTTATGTACACACAATTCATATAAAATCAACAAGACTCAATAAACCGGTGCAATTATCATCTCTTCCACCAACAAGTGCTCGACAGCATATTTATCATGTCTACTATCAGATCCAAACTTGGTTAGGGAAAGATTTACAACCCAGAGAATGGGGGTGGGTAATACAAAACGAGATCCTGGAACCCACAACAACATTATTACCTTCAGCCCCAGAAGAGCTACTCAGTACGATCTTCTGCAATTGCAAGAAAGGTTGCGGCGTGAGCTGTGGATGTAGAAAAGTAGGGTTGCCATGCTCCTCAGTTTGTGGCCAGTGTAACGGACAAGCATATCTCAACGCTTCATCATATCCAAATGATCTTGATGAAGAAAGTGGATATGTACCTGAGATTCTTGAGGTTTTAGAGCCAAGTATTACGGTCAACGAGTATGATGATAACGATCTGGAAATTTTATATGGGCGACCAGAAGAAGGAGACGACGACGAACAAGAGGAAACGTAAGCTGTATGCGTACTATTGATAATCAAAGGTAATAATCGCCTTATAATGTAACTTAAACAAAATATAATAGATTTAAAAATCTTATGATAAATAAAAATGTAATTACAATACATAAAAACTCATTTCAATATGTTATTATTTATACATAATTTAACAAAATATTATCAAATTTATTTATAATTAATTCTTATTTATAATTAATATTTATTAATAAGTAAATAATGTAACTAATTAAGACTAAATTTGTAGATAATTTTATTCTCTACAAGTTTTGTAATAGTTTCAAATATCATTTGAAATATAAGAAAAAATCTTTAGTGGGTTTTTTTCCCGTTTAGGCCAGAGGGCCAAAAACTAATTAAAGTTAATATAGGCATTTTGCAGAAAATGTTATCTACATTAATTTTGCAGCTGGTGTTATTCAATAAAATGCCTAGTTTTTGGGTAATTGAGGGTAGGAAAGGGGGTTTCTCTAGTTTTTTGGCTCAAAGGTGAAAAGTCGCTTTTTTTCAGCGCTATTTAAGGCTTAAAAATTCCGTCAGAAATTAAAGTTAATTTATGAATTTTGTAGAAAATATTGCCTACTTTAATTTTGTAACAAATGTTTTCTCGATAAAATGCATAGTTTTTGAGAAATCGAGGGTGAAAGATGAAGTTTCTCTCGTTTTGGTCCGCAGGTCAAAAAGTTGTCTTTCTTCAGCGCGCTTTAGCGTCTAAACCCTTTGTTAGAAAATTAAAGATAATATATGTATTTTATAGGAAATTTTGTCTACTTTAATTTTGTAACTGGATTGTTTTTAATAAAATGCACAGTTTTCGAGATATAAGCAAAAAACTGATTTTCTTGACCTTTGACCTTGAATATCTCGAGACGCGGACACGAGATTATATGAGACTTTTTAGCTTTCTTTTAGTATGTCAAAATAAAGATTTTTGCAAATTTTCAGCTTGTTATCTTTCATTCCGAGGTTATATCCTTATTTGACTGGGCTATTAGGGTTTCGTTCATCTGACGAAACCCTATTGCTCCCGCTCCGTTGTCTGTCTGTCACAGAGCCATTCTCGAAAACTATGTAACTTACAGACTTGAAACTTTGTGTATAAATCAGAATATCAGCTGTAAAGAGCTGAAAATATTAAAATTTGAAAAACTCGTATTATTTTAATAAATAGAGATAAAAAACCAAAATTCTAACAGCCTTTTCCTATTAAATTTAAACATTTTTCATTATAGCCGATGCCAAAAATTAAAAATCAACGATGAAAATCTTTCTACAATAATTATATTTCTATCAGACCATTTCCACGTGAAAAATGAAATAAAAAGTTTCACCAATTGAAAAAAAAAGATTAATATGAAATAAAATTGATTGACGTCATAGTCGTAATAAAACGGAAAATGCCTAAGATTTCTCAATAATACAAGGAGTATGAATATGTGTAAGTGGACAAAGCAGATTAATATCACGTCATTAGAGAATTAAAAAGAAAATCTGACGTCATATGGGAAGTTTAACTAATTTTTCAAATGTTTGAGAATAATACAAAGCGAGTATCTATATAAATAATAGAGAATAGTAAATGTATGAGTTTGAGAAACATATTGAATCGTGATAAAAATCCGATTATGGAAATCTTCGCCTATTTTAACATTTTGAAGGTATACAATTTGTTTAATCTTGAAATTATTTTTTTAAATATTGCATTTAGTCCGTATGACGGATATTAGTATGACAGAATATAACAGCGGGCTTGGCCCGCTATCCGGTTGGCTTAGATATTCGAAAAAACGAAAAAATAGACCGATAAATTTTTACTTTTTAAAAAACATGACTCTTTTTTTGTTGTTGTTGCTAAATGATATTTATTTGAATTTATTAAAGAAAGGATAAAGTGTTTTGAAATGAATATTAAACGAAACCCTTTGAGCGATCTTCGATCACACTTATCCACTTGTTTTTTCTTTCTCTTTCTTTTTTTTTCTTTTTTAAAAAAAAATAAAATTAGCACAGTTTTTTCTTTTATTTTGCAAGATGTATAGCCTTTTCAATTCTTTCTGCAACAATAATGGTCGCCAAAAAACGATCAATGGTAACCTTTTCATCCAAAATAACAGAACTTTCCATCATAATTCTATAACTTATCTACGTAGAACGTTGTGTTATATACTAAAACCTTCCCTGAAAAATTATCTATCGGACAGTGCAAGTGCCATCAAAATCCATTCAGCGGAACTCGAGTTATAAAGGAACGGAACGAAATTTCCGTTTGTGTTTTATATATATAGTAGATATTAGCATAAATACAAAAAGAAAAGAGAAAGAAAAGTGCCCAGTTAAACTGATAGCATTGAGCTCACAGGCAATTCATACTCATTGTATATTATACTCTGCCCCCTACGAGCTATGCTCGCCAATCCCATTCTGATATTGCAAACTTTAAAAATACGCTAATTTGATCCAATCTAAAATGATTACGGAAGATTGAATTATAATTATGCGACCAGTGGCGATCTGCTGTAATCGGGTTTCCATTCATTTTCATTTCACTGAGAGTTTAAGCCCGATTCAACTGCTGTTGACAGAGCTAGCAACTGTTTTCGTGATTGATTAAATAAGATCAATTAAACATTTTTAAATCAACTTGTGTAAAATGGCTAAGAAAACAATGTCGATGCATCGGGGAATTTTATAATGATGTTATAAAAAAATTAGGTACTTATGTGTTATACCGTCGACCACTATCCAAAAAAGAAAAAAAAAAGTCGCCTAAATATAGAATTTAACGCCAAAAGTGCGTTACCGTGGCGTCACATTCAACTGATATTAGATGTGTTACACGTGTTTGTTATGTCATCGAGAAATTTTTATTCGACATTTATTTGTATTTTTAATGATATTTTATCAGTTTATTAGTTATTTCCTTAATGTAAATAATAATAATGACCTTAAACGGCGCGACATGATATTAAAAGAGTAAAAGCGTTGAAAAAATGTTGCTATGCATAGTTACGCACAACAAATCCGTTTCAACTGATGTCATAAACACTTATCCAACAGCCAAGGGGGATAATTAAGAAATTATAAATAAATAAATATTTAAGATTATATTGTAAATAAATAAATATTTAAGATTGCTTTCTTTTTTTTCTCTTTTCATTAATGTAATATAAATTTTATTGTTTAAAGTTACTGAGAGTTGACACTTTAGTGAGTGGCTTGAGATTCCAATGGCAACATTCTTCCATTAGTTTTTTGGCATTAGAGTTTGGTGAATAATTTGGCGAGGTTTTTTTTTTTTTTTTTTTTTTTTTACCGGAAAGTTGTTGACAGAAGTACCAAAATGGAATGTTGGAGAAGTACCAAAAATTGTTTTCAGTAAGATGTTTTAATGGTATTGTTTCTAATATGACGTTTTCTTCCTATTATTAAGCGTAAAAATTTAGTTTTTAATTGAAGGGAAATATTATTATTTACGCTGTTTTAAAATTTGCAATTATAGGTGAAAGATTTTTTCGAAATAAATTAATGCCACGTGTAAATATATTTTTAAATTGAAACTGTTTGGAAATATTGTTATTTGAGAATTTTAAATATGACGTAAGTTTCCCCATTTAGTGATTTGAACGCGTAATAAATTAATTATTTCTCTTTTTAATATTCATGCGCAAGTATATACGTATATTTTTTACGCAATTTTTTACAATTACTGCTTTTAACATGTGATCGTTTAATTATTATTTTTAAGTTTTATTTCTGTTTTTGATAGTCACGTGTAGATACATTTTTTAATTGAGAGGGAATGTTATTATGTGCGCTATTTTACAAATTGGCAACAATTCTAATAATGGACTTATAATAAGTCCATTATTTGGACATTATTATAAGTCCACTTGAAATATGAAATAAATCTCCATCAAAATAATGAAAATTTGAATAAAAAATTGAAATATAACCTCAAAAAATTACTCAAACTAATAATATAATTGCACTCTACACACCGCAAGCTTGTCAACTATATCCTTTCAAATTATGGTTAAATTCTTGTGCATAGTTTTCATTCCTATAAAACTTTTTTAAGAGAACTATTTTGATCAAATTTAATATTAAATGTCTTTTAAAATAATTCTTTGATTTAAAAACTGTCTGCTTCAGCGTGTTTATCGGACATTTATCATAAAACTACCAATTTTCATATTTTTATATGCAAGATTTTTCTGAATACAAGTCCAGAAAAACAGCGAATCTGGATCAAATTATTTATTGGACAAAATCTTTATTGACAGCGGCTGCTGCGGCGGCGGTGGTTACTTTTTAACACTTTCCAACCTAGTTGAAAAGTGTTTATGACTTCGATTTGTCTTTCCGTGCTCTAACTTCCGTAAATATGCTCGGATTGCTCTGAAATTTTTGTATGTTATTGTCGTTATCTATAGCATGTTCCTTATTTCAACGGAATTGTGCAGCACTTATAGTTTTTTTACAGGGACACTCAAAAGAATTCCGTTACATTTCGGTCTATGGGGAAAAATTATTTGCGGTTTATTTTAATAATTTTACACAATTTCAAACACTTTGTAATTGATATATATCACTAAGGTGCATTACAAGAAGCTTAATATGGAGTAGGGTGTGCATAGTACTTGTAGCTACTTTACAGGGACATTCAAAAGAATTCCGTTAAATTACGTCTATGGAGAAAAATCATTTGTGGTTTATTTAAATAATGTTTCACTATTTTAAACGCATTGAAATTTATATATATCACTAAAGTGCATTACAAGAGGCTTACTACAGAATATTGTGTGTATAGCAGTCATCGTTCAATTACAGGGACACATAGAAGAATTCTCTACTGTCTGTTAACAATAATTCCTGGAAGTACGTTTTAAGTTGCTGAACGCGATTTTAAATTTAACTCACTTTTTGTCTATTACTTGGTGTGTATAAATTCTATAGATCCTATACAGGGAGCACAAAAGATCGCTAACACATTTCCGTTTATTGGCAGAAACTCCAGAAGGAGAATTTTAAACTGTGCTACGCGTTTCCTAACTGAACTAAAATTTAGCATCTCATGTAGTATATATACAAATCTATAGATCATATACAGGGCTGAATAAAAGTATTCGGATATTATTCTGAATATTGTATATGTTGGAAATATGTGTTCGAAATTCCTGAAATTACGTTTTTAAATATGTTATGCGTTCTCCAAATTGTTTAGTTAGAAGTTATCTTTCAGCTTATTAAACGGTAATGATTTGTAAAATTATTTTGGAAGCGTTGGAAATTGATTGTTACATAATCTATGCTTGACGCATGATTTTTCGTTCTTGTTTTTAATATAGAGAAACTCTTATTTCAAAAAATAAAGCCCTTTGAAAAATAAAGAAATCTACAAGAAACCTGTGTACCAAATATGAAGCAAATTGGATATTACTGCATAAAAGACCCATTTAACTAAATTATGGCTGGTGCACCCCCCCCCTCCCGTTTCCACCTTTATACTTAAACTAGTAAATCTACAGATCAGGAGCCCCAACGTCAGCTCTGAAAGTCAATGTTTTTTAAACTCACTTTTCATAATATTTAACATCTTACAATCCGCAAATTAATTTATTTAAATTACTACATATATATTTATATGTATATAAAATAATTCGAAGGTTTAATTTCAGAACTTAGAAACGTTAAATTAAACACGGTTTATGCAATAATATTCTGATATTCTTATGAACTTCGTATTCTATTTTTTAGATTAAAAAAATACATTTCTTCAGGGACGGTGGTGTCTTCCCCGCTGAACCCTCCGTAATCTTATTAAATTTATATTCGTGATTTCCTATTATTTGTGTGAATGATTCTAGTATATCTTCCATTTCGTTCTGCACAGTGGTTTTATTACGATAAGCAAAAATTTCGAAAATAATTTCATGTTATCCTAATACCTAAATAGCAATATTTACTTACCTGCCAACCACGAAACACTCGTATCTGATTGATAAGTTTAATAATATCTCGTGTACAAAAGTAACTTATGGAAATGTAAACTGAATCTACTATTTATTTCACTTATCTATTTCAGAAATCTAGTATTATTACAATTTTTGTTTCGGAAAAACAGTTTTGATGGTCATTGTACAATATTTATTTCACCTATGTACATCCTGATCTAATTCGATGGCAATAGCATACTAAAATCTCCCCAAAATAGGCTTATTTGGAAACTTTTAAACCTATTGTGTAATCATTCATAATCGTGCCCACTGCCAATTCACTAAATAGTAATCTTGATTTGGCGCTATAAGGTATGTTTTGTGATAACTTTTTATGATCTCAGTTTCCAGCAATTGTGCTATTTCAGGCTGTATGGATGTGTTTTACTACGCTAATTTCTTTAGATTAACTATCTCGTTGTACGAGATATTATAATCCATTTTTAAAATAATACTAATATTCAACCACGAAAAATCCACATCTCTTCCAGAAAATTAATAATATCTCATATAAAAATGTTTCGGCTATCATTCTATAGTAGTTAAAAGGTAACTTGTACCAAAATAATTCTCATTTATTTCAATAAAATATTAAAATCACCCAAAAATATTTTATTTTGCGAATAAAATATTGTAGCAAAATCGGCTGAGTTACTTGAATTTTATCATTTTGATATTCTTTGAAATATGGTTGCTAGGATACGGTTAAATTAATAAGGAAAATAAAAATGAATGCATTTTAATATTTACAAAAAATGATAAAATAAAATGTATTATATTATTAGAACAGATGTATAAAATTGCACCAAAACTTATACACCTCATTTAAAAAATCTGACGAATGTATTAACAAAATTTCAAATTAATTTGACTAATTTAAGACCTTAGTTGATAAATTTTAGCCTTCATAACTTACCGTTTAAATACACTAGTCAAATGTGCCATTTTATTTTCAACGAATGAAAAATTTCAAAATTGTCTGAATTCCCATAGGAAAGCATTATGACCTAAAAAAAAATGTTCTATATTTTCCGAACGAATGAACCAAATGTAACTAAAAACTATACAGCTAATTTCGGATACCTCACCAACATACCTACCAAAAATCAAACTAATCGGATCATTTTTGCGTCAGTTATCGCGGAAAAGACAGACAGACAGACAGACAGACAGAAACCAAAAACTTTTCGGGTCTCCACAGTAAGCCTCAACTGACGTTTCGTCAAAAAGGAACATACAAATCTAATCAGGGAAGCGCCTTATAAGAATAAACTTGTGTACCAAATTTTAATCAAATCGGATATTTCTGCATGAAAAACCCTTTTATCTAAATTAAGGGGGGATTAGTTCCCCGTTCCCCCCTTTATAAGTAGCCAATAAACCCCCAAAACTAATCAGGAAAGAAACTTAAGAAACTAATAAAATAAACTTATTCTATATAATTAATTCATTACTTTCACGAATGAATTTTAAAACACCGAACGGCTACAAAACTACACAGCATTTGCAATTCATAAAATTAATAACAAACTACAAATCCTAAGCTAAAATGCCGAATTTCGGGACCAAAACCGCATGAATAATCAAGCAGACATGTATTACTAATAGAGTTATTCAAATGCGTCCAATCGATTAGTAATGTTTCTGAGGCTAAAGTGAGAAACACTCGAAAGATGTTACAGAAATCTGTTCAATTTTTGTAAATCAAATATTGTTCTCACAAGAAAAATCTAAAAATAAGTTTTGTCTAACCAATCAATATTCTTAGGAAATGGTATAAATAAATTACATCTACCCTATATATATAAAATCCTAATGAAACAAATTTGTGAAACGATTTTATGAAACGAATTTATGAAACGATTTTATGAAACGACTGATTATGTTTCAGGGATATTTTTAATAAAATATTTAACGCTTGATGGTGAAATTAATACATATTGTCCATAAAAATCCGCGGATGTCAAAACTGGTCCTGATTGTTTGTGAATTTTGAAATTGGAATTAGTTTTCGAGATATTAATTTTTTTCTAACTTTAATGACATTTCTGTAATGATGACAACTAATTACTCAGTTTTTTTTGTGACAAAAAAGGAAAAAAAATTGAAAAGGATCCCGATAGGGATTATTGATTTTTTTTAATTCAACATTTTCAAAGTGAAATTGAATTTATCTTTTATTTCAATCGATAATGAAGACAAGATTGTGATTAAATTATGTTTTTCAGGAAAATTTGAAAAAAAAATCACATTTCTATCGTTAGGATTCAATCGTCTGTCAGCATTTAATTTAATTTATAAACTGAAAATATTTTGAATAAATTCGTCCAAATGACGTCATTTATGTAAACGCAAAAAAATATTTATACAATTTGTTTAGCGTAAAATGTCATTTATTCTATTTTATATATAATCAGAAGTAATTTGTATAGAAAAAACAATAATAATATACGTATAACTAAAATACGCATATAAACAAAAAAATCGTCGATTTTTTTTCCATGGCTGTTTATGTCATTTGGTACCAAATCTCACTTTCTGATGCCCGAATTGCGCCAAGCTTTTTAAAAAAGCGTCAAGATCCCTATAATAGAAAAGCACTAAAAGCTCATTGGGTTTATTTTCATAACTTTTGGCAACAAATCTATGTATATTAACGAATCTATCCCCTTTTCGAAGCTCGAATTACGCCAAACCGAAAAGCAAAGGATCCTATACTGGAAAAGTACCCGATTTTCTTATGGACAATATTCAAGTGACATAACAAGGTGTAAAATTATCGCGGATAGCAAATTTATTTAAATATGTCATCAATTGATGCCGAATAAATGCAGACATGCATGCACAAAATATTTAATTAATTTTGTATGATAAATAATTATTAGAAAATTCGTATATACATATTAATTAAAATAAATAATTTACATATTTAAAATAACATGAAAATATGCATGATGGTGCACTAAAATAGAGAGAAAATTAAAACCTGTTACTGAAAATGTCTATAACAGTAATTTTCATTACCGTGGTTCTTAATGTTATTCACAAGCAGATGGAATTTTTCTCATCCTTAAACGCAAAGGAAGAATATAATACAGAACGTTGTTATAAAAGTCCGAGAGGTAGCCACAATTTAAACCTAACCATTTTATACAAGTTGGGTTTTCAAGTTGTAATTGATTTTACTTATCAATCCCGAAAACAGTCGTCAGTTGTCGCAACAGCTGTGTATGAGGCCATGGTAATCAAAAAATGCCCCATTAAAACGTTAAAAGTATGGCAACCCAATTACAGATTTACCAATATTTTTAAAACAAAGCACGCTGTCATGTTTTTAGAGGCTTTGAAGTCTGAGCGGGGGTAGGCCCCCTAGTTTTCTTTATAAAAAAATACTGTATTACTTAAATCAATGAAGTCAAATAATGACTGCGTATTTGAATGTTTATTAGTATGATAAGAAACGTTAATTTTTTTATTCAGCTTGCTGACCCTCTTGCCGTTCCCCGGCCCCGTGATACTAATTTTTTTAAAACCTCAAGTTTTATAACTTTAAACCCAATTATGTACGAAATTGTATTTTTAAATGAAAAAATTGCGACGAAAAATTGATATTTAGTGATGCAACCGCGCGTAAGAAAACATTTTCTTGCTTTTCACGTAGGGCCGTTTTATAGTTTAAAAAAAGTGCTTGCTGTCAGAACTCGTTGAAATTTTTATCTGTTATAATTGGAACGGTTTTACAGCCCGTATACAAATTTTGTGAAAAAAATTTGTTATAAGGTTGTAAAAGAAAAATGTTTTCTTTCCACTTTTTTTTCTTTGTTTTTGCGTCAGCTCCTTTAACATAAAATAAAAAAAATAGTTCTCATCTTCTGAACTCTACGAAATTTTAATCGGTTAACTGTATCCGAGTTTTAAAATTTCGTGGAAAAATATGCATACTCAGTAATGAAAACAGGAGTCGAAGCAGTGCGAAGCCACGCCGAAACACCCCACTTTTTCACGTTTTTTTTTTTTTTTTTTTTTTAAATTACTAAAAGTTTATTTTTTAATTCTTTTACACGTCTGAATGTTTCGACAATTTTGTAGGTGATGTAAATCTGGTGTACCGAGACGTTCTAAAAAGATTGTGTCGAATTACGGACGTTTAGTTGCTTTTAGGGTAGAAAAAAGTTTGTCTCCGTGAGGCGCGAAGTGACCTGCGTTCGTCGGTGTTTCTGAAAAGGATTCAGATACTAATTTTTAAACCGTTTGTACCCTCGATTAGATAAAGGATGTGCTTTGCTATAAAGAGAAAAAGGTCCTTTGGGAAAAAAACCCCTTTTGAAAAAAATAAATCCGAAGGGTTAACAACGATATTTTTTCGAATTGATTGCGGTATTTGAGGCGTAAGAGATCAATATTTCTGAATATATCTTCCAATTTTAACACTACTGAATGGTTTGGCCTATTTAGGCCGGCTTTAAAGTACAAAATAACACAAAACAAACCACGCGTTCAGTTCTTCATCTCCTCCAGATGCGTAAACCGGGTTCTGTGCATTCGCCAGCGCTTTTGCCGGCAGGCAAAGAAAGAGATGAGTTTTTAATGCGTTCATAATTAATTTATCGTCTAATTATTAAATAACTCAAAATCTGAACCTCAGGTGCATCAGGACTTGCCTTATACTTTTCTCACCCAACAGTGGAGTCTTCTACGTGCGGAGATTTCGCGAGCCATCGCAGACAGGCACACACACACAGAGAGAGAGAGAGCTAAACTTTCTTTTATTAGTTTAGATGTATATTTTAACGAAAATTTCTAAACCCTAAATTACGCCATTTTTAAAAGCGAAACAAAAGAAATTAACAAGTGTGTTTTAATAAAGAAGAAATACACTCTCCTAATGAAAACAAATATCCTCAAATATATATATACAGTATGCCCACTAAAGTCCCTTGCCACCCATTTATGTGACCTCGTGATTTGTGTTTGTCATTTTCAAAAACTTTGCGAAAATAGTTTATTTATCATTTTGATCTTGAAGAAGTCGCCGTTAGAGCGCATGAAACATATGTCATCTATATATTAAAAGGTATTTTTAGGCCTTTTGTTTTATGTTTTTATCACTTTAAGCAATAATTACACTTTAACCCTCTGCTAAATGGACTGCTTATCCCGCGATTTCCATGGGCAAGACATTTGTAGAAAAATTTCTATAATTTACAATTTTTGAAGCAATTTTGTATTTAAAATTTCACAGTCAAATGTTGGAAAAGAAAATTATAAATTCACTACATATTTCATATACAGGATGATTTGAAATATGTAATAATATAGGAGATAAAGGTTGATTAGATATTGGTAGAAAGGATTTTGAAAAAAAAATTGAGCAGTCAGAGAGTTAATTTAAATGTCTGTTATGTTTAAGAAAAAATTCAAAATATAAAAGTGTGCAGAAGCAAACAAGAACGAAAAAGCATGCGTCAAGCATAGATTATTAACACTCTCCAACACTTCCAAAATACTTTTACAAATCTTTATGGTTTAATAAGGGGAAAAATGATGTCAAAGTAAACAATTTGGAAAACGCATAGCACATTAAAAAATCAAATTCAGGAATTACCTACAAAATTCGAAAAAAATATCCGAATTCTGTTGTGAAGTCCTATATATGGTCTATAGATTTATATATATACCACATATAATGCTAAATTTTACTACAGTTAGGAAACGCATAGCGCAGTTTAAAATTCCCGTTCTGAAATATCCGCCAATAAACGGAATTGTACGAGAAATCTTTTGTGCTGCACTGTATATGATCTATAGAATTTATACACGCCAAATAACAGGAAAAAAATTAGCTACATTTAAAAACGCTTTGCTCAACAGAAAACGCACTTCCAGCAGTTATTGTTAACAGACAGTACTTTAACCGAATTCTTTAGTACGTCCCTGTAAATATACGATGAATACTATACATGCAATATGCTATACACAGACTCTTGTAATACACTTCGGAGATATATATTAATTTCAATATGTTTGAAATTTTGATACATTATTAAAACATCCCGCAACCGATTTTTTCCCAAAGGCGGAAATATAAAGATTTTTTTTTAGTATCCCTGTAAATGGAAGAGAAATGCTGTGCACACCATATTCTATAGTAAGCCTCTTGTAGTACACATCAGCGACAAATATCAATTTGAATATGTTTGAAATAGTGTAACGTTATTAAAATAAACCTCAGAGGATTTTTCCTCATAGACCCTAATGTAATGGAATTATTTTGAGAGTCCCTGTAAAGGAAATATAAGTGCTACACATTTCATTTTCAATATCGAATATGCCATAGTAAATTTCAATAACATATATCAATTGCATGATAATCCGAGTATGTTTACGTGCGTTAGAACTCAGACAGACAGACAGACGGCAGACATACAGACAAACCGAATTCATAAATAATTTTCAACATTAAGTTGGTAAGTGTTAAAAACGTTCTAAAATTTCGATTTTTTTTTATGCTGCTGAGCTAGAATCTTAGCATTTAGCATGGTGGTTATTTTTAAAATGTAAGTGCTGGCTAAAAACGATTTTAAAAAAATTCGAAATTTAAAAGGGCGAAATGAGCGGGACGCATTCTTAAAACCTTCTAAACTAGGATTTATCTGAAATTGTTAGGGATAAAATCTTGAAATTTTCACGGATCTTACTTCAGAGACATTAAATTAATCCACAGAACAGTTTTAAAATTTTAGAATGTTTAAAGTGTGCAGGAAAAAATACGTTCTAAAATTGCGATTTCTGTGATATAGTTGTTATAGCAGCTTGGTATTTGGCATGGTGATTACATTTAAAATGTTAATTCTCGCTAAGAATGGTTTCTAAAAATTACTAAATTTCAAATGAAAACTAAAATGAGCAGAAAACCTTCAAAATACATTCTAAATTACCATTTATTTGGAATAAATTTTAGCTCTAGTCATTCATTTAAGTCTCATGTTCGCCAAATACAGTATAAGAATAACGTTTACTCAAAACGTTGCTTAATTAGTAATTTTTTAATTATCTGTGGCAGTAAAATGCATCTAATAATAATAGACACACAAGTACTCATGGCATATTTCAAAGATTACGCGAGTAAAGCTAGCGTTTTGCTAGTAAATAAATAAATAAATAAATAAAATGTTACCTACTTTTTTATTGTTATTTAAATAATTTCGTAAATTAATTTTATTACGGATTGATGTAAATTTGTTTAAAAAATAGCTTGTATGTTATGTAATGTATTGTTTGTTCTTTCTTAATTTAACTTAGCTTTTCATCACATAACGTTATACGATTGTGTTTTGAAACATACGTTGAATAATACACCCAGCTTAAGAGCAACGCTTAAGTAATAAGCTTCCCTTATCACTGTTCTTTTATGGGTTTTTATTATATATGTACACTCATGTGTGTCTACCTTCATACACAAATATATTTATTAATAACACCTTTTATACTATTTTCTGAAAGATCTTTTACTTTTATAGGGCAGTCCTGCAAGTAATATTCCACTACTTTTTTGTAATTTTATCTAGTCGAAAAAATGTGAGGACCCCTCACAGAAAATATGTCAGGGAGTTCACGAATAAAGTTTATTTTATTTACATCGCGAAATCTTTCTTTGCATGCTTTTTTTATATATTTCATTTATTTTCGTTGAATTTAGAATAAAGTATTTTATTTATTTAATTCCTGTTTGCATATAAAGTTTACTGTGGCGGCACAGGGCAAAGCCCTACTAGTGTTATATATTATTGTTTGTAACTATTCTAATATTAAGATAAATTAAATTAGTAGATTATATAGACATCTCAGTTATTTAATATGTGTTTAATAAAAGAAACGCATTGAATAGTTAAGACATGCATTCCTGATTGAATTTTGAAACACTATTTGGTTACGAAAATACAAAAGTGTTTGTAATTCAGAAAACCAATCAAATTACAGATCTTAACCTAAAATGAAAGATTTCAGGATCAAAACCGCATGCATAATGAAGCAGACAAGTACTACTAATAAATTTATTCAAAAGCATTCAATCGTAATCGATTACTAAAGCTTCGGAGGCTGAAATGAGAAATACTCGAAAGATATTTCAAAATTCTGAGAAATATTTAGAAACCAAAATTTATTCTCATACAATACAAATCTAAGATCAACATGTTTCTGTGCTAACCAATAAATATTTTGAAAAAATGATACAAATATAGTGATTTTATTTGTAAAGAAAGCTGGTAATAAATCAACGAGGTCAAATATTTACTCGGTATTTGAAATTTTATGTGAATGGCAATATATGATAATGTTATTCATTGCATTTTTTAACGTAAATTGTAACGCATAACTTTACACTTTTTCTAAACATATAAAATGAATAAATAAATTATGCTTTAAAAATGGAAAATAATTCTTTCATAATGAAAGAATATGCTCTGTTAATGATTTTTCTCAATACTCGTGCATATGCATGCATGTATGAAAAATATAGACAAAATGTACATGAATTATAAGAAAACAAAAGAAGATAATATCTTTGACTATAAAATAAATGTATATGAAAAATGTCAAATGTAATAATTATTAACAATTTTGAAATTTTAACAGAAATCGAATCAATAAATTATAAAGACATTGCAATAACTTTATTACTTCTTTAATAAAATAGTTTTTTTTATGTATATTTAAATCGATATTTTCATGTAGAAATTTTAAAACACAGCCCGTAGAAAATAAACTACAACAGCAATGTGCTATAATTCAGAAAAGCAATATCAAATTACAAATCCTAAAATTTAATGTCGAATTTCGGAATCAAAATCTCATGCATAATGAGGTACACATACATTACTAATAAAGTTATTCAAATGCTTGCAATCGAATACTAAAGCTTTTTGAAATCATAAACGCGTAAAAGGTATTACAGAGCTCTGTGCAATTTTTAGAGACAAAAAGTTATCTCATCGAATTGAAGATCCAATATCTACTAATTTTCGTCATACTAATAAATATTTTAAAGAAAATATATAAATATATTTACATTATTTATAAACAATTAGGGTAATAAATCAACATTGGCAAATATTGCCTGCGTATTAGAAAATGTACTGACATTTTATGAAAATAACATTTTATTTAAATTTTTCGTTATATCTTTTAACGTAAATTTCACAGAGCAATGGTATTTTATAACAAAACTAAGCAAAAATTTTAAATATGCTCTAAAAATTCAGAAATATGCTCTAAGAATGAAGAAATATGTTCGGATAATGAAGAAATATGCTCTAAGAATGAAGAAATATGTTCGGATAATGAAGAAATATGCTCGAAGAATGACAAAGATGCCCTAATAATGATTCACAATTTTTGTGCATTTATATTAATTTTGTAGAAAATGTAGACCAAATATGCAAAATATATAAGCAATGTAAAAAAAAAAAAGTACGAAAAAAGATGAGACAATAAATAAGTTTTAAACAGTTTCGCCCATCCGATGTATTAAACGGATCATATATTCTGAACCAGCTAGTTGATGTCTTTCATTTAACGTAAATCGCTTTTAAATATTTTCCGTGGTATCTTCCATGATCAGGGCTTGACGTGAAGGGCCTTCAAATCAACCTGTTCTTTGATTAACAACAGTGGTAGGAAAAAATAGTGTAATTTAAATTTATGTCAAACGATTCAACAAAGTCACAAACTAACGTCTCCCAATAAAAATTCTCTGAAACTCGTATAAATGTCACACAGTTTAATGAATTGTCTCCATTTAAATAATTATGGGACACTTACATATACTTCCTTAAGAGGAACATTTTCCCATCAATCCGATAAAAGCCTTTCGAGAGATATTGTAAAAATCATTAACAACAGTTCTCTGAACAGCCATAAATTGAACTTTAACTACTTCATATAGCGTTATAAAACCGATAAAGTTTCCTAAATCCTGCAGCTTCGACGTTACACGAACATTAATGGACACATAAATTCCGTAGAGTTTCAAAGGCTTTCTTAGAATAGGATAACCATACCAGTGCATATACCAGTGCATAGATAGAAATACATACGGGGAATACGATTTTTATACGATTTGGAATACGATTTGTAACTGCAGGCGGAGAAGGTTCTCCGGAATTCTAGGACAAATCGCGTAACAGAAATCCTGTTACGCACGTCTTCAAAACACTAGAATAGGGAGTACGGGCATGGTACTCTAACAGCCCACCGAAACAGAACCCACCTGCAGAGGGAAAATACCTGCAATATAAACTTTTCCGAAAGCACTGTATCTCCTGATTAAATAATCATCTGTGCACGTGTCGCCGGAAATTCTTTGTTTGTTGCGGATGATTGGGAATAAAAAGAATTAGTGTCCACTAAAGCTGTCATCCTGAATTAATTCATGCAAAGCGTCGCATCACAAAGAAAAAAATACAATCATCATAGAATGTATGTTGCATAAGACGAAAGCATTTATCTTCGGCTGTAATGTAAATACACATAATAGACTCCAAATGCAAATATTTTAAACCGTTTTAAGGTTTTAAGAGAAATCGAATAATTATAAATATATCGCTATAATTTTCATATGTGTTTAATAAAAGAAACTTATCCGATAATTAAGTCATTACTTTCATGGATGGATTTTAAAATATTATACATCTACAAAACTAGAACCGCATTTGTCATTCAGAACACAAATTTCAAATCACAAACCGAAAGCCAAAATTGCGAGCTTTGGAATGAAAACCGCATGCATAATTAAGCAAACATGTATTGCGAATAAAGTTATTCAAATACATACAGTTGATTACTAAAGCTGCAGAGGTTAAAATGAAAAACACGCAAAATGTGTTACAGAACACCGAAATGTTTAAAAAACAAACATTGTCTTATACAAGAAATAAATGTCATATATCAGTAGCATTTTATCTTACCAGAAAATATTCTCCAAGACAGCGTCGAATTTTTTTTCGTTTATGAAAAATGAGGGTAATAAAATTGTAATAGAGTTTCTGTTCTATAATAAAAATTAATTTATTTTAAAATCTTATAAGAAATCGGTAGAAATGGTATTATTTTGGTGTCAGAAATAATATAATTTGTACGCAATAAATAAGTAATTTGTAATTAATTTTGTAATAGTAATAAGTAATTTTTGTATATAATCAATAAGAATGATTTTGTAAAACATTCTGTATCGTAAACTGAAATGTCTGAAATACAGACGCTTAAGTGTCTGAAACAGAGTATTCAATTTTAAGACGTTTGAAAATGTCTTTTTTTTCAGACATTTGAAATGTCTGATTCGCAGCCATTTTTTTAAAGCATTATACGCAGTCATGTTTGACCACATTGAATCTTCTTTTATAAGTGAGGAAATATTTGACTATAAAGGAGGGTTGGGATTCTTCCAGAAACTCGACCTGACTAAATTTTTCTTTCGCAACCCAAGCAACTGCGATTTCCAGGCGTGGCGGGGCAAGTTGAGGTCTCTGCTCCCTAAGTCTGGCCCTATGTTAAAAGACGACGCCGAAGGGAAAAGACCGTTAGTATTAAAGCAAGAGAAAAATATGCTCATAAAAGGGTTTTAGTAAAACGTGGTGGGAGTAGGTTTTTCTGTTAGTGTAAAAAAAAAAAATGTCTGGCAAAATTGTCATTTAATTTTCTCATACTCTTTCAATCACAATACACATATTTTTTTACGTTATTTTATGAAAGATTTTTTTAAGTATCACTTTTTATTATTAAGTTTTTTAGAAATTTCGTAAGAAAAAATTTCTAAAAGCTGATAAGAAATTTAAAGGAAGCAAGAAATTTTAAAGCATGCTATCTTAACCCTTTCAGAGGCAAAGTACTTTTATTGATAAAATGTTGAAATGATTGAGTGACATAAGGATTTGCAAACAAATTTATTTGAAAATAAATACAATCTTTCCTTTACATACACTATAAAAGCCAAATGTTATTTTAAAGTGCTCGTGCCATTGTGACTTTTGGGAATTAAAATTAAGTAGGATATATAACATCCCGCCGCCCTTCTATTGGTTAAAAATCACTTTCAAAAAACTGTAAAGAAAGATTTTAATAACTACATTATTTTGAATTTTACTTTATAAGAAATCAAATATATATTTTGTATTAATTTTAAGTCGCAATAACGTGTATCTCACTTCAAAAATTTATGTTCTACATACAAGTTAACACGCCCAACAATTAGCCATATAAGCTTACTAATATTATTATTGTATTTATATAAATATATTACAAATTGTTATTACGTAGATAGATATGTCTAATAAAATGACCTACTTTTGAAACTAAACATGTATTCTTTCAATAATAAAAAAATTAAAATGTTATAAACATCGGAAATCTGAAAACATTTTAAAAGATAAACAAGCATCGATTTAAAAACTACATAAAATGATTTATTTTAATGCAAAAACTTTATTATGAATGAGCAACGTCTTTAGTTTTTTATAAGACTACAGTTGTTATATTTTAACATCGGTATAGCTTTTACATTATTTTTTTTATTACTAGGGTGCTCTGACCCCTACGGGCTACGCTCGCCAACGCCCGTTCTAATCCTGCAAACTTTAAAAACACTCTGATTTGATCAACCCTTAAACGATTACGGAAGATTGAATTATAATTAAACGACCAGCGACGATCTGCTGTAATCGGGTTGCTATTCATTTTCCTTTGATTGGGGGATTTTGCGGCCCAATTAACTTCTGTTGAAACAGCTAACAATTGTTTTCGTGATTGATTAAATAAGATCAATTAAACATTTGAAAATCAACTTGTGTAAAATGTCGCTGCATCGGAGAATTTTATAAAGATGCTATAGAAAATTCTCCATTGTCCCGTCGACACTTTCTTTAAAATAAAAGAACTGTCGCCAAAATGTAGGATTTAACATTAAAAGTGCACGTCGCATTGAATTGACATCAGATTCGTTACACGTGTTAGTCAATGTCATCGAGTGATTTTTAAGTCAACGTTTATCTGTATTTTTAACGATATTTTAACAATTTATTAGTTATTTTGTTATTTTAAACGTAAATATTAAACGTAAAAATATAGTTTTTACTTGAAGGTAAATATTATTATTTACGCTGTTTTAAAATTTGCAATAATAGGTAAAAGATTTTGTCGCAATAAATTAATCTCTTGTGTAAATATATTGTTAAATTAAAACTGTTTGGAAATATTGTTATTTGAATATTTTAAATATAAAGTAAGTTTCCCAATTTATGCTATGAACGCGTAATAATTTAATTATTTCTTTTTTTAATATTCACGCACAAGTATATTTTTTATTACGTAACTTTCTATATTTACTGCTTTTAACACGGTATCATTTAATAATTATTTTTAAATTTTATTTCTGTTTTTATTGTCACGTGTAAATACTTTTCTTAATTGAAAGGGAATATTATTATGTGAGCTATTTTACAAATTGTCAAAAATTCAAATAAAGGACTATGTGACTTATGAAATAAATCACCATTAAAATAGGGAAAACTGGAATAAAATATTGAAATAAAACCTAAAAAAATTAGCCAAAAAAAATTGCACTCTGCACACCGCAAGTTTGACAACTGTATTCTTTTTAAATTGTAGTTAAATTCCTATGCATAATTTTAATTCGTATAAAACTTTTGAAGAAAACTATTTTGACCGAATTGAATAATAAATATATCTTTAAATATTTATTCGATTTAAAAACTGTCTGCTTCAGTTTTTTATGGAACATTTCACTATAAAACTACTAATTTTCATATTTTAATATTCAATAGTTTTCTGAATATTAGCCCAGAATAGCCTCAAGGCACAAAAAATGCATTGACAGTGGCTGCGATGGCGGTTTTTTTTTTTAATATAGAGAGACAAGTAATTCTAGAGTAATAATTGCAGATTTCCTTATAAAGTTCATATTTAGAAATATCAACAGATTTTAGTATGAAATGGTACTAAAGAATTGGTACTATAATTACTCTAAAGAAATGTTGCTCTAGCAATCTCTATAGATTTCTATATAATTTTTTTCAAATGTTAATTTTTCTGCATAAATAAGTGTAGATTCCTACAAAAAATTTCTATAAAGGCATTTTCTTTCTATGAAAATTTCACGACAGACATCTCCATCAAATGCTCTTTGATGAAAACTATACAAATGGGCAGTCCTTCAGAACTTTCCGTTCACTTCTGTCAAGATTACAAACTTCGTCTGATATGCTGAATGTCGACAGATATTTTGAAATGTCAGAAAAATAATATTGTTTTTATGAATGTCGATAGATATTCCTGAATGTTGTAATAGTAATATCATTTTTACGACATTGACCAATGTAAACCAAATATTAAAAATAAGGTATAAAAAATATAAGTTTTCTTAAAAATGGCAAATGTATTACATTTTATTGTTTATAATCTTATTTCTGTATTATATTGTTATAAATTATGCAAAAAACGTTTTTGAATGTTTTCTTTTAAAAACTAAGTTTAAGTTATATTAGTGAATATTGGAAGATTTTGTCAATTTTACATTCATATATTTAAATGTCTGAATTTCTAAATGTCATAATTTCAGACATATCACAGGGGTGATTGTGTTCCGGTATTTTCTACACCACTAAATTTATGTAGCAATATTCTTAGTATGTCATTGTAAAATTCATCGATTAATGAAGAAAAAGTGTCCTATATAAATTTAATGGTGTACAAAATACCGGAACACAATCACCCCAGCATATCATCATTATTCAGATAAATTTTTCAGTTCATTTATACCATAATAATAATAAGACACTTATGTGTCTTAAATACAGGCATCTATGATGTCTGAAATTTTCTATACAAACACTTGTCTGAATTATTTTTCCAGTCACATATGTGTCTGAATTTAAGACTCAATTTGCAGTGCGTTTGCTTTGACAGAAACTTATTTTAAATTTATCAAAGTATCCCCGGAAAATCTGCTTTTCATTAAAAACTTAAGCATGGTTATTAATTAATTATATCATTACATGTATGGATGAATGTTAAAACACCAAATGCCTACAAAATTAAAGCAACGTTTGCTATTCATAACATCAATATGAAATTTGAATCCTTAAGCTAGGATACCGAATTTCGGGATGAAAATTTCATGCATAATGAAACAGACAGAGAATATTAATAAAGTTGTTCGAATGTATCATGTCGATTACTAAAGATTAGGAGGTTGAAATGAGAAAATACGCTAAATACATTATAGAACTTTATTTAGAAATCCAAATATTAAGAAATTCAAAATTGTAAAACGCAATAAATGTTTCAACAAACAAACAAACATATATCTACCAATACAAATTCTCCGAAACAAATATATTTCTAGTATTAGTTTTATTTCATTTATGCACAAAAAAATAATGCATTTGTAATATAATTAATATTGCATAATACAAGAGCAAATATGTTAAATATGTTGCAAATTTTCATGAAAAAAATTGTTAAAAAATTGTACCAGATATTGGTGTAGTACCATTTTGAAATACCTTTTTGGTTGTACCATTTCTTTTGTGGATACTTATTTTTGCAAAATTTTCGCCAAAGCAGAATTCGTATATATTCTACTACTTATTCTATTTTTAAAACCGTTATCCATATTCTAGAACTTGTATATGTACAAGTACGATACTGCTCCATATGAAAAAAACAGTAATAAATTCCACCATAGATAATTCGCATTGCTTGATGTTTTTTGGTTAGTTTGTACTTTATGAATTTCACTAGACACTGTCATCTATGTATCGTCTTTAGATTAAAAAATTACATAGTTGTTTTTCAGAATTTTTCATACTTTTTTGTTATTGTGCTTCTTATCGTCTCAGCATAGAGCGGTTAATTATTTTTTTAGTGTATTTTTAAAGTGTTTTGAGTGGTATTCAATTTCTCAAATCAGAAATGTAATCACACTGAATACCCAATCCACGATCTTTTTCTATTTATAATTTTGTTTTCTGAACATTGTATTAAATTCCGTAACATCCTTTGTGCTTTTTTTTCGTTTTTACATTTTAACCTCTGAAGCTTTAATAATCGATTGAATGCTTCTGAATAATTTAATACTAACTCATGTCTGTTTCATTATGCATGCAATTTTGATTCCGAGTTTCGCCATTTCAGCCTAGAGATTGTAATTTCACATTGGTATTCTGAATCAGAAATGATGGTATAGATTTATATGTGAGCAACATTTTATAATTCAGCTAATAAAGTGAAGACTTATCTATATCATGTATTTTTTTTTTAGAAAATGTGGAAGCATAAATTAACAATACTTTTCTTCTAAAATTAAAGAATTAGTAAATAAATGCTATTTAAAGAATGTAGTACATATATATTTGTACTGGAATCAAGTTAATTTCTCTCTTCAATGATTTCTTATCTTATGTTTTTTTTTATGTCATATTTTTTTCTTAATTTATAAGATATTAACTATCAAATTGTACATCAGAAACTTTGATTTAAATTTAGTAAACGCTTTATGTTTAAATGAAATGAAATATATTTATATCATTCCATGCAAAATTTATTGGTACGACAAAAATTATGTGAAATATGTCTTGAGTGAAACATTGATATTTTCAAGAAATTATATAGAGAAAAATGAAGAAAGGTTTCTGGAAATTGCATAAAGAAAAATAAAGAAATGTTGCTAGAAATTGTAGAGAGAAAAGGAAAGATACTTAGAAACTTTATAGAGAGAAAAAAAAGAAAGATTTCTAGAAATATTATATATTTTGCGAATTTTTTATTTACAAATGTGAAGCTTTAGTAATCGACTGAATGCATTCGAATAATTTTAACAGAATCTAGCAAATCCCGCACGACGTTTCAGGGAAACGACGCGATTCAAGTCTACCGAGGAAAATTAAAACCAGTCCTGATTACTCACTTAAAACTCGACACCCCCTTATCATAGCAACATGCTTTGGCGATAAAGTGCTGAATACAGGAACCCAACGTATTGCTCATGATTGATTTTGATTACGCAGGATAGACCCACGCCGTTAGAGAGAAAAACAAAATATGGAAAAGTGCTTTAGAAAAACATTTTTTTTTTTTCAAAATAGTAATTATTGAGACTTTTAAAATAAAAAGTAGCATCAAAACGATGAAGATACCGTGTATTCGTAGGTGGTCTTAATTTTTTAAATAGTTCATCCTAAGATAAAAGATCGCAGTTTTAAACGCAGGAATAACGAATCATTTTCTTTTCTTTTTTTTTTCTTTGTCTGAAGTTCCACGTTTTTCCCGGACGTGTCTGGACGGAATCATGATGTCAACGAAGCTGAGAACAATCGAAGCTCTTTCAATAGCGTTTTATGAGGCTTTTTAAATTAATATTTCAGCTAATTATAAAAAATAAATAAAAATTCCGAATCTCATCCTCTATTTTTATCGATGTTTGCAGACTTCTACGTACGGTAGATTTCCCAAGCCATCGCCAACAAACAGACAGTCACACAGACAAAAACTTTCTTGTATTAATATAGATACACATGTCTCACTTCATTATATGCTTGTGGTTTTGATTCCGAAGTTCACTATTTTAACCTTGGTTTTGTAATTTTATATTGCTGTTTTGAAATATAAGTTATTTTGCAAATTTTCAATCGTGCGACATTTATTAATTCTACAATGAAAAGAATGACTTGCAGCATATATTCTTTTTTTTAACAAATGCAAAAGTTACAGGAATACATTGTTGTTGTCTTGAAAAAAGTTTCTTCTAAATGATGAAATTGTTGTTGCTGTCTTATGTTGGAAAGTACCAAGACATTTTCCTGGAAGAGAGGACCAGAGCTTTAAGAGAAGTTGACTTCTTAAGAGCCTACGCTAGTCACGCGAAGAAACGCTCAAGCTAATGTTAAGTCTATCGGAAGGTTCTTGCTCGATTTCTTGGTCGCATTTTAATATTTTTAAATGATTTTTTTTTTTTGCATAGGATAGCCGAGGTCGATCTCTAACGTTGTTAGTTTTTACTTTTTTGATTTTAGTTACAGTTTTTTTTATAAGCGGACATTTTCAATTTTGGAATCGGTTTGAACCTGTTCTGAAAGTGAAAGTACCCTTGTATAAAAAAACTGGAACCAAAATCGAAAAAGTAAAAACTAACAACGTTAGAGATCGACCTCAGCTATCCTATGCAAAAAACAGCAATTAAAAATATTAAAATGCGAGCGAGAAATCGCGCAAGAAACTTCCCATAGACTTAACATTAGCTTGAGCTTTTGTTCGCGTGACTGATGTAGGCTCTTAAGGGCTTATCTACCTGCAAGGTGTATGTTTGGGAATTTATTTCGGGAAAATGAAACACAATATTTGAAACATTTTTTCGTTCTGTTTCGTTTATTATACTTTAAAGAAAGGAAAGTATTTTTTAATGACGAAATAAAGTTGCGTGTCCTCAGCAAATCCGCTTCCTGGAGATGGGGTCCTTCTGCTTGCTGTTCACGGTGATCCCCATAACTCTGTTAAACGTTATCTGAAATTATAAAGAGCATAATCTTTTTATCGAATACTTAAAACTAGATAATGATCCTCCGGTTTTTGGAAAATTGATTTTGAACAAAATGGCAACCGTTCAAAGTTAAGGTATCGATTTTCACAAAATATCTCGAAATTTTATTATTTATGTTTATAAAAAATTTATCAGATCAGCAAAATGAATTATTACCATCTAGACAACTTTGTTTTTAAAAAGATTGTTCGAGATTTGTTCGCGTTTTTGAGATTACGGACTTTAAAAACATAGTTTTGAGATAATCAGGCTTAAGGATTAAAGTTATGATTTATGTTTGATAGAACAAAGTAAATTAAAGAGACGTAATTTTATTAATTTTTATCAGGTCGAAAATGTAACTTAATATTCTTTACTAATTGTACTTTCAGAAAATGCCATTTAAAATAAAATGCATTTTTTGAAAGTTTGCAGGTAGTTATAATCATTTAAATTGTTAAAAAGTATTGATGATAAAGTGTACAGTAATAAAAATAACGCCATTCTACTATATTTATTATGATATATTTTACTAGTTTTTATGAAATTTTATAATATATTTATAGTGTTTGAATGATAAGGTACTAAATGTTGAATCTAATACAAATGATATGAAGTCATCTTTTGAATTTCCTAATAAAATTATTCAAAATTTGAACTGACATACATCGCATTCTAGGGAGTATCTTGCAAGATGGCAAATTTCATAAGCTTCTTACTACAACGTTGAATATGATCAAAATGAAACTTTAATTTGACGTTTCTCAGACAGTTAGAACTGTGGCATTCAAAGACAGTAATTTCTTCTTATAATATACAATAAAAACAACATGATAATTTCAATACGCATGAACAATTAAAATAAGTATGAAGCAATAAATAAGATATTCTAAGATATTTTCAACAGAGTTAACTTATTTTGTGGGAAATGCAATGACATATACCACGATGTCAATGAGTAGTATGCATGGAAATCGCATGTAATATTAATTACATTAAAAAATATGGCACGTTTATTTCGGTGCTATTTGGATGTGGATATTGGCCATTCTACCACGTATCGTAAAATCATTACATTTAACAAAATAAAAGGTAAATATGCTGAAAATATCCTTGCAATACCTTCAAAACTGTTAATGTTATAAATAAAATTACAGGTTCGTAAGCAATATTTTGGCTGAACAAATAATGCATGGCTCTGGCTTTCTATACAAAAACTATTTGTTATAGTGGCGTTTAGCACCTCTTAAAGTTTGTACAACATATTCTGAATCCTCTTTGTATACATCTATATGGGTTCCTAAGATAACTTTTACTAATACAAAATTTTGTTGATGAAAAGGCTTTTCTACAAAAGTCAATTTTTTGTTTCAAGAAATTGCACAGAGTTCTGTAATATGTCTTGCGGGTTCGTCATTTTAACCATCAAAGCTTTAGAAATCGATTAGACGCATTTGAATAACTTTATTATTAATACGCGTATGCTTCATTATGCATGCGGTTTTGATCCCGAAATTCATCATTTGAGTTAAGTGATTGTAATTTACGATTCGTGTTCTAAATAACGAGTGATTTTCTAATATGGTAGTCGTGTAATATTTTAAAATTAATCCATAGAAGTAATGACTTGATTAGATATCGTTCAATATGGTAATATAAATGTCTCTGAAATGTCTTCATAACTTATTTACTGAAACTTTCTTAAAATCTAAAAATATATTAAAATAATTACGAATCAGGACATGTATACTTTTATCACCGTCACAGAAGAGATCTCCTTGACTAATGACTTAAATGTAGCATGTTATCTTCGTTGGGCAGATGCTGAAGTTAACGCTAATCCCCTGAAACGTTAATCTTCTTTAAAAGGTCTTTTAATGTAGAAAAAGTGCTAGAAAATATTATTTATGAATTACATAACAAATAACTGTTGCAAAATGAAAATAGTATCTTTCACATCGATTTATTTCAGCATTTTTCTCTTTATTTTATTTTATTATTTTTTGTAACACTTTATCGAACCCTTTATCGCGCAAACTGATTTTGGCCAATCCTTAAAGTATGTGGAACTATAGCTATGAGGGGAATAAAACTTATCTAATTACAACTACGCCAATTGCCACCGAAGACTAAGTATGATTATAAATGTTGACCCATTTATATAAATATGAAACATAACACATACATGATATACCGGATGGAAAAATATTACAATACATAAGATTACAGCATCGTACTACATGTTTGTTGAATTACATATCAATTTCATATAAGTTGAGTGTGATTTAGAGGAACGTAGGGTAAAATCAGGTACCTAATGCTTTTCCTTTGTTGACAACAGTCTAGGAGGGCGGTAAAATCGAAACACCCCACAAAAGTGTTTGGAGATATCTGGGCTATTGAAAAACTACACCTTTTGCTACAGTAAAAATCTTCTCTATCTGGGAAAAGGCGTTTTCTAGGACCACCTGAAACACCTCAGTATTTTGGTAGTAGGATAAAACCAGATACTAATTAGAAATTAAGTTTTTACACTTCGAGTAACAAAAAGCTTTTGTTGCAAAAAATTTTGAATCAAACGTTAAAACATGTATACATTTTTAAGGTAAGTAACTTTTTCTCAGATTTTCAAGCAAATTTTAATGTTGTCATATAATGACTTTCTCAGATTTTACTTCTCGTATACGTTGCACTCCTCATGTGCCCACTTTTTTCAGATTGACCATTGCATCAATCCTACACCACCTGTTGAAAAAAAAAACAATTCATTGCAGAATTCAATTCAAAACCAGACGTACTCGGCTTTACCCTAACAGACGACCGGTATTAAACTTGGTCGTTCTTTTGGTTAACTAGACGTACAGACTTCTACTTGGCATTAAAATATCCTGTAAAAGCTATAGAGAACAGTGGTTTACTTACCTAATTTAATTCGTCAGGCTGGACTTATTTGAAGAGCAGAAAAGACGGCGAAAAATTAAAATTTCTGAGGTGAATTTCTTTTTAATAGCACTGCATGGACACAGAGATTAACTCACTTCAAAAGACGATGGCATACTTCTAAGGGACGCTAAGGGATCTATATAGTACGGGTGATGTACACAGGGAAGTAACCATCAGCAAGAAAACAGGTTACCTGTTTCGACCCGCCTACCCGGTTTTACCCAACTCTCCCCTACATATACAAGTATAATACATTATATATAATTACCATAAAATGTATACATAAAGTGCAATTTATATAACACGGAATGACAATACACTAATATACAATCAGTGTTGAATTCAGTGGGTGGCCCGGGTGGGACATCCCCCGGAGCATTGAAATATCCCCCCAGAAGATTTGAGATTTTATGCTTTTAATGGTTCAAAACTACAATTTCGCCACCGGAATTCCATAATGTCCCCCTGCAACCATAGAACTCCCTCCCGGAGAAAAGTGTCTGAATTCAATACAACGTTGAATTCAGAGGGTGGGCCGAGGGGGACATTGCCCCGAAGCATTGAAATGTCCCCCAGAGGATTTAAGATTTTATGCTTTTAATGGTTAAAAAGTGAAATTTCCCCCCGGATCTCCATAATCTGCCCTCCGGAGCCACAGAAATCCCTCATATGATATCAGAACTTCATAATATGCTCAGCAATATCTCTCACATTATAATATTTTATAAGATGGGAAAATCACATTTAATAGCTTTCTTAATGTAAAACATTAAAAGGATTTTCTTTAAAAATAGAAAGTTTGAAAATACGCATAAATAAAATTTTGAGGCACATTTTTTTAAAATTTTTAATGCGAGAAATGTGCGTGGAAGGTTGTTACAAAAAGTTCTCTGGCTGCACCAATATTGATAAGAAATATTTTGCCGTTACATTATGAGTATGGGGTACATATTTTTACTGCGCGAAAGCCTGATTCGCAGAGCGTCGGACTCGAGATCGATAGATTGCGGGTTTGAGGCTAGATGACAGCCATATATCGTAGTGTATAATAATGGAATCTGGTGCACACTAAATTCGTCGTAGTAGGAAAGTGCTCGAGGTATGAATTGCCAATCGCCAGGATATCTAACCACATGAGTGTCCTTTCATCAGGTCGAAGTTCTAAATTACGGGCCACTTCAGATGCCCAACGTTTCTTGAAGCTCTGCCATTCGATGGCAACCCTCTTCGAATGTAAGTACTATGGCATTTGACTGAAAACAACAACAACAACATTACTAGTATTTTGAATACTAAGCCACTAACCCGGTAATTCGCCTTCAACTTCAACTCGCGAGTTAGGGCATAACTCTCTGTTGAACATGAAATCCAATTTATCGCTAACTCAACCTCCCGAAATGAGAGAAAAAAATCGAAACTGAAGTTGATTAACTCAACCTTGGTATAAACTACAGTTTATTCGACACCACTAGTATGCACTTTCAATACTCCGTTTTGTTACGTTATTGAAAACTGGCGTTAAGCGAATATAGAACTCATCAACGCCATTGCTAAGACATGTGATGCCTTTGGCCAATCGGATATATACACATTTCAACCTCAGTTCACTATCCCGAGGTCAACTATTCGTGGTTCCGAAGTTATGGATAAATTCCAAATATTAACCGACGGTGATATTTGCTAACCTAAGGTTTCTCAAATAGGAGTTAAACCACGAGTTGAAGGTTGGGGGTGAATTGACCGATTAATAGACATTATCGGTTCTATTTCGATGGTAATATTTTCGATGAATGAAGTATTGGTGAATTATTGAGCTTCAATAAAATCAATATCAATGTCACTGTATTATGCAATAGTAACTTTATTATTATTTATTGCACTGATTCAGCATAATAAAAGGAAATACATATATATATATATATTCCTCAAAAGATTGATGTTATTGATAAGGCAAAAATTAGTTTATATTAGACACTTTATGTATGAGGCATATTTTTGTTTCTAAATTTTCCATAGAGTTCTATAATATATTTTGCGTATCTTTCACTTTTACCTCAGAAGCCAGCAATCGATTGGATGAATTTGAATAACTTTATTAGTAATAAACATCTGCTTCATTATGCATGCGGATTTGATCCCGAAATTCTTTATTTCAGATCAGGATTTCTAATTTGATATTAGTGTTCAGAATAACTAACGCTTTTGTGGACTTGTAGTCGTGCAATGTTTTAAAATTCATCTGTCAAAGGAATAACTTAATTATTGCACGATTATTATTGATCTCATTTATTAAGAAAATTTGAAAGTTACTGAGATATCTTTCATACTTATTGCATGTTTTTCTCTAAAATTTGATTTTTTTAAAAATCAATTACAAATAAAACTTTTTTTAAAACGCGTATATATACGCTTTTGATATTGTTTATATCGCAACCACACTGTAAAAAAAATAGGTCGATCGAATAAAAAAGAAATCAGTTTTTCTCATTGATCTTTGCAATTACTAAAAATTTTTTTGTTTTCTTACTCAGTTACAAGAAAATCTGTAAGAATTACTAGAAAACAGATAGCAACGATTCCAGTTTACAATACCGGTTACTAAAAATTCTGCGGAGTACAAATTTACTAAAACAATTTCAGTAACTTCAGGATTTTTTTCTAAGAGATAGATGATCTGCTTTACGAAATCATGTTTTTTCCGAATTTTATAAGATTATTATCGGAGTTTAATAGAGAGTTGTTTGTATATTTCTGGTTTAAATAGTTAATATTAGTACGCTATTAAAAAAAAAGAATGAAACTTTAAAATATTACAAGACCTATATTACAGACCCTTCGGCGTTATTGGGACGCAGAATAATAACCTTTAAACGAAGACACTAGATATCACTGAAGTAAATCGTATAATGTGAAATGTTGGATATTAAAATATTGATAATTTTGTTTGTTATTGAAATCTTGATACAACACGACTTTTAGCGACACATCTCAGACCTTCTCACGGCGCACCATTGAGCCCCAGCACTACGATTGAGAACCATTGCTTTAAATACATCGCGCACAAGCCGATTGAAAAAGAAAACTTCCGACCGCGAAGTTCCCTGCTTCGTCATGGCAACGAACGATAAAGAGGGTTACTTAGAAAACTTATGCTGGACTTTTTGTCCTTGTTTTTTGTTTCGTGTTTGAGAGGAAATATCGATGTTTTACTTTCTGTCATATTTAACGTTAAAAAACTATTTCATTTATATTTTAAAAATTTTAACCTATTCCAGAAAGTATGCTCCATACAGGGTATAAAATACAAGATTGTATGTATTTGGTATCAAATACAAATTGATTGATAAAAAACAAACTTTTCCTATTCGCAAAATAGAGATATTTTAAAAAAAATCGCGA
The DNA here is from genome assembly GCA_963931845.1 of Maratus michaelseni. NCBI lineage: Eukaryota > Metazoa > Arthropoda > Arachnida > Araneae > Salticidae > Maratus > Maratus michaelseni. The sequence goes on along the minus strand of OZ007588.1, from coordinate 342,707,033 downwards.
ACAATTCAAAAATAGCTGCATGAGTTCAAAATAACTTTTATTGAAAAGAGGACAAAATGTACTATATTTGGCAAAAAGATTAAATTTACATTGTTTTTACGAGCGGTTCTGAATAGACAGCAAACTTGAAAAATCGGGGAAATACGCGATTTTTTTCTTTAAAAATAGTATTAAAAGAATATAATAAGCAAAAATCCATAATCTGAGCTTCAAGTGAATTAGAACATGTCTTCGTCTATCCGGAACCAAATTTGTAGATCTCTACGCGCGATAGATTTTACTAGCCACAGCCAACAAACAAACAAACACACAGATAGTCATACAGATATAAACCATTTTTCATTAATATTATAACGATTATATGAACTATAATATAAATATTACTTTTCAACAATTTTTCAGAATATATTTTCTTGACTTTTTTTTTTATAAAGTGCAATATATATATATTTATTCTTCAATTATATCACAGAAACGATGGTCCTTTAACCATAAACTAATTATTACTATTAATTAAGTATAAAATAATTACACATTATTCCGCTGAAAACTGTGCTGATTTACTACCATTACTGTGCGTAAATGAAATACAATACAGGGTTATTCAAAATGAATCATCCGGTTTCAAAATTTAAAAAAAAAAGACACAGAACGATAAGTAATACATGGATACAAAGGAAAAATATTGAAGTTTTTTTAACAAGTATTCAATATAACTTACTTTAGTTACACATATAATGTCAAGAAGGTATGTAAATTCCTGCCAAACACATTGTAAAGTGTCACTGAGGAATATCTTGTTCTAGATTGGCGGAAACAGTCGATTTCTTTGGTCTTCATGGAAAAGTGTCTCTCACTCTGTCAACATTTGACGCATATATGCCTGGTTACCCTGCACTTTTCCTTTTACAAAGACATCCACTGCATTGAAACTGACGATACACCTTCGAATACTCTGCGCCGTAGGTGTATTAACTCGGTATGTTTTACGACATTTCCGCTGAACGGTGATTATAGCTCCATATCGTGGAAACGAAAGCACACAAAAAGCTTTCTGCTCCGCGGACGCCATTATCACTTCTGCCGCTGAAAAGCTTCTAAAACAGCTTTCGTGAAATTGCTTCACAAAAAACACACGAGCGCAAACTATTGTTCACAATATAAAACTTCGATATTTTTCCTTTGTATTCATGTATTACTTATCATTCTGTGTTGTTCATTTTTGAAAATATGGAATTTTGAAATCGGATGATTCATGTTGAATAATCCTGTATAATAGAACCTTGGTTCTCGAGCGCCCAAATTATACAAAAATTCGGTTCATGATAGGTGAGAGTGTCGTCACCAAATTGACTGAATGAATATATGAAGCAAAAATATAATTGAAACGCATATTCTTAATAAGGTACTATGAGTTAACGAAATTCATGCATTTTGAAATTCGTATTCAACGAATCCACTGATTTTTATTGAATTTTATTTAAGCTTCTTCTATTTTTCATTTCTTCTTTAGTTTTCATGAGTGCGAAGTACATGCAGATGCGATATAGTGATCAGGCAGTAACTAATTCTATTCACTTTCTGATTAAAGATAGCGATTTAATTTGGTGGACTTATTAAAACCTGATTGATGGTGGACTTAAAAATAAAATAAAAATAGAAACCCTTTTCCTTCACCTCAATCTAAAGTCATCCCCAAATTTCACCAAGGTATCTATCTATACGGTTAAAAATATTATTAAATTGTCATTTTCTCATGCAATGTAGGTAATAAAATTGTTTTATATATTTTTTATTGTATTGCACTATGCAGTCTGGTTGTTTGAAACAGTGAACTACAAGGAATAAATTGGAAGATGTGAATCACTAATCCTACTTTCATTATTTCTTAAGGCAAAGTGTGATTTCGGTTTTCTTTAGAAAGAATTGCGTTCAAGAACCGAGGTATAAATGTATTCTGAATGATCAATATAACATCATTCGACATACACACACACGTCTTATTCTGGTTTCAAGCACAGTCTTTTTTACACTAGTTATCTAATAGTAACCCTTATGTTTAAATCCATAAAATTATTATCTATCAATTTGGAAGTGATAAAATAATATGTCAAAGTATTCATATGTTTAAAAAAAATTATTAACTTTCTCATCCGATAAGAAATTCAAAATGAATTAAAGAAATCCAAATGTTACTTTCAAATGACATATATAAAGTATTTAAGGAGACTTAGTCTGTTAAAAATAATGAAATTCGATAAAAAATCGGATTTTAGGATTTTTAATCTAATATAGTTCCTATACTGCTAAATCTCTGCATAATCCCAGCGTGCTGAAAATGAAATGAGAGTTGCAGCTGTTTTAGAAACGCTTGACTTTGTTGTCATAGTGAATGAAATATTTAAACGTTTTACATCAGTTTTTTTTTTTCAAAAGGTATGATTTTTCTACTTAATGTTATTATTAGCTTTTTATATTTTTGTAAGAGTAAAGAAAAATAATACCATTAAACAAAGCTCTATATTTAAAAAGCCGGTAGAGATAAGACTCTATTTTCAAATAAATTTTAAGAAAGAAATCTACTGTACCGATATTGGTACTTTTTTGCACTATCCGCTCTATAACAAAATATGAAAAATAAGAATTATATCACTACATATAATATTTTCATGACATAACGAAACAAATTATAGTTTTTATCTTTATAGAGCTTCAAACTTATAACAATTTTAACTATCATTTTCTCTGCTTCTAATTTACTTATTTTTTTTTTTTTTTTTAGTCTTCAATTGAATATAATTGTCTAAGTCATTGTAAATATTATTATTCAGTATCCCATGGCTTAAGAATATATAATTTGAAAAAGGTTGTATTTTAAAGCTTTTGCATAAGCATGTATGCGATTATCTTTTAAAATTCCTTTTTTTTTAAATATAAATGTTTAATAGGAATACTACTGACATCATATAAACAAATAAAGCGTAAAAAATGAAATATTTGTGAAAAAATAAAAATTGTGATAAACATTTGGCTTTTTCTTTCTTTCCTTATTTCTTGTTTCTTCTTCTTCTTCTTTTTTTTTTTTGTGTGTTTGTAAAATAATTTAAAAATATTATCTATCAATCACGTTAAATATTTTTACCTATTAGTTTTAAAATAACTAAACATAAAGTTTCCGCAGTTTATACAGATATGAAATAATTTTTATGGACACGAAAACCTTTAAAATAAAACTCTACAACATATAGCTTAAAAAATTGTTAGTTAATGAACTGTTATATTTTTTCAAAGCGGAAAAAAAAAGATTTAAGCGACTGCAATATTTATATACAGTATTTACAAATAAGGTGCACCTGTTTCTCAGTTTAATATAAACAGTTCAGTGCTTATAAAGACTCAATTGAAAAAAAAAAAATTCTCTCCTACAAAATGGAATAGCCTGCTTTCATGTTCTTTCAATTGAGCTAATTTCATATGCAAGGAGGTGAAGTATACTTTAATCTTTATACTTATTCAGAATTTTTCTGAATCAATTTTATATTTTAACGTATTATTAAAGACATTCTTATAAAAAGATCCTCGAAACATTAAACAACAACAACAACAAAAAAAAAACTTTTCTCTGTAATCAGATTAGCGTCAAAAGTAGCGGTGTATTTTTGCTAAGTAATCCTTTAAAAGTGGACGATTTATTTTACTAATATATTTTTATATATTTTGAAACTGTCGAGATGTATTTTGGTAGAATATTTGTATATTTAGACTTATATTAAAAGTAATACTTTAATATAGTTAAGAATCTTTAAGTATCTATTAAGTATATCTTTTTTGAAACGAAAACGTCTGATATATCTGCTTTTTGACAAATGTTTTACAACAAGAAAATTATTACAGACCATGTTTCAATTGAAAAGTAACTAAATTGCCATAGCAAAAATCCTTCTAAAAATATAAGTTTATTTTTTATAACAGTATAGAGATGTAGTTTGATTCGATATTAACTTTTGACTACGTTCCTGTGGATGCTATATGAACAGTTGAATCAAAAAACTTATTAATAATAAAACTAATTTTATTCAATAGCTACACAAGAGGGCGAGTATAATTGGTGATGATAAAAATTTTCAAAGAAGGTTGCAAATCAACCAATTTTTTCACAAGTTTTATTTAACTTGAATTATAGAAGAAAATGGATAAATTTTCCTGGCAAATGAGTTCTAGATGATATGACGCAAGAGAAAATCTTTGAAGCTTTCTCCTGTAATATACTTATGTTTTAATATTACTTATTCCGTTTCTCTTTCCTCAGGGCAACTGAAGTAATTTCAATATTTTTTAAATAGGTGAAGGTGATAACTAATCTATATTTTCATCGACCAGCGAGAAATAAAAATACAAAAGACAATACGTAATTTCTCAAGTTATTACGGTTTGTTACATAATTTTTCAAGCAGAATTTTTTTTCTCAGTAGTTAATGTTGCTAATCAGAAATTAATTTTCACGAAAAAGAAAATGATGAAAATGTACTTAATTATGTTATCAAAAACAATATAACAAAGATTATTAAATTATTTTAAAAAGTTTCTGAGAAAATGAAACATTTATACTGGCTCTTTTTCATTGTTTTCACAACTGTAACCGCCTCTTAACAGTTATTAAAAGTTATGAAGTTAATAAATATAACACGAATTTTTGTAAAAAAAAAAAAAAAAAAACTTTAGTACATACGTTAAAGTTAAAAATATATGAGATAAATGAAATATTACATTTCAAATAAGGTTATAAAGCAACTCCGTATCTACATGAAATATTTTTTTTAAAATATGTATACGTTTCTCATTTTACATAAATATTTCAGCGCTTTTTAAGATTCAGTAGAAACAAAACAGCTTCATCCAGAGCGAAATGTTCTGTTTTCAGATTCTTCGAATAGGAATAATTTAACATGCCAGGAAATGGGTATTCTTTCATACTTACCTTCACTTGAAATTTTGTGATTCAGTTTATCATATTTGCATATAACTAAAGAAATTAAAAGTGAAAACCTATTTAAATTTAAAGCGACTGATTTTGTCGGTAATGCGATTATCGTCGAAATTTGCTGAATGCACCATTAAAAATGAATGATTTTTTTAATCGATTATTAGGGGCTCTTTTTTTTTTTAATTGAAAAGCATTTTTGTTTACATATTTACTTGTTGTGTACAATTTATTTAAGGGAGTGACTGAAAGTTGAAAATGAAAAGCCAGCAACTTTGTGGCACTTAAAGCAAAGTTCAACTTAAATGGGTTTCCGACAAATTTTAGAAAAAATGTAAATCGAGTTTTCGGTGCAGCAAAACAGCACGACTAAGTCGGAATCTTTGAGGCCTTCTCCTGTAAACTTTTTTTTTTCCGTTTCTTGCTTTTCTTTTCTCAAGAACTGCGGAAGTGATTGCAATGTATTTTTGAAAAATATTTTGGTAATAACTAGTCCTTAGTTGCCAAGTATGCCAATTTTTATTACTACCACAAATTTATATCGATAATATTATCTTTATTTAATCGACGAAATTAGCGATTATGTAAAGCGAAAAAATTTTATAGGGAAAAAGGAGCGTTCTTAAATCGGGAGACCGGACAAGTATGACTAATCTAAAATTTTATCAATCGACGAAGAAAATATATATCTCCATAGTTTTCAAAACAAAAAACATATAATTTATTTTTATTTATTTATTTATCATATTACTAATCACCAACTGATTTTTCTGAAACAGAAAACGAACAATATGGAGCTAATTACAATAACATGAAACCATAAAAAAACTCATTCAGATAAATATATTCATTGGCTACAGAGAAAGAGACATTTAAATATTGTCTGTTTTTCATTGATTTTGCACCAAAATTGTTCTCTTAAATTAGTTTTTCTGTTATGTATGACTTTAAAAAAATTCTACATTAAGCAACGTCTTAGGGAATTAAATAATAATAATAATAATAATAAATCATTTCACACATACATTTAATAAAATTAAGTTCAAGTTAATAATTTTTAACTAAATCCGGGTGAATGTCGCAATCTACAAAATAAATATGTTAATTGTTTTTGTAGAATATTATAATGCAGAACACTTTGATATAGGATATATTTAAATAACAATAATAAAAGAAGCTAAGTTAAGTAAAACGACACATTTTTTTAAAATCTTATAAATCATTACTTTTTATAGAAAAAATAAAGTGTATTCAAATTTACCCTATACATGCAGGGTGACAAAAAGTATACGCCTCAATCTAAAAATTCAATAACTCATTAGCTCTAATTAATATGAATATGAAATCTGGTACCTCTTAAATTGTATATGCTACAATTTTAAAATGAGCTTGAATTTTCGTCAATAGATGGCGCTACAACGTCTGACACATTAAAAATGCTCAAATAAATTTCATTCAAGGTTTTTTTTCTAGTTTCAATCGCTAAATAGACTAAAGAATGAAACTTGAAAAATTATTAATGCAATTTTACATGTCAGTTTGAGCTTTCTGACAATTTGAGACAGTTCAGTACCCTCTATTGACGAAACTTTGAACTGTTTTCTAAATTATTGCATATGAAATTTAAGAGCTACCAGATATAAACGTAATTTTTTCTCATATGTATATTTATTATAGTTAATGAATTATGGAATTTTCAAATTGAGGCGCGTATTACTTCTCACCCTGTATACAAAAGCTTAATGAAATGATTTTATGAAACGTAATTATGAAACGTATTTTGAAAGGCTTAAATATTGGATTTGTAAGAATGTTGACAGTAATATAATTTTAGAATGATGCTCTACACTGCAAAAAAAAAAGTTGATTTTACAGTATATTAGCGCGGCAGCGTATTACTGCTTATTTTACTGTTTATTACTGTTAATTTTACGGTATAATACTGGCAGCTGGGGATGGCAGTAATATACTGTAAAATCGACTTTTTTTTTTTTTTTTTTTTTTTTTTTTTTTTTTTTTTTGCAGTGTAATCATTTACAGAATGACGTTCCTTAAAGATGGCGTGTATGATACTGATAGTTATTTTACAATGACGCTCAAATGAATTCCATTACAATACCTTCTAAAGCCAGTAATTACATAAATTGCTTTATGTTATTAGGCTATTAAGTTATTTTAAACTTTACGAATATTACCAAGGCTCATTATCGCATGTTCTCCACAGTAAATATAGATTGTATAATTAAAATATTTCACAGGGTGACAGAAAGGAATTATATTTTTCTATGACTTTATTTAACTTATGATGCCGTCATGTATCTCTACATATAACTATGTCTTCATCTAACTTTGCAGACAAAACTTAAGTCTTGGGAATAAACTTCCGCCAAGGTCAAATTTATGTTTTGATAAAAATATTCATATTATAAGATTTTTTTTTTCTTACGATCGCAAAACCTCTGGTGATAAACTGCATAAGTAAAATTACAAAAAAATATTCCCTTTATGTTTTCTCATATGGCAACGCATATACGGCAAATTGAAATTAGATAAGATTGATTCAACACAACTTTCTTTTACGCCAGTAACGTAGCGAGAAACAGATTAACCAAACCTAAATAAATTAGATTTTATTTATGTTTCACTGTATGACAGCCGTTCTAAAGGTAAACATAGGTTGTACAGGTTCAACACAATTTTCATTTCCGTTTATAGTGCTCCCTGGCGAAAAATAGAGTAACTGAATTTAAATAAAATACATATTTTAAGTTTTCCTGCCTGAAGCCTTATTCAAAATAAATAAATTATATTAATAAAAAAGGAAAAGAAAAAATATGCATCAAGCATGGATTATGAAACACTTTCCAACCCCTACAGAATACTGTACCAAAACTTTGCCGTTTAATAATGGGAAAGATAATGTATAGGTAAACAATTTCGAAAACGCATAACACATTTGACAACCTAATTCCAGCTATTAACATTTATAGTCGGAAAAATACTGAAATAGTTTTTTGCAGCCCTGTATATGATCTAAAGAATTTATACACACCTTGAAATATTCAAAAAATTAGTTACATTTAAAAACGCACTTCCAGCAATTACGGCTCATAAACAGCTCCCATAATTATTGCTCTGTAATTGAATTATTTTGTGTATAACTTGTAAATGAACGATAAATGCTATGAACACCATATTCTATAGTAAAAATCTTGCCGTGCACTTCAGTGATGTATATCAATTTCAGCACTTTTAATATAGTGTAGTAACATCATTAAAATACACTGCCAGCGATTTTTTCCGATACAGCATAATGTAACAGCATTCTATTGAGTGCCCCTGTAAACGAACTAAAATTGTTCCATACTTATTATCAATACCGAAGATGGCATTGCAATCCTTAATAACGTATGTCAATTGCATGACTTTCCAAATTTCCTTATGTGAGTTCGAGCACGGAGATACGAACAGACAGAGAGATGGACAAACAAACCGAATACATAAAGAATTTTCAACTATGTTGGGAAGTATTAAAAAAAGAAAGAAAAAAAATACACGACCACAATGTTGCAAAATAAATTAATAAATAAAGTAAATTGCAAAATATCAATTGAAGATTAAGGAGGTAATATGTATAATCCTTTTATTTAAACAAGATTATTTTTAGTATAAAGACAGCTTCAAACATAAAAAATTTACTATCGAGTTTAGAACAAAAAACTGTTAAGAATATTCAAACGTAATGGATGAAAGAAAAATAGGCCTTTGTATAAACAACTTAAAATCATTCTCTTGAGTAATTAGATATTAATTCAATCTAAAAAGAAGGAAATTGTTTAATCACCAATGAATGTTTTTTACTCTAAAAACCAAAAAAAAAAAAAAAAACTTTTATATTTTCAGACAATGAGTTAAATGAACATACTAACATTGAGAAATTTGCTTAATGAGTACGGAACCCATAAGTATGTTGTTTACTTAAAATTATTATAGGATTTTACTTAACTAATCCCATAAAATCACCCTCTTGAATTATTTAAATTATTCTTCACTAAAACTGTCATTTCCAAAGATTTAAGTCGCTAATCTAATTTATCTTGTAATATGCAATGTCTAATGTTAATTTTCTTCTGTATTTTGTATTCATAAACAGTAAGCTCACTTTTAATTTTCTATTTTAAGAATTTTAGTTTATATTATGTAAATAAAATCATAATAATTAAAGTAATCTATTTTTTCATTACATTCGGACACCGTTTTCTATTTTATGTACGCTTTCACATAAAAAGTATTATAAATATATCTACTTTGAAACAATGTCATTTTCTTTCGAAATTTTAAGATAAAATAACTATATTAACAAAAGCTCTCACCGTCTGTCTGTCTGCGATAGCTAGCTAAAGGTACCGCTTTTAGAAGTCTGAATATGAATAGTACAAGGCAGGTCCTGATGCACCAGAGGCTCAGAATCTCATTTTTTTGGTATTTAACTGAGATATTAATTAAAAGCTCATCGAACAAGCAATTCGTTCAATTAGGAAATGTATAAAACAGTTGGAATTTCCCCTTTCAGCAATTCCCGCCGATAAACGGAAACGAATTCTTTTGTGCAATCCTGTATATGATCTATAGAATTTATGCACAAAAATTAACATACAAAGAGTAGTCGAATTCAAAAACGCATTCTCCAATTGAACAGAAATTTCCAGCAGTTATTGCTCACGTACAGTACTGTAACTGAATTCTTTTGTGGGTCTCTGCAAATGAACTATAAATGCTACGCACACCATATTCTATTGTAAGCATCTTCTAGTGGACTACGGTGATTTTTATCATTTTCAATATGTTTGAAATAGTGTGACATCATTAAAATACACTACAAACAATTTCCCCATAGAACAGAATGTACCGAAACACTTTTGAGTATCGCTGTAAAGGAACTATAAATGCTACACACTTCATTTCACGATACCGAACATGCCATGGTAATCGTCAATAACGTATAATATTTGAATGACAATCGGACTGTATTTTCGCGAGTTAAATCATGGCCAGACGGCCAGACAAGCCAAATTTATAAATATATTCACAGCGCCCCCTGCCAGAAAATTGGGTAATTAAATAACATTTATTTATTTATTTAATTTATTTATTATTACTATTTTAAAAATAATTTTTCAGAATAAACTTCTGCTACGGGCAAATTTATATTTTGATAAAAATGTTCACATGATAGGGTTGTTTCTACGCTGGTTGTGCCCCTGGTGGAAAATCGCATTAGTAAATTTTATAATGTACTTTTTCATGTTGTCTCATATGGCAACGCGTGTAATACAAGTTAAATTTAGACAGGGCAGATTAGATTTAACTTTCTTTGTCACTGATTACGCCCTCAAGCGAGAAATAGATTAATGAATTTAAATAAAAATGAATTTTTTATGTTTCACTTCATAAAAGCTGTACTGAAATTTTAAAAATGTAGTTCAGATTCAACGCAATTATCTTTTTGTGTTTTTAGCACCACTTGGCGGAAAACAGCGTAACTAAATTTATTTTTTATGTTTTACTGCATGAAGCAGTTCTCATGTTAAAAATAAATTTGACAGATTCAAAGCATTTTTATTTTTGTTATAGCGCCGCCTGGCGGGAAATGGGTAAGTAAATTTAAGCTAGAGAAACGCATGTCTGACTTGCAGAAAATTGAGCTGATCGAGAAAACATTTTCATTCGATGTCGTCAAGCGCAAATTAATATTTTTTATTTATGTAATGAACGTTAACATACTGGGAGTAAGAATATATCTGCAATAGTTCTGGTAAAGTTCTTGGTTGTCAAAAACTAAGACCAACAGTACGCAAGCCGGAATATTTTATTGTTATTAAAGTTTGTAGTGTTTAAAGTTTGTATTAAAGTTTGTAGTGTTCGCTATTTATTATTAATTACTGAACTAATATTGTTTTTCGAAACCCGGAGCCCAAACTTTTATCCTTTTCGATGCATTAAACTTATGGAATTTACTGTTTTAATTTTTCCGGTAATGAATTCAGCATTTAAAAAAAAGCCAGTCAGATGTCGGAATAGGACATAGTGACGATGGACGGTCGCTCCGCGAATTCGGTGGTGATTGCCTTTCATGGTAAAATTTGTTGAAATGCTGCCTATTTAAATCTAAAACTTCAACATTAAAAAGATTGCCAACTTGGCAAAAGCATGTTAAGTTGTCGAGAAACCTATTCAACCATTAAAAGCACATTAATATTTAAATCTTTATTTCGCCTTCTAAAAACTTCTGCAATTGAGACTTTTTCTTCGGAAAATTTTAGTAACATCAATAACAATTTGATTATCGACCAGGACTGATAAACTCTTTTTATATTCAATGGTTCCACAATTGCAAAAAATACTCTTTGTGGTAGATTTCTCTTGAAAATATCTTAGTATAACTCTATGACAGAAATTATTTTTTTCAAAAAGTGGTACAACTTGAATAATTAATAGTCCACTGGGACATATTTGTCCCGACCCGTAGTCAAATGTTTAATTAGTAAACATACAAGATAATATATCAAGCATAGTAAAATATTTTTTTCAAAATTCGTAGCATTTACTTTCATATACTGTATGTCCTAGGACTGCCTTTTTTCCAGACAATATACAGTGATTACTTTGAATTTAAATTCATTTCTAATCAAAACAAATTTTAAATTAGGAATATGGAAATAATTACAAATTAGCAATTCGTTACTTATGCTAAAATATAATCTAAGCTGTTACATAAAATGCCCAAACGTAAAACAAATGCAATTAATCTATCTACCGGCCTGTCCGTCCATACACATTTTCCAATAACGCTATTAAATCTAAGAATTTTAAATTTTATTAGGCTAGATTACTGTGTGTATTCATCAATGTATAATTTACAAACAATATTACAACGCGCAGGTTTGTTAAATATCTGGGGGTTGGCGCACAAAGGATGCTTCGAAAAGAACCCCTATAGTAAAATAATACTAAAATAAAATTTATTCAAACACGACCATAATTAGTCAAAGGAGAGAGCAATATTTATTTAAATTTTTATAGCACTCTATATTCTTTCTATTTTATATTCATTTCGTGTAACGAACTAGTCGGATGTGCCAATCCCAAAACTTTCTTCTATCTCATATTTGTTAATACCGGGTGCGTCATAAGTTCGTGCGAAATTTAAAAAATCATAATAAAAGAAGTAATGCTCGAAAAATTTTTCGGCTTACGCGACTATGATCAGAAGGATTTTGGATTTTTTTCCCCATGTATAATAAAAAATTATTCCTAAAGTAACCGATAGAGGGCACTCACACGTCATACTGAGGCGTTGTATGCAAATCAGGCTCGCAATAAACCACCTGGCTGGAAATGGATTCATCATTCGATCTCGGCAGCATGCTATCGTTACCAAATCGAGTGCTGATGGTTAAACTTTTCTACAAGAATGGTGAATCTACAACTATTGCATTGCGAAAGTTTCGCACGGAGAAAGGCCTTAAGGCGCAAAAAAACCCTATTTCATTGAATGGGATACTCAGTTTAGTACGACGTTTTGAGGAAACGGGGAGTTTGCCTGATTTGCATAAAACGCCTCAGTATGACGTGTGAGTGCCCTCTATCGGTTACTTTTGGAATCATTTTTTATTATGCGTGGAAAAAAAAATCCAAAAGCCTTCCGATCATTCTCGCGCAAACCAAAATTTTTTCCGAGAATTACTTCTTTTATTATGAATTTTTAAAGTTTGCACGAACTTATGACGCACCCGGTACTTATAGTAGACAAGAAGTTCTCTTATAAAGGCAGTTTAGTTTTTTGTATGAGAACGTTCTGTCTGTACTACGACATCTGTACTTTATTTTACATTAATATTTGGAAGTGAGTTTGTGGCTCTCGGAAACTGTGGTTACTGGTTTTCGCCGTGGTTTTATGTAAATTAGGTTAAGCTGGTCAATCTGCTGAGTATAAAAGCATGATCGAAAGATCGTATCAGAAGATCTTGTGTCAAGTATTACCTTGTGAAGGCGTATTAAACTATTCGACTGGTGTTGGATAGTTTGCCACGTGCCCTGAAAGACCAATAAGTATAGAATCTAGCCGAGTGCAAGTTACCAGTAGTGTAAGAGTAAATTTAATTATCAGGAAATAAAATTGATCGGCAACCACGGGCTGCTAATTTAGTGTTATTTAGACAATTAGTGAAAACTGTGAGCTAAACTTGATTTTGCAGCGGTAGTCTTGCTTGATCTCGAAGTTAGTAGTTATTTGTGACGCCAGTGTTTCATACGTAAGTGAGTTTTGAAATTAATAAACTCGCATTTACTGTGTTATTGAATATTGATCAAAGGACTAAATTACCATTAAGTGCAACGTACTTTAAGCTAAATTAAAGAAGCTCCATCGCACCCTTTCCCTACATGAATTAAATTAACAGTGATTTTAAATATAAATCTGACTATGTTTGTATTTCATGGTGGTGGTACGCCACATACTTCAAAAAACGTAATTTTCTTTTATTACACTTCAAATATTTTGTCAATAAATGTTTCAAAACCATGTAGGGAGGAGGAATTTTTTTTTCATAATAAAGTCTAATAAATTGATAATATTTCAAAAAACGTGTAAAAGTTGCTTATTACAAACATAAAAAGTAAACCTAAATTAGACAATTAGGTGACTCAACATGGTTTTTTTTCAACAACTCTGCGTCCATACCAAAATTTAAACCAACTTCATTATCACAGCGCCACTTTCAGGCCGATTTACTCCAAACTTTTATACAAACCTCGCCATAATACATTACATCTAAATGTTAAATTTTGGAGAAAAATATTTATAAATTCTTCACTTAAACTGCAAACAAATCCAGAAAATTGCACAAAAATCGCTATCACAGCGCCCCTTTCCGGGAGAATATCTTCATTTTCAACTGAAACACGACGTCTATAGTGAAAAACATATATGTGAAGTTTGGTTCAATTCTATCTAGAACTTCATGCACTTCGCCATGATATAAAGAAAGATCGCACCTAAATTCGGTATTACAGCATCACCGTTAATCCGATTTTATCTAAAATTTATACAAACCTCGCCCTATTAAATTACGTCAAAAAATAAATTTTCGTCGAAGTTTATTAAAAAATGCTTCACTCAACGTGCAAAATATCGAGAAAATCCCACAAAAATCAATATAACAGCGCTGGAATTTCTTTTGGGGGAATATCCCCAATTTCAATTGGGACCTGACGGCCACAGTCAAACATATATATGAAGTTTGCTTCAATTATATGCATAATTTCGTACACTTTCCGATAATACAATAAGGAAAATGGCACGCAAATTGCTATCACAAAGCCCCCTTTCTGTGGAATATTCCCAATTTTAACTGGGACCTTCTGGTCATAGCCAAAAACATATATATGAACACAATGAACAGAGGAAAAGAATAGAATAGAATATGAAAATATATATAAAGTTAGATTCAATTCTATGCATCACTTCATGCACTTTTCGAGTTATTAATTTTAAGATATAAAATCATATAATTTTAGATTTATTTAATGTTACTAAAAGGGCCGGGACAATACTGGACGGGTCAGCTACTAATAAAATAAAATCTACTCATAAATCGATCATAAATTTTCAAAAGAACATACTTTATTATTAAATGTTTAGAAATCATTATTATATTCTATATTTGGTATTTTCCATTAGAAGGGTCTTGGCGAGATAGAAAAAAATGGCTTAGGCGAGTGAATGAAATTTAATAGCAAATTTTCTGGCAACCTATTAGAAGTTTCATATAGAGAACAAAATTTTTCAATATTTATACAAATTATTTAATATAAAAAAGCCATTTATCTATTTTTATATACAAACAGAAGTAAAGTGTATATGAAAAACAAAAAGCATATATATATATATATATATATATACTTAATATAATGACGAGCATAAAAGTCCGTTATGTTTGTTTTCATAGCTGTTTATATCATTAGGCAACAAATCGCGCTTTCTGAAGCTTGAATTGCGCCAAGCTATAAAAAAATATTCGAAGGCACCTATAGAGAGATAGTTCCCTGTATTCTATATACTATTAAATATATATTTAGTATTAAACAAAGAAAAATCTTATACGTTTAATAAAAATAAATGCATATTTAAACTACTGAATCGTTTTCTAAGAAACACTGCAGTATATATATTTAAAATATATTATGTTAACTTTTTGTCAAACGAAACTTCTCACTGTTTCTTATTGTCAAATGCAACAAACAAACAAAAAACCTTTACAAACACTGCAGTATTTACATGAAATATTTACTAAAAGGGTGCATCCGTTTCTCATTTTAATATAAACATTTCAGCTTTTATAAGATCGCTTATACTCAGTTGAAAGATTTTTTTTTCTTCTATAGAGTGAAATATCCTGTTTTCAGTTTCTTTGAACGGAGCTAATTTAATATGCAAGGAAGTGGAATATTCTTTCATCCTTATACTCACTTTGAGCTTTTCTGAATCAATATCTTATTTTCACGTATTGCTAGAGACATTCTGAAAAATACAAATAAAACTCTTGAAACATAGAAAAAAATACTTATTTTCCTATGTAATGAGATTACTTTTGAAAGTGGCGTTGTATTTTGTATGCTGAATACATTTCCGAAAGGGGTGATTTCTTTTATCGATTCTTAAAATATTTTTTTTTAATGTTAAAATGTCTTTTTTTAAATGTTTCTTTGTTTAATTTTTAAGCAGATTTCACGTGAAGACAATTCTTCTGCTTCTTAGGTATACTTTTAAACATATATTACATACAATAAAACATAAAGAATTTTGAGCGTATTTTTAAACAATCAAAAAGAATGATATTAAGCATCATACACATACCTTTTAAAACAGAATGTTCTGAACAGAAACGACATTACGTGAAAAACAAGAAAATGTCTTCTTACGAGTGCTTTTACCACTAAATATCATTCTTTGTTCACGAATTTTTCCTTTAAAAATATACATTCACACAAAATCGGATTAAAGATATAAAATAATACAAATTTAAGGTTTATTTAAGGTTTTTACCACTGGCCCGGCAACGCCGGACGCATCAGCTACACTGTTAAAAGTAAATCCGCAAATTCACGGTATAACTACTGGCAGCAAAGTTGCCGGACTTTTTTCCGTTCTGTTAGTAGATTTTCCGTTCTGAGAGATAAAAGAAGGAACAACTCCGCTTGAAGAAGCGGTAACTTTTCGTTAACACTCTCAGAAATCACGGAAATATTCCTGGCAGCACTAATAGGAAGGAAAATTTTCCGTTATGCATAAACTCTGTTTTAAAAATTACATCTATCTTTGTACTGCTATCTGTGGAGTATTGTGGGAGTATTTACTATCTGATATACTTCAAGAATATTTTATGTTCAACATTGAGATCGAACTAGGGATGTCATGCCTCGAGTCAAGTGTCTTGACTATTAAACAAGTGGGCGCTTGTTAGAAAAGCAGTTTGAAACGATGATATGAGATTTCTCAAAATGGCAGCTTAGAACTTGAACAATTTAGAGTTTAGAAACCTGATAATTTTAAAGGTAATTGCGGGTGATTTCGTTATCAGATGATGTTGATGTTTTAAGATTGTAATATTAATAGAGGATAAAAACATGAATTATATATATTCTTAATTTGATTGTTAGATGTAATATATGAATATTATATTTTGAATTAAATTCGATAAAAAAATGTTTGCTTTTTTGAGAAAATCCATTTTTTTTTCAACTATTATATATTTTTTAAATGTATTCACTTAGAATATATTTTCAGTGCGAGTGCTTTTTATTACTTTATAAAATAAATTACTAATAATTTAAAAATAATGAGAAAATTATTATGATTATTATTATTATTTTAATTCGAAAGCACTATTTTTGATTGTTGCTTTTTTGAGTAAAATCGATTTTTTTTCACTTATTTTAACTATTATATGTATTTTTTAATCTGTTTGTTTGGAATATATTTTAAGTGCGAATATTTTTTTTATAACTTCAAATAATTTTCAAATAATTTTAAAAGAATGGGAATTTTTTTTTTAATTCGAAAGCACTATTTTGTTGTTTTGAATAAACTCAAAATTTTAATCTATTGAATTTTTAGTCTTTCTGTGCAGCAACATGTCAGTTTTTTAAACATTGAAAATAAATATGTAGCAGATAACGGAATATTTCCGTTGACCCCTTTCGTCTCAGTCCGTTCCCTTGTTTTCAGGAAATATGAGGACATTTTCTGTTTTTTAACGGAAAAACCCTTTTGTCGCGAAAAGGGGCTTTTTCTTTGAAATTCCGGAAAAAATAGCCATGAATTTCAGATTATTTTTAACAGTGTAATAGCAAATAAAAGCTCTTAATAAATATAATTATCAATGCCTTCTATAATTTAAATTTTCAAAACTAAGATTCTAAAATTATTTAAATATTATAATTTCTATTTTTGTAACCGTATATTTTTGTATATATTTTTGCATAGAATTATATTAGGTGCTTTTGTGTAGAATACAATTTAATTAAGTTTTATTAATTTTAAAACATAAAAAAACGGATTTTTTTGAGATTCACGATAATTTTCTCGCAATCCACTGATACGGTACTGTTGGCCACTGCTGCTGTAGTTTTTCGATGGACCATTGGTAGAACTTCAAAAGAGACTGGTTATTTTAAACGGTTCCTCCCAAAATTTCTAAACAGTGAAATTTGTTGAGAATCACGGAATTCAACAATTTAATGACCTTTAGATTTCAGTCACGTTAAAATTTAATGAGTTATCAGTTAAAAACTTTTTTGAAAGAGGTTTTAGTAAGTATTATGCAATGAAACTCATTGTTGTGGAAATTTGGAAAAATATGTGTTTATTACATTTTGTACTATTATTGTGAAAAAAATATTCAATGGTATATTTTCCGTAATGATGAAAAGAGTAAAAAGATAAAGGTTATATGTTTCGAAATTAGACTTTCTTGAATAAAATTATGTAAGCTTTGTCACAAAAAAATGTTTTTGTAACAAAATTATGTTTATTTATATGTTTCGCAATTTTTCTGCTCCTTACTATATTTAGATCAAATATTTACTAAAGGGATGCATCCGTATCCCATTTTAATTTAAACATGTAATTGCGTCTCACATTTAAAAAAAAATCATTTTATTTTCATCATACTGAAATATTCTGTTTTCAGTTTCTTTAAATAGAGCTAATTTAATATTCAAGGAAGTGGAATACTCATTTGGAACTTTTCTGAATCAATTTCTTATTTTCCCGTTTTCTTAAAGAAGTTCTGAAGTAAAAAAAAAAAAAAAAAACTTTCAAAACATCAAGGTAAAAAAAAAAAAAAAGAAACAAACAGAAAGGTTAAAAAAAATCCTAATTTTTTTTCCTTAATAAGATTACCGTCTAAAGAACCGTTGTATTTCGTATGCTAAATAAGTTTTCAAAAAAATATTTTTTTTCTTTGATCGATTCTTGGAATATTTTTCTAAAAATTGAAATAGCTTTTTGTAAGAAGATTTCTTATCTAATTATTATCTAGACCTATGTTCTAATCGCTATATTACATTATACATGCATTTGAAAAATGTTTATTAGGTATGTAAATGCGTTGAAGGTATTTTTAAATTCTAAAAATGAGAAAATAAATCATGCAACATATAAACTTGTTACTTTCTTCTACATACACAAGAAGAAAATATTGGAAACATATAAAATTTAAACTTCCGTTTTAAATGGGTTTACACGTTTTAGATTGTCCCGAATATAATTCAGCGCCCGTCCAAATGGGGAAATGTCTGTGAATGGGGAAAATGTCTGTGTCAGCGTAGTGTGATTCAAAATTTGAATCTGCTGTAACTCAAAAACACGGAAATTCATCAAACTACATATTGGTCCATCAATTGGATCTTCACATAAATTAACTCTGATTACGTTTTAGTGTATATCTAGTTTCGTGCTGCTGTGCTTTGATTTTCACGATTGCCTTTATAATGTATACGGAGTTTCGTGATACATCCTATTCATTTAGACCATAACATAAATTGGTGTCGATTAAACTTTTGTGAATATCGCCTAAGAGGTGCTGCTATGCGTTTTACTCACGATTTCCGTGATAGCTATATTCCGTTATTTATTGGATTAAATTTCACTATTCTTAATATATAAGATGCTTATTATTAAAACCTATGTTTATTTCCTTTTGCGTTTGATCGTCCAAAATGTGCCGTTTCGATGTCGTGTTTTCCACCAATTTCTGAATTTATTAGAACATCTATTAGATGGAATTTTACCAAACGTGATATATAAGATGCTTATTTTCAAAAACTAAAGTACATCAATTCTGGTTTTGATCATTCAAACAAAGGATGCAGTTATACAATGCTCTTTGCGATGAACGTTATCCGAGTTTCTATAAAGTAGAAATGCACCAAATTTTATATTTCAGATGATCAATTAAAAAATATATATTTTAATCTAATTTTGAAATTGAATTCTGAACAGAAGACACTGTTGCGTTGTGTTTTTTCCCCTTTTTATGCTTTGAAACTACGCGTTAAATGTATAAAAGAGTAATATTTTTGATAATTATAAATGTTAATATATAGATAAGGTATTTAAATTAAAAAAACTGTTGAACAGGGAGCACAGTTGAGTTGTGTTTCCCCCTCGCTTTTTTTTTTTTTTTTTTTTTGCTTTGAAACTACACGTTAAATGTATCGAAGTGTAATATATTTCATAACTATAATTGTTAATATAAAGATAAGGTATTTAAATTAAAAACTATATTAGAATTATATAGAAGAATGTTTTGTGATAGCCACACACAGCATACAAGTTTAAAACTATAATTATAAGAACTAAAATATCTTCTTAAAACACCATCAAAAACTTTAAAATGCGCTAAGCCTTTCGAAAGATCTGAGTCTGTCTTCGTCAGGCGCGAAAAGACACGCCCACAGTCGTCCTCAGGAATTGACGCCTCACCAATTAAGTAAAATTTTGTCACAAATACCTTTTAATATAAGGAATTCTCTATAAATACAACGAATTTATATATCTTCGACTCTATATATAGAACAGATCTGCTGTTCTTTGCCAACTTGCCTCTGTGTGAAACAAAAGTGTTCTATAGTCTCCTTTTTTATATGCACAAATTTCTTGAAGATACTCTCACAATTTAAAAATAATTTGAAAGCAATTGTACATTTTACACTAAAAAAACAGGTGAAAAAAATCGGGACAATAATATCTATATATGAATAATACAATACACAAGAAGTATTTCCGGATTTTCATCTTTATAAATTTTAAGTAAGTATTTTTCGCTCTTGTTCTTTCCCACGATAATACACTTGTCTGTTAACAGGCTTTACCTCTATTATTGCTAGTTGACCACCGTGTATAAACTGATTTTAAATTTTAAAATGTATATGTCACCACAGCCATAAGAAATTTACTATTCACCCATTTGTTATTGCGATGGACGTCTGGGAATTTATTGTTTTTTTTTTTTTATTGTTAGTAACTCACTGTGATACTTCATACGTTGTTTTAGGTTAAATGTGTTAAAGACAGTTAGTTTTCGATATAAATTTAATATTTTAAGAAGTAAAATTTTCTCCATGTGACATATTTCAGGGCGAATAGAAATTCAGATCACGTTTTATAGATACTAGTCCATGAAGATCCACCAAAAATCTAGAATACATTGTTATCTAGCAGATATTTAAATTTTAAAAATGGTGTATAAATTAAACAAAACTATTTCCGTACAATATTTTTTCGATTATTGTCATATTTTGAACTTTTATATGAGAATTTCTTAAAAATTGAATAAAAATACTTGTTTTTTCATTTCATTTTAAAAATACACATGTATTACTTTTATTTTTAGTCTACAACATCACTCTTCAAGACCAAAGCCAAAAACAACTGGCTACGGATGTATTAATAATAAACCTAAAATTATATCCCTTAAAAAACAAATTGACATCCTGTGAGGTGTACGTTTCAAGTTGGGAACCCCTGTTTCAGAATCATGCTGAATCATACAATAATACCCTAATATACAATTAGTTGATAAACAAAAAGTTATACAGAAAAGCCGAGAGGGAAAATATTTTAAGAAAAAATGTATCGGCGAGATGGGAAAAAATGTATCGTCGTATATATATATATATATATATAATGTTAATCCTTACTTTTCAAATTGTAAGTTTAGACACCTCCTCGCCCTTATTTTGTTCCAAATAACAAAAAAATACCAATATATGCAAATATTAACTCAAAGGAATAAATGCAATAATTCCAATAATTTTCTCTTAAATTAAAGAAACATATATCTTCTATTCTTGGTAATAGAAAGATAAGTGTTGATAAATATAATGGGGAAAGACAACTTTCAAAGCTGGGCGACGAACGCAGATATAGGGAAAATACCTATTACTTACCCATCGTACGTAGTATAGGGTAAATCTTGTAATCGTTTTGAAAATCGAAAAAAAAATTTTTTGTCGGATTTATACGTTTCAGACATTGCAGATTTTGAAAAATATATTTTAAAAAAAAATTTGCCGTCCGTCTGTGTGTCTGTGTGTCTGTGTGTGTGTGTGTCTGTAAACGCTCTATCTCCCGAACAAATTGAGATAGAGACTCGAAAGTTGGTATGTACTTAGTATGTAATAATGGAAAGTAGGTTATGGAATTTCAGTAACCTCCGGAACTCTCGAAATATTCGTTCTGATGAAAGGTACATAAAATTTTTTGAAATTGTTTATTTTAAGGAGTGAATATAAAAGACAATAAAAAAACATAAATTTTGCATAAAGAATGAAGTCGATCGGATAATTAGTTGCCGAGATATTTGTAATTATATTTGCCACACTCTTCGATTTTTCATGACACTGTATTTTATTCAAATTTCAATTCAAAGATATATTTTAATTGAAAATGAGACGCTTAATCCGACGCAGTAAACCGTTAGTTAATATAATTATCATTTTTTGAATTATAAGGATGTTTCTTTTACGCAATTGAGTACATAGAGATAATAGAGCATTACAATAGAGCAATTTAATAGAGCATTTAAAGTTTATGTCGTCATCAAGCCACGATTTTATTCGAATTGCAATGCATTTTATAAATAGTTTACACGTTTTGTTTTCATATTTTATATAATTCATATCTATGATGGGTAAGTATGACGGTGGCCCCCAATGACTAGTTTTTTACAGTCATCTGCGTTAGTAAATAAAAGTTATTTTATTTCTAAAAACTTGTAAGCAGTCGTTCGTTTTTTGTTTAATTATGATATAGATGTTGTCCTGTTGCATTAATAGCACTGACAAAGTTGCAAAACCATGTTCATAACATCTCCGTTTTTATAATATTATGTGCTTTGTATACTTATTTTGCGACAAAATATTACGTCTTTGATGACGAATTCTTCATTGTTTCTTTCAGAACTATTTATGTAGGCGTAAAGTGACTTCTGTTACGTGTCCTTCCTAAATCTATAAACTGGCGCCAACTTATTTAGGTATTCATCACACACGTTAAGAAAATATTTGTATGTCACTCTCGTACGTAATATTTCCAATCCAATCGTGAGAGTCAAATAAAAGAGTTAGAGAAGTCTGGAAAAAACTTAACAAGAAGGTTAATGTTCTGTCTTTAGAAGCTACCAAAGCACCGAATCATGACAGCATATTCAT
Source organism: Maratus michaelseni (assembly GCA_963931845.1). Taxonomy (NCBI): domain Eukaryota; kingdom Metazoa; phylum Arthropoda; class Arachnida; order Araneae; family Salticidae; genus Maratus; species Maratus michaelseni. Next base: position 342,684,274 of record OZ007588.1, on the reverse strand, counting down.
ACGTTAACTGATAAACTATCAAGATATTGCTCCAGAAATAAGTAACGCTGCTACTAAAAAAAATCAGCTGTGGTACTTTGTTTCTAAACATGTGGCTAAACCCTTTTTTGAGAACACTGTTCCAATAGAGATTAAGTGAATTGTGGCTCAGATTATCCTGGGAACAGACAAAGACGCATGAGAGGAAGAAAAACAAATCCCGAACAGGTACATTACACAACAAAATGATTTGTATTCCCTTCCAAACATCGACTTTTCATATTTTGTATGTCCTGGCACAAAAACTTTCTTCACGAAATTTTTTATCAGCACCGATTTTCTTCACAAACACCCTTTAACATAGAAGGATGTTCATGGCTACAAAAGTGTACTTGTAACATTTAAGAGGGGAGTTGATGTAAATCACGTTTTAGAAAGAAGTTTCAAACTCATTCAAGATTACAATAATATACTCACAAATGATGAAACTAAGAAACAATTTGTATTAAAAATCGTTACCAGAAACCGTACAAAATACTCAACTGACGCTAAATCTACTTAGCGGGAAAAATGATCAGTGTTCAGTGAACACTAACAATGTTCACATTGAACAATTTTAATACAGTTCAGATTATATTTGTAATTCTATAAAAGTTATTGTTTTAAATAAAAATGCTCTTTTGTTATAGAAGATGTATGATTTATTTTTAAAAAAAAACTTAATATTTCGTAAATTTTTCATTCATTCAGGAATTTGTCAAATTACCTTTCGGTAAATTTCATTCAGAACGTTTTTTAAATAATTACTGGTGGTGCCTATATGTGTCCACATAAATGTCTGTAAGAAGAAAATGTCGACTTAGGAAAGACTGTGCCGCTTTTGAACAGCAGTGATCGTTGCGTATATTACATTAAAACTTCAAGACATTTAAGAGTCACCTAACAGTTATTCGAAAGAGAATAAAATTTGCGCACCCCATTTTTTGTTGATGGGGATAATATTATGGGATGGTGGGAAACAAATGTTTAACTCTCTGAAAATTCTCTATTGCTAAGAACCACTATAATACACAGGGTGTGCTAAAAGTCCTGCATCACAGGAGTTTTTTAATTTTTTAATTTGTAGGTGAAAATGCTGACTACTGAAGAGCATGTAGAGTTTGCTGTATGGGGTTAACTTAAATCGAAAGTTTACAGTAAGAAGATCATGGATAAAAACCATTTGCGTGAGCGAATTGCTACTGAGTGTCATGCCGTAACGCCAATCTTAATAGCCAACATTCTGAAGAACATGAACGATAGTCTGCAGTTGAGTTTTAACAGCAGATGCAACAATATATCAGTACAATATATTGAGAACATATTGTAACAATACATGTGTTTCCTATGAGGCGGGACTTTTGGCCCACCCTGTATATCATATATGCCAACTTTTAAGGTTTTTTCTTACCACTATTTTTCAGAGAAAGATTTCATTTAATCTTAAATTTTTGGCGATTAAATAAAACAAATTTTTCTGTTCATCTTTTTCACCCATTCCATTTTTAGTAATTACCTACATTTTTTTCAATATTATTTATTACTATTAATTATATTGTTCACTACATTATCACCCCCTTTTAATCTTCCTGTCTTAAATAATAACTTTATCTTTAGAATATTGCTTCTCTTTCTGCGGACAGTTGGCAGCACTTATATTTGTTCTTATATTTGCATGATATGAATCAGCAAATCCCTTTGCAAAGTGTAGAGGTGATTTTTTTTTCATCTAGTTGAATTATTTCTCCATCCTTTTATTTCTGGTGATTTGTGTGTACTATTTCTTGGTTCATTAACTATTGCTTCTGGATAATTAATTATTTATTCGATTTATTTTTGTTTTAATATTTCCTGGTTTTTATTTTGATACGTTATAAGAGGCATTATAATGTCATTTTTAGACTTAATTCTGACACTATTTGAGGAAATGACATATCTTTACTACGAATTACACTTATGATGCTTCTCTGATGAATCCATAAGTTATTCATAGTATTTCATATTTCATTTTCATCTTATCGGGTTTAATTTTGTAGTATTTCATTTGAGTTTTCTAGAGTCTTTTTCTTAGATTTCACAGATGTGATTTAACTTTAGCTATATATATAGAATGATTCCAACATCATTAAGTGAACACAAATAAAACAAATATAGGAGGCAACAAGAAACTAATAAAAGCAATGAAGTAAATATTAAATGAAACAGCCATTTTCTACGGAATGAAAAAGAGAGATGGAAATAGAATCACTAATTGAGGCCTGCATTAATGTAAAAAGATACTCCTTGGGAAAGCAGTAGTGGCTTATGAACAGAACAATGTTTTAAAAAGAAAAATTATCCTTTTCTAGCACACGTACAGCTGCTTTAGGAATAATAATCAAAGGTTAAGATATTAGACTTAGCCAAGAATGGGCAAAATAATCTCCAATTTGTAATTAACATTTTGGAAAAGTCATATTGTGCGATAATATTATAAACTAAATAAGCATTCTGGAATAACGTCACATATACAGCTAAATAACAGAAAATGTAAATGCATAATAATTCCGACATCAACACAAAACACAAAAAGAGAAAAAAATCAAGAAAGAAATATCGTTCTTCAAGAGTAGATTATGAAACACTTTTCAATTATTCCAAAACACTCTAACGTAACTTCACCGTTTAAATGGTGAAAGAAGATATATAAGTAAAAAATACATTTGAAAACCATATCTTAGCAATCAACATCCAAGGCCGAAAAGGTACTCGAATTCTTTTGTACATCCATGTATATGATCTATAGATCTCTATCTACGTTACATAGTGTGCAAAAATTTAGCTTTGTTACAAAACTGATAACAGAGTCGAAAATTCACCTTCAGCATTATCTACCAATGGATGGAAATTTACTAGAATAGTTTTTTACAGCTCTGTCTATTATATAAATATTATTATACACGCCTCATATTTAAATAAAATTTAATCCGTTAAAAATGCATAACGCAACTGAAAACTTATTTTAAGAAATCATCTTACATAGAGGCAATGCATCCAGCGATTTGTACAACCCTGTAATAAATTTAGTTACATTCTACAAAAATCTCATTATTATACTAAATATACTTCAGCTTGAAAATGCATAGGTAAATTAAAACACACTTAAGCAAATTACGCTCATACACAGTAATGTTTACGAATTATTGGGTGTAGACTTGTATATGCTCTATAGCAGTGGTTCTTAATCTCGCGGACCCCCTTTGATGTGGAATACATTTCGGGGACCACCAACAATATTTTACGTAGTATAAGATAAGAAATTATTTTAATGATTACACCCTGTTTATTTTTCATTACACATATTCTATGTTTAGTTTATAGTGTTGAAAAAAATAAGCTGTATTAATAAGTAGAAATTATAACACACATTTTAAGACAGTTAAAATATACATACTACTATTTGCTATGAGAAGGATGCTGCTGCTTTATTTCTACTAGATGTGCAATATTAGGCTCAATGTTTAAAGCATGTTTCCTTACGTCTAGTTCGACATCCAGGCGATGTCTACGTTCATTTCTCATGTGCACAAGATTGAAGGAATTCTTTTCATACAAATATGTGGCGCAGAAGGGAAGTAATTGCTTGGTAGCTTTATCTGCTAGTTCTGCAGAAGTATTTCTCACGCACGATCAAAAATTTGAAAAGGCAATGACAAGAAATTTTCATGCACCCATCGTATGGTAATTTTGAATATTGTTCCTGCTCTAAAAGTATTAAGGTTTAGATTTCACTAATTTCTTGGAAATTAAATGACTCCCTCATACACTCTGTTTCTGACTTCGAGGGAAGTAAAAGCTTTGAAAGTTTCTTTCAAGTGCTTCAGGTGTACAACAAAATGTTCAACAATATCATGGAAAATTGTATCGTCAGACGTTTTTAAGATATCGAATAATGTCGTTGCAGCCACCTAATGTATGCATAAATAGCTGCTTGTGTTTACTTCCATTTTATTTTTTCAAAATTTTGGTGTATAATTCACGTTAATTTAGTTGTTTCAATAGTAAATTATATCATAGCTAGTTAGTTATGATATAATTTACTACTGAAAAAACTTCAAATCTTCAAGAATTTTCAGGCAAACAGCGGCTCACGGTTAATACAGCAGTGTGTTCAAATTACATGTGGTGTTTTAGCTTCAACAAAGCTGATCAAACATCAAATCATTAACAGTTCCACCCATAGCTCAAGCCCCATCTACACTTATTACAAAACAACTTCACCGGTTTATTTCTTTTCTTGTATGAAATCATCTAAACATGTGAATAGTATAGTACTTGTTGTGTGAGTTGGAAGGCGTTTGCAAAAATTTTCGCATATCTTAGTACCAAATTCATTACAAGCTAAAACTATCAAATTTACATTATTGAAAATTTCTAAACTCTCATCGAGTTGCAATATGAAAAAGGACTAATTTGTACATGTTAATTTCATTAGTTCTCAAAATTGTCACACAAGTTGGTGATTATGCTCTTAATAGTATCATTATATGATGAAATTAAATTTAAATCCTTGGCTGTTTTTTCTTCTATCATTGTTGTGATCATTGCTTTAGCAACAGATAGAATTCAATTCGGTAAAATCGTGTGAAGTTTTGCAGACTTCTTTTTGCTACCATAAGAGATATCTGATATGAGGTAAAAAAGGCCTTTACATAATTGAAACCAGTTGTGGTCTTTTCATTTCATTTCTGACTTCCTTTCAGTTGCTTTAATTTGCTTTTTAAAAATGTCATTTGGTTTGTGTGCATACTTTTTGTGCTTAGTTTGTCTTCGGAGTTTTGTTGCTCTCATACACTGATTTGACGGTATATCGTTACAAATAATAGACTTACTGTTCATTGTTATTAATATCGGTGCTCGTAAATCCAAATGTTAAATATTATTCAGAAGACTAACGCTTTTGCACTGGCTATATTTTCTTCTGTGTGGAAATCTGAGGTGTTGAATCATCATCGTCTAAATCTAATTTTTTCTCATCTTTACATTTTAATGTACCAGCCTTTTTAACCACTCATCCATACCTTAAATAAAACGTATTGTAAAACTATGTAAATATGTAACAAGAGGCACTAAAATAAGAGCAGTGCATTAAAAAATGATAATGGCTGTAATAACAACCGGCTTCTATTACCTCTTATAAACAAATTTCTCACTTGTGCATCCTAATTTTATAAAAATAAAAAGTCTTGCACATTTAGAAAGAGAAAAATGCTCAAGATTTTTATAAAGCTAGTTTTAAGTCTAAAATTATTTCCTAATTTTCGGAGAAACTGCACTTTGTAGATTTTAAAACTGTATTTTTTAAATAATAAAATTCACAAGTTCATAGCTTCTATTTTTTGTTTACAAATTTAAAAATATTTTTTTTTATATCGTTTAATTCTCAAATAATTGTAAAACATTGCTTAGGTGAATTTTTAGAATTTCTTTTTAATGGGGAATCTCTATTAATCTTCTGACTGCTTATTTTTTTTTCAAAATCTTTTTGACCCATATGTATCTTATTACATATTTCAAATCATCATGTATTTCAAATACGAAGGATATTTATCATTTACATTTTTACCCTTGACTGCGGAATTTTTAAAACAAAATTGTTCCAAAAATTGTTTATTATACAAATTTTTCTACAAATGTCTTTCCCGTGGACATAGCGAGATGAGGGGTCGGAGGGATAAAAACAAACTTTGTTTCGTTTTCTTGCACGATAAACAGACCGTTTGGTCCTGGGATTGCTACTATGACAGCTCGGAATATTATGCATTTTTAAACGAACTGGGGAAAAAAGAAAAATATTCTGTAAAAAGTTTGGCTTGCGTAGTGAAGAATTCAAAGTGTTGTTCAGGAAAGGGGAGAGGGACTTTCCATCTCTGGAGCACTGATATGTCTCCCTCGGAAGATTTGGTGTTTTGTGCTTATAATGGTTTAGACTAGAAGTTCTTGTCCTGCAAATCTCTCCCTAAAAAAACTACAAAAATTATTCCAGGAGAAAAAAATCTTAATTTAGCACTGAGCTTGAGGAACCCCGGCGGTAAGCTCGCGGACCCCCGATAGTCCGCAGACCACAGTTTAAGAACCGCTGGTCTATAGAGTTTATGCACAACGCGTAGTATGCAAAAATTTAATTAACCTTAAAAACACATACCACAACTGAAAAAGAACTTCAATCATTTATCGCTCATCGATAGTCTGTAATAGTAATTCTTTTGTTTATCTCTGTAAATGAACTAAACCTATTATGCACGTCATATTCTACAGTAAGTATCTTGAAGTGCACCTCACAAATCCACATAAATTTTGTTATTGTTTGAAACTTTGCAACATCATTAAATATAACACCAAACGCTATCTTCCCATGTCAAAAATGTAAGGGCATTTTCTGAGTGTCCCTGTAAATGAACGATAATCGCTACATACTCCATTTTCAATACAGATCATGTGTAAACGGCAATAACGTATACCAATTATATGGAAATTGTGTATTTTTACCGGAGTCAGAGCACACACCGACGGTAGACGGCAGGTAGACAAACTGAAGTCAACAATATTTTTCACCTGATGTTGGAAAGTGTTAAAATCAGTAAAATTGTACATATTTGTCTTATTTAAAAGCTAACTAGATAAAGCTAATTGAAAAATAAAAATTCTACTAATAGATCTTACGTAGAAACTAAAGGGTTAAGGAAATTTGTATCGGATTTATTATCTTGGTTTCTTATGAATGTGAGGAAATTGAATGAATTGTTATCAAAGTGTTGACACCATGTGTTTCCAAGAAACACTGAGCCTAACACTTCATAGATAGGAATGTAACGCACAGTATGAACGATGACAGTGACCGAAGAATTATAAATTCCTAGCATTTCTCGTGATGTCATCACATTTAACACAAAGCAAAAGCAATCATTTGAAAATAATGTCTTGATTATCATATGAAAAAATCGGGTTTAACTTTCACTCAGACACATTGTTATTTTTCATTGAATAGCTAAATTGCGATCTTCTGTTTCTATATGTTTTTTGTTTGTTTTCCTACACATGATTAGCTATCTAATACCTGCCAGCTGTTTTAGAATAATCCATAATATTACATTTCTGATTAAATTTTGTGATAAAAGAAACGAACTAAACATGAAATAAATTAGCCCTTTTTAATACAGAATGAAAAAGAATAGATATATACTACATATATATATTATTCTAAAAATGTTCACCATTTAATTTACTATTTTTAACCTTAAAAAACTGTTTATTTCGTTACCTTTTTCCAATTTCCAAACGAGTTTCTGGTGACGTTCCGACGAGTTCTTCTCGCAAAAATTAGGACCCTAGAACAGTGATATACTGCTTCTCATTGGTTTAAAATCCTTTACCCACAGAACTGTTTTTACAGTTATGTACGTATTGCGCATTGCTCATGAAACGACCTGCAGTGGTTCAGAAGCTCGCTTTTTTCTGTCAGTTGATATTACCTCAGAACAAGCGGCTCAGCACTTGTGGAAATATGTAATGCCGCTTTTTTGCTAGTTTGTTTTCTTAGCTGTTTTTATTTAATCTTTTATGTCAACGTATAAAATATTTCAGCTCGTCTAAGTTTAATAGTGCAAAGAGAAAATGATATCCAATTAATGTTACATTGCATTATCTGATGTTGCATCATTTGTATGAATATTGACTTGATGCTAAATCTGACTTTGTTTTGACGGAAATTTTCTATGGTTGCATCCATGTTCCTTCATAAACGACTGAACCACGTATCGACTGTCTATTAGGTAGCTTTCATTACAAAGAGATACCTATTGCAGCCGTTCGGAGGAAAGCAATTCCAAAAACTTTGGTATATTTTCACCGATCATGATCCCCAGACCCCAAAACCACCCTCCGTTCAAGTGTTGACATTTGTCATGCTGTAACTCACTTATTTATGAACCGATTTGGATGTGATTAAGTATGTGCATAGGACATACCAGGGTCTCGACAGAGTTCGATGGCCAGCTTCATCCGCCATCTTGTTTCAAAATAGCGGCCAGTTAAAATTTTTTTAATTTTTAAAAATTCAAAATGTGTACAAAAAATTATAAATTAAAAACAATTGTTTCCTTTATGTGTTAGAACGTGATAGAAGGATTCTGGAACATTTTTAGTTTTGGCTATATCTTAAAAACTGACTGAGATATGGCAGTTCAAAATCCTAGGGGGTAAGGGGGTTGAGATTTTGAAACAATCTGATATTTGTTATGGTGTAACTCTCGCATTTATGAACCGATATGAATGTGACTGGTCTTGTGTACAGAACATACCAAGGTCTCGACCGTGTTCGTTGGCCAGCTTTATGCGCCATACTGTTTTAAAATGATGGCCAGTTACGTTTTTTAATTTTTTTAAAAAATTCAAAAGGTGTATAAAAATTATAAATTGAAAAAATTGTTTCCGTTAAGTGTTAGATCGTCATACAAGGATTCCGGAATCTTTTTTTGTTTTGGCTTTATTATATAAAATGGCTGAGATGGCAGTTTTAAAATCTAGGGTGGCTGACATTTTGAAACAATCGAATTTTGTTATACTGAAACTCTCATGCTAAAATCACACATTCCCAATCATGTAAAATCCCACGCATTCAAATTCAGTATCAACGAAAACCGGAATTGAATATTCTATAATCGGGTTCTAAGCATTTTAGCTTCAGGTGTTTAAGTAAAATGAGTTAAATTTTTAAAAACACGTACTATGAAAACTACACTTTCCTTTCGGTACAAGCTGGAAGAACTTTTTTGATAACATGCACTATGTTATGTTATAACATCAATAATATCCTAAAATAGTGGATGTCAATATGTTAGAGATCGGATCGCCAAGCATCATTACGAGCAGTAGTTCTTGACTACCTGCATAACTTCGTTGCTCTATCTGATATTACAGTTTCTTCTCCCACACCTAACCTAAAACACAACATCTTGTATTCGACGACGTCCCCGATGTCGTCACACGCACATATTATATATACCGGAAGTTTCAAAGATCAGATTTCAAACAGATTTCAAATAATAAAAATATTAAAATTTTTTGTGCTATATTTTAGTGTCAAGCTTAAATGCCACCAGTACGTAAAAATAGTATTAATGTTTTTTATTTATCTTATAATATCAAACAATTTAAAATGACTACAACGCTTGCATTAAATAGTTAATACTTTAAATTTTAAAATAAATATTTCACTGCATACGATATTAAATTAAAATTAAATTTGCGCGCGCGCACACACACACACACACACACACACACACATATATATATATATATATATATATATTATTTATTTCAATGTAATATATATGTTTCCCTTTTCTGTGAATAGAGCTAATTTAACATGCAAGGAAGTGAAATATTCTTCCATCCTTGTATTGCACTTCAAACTTCTATATCACAGTTTCTTATTTTCACGTTTTATTAGACATATTTCAAAGAAAACTCTTTAAAAAATGTATTTAAAAAATCACTTTTCTCCGTAATCCGATTACTGTATAAAGGGATATTATATTTCCAATGCTGAATGAATCTTTTGAATGAGTGGATTCGTTTTCTATGAATTCTTAGACTATTTTGATAAATTTTGAATGATTTTTATAAGGTTTCTATTTTAAGTTGTTAGCTCCAAAAAAAAATCGTTACGTTTTCCTTGATATCGTTTATACAAGACATTTATACTTTAAAATTTCATAAAAGAAAACGAGTTATATACGAGATTATTTTTTGTATGTATCACTTTTACATAAATAGCTATGTACAGACCAGCTTATATCAATAAATTATTTTTATAAAATTATATACTAGTTATATACTAATTAAAAAAATTCCTGAATTACATGATATGCATTTTTTATAACGCTAACCAGGCCCCTACCTACCGGGCATGATAGCCTAACCTGACGAGTTAGCATCTGGACGCTGGGCGAAATTCGCCTGATCACCGCATGGCTGTGATCTACCTGACAAGAGCCATGTTGGAATCGCCGCAGTGCATTTTAGTGAAATGCTACAATTTTGTTTGTTTGCCACAATATGCATTTAAAATGCGACTGATTTAAATATGACTCATTTGATAAATATGACTATTTCTTCCACGAATTTGACATTGTTAAATTTATATCATTATTGCCAAAAGAAACAAATGCATTTATTCGTATCTAGAGATCATGCCCAAATAGCACAGATTGTTGACCTATCGTTGAGGAATTGTGGATACCATTCGGAATTTGTAGTTAGGTATCCTTTCCGATCACATCATTTGTTTTAGAGGGTAGTTGTCCTAATCAAAATTATTTAGTTGCACAACTACAACACCCCCATATAGATAGTGATTATGAGCTGAGAGTTGGTGTAATGGCCAGACAATCTACTCCAGTGTTGGAACAAGTACACCCAACCATTCCTACAAGTTTCATAGTTGTTTACTATTAATCTAATATTTTAAGAATAAATTTGTTTGCTATTTTAATAAGTTAACATTTTAAGAAGTAAAGTGCTGTCTATTAAACTGGTTTAAACCAAGCCAAACTCTGAAACATAATCCAAGCAATTTGGTTTAATATTAGTTTGACATACATATGGAATATGAAAAATTTGCATTTTATGACAAAAAAATGCCATGGAAGAAAACGTGCAAGCTTGAGTTTTTAAAGCATAAAATTAAAATTTTCCAGTTATAACATTTCTTATCTATCATACAAAAAAAATGAACTTTTATCACTTCTACATAAAAATCCATATTGTTATCTTTTCATTTTATCCTTTTGTTAATTAAAAAAATGAAAATTTAAAATTCATAAATCATCGATAAAAACAAATGCGAGATTGTTTAGTTTGAACATAATCCTTCCGATGAATAGCAACAATCCATTTCTTTTTTCAATTCTTGAACTTTTGGAAAGCTAAAAGCGGCTCCTTTAAGGACTGTTTTATGATTACCTCTAGAAAAAGAGTACAGCACATTGGTACACCATTTTAATAAAAAGAAAACTGCTCAGTTAAACTGAGGGCATAAAGCTCACAGGCTATTCACACTAATTGTATATTATACTCTTATTTCAAAGAATTTGAAATAATCTCTCGAAAAATAGTGAATACGACAATATATTAAGGGGGATCATCCTCCCGTTCACCCTCTTATAATTAACCAATGAACCCTCAAAAATTACTCAGGGAAACGCCTTATTACAAATGAACATATATACAAAATTTGAAGCAAATCAGATAATTCTGCATGAAAAACCCATTTATATAAATTAAGGGGGGTTAGCCGCCGTTCCCCACCTTTATACTTAATCAATGAACCCCCGAAACTGATCCGGGAAGCGCCTTATCCCAATGAACCTATATACAAAATTTGAAGAAAATCGGATAATTCTGATGGAAAAACCCATTTATCTGAATTAAGGGGGGTAGCCCCTCGTCTTCCCCTTTATGCCCCTTTATGCCCCAAAACTAATCAGGGAAGCGCCTTATCACAATGAACCTATAAACAAAATTTGAAGCTAAACGGTTGTTTCTATCAAGAGTTATCGCGTTACGTACATACATACATACATACATACATACATACATACATACGTACATACAGAACCGGCAGGCAGATTAGTTCTCAGGCTTTGATAGCCTGTGAGCTAAAAACTCATAATGATAAATAAACTTTCTCACAAGGAATTCACAAAGCTAATGTTTTATAATCCCGAGGCTAATGAAAAAGAAAGGCTACCGTGGTACTTTGCGCGTATCTTTTTTTACTGACCGCGGGAGTCACGTGATGCTCGAATGCACCAATGCAGGTGTACGAAAAGAGCATCACATCACTCTAGCGGTCTGTAAAAAAGAGAACTAGAATGTACCGCGGTAGCCTGTCTTTTTCGTTAGCCTCAGGCTGTAACAGGTAAGTATAATATATTTTGTGTGATTTTAATATTTTATACTGGGCTTACTTTCCAACTTAAAACAATTTATTTGATACTGTATTACAATATGTATTATAGATCAAACGTCCACACAATAAGTGTGTATGCGTGAACAGTGTGTTTTATTTTAACAACCTTAATCAATTATTTACCAGATTTTCTTCTAAATATTTATGTGGACGCAGAGGCGCCAAACTATTACTTTGCCCAGTCTGAAATTTAATCTATTTTCGTCACTGAATTTTCTAAATTGTATAGTTCGAATCTGTAAGTTAATTAAATGTTGAAGAAGTGTGTTTGACCATCTGTTAAAAAAAATAATATCTGGGGCTTTGTTATCAAAAATTGATAGGTTTGTTACGCACCGTATGCCAAGTGCACGTTTTTAACCGTTAAGCAACTGTGAACTTCATATTTATGCAACATTGGTTTAAATGTGCACTATATATCTTTCTAAATATGAGTCTAAAAATGAATTTAAAAATTTTCATATCGATTACTGTTTTAAAAAAATCTATCCATGTGGATATAGATCCACATCAGATTTTGTAAACGGTTATTTCGGATAACATCAATTATAATACGGTCATCATTGCGATTTGTTGATAAAGTAAAACAGAAATTAATAATGCTTAAAGATTTCATTATTTTTTTTTTTAAATTAATGTTTTAAATTTAAAATATACTTCATATTTTTGTAATAACATGTTTCATGTATTTTACAAAAATATATAAATTGTCACTGTAACATTTAAAAAAAATTGAAACCTTCAAATATCCTTTCAAAATTTCAGAAAAATATAATAATTTCTATTTTTTTTTTTTTAAACCTGATAAGAAATGTTAATTTTATAAAGTTTTTTTTTAAATAAAATGCTAATACGTTTCTCTGGGAAATGTACCCGTTAGTTAAAAGTGAATTCTTTTGTAAATAGAAAAAACGCAGAATATTTCTAACAATGTATTTTACAAAAACGTATCCTTTCGTATATTTGTCAGTAAAATTGTCATTTTCCTGCATTACGCGAAAAGGAAACGAAACATTTCCATCTTTTAAGTTACACGTATTGTATTCCTAAGATATATTTCGTTTATTTTGTAAAATAAACTTTATAAGCATAAATATTCCTATTGAAATAAATTCTTTTGATAAAAAATTCTAGAATGGCATATGTATAACCGACAATCTGCAATTTAAATTTTTTGAACTAAGATATTTCTCTGACGCTTTTTTTTTTAAATAAAAATATGCATTCTAGAAAAACATTCTCATACTTGTTTCATGGAATTAATACAATTCTGTGCAGTTTTTCTTGTTTGAAAAAAATGATAACTTGACAGTTAGATATATTTTCTGAAGAAAATCATATTTACGATGTTAATGAAAGGATTGTGAAGAAAGATAAAGAAACATTGGGGATAGTATTTAGATGTATATTCTTTGTGAAATAATAAAATTTTACTATTCGGATTTAATAATTTTATTTTATTGAATTTTAGAGTTGTATTTTTATTCGTGTGATATACGAGCACAAAACCTAGATTATTACAGATATTTTCCAAAGAAAATATTTTTAAATGTCTTAAGAAATATATGTAGCAATTTAAAGATACACTTTGGTTAAGTTTAAGTATATTCTTTTGCTAAAATATTACAATAAAACTTTATTATTATTGTAATTTAAGCGCCTTTTGTTAGAGTTGTATTTTCAGTCGTGTGGGATACGTGAACCAAAACATCCTTATGTTTATGCCACTCAATTTTTTCAATCTCGCATAATTTGTATAACAATATTTCGAAACCCTTTCAATATCACAATTGTTTTTGTCTTTGATTTTCTGATTCTAAACAAACCATGTTAAAACAGAGACTAAATTACAAAATTATGCCCGTGTGAGAGACGAGATCAAATGTTAAGCAGTTGATAAACAGAAAAAATGGTCGCATTTGTCATTTCAGTGAGTTTTTTGTATCATCATCATCATCACGCCTCACTCAGCTTATTTGGTACAGTATAGCTAATATATATTCTGTATTGCATTTAATTTGCGCATGTAAAATACTATTTTACTGTTGAGGACTTCTATGAGGAATTGAAATTTTAGCAGTGGGTATGTTTCAGTTAACCGATACCAATTTGTTTTCTAAAATAAAATACAATAACAAAAAAATCAACTATATGCTGATAGTTTATATTCTTTTCAATAAATTGACAGATAAATATTACCAACCAACTTAAATAGTTTAGCTGATTCTAATAGCCACCTATTCGAACAGTTATCTATATTAATAAAATAAATTGGTTGTATTTCCGTCTGTGGGAGTTCGTGTGTGCATGTAATGAACAGCAGAATCTATGATATGTAAGTTCTGCAAACGTGGTTTCGAATACACATAGACAGCTTCGAATACATGTGGTCCTCAGACATTAGATTTTTTAATTTGATATAGTTAAAATTCGATTTTTTGCATTTTTTTCTATTTTCTAAGTTTTTCGGCAAATTTTCGGAATTATAAAGATTTGACCCAATTTCAATATTTTACTATAATATAGTAAAATTTGTCATCTTTAATATAAAATTTATTCGAATTTCTTTATTTTTCGGAATGTTTTTTAAATCACTTTTTTCGGACAAATGAAGACTTTGTTTTTAATAAACGAGTTCTATATCAAATATTTGCCACCCAAACTTAAACTTTGTATCCACATATGCAGAAAACTTTCTGAAAGCGTTTAAAAATATGTTAAAAAAATTAATTATATTATTTTTACTATTTTCTTTCTTGTAAAATTATTAAAAATGCGATCTTTTTTTTAACGCAAATGAGGAACCCATGGAGAGTTTTTGCTTCATAAACAGACTGGAAATTTCTAAGGCTGCTATTAATGACCGCGTTTTACCGCTAATGAAATATTCTATTTTCATACATTTGTTTCGATTTTATTTTCAAAGTATATGCACTAAATTTTTCTTTTTGAAAATTAGTAAAACTTCAAGGAGACCCTAGGTAACCATGCTTCAGATTTTTTATTTTTAATTAGTTCTTAAAATCCATTAACGACGTTAGCAAACATGAATTTTATATGCCTTTTATAAATATTGCCATTCGTAGGTTTTACAAGTCTTAGACCACAAATACATGTGGAGGCGAATATATATGGTACTCTTCTTTGAAATGTCTATAACAAAATTTCAAAAATACAAATATATATTAAACATATCATTTTAATTTATTTTTATTTTAATCATAAGACAAATTTTCAGTGGGATGCTCATTTATTATTTTTGTTAAGAACATATACGCCGATATTTTTTAAACATAAATCCTCTTTTTTTATATTTTAAAATTAAATTACAATTTTGAACAAATTGCCGTTTAGTAAATCAGCTATTTTCAGCAGGTAGTTTTACGATGCTTATAATATTGCTAGCAAGCTTCGCCCGCTACGCTGGTCAATTTCTCTTAACGAACCTTTAATCACACAAAATATTGACATTTCATAGTTCACTTTTATATATTAACAGAATAATAAGGCTACTATAATTTGTGACTCGTGCTATAGCCAATATAAATGTCAGGACACGTCGCCCTTATCATTATCTTTTCGCTATGGTACTCCATTGTGAAATTTGGTAATTTTTTAAATTCAATATTTGAAAAATGGCATAATCATTAGATTTGAAATTAATATTAAGAAATATACAATTTTTTACTTTTCAAACGCAGTTTGTTTAACAATTTTCTGACAAATACTTCCGAGATTAATCTGTAGCAAAAATTAGCAAAAAACCCAGTCATCAGCAACGCATAGCTTTATATTAAAGAGGATGTTGGAGAAGGGATTGTCACCATCACTTTTGAAATCGGTTCTGTAGTTCCAGAGATTGCATAGAAATTGTAATTTAGAATGATTTTAGAACGCTTTTTGCTCATTTCACCCTTTTAAATTTCGCTTTTTTAAAAAATTCATTCTTAGAGAGCATTTACATCTTATAAAAAACTACCATGCCAAATTTCTAGTTTCTAGCTCCTTCAATATAAAAAAAGTCGCAATTTTCGAAAATGTTTCGCTCCTGCACCGCCCTGCGATAAGTGGCACCGACATAAAGTATAGCCTATGTTGGAGCAGGAAGTGTCACCATCAATTTGCCACCATCACTTTTGAAATCGGTTCTGTAGTTCCAGAGATTCCATAGAAATTGTAATTTAGAATGTTTTTAGAACGCTTTTCGCTCATTTCACTTTTTAAATTTTTTGTTAGAGAGCATTTAAAACTTATAAGTAACTACCATGCCAAATTTCATGTTTCTAGCCCCTTAAGTATAAAAAAAAAATCGAAATTTTAGAACGTTTTTCTCTCTTTTACCCCTTTTTCCTGTAGTAGTGGCACCAATATAAAACATAGCCTATGTTACAGCAGGGACTGTTAGCATCAATTTGCCAATACCACTTTTGAAATGGGTTCTGTAGTTCCAGAGATTCCATAGAAATTGTAATTTAGAATGTTTTTAGAACGCTTTTCGCTCATTTCACCCTTTTAAATTTCGATTTTTTTTATTTTGTTCTTAGAGAGCATTTACATCTTATAAGTAACTACAATTTCAAATTTAAATTTCTAGCTGCTTTAGTATAAAAAAATTCAATTTTAGAACGTTTTTCGCTCCTGCACCACCCTCAGATTAGTGGCACCGACGTAAAATATAGCCTATGTTGGAGCAGGGATTGCCATAAAAAATTTGTCACCATCACTTTTGAAAAGGGTTCGGTAATTCCATAGATTCCCTAGAAATTGTACTTTAGAATGTGTTTAGAACGCATTTCGTTCATCTCACTCTTTTAAATTTCGAATTTTTTTAGAATTTGTTCTTAGAGAGCAATTACATCTTATAAGTAACTACCATGCTAAATTTCATGTTTCTAACACCTTCAGTGTAAAAAAAATCGAAATTTTAGAAAGTTTTTCGCTCATGCACTCCCCTGGGGGCAGTGGCACCGGCATGAAATATAGCCTATGTTACAGCAGGAACTGTGACCATCAATTTGCCACCATCACTTTTGAAAACAGTCCTGTAGTTCCAGAAATTCCATAGAAGTTGTAATTTAGAATGTTTTTAGAACGCGATTCGCTCATCTCACCCTTTTAAATTTCGATTTTTTTTATTTTCTGTTAGAGAGCATTTACAACTTATAAGTAACTACCATGCCAAATTTCATGTTTCTAGCTCCTTCAGTATAAACAGAAAATCGAAATTTTAGAACGTTTTTCGCTCTTTTAACCCTTTTTCCTGTAGTAGTGGCACCGATATAAAACATAGCCTATGTTACAGCAGGGACTGTTAGCATCAATTTGCCACCATCACTATTGAAAATGTTTCTATAGTTCCAGAGATTCCATAGAAATTGTAATTTAGCATGTGTTTAGAACGCGTTTCCCTCATCTTACGCATTTAAATTTCGAATTTTTTTAGAATTTGTTCTTAGAGAGAAATTACATCTTATAAGTAACTACCATGCTAAATTTCATGTTTCTAACACCTTCAGTGTAAAAAACAAACGAAATTTTAGAACGGTTTTCGCTCCTGCAACCCCCTGGGTTAGTGGCACCGACATAAAATATAGCCTATATTGCAGCAGGGACTGTCACCATCAATTTGCCACCATCACTTTTGAAAACGGTTCTGTAGTTCCAAAGATTCCATAGAAATTGTAATTCAGAATGTTTTTAGAACAATTTTCACTAATCTCACACCTTTTAAATTTCGAATTTTTTTAGAATTTGTTCTTAGAGATCATTTACATCTTATAAGTAACTACCATGCCAAATTTTATGTTTCTAGCTCCTTCAGTATAAAAAAAAAATCGAAATTTTAGAACGTTTTTCTTTCCTGCACCCCCCCTGGGTTAGTGGCACCGATATAAAATATAGCCTATGTTGGAGCAAGGACTGTCACCATCAGTTTGCCACCATCACTTTTGAAAACGGTTCTGTAGTTCCAAAGATTCCATAGAATTTGTAATTCAGAATGTTTTGAGATCACTTTTCGCTCATCTCACATATTTTAAATTTCGAATTTTTTTAGAATTTGTTCTTAGAGAGCATTTACATCTTATAAGTAACTACCATGCCAAATTTCATGTTTCTAGCTCCTTCAGTATAAAAAAAATCGAAATTTTAGAACGTTTTTCGCTTTTGCGCCCCCCTGGGGGTAGTGGCACCGACATAAAATATAGCCTATGTTGGAGCAGCGACTGTCGCCATCAATTTGCCATCATCACTTTTGAAAACGGTTCTGTAGTTCCAGATATTCCATAGAAATTGTAATTTAGAATGTTTTTAGAACGCGATTCGCTCATCTCACCCTTGTTAAATTCGATTTTTATTTTCTGTTAGAGAGCATTTACAACTTATAACTAGCTACCATGCCAAATTTCATGTTTCTAGCTCCTTCAGTATAAAAAAAATCGAAATTTTAGAAAGTTTTTCGCTCCTGCACCCCCCTGGGGGTTGTGTCACCGACATAAAATATAGCCTATGTTGGAGCAGGGACTGTCACCATCAATTTTGCCATCATCACTTTTGAAAACGGTTCTGTAGTTCCAGATATTCCATAGAAATTGTAATTTAGAGTGTTTTGAGAACGCTTTTCGCTCATCTCACCCTTTTAATTTTCGAATTTTATTAGAATTTGTGCTTAGAGAGTATTTACATCTTATAAGTAACTACTATGCCAAATTTCATGTTTCTAGCTCCTTCAGTATAAAAAAAATCGAAATTTTAGATCGTTTTTCGCTCCTGCACCCCCCTGGGGGTTGTGTCACCGACATAAAATATAGCCTATGTTGGAGCAGGGACTGTCACCATCAATTTTGCCATCATCACTTATGAAAACGGTTCTGTAGTTCCAGATATTCCATAGAAATTGTAATTTAGAATGTTTTTAAAACGCTTTTCGCTCATCTCACCCTTTTAACTTTCGAATTTTATTAGAATTTGTCCTTAGAGAGCATTTACATCTTATAAGTAACTACCATGCCAAATTTCATGTTCCTAGCTCCTCCAGTCTAAAAAAAATCGAAATTTTAGAACGTTTTTCGCTTTAGCACCCCCCCTGGGAATAGTGTCACCGGCATAAAATATAGCCTATGTTGGAGCAGGGATTGTAACCATCAATTTGCCACCATCACTTTTGAAATCGCTTCAGTAGTTCCAGAGATTACCCCCTACAAACAAACAAACAAACAAACAAAAAAACAATCTTTACTACTTTATAATATTAAGTATAGATTAAAAAAATAAATTATTAGGAGTACAGAATGATATTTATTTCCTTCCAGACCAATAGATTACTTTCCAACTTAAATTCGCTATTATCAGAAATCTGCTTAAAATATTAATGAAAATTTCAATGAAGTACTATGTTTATTGAAAGGTAATTTGAAAAATACTAGCGTTAAATATTCCAAAATTTATTTGAAGATAATTTACCTGTATTTAATATTTGAAAAAATAGAACGATTATTACGCTTATTTGCTTTATTTTAATATGGATCGAGAGAATGATAAAAATGGAAATTAAATTTCCTTCAACTAAAGCTATATACATATTTTCACCTAACACGAGTCCGGAATTAAAGATTCGGTAATTAATTAACTGTAACAATATTCAAAATAAAAGAGAAACATGTTTATAATATATATCATAGATTTTGCAGGAAGTATCTTTAAAAAACCGTTTAGTTTTTGGTTAATAGATTGCAGTGTGCTTGAAGAATGTTGAAAATAAACTATAAAACGCAAGCCTTGTTGTCGCATTCCAAACTGAACATAGAGCTAAACAGAATGAAAAGTATAAATAGTGTAATTTTTGTTCAGATTCTCATGTTATTTGAAAACGTTTTACAGATGAAATATCTATTCACAAAAACTTGAATTATTTTCTAAGTTTCTGCATACAAAAGTTTGTTGTGTCTTATAAACAATGTCATTAATTTCATCATTAAAAATTTTATAATTAATAAATTGTTGCCTCTGGACAATAACCTTTTTTCCTGGATATAATCAGAATTAAGATTAGAAAAATAAAGAAAACAACAAGTTTATTTGCACTTAAGGAGAGGAATACTTAATTTTAAAGAAATAGCGAAAAAATGCAGCTTAACTGAAACACTATAAAAGGTTCTAGGAAATTAAACATTTCATGTAGCTGTAAATTAAGTTTAAAGTTATGTCACAACGTCTTTATAAAATGTCTTGCTGCAGATACAATTCTTAACTCTACTAAAAAAAGATTCACAAAACTTCTTCAATTCTAATGAACATAACAGAAATTCCACTTTTTTTCTTATACTACTTTTAAAACTAAGCAAAGTACTTTAACCAGACAACTACAAGTCCCGTTGCCTCTAAACAAATCTTTTTTAGAATAATTATTTTAAATTATGTTTTACTTGGTAAGGTAAAATTTTAAATAGCTCCGAACATGACAAAAGTCAGACTAACAAAGCCACTTCCAAAACACACCTTCTTCTGTAATAAAAGTGACATCTTACAATGATTACATATAGCTTTATCTGTAAGTTAACTAAAAGAGAGTGAAAAGTACAGACTGTTAGTACAAACACCTGTACGTATATATACATAACGACAAAAATTACAAAGCATAATTCAAACTACAGATATTGGAGACATAATAATTAACATGAAACTATACACAATTAAAAACTATAGATTTTTAACCGTATAAACCTTCATACTATATACACTATTATTTTTTTAATGCAAGCAATACATATCTAAACCTTTAAACTGCAAATTCCCAATAATGACAATGTGAGTTACCTTTACAATTTTAGTAATTTTACGTTCATGTGAGTACTGTAAAAAAAACTACTGTATTTTGTCTTATGCTTGGTGCATAAGCTTTTTTAAATTATCCCACGAAAATTAACTACTCGTCTACAGAACTAATAGCACTGGTTGAAATGGAGTTAAAATTTTATAATTTAAAAATAATTTAGCAGGCGTTTTCGCAGTAGACTCATGCACAGCCGTTCATTAGGGAAGGCGAATTGCTGCTAATATCGGTCTCAAATGTCGTGAAAATGCGTAGAAATCATTTGAACTAATATGCGGTTTATTCTTTCTAATTTGTTGCTTTGTGGATCATCAGGGATAATGTAAACATACCGAATCTCCTACTTACAGCAAAGTGACTGGAATATTTCACTGACAAAGTGTTTCACATGATCTTAAACTACGTGAATTAGGGCCACATATGTAGAAATAAAATGATCAAAAATAGCAGTAGCAAGCGCATGTTCCGAGGCTTTACCCAAAAGTGCAAATTCCACCAATATAGAAAAACAGTTCTTCATTACTAAAACATAACTGACCTAAAAGGGTATACGGCTCAATTAGATCGACCACAACTATTTCCAGAGAAAAAATAAGTTGCTTTAAGTGGTAAGAGATTGCCATCGGGCTGGACATTTTTATAATTGTATTTTTGGCACAAGCCGCAGGTGGAGACATATTGTCGAACGATCTTCCTGATACTTAGGAAGTAAGAGATATTGAATAATTTCTTATGTGTCTTACAGATGCTGAAATTACCTGTTAATGTAATATCATACAAATCACAAAAAATGGTTTGTCTAATACTGGTGGAGATCACTACTCTCAATCCGCCGTTAAATGTAAAGCGAATTAGTCGTCAGCTCTCATGTATATTTTAAAATAACCACTGGTCAATGGTCACGTTCAGATGGGACATAAGGTAAAGACAGGAGAGATGACGCAGTCGGAGAAATTGCGCACAAAGGGGATCGGGGGGAAGGAGTAGAGTGCTCGCGCAGCGACTTCAGCTAGTTGCACAACGTCAGTAGTAGAGTATGTACTCAAATGTGTACGTGGATTGATTCGAGCGTTTACGATAAACATTGATATTTTGATTTATTTTCACAAGGTAAGTGCTTGAATTTTCAGAACTATTCGTCAGAATTTCTATAGTAAGTCAGTAGTACAAAATATTTTAAACCTAAACGATTTCTCATAAGCTACTAACTTAGATTAACGCTGCGAACATCAACGGTTCGTTTTAGAAGCGTCCATGTTTAAATAAAAGGTCGCGTAATCTCTCCTACCGAAATTGAAGAGTTTGCGCATCTGATACTTAGGAAAGATGGCGCGTGGTTTCCATTAGGTTCTATGTTAGGAGAGATTATGTAGCTAATTGGTAAATTTGCATAAATTGCAGATTACATTTAAAACATATAAATGAATCAATTTTGAAATAATTTTTGAAAAACACATAACTATCGAAACTAAATTTGGCAATATAATAATTTGCTAAAGAATACTTTTGCCGATAAAAAAATTTTGTTAATAAATTAACAATACAGTTGCTATTAAATTAATTTTATACAAATATTTTTGTTCATAAATTAATAATGCCTTTGTTAAAAAATAAACTACATATATAATGAAACGAATTGTAACGAAAAGGGCAGCAATTAAACGGTTTTCAACTAACATAAATAGTTTCATATAAAAATTAACTTATAAATACAGCTTACCATGTAATTTTTTTGATGAGTGGAAGTTCTGTTTTTTAAGAAACTTAAAAAGAGAATATGTTAGAGATTGCGACGGTGTGTCTCAAGAGGATTAACTAAAGGAAGTTAACTAAATCCATTAAAGAACTTCAGAGTAAATTTATAATTACATACGTCGATAAGGCTAATTCAAGTTATTCATTAATCTGTAAAAAAATTATGATGAAATCTTAAATGAAAGTTATAATAACAGAGATAACTATGAACTATTGAAATCGAAAGTTTCAATAATGGAAAACAGGATTAAGACATTATATGAAAAAGTTCAGCTGAATCAGAAAAGTCAAAATTTCCCATATCTTGTTCTAGTGCCAAGTTTCATAAAAAACCAGTGAAATTTAGAATTGTAACTTGTGGGTGTATGAAGGGAATAGAGTATTTAAACAGAGTCGTGGAATACCAGTTGTGGGGGGGGGGAGAGAAGAGTTGCAGTTCAATTTCAACGTCTACTTACATACAAATGAGAATAACAATAATTTAAATAGAGAAATCGTGAGTTACAGGTACATTGATGATGTTTTAATAGTTGGACTAAATAATGCAAATGTAAACTTAGATTTTATATACTATCCCAATACTTTAAAGCTAAAACTCCCCTTCCGGGATATTAAAAACATAAATTATCTGGATGTAAATTTAAAATTGGAAAATGACAATTTGAATACAAGGGTTTATGGCAAAACAAACGATTTCAATTTTAAAACTTTAAAGACCTTACATTTTGATTCAAACGTGCATATTTCAAATTTTAGAAATGTGTTTACGAATGGTATAGATCGTATCGAGAGATGGTGTTCAAGGTTTGGCGATGTCACTGGCGAATTTATGAAGTGGATTATAAAGGCATTGATGCAGTTTGTAAGGAGAAATATAATTAATTTTATAGGAAAGAGTAAATATCAAAGTGAACTTAATTCATTTTTAAATGCTAAAGGTGGTCTGGATCAGTTGTTCGTTGAGTTTAGCTAGGGATGGGTTCTGTTGGCTGTTCTCTGTGTTTCGGTTAATTGTATAGTTTAATTTGGTCTCGGCAGGAGAAGGGGAAGGCGTTTCTTGTATAAATATTAGTTTTAACCCTGCTATTCATGTCGTTAGCCATAACCTCCTGCCTCTGGTTTATTTTTCTGGTATTGTTTTAATGTTAGTTATTTTGTATTTGGTTATATTCGAGTTATAGTTTTAATTGGTTATATTTTAGGGTTCAGTTGAATTATTTTTATTTGTTTTTCGTCTATGTGGTGCGGTTAGTGTGAATTTATAATTGAATTTGAGTATATATATTAATTTATGAGCAATTAATTATTTGCTAATAAATTAATCTTCTTAACTACTTTAAGCTAAATTTCCTGATAAATGATTGTTTCATTTTTGTTAATATGTAACGCGCGTTGGAACTTTTTAATACATTTTGCCATATTTTTTCAGGTTACAATGCCAAATATTTACAGAAGAAAAACGAACAAAGGATCATGGACCGAAGAAAATCTAAAATTAGCCGTAGAGGCAGTACAAAATGAATCACTCAAAATGCGTGCAGCAGGCAGGAAATTCAGTATTCCGGAATCCACCTTGAGACATAGGCTCAAGAAAAAGAATTTTAAGAAGAAAAAGATGGGTCCAGATTCTCAACTAGGTACGGAAGCGGAGAAGGAATTAGCTGGTCACATACAAAAACTTCAGGTAGTTGGATTTGCACCTAAACAAAGTGATGTAAGAAAATTAGCATACAATTTTGCTGAAGCACTGGGGAAAAAACACACTTTCAATAAAGAAAAAAAAGTAGCAGGAAAAGTTTGGTTTTCCTCGTTTATGCGAAGGCATCCTGAGTTAAGTATCAGAAAAGCTCAAGGTATTAGCAGAGCTAGAGCAGAAGGTATGAACCGTGAGGAAGTGAAAGCTTATTTTACTCTTCTCACATCCATATTGACAGATAATAATCTATTTTTGAAGCCTGGCTGTATTTGGAACTGTGATGAGATTGGAATTCAGCTGAACAATGACCCTAGTAAAGTGGTTGCTGCAAAAGGCAGTAAAGATGTTCACGTTGTGACTAGTGCCGAAAAGGCTGAAACGGTGACTATTTTAGCATGCTGCAACGCAGAAGGGCAGTTCCTGCCACCTTTCTGCATTTTTAAAGGGGTCTACGCTAAACTTCAATACGCCAGAGATGCACCACCAGGAACTGCAATTAAGATGAGGAAAGAGAGCACCTATACAGGGTGATTCATAAAAGATGGGCAGAACTTTAAGGGGTTATAGTACACTTAAAGACAAATAATATTAAATAGGAGACTAAGGGTCCCAGACGTATTCCCAAGGAGATAGGGGGCATTAAAGTTTAGGGTCCGAAATTTCAAATGATTATAAAACATGGAAAAATTGGTCGATTCGTTTGCGGTTTTTGCAAAAAATTTTCTTTATGCCAGTATTTTCTTGAAATAAAATTTTAAAGTTCAATTTCAAAAAATGCCGATAGGGGGCGCTTTAGACTTTGGAGTAACAAACAACTATTTTTTAACGTTATTTTTTGTATTTCTTTAAATGATTTCGAAAGCTTAGACTTAAACTTAAATTTTGATCTAAAAATCTGAGTCCTAACGAGTAGTTAAGTAGCGTAAACTGAAATTTAAAATTTGAAACCCTTCTCCCCCCAGAACAAAAATCAGTTATTCCCGATCTTTGTGTCGTAGATTAGGCTCTAACTACTGCCGCGTTTTGCTAAAATTATTCTTTATGTCAGTATTTTTTTGAAAATAAATTTTAAAGAAAATTTTCAAAAAATTCCGATAGAGGGCGCTTTAGACTTTGGAGTAACGAACAACTATTTTATACCGTTATTTTTTGTGTCTCATTAAATGCTTTCTAAAGCTTAGACTTAAACTTAAATTTTCAGCTCAAAATCTGAATCGCTGAGCGTGGTTCAGTAGCGAGGGGAGGGGGTTCAAATTTCAACTTCTGAACATAGTTCAGTTTGCACTACTTAACCATGCCCAACGATTCTGTGCTGTGATACGAGGCAAAAATACAACTTTCGTCAAGGACTGCATAGTCGGAATTCACTCATAAAGGCACTGGCACAGTTGGAAACGTCGCTCATGCAAACGTTAAAGCTCCATTCCTGACGCTAGTCACCGGGTGAAGAATGAAACAGAAAGTATGCAAATGTCAAATGGGGAAGAAGAAGAACACGTATGCAAAATTTCGACACGATTCAGGCATAAAAACCACTGAACGGTGAGTCAAGTGTAAGTCGCTGTAGTAATGAATCGGAAGATGGTGCCCTTCACGAATAAGGAAAAGGCTGAGATGCAATTAATTTACGGAGCGGCAGATGGAAATGGTGCAGAGGCACAACGAATGTACGGAGAGCGATTTCCTAACAGGCGGTTGCCTAACCGCAAAACTTTCGAGCGCTTGCACAGACAGTTGTGTGAGACGGGATCATTTCTGGCTTCCCGGTCGAATGCAGGTCGTGCAAAAAAGGACGAATCAGTAGTTGTTGCAGAAGCCATTCTGGATGTAGTAGCGGCGCAGCCAAGTACAAGTACACGAACAGTGGCTAGCCAGGTGGATACCTCACAGTCCACGACTTGGAGGGTACTGAAGGATGAACATTTGCTCCCGTTTCATGTGCAACGAGTCCAGAAACTGTCTCCAGGGGATTATCCAAATCGTATTGAATTCGCCCGCTGGTTTCTGCAGCAGAACGCGCTAAATCCACATTTTGGACGAACTGTGCTTTTCACCGATGAATGTACCTTCACACGTGAAGGTACATTTAACACACACAATGCACATGTATGGGCGGATGTCAATCCACATGCTACGTATCCACATGCTCATCAGAGACGCTTTTCCATCAATGTTTGGGCAGGAATCCTCGGAGACCACCTAATCGGACCGTACCTTCTTCCTGAACGCCTCAACGGTAAAACATACCTCACATTTCTGCAACATGTGCTGCCAGACCTGTTAAACGTTGTTCCTCCACGCATCCGGCGGGTCATGTGGTTCCAGCACGATGGAGCGCCAGCCCATTACGTACGAGACGTCCGCAACTATCTGGACATCACATTTCCGAACAGATGGATTGGTCGAGGTGGTCCTGTTGCTTGGCCTGCTCGCTCGCCAGATCTTTCACCCCTCGATTTCTTTTTTTGGGGACGATTGAAGGCTCTTATGTATGAGACACCCATTGAATCCCCCGAGGAACTGGTCGCCAGACTTTCCGCCGCTGTAGGGGAAGTGCTCGAAAAGCCTGATGTTTTCGCGAATGTTCGCCGTTCCATTCGTCGCCGTTGTTCTGCGTGCATAACCTCTGGTGGTCACAATTTTGAACATTTATTGTGATTACATGTTAATAAATATGCTTTGGTAACATAATCCTAATTTGTGTCTTTTTACCTCGTATCACAGCACACAATGTGTGGACATGGTAAACTGAACTGTGCTCAGGAGTAGAAATTTCAAACCCCTCTCCCCAGAAACTTAACCACGTCTAACGATTCAGATTTTGGGCTGAAAATTTAAGTCTAAGCTTTAGAAAGCATTTAATGAGACACAAAAAATAACGGTATAAAATAGTTGTTCGTTACTCCAAAGTCTAAAGCGCCCTCTATCGGAATTTTTTGAAAATTTTCTTTAAAATTTATTTTCAAGAAAATACTGACATAAAGAATAATTTTAGCAAAACGCGGCAGTAGTTAGAGCCTAATCTACGACACAAAGATCGGGAATAACTGATTTTTGTTCTGGGGGGAGAAGGGTTTCAAATTTCAAATTTCAGTTTACGCTACTTAACTACTCGTTAGGACTCAGATTTTTAGATCAAAATTTAAGTTTAAGTCTAAGCTTTCGAAATCATTTAAAGAAATACAAAAAATAACGTTAAAAAATAGTTGTTTGTTACTCCAAAGTCTAAAGCGCCCCCTATCGGCATTTTTTGAAATTGAACTTTAAAATTTTATTTCAAGAAAATACTGGCATAAAGAAAATTTTTTGCAAAAACCGCAAACGAATCGACCAATTTTTCCATGTTTTATAATCATTTGAAATTTCGGACCCTAAACTTTAATGCCCCCTATCTCCTTGGGAATACGTCTGGGACCCTTAGTCTCCTATTTAATATTATTTGTCTTTAAGTGTACTATAACCCCTTAAAGTTCTGCCCATCTTTTATGAATCACCCTGTATAAACAGTCAACTATTCATGGACTGGCTTACCAAGCATTTTATTCCACGAAAGCCTGCTGGTACACATTTGTTAATTCTAGATGGCCATGCGTCACACATGAATTGTCCAAACATGCTGCAAGTCGCCTTTGATAACGATATAATAATCTTGTGTCTACCTAGCCATACTACGCATTATTTACAGCCGTTGGATCGGTTAGTTTTCAAGCCCTTTAAAACTTATTTTAAAGACGCTTGCGGGAAAATGGTAACAACTCGCCGTGGGACAGGAAAAATATCGAGAGAGAACTTTGGTAGTCTCTTAAATTCAGCCTGGTCTCGCTGTGCTACTGTCCAACTTGCCACCTCTGCCTTTCGTGCAACCGGAATTTACCCATTAAATATTGAAGTGATTCCACAACACGCATATTTGCTAGGCTGTGATCGAAGCATGAATCAAACTGTTTCTGAAGCCGTTGCGTTACCCTCAGAATCCACTGATCACCAATTCGTTTCAACAACAGTACTAATTACAACCACTGAAACTCAAACTTCTCCTGTTCGAGGCCTATCCTCGCTTCCCATTGCAGCAACTACATGTATTTGTCAACCCTCAACTTCTGAGGAGTCTAATGCTACTCTCAGAAATACACCTACGAAAGTTTTGGAAAAGCTTTCACCCATTCCAAGTAGTTTAATGCCATCAAAATTAAAGAGGAAACGGAGTGCAACGAATGTTACTGATCCAGAAAATATACATGAAAAAAGACTTAAGAAGGAAGCAGCTACGAAAAAAAAGAAGCAAACAGGTAAAGATAAGATGCTCCCAGAAAAAGTGCGATCTAAAAAAACCGAAGGAAAGAAAATGAAGGGAAATGAGGATGAATGTACTGAATGTCTGGAAATGTACCAAGAGACAACTTCGACCAGTGATTGGATTCAATGTATTACTTGTGGCAGATGGTTGCATGAAAGCTGCACTATTTACAACAATAAGTGCATTGATTGTGGACGACAACAACTTCGGTCTGAAAACAAGAAAGCATTGAAACTGTGTGAATAAAAATGGACTAATTGTAAGTTAAATATGTTATAAAGTAACTTAATGTTATATAGTAATCTCATCTGGGCTTTTTTTCTGATTCTTTAATTTTTTTCGTTAATTACAATTATTTAATTGTTCTCAAAATTATTTCCTTTTTCTGATTCTTTAACCATTAGGCTGAAATATTCACTCCTAATATAATAACGTTTGTTCACAAAAACCTTACAATAATATTATTTAAGTTTAATTATTATTGTTAACAATTTAATTGTAGTTATTATTAATAACAATCTCTCCTACCCATGTGCGCAATCACACCAACCCCGCAAGGACAGATTGCGCAAAATAGTTTTATTGGTTTTATTACAACTGCTCTATTAAATTACAGCATAACAACAAAATAGCAATGGAAATGCATAAAAAACAAATGAAGTCAAAGTTATCCCTGCATAGTTTAGCAAAAAATTAATATTTAGATTTTTTATTATCATTTTAATGAATTGTGCGCAGACTATCCTAGCTTTACCTTATGCTGAGTAGCAGTGATGTTTGCCAACTGATCACCTATCACTGAAAGGGGGTATTGACGGTAATTAGTGATCGCATTCCACTTCCATTAGTCAATCGCAAATCTCTATCCTCATGGATCATCAACAAGCCGACCATTATTTATTTACAAAATTCAACGGGAGAAGCACATGGTGAAGCATTTCTAGTTATAAATTCCTCACGCAGCATATTTTCAACGTGGTAATCAATGATAGACTAAGTGGTCTGATTATATCGATACGGTTTGGAAAAGACAGGCCCACTGTCTCATGTATCAATCTCATAGCACGTGTTAATTCAAGCATCGCAGGAAAAGGTTCATGGATGCGTGTCAAAAATTTCTAAATTTTAATTTCTTCTATCATCCAGGACACTCAAATTCATATTCACAGATATAAAACAGGGGGTGGGGCTGCTACTTTCAGTTACCCAACTCCAACTTCTCTATTGATTAGTAAATATTATAAAAAAATCCAACCTTATTCCATTCGCCCTAGTAAAATTATCACATATTATACAAGGAACTCCTAATCCCTCAATTATATTACATCGTCACACCGTTTTAACCGAACGAATTTCCACTGTAAATTTAATTGTACGCTTATTCATAAACTCCGGACCCCGTGCTGACATTAGAGTGAAGTTTTTAGTTCGAATTTACTTGTATCAAAATTATTTCCTATAAACATAAAAATAAGCAAATGATCTACCTGCACCAGTAGCGCACAAAACTTGCACTACAACTTTATTTAAAACAATCAAAAGTTTTGATAATTCCACTGGACTAAATTTTAAACTATTTAACACAACAGACAGCTTTGTATTTACTAACCCTCTGTACAACAGTTGCTTACCAGTTTAACTGACGTCAACCTACATTATTAGACCTACGATTTGAATATTTTGAAATGACTTAAAGGAGACAAAATTACCACGTAAAAGGAGACAGAATTAATAGTCATTTTTTTCCACTGCCAAATTTATTACCACTCCCTCCACTACCAAAACTACCAGTACGATCACCAAATTAATTTTTCCACCGTCATTTCTTCTACCATAAAAAGAATGACCGTGATCCTACTTAAACGTATTATGCATTCTATCTACGGACAAAAAAGAATGACGGGGAGCAGAAGGAATATAGACTTGTGAACCAGCCGGGGTATCCCAGTTTTTGGCATACCGACAACTATGCATAATTGGATAACGCTGTTCATAAGGCATTGGAGTCTGAAATCTGCCATGCCAGTCAGTTAATGGCTTTACATGCAAATAATCCTCAATAGTAGTTGTAAAACGAGGCATCTCAATATGTAGAAACGCACCATAGGATAAATTACGCTCTAAAAATTTAGACAACTACAGTTTACAAAGCAAAAAGGTTTTTGGAGTTTCATAAAAGTCATTGTTTTGCCTTAGAATTACTTCCTTAAAGAATACTTATTAAATACTGACAGAAAGTTCTATATATGTTTTGTTACTTCTGTCTGATAAGTTGGATTACTCCTCAACGTAGAAGAGGCAATGGTTTGGAACCCTCTCCTACCATCTCTCTTGAGCAGGCTACAATTAAGGATCACATATTTGTCAGATTAAGAATTTTATTTAAAAGGAAATATGCCTCAAACTTTTCAATAAAATATTAACATCCTTTGAACCAGAAAAATATTTACGATTCACGGTTACCGAGGATTCGTCGAGATAATGTGGGGCGCCACTGTAGACGTCTTTCTGGGCCGTTAAATTATTTCCTTGATATAATTAGAATTAAGACAACTCCACTAAAGTAAAATAGAAAATTTATTTATACTTAATAGGGAGAATGCTTGGCTTTTAAAAAATGAACTAAAAACACTGTTTAACTGAAACACGTTAGAAGGTTCAAGTACATTAACCGTTCCTATAAACTTTAACTACATATTTAATTTAATGTTCACTAGCAATGACTTTGCAAAATATCCTGGTATAAATCTTAACACTGTCAAAAATATTAACAGAACTTCCTCAATTCTAAATAACCTAACAAAAGTTCTACATTTCTTTTTAAATTGCTTTAAAACTATCAAAGTATTTTTACCTAATAACTACAAGGCTCGTGAACCGGAAACAATTCTTTATTTGAAATATTACTCTAAATGATCTTACAACCGGTTAATGTAAACTTTAAGCAGCTCATAAATCGCCATCATAAGATAGGAACTCTCAAAATGCAGCCCTTACGATCAGATACACGCACCCTTATACCGAAATCAAACTGGGAAAACTACTAACATTTGTAAAAGTACAGACAGTTAAAAGTCTTTTCTTTGGTGAGCTTTCATATTTTTAAAATTCAAAAAAGTTTAGAGACCAAAAAATTATAAGCTAAAAATGTGTTTATATCTAAATTTTAATGTATAACAAATTCACACAATTCAAAAATGAAATAGTTGTAGGTAAAAACTAAATAGGTAGGAATAGTTGGTACTATTCTTACCAAAAAAGAACTATTTATAAAAACTTTGCAAAGCTATTCCAAATTCATCTTGACTTCGAATTTTTTTGAACAAAACTCCTTAACATCGAATCTTATTATTGATCAACTCATAGCTTGTCATTTCGTGGACAAAATTTCCGTGGATTATGTGAGTACTTTGGTATATGAGAGTAACTCTCAAAAACTCTACAATGCATAAAAATGATGTCGAAGCTAGCTTTCGATAAATTCACCAACCTTCACCACAAATACCTTACAAATGTTCTTATGTGCTTTTAGGAGCGCCTTGAATCATGAACACGTTCTATGATTAATACACAAACATTTCTTCAATAAAAGACTTTAAATGTGGTTTCGTCACCAACATTTTTCGTATAATGTCTCAAAACAGGAACAAAACTCCAGTGTTTAAGATTTTTATGTAAAATAGTTACACATACAGTTACAGAATAATACACTATCTATTATAGACATGCAGACGCATGAGATAATAAAAAAATGAACCTTTCTAAAGGGAACAAATAAATAACTTTAATTTGAATATAACTCGAACGCAATCTCTCAAATTTTAAAACCTATTTTGACACTTATTTTGACACTTACTTGTCTGTAATACATCTTTTAAAAATAATTTGATAGTGGTTTTAACTAGAAATATGATCATTATAAACGGTATTATAAATGCTAAGATTTATTTATTTATTTATTCATTTTTAGATATTTGAAAGAAATTTTATTGTAATTAAATAATATATTATTTTTTCAATAAACTATATAATTTTGTTTTCTAAAATAGTTTCTTTGATAATTAAAATTTCAAGACAATAAAAGAAAAAGTGTGCTACATACAAAAGAAGATTATTCTTTAAAGAATAAGCATTTGTCTTCTTTTTAACCATTTATTTGCGAGTGAGTACTTTATTCTTCAATACTATGTTTCATTTAGTTTTTCCTGCATTGTTGAAAAATAATTTCACAATTTTTATCATAAGGGTATTATTTGTTCTATGTACTTTTTGAAATTAAAGGCAAAATGTTCTTCTCTTATAAAATATTTGAAAATATGTAAAACATATTTTACAAATAACTTGACTGTTCTTCTAATTAGAAATATGAGATTTAGAAACTCTAACACAAATACTGTATTCTTTATATTATTTTATTTGTTATTATTATTTACTATAAATATTGTAGTTGTAGATAATTTTATACTAATTGAAAAACAAATTCAAAAATAGTTCTTTTTATAAGCAGAATTTAAAACAAATAATCTACAAAATATACTATGTACAAAAACAAAATTGAATATTACTTACATGTTAAGTTCTATACCTTTTTTCCGCCATTATCTTTTGTGCAAGAGTAATTTACTCTTCAATTCCACGTTTCATTTAGTTTTGCTTGTATTGTCAAAACATCATTACGAAGTTGTTATCGTAAAGATGTTATTTGTTGCATCAACTAGTTCAAATTATAGATAAAATATTCTTCCTGTATAAAATGTTTGAATATTTGTAATGCATGTTTTTCAAATAATTTGATAGTACTTCTAACTGGAAATATGAGATTTGAAAAATCTAATAGAAAGTCTATATTCTGTATATTACTTTAGTTGCAATTATTTATAAAAATCCTACCAAGCTTGGACATTTTGTTTTTCTACAATCTACTGAATGACATTTTATTTTTAAATATAGTTCTTTTGATAAGCAAAATTAGTTGAAGACAATAAGAATACCCATAAGCATACTTGTCAACCTCACGGATTTTTTCTTATTCAGAAATCATACTTTGAAGCAGAAATTGTATTTAATGAAGGAAGTAGATTTTAAACGATTACCACATAGAAGCAAGACACATTTAATTAAATAAATTTTCTACTTCACTGTATGTTTTTTTTTTCCTTTAGTGGGTTGGCAAGTATGCATATGTGTACTATGTTCGAAAAAATAAATTAGCACTTAAAAGATAAGTATTTGTTTTGATTTCGACCATTATCACTTGTGCGTGAGTAATTTACTGTTTGATTCCACGTTTCAATTATTTTTGCTTGTATTGTCTGATTACGAAGTTGTTATCCTAAAGATGTTAATTGTTGCTTCATTAGGTGTAAATTGAAAACCAAGTAGTTTTCATTTAGCAGCACCAACGTCTTTAGATTTTTGTAAACATTTTATTCGTTAGTTGTATTTTTATATATCACTTACTTCAAATATTTAAAAATACCCACAAAATAAAGTGTAATTTTAATTTGTATAGTCTGATATTTCTTTCAATTATTATTTTTTAATAAATTTTTATGAAAGTTTTTGATTTAGTCGATGCTTTCACAATATATCAGTCAAAGTTTATAAGAAAACTAGCACAACCACTTGGCTTTGCCAATGTTAACCATGAGGACCTTACAGAAAAAAAAAAATAAAAATTCAATAATATAGCGATTGAAATAACGGACGCTCTGTACATTCCCACACATAAATCGTTAAAACACAGTCATGAATAAATGATGTTGCTTTTATACAATCATAGAACAAAGCCTCGGCATTATAAATGAGAGTGTACATTTTCTTTGGTGCATGCACTAGAAAAATATACGATTTCTCTAACAATACGAAAAACAAATCAACCAATTGGCGTAGCATTTAGCGGAACTCTATTTCGTATGGCATCTATATATATTATGAAATAAAAGAAATCTGTTCCTTAGAAAAATGTCTTCCACAAAATATCTAATAAAAAATCATCAATAGTTGTCTTATTCGTCTAATCTTCCATTATAGGGTTCATAGCCAATGTTGGTAACGAAATAGCTAAAATAGCTCTAAAATCGCTGATATACGCGTTTAACTATTTCTTAGAAGTTTGGTTTAGCTGCATTTTATGCTTCTACCTAAAACTGAAGCTGAGATATGACGAAAGGACGTAAAATTTTCGACCTCTCATTTAAACCCCTCCCTCCCTTACTGGTTGAATTTATAAAATCTCTGAAATACGTGTTTAGCTATTTTTAGTAGATGTTGTTACTGTGTTTTTTTTCGCTCCTACCTTAAACTGCTACTGAGATATGACGAAATGACCTAAAACTTCAAAACACCCCATTTTAACCCCCCTTTGTGATTCAATTTCTAAAATTGCCGAAATACTCGTTCAACTATTTTTTAGTAAATTTGTTATGATTAATTTCACGTTTCTACGTAAAACTGCTACTAAGATATGGCGAAATGAACTAAAACTTTCGACACCCCAGTTAACCCCCTTAGGGGTAATTTTTCAAAAATCCTTTCTTATTGCTTGCCTTAGGTCATAACAGCAATCTACTGTCCAAATTTCATGATCCTGACTTTAGTCGTTTCAGATCTGCGTTGATGAGTCAGTCGGTCAGGAATTCTCTCTTTATTATATTAGTATAGATATAGCCCAAATGATGTTTTCACTTTAAAACACTATATCGAAACGATTAAAATCGTTGAAAACATTTGAACATTTGTAACCATTCCATCTAACTAATTAAAGATATAGCTGCCAATTTTTACGCTTTTTCTTCCCACTAAAATTTAATAGTAAATTTTGGTTTATTTAAACGCCGAAATTAACAATGAAATAAGGCAAAAAAACTATTAAAACTTAGTCAATTTCGAATTAAGAGTTGTTTTATCTCGGTCAACCTTTGTAAATTATTTTAAGTGAACTTTTATAACTTCAGTAAACGCATGAAAATGGAATAAAAATTTTCGTTGAAAATACTAACTAATATAAAAATTTGCTAATACTAAAATTTAGTAACTAAAGCTATACTAAATACTTCTAAAAACTGTTTACTAATACTAAATTAATCCTAAAATTTAAATAAATATTATCATTACTAAGTTTGTAATGTAGGATCGTCTTAACTATACACAAGTACAGGAATGTTATTGCTAGGAATAATTTTAAGCATGCATTTTAAATATTCGTCAACATTGTATCTATTGATAAAATATTACGATGATAAAATATTACGCTTTTTTACACCTTATATACATACATATGCAATATAGTTCAGTCCGTGGAGCAATGCATATGTCTTGCAACATTTAATACATGCGCCAGTGATTATTACAATCAATAATATAATAATGGATTATTTTATCCCAAAATTACTTTGTTACTTAAGTATAAAAATGTTAAAGACTAAAACCTATCCTTTTTATTTAAAGCAGAATTGTGGCCAATCAATTTTAAGCACCTAACATGTCTTCGTGTATCACGTAATAACTTCACAAAATCCAAATCCTTATAGGTGAGTGAGTTCGTGTTAGACACTAACAACAACAATTACGTTACAATGGAACATTTGCTGAACAAAATGTACTACTTCACGCTACATTTCGAGAATGTTTTCGTGTACCTAATGCGTTTTCTGATTATTTTGTCGAGATAATTTGCTAAAATTACAGGATAAGAGATTTTTTTTTTTTTTTAAAGATTGTAAAAACACAGAAAAGGCATGAAGAAACGATAGAACTTTTATGTTTAGCTTTAATGTATAATAACGTACTTTAAAATTCTGAATATATATATAAACTACGAAATATAAATACGAAAGTATTTTATCTCAATATTAAATTCCAGCCGATTTCAAAAAATAAATGTATACGTTGTTAATCTAAAAATTTGTTGAAGGGTTTGTAAAAAGATTTAAAATTTAATCGGCATTAGACATAAATATTATTATATTATTAATATCGGTAAGTGAAATTAATACTATTATTTTTATTGCTATGAAAGTTGTATATGTAGGATATTAGTAAACTTATCCGCATGAACTATTTTTATCTATCGTTAGATAGAGCTCTGTTGTATCAGTCGGATTTTTTCACGAGGGACTTTCAAAAAGCATGTTTCGTCTTTACTTTTCATTGATAGAATGTCTAACAGAGAATGGACACTTTAGGATAAATAAAATGCAAGGTGTGACTGATAAATAAGGTAAATGACGACAGAAATACTACAGGAATATTTGCAAAAAAAAAAAAAAAAAAAAACTTATTGTCTTTCGAAGTACTCCCCACCGGATGTAATGAAATTGTTTCAACGTTTATACAAGTGTTGCAAACTTCTGGTAAGTTCCCTGGTAACATCAGCTTGGATATCTGAAATGTTTGTCCGTTTAGTGACGATTTCAGTATTGAAAACAGGAAAAAGTGTAGTGCCGAAAGATCAGGACGGCAACTTATTAGTAACCTGATGTTGGGCGAGGAATCCTTTCACATACGTAACAATGTGAGGCCGTACATTATCGTGCAAAAATTACCACTTGCATGATTCCGCAGAAGCGAATTTGCAGCCGTACACCACGTTGCACTTTTACACAATTTGAAAATAAAATTATTTCATATTGACTCTCTGATCCATGACGCAATGCACTAACAACTGATACGTTGCTGAAACCGCATAAACAAACACCTAACGAGAAATTTTCAAAACGAAGTACAAAATTGAGGTAAAACAGGGAAGAACGTAATGCGCATGTGTCAATGTGTTGGGTTGTTCACACTTTCGAAAGTAGTGGGTGATTCACCTCACTTATCGGCCTCACATTGTATAACCTTAAGCAGCAGAGTATGAAGTATTAACAGAAAAAAATTCCGGTACTTTCATGTTATAGCGGCCCCCACATTTACGATTGTGCCACGGTTGCAGCTATGATTTCACCAAGATATTCGCAAAGCTTATATATGCATCATTATATACGCATATATATACTCCAAAAACTTATATATGCGTCATATCGTTATAATATAAACATTATTTACGTATTATATGTCATAAATACATCATATATGTCTTATAAACATGTCCTATATATACATTATTTATGCATCTACATAACTGTAACTTGGCCATATACGTCACGAAATGTTATATGTATCATATATTACTATAATGTCATCTGTGCTTTATAATTTGGTGACAAATCTTGGTCGCTTGGTGATTTATCCTTGGGGGCCACTATAACACAAAAGTACCAATATTTCTTCAGGTTAATTACGAAGAAAGAGAAATGCGCGCATATCAGTTGTGATTTCATCGAAAAAATGCATGGAAATGTATCTTCTCTAAGGTTTTAGGGATGTTTATATTTCTTCTGAAGCAAATAGCTCACACTTCCATTTTGAAGAGTTATAACGCCACATTGATGCATTTAAATTAAAGGCTTTTTCAGGTATTTTTTTGAGTAATGCGATGTGTTTATAAAATTCCATTTATACTTAATTATTATACATACGCATATTGAAGTAAAAAACTGTATTTTGGTTAGTTGATATATTAAAGAAGAACGAAAAATCATGTGTCAAGCATAGATTATGAAAAACTTTCCAACACATTCAGAAAATTGTATCGAAACTTCACCGATAAATGAGGTGAAAGAAGATATGTAAGTCAACATTTTATAAAACATATAACACATTGAAAAATACAGTTTTTGAAATTACCTTGCATTGTAAAAAAAGTAGTCGAATTATTTTGTGCAGCCCTGTATATGATCTATAGATTTGAATATATACTGCATAGCATGATAAAATTCAGTTCAGTTTGAAAATTCACATTTAGAAAGCTTCGCCAATCGATGGAAATGCACTCGAAATGTTTTGTGCATCCCTGTATACTATATGAAGACTTTTGTACACACCACATATTAAGCTAAAAGGCAAAAAACGCATAAGGCAACTTAAAACTCACTTCCAGCAATTACCAACTGTAAACGACAATGTATCGTGTTCTTTGCATATCCTTGTATATGAATTTATTTATATTCCACAAACTTCTGTTAGTCTACGAAATATATCTCAGCAGGAGAATGCGTAACACAATTAAAAACTACCCTTAAGCAATTCACTCCCATAGTCTGTAATGCTTACAAATTCCCTTGTGTAGCTCTGTATATGATCAACCGAATTAATACACACCACGTGCTATGAAAAAATGTAGTTAAACGTAGAAGCGCAAACCAAAGTTGAAAACGCACTTATCACGCATAGACTGTAATTATCGCACCTTATACTGTAACAGATATCTTTTGTGTGTCTCTGTAAATGAACGATACATGCAATGCACACCATATTTTCAAACGAGCAATTTATAGTGCGCCTCAGTAATGCATATAATTTTGATTAAGTTTGAAAAACTGAAACATCATTAAATTACACTGTAAACGATTTTCCCTCGTAGAACAATGTGTAACAGAAATCTTTTGTTTGACGCTGTAAATGAATAAAGATGCTTTGCACCCCATATTTTACAAAAAGCATATGTTAATGCGGTTCATAATTATATATCAATTTCACCCCGTTTTAAATGATGTAGCATCATCAAAATAAACTTAAAACGCTTATTTCCCATTGGCTATAACGGAATACTTTTGACTGTCCCTGTAAAAAAAAAAAAAAAAAAAAAAAAAAAAAAAAAAAAAAAAAAAAAAAAACTGTAAGTGCTACACATTTTATTTTGAATAGGGATCATGCTACAGTAAACGACAATAACATACAAATATTTCAGGGCAATCCCGAGTATATTTATGCGAGTTTGAGCAGGGCCAGACGTTCAGACGGCGGACGGCAGACAAACCGAAGTCATAAACACTTTTCAACTATGTTGGAAAGTGTTAAATATAGCGGATTTACAGCTAATGGGCGTGAGCGCTTTGAATAAAGAGAATCAAGCAGAGGACACTATAACTCATTAAAGACTTAACTTATAACCAAAAGACAAAAAAAAAAGTTGCTTAGTTCAAAAACTCGTGAAATACGTAGCCATTTTTAAAAATGTGCATTTTTAAAACAATTAGTATAAATTCAAAGTGAAATGTATATTTTCAAATAAAAATGTGACCTAAAATTACACAGAAAGGGAAGACATAAATGCCTGGATAAATCCTATGTCTTTCACTAGAAAAATATGAGACAATTAATCTTCAAAATGATCAAGTTGGTTGACTAATACTTGATAAAGTTAGAGTGCCCACCGATTTTCAAAATGCTATTCTAGGAAAACGCAATTAAAGTTCTCGTTACTGTTTATTGGATGTGGCACGCCTGTACTTCTATAGATCTAAAATTGCGCTTTCATTATCACTATAGATTTTTAACTCAATAAATCATTAAGTCAATTACGCAGGCAGCAGCCCCTGAGTGTTTTATGTGGCTAAGAACCCCAATTTTTATTATTATGAATATAAACAATTTCAATGCAGCCAATACACAGGATCAAATGCCTTGTATACGTAGGCTGCTCAAATAATTACTGTGCATATATATCACCAGATCTTGTTAATGTAGACTTTACAATGTTCAGCAGCTAAATGACATTTATAAATGCGAAAAAATAAAGTATTTTAAACAGAAAGAAAAATAAAGGCAAAATAATAGGAAAATATAATATAATAACGCAGTGCATATAATAAATACAAAATACGGAATGCGAAACTAGAAACAAAACATAAACAAAAAATCATAATATCAAATACCAAATACAAAAATCAATAGATTAATCTGAAGAACCTTCATCAAAAAGAGTGGTTTTAGAAGATGGACAGTCGGATGGTTTTCAACACACACATATTGATTACATTCTAAAATCTTCATACAACTAATTATTTTTTTTGACAAGAAACGGCTTGCTAATGATATATGCAGTTCAGGGACTATCTGATATATTAGGTGATTGATGGCAATGAAAATGAGATGATAGAATTCTAACAAATAAAATTATTTTCCTTTGCCTACTTTAAGCGACAAAATCGTGAACTAAGTTTTGATCCGGTCAAAATGGTGTGAGCCCTTAATTCATGAAACGGACTAAATCGGGCTTAAAGACCCAATGACATAAGATATCACATTCCAGGCAACGAAAGTGATTTGCAAATTTTTAGTGCTGTAAGGAATGATTCACTCTGTATTTCAAGAATGTATCCCTTTATCGAGAGTCTTGCAATGTTGCATCTTTTTGCTTTTCTCTTGCGTCGAATGTTAGCTTAATATTGTCGAAAGCTACTGAATGTAGGCATTTGCACAGACAATTGGTTATGTATAATAAAATCAAGTAGTTAAAATCGCAACGTCCATAATTTTGCAATTCAGGCTTCTGAAAACCGATTTCACAAGTGCATCAATATTAGTGGTGATTGCAATGAAAGTTGCAAAACTACTCTTTGTATTTTTACGTTGCTTCTCATTCTTTGTAATTCATAAAAAAAATATATAAACTTTATATTCGAAATGTTTGTCGTAGAAACAGATGCCACTCTATTACCTTTATAGAAGTAGAGATTTGTAGAAGCCTTTGATAAATAAAACATTGAATAAATTCGCCGCTCATTTATCTGCAGCTTTAAGTCTCCAGACCATGAATGGCATACGCGGCTTGGAAAGGCTTAAAAAGTATTTCATTTGAATCAAGAATGTTCTTCGTATCTCTATTTTCAGTTCACATTTCACCGGTCTCCGTTTCACTCATATCATATATACAGGGTGATTATAAAAATCTATCCCGATATATGAGCCCCTAACTATCATACCGTTCACAGTAACAATCAAATTTTGGTTTAAAATATTTTGAGGTATGCGCTCAAGATCATATGAAAAGTAACAGTTAAATTCTAAAAAGTTAATTTTACAGTGACACAATTTCGAAAATTTCAAATGGCAACACCTACTTTTTAAAATTGGAATGGGATCTTCATAGTGAAAAACTATAAAAAGCGTTGGAATGTTACATATAGCACGAAAATCGTCGGCGCTATACAGACTAAGAAGAAAAGTGAAAACAACCAATAAAGCACAGAGAAGCAACAGAAAGTAAAACATTTTATTGCTCGGTGCTATTCACAATCTACCGCATGCAAAGTGTCATCATGTGTGAAGAGGAAAATTTGTGAAACACAATAAAATGTTTTGTTTTCAGTTGCTTCTCTGTTCTTATTGGTTCTTTTCACTTTTCTTCTTAGTCTGTCTAGCTCCAACGATTTCCGTGTTACAGATACCGTTCCAACGCTTTTTATGGTTTTTCACGATGAAGATCAAATTTCAATAAAAAAAGTAGGTGTTGTCATTTGAAATTTTAGAATTTTTGTCCTTGTAACCATAATTGTTGTTTTTCATATGATTCTTGAGCACATACCTCAAAATAATTTTAAACCAAAATTTCATTCAGTTTCTGTGAACGGTATGATGTTAGGAGCTCATATATCGGGATGGTTTTTTTTTTATAATCAGCCTGTATATTTTTCGATATCGATGATGTTTTTTTTTTTTTGAAATTCTACAGTCAGAACTGAGTAGTCCAAATTTCACTTAAATATCTATCAATAATTATTCGCAAAATAAGTAAATTTCAAAAGTTTTGCCAATTTTAAAACGCGCATATGAAGAAAGAAGAACAGGGAGATAAAGTTAACATACGTTATTCAGATTTTATAAGAAAGTATGATGAAGCAAGTTTCTATGAATAAGTTTTTATTTGTTAACCGTATTTTATTCTTAATCTCTAAATGGAACTGAGTTTACAATGCCACCAAAATGTTCTTCTGATTTAAGAAAATATTACACTAAGCCTGTATCGCTCCAGATATTTTTATTTAGTTACCTTTTATTCTTGATTACAAAAAAAAAAAAAAAAAAAAAAAAAACTTTAGAATGTCATTTATTTTACAGTTAGAACTTTACAATACAAATGATTTATAATTTTCTTAAATATTTAAAGAAAAATGGAATGAAAAAAATATCTAATTAAAATAAGTAATTTACAATCGCAAATGCAGACAAGAATTCATAAATTTTCAAATCGTGTGATCACTAGATGATACCCTAATTAGAAAAGCAATGTTTAGGAAATAGTGTTTTTTTTTTCACTATAAATTGGTTATATCTTAGCCAGCATTTATATTAACATGACGTATTTATCCAAAATTGGAAAATTTTCACTTTGTCAATGTTGCACTAATATTGGAACATATAACTTGCTATTTCATTGACAATATTTCCAATATAAAGTCAAAATATTTCCACTATTGAAATTTTCTTTCAAATATTGCCACTGTAAATGCAAAATTTCTATGATAGTAACATTTCATTGAAATATTTGTAATGTAAAGGTACTTCACCAATATTGGTATTTCATTGATAACATTTGCTATTATTGCTACGCTGGCAAAATATAATTAACATTGATTATCTACAAGAAGTTAACACGCTCGGAAGACAACATCACTTAAAGTAGTCAATCTAAGTTATCTATTTATAAATTTAATAATACAAAATGCAATAAAACATTAATATTCTTTGTATGGTTTATGGTTATTTCAAAAGTTTATTAACTGTGCATAAATTAAAAGCGAATCACTAAGTATAAATATTGCACTTAAAATTATCGACAATCTGATTCAAATATTTTCCTTTTCCATTTTATTAATGTTGGCTAAAATGATCTATAACAGCTGAAGTGTACGTTAGGCAATAATGACAGCAATTACAATTTATTACATCACAAATGGAACTTGTCAGAATAGCAGTTAAAGAACAAAAGTAATGCTTCACTCTATTAATCGAGAATGTTTATTGATAAGCAGAGTATTTTCTAAGCTCTTTTGTCAATAAAAGCTCTCAGAATTTTGTGGATTTCTGAGAAATAAACCTTAATAGCAAAAAGATGGAAAAATGATATATTAGCTGAAGAAAATGAAGTAAGAAATGTTTGTTTGGGTGTTTGTTGATTTGTTTCTGTGTGTTGAAATGAGTATGTAGTAATTATCTCGAAAAACCTCTTGAAAAAATCACATTAAAAGAGTATGCTTGCTTTCTCTAGAATATATTTTGTTTTGAAAAATAAAACATTTTGTTATTTTCGAAATAATTTTATTTATATATACGGTATAAAGATGAAAATAAAGATAAATTAGCTAGAGATAAAATATAATAAGAAGTGTTTATTTTTCCTTTTTTTCTCTATACGAGAACATGAAAAGATATACATAAGGCTTGGAAAGATATTTTAATACAATCATATATGATTTTTTTAAACATATCTATCATTTATATTTCGTTAATTTCTAAAAGGTGTTAAATAAAACGGTAACAAATATGTTTTATATGCGAACTGTCTACACGTTGTGGCTTCACCGAGGACATCTTTATCAGAAATGAGACTTTTTCTACAGATGAACGATCTACAATGCGATGATTTTAAACGCCATCGTTCATATATTTCACATTCTTTCTGCGATTACACGCGTTAATTTATTTTGTTTTGAATATAATGCTTCTTGTCGAATTCGTATTGGAATATGGAATGATATTTCTATATACTTACCTTTATAGATAATTTTTCCAGATACGAATACGGAAATAAGCATCAAGATAAAAATAAAATAACATAATTTGTATAATCTGAGAGATAATGTGAAATTCGCGAATGATGTCGTTTAAAATCATTGCGTGATAGATCGTGTCATCTGTAGAATATTTTCACTTGTCTTGAAAATGGTTTCAGTGAGGCAGGAACATGTAGACAGT
Source organism: Maratus michaelseni (assembly GCA_963931845.1). NCBI lineage: Eukaryota > Metazoa > Arthropoda > Arachnida > Araneae > Salticidae > Maratus > Maratus michaelseni. The sequence continues at coordinate 342,639,864 of OZ007588.1, read as the reverse complement.
TTATTGACAACTTTCTTACAGTTCCGTACTAACAAATCAAAAACAGAACAGTTATACGATCACTCTTGTGTTTGTCTGTCCGTCTTTCACAGTCCCTTTTCTCGAAAACTATGGAACGTGGAAATTTCGAACGCGTCAGTGTTCTGAAGGCTATTGACCCGCATATTTATAGATTATAGTCATTCACAAATATTTTTAGGGGAAATTTAGAGGTGCTAATTAAGTTACTTGAAATGTATATATATACATAAACACACACACACACACACATACACACACATATATATATATATCGTGTAGGGCATCGTTTGAAAGATTTCGTAGCACCAAACACGAAAGATGATGAAGAAAATAATGTATGGAGACATTATGATATATGAAGAAAATCGGTTGCTGTGCATTTTAATGAAGTTATGATACATCAAACATGATTAATTTTACAAGAATTTATGGAATAGATTTATGGCATGCATAGCATTTATCGTTCATTTACAGAGACACAGAAGAATTCGGTAACAGGATTGACTAAGATCCATAAATGCTGGAAGAACATTTTTCACATTGTTATGTGTTTTAAAACTTATTTACTTTTAGATGTATTAGGTGGTTTGTAAAATTTCTATTGATCTTACATAGGGCTACACGAAATAATTTGCACACATTACCGGATATGGACAGCAAATTCTAAAAATGGATTTTTAGTGAATTATGTGTTTTTTAAATAGCTTATTTAGATATCGTTTCATAATATGAAAAAAAATATGTATGTAATTTCGTAATAATATTTTGTCAGTGTTGGAAGGTGTTTCATAATCTATGCCTAATAAATGATTTTTCGTTCTTTTTTTTTTCTTTTTTTTTAAATAAGAAATCGGGAGTTCAGAATCGGAAGTACCTATTACCCGTATGTCATGTTATTATGAACTCTACACACCCTACCTAACACTGTGAGTTAGGGAAGTTCTGACCACAGTGTCCAGTAAGGAAGTACTGACATTAATAATATGCATAAAGCATATAAATAAAAGAAAAGCAGTTTTCATCCTTAAACACTATTTATACTGGTTTGAAATGACACCTTTTAAGATTTTGATTTCTAGTTATTTTATTTCTAATTTTTAAAGCTGGTAAGCATGAAAATAAGCATTCCTTATTTTAAAAACGATTAGTGATTGTTTTATTTTTAAAAAACTACAAATAAAATTATAAATCAAAATCTTAAAAGAAATATTTTGACACTGGTAGAAATAATGTGTGGATAACAAATTTTTGATCATATTAAAGTTAAACAGTAATAATGTATGCTGAAAATTGTGAATTTTTAAAATCTGAAAATTAATGTCAAAATCAATAAATGACATTATTTAAAACTATTTCTCCTTACAATTATCATTTTTCTAATGTAGTTATTGTCATATGTTGCTCAGTTTTGAAGATTAACGTTAAACTTCAGAGGTAGCTTTTTCTTTAATTTTATTCAAGTATAATGGTAATAGTAAAATTCTCAAAAATATTTCCTTTTTAATAATTAGCGAACGCATTTTTAATTATAACGATTTTTAAAAAAACAATGCGCGTTTAAAATAAATCATAATATTCCACATTTATGTTCTTTTTTTTTTAATTTCAAACCATTTTTAATTTAAATTTGATTAATCTAGTCTGATTAATTTTAAGGGTTCCGAACACTGAACCTATTCTTGTCTCTTTAATTAATTAGACATTTTATTTTTAGTGTATTCACTTTTTTAAAAAACATGTTCCACTTCATTTTGCATTGTAACAATTATCTTTGATGATAATAAAAACCTGTAGGATATTCATATTCCTAAAGCATATAAACATGATACTATAAAGTTCCATCATGTTAATTAATTCTTGGAATGTTTACAAAAGATAGTAATGAATTTCTTATTTTTCTGTTGTTTTTTTTTTTTTGTAATTTTCAAACATTCAAATTGAATGTATGAACTTATTTTAAATTTTAACGTGTTTAATAGATTGGGATTAGTTTCAAGAGTTCAAAAATATTTATTTTAAATCAATATATTACTAAATCAAGTCAATATATTACTAAAACAAACATTCTAAATTTCGCACGCGTATCCTCTAATTGTTTCTTTAAATGAATTTTTGAATGAACCAAGTATGTGTTTGTAGTTATGTCTTTAGTTTATGATGTAACAAATGACTTTAATAATAATAATGAAAACGGCAAAATATCCGTTCTTTTAAAGCACATGACTTTAATTATATCAAGGGTGTTAATAAGTTTCTGCATTATTTACAAGAGATTGTTAAGATTTTTTCTTGACCTTAATTTGGGTTCAGAGTCAATAGAGGCAAAAATTGTGCATTCCAAAAGCTAAAAGGATACGCCTATAGCACCTACAACCGTTTTTGATGCTGAAAATTTAAAGGAATATACAGTAGCTGGTAAAAGGTTTGAGACGAAAGATTTATTTGTCCTAACTTTTTCTGTAAGTAAAATTTCTTAATGATGTAAATTAGTAATTTGTACCCCTTTTAAAGCTAAACAAAATGCAACAGTAGAACAATTGAGACATATGTATGAATTAAAAATAATTCGGAAATTCGCAAAATTACTTAAGCAGAAGCTTTGAGACTATTCAGTTTTTCTAAACTTTTATTGAAATTAAGCATCTTAATGTAGCGAAATACAGCCAAATTTAATATTTAGTTGCATATCCTTTTGCTTTCAGGACTGCGGCACATCGTGCTGGCATAAAAAAGTGAGGCTTTCAAGGTGGATATAGGGATTTTTGCCCATTCCGATTGAAGAACCTGAAGGAGTTCAGCTTTGAAGAATGCTTTCATGTCCCGACTTTTCTCCCAATGTGTTTGTTCCCAAAGATGTTCAATTGGATTGCGGTTAAGTGACTGACTCGGCCAGACCAAAACTTTAATTTTCTTAGCTGTAAACCAATTTGTCACTATTTTGGAGGTGGAAATATGTAAGGAGATGGCCACCGAACACGGACTCACAGTGAGTAAGGATACCATAAGACGTCGTCTGGATACCGCTGGATTGCGTGCATGGATCGCTGAAAAAAAAAACAAAAAGAAAAATTTCAACCGGGCAAAGAGCAGGAAAATCCGATTGAAATTTGCAAAGGAGCACGAAAGGCAGAAAACCAAAGATTGGAAGAAGGTGCTTTGGAACGATGAATCCAAATTTAATTTGTTTGTAAATAATCGCCGACATTATATTCGTCGTCCAAAAGGCACCAGAATGGATTTCCGATAAAAACGTGCAACAGAGAAGCACGGAAATTGATCAGCAATGGTCTGAGAAGCTTTCTATCATGATGGCGTCTTCCCCCTCGTACACATCGATCAGATCATGGATCAAAATGTTCAAAAAAAAACATTTTAGAAGATCACATGCTGCCTAATGTTCATATAAAGATGCCTCGTGGATGGATGTTTCAGCAGGATAATGTTCCAAAGACACCTACAAGATGGTGAAAAATTGGTTTACAGGTAAGAAAATTAAAGTTTTGGACTGGCCGAATCAATCACCTGTCCTCAATCCACTTAAAAATCTTTGGGAACACATCGGAAGAAAATTCGGGACATGGTAGGATTCTTCAAACGCAGAACTTCTTTGGGATCTTCAATCGAAGTGGGCGCAAATCCCTAGGTCCACCTTAGAAAACCTTGTTTATACGATGTGCCGCAATCCTCAAAGCAAAAGGATATGCAACTAAATATTAAATGTTGCTGTATTTCATGACATTAAGACGCTTAATTTCAATAAAAGTTTAGACAAACTGAATCCTTTCAAAACATTTGCTTAAGTCATTTTACGAATTTCGAATTATTTTTAATTCCTGCATATGTCTCAATTATTCTAATGCTGCATTTTGTTGAGCTTCAAAATTGGTACAAATTACTAATTTATATCATTAAGAAATTTTGCTTACAGAAAAAGTTAGGACAGAAAAAACATATCGTCTCAAAACTTTTGCCAGCTACTGTAAGATACTTCTCCATAAATTGTTATTTCATTAATTTGAAATTTAATCTTTTACTTATTTTGTTTTCAGTGAATAAGGATACAAGAAATGCTAAATCGTTCCAATAATTTTTTTCATCGAAAGCTTCGAAATAAATAGTTAAATTGCGTCTGAAAATTATTACATAACAATCTTAACAATTTAATATTGTTTCTCTTTTATTGGGATTTTTGAATTAGTTGACAGCGGCATTAAAAGCACTTCTTTTTTAAAATTAATGTATTATTGTTTGCTTATTTAGCACATTTAACAAACTAATAATAAGTTTAAGTTTGAAAAACATGAATATCCACTGAATTTTTGAAAAATGCATTTTAACCAAATACTTTTTATGTTTCTATCACTTTTACATCATAAAAATAATCTTTTACAAAATTAAAATATTATTGCTATTTTACGTTATTCATGTTATAAAATATGCTGACTCAATTATATAGTCTTAATTATGTAATCTAATTTTAAATATGCTCTTGTAAACAGACATACATGAAATAACCTTGTATAAAACGAACGTAAACATTTTTCATCGAATAACTATTTTATTATTTCTTATAAAACTAGCAGAACTACTTCGCATTTCCCATATCGACCATGGGGAAGTGGTTTCCGAGTAAAATAAACAAAAATGCAATAATAACAATAACTGTGAATTTGCCCCTATAAATCGTTAAAAAGATAATCAGAAAAATTGACGTTACTTTGTCGCAATCATTGCAAAATTTCTCAGCTTTATAAATGACAATGCAGGTTTTCTTTGGTGCGTGCAACATTAAAATATGCGATTTCTCTCGCAATGCGAAAAAATACAACCAAGCAGGGTAGTGCTTAGTGCAATTTTCTTTCGTTTGTCATTATTTTTAAATGAAAACTTACATTCTCATTCATACATATTAAATCTACAATGATTAAATTAAAATGATCTCTTTTTCTAGATGGTTTCAGTCGTGTATCATTCATGAAGTTTTCTTTGAAAACAAAAAGAATTGACTCTACGAAAACCGATGCCACGCTTCATTTCCTATTTGATCTAATTGAAAGAATTTGTTATCCCAGTATTATCTTGATTAAAACAGCTATAAGTTATAGCTAAAAGATAGAGCTGTAGTATGCATAAGAAATAGGAAATAAAACATAGCCAGTTTGACTTAACATTGAGAGAGTCTTAAAGTGACGTTTTATTAGAAGATATATTATTTATAATTTTATTTTTACCTGAATATTTTTCTAGAAATCGAAATGTCTATGTTATAACAGATGATTTAACTTAAAATACATTTCAATGAAGGTACTACGACATTTTACCCCCCTTGTAATGAGCTTTTAAAATTTTATATACGAAAAATGCGCATTTATTTTCTCAGAATGACGTCGGATGCAAAAATATAGCGAGTGACTCTGAATTATTATTCGCCTATAAAAATGTTGTCCATACGCATTTTTTTTGTGTGGCAACAAAGAAGAAAAAATGCATTCGAAAATTTAAAAAAAGGGGTTTATATAAAAATAAATTATGGCAGAAGATTGAAAAAGGGTTAAAGAGTGCTTTGAAATATTTTTAAAATAGCCAATAATTTTACTGTTGTTCTAAACATAAGTTTTTGTGCAAATCGTTCAAAAAATGTAGATTTGTATAAAGAGCATACACCCAGGCACTAATATTTTTAATAAATAAATAAATATGCTGCTTATATACTTATCTAGTCTTAATTCACTAATCTAATTTTAAACAACAAACTTATTGATAAATATGTATGAATGACTTTGTAAAAAATAAAGCATAATAGAAAACATTCATTATTTTAATGTTAATCACGTTGTTTAATCACGATATGTTTAATCACGTTGTTAATAATTATACTGACTTAATTATCTTGCTTTAATTCATTAATGTAATTTTAACCAATCTCATCCTAACACATTGAATTAACCTCTTTTTAAGAATAAAAGGACACGGCAAAATCCCAATCTGCATTGAAAATCCAATCATTATTGCCAAGTTATTAGATTCAGTGATTCTCAATAGACAACAAAAGCCATTAAATATAACAAAGAAGACATCATTCTTCATGTCACGTGACTGATGATCACGTGATTTGCGTGCAAAACTTTCATTTTATCTCTGTCTGGTCCACTAATCTCTTACACTTTCGCGTCACGACGCACTTAATGCTTTTACGGCTTATCCCTAAATATGTTTCCTAAAATCCTGATCATCTACTGTGTTATATTTTATGACAAATTTATTACATACATTTCACTTGTGTCATATATATTACTCTATACAGATATTACATTATATCTTACATTGTTTTATAGTTTCAGGTAATATATTGGTTTTAAATTATCTTGTTTTAAATGAATTTGTGGCTTTAATATTTGGTTTGCTGTATACGAAATTCAAAAGATTACTGATTTAAGCATGTCTCTTATGTTATATTAATCTTTTGTATATTATTTTATTATTATTATTATTTTTAATGTATTTTATGACAAAGTAATTACATTTAGTAAACTTCTCTTAAACACATGGCTTCATATGCATATTCGGGTATATAGTCTTAGAGATTCAGTTAAAATACCTTACTTTAAATGAAACCTGTTACTTTATATTTTTGTTTGTGAATTAAGAAAACTGGAGAAAAATGTATTAAATGGTAATCTTAAATAATTGTATATAATTTTAAATAATAATCTCATAAATAATTATTAATTATTAATAAATATTCTTGTAAGAAAGAGGGCCCATTCAGCCTAGCGGCTAGGTACTGGCCTCAAAAAGAGAAGCTGCAGCCTATGGTCACAAGTTCCATAACAGTGTCTGGATGGAGTGACTGTGTAAGGTTTTCCGTCTACTCCTTCTACGAGCGATAATTTGGGTCATTTTCAATTCAAAATTTCTCCCTGAAGGTATCCCTTCTATAGCAATATAGAAAAAACTAGCCGGTGCTTCGCAAAATACTAAAAAAACAAATCCTTGTAAAAACAAAAGAGCTTGGGCACTTTGCTCCTATATTATTTAGGATTTTATAAATTATGCTTGTTTAATTGTGAAATCTCAATTCATCATTGTAATTTTCATCATTTTTATGTAATATACATAAATGACCTTTATGTATATAATGCCTGTATGCTGTATATATAATATACATAAAAATATACAAATATCTTTGTAAAAAATCAAAACGTATCGCAGAGGAAAACAATTTATTATTACTTTATAAATTATGCAGGCAAAATTGTGCAGCCTTCATGCATTAATAAAATTTTAACCAGTCTCATTCTACGAGAAGGATTAAAGTGCTTAAGAATATAAAAACAGGGCAAAATTCATCACTGCGGTGAAAATTCACTCATTATCTTTCAAGTTATTAGATTCAAGGATTCTTTGAAGTTGGCAAAGCCATTAAATATAACAAAGAAAACACCATTCTATGTGCCACGTGACCAGCAGTCACGTGATCTGCGTGCAAAATATCATTTTATCTCTTTTTGGACCATTAATCACATACATTTTCACGTCACGACACATTTAATGCTTTTACGGCTTATCCCTAAATAAGTTTACTAAAATCATGTTCATCTGCTAAGTTATATTTATGACAAAATTATTACACGCATTTTACATGCTTTATACGCATTATTCGACGTATATATTCCATTATATGTTATATGGTTTTAGAGTGTCAGTTATTGTATAGTTTTAAACAATCTTCGTTTTTAATGACTCTGTGGCTTTATTATTTGGCTTTTGGATTGACAAAATTAAAAGAATTATTATATTAATCCGTTTGTATGTTATTATTATTATTATTACTATTATTATTATTATTATTATTATTATTATTTAAAAATTATTACGTGTATTTAACCTGTCTTAGACACATAGCTCTATATATGTATTCCGTTATATGTTCTTAGAATTTCAGTTTTTAATAGCTTGGTTTTAATGAAACCTGTTACTTTATTTTTTTTTTCGGATTAAGAAAACTAAAGGTAAATGCTTCAAATAATTATCTTATATGTAATTTTAATTTAAAAAAAATTATTTTCAGTAATAAATCAGTCATATAAGTTTATGTAATTTTAAATATAAAACCCTTAAATATAACTATACATAAACTTTTTTATTTTATTTTATTTTATTTTATTTTATTTTATTTTATTTGCATAAGAAAAAAAATTGTCGTAGTGCGCTTTATATTATTAATGTTGTTTATTTAATTATGCTTGTGTAATTATTCTATATGAATTCACTAGTTTAATTTTAAACAAAAATCCTGAAAATAAATATACCGAAACAGTCTTATATGCAAGAAAATGTTTAAAAAAATCTGTCATAGACCGTTTTTATTATTTATATTGTTTTAAATTATGCTGCTTAATTTCTCTAGCCTTAATTAATTTAATTTAATTTTAACCAATCTCATTCCAACAAAAGGATTTAATCTCACAACAATGTAAAAGCAGAGGTTGAAATAGAGCTTGGGACTGAAAATTTACTCATTATCTTCCAAGTTATTAGAATCCTCGATTCACAAAAGACGACAAAAACCATTAAATATTACAAAGACGACGTAATTCTTTATATCATGTGACTGATGGTCACGAGATTTGCGTGCACAACTTTCATTTTATGTCTTTCTAGCCCACTAATATCTTACACTTTCCCATCACGATACACTTAATGCTTTTACGGCTTATCCCTAAATAAGTTTCCTAAAAATGATGATCATCTGCTGTGTTTTATTTTATGACAAAATTATTACATGCATTTCACTGGTCTTATACACATGGGTTGATATAGATATTTCATTATATCTTATCTGGGTTTAGAGTTTCATTTAACATATTGGTTTTAAAATATCTTGCTATTAATGAATTTGTTGCTTTGTGCTTGTCTTTGCGGATTAACAATATTAAAAGTTTAATGTTTTAAATAAATCTCTTATATTATATTAATTTATCGCATATTATTATTATTATTATTATTATTATTATTATTATTATTATTATTATATTTTATGAAAAAAAATTTACATGCATGTCACTTGCATTATATATATGACTCGATGTATATATTCCGTTACATCTTACATGGTTTTAGAATTCCAATTAATATACTGGTTTTAAAATATGTTGGTTTAAATTACTCTGTTACTTTTTCATTTTGTTTGCAGATTAACAAAATTGAAAGAGAAATATTTTAAACAAATCTCTTAATATAAAATTTCAATTATGGTACTATTATTATTGTTGTTGTTGTTGTGGTCGAAGTGGTCGTTGTTGTTTTGTTATTCTAAAATGTTTTCTGAAAAAAATATTACATTTCATTTGACTCGTCTTATACACGTGAGTTAATATGAATATTTCATTATAGCTTATATGGTTTTAGAGCTTCTGTTAGAAACATTTTGGTTTTTAAGGAGTCAGGTAACTTTTAAAGTGTCAGAAATTTGAAAAAATATATATATTAGCTTATAATTAAATATGATTCTTTAGGAACAATTTAAAATAAACCCCATGGAAAAATTCACTTTAGAAGTGGAGTTATGTCTAAAACAGTCTGAGTTTTTTGTATATGATCAAGGGACAGTTTTCATTATGACAGTTTGATCTTTGAAGTCAAATTTCTCAGAACGACGATTTTGGTCATTGCACGCACGATTTAAGAAAAATGATTGGTTAGAATTTCATGAAATTTTGACTGAATGTCTTAACCAAACAGATGCACAAAATGACCTACTATTATGTTTCTCAAGTAACAAGTTTAGAATTTATGACTACTTTTGTAGTAAAAAAAACTCGATATTTCGAATTTATCTAAAAAAAATTTTTTTTCTCAAGATCTATTCATTTTATTTTTTTTTATCGTAGGTCATTTTGAGAACACATTATATTTGTACTCATTAAAAAAATTTTGAATGGTTTTAACAATTCAAATGTGAAAAATCGTGCACGCAGTACATGCAAGAATAATTCTTTCGTAAAAAATTTATTATATTTTAAAATTAAATTAAAAGCTTTATATGAGTGTAAACATTTTTGGAGAATTTTAGTTTATAAAATAAACCTTTATTAATATGCATTTAAAATTTTATAATTCAAAGTCAAATAGTTACGGAGTTATGATAATTCTTACAGAGGTCTCCTTTTCATGTAGTTTGTGAGTTCAAAAGTTACCTGACCCCTTAATGAATCTGTTGCTTTTATCTTTATTTGCGAAATTAAAATATTAAAAGATAAATTTTTTAAGCAATATTTATATATTATATTACTTTATTATATCTTATTATTACTGCTATTACTTTTATTATTACTACTGTTTTTACTATTTTTTTTTTGCTTTTTTTTGTTATTCGTATTCTATTCTATTTTTCGATGAAATTATTATATGTATTAAATATGCCTTATACAGATGGCTTGATATGGATATTTCATTATATCTTGTAGGATTTTAGAGTTACAATTACAATTATTAGCATTCATTCATATATGTACAACATGTAAATCGGCATTAACATACAAAATAAAAATTCCCTATCTTAAAATCACCTTATTTTATCTAAATTAAACTAAAAACCTAACATTGTAATATAAACAAACACACTGAAATCTAAAGTTGAATTGAAGTACTAGCAGTGCCCTTTAACTCCATCAAGAAACAAAACAAAACAAAACAAATTGTAATTTAACAAATTACAACAACCATTGGAAACATGTTCCGAAAGTTTTAATATATATATATATATATTTGTAGGATTTCAGTTTAAAACTTCATTTCCTTTATGACACTGACGCTCTAGTTCTACTATTATCCATGATTTAAATGCACGAGTTATAAAAAGCTTAGATCGCGAGATCAGAATATCTTCAAAATTGGAAAAAGAACCAGTCTTCTAATTTTTGTTGTGAAGCAAGCATCGAAATGAATAATAGCCAGGCCAGTAAAGGCGCTGTTAGATCTAGTTGGTGTTTTGGTAAATAAATATATTGTATATGTTTGGCGAGAAGTGTATTAGCTGAAAAGAAATTGCTAGTAAAGTATTGTAGAATTATATTTCTAGGACTGTATTAAAGTTCATATTTTGTTATTCAACGTCTATTTGTTCATATAATTCCAGTAAATCAACTATTTACATACCATTTTCTTACAAATTTGGGGGCTTGGATGCCAGGATAATTAAAAGGAAGAACAACTTTCAGTGCCAGGATATTAAAAGTAAAAGCAACTAGTAGTGAAATGGAAACCATAGCTAAAGTGTTGTAAAACGCCAGTATCAAAAGTTGGGTTACGAATTAGCAAGGTGAAAACCGTAATCTTATTACTCCAAGTACAATTTTGAAATATAAACAAGGGAACTCTAAATAAAGCTAAGAGAATTGATCTAATAAATCTCTGCGAGGAATGTGGAATGATGCACCAGAAAAACCGACAATACCTGTCCTAATAAAGCTGATCAAAAGCTGGGAGAGTTACGAAGAAGATTTTATAAAATATCGATTAGAAAGCAGCTAGAAAATAGAAAACAGAAGAAGAAAGAGAAAGAGAAGAGAAAAAATTACAAGCAGAACTAGAAGAGAAGAAATTACAAGCAGAACTAGAAGAAAGGAAATGATGATTGCAGATTGAAGAGAAGAAATTACAAGCAGAAGTTGAAGAAAATGGAAATGGAAGAGACAAAATGGAAAGTAGAATTGGAGCAAAAAGACCGCGAAAGAGATTTTGAAATTAAGAAAATGCAGATACAAGAAAATTCAAGAGAACATATTCATGAAAACCAAAGGACAAATCCAGGTAAGCAATTTGAATTGCTTAGATTATTAACTAAATACGAAACTTCGAATGATATTAGTTTATATTTGGCTATGTACGAAAGGCAAATGGCGCAAACGGGCAGTGATAAAAAGAATGGGTAAACTATTTAATTAATCTAATGCCGTTAGATGTGATCAATATAATAACGAGAGAAAACGAACCCGGAATTCACGATTATGATTGCATAAAAATATTCTGCTAAAACGCTACAAACTATCGCCAGAAGTGTTTGGCTGAAATTTTTCTCATCTAAAAAGGAGCCATCGGCTAATTAGCGAGATTTCGCTTATAAGATCAAGGTGTATTTTCAACAATGGATTGAAGGTCTTCAAGTAGATAACTTTGAAGAATTATCGGAATTAATTGTAGTTAATCAAATCAGGAATAATTTATCTGCAGAAACAAAGACGCATTTCATAGAGGAATTATTAGTGATAAAGAAAATTGATGACTTAGTTAATAAATTAGATAATTACGAAACGGCACGAAGGGTTTACAATAAACAATCAGTTAGAAATACAAGCGGCGATTTTGATGACAAAAGATCGAGAATGGCTGACTACGCCAATTCGAAAATACGCCAAGTCGACAATAGGCACAGTGTGGATCACGGGAGCAAAGAGTCGCATATAATCTGTTTTACGTGTGACAACCCTGGTCACGTGAGTGCGAAATGTGCCATGGCAAATAATACAGAACAAGAATATTCAAATTTTTACCCGCAACGTAAACAAAATTGGCGAGAAACAAATACGAAGATGAGCCCCAAAACACGCAAAGAAAATTAGTTAATATGGGCATGTTAAATGGTAAAAAGGAAGAATCTTAGCTATTCGCGGAATAAAAACAAACGTAATAATTTATACAGGGAATGATATTTCAATCGCCACTTCAAGATATCATACTGCAATAAACGCGCCAAAACTAACCAGTGACATATCTATATCGGGCATAGGTGGAAAAGAAATTAAGCCAACGGGTTTTTTCTAGCATAAATTCTACGTGGATGATATAGAAATCCAGGATAAATTTTACGTGGTACAAGAGACGGACTGCGATTTAATAATAGGTAGAAAAGCAGTAGAAAGCATGACGTTAAAAGTAGCGGAAGATGGTGTTAGAATAATAAGCGACAACACAGTACGAGTAGGATACATTAAAATTAACGAAGTTTCGTCCAAAATTGATGAAGTAGCTACATCAAGTACAAACAACGATATTCGAGGATGGGAAGAAATGGTTAATATCGACTGCGTAAATGACGAGTTGGATTTGATTCATATTACAAATTTAGCAAACAGAGAAAAAATAAGAGAATTAATAAAATCATATAAGCCGAATAAAACAAAAGATACAGGATTGTCTGATGAATGGAATGTTGACTTATCCATCTCCAGAAGAAAGTGATGAAATTAGTACGCCTGCACATGGTAGAAAAGACTATGTAAAAGATCGCAGTAGGAATTTTGATCATAGGGTAAAGAACAGAAATTTGAATAGACCATTTGATAATAGAAGCAATAATAGGTAAGGCCAAAGATATTTTAAACAGTCATTTAACCATGGAAATTACAATAAATATAGATATGGGAAACAGAGTTCCAAGAATTCTTACCAAAATGAATCTGAGATTCCTGAAAACTTTGAGACTAAAGATTCTTTCATACCTCAAGACATAACAGAAAATGCTTCACCTAATTGAAAAGCAAGGTATAATCCAAATTCTTCTAAAGTTACAGAATTGCGCTAAAAACACTTAAAAAATAAAGTGACGACACCAAGAGGTCCATTCTCGACTGAAAACAACAATCATTTTCCCAATGGCTAAAAAGTTACACAAAGGATAATTTTTTCAAAACTAGATAAACTGATAATTCATCTGTTGTGAACTATGATGTGTAGAGTGTTTTTATACATAACAATATGGTGGCGTACAAGCAACAAAATTTGACTGATCCAGACTATTTTGGACAAAGACTTGGCGAGCCTGCCATCATCTCCAACGTAATGTTTGTTGATTTACTCGTCTAATGAACCTATTCAAGCAAGAATCCCTAATTTCCGAAATGTTGGTTGCCATTGTTTTAACACTAATTGCCTTCACAATTGTGATGTGCATGTCACCACTCTGGTATGTATAAAGGCATTCTATTTTTCTGAATTGCGTTTTCTTACGTTTGCTAAACCTTTAGTTTTAATGAGAGTTTATACCTGTGGTTTATTTAAAAACCATTGTTGTAGTAGACATAAAACCTTGGTGTAGTAGAATTGTAAATAAAAAAGTTTCATTCAATTTCGTTCAATGGTGTTTGAGAAAATGTCGGAGTATATACGTAGCACACACGCTTGTATAACTGTGAAAAACAAAAGGTTCTTTTTCTTCTTGAGGTTGCTGAAGAAAAAAAAAACATATGACATAACTCCAGCCCTAAAAATAGTAAACTAAAGCTGTACGCATCAAATCAATTTGTTTATGGAGAACTTTTTGTTTCTAGGACCCGTATAATATTTAATTTTGTTTGCACGTCAAAATTTTCAAAACAAACTTCATGATTTTATTGTATGTCAATAAAGGAATATAAAATCAATGATATCTTTATTCGATTTTTTTTATAGTTCTTTAACACTAAATATACATTTTCATTGCTGTATTTAAAAAAAAAACTATGGGCTCCGAAATATTTCCGGAAGTATCAATGTTGAGGAAAATATATTTTGAAAACTAAGTGAAAATGTTGTTATAACTACAAAAATCAGAACATAAAACTTCTATTGTATCGAGAATAAACTTGGTTACTTGTTACTTCCAATTTAAGCAAATAACTATAGTTTACCAGTAGTTAACAAATTGAAAATAACAGGAAATGGAATTTCAGTTCTATTCATACACTGTAAAAAATATTCGTGTTACTTTACACCAAAAATGGTGGCAACAAAGTTGCCACCAAAAGTGGTGTAAAGAAACACCACTTGTAAATTGGTGTAATAAAACACCAAAAATTAATTAGTGTAAAGAAACACCACTTTTGGTGGCAACAAAGTTGCCACCAACATTGGTGTAATAAAGCACCATCATTGATTTGGTGTACTTTAACTCCAAATTGGGTGTTCTACTAACTAATTTAGAATATGCCACTTAGATGCAGTATCACACCAAATTTGGTGTTCCAAATCTGCTCAATAAATTCACTGTCCCTGCTATCCTGATGGAAAAAAATGTTTGCACTGTTATACAGTTACATAAAACTTAGACATATTTTTCTCTTTGATTCAGAA
This sequence comes from Maratus michaelseni, assembly GCA_963931845.1. Classification (NCBI taxonomy): domain Eukaryota; kingdom Metazoa; phylum Arthropoda; class Arachnida; order Araneae; family Salticidae; genus Maratus; species Maratus michaelseni. The sequence goes on along the minus strand of OZ007588.1, from coordinate 342,624,732 downwards.
AAGGATAGTTAAAAGTCAGTTCGCAAATCTCTAATTGAAATCCTCACTATTTTTTTTTAATTTCAATTATAAAAGTTTACTTATGTTTCAAAAAATGCTATCTTTTAACCAAGAGGGGAAAAATACAGTAAAAATGCCTGTAGTTTTACATAAATATCCATTACCTTTCATTCACTTTTTCTGTTAGGATAATTTGGGACGACAAATTTCCGGTCAAAGACTTGATAGAGCTTTAAAAAATAATTTGGTGCTGTAAGATTTATCTGGTGTTTAATTACAACAATTATGATAGCAACTTTGTCGCCACCATTAATAAAGGCTTATTCAATAACAGTTATAATTAAAAAGAATTCCATAGAAATTTAACAATATAAATGTTATGATTATATAAATGTTAGTTAAAATGTAGTTAGTTAGTTAAAATGTAGTAGAAGTAAAATTGTAGACTTTGTATTTTTCATATCAAAATACTTACATATTTAACAATGGAGCCACACGGAACTATTTGCACTTATTTTTAGTAGTTAAAGGGTTTAAACAACATTAAATATAGCATTGTAGAAGTTTTTAGCCATCCCCCACTCTTATTAACACATCAGATTTTATTATCCCAATAATGAATGTTTTGTGTTTTGGCTTAATTTCTCAATTTTTTTCTCAAAAAATACCCCAAGGAAAATGTTACTCACTTTAAATAAAAGTCAATTTTCAAATATCACTCTTAAGAGGCTTAAATGCACTGAATTTAATTTCAGTATTACTTGTTAATGATATTTAACTATGGCACCCTAACACATCTTACATTTCCGGTTATAACTTACTTGGCCAATAGAATAATCAGGTAACCATGTATGGAGAATTTATTCGAAATTTTAATAGCAAGAGTTAAGAACAAAATAACTTTTATGATATTTATTTAACTAATACTGAATTGGAAAGTATAATACACATTTGTCAATACTAAGAGTAGTATATGTAAGTAATTATATAATAATCAGAGAATGTAATAACTAAGTAAGAAATAATGAAATACTGTGAAGAAAAAAAAGTTAAATTCAAAATATCTCAACGAAATTTGAATGCATTAATAAACAAAATAACATAACTTAATTTGGATAGGCCGGCAATGCTTATAATAATTCTTAACGGCTTTCAGACCAATGGGTAGATACATACTTTTCTCAGATAAAGTTAGCGTAAAAATTATAGAATTTTCTCTGAAGACACATACTCATATCTTAGGTAGGCGGTTTTGACAGTAAGGCTTTGGTTTAATCAATATATTTGCAAATTCACAATAAAAAAGTGATTTTAATAAGCACTTAAAAGAGCATAAGTAAAGGTTAAAAATAAAGAACTGTTTTAATTAATCGTAATTGTAAAAAAAAAAAAAAAAAAAAAAAAAAAAAAATGCATATTTTAGTGCACCAAATCAAACAGCATATAATTATTACATAACATTATCAAAACACATTTCATGGTTAAATACATTGTAATTAACCAAAATAGCCTATACCCAGTTAAACATAAAACAGGCTTACACAAGTTTTTCACTTTCTTCTAAAATTTTAATTTTGTACTTTTACTGTTAAAATTGCTCAGCTGATATTAGTTGACATTAAGTTAAGCTGATATTAGCTTAACAAAATTGCTCAGCTGATATTACACACAATATTACAGTTTTTATATGTAACAAAATTTCTTAAGTATTGCATTCCATGTATGAAACATCATTTAATGTTACCAAAATATGCTTTAAAACAGTGTACCAGTTTCCATTTGTGTAGTAGCTGAAAAATGGTATTTAAATTGCAAGAGACTTGCATCCACCAAAAAAAAAATCTTGAATAGTCCTTATTAGACAATTTTTTAATTTTCTACACACCAAAATGATCATTTAAAACACTCTCGCCCCCCCCCCCCCCATAATCTTCTAAGAAAAAAAAAAACTTTATCACTATCTGTTATAAAGAGTAAATTTTTTGAAAAAAATTGCTTCTTCAACTAATTTCCTAACAATAAATAATCACTCCTTTTTATTAGGTAGCTTTCAATACAAAAAAGTATAAAGCTACCTATTGCAGCCGTTCGGGGGAAAGCAGTTCCGGAAAATTTCGATATATTTTCACCGATCATGACCCACAGACCCCAAAACCACCCTCCGTCCAAATGTTGATTTATATATATAGATATATCCATATATATATATATATATATATATATATATATATATATATATATATATATATATATATATATATATATATATATATATATCTGACCTATGTCATACGATAACGGCCGTAATTATGAATCGATTTTGATGAAACTAATTGTGTGTTTATTAAGGTCACTAATGTCTCGACCGAGTTCGTTGGCCAGCTTGGTCCGCCATCTTGTTTCAAGATGGCGGCCATTTAAAGATGTAAAATAACTTAAAATCTAAAATAAATATACAAAAAATTTTAAAATTCAAATTTATTTTTTAATTACGTGTTAGGCCTTGATACAAGGATTCCAGAGCTTTTTTTGGTTTACCTCTATCTTAAAAAATGGCTGAGATAGAGCAGTTTGAAATTCTAGGGTGGCTGATATTTTGAAACAAAACAGCACATTAACGCGATTACTCGCAAATTATTTTCTTTCATTGTTGTAATAATTTTCCCAATCATACGCATAAAACTATATATTCATATCCGTTAACGCCAAAATTGGCGACATTGGCGACAAAATTGGCGACATTTGGCGAAATATCGCAAAATTTGGCGATCAAAATAAGTCTTCATAAATGAAGCCAATTTGGCTATTGCTCAATAATTTGGCGAATTTCTTATTCAAATTCAGTATTAACGAATCTTTTGTAAACGTTTCTTTGCATTTTAGCTTGCTGTTTTCGTGTAACATTAGCTAAAATTTTAAAACGAAGATATAGGAAAGCTACCTTTTCCTCCCGGTACAGGCCGGAAGGACTTTTTTTATTTACTTTTTTAAATAATTCACAAACCTTTGTTTAGAAAATCATAGTAAATGTTGATGACAAATGTTCTTTACTTTTTAAATTTTCTTTACACATGTTGCATTTTTATACAACTTTACATCTTGTGTGTGATAAAAACTAAAATTGCTGCTATAGGATACTGATCAAATAAGCTACCCACCCCCACTTCCCATCTGACGATGCCGTTATATTCGTTTCAGCTTGCTACCAAATTCATAAGAAATTTCGGCTTAGATGTGTTTGTGGTCTGCAAACAGAAAGGGGATCTAACATTTTTTTAATGTATGAAAATAGTAATTTTATTAAATTATACTTTCATGAGCTCTTACTTATAAAGAAAATAGTATTTATCACAATTATCATACAATGGATATGATTACAAAAAAAAAAATGCGTAAAAATCTGAACATCGAGAAAATAAATGCATTTATCTAAGTGCTTTATGGTTGTGAGTCAGAGCATTAATACAAGAGACCATTGATTTACACTCACAAGTAGAATATGCAGGAAAAATAATTTTAAATTAAACCCAAATATACGGCTGTTTAATTACTTATAGTCCCCCTGTCTGTCTTACTGTTTTTCCAACAAAACAATTTTGAGAACGTCAACAGAATGAAATTTCGTTTCAGAGGTAAATAAATAACAGAACAATGGAAATTGGGTAAGCTGGGATAGCAAATTTTTGGCTGGACTTGGGCTCCACCAGGCCATATAAGTTGGCACCACTGCTATTTAGTACTCTTAAATAAATAAGGAATAATCATTTCGCTTACCTTGTGTTTTCTACAACAAATCAAACGTTTTAAAATGAAAGCGAAATGGCGACTGTTCCGTTCTCGTTCTCTGTTGTCGTCTGCTGACGCAACACTCTGACGTCATCGTGTATTCGAACACCAAACGCTGCATAGCGAGATATAATTGTACACCTATTTTGGAGTTTTGTTTCCCAAATTAATTTGAAAGCGTCATTCTTGGTGTATGATATCACCGATTTTTATTGAAAGAGTAAAGATAAACTATTTTAAGTGTATTATAACACTTAATTCAGTGTTAACACCAAAATTAGTGCATATTTAAACCTTCTTTGGCATTTCATAAACCCAAATTAAGCGTAATAATACTCCCCCTTTTTTACAGTGTAGTTATACACTTTTAAAGTTGAAGGTTTCATATTTGCCTACAATGGCACACACAAAACATTTGTGGAGTTTTCCGACCATGATAATTTTAATGGTGAAAAAATATATACACAGGTTTATATTTATGAATTTTTAATAATAGCCTTATAAATTAATAATTATTATTTAAAAAAAAAATTAGTCAAAATATGTGTGTGCGTTATGTTTGAATTTTTAAATGTTTCATAAAAATTAATAGAAATACATCATTAATTCTATTGTTTTTGCCGAAGTGAGTGAGTTTAATCTTTAATTAGTTTAATTTACAATAACCTACACTTCTCAAACCAAACATTAAAACTGTCTTTCCAGCCTGTACCGGGAGGAAGTTGTAGCTTCTATATTCCTTGTTTTATAAATTGAGCTAACTTTACTCAAACAAACGAAGCTAAAATGCGTGGAACCCGATTTTAGAAGATTTCCAGTTTCTGTCAAAATTGAATGTGGGTGCAAACTTTATAAAAAAATGACAGTTATCTTCAAGTCGACTTCGTTAATGACAACCTATTTCGATAGTTCACCAAGTATAGACAAGTTTGGAAAGAACTTAACGCTGGCGGACACGTCTATGTAAGTTAAGGCGTATGAGATTTGGAACAATGGTTTCAGCAGTGACAGAAATTTGCGAGACATCACGATCAATAAAACTCATAAATAAATCCCGTTTATGGAGTAATCCCTTTTTTTAATCTGTTGTCTTGTTTTAAAATGTCAGCCATGCTTTCAAACGACTATATCGCAGATTTTTATTTAAGATAACAAAAAAAAAAAAATTCCCACGTAACAAAACGAAACAAAAAAAAAATGCAGCGGGATCCTTCACTGTTAAAAATTTGTAGCAAACTGTCCAGTCATTTGACCGTTTTTGTCGAAAACGTTTACATGACCGTAATTTAACTATATTATGACCGTATTATTGTTCATTTTATGGTAAGAATATAGTTAAATTACGGTTATGTAACCGTTTTCTACAAAAACGTTCAAATGACTGGACAGTTTGCTACAAAGTTTTAACAGTGTTGTATCAAGACCGAATACTTAACAGTCAAATACACGTAAAAATAAAAAACGGACGAACATTTTGGATATCTTATTTTTATACATCTTTTCGAATTTTAATTCCTTAACATTTTAAAACAAGATTGCGGATGTAGCTGGCGAATGAACTCAATCGATAAATTGGTAAGTCCTGTAAACATACTCAGTCACATCCAAATCGGTATATATATATATATATATATATATATATATATATATATATACAGGGTCATTCATAATTCCCTCCGGGGTTTCGAAACGTTATAGTAAAAAAACGAAGACAAATATGAAAACAAGAACGAAAAATCATGCTTCAAGCATAGATTATGTAACACTTTCCAACGCTTCTAAAATAATTTTACAAATCATACCGTTTAATAAGCTAAAAGATAACATCTAAGTAATCCGAATACTTTTATTCAGCCCTGTATAGGATCTATAGATTTGTATATATACTACATAGGATAATAAATTTTAGTTCAGTTAGGAAATGCGTAGCACAGTTTAAAATTCTCTGTCTGGAGTTAAATAATACGGAAATGTGTTCGCGAACTTTTGTGCTTCCCTGTATAGGATCTACAGAATTTTTACACACCACTTAATAGACAAAAAGCGAGTTAAAATTAAAATCGCTTTCAGTAACTTAAAACGCACTTCGAGGAATTATTGTTAACAGACAGTAGAGAATTCTTTTGTGTGTCCCTGTAAATGAACGATAACTGCTATACACACGATATTCTGTAGTAAGCCTCTTGTAATGCACCTCATATAAATTTCAATGCGTTTTAAATAGGGAAACATTATTTAAATAAACTGCAGACGATTTTTCTCCATAGACGTAATGTAACGGAATTCTTTTGACTGTCCCTGTACAGTAAGTATAAGTGCTATGCACACCCTATTCCATGTTAAGCTTCTTCTAATGCACCTTAGTGATATATATAAATTTCAATGCGTTCAAAATAGTGAAACATTATTTAAATAATCCGCAAATGATTTTCCCCCATAGACCGCAATGTAATGGAATTCTTTTGAGTGCCCCTGTAAAAAAACTATAAGTGCTACACACTTCCGTTGAAATAGGGAACATGCTATAGATAACGACTATAACATATAAAAATTGCAGAGCAATCCGAGCATATTTACGGGAGTTAGAGCACGGACAGACGGCAGACGGCAGACGGCAGACGGCCAGACGGCAGACGGCCAGACGGCCAGACGGCCAGACAAACCGAAGTCATAAACACTTTTCAACTAGGTTGGAAAGTGTTAAAAAGAAACATATGAAATTATTCCGAAACTATTCAAGTTTTACTTACATACATTACAGGTGTTCTATGTGTGAACCCTTGGTCACACGGCATACATCCATGCGATAGTCCAGTTCCTGCCATACTCCGTTTCTTTAAATTTCCGGTACCACACATGAATTGTTTTGTCAGTTGGTCCCTGTTTTCGATATTTATTACGAAAGGCCCGTTGAACTGACACCACTGATTCAGATTAAAGAAACGGAGTATGGCAGGAACTGGACTATCGCATGGATGTATGCCGTGTGACCAAGGGTTCACACATAGAACACATGTAATGTATGTAAGTAAAACTTGAATAGTTTCGGAATAATTTCATATGTTTCTTTTTTTCATATTCGTCTTCGTTTTTTTACTATAACGTTTCGAAGCCCCGGAGGGAATTATGAATGACCATGTATATATATATATATATATATATATATATATATATATAAATCAACATTTGAACGATGAGTAGTTTTTGGAATATGGGGTCAATTTGGGGGAAAATATACCGAAATGTTCCAGAATTGCTATCCTCCAGACGGATGCAATAGATTCTTACTTTTTCTAATGGAAGCTTCCTAAAATTGTGAAAATTAAAATCCAAGTACTTTTTCACACGCTGAATTTAAGTATGTAATAACATTATGATATTGGTATTGAAATTTTAAAAATTCGAAACAATTTTAGTTTATAAGGTGATTCCTTGTGGTAAAATAAATAATATTTCTTTATAAAGTAACTTTTAAGAACAAATATGATACTTATATTTTTATTTGTACAAATTAGAAATGAAGTTATAGTCATGTGCGAATTTTTTTTTAATTACAGAATTTATAAAATAAAAACAGAACTTAGATTTTTAATATTACACATATTGTAATAATTATAATTATTAACATATTTAACAAATATTATACTATATTTTATTAAATTTTACTCGAATAAGAAAAAATTCTACAGAAAGTGCAATTATAATAGATTCAGATTCTTCCGGCTAATTATAATGCAAGTATGTAACTGATTCTAATATAAAAAAATGCTATGATTCATATAAGAGAGATTCTCTTTATTTGCCTTTATAATCAATCTTAAGGTTAATTTACATTTTACTGACATTTTACTTTTTAAGTATCAGTTAAAATAATATTATAAATTCGACTTGTTAATTTCAATACCGCTAGCAGAAAACAGATAAAAATAGGGTTTAAATTAGGCGGTAAATTCGCTCTCTAAATTCAGTAATAACAGTGAAAAATTCGCATTAAATCCAAAACCAAATTTTTTCTTGAATTTTTTTTTTTAGTTTATGCAATGTTTGTGATATACATTTTGTCTTGCAATATTTCTCTGTTTTGAAGTTAATGTTTTAGAAAACAGCGTAAGAAAAATATTGTACTTAGCTATAAAACATCTGGCACGTCTTAAATAAAAGAAAACAAAACTCATGCGGGTACTTACATTGATTTTTAAGTGCAGTTTTTTTTAAGAGTTATGATATAATCAATATCAGTATTCTTTTACAGTACGGATTATTTGTTATAGAACGTGTTAAAAATAGAAATGATCAAAATAACGATGCCACATTTGTAGAACTATACATTATTATTAGAATATCTTATTTTCAAGAAGTGAATGCCAATAATGTTTAAATAATGATAATATTTCTTTTTAAATATTAAGACAATCTAGGGAACTCTTTCTGAAGGATAAATGTTTCCTTTAATTTAAACTACACATTACACTAAATTCGGTCTGTATTAATATGACAGATTTCTGAACATATATAAGTATTTAACGGTTATTTCGGAATGCAAAACATCTGAGGTATATAAATATTTTTCTACATATTTAACGATAACTATTTTAACTAATGATAGAAGCACAAACAATATCTTTGTGTTCATTTATTTACTTATCTTTTTAAAGAATCAATTCGCAAAACAGCTTTTTTGTAACAATAACTTTGATATATTTAACCACAAATTTATCGAAGTAAAATAAATTTAAAAGACAACCTTCGTAATAAAAAGTATGCGTAAACTAAAGGTTTCTGTTGTACTTAGTTCTCTAATGTTAAAGTTCAGGTAGAATTATTTAAAAAATATACAGGGTACCCTGACAAGGCAGTTAGATACATCAAAGCCAAAATCTTGCCAATAGCTTGCTCAAGAGCTAAACATTTACATTTTACAACGTCCATATTAAAAGAGAAAATTTTGAAAGACCAAATATATATTCACTACCAGTACATGGAAAAACATTTTAATTGGAAACAAGAAAAATTCTTCATCGATTATTTTTTATATCTACAAGTCTCTGTGCAGGGAACATTTAAAGGGGGGAAATGTGAAAGAAAAATAAAATATTTAGTTTTTAATTTAATATCACTAATAATAGTTCAAAATGTTTTGAAGACTTTTTTTAAAATAAAAGTATTGCAACAAATAAATATTGATGTTGCCTGATATAACAGTTTTGTCCATATTAAAAATTTTCAAAACTCAGCATAGAATTATATTAATGAATTGTTTCATGATGTACAGGGTGTTGGAAAGGGTAAGATCGAGTTTATAAAATGGTAGGGAACACCACAGCAAACAATTTTTTCTGTGAAAAACGACGTGCGCAATCTCTTTATTCAGTCAAAAATACAGGGTGTAACACTTCAATTCGAATCCGGAATGTTGCTCTAACAATAATGAAGATCATAATGAATAGAGGAAAGTATTTTCAACTAGGTAAACTACAACTTGGAAAAATTTACCTAGTTGAAAATACTTTCCTCTGTTCATTATGACTTAATTACACGGTATACAGGAATTTCCGTATTATTTCAGATTCATCATGTAAAATGCCATAGTTATAGCTCGAATGGATGAAATTAGCGCTGCAGTTCGCAGCATTGTTCAACAAATAAGAGTGAAATATGCCAGCCAGGCTTTCATTGGGATAGTTCAGTAGGAAGAGCGTTGCACGGCACGCCAAAGTATCCAAGTTCGAGTCCTGGTCTCGGCATTTTTCGCTCCATTGGAAAAAATCTCAACTATGATACTCCAACCATTGGCTATAAATAATGAAGACAGTTTTGCAACATATTCAAAAAAAAAAAAAAACCTTGTTTGTGTGAAATGTCGTGACACCACGAAAAATTCATGTTTTCGTTAATTTTCACGCAAAGCGAAATAAATCTGTTGAAAACTTAATTACAGATGGGCGGCTTTGTGGACCGAATATCTCTGGTGATATGTGTCATAAAAATGACCCTCATAAATATCGTCATATTTGATTAGATTAGATGTAAGTGACACAATTGTTTAAGACTACTCAACTCACCCTGACAGAACCACGTTCCTTATTTCTTTATGTCTAAATTTCTTTTGTACAAATCGCGATAGACATTTTTTATTTGTATTTTAATCAGCACAGAAGGATAAAATGTTTGGGGGATAATATTAACTAATATTAACTTTTGAAATTAACTAATTTTCATTTTTCCATCAAAAAGTATACTCGTCAAATACGCTTGGTATTAAGAATCATAAAAATGACTGGGGTCTTGCCGAACATTTCTATAAATGTTAAAAGCTCTAAAGTATAAAAGCAAAGGCGTGCCAATCGAACCCATTAGAACTTTTCAGTTAAAATTTGCAACTTTAGAAATAGGAACTTTAAACAATGACAGATCATACACAGAAACGTTTTAAAATATTTTTGTGTAATTTGTGTTTATCGCATATGTTAATAAATCTTAACTACAAATATTATAGAGATATTTTCAGTAAGAGGCAAATTTTTGGCTAAACCATTTAGATATTTCCATTTCATTATTATCTGTGCAATGTAAGGAAGTTGGAACTTGAATTAAACAGTTAGAGAAGTAAGCAGGCTAACAAACAAAAAAAAAAAAAAAAAAAAAGTCATAAACATTTCTCAAATAAAAATATGTAAGCAACAAAAATAATTAAATTTCCCAAGTTGTAAATTATTCTAATTATATCTTGCATTGTAACAATATCCAGGAGCATTCATTGAAAAGAATGAGCAGCTGATTGCTCCCAAAACAACTTAAATTTCTGATTTCTTTCTGAAACATGCCTAATCAAGGTTGAAATCACGACAGTATGTGAACAGGTATGTATTAGGGGATATACGGTGTCATACACCGTATACCTTCTGGATTTTTTAAGAGACTGTATAACATCCGGTTTTGTTCATCTGACGAAACCCTACTTAACTGACTCATCTGTCTTCTCTGTATGTCTGTTCGCCACAGAGTTCGTATTCAGAAACTGTATAAGTTAGAGAATTGATAGTTTGCGTATTTCTGCTTTTGTCACATGAAAAAATCATAAATTTTGAAAAAGTCTTATATTATTTAAATTAAATGAATTAATTTAATGACCTACAACCATTTCTGCGATTTTCTTATATTATAAAACAGTACCTTAATTTCACTCTTTTTATCATAGGCTAGATAGTACAGTGGTATCGCGTTTTCTTCCTAATCCAATTGTTGTTCGATTTTTGGTGACGGAAGTTGAAAGTTTTGATTTTTACAGTTCATTGTCTGATGGACTTAACTAAAAAAACTTTCGTTTTTTTTTTCCATTTTAAGGGTTTATTTAACAAAATTTAAATCATATAATGAAATATGCTTTTCAGATAGACAATATATTCTGTTACAATTGTCTGAAAAGCTGTTCTTGACTATTTTTAATTTGATCTTAAAAAAAGCTTCCTCTTGTTATGATTTTATAATTAAATTTAATGGGGCTGCCATTTATGTTCTTATTGATAAATTGTATTGATAAATATTAAGGATAATTATAAATTAATGATTTGAAATTTGGATTTATTAATTAAAGGATAAATTCGTTTAAAAAGAATAGTAAACGAAACTGTTTGTGCGATATTCGATTACAATTACCCACTTGTTTACGACTGCTCCACTGTATGTCAATCGAACTTTCTGCTGTTTTCAAGAAACGGTCCTTGAAATAAGTTTTGAGCAACTATCTGCCTTCTAATTCCCAAGAACGCTTCTGGATTTTTATTTTTCAGTGTGTCTAAGTTTAAGAATTAGCGTTCGAAGAATAATATTGTAACACAGAAACACCAACTTAAAGTAAAAGAATGAATTTAATCGTTACTAACATGCCGCTAAAACTAAAATATTTAAAGAACAGCAACAAAAAACTGCTTTATTCGTAGATTTTATGTTCATTCCAGACTGGACTGAGACAGATGGATATTTTTTTCTAAAATAACTTTTACTCTTAATATATTATTTTTCTTCATACTGAATTAGTCACGCCAGATCTGACAGATACACGATCATTTTATCTCACAGCTATAACGTGAATAATTAGATCAAACATACTAAATTTACTTTTCTGATGCATAAATGTTCCAAAATTGTTAAAGTGTTCTAAAAAGTTTTAAAAAGTTCTAAAATTAGCTTTATTAATTGCTCTAACATTTGAGTTAATTGCTGATAATTGTGAAAATGTGATTCTGTATCGCACAGATATGTGACGAGCAAACATGTAAGTTCAAAAGATGCGACTAATATATTGTTAATGCATTATCTTCTTAAATACATACAATCTTACATACAGACATACATGCATTCATCTTACGCTGTTAAAATACCTGTTGTTTTAAAAGATATTCTACTGTATTTTACACAAAATATCTCCATTCCATATAAAGTACAAAATTACTATGTTATCCAGCAAATATATTCTTTTAGTCCTCCAGCGAAACGTTTTAAAGATATAAGTTTCTTCACTTTTGATTAACAGACAATTCAAATTTACCAGAGATACTGTAAAGGAAAATGGAAGCGATCTCGTACAAAGAACTTTTTGTATTAATTATTCAATTCCAACCATAAATTCTATAAACGAAAAGAAAGCGATCTCGTACAAAAATACTCGTTTACAACTAAGCAATAGTCTTGTGATGTAGCACAGGAAAGTTCTGTTCAAACACTTCCATTTCGCATATAGTACCTTTATACGAGCGCCCGGCGCATGTAATACCAGTACTTTTCCAGGTTTTTTCCCTTCTCGCCGCTTTTACTCGGCTCCCCCACTACGTGACATACTAACACAAGTACCTTGGATTCAGTACCGAACAAGCTTTCAAATGTAATTTTGCACCAACCGCTACTTATTTTAGTTCCTTTTAAATTAAAGTTGATTTGATTTGATTTGATTTTTTTTTCTTTTCTTTTTTTTTTTCGCTATGAAACTGTTAATTCAAAGGAACTCTGTTCCTGTTGAACTGTCTTGCATTTTCTATAAGATTTAGAAATTTTGTTTCATACAAAGGAACTCTGTTCCTGTTGATCTGTATTGCTTTTTCCGAAAGATTCAAAAATTTTGTTTCATACAAAAGAACTCTGTGTTAGTAATAGGATTACCTTATCTGTAAAAAAAAAGAAAGAAATTCTGCTTCATACAGAGAAAACCTGTACCATTTTAACAGAATTTCTCTGTACAAATTACAGGAGAAAACTGATACCATTGCTGCAGGCTTTTTCCATAAAATCTACAGGATTATTTTTTAGAGTGTAGATATTAAACCGTACATACATATTTACATTCAACAACTTACAATATATACAAAACATGCTTTTCTTCTACTAACTAACACTTTTTTCGCTAATGGTAAATCTTCGGAGTGCCTTGTGTTTTTTAATAACAATACCTTTTAACAAAAGAAAGTAATAGCTATTTTTTTTGCTATATATTAAATTCGATTTTTTTTACTTAATATATTATTTTTTAATGTATCTTAGTAAACAATTCCTTTTCATAGCTATAGGAAATTACTTCAATAGATTAAATCTGAAATTCTATAATAAATGTATTTAAAAGAATACATTTTTCTAAGAAAGAAGCAAGCGTGATTTTAGTTTAATAAAAAGTTAATATTTCACGAAAATGTGTTACTATCTTATTGCCTTTAAACGCCAAAATAACTAAATCTTATGTGAAAGTTTAGAGAAAATTAATTTTGCTATATTGATTAAATCATATTTTTACACATATTTTTACTTATTTATTTAAAATCTCCAAATATTTTTCTTCAAACACAATTTCTAAAGCCTTTGCCACGACATGAAAGAGAATTTTATGCTCATAAAACTCTAGAAGAGTATTATACTAAATATTTCGACAGTTTTCATGTCCTGTTATTATTAAATGAAATTTTTATGTTTAAAGTAATTGAATTTGAAAATTTGTTTCGAATTTATTTGAAGTTGAAGTAATTAAATATTCGACTGATATTTTTTGAGTGTAAAAGATTTATTACACAACTATTTTTTCAGAATAAACGTTTTTAAAGAAATCTGTCGATATATGCTTGTATTTGCATTCAGTTAAAAATGCACGTATGCTTCGATATTCAAGAGATTATTAAGACAAACTCTAGTGTGTCTATATGCTTGAATAAACACGTTAAATGAAAAAAGATTTCATTTAAAATGTTTTATTGAAAACATTTCAACTATAGGGAGTTTAATAAATTGCTTATAAATATTTTAATATCATAAATCAAAATCTTGAAATACAAAAAATGTATACAGAACAAAGAAAATTTAGACCTCTTTAATTAATTTCTTCAGAAATTTCATACATAACAAAAGAAAGCTTTCGAATTCTTCAATTAAAATTTGACTACATTTTTCAACAGTATTTCATTTTATCTCACTTCCAATCGAATCCAGATTTCCGTTCACAACTTTAACAGTAATGAAGTTGATTTATCGATATTTTCTAAAGACTTATTTTACTATGCATGAAATTAGATGATATCACGGGCAGTGCACTGTAATTAATTCAATGACCTATATGTACTGTGCGCTACATCCCAAATTACGTAGCGTCTAGATCAGTGTTGTTTGATGAAGATCGTGGCCATTTTCGAGCAGTTCTAGGGAAGTTATCACGTTTCATAAAAAGCATAGTCAGTCTGTTGAAAATATCAGTAAAATTATTTCTTTATTGTTAAAGTTATAAAAAAAACCGTTTCGGCTTACAACACTGATCTAGACGCTACGTAATTTGGGATGTAGCTCACAGTATGATTGAATAAGTGGATTTAGACACAGCTTTCCTATACAAAAAATGTTTGTTTCAGTGATGTGTATCACCAGTTAAATTTGTATAACTGAAAATATATACAAACATGTAAATATCAATTTAGTTTATTAATTTTAATAAACGAAATATTTCAAAAATTTTAATGGTTACATAAATCTTCTAACATATTTTCGTAAATTCGGTGAAAATGCTTGGGAAGATAGAATTTGGGAATATCATGGCTTGCAAAACGTTATGTAATTTGCTGATTTTAGAGTTACATATAAAATACGAAAAAGTATATGAACATGATGCGTAATTCATGAAACGTAAACACTGAAGAATTTTGCTATAGAATATTTTAAGTTTTATAATAGAAAAAATCTGTTTGTTGAAATTTCACGTTAAGTATTTACTCTTTAATTAAAAGGCATTTAGTAAGTTTTTATAGATATTTGCTATTAAGCATTTCGCTTTTTAAAAGAAATCAAAATCTTTAAGTAACATATTTTGGAGTAGTATAAAAAAAGTTAAAATCTGTTTAATTTTTAACTAATAATAGATTTTAAATAGTTCTATATCTGTATAATAAAAGAATAAATATAGTACAAGAATTGAAGATAATTTTTAAAAATCGTACTTTGTTTTGTGATACTAAACAAATAAATTGCAATTTTAAGAAATTTCATTTTAATAATTTGTGATCACTTAGAAAACTATTCAAAATCCTTAAATGTAAATTATTTCTTTTTATTTCTTCATCTAAGAAAAGAGTAAATTAGAAAATCCCATGAGTCAAAATAAAAATTTATATTAAAATATGTAAAATTCACAATGATTCAAATTATATGGTAAATACTGTTCGCAGTTTTAACACTATTTCTATTTACACTTGTTAAAGTTTTAATTATGTTTATTTTACCTGTAATTTTTAAAACTATTAAATATACAATTAAGTCTTCAATGTATCCAAATCAATTGTTATTGTTTTAATCAAAAAATTACAATTAAAATAACGCGTATCACGTATATAGAATAATATTTAGAAATCTCTTAAATAGTAATTGACAGTATGATTAAATATCGTAAGCCAAACGACATTTTTAATTAACTCTTTTGAGGTATATTTAGAAGTTGCCTTTTGCAAAAAGTTATTCGAGGAAACATATAACTTACGCGTTGCAATTTTTTTAATCCATTAAATGAACAAAATTTATTTGAATTTTATCTCCATAAGCAAAAATAAATAAATACAAATTAAATAGTATATTATTGATATATTGACTATTTACATTAAGCTACATTGATTCAAACTACAATTTTTGTTTTTAGTATATATCAGGTTATAATTTAAATATATCATTCGTAAATTATGCCATAAAAACTAATAGAGATGACAAAAAAAACTGAATTTCCGGCTATTATTCTATTTTATTAAATAAAATTTTTTACTGTATTAAAACATTTTTGATTATTTTCACCAAAAATCTAAAGCACTGATTTTCACATAAAAATATACTCTCTTAAATATTAAATAATATTTTTAAAAAATGAATAAAAATTGTTATCACTATTTTGAAAAAAATAATTTTTAGAGGAAAAGACGTATATATAAAGTTTTAGCAAACGTAACTGATACACAAATCACTTATTTTCTCATAAGGTATAAAAGCTAACTCTTATGATAGAAGATCATCATTCAGTTTATTTTTAAATGTATGCATGAGTTACGTTTAAATGTCACGAAAACTCCTATTGCTATATGAATAATGACGTTGTTGATTTATAACATATTTTTAATTAACAAAATAATTCTGTTTTACTTTTCTTTAAATAATCATCTGTTTTCATAATGTAACGTTTCTTAAACACAATTTTCAAAATGTTCTTAAATTTATCTGTATGCATGAAATGAGGAAAAACAAATCATATAAAATAAATATTAGCTATTTATTCTTTGTTCTTAAATAAAAGTGCAGTGGTTTTGAGCTTCTGTTTACATCAAATGAGAAAAATAAATACATGACTGGAGTAAAGACGAAAGTTGAAAATGCTAGTGACTTAGAAAATAAAGTTACTTATCTGAGATCTGCTTACAAAAAGCGCAAAGACAATCTCCTTCTAGATTTCATTACACAAGAAGAAATGAATAGACAAATGAATTAGTAAGTAAACTCTTTAACAGAGTTTCAGTATTTGGTGATCAGCTCATTAGCTTTCTTAACGTATGCATCCTTTGCAGCATCTTGGTTTAATCCTTTCTTTCCATTCCAGGCATTAAACTTGGCTTTGGCTTTAACATCAGCAGCACTAGGTTCTGCCCCACAATCACCAACTGTGGCTTGTTTGTAGAAGGCATACAACTCCAACAACTCAGCGTCTGTTGGGCGATTTTTCATATTCCTGACAGAGTTGGCAGCAGCATTGAACTTCTCATCAAGAGACATTGTGAGGATAATTCTTTTAAAATCCAAGGAAATACTGGAGTAAGTGATTTTGTCAGGTTTTGATCAACTGACAACTGCGAACTTGACATAAGGGGAGGCGACTTTTGTAGTTGGTCTCGGAGGAAGTTCTGTTCAACTGACCTCGCTCTAATTACCCCATAATTACTTAAAGAGCACCGCAGTTCAAGTTTATGACTCCGCTTCAACCTCTTCCTTCTTCCTCTAACACAGATGTTTTCCCAGTGAACCAGTGAAAGTGACAGTTTCCTGAGGGATTATAACGTCACGCACGACAGTGTTTTGGAGACAGTGGATCTGTATTATGTTTCCGCTACTGGTCACAGGAAGAAGTAATGTTTGTAATAATATTCGGATTAATGTTTTCACTTTCGTGTTAATTTTGAAATTAATTATTTATCTTTAACACCTTAGACAAGTTTCTGTTTAAATGAGAAATGCTTGCTGTTTTTCAATTTTAATGTGCTGTATATGTTTAGTAAATATTTAATTTTTAAATATACAAGGTGTCCCAAAAATATTGAAACGTGGTTTCATTTTTTATCTCTTGGAGGTATGTATGGAATGTCAATGACAAAAGTGTTCAAAATAAGGTAGGAATTAACGTTATGTTGACGAAATAGCCTTCCTATTAATTTTTAAAAAGTTACGCTTTTACAATGTTATTCGGTCACGTGGTTCTATAAGTTATGTTTTGAAAAAAAAATTGTCCAGGATCTGACATGTACAACAGAAAAATTCATTCCATTCTTCTACGACTAAACATCACCGAGTTATGATACTTTGAATTTAATGAAATTTTGGAGCTTTCTGGGACTAAAAACAAACAAGCTAATTTTTATTGTCGGAAAGCTTAAAAATTTCCAAAACTTTAAAGCATCAAAACTCAGTGAGTCTTGGGAATAGAAGAATGGAATATTTTTTAGCCTTCCTAATTATTTTTAAAAAGTTACGCTTTTAAAATGTTATTCGATCACGTGGTTTTATAAGTTATGTTTAGAAAACAACCTGTCCAGGTTATGACAAGTACAACAGAAAAATTCCATTCTTCCACGACTAAACATTACCGAGTTATGATACTTTGAATTTAATGAAATTATGGAGCTTTCTCGCACTAAAACAAACAAGCGATTTTTTAGTGCCGGAAAGCTTCGAAATTTCACAAACTTTAAAGCATCAAAACTCAGTCAGTTTTCGTCTTAGAAGAATGGAATATCTTTACAGTTGTCAGAGTATAGAGAAAGATTTTCTAAACATAACTTACAGGACCCAGGGATTGTATATATATATATTTTAATTCAACATTTGAAAATTAATTGCCGGACCATTTCATCAACATAATATTAATTCCTATCTTATTTTGGAACCCCACCAGTGGCTGAGAAGTTCTACTCTCAAAGCTGGTAGACGCGAGGTGCTGAGTTCAAACCCCTGTTTCGCTCGTCGACCTAACTGTTTTGATTTGTCCGTGGTTTTCTTCCAACCTTGCCGTAAATACGGATCCCTTGGAAAGACCCCCATATAGGGCACTCCCCCCTTGAACCTATATCCCTCGAGTAGATAATCGGCCGTCATAAATCAACCAACCAACCTATCTTAATTTGAACACTTCTTCATTTTACATTACCTACGTATCTCCAACAAGTAAAGATCGTTTCGAAGATAAAAAAAGAACGTTTCAATCTTTTTGGGACACCCTGTGTAAACAATTTGAAAACTACTACTTTTATTTTTTTTATTTTTTCATTAATATTTTTGTAATTATTTTTTCTCATTGCAGTGTTTATAGTTATGATTTTATGATATGAAAAATAGGATAAAAAAGTATGTTGCAGTGTAAAAGTACTAGAATTTAAAGCCTATTTTCGTTATTCTGATATTTATACTACATTTATATTATGTTTGTATTAAAAATAAGAGTTTTTATTGATTTTTTTGTATTTTAAAAAATTAAATTTATTCATATATTGACATTATAATACATTTTTTGTTTTAATTAATTTTGTGATAAAATTTTTGTTTTAAAAAAAACAAACTTTTTTTTTTTTAAATCCAAATATATAAAGAAAATATTTAATGTTTGTAATTACAAAATTCCATCACAAATTTAATTAAAACATACATATTGCAATATATTGCAATTCGCAATTCAAAATTGGTACTGCAAAATGGGAAAATATATTGCCATATTTTAGTTCCTGCTTAACAATTGATAAAGTAACAGGGAAAATTATACGTAGGGAAATTCACATTTCAATGGTTTACATATTTAACTATTTCTATTATGCATTAGAAAAAAAAACATAAATTTCTAAATTTCATTACGCCAACTTTTGAAATCAGTAATTACACGAACGAAAAAAACAGTTAAAACGCTGTAAAAACATATGTATTTTATGAAATACATAAAATATTTAAATCCATTAACGTAATCGTTTTATCAAGTTAGCATATTGAAAAAAGTATATAAATTTTAATGTTACTCTGTTTATTTTTTTATAAGTTATCCATCATTTTTCTTTTTGTAAGTCCACTATGCCACATCCCTGTTTTTTTTCTTATTTCATAATAATACAATTATTTTACTGTGTATGCATTTTCAATACGAATTAATTATTTCAAGTTTAATTTTTTACATAGAAATGATGACGTCATTTATGCATATCCAAATATAATTATTATACATTTCGGGCTTAAAAGAAGATATTATACCTTGTTTGCGTTTTATAAATATACGTTGTATTTACGAATATTTAAAAATGCCCATTAAATTCTAAAATGCGTATGCAAGCAAAGAAGACAATGATAATGATAATTACTGTTTCTGTAAACATTAAAATTTCGAAAATTTTACTTATATAATAGAAGAAAAGAAATGGAATCATACATGAAATTTCTGAAAATTAACACTTTGTTGTTTTCGATTATTGTTTAACTGGGTGTCTTTTTAGAAAATCGTTATAAATTAAATATAAAAAAAGAATTTATTTATTTGAATATTCAGTTAATTCAGTGGAAAAATTTAATTTTTTCAGCTTGAGCTATATAAAACAAATTTAATATTAAACTCAAGTTGCGTTAAATAAAAACATTCATATTAACTGTTTATTTTCTAACTTGATTACTGATCAAATGTAAGAGAAACATATAATTATGATAAAACATAGATTATGAAATAGCATTTATAACTTATTTTTTCTATAGTCCAACTTACACTGTAAAAAAGACAAATGCTTCTGAATCTAGGAAAATATAATATAACCACGATACAAATTATACAATAAATTCTTCCGAGTTATCCACGATTCCGAAAAACGGTCTTTGTCACTAGAAAGCTGGGAAACCAATATGTTTTCAAGATTTAAAGAATTATTTATAAAAACTAAGTTTATTTTGCTGCCAACGATTTTCGGAAACGTTTTCTGAGTAGTTTCTATAGTTTATTAATTATTTTCCGCGACTTGGAATATAGATTTTTCAGATGGTACGAATTCTGAAGCAAGAAATGTTTTTGTCCAACAAATGTTTGTTACAGACAAACATGATAAATTAACAGCATTAACATTAACATTAAAAATAATATAATTTTTATTACAGCTGAAAAAATTCAGTTAAACAGCTGGAAGTGTTTCATTGAGAATTAATACCATCCTAAAATCCGCTATTCATGTAAATATAAAACAATATTTATCCATTACAGACTGTCAAGTAATTATCAAGTAATCTCAAGCTATCTATTTTCAAGTGAGCATTTTCCTGCTCAACAACTATGTTTTCCAGACAAAAATGATAACTTAACAGTATTAACATTGACATTAAAATTAAAATTATTTTGTTACTCTTGCAAGTATAAATTCATTACACAGCTGAAAATGTTTACTTGAGAATTGATAACATCCTAAATACCGATATCCCGCTTTGAGAAAACTGATTAATACATAATAAAAAAATTCTAAAAATCAGTGACAACAAATTAAACTGTTTATATAAATGTTATTTTTTAAATCTTGAAAGCATATCCTTTTCTGTTTTGTCTAAAGATAAAGAATGTTTTTCTGAGTAACGTGGGTAATGCGGAAGTAGTTACTGTAGATTTTCGAAAATGGTTGTATTACAATTTCGTAGATTAAGAAACATTTGTCTTTTTTACAGTGCGACAACTCTTGCGTAATCTTAAATAAAACAGCTGATATTAAAGTGCGTTTTTCACCACGTGAACTACTGAATCGATTTAAATGATTTTTTAATAGCTTTCTCTGTAGCTAATGTATAATAAATTAGTCGTTCGGCAAGAAATAAAAATTTTAAATTTTATAGTTCTACATACACATACTTCTAGACATTTAGTTTAATTTCTTTAGAATTTGACCTAATGGAATTATTTCGTTTACATACCTACCTATATATAATTAAAAACTTGTCATTTCTGTAAACAAAAAACCACAAACACAAAATATTTATATTTTCCAAAATTTCATTTATCCAAAATTCAAAAGTGTTTGCAAGTAGAACCTTAATTAAAATATATGTAAAATAAAACGTATTAGAAGTCTATTTGTAAATTTATAAATGTCATCGGAATAAGGTAAAGCCAGGAGAGATGACGCGGTCGGAGAGATTGCGCACATAGAGGGTCGGGCGGAAGGAGTAGCGTAGCGACTCCAGGTAGTTGTACAACAGCAGTAGTGAAGTGTCTACTTGAATGTGTACGTTGATTGTTTTGAGCGTCTAGGATAAAGCATTGCTATTTTGTTTTGTTTTCCCCAAGTATCCGTCAGAATTTCTATAGAATGTCAGTTGTACAAAATATTTTAAACTTAGACGATTTCTCATAAGCTACTAACATAGGCTAACAGTGTGAACACCAACGGTTCGTTTTAGAAGCGGCCATGTTTAAATAAAAGACCGCGCAATCTCTCCTACCGAAATTGGAGAGTTTGCGTATATGCTAGTGAAGAGAGATGAAGCATTGTTCTCATTAGTTTGCATGCTAGGAGAGATTACGAAGTTTATTGATAAATCTGCATAAATTGCAAATTGAATGTAAAACATGTGAATGAATCAATTTTGAAATATGTTTTTAAAACACATAATTATCGAAACTTGAAATTTACCTTTTGAATATTGAAATGATTCCAGAACACGCATATTTCCTAAGCTGTGATCAAGGCATGAATCAAACTGTTCCTGAAACCCTTGAGTTACCATCAGAATCCACAGATAACCAATCCGTTTCAACAACAGTGCTCGTTACAACCAATGAATGAAACCCAAAAGAAAATACATTTATTATTCAGATACTTTACTGATTCAAATGAAGAGAAAAAGTCAAAAAAATACCACTTTTATACATGAAATAACTTTATATCAAACTAGCAAGCTACGCCCGCTACGCTGGTCAATTTCTTATAACGAACTTTTAATCCAACAAAATATTGACATTTCATAATTCACTTTTATATTTTAACAGAATAATAAGGCTACTATAATTTCTGACTCGTGCTATAGCCAATATACACGCCAGGACACGTCGCCCTTATCATTATCCTTTTACGCATGAAGGTTTCGCTATGGTACTCCATTGTGAAATTTGGTAATTTTTCAAATTCAATATTTGAAAAATGGCATAATCATTAGATTTGAAATTTATATCAAGAAAAATACAATTTTGTACCTTTCAAACGCAGTTTGCCTAACATTTTTCTGACAAATACTTTTCGAGCTACTATTTTTTTTCAGTAACTTCAAATGTTTCATTTTCCGAGATTAATCTGTGGCAACAGTTAGCAAAAAACCCAGTCGTTAGAAACGCGTAGTTTTTTATTAAAGAGGCTGTTGCAGCAGGGACTGTCACCAAGAATTTGCCACCATCACTTTTGAAATCGGTTCGGTAGTTCTAGAGATTCCATAGAAATTGTAATTTAGAATGTTTTTAGAACGCTTTTCTCTCATTTCACCCTTTTAAATTTCGATTTTTTTTTATTTTGTTTTTAGAGAGCATTTTACATCTTATAAGTAACTACAACGCCAAATTTCAAATCGGTTCGGTAGTTCTAAATATTCCATAGAAATTGTAATTTAGAATGTTTTTAGAACGCTTTTCGCTCATTTCATCCTTTTAAATTTCGAATTTTTTTAATTTTGTTCTTAGAGAGCATTTACATCTTATAAGTAACTACAACGCCAAATTTCAAATCGGTTCGGTAGTTCTAGAGATTCCATAGAAATTGTAATTTAGAATGTTTTTAGAATGCTTTTCGCTCATTTCACCCTTTTAATTTTCGAATTTTTTTTTATTTTGTTCTTAGAGAGCATTTACATCTTACAAGTAACTACAACGCCAAATTTCAAATCGGTTCGGTAGTTCTAGAGATTCCATAGAAACTGTAATTTAGAATGTTTTTAGAACGCTTTTCGCTCATTTCACCCTTTTAAATTTCGAATTTTTTTTTATTTTGTTCTTAGAGAGCATTTACATCTTATAAGTAACTACAACGCCAAATTTCAAATTTCTAGCTGCTTCAGTATAGAAAAGATCGCAATTTTAGAACGTTTTTCGCTCCTGCACCCCCTTGGGGTAGTGGCACCGACATAAAATATAGCCTATGTTGGAGCAGGGGTTGTCACCATCAATTTGCCACCATCACTTTTGAAATCGGTTCGGTAGTTCCAGAGATTACCCCCTAGAAACAAACAAACAAACAAATAAACAATCTTTACTTCTTTATAATATTAGTATAGATAACACCTAAAATATATGGTTTACAGAATGGATTCAACAGTAATATTGTTTTCTTGCACTTGCCCCTGAAGGGGAAAAAGGAAAGCAGAACTTCTTATCAACAAAACAGGTGGACAACAATTTTTGTCTTTTCTTTATTAGTAAACATAAGTATCATTTCAATCAAATAAGCTTCGCACCTGGTTTCTCTAGCAGCGGATTATAAGCGCATATGGATGAACAATAGGATTGCCGAACATTGGGGTATTCCATATTTTGGAATGAAATGATTTCATAATCATTTATTGACTTTAATAACTTTGTTTTTTCATAAAAAGGACAACAGACTAAAAAAAGGTAACAAATATTTTTGAAAGAGACAAAAAAGAGATAAAAAAATGATAATGATACCAAAAGACACCCCCCCTCCCTCTAGAGATATCTTTGGATATCAAGTGCCACGCCCCCCCCCCACCCCTAAAGTGATAACGTTATATATGCACAGCTCCTTACTTGTGGTAGGTGGTTGACGGAAGCTACACCACTTACAACAATAAGTGCATTGATTGCAGACGACGGCAATTTCTTTCAAAAAATAAGAAAACATTGAAACTGTGAGAATGAAAATGGATTAATTTTAAGTTAAACGTGCTATCAAGTAACTTAATGTTATTTTTTATTCTTATCTGAACTCGCTTTTTCAATTCGTTAATTTTTTTCTTTAATTAAAATCTTCTAATTGTTCTTAAAATTCTTTCCTTTTTCTGATTCTTTAATCATTAGGTTGAGATATTCACTCCTAATACAATAATATTTGTTCACAAAAACATTACAACAATCTCATTTAAGTGTTATTATTATTGTTAACAATTTAATTGTAGTTATTATTAGTAACACTCTCTCCTACCCATGTGCGCAATCACACCAATCCTGTAAGGACACATTGCGCAAAATAACTTTCTTGGTTTTATGACAACGTTCTATTAAATTACAGCATAACAATAAATTAGCAACGGAAATGCATGAAAAACAAATGAAGTCAAAATTATTCAATGATAGTTTAGCAAAAAATATTTATATTTTTTATTATTATTGTATAGTTTAGCAAAAAAATAATATTTAGGTTTTTTTTATTATTATTCGTTTGAATTGGGCCTAGACTCTCCTAGCTTTACCTTAAATTTATCCATCGGAATAAATTAAAAAATAAATTATTCTGCTTTCAAACATCATTCAATGATTCATTCGCCTCTTTCAAAAGAGTTACATATATTCATTTAATGTAGGCACATTACGTCCAGCTAACAATTTGAGAATATTTTTATGCATCTATTATTTTAAAACAACAATCTTAGTTTTAAATTTCTACTAATCTGCCAGGCAGATTATCATAATTTCGAAATATTGTTAGACATAATAATAAAAAAAAAATCGCCAGTGGCAGATCTGTATATATATATATAAGACAGACTATGCGTATCATTCTCTTCAAAACATTTTTGTACATGACGTACACTTTCGTGTACTTTAGATCCTCATCTGTACTGCATAATCAGCGAATTTCATTAGTGAACGATTGAATACAAAATATTTAATCTTGAGTGCGTGATTATGATATTCTGTTTTAAACCACCATTAAAAAAATATCGAATAAATTGTTGCGCTTGATATCTGAAACAAATAAAATGTTTTATGTTCAAATTCCTATATAATCTAGATTGGATTAAACAGATAAAATCAAAAAAAATTTTGATAAAGTTTTTTAAAAATATTTAGTGTGTTTCACTTGTGAGAATTTTCATTAATTATTGGCTTGAACTAAGTGAATATTGCTATTTACCTTATCATAAAATCGTTTCAATTCATAATTGAAAAAACAAACAAAACTTGAAATAACATAATTTCTTAAATTTGCTAATATTTAAATTAAATAATTATCATGAACTATACTGCTTTTGAATAAAAATGTTCTAACTATTTATTCTTGCATCACTATGTAACACAACAAACATGTTTAAAAGTAATTAATGTGCTAATAATGGCAATTAACATGTTTAAGAAGAAAGTGTATTATTACTTTCTAATCTACAGATATTTGTAAACACGTAATTCGATGTATATTAGTAACGTTGAATCACAAGTGACCTAAGACTCGGATTATACAGCAATTAGAGCGGTGTGAAAAAAACGAAACTTCCTTATAAAATTACTACAAAAAGTGGATATTTACTAAGCTGAACCACATTTGTCATTAAATCATCAAACCTTTCAAAATCTAACATTTTATACTTTCTTCAGCTTTTGCTGCAATATGTGCCTCAATGATAAATTTAATGCTGCTGCAAATTCAATTCGAGGACTTAGCAGCCGTCCTACTGATTCTGAATTGCTGGAGTTATATGCTTTGTACAAGCAAGCCACAGTGGGTGACTGTAACATAAATGATCCCGGAGCTGACGAGAAAAATAAAGCAAAATGGAACGCATGGAATGGAAAAAAAGGATTGAGTCAAGATGCTGCAAGAGATGCTTACGTGACGTATGCTAATGCTATAATTACTAAATATTGAAACGACCCATTGATGTTTTGCACTATTTATTTATTTCATTATGTTCCTACTGTCTGATATGAAATATCTGACTTCTACATTACAAATGCTGTTAAATATTATTTGTAATATCTAATTTGCATTTCAAGCTATCATTTGTTAGATTCTCTGTTTGAAAATTATAGTAATAAAAACTGTTTCATAAATCTTTGATTAAAAAAAATTTATAAAATTTATTCATTTAGATTGTCTAGTTCCATGTTCATTTGACATTGAATAACAAAAAATTATGGATTATTTTTGATTAATCAAGTCAGATATATCAAACAACCAAAGATGCTTTATTTGAAACTTACAATTATTTAAAAAAGAGTTGTCGGAAAAATGCATGCTATGAGTTACAATTTGCCTATAACTACAAATTAATAAATATAACTACATATAACGTGACTACAAATAAACAAAGTACATTGAACGATTTCCGATGAAAACTTTTTTGATATCAGCAATCATGGTAAATTCAATTCGACTCAATAAAGAATTTAAAAATTGGAAAGGGCTCAAAATTGAAGAAAAAATTTAAATAAAGTTATATTTATACAAGAATAAAAGTCTGTTATGTTTAAATGTTTACATTCTCGATAAGAAATGTAATAAAAAAAATACGTTTTTTAATGTTATTATACATAAAAATAAATTATTCAAATTTTTCCATAACAATTAAATATATTTGT
The DNA here is from genome assembly GCA_963931845.1 of Maratus michaelseni. NCBI lineage: Eukaryota > Metazoa > Arthropoda > Arachnida > Araneae > Salticidae > Maratus > Maratus michaelseni. The sequence continues at coordinate 342,597,656 of OZ007588.1, read as the reverse complement.
TGCAAAGATTCCTTTCCATAGTATGCTGATTTGATGGTTTTTTAACATTTCATATTTGAAGGCTACATGACAATTATTGAAATGAAATAGCGTTTTAGATGTAAACAATATCCAAACTTCTATTTAAATTATAGCAGGTCACAGAAAAATTCACGGGAAGCACAGAATGAAGAACATAAATATTTTTACACATCTTTTCTTTTATTTCACTCTACATCAATTTATTTATCTGCAAAATGAAGAAAAATAACTAAAAGCAATTTGAGTTCATAAAAATAAATACTGGTTTTATAAAATTTGGAGAATTGTAGACATTACTAACAATAGACCGACATTAACGTTTTAAATAACTCATAAAATATTGAGAAATATGTCTTGCAATTATTTAAAATTGGTTTCTCAATGTTTTTATATAGTGTATAGGAAGATAGTATTTTTAAATTTAATATTTGTAGGCAACATGCCAATTATTGAAATGAAATAGCGTTTTAGATGTAAACTATATCCAAACTTCTATTTAAATTATAACAGGCCACAGAGAAATTCAGGGGAAGCACAGAATGAAGAGCATAAATAATTTTACACATATTCCTTTCTTTTATTTCTCTCTAAATCAATTTATTTATCTACAAAATGAAAAAAAATAACTAAAAGCAATTTGAGTTCATAAAAAAGAAAGTCTGATTTTATAAATTTAGATAATTGTAGATATTACTAACAATAGACCAACATTAACGTTTTAAATAACTCATAAAAAATTGAGAAACGTGTCTTAATTGTTTGAAATTATAATATCCCAGCATCTCACATCCGTCCTGCATGACTTCGCTACACTGCGCAGTGCTGAACCGCCTCATCAAAAATCAATTAGCAACCGGCCAACAAAGAAAAAGCAATTAAAGCAACAAGACGCACTGAAGCCACGTCGGCCTATAGATTTAACAAACACATCTTCGCCAAGCGGAGAGCAGGCGAATTTTCGCCCCGTTGTCAGGTATCAACTCGTTAAGCTAAGCAAAACCTGGCAGGTAGGGGCCTGGTCAGCGGTATAAAAAAATTGTTTGAAATTGGTTGCTCTATCTTTTTATATAGCACATAAGAAGTTGTGTTGCATTTTTTGCAAAAAAAATATTGTAAACAATACTCATCAAACATTTGCTACCAACGTAAGTTACGTTTAATTAAATATGAGTTACTTTAAAACTACATATATAAACAAACATCGATGTTTCGGTTATTCTTTATAACCATCTTCAGGAGAAAACTTTCATAAATATGAACAGCAAAAAAAAATTAAATGTGTGTTACATGATTGAGTCCAATGTTCTAAAGTAACTCATATTTAATTAAACGTAATTTACGTTGGAAGCAAATGTTTGATGAGTATTTATATGTGCAACGTAAAGTCCTTTTTAATTATATTGTAAACATTTTTAAATTCACTTTCTAGTTTGCCTGATAAATACATGAAACAATAAGAAGATAATATCTAAAGGATAATGTATTCTCTGCGAAGCCATAGAAAGCTAATAATACTTTTTAAAATATTTCGATAAAATTTTCACTTCGTTAATCAGATACTTCCTGTTCCGCATGAGAGAACCCAAAGAATATAGACTGACACATATAAATTTCAAAGTTCATTACTTTACGGAGAAAAGATCACTGTTATATTTTGATGTAAATTATACACTATGACCAAGAAAATTAAGGGGGAAAATTATTCTTTCAAATAATTATTATATTTTTTATTCTTATCATGTATTGCTATGTCAGGATTTAATGTCGATAAATTCTAATTTTTCACGTCCTGTATTATTTAAAATAATCTTTATTATTTATTTTAAGTAAATATTTCAAGCGTTATAATTCAGCATGAGTTAATCCGCAGCAATGCAGATAAATTAGAGGTTATGACTAACGAAATCTGAAATAATGATCTAATACTGAGTAAATAATATAAGAAAATTGTTTCATTTAAATGTTACGATTTATTTAATTTAAGCTGCAAAAGTTTATTATGACATTCTGATGTAAATTATACATTCATGATTGTACAAATGATTTCTATCATGTGAATAGGCTAATATTTAATGTGGAAATAATTAAATTTAACGTACCTTAATATTTAAAATAATCTTCATTCTTTTATTTAAAATGTATATATGGTTCATTAATGATGAGTTAATTTAAAGCATTATAATTTAATATCAGATAACCTGTAACTGCATTCCTAGACGAGAGGTTATGAGTAAACTATTTTAAAACAATAAAGCAGTGCTGTGTAAATAGGAAGGAGTAAGTTAAAACCATATAGGTTGGTGAAAACCAGATATTTTATTTTGACTTAATTTAAAAAGCCCTCTGGCGGCTAATGGTTGAACACTTAGCTCTAAGGAAGAAGTACCAGAAATTACGCTTTGCTGGCATTTGTGTGCTTTCTCTGTTGGAAAGTTTATTTCAGAATTTTTTGTTTAATGTTTGCCAATTTTCCTAATTATTAAATATGAGTACATTTAGAGTTATTAAGACGTTTTTATTTATTTTGCGTAGCAGGTTTATTAAAGCTGTTATCACACGGACTACCATACGATATGAAGTATATGCTGTTGCCTCTCGCTTGCTTGGAACTACACTTTCACGCTGCAACTAGGGTTATTTTTCATACTGAAAGTTATTTGCTAATGTAAGCAGAAGGTGTAACATTTGGCGAGTAAATGCAGCAGGTATTTTAATATTTAGTGTAGAGCTTGATTTATAAACAGGAAGCATTATCGCGTACTAACATTTTATATATTGCAGATTATTTTCGTGTCTGTTCTATATATATAATATTGTGATCATTTTACTTAAAATTTCAAGATTATAAAAACAATACTTTCGCTAATATAACATCAAAATTCTAAATTATAGAGTCCATATCTTCACTTTACGTCCTTCATTACCTGTAAATATTAAGAATTCTCAACTATTAGTATTAAGTGATTTAGAAAAAAAAATAGTATATTAAAACTAGTTTTTTGTCACATGTATTGGAACCGCACTTTATCGCTAAGCCGAAATCTGTAACACAAAGAAAGATTTTAAATTAGGTTTTAGTTATTTTGCCAAAATCACTATTATGACATTTTTAGTTAATATATTTTACATATTTTAAATGTAATTCATGTTACATATTGAATGAAATGTAAAATTGAAATACGTAATAGAATTTAGATTAGTTCCCCCTCTTTTGCAGTGTTTTCTTCCTTGGTTTTGATGATTTTAATCATTTTTAGAAAGTTTAAATGAGTTTTTGATATTTTTCGTTTCAAAAACACAATCCTTACTTTTATACATATTGCGTACAGTCCTGGAGGGGGGGGGGGGGAGGGGAGTTATACCCTATACTAACTCTGCCGCAAATCACTGTATAAAAATATCACAAGTAACAATAGATTAGTAATAACATCTAATAATAATGCTGTACATAAATTTTGCTGGGGGGGGGGGAGGAAGTTACGTATAGCAATTGTAACATATTCTAAAACTTTTAGTACCAAACCCTAATTTCGACATCATATTTTGCGGTAAATTTTACCTTCGTGTATCAAACTGAAAGTCACTCGTTAAAGTAGTTTAGAAATTACGCAGGTTTTATGTTTGCACCTCCTAATGTTAAATAAATGTTCGATCGTCACAAAACAGATTACAAGACAAGTGCTTTTTTAAGCATAACTTAAAAACTTTTTGGCGGAATAAGCTTTAATTTCGGGTTCGCATATTTGAAAATTCTAGAAATCTATTTCTGTTAGGAAAGTTTTACGTTACAATTCATTTTTGTTTTCGAAAATATATAAATTTTAATTTTTTTTTCAAGGGAAGCAAAATATTTTAACTGGAGGGATGGGGGGGGGGGGGTTATATGCGTTAATACAAAGTAAAAAAAAGGGCACAATTTGCTTAACAAATTAAAAAACATATAAAGGTTCAAAATGTATACACCGTTAGGAGGGGAAAGACAAAATTTTAGGGTGGTTGAAATTCAATAATTAATAAGGAAAAATAGACTGAAAAGGACATTCTCACCCACATACATTAAATACAATGATCCAACATGAAGGGGAAAATTAGCCAGAGCCAGGAATCGAACCTGGGTCCACAGCGTTCCGGGCTGTTGCTCTAACCACTGAGCCACTCCGGCCGATTCCAAGTCTGCAATTTCTCACTAATAAACCATGTTGGAGAGAAAGTCACCAGCTATCCAACAGACAGCCTTGGATGACTGGATAACGGTGAATACATTTTTACTGTTCCACTGATCTACGAATAAATATGTATGTCTGTATAATAATTATATATCTTTAAAAAAGATTATCAAGATTGTTTTAAAAGGAAATTATTAAAAGGTAAAATATAATTAACTATAAATAGCTGCTAGATTAAATTTTCATTTATAAAATTTTATTTTTCTAAAAGTATAAGAAAATTCTCTGTCCCCCCCTCCTCCACTACAAAACTTAGACTCTGAACACTGCATTGTAAAAGCAGGCTGGAATAATTTGTATTGCAATAAAATACCTTGAAGCATGTTTGCTTGCATTGTTATCTTTGGCGACATAACTTGGCAACAAGTACGAAAAACGTCAAATACAGCTTCAGAAAGTAGTTAAAAGAGTACAGTTTGAGAAGTAAATAAGTGCTACGGCAGTACAATTATAACATATAGCAAATAATATAAGGAATTGAAATAAAATAATCGCAATAAATAACTTTAAATTAGTAAATAAAGTTCTTATCGGCAGTGGTAAATAACGAACTCCGAAGGGACAATCGGCGCATACGTAATTCTTTAATTTCAAAATAACTGCACATTTTAAAAGTTCTTTTCGTGTATAATTGGTCCCTGTGTTACCAAAGATATTACTTTTTTCTTAATTCTTCTGTATTTCTGGTTTCAATATATTCGACCACGCTAAACATAACATGTTGACTTACTGAGGGTAGCCATCTTTGAATTTTTAGAGAGCTCTGATTGGTGGATTTCGAGCTGCTATCTATCGTAGAGGATACAAACAGTAGGAAGTTAGTGCTTGACGAAATGAGGAGAGAGGCAATCTATCACACGGGACGATTTCGAGAGTTTTCCTCTTGAGAAACTTGTTTCGGATGAAATATCTGATATTGACTATGATATGAGAGTACGCGTGATAGCACCATAACGATTTATTTCCAGTAATGAAACTGTTGCTAGCATTTATAGGTGCAATTTTATGGCATGCTTTTCGACCCTTACTCTTTTGTGATAAAACCGGATAGTCTACGTTGGGATAAAAATAGATATTGGGAAATAATAAATGAAGAGCCCGTAAACAGTAGGAAAATACAGTCAGAACTACATAGACAAAAGTGATTATGATTTTTATTAATCTGATAAAGAAGTTAATTTTCTTTAATTTCTGAAATTGTAGTGGAGACAATCATTCTTTCGTATTTAAATATTAAATCATTAAACTGAAATTAAAATATTGTTAGTTTAGTTCTTTAGCTGTTGTTAAATAAAATATGCTCTTCCTTTTTTGAAGAAAGTCGAAACTTTTCCATTTCCTCTAAGATTGACATATGTATGCGGTTTTACCCCACCGGTGGGGTAAAGCCGGATGATTTGATATTTTATAAATAATAATTTATTAATAAAAATGGGATGAACTAATCATATATTTAAAATGATATTATGTCTCTCTTTATTTTTGGAGAAGGAATTATTTCTCTCTTGAAGTAATTTTGGAAGGACCTATGTTCATGAACCGATGAAAATATTGCTGTAAAGATGTTCTTTGGGCAACATCCAACCTATTAGCTATTTTCAACAACTAATAGTTATCACTGAGCTTAATTAAATATAAGGTAGGTAACCCAAAGGTGGCCATAGCTAAGCTTTGAGGATTTTTTTAAAATAATTTTCTGGTTATGAGTGTGGCTGAATTTTTGTTTGTAAATTTTATACTTATCTTTAACACATATCAAGTATAATTTTCTTTGTAAACTAAAATTGAATCCCTTTTATAATACAATGTCAAAATTACAGCTTGAGTGCCACTATTGACGCATAGTGTTCAAAAGATGGCTCATGTATTGAAAGCACTTTTAAAATGTGAAAATATACTCGGGAAACTATTTTGCTTACTAGTATGCTCTGATGATCCTTCCTTTCTTTTGATAACTTTCGAGTTTTTCTTCTTAATCTTCTTATATTATGACACGAAAAGACTTTGAAATACTTTTTGTGCATTGTAGTTCAGGGATTTTCTTCTGGAAATTACTAACTTATTGTGAGTGATGTCTGGTGTTAACAATAAATGGTAATAAGTTTTTACAGATATGTATGTAGAAAATTTGAAAATCACCTCTACTACACTGATTTCCATATTCTTTTTCTATGGTGGCCACCTTGGAACATGCGTATCGTCGCCATTTGCACAACGTAAAAGTATTAATCTGATAAATTTCTTAGAATTGAAGTAAATGTGGTTAAATAGAAAGAAATAAGCTTTCAGAAAACGTATCATAACTCAAAGTCCTAAGAATTTAAACACGTGTAAATTAAAATATCGTCTTACTTAGAAATTAGAACGACTATTCCTCAAAAGTGAAATCACTGCATAAAATATCGAATGATCATGGTGATCTCTTTTAAATTCAGCCACGTGCGCTGCAGATACATGATTGACAATGTGACATTTAAAAAAAACATTATTAAATCTAGAAAAATCATGAAAAATCATTTAAACATTGACATTTAAACATTGATATTTAAACATTGACATTTTGTGATTAAACATTAAATTAATTCTACTTTTGAGGGGTGGTCTACCTTAGGAGAACTGGCCACCTTTGGTCCACCCACCTTAGTTGATAACTGCGTTCTACTGAAATATTTACCCCTACCTGTTCCTTTCCATATAAATCACATAACACAAAAGCAATTTTCTAATTGCATTTTTTCGATAGTTGAAAATCTATATTATGACATGAAAAAACCCCAAACTCCTCTAACGGTGTTTATAGAATCAAATCATTATGATCTAAACAAATTTGACCATAAATTATTATAATTAAATGAAATTATTCCTAAATTTGAGAGGAAAAAATTTAAAATATGCTTTTATTTTTTTAGACAGGATTTATTATTATTTTTTTAATTTTAGCTTTCCCGTATTATACGTACCAATGTTCATTTTTAATGAAAATATGGGAGACTTAAAAAAAAAAAGAATTATAGTAATATTGTTATTTTAAAATAATGATTACAAATTTCATATCATTTACTTTTTATAAACCATTCATCTCTGATAATAATTGAACTTCCAGTTTCCCTTGGTTGCGAATATTGGCTTTTATTATAGTTTAATGAGCGAAAATATATTTCCTGGAAATATGATTTTGAGAGAACAAAGTGATTGTGTTATGAAGTTGAAAATACAGCTGTTGTACCATGTAGGATAATAATTTATATCAAGGCAAACAATTACGCTTCTATGTACTATTGTATTATTATTGCTTGTTAAAATAATTTTCGATATTATATATTAAAACAATTAAAGGGTTGCATACGTTCTCGGCGGCGAAATCTTGACATATTTTGGAATTTTCACTTACCCATCATACGTAGTATAGGGTGAGTGTTGTAATCGTTTTGAAAATAGAAAACAAATTTTTGACGGATTTACACGTTTCAGACACAGGATATTCCGAAAAAACATATTTTTAGAAAAAAAATTTGCCGTCCGTCTGTGTGTGTGTCTTTAAACGTTCTATCTACCGAACAAATTGAGATAGAGACTTGATATTTGTATGTACTTAGTATGTAATAATGGGAAGAAGCTTATTGAAATTCAGTAACCTCGATTATCCGGAACTATTTTTTTCGGACTTTCGAAATATTCGTTCTGATAAAAGGTGTACAAAAATTTTCGAATTTGTTTATTTTAAGGAGTGAATATAAAAGACAATAAAAAAACATAATTTTTGAATGAAAAATGAAGTTGATCGGATACTCAGTTGCCGAGATATTTGTAATACTATTTTTCACACCCTTCGATTTTTCATGACCCTCTATTTCATCCAAATTTCAATTCAAATACATATTTTAATTGTAAATGAGACATTTAATCTAACGCAATAACTCGTTAGTTAATAGGATTGGTATTTTTGGAGTTGTAAGGAGGTTTCTTCTACAGCAGTTTTCATTTTTAACACTTTCCAACATAGTTGAAAAGTGTTTATGAATTCGGTTTGTCTATCTGTCTGTCCGTGCTCTAACTCATGTAAATATGTATGTATTGTCATGCGCGAGATATATTTTATTGATGTTTATTATGGCATGTTTGGTATTGAATATGAAGTGTGTAGCACTTACAGTTTTTTTACAGGGACACTCAAAAGAATTCCGTTACATTACGGTCTATGGGTAAAAATAATTTGCGGTTTATTTTATTGATGTTATACATTTTCAAACATATTAAAATTGATATATATCATTCAAATGCACTACAAGAGGCTTTCTATGGGATGTAGTGTGCATAGCACTTATAGTTCCTTTACAGGGACAGTCAAAAGAATTCTGTTACATTACGGTCTGTGAAGAAAAATCGTTTGCGGTTTATTTTAATAACGTTTCACTATTTCAAACATATTGAAATTGATATACATCACTAAGAAGGATTACAAGAGGCTTACTATAGAATATAGTGTGCATAGCATTCATCGTTCATTTACAGGGACACACAAAACAATTCGGTTAAAGTAGTACTGCCTGTTAATAATAATTGCTGGAAGTGCTTTTTCAGTTGCTGAACGTGTTTTTAAATTCAACTCATTTTTTGTCTATTACTTGGTGTTTATAAATTATATAGATCGTTTACAGGGCAGCACAAAAGTTCTCGAGCACATTTCTGTTTATTGGCGAAAATTTTTAAACTGTGCTACGCGTTTCCTAACGGAACTAAAATTTAGCATTCTATGTAGTATATATGCTAAACAAATCTATAGATCATATACATGGCTGCAGAAAAGAGTTCAGATATTTAAACGAATGTTGTTGTTAATTCTTGAAATTGTGTTTTTAAATATGTTATGAGCTTTCCAAATTATTTACTTAGATATCAACTTTCTTCTTATTAAAATGTAAAGATTTGTAAAAATATTTTGTATGTGTTGGGAAATGTTACATAATCTATGTTTGACGCATGGTTTTTCGTTCTTGTTTGACTTGATTCTTATTATTTAGTCTCTGATTTATTCAATGTTAATGTTTTTTTAACTCTTTACAACATAGTTGAAAAGTGTTTATGAATTCGGTTTGTCTGTCGGCACTCTAACTCTCGTTGATATATATCGATTTCTACGTTATTTGTATATGGTATTAAGATTTTACATATATTATCTCTACTGAAAACTAAGAATGTAGCATTTATAGTTCGTTTACAGAGATATTTAAAATATTTCCGTTACATTATGGTCTAGAGAAAAATGTTTGTATAGTGTATTTTAATAACGTTAGATTATTTCAAACATAATGAAATTTATATGTATTTCTGAGGTGAAGTAAAAAATGCTTTCTGCAGAACATAGAGTAATAATTTGTAGAATAATTTGCGGTTTATTTTATTGATGTTATACATTTTCAAACATATTAAAATTGATATATATCACTCAAATGCACTACAAGAGGCTTACTATGGGATGTAGTGTGCATAGCACTTATAGTTCCTTTACAGGGACCTTCAAAAGAATTCTGTTACATTACGGTCTGTGAAGAAAAATCGTTTGCGGTTTATTTTAATAACGTTTCACTATTTCAAACATATTGAAATTGATATACATCACTAAGAAGGATTACAAGAGGCTTACTATAGAATATAGTGTGCATAGCATTCATCGTTCATATCGATTATATCGTATATATCGATTTCTACGTTATTTGTATATGGTATTAAGATTGAACATATATTTTCTCTACTGAAAACAAAGAATGTAGCATTTATAGTTCGTTTACAGAGACATTTAAAATATTTCCGTTACATTATGGTCTAGAGAAAAATGTTTGTATAGTGTATTTTAATAACGTTAGATTATTTCAAACATAATGAAATTGATAAGTATTTCTGAGGTGAAGTAAAAAATGCTTTTTGAAGAACATAGAGTGCAGAAACATTTATAATTTTCTTACAATGATCTCACAAATGAATTCAATTACATATTGATCTACGGGGAAAATCGTTTGCAGTGTATTTTAATGATGTTACACTATCTCAAAACATAATTATATTTATATAAATTACTATGGTGCATTACAATATTCGTATTTTAGAATTCAAAGTGCGTAGCAATTACCGTGCATTTACATAAACGCATAAAATAGCTATTTAACAGTATTGTGTATAAGAGAAAATTGCTGGAATTGCGTTTTCAAATTTTGTTTATGTTTTTAAGTTTAACTAAATTTGTGCATAGTGCATTGTGGATACAAGTAATATAGTTCATATACAGGTCTACGCAAAAGAATTCGACAGCATTACTGCCGATAGGCGTGAGTTGCTTAATCGTAGTTTTTAATTGTCTAATGCATTTTCCAACTCAATCATTTAGTAAACTAAAAGCTCTTTGTAGATTATAAATACATCCATATACAGCGATGAATAAGGTTTATTATACTTTGCCGTCTACAGATGGTGTTTGCTGGAAGTGCGTTTTTAATTGTGTTATGCGTTTTTATTTGAATTAAATTTCAGCTTAACATGTTTAGCGTATAAAAACTTGTAGATATCATATAGAGTTGTACAAAAATAAAATAAAATAAAATAAATAAAAATCGAGTACATTTCAATCTATTAGCAGAATTTTCTGAAGATGATTTTTCAACATTGTTATGCCGTTTTTGACTGGACTGAACTATGTAGTATATATACTGATGATATACAGGCCACATTTTCGACTATGGACGGTAATTTCTGAAATTGTGTTTTCAAATGTGTTATGTGTTTTCCAAATTTTTTACTTAAGATATTTCCTTTCCCTTTATCAAATGACGAAGAAGATTTTTCTTTCTGGTTGTTTGGTTGGACAATTTTTATAAATAAAGTTTCAAAATCTGTTTTACTAATGATAAAACTAAGGCAACATCGAAGCCTCGCGAGTTACAAAACCAGAAAAAAGTTGAAAAATTATTTTAAAAAAAAAAGCATTCGTAACAGCAGTGTTTATTAAATATGGACACCTTCATTACTTACTCAATGAGCCATGAAATGGGCCTGATCTTTCCTTTGGGGAATGTCTTAAGAATTACTGACGAAAACATGTGCCACATTAGGTGAGTTAATGTATATGAATAACTCAAGCAATAAATATTTAATTATGTAAAAATAACTTTATTGAAATACAATATTTCTGCCTACAATAAATTTAATATTTCAATATTTGACAATGTTTCCCAAGTAAACTCTCTCTTCTTTCATTGAAATACTGATTAAATATGCTTTTATTTGACAAAAGATTAATTCAAACGGAAAAATTTGTTTTTTAATAAATTACATATTTAAATACGGGAATAATATTTCATTAAAAAAAATTCCTTTCATATGTGTTGCATTTCGTTCAACGAGTTAAAGCTTATTGTATAATAATACAAAACTAGTAGAGCCTAAAGCAATGATTTACGTGATAACTTTACAATGTCAAATAATTTGATAAATATGGGTAATGTATTTATAATTTTCTGATAGATTTCACGTTAGGTTGACAGCTTTTTGCTAACCAGATAAAATTCCTTATTAGATATATTTTCTGCGGAAGGGTAAATTGAAGTTTATATACTAAATAACCTTACACTGTAAAAGAAAAAAAATAGGTAATATTTTAATATATGCACATTAAATTTACTGTATTTGTCATAATTGAGTACTTTTTCATTTCTGAGTACAGTATAAGTACAGTATTTCTACGGCACATTAAACTAATAAATACAGTGTATGGGCCACTTTAAATGTAAGTAGCATTTATACGGTAAAATAACTATATGCTGGTATACGACATATCTACCGCTAATCGCTATCTAAATTACTGATGTAAAATTCCGTTGACACCAGTTTAAATTACTATATAAAAACTACTGCCCACAGGCTTATTCATTTCTTAATTCTTATCATAGTGTAGCGAGTGAAATGTGGGCATTGAGCCATGAAAGCTAATTTCACAAAATTTGAAATTCTACGCTAATATCTAAAAAAATGTTAAATTGATAAAAATCGCTTTTGAGTTACAATATCAAACATTTTTTCTGTGTCACAATTTTTTCCGGCATTTATTTTTCGATCGCGCTAATAAATATTTTACAAAAATATCTGTGTAACAAAAACTTATATCATTCTAGCGCAGTTTAAAATAGTTAGTACTATAGTTTAAACTATCTATGGCAATAACAAACCAAATATTTTAGCTATGTTTTTATGCTGTATTTTCGCAGTATAAAACGATTATAGCCCTACAACACGAACATTAAATATTTAGTTTTAACTGACCATTACCATTTAACAAGAACGAAAAAGCAAGCATCAGATATAGATTATGTAATTGATCAGTCATGTAATTGATTTTTGTGTGTTTCTGTAAATGAATGATAACGCATAATCTACAGGAAATACTAGGAATTGTAGTGCACCTTAGTGATGCACATCAATTTCATTTTGATTGAAGTAATATCATACAAATTCTCTGCGAAAAAAATGTCTTCTTATATGATAATGTAATAGAATTACTTTATGTGCCCTAATAAATCTAATATAAATGTTACTAACACAATATTCTATAGAAAAGATGATGTTGTAGTCCAGTTCAGTGGCTCATATTAATTTAATCATGTCTGAAATATCTTAACACAATTAAAATGGACTTAAAATGGATTATTTAGAATTAATACTAAGTTGTATGTAAGAAGAAAGTTTGAAATGAAAAGATTAATCGTGAAACAATTTTAAAATGTTAATAACAATTTTCTACTCCGTATTTTCGTTATCGGGTTCGGGCGAACTTGGGCGCCAAAAAAATATCCCAAACTCATCTCTCTCTCAGAGAAGATTTTATACGTATTAATTTCAAGAAGAACGATTTGCTTTTTCGAAGAGACTCTTCTTATCATACGTTTAAAAAAATCCATAACAAAAACTTTAGATTCAGAAGTGAAAAAATAGATTTAATTTTTAAAGAATTATATTTAAGAATGATGTTTTATTTGGATATTTCATTCTACATGCTGTAGTCTACTCATGTTTAAATCGTTTCAATCTGAATGTATATATTTCTTTCTAAGTTGCTCAATTTTTTTTATCATACCTAATCATCTCAAATATTGTACTTAAAAAACATGCTAACGTATTTATCAGTGTTTAATATATTTCCCTTTAATTTTGCTTTTGTTTCATGATTATACCATTTAAAAAAATAGTAATACCCTGTCTAAGTTATTTTTACATACTTGATATAGTTTTTAATTTATTTTGCAAAAACTTGAATTCAACATCACGAATAGTTGTGAATTACTAAAAATATCAAATAATTTGCATAGCCGATGCATTTATTCAATGATGAATGTAGTTCACGGAAATTTCTCTAGATTTAGTTCTCTTACTATCTCTATTGATTTAATCAATCGGCACTCAAACCATCAATTGTTATCATTCTTCACAATCTTAATAAAGGTAGAACGTGCCTGTCTAAGAATAGAGGTTTTCGTTAACACCGGCAACGTGTGCTGAATTAACGTACTTCTGGGATATTTAGCTTTCATTTCCATGTATTTTATCCCATATCTTACGGCTGGAGATAATAAAATATATCATTTTGACATCTCTTAAGAAAGATTTGTTCTTTCTGGGGAGAAGAGGATGTCAAAAATTTATCCTTTTACACTTTCGCTGTTAAAAAGTGTTTGGACAGTTAAAAAGCAGTTTTTGATAAAAAGAGATTTTTTTAATAAGTTTGTGGATAATGACTTATTGACATCAAAATTTTAATTTTCTGATTAATCTCTGAATGTCTAGTTTTTATTTTTCAGTTTTTAACCGAGAAAGTATAAGGAATTTCCCCTTTTTAGGTGCATTCGTTATTATATAAATACGTAGTACCTATAGTCGTTGTCTCGTCCATCCGTCCGTCTGTCTGTCCGTCTGTCCGCATATAACAGCGCAAAAAACTACCCAACGGAATGATTTGAACTTTAATATATATAATCGTTGCAGAATTTTGTCGAGTCATTTCAAATTTTATGAAAATCGAATGAAAACTTAAACAGATATTAATAAAAGTTTTCTTCATTCTGTTAAATCGTAAACACACACCACATACGTCATTATACATCTATTATTTACGTCTTATATGTCATATATACATCATATACACATGTCATCTATGTACATAATATATGCATCATATATGACTATAACTTGGAAACATACGTTAAGAAATGTTATATATATATCATATATTATTATAATGTCATACATGCTTTATAATTTGACGATAAATCTTGGTCGCTTGGCGATTCATCCTTGGAGAGCCACTATAACACGAAAGTACCAAATTTACAATCAATACTAATATTATAAAGTAGTAAAGATTGTTTGTTTGTTTGTAGGGGGTAATCTCTGGATCTACTAAAGCGATTTCAAAAGTAATTGTGGCAAATTTTTGATGACAGACCCTGCTCCAACATAGGCTATATTTTACGTCGGTGCCACTAATCCCAGGGTGGTGCAGGACCGAAAAACGTCCTAAAATTGCATTTTTTTTATAGTGAAGGAGCTAGAAATAAGAAATTTGGCATGGTAGTTACTTATAAGATGTAAATGCTCTCTAAGAACAAATTCTAAAAAAATTCGAAATTTAAAAAGATGAGATGAGCGAAACGCGTTCTAAAAACATTCTAAATTACAATTTCTATGGAATTTCTGGACCTACAGAACTGTTTTCAAAAGTGATGGTGGCTAATTGATGGTGACAGTTCCTGCTGTAACACTGGGTATATTTCATGTCGGTGCCACTACCCCCAGTGGAGTGCATAAGCGAAAAACGTTCTAAAATTTCGATTTTTTTATACTGAAGGTGTTAGAAACATGAAATTTGGCTTTGTAGTTACTTATAAGATGTAAATGCTCTCTAAGAGCAAATTCTAAAAAAATTCGAAATTTAAAACTGTGAGATGAGCGAAAAGTGTTCTAAAAACATTCTAAATTACAATTTCTATGGAATCTCTGGAACTACCGAACCCTTTTCAAAAGTAATGATGGAAAATTTTTGATGACAATCTCTGCTCCAACATAGGCTATATTTTAAGTCGGTGCCACTAATCCCATGGTAGTGCAGGAGCGAAAAACGTTCTAAAATTGCATTTTTTTCTATACTGAAGCAACTAGAAATTTGAAATTTGGCATTGTAGTTACTTATAAGATATAAATACTCTCTAAGAACAAACTAAAAAAATTGAAATTTAAAAAGGTGAATTGAGCGAAAAGCGTTCTAAAAACATTCTAAATTACAATTTTTATGGAATCTTTGGAACTACAGAACCGATTTCAAAAGTGATGGTGGCAAATTGATGGTGATACTCCCTGCTTCAATATAGGCTATATTTTATGTCGGTACCACTAACCCCAATGGGGTGCAGGAGAGAAAAATGTTTTAAAATTGCAATTTTTTTTATACCGAAGGAGCTAGAAATTCTATATTTGGCATTGTAGTTACTTATAAGATGTAAAAGCTCTCTAAGAACAAATTCTAATAAAATTCGAAATTTAAAAGGGTGAGATGAGCGAAAAGCGTTCTAAAATCATTCTAAATTACAATTTCTATGGAATCTCTGAACTGCAGAACCTGTTTAAAAATTGATGGGGACAATCCCTGCTCCAACATCCTCTTTAATATAAAGCTATGCGTTGCTGATGAATGGGTTTTTCGCTAATCTTTGCCACAGATTAACCACGGAAAATGAAACATTTGATGTTATTGAAAAAAATAATAGCTCGAAAAGTATTTGTTAGAAAAATGTTAGACAAACTGCGTTCGAAAGGGAAAAAATTGTATATTTCTAGATAAAATTTCAAATATAATGATTATGCCATTTTTCAAATATTGAATTTAAAAAATTACTTTCCAATGGAGTACCATAGCGAAACCTTCACGCATAAAAATATATTGAAAAGGGCGACGTATCCTGACGTGTATATTGGCTATAGCACGAGTCACAAATTATAGTAGTCTTATTATTCTGTTAAAATATAAAAGTTAATTATGAAATGTCAATATTTTGTTTGATTAAAGGTTCGTTAAGAGAAATTGACCAGCGTAGCTTGCTAGTTAGTATATTAATGAAAACAGAAACGAAAATATTTCATCCTTGGGAGCTGCTAAAACATGAAAGTACCAAAATTTTACTTTATTTTTCATATCTGATAATTTGCATCTATCTATTTTGTAACTTTAACGTTTTTGTAACGATTTTATGCATTTCTATAGCCTATTCAAAGATAAATTCTTCTAAAGTTACAGAATTTCGTTAAAAACGGTTAAAATAGTAAAATGCGAACATCATTTGGTCCATTCTCGATCGAAAGAAACAACCATTTTCCCAATGGTTAAAAAAAAAAAAAAAAAAAAAAAAGAGGTAATGTTTTTTATAAAGTAAAAATTTACCGGTCTATTTTTTTTCTTTTTTTCGAAAATCTGAACCTGCTATTATACTTTGTGATAATAATATCTGACATGTGGACTAAATGCAATATTTAAAAAAAATCAATTTCAAAATTAAACATGTTGTATAGAGACCTTCAAAATGTTAAAATATGCCAATATTTCCATAATCGTGTTTTCATCATGATTCAATAATACATTCCTCAAACTCATATGACGTTATAATCACTTACTGACGTCATATCTACTCGCTTTCTCTATTACTCATATTGGTACTATCTTTGTATTATTCTCAAGCATTTGAAAAAGTCCGCGAAACTTTCAATATAACGTCAGATTAATTTTCTTTTTAATTCTCTAATGACATCATATTAAGCTGTTTTCTGTATTTACACATACTCATACTCCTTGTATTATTGAGAAATCTTTGAAAATTTCCATTTTATTACCAATATGACGTCATATTATTATTTTTTTTTTCAATTGGTGAAACTTTTCATTTCATTTTCATTTTTCATGTGGAAATCTTTCAATAGAAAATTAATTACTGTAGAAAGAATTTTATTGTGGATTTTTAATAGTTGGCAACTCCTATAACGAAAAATGTTTAAATTTAATAGAAAAAGGTTGTTGGAACTTTGGTTTTTTATCTCTATATATTAAAATAATACGAATTTTTCCAAATTTTAATATTTTGAGCTTCATATTAGGTATTTAGCTATAAATGCACAAATGTCCATGTCTGTAAGTTATATAGTTTCTGAGAACGGCTCTGTGACGGACAGACAACGGAGCGGGAGTAATAGAGTTTCGTGAGGTGAACGAAACACTAAAAAAAGACATCCTCATTTCGCTCATAGCAGCCGATGTAATTTATTTCACTAAAATAATAACGATGACATTTTTTACATTGTATAACTAGTTATAGCACGAAATGAACGCACCTCATTTGTCACGTTTAACGTACAATTTCCAACTCGTTTTTAAAAGAAAAAGTAGATTTAAAATTCGAAATTTTTGCGGTAGAATTGCTTTTCGATGACAGTCTGCTGCGGCACTTTCATTAACAAAACCTTCCTTATTTGAAATATAAAAGCATTATGGCCACAAGTTCATATTTATGATATCTTCAAAAATAGTTTAGAGATCTTTAAAGTATATGGAAAAATCCAGAGTGTTACAAAAATCCAGAGTGTCAATTCTAACCAAACATCTGTACAAAAGCTGCGACACTTTCATTAACAAAACCTTATTTGAAATATAAACAGCATTATGGCCACAAGTTCATATTTATGATATCTTCAAAAATAGTTTAGAGATCTTTAAAGTATATGGAAAAATCCAGAGTGTTACAAAAATCCAGAGTGTCAATTCTAACCAAACATCTGTACAAAAGCTGCGACACTTTCATTAACAAAACCTTATTTGAAATATAAACAGCATTATGGCCACAAGTTCATATTTATGATATCTTCAAAAATAGTTTAGAGATCTTTAAAGTATATGGAAAAATCCAGAGTGTTACAAAAATCCAGAGTGTCAATTCTAACCAAACATCTGTACAAAAGCTGCGACACTTTCATTAACAAAACCTTATTTGAAATATAAACAGCATTATGGCCACAAGTTCATATTTATGATATCTTCAAAAATAGTGTAGAGATCTTTAAAGTATATGGAAAAATTCAGAGTGTTACAAAAATCCAGAGTGTCAATTCTAACCAAACATCTGCACAAAAGCTCCAATATAATATATTTTCAAATAGTACTGAATAGAATAAGTAAATTTTCTTTGTCTATTTGTAAAATGAAAGACATGTTCTATGTTTTAGTATATATAATGTGTCTTTCATTTATCCAATTAGAATATCTAGTATTTATTTAATTATTTGCTAGTTGCGTAGTTCACCGTTGTGTTGCACTTGTATTTTATAAGAGCTTTCAAGTTTTGTAGGGAAAAACTAACTAATCCAATGTTGAAATGAAAATGTAAAAGTTATACGCTAAAAATGTAATTTTTTATCACTTATTAATCAGATATTACAATCGCCATAATATTTTTTTTAAATTGACCGTTAGTTCTCGAGTTTTTAAGTTTTGAAAATTTTTTGATTGATTGATTCTTCTGGTTTTCCCTGATATCTCATTAACGAATTTGGATTTTGAGAGCAATGCGAAAAATTGCAGATTATAGCCAGAATTATTATTTATATATCTTCATTAGGTCTTGCAATTGTAGTCAGATTCATTAAAAATGATCAATTAGTTCTCGAGTTTTTCTGTAATGGAAAAATTGGTTGATCGATTGATTCTTTCATTTTTGCCTGTTTTCTCAAAAACTGTTTTAGATATCGGAATTCAACAAACTGCAGATTGTAGCCATTCTCTTTCTGCTCCTGATAAGTTTGGATTTTGTCAAAACAGTTTCTGAGCCTTTTCCGGACAAATAAACATTCATACATTTTTTTTTATTATTATTACAATTCGTTTGTATCTTTTTCTGTTTTGTGACTTATTGTAATAAGTTCTTATAAAACCAGGCTGTTTGGACAAAGGGTTGAACATTATCTAATTAGCATAAAACTGATTAAATGCATCGCAATAAAAGCATAAAAAACTTCTTAATAACACCATAAAATAAGGATGATCCGGAATACTATTTTTTTCTTCAAATCGTTCTTAATCTCCTTATTGCCCTCGTGATGGTCTACAGGGAAAAATATGAGGTCAAGCATGTTCTTTATATTACCACAGTTCGTAAAGAATTCGTCAATTATTTCTTTAAATATTCGATAAAACGACGAAAATCGAAAGTGTCCTGTAATTTTTGGCAATATAGTATATCTGCAAGGCAGGTGTACGATATATGTTTCTATTTTTCCTATGTATGCCCGCTATGATACTTCTAATTTTTCAATTTCGATATTTCTATGGTATTTTATTTTAATTGATCGCCAGAAAAAAATAGTGTCGCAGAGTTTGTGAATGTCATCACTTATATAAAAAATTACACTGTTATTGATAAGTATAAGAAATATACATAATTACCACTTTTCGCAACATGGAAGATACGTACCATATAATAAAAAAAGATTTAAAATACCTCTTTGACACATATTACAGACGATAGGTGACGAAATGCGTACGGAGAAATGTCCGTGAAGAAGAGGCCCGTCGAGTGATCACTATTCCGTCGTCTTGCATCCAAAGCGGTAATACTACTTGTTAATAATGCCGTTAAAAAGTAAACTTTGCTTGAAGTTTATATTTGATTGGAAGTGAAAAAAAAAGTCAAACATAAGGAATCAAATTACCATCTGATAAAGAAGTGTTTTAAGTATTACTCTATGATACGACATGCATCAAGTTATATCCAAGCGAAAGTGCTCGTTTAGTTATTTCCGAAACCGTAATTTGTCCAAAATTTACTCGGTGAAAATCATTTTTTGATCGAATAAGGCAAGCAGTACAATTTTACAATACAAGCCATATGCTATGACACCATTCCTTCAAATGCAGAAAGAATAGAAGGAGCCTGCGCTTTGTTAGAAGAAAAAATAGAAATATATATCGTATATACTATACTGTAGTATATACATACGTATTATACGTATATACGTACGTATTATACGTATATACTATACAGATATACTATATTGCCAAAAATCACAGGACACTTTCGATTTTCGTAGTTTTACCGAATATCTAAAGAAATACTTGACGAACTTTTTTAGAATTTTGGTAATAAAGAACATGCTTGACCTCATGTTTTTCCATGTAGATTTGATCACGAGGGCAATTAGGAAACTAAAAACGAATTGAAGAAAAAAATAATATTCCGGATCATCCTTATTTTATGGTGTTATTAAGAAGTTTTTTTAAGTTTTTATTGCAATGCGTTTATGAAGTTTTAAGCTAATTAGATAATGTTCAACCGTTTGTGCAAACAGCCTGGTCTTATAAGAACTTATTGCAATAAGTCCAAGGTAGTAAATGTTTCTACAACTACAAGAATACAACTTTAGCATACCATACAGCAACTGGAACTTTCACGGTTGTAATTTTGACCGATAAAAATATTAAATGTAACCAGAACAGGTCAAAACACGGTTTTAACCAACTTAAACTGGTGAAAAAAAAATTTAATTTCCCAAAAGTGTCCGAAACTGTATTACATAACTTTAGCTTACATAAATTGTTCAACTGTGTACTTGGGTAAATATTAATGCCATATATTATATATATAATTCTTAATAATTAATACAATTAATATTTTATTAAATATCAGATATAAATTAAGTTATTTTTGTCTTATATAATAATATTTTATACAAACATACAAAAATTTACAATTCAAATTTTTTTTTAATGTGTTTTAATTTAATAAGGTAATTTTAATTAGGTAATAATAAGATAATTTTAATTAGATAATAATAAGGTAATTTTACTAAGACATTACGATACTTGGTGGGCAGTAATGAAAAATTGGAAAATATTGATTTTAAATTTGTAGATTTCATAAAGTACTTGGTGAATGACTGTGCTAACTCTCCATAAGTAGAATGATTATTTTCTAAGTTGTTTAATCTCATCCAGAATAAACTATGGAATCGTCTTAGCTTAATAGAACACTTGTAATCAATTTTTGAGTTCTACATAAAAATTTTAAATGTATCTTTCAGTTAATGTAATTAAGTTTCCTTCACGTTTTATATAAAAGTAGATATGTAATCCAATTATTAAAATATTTCAATACTTATGATAATTATTTATTTTTTAAATTTGTGCGTCTATTAAATTAAAAAGTCATGACAATTAAAGTATAGTACTAAGTAAAATAATAGAAAATATTTTTAATGTTGTATTGAACGAAATTTATCATTAATGAAATTTTTTTTTGTTTTATTTAGTCAAGATGAGTTCAGACCACTGATGTTCAAAACATAGTTTGACCAGGACAGTTAAAACGACATTTTCAATGGTTAATCAATCCAGCCCTGACTTAATATGTTTTTATATAAAAGTAGATATGTAATCCCATTATTAAAATATTTCAATACTAATGATTATTTTTAAAATTTGTGCGTCTATTAAATTAAAAAGTCATGACAATTAAAGTATAGTACTAAGTAAAATAATAGAAAACATTTTCTAATGTTGTATTGAAATAAATTTATCATTCATGAATTTTTTTTTTTTATTTAGTCAAGATGAGTTTAGACCACTGATGTTCAAAACATAGTTTGACCAGGACAGTTAAAACGACTTTTTCAATGGTTAATCAATCCAGCCCTGACTTAAAATGTTTTATATAAAAGTAGATATGTAATCCAATTATTAAAATATTTCAATACTTATGATAATTATTTATTTTTAAAATTTGTGCGTCTATTAAATTAAAAAGTCATGACAATTAAAGTATAGTACTAAGTAAAATAATAGAAAACATTTTCTAATGTTGTATTGTAACATACTAAATTTATCATTAATGAAATTTTTTTTAATTTTATTTAGTCAAGATGAATTTAGACCACTGATGTTCAAAACATAGTTTGACCAGGACAGTTAAAACGACTTTTTCAATGGTTAATCAATCCAGCCATGACTTAAAATGTTTTTAAAAAGTATAAACAAACAATATTATTGACAGATGTGATTTTCACGTCTGAGTGTCTAAGATTAGTAAATATATGTATATTTTTTAATTTTAAAAGTATATTTTCTGCAAACACATGTGCAGAAATGTCAATAAAACGTGTAGATGAATAAAATTTTTGGTATTTTTACAGCATTATGAAGAAAAAATGGGTTGATGAATGAAAATAATTATAAAAATATGTATAAGCTTTATCGGCATTTCTGATTTACACGCCTGGGTACCCCACATTATTGAATATTTTATTTTTAGGCTAAGAGTATATTTTGCCCAAACATCCCGCGCGGATCTATTGATCAAATCCACAGATGAAAAGATGGGCTGCTGAATGAAAATGAATATAAAAAAGTTGTAATAATATATTTGTTTTAAATGCTAAAAGGTGTAAATTAACTACATAATACAAATTAAAATAACTTTTCTTAGGTTGTTTTACATGTTTTGACTCATTCCGAGTCATTTTCAAAAACAAAATGAGAATATTCCATAATTGCACTCCAAGCGTGCAATTATGGAATATTTACACCTTTTAGCATTTAAAACAAATATAAAAAAGTATATAGGAATACTGCTTTATTGACAGATTTGATTTACGCGCTTAGTTAAAAAAAAATAATAAACACTTTTATTTTTGTATACATAAAATTTGACCCTATATAGATAAAAATTGTTCCATAAACACGTACAAAAAAAGAAGAAAAATCTGGATTGAAGGCAGGTTTTTTTTTTTTTTTCAAGTTTTACAGCATTTGATAAAGATGATATTGGTGGATGAAAAGTAATATAAACTATATGTAAGAAAACTGCCTTATCAGCAGTAGATATTTTACATATCTGATTCATAATAAAGACATTTTTTCTTTTAAGGGTATATTTTGCATCCTCCCCCTCCGCACATGTATCAATAAAACTGTAGACAAAAAAATTTATTTTCGTTTAGAAACATTTTGTATTGTTTCTCCTTTTATATTCCAGAATTGGGATGTCCGTTTCCCATAGGATGGAATTACTATCCATCCTATGGAGTGATATGCAAAAAAAATTATTTTCGTTTAGAAACATTTTCTATTGTTTCTCCTTTTACATTCCAGAATTGGGATGTCCGTTTCCAATAGGATGGAATTACTTTCCATCCTATGGAGTGATATGCAAAAAAATGTATTTTCGTTTAGAAACATTTTCTATTGTTTCTCCTTTTACATTCCAGAATTGAGATGTCCGTTTTCCATGATTAGAATTACTTTCCATCCTATGGAGTGATATGCAAAATATATATTTTGAAATGAAAATAAATTAAAATGTTATCATGAATTTAATAGCTAAAAAGACCTATGTAGCAGGCTAATTTAAAAGTCTGGATTTTAAAGAGACTTTTCAAGAGCATTTAATGAGCCCGACTAATTGGAATATCGTCTAGAAATTTTAATCAGACTACTATTTTTAGGCTCACTACAAAAATTGTATGAAGCTTTACGCTAAATTAAAAAACGGGGGGCAATTATTTTATTATGTTCTCGTTGTATCCAAAATAATTTTATGCACAAGCAATAAAATAAAATTTTAAATAAAATAAATTTTTCGTTTAAGAAATCATATATTTCTTATATTTCCTAATAACAATATTTGTTTCGTCAATTTTCATTTCAAAAGATATATTTTGTGTACTACTGCATAGGACGAAAAGAAATTCAAATCATGGAAAATCCGTAGACATCCAAATAATTCAGTGTTGACAGATAAAAAATATAAAGAGACTGAAACCTGAAAATATTAAAGATATCCCTCATAAGTGGATTTCAATGATACATATGTGCGCGGGAATGTACTTAAAATAAAAATAATGTGTTCAATAATCTCTGGCACTCACGTGCACAGTGCGCTTATTTTTATTATAAATACTCACAAATCTCAGGTCTTCAGAAGTGTAAAACATATCTTCTAATAAGACAGTTTCATTATATATATTTTTATAATTTTTTTTCAGTCAGCAACCGATTTTTTCGACTTACCTCTGGGAAAACGTTGAAAATCTGCCTCGTCTGCATATTTTATAGATACATCTTCTCGGTCTCAGAAAATATAATCTTAAAATAAAAATAAAGTATTCACTAATTTAGATATTCAAGCGCGTAAATCAATTTTGTCAATAAGGCAGTTTCCTTATACTACATTTTTTAATAAACATTTTAAGTTCCCGATGGAATTATTTATACTAAAATTATGCATACACATTCACTACCTTGACTTATTGCAACAAGCCTGGATAAAACCCGGTTATTTGGTATTTTTATAACTAGCCTAAAACTGCATAGGCTTATTGCAATAAGAGAGAAAACTCAGGTTGATTGGCAAACAATTTGTGATTTTCAACTTAGCCTAAAGCGGCATAGGCTCATTGAAATAACCCTGAAAAATAAATGAAGAGTATATTTTGATGATTTTATCGAAAAATGGATTAATGCATTAAAATACAAGGTTGAAGTTTTACGGGTTCGGACAGGTTATTTTTGGACTTAATGTAGAATTTTCAGATTTGTGTTGATAGAACCCAACCTGTGCTGTTCTCTAATGTGGATAACAATACATGATTTCTACAAAAAAGACATTACAAAGAAATTAAAAATAAATTAAAAACAATTCCTTGAAAGCCTTTTTTTAATTACTTGCTAAAAGTTTAATGTTAATTCTTACTATATGCAGTTTTTCATTGGAGTTTTTCGGTGAAGACAGAAAGTAATTGCTTCTTATATTATCATATTATTGTTATATTATTATTATTATTATTATTATTATTATTATTATTATTATTATTATCAAATTATATTATTATTATTATTAAATTATTATTATTATTATTAAATTATTATTATTATTATTAAATTATTATTATTATTATTATTATTATTATTATTATTATTATTATTATTATAGAAAAAGCATGTCAATTTTTATTTATTTTGCTTGTCAAAATCTTTTCATCTAATCTCATAGTTTTCATCAACAATTTGTTTGTGTGCATTATTTTTAGATTGTACCCATCACCAACTTTCTGGAACTTCAACACGCATATATAAATATCCCTATCTATCTATAAATTAGGAAAGTGGAATAATGCTACATCAGCTTCTTCCTGTTCTTTTTTATTCTAGCATGTAGCAAGCTATCCAATGTGTCTAATAAATATGCTGAAATTGTATATCTAAATACATTTGGATGCACTTTAAAAAAATACACCACGAATGTAGCTAAATAGTTGAAATGATTAATCCCCTGTATAGCAGATGATAACACATGTGATAAATTAAGTTCCTGTATGTGGAAGATACTCTAGACTTCAGAATACTTGCAAAAATCAAATCTTCGTATCCAGCAGTTCTTAAACTGTAGTGCGCAAACCCTTGAAGCGTCACTCTCAATGTGATTTTGTTTAATTATCTAGAACTTGATTTAAATCAAACTTAAAACTGAGAATTTTTTTTAAATATACTATCAATGATTTACATTACATGCCTCTATTAGTTCATACATTTGGTATTTAATATTCTAGAGAATATCAATAAATTTAGTCTCCATTTCTCGGTGTCCCGTGAAGGCAGAAGAAATATGAAAATATATGCATAGCAACTAAGAACATTAAAGACGTGAGTATAAAACATCACAAATTTACTGAATGGTGTATACAAATGTCAAATTTAAAATTTTATACATACATTAAAATTAAAAATATCGACGTTTCAACCACCTTCTATGGTCATCTTCAGGATATATTTTCGCAAATATTTCCTGAAGATGACCATAGAAGGTGGTCGAAACGTCGATATTTTTAATTTTAATGTATGTATAAAATTTTAAATTTGACATTTGTATACACCATTCAGTAAATTTGTGATGTTTTATACTCACGTCTTTAATGTTGTAATGCTTCATGGTGTAATCGTCCAGCATTTATATTAGTAACTAAGAGTTTAAAAACTGCTATATGAAAATAAATATCTCAAATATGTGCTTTTATTTGATAATGTTTTAATAAAAAAAAATCACCATGCGTCTGCTATTGAAAAAACGAAGTCTCTTTTATCTGCATATTCCTATATTATTGCAGAGATCGCATATTTTATTTTGTATGAAATCAATTCAAAAATTCCTTTGGAATCTATTTAAAAATAAAAATTTAAAAAACAAAAATTAAAGATAAATGAACAAAGTCAAATTAAAACTAAAATCACAAGAAGTAAATAATAAATAAATATTTATTGAAAACTTTGACGCATTTGAAAATGCTCAATTTCGTCCACATCAGAAAAAAAATAGTTACTGGCTGAACAATAAATTTACATTTTATACATGACTTTCTTTATACTGTGACATATCTGGGATTGCAAAATATAACATTTTTTTATCGCCGATTGTCATAGGAACAGCCCAAATGATTACGAGCTTTGACAGTGTTTTAGTACTTGGTTATAATAGTATTAGCATACTTAACATAAGCATCCTTAGCAGCGTCTTGGTTCAATCCTTTCTTGCCATTCCAGGCATTCCACTTAGCTTTGCTCTTGTCATCTGCTCCGGGTTCACCGATATTGCAATTACCAACAGTAGCTTGTTTGTACAAAGCGTATAACTCCAACAGTTCTTCATCAGATGGACGAGCTTTCATACCTCTGACTGAGTTGGCAGCAGCATCAAATTTCTCGGTAAGAGACATGTTCAAAGTAAAGTTGAAGTACTCCAAATGAAAGTAAAAAGAACTTTAGAAAGTGGTTATCACTGTCTGTGCTGGAACGGAACAATTCACTTGCTTTTGTAGTTGTTTACAGAGGAAGTGATAACGGGTCCTCTTCGCTCTAATTGATCCAGAAATTGTGTCGTCAACCGTCTCCGCTGAAGTGTGGGATCCAACATATGTTTACGTTGTGTAAGGATTAGCGGTGACTTGAGGAGAGAAAGTGTTCTGTATGTTTTAATATTTAATTAAATGTATTACTTGTTCAATTGATTTAAAAAACAAGAAATAATTTCGTAAACTACTAAACTTTGTTAACTCTAGATAATACAATTAACCTATTTACATGATGAAAGGGAGAAGGGGGGTTATATACACATAATATCCAGTATGGTCTATACCAAAAAATATATTTCCAAAATAAATTCCAGTCTTGTTTCTAATCCATTAAATTTACTTTTACTAAAGCCTAACATTCAAATTTCACTTTAAATAAATTTTACAGTAAATATATTTTTTATTCATTTTGTAACTCTGATAATGCACTAGGGAATAAAACAGTTGTTTTTTCTTTACACATCATTAAAAGATACAATTAAAAAATATTTTTTTTATTCTAAACTAAATATGCATTTTTTACACTATCTAATTAAAAATTGAGTTTACATTATTATATCTCTATAATTTTGTTTACCAAAAGTTTTGTACAAAAATTAAATAACAGAAACTAAAAACTAAACAATAATTAAAGTTTACGCTTTAGTTAATCTTCAGTTTTCCAAACATTCCTCATACCAGTTTAATATACGATAAGAAATATTAAATAGGAATATCCGCAAAAGAAAAAACATCTTTTAGGAATATGATTATTGTATATTGCTATAGTTTTTGAGAGAAATAAATATCATTATATTGTATTGCTGTAATTTTTTTCAATATTTATTAAGTTCTTTATAGTCATATTTTAATATAAGAATCATTCCATGTCTTTTTTTTTTATTTTTTACTTTCTTCTATCTTTACAAGAAGAAAGTATTGGATTCATGAAAATTTTCGACTTCCGGTTTTTGACGGATTTATACGTTATAGAAGGTCCTGAACACAATTTCATTGTTTTTAGAAAATGTCTGTCTGTGAGTCTCTGTCTGTGACTCTGCCTGTCTGTCTGTCTGTATGTGACAAAAATTTTCTGGGCGCTCTATCTCAAGAACTAATGCACGAAGTTTAATGAAACTTTATATTCTGTTAGTCTTTAATATTAATTGGTGCTGATTGGTTTTTGGTGAAAATCGCCCAACAGGTGACGCTGCAATGCTACTTTTTTCATAACTATACCTCAAGAACTAATGCTTGGATTTTCATCAAACTTCAGATTCAGTTAGACGTTGACATAAGTTGATTAGGTTTTGGTCTAAATCTCTAACAGGTGGTGCTGCTATTCTGCACTTTGCAGGATTTACAAGATTTTCGCAATAGTCATATCTCAAGAACTAATGCACGGAATTTAATAAAACTTTAGATTCAATTAGACCTTGGTAGTGATTCTTTTTAGTGTATGCAAAACCTGTGTGGGATAGAAGAAAGTTTTCGGATTGGCACAATCGACTACTTTTTTATGGCTTGAATCTTGTAACCCACCGACAGGGTTTTTGGGAAAACTTTGTGTACATACTGTCCCTACCTCAGTATCAATCCATGCAAAACTATTCTTTCCCAGACCTATAATTTTGAGATAAATGAGTGGAAGGCAATTTTGAATTTTTCAACAAATTGACAAATTTCTGAGACTATTTTTAGAATACAATTCCGTCTTTGAAAATTTACTTATCTGGATCTAATGTCTGTATGCGCTTGTAAATGTCGCTGTAAGTCAATAAATATATGCAGATTTTAATGAAACATATTTAAACTAATAAATTTTTCTTTTTAAAGTCAGAAAAATTAAACCAAAATTTAAAGTTATGGTTATTTTCTTCAATATTTATCATTTTACGAAAAATGCTTTCCATAAAAAGGACAAATTAAAAGGCCAATTGTCCTTTGTTCTCAATAACAGTAAATTAACAATTTAAAATAACGCTTTAGGCTTTATAGTTACGAAATAAAAATATCTTTTTTATGGCTTATATAAAAAATGTACCCTATTTCGGGAAACTGCATCAATCAAGAAATAAAAATCTACATGTCTAGCTTTGCCTGTGGTGCGTAAATACTTTTTCTGCTTGCTGTGACTTGTTGCTTTTATTATAATTTAATAAGTGTTTCTTTTTTTTTTTTTTTTGAAAAGTAAAGTTTCTTCTTTGTTTTTTCTTATTAATATAAACTTCTCATGCAATATATTTTTTTCATTAAATTTAGTGCATAGTCCTTTTGTTTTATATTTTTACGATTACAAGCAATTTTTAAATTTATAGAATATTTTAATTTTGTTCCAATAGTGTAATTGAAAACAGAAATCCTTCGTAGATATTGAATAAGAAAATGAAAGAATTACTTTTCACTCTCCATTTTTAATATATCTTTTTTTTTTAATATAATATTTTAATTGTTTGTATTTAAAAAAAAATATATGCTCAAAACTTTGCATTTGATTTTCTTTAATAATTTTAACCAGTCCAAGTATGATTTCGAAAAATTTAAATACATTAAATATATTTTTATGTTAATGTATTTAAATTTATTATATAAGTGTGAGCTTATTTCCATAAGGTAAAATACACTTGTTGACCTGCCTTTTCTAAATTAATTTTGACACGTTTGGAAAAGAGGAAAGCAGCATGTTATAATGTGTGAAGAAGAGGCAGTTTTATTTTAAAACAAAATATTCAATATTATTTTTGAATTTTTACTGATTATTTGTCTTTTTCTCATGAGTTTTAAATATATTTTTGAATGCTTAATAGGCTTGACGGAAATAAAAAAAATAAATACGTGCATCCAGTACATTAAAAAATTATTGATATAAATTAGCTTTAAGTAGGAAAAGCTTTCAGAATATGGAAAACTATAACACTTTAACAAAAAAAATTCAGTGAGGCGTCGAAAACAAAAATCATAATTTCCATGTAAAAGAAAGTACTTTAATTCTTACATGGATGCACCCCCTCGGAAGCATCAATTTCGGGCCGTAAAATTCCTTGGCAAGTTTCACAAATTGGGGCTAGCATGTTAACTACTAGACGAGTCCATATCACGGAAGCAGGTAGGCACACGGCAGACAGACAGACCGAAATCCTAGAGCACACTGTTTGAAAGTGTTAAAAATGAAATGATTTCATTAGAGATTGTGTTAGTTGAACTGTAAAGTGATGAAGAATCACCTAAAGAAGAGGATTAAGAAATAATTGATGAGGAATCATTTAGGAATCTTCAATCTAATATCGAGACATAATTGCGTTCAAGAGACAAATGTCATATTTAGGAATTTTCTTGTCACCGTGGCAGAGATGGAGTATCTAAATGAAATAAAAAAACAACTAGGACGTAACATGAAGAGTGAAACGCATAATATTTTGGTAAAAATGCATAGATTTTTAGGTTAAAAAATATACACATCTAGAGCCTGAAAGTTCCGGCACACATTACATTGCGACAGAACATAACAGGCGTTCCTCCGGATGAAATAGTTCGATGTAGAGCAACTGATATTAATGATCAGTGTACAATTTTTTTTTATCAATTACTAAAGAAGATCGACATCAAACGTATAAAAGATCAATATGAAGATTTAAAAGGATATTTGCTTAAAAAATATAATAATAAAAGATAATAAGTACAAGATATTAAATATTTAATAAAAGAGTAGCTAATATAAAATCATAAATATAGATTACTAAATATACAAAATAGTATACAAGATACTAACGCGTCACATAAAAAAGCGAATCAGTAAAAGCTTTTTATGAGGAATAGAACCTTTGCTAAAAAGAATGACAAAATAAAAATCCATTATTAATATTATTAAAATTTCCCATATGTCATCAATATATGTATGACATCTTTATTTTTTTAGATGATTTGTTATACTTCATAGTTCTAGAACGAATATTGTAGCATAGTAGACTAGAAAAAATATTGTACATATATTCTAGCCTAATGTTTATCTTTATACTTTTAACTTATTGAAAGCATTATCATCACATAAATATTCCCCCTTCACCATTTTTGATTGATAGCCTAATGTTAGAAAAATGTGCTATACAAAATGCTGTAACATAAAGCTCCAATGTATTTCTTCATGTTATTAAACATTCTTCTAACATGCATTTCAGAGGAACAATTTTTATTTAGAATAAATTGTATGAGTTTATTTTCGCGCTATACTATATAATATCGAAAAGAACAAGACTGGAAAATTGATACTATTATTTTTTAGTATAAATGGTAGCATTGATTTAATATTAGGTGTAATTTATATTTTTGGTGGTCGATCTCAATATATGTGTAATCAATAAGTGCTAACTCATAAATGCACATTTTGCATTAAAAAAATTTCTGATTATAATATTTAATTCTATTGGAAATTGTATGCAGAATATTACGATTACTTTAATGTTTAAATCGTGTTTCTATCTTAATTAAAACAGGATATATTCATTTTTTGTTTTCAAAATCTAGCTTTCAAATTGTGGTTGCATTGGAAACGTTTTTGCGTTTTTTTTGCATAACGTGTTTTTCAACAATTCTCGTCTTTAAATTGTTATAACTCAAGAACCGTTTAAGATAATGATTCAAGGTAAGAGTCTTTTTTCAATTATTTTACTGTATTTTTAATTCAGTAAATTTGAAAAAAAAAATACTTTTGAAAATATGATTTAAAAAAAAAAGTTACATCATTTTTTTTTAATTTAAATATTTTTTAGCCACACACAGGGTGGCTTATTCTTTCAATCTCTATCATTTTTCATGTTTATGAAAAGTCACAGCAATCCATCGTTGCCACAGATTAATCTCGGAAAATGAAACATTTGAAGTTACTTAAAAAATTAATAACTCGAAAAGTATTTGTCACAAAATTGTTTTACAAACTGCGTTAGAATGGTAAAAAATTGTATTTTTCTTGATATAAATTTCAAATCTAATGATTATGTCGTTTTTCAAATATTAGATTTCGAAAATTACAAAACTTCACAATGGAATACCGTAGCGAAACTTTTACGCGTAAAAAGATAATGATAAAGGCATTGTGGCTCGACGTGTATCGTGTATACTGGCCATAGCATGAGTATCGAATTATAGTAAACTTATTATTCTGTTAAAATATAAAAGTGAATTATGTATATACATTTTTAAAAAATAAAGAAAAACATTTTATCACAAACATCAACAAAATTTTTTCTTCTATTTATTCCCTTATTCCAAAGATATCGTTTTATCGTCTGCTGCCATAGCAACATGAATTAAATTTCATTAAAAAAAATTGCTCAGTGGTAGAAAAATATTTTTCTAAATCGAATGGTTATTGAACAACTCAACACTTTAACAGGAGAATTTTTATTTGTTATTTAGATATTTTAAAATTGTTTGTTGTCATTGCGTTTTTATTCTGAGTTACAGCTAGTTTATTTATTTTTTAAATAAAAGCCGTGTGTGGCAATCTATATTCGGCCTTATAGCAGAATTTTTCCCTCTTGTTTAATTAATATTTTTAAAAATCCTGAATTATAATTAAAACTTATATGTTTCTGTTTAATTAAATGAAAAAGTTTGAAATTTGTCGAATAATATTTCGAGTTATAACAATTTTAAATTACCCCACTTTTTAAAAAAATTTAAACAAAATAAAAAAAATAAAAAACTTTTTACGAGAATTGTTATGATTTAATTTTGTTTACAAATTATATGGTTAACCATCATAAAAAAACTGAAAATTCGAATTCAATAAATAAAAATATTTTAAAAAGTGCCCGGACCCCCTTAAGACAGAATATATAAAGAATATATAATATATAAGACAGAATATATAAATGCTTAAGTTGGTTAAGCGGTTTTTGTCAAGAAAGATGAAATACATAACAACAAAAAATATGCGAAATGCTACCATGATCGAAAAAGTTTTTGATTTGTCTATTAGAATCTTCCGGTTTGGCGAAGGATTACCGAAAAAAAAAATATGAATAAAAGTAACGTGTTACAGTGCTTAACATACATTTAAGGGAGACCAAACTGGTCGCCAGTGGCGGCTAGTCTACAATATTGACCTTATATACTCTGGCCCTAGGCTCTTTTAAGAACCATTAAAGAAAATTTAAGGTATCCGCCTACATTAAATTGGCCGTTTTGACGAAAATTTACGAAATTATATTTTTATTGTTTTATTTGAAAGAGCAATCTTTTACAATTCCAATTCTGTTTTAATTTTATTTCTACGATTACTAGAAGAGGAATTATGGCCAATTTAATAAACAGAAAATAATGAGTCAAATACCTAAATTGAGCCTAGTAAAGCCAGGAGAAATATAAAAAAAATTTCTATGCATGATTTTCTTAATTTTTTTACATAAACACACTAATAAATCTTGACATTTCTAGATTAATTTAATTAAAATTAATTCGAAATTCAAAGAAATCTTTAAATGGGATTTCTGGAAAATCGATTTTTCCGTTATATCCATGTTCGATAAATTTCCAAAAAAAAATCCGCGTTTAAATATACTTATTTAGTCATAAGTATAGTGTGTCTAGCTGTAAGCGAAAGCCGATTTTTTATTCTTAACATTAAAATAATCAAGACATTATAATAATACTTTGAACAAAATATTTTTTCTGGGAAATATGATGAAATTATGAAACGTGTTGGAAATACCATCCATTGGCGTCAAACGAACACTCAGCTAGACGTTCCATAATCTGCAGACGCATCAATAATCCGAATAGGGTGAATGGACCAAAAACGAACCAAACGTCAGTATTTGACCAAAACTGTATAAAACCAAACATAATGTACGGATATGTTAACTTTGGTCGTTATAGGAATTAAAATTAGTATTTCCGATCATTAAATTTGTTATACATAGTTTTGTATCTCCCTGGTTAAGTACATGTGCCTGGTAAAAACCAAAATTTATATAGTAGGGTATTCAATTTTGTTTTATACTGTTTTGTGTCTCACTGTTCTATTACTAGCGCCTGGACAATTCCTGGTACTCTCACCCTATATACCTTAAGATAGGTTGTCCCAACAATCATAAAGAATAAAAATAGCAAATATTTATTAAAATACTATCTCGGTAGCACTGAATCTATATAATAAAAGCGCAAAGCATTTGACTGTCATCAACAATTCCGGGATGCCCGCTTCAGTTTTTCATATGCCAGGCGTTTATACTGTTTTGTACCATTGTGGTTGTTAATTTTGTATTGTTGAACCTTACAGACAAATATTGTTACATCATCATTATAAACAATGTTAACACGTCTGAAGGTTTTTTAAACACAAACATTCATTTATAAACCATGGAGGTAAATGTTCATGATGTTGCGTGGTTAAAAAAAAATGCAAATGAAATCGGCAGAGAAGAGGTGCACGCTTTCTTCCCGATTGCGCGGCAATTACTAAGGTAGAAACTGATCCAATATGGCTATCCCTGAAGCTGAAAAAAAACGGCGCCGTGATAATTAAAACATTTAAAAATAAAATTATTATTTTTTTAAATAAAAAATTTATAAAACATTAATAAAAATTAATAAAAACTACAAAAAAAAATTAAAAAATTACACATTTAATTTCTTATAATGATACGATGGAACAGTTTGTATTTTGGCAGGCATTTAGAGAGTAATTCAAACGAAATCACTTGCTTTTATCTTTTTTTCCGAGGGCCTCGGAAACGACGGGCGAAGCCCGGCTAGCCTTTCCAGATTGGTGCAAATGTAAATTCAAAAAAGTTTCGGATTGTGGTAGATAATAATAATTATTATATTTTTGCCGTTAACTATTACTGAATAAATAAACTTGAAATTTCATTTATATTTTCTTCTTTATTCTGTCATTTTATTAAGGTAAAATAAATAATGGGCATTCAAAAAAGGTTTAAGAAAATTATATATATATATATATATATATATATATATATATATACATAATCCACCTTATGCTTATAAACATTACTCTTAGTGTGCTCAAATGTAATCTTTAAAATGTTTTCTGTATTCATCTTTAAGCATTTTTATTAAATAAAACAACGTTGTTCTTTTAGTTTCTTTGAACGCAGTAAAAATACGTAAATATTTATACAAAACTAATACTTTTTTCCAACTACAGCAAAAAACGTTACAGTTATCTTCCTTTATGTAACCATACAACCATGAAGATATCAAACAGTTTTATCTTACAAGTAAAATTAAGATTTTTCCCTTTGACTCATACAAAGTTTTTATGCTCAGTTTGTTCCATCTTGTTAGCATTAAATTGGATTCGCATGAATAGGTTAAAGCCATGTCTGCTTTTAATTTACTGAATAGCATTTTCTTTTCGTTTATTCTTTCTTAATATAATTTCCTTTTTACAAATTCACTTTTATTCCAAATTATTACTTTAGAGCCAAGCAAAAAAGCTAACATATTGAAACTATTTAATTAAAATGCCAAAAGAGAAAACAAACATCTAGTCAGATAAAAGAATATAATAATTATTCAATTTCAACAATATTTCTTTTTTGGCGGATTAATTATATGTGGAATCAATACATTTTTTTATTATTAATTTAAACCAAATGCTTATAAATTATTAGATTTTTAGGTACTTTTCCGTTATACCAACACCATGACAAAATGTATGATAAAGCGACATTTATTTCAACCCTTGTCGTGCATTTTTTTTTTTTTTTTTTTTTTTTTTACTGCAAACTGTGTCAAACAGTGTGACTCACTATTTATTGAGTTCGAATCATTTTCTTTATTATTTAATCGTAACCACACAAAACCTATTAATTTGCTATTTTTCGAATCTAAAATATTTTTTATTAAATTATAACTTACCATTTTTCACTGACGCTGAGATGAATTTTACCTTAAGATATACGTATATTACCCAAGATCACGGAGTAAAGAGGAACTGGAGATGAAATGTTTACGTTTGGCGTGACGCCAAAATGAACTGTATTTTCTGGAGTATTATCAATTGATTAGTGTGCAGGGATGCCGTAATATATTCATGGACTTTAAATCTAATTATTTTTGGGTGTCCTAATTAATTAGGAGGATGGCGACTCTCAAATCAAGAATTTTTCCGTTTTAGGTGCGTTCGTAATTATATAAATACGTAGCATCTAATGTCGTCGTTTGGTCCGGCCGTCTGTCCGTCCGTCCGTCCGTCTGTCTGTCTGTCCGTCTGTCCGCATATAACAGCGCAAAAACAACCCAACCGAATGGTTTGAAATTTAATATATATAACTGTTGCAGGATTTTGTAAAGTCATTTGAAATTTTATGAAAATCGAATCCAAACTTAAAAAGATATTAATAAAAGATTTATTTATTCTATTAAATCCTAACATACGTAATCTATATGATAAAAGCGGATGTCATGAGACTGAGGAAAACAAACACGGGCTAACCACATCTTTTTCCATATGCCAAGCGGCCATTTTTATTCAAAAATATTTTTTCGAATAAAATTGCATAAAAGTTACATTTTAAGAAAGACCGTTCAAAAAAATTGTTTGCTTGAGAGATGAGTTACATTAAAAAATGTATAGATTCTGCGATAACTTCAGTGTAAATTAGGTTAACAGCCGAATATCTCAATCCATTAAAGTAAATAAAAAAAATATTCATTCATCGTGAGTCATAGAAATATTAACCATGGAGATAATCATTCGAAAAGCAAGATCTCCATGGTGAATTTACAGAGCTGTTTTTAGTCGAAAAAAATAGCATCTGCAAACATGGCATACGTATAAGAAAAAAAAAGGCATCCTCGTTTCCTTCATAGCAGACGATATAATTTATTTCACCGAAATTATAACGATGATATATTACATTGTAAAACTTTTTATAGCACGAAAACGCACGCACCTCTCTTGTTACGTTTAACGTCAATTTCTAACTTGTTTATTTAAAAGCTCTACACTGTATATAAAATAAAAAAACAAATGTTTCTTAAATTATAATATAAACTCGAACGTAAATTTACGATAAACTCTTCCAACTTACACACTATCCGAAAAGCGTATTTTTTACCTTTAGAAACATCACATACCAAATACAATTTTGTGATTTAAAGAAGAATTTGCATAAACAAAATTTCCTTTGCTGTCACTAATTTTCGGAAACGTATTTGAGCAGTTTTTATAATGTATTAATCAGTTTTCACAAACCGGGAAATATGTTTTTCGGATGCTATCAATTCTCAAGTAAACATTTTCATGTTCAAGAAACATTGTTTAAAAGACAAAAATGCTAAACTAGCAGCAATAATATTAATATTGAAATTAATATTGTTTTGCTACTCTTGCATGTACAAATTCAATTACGCAGCTGAAAATGTTTAATTGAGAATCGATAGCATCCAGAAAACCAATGTTCCGGTTTGAGAAAACTTACAAATACACTATAAAATCTCTAATCGGAGATGTTTCTGAAAATTAGTGGCAGCAAAAGGAACTGTATAAATGCTTCTTTAATTCTCGAAAATATATTGGTTTCTTAGATTTCTAAAGATAAAGAACGCTTTCTGGAATCATTTGTAAGATGGAAAAGGTTATTGTATATTTTCGTTCATAGTTATATTCAGTAGACGTAGATAAATAAACATTTGTTTTTTTACTTACCCATCATGCGTAGTATAGGGTAAGTCTTGTAATCGTTTTGAAAATCGATTTTTTTTTGATGGATTAACACGTTTCAGACACTGGAGATTCCGAAAAACAGATTTTTAGAAAAAAAAAATGCCGTCCAAAAAATTTGCCATGCTATCAAGTCTGTGTGTGTGTGTCTGTATGTCCGTGTGCCTGTGTGTCTGTAAATGCTCTATCTCCCGAACAAATTAAGATAGAGACTTGAAATTTGGTATGTACTTAGTATGTAAGAATGGGAAGAAGCTTATTGAATTTTACTAACCTCGATTATCCGGAACTATTTTTTTCGGACTCTGGAAATATTCGTTCTGATAAAAGGTATATAAAAATTTTCGAAAGTGTTCATTTTAAGGAGTGAATATAAAACAATATTAAAAAAACATAAATTTTGCATAAAGAATGAAGTCGATCGAATAATTAGTTACCCCGATATTTGTAATCATATTTCCACACTCTTCTATTTTTCATGACCCTGTATTTCATTGAAGTTTCAATTCAAATATAATTTTTAATTAGAAATGAGACGCTTAATCCGACGCAGTAAGCCGTTAGTTAATATGATTATCAATTTTAGAGTTATAAGGATGTTTCTTTTACGCAATTCAGTAATAGAGCATTTAAAATTTGTGACGTCATCAAGCCACGATTTTATTCGAATTGCTATGCATTTTATAAATAGTTTACACATGTTTTATTTTCATATTTTATATTATGCATATCCATGATGGGTAAATATTTTGGTGACCCCCAACGACTAGTTTTACAGTGTGTTAATTATGACTGACATAAAACACACATTTCCTACGTACATGTTATAAAATATAATACATAAATTATGCCGAAAATGTTGTCATTAAAAAAATAATGCATAAGAATATCATACTTAAAAATGATTCATGCGTGTATTAATGATGTAGAAAGTATATACTTTAATAATATTTCAGAGTCTAGAAATATACATATCTGTGCATTAGTTTTAATATATATAAATTATTACTCAAATTATAAAATTGTCTTACATGTTGCACAAGTTTTCTCGATTTTCGCCCTTAGCGTAGTATTTGATGAATGTAACTTTGGTAATTAATCTTTGTTTTTGAAACGGGTGCACATTTATTTAAAAAATAAAACCACATCAGCACACTTAAGGAATATGAAAGGGATTGGAGCAATGTTGGTTAACACACTGTTAAAAAAATTGCAGTAAAATTACGGGCAGAGGCCGGCAGCAGAGATTCCAGTGATACCCCGTAAAATAAAAAATCCATGCCCATCATTTTGTTCAGCCCGTAATTTTACGGGGCAGAGTAATACAGCATTATAATACACAGGATATAATGAACTTTAAAACACAATAACACTTTACTTACTGTTCCGTAGCACGTAGCACGTTAGATAATCATCACAGGATCGCTGTTTTCGCGGGTTAAAATTTTCGAAACACGAGTAAAATGAAGGGTTACGCCCTAGCGGAGGACAATGTATGGGGTCGTACCGTATTTTTGCTAACATATGGGCTAGAACTGTAAGAATATGGGGATTGCTCTTAATTTTCTAAGTATCTAAGGGATAAGGCCGCTTATTTAGTGGATCAGACCGTTTTTCATCAAATAAGGCTGTTGCTCGTGAAAATTAAAGGGCAAACGCTCATAAATTTACAGTTTTTTCTGAGAGTGCATAGGACCTTTAACCATTGGTTTCAGGTGTTATTATTTTAAAACTGCATAAAAGTAATTAAAAACTTGATCGGATTGGAATGGCTTATTTCAGATGAATCTGGATAATTTATCAAAGTAAAATTTAAATTAAACACTGATTTTTCTTGTGTTTTTATTAATTTAATTTTTTTTTGTCATTTTTAAACTTCTCCATGCTGTAACACATATATTCACTTATATATTTGCCAATGCGTTTTCAACTTTAATCAGATAATATTCTTTTGTGATTAGAAAATTGAATTATTTATCTTCTATATTCAATAGATTAACGAACAACAAAAAATTATCGGTAAATTCAGAAAATTTAGTTTATATTCGATAGGAGAGTTTGATATTTAACAAAATTCTAATAATACATTTTTTTAATAATATATTTTTTAATCGTAATAATAACTATAATAATAAAAATGTATTTAAATATTATTGTTAACTATAATACCTGTGAATTTCAATATTTTTTATATCAAAAGACTATGCATAATAACACAGAATTTGGAAATCAGAAACGTCTGACTGAATCAGAGTACTGAATAAGGTATACACTAGTCCCACTTACATTAACTGTATAGATAGTGGTCAGAATAATGCGCACGGAACATTAGGATAGTGAAGAACAGGGACACGCGAGAAACGTGTGAGGCCCGGTACAGAGAACACTAACGGTGCTCCTACAAATCCTGTATAAACATGCACATTATACGAAATCGGCCTCCAAAGGTGCCTATTTCAGTTTAGGGTTGGTACTACTGTGGCTCTTGTCCCCTTTCTGTGTATGATCCTTGTGTTATGTATTGGAAGTCTTTTCACTTCACAACACCAATTTAATGAAATTTCGAATATATAGTAAGAAAAAGTGTAGAATAAAATTTCATTTCATTTTTATCAGGAAGACTTGGAACTATGTGCATTGTTATATTTTTTCTAAGAGGAAAATCTCGTGATTTAATCGGTTTTGTCTAGAATGTACAACCATGAAAATAATTATAAGGACACGTTCAAAAATGAGTAATATGTATTAAAGTAATCATCAACTGAAAACAAAATCAAACATTATTTACTACTAGTAATTATTAAACATTAGGAACCTATTAATACGACATTAAATTGCAATAAAATTTATAAATCACATATTAATAGAAATATATGACGTGAAAGATGGAAAAAATATATAAGGACATAATGAAATATGTCTCGAAATAAATTAATATTCTACAAAATCTCCTTTTTTTCAATGAAACTTATTAATCGTGCAGTCATTGACTCAGAAATTTCAGTTAAAATGTATTTAGAAATATTTTTCCACGCTAATTCGATGGATAATGTCAAATCGTCTGTATTTGCATATTGTGTGTCATGCTTATATGCTTCTTTAGCTAAAATTCACCAGATTATCTGTGGGGTTTAAATCGGGGCTTCTTGGTAGTCAATCCAAAAGTTGGACAGATTTGACTTCGAATCCTGAACGCGATGCACGGGACACATGGCAACTTGCATTGCCTTGTTGAAACACATAATCACCACCTGCGATAAGGGGTGCTTCATGCAATAATTTTTCAGCTAGCATATCCACATATGATTCTGAATCCATGCGACCTCGAATGGATACGATTGGTGTTGTTCCACTGGCTGCAAAACCTGCCCACACCAGCACAGAATCTTCTAAGAGTTGGCGTTTGGAAAAAAGCAGGTTTAACTTTTCGTAAGTCATGCCAATAATGGTTAAAACCATCTGGTCCGTCCAAATATTTTTTTTCGTACAAAATACCACATCTTTCCAGCGAGATAATAATAATTATAAAAAAAAAAACGTGTTTCTTAGCAAACTCCAATCAAAGCTTCTTATGTAGTTTTGTAAATGGTGGACGTGACCGTAGTTTAGCATATCTAACATTTGGATTATTTTGCAGAACATTTCACACTGTGTATTCATTGCATCGTAGATTCATTTCTGTTTTAATTTGAGTAGAACTCTGTTTTTTAAGCAAGCTCGAAGCGCAATTCCACGTTTTTGGCGCATAGTCAGAGAAACAGGTCTACCTGTATGCTCTTCTTGCCATAATCTTTTAGATTCTTCAAAGAATTATAAATAACTGTTTTAGATATGTTTATATTCCTTGCAATTTCACGTCCATTAATTATACATTCTCTGTAAGCAATAATTTTTTCCTTGTATCTACAATATGTCTGCAATATTGACATTTCATTGAAAATTATTTCTAATACAATGCCAATATTTCCGTAATATAGGCACTTCATTGTAAATATTGCCAATATAACGTAATATTTAACTAATATAGAACTATCCATTAGAATGTATTGCCGACCAAATATTTAGCCCCGACATAACCATTAAAACCGAGATAGCCAATATTGACTGAAACTAAGGAGATATAAGAAATTATAAAATAATTTAAAGGTTGAAATATTCTAAAAGTGGAAAATAAATAATAAGACAATATTCTAAAATACTCTATCATTAAAAATCAAATGCTTCGAAACATTCTTTCATTTCCTTGCATA
Source organism: Maratus michaelseni (assembly GCA_963931845.1). NCBI lineage: Eukaryota > Metazoa > Arthropoda > Arachnida > Araneae > Salticidae > Maratus > Maratus michaelseni. The sequence continues at coordinate 342,555,519 of OZ007588.1, read as the reverse complement.
TATGAAGATAGAGAAATTTCAATTTTAGAAATTTTTTTCCGACGTAGAAATTGTTGAAATAGAAATACACCGGAACAATGAAAGGTTTCAAGAGACGTCTTTAACGAAAAATAAAAATGGAAATGGATCGTATATTACATCACTGACAATTTTTTGAAATAAAACGTTCTGAGTTTAAGAATTTCCTTGAAATCCAGCTTTATTCCGAAGCAAAACTTCTTCGAGAGATTTAATGCAAACTCAACAAATTTTACGTCTTTTTAGCTAGAAGAATTCAGCAATTCCTTTTTTGGTTGAGGGGTTAAATATTTCTTTTCTGTATAATAGTTTATGAACAAAATTAGCGAGAAAAAGTTACTCGAAGTTTTCAAGATTTAAAATAGTAATTTTTACATATTTTTGTAAAACAATTTATTATTCATTCCATGTACTGATTTTATTTAAATAGCGGAGCATTTAAATAGCATTACATTTTTATTACTGATAACAATGCCTAATATATTTAATATGCAAATAGGCAGTATTAAGATTTTTGATGGATAGTACAGAAATATAACTGTTAAAAAAATAGTCCATCACTTAAAATGAATTAAAATATAAGCAAAAGTATGTAATCTAACTCCAATATCGAAAATATACTTAAAAAAATATTTACTAAGTAAATTGTTTGTTTCAATGTAAATTTTTAATGTAAGGCCAATATTTCTGAAATAGAGGCATTTTATTATAAATATTCCCCAAATGAAATTAATTTTTAACTAATAGAGGTGTTTCATTAGAATTATTTCATAAGTATTGACTATATTTTCTGAGATCGTAGCATCCTATATTTTTTTATATAGATGCTACCACTGCTTCCAAGCTTTTATCTTAGCGGTAGATTTCTTTAACATGTGCAACGAAGATTATACTTTTAAAATAGAGTAGGCGAATATAGAAAAAATATAGCCTGCTGCATCCCCTGTTATATTGGGCTCCGATATCACCAATATAATTCACTAATTTGTATTGCAACTAAAGAACATTTCAATTTTTATCTTACAAAGAAATTCCTCAAAAAATTCTAAATGTTAACAAAATTTAATTGAGAAAAAAAAATCTAAAATTCCCAACCATTAAAAAAATGCTTCGAAATAGTCTTCCATTTCGCAGTATATTTGAAGGTAGGGAAATTTCAATTTTAGATATATTTCTCAAAATAGATTGTTGAAATAGCGATACAACGAAACAGTGAAAGATTTGAAATTTTCAAGATTTAAAATAGTAATGTTAATAGTACAGATAAAAAAAAGAATAGAAATGGATTGTATATTATATCAGCGACAATTTTTTGAAATGAGACATTCTCAGTTTAAGGATTTCCTTGAAATTCAGCTTTATCCTGGAGTAAAACTTCTGTGCCAGATTTAATGCAAACTGAACAAATTTTAAGTCTTTTAAGCTAAAGGGAATCTGTATTTGTTTTTTTGTTTTTTTCTTTATTGAGTGGTTAAATACTCCTTTGCTGTATAATAGTTTATGAAAGAATTGCAAAATTAGCGAGAAATAGTTACTCCCAGTTTTCAAGATTTAAATATTAAGTATATTCCTTGCATATTTTTGTTTTTTTAATTCCATAAACTAATTTTAGTTAAATAAATATAGTACATTTTTATTACTGATAATAATGCATAATTCATTTAATATGTAAGTAAGCAGTATGATTATTTCGGTTTAAAAATTCTTTCAGATATTAAATGTAGACTCAACGAATTTTACATCTTTTAAGCCAGAGGGAATCGGTATTTCTTTTCTTTTCTTCTTTTCTTTTTTTTTTCTTTTTTTTTTTCTTTTTGGTTGAGTGGTTAAATATTTCTTTGTTGTATAACAGTTTATGAAATAAGTGCAACATTAGCGTCAAATATTTCAAGTTTATTCCAAGTTTTGAAGTTTTTGTATATTAAGTACCTTGCATATTTTTGTAAAACAAAGTATTATTTTTATCATATACTAATTTTATTGAAATATCTACAGTACATTTTCATTACTGATAACAATGCATAATACACTTTATATGTAAATAGGCAGTATATATGTTTTTGATGCATTATACATAAATGTTGGTTTTAGAAAAAATAAACGATCCCCTAATATAAATTCAAATATAAAAGGGTATCTACTCTGACTGCAGTATCGAAAGTATACTTAACAAGAACGACAAATCATCTTTCAAGCATACATTATGAAACACTTTCCATCATATTCAGAATACTGTAACAGAACGTCACAGATTAATAAGGCAAAAAAATAATGTATGTGAGAATAATTTGAAAAACGCATAACATCTCTGAAAGCCCATTTTCAGAAATTGCCATCAATGGTCGGGAAAATATCAGAATTCTTTTGTATGTCTCTGTAAATGACTGAAAAATTGAAAAACGAATTTAAAGTGGAATGATAGATTCACCTTGTACTTAAAACCGATAAAATACTCATTAAAAAATGCTTAAAAGGTGCTGAAAATGAGACAAACATATGTAAAAGATATTAAAACATATTTAATCCCGAGATCTTTCGAACACAAACAAGGTCCATCATCAAGTGGAACTGCTTGATTGATCATACAATTGTCGTTTCCACTGCGCCATTACGTAACGGAGTTTGAACAAGGGCTTGTCTATTAAGCAAAATGGTTTATAATATATAGGGATGACCTCTCGAAAATTTAAATAAAGATTGAAAGAACATATTTCTGACATCAAGTTTAACCAACCATTCACAGCATTATCTAGGTTAAATCAACAACAGAATATAAATATTGATTTTTAAAACGCAAAAATTATAGTACCTGCAAAGAACGATTTTACTGCTAAAATCAGGAAATCATTGGAAATTTTGAGTAAAGAGCATGTAACGGTAGTTTATGTTATAACGTACCTAAAATATGATTTAATATTTTAAAAATATCAAAGATTCCAGCGCCTGAACTCACGGATTTTACATACACCCCTACATATCAATAGACTAGCCCTTGTTCAAACTCCGTTACGTAATGGCGCAGTTGAAACGACAATTGTATGATCAATCAAGCAGTTCCACTTGATGATGGACCTTGTTTGTGTTCGAAAGATCTCGGGATTAATTATGTTTTAATATCTTTTACATATGTTTGTCTCATATTCAGCACATTTTAAGCATGTTTTTAATGAGTATTTTTATCAGTTCTTTGTAAATGATCTATAGCTTTGAATATATATTACATAGTATAGTAAAGTTCAGTTCAGTTAGGAAACGCATAGCACAGTGAAAAATTCCCTCTCAGCAATTTTAGTCACTAACCGGATATGTACTCGAGATTTTTTGTGCAGCTCTATACATGATCCATAGAATTTGTACACACCAAGTAATAAGTAAAAAATTAAGTAAATTTTAAAAACGCATACTGCAATTGAAAATGCACTTCCAGCAATTATTGCTCATTTAGCTACTGTCACCGAATACTTTTGTGGGTCCCTGTAAATGAACGATAAATGATATGCACACTATATTCTGCAGTTAGCATCTCGTAGTGCATCGTAGTGATATATAATGAATTTCAACATGCTTGAAAAAGTTTAACATCATTAAAATACATTGAAAAAAATTTCCCCATAGACCGTACTGTAACGGAATTCTTTTGAGTGTCGCTGTAAACGAGCTAAACATGCTACATATCATATATTCTAATACAAGCAAATCTTGTGTGTGGTTATATATATATATATATATATATGCAAATTTTATCTTAAAAACGGCTCTAACAATTTTGACGAAATTTTGTATCCTACCGTTTTGGGGCATCAGAAAACCATTGGGCTAGGTCACGTGTTCGAGAAAGTTCGATTAGTGGGTCATTTTGGGGCATTTTTGGTCATGGTCTAGCTAATTGTATCTAAAAAACGGTTCAAACGATTTTGACGAAATTTTGTATCTGACCATTTTCGGGCACGAGAAGACTATTGGGCTGGGTCACATGTTCGAGAACTTTCGATTAGTGGGTCATTTTTGGGTCTACGCGGGTCAAATTAATTTTATCTAAAAAACGGCTCTAACGATTTTGATTAAATTTTGTGTCCTACGAGTTTCAAGCACGATAAAATCATTGGGCTAGGTCACATGTCCGAGAAAATTCGATTAGTGGGTCATTTCTGGGTGATTGTGGGTCAAGATCTAAAAAGCGCCTCAATTTACACTAAATTTTGCATCCAAGGGTTTTCGGGCACGAGAAGACTGTTGGTCTAGGTCACATGTTCGAGAAAATTCAATTAGTGGGTCATTTTGGGTCATGGTCAAGCTAATTGTATCTAAAAAACGGTTCAAACGATTTTGACGAAATTTTGTATCCGACTATTATCGGGCACGAGAAGACTATTGGGCTGTGTCACATGTTCGAGAACTTTCGATTAGTGGGTCATATTTGGGTCAACGCGGGTCAAATTAATTTTATCTAAAAAACGGCTCTAACGATTTTGATTAAATTTTGTATCCTACGAGTTTCGGGCACGTGAACATCGTTGGGGTAGGTCACATGTTCGAGAAAATTCGATTAGTGGGTCATTTCTGGGTCATTGTGGGTCAAGATCTAAAAAGCGGCACAATTTACACTAAATTTTGCATCCAATGGTTTTCGAGCACGAGAAGACTGTAGGGCTAGGTCACATGTTCAAGAAAATTCAATTAGTGGGTCATTTTGGTCATGGGTCATTATGGGTCAAGCTATTTTATCTTAAAAATGGTTCAGCGGATTTGAAATAAATTTAGCACCCTACAGGTTTAGGGAACAAGAAGAATATCAGGCTAGGTCACATGTTCGAGAAATTTCGATTAGTCGGTCATTCTGTTCATGGGTCATTATGGGTCAAGCTATTTTATCTTAAAAACGGCTCAGACTATTTACACTAAATTTTGCATCCTATGGTTTTCGGGCACGAGAAGACTGTTCGGCTAAGTAAGATGTTCGAGAAAATTCAATTAGTTGGTCATTTTGGTCATAGGTCATGATATTTGATCTCAAATTTAATTTTGACCGAGCATAGCTCGGTCTTCCCTGCTCGTTTAATTTTAAATAGCGAACATGCCCCAGTAAACCTCAATAAAATATATCAATTGAATTGAGTTACAATCTTAGTATATTTACGCGAGTTAGAGCATGGTCAGAAGAATAGACAGCATACAGGCAATCAGTTACCCAAAACGGCTTCATAAACACTGTTCAACTATGTTGGAAAGTGTTCAAAAGAAATATTTACTAAGTGGATACTCTCTTTCAAAATATGCTATTTAATGTCAATATTTTTGCAATACAAGCATTTCATTGTAAATATTTTCAATATGAAACAAATATTTAATGCTAATCATTAATTATCTATATTTAATGCTAGTATTAAATACTAATAGAGGTGTTTCATTAGACATATTTCAATAGTATTGACTCTATATTCAGGGATCGCAGCATCCTATATGTTCCATATACTTGTTTAGAAATATTTTTAGAAATATTTCATTAATTTTGACTATATATTCCGGAATCGAAGTATTTTACTATATTTTTTATAGTTGCTTAGAATTATTTCATTAGTGTTGACTCTATATTTAGGGGTCGCAGCGTCCTATATTTTTTAATAGTTGCTACCATTATTTTCAAACTATTATATCCGTGATAGATTTATTTTAACATGTGCTATAAGAAGCTACAGCGAACATTTAATTTTGAAAATTTTGAATAATACACACAAAATAAAGGTCGATGCGATTCCTGCTATATTGGTCCTCGACATAAAAAATATAACTGATTTTGATGGCAACTAAAAAACATTTCAATTTTCATCTTACAAAGGAATTCATTAAAAAAATGTAATCCTAATTTGAACAAAATTTAATTAAAACAAATTACCAATTTTACCATAATTAAAAAATGCTTCGAAATATTTTCCCATTTCTCAGTGTATTTGGAGGTAGAGAAATTTCAATTTTAGAAATATTTCCCAAAACAGATTTTGAAATAGGAATAAATCAAAACAATGAAAGATTTTAAAAGAAATCTTTAACAAAAAATAAATAATAAATATAAAAATAGAAATGGATCGTATCACCGACAATTTTTTTATATGATACGCTCTCAGTTTTAAAATTTCCTTGAAATCTAGATTTTTTTCCAGAGTAAAACTTGTTTGAGAGATTTAGTGAAATTCAGAAAATTTTACGTCTTTTAAGCTAGAGGGATTCTGTATTTCTTTTTTTTATCTTTATCTTTCTTTTTCTTTTTTTTTTTTTTTTGGTTGAGTGGTTAAATATTTCTTTGCTGTATTATAGTTTATGAAAGAAATACAAAATTAGTGAGAGATAGTTACTCCCAGCTTTAAAGTTTAAATATTAAGTATATTCCTTACATATTTTTGTAAAACAATCTTTTTTTTAATTCTATAAATTGATTTTTTTATAGTTTTTCTGAGATCGTAGCGTCCTATATTTTTATATAGATGCTACCACTACTTCCAAACTATTATCTTAGTGGTAGATTTCGTTAACAAGTGCAACGAAGATTATATTTTTAAAATTGTAGTGGCGAATATATAAAAAATATACCCTGCTGCGTCTCCTGTTATATTGGGCTGCGATATAACCAATATAATTAATTTTGATTGCAACTAAAGAACATTTAAATTTTAATCATACAAAGAAATTCATGAAAATTTTGAACTTCTAAATGTTAACAAATTTAATTGAAAAACAAAATCTAAAATTCCCAACCATTAAAAAATGCTTCGAAATATTCTTCCATTTCGCAGTATATTTGGAGGTAGAGAAATTTCAATTTTAGATATATTTCTCAAAATAGATTGTTGAAATAGCGATACAGCGAAACAGTGAAAGAGTTGAAATTTTCAAGATTTAAGATAGTAAGGTTAATAGTACAGATAAAAAAGAATAGAAATGGATTGTATATTATATCAGCGACAATTTTTTTTAAATTGAAAGTTTGTTCGAAAGATCTCGGGATTAAATATGTTTTAATATCTTTTACATATGTTTGTCTCATTTTCAGCACCTTTTAAGCATGTTTTTAATGAGTATTTTATCGGTTTTAAGTACAAGGTGAATCTATCATTCCACTTTAAATTCGTTTTTGAATTTTTCAGTCATTTACAGAGACATACAAAGGAATTCTGATATTTTCCCGACCATTAATGGCAATTTCTGAAAATGGGCTTTCAGAGATGTTATGCGTTTTTCAAATTATTCTCACATACATTATTTTTTTGCCTTATTAATCTGTGACGTTCTGTTACAGTATTCTGAATATGATGGAAAGTGTTTTATAATGTATGCTTGAAGCAAGATTTGTCGTTCTTGTTAAGTATACTTTCGATACTGCAGTCAGAGTAGATACCCTTTTATATTTGAATTTATATTAGAGGATCGTTTTTTTTTTCTAAAACCAACATTTATGTATAATGCATCAAAAACATATATACTGCCTATTTACATATAAAGTGTATTATGCATTGTTATCAGTAATGAAAATGTACTGTAGATATTTCAATAAAATTAGTATATAATAAAGATAATACATTGTTTTACAAAAATATGCAAATTGCCAATTTTCACATAGTTAAAAAATGCTTCGAAATATTTTCCCATTTCTCAGTGTATTTGGAGGTAGAGAAATTTCAATTTTAGAAATATTTCCCAAAACAGATTTTGAAATAGGAATAAATCAAAACAATGAAAGATTTTAAAAGAAATCTTTAAGAAAAAATAAATAATAAATAGAAAAATAGAAATGGATCGTATCATCGACAATTTTTTGATATGATACGCTCTCAGTTTTAAAATTTCCTTGAAATCCAGCTTTATTCCAGAGTAAAACTTGTTTGAGAGATTTAGTGAAATTCAACAAATTTTACGTCTTTTAAGCTAGAGGGATTCTGTATTTCTTTTTTTTATCTTTATCTTTATCTTTCTTTTCTTTTTTCTTTTCTATTTTTCTATTTTTTTTTTTTTTTTTTTTGGTTGAGTGGTTAAATATTTCTTTGCTGTATTATAGTTTATGAAAGTAATACAAAATTAGCGAGATATAGTTACTCCCAGCTTTCAAGTTTAAATATTAAGTATATTCTTTACATATTTTTGTAAAACAATATATTTTTTAATTCTATAAATTGATTTTATTTAAATAACAACAGTACATTTTCATTACTGATAACAATGCTTAATTCAGTTAATATGTAAATAAGCAGTATTTAAAATTTTGAGGGGCAGTACATAAATGTTTCAGTTAGAAAAAAATAATCGATATCCTAATATTAATTAAAATATAAAAAAAGTATCTATTCAGACTCCAGTATCGAAAATATACTTCAAAATAAATTACTAAGTGAATGACTTGTTTCAAATTATTCTAATGTAAGGCCAACATTTTTGTAATAGAGGCATTTTATTATAAATATTTCCAATATGAAAACTATATTTAACTAATAGAGGTGTTTAGTTAGAAATATTTCATTAGTATTGACTCTATATTTAGGAACAGCAGCATCCTATACTTTTCCTATAGTTCCTTAGAAATTTTTCATAGCTTTTGACTCATGAACAATTATATTCAGGCATAAAGACGTCCTTAATTTTTTTTTATAGTTGCTTAGAATTATTTGAATAGTATTGACTCTATAGTCAGGGCTAGTAGCCTGTCATATTTTTTATATAGTTGCTTCCACTGTTTCCAAACTATTATATCCGTGATAGATTTATTTTTCGTAACTTGTGTCATAGAAAGTTACAACGAAAGTTATGTTTATAAAATAGTGGTAGCGAATATATAAAAATGTCGGACGATGCGACTCCTGCTATATTGAACCCCGACGTAGACAATATAACTAATTGTGATTGGAAGTAAAAAACACTTAAATTTTCATCTTACAAGAAATTCATTACAAAGTTTGAAATCCTACATGTGCAACAAAATTTAATAATAAAAAAAATTATAAATTCCCCTATCATTAAACTATTCTTCGAACTATTCTTTGATTTTTCAGCATATTTGGAGGCAGGGAAATCTCTATTTTAAAAATACTTTTCAAAATAGATTGTTGATAGAAGAATAAATTAAAACGAAAGTAGCTAAAATATTTACAGAAACGTTATTAAAAGAGCCCAATTACGTATCGAGATGAGAGATAACACTTTGAAAGTGATTTGTGGATTGCTTGTCATTTTACTATATTTCTAGGATTTAAAATTACATTACTTGTATCTTTACATGATCCCTGTCTGTATAATATTTTATCTAGATGTATTTGCAGTGCAATTTTTTCACAATTGTTAGCATATTTTTTTAGCTAAAGAAAATCATTTTCAATTTGTCAATGTTCTTTACTTTTACAAATGAAATAGTCTTTTTAAAAGTACGAAAGAGTGGTATGTCAGCTATTTGCATCCTAATAATTCAGTTAATTTTAAAGGTCGGATACTCAGTTTTCTTGCTTTTCCTTATTCAAGGAAAATCTTGAAAATCTTTTGATTTTGCAAAGAAAAAATTTCTAATTGACCAATTTTGTCGAGAGAGGTAGTGTAAAATTAAGTGTAATTTTATTTAATTAATCGGAGGAGTATTTCGTTAACATAATTTTATTTCCGACGTTATTTTAAACACTATTACATTTATATTGCCTACTTATCTCCAACATGTAGGAAATTAAAACACGTTTCAATATTTTGGGAACACTCTGTACATGAATAAAGTAAGTTTAGGCGATCTTTTTTGCATAGAAACAGTAAAAATTCTAATAAAACTATTTAAACCCTAAGATGCAACAATCCCTAAGGATCTAATCCAATTCTGTTTTCTTGACCATGGGGGACTTGAGGGAACCTACAGAACATATCCTGTCAGGTGGTCAACATAGCGTGGGACCAGTGCTATCCTCATCAAACTTTATACTCATTTTATAGAGCCAGAAGGGATGAAAAGTTTAGTAAAACTGTGACTTTTGTATTTTTGACCTTTTAACCACCTTTGGTTGAGTGAACCTTTACCCTTGACTCCGGACTGGGCAACGTATTCTATTGCCCAGTCTCTACCTTAAATAATAACAATACCTAATATTTTAATAACAATACCTTAAATAATTTAATAACAATACCTAATATTTTAATAACATTACTTTAAATAATTTAATAACAATACCTAGATTTGACATTTGCATTAAAGGGTAGGTTTTAACTTCTTATACCACAATTAAAGTTCATCGATGAAGCAGCTTAAGATTTACATAGATGTACACTTTTTGGCTAGTATTGAAAATTTTAAAGTTTATTCATCTTTTAATATTCTTTTAATATGAAGACAGATAGTGAAATATATTTTTTATATAAATTTAACGAAGGCAGAGTTATCAGTCAAATGGCATTTTCCTTATCTCTCTGAGACAATGAATGGCGATTGTAAAATGCAAAATATTAATATGCACTGTCTATTTATCTCCAACAGATAAAAAATTAAAGGGCGTTTCAACCTTTTTGGAACACCCTCTATAGTTACAAACAAGACTCAATTTCCTGTAAAATTATACATTTTGGGTCTTTCTGCGACCTTTGACAAATTCAAATTACTTTTTTTCTAGGCTACAATATATATATATATATATATATATATATATATATATTATAAGATATGTAAAGAATGTCCTAAACATGTAACATGTCATTCTGTCATTCTTTATTTTATTGCAAAATAGCTGCGTGTTTATATCAGTTGGAAAACTATTTATGTGTAAAATTTTTTGAATCACATAAAGTTTATCCTTTTTGTGAAATATTAGTTGCATAACTGTGACTTTGACTTTTATTTATGTATTTGTTTCGTTGTTGTTGTTGTTCAAGGGTACTTATACGGTATAATTAATAGTCCTAGAATGTTTTTAATAAAACATTAAAGAGTTCACAGGAATCCGTGAAAGTTTTAGCATTTTAGATATCCCATAAAATTGTAAAAATAAATGTCATATAATTTTTCATTTATTTCGCGCGAATCTGAATTTACAGGGAATACGCTACAAGAAATCTTCTTTTCCACTAAAAATTATTGAAAAGGAACGGTGAAAGATTTGAAGATATCTCTTTAGAGACAGAAAAGTGAAACGGATCATACACATCCTAATACATGCAAGTTTTAAAATCTTCTGTTTTAAGAATTTTTTGAAAATCAGGCTTCGCTACGGGTTTTAGCTTTTAAGAGACGATTTGAACTCGAGCATTTTTAATAGTCTGTTTGCAAAAGGATTTTGTTTTATGTTTCAGCGAATAGTAATTATTCGCACTGTATAGTTGAAAAAATAAAGAAATTGTAAAACAATAGTAATATTGAGAAACGAAAGGTATTTTCGGAGTTTCATTTAATTTATTGATTGTAATAATTCAAGTATTATTAATGTTTCTTCTTATTGATTTCAGTACTCTTTTTAAAACACGCAAACACACACATGCATACATTGCATAACCAAAAACGTTTTTAGTGCCTGAAAAAAGTTGTCCAAATGTATTTTATTTCTAACTCTTGATTTATTATAATGCAAAAAAAATGCATGTTTTATTTCATTACTATAAGCTTATATTTTATATGTGCATATTACCTTTTTTCATATTAATGTATGTATTATAAATTTTGTAATAAAATTATTTGTAAACTAGAGAGAAAGAAGAAAAAAAAAGATGCACCAAAAAACTTCATTTCTGAATGAACTTTGTTTAAAAATAAAAGAATATTTAGCATAAGATATTAAATCAAGAAAAAAAGTATTTCGCTTCAAGAAAATAATAATAAACAATCAACAATTACATTTTGCTTTATATTATCAATTATATTTGAAAATGTTTATGTAAGATTCATAATGAGCAAAATATCACATACGAGATATATAGGTAGAAACGAGATGAAGTGAAAGCAAAAATATCTTGTAACATACACATTTTTATCTTAAAATACCTGTAATATTATTTTACATTGTACCATCAGTTCTTCAAATTTAAAAAAAAAACTTACATTTGTCTTACTTAGGAAAATTACATAAAATGAAAATTGTTACTAGGAACGTTACATAAAAGATTAAAATTACCTTTGAAAACATTAGTAACGAAAAAATATATAACTTGCAAAATATAAGCCCGTTTTTTTTTTTTTTTTTTTTTTTTTGAAAACTTAAAGCAGTTTTAATTTTTCTGAATTAAAATTTAAAAAATACATAATTCCTTTTTAAATACCATTACATGAATGTGTTCTATGTTGTTGACTACATATCATATGTATATCTTGCAAAACATTGTATCATATACGACATAAATAGGTTACTATGAGATTAATCCTAATAAAATGGAGATTTTTAAAAGCTAAAATTCTTGTCTTCAACATATATATTATTTAACTTTTTCTTTTTACAATGAAAAAAACTAACAGAAATAATGTTTATTTTTAATATAATAAATTATGTATACACAAATAAAATATCGGTTCTTAAAATATCAAGAAAGGAAATAGAAATTATAAATAATCCTCTATCCGATGCTCAGGGGTCAAAACCAGCGCGGTCTAGAGAGGTGACTGTGGAAGGTTTACAGGTATTTCCTTGTATTAGAACGATAATTAGGGTCACTTCTCTTCTAACAGTCCTCCTTGAACTCAGGCCTCCTGTAACAATCTGGCCAATGCTTACAAAAATCTCTCCTCTCCCCGCAATCTATAATATCATATGTTATATACAGCGATAGAAACGAGGCTATTTAGAAATCTGCAAGGCATAAAATCCTCTTTGCAAATATTCCAATTTAACCTTAGTATGACACTTGGTATAACCTTAGTTTTCACAGCACGCATTGACAAACGTAAGACAACTTAAAAAGTGGTAATCTCGGACATTTATTATGTATGTTATATTTGGGTTTTTTTTCTTTCTGTTGTTTTGTTGTAAAACGTGATATGTAAATTTAATTAAACGATAATTTGTAAAATTATAACGTAGTAATTTGTAAAATTACATACACATAACGTATATGATAACAGACATATGATAACATAAAAATTAACAATAACGTAGTAATTTGCAAAATTAAACATTGAATAAACTTTTTCTTAATCCCTCCGTATTATCCGAAATTTTCGCTTATCGGACATTCTGCTGGCCTGTTTATGTCGGATAAGCAAGAACTTACTGCACAGTTTCCCTACTTCTGCGGTAGAATCTTTTGGAGAGATTTTAAATGTTTGATATTATGTATAGTTTTAAATTTACTGTTTTTCTAATAAAAATTTGGCAAACGATGCAATTTTTAAGGAAACCATTTTTTAACGTATTGCGTTTTAAAATAGGGTAGTCATTTTTTTGGAAACCTAGAAAATATGAGACCAATCCTAACTAGTTAAACATTTTTACAGTAAAAAAATAAAATAAATAATAATCTTTTATTTTTCAATTATATTCAAATACATTTTATTTCTTATTTTTGCAAGGCGTAAGGGATAAAATAAAACCCACTTTTAATATTTTAAGTGTTGCATAAAAAACAAGAAAGGTTCTTTAAAATATTGAAAGAGAATTCAAAAATATATTTCTCTAAAATAAGTAATTCTTTATATTTTGAACGAAACTTGTTAAAAGAAAAAAACAAACAAACAAACAAGGCTTGATGCTCAAAAATGATAAAACATTAAAATAAAATCTTTAAGGAAGCAATTACGAAAAAAAATTTTTTTATTTTATCTCATCTAATATAAGAGATAATATTTATGTATGTGTCATAATGTATAATATCATATATGAGATAAACAGACAGAAACGGGGTTAGTCATAGCTAGTTAGAGATCTTCAAAGCATAAAATCCGCTTTGGAAGAATTTCAAACTGCGTTAGCATAATCCGCTTAAGCAGTAAGGGGATTTGTTAGCTTGTATCTTTTATTTATTTCCTCCTTCCTAATTTGTTTGAGTGGACCTTCGATAAGAAGCCTTTATCACCTGATGGATATTTCCAACAAATAATTCCGGTAACTACACAGCGTTTTGTTTACTTCTTAAAGACATTAAAGAATGGATATTTCGTATCTATTTTTTTTAATTTTATTGCTATAAAAACATTAAAAAAAACTTTTATATTTATGTATATTGAAACGCTTAAGTCATATTTTAAATTATGTTTCAAACAAATTTTTGATTATAAAATTAAGGTACAATTGCTTTAAAATTAATTGATGACTTGTATCAGAGAACATGTAATAAGACATCTTTTATCTTGAAGTATATTCTTTAGGGATAACATTTAGTGTGTTGTTTACTCCTAAAACTTGCAAAGAATGAATATTTGACATATTCTATAATATTGTTAAAAAAATATAAATAACTGATTTTTATGTAATATTATTATTTACATTTATATTGATGCATATTCAAAATTATTTTACAGAAATTTATAATTATATAACAAAGATGTAACTGTTTTAAAACTAACAGATGATTCATATAAGTAGACATTTAATAAGATATCCATATTATCGTAATATTATGCCTAACGAATAATTTTCAGAAACTGCCCAGAATTTCGTTTGATTCGAAAGCTTTGTTCTTTACTCACATGCTATACCTCTTCCATTTTATAATTACTAGGGCATCCAACCCGGGCTTCCCGGGTTGGGAATATATGTGAAAATCATTTATTTTTTTAATTGAAAACGCTAATAGATTTTTTACATTTAATAATTTTTGTTTGATTGCCTGCTAACAGCATCAAAGAGCATTTTTATATGAAATATGCCAATTATATATTCAAATAAAATTTTGAAATTTATTAAAACCGGTAATTTCGTATTGCCTTTTCGAGTCAGAAGTTAATAGCCGAAGAAATCGCTAAAAATTTCGTTATCTGCAGCAGTTTTTTTTTTTAAATAAATTATTCTGATAATTTCAGCAGTTTTAAGTGCTTATTTCAATTACATGTCTGTTAAATCTGTGTTTTGTTTATACTATTTTATTTACTCCTTAATGAAGTTTTTATTTCGTTATTGAATATTAGCTGGAAACAAATGCTGAACTTTTTATATTGTTTAAAGTACAAACAGATTAATAATTTGTAATCGTCTGCAAGCGATAGAGATAGATTTAAAAAAAAAATCATGCTTGAAATTTAATTTGAATGCTATAATAAATCAGTCAATTAAGATGCAATTTTCAAACACATTGCATTTGAAAGTGGATTTTTTCCGCTATATAACGATGTAAAAATTAAAAATGTGCGATGTTTAGAAATTAAAAAATTGCGGTAGCAAAAATCGCAAAACCGAAATTTCATCGTCAACTGTTGCCATTCGCAAAGTGACGGCAGCGTTACGCACGGACACGTTTGTCCTTTATAATATAGATAGATAACAACATAAATTATTTGATATAATCTAATATTAAAAAAAAAGTATTTACTTTTAAAATGAAAAGATTGTCATGTGTAGTGGTTTTTATATGTAATTTATAAAGTTATGTTCTCTGTTCTCTGTCCTGTGACAATATATATATATATAAAGTAGAAATATGCATTTTATCAATGAAAACTTTTGAAATCAGAAAACTCTTCCTCGCTAACTTGTTTGAAAGGATTTTCGACTAAATGACTTTATCATCTCATAAATATTTCCTACAAATATTATTCCCATTAACTATACAATGTTTTATTTATTTCTAATTATTCTGAATTCCTATATTTGAAGCTTCTAGAAATCGTTTTTTATTAAAATTTCCTGGTTACTGTTCATATTTTATTTTTACAAATGAATTGTAAAATATACATTTTTTCGAAATAAATAGTTCATATTTATTCATACTTTGTTATTAATCTTTCTTTTAGATTCTTTAGATAAATTCTATGTATACACATAGCAATTAGAACAGCTTTTGTGTGTGTGATATTTCGTACGAAAATACTTAACATATCTCAAAATAAATTACCGTATATACTCGTGTATAAGCCGACCCCCACATTCGAGATGAAAAGACATTTAGTACCAATAATTTACAATGGTTTTCTCCGTCTTAAATAATTTAGAATTAAATGAGATTAAATAAGTTGCAGAAAACCACTTTGAATTACTGGTATTAAACGTGTTTTTGTCTCGAATTTGGGGGTCGGCTTATACACGAGTATATACGGTATAACTAAAATTAATGGATATTATTGTGTAGGAAAAATTTAGATGAAATGAGATAAAAACATTCTTTAAAAATTAGCGAATGATTCTAAAAAATGATTGATTTTCGATGTTTGATTAGTTAATTTTGCTGTTTAAAATAATGTGTAAATTTTTAATTATTTTGATTTTTGGACACATTAAAGACAAATAAAAGATTCAAAGTGTTTGTGCTTTTACGCACTTATTATGTTAAATTAAATTAAAATTTTATGAAACGTTTAATCCCATAAATGGATTTTTCAATACAGATGTAAGTATGGATATAAGTATAATTTTTACTAATATTTTCATAACAATAAAATGAAAACATGTAGAAATTCATTCTTTAAAGGTCTTAGAAGTAAATACTGTATAGTTATTGTATTCATTGAATACATTTTTTATTTTTTATTTTCCGTGTTATACTAATAAGTCATAGCACGACTGAATTATTTTTCAGCTTTAGTGACTGTCATGAAATATTACTTTCTCAACTCATACCACAGGTGACTGAGACAGGAATGCTATATGAAATATTCCTTTTCGCTTAGTATTATTTTCCTTTAAAGACAGCTAGATAAAATGTCATTACCAGATGATACCCATATATCACAAAACGATGTTTGTTTACGTTATAAGACTCTTATATTAACTTTTAAATTTATTTGACTAAAAAAATTGTAATTTATAATAATCAGTTACTTTTAAAACTATTAAATATTATTTCTATGGTCATCAATTGATTAAAAAATAATTTTGAATGTGACTTACATTTTTCAACATACACTGCAAAAAAAAAAAATGTTGATTTTACAGTATAATACTGGCAGCTGGGTTGCTAGTATTATACTGTAAAATAGACAATTTTTTTTGTAGTATAAATGTAAGTATGAATATAAAGATAATATAGTCCTTTACAATTTGTTTTACAATGAAATGAAAAGGTATAAAGATTAATGCTTTAAAAACCTTTAATACAGTTATTGTACTCATTGAATATAATTTTTTTATGTAATACTTTACGTAAACCATTCACGATTAAATTCTTTTATAGCAGAAGCGAATGTCATGAAGTATTTTATCCTTAACTCATATCACAGGTGGCTGAGACAGGAATGGTATATCCAATATCCCTTTTCACTTAGCATTCCTATCCTTTAAACACCAGCTAGCTGAAATGTCGTTTCCAGATGATACCTAGATCTTGCAAAACGGGTGTTTGTATACATTGAAAGAATGAATATTAACTCTAAATCTATTGACTTAGCAGGTAAAAAGACAAACACAATTCTATTTTTGCAATTTTTTATCTTTTAAACATATGCTATTATGTTCGGTGGAAATTTTAAAATTCAATTCGCGTGGCATTTGAAATTTCTTATTAAAAATTGATTTGATTATGTAAGATTTTTAAAAATGCTGTTCATGTTATTTTAATATTTACCATTTTTTATACTTTATGTATTTTTTAAATATTTACCATCATATTGTGATCTAAGAAGATTTTTGAAATCAACAAGCCAAAAATGATTTTCGAATAAAATGTCCTTCCGGCCTGTGCCGGGAGGAAAAGGTAGCTTTCATAGTCCATGTTTTTAAAATTCAACTAGTTTTACTAAAACACTCGAAGCTAAAATGCTTGGAACCCGATTATAGAAGATTCAAACCTGGTTTTCGTTAATACTGAATTTGAATACGAATTTCAGCATGAGAGTTACAGCATAACAAAAATCAGATTATTTTAAAATGTCACCCACCTTAAAATTTCAAACTACCATACCTTAGCCTTTTTTAAGGTACAAAACAAAAAATATTCCAGAATCCTTGTATCACGTTCTAATATTTAACAGAAACATTTTTTTTTTTTCAATTTATATTCTTTTATACATGTTTTTGAATTTTTAAAAATTGAATTTTTTTTAACTGGCAGCCATTTTGAAACAACATGGCGGATGAAGCTGACCAACGAACTCGGTCGAGACCTTGGTATGTCCTATACAGATACTCAGTCACATCCAAATCGGTTCAACAGTTTCAATCAGTTTCAACATGACATATTTCAGATATATGAATAAATCAACATTTGAAAGGAGGGTGGTTTGGGGGTCTGGGGGTCATGATCGGTGAATATATATACCATTTTTTTTTAAATTGCTTTCCTCCGAACGGCTGCAATAGGTAACTTTTTGTAATGAAAGCTACCTAAAAGTAAATGAAATTAAGGATAAACCAAATAGCCACAATTTTCAACAGAATTTAATGTAACTTTGCGTGCGTAATTTACACTTTCCTTGTATCATAATACCATTTTAAATGTATAATTAGTTCACACACTTTTATTAATAAATGGTTACTTACAAAAAATCAAATCATCCGGTTTTACCACACCGGTGGTATAAAACCGCAGCGATACTTTAATCTATCAGGAAAGTTGCACTTAACCAGGAAGTTTACACTTCCTTTAATCGGAAGGTGGACGTTAAAATTGATTTTTTATATTTTATCATAGATATAGGAAATTTTGCGCATATATACATTTCACCATAAGTATATAGAATACCTTAAAAAAAGTCTAATCTAAATATCATTTTAAGATTTTTTTAAAAATTAAAAATTTTTTAACCAAATTTTAAAATGGTCCTTGCGTCTTAATTTTTAGCTCACAGGCTATCAATGCCTGAGAGCTAATGTGCCCGCCCGTTCTGTATGTACGTATGTACGTAACGCGATAACGCTTGATAGAAATATCCGTTTTGCTTAAAATTTTGTTTATAAGTTCATTCTGATAAGGCGCTTCTCTGATTAGTTTTGGGGGTTCATTGGTTAAGTATAAAGGGGGGGACGGGGGGGGGAACCCCCCTCAATTTAGATAAATGGGTTTTCCATGCAGAATTATCCGATTTTCTTCAAATTTTGTATATAGGTTCAATGTGATAAGGTGCTTCCCTGATTAGTTTTGTGGGTTCCTTGGTTAAGTATAAAGAGGGGGGGCGGTAATCCCCCTTAATTCAGATAAATGGAGTTTTCATGCAGAATTATCCGATTTTCTTCAAATGTTGTATGTAGGTTCATTGTGATAAGGCGCTTCCCTGATTAGTTTTCTGAGTTCATTGGTTAAGTATAAAGGTGGAAAGGGGAGAAGATCCCACCCTTAATATATTGTCGATTTCTTTATTATTCGAGGGGTTTATTTTAAATTATTTGATATAAGTGTATAATATACAATTAGTGTGAATAGCCTGTGAGCTCAATGCCCTCAGTTTAACTGGGCTGTTTTCTTTTTATTAAGATATTTCCTCGATTAGGCATTTGGATCACTTAAACTTATATTACAAACAAATCTGTGTATCAGTTATTTAATCCCTTGAATAGTTAATTTTTGAGAGATTTTTTCTGAATTCCATTCCGATTTTCATCAAAATTTAGCATTTTAATAAGTTATAAATCAAATTTAATTATCTTAACGAAGTCAAATTTTAAAATGCATACACAGTTTCTTTGTAAACAGTATCAGGATTCTTCCTTATCAATTTCATGAATTTTGAACGAAAATTAAGACGCATGGAGCATTTCAAAAATTTAAAAAAACGTGTAAAATCTGTATTGAGAAAAACCGGTATAAAGTTTACTAAAACAGCGAAAAATTGATTGTGTGCATAATTCAAACGCTTTAAACATTACGAAAAATTACCGCAGCTGCATGCAGTTTTCCCAAATGGTTCAATACAAACTGTAGAATAATGATACACACAAAAATAAATTTCGATTTTTGAGTCGATTTTTTATCAAATAAAGGTCCCTTAAAAAGAAACAATATATTCTAAAATGAATTAAACTAATAATATTTCAATTACAAGTCTAATGAATTAATATTTAAAGACAAAATGATAAATATCTTCATTACAATGTCAAAGAAATACACTTTTTTATTAGCTTTAAAAAAATTGAAGGGACTACTCCAATAACAAGGTAAGTGAAAAAATCCCTGACGGCTCGGCCTACAGGCACAGGTTGATTACGAAGATGCAGACCATGGAGCGCCTGTTTATTGTATAAGACATTTATTGTATAAGTGTGTAGAAGAAATGATTTTTGCCACAATGCGGCAGTTGTGACCTTTCACTGGGTTTGTAGGTGGAGCCGGCAAGGATTTTTTTTTTTTTTTTGGTAACAGTTGGTCCTATAAAAAACTTGACAGTATAAAAGTTGTAGATAATATTAAGATGATTTATAATAAATTTAAGCGGATTTGATGCCTTGTGAATTGACGAAGTTAGGAATTTTTCTCTTCTTAAACCTGTATCCCCCCCCCACCCCCCTTGAGGCCATTTTTAATTATATCAAAAATCTGTCACACATAAATTTTCGGCCATTTTTCTGGAAGTAATAATAACTTTAAACGGATTCGATATGTATCATAACTAAGAAGTTATGTGGGTTATTTTCTGTTTTCACAAGAATCCCCTCATCACACCCCCACCCTCCTAAGCCTGATTTTCACCATTAACGAACTTGACCGAGATTTTATATCCTTTGATTTTATGTATTAGTTTGGAGGAGATTTGTGCAGAATTATGGAAGTTATCGTGTCCATAAAAAAGTGATATATATATATATATATATATATATATATATATATATATATATATATATATATATATATATATATATATATATATATATATATATATATATATATATATATATGTGTGTGTGTGTGTGTGTGTGTGTGTGTGTAAAGTTTTGAACTGACGGTGGCTTTGGGTTTTAGGAATCATGATTGTTGTAGATCTGGAAAACTTTTTCAGAAATTCCAACATAGGGGAGAATGTAATAGGTAGTATTTCTTACGAAATCTACCTAAAATGGAGTTTTCAGATACAAAACTTTTAAATTTACTTTCAGCATTTTAATTTAGAATATAACTTCTTTGCATACATTCCTATTAAGAAGAGTTTTCTAGCATCGTTTCTTCGCTTATGATCATAAAATTTATATTTACTTACATGCTGAATAATACATTATATAAATCTGAAAATTGTACTCTTACCTTATTATTGCATATCCTATAGTTTTGGGTGAAAAAAAATGTACTTTTGGAACATATAATGAATTTTTTTACAACTTTAATGTAGTGCAACAGTTACAAAATAAGAAATCATCTTGGCTTTTTTTTTTTTTTTTGTTAAAAATGTTCCAATACTGAATTCAGCCATTATAAAACTCCAAATCCGATTTTACTATTTCAGACTCTACCTCCTGGATTTCAGATCCTAAAACACTATCTGGGTTCATCAGGGTCTTGTAAAATTGCTGCTTTCAGGAGTAACAAATCATAGCAGAGCTTCAAAATCCTTGTTCTTTGAATCCTTGATGTGCAGTTTTTCTGATTTCTTGAGTGATGACAGAATGGTATACAGTTTTGGTGCCTCCACTAGATAAGATTTTTCTCCTATACCACTGTAGTTTTCAGAAACTGACACAGATTAATTTGCTTTAGATATTACCCTTACAGCCTCTGATATCTGGAGGTTTTTGAGATAAAATAGCATCAAACTTACATGTCGCATAAATTTTACAATATTTATTTGCTACAGTTAACTATATTTCATCCTCTTCCCTCCCTCTGCTTCTGTCGTTTCTATTCGGCTGATTCGATTTCGTCCATTTCGAAAATAAAGCACGAAATATCTCTAAATACTACTTTCAATTAAAAAAAACTAATACAATCAAAACTAATACAAATCAATAATAATTTTGCGAAATGTAGTCAGAAACATATGGCATCCTGCCTCTACAAGTGCTTGCTAAAAGGGTTCCAAACAGTAGCGCCACCTGTTACCAGAATTGGGAAACTGAGACACGTGGGAGTTGAAGAAAGGTTTTACAAGCCATGAGGGTTCGAATACGAAATAGAACCCGGGGAATAGCAAGGTATAAAACTGAGCTGCGGCGCGCCCGTCAGCGTCTCAACAGCCGTTCCCATGTCCTGAGGGACATATAACACGCACGACCGGATGCTTCTCTCCGTATGCGTTACGGGCGTCGGTGCACCGCCACGACCGTATCTGCCTGCGCATCACACCGATTCTACTAAGAGGTGACGACATGGTCGCCACGATAGGTGGTGACTCCTGCACACAGCGGGAGCCCCCACGCGGACCCTTGATGAATCTCCAGAAAACACCCGACGACTTCGTCGCCGTAACCACATAAGAGGAACCGGTCCCTAGGCCACATGTCGAACTCTGCTGACGACTCTTGCTTTTCCATGGCTTCCGAATATTGAATCCTAAGGAAGGAGGAGACAACTTGTTCATCTGCCGTGGTTATCGCTCTTGCGGCTAGAGGAGCTTCTCGCCAACCCGGGACCACGAAGAAACTCGGTCTCTGGAGCATAGACACGTCTTGTCTGGGGGCGTACCTTCACAACTGGCTTTGCTTTCGGTTAGTATAGGCAGCGAAATACGGACAGTCACCGATTGACTCCATTTGGAAGGTTTATTCACATATAAAAACAACACATGCAAACACAAAGCAACAAATGAAACAAAATAACCTAGTTAGAAACAACGGAAAGTTATGATTAGAAATCATTACCGGACTCTGCAGGGCATGGAAAATTCCTGCAAAAGCGATAAAGGAGCGGTCCCGAGGTATATATTGTGAAAGTTATGTGAAGATATCTGCTCATCCAACCGTCAGACGCAGAAAATTCTGACTACGCATAGAGGCGCTGAACTGGGTTTCGACTCGAAGAGTCGAGTTTTGACAATGATCGCAAGCCTGCGATTTCTATACACCATTACCTCCTGCGCCGCGGGGGTCGCGGGCAGCAAGGCATGTCAACAAACTGTCTTTTTGAAATGATTTACCTGTAATCAAGGTAACTCCACTTGCCTTGTTATTTCAGAAGGCCCCTCAATTATAATAACGCTTGTCCAGGTAATTTGGACTGTCTTTTCTTCAAACACTGGTTATCAGCTCTTCTATTATTGTTATTTAATATCCTCTTTTTCATCTCACGCAGGATATCCTGTTTTACCCCAAATAATGAAAGGGGGAAAAGAAGTCATAACATTGCACCTATAAATACTCTCTAAAGTTTTATGATATAAAATAAATCTGTATTATATGCTACACATAACAATATAAAAAGCTTCAATATCTTTATGCGTGTTCATATTTATATTTTTTAGGTAGCTTTCAATACAAAAAGTTACCTATTGCAGCCGATCGGAGGAAAGCAATTCCAAAAAATTTGATATATTTTCACCGATCATGAGCCCCAGAACCCCAAACCACTCTACGTTCAAATGTTGATATATACATATATCTGACATATGTCACGCTGTAACTCTCTTATTTGTGAACCAATTTGGATGTAGCTGAGTATGTGTATATGACATACCAAGGTCTCGACCGAGTTTGTTGGCCAACTTCATCCGCCATCTTGTTTCAAAATGGCTGACATTTAAAAAAATTTTAATTTTTAAAAATTCAAAAACATATACAAAAAAATTATAACTTGAAAAAATTGTTTCTGTTAAGTGTTAGGACGTAATACAAGGATTCTTGAACAGTTTTTGTTTTTACTATAACTTAAAAAAATGCTGAGATATAGCAGTTTAAAATTCTATTGTGGCTGAGATTTTGAAACAATCTGATATTTGTTATGCTGTAACTCTCGTATTTATGAACCAATATGAATGTGAGTGATCATGTGTACAGAACATACCAAGGTCTCGACCGAGTTCGTTGGCCAGCTTCATGCGACATCTTGTTTCAAAACGGCGGCAAGTTAAATTTTTATATATATATTTATAAGTCAAAAAAAATTATAAAAAATTATAAATTGAAAAAGTTGTTTCCGTTAAGTGTTAGAACGTAATACAAGGATTCCGGAACATTTTTTGTTTTGGCTTTATCTTAAAAAAGACAGAGATATGGCAGTTTTAAATTCTAGGTTGGCTGACATTTTGAAACACTCTGATTTTTGTTATGCTGTAACTCTCATGTTGAAATGCGCATTCAAATTCAGTATTAAAGAAAACCGGGTTTGTATTTTCTATAATCGAGTTCCAAGCAATTTAGCTTCGGGTGTTTGAGTAAAATGAGTTGAATTTTTAAAAACGTGGACTGTGAAAGATACCTTTTCCTCCCGGTACCGGCTGGAAGGAGTTTTTAATTTCATTTCTGTCCTTCTTTTGAAGGTTTTACTTCATTTTTTTTGCTTTTTCCACTACTTTCCATCAAAACTCTCTATAAATTCCTGAACAGAGATCCTGTTGTAAAAAAAAAACTGAGCTGCGCCGCCAGGAGCCGAGTGACGCCCGTCAACCGTCGCACCCAAGTTATGAGGGACTTTTAACGCGCACGACCATGAGTGTTCTCCTGTATTTGCTGAGACCAGTGGGAGCACTACCACATGTGCATCACTCTCATTGAACCCATGTGTTGACGACAAAAGTCGCTGCGATACGCGGTGGATCTCAAGATAAGAGAAAACCACCACGAAAACACCTGGTGAGACGCTGGAGTCATCCGACGGCTTCGTAGCTGGAACACCAAGAAATGAACTGGGTCCTCGGCCATATGTCGAACTTCCCCAACGACGCTTGCTGTATCGTGGCTTCCGATTGTCGAGTCCTAGAAAGGAAGAAAACGATTAGTTCATCGACCTCGACGAGCGGGAGAAGCTCTCGCCAGCCTGGAACTTCGAGGAAAAGACACCCCCTGACGCATAGACACACCCTGGCTAAGGTTGTCCCCCCCTCCCTCCAGCGGCTTTACATTTGGAAATTCCTGCAGCAAAATGCAGGGGGTCGCCCGATCGACTCCGCTGAGAGATCATCCACATGTAAAAAACAAACTAACTAAAACACAAACACAAAACACAACAAAGGTTAGAAACAACGGAAAGTTAGTTTAGAACCGCTATCGGACTCTGAAGGCCGTGGGAAACTCCTTCAAAAACGCCAAAGAGACGGTCCGATTGAGTTTAGTAGATGGAAAGTTATGTGAAGATTTCCGCTAATCCAACCATCGGGCACAGCAAGCTCCGATTGAGCATACACACGCTGGATTAGTTTTCGACCGATAGTTTGGTCTCAGGTTTGGACGCCGTCATTTTACTAATGTACCTGCCAGAATGTCAAGATCTACAAATTTGTGTAAGTAGTAGAGGAATGAGAGTTACAGTCCAGCAGGCTAAGCGCTAAGCGGTGGAGGTGGGTACCGGAAGTGAGCCTGGCAGTGGAAGCGGAAGGGATGAAAGATAAGACAGGAAGTGATGAAAGATAAGACAGGAAGTGAACCGGAAGTGTTGGAAGATAAGAGAGGAAGTGAAGTAGGGGAGGGCTTAATTTTTTTTAACCGATAAGGGAGAGAGGGGAGGGCTTATTTTTAGGGGGCTTAATTTTTTTGTGAAAAATAAAGGGTTTTAATCAGATTCTTTCTTGTTAGGGAATTTTTTTTTTAAATTGGGGGCCCACCATAACCACCCGCTATGAAAACAATTCATAACGCCACATTTTTTTACCTATTCTTTTACACCAGTCATCTGTGAGAGACCTGTAACGAAATAAAAGGGTTTAATTATTATTATGCTTCAGCAAAGTCGAGTGGAGTTGAGGGGTAGGAAGCCTGCTTTAAAAATAACAGAATGCGAACAGTGCGAGTAGAGTTGAGGGGTAGGAAGCCTGCTTTAAAAATAACAGAATGCGAACAGTGCGAGTAGAGTTGAGGGGTAGGAAGCCTGTTATAAAAATAACAGAATGCGAACAGTGCGAGTAGAGTTGAGGGGTAGAAAGCCTGCTATAAAAATAATAATGTTAACAGAATGTACAATATTTTTTTTTATTGTAGACCCACCATAACCACCCGCTATGAAATCAATTCATAACGCCACAAAATAGATGTGAAGGCTAAATTTTTAGAGAGTTAAAATGAAAATCCACTGAGGGTTGTGTTAAATAAAAGGCGATGATCGACTTTGACAGCATTTTTCTAAAAGTTTATTTATCGAAAAAGGAATCATACGTTTCGTGTTCGTCGACCTAACTGTTCGGAATTTTCTTCGAACCCATTATTTTTGACTTTATAAAAGTTTCATGTAAAAAATTATTCTTTAAGTTTTAACTGAAATGAGATTGAAATAGATGTAATGGCTAAATTTTTAAAGATTTAAAATGAAAATTGTTGATAGCCATGTAAATGAAAGTAATGCGATTACTTTGTTTTATAAAAATCTAACACGAAAATAGCTGGTAGACGTTTACCTTTCGCACTCGTCGACCTAACCGTTCGGAATTTTGTTTAAACTTACGAGTTAGGATCCCTTAGAAAGACCTACATGAAGACACTTATCCCTAACGTAGATAATAAACCCTATATTTAACTAACCAGTTACAACACACTAGTATACCTGTAAAAGAAAAAGTATACTTACAAAAGGAAAAAATAATATCTGTGAAAGAAAAATAATACCTATAAAATAAAAAATAATACCTGTAAAAGAAATATTTTTTTTTAAGTTTGAAAAAACAGAGAAACAATTTTTTTTTAATTCGAACCTTGTGTCAATACGAGTTAGGATCCCTTAGAAAGACCTACATAGAGACACTTATCCCTAACATAGATAATAAACCCTATATTTAACTAACCAGTTACAACACACAAAACATAATTATTACAGTCAGTTAATAAGTGATTTGACATGTAAAATATTAGATATAAAAACATACACTATGATATATACAACACACAAAAAAAATTTTAAAGATTTTTTTCCCTACAATTTTTAACAAGAATTTAGCAATAACTTAACTTGAGAGCAGGTATTTTTTTTTTAGAGTTATACGATTATAATAAATTTTACTTAATACAACTAACATTTAAAAAAAAGAGAAAGACATCTAGTTTTTATAACGTCACATGTTTGAATTATTAACCTATTTTAGTTAAAAGTATGATACTTAAGTGATTTTATTTGAAAAATCAATTCAACATTTTAAAAGCAGTCGAAAGATTTTTACTTTTAAAAAATAACTAACAGAATTTTTTAAAGCAGTAAGGTAGATGACACTAACTTTAAATTAACTTTTTATAGGTCACTTTAAATAAAATACATATTTTTTTATTATTATTAAAGAAAAATATAAACTACTCACACATTATTATGCTGCATTTTAACATAACTGAAATACTACAACCTTTCTGCTGACATGTGGTCACGGAGGAAATCTTTTCATATAGAAGGCAAAATAAGATAATGAATTGATAATCATGATTCGTTATGCATATGTTTAAACAGGAAATTATTTAAGACGTGTGATTAAGACCATTTTACATGGTATTACAGAATAAATCTTTTCACAGGATGCAAGATAAGATAATATCACGTAATGATTTAATAAACACGATTCGTTATGCATATTTTAAAACAGGAAATACATCCGTCAGATAACATTACTTTGTTTATATGAAGTGACCAAATACAAATTTTGCTGATAAGATTAATTTAATTTCGAAAATATTATTGACAGAACATTCAAATTTTACACAATATTTTTAAAAATTTAAATAAGGGAAATCAGAAAATTGTACACGATATTTTAAAAAATAAATAAATAAGGGAAGTTACAAAATGTTGTACACTCTTTTATTTAGAAAAAGAGAGCGGGTATTTTGTTTTGAGTTATACGATTAAAATAAATTTTCATTATATTTGATTTTACACAACCAACATTTTCAAAAAAGAGAATGGAATCTAGTTTTTATAAATTAACGTACTTCAATTTTTCAAATACTTAACACCCCCTCTTTTGCTAGACTTTATACACATAAGACATAAAAGGTGTTTTCGAATACATCATTTAGAAATTAAGCGACTTGATAAGTAAAACATTATTTATAAGAGCAATAGATACGAAAGTAATAAAGATTTTTACTTACAAATGTACGAACTTCTGATAGGTAAGACTTTCTTAATCACTGTGCAAGAATTAAGTGGTGATTAAACTTATAACATTATATGATGAAATAATCACGTGACGTATTTTTAAACCAATAAAATGTCAGTATTTTTAAACTAATACAAAGTTAGTATTTTTACACGAGCGCCCTCTATCATTATATAAATTTCAATGAAACGAGTTCATAACATTCTACTGCGACCTGATATCGTTGTAATAGGTTGTATTTTTCGTTAAGTTAGTTTTCATTTAAATTATTATGGAACGAGTTATGAATTCTTATGTTGGTGATGTAACCAACTTGGAGTGTCAGCACTCATCACCAGAGTTAAATAATCAAAAGATGGATTCTACACTTTTATCTAAACAAGGACCCGTTTCGAATTGTGAAGTGAAACCCACCTCATCAGGACTAAAGAAACAGAAGTTACCTCATGTGTGTAAGATGTGTAACAAGGCATTTCCTCGAAAAGTTAACTTAGTGTTTCATATGAAATGTCATTTAAAGGAAAAGTCTTTTCGTTGTGAGGTGTGTGCTGAAGTTTTTTCGCGAAAGAGTGATTTACGTATGCATCAAAAGATTCACAAATCACCCAAACAATACAAGTGTGGGGATTGCAACGAACTGTTTTCAATAATGTATGATTTATTAATTCACAAGAAGACCCATAAGACTCATAAACAACATTCATGTATAAAGTGTAGCGAAATGTTTGATTGTGTATCAGATTTAGTACAACATTGTGATACTTTTCATAAAGCTGTGAAATCACCCTATTCAAAAGATTTGTTATTTGAAAAAGTGAAGCATTTTAAAAGACAAAATGATGTGCGAAATATTTTTACTAAAACTATCATTGTATCCAATGAGATGAATCAAAAAGACTTTCATTCATTTTTTAACAGTATTCGAACGGATGTTTTAAACGAATTAAATTATCAATTGCAAATGAAAAAGTCAATAAAATGGTATGCAGCCGTTAAAGTGGATGTCTGTCGTGAATCACAGGATGGTAACTTAGAGAGAGCAACCTCCTTTTTCCTTTCCAAAAGTGAACTGGAATTAACAGACCAAAACATACAAGTGCATGTTGAGAATGCCTTTCTAAAGTTGTACAACGGCTTTGAAGATTTTACAGAACGTGTGTTTAATTGGACATTACAAAAAATTTTTAAATTAGAATTGATTACAGCTCAATATGACAGTCTTATTTGATTTGTATTATTTTAGATGAATAATAAATAGTTTGGTTGTAAAAAAAGTGTTTTCTTTAACCCACACTGTTAAAACTAATGATGTATATTTCGATTGACTTAGACAAAATAGGAGTGTGTGTTGACATTTAAAAAGATTTTAACATGATATAAGAGTTTTATAATAAAAATTGACTCACCTAAAATTTTTTCAAGATAGTCTATCTACGTTTCCAATCTAAACTTGTTATCAGCTTGCTGTATGCATGTTTGAGTGACTCATTTTTACCTGTGTCGAACTGTCTGTTGGGAAAATGATTGCCATTTTTAACACGTGTAGACGATTTTTACCCGGAAGCTGTTTGAACTATTAAATTTCAGATATCACCCATTTTTCTACAACATCTAAATATTTTAATGTATTTTCACTTGTATATTGGAAACTTGGGATTATCGCCTTTATATCGGAACATGGAAGATAGAAAAAATAATAACTTTACACTGAGACAATATTTTAATCTAACAAAAATAGACTTAACACATTGTTAGAGGTTTTGGAAAAATATATAGTTGGTTAAAAATTTTAGAAAATTTAACATAAAGTAACAAATTTTAAAAAATAAACATTTCGATAAATGAAAAAAATTAAATTTTGGTAAACTTTACACTTAGACAATACTTCAAACTAAGAAAAATAATAACTTTACACTTATACAATATTTTCAACTAAGGAAAATTAATAACTTATCACATTGTTAAAGTTTTTTTGAAAACAACACAACATTTTCAAAGCAGTGGAAATTGCATACCTGTAAAAAATTCAACTTAGTGGAATTTAATAGTGAAATTTTTAATCTCACTCAATTAAAAAAATAAAACTTTATAAAATTTTCACCTTTTTTAAAATAAACAACTGTTAAACATTTTGAATGTCTTAGACAAAGTAGGAATAAATTTGTTAAAATTCTATAAAACATGAAAAATTTCATAACTTTTAAAGGAAATTTTATTTATGGTGAAATAAACTCGAGGTATTTATTATATGTTACTTAAACTACAAGAGAATTGATTGAAAATGTGTTACTTTTAATCACTCACAAGATAAGACATGATGTTAGGAATTATATATGGGGTTTTACCCCACACATGACGTCACTGGTAACATATTTACTGATCAAGTCATAAAATTATAGTTTAAAGTAGGTTTTTGAGTGCGAAGTTTAGATTTAAGATATTTGAGAAATATAAACTACAACTTTGACTACTTTTTGAAATTTCCCCCTACATAAGAAAAAGGACATAGGAAAATAAATTGAAAAGTCGTATTTGAATGGAATCGAATTATTATCCTTTCACTTAACAGCTGAATGCGTTGGCAATTACACCACAAAGGTACTGATTGAATATATTGTGTTTATTTTTTAAGGCTAAATTGATTTAATATTCAAGTTATTTCTTAATGTTACACTTAAAAACAATAAATTTAATTAGCATTCAAAAAGAAAACGATCACATTATTGTATAAATCAAATGTTTTAAAAGTCACGAGTTAAAATTTGAAATGACTTAGAGTTTAATTAGAATTTAGATGTGAACCTTTTAAAATGAAATAACAGTTTTTTTTGTATCGCCCTCTATCGGTGAGTAATAGAATTAAGAGATAATTAAAAGTTTTAACTTGAATTCGAACCCACAACCAAAATTATTTTTCGGTTTTATAATTTAGGGTAGGTTTAACTGAGCAAGCCATGATATAACAGTATTTATAGACGATTTAAGATATTCGATAAAGGAAATCATCTAAATTTCTAATGTAATTGAAGGGTTTACTGTTTAAAGTACTACAAAATGAGTACAACACGATGCATAGTTTTTTAATTAATTATATTTTTCGAAAGGTTAAATTGAATTATTGATAAACTTAGGATTTATGTTTAAAGTGAATAAATTTGATATGTTAGGTTCACTTAATAACAGAGGGTTGAATAAGTTATTTTTAATAAAAATAAAGTTTACTAAAAGTTTTTAAAGTTAAAAAAAATGTAAGTTACGTTAAAAAAGTTAACAAAAATATAGTTTTAAAAAATTTAAAGTTTACAAAAAGTTTAAAAATCTTTAAGTAAATCAAAATTAACTTTTTAATTTTAACTAATGAGAGACTATAATCTAACTGTTTATCCTTGTAACCAACTGGTGCATATCAACTATCTGCACATGTGCAGTAAAAACATACACTAACTTGAGTCCGATTTTAAATTATTTGCTAATTTTTATACAGCTCGATTACCTTTCAGAAACAAAACAGAATGAAATACTTACCATAAAACACGTCAACGTCTTATACTTGCTTTCACTTAACTAATCTTTCTACATTAGCTTTGCTAGGGGGCGCTGCAATCGCCGCTAGAGGCGCTACTAGTTTCCGGTTTGTGACGTAGTTTCCGGTTTGCGATAAGAACAAGGTTAAAATAAAACCCACGTGCATTCAGTTGGTGTTGTTTACCTGTACCTTGTTATAAGCCGTTTGCCTTCTCTTGGTCACTCGCTTGTCCAGACTTGTTTATGTGCTGCACGCCTGTTTTGCTGACGCATCTCTTGCTTTAACTGTTTGAACTTGTCTGATGTCAACTATCTCAGGTCTTTTGTCATAGCTTGAATGTACTTTATGTCGATCACTTTAATATAAAAGTTATGTCCCAACTTACTTAAACTTTGATAAAAATATTATTTATTTATAAATTATATCAAATTCTTATTTTTCTAACACATTTACTAAGTCACTTTCGTTCAAAAATATGGTAAAGCCCGATTTTAAATTGAAGTTTAGGATAAATTCCCCAAATTTTGTAACATTTTAGCACTAATAAGAAATATTGTAAACACCCTGTACATAAAAAATAATATTAAATTCCCAAATTTTGTAACATTTTAGCACTAATAATAAATATTGTAAACACCCTGTACATACAAGTTTTGTAAAAATAATATTACTTATAGCTAACTCGTTTAGTCGCATGATAAGAACCTTCAATATCGCTAAAATCAGTGTTAAACGAAAATGCAACCATAGGTTTTACCGTCTAATTACATGTCTTTACATATTATTTTAAAATGTAAAGCATTATATCTGAACGAATGATATAAGAAAAAGTTAGAATAGATCACATATTTTTGTTATTAAAAAAACATATGCAAACACACACTTACAAGGTTACAAGACTCGACAAACGATTCACCATGTTTTTGAAACTTAGTAAAATATTTTAAATTTATAAATTTAAATTAAAATACTTTAAAAATTCTTAAATATTCTTATTTAAAAATATTTTATTTTAATTTAAATTTATAAATTTAAAATATTTTACTAAGTTTCAAAAACATGGTGAATCGTTTGTCGAGTCTTGTAACCTTGTAAGTGTGTGTTTGCATATAAGTTTTTTTAATAACAAAAATATGTGATCTATTCTAACTTTTTCTTATATCATTCGTTCAGATATAATGCTTTACATTTTAAAATAATATGTAAAGACATGTAATTAGACGGTAAAACCTATGGTTGCATTTTCGTTTAACACTGATTTTAGCGATATTGAAGGTTCTTATCATGCGACTAAACGAGTTAGCTATAAGTAATATTATTTTTACAAAACTTGTATGTACAGGGTGTTTACAATATTTATTATTAGTGCTAAAATGTTACAAAATTTGGGAATTTAATATTATTTTTTATGTACAGGGTGTTTACAATATTTCTTATTAGTGCTAAAATGTTACAAAATTTGGGGAATTTATCCTAAACTTCAATTTAAAATCGGGCTTTACCATATTTTTGAACGAAAGTGACTTAGTAAATGTGTTAGAAAAATAAGAATTTGATATAATTTATAAATAAATAATATTTTTATCAAAGTTTAAGTAAGTTGGGACATAACTTTTATATTAAAGTGATCGACATAAAGTACATTCAAGCTATGACAAAAGACCTGAGATAGTTGACATCAGACAAGTTCAAACAGTTAAAGCAAGAGATGCGTCAGCAAAACAGGCGTGCAGCACATAAACAAGTCTGGACAAGCGAGTGACCAAGAGAAGGCAAACGGCTTATAACAAGGTACAGGTAAACAACACCAACTGAATGCACGTGGGTTTTATTTTAACCTTGTTCTTATCGCAAACCGGAAACTACGTCACAAACCGGAAACTAGTAGCGCCTCTAGCGGCGATTGCAGCGCCCCCTAGCAAAGCTAATGTAGAAAGATTAGTTAAGTGAAAGCAAGTATAAGACGTTGACGTGTTTTATGGTAAGTATTTCATTCTGTTTTGTTTCTGAAAGGTAATCGAGCTGTATAAAAATTAGCAAATAATTTAAAATCGGACTCAAGTTAGTGTATGTTTTTACTGCACATGTGCAGATAGTTGATATGCACCAGTTGGTTACAAGGATAAACAGTTAGATTATAGTCTCTCATTAGTTAAAATTAAAAAGTTAATTTTGATTTACTTAAAGATTTTTAAATTTTTGTAAACTTTAAATTTTTTAAAACTATATTTTTGTTAACTTTTTTAACGTAACTTACATTTTTTTTAACTTTAAAAACTTTTAGTAAACTTTATTTTTATTAAAAATAACTTATTCAACCCTCTGTTATTAAGTGAACCTAACATATCAAATTTATTCACTTTAAACATAAATCCTAAGTTTATCAATAATTCAATTTAACCTTTCGAAAAATATAATTAATTAAAAAACTATGCATCGTGTTGTACTCATTTTGTAGTACTTTAAACAGTAAACCCTTCAATTACATTAGAAATTTAGATGATTTCCTTTATCGAATATCTTAAATCGTCTATAAATACTGTTATATCATGGCTTGCTTAGTTAAACCTACCCTAAATTATAAAACCGAAAAATAATTTTGGTTGTGGGTTCGAATTCAAGTTAAAACTTTTAATTATCTCTTAATTCTATTACTCACCGATAGAGGGCGATACAAAAAAACTATTATTTCATTTTAAAAGGTTCACATCTAAATTCTAATTAAACTCTAAGTCATTTCAAATTTTAACTCGTGACTTTTAAAACATTTGATTTATACAATAATGTGATCGTTTTCTTTTTGAATGATAATTAAATTTATTGTTTTCAAGTGTAACATTAAGAAATAACTTGAATATTAAATCAATTTAGCCTTAAAAAAGAAACACAATATATTCAATCAGTACCTTTGTGGTGTAATTGCCAACGCATTCAGCTGTTAAGTGAAAGGATAATAATTCGATTCCATTCAAATACGACTTTTCAATTTATTTTCCTATGTCCTTTTTCTTATGTAGGGGGAAATTTCAAAAAGTAGTCAAAGTTGTAGTTTATATTTCTCAAATATCTTAAATCTAAACTTCGCACTCAAAAACCTACTTTAAACTATAATTTTATGACTTGATCAGTAAATATGTTACCAGTGACGTCATGTGTGGGGGAAAACCCCATATATAATTCCTAACATCATGTCTTATCTTGTGAGTGATTAAAAGTAACACATTTTCAATCAATTCTCTTGTAGTTTAAGTAACATATAATAAATACCTCGAGTTTATTTCACCATAAATAAAATTTCCTTTAAAAGTTATGAAATTTTTCATGTTTTATAGAATTTTAACAAATTTATTCCTACTTTGTCTAAGACATTCAAAATGTTTAACAGTTGTTTATTTTAAAAAAGGTGAAAATTTTATAAAGTTTTATTTTTTTAATTGAGTGAGATTAAAAATTTCACTATTAAATTCCACTAAGTTGAATTTTTTACAGGTATGCAATTTCCACTGCTTTGAAAATGTTGTGTTGTTTTCAAAAAAACTTTAACAATGTGATAAGTTATTAATTTTCCTTAGTTGAAAATATTGTATAAGTGTAAAGTTATTATTTTTCTTAGTTTGAAGTATTGTCTAAGTGTAAAGTTTACCAAAATTTAATTTTTTTCATTTATCGAAATGTTTATTTTTTAAAATTTGTTACTTTATGTTAAATTTTCTAAAATTTTTAACCAACTATATATTTTTCCAAAACCTCTAACAATGTGTTAAGTCTATTTTTGTTAGATTAAAATATTGTCTCAGTGTAAAGTTATTATTTTTTCTATCTTCCATGTTCCGATATAAAGGCGATAATCCCAAGTTTCCAATATACAAGTGAAAATACATTAAAATATTTAGATGTTGTAGAAAAATGGGTGATATCTGAAATTTAATAGTTCAAACAGCTTCCGGGTAAAAATCGTCTACACGTGTTAAAAATGGCAATCATTTTCCCAACAGACAGTTCGACACAGGTAAAAATGAGTCACTCAAACATGCATACAGCAAGCTGATAACAAGTTTAGATTGGAAACGTAGATAGACTATCTTGAAAAAATTTTAGGTGAGTCAATTTTTATTATAAAACTCTTATATCATGTTAAAATCTTTTTAAATGTCAACACACACTCCTATTTTGTCTAAGTCAATCGAAATATACATCATTAGTTTTAACAGTGTGGGTTAAAGAAAACACTTTTTTTACAACCAAACTATTTATTATTCATCTAAAATAATACAAATCAAATAAGACTGTCATATTGAGCTGTAATCAATTCTAATTTAAAAATTTTTTGTAATGTCCAATTAAACACACGTTCTGTAAAATCTTCAAAGCCGTTGTACAACTTTAGAAAGGCATTCTCAACATGCACTTGTATGTTTTGGTCTGTTAATTCCAGTTCACTTTTGGAAAGGTAAAAGGAGGTTGCTCTCTCTAAGTTACCATCCTGTGATTCACGACAGACATCCACTTTAACGGCTGCATACCATTTTATTGACTTTTTCATTTGCAATTGATAATTTAATTCGTTTAAAACATCCGTTCGAATACTGTTAAAAAATGAATGAAAGTCTTTTTGATTCATCTCATTGGATACAATGATAGTTTTAGTAAAAATATTTCGCACATCATTTTGTCTTTTAAAATGCTTCACTTTTTCAAATAACAAATCTTTTGAATAGGGTGATTTCACAGCTTTATGAAAAGTATCACAATGTTGTACTAAATCTGATTCACAATCAAACATTTCGCTACACTTTATACATGAATGTTGTTTATGAGTCTTATGGGTCTTCTTGTGAATTAATAAATCATACATTATTGAAAACAGTTCGTTGCAATCCCCACACTTGTATTGTTTGGGTGATTTGTGAATCTTTTGATGCATACGTAAATCACTCTTTCGCGAAAAAACTTCAGCACACACCTCACAACGAAAAGACTTTTCCTTTAAATGACATTTCATATGAAACACTAAGTTAACTTTTCGAGGAAATGCCTTGTTACACATCTTACACACATGAGGTAACTTCTGTTTCTTTAGTCCTGATGAGGTGGGTTTCACTTCACAATTCGAAACGGGTCCTTGTTTAGATAAAAGTGTAGAATCCATCTTTTGATTATTTAACTCTGGTGATGAGTGCTGACACTCCAAGTTGGTTACATCACCAACATAAGAATTCATAACTCGTTCCATAATAATTTAAATGAAAACTAACTTAACGAAAAATACAACCTATTACAACGATATCAGGTCGCAGTAGAATGTTATGAACTCGTTTCATTGAAATTTATATAATGATAGAGGGCGCTCGTGTAAAAATACTAACTTTGTATTAGTTTAAAAATACTGACATTTTATTGGTTTAAAAATACGTCACGTGATTATTTCATCATATAATGTTATAAGTTTAATCACCACTTAATTCTTGCACAGTGATTAAGAAAGTCTTACCTATCAGAAGTTCGTACATTTGTAAGTAAAAATCTTTATTACTTTCGTATCTATTGCTCTTATAAATAATGTTTTACTTATCAAGTCGCTTAATTTCTAAATGATGTATTCGAAAACACCTTTTATGTCTTATGTGTATAAAGTCTAGCAAAAGAGGGGGTGTTAAGTATTTGAAAAATTGAAGTACGTTAATTTATAAAAACTAGATTCCATTCTCTTTTTTGAAAATGTTGGTTGTGTAAAATCAAATATAATGAAAATTTATTTTAATCGTATAACTCAAAACAAAATACCCGCTCTCTTTTTCTAAATAAAAGAGTGTACAACATTTTGTAACTTCCCTTATTTATTTATTTTTTAAAATATCGTGTACAATTTTCTGATTTCCCTTATTTAAATTTTTAAAAATATTGTGTAAAATTTGAATGTTCTGTCAATAATATTTTCGAAATTAAATTAATCTTATCAGCAAAATTTGTATTTGGTCACTTCATATAAACAAAGTAATGTTATCTGACGGATGTATTTCCTGTTTTAAAATATGCATAACGAATCGTGTTTATTAAATCATTACGTGATATTATCTTATCTTGCATCCTGTGAAAAGATTTATTCTGTAATACCATGTAAAATGGTCTTAATCACACGTCTTAAATAATTTCCTGTTTAAACATATGCATAACGAATCATGATTATCAATTCATTATCTTATTTTGCCTTCTATATGAAAAGATTTCCTCCGTGACCACATGTCAGCAGAAAGGTTGTAGTATTTCAGTTATGTTAAAATGCAGCATAATAATGTGTGAGTAGTTTATATTTTTCTTTAATAATAATAAAAAATATGTATTTTATTTAAAGTGACCTATAAAAAGTTAATTTAAAGTTAGTGTCATCTACCTTACTGCTTTAAAAAATTCTGTTAGTTATTTTTTAAAAGTAAAAATCTTTCGACTGCTTTTAAAATGTTGAATTGATTTTTCAAATAAAATCACTTAAGTATCATACTTTTAACTAAAATAGGTTAATAATTCAAACATGTGACGTTATAAAAACTAGATGTCTTTCTCTTTTTTTTAAATGTTAGTTGTATTAAGTAAAATTTATTATAATCGTATAACTCTAAAAAAAAAATACCTGCTCTCAAGTTAAGTTATTGCTAAATTCTTGTTAAAAATTGTAGGGAAAAAAATCTTTAAAATTTTTTTTTGTGTGTTGTATATATCATAGTGTATGTTTTTATATCTAATATTTTACATGTCAAATCACTTATTAACTGACTGTAATAATTATGTTTTGTGTGTTGTAACTGGTTAGTTAAATATAGGGTTTATTATCTATGTTAGGGATAAGTGTCTCTATGTAGGTCTTTCTAAGGGATCCTAACTCGTATTGACACAAGGTTCGAATTAAAAAAAAATTGTTTCTCTGTTTTTTCAAACTTAAAAAAAAATATTTCTTTTACAGGTATTATTTTTTATTTTATAGGTATTATTTTTCTTTCACAGATATTATTTTTTCCTTTTGTAAGTATACTTTTTCTTTTACAGGTATACTAGTGTGTTGTAACTGGTTAGTTAAATATAGGGTTTATTATCTACGTTAGGGATAAGTGTCTTCATGTAGGTCTTTCTAAGGGATCCTAACTCGTAAGTTTAAACAAAATTCCGAACGGTTAGGTCGACGAGTGCGAAAGGTAAACGTCTACCAGCTATTTTCGTGTTAGATTTTTATAAAACAAAGTAATCGCATTACTTTCATTTACATGGCTATCAACAATTTTCATTTTAAATCTTTAAAAATTTAGCCATTACATCTATTTCAATCTCATTTCAGTTAAAACTTAAAGAATAATTTTTTACATGAAACTTTTATAAAGTCAAAAATAATGGGTTCGAAGAAAATTCCGAACAGTTAGGTCGACGAACACGAAACGTATGATTCCTTTTTCGATAAATAAACTTTTAGAAAAATGCTGTCAAAGTCGATCATCGCCTTTTATTTAACACAACCCTCAGTGGATTTTCATTTTAACTCTCTAAAAATTTAGCCTTCACATCTATTTTGTGGCGTTATGAATTGATTTCATAGCGGGTGGTTATGGTGGGTCTACAATAAAAAAAAATATTGTACATTCTGTTAACATTATTATTTTTATAGCAGGCTTTCTACCCCTCAACTCTACTCGCACTGTTCGCATTCTGTTATTTTTATAACAGGCTTCCTACCCCTCAACTCTACTCGCACTGTTCGCATTCTGTTATTTTTAAAGCAGGCTTCCTACCCCTCAACTCTACTCGCACTGTTCGCATTCTGTTATTTTTAAAGCAGGCTTCCTACCCCTCAACTCCACTCGACTTTGCTGAAGCATAATAATAATTAAACCCTTTTATTTCGTTACAGGTCTCTCACAGATGACTGGTGTAAAAGAATAGGTAAAAAAATGTGGCGTTATGAATTGTTTTCATAGCGGGTGGTTATGGTGGGCCCCCAATTTAAAAAAAAAAATTCCCTAACAAGAAAGAATCTGATTAAAACCCTTTATTTTTCACAAAAAAAATTAAGCCCCCTAAAAATAAGCCCTCCCCTCTCTCCCTTATCGGTTAAAAAAAATTAAGCCCTCCCCTACTTCACTTCCTCTCTTATCTTCCAACACTTCCGGTTCACTTCCTGTCTTATCTTTCATCACTTCCTGTCTTATCTTTCATCCCTTCCAATTCAACTGCCAGGCTCACTTCCGGTACCCACCTCCACCGCTTAGCGCTTAGCCTGCTGGACTGTAACTCTCATTCCTCTACTACTTGTGTAAATCTTTTTTTTTTTTTTGATAGATTTTGATGTTGTTAAGACATTTTTTAAAAAATCACAAAATACACCTTTTCTGGATACAAATTTGCATGTAGCAGCTAAAGCTTACCTAGTAGGGGGCGAAAAAATTAGAATGTTCATTACTAAAACTGGATCAAAACTATAGGAATTTAAACATTTTCCAGCTTTCTCCTGATTAATTTCCAATTCAATCCCCCAGTCAATGGGCTATAAATACAGTTTTTTTTATTATGTATTCATTTAACGTAATTTTATGATTTTTATTTTTTTCCCTATAATACATAACATAATCCATGCACAGCTGATTTCTTTTTATCCGGTGCGAATTGCATGAATTATTATTTCGTCAATTCATATCCCAGGTGTTTAAAACCGGAATGCTTTTACAACATTCCTTTTCGCTTCGTTTTCATTAAAGGTAGATAAATAAAATGTCGTTAAAAGATTATACCCATATGTCACAAAACGATATTTGTTTATATTAAAAGAATCAGTAATAGCTCTAAATTTGTTTGGATAAGTATGTAAAGAAGAAAAATTAATTAGTATTAACCGCCCAATTACTACTGAAACAATTAAACTTTATTTATATGACTATAAATAGGTTTAAAAATAATTTATAATATCATTCCAATTGCTCAATATGCGTAATTGTGAATATAAAAGTAATATATTTATTTGCATTTAATGGCAACAGAATGATAAGATATTAAAGTTCACTTTTTAAGGGCCTCAAGAGTAAACAAAACCGTGTATGGTTAATATGTTCATTACACACACACACACACATATAATATATATATATATATATATATATATACATAGTGTGTGTCTGTAACACTTAACATAAGAAGTGCACGATTGATTTCTTTTTCAACAAATGTCATAAAATATTATTTCTTCAACCCGTACCACAGGTGACTGAGACAGGAATGCTATATCCAATATTCGTTTTGGCTTAGGATTCTTTCCTTTTGAAGACAGCAAGATAAAATGTCGTTACCAGATGATACCCAGATCTCACAAAACGGGGTTTGTAAACATTGAAAAAAATGAATATTAAGTTAATTTATTTGACTTAGTATATAAAGAAAAAAATTTTAAATTCTGTTTTAAATTCTATTTTATTATAAACTTTCTTTTATAGGTGATATTTTAGATAGATTTTTAGATAAATACTATAGATATTTTTAGAAAGAACGGCATTTGATTTTCCATATAAAAAACACTTAAATTATCTGCGAATAAATTAGCACTAACAGAAATTATTTATAATTATAAGAAATTTAGATAAAATAAAATAAAAATATATTTAATAAAATGAATGATTTCATATGTTTGAGTAGTTATTGTCTTGTATGAAAAAATGTGTAAATTAAGAATTTCGATTATTAATTTATGAAGGAAAAATGAAGGATTTCCGGTGTTTGAACTTTTACCGAAAACCGTTAACATAATTATAATTTCTACATAACTTTAATGGATGCAATTGAAATTTTGGATACTTTTTATTTGTTACATGAATTTATATTTAAATGTAAAAACAAGATTAGAAAAACTTGTATTCTTTGCAAACTTTATTTGCGTGCGATAAAATTTGCTGCAAACTGTCCAGTCATTTGACCGTTTTTATAAAAAACGGTTACATAACAGTAATTTAGCACTATTCTGGCCATATTATTCCCCATATTGTGGTCATAATAGAGTTAAATTACGGTATGTAACCGTTTTCTACAAAAACGGTCAAATGACTTGACAGTTTGTTGCAAATTTTTAACAGTGTAAGGTTACTTACGTGAGAGGTTAAGATTAACAAATACTTTTACATTTTTAATAATTTTTATGTTGAATATTTCATACTTAATACATCTCCATAATCACCAACATCCATTTTTTAACCCCATGATTTTTACAAAGAAGCAACGTTTACCGTACAAACTTTTAGCAACTTATAGCAAATTGTAGCAACTTTTTCGTACAAAATTAAAGAATCGTTAAAAAAAGTAATACTTATGGCGCTATCAGAAGATAAGTTTAGTATTATTGACTCAGAATATAAAATACCTCAAATGTACACCCATAATGATTTCCATTCTTTTAAGTACAGACGGACTGGTCTTCAGTTTGCTTTCGATACCACTAGTTTCCTCTTTATTTTACATATGCCTTATATATTTTTCAGTAGTTAACATTTCTAATCGTTAATTATTAAAAATCAAATTTCATAATGAATTGAGATTTCGTCAGAATCATTTAATTTCTCATCTAAATCCGTATACCATTCAGAAAACTGAATATGATCTGTTATTTCTGTCTGTACTAAATCTAAACTAATATCCACAGCAAACCAATCCATGAAGAATCGTGGCCTGTGATGTTCAATTCCAGTTACGTAATCCTGAACTTGGGATACCAGATGGCACACCAAGAGGTCAACCTGACACAGGACCCAAAAAGTTTAGTACCCCAAGCTCGCTTTGTACTCATTTTATTGACAGTAAAGCGATAAATTGCTTTGTGAAACTTATCTGAATAGGGAGGCGAATTTCAAACCTGAAGTGTCAGCGCAAGTATTAGTTATATGGTTACACTGAAATACCGAGAGTCTAATTTATCTATGAAGATTCAATTTTTCTGTTCCTTTCAATATTATTATAAATGCGCATACATACGCAAACAGACACAGAGATATTATAAATATATATACATGGTTTATTAAAAAAGACAGGACATATTTTAAGGGGTGGTATAACACACTACAGAAACACATTTTGTATAAGATACCAGGGTCGTAATCCATGTATTCAACCTGAAATACAGGATGTCTTAACCCGTCAAACCCATAATTTTCTTATTTTAAGATTTTATTTTTTATTTTATAATTTTTTGTACGACAATTTCAATACACTTACATTGTTTTGAATGAAATGCAAAGATATCACGATAAGTGCGCAGTAATTCAGTCAATGACGTCGCTTTCAAAATCGACTACATTGGCAGCGTGTATTTTTCGCCTGTTTAGATACAAATACTGATCACTTCCCTTACTTAAATGTTTTTGTTACATTTTACGCAAAAATTGCAAATCTGCTGAAAATTGAGTAAATATATCTTCTTTCTTGCTGAAGTAATGAAGAAAATTAGACGGCTTAGAGTAAAACGCCCTGTACTTTTGCTACATCATTGTCTTCCTTGACCCTAGACTTTTTACACTAAAATTGTTTGTTGCTGTTTGCTTTACGACTGCTTTGTGGTTATCTCATCCGTTTCCTTTAAAAATGCGTGTGTTAAAAAATTACATTTCTTTCTTTGCTTTAAATTATATTTTTTACCCACGGAAATAGCAAATAAAAGTAGATTCACTGTCGTATCTATTCGAAAATGTATACATTTTCTTAATTAACTTTTGAAGAAAATTTTAAATATTCCTTGAACCGCAAGTCTATAGCATAAAAAGGAGATAGCTTTTCTATTGCAATTCTAAAAGTTTATTTAGGATGAGGAGAGTCAAC
Organism: Maratus michaelseni; assembly: GCA_963931845.1. Taxonomy (NCBI): domain Eukaryota; kingdom Metazoa; phylum Arthropoda; class Arachnida; order Araneae; family Salticidae; genus Maratus; species Maratus michaelseni. The sequence goes on along the minus strand of OZ007588.1, from coordinate 342,511,981 downwards.
GACTGTTTACAAAGATATCAAAATGAATGTTGAAAATTTCTAAATCCACTCCTATTTTCGGCTAACTAAACGCAACTTCGTGAAATCATATCTTATCTGCAACCTAAGGCAACTCAGTACCTTTGAAAATCCCTATTTCAATATTTTGTAGCTTCAATAATGAAACTCAATAAGTGAATCAGAGGATTTTGTTTAAGGTTACTTCATTTGAAGAATATTATTTTATGTTTCTGTTTTAAAATCTTAATATTTTGACAATAGTTTGTTTTATTATAAAATATGTTTTAAAAAGCTATTGACAGTTACTGAAACACACTGACATATAACGCTGAAATTCTGTGTTATTAATAAACAAGGAAACAATTGTAATACTTTCGTCACGCACTTGAACTCTGCAATCAGCTTAATAGTTCACTGTTCACTGGAGCATAAACCTTTTCGCTTATTGCAGCACGAGAAGATAGATCTATCTATGTGCTATTTGATGCATTTCCCATGTATACATTTGATGCATGGTTGAAGAGAGTATTTTTCTAACTTCTAGAATTCAAAGGAAGATAAAATTTTAAGTAAAGAACTGATAACACCAGAACTCTATATTTAAACTCTTTTCAATTATAATTTTAAAATAAAATTTCTACTTACAATTTTGTATGAATCTGTTCAATCCAAATTTTGTTTTAAATGGTAATCATAATTTATACATATAGTTATACTGTTTTGGGTGTATATGAGTGTTTATATTTTCCATTTTCATTTTTTGCTATTTTATTTTTTTTTTACTTTCAGTAATTTTTTAATAACTGAAAATGTCAATAAAGCGAATTTAGAATAAATAAAGCCGTATTTTTTAAAAATTGTTACACACTTTATTTTCCATTTATATTTTATTTTCAAATTTTCATTGTTTAAAATATTTTATTGTTGCAGTTTCAAAATCAGTTAACTTTTTTAGCAAGAGTCGTTTGGCGCATATTAACTCCTTGTTGTTTTAGCTCATATACAGTTGTAACTATAAATAATATTTAGCGATTTATCACATGCAAGAGGCTAACGAAAAAGTGCCTTAAAATTAATTTATTAATATATAATAAAGTTATAAATTTATTAAAATGCTGTGATGTCATTAGAAACACACCTGTGCGCATGATTTTTATAATTTTAGCATATCAGCAAGTGAGTGAAAAATCCATTAAAAAATTACATCTTTACACACATGAACCATGTTAAGTTAACTAAAAGAGTGTAAAAACAGAGCTGAATGAATATTTATTAAATTTTATTAGCAATATTTTAAAGATAAATTACATTTTATTTAAATATAAAACGTAATATTGCAGCGTGCGAAATAATATGTCTAACTATCTACTATTTGATGTATTTTCGATATACAGGGTACGTCAGAAAAATGTATACATACACTGTTTAGTGGTTCATAAACTTTTTAAGTTCTCTTTCTTTTCAAAATGTAATTAATTGTAAATAATGTGTGGACTAAGATTAACTTTTGTAAAAAAGAAAATTCATTTTAAAATACTACTGTAAGTATAAAAATGTAGCAGAAGAACAAAAACAATATCGTAGGGAGTTTCAGACAGATCCACCGATGCGAATTACTAAATAAACATTGTATAAAAGATAAGTTTGAAACGAATAGATGTTCATAGACAACGTTCCGGAACCGCAATTGAGTAAGAATGTGCCACAACACCAAATGAAATGTTTGTTTGTTGAAGTTTAAGAATCAATAGCCCACCATTATAAGCAGTATATTGACCAGAAATGTAATAAATTAACATCTGTGGTAGGAAGAAAAGTTATACATTTTATGTAGATTCTATTGCAATTTAAATATCAATTATATATGAACAAAAACTGGAGTTATAATCATTTGAAGTGTGTATACATTTTTATGACACACCCTGTATATACATTCAGTGCACAGATAAAAATATTAATTTATAATTACCACTAGCATTTTAGGGGAAATACCATTTTTAATAAAAGTCCTTTTCGATAATTATTTTTATATAAAATTTCGAAATAAATCATTTGAATTCTAGGTCTAAAACTTAAAAATATTTTACCATGACAATTTTATTAAATATTCTTTTTATTGTTGCATATATGTGTGTTCATTTCTTATTTTATTTTCCACTTAATTTTGATTTAATTACTTAATTTATTCATTTTGGAGTTAATTCCATTTGTTTACATTTGGGAGAGAATTATTTTCTAAATTGTGAAATTGCTTCATGATTAATAATTGATATTTCATTTTTTAAACGTATATTTCTGGATATATTTAACAATACACGCTGGTTGAAGCATCACATTTTAACAGTTTTTAAGTGCGTTCGTAATTATATAAATACGTAGCACCTATAGTCGTCGTTTGGTCCGTCCGTCTGTCCGTCCGTCTGTCTGTCTGTCTGTCCGTCTGTCTGTCCGTCTGTCTGTCCGTCCGTCTGTCTGTCTGTCCGCATATAACAACGCAAAAACTACCCAACCAAATGGTTTGCAATTTAAAATATATTATCTTTGCAGAATTTTGTCGAGACATTTCAAATTTTATTAAAATCGAATCAAAACTTTAGGAGATATTAATAAAAATATTTATTAAGAAATTTGATTTTTTTTAAATCGGTGCTTTTTTGTTATAGGAGCTTCCGATGGATGTTAAATCGTCAAGCGACCGAGATGCTTATTTTATGACAGAAATTAATCTGCAGACGATATAATTCATTTCACAGAATTAAAAATCATCAAGATCTGAATATTTATATAACTAGCTGATACATAATATATTTGAATATTTATATAACTAGTTAAGATATTTGTATGAACAGTGTCATAAAATATATACTTAACTAGCTGTTTAACCCGTTCTACGCACGGGATATCATGAATTTAATTCTAAAACGTGCGTACGAACGCACCTCGTTTGTAACGTTTGACGTACAATTTCCAACTTGTTTATTTTAATAAAAAAAAAAGTTAATAATATCATTGCAGTTGTAAGGGCAGAAATCACATTTATAAAGCTTATTGCTTCTTTAACCTGGAACCATACCATTAAGTTTACCCGGATTTTTGTTCTCACATGTCGTTTCAAAGTTTCATAAGCCCATACCACGCTGTTGCAAGTTTCACATTTAAACATGTCTTTAATTTTATTTTTTTTTAAAAGTTCATGATATCATCGGTTTAATATCTTTTATTTACAATACCAACATTTCAATAACAATGTTTATTGTTTATTGAGAACATACATCTGACTTGTGTGCTTGACATCAAGTGCCCGCTTATAAGTCATCGTCAATATACAGGGACGAGATAGCCACAAGGAAATTTATAACACCAGAGAGTTACATCCGGCAGCTCCACAAAGTGTGTGCAATGGAGCTGGCGGGAGTTGAACCCGTCGACCTGACTCCTACGCTCTCAAGCGATTAGCGGAATGGTGTCTTAACCACTCGGCCACGGAGGCCCCTCAATAACAATAAAACTTGTTTTTTAACTCTCTAGTTCTAAAAACAACAACGTGAAAGTTGCCAGATCCCATTTAGATACGGGCCAATATTACTGAATACACAAAAAGAAACATGGAGTTATGCTCCTCTTGTGGAAACAATGCCTTGGTTGAAACGGCTGACTAGCTAGTTGCATTCTTTAACTACCGCTAGAGTTGCAAAAATCCTATTTATTCCCAGGTTTATTTCCAATAGACCCGGTTTATTCCCAGGTTTATTCCCAAAAGACCTGGTTTATTCCCATAAAACCCGGTTTATTCCCAAAAAATCCGGTTTATTCCCAGGTTTTAACAGGGTTTTTTCTAGCCTTTGCAACTCTAACTACAGCGCCTAGAATACATAGTGTGGAAATCTGCTACAAAATAGTACTAAAAAATTGAATTCAATAAATGTACAACGTTGCTGAAAAGATGATAACGATCGGATCGCAGCGCCATCTGCTAATCAACGTAAACATTGTATTAGAATGTTTCGGCTGGTGGTAAGTATTTTAAATACTTAAATTATATCCTTTTCTCTTCTGACTTAGTGATTTTTATAAGTATTTTTTTAATTATGAAAGCATGGCTAAAAAAACGTGATACGCATTGTTTTGACTGTGGTTGCAATACTCGATACAAGAACAGTAAACTATCCCTATTTAGCGTATGCGCACCTTTGCATATTTATAGACTACAACTTTTTAGCACTTTTTAAAGCATTACAAGGATAGCCGGTTTCCACACTATATGTATTCTAGGCGCTGTACTTTAACTAGACGTTTGTGGCGTTTGTTAATATGATGAAAATTACCTTTCGCAAATGATCCTATTTTAATCAACTGTAGTAGAGTGTCTTTATAGGAGAGTAACGACGTGTCGGAAATAAAAGTTGATTGGTCAAGAGGATTCTGGAAAAAATTAGGTTGCTTGTCAGCCGAACGATTCTGCAATTATTATCAAGCTAATGTTTGTTTACTTGTCTGTCTAACTTGTTGAAGTTAACTCGTGCAGGCGAGTTTCGCCAAGATGTCTAACGCAAGTTACTATGGTTTGAAGAAAATTCGGTGTACGAATTCAATGACATTAGTGACGTACTGTTTTAGAAGCATTTTCTTTTGTGAGGAATTTCGAAACAGGTGTAATGAAAATGACGTGCTCATACAAAAATATTTCAGTTTTCAGAATTGAAATGCAGACTTTCATTTATACAATTATGTCATTTGAACACACTAAAGCATTTTACTTTTATGATTTTTGAAAACATGCTTCGCCAACAGCTATGAGCAGTTGCATATGATGTCATAGTCCCAAAATTAGTGCAAAAAACGCAGAGTAAAAACGGTATCTTTATTGATGAAACATCATCGAGGGTGTCATTCATTTACATTATTTTTTATTCGGAAAATGGTATTTATCACGGATTAATTTATTGTAAGTTTTTAGTTTTTAGGTAATAATTAAGTAAATGGGGAAGTAAGTGTTATAAATATAATTTAAAACATACATTTTTTAGATAAGACACACTAAAATGATTAAGTTAATTTCTATACAAACAAAATAAAACCAAAGATACCACGCTTCATGTTGTTCATCAGTTTGAATAGCAGACGAGAGCTATAGTATTGCATTACTGAAATTAAAAATATTATTTCTTTTCAGTTTTAATGCGAAAATAGCAACAGATAGCTGCTTTTTGTAGACAAGCCGAGAAATACAAAATCATGATGTAGCGCGCGCTCTAGCCAATGCGAGAATAAGGGATACGCATACAGTCTACGTCACGACCAATGGGAATAATAGAGCAAAGAGTCCTGACAATCTCAAGCGGACGTATTTTATAGTAAAAAAAAATCCCCCAAAAAAGGCTCTTAAAAAACATTCGAATTCATAGAAATGATATAATTTATCATGATATAATTTAGGAATAAGTAAAAGCTTTATATTTAAGTAAATCGGGCAAGATAATAATTAATTTAAGGGAAATTTAATAGAATTAACGATATATATTATTGGGGAATAAGGAATTAGTGAAACTGGTGGTAATTTCGCATAAAACAGGGAAATATCGTCAAGGAAGGTTTAATAATGTTACAATAGTTAGTGGTCACCAACATCACATTCGGAACTCTTGCAGTGCATGGTGCGCACATTTGAATTTCGCCTTCTGGAACGCGTTCGGTTAATCGGTCGTTCGGTTGACTGAGGTTCGGATAATCAATACCCAAAATATATAATAATCCAAATATTTCCCCCTTTCCTTACTTTTTTACACAGTTATGGAGTAATTTAATTGCCACCATTACAGAAATATTTCTGAAATGTGCAAAAAAAATTAATATTACGAAAACTAATTAAATTTCAAAGTAAAAGTTAAAGAGTTTTGAAAACTATTTTGAAACCCTCGTATCTATGTGAATGACTGATGTTAATTTCGAAATATAGCCAAAACCAAATAAATAGCTTTTCGTTGCACCATATTCTAGGATGAGTTGTGAAATACAAACAGATAGTGAGATTTTAATAGATTCATTATTTCACTTTATTTATATTTATTACTTTCTGCATTCCTTGCAATTCATGATTCCTTGCAATGCTCGATATATTTAAATTAGTAAAATTAGCAATGAATGAAATTAACAGAAATAGAGCAAAATTAATTTTATAATAATTATTAGTCATATTTTAAGCATAATTATACTTAAATCTAAAATAGCGTGTAAGTTTGAAAAAAAATTAAACACGTCAAAACAAAATTAAAAAAAATATTTTGTAGGAATTTAGATTTTAAAAGAAGTAAAAATTTTACTTATTAACTCATTTTATTATAAATAAAAAAAAAATAATGGGAAAATATTAATTTTATTTCTAACCATATTAAACTAGTATTTTTAGTATATTCTACTAGAAAAAAGTTTAATGTTATGATACATAATATAGACTACAAATATATTTTAATGTGCTAAATATAATTCAGCTGGAAAATGCATCTAAAGAAACCTCTAACAAGGAAGATCTGCTTAAAGCGCATAGTCAGAATATTTACTCATGTACATAATAAAGGATTAGTCAAATTTAACTCCGGAATTCCAGTAGAAAATCTACAAAAAAATTTAAAACTTTCGAGTATTTGGCGCAAAAAGACGCGATTTGGCTAGCAACACTTTTTTCTCGCCAAATGGAAGCAATTTTAATGCATTTAGAAATTGCATTTTAAGTGAGTGTTTAAATGTGTAGTACTTTATGAATTTAAACTTAAACGATTAAATAGTTTATTATTTTTATTCTATAAACTTGTATAATAAAAGTTGCATATTGCTGAATTTATTTATTTTTACACGGTTTCGCCCTATTAAGAACGGTCTCATGATGCATTTCGATATTGAATAAGTCGTTGTTTCCATAAAAACAATACTTATATATATATATATATATATATATATATATATATATATATATATACACACAGGGTGTCCACGTATAACCTGACCGACCTTTATTTTCGCAACCGTTGGTCCTAGATGCATACTTCCAATTACAAAAATGGTTTAAATAAAGTAAAGAATTATTCTTAAAGCGATTTGGGTCAAGAAAAACATTTATTAAAAATTACGAAATTTAAATTTTTAGACGGTTTCCCGGTCCTATAAGTGATATTTAGTAAAATATTACTGTGACACTAACAAGTAAGACAAAAAAAAAGTCCCATTCATCTAACATTAAAATTGACCGAATTATGAAACTTTGAAATGCATGACTTATACCACTTTTTTGTATCTCAAAAGAGATGATTTCGGGCATGCTTTCAGGGGCCGTATATAAAGTACTTAAACTTATTTCAAGGTATCTGCGCTTTAAAAGAAATCGTATAACTATTATGATTGAGGTAACTTTTATTACTTAAGTTTCAGATTAGTTAAAATAATTGTATTTTAACATATGTTTCACTTTGTAAGGATTCGAGGCTATGATTTCTTTTAACAAAAATTATGTTATTTTCATAAGGTTTTATTTAACTTGCAACGATCGTCTTTCGAGTTAAAAATTTGTACCCGAATTTTAACTCACTTTTAAATGTCCGATCGAAGTTAAATGGTACATACTGATTTAAATCCGATGACAATGTAATATTATTATGATTTTCGACTCTTACCATTTTATACATACTTATATTAGAGGATAACTCAAAAAAATTCGGATAGATTACCGTCAACAAGTTTAAGAAAGAGTTTTAGATTACATAACATAAACCTGTGATGGTTGTGTTTTTTTACTTTTATAATTAAGTTTTATGTATTTTTTAACACTGAATAAAAACATTTTCTTCACTTTTAACCATCAAGTCAGGATTTTTCGGAAATCGTAAATTTCAAGGTTAAAAAATAGCGAAAAATCTGATACTATGAAATAGATGTAAAACTTTTTTATTCAGTTTAATTTTAATTAATTGAATAATTTATTCAATTTTTTGGCTTATACTGGGTACCTTACAGCTAAACAGCTCAAGGGTCTGATGAGGTTGGGAGGAGAGGGGGGATCAATTTTAACTTTGAGCTTTTTAACTTTGAAATTTGCGATTTGAGAAAAATCCTGACGCGGATGGTTTAAAATGAAGGTTATTTTCGGATTCAGCGCTAAAAAATACATAAGAATCAATTTTCAAAAGATAAAAATCATGGCACAACCCAAAATTTGAAAAACAGTGTAATCTAACAGCATTTTAAAATCTGTATCATTTTTAAAGAATTGAGGCTGTTGTATTTCATGCTTTTATTTAACAAAAATTTTATTATTTTTATCCTCTTATATGTTCAGTACAAATTCTATATTTTGAATTAATATGTCAGAGTGATTTTATAGATTTCACATTAGATTGCAATGTTAATTTTGCTCTCAACTATTTTTTTGATATATCTGACGATTTCTATTACATTTGTGAATGACCCCTATTTCGCAGCAAAAATAATTACTCCAACTTTAAACAACTATTACTCGGTCAATTTTAATGTTAGATGAATGGGACTTTTTTTTGTCTTACTTGTTATTGTCACAGTAAATTTTTAATAAATATCACTTATAAGACCGGGGTGCCGAATAAAAATTTAATTTTCGTATTTTTTATAAATGTTTTTCTTGACCCAAATCGATTTTAAAATAATTCTTTACCTTATTTAAACCATTTTTGTAATTGGAAGTATGCATCTAGGACCAACGGTTGCGAAAATAAAGGTCGGTCAGGTTATACGTGGACACCCTGTATAAGGTGGCCATAATTAAACTGACGGTACTCAGAGTGTTCTGTAGCGCGATCTAATTGCGAGAATGGAGCCAAATTTTGTACGAAGATTAAACAAGACGGGGGACGAAGGATTCCACGAAAAAAATTAGTCCCAAAAGTCACCGCCTGGGTAATATGTGGAGCTGTGTATTCGAAAAGAGAGTTTCAAAAAAGAAGAATCAATACTGAAATAAAATTACCGTTTATTTAGCTCATCCAACTCAGGTTCGATGTGGCCGCCGTTTTTGTGGACCACATATTGCATTCTGTGCACAGCATTTACAACAGCAGAGAATAACATGTCTGCAGGAATCTCCCGTATAGTTCGCGATATGTTGTCCTTCAACGTAGCCAGGTCCTGGACACCTCCGTGATAGACCTTGGACTTTAGGTAACCCCATAGCCAAAAGTCCCAGAGTGTAAGATCAGGGGACCGAGGTGACCATGCAGTTGGAAAACAGCGGCTAAAGACTCTTTCTGCTGTGAATTTCTGTCGTAGCAGCTGCTGTACTCGTAAAGCAATATGTGGAGGGGCTTCATCTTGCATGAAAATGATTTTCTCCAGGCCCTATCTTTGCTGAAGCGCCGGAATTAAGTTGTTTGGCATTTGGCGATATTTGTCTCCGGTAACAGAACAAGTTACAGGTCCTGTCGGAATAATGTTCTCATAGAAGAATGGACCTATGATCATATCTGCTGTCAAACCACACCAAACAGTTATCTTTGGTGAATGCAAAGGAATTTCCTTGAATGCTCTTGGTGACTTGTTATCCCAAATTCGGCAGTTCTGGGTATTTACAGTTCCATTCAGGTAAAAGTGGGCCTCGTCTCCCCATAAAATTTTCCAGGGCAAAGCATCATCCAACTCCATTCTGGCAAGAAAAGTGAGAGCAAAAGTCAATCGCTTATCATGGTTGATGTGACGTAACTCTTGTACACGGCGGATCTTGTGCGGATAGAAGTGGATAATCTTTCGTAGGATTTTCCATACCGTAAAAAAAGGCATACCCAGATTCCGAGCTATCCCACGAGCACTGGAAGTGGTTGCAATATTGTCTGGTGCTCTGTCGACAATCGCCGTTGCCACTTCTTCGATTGTATCCTGTGATACGGGTTTTCGTCCTCTGCCTGAGTGAACATTTAAAGAACCTGATTTCTCAAACTTCTCAACCATTGCTTTTAAACCATTAACTGACAAAAGACCATAACCTTTACACATTTTTTGTGGTTTCTAAAAGCACAAAGAGCGGCTGGCGCATTGCACTGGTTGAGGTAAAAGAATTTGACTAGTAGAGCTCGCTCGACTAAAGGAGGAGACATTATGAAAGATAACTTTCAATGAAATTGCTTCTAACAGTAGCACATTACCTTTTAAAGCTGAACGAGCTGGCACTGGGCCAAAAGATGTAACGTGAAATTTGAATAAAGAACTTCTTCTACTGCTGTTGCTTTCTTTGGGGCTCTGTAAGTGAAACTGCAGATAAAGAAACTTTAGCAGTGTTTATGTAAATTTTTAGATTTTTATAAACTGTTACCATTTTGAGCTTGGATTAAATTGATAAATTCGTTAAATAAACGGTAATTTTATTTCAGTATTGATTCTTCATTTTTTGAAACTCTCTTTTTCGAATACACAGCGCCCTGGCGGTGACTTTTGGAACTATTTTTTTTTCACGGAATTCTTCGTCTCCCCTCTTGTTTAATCTTCCTACAAAATTTGGCGCCATTCTCGCAATTAGATCGCGCTACAGAACACTCTGAGTACCGTCAGTTTAATTATGGCCACCTTGTATATATACGGCAAAACTGTAGTTCTAAAGGTGTATTTATTTAAGTTAAAATTACTTACCCTAGTTCAGAATGAAGAGTAGAAAAAGTTTTTCCTAAAAGAGCATTTATCATAAAAGCGTATTATTATTATTATTATTATTATTACTATTATTATTTTAACATTGTGTCGCCAACAAGCGATAAATCTTCAAAAACATGACATTTTCATATTTTTTTATTGACGTTATATAGAGATTCCGTAGCAATTTTTTTTTCATAAAATTATATATCTTCACAAGAAGAATATTCTGCATTTTTTTTTCAAAATTGTTGGAGTATGCGCTTATGGAGACCTCCCTTGTAAGCAATTGCAAGCAAGTCAGTGATGCTTACGAATTGCTTTTGCACATCACTGTATATGAGCTATAGAATTCATACATAGCACTTAATGTATCAAAATTTGGTTCAGCTTCAAAACGCATACCACATCTGAAAACGCACAGCGATTATAGACAGTGCAATAACGGAATTATTTTTCTGTCCCTTTAACTAACAATAAATGCTATCTACTCCATATTCTACAGTAAGCATCTCGTATGTGCTCGTAGTGCACCTCAGCAATCCTCACGATTTTCATTATGTTTGTTTCTGTAAACGAACTATAAATACAACACATTAAATTTTTAATAGGGAATGTTCTATGGTAATCTTCAACAACATATACCAAGCACGTGGTAATCCAAGTACATTTATTTACACTAATTAGAACACGGCCAGACAAACCGAAATCATAAACACTTTTCAACTATGATGGAAATGTTTGAAATGAGGTAATTCACGAGTTCCAATATTGAATTTCCTAACGTGAAACTACAGTAATGCAGAGCTGAAAACCCTACGGATTTTTGTGTATCACTTTTTTCGAAGAGTAAACCTTGAATTGTTTAATCACGGAATTTCGCATTAAAAATGTGATTTTTTTTTCAAAATTAGTTGTAGTAAGAAATCCGAAAAGTTGGCATCTGATAACATAATCCTACAAAAAATCCTAAGGAAATTTTGAAATGTAGAAACAAAACTTTTATATGCGTATAAAATGTGGCATTAAATTCCTATAACTATATCCAATAATAATGAAATTTGAAAAAAATTTTAAATAATTTTACACTTTCGTGAAATATTTCTCTTCTAAATTATAAAATTTAAACTTCCGCCTTGAAAATGCTATGGCAGTTACAATGTTATGGGTATGCTTTTTTTAATTTTCTAAATTAACCCCTTCGTGTTCAGAGTCCTTTACATGATTTTAATCTTTTGTTACCGAATTTTTCAAAATACAAGTTTCAGCGCCTGTTTGAATCGCAGAAACACCCTGATTAAATAAGGTAAATTTTTCTGTTAAAAATTACTGGTAGGAATAATCAAGGATTCGAAGCACATTATGCATCACGTGTACCTTTCTCTCGTCGCGAAGGGGTTACGTTTATATGACCCATAAATTATAAAATAATTTTACAGTGATGTTTAAGTACTTAATTATTTAAATTATTAATGTAAACAACTATATATAAATTCTAATCGATTTTCAAAAGAGAAATTCTATTTTTATACAATTATTGTCTTATTCATTTAATTAATAAGATAAACTAGTCAGATGTGTCAATCCAAAAACTTTCTTCTATCTCACACAGGTTTCGTATACACTAAAAAGAATTAGCACCAATTTTTATCAAGGTCTAACTGAAACTCAAGTTTTATTAAATTCCGTGCATTATTTCTTGAGATATGACTATCGCTAAAATCGTGTAAATCCTGCAAAATGCTGCATAGCAGTGCCACCTGCTGGGCGATTTTTACCAAAAACTAATCAGCACCAATTTATATCAGAGACTAACTGAATATAAAGTTTTATCTAAAAGGTGGATTAAAACTTTGTGCCGTTATATTAAAAATAAATGTGCAACGTTAAATTAGCACAAATTAAAATCATTTCTAATGGCAAACAGCTGTTTCAGAGCCCTTAAGCTCCATCTTCAGTGCCAACTCAAAAGGTAAAAACGAATTAAAAACTCCTAGGCCATGACCGCTTGCCTGCCATCTCTCGCCCCGCGGCCAGATGAAATGGCGTTGAATTTTTCAAAACAACAGCGGAGACGAGGAAACACACGTGACAGAGAGACCAATAGGAACACTCCGCCGACCGGGAAAGTTTAAGTGTGGAGGCGAATAAAGGAGGGGGGGGGGGCGAAGAGAATGAACTGAGCGAAACGCAGCCAGACGTTTGAAACGCTTTGTACGGCAGAGAAAAAACCAGAAAGGGGGGGGCAATGAGGATGAATTAAATGAAAGGTTGGTCTGAAAGTCATAGTTTTAATTTTTCGGAAGGTGCGATAATTCAGAAATGCTCATCAGTTTACGACCTAAATTTCTGGGAAGCTTATTACATATGGAAAAATTCGAGCAGCTTGGTTAATGATTTGTCCAGTACACCAAATTTTTCAAATGTCTGGCTACCTTTCATTTAATTCATCCTCATTGCCCCCCCCTTTCTGGTTTTTTCTCTGCCGTACAAAGCGTTTCAAACGTCTGGCTGCGTTTCGCTCAGTTCATTCTCTTCGCCCCCCCCCTCCTTTATTCGCCTCCACACTTAAACTTTCCCGGTCGGCGGAGTGTTCCTATTGGTCTCTCTGTCACGTGTGTTTCCTCGTCTCCGCTGTTGTTTTGAAAAATTCAACGCCATTTCATCTGGCCGCGGGGCGAGAGATGGCAGGCAAGCGGTCATGGCCTAGGAGTTTTTAATTCGTTTTTACCTTTTGAGTTGGCACTGAAGATGGAGCTTAAGGGCTCTGAAACAGCTGTTTGCCATTAGAAATGATTTTAATTTGTGCTAATTTAACGTTGCACATTTATTTTTAATAAAGTTTTATTTAATTCCGAGCATTAGTTCTTGAGATAGAGCTATTGCGGAAATCACGAAAAATGCTGCATAGCAGCGCCACCTGCTGGGCAATTTTTACCAAAAACTAATCAGCACGAATTTCTATCAGAGACTAACTGAATATAAAGTTTTATTAAATTCCGAGCATTAGTTCTTGAGATAGAGCTATTGCGGAAATCGCGAAAAATGCTGCATAGCAGCGCCACCTGCTTGGCGATTTTTACCAAAAAAATAATCAGCACCAATTTATATCAGGGACTAACTGAATATAAAGTTTTATTAAATTCCGAGCATTAATTCTTGAGATAGAGCGTCCACAAAAGTTTTGTCACATACAGACAGATAGACAGACAGAGTCACAGACAGACATTTTCTAAAAATTGTCAAATCATGTTCAGGATATTCTAAAACGTATAAATCCGTCGGTTCGAAGTCGAAAATTTTCATGAATCCAATACTTTCTTCTTGTAAAGATAGAAGAAAGTAAAAATATCGTTTAGATCAATCACTACGTTTTAAAATAGAATAAATTAACAATAAATTTTACATCAAAATATTTTAATAAGATAAAATTTTATAAAGTCGATTAGCGTTTCTTTTTTAAGTTTTAATTATCTGATTTTAACTTCATTTAGAAAAGTCTGTTTTTATAAATAAACACATAATTTCCATTATAACAGTTATTTAAACTTTGCTAAAATTTGAATCTATTTAACTTTTTCATTTTTTTTCTCCTGTTTACCGTTTTCGTCTTTCATGTATTTTATATTTAGGTTAAAATCAACTTTATTCAAAGAAAATCAGAATTTAAAAAAAATGAAAGTAGAATATAGTGTTTAAAAAACAATTAATCTTTCTCTGTGAAATACTTATTCGACTTTATGATTGCATTAATGAAATACTACATTTATCCTAGAAATTTTATTTTTGGTTATTTGCCGGGAGCCTCGTAAACTTGGGCGCATTAGAAAAAACATTAAAAGGAGGAAAAATGACGTATTTTGTACCTTAAGACTTGTCAAAGAGTCATTTGTTTTTTAGGAAAAAAAAGAAAATTAAATGTGTCACCTGTAGGTGGAATATCAAAAGACATGAAAAATGGTATTGTGTAAGCATGATGCTATAAGAAAAGATGAAGATTAAGAATAGTATAAAATTCAATAAGATTAAGAATAGGATAAGAATAAGAATACACCCAGAAAAAAGTTTTGTTGAATCAACAAAAATTTGCTTGACACAACAAAACTTTTCGTTTAAATATGGGTCAATGGAAAGTTTGTTTGAATCAACAAAAAAAAATATTGTTGATTTTTTTTGCAATTCCAAAAAAAAAAATTTTGTATCGTCAGCAAAAAAATGATTTGTTAATTCAAGTAAAATGGTTCAATTTTACTTGGATTAACAAAATTCTTTTTGTTACATAGATATATACTATGTGTTATTTTAACAATCTTTTTTCTTTTTTCAACAAAATGTATCTTGTTTGTTTAAATAATAAAATATGTTATATTACGAACTTGTTTTGTTTATACTACAAAACCTATTGTTAAATGAACCAATCTAAATATACAATTTTAACTATTTTTTAATTCATTTTCAGCAATGAATTACGCCTGTAAACCTTGAATAATAATAAGTGAATTTTTACCCTACTTTTTTCCAAGCGAAAACCGAGAGAGTGAAAGTTGCCCAAGCCGGGAGTCGATCCCGGGTCCTCTGGGGCTACCACTGAGCTACAAGGAACGATATCTGAGCTCGGCATTTCTCACTCTTATATATGTCGGAACGGCTGCAACTGCAGCACAAGATTGAAATGTCATCAGGAGCACGTAAATTTCTGCGGCAAACATGAGACGACAATACAAAGCTTAAAATACGGCAACACATAGTTAATTTTTAATTCTTTTTCAGCAGTATATTACGCCTGCAAAAAGTAGGATAAAAATTCACTGTTATATTTTACCAGTGTACTTTCTTCCAGTACCAGAGTACTTATGTACCAGAGTAC
Organism: Maratus michaelseni; assembly: GCA_963931845.1. Classification (NCBI taxonomy): domain Eukaryota; kingdom Metazoa; phylum Arthropoda; class Arachnida; order Araneae; family Salticidae; genus Maratus; species Maratus michaelseni. The sequence continues at coordinate 342,496,476 of OZ007588.1, read as the reverse complement.
TTCTTGTAAAGATAGAAGAAAGTAATAAATGGGACAGGGGGATTTTTAAAACTACCTTGGTCCGTCCCAATGAAAAAAAGTTTTAATTATCCAAAAATTATGTTAATCCTATAATTATATAGCTATATAAGTCAAATAAATCGAGTTACGTTCAAAGATTCCAGGCGTAATTCACTGCTGAAAATGAGATAGATCTATTGCAGAAATTTCGAAAAATGCAGCATAGCAGCGCCACCTGTTGCGCGATTTACGCCAAAACCTAATCAGCAACAATTTATATCAGGAAGTAACTGAATATAAAGTTTTATTAAATTCCGTGCATAAGTTCTTGAGATAGAGCGCCCACAAAATGTTTGTCACATACAGACAGACAGAGTCATAGACTTTTTATAAAAACAGATTTTATAAAAACAGTCAAATCGTGTTCAGGACCTTCTAAAATCCGTCGGAAACCGGAAGTCGAAAATTTTCATGATTCCAATGTTTTCTTCTTGTAAAGATAGAAGAATGTAAATAAATGGGACAAGGGAATTTTGAAAATTACCTTGGTCCGTCCCAATGAAAAAAAGTTTTAATTATCCAAAAATTATGTTAATCCTTTAATTATATAGCTATATAAGTCAAATAAATCGAGTTGCGTGAGAGAGTTATGGCTACTACACAACAATTTAAATTTTGAAAAAACAACAAAATTTTGCTGGAATTACAAAATTATTGTAAAATTAAAAAAACAGATTTTGTTAATTGAAGTAAAATTGATGAAATTTTGTTAAAATTTTGTAAGAGTGTTAACAGTATTTTTTTGTCCAAGCAACAAAACCAATTTTTTTACTTCAACTAAAATTTTTGCTAAAACAACCAAAATGTACTCAATAAAACATGTTTTGTTGTTTTAATCAATTCCTTTTTCTGGGTGTACGATTAAGGTAACATTCAATAAATTTATGATCATATAGCATAATACAATTAACATATTTTCAGGAAACGAAGCCATATAGTGCCTTCAACCTGAAAAAAAACATTTAACTACTGATTATTTACGCTGTAAAATATCCAATTCTTTGACATGTCTGAGAATGCAACCCGCATTCCTAAATGCCAATTCCTTGTTATTTATAACCTTTTTTATCCCATGGACAGTAATTTCGTTATGCGCTATCCGTTCAGACTGCTTAAAGGGCCACAGACAATTACAAAATTGTAGAATGTCCTCGATTATGTATAAAATGGTGTCTTACATATAAAAATAACGTTATTAAAACAACTGAAATGTAAAAATTTTCATAACCTATCACAAGTTTAAATAAGCCACAAATTGCATGCAAAAGCTTGGCATTATGAAGCCGATGAACATTTAGTAAAAAGCTACTCGAGTGTGCTTGAAGAAAGTTTAGGGGTTGCAATCCCAAAACTTTCTTCTATCTCATACATGTTGATACTTCAAAATACGTTATCACAGCGCCACTTTCAGACCAAATTTCTATAAAAATTTAATCCAAACTTCGACCTATGACATTACTTTTAAATATTAAGTTTTGCCGAAAAATATTCATAGTAATTTGTTTACTTAAACAGCCCAAAATTGCGAAAATAGCTTAAAAATCGCTATCACAGCGCCTACTTCCGGGTTAATATGAGCCTTTTGAACTGGGATCTGACTTCCATAGTCAAAAGCATAAATATGAATTTTTAATACAATTCCAACGATAACTTCTAATACGTCCTCATGATACAACAATAAAAATGACCCCAAAATCGCTACTACAGCATCCCCTACCAGTCGAATACCCACAAATTCAACTTGGACCTTTTGGCCAAAGCCAAAAACATATATGCGAAATTTAGTTCAATTTTATGTATAACTTCATACACTTTTCTATAAAACAATAAGAAAAGTGGCACAAAATCGCTACGACAGCGCCACTTATGGCGGAATATCTCCGCATTCAATTGGGGCCTGCTTTCCATAGACAAAAACATATATTTGAAATTTGGTTGAATTCTATGCATAACATCGTACACTTTTCGATAAAGTAAATACACACACACACACGGATAGACAGACATTTTGTAAAAATGTGTTTATTTGGATTTCTGACCCCTAAAACGTGTAATTCGTCGAAGATCGGAGGTCCAAAATAATTTTGATTACAATATTTTCTTCTATTATAGACAGACCGAAGAAAGTAATAACACATGTAAACATTGCCAATTTATTTTAAGTATTAAATGAAATAACGTACGCTCTATATATTCTACAACAACAGTAATGCACGATGCATTTTCCATGTGTTTAGGTGGAGGTCACATTTAGCAAACTTAACTTAATTTTCTTATAAGGAAAGGGCAGCTGACGACACTGTTGGTTAAATTACTGTTGGTTCGCAAGAAAAACCTCTTCATTCTTTATGACTCCTGCTATACAAATGAGATGAGCCGATTTGATTGGTCTACGTTAAACTGCTCTACGATATGATTAGCTTATGTCGGCATAGCGATTCGTGGAATGATCGCTATCACAAAATGTCGTGGTAGATCGGTTGATGGAACTGTTTGTAAACATGCCCTTTCCTTATTAAAATAAACTAGAGAACTGGGGCCTCCGTGGCCGAGTGGAAATGAGATTAGAGACCTTAAAAAAACAGCTGACGTCGTTAATTTATACCGGAAGTGGAGATATCTAAACCGGAAGTGGATCGAAAATTGAGGTTTATTAAACTGTTTTCGCGCATTTTTTAGTTTTTACAGTTAATATTATATTTTAGCTTTATCTATAGCACTGCCTCAAAGGGTTTTTTTTTTTTTTTTTTTTTTTTTTTTTTTTTTTTTTTTTACTACTTTATCAAGTTATTAGCATTTTCTGCAAATCTGATTTTTATCAAGAAAAGTTGAATACTATTGCTCCAACTCAAAATTTTATTATTCTATAACCATGACATTTTTTGAGTAGCTATTTGATAATGTCTAGAGCGTAATGAAGTAAAGAATTGATTATAGGTAAATAATTTGTAATTATGTAGCTACTTTTATGAAGAATTACACGTAAAATTACAGAAATTTTCTATGTAATTGTATATAATTATCTGTAGATCTTTTTGATTTCAGCATGGCTAGCTTGTTGAAATCATTTAGTTCATTACACTCAAGTTCATTACACTCAATCTTTAGTTCATTACACTCAAGAGTGTCTAATATGCATATGTTAAAAAAATATTTGTGTTATATGCATTTTTTTTGTTTTTTAGAGCCGGAGCCGTTTTTATAAAAAAAATGCAAAAAATGAATAAAATTCTTCAAAATTTTTAAAAGTTGCATAAATATTTTATATTTTTTCATTATTTTTCTTATTTTGTATTATACTATACTTAAAAGTGCCAAAACAATACCAAAATTACAGTTTATTTTTAAAAAATGGCTTTTTAAATAGTCGGATAGCAATAAATATTAACATAACGACTTACAGTACTAAACTCGAAAATGCTCCAAAAATAATTAAATGCATAAAAATATAGAAATATGTGTAAAATAAGCAAGTAGAAGGCTATAGTTATAAATTTAGTGGTTTTTAAAGTGTTTATTTAATTAAAAAAGTCCTTTTAAACTCATATGAAAACTTTAAACGCGTTTTCTGAAAAAATCGATTTTCATCGGAAAAGGTAAACAACTATTGATCTAACTCAAAATTTTATCATCCTATAACCAGGCAATTTTTTGTGTAGCTTTTCGATAATGTCTAGAGTGTAATGAACTAAAGAATTAACTCTAAGTGACTTATTTTTTTATATATAGCTATTTTTATGAAGAATTACACGTAAAATTACTGAAATTTTCTATGTAATTGTATATAATCGCCTGTATCTCTTTTACATTTCCGTATATTGACTAGTTTTTAGTTCATTACACTCAAGAGTATCTAATATGCATATGTTAAAAAATATTTGTGTTATATGCATTTTTTTTTTTGTTTTTAGAGCCGGAGCCGTTTTTATAAAAAAATGCTAAAAAATGACTAAAATTCTTCAAAATTTTTAAAAGTTGCATAAATATTTTATATTTTTTCATTATTTTTCTTATTTTGTATTATACTATACTTAAAAGTGTCAAAACAATACCAAAATTACAGTTTATTTTTAAAAAATGGCTTTTTAAATAGTCGGATAGCAATAAATATTAACATAACGACTTACTGTAGTAAACTCGAAAATGCTCCAAAAATAATTAAATGCATAAAAATATAGAAATATGTGTAAAATAAGCAAGTAGAAGGCTATAGTTATAAATTTAGTGGTTTTTAAAGTGTTTATTTAATTAAAAAAAGTTCTTTTAAACTCATATGAAAACTTTAAAGGCGTTTTCTGAAAAATTCGATTTTCATCGGAAAAGGTAAACGACTATTGCTCTAACTCAAAATTTTATCATCCTATAACCAAGCAATTTTTTGTATAGCTTTTCGATAATGTTTAGAATGTAATGAACTAAAGAATTAGCTCTAAGTGACTTATTTTTGTATATATAGCTATTTTTATGAAGAATTATACGTAAAATTACTGAAATTTTCTGTGTAATTGTATATAATCAGCTGTATCTCTTTTAGATTTCCGTATATTGACTAGTTTTTAGTTCATTACACTCAAGAGTGTCTAATTTGCATATGTTTAAAAATATTTGTGTTATATGCATTTTTTTTTGTTTTTAGAGCCGGAACCGTTTTTATAAAAAAAATGCTAAAAAATGACTAAAATTCTTAAAAATTTCTAAAAGTTGCATAAATATTTTATATTTTTTTCATTATTTTCTTTATTCTGTGTTAGATTACACTGTAAAATACCAAAAAATGTGTCAAAAGTAAAGTTTAAAAAAAAATGCCTCCGTACGTAGTCGGATACCTTAAGACACCTTTCCGTTAATCGTTTGAGAGCGTAGGGTTGGGTTGGGTTGATTATTGACGGCCAATTATCTACACTTGGGATATAGGCCCGGGGGGAGTGCCCTTCGTGGGGGTCTTTCTAAGGAAACCTAACCCGTATTTACGAATGGATAAATCCACGGCTCGAAGAAATCTACGAAAACTCCAAACGATTAGGCCGACGGGCGCGATTGGGATATAATCCAGCACCTCCCGTCTACCAGCTTCGAGAGCAGAACTTCTCAGCCACTTGAGAGCGTCGGAGTCAGGCCGGCGGGTTCGAAAAAAAAAAAGCATTTTCACATCTATAATATAAAGCAAAAACGTGTCCGTGAGTAACGCTGACGTCATATTGACGGTGCCAACGATTTAACCAATTCATTTTCATTTTTTTTCGCAAATTTAATTATTTCCAAATATCGAATAATTTTATTTTTTATACAGTAGAATAAGAAAAAAACATGTATTTTCAAATGCAATGTGTTTGGAAACTGTATGTCAATTTAAAGATTTTTTATGCTTTTTAAAATAGTTTTTTGTGTGAGTTTTATAAAATCCATCTCTATCGCGTGCTGTTCAAACACGGAAGATTAATCCGCTTGCACTTAAACAGTCCGTTTCCAGCTACATTAACACTTCAATAATTCCATAAATAAATAAAATTGTAAGAATAAAACACAAATTTAACAAATATGGATTGATCTATGTTATTTAAAAACTGAAATAATCATAATCAAAAAGCATCTGTAAATAACAAAATTTCTCAGGCTATTATGATCTGCCATAATGCAGATGGTACACGATAGTATCACTTTTAATAAATTTCACAACATTTTTTTATGTGCACAATTGATTATTTTTATGCAAAAATTGTTTTTTGGTGACAAGGTCAAGCTCAAACCGGGCGGGCAGGCCTACCTTTCGGATTCAGCTCAACTAGCCCCGCCCAGAAGGTTTGTTTACCTAATTATACTGAGCATTACTAAATTATACTTTGTGATATTGAACAATAATTATACTATGTAATTCCGAAAATACAAATTCTGAAAATACAATTTACCAATCATACCGAGCAGTACTAAATACTACTATGTGATACTGAGCAATACTACTACCATGTAATAATACTGTAAGATGCTGAAGTAAATAATAATAATGGATAGAAGTAAGTACTAAATAAAGAATAATGAATGAATAATAATACTAGTGTAAACAATGATAAATTATGCTAAAAATACTAAATAACACTGTATGATGCCAATAAGAATAACTAAATTGTTAAGGTTAAAGTTTATGTTGTGTGTAAAAGTCCATATGCATATTATAAGTCCACTTCATCCTCAACCTCCACTACGTCCAATGGAGGCAGAATGAATAAGTATTGATTGCGTTGTAGCCGAAACATACAATCTGTTAATTTTTGAAGCAGTTTTGGCTGTTTCAGCACGTAGGCAAAACTGGCCGGCAGATTCATTTGTGATGGCTTTCTAATGTGATGGTGGGCAGTCAGGATACAATCTCAAAAATGTATATTAAATGTAAAAAATATATCAGAGTTTTCAATATAGAATTGTTTTTCATCTATGTTCTGTAGGTACACCGGGCCATATGCTCTGCACGACGAAAAGCCCTAGCCTGATCCTCTAGTATTTTCTATTATCGGATCTTTATGTAACTTTGCCAGAATATACTAGGTATATTATCAAAAAACATTTTAAGCAAAAACATGGAAAATTACATTTTGTCACTTTAAAAAAAATGAAACATAGCAAATCCTTTTCACCCATTTACGTTTCTTTTTTTATTCAGATATTCTAAATCCATACCGGAAATTCCGAAAGAAGAATTTTCACTTTATGTAATCACAAAACGTCTGTCATTAAAAAAGCAGGTTTGAATTCAGAATCTATACTAATAAAAGAAAGTTTTTCTCTCTGTGTGTGCGTCTGTGTGTTGGCATGGCTAAGAAAATATACCGCACGTAGATGTCTAAAATGTGGATGCGGATAGCCTAAGACAGGCCCTAAATCCACCTAAGGCTCAGATGTTTCAGTTTTTGTTAAATAACCGAGATATTATTTTAAAACCATCATGAACATCGCAAAAACCGTAAAAATTCACAGTTGTGCGGCAGAAAGTTCGTTCTCCATATTTTAAAGCATGGAAGAACTGAGAGTCAAAAAACGAAAATTTTGTTTCGCGTCTTTCACGGCGCACATCGGCTCAGCACATTGAATTTTCAAAAAGCAGAAAATATCCGCCGTATTATCGTACTTCTAACTTTCGTACGTACCTTCCAGCTCAACTGTTCGAAATACGCGAAAACTAAAAATAGCAAGCTCTATATACATATGTTTCTAACGGTGCATTTGGTTAAAAAAGTATTAATATCAATCTTTAAAAAAAAAAAAAAAAAGCTTTTTCTTAAAGCCGTTTTGGGGTTTTTGCTGTTTTCTGTAATGTTTAAAAATCTTCTTCGGCTTTGAAATTCAAAATACGAAAAAAATAAAAATACCGCATCTACATTCATTTTCCTTTCGAACGGTGTCCGTTTTAAAGAATATTAATATTAACCCATTCAAACAATAATTTGTTCCCGAAAGTCACTTTCGCGACTTAGGAATTTACTGCATACTTTAAAGTTCCCGCTATCTTTCATCAAAATACCAAAAAAAAAAAAAAAAAGAAAGAAGGAAAATACCAACTTAATTAACCCATAATTTACCTTTAAAACGACTTCTTCAGTTTTAAAAATTATTAATACTAGGGCATCCAACCCGGGCTTCCCGAAAGAGAGAATATAGGTGAAAACCATTTATTTATTTTTTATTAAAAACTGTAATAGATTTTTTACATTTAATAATTTTTTACATGTCTTAATTTAATAATTTCATAATAATTTACATGTCTGTTAAATTTGTGTTTTATTTATACTCTTTTATTTATTGCTTAATGAAGTTATATAATATTAGCTGGAAACAGATACTGAACTTCTTATTATTGTTTAAAGTACAAACGGATTAATATTTTGCAATCGTCTGCAAGAATTAGAAATAGATTTTTTAAAAAATCATGCTTGGAATTTAATTTAAACGCTACAATAAATGAGTAAATTGCGATATAGTTTTCAAACAAATTGCATTTGAATGTAGAATTTTTTTCTATATAACGGTGTAAAAATTGAAAATGGGCGATGTTTAGAAATGAAAAAAATGGCAGTAGCAAAAATCGCAAAATCGAAAATTTATCGTCAAGTGTTGCCATTCGCAAAATGACGTCAGCGTTACGCACAGACACGTTTGTTCTTCATAATATAGATTAATCCTTTCAGAAACATTCCTTTCACGAAGTCACTCTAGACTTTCGCAATGCATTTCGCGTGCTGATATATATTTATTGTTTCTCTTTCATTGTCTTTTTAGGTAGTTAAGATCAGCTGAACATTTTTGTAGGGGCTTCGTTTCTGTGCATGCGCTAGGATCTCAGCGTCATTGAGGTGAGAGATATCTTTTTAACACTTTCCAACACAGTTCAAAAGTGTTTATGAATTCGGTTTGTCTATCTGCTGTATGTCTGTCATATGTCTGCTGCCTGTCCGAGTTATAACTCGCGTAAATATACTCCGATTGTCATGCAATTGATATGTGTTATTTTTGTTTAGTATAGTTTGTTTGGTACTGGTAAATGGAGTGTATAGCATTTATTGTTAATTTACAGGGACACTCAAAAGAATTACGGTCTATGGAGAAAAATCGCTCTCGGTGCACTTTAACAATGTTACATTATTTCAAACATATTAAAAGTGATATATCTCACGGACGTACACTGCAAGATGCTTACTATAGAATAAGGTGTTAATTATTTATTTATAGGGATACACAAAAAAATCGCTTACAATACTGTCGAACCATAATAATTGAATAACAATGACTGGAAGTGCATTTTCAGTTGTGGTATGCGTTTTTTAATTTAACTCCTTTTATTAATATTTCTTGGTGTATATAAATTCTATTGATCCTATACAGGGTTGTACAAAAGATCTCGAGTACATTTCCATTTATTGGCGAAATTTGCTGCGGTGAATTTTCAACTGTGCTATGCGTTTCCTAACTGAAGTAAATTTTAGAATACTACGTTGTATATATAGAAATATACAGATACTATGCAGGACTGCACAAAAGAATTCGGATATTTTTACGACTATTGACGGTAATTGCTATCATTGGGTTTTCAAACGTATTACGGATTTCCCAAATTGTTTACTTAGACATTATATTTCACCACATATATATATATATATATATATTTTTTTTTTTTTTACAGTATTCTGAATGTGTTAGAAAGTGTTTCATAACTCATGCTTCATGCATGATTTTTCTTGCGTATTGGGTTTTAAAAGCGGAAGGAGGAGGCATTTTATATTATGCAGGTTTTTCAGGACGAATCTCTTGATCAGAATCAGAATTGAAAATTTAATATATCTAAACGTTAGAATTTAAATCGGCAATTACTATAACGAGCGCTCGTCAGTTCATTTGGATAGATTTTCATTTAAAAATATAAAATCTTACAAATTTCAAGGCTTACGGTGCCGAGGCCCCCAAACATTATGTTATTTTGGAAATATTTTCGTTTAAAAATATATAATTATTCAATACTGATTTTATGTATATTTAATTTTATTATCACAAGCCCGGGCGATGCCGGCGCCAGGCGGATCAGTTATTTTTTTAAACAAATTTTTTTTTTGAAATGCACGCAAATGATGCAAATAGGTTAAACTACCAAAAAATGAACACTGGAACAGTTATTTTCGTTATAGTTTTGTAGTTTATAAGTTTTATTATTATACTTCATATTTACGTTAAATAACTCTTTTCTGACTATAGCTAACTTGTTTTCAATTGTAATATAGTGAATAACACATTTACCTTGAAAAAAAAAATGTGAAAATTCCATTTGAAATAATATATATTCTTAATTTTACAAGTGTAGTAGTAAATTTTAAAGTAAATTTTCATCTAAAAACGTTGCAAACAGTGCAACTTCGATTTTCAGATATTCTATTATCTATTTATAACACTGACTGTACTAAGTACACTTTTTGTATGTTTCAGAAACATAAAATATTTTATGTTATGTATCATTAGCACACTCAAAATAATTTGTTCTTTTCTATAAATAATTTTATTTTTGCTAAGAAGTAATAGGAAACTTATGAACAGCATCGTAAAACATTTTAATCTTCTTTATTTTTTAATAAAAGAAATGGAACATGCGCTGTTGACCAAAGAACAGAACTAATAAAAAAAATGGCAAAAAAGAGAAAAAAACTCTCAATATGGACTCGATACTCAAAAACGATTTAGGAATATTTATGAAAATTATAAGCCATAAAACATTTGGAAATAACACATTCTTTATAAAGGATATTTTTGTCCAGGCTTAAATAATTTGATATTGGAATAATACCGTTTTCAGTACTATTACAGTGCGTTATGCTTACTTTTGCTTAATATATTTTGTTACAGGTTAGGTGCCATTAATTAAAATTTATAATGCCTAAACTATAAAATAAAATTCAATTTCTTTTACTTTTGAAAATCTAAATAAATTTTGACAAATCTTCTTGCGTTAAAATCTAAATTAATTTTTCTAGAATAATATTTTGGCTTTAAATAAACAAATACTTACCTTTATGTTAATAGATCAATAAATGCGATGGCAACATTTATTTTAGGAGGATTCATGATTCTTTGGAATGCATGATAAATGCTGCAGGATCTAATATTTGTATATATTAATTTCTAGAACAATCCTGCACGTAGAGAGAAAGCATTTATAAAGCAAATGTACTTACAGTTATACATGACACATTTAGGATTCCTAATAAATTTCAGAGTACTAATTATAGCATAAAATAATAATTTTACAGTGAGTAATCTCGTTGTTTGACGACTCTCCAAAGCAAATATATTTTCCATTTTGTCTCAAATAGCTGGTAAACCAAGTTAGCTACAGTCATTATTTTGCTGTCTAGGTGTAGTAAAATCGCTGCAGATTGGGGTACGTGGTAGCGACCACTACTATTAAATTCCAAAACTAGAGATAGTATCTCGAAAATTGTTTACGATATCACAAAAATAAATAAAAATAAAGTTGTAGGGCATCATCGATTTAGTAAAAAAAAAAACATAGTGTGAAGACGGATACTATAGACAGTCGCTTGTACAGAGAAAAATATCCAAAACCAGTGCGATATATTTTGTTTAGAAAAAATAAATTATGGCAGACGATAAATTAATTTAATAATTAAAATTCATAAAGATACAAATAAATGTAAATATAATGCTTGAAGGTGCGTAAAAACATACATAAAACATTTAAAAGCACATTAAAGTCCTTTTAAAAATTCAAAACGTTTTCAACCGAACTCACCCGGTCTTCATTAATGAAAAACTATTTGTTTTAGTTAGCACCTTCAAGCAATATATTTTCATTTATTTGTATCTTTATGAATTTTAATTATTAAACAAGGTGAATTTGCACTGAAATTTTAACTTTTTATTGAATTAATTTAAAATTTTTAAATACTCGCGTTTGAAAGATAAAAACGATCGTGCCTTAAAATAAGTTTTATTTCATTTTAAAAAGTTAACAGACGTTTCCTTTTTGCCTTGTTTGTACTACGTAACTTTTTCGTTTAATATTTGCGTACAGACTCATTTGGATTTAAAAAAATTACATTTGCATACGTTTAAAATTATTTTCATTTCAACTTCGGAGAAAATTGGTGTTTTTCATAAATGAGCATAATTAATGTCAGATGTTATGGTGCAACTATTTATTCAATCCGTGAGTACATTATGTCTTTTCTTGATTTATTGATTGTGCTCTACAACTTTTTCAATGAGATTTTGATTGTATCTACTATAATATCTGTTAACTCCGGAATATACCGCTAGGTAACCAACCATATTGGGAATACCTGATTTTCCAAACGTAGGCATCACATTCATGACAGTAGATAACTCGGTTCACCAATTATTTGAGGCGAAACAAACTTAAAGAATCGCCCTGTTTTCAAAATTAAATCTTCGATTCTTCTTTTAATTGAAAAAGGATTATTAAAAAAAAATGCTGGTACTTTTTAAAATTTTACATAAATCTTCTAAGACTTTCGTTTTAGTAAAATTTCAGAAATACATAATTTATTTTTAACTAGTAAATTTAGTTCATTTTTAACCAACTCAAAAAAGGAGGAGGTTATCAATTCGACGTGTATGTATTTTTTAACTGTAAATATATTTGATTTATTAGATGTGCAACAATAATTAATATTATGTTTTATAGTGGTATTTTCATTTTGTAATTGAATTTGAATTTATACGAGAAACAGTATTTGTTCAGAAATCAGAAACAAATTATTGTAGTGTTTTTGCACATTTAAAACGCACAATTTCTATTTGAATAAAATTTTTACATCGAAAGCTACCCGAAAGAATTCTTATTTGGAAGCACGATTATTCTTCAAAATATTTTCTGTATTGGCATTAACCTTATGTGACGAGTGAAAATTTACACTTCTGTTATGTTACATTCCTTTCTGATCAATAAACCAATACAAACGTTTCCAAAAGATGTTGCGTTATATACAGTAACAATCTATTGGAGAAAAATTCGTAATTTGAACAGATTTAGAAATTGTAAATCGAAATATAATTTTGACTAATATTCTGTATTTACAAATCCACATTAATTTTATACGTTAATAAATAAGATAAATACAATAAATATTATTAGAACTATTATTAAAATATTATTAAAGTTTTAAAAATTCTGGTCATTTTTTTCTTTAATCGTATAAGCAGATATTTTTACCTTTTAAGCAAATATTTTTTCAGTATTTAATATGCTACAAATAATCACTTCATATTTCTTTTTATTGCGAAAAAAAATATATAATTAGCTAAACCAGTCGTAATTCTTATAGTACTAGAACAATTTTCTGTTATTAATAGATTCAAATAAATTGTTTTTTTTTTACCATACTAAACAAATTAGGCGCACTAAACAATTTAATACTTGTATATCAACAATTCTTCAAGAGACGGTTTCTTTTTTAAACATCGTAGTTGCTTTTTACAATGCACATTATAACTGTTTTTCTGAAAATTTAATATGATTTGCCAGTGAATCCTATTTGCTTTATGCGTTTATATATTCATATTATCGTTTTTATTGTTTAATTCTTATATTTATGTTTACATTATGATGAATTTATATATTTATAATATCGTTTTTATTATTTCTTTTATATATGTATATTTACATTATCAACCGTTTAACTATTTATATTATCTATATTATCTATATTTATGTTATTTATAAGCGTTTTTAGAAATTTTATGACATTGCTGACATAGTTCCAGTAATTTCAATTTTTTTACAGCAAGTGACTCCTGCAAAGAGGAAAATCTTATTAAAATGGCTCAATATATCATACTTTATTAATTCAAAAACAATTCTCTCTCCTAAAAAAGAAATGAAAATTTATTGAATCCCATTTACCACATTAAAAATTACTTTCATTGGAGACATAACAAGAAAAAAAAATGTAAATATGTGTACATTTGGGAAAGCCACAAGAAACCAATATATACATACATATATATATACACAAACACACATATATATATAGTTAAAACGAAATCACATGTATGAAAAACTAAGAAAGAAACAGTATAAAATTCAAATGAAATGATACAAATACATATGATTATCACAATTTTGGCCACTGCTTTACAATATCATAAATTTTTTCTGCATCTGAGTTTCTTGATATTCAAATAATATACATACATATATATATATACACAAACACACATATATATACAGTTAAAACGAAATCACATGTATGAAAAACTAAGAAAGAAACAGTATAAAATTCAAATGAAATTATACAAATACATATGATTATCACAATTTTGGCCACTGCTTTACAATATCATAAATTTTTTCTGCATCTGAGTTTCTTGATATTTGGATGTAAACTTTTGCTTACTCATTTTAATTTTGAGAATCTTAAATTTTTGGATATATTTATTATATAGTAATTATCGGTTTATATATTGTCTATTATTTATGTAGTTTAATGGTTATTATTTACAAAAGTTTTATTATACTAAACTTCCTTAGTAAATTGCTGCAAATGCGCATATATTATTGGATAGTTTTTCATCTGGTTTCAGTTATAAAAGCCTTTTGCATTAGTTACTCTGATTTATCATCTATACAAAGCCCAGTTTTGCCAAATTAAAATAAGTTAATCATAACTTAAAATACATAATTCCATAGCTGCAATTGCGCATTTAGTTGTGTATTTATATATTTCATATTTTTATTTTCAATAAATTTTTGTGAACAAATGCTGCTTAATTACTTGCTTTTGTGATGCTTTCTGTTAATTCCTACGTTGATTATCGCAATTTTGGCCACTGTTTTAGTATATCATATGTTTTTTTCTGCATCTGAGTTTCTTGATATTTGGATGTAAACTTTCGCTTACTCATTTTAATTTTGAGAATCTTAAATTTTTGATATATTTATGTATTATATTGCAACTGTCGGTTTAACTAGTGTCGATTATTTATGTGGTTTAATGGTATTATTTACAAAAGTTTTATTATATATATATATATATATATATATATATATATATATATATATATATATATATATATATATATATATATAACAAAATAAAAAAAATTATCGCGATCCGCTAATTTATTTTTATCCCATCCTGTTCTAAATCACTATATAATATTTATTTCCTCCGTTTATTTATGTATTTGAATTCTATTTATTCCAAAAACCTCATATCTAAATTCAACATTTTAATTGCTACTAGTAAGCTCAATAAATGGCGTCTTTATCTTTAAATCTATACATTATTTATTAGTTATCAGACATTAGTGAAAACAATATATTAAATTTATGCTTTCTAATAGTTCTACCTACAGTAACTAAAACTTATTAAAATTTAAAAATCTTAATAGTACAGAATAAACTTCCTTTTTCAACATTACCAAGGACATTCTTGATGGCCACAGGAATGTTGCTTGTTTTTTGTTAATTCTTGAGTTTATAAATTGTAATTTATGCTGGCGTAAATTATATGTTTTGAATTTAGGAATTTTCAAGAATTGATGTTGAAAAAACTAAAAGTAATAGATATGAATTTCAAATTAAATTAACTATTTTTATACTAAAATTTTATATTAAAGCTTAAACATATTATTTTTATAAACTATATTTACTTCAGCAAAAGTCTTAAATTATATTCTTGAAAGTTAATATTTATGTAAACCTTGTGTGATATTGTAGTGGAGAGTTACAATAATAGTATTTCAAAAATAGTAGTTAATTACATTTAAATATTATTTAAATTCTTAAACTCAAATTTTGTCTTTATTTACTTATTTAATAAACATATATAGAAAAGGAAAATAATTCTATATTTGAGTAATATTAGTAAGTTCTACTTATTGTGTCTTAAATTTACTGAATGTGGTACAGAGTAAAGAGTATTAGAAAGGGAAAATCATTGTTTGAAACGATTGAGCGTCCTCTTCTAAATGTTTTAGACTACTAAATTAATTTAGTCTTGGAAATATTATTGTTATTAATTTTTTGTATATGTTTCTGCTAGCAAAAAGTTATTTCCTTATCCTTCCAAAAATAAGGAAAATAATCTAATTTTGCTATATACTTTTTTTTTCTCCTCAACCAAAAATTTCTAATTAAAAATTTTGTTAATTCTCTGTGATATTTAAGTCTTTACTATTGATAAATATAATGTGATATATTGTTGTTATTGTTAAACTATATTGAATTTATTATTATTATTATTTACTTTTGTTATTACTTATTAGAGAATATTAGTATTAGTTAGTATTATTACTATTTATTTGGGAGTACTCTATGATTGTTATTATGATGATTAAGAGTTTTATTATGAAAAAATATATAATTGATATA
Source organism: Maratus michaelseni (assembly GCA_963931845.1). Lineage (NCBI taxonomy): Eukaryota > Metazoa > Arthropoda > Arachnida > Araneae > Salticidae > Maratus > Maratus michaelseni. The sequence goes on along the minus strand of OZ007588.1, from coordinate 342,480,527 downwards.
AGTTTTAAAAAGCATGCTGTTTTATATTGAAAGAAAATATTAGTGATGATATATATTTTTTTTTATACCAAAAAATTAAGATGATATAAAGAAAGTGACATCATTTTTCTGTAATTTCCATAGTGGCACAAAACCAAATGTCAAGTAAATTGGAGTGGTGTGAATACCCAATTCATTTGAAAAAATAAAAGGAGCACAAAAAGAAAATGAGAAAGAGTTCAAATGAGAAATCTTGTGAAATGTTATAACGCACTTAAGTGATACAAAAGAGGACTGTCAATGAACATAATCTCTTTTACAATGCAGTTTTAGGACTTTAAAACTTTATAAGTAGTGTTGAGGACAGTAATCTGAAGACTTATAAAAAGTTCCTAAAAGCAAACTGTATGAACTTGGAACAAGAATATTCAGATTTTCAGAATTTTCAGAAAATTTCCCTCTCAACCTGAGAAGGAATGCGCGAGGCCTTTCGAAAGAACTTTCACTTTCTTCGTCAAGCGCAAAGAAGACGTGCAACCACTTTGATGACAGGAGCAAGACTGCAAGGAAATAGGAGGGAAAGAAGGACAAGTTAAGCGAACATCCAATAGGAAAGCAGGGGGCATCAGTCAATCACAGAAGAGAATTACCTAGAACGCAGTAGAGAATGAAATTTATGAAGACAATTGAAAAAAAAAACAGAGTGAAAGAAAAAAAAGTAAAATGCATAAAAATTGAAAGTAAAATACAGATTAAAAATGTATAATATAAACAAACATGAAAATGTATACCAAAATGAAAAAAATGTATGTTTATGTATGGTTGAGCTGAGCAAGTTTTTCCAAGCTGCAGAAAGCATGCTGGAATCGGATTTTTCATTAATTATAACCTCACGATTAAGATAAATAGCTAAACTTTCATGAAAGTCCAATTGTCTATTGGCATTAAAGATAATTTTAGCATTTTGAAAATTAAAACTATAGCCGGAATCCCATAGAATCTTTAATGTGAATCACCTTCATTTACCCTAGCTTAGACAGTTAGTGGTTTTCGTTGTTTAGAAACAATGACAGTTGACACATTTAGTTTTCTTTGCTTGATAACAATTTCATCTCAAAGATAACTCGCTAGAAGGGCTCAATTACTTTTCAATAATTTACGTAAACAAAGACATGAAATGCTTTAAAATAATAATTGCATTATAATTTATGTTTAAATTCAGCGGTTCTTCTAAATTCCTCACAGTCAGCATATGAAAAATAATAAATACTCGAATTTTAAATAAAGCTATTAAGAGACACATAAATAGACTTTTTTGCAAAATGGTTTCAGAGTTCCCGACAAATGTACTTATCGCATGCTAAAAGTAGGTAAGGTATAAAAGTTTTCAAGTTTCTGTATGCAAGATTTTTATGTATTTATTTTTCTTTGTGACATTATTGTGTGTCATATACACGCAAATAAATTCTTTTAACAGAAGCAAGATCCATTTTTGCCACTTTTTGATTTAGTTTCAGTAGGAAGTTTAAATAATGGAAATTATATTTTTCTGCGCTTAAAAATTTCCTAGTCCATTTTAAAATGTCCGTAATATGATATTTAGAGAAACGTTGCGCTTTGAGAAAAACATAATTCAATGTAAAATATTCTTTTACAGGAGCCTTTATGAAACATTAGATCGAAAACAAAATCTTTTTTCAACAAAATGTTCTTAAAAATGCTCAAGACAGAGAATAACGCTTTGAAATAAAATAAGTGATTTATAATATTATATTTTGTATTGAGCTATCATCTGAAAATCGTATATGGATCTATAATGAATCATAGAATATATTAAGAGAAACGAGAAGAGGAAGCGTTCGAAATTTGCCATATATACAGGGTTGTTATAATTAAAGTTCGCCTATTCAGAAGGCTCTAGATCCGGTTCTATGGTTCCAAACGAAACAAAATTTCACTAGTACGTAGTTGAAGAGATGCGCTCTGCGAAAATCGAAAAAAAAAAATTAGTTACATTTTTCGTCAGTAGGTGTCGCTGCGCCAATATTTAAGGCGATGTTTGCAGATTCATTATATCAATTTCAGTCAGTCCAGACGAAGCACACAAATTTAAAAGTTTCAACAAACTTCGACGAACTGCGAATTGCTATAATTAAAGTTCACCTAATCAGACAGCTCTAGAGCCTGACCTATGACTTCAAACAATACAGAAAAATGAATATAATTTCATGTGATGTAATCTGCATCAGCAAAAATAAAACATGTCGCTCGGCAGCGAGAAAATAACGAAGAATAACATCACGCATGCTCAATGAATGCTCCACCATTTTCAATAACGCATTCCATTCTCAGAATTGTGCTTTCTACAGCATTGCGTAAACTGTCCTGTGAGATTGAGCGAATATGAAGTCTAATACTGTTTTTCAGATCAGAGATTGCCTGACATCTGTCTTTAGATACAGAATCTTTCAAAAATCCCCACAACCAAAAATCGCATGGTGTTAGATCAGGCGATCATGGTGGCCAGACTGTTTGAAAATAACGACTTATGATGCGGTCTTCTGTAAAATGGCTTGTTACGAAAGTCCGAACTGCTCTAGTAATGTGCGGTGGTGCAACGTCTTGCATAAACACGATATTTTGAAGGCAGCCTCGCTGTTGCAGCTCGGTAATCAGAAAATTTGACAACATATTGAGATACCTGCTCCCATTTACGGAACATGTAATGGGTCCTGTGGATGTTAGTTCTTCAAAAAAATATGGCCCTATCATAAACGTAGCATTGAAACCGCACCACACCGTCACTTTAGCTGCATGCAATGGAACTTCTTGGACAACATTGGGATTCTCTTTCGCCCAAATTCGACAGTTGTGTGTGTTCACTTGTTCGTTTAAGTAAAAATGCGCTTCATCAGTCCATAGAATATTCCAGGGCCAAGAATTGTCCACATTCATTCGTGCAAGAAACAGTAGTGAATATGATAGCCGACTTTCGGTATCACCCTGTATTATTTGTTGCATCCTCTGAATCTTGTATGGATAGTAGCTCAAAATTTGACGCATCACTTTTCTCACAGTGGAAATCGGCCTATCGACTTCATTCGCAATAGCTGGCATACTTGCATTACCAAATGATGACTGGCTTGCTAAATCCACGGCGGCAGTAGCAATATCTTCAGTGCTAGAAATGTCTACCTTTTTTCGTCCTCTGTCAGGAAGAATGTCGAGCTTTCCTGTTTCCTCGATCTTTTTAATCATTTTGTGAACTCCACGATCCGACATTGGTCCACGTCTAACATCTTTTAGTTTCAGGAATTCTCGAAGAGCTGCAGCTGCGTTGCTGTTATTTTGATAAAATAACTTTACAAGAAGTGCCTTTTCTTTCAAAGTTACCATTCTCCACAAAGCGTAGATTCAAATGCTTTTCAGAAACAATGAACTGTTCCAGTGTCAAAGAAATCACAGACACACTTTATCAGAGAGTTTTAAATCGTCAGGTGGTTAGAAGGGTATTTCAAGTTTTGGAAGTTGCGACGTCACTTTGACGACGTCGTTCGTCGAAAATTTGAATAAAATGTGATCTTTTTCAAGCGTTGGGTGAAATTTTGTGATTTTGCGTGTTTCATCTGGATTGACCGAAATTGATATAACGAATCTGAAAAAAGTTTACTTTTACCAATTGTGAAATAAAATTTCCTGTATTTTGTTTTTTACAAAATAAAGGAAACTGCAAATATCGGCTTAAATATTGGCGCAGCGCCACCTATTGACAAAAATTTTAACTATTTTTTTTTTCGATTTTCCAAGAGCGCATCTCTTCAACTACGTACTAGTGAAATTTTGTTTCGTTTGGAGCCATAGAACCGGCTCTAGAGTCTTCTGAATAGGTCAACTTTAATTATAACAACCCTGTACATTTTTTAAGCATTAAATTATTCATGTAAAAAATGGAAAATTTAAATAAAAAATTACATTTATGAATGCAATTATTTATTTCGTTTTCGTTTAGAGCTTTAAAATATTATTAAAATGCCGCCCCACAATATTTCCATTATGAACATATGGTTCTTTACATTATTTTTCAGTAACTATAAGAAAATTCTTGTGTAACAATTAAAAAAAAAAAAATTCTAACTCCAGACAATAGACGCGCTGTTACTCAATTTTTAATAATTTCAATAAACTACAACATGAAATGTCTAAGACAAATAAGCGAATATTATTGAATTACAATTTATGTTTAAATTCAGTATTTTATCCTTATTCCTCGAATTCAACTCAAGTATAAAATAGATAAATAAATACTCTAACACATTAAATAAAGCTATTTAACGCTCATAAAGTCACAGAAAATCTCCTAAACGCTCTTTTCTGCTAATGTTTTTAAATTTTGAGAAAAATGCTCTTATCGCAGTCTAAAAGTAAGTAAGGTATAAAAATTCTCCAATTTATGTATAACATTTTTTTCACTTTGTAGAATTATTTTGTGCCATATTACAAGCAAGAAAAAACTCTTTTTCCAGGAATTTAGAATCATTTTTGTCTTTTTTGACGAATTTGATTTAGTTTCACTTAAAAGTTACAGTAATTGAAGTTATATATTCTTTGTTTAAATATTTTTAGTCGTTTTTATAATACCTGGAATATGACATTTAGGGAAATGTAGAAAAGTTAGAAAAAGTAAATCTAAAAATAAAATCTCTATTTTAGAAAAGTAAATCTAAAACACGATATTATTTTACAATAGATTTTATGGAACACTAGATTGTAAACAAACTGTTTTCAACAAAAAAAAAATCTTAAAATGCTCAACGTAGGGAATAAATCTTTGTGACACAGAAAGTGCTTGAAAAGAAATTTCACACATATACGTTTAAGAGTAATAAGAAGAAACGTTCAACAATTGCATATAATTTTTATAAATCTATGGAAGAAGTAAAATATTTAACTAAAACTAATAATTATGATGTGGTTTAGATCGGGGGTTGCAAATGCGGTCAGTATTGCCCCCCAGGTGTCAATAAGACATTAAAAAGGGTCGATTCGGCATTGGGAATCGATTAGGGGTTGATGAAAAAATAAATTAAAATCATCTATTATGATAAAAAACTGAAGAGCAGATGGTCATATTTGTATTCTTACGTCATGATATCAAACTAGACTTGATATTGAATATGCGAGTAAAATACAGAAAATCAGTATGCATATCACAGAACGGATTATTACACTACTATTTTCTATAAAAGTTGAAACTGTCGGACGTGATTTATAGGATGCAATTGATGATTTATCAGTTGATCAGCTAAGATGTTTTTAAAATGTCACTATAATGTACGAACATAAACAGTGCACGAAAATGCCCGAAAGTGTCTGAAGTGTCACGTTCATTTATACTTGCACTTCCCAGCTCGAATGTGGCTGAATCTGGTTTCTGTCATGTTAATTTTTTCATAACGAAACAAAGAAGTAAATTAAATATTGCATTTTGTGAAGATTTAAGGATGAAATATATGAATTTTGACCCATTGTCAAGAACCGCCAATCGCATCTAACACATTGACAATGTCAATTAGTTTTAGAAACTTAATAAACGTTTCATTTTAATGCGTCTGGATAAATGTAAATATGTTACACGTGTAACATAAATAATAAACAATCTAAAAATTTTATAAGCAATCGTTTCATTGATTTAAGACGATTAAAAAATTGTAAAGTAATGTATCTTCGATAATTGTTAAAAAGATCACGCCAAACTGTAAATATAGACAAATGTTTTTTTAATATACAAAAATACAATGTAACCACAAACGATGATATATAGTAACCATTTCCGATATGCATAAGATTCCGAAAAGCGTTCTTTATCTATAGAAACCTCACAAATCAGTATATTTTCGACATTTAAAGAAGAATTTATTTTAAAAATTTCCTTTCTGCTACTAATTTTCGTAAACGTTTTTGAGGAGTTTCTACAATGTATTAATCAGTTTTCTCAAACCGGAATATTAGGTTTTCAATCTTTTGACTATGGGACTGGATTGGCGATTACTTTTATATTCTATCGTACCACAATTTACGAAAATTTGTCTTTGTGATCCATATCTCTTGAAAATAAATCCTAGAGAACATCCTGGAAGGGATTATTTTTCAAAATCTGGTACGAATAGATTACAAAAATCGTCGCTGATACGGTGTCTCCAACCCCGTAATGAAAAGGTTAAGAGGCGAAACATTTTCAGCTGCGTAACTGAATTTCTGCATAATAATATTAATTTTGATACTAATGTTAATGCTGTTAATTTATCATGTTTGTCAGTTAACATGTTTGTTGAACATGAAAATATTTACTTGAGAATTGGTAGCATCTAAAAAACATATATTTCAGGTTGAACAAACCTAAATAACACGTTGAGTGCCACCATATATGTGAACTAAGCTTTCATACGGTGCCATTATTGAATGCCTAAGGGAGGTCACTCGGCCCAGCAAAGTCAGGCCTTAGAGCATTAGCACCTCCCCCGGGATATTCCCCGGCACGCGGGGATTCGTTGTGGGTGATTCCAGCCACCGGCGGCAGGGATGGCACGACTTCCAGACTGCCAGCGCTCGCGCACACGGCCCGAAGAACAAAAATTTTATAAAAATAAGTAAAAGAAAGAAAGAAAGAAAATACAAACTAGGCCAAAGGCCGGCACTGCCTAATCGCGACAAGGGGTAAGCAAGAAAGCTAAAAAAAAAAAAAAAAAGGAAAAAAAAAAGGAAAAAGCCTGAACCGCTGGAGCCTGCACTCCCACGCGACAGACAGCGGCAGGTGCAGTGATGAAGAACTTTTTAAGCTTAAACTAATAACTTTAGTGATATTTATTACAAATGTAAGTAGAATTTATGAAAAATGTGTCTTTCGCACCGCCGGCTGTCACGTAAGTAATTTGGTTCTTTTTAGGAATTTTTCTCTTTTTTGAATTTATAACGCTACCAATATTGTTTTTATTTTTAGTAATAACCAGAATTAATAATAACAAGAACGAAAAATCATGCGTCAAGCATAGATTATGTAACATTTTCCAACTCTTCCAAAATAATTTTACGAATCATACTCTTTTATAAGCTAAAAGATAACATCTAAGTAATCCGAATACTTTATTCAGCCCTGTATAGGATCTATAGATTTGTATATATACTACATAGGATGCTAAATTTTAGTTCAGTTAGGAAACACGTAGCACAGTTTAAAATTCTCCGTCTGGAGTTAAATAATACGGAAATGTGTTCCCGAACTTTTGTACTTCCCTGTATAGGATCTACAGAATTTATACACACCACGTAATATACAAAAAGCGATTTAAAATTAAAATCGCATTCAGTAACTTAAAACGCACTTCCAGGAATTATTGTTAACATACAGTAGAGAATTCTTTTGTGTGTCCCTGTAAATGAACGATGACTGCTATACACACAATATTCTGTAGTAAGTCTCTTGTAATGAACCTTATATAAATTTCAATGCGTTTAAAATAGTGAAACATTATTTAAATAAACCGCAGACGATTTTTCTCCATAGACGTAATGTAACGGAATTCTTTTGACTGTCCCTGTAAAGTAAGTATAAGTGCTATGCACACCCTATTCCATATTAAGCTTCTTCTAATGCACCTTAGTGATATATATAAATTTCAATGCGTTTAAAGTATTGAAACATTATTTAAATAAACCGCAAATGATTTTTCCCCATAGACCGCAATGTAACGGAATTCTTTTGAGTGTCCCTGTAAAAAAACTATAAGTGCTACACACTTCCGTTGAAATAGGGAACATGCTATAGATAACGATTATAACATATAAAATTTGCAGGGCAATCCGAGCATATTTACGGGAGTTAGAGCACGGACAGACGGCAGACGGCAGACGGCAGACGGCCAGACGGCCAGACGGCAGACGGCCAGACGGCCAGACAAACCGAAGTCATAAACACTTTTCAACTAGGTTGGAAAGTGTTAAAAATGGATCCACGTTTTTTTTCTTTTTTATGGAAAACGTAAAATTGATGAATTGAGTTGTTTTATTATAATGTTTATGAAATAAAATTTTGAGTTGTAATCAAAATATGTTTTTTATTCCTTAAATATTTATTTAAATTATTATAGTTATTTATATATGTTTTTTTTTCATCCGAAATATAAGATTAAAAAGGAATTTTAAAAAAATGCTTTATCTAGGTGCTACAGTACAATAGTAATGTATGGTACTGGAGTGCCATCAAAATTAATATGCTTTAAATTTAGATTTTCATATACCGATTATTAGATTTTCATGCCGACTGCCGGTGATACACACTGCACTCTAATAAAAATGAAGTGTGTACCGCCGGCGGTACACATGGTACTCAACGTGTTAATACGCTATAAAAACTACTCTGAAACGTTTCCTAAAATGGGTGGCAGTAAAGAAAAAACTTTCTTTTAATCTCGAAAATATATTAGTTTCTAAGGTTTCTAAAAATAAAGAACGCTTTTCGGAATTGTGGATAAATCGGATTTTTTTTTTCTTTCATTTGTGGTTATCTTACATTTTCCTAGATTAAGAAACATTTTTCTTTGTTTTTGCAGTGCGGAGAGTTAAGCTTCACAGCTTAAAGCTTTAGTGCAAGCCCGGGAGAACACACATAGGTTTGGATCAAAGAAATATTATCAAAATCAAGATAAATAATATTTTCATTTTGAGTACACATTACGTTCTAATTTTCTTTCAGCAAATATTAAGTGCAAAATACTATTCAACGAATTTTTAATTTTTATTTTCAGCAATCATACTACATTTATTTGACATACTACATAATTATAATTTGCATACATTGCATGTCGAAAAGTCTAAGAAAAAATAAATTAAATAAAGTTAAGTATAACTTGTATTTAAATTGAACATTTCTCTTTTAATTAACTTCAGAATGTCTGCATAAGTAAAATAAGAAGTATATACAAATTTGAAATAAAGCTATTGAAAACATAAAAAGCTCTTTTCCGCTAAATGCTTTTAGAGTTTCCTAGAAAATGTTCTTATCTGATGCTAAAAATAAGTAATAAGTTATAAAAATTCTCCAACTTTTCAGTATGGAAATTTTCATTTGCTTTGTGTCATTATTTTGAGCCGTACTACAAGCAAAAAGACTCTTTCGAGGTTCGTTTTCGTTATTTTTTTATGATTTTCATAAACATGATGTTATATCAGTGAAAGAATATGGCAATAGAAGTTGCGTTTCTGTGATAAAAAAAAAAAAAAAAAAAAAAAAAATCATCGTTTTTAAAGTCTATAGAATATGATATTCAGAGAAATTTTGCGCTTTCAGAATAATAAATATAATTGAAAAAATTATTTTACGATATGAAACATTTAATCGTAAACAACAACATAAAAAAAAACTTAAAAATGCCTAATGTAGAGAAAAAATCGTTCTGATAAAGGAAAGGATTGTCAGATAATATCTTAAGATTGTATGTTCTTCAGAGACATTTCATAAAACTTGAATGTATGATCTATAACAAGGTTCGGCAAGTAATTTTAAGTAGGGTCCGAATACTTTTGGAATTTTTTATCTAGGTCCAGAGAAAAAAATCTTAAGTGATATTAGTACTTATTAATTTCAAATTGTTATTTTTACACATACATACATACACTATAGAATAGAAAAATCATCTATTTGTTATGGAAAATTACTATATACACAAGTATACGTTCTGAAAATTTTTATATACACATTATAACATAGAAAAAGCAGATAATTGTTTTAATAAACTATTTATTCAAATTGAAAGCTTTTAGCGGTCCACGATTTGACCTTCCGCGGTCCGCCAGTTGCCGACCGTTGATCTATAATGATTCACAAGTAAGTTTAAGAAAAATAACAGAAATTGAAAAATGTTCGAAAACGCTCATATAATATGTTAAAGCAAGAAGCAAAAGTCTTAATTTTTCACTGCAAATTCGACCTTACTGCGCATGCCTCAAAATTTTTTTAAGTGTGAATAGCGCAGGAAATAGAATTAAGAAGAATAAAGAGGGTTGGAGAAAGAATAGTTCGCATATTGGCCTTCACTGCTCACAACCCTACCCCCCAGGAAATACTCTTTCAAAATTCTTCTTTATTCTATTTTTATTCCCCCTTCCTGGAGGGAGCAACCATCCTTCCACCTGCTTTATTTGAGCGAGGGGTGAATAGCAGGGAAAGGGATGGATGCGCTTTCACTTTCTTGAAGGGTGGAAAGGGAAATTGGAGAGAGAAGTTCTCCTCTTCTATATATCTTCTATTAAAATCAGTAGGTTGTGTCGGAGTTTACTTCAATCCCTTTCGATCTGGTTTGTAAAGTAATTAAAGATATCTGGCCCACTCCGACACAACCTACTGATTTTAATGTTGAAGAGATTGTTGAATTAGTTAGTTTTTGTTTGACCTCAAATTGTTTTATATTTAATAATTGCTTTTATAGTCAAATTTCTGGTACCGCTATGGGGTCCCCCCTCTCTGTTGTAATTGCTGAACTTGTAATGCAGAATATTGAAAATAAGATTAATTCTGAAATTGGTTCACGTATTCTTTTTTGGAGACGTTATGTCGACGACATTTTTTTTATAGTGAAAGAAGCTGATTTAAATAATATTCTCACGATTTCTAACTCTATTGGTGACCCTATTAAGTTTACTGTTGAAATTGAAAATAATGCTGAATTACCATTTCTCGACATTCTAGTCCGCAGACACATTGCTGATACCTCTCAATCTATCACCACTACTGTTTACCGAAAACCTACATCTACTGGTCAATATACTAATTTCAATACAATTTGGCTTGTGACATTTTCCCATATCCCAGCGAAGTTGTCGGGTCAGATCAAAAGAAACGATCGATCCCCGATACTGAAGGGTTCGGACATTAGAGGAACAATACCTGAGATTGTCTGGCACCTAGCCTGACATTAACGAATTGCTTATTCTCCTTGTGAGGTCGCAGGTGGAAAGTTTTCCCAGACTGTCGGACTCCAAGGGAAGTCCTTTAAATCTGCGAATGAGAACCCTATATCAGCAACGATAGGCTACCGAAAGTTCAAGAGGCCGGGATGAATATTTACCCCCGCCCCTCCTTTTTTCAGATGCGGGAGGAACAAGACAGGACGGAGAGGAGAGATGTTTTTTTGGAGGCGAGAGGGTAGGATGAGACCCTGAAAAGCCGAGTGTTGCAGAGAAGCGCGAAGCGAAAGGGAAACTGAGGGAGACAGACCGCCGGATCTGTGAGAGAGAAATTCCGAAGAGCAACTAGGCTCGCTCCCCCAAGGACACCCTGTCCTGTTTAAAAGTATTACCAAATACAGAGGGATGAATCAAAATTTAGAACAAGAGTATTTCGAGTAGAGGACGAAAGGAGAGACTAAAAGACTATCGCATAGTTTATAATCACCACACTCACGCACTCCTTAATTTATGTTAATATTGAAATCTATTGAAGAAATATTTTGTAAGTCGATGTTACGAATAAAGAAATATTTCTTTTAAAAATCAACTATAGTAATTACTCCGGTTAGCCACAGCTACCAGTTCGTATTTTATAAATCCCGCCGGAGTCTTTACAGCCCTTTCAGCCATAAAATAGCCGTTATTAAGACTTTAGCCTTCAGGGCCATTAGATATTGCAGTTCCAGTAATGATTTTGAAGTTGGAAGTGTAAAATTTATCGCAATTTGGTTAATAATAGCTATCCTATAGGTCTTGTTAAAAAAATCTTTAAAAATACTTTAAATTTTGTGAATTCTACTCCCCCCCTTTTCAACGTAGTAAACCAAACTCTTTTATCTGTATCCCTTATTATAAGAACATTTCTGAAAAAAATTTGGCATTCTAAAATCATTCAATATTGGGGTTTCTTTTAAACCAATTAATAAAGTGAGTTCCTTTTTCACTAAGCATAAATTTCAATATGATAAGTCTAAATTACCCGGTGTTGTTTATATTATTTCCTGTAAAGATTGCAATAGTGTCTACATTGGTGAAACAGGTAGATGATTGGAAATTCGCCTAAAAGAACATACTAGTGCTTTAAAAAATAGTAATTTGAATTCAAAAATTGTCCGGCATTCACTTCAAACGAATCACATCCCGCTAATTGCGAACGCCAGTATTTTGAAATCAGGTTGTAACAGCTACCATGGTCGATTACTCCTTGAGGGTTGGTTCACTCAATTGCGATCGCAGACGTTGAATGAAGCTCGTTCTGTCCCTAATGAATATTATCTGTTTTTAAAATAACTTCAACTGTCCTTGATTTGTTCAGTGGTTTGTTATGCAATAGATTGTTTTTGTACTTGTGAGGATTGCGCATGCCTCTTCTTGCTCTAGTAGCGCCCCCTTCTGGAGAAACGAAAGCGCGCGGCAGTAGAACTCAGAACGTCAGCGGCGAAGAACGTCGTTTGTGATATGAAAAACCAGAATTGGTTATGAAAATGGCCGTAAATGTTACCGGTCATGAATCTTGAAAAATATGAATAATCTTTTATGTTCATTTAATGTCGTGTGATGTACCTGTCTTCGTCATTCTTATGTCAACTTTATGTCAAGAATTAAACTTGTGTTCGTCGTCTAGAACGGCCTGTTTCCTTTAGAACGCCCACACATACGGAAGAGACATCACACTGGTGTCAGAACTAATGGATGAAAAACAGGCTGTATTACTGGATTACGGAGTGAAACATTATAGTGAAATATTATAGTGAAATATTATAGTGAAACATTATAGTGAAATATTATAGAGAAATATTATAGTGAAATATTATAGTGAAATATTATAGTGAAAGATTATAGTGAAGAAAAATTTTGGATAACCTATACAGAGGTAAGGTAAATTTTATTATTTAAGTATGGCCGATCAACTGACTAAACTTAAAAAAACTAGAGGGGTAATAAAAGCATCTATTACATCTATTATTAAAAAGATCGAAGATGCATGGGTTTTAGAATCGCCGAATTTGGTGGAATTAGAAGAAAATTTAGCTCAGCTAGAACAGAAAGGTATCGACCTTAAACGAGAAGATGAACAAATTTTAGCGTTAATTAATGATGAAAATGAAATCGAAAGAGACGCGAAGACCTCTATTGAATATCATGAAAAAATAACTTTATGGAAATTTAGAATTAATAAGAAATTGAAAAATAATAGCAAAAGCCAAATTTCCCCCGTATCTCACGCCGATAATAAGCACGCAGAATTAGTTGCGCAATCTGTTAAACTCCCTACATTAACGATTGAGAAATTTTACGGCGATATAAGTAAGTTTCAAAACTTTTGGAACTCATTTAAAATAGCAGTCCATGATAATGATTCACTGTCAAATATCGAAAAAATGAGCTATTTACAAAGTTATTTAGGTGGTAGTGCATATAATTATATTTCCGGGTTTGCGTTATCAGAAAAAAATTATTTGGAAGCTGTCCAAATTCTGAAACAACAATTTGGCCGAAAGGATCTCATTGTGACGACAAATATAAATACTTTATTATCTTTGAAACCTGTATTGAAAACAAATGATGTAACCGCTCTACGGAAATTATTTGATACAATTCAATCGCAAATAAGAAGTCTCAGGTCTTTAGACATTGAATCAAATGGATTTGATAACCTATTGACACCAATAATTCTTAAATCCTTGCCATATAATCTTTCGTTAGAATATAATAAGCAATGTATAAAAAATTCCAGTGACACGCAATCAAGTATTGATGATTTGTTATTATTTATTCGTACCGAAATAGAGTCGAGAGAAAAACAAAATTATTTAACTGGCAATTTAGATAACCCAAGGTTAAAGCAGCCGTATAATAATGATTCCACTGCATTTCGTAAACAAATGTTCGCTAGTGATAGAATTAATTCTGAAGTATCTCATATTACCGCGGAAACCTTTTGTATATTTTGTTCTTGTAATAGTCATTCGACTGAGGAGTGCAATAAATTTCCCGTTGATCAGAAAATAGCTAAATTAATTTCACAAGGACGCTGTTTTTTATGCTTGAAGAGAGGTAAACACGTCGCTAAAGATTGTACCATAGAAAATAAAGAATGCACGAATTGCGGCAGATACCATAATGTTACAATATGTAGTTATTCATTTGGCAATGCCAATAAATTTGATAGGGAAGATAATTCGAATTCCAATGAAAAAGCACTCACTGCTAGAATCAAATCGGATGAGTTATTTAATTTGAAAACACCGCGAAAAGAAACGAAATTAATTAAAACACTACCGACGGTAGATATCGAATGTGGTAATAAAATATTACATGGCGTAGTAGATTCTGGAACTCAAATTTCTATAATAAAGGCTAATTGTGTACCCGAATACTTTAAAAATCCTTGTGGTACTATAATATTGCAATCTGCATTCGGTCACCAATTGAAAGCTCCTTTAATAAATATCCCATTGAGTATTGCAGTCGATAAATTACACCCCAAGATATATCCTAATATTATGATAACATGTGCTGTAGTTGATAATTTAATTAATGATTTATTACTTTCTCTTGATACATATAATGAATTGAATGATTTGAATAAATATAATGAAACTGAAAAGGCATTAAATTGTAATGTTGACGCGATAAGTGACAATACGAAAGAAACCAACACTGTAGATCTGTCTGCTTCAATTTTAGACCATGTGTCAGTTGAAAATGCGAATGCAAACGAGAACATTGACCACGCACCTGGCGACGACCCTGATACTTTTATAAATTATTCAGAGGAATTTAAATGGAAACAGAAAAACGACCCTTCGTTAAATCAGTGTTCGACAGCTAACAAAAATGAATTTAATAGCTTTTCCGTTCATGAGAATTTCTTATATCACTTGGATAAATTATTCGATGAGACGAAAAATAACTCTAACCCGCGTACTAGTATTACACAATTGATCACGAAAGAAACTAATAGTAATGAAAATGACATATGTACCGTTGCCGATTTAATCGTAATAGTGAGTGGAGATCAAACCGAAACGGAAATTTATTATAAGGAAGAAGATCCCCAAATTAGGCAAGCAGAAGAAATTTTACATAATTCAAAAGATTTAAAAGTCCAAAATTATTTACAGAGTGAACACAATATTATGAAGGATGCTCCCATAGTTAATAATGTAACTTATATTTTCGAACCCTCAAACTATGCAGTCACACCTGATGAAGAAACTGAATACGAAACCGCAATTTATGCTAAAAAGAATGCAAGTGCTTCGGATAAATATTTGATTGCATCAGAAGACATGAAGGAAGAAAATATAAGACAAAGAATAATTTCTGAAAATAAAGATTCAAAAGATGATGTCACGACAACAGAAGAATCTTACTCTGTTTTCAATAATACAATGCCAGAAACACTTGATGGAAGTTCCGAATCCAACACGATTGAGTTCAGCGAAAAACAACCTCTTGTTTACAACGGAAATTCCGACTACATTATCGTCAATGGTTGTGTGAAATCACATGAAATAGCAAACAAAGAACCCGATGTATTCCTTAAGTTAAATCATCCTGACAACATGATGTTAGAAAAATGCAAAAGAAATCTGAGAAGCCTGATGAATTTACAGCGACCAAGGAAGTGACGATCGACGAAAATAAAAATGAAACTGAACTTTCTAAAAATTATGATAAAGTGAAAATAAAGGAAACTGTGAAAAAGAAACAGTATACACGTGATGGCTTTCGCCCAATGAACAATACATTTAGTACAGGAAGACGACGAAAACGAGGAAAAATAAAATTTCTAGGTCATGTGGTAGGATCCGGTATACATACATGCACCCGATCCCGACAAAGTATCAGCGATACAAAACTTAGAAGTTCCCAAGTCAAAGAAAGATGTCAGAAGCATATTAGGTCTTTTATCTTACTACCGATCCAATGTTCCTTCATTCTCCGACATAGCTCGTCCATTGATTGAACTTACGAAGAAACGTGCCCCTAATGAAGTTACTTGGTCTGAGGATTGTGACAAAGCCTTTTTTGAGTTGAAACAGGCGATCAGTAAATCACCCATCTGTTATTCCCCGAACTTTCAGAAACCATTTATTATACATGCAGATGCTTCTTCGTATGCGATAGGCGCTTGTCTATCTCAAAAAGATGAAAATGAACAAGAGCACCCCATTGCTTTTACAAGTAAAAAGCTCTCCAAGTGCCAAGAGGGTTATGCTACCATCGAAAAGGCAGCTTATGCTGTTATCTTCGCCCTGAAAAAGTTCGAACACTATATTTATGGTTCGCACGTAACTGTGGTGAGCGACCATAATCCTTTGAAATTTCTCACGGACTGTGCACTTCAAAGTGCGCGCCTTCAAAGATGGGCCCTTGCACTTCAGCGTTTTCAAGCCCAAATAACGTACCGACGTGGGAAACTCCACGTGAATGCTGACTCTCTAAGTAGGCTACATGTCTCACATTGGACTTAAAAACTTTGAACATTCTTTTGTTTCTGTGTTACAAGTCTGAACTTTAACTTTATCATAGGACTTTAAAATATTAGTATTAGTGTTATAGTGTATTCTGTTTGTTTATTTTCTTTGATATTCTTTAAGTGTTTGAATTTTTGTATTAATATGTTTTACTTGTTTATTTAGATATTTACCAGATATTGATTTGTCTCAAAAGACTAAATCAAATTCTCGAAAGGGGGAGGTGTGAGGATTGCGCATGCCTCTTCTTGCTCTAGTAGCGCCCCCTTCTGGAGAAACGAAAGCGCGCGGCAGTAGAACTCAGAACGTCAGCGGCGAAGAACGTCGTTTGTGATATGAAAAACCAGAATTGGTTATGAAAATGGCCGTAAATGTTACCGGTCATGAATCTGGAAAAATATGAATAATCTTTTATGTTCATTTAATGTCGTGTGATGTACCTGTCTTCGTCATTCTTATGTCAACTTTATGTCAAGAATTAAACTTGTGTTCGTCGTCTAGAACGGCCTGTTTCCTTTAGAACGCCCACACATACGGAAGAGACATCACAGTACTGATGATGCCTTGCGTGTCGCTTGGCGAAACGTCTACTATTTTGTATTTTTAACTGTTTTTAAGTATATTTTTTTATAAATTTTATTTTAAGTGTACTCATTTCTGTCTTAAATTATTTTATTTGGTGTTTTTAATAGTTTTCACAATCAGACGTTAAAATGTATACATTTACTAACCATTAAAATTTCAAAGGGTTTGGACAACAAAAGATTTTTTTAAATGTTTTCTTACGACCATTTTTATCACTAATTATCAGGATTTTTTTATTTGGGGTTCATTTAAGGTTTTATCACGGGCCCGGGCAACGCCGGGCGGCACGACTAGTAATATTTAAAACAAGTTGGAAATTGTATGTAAAACATGACAAATGAGATGCATTCGTACTATAACTAGTTTTATAAATATACAGGTCTTAGTACAATAGCTGTTGCACTCTTATGCAAAAATGCATGAATACAAAATTTATTTTATGTGCAGATTTTCATATTATAGATATTAATTTTTTTATGAAATTAAGCTACACTACACTTTTATAAAAAATTAATTACAATTCTGTTACATTAAAATTATACTATGCGCAAATATCTAATAAGAGTCAATGTAAAAAAACCATCGTTATTATTTCAGGGAAATGAATTGTATCATCTGTTATTATGATATGATTAATTTCCGTAAGACAATTGTTGCGGCTCCATTAGTTAACTCTTCGCAGTTACCTCTGAATTGGATTGAAAGTTTTGTAGATCCGGAGTTTTTCGATACCAGTAAGTTGATGACCGGCTCCATCTAAAACACTTCGTAACCTCCTGAATCGAACTGAAATTTTCGTATGTTTCGGGGTTTTGGTACCCTGAATCAGAACTGAAGCTGTTTGTTTTTCTTAGAACTGAAATGAACTGGTAAACTTTTGAGATTGTTTTACTTGTTATGTTGAATTTGTACGGAGTTGTCTCCGGTGTTTTAAACTGCATTTTGTTATGAGGTTTTGAGTTTGTGATGTAGAAATATTATAATGCTGTTTTCTGTACATAATTTGAAATAGATAGTTTTAAAGTTTATGAGTTTAACTGGTATTTATTTCGTTTATGAGTATATTTTTTGTAGATAGAGATTTAATTGAATTCAATCCTATTCGGCAGTACGGAAGAGAAACCTGCCTTGTATTTAGTTGAAAGAAAGTAAATAGATTCAGTTAGAAATTAAATTTGAAATATATGGTAGAAAGCTGGATTTCGACAACAATAAGTACATTTTAAGTTGGCAACATCATCTTTTGTTGACATTTACTGAAAATTCCAGCTTTGAAAATTTCAGAACTTAAAATCCATATTTAGACTCTTTTTCCATTTAATATATATCTCTCCGGAAACATCTATCCAAAAAACTGTTGGTAGATTATATGATTGCTATAATTAAACAATTGTAGTGTACAAATTCAGTTTTTAAATTCTGTAATACGGAAATAATATGACCCCATGTTAAATATGACTTAATCACCATGGCAACCTAGAATCATTACCTATCATGGGATATCATTGAATTAATTACGTATGGTAGAATTTAATAGAATGAAGAAAACTTTTATTAATACCTTTTTAAGTTTTGATTCGATTTTCATAAAACTTGAAATGACTCGACAAATTTCTGCAACGATTATATATACTATATTTCAAACCATTCAGTTGGGTAGTTTTTGCGCTGTTATATGCGGATGGATGGACGGACCAGACGACGACTATAGGTGCTATGTATTTATATAAGAACGAACGCACCTAAAAATGGCTTATATAATGGAACGAGCAAGGAAGACCGAGCTATGATGGGTCAAAATTAAATTTGAGTTCAAATATCATGACCCATGACCAAAATGACCCACTAATTGAATTTTATCGAACATGTGACTTAGCCCAACAGTCATCTCGTGTCCGAAAACCATAGGATGCAAAATTTAGTGTAAATAGTCTGAGCCGTTTTTAAGATAAAATAGCTTGACCCATAATGACCCATGACTAAAATGACCCACTAATCAAAATTTATCGAACATGTGACCTAGCCTAATAGTCTTCTTGTTCCCTAAACCTGTAGGGTGCTAAATTTATTCCAAATCCACTGAACCGTTTTTAAGATAAAATAGCTTGACCCATAATGATCCATAACCCACTAATTGAATTTTATCGCACATGTGACCTAGCCCAACAGTCTTCTCGTGCTCGAAAACCATTGGATGCAAAATTTAGTGTAAATTAAGCCGCTTTTTAGATCTTGACCCACAATGACCCAGAAATGACCCACTAATCGAATTTTTTCGAACATGTGACCTAGCCCAATGATTTTCACGTGCCCGAAACTTGTAGGATACAAAATTTAATCAAAATCATTAGAGCCGTTTTTTAGATAAAATTAATTTGATCCGCTTTGACCCAAAAATGACCCACTAATCGGAAGTTCTCGAACATGTGACCCAGCCCAATAGTCTTCTCGTGCCCGAAAATAGTCGGATACAAAATTTCGTCAAAATCGTTTGAACCGTTTTTTAGATACAATTAGCTTGACCATGACCCAAAATGACCCACAATGACCCACTAATTGAATTTTCTCGAACACGTGACCTAGCGCAACAGTCTTTTCGTGCCCGAAAACCATTGGATGCAAAATTTAGTGTAAATTGAGCCGCTTTTTAGATCTTGACCCACAATGACCCAGAAATGACCCACTAATCGAATTTTCTCGGACATGTGACCTAGCCCAATGATTTTATCGTGTTCGAAACTCGTAGGACACAAAATTTAATCAAAATCGTTAGAGCCGTTTTTTAGATAAAATTTATTTGACCCGCGGTGACCCAAAAATGACCCACTAATCGAAAGTTCTCGAACATGTGACCCTGCCCAATAGTCTTCTCGTGCCGAAAATGGTCGGTTACAAAATTTCGTCAAAATCGTTTGAACCGTTTTTTAGATACAATTAGCTAGACCATGACCCAAAATGACGCAAAATGACCCACTAATCGAATTTTCTCGAACATGTGACCTAGCCCAATGATTTTCTGGTACCCCAAAACGGTAGGATACGAAATTTCTTTAAAATCGTTAGGGCCGTTTTTATGATAAAATTTGCATATATATATATATATATATATATATATATATATATATATATATAACCACACACAAGATTTGCTCGTATTAGAATATATGATAAAACGAATACAATATTGATGAATTCTAAAAATACTTCAAAGATACTTGATCTTTGAGGAGAAGATCCAAGATTTTTGAAAAGCAGTCAACGCAGCACGTGACTTTAATGAATGCATCGTATTTCATACTTATATGTTCCCTTATCATGTCACATAATAAAAACCAGTATAACCAGTGTAAGAAAAATAAAAAATAACAACTACACCGTAACTAATTTTTAAATTCAGCATTCACTCGAAATTCTTCGTCCGCAGCAGAAGTAAAACATTAAATACCTCAAATTTAAATAGTGTTACTGCAAGACAAAGGAATGCTTTTATCTGCTAAAAACTTTTAGAGTTTTGAGGAAAAAAATCTTATCACACAGTAAATGTAAATAATGTATAAAACGCTTTAAGTTTCCGTATGGAAGTTTTATTTTTATTTTTGTGGCATTAGCTTCTGCTGTATATTACAAGAAAATGAATATTTTTTCCAACTGTCTAGATTCATTTTCGTTATTTTTGACGATTTCCACAAATGTGATTTAGATTCAGTGAAAAGTTATGGAAATGAAAGTTATACTTTTTGGGCGGCTTAAAAAGATTGTCTTCGTTTTTATAGTGTCTGAAATGTGAAATTTAGAGAAATGTTTCGCTTTCAGAAAGGTAAATATAATTTAAAATTATTTTTCAAAAGCCCTCTATGAAAAATTAGATCGTAACCAAAATATTTTCTCCAAATAAATAAATAAATAAATAAATAAAAATCCTCAAAGTAAAACAAAACATTATGACAAATGTTTGAAATAAAGGAATCTTTGCCATATGGTTATTTATAACCATATGGCATTTATATTATTATTTATAACCATATGGTTATTTATAACGCAGTTTGGTTATTTAGAACCAAAGACCAGTGATCGGAAGTAGCGAAACTACATAGTTGTCGCTACTTTTTCCCGTAGTTTGTAATATACCACGTTACATTTTGTAAAAAAATAATGTAGCGAGTAGCGCGATACAAAATATCAGTAGTTTGTAGCGAAAACTGACTCTACTTTTAACGCTAATTCAATGTGTATGTGTCATTCGGCCTATCGAAATAAATTTCTTCAGGCGTAAATAAAACGTTCCACCACATTCAAAGAAGGAACAAGACTTGCTGAGTCTTAAATTGCCATGTTTTGCTTTAAATGCAAGGGCAGAAATTCTTTGAAAAAATATTTTCTCTCGTTGATCAAAAAGAAATCTGTCAAAGACGGATTTTCTAAATTATTAATTGAAAAGAAAAGGTTCTGTCATCTTTTAGTGTATTTCACTAGTATTACTGAACTTCATATAAGGTTCCTATGTGATAAACGAATAATAATAAATATGCACTATTTTTCGAGGTTTGTTTCCGATTATATATCATTCTAAGAGTTTACGGTACAGGGGAGGGTTATCACAAAGGTGCTGCAATATTTTAAAATAACATGTGAGAACTTAAGGCTACACAGTACCCTTTTTTTTAACTTTTTTTGGAGACAGTTACATTAAAAATAATTAATGACTTTGTTTGAGATTATAAAATTAAACCGATTCTGGTAAAAGAAATCATTTTAACAATCACCTTTTTTTTAAAAAAATTAAAAAATTTTAAGTTTTTTAAAATTTTAATTACATTTTTAATTTTTTATATTTTTTAGTTATTTTAAGTGACTTATATTCATTGGACTATTGGGAACAAAAGTTAGTATGGAATTAAAGATGTAACTTTTATTTAAATTAAAATTTTTATTTTGTAACGCGAAACCTGAAAAAAAAAGACATGAAAAATTTGGAAATATTAACCAAGCAACATGCAATAAAAATGTTGCAATTTAAATTTTTCTAATATTTCTCCTTTTGGATTGAGAAAAAGCCCTTTTTCTAAAGAAACATAAATATTATTTAGAAGAATATTTTTTATATCGAAACAACAAACCGACCAATATTGTATTGAATTGATAATTATTATTCCGTAGAAAATTCATTTAGTTACTTCGGATCGCACGCTTATAATTTTCAGAAAACGTAATTAGTTTAAATTTGCCAGAGTCTTCCACGCCTTTAAAAGCTTTAAAGGTATTCTGAAATTTTAAGAGCTAATTATAATTTAGAGCTTTAGAGTTAATAGATGAGCGTCATGGTTACAACTACGTGTAATACTTTTGTAAAGTTAATGCTTCTCTTTATTTAAGTTTTAAACAATATCGATTAAAGGTGTAGGTATTGGAAGCATCAATTAATTTTAAACAAGAGTATTAATATAATATTGGGATTATACTCATACCATTAGGTTGTTGCATGCATATAAAACTCTATAGCTTCTTTTTCTCATGTATGCGAAAAATATATATTTAAGGCGGATTATGTACGTTAAATAAATAATTTTTCACATTTCATTTTAAAAAACAAAGTACGCTGATCGTAAAATGAGCCATTTTATGTACTACACTGCAAAAAATAATTGTTGATTTTACAGTATAAAACTGGAACCCAGCTGCCAGTATTATACCGTAAAATTAACAGTATTAAACAGTCAAATAAGCAGTAATACGCTGCCGTGCAAGCAGTAATACGCTACCGCGCATGCGCGGTAGCGTATTACTGCTTGCACGGCAGCGTATTACTGCTTATTTGACTGTTTAATACTGTTAATTTTACGGTATAATACTGGCAGCTGGGTTCCAGTTTTATACTGCAAAATCAACAATTATTTTTTGCAGTGTAGTATCATGCTTTAAAGTTATACTAAATTATAACACCTTGTAGTAATATATTTCTTTTAAATGCTAAAATGTGTAAATTAACAACATAATATGCAGTAAAACAACTTTTATTATATTGTTGATATGTTTCGGCTCACTCCGAGCCATTTTCAAAAACAAATGAGAATATTCTATAATTTCATGGTATTTGAAGTTATTATTTGAAATGATATCATTTAATATTCATGTACTTTTAAAAAATTACGCACGTTATCTTTTATTTTTACTTGGTTGTTTATTTTCATATTTGTAACCATGGATTAACTCGAGCCACAATTTCGGTAAGTTAAAAGATGCTGCATCGTTACATATTGTATTTTTGCGTGTTAATATCTCTACGGTTTCTCTTATTATGGATGTATGCATATATCCATCCATAATAAGAGAAACCATAGAGATAGTAACATGCAAAAATACAACGATGTAGCATCTTTTAACTTACCGAAATTCCGCTAGACATTTTCCTGAATAGGTAGTTTAAAGAATGCTTTATTATTATTATTATTATTATTTTGCTGTTGTCATCTCTGAAAACATAAAGAGAGAAGAAACTATATATTTTTAGTAAATTCTCTAGTTTGTGTTTTCTTGAAAACAAGAATTTTTCATTATTGGGGACCGCACCAAATTAACGTATTATAACAAAAATTGTTTTGAACAACATAAACTGCACTCATGAAATTAAGAGTTGTATTTAAGATTTAAATTGAATATTTAAAAAAAGAGCGTTTTTTCGAAAAAAATATTTTAATTTTTATACTTAATTCAATATACATTTAACTCGCATACTTACCCGCGTTTTTTGCTGTCATTGATATATTCTTTTGCTTTCATTGATATATATATATATGATGTCATAAATTACAAGATATTAACAGAATGAAAATTTCTTGGAAAATTTCTTTATTTAAGGCTGGGTTTTAAAACAATGTACGTAAAAATTATGTATCTTTCTTTTGCAGTGTTATTATTATAGTTATTTTCCACCTGTGTCGTGAAAATTAGTAAATAATATTTCAAACTATGCATTCTCTAACAAACATTCAATATGGTAGCCTCATGGAGAAATGGAAATTAAGGTATCTGACTCCGTTTAAAAAGTGGTTTTCGACCAAAATTGTCAAAACGATTTTATTACATTTTATTAAAGCCCAACTTTTTACCTTTCCAAAACTGTATTTTTTTTTTTTTTTTTTGTACGATAAATAGAACCGGAGTTGCAGCGGTTTTTAAACTACTCAACAGCTATCACTCAAACCGGAAGTACTGTTTAAAGGACCGGAAGTACTATTTAAAGGTACTAACTGGGAGGGGTAAATCAAATATATGGCCTTCTAGAAATAAACAAAGGCACTGTACTTGAAAAAAAGAGTATGGCTCATAAAAACAGTGAAGTTTAGATGCATATTACTGTGGAAATTCTTGCAGTAAAACATAAAACTAAACTTTAAGTGCATTTTTTGGAATATGTAATTTTTGGAGAAACTTTCATACGCAAAACATGATTTCTCAAAAAGTTATAAGAATATCTCTATGAAATGTAAAGTGCATGTTGTTTATACTATTGTGACGGCAATGAACTAAAGATTTAATTTTAGAATAAATATTTTTTGTTTTATGGATGTTTTCCTGGAATGACATCAATAGATTTTATGAAAATCAGCATGTAAAAAGGTGCGATATACTATAAATTTTGAAACATTTAAAATATCTCTTAGATTTTAGTTCATTGCCGTCACCAATGTCGTAAGTATGACGTGTAAAAACAAAATTAAGATACATGCTGTAGAATTTTCTGTAGAGTGTTTTGCGTATTGGGCCAAATTTCACTAAATTTTACCCCAAAATCCCCCATTTACCAAAATTTCATCAATGAATGAAATATTTTTTGCTTTTTTCACAGTTTCTAGTCATATTATTAATAAAAATATGATTAAAAAATAATGAAATAGCTTTTTTGGAAAAAATTGCTCCGTACGTAGTCAGGCACCTTAACCAGAATGAATTTTACGCAATTATATTCATAAGACTATTTATTTAGTGTATTTTTCAAACTGTGTAAGCTCTGAGCACATATTGAAATATTGATCATTAAATTATCAGTCGAAATTATTAAATGTATCTTTTAAAATTATAGTAATTATAACGTTCTGTATTTTGTCCCTAAACAAAATGTTACTTTATATTAGAACAGAAAAGTACAACGTATCTCGCAAAACAGCAACAACAGCCAAATTTAAAATTTCATGAATTTAATAATTATAATAAATATAAAGATAAAATATACGTCATGTTCATTATGTAGCTAGTATTTTTTTTTAAATTCAGTATTTTAAAAAAAGTAGTTTTTATTTTAGTCAACAGATGACGCTCAACTGTCTCAGCTTATAAAAACTTATTATGGCGTTTCAACATCGAAAAATTGAAGAATAAAAATTGCGCGCCCTTGACGCAACTTTAATTTGACATTTTAATTTGAGTCTTCTTGCATGGTAAAACAGAGCGCCGCCATCTACTGACGAATTTTTAAATTTATTGTACATAAGTTTTGTGATCCACCATATGAAATTCTCATCAATTTCACTATATATTTATTATAATTTGAGAATTGTTAAATTTTATTTCATGCGTGTTATTTGGTGGTCACTATAAAAAATAGTTCACAATTTTCCCTTAGCCTGAAAAAATGTTTTTAAAATCTGAATAATGTTAAAATGAAATTTAGATTTTTGTCAGTGTTTTCATTTTGTTCATGGAGATTGATTTGAAAAATATTTTCAAAAGAAAATAAAGTTATAACTATTTATTTTGAAGAAAATGCTTTACATCAGGGTAAAGAGTAATATTAAGACCTAGGAAAACAAATTTCTTTTTGCAAGTTTTTCTTAATTTTTTAGTTTAAACAAAACATTTAATTAACGCAATATGAAATAAAACGTTTACTGGATTTTTTTTCCTAGAATAAAAAGTAATTAAAAAAAATAAAGTTAATATTTATGCATCACAAAATAAGACACACATTGCGCTACACACATTGCATCACACATTGCGCTAGACCTATCTTTGTGTCCTTTTATTTCAAACCCGATTTTTTTTTTATTCGTATAACATAATTCCATAAAGTTGTAATCAAGTGTATGTAAGCATCATTGAAATTGTAAGAAAATATACAGCGTGAGTAAAATGCCCTTTACACGTTTTAATATTCAATATAAAATAAATTAATTGATGTAAGCGGTTTGGATGTAAATGCTTCACATAATGGAAAGTTTTATGTAACTTAATTAAAAATATGTATCTCCCAAAAATGTTACTTTCGGCGTTATACATTCAACCTTGCAAAAATAATATCAAAACTCAAGATGAGTATTTACTAACCATTTTGTGTCCAATTTATTACAAATTTCAACATGTCGAATGATACTGACTACTGTTCGGTTATGATTCAATATAAAAAGATTTTGCACGTTGAAACATTGTCATATATTATGAAAAGAAAAATCTGAAAAGGGATCGAGTTTTTTTTTTTTTGTACTTTTTGTAGCTTTGAAAGTATAGCACCATCTATGATCAAATTTTTGAACTAACGTTATCCTTAAACATTTTTTTTAATCATGAGACGTACTTTCGTCCTAACTGCATTCTTGTGCGCCAGTTATTTGATTTTTTGTTGAACTTCAAAATGTTTCAAGTACTTCTGAACCACACTGTGATTTTATAACCGATATCTTTTAAAATGAATTATATAAATGCAATTATTTAAATTTTTTTTTTTTATTTTGCACTTCTAATTTATTATGCACAAATACGTTCTGCATTAAACATTTCACTATTATTGCATAACGAACACGATTTTGTCAAACTCCAGTATAACACGAATATTGGTTACATTGAAGCTCAATATTTTTTAAAGATACAGGTAAGCATCTTTTTGTAATGATCTTTTTGCAGCAAAATGTAAACATTTTTAATTGCCCAATATTGCCAATGAAACTAGCATGAAAAATTTAAAATGTACCTCTTTGAAAATGAATTGCAATAGTGTGCCAAAATTTAATTCACTTAATAAACGCATAACACAGTTGATAATTCCCCATTAGTAATTTCCGACAATAAACGGAATTATACTTGAGGTCTTTTGTGGAGCACTGTATATGATCTACAGAATATATACACAATAAATAATATGAAAAAAAAGTTACGTTTAAAAACACGTAATAAGGCTGAAACCTCTCTTCCATCAATTATTGTTCATAGACAATACTGTAACAGAATTCTTTTGTGTGTACCTCTAAATGAATGATAAATACTATGCACACCATATTCTATATTACATATCTGCGAGATCACTTTGTGTTATATATAAATTTCATTATGTTTGGTATAATGTAACATGATTAAAATGCACCACAAACTATAATTCTCCATATACCGTAACGTAACGGCATTATTTTGAGTATCCTTGTAAACGCAATATAAATGCTATACACTTCATATTCAACACCGAACATGCCATATTAAACTTCAATAACCTATATAAATTGCAGGGCAATACGAGTATAATTACGCGAGTTACAGCACGAACAGACAGACGAACAGAATTCATAAAAACGTCCCAACTATGTTGGAGAATGTTAAAAATTAAAATTTATACGAAACTAGTCGTTGGGGGCCACCGTAATACGTTTCCATCATGGATATGCATAATGTAAATATTAAAATAAAAAATGTGTAAACTACTTATAAAAGGCATTGCAATTCAAATAAAATCGTGGCTTGATGACGTCATAAACTTTAAATGCTCGATTACTGAATTGCTTGAAAGAAACATTCTTATAACTCCAAAAATAATAATCCTATTAACTAGCGCTTTATTGCATCTGATTAAGCGTCAAATTTCCAATTAAAATATATCTTTGAAGTGAAATTTGGATGAAATACAGGGTCATGAAAAATCGAAGAGTGTAGAAAATAGGATTCCAAATATCTCGGCAACTAATTATCTGATCGACGTCATGCTTTATGCAAAATTTAGGTTTTTTTATTGTCTTTTATATTCATTTCTTAAAACAAACAATTTCGAAAATTTTTATATACCTTTTATCAGAACGAATATTTCGAGAGTCCGAAAACAATAGTTCCGGTTAATCGAGGTTATTGAAATTAAATAGGCTTCTTCCCATTATTACATACTAAGTACATACCAAATTGCAAATCTCTATCTCAAATTTTTCGGGAGATAGAGCGTTAACAGACACACAGACACACAGACACACAGATACACAGACACACAGACAGACAGACGGGCGGCAAAAATTTGTTTCTAAAAATATGTTTTTCGGAATCTCCAGTGTCTGAAACGTGAAAATCCGTCAAAAAAAAATTTCGATTTTCAAAACAATTACAAGACTTACCCTATACTACGTATGATGGGTAAGTAAAAGCATTGATGCATGAAAGTAATTTTTTTTAAATCCAGTTCTATAACACTAGGCACAAAAAAGAAAAAAAATCATTTCTATATAGAAAATACAGAGTATCCACCAATATGTTTATTTAGGGATAAGACACAGAAGTATAGAATTACCGTGTATTTCTTCATAATATACAGAGACAGAAACAGAAACCTCCCACTCGTGGACAGCCTACCTCTCGGCATAGGAACTACAGTACACGAGGGGAAAACCTATATCTATCAGGAACCCCAGTGTCCAAGGACCCGGAGTCCCCGGAGTTAAAAAAGAAAAAAAAACAATCACACGAGCTACCCAATATTGCTTATTGCTGGGTGAGCCCAAACTTATTACATGTATATAAGTTGTATATGAATATAAAGATAAGATTACATAATATTAAAGATAAATATTTGCAGATATTTCCAGTAATAATATTGTACTGAAAATTTTTAATTGTCTGAGTGCAACGAAGACTCATACACAGCGCAGTATTACTTTGCCCCATTAGCTACGATGGATATTAAAACCTTTCGTCAAGCATAACTCAAAAAATATTTAACGGATATCGTTCAAATTTTTACAGCAGGTACCTATAAAGGTGACAACGACGTCTATTTATTACCAAGAATAAATGTCAAACCGTTTGGAAATTATATTAAAATAATAGATAAAAAAGCACAATTAAAGTACATACCTCACGAAAATTTTGTGCGTACGTCACTTTCACCGGCGGGGGATTTTCGTGGAGAATCGGAATTGAAAAGTTCATGGAGTACATGGAGCAAAAAAATATGCACGCACTAATATTCAGCACAATAAAATATATTTCAATTTAGTAGAAATCGAAAATTAATCTGGATTTTCTTCTGTTTGAAAGAAAATCCCCGCAATAACTTGGTAGACTTGTATTAGAGATTTGGCGCAAATCTCAGCAATAGCAGCTTTTTTTATTTCGCGTGTGTAAATTTTAAAAAATTCTTTGGAGTTTAAATAAAAGGTTTCGATTTATGGCATTATTTCTTTTTTTTTCTCTCTTTTTAGCATTTTAAATGGGATTAATGAAAGGCATGCATTTTAAATTAAATGAGTGAAAGGTTTATATTTAAATGAAATGAATTCAATATGAAAATGTTATAGGAACAATATTTGGCGATTCATCAACTGCGCCAAGATAACATAAAAGTACCAATATATCAAATAAAATGTATGTAGTATGTGAAATGAAACAATTATATTATAATCACCCATCGTACAAGAAAAAAAACTAATATTCTGCATTCAGAGGGAAAAATCCATCTCCTGTGCCGTAAGATTTGGCGAGTTCTTTTTTGGTGATAAGTTTTTCGATGTGATTGTTGGGATCTGCAGGATTTGGCTTACTTTTTCTAAATCTTATTTTTTTGCAGATGTAGTATTATGTAATTATATCTTTTTGCATATATTTTTCTATTTTGTATATTTTCTATTTGGCATTTGGAAAAGAGATTTTTACATTTTTATCTGTGCCTTCGGAAATATTAAAAAATAAAAAAAGATTTAGTACTTTTCGGATAGCCGGGCGCCAGTGATATATGTACATATATAAAAATATATGTTTATACATATATTATATATATGTATGTATGTATCTGTACATGTGTAGATATATGTGTGTATATATATGTGCATATACATGTATATATATCACTGGCGCCCGGCTAACCGAAAAGTACCAATGATTTACATATATCAAGCGTATAATGTTATGTTTTGCATTTTTATACGGACCACTTCTCCAGTTTTAGATTTTAAATGCTATTTATTATTTACTAGCCGTTTATTAATTGTTTACAATTTACCCCCCTGACAATAACAATTATTTATCACAAAAATTCCTCTTAGGTTTGTTAAATAAATTTGTTTATGTATTTTCATTACTTATTAAAATATCGAATATGGCGATAAAATTTTATTTTAGCATCGTGCTTAAATTTTTAAGATGGTGCAAAAACATGCTTTAATAAACGTATGTTTGTAAATATTTGAAAAACATGTTTTACCGCTCTCTTGAAAAATTTTGTAAGATGCTAAAACTACCTTTTGGCACCATTTTTAATTTTTTTTCGCCAACCGGCATAGGATACGAAACTTTCCCCATTCAGATACAAAGGTAAGTTCTGGTCTCAAACAAGAGTAAAGCTAGCAACAATATTGTTTTAACTTTATAAGAGTTACAATAATGATATTAAATGCTCCGATTGGCTTTGGGCCCAATTACGAAAGTTTCTCCTAAAAAAACTGTAGAAGAAGTCTTTTACATTTGTTTCAAATGAAGCTCGCTCTACAAGGTATTAGTTAATAATACAAACAACACTAATGGCATGGAGGCAAAAGTTTTAATTTAAATGTATATATTTGAAACCCTCCCCCCCCCCCCCCGCAAAAAAAGTTACAGTAATGAATTTTAAAATGGTGTTAAGCCACTCTTTCTGACATAAGCAATTGGCTGCAAACGCGATAACGAAACTTTCACTTAACTTAATAACATGTAGCTAATATAGCCCTCAGCTTACTTTGCAGTTATACAGACCTTGTGGTTTTTTTTAAAAGCTTGAGACAATTCAGGTTTAAGAAGTTGAGATTTACTGTCAAATGATATAAACATCTATGAACACAAAACTGATGAATTATTATTCAGGATTATGTATGTATTTAAAAAAAATGCATCTGATTACACTTATTAGATAAATTATTTCTGTTTGCATTTAATAACTGATAAACGGCTTCTGTATATTAGATTAATTGTTTAAATATTGGGAAGAGGTGGCGAGAGGTGGAAAGACGAGTAAACAAACGGGTAGACAGACGGGTAGAGAGACGAGTAGCGACATAGGCAGGCTGACGTGTAGCGAAACGAATAGACAGACGGCTAGAGAGAAAGGTAAAAAGAGGGTTGACAGAGAGATAGCGAGATGGGTCACGAGACTGGTAGCGACACCGGTAGACATGAATGTAGCGAGAAAGGTTGCAAGACGCGTAGCGTGGTAGATAAAGAGACGAGTAGAGAGATGAGTACAGACACGAGTTAACTGACGGGTAATGAGATTGGCAGCGAGTCGGGTACAAAAACAGACGGATAGTGAGACGGGTATACAGACGAGTAGAGAGACTGTAGATGGTTACGGAGATGGGTAAGAAGATGGGTAGAGAGGCGTATAGCCAGACGGGTAGAAAGACAGACAAGTTGTGAGACAGATAGACAAATGGATAGCGAAGTGGATAGAGACACGGCTAGACATACAAGTACTTAGACGGATAGACAGACGGTTAGAGAAATAGATTGGCGGGCAGCGAGACCGGTAGAGAAATATAGCGAAAGGTAGCGAGACCGGTAGAGAAATATAGAGACAGGTAGCGATACGTGTAGAGAGATAGACAATCGGTTAGAGAGACGGATAGGGAAACAGACAGATTGTGGAGAGACAGACAGACAGGCAAAAGAAAAGTCTGCGGATTAGCGCAGTAAAGGCGCAAGGGGCAGAGCCTCCTAGAGAATAATCAAGAAGTATCTGTTAAGCTTAACTTTGAAATAAATATAATTTTTCAATTTTGCCGATATGGAGATTTAATGTAAAAGTTATTTTACAGAAGTCATCGAAATATTTTTTGTATACTTTAATAGTAATTTAGACTATAGTTTTGCAATCTGGTTTGTAGCAAAGCATGCTATCAATGTGGTTTGAAGTGTAAGAGTTTCTATAAACAGTTATACAAATAATAGATATATAATCAAGGAAGAAAAATTTTAAATTCGCACACAAAAAAAGATGCAACAATGAAATTAAATTTGCGTTAAGCCACGCTTGATAGAATAATATATTGGCTGCAAATCCAATTACGTAACTTTAAAAAGCTTAACGTTTTAAAAGATCCGGCGTTTTTTTCCAAGTTTTGCGCAATACGCGCTTAAGAAAATGAGATTATTTTCCACATGTTAAAAAAAAATTATGACAACACATCTTTTCTATTTTTTTAGCAGTGTATATGAATTTATATATGATATTTTGTAATTCTATCATTTAATTTGATCTTTTTCTTTATATTGTAATTGTTAACCCTATGTTCTCAGCAATATCACTCAGACTAATCCCTTTGAGGGAAGCCCTAGTTGTATTATGCACTAGTCTATTAAGTCTTTTAAAACATAGTTTTTAAATTCTATAGATCTAGAATTTTATATAGGTTATAATAATTCTTTGATATATGAAAAGTTTTTATTTAGGATATTATAGTTTTTATCTAACTTTTCGTAATTGGAAGCGTCTAATAGCACACGTTGTAGGTTTCTCTTTAATGTTTTATTTTTATTGAAGTTAAAATGGTATTCCATAAGAGGGCAGTTACCGAAGATGTAGTGCATAGGAGTTCCAGGGTTTTTGTCACAAGGACATCTATCCGTGGTTTTTTTACCAATTTTATATAAAAAGCTTGGAAGCTTCCATGGCCGTTAAGATAATATTGTTATGAATTTTGTATATATCTGTAAATATTTCCATTTGTTTAAATTTATTTTATTTTATTATTGTGAAAATTGCAGTATTATTAATGTATTTCCTATTGAGCATCATGTAACTCAATGCTAAAGACCTCGGATGCTTTGCAAGAAAAACAACCTTACACCCTCATCTTTATAATGGAAGTCTATGGAAAAATCGCCAAGGAATGGGTTTATCGCCAAGTTGGCGATGGTTTTGGCGACTTATTTTTGTCGCCAAATTTGGCGATATATCGCCAAATGTCGCCAAGTTGGCGACGGATTTGGCGACTTTATGAAATCAAGGGAGGAAGCAGAATTGTTGAGAGAGGTACTTGATAAGGATGAGCCTCTACAATCCAGGGTAAAGATTAACATTCCGGTTAGAAGAAGAGAGAGGGTTCTCCTGCTTAGTGTAGACCCGGAGTTGGGTGAGGATGTGGTCACGGATTCAATACGAAGGGCCTTGGAGGAATCAGTTGTGGAGAAGGGTGTAGTAAGAGGACTATCGGAGAGATTGAAGAATCCGTCACTCGATAGGTCTACAAGAAATGCATTGATAGAGTTATATAGAGAAACACATTTGGATTTTGAGATTGTCAGAAAGATAAAAACTAAGATGGGAAAAGTAAATTGGCTTATCGATGTGGATGAGAAGGGAAGAGATTGGTTGATTAATCTTAAGAGAATTTGTGTGGACTTTGACAGATACCGAGTAGTCAATTACATAAATATAATTAGATGTTTCAATTGTCAGGCTTATGGGCACTATGCGAACTCATGTAAGGGAACATTGAAGTGTGCAAAATGTGCAGAGGAACATAGCACGAAAGATTGTAAATCAGATACAATTAGATGTGCAAATTGTTATTTTGAAGATCCTACAGTAGAGAGTGATCATAGAGCAGATAGTGCACAGTGCCCATCTTTTGTAAGATATAGGGAGAGTATTATGCCAATAGTACCCCCTCAACGTAGCTAAGGGCGACTCAGGGGCTGTTTCTGGGAACTCATTTATTAAGTGTCTGCAAATTAATATGCATCATTGTATGGATGCCAGTGATGCTTTGGTCACATATGTTTTAAAAAATGGTATTGACATTGTCTTTTGTCAGGATGTTTATGTCCAGTCGGGGGTTCCCATGGGGATTCCAACAGTCTGGCCTTCTTTTTCTTCATCTAACAATAATGCTTTTATTTTTATTACTAACATGGATTATGTTGCATTGCAGTCGCTGGTTTTGAGCAATGCAGTATTTATAGTTGTAAATGTAATTAATGAGAAACTTTTATTGGGTTCCCAATATTCGGCTCCGTCAGGCAATTTAGATACTGATTTGGAGGAGTGGAAAAATATTTTCCCTGAATTCTCCAGAGTCTTGGTTGCTGGAGATTTTAATGCTCATTTGATGACTCTTGGTTATACACGGCAAGATGTGAGAGGACAAATATTATTAGATCATTTAATGATGAATAACATGACAATTTTGAATGACTTAGACGCACCATGTTCCTTCATCCAGGGAGATCTTTCGGGAAGACCTGACTTAACAATCGGAGGAACTCTTATACAGGATATTATGGAAGATTGGTCAGTCGATACAAAAGAATTTTCATTTAGCGATCATAGATATATATCATTTAAATTAAATATAAGTCCAGTTTACAGAAATCAGTACAGATTTAAAACAAAGAACGGTAATTTTAAAAAATTTGATTTGTTATTTAAAAATAGACTAAATGATTGGAAGAAAAACTTTGATAATATTCAGAATACACAGGGATTGGATATATTTATGAAGAATTTCATTGATGATATTTTGGATATTCTTGAACATAGCTTTAGGAAGCGTAAACTTACTTACAAACCAAAAATCCATTGGTTCAATCAGGAAATTAAAATTGAAAGAAATAAAGTTACAGCAATGTATAAGAGATATAGAAAGAATTTAGAAAATGAGCAATTAAGAGAAGTTTATCTTTTACATAGAAATAAATATAAAAAGTTAGTTAGAGAAACCAAGAAAAGATCATGGATCAATTACTGTAGCGATACCCAAGATGCATATGGAGGATTGTATAAATATATTGCAGGCAAGAAACTCAATAATACGGACTTAATTTTTACCTCTCTTACGGACTCAGAGATATTTGACTCATATGATGAAGTTGCGGATCAATTAATGAGGGAACATTTCAGCATTGATCAAGTTCCACAAAATATTCATGATTATTCTTCAAAGGAAGAATTTGAGCTTAGTCCAACAACGGATATGATAACAATTAGAGAAATGAAGTATGCTCTCTCGAAGCAAGCTTTGAATAAAGCACCTGGATGGGAGAAGATTGACGCAGTAATCGTAAAACACATATGTAATACCTTTCCTGAGATAATGCTTAATATATATAACAAGTGTTTGAAACTAGGACACTTTCCTGGGAGCTGGAAAAAAGGCGTTGTAATATTTTTCCATAAGAAAAACAAAGATCCAAAAAATCCAAGATCATACAGACCAATAACATTATTACCGATAATGGGTAAATTATTGGAGAGGATAGTGAAACAGAGGGTCATGGTTACTTTGGAAAGTATTAATTACTTCAATAATAGTCAATATGGTTTTAGAGAGAAACGTTCTACAGTAAAGGCATTATTAGCTCTTAGGGAATGTACAAAGGACATTTTGATGGATTATAAGTACTGTGCCTTAACCTCATTGGATATTCAGGGAGCATTTGACTCCGCTGACTGGTTTATAATGAGTCATATTATAGAAAATCTTCCTGTGGCAACATATTTGAAATCAATGTTGAGAAACTATATTTCAGAAAGGTACATAGGGTTTAATTATGTGAATGGAATAAAGTGGTTCTTATTATTCCAAGGAAGTCCGCAGGGTTCTTGCCTCGGGCCGCTACTATGGTTGCTGATTGCCGATTTTATTCTTAAAGATTATTGTTTAATAAATAAATATATAATTTCATATGCGGATGACTACGTCATTTTGACAGGAGCAAACAACAGAAGAGAGTTGGAAGAGAGAATGAATGCTTTGATTCAATTATTTAGGAATATCACTGAAAAATACAAACTGAGACTGAGTACTGACAAGTGTGAGTCAATGCTTTTTGGAAAGTGTCAATTAGAAAACAGAAGACCAATTTTTAAAATTGATAACACTTCTATTACAGTCAAAGATGCAATCACCTATTTGGGATTTATAATTGATGGTAATTTCACATGGATGCAACATTTTGAGGTTATTAGAGAAAATATTAAAAGTTTTGTGGGCTCTATTGCAAGGACGTCAAGGAGAGACAAAGGACTTAAAGCAGACTACAGGAAGATATGGTACTTAACCGTTATTGAGAAACAAATATTATATGGATGCGAGGCGTGGGCTAGAGATATTAAGAAACCGGCAATTAAACGAATCAGTTCATGTCAGAGAACGGGGTTATTCAGTGTAATAAGAGCATATAGAAACACATCTACGGAAGCTCTCTGTGTATTGGCGGGAGTTCCACCAATACATCATAAGATTAAGGCGATTTTGGAGAAATATCAAGTTAGAAATGAAGATACTGAAATTTCCATTCAGAATACTATAATAAATAGGCATAAACTAATGGATAATCTGAGTTCTTATGACTATGTAAATTATACCATACAGCCAAACATACACATTATAAATTCGGTATCAAAAATGGAACAAATAGTCACTGTAGATTTTCCTGTAATCTATACTGATGGATCTAAAATGGATGGTGGAGTAGCTGCTGCATTTACAGTGTTTCACAAGAATAACTATATCTATGAAGAAAAACTTAGATTGCATGATCTTAATACGATTTTTCAGGCGGAGCTGCAAGCCATAAAACAAGCAGTGAAATGGACAGTTTTTAATAGATGTAGTAAAGCAAGGATATACACAGATTCATTGTCATCAGTAATGTCATTACAACAATTATTCCCCAAAAATACAATAATAAGAGATATCTATTTACTTTTATTGGATAATCCATGGATAAAACTTGAACTTGGCTGGATAAAGGCGCATGCGGGTCTGCAAGGAAATGAGATTGCAGATGACTTGGCAAAAAATGCTATTTTAAAAGACGATTACGATGAAAGAATTGATTTAGATTTTCCGGTTTCTGCAATATCGAAATACCTTAAGGATAGAATGAATAAAGAATGGCAAGTTGAATGGTCAGAGTCCACTTTGGGCAGAGACACCTATTTGGTGTTCAAATATGTAAATACAGATTACGTATGTACAAGCCAGGTAGTGCAATATTTCATGACGGGACATGGTTCATTTCCAGTTTTTCTCTTTCGAATAAATAAATCACAATCAGATAAATGCCAATGTGGCATAAAGGGTGATGTTGTTCACTATATCTTTGGAAGATGCCCACTAATGCCGTGCTACTTTGATTTTAATTCAAATAAGACATTGAGAAAAAATCTGCAGGACGTATTTTTGAACTCAAAGAATTATGAAAGATTAAAAATAATTTATAACAAACTTAACAGTCTATATTCATTTATTAAGTATACATTTTGAACGTACTTATCTAACATTAACTTCAAGTATTCTAAAGGTTTTGAGTTGGATAAAGCATGATTTATAGATTGACTGTGACATAGTTGAAGATTTCTGCAATAACGTATATTGGTCATTTAATTGTATTTGGAACTGTTATATTTACTGATGATCTACATGAACATTGTACAGTGATTATTACTATTGTTATAATTATCAACAATCAGTATTATTTGCCTAAAGGAAGAATATTATGTTCTGAATTAAAGTTTTTTGTTGTTTCTTAGCAACGAGGTGGTATAAGTAATACAGTATATAGTGATGACTATCTGTTTTAAGGACATTATTTTCATGAACATTTGCTTTTAAGGACATTTTATTTTTATATACTGAACATTTTGGTGATCTTTACTGATCTTCTTATGCATCATAGTTAAATGAAGTTGTTCAGGCACAATTATCAAAACTCTTGGTAATTTTGATCATTGGAGGAGGAGAGATGGTGGACTGTGATATACTCATGAAATCTTGAGGAACATTTTTTTTTTTATTAAAGGACATCATATCTTCATGAACATTTGTTTTTAAAGACAATATATCTTTTCATAGTGAACTTTTTGGTGAAATTCAGTGTAATTTTTCTGTTATTCATAGTTAGTTTAGTAGTCACAGTAAGCTACTGTGATGATAGTTGATGTAATATTTAGTTAATTTATTGATAATTTAGTTTTAGTTTACTATTTAAAAGCAGGCATGTTGCCAACTTTGCTTTTGATTTGTCCCAGTGTGGGATGATTTGTGAATATTATCTTGAAAAACGCCGCTGATCAAGCTTGATTCCTTGCGGAATCGCTGGATGGTGGGGGGGGGGAGTTTCCGCCAGGACATTTTCACTATAAACCTCGCGGTTAGTGTCCTGGCTGGTTGTTCTTGTGCAACCCCCCCCCTTATACCTGTACATTGGGATCCTTTCTCGCTTAGGTTCTCTATCGAAAGTTAAAGCACTTTCTGTTAATTTCTAGCATCTGAAGGCTCTGGAAAATTCTACAGTTATCTTTAAAGCCTATATAAGGGACCTCCACCAGTCCAGTTCAGTTAGTTCTCTGTCAAATGCGATTGAATACGCACGAGAGGCTTTGCATTGAGAACTGTGTTTCTCTGAGCGATTTTGTATTTGATTCGCCATATTGAACAATACGCTATATTGTTCTGTGTGAAATTTTGCTGTGCTGTTATTAGATTTGAAGATTACTCAATATTTGTGTCTTTGAGAAGATTCTTGTGTATTTACCGAACTGTTTGGAGTAAATAAAACCTGTTGATTGTTCTTATATATTGGCAACAATCCTTTCGAACCCCGAGCTCACAACATTTGGTGTCAGGAGTGGGGTTGAATGCCGATCACCAGAGCAATGGAGGAGCAACTGAAACAATTATTGGAGAAATTAGCTGCGAATCAGGCTGAGATGTCAACCAACCTTGGCGAGATGAAAGAAGAAATGAAGAAGGATATGTCAGCGATGGATGAGAAAATGACTGCAAACCAGGCTGAAATGAAGGAAATGTCGGAAGAAATGAAGAAGGAAATGTCAGCGATAGATGAGAAAATGACTGCCAACCTTGGCGACTTAAAAGATGAAATGAAAAAGGATATGTCAACCAACCTTGGAGAGTTGAAAGACTTAATAGAGGATAAAATAACATCTTTAAATGACAGAATTGACGGCGTGGAAAACAAAGTTGAAGGAAGATTTAAAGAAATAGAAGGAAAGGTAGAAGAAATTCAAAGCACAGCCAGTACCGTAGAAGAAAGAGTTCAAAAGATCGCCAAGACCGTCGAAGAAAGCATAGAGAATGTAAAAAAAGATTTGGAAAATGTGAAGAAACAAAAGATAACGGCCGAAAACTATCCCGAAGATGTCAAGTATCAATCTATGCTTGCTCGTTCCTGTATTAAACTCTCGACCTATGACGGAAAATCCTCATGGCCAGTTTTTAAGACACAATTTGGGATCGTAGCGGACGCCAATGGATGGGATTCCCAGACAAAGGCTTGCCAGTTAGCTGCTTCTCTACGAGCTGATGCTGCCGACGTCCTACAGACTTTGCCTGCAAATGAACCGCTGGATTTTGAAACGCTCGTCAGTGCCTTAGAATTGCGCTTTGGCGAGAAATGCATGAAGGAATATAGCAGACTCCAGCTCAAATCTCGACAGCAGAAATCCACTGAATCCCTGCAAGAGCTTGCTACGGATGTCGAGAGACTTTCCCATCTTGCTTATCCTGACTGCCCGACTGAAACTAGAGAAAGTTTAGCTCTGCAACATTTCATCGATGGTGTGCGTGACTCTGAGATCCAGAAACAACTCCGGATTGCAGATCTCAATGACTTAAAAGGGGCTTTAGTTTATGCCCTAAAATTCGAGGCAGCCCAGCAAGCTACAAGGAAAGATCGGCACTTTGTGCGTGTAGCCAACATGCCTGAGACGTCGGATACAGCTGTGGAGCGTTTACAGCAGCAGATGAAGGATGTGATGAGACATATAAACTCCTTGATGGACAACAAACCTGGAAGAAAGATCAAGTGCTGGAAATGCGGTGGAAAAGGCCATATCCAAATCGACTGCCCAAGACGACCCAGCACCGAAGGTAAAGGCTCACCCGCGAACAGATGAGAAGGAAAACTGATTAATGGCCATCTTGCGGGGCGGAGGTTGCCAGATCTTGAGAAGACTCATTTTCAAGTATGTGAAATTTCTGCAAGAAGTTTCGGCGAGAACAGAGTTTTTCTAGTCGGAAGTGTAAATGATTTGCCCTGTAATATGATCATCGATACAGGAGCCAATGTGACCATCATTCGGAAAGATCTAGCTCAGCGGCTGAAAGTAAAACTCTCCTGGACCCCGCCACGTGTTAGCCTTCAAACTGTGACCGGAGATAAGATCGACGTATTTGGAAGAATGACACTGAAAATAAATTTCGGGAACGCCGCTTACCGCCATACAGTCTATGTGACCGATATTTCAGACCCTTTCATACTCGGACTGGACTTTTTAAAAGAGCATGGATTTACACTGGACTTTAAGAATAATGAGTTACGCTCTGCTCAAGAAGATGTCACTATTTTCAAACTAGGAAATGAGTCTGAATCTATTCAACAGATCACAGCCAAGGCAGATGTTATCATCCCTCCTCGGACCGAAATGGTGATACCTGGATTAACTGAGAACGAAATAAGTTTTCAGTGTGGCTTGGTTGGATATCCTGAGAAGACATTAGATTAATTTTAACACAATTATTTAAATTGGTAAAGAACTCATACGAGAAATCATATCCCAGGTTCGAATCCTGGCCCGGACATTTTTCGTCCAGTTGGAAAATTACAACTCGTATCCTGAGAAGAGCCCAAAAGGAGTGCTAATAGCATCAGTGCTGGTAGATCTGTCGAGAGATGTCATACCTGTGAGAATTGAGAACGTAAGTGAAAAATCTAGAATTATCCAGAAGGGTGAAGTGCTTGCAACGTGTGCTCCAGTCACCTGTGTTTGCAAAGACCCGAGCTTGTCGTTGTTGGAGCCACCTACAAGTTTAACACCTGAAATTGGACGAAATGAGAATTTATCTCCTGAGCAGAGACATGCCGCAGAAAGACTGTTCCAGGAGTTTAAGGATGTGTTTTCACAAAACGAGGGTGATATAGGTCGCACTTCTCTGACACGTCATAGAATTGACACTGCCGACCATCCACCAATTAAACAGCATCCAAGACGCTTGCCGTTCGCAAAACAAGAAGAGGTTTCTAAGCTCTTACGAGAGATGCAGGATAGTGACATCATCGAACCGTCATCAAGTCCGTGGGCCACTCCCATCTTGTTGGTCCGACAGAAAGATGGCTCCACTAGATTTTGTGTGGATTATCGTAAACTTAACGATATCACGAAGAAAGACAGCTATCCTCTACCAAGAATAGACGACACGCTAGATACTCTTTCAGGACATAAATGGTTTTCCACACTGGATTTGAAGAGTGGATATTGGCAAGTAGAGATCCATCCTGATGACAAAGAGAAGACCGCATTTACTACTGGACAAGGACTTTGGCAATTCAAAGTTATGCCGTTCGGGCTCTGCAATGCTCCAGCAACGTTCGAGCGCCTCATGGAGACAGTGTTAAAAGGCCTGACTTTTGAAGCTTGTCTCATCTACCTAGACGACGTCATCATTGGTGGCCGCACGTTTGAAGAACATCTAGAAAATATTCGAAAAGTGTTAACGAAGCTAAGAGCGGCGAATTTAAAGCTGAACCCTTTGAAATGCAAGTTCTTTCAACGGGAAGTAAATTATCTAGGACACATCATTTCAGCTGAAGATGTTCGAACAGATCCTGAAAAAGTGTCCGCAGTAAAGAACTGGAAGCGTCCGGAAAATGTCCATCAGTTGCGAAGCTTTCTGGGACTATGCACTTATTAGAGAAAGTTTGTCCAGGGGTTCTCCAACATCGCAAGACCATTGCATAGGCTCACTGAAAGCAAGCAGAAGTTTCTATGGACACAAGAATGCGAGAATTCCTTCCAGCGGCTGAAAGAAGCTCTCACATCCTCTCCAGTCCTTACCTATCCTCACCCCGAGAAACAGTTCATTGTGGACACGGATGCCAGTCATGAAAGTGTCGGCGCTGTACTTTCCCAAGAAATAGATGGCCAAGAACAAGTCGTAGCATACTGGAGCAAATGTTTATCGAAACCAGAGCGGAATTATTGCGTCACTCGTAAGAAGTTATTA
The DNA here is from genome assembly GCA_963931845.1 of Maratus michaelseni. NCBI lineage: Eukaryota > Metazoa > Arthropoda > Arachnida > Araneae > Salticidae > Maratus > Maratus michaelseni. Next base: position 342,438,232 of record OZ007588.1, on the reverse strand, counting down.
GCTATAGTAAAAGCCATAGAACACTTCCATCACTATCTCTATGGCAGGAAATTTCTCCTTCGTACTGATCACGCATCCCTAACATGGCTGATGAATTTTAAGAACCCAGAGGGCTAAGTAGCCAGATGGATACAACGACTCCAGGAATACGACTTTGACATCAGGCATCGCAAAGGCTCATCGCATGGAAACGCCGATGCCCTATCAAGAAGACCGTGTCGCGAGAGCTGTCGCTATTGTTCCAGAGCGGAGAGCAAGTATAATCCCGAATATGTCATACGCCAGACGAAGACTTCACAATCAACGCCACCAGATCCCTGGAGTGATGAGAAGATTCGAGAAGATCAAATGGCAGACTCTGACATCAAACCAATTTTGGAGTTATTAGAATCTTCTAGCACGAAGCCCAGTTGGAAAGACATCTCGACTTACAGTCCTACGACGAAGCAATATTGGGCTCTTTGGAACTCCCTCCACGTCAGAAATGGTGTCCTGTTCCGAAAATTCGAATCGGAAGATGGGAAGACATCTCGGTGGCAGTTGGTACTTCCTCGATCCCGAATACCAGAGGTCCTCAAGGAATTACATGGCAGTCCCACTGGTGGCCATTTTGGAGTCATGAAAACATTACATAGAGTCCGAGAGTGCTTCTTCTGGGGAAAAGCGAGAGCTGACGTCGAACGATGGTGCAAATCTTGCGATGCATGTGCAGCTCAAAAAGGACCAAAGAAACGTAGCCGAGGAAGACTACATCTCTACAATGTAGGAGCACCTTTCGAACGCATCGCCCTTGACATCCTAGGCCCTCTGCCAAGAAGTGCTGATGGCAACAAATACCTCTTTGTTGTCATGGACTACTTCACGAAATGGCCTGAAGTTTATGCCATCCCTGATCAAGAAGCTTCTACGGTTGCGGATGCCTTGGTACACCAGTGGATATCAAGGTATGGAGTCCCCCTTCAAATGCATTCTGACCAGGGGAGAAATTTCATCTCTGCTGTGATTGAGGGTCTCTGTCAACTTCTCGGAATGGACAAAACTAGGACGACGCCTTTACATCCACAATCGGATGGCATGGTTGAGAGATTTAATCGTACCATCCTCAACAATCTCTCACTGCTAGTCTCAAGAAACCAACAAGACTGGGACCAAAAACTTCCCTTGTTTCTTCTCGCCTATCGCAGCGCCGTCCATGAAACAACCGGCTATTCCCCGTCTCAGATGCTTTTCGGTCGTGATCTTCGTCTACCTTGTGATCTGATTTTTGGTCGCCCTCCAGATGCGCCTTCATCGCCAGAGGGATACGTGCAGAATCTCCAGGCACGATTTGAAGACGTCCACAACTTGGCTCGAGAGCGGATCAATATACAGACGGAGAAGATGAAGACCAGGTACGACACGAAAGCCACGGGACATCAATTCAAAGAAGGTGACAAGGTTTGGTTTTATAATCCGACTCGACGTAAAGGACTTTCTCCCAAACTGCAATCGCACTGGGACGGTCCTTATACAGTCCTAAACAGACTGAACGATGTCGTAATTCGGATCCGAAAGTCACCAAGTTTGAAGACTAGAGTCGTTCATTACGACAGGCTGGCTCCATACTATGGCCATAGTACTTAGTTCATTGATTGTAAATAGTGTAATGTAAGTAATGTAAATTAGTATGACCATGGTCTTGTATATAAGTTAATGTAATAATTTCTTTTGCTTAGCATTATCATTATTAATGTTATTATTTAAATACTTGTATGTAATGATGTCAATGCTTTAATTTTTTTTTTTTTTTTTTAAATAAGTGTATATTTTGTATAATTCAGCATTATGAATATGTTTAATTGTTATTTTCCATGTTTGCTTTAAGTGTTTTGAGTAGTATAGCATTTGTTGGTAACGGGTTTGCTTTCCGATCAAAGGTTGAACTGCCCGGGACGTGCAGTCCTCGAGAGGGGGGCAATGTTATGAATTTTGTATATATCTGTAAATATTCCATTTGTTTAAATTTATTTTATTTTATTATTGTGAAAATTGCAGTATTATTAATGTATCTCCTATTGAGCATCATGTAACTGAATGCTAAAGACCTCGGATGCTTTGCAAGAAAAACAACCTTACACCCTCATCTTTATAATGGAAGTCTATGGAAAATCGCCAAGGAATGGGTTTATCGCCAAGTTGGCGATGGTTTTGGCGACTTATTTTTGTCGCCAAATTTGGCGATATATCGCCAAATGTCGCCAAGTTGGCGACGGATTTGGCGACTTTTTGTGCAACCCCCCCTTATACCTGTACATTGGGATCCTTTCTCGCTTAGGTTCTCTATCGAAAGTTAAAGCACTTTCTGGTAATTTCTAGCATCTGAAGGCTCTGGAAAATTCTATAGTTATCTTTAAAGCCTATATAAGGGACCTCCACCAGTCCAGTTCAGTTAGTTCTCTGTCAAATGCGATTGAATACGCACGAGAGGTTTTGCATTGAGAACTGTGTTTCTCTGAGCGATTTTGTATTTGATTCGCCATTTGATTCGCTATATTGTTCTGTGTGAAATTTTGCTGTGCTGTTATTAGATTTGAAGATTACTCAATATTTGTGTCTTTGAGAAGATTCTTGTGTATTTACCGAACTGTTTGGAGTAAATAAAACCTGTTGATTGTTCTTATATATTGGCAACAATCCTTTCGAACCCCGAGCTCACAACAATATGCTTCTGATTTCTGAACACATAAAAATTTAACATCTACCTTATTAAGAATTTTATACGTTTCTCTTCCTTTCGTTGAGTTGGTCCAATCATTTTGCCAATCTGTGGTGATTTTGTTTTTAAAATAACTCTTTAGAATGGATTCTGGAAATGGTAAGACAGAGATGTCATCATAATGGTCTTCTGTAATTGTATTTTTTGAGAGAAGGTCTGCTCGCTCCTTACCAGTGGTGACTACATGTGCTCTAATCCAGACTATTTTGATGAATTTATTGGGGCTTTGTAGTAAACTATTGTAGATATTTAAAATTATGGAGTTTCGAGGAAAAATTATCTTGAGTGCATCTAAGGATGAGCGACTAAGGATGAGCGACTATCTGTCAAAATAAGGGCTGATGTAAATTGTGATTGTGTTAACCAAACTATTGCTTCCTGGATCGCATATAATTCGGCTTGGTAAATTGAGTTAATTGGGTGTAGTCTTACTACATGATCATGGATGAAGTTATTATTAAGAGAGACTGTATATGCACTTGCCACACCACTTCCCATAGATGATCCATCTGTAAAAATTTGTAGATGATTTTCCAATATTATGTTTTCTGTCAGGTTATCTATAATTTCTATATTTTTCAACTTGTAATATTCTGGAAATTTATAAGTTGCTTCCCGTTGCATAAGATTATTCTCTATTATTGTATTGTTGATATTATGTAATCTGTTTCCTTGCTTTATCTCATAGACTTGGAATTTGTTTGGTATTTTGATGGTAATCGGAGGTACTCCAGTTAAAATATTTAATGCGTCATTTGAAATACTTCGGTAAGTTCTTATGATGTTTAACAATGCTATTCTCTGAATTGATCTAAGAATTCTGATGCCGTGGTAATTCAAGTTTGGATACCAGAATTCGGAGCCATAAAGAATCTGGCTTTCAATAACTGTTTGATACCAGATCTTCTTGAGGAAGGGACTGATGCCGTTGTTGTAATTGTGGAAACTTTTACAGCCCGAAACAAATTGGGCGATCTTAGCTTTTAAAATACTTAGGTGCGATTGAAATTTTAATTTTTGGTCTAGTGTAATTCCTAAGTATTGTAGATTTTTAACAATTTTTATAGATTTCTGTTTCATTTTGAAAATTGGCTGTCGATTATGAAGGAGGTTCCTTCCAAATAGGAGTGCTTGGGGTTTTCTTCTGAGATAGTTATATTAAGCTCTGAGCATATATTGACGAATGTTTCTATACGACTGTTAGCAGTTTGTGCTGATGATCTGGTATTGCCTTCAGTGAGTACGACGAAATCATCTGCTTAAACGATAATTCCAAGAGCCATTAATTTGTATCTTGTAATTACTTCATAACATACAGTGCAGCACATGGAATTCCGTATGCATATTCCGTACGCGTTATTGACTCAAGAGGGCATGTGTGTAGTGGCTTGTGACAAGAATTTGAGATAAAGAGATCCAGCGCCGTCCAAAACGCATTTCGTGTTCAACCTTTGAAATGGAAACATCAAAACAGGGCGTAGTGCGATTCCTTACAGCAGAAGGATGTGGAAGACAGGAAGTTCACAGACAAATGTCTATTGTTTACGGGAAACATTGCATGTCTCTTTCCAGAGTGAAGTTGTGGTGCAAGCGTTTTCACGAATGCCGAGTATCGCTAGCAGAGGACGAACTACCTGGCGCTCCAAATCGTGTTAATGATGGTATTGTCGTTAAAGTGGACGACACGATTCAAGACTCAAAAAACATTGACGTGGAAGAAGATTTCAGTCGGACGATGAAGTGCCGGAAAAGGTTCGAATTTGGTTCTTGCAGTAACTAAAGACTTTCTATGAGAGGGCCCGCCTAGTTTCGCAGTGAGAAAATTCTTAAAACATTAGTGTCAATATATTTGAATAAAAACAACTTCTGTTGTCACAGGTGAACATGGCTCGTTATTTATTGCATTTACCTCATACTTTATTCAAAACAAGAGTAGCTTCATGTTGTTCGAAATATTCTGGGAAAACCGCACACTATTCTTTTTAGGCTTAACATTTTGGGAAAATATTCCTCATTATATACATGTAATACTCTAGATTGATATTCAGTTTTAAAAAAAATATCGGCTACATTAATTTTGCTAAAATTTCAACGGTAAATTATACACGCTTAGTTAATATGTAATAATTTACTAGAGTTATGTTAATACAGAATTAAAATACAGTATTCATTAGATTAAAAAAAATCTTTATGTTTATCTTAATGTTTCACAACAACGCTTACTTTATGATGCAGAACATCTAACTGTTTTTTTAAATTACATTTTATTTTGGAAAATATTTGTAAAAATAAACGTTTTATTTCAAACTATACTAAGTAAAATGTTCTCTTCGCTCTTAAAAAATAACGAAAATTCTTCCTGATATAATAATACACGTTGGAGTATTAGAGAATATTATCTCTAGAATAAATAGTTATAGCTTTCTTTCCTTGGAAGAATATCGTTCATAAATAATATGAATGAAAGTTTAATGATCCGGATTCTCAAAAAGTTTTATATAGGAATTTATTTAGAAAAATTAAAACAGACTGAAGGGTTATTAAAATCTGAATTTGAGCGTAAAAATTTTCTCAGTCTGAAAACAGATTTACATGCAAAGGTAATTGTTTTTTCATTTCGGTTCTAATATAAAGAAAATTATTATTTTCAAAGAGGTAAAACTGGAATAATGTTGATCGTCGAGTAATGGCAGCTATCATGTATATAATAAAGACATTTTATTGCAAATATTTTCAGCATAATACCAATATTAAATCAATATTGGTATCTCATTGGAAGCATTTTCTGTGACTGCAATACTTAAAAAATATACTTTATTGAAAATTTAAATCTTGATTATGAATAAAATTCTAAACGTAAATTCTGTTCGAAATTTTAAGAATGGAAAAACACAGACGATCATGCATATTCCGTTAACTTTAAACAAACGGTAATTGATGCTTGCAGTAACATAAGGGGTGAAATATTTACAAAAGCAATATTAGAAGAGTTTATCGGTTTTAAGAACAACACTTTGAAAATGCTTGTGAGTTGCATATTTTAAAATTTTGTTTCTAGGATTTAAAACTACATTTGTCTTTTTACATTATCTCAGTCTGTGTAATGGTTTGTTTAGGCCTTTTTACGAGGGGAATCTTTCACAGTTGCTAACATATTTTTGATCCAACGAACAGCATCATTATTTTGTACATGGTCCCTATTTTCTCTATTTTCCCTATTTATCATTTTTAATGTTGGGAAAACTAGTATAAGCCAGCTCTCTCTCGTTCATTGCAATTCAGTTAAATTTAAAGATACAGGTATGCAATTTTTTGAATGATTTTATTGAAAACTAACAGGCTATGCCCGCTGCACTGGTCTATTTCCCAAATGAACCATGAATCAAACGACATGGTGAATTCGACCTTGCATTTTAAAGTAATGTGGACCTTCACCTTGTAACTCCTTCCACATTGCTGTATACAATGCGAATTCCATTGTACTATTGTATTATGTTATGCGTTAGACAAAATTTGGGATATTAAGAAGTAACTATTTTATTTGATCTTTTATAGTAGAGTTTGGTAGATAAATGTGGCCGTTATAACCAACAGAAATTAAAATGTTCTCTAGTCACCACATTACTAAAAAAGAGAGCATTACAATCATTGCAGAGATTGACTATTGAACTTAATTAATTTTCAAGTTATTAATTTTCGTTCGTTAATTCTTGAACTCCGAGCCTCTCAGCTGGTGCTATGTGTGTTTCTAGTAGCTTAAATACAATCTTACTCTACGTTACATTATATTTCGTAATATACGTCATCTTCTAGAAGGTCTACTACAGATTCCTGTCTTTGGATTCCAGCAGAGTAAATACATTAAAAAATGCAATAAGTTATTTGCACACAAAGCGCATTCTTTAACTTTTATGTTTAAAAGAAATGTAAATCATAAAACAGTGGATTTTTAAAGTTGAATTGTTTGAATAAAATTAAAATAACGTCATTTTCACTGTCTTTTAATTTTTTTTTTTTTTTTTTGCAATTATGTAACCATTTAAAGAAGAACCTGGAAGAAACTAATAACTGATTCTGGTAGAAAAATATACCTCTAGTTTCCATCAAATAAAGTCTTCCTAATCTTCCGTAATCGGGTCCACAGCCAAGTTTGAAGCCAAACATTAGAAGTCTTTGGTAGGATATGGTTACAAATGCACCAGAGTTAGCTGCAAAACGAAATTAATTACGCGCCAAACTACGTTCCATTAAATAATGTCTAATTGCTGTTCACTAAATTATAGGCCTTTCACCGATAAAACTCCTTGAGAATGATAAAGTTAGTTATGCGAATTTTTTAGTAATAATCTTTTTGGTGAATACTTGAACCGAAGATTTTTTTTGAATTTCTCTAATGAGCATAATAATACTAGAAATAAATAGACTTGCTGATTCTTTTATTTTCAAGATTACGTTATTCCTCAGTTTGTCTAAATAAACCGTGTAATGAACATATCGTTAATTTATCACTAATTTTAGCGGGTAGGGCTGTGCATCAGCCGAAATTGCTTTATAATGATCGAAATTTTATCTAATCTGAATATGAGGTACTTTTTTCTTATCAAGACTAAAATGATAAATCAGCAAATATTATTCAATTTGTCACCATTGGCATTTCAAAGTTTTATTTGTACATTGAAAATATTGCCTTTTTAGCGATAGTAAAACAACTGCAAATGAAAAATATATAATAGTAAATCTTTTGTCCGTTTGCTTCACAATGAAAAACCATAAATGTACAGGGTGTTCTAGAAAGGACTCCCCAACTTTGAAATGACATAACTCCGAAACAGTGTGATATAGAAATGTGAAACAAGTTGAATATTAGACAGATAGGTCTGGAATTTTTTATACATCAATTTAAAAAAATAGTTCCAATATTGGACACGAGAGGGCGCTGCAATCACAAAGCTGTGTCTTTGAAATAGTTCCTGAAAGTGAGCTGTTTGAACTGAGATAAAAATCACATTACAATGGTTTCGATATGGTTACCTTTTTCAGCAACAACATGACACAACCTAAAGGTAAAGTTTGAAATCACTTGTTGCAATACTTCTATTGAAATGGATGCACATGCCTCACAGATGAATTGTTCAAGCTGTTTCAACGTTTGGGGATTCTTAGAATAAACAGCGTCCTTCAAGTAACCCCACAAAAAGAAGTCGCATGGATTCAGATCCGGTGAATATGGTGGCCAATCCATACCAATACCTGTCACTTTGAGATAATTTAAAGCAATGACTCTCTCACTGAAGTATTCCTCGAGGAACTCAAACACTGCAGTAGTACGGTGCGGTCGGGCCCCATCCTGCATAAACCATGAAATCTCTGGTGCATCCTCTAAAGCTTGAAATGTTCCAATAAACTGCTGTAAAATTTCAATATATCGAGATGCGTTACTCGTTTCCCTCCTGAAAAAGGGCCAAATGATTTCTTTACTGGACAATCCTGCCCAAACTGTAATTTTTGCTGAGTGCAGTGCTTTTGAAAGACACACAAACGGGTTTTCAGTGCCCCATATTCGCCAGTTTTGTTTGTTCACATATCCCTCTGAATGAAAATGGGCCTCATCAGTGAACCATACATGACCGACATCAATTTTATTTTCATCAATCATCTGCAGTAACTCATTTGCAAAAACTTCTCTTTGTTGTAGAGCTGTATTTGTGATCGCTTGATGGCACTGTATTTTATAGGGAAACAGCTTCAGGCCTTTTCGCATTATACTGTGCGTAGTAGTGTTTGACAATCCTGCTTCAGCAGCGACTCGCCTTATGGATTTTCGAGGACAACGTCTAACAATTTCTTCGACTGCTTGCACATTTTCAGGTGTCATGACTGATCGACTGCATCCGACATTTCCGCCTAAATCATCGGCCACACTGCCCGTCCGTTCAAACTTCTTGAATAAATTGCGAATTGTTTTCAAGTCTGGACCTTTTTTAACATTAATTTTTTTTTTGAAAACTTTGCTTTGTCATCGTCGGACTTCGATTTAATCGATGGTATTCAAGTACAATAAAAATTCGTTGTTCCAAGGAATACGGCATGATATTCTTGAATTCCGAATTATTCTCTAATTCTATACAACTTTTTTACACGTGTCATCAATGAAACAGACGCACGAATGAAATTTCTGTACTTCTGAGTACCATTTAAAGTTCCATGTACTTGTGCTGCCACCTATTATCCAATATTGGAACTATTTTTTCAAATTCGTGTATAACAAATTCCAGACCTATCTGTTTAACATTCAACTTGTTTCACATTTCTATCCCTCACTGTTTCGAAATTATGTCATTTCAAAGTTGGGGAGTCCTTTCTAGAACACCCTGTATAAATCGCTAAGTACAAATTTCGTATAATCTACTGCAATCACATTCACCGTCCAGAGTCCCCTTCAAATATAAAAGTAATCTTCAAGACTATAGTAAATATACCAATTGGCGGGTGACCCTTTTACGGAAGATCAGTCCAATATCTTTTTAAAATCTTCAAAAAGAAAAAAAACATATGAAAAAAAAACTAAAAAGATATGAATGATAAAAATTTTTTTAAATGTGTCTTAATAATTTGGGTGTAGCAGACATCTACACTAAAATTTCAATATCTGACTCCATTTTATAATATTAACTGTTATTTATATAATTTACATTTAATATAAAAAATTACTCCAAAAAGGCTGTCGTACATTTGAAAAAACACCAGTATTGTGCAGATATGCTTATGCCTTTTTGGTTCAAAATCAAATTGTTTGACGACAAAAACAAAATCAAAATCGTAAATAAACAAATAACATGTAACTCACAAGTACAGTATTTTTTATTATTACATCTGTCAGTTTCATCTGTAAGTCTCATGATAGAGGAGTTAGATTTAAAAAAAAAAAGAACAAAATGTTTTGACTCAGATTTTATCTAATCAAATTTTCAGATGCATTTTCTTATCCTGACGCAAAAGATAAATCGCCAAATATTGTTTCAATTGCAATATTTCACCTTCAATATGTTTTAAGCATTACGACCATCCCCTTTCATGTTAAATTAAATATATTTGTTTTATAACATTATCTCTCATCAAAACTTTTTTTATTTTAATAATATTCCTTTTTAAAAAAATAAATAAAAATCCAGTTTTATTTTTCGAGATGTTTGTATTATTTTCTAAATGATATAGCCGTTTCAATTCTTTCACTAACGATAATGGTCGCCAAAGAATGACCAATCGTAACCTTTTCGTCCAAAATAGCAGAACTTTCCATCATTATTCTATAACTAATCTACGTAGAACCGTATGTTACATACTAAAACATTCCTGAAAAAATTATCTAAAAATCCATAATATCTATAAATCTTCAAAATTACTTTTTTGAATAAAATTGCATAAAAGTTACATTTTTAGAAAGATCGTTCAAAAAATTGTTTATGAGTTACATTAAAAAATGTATAGATTCCAAGATAACTTCAGTTGAAATTAGGTTAACATCCCAATATTTATCCCAATATTCATTAACGTAAATAAACACAAGAGATTCGTTCATCGTGAATCAGTAAAATATTAAACCATGGAAGTAATCATTCGCAAAGCAAGATCTCTATAGTGAATTTTGCAGCGCTAGCTAGTGTAGAAAAAACAATTCGCATCTGTAAACGTAGCATAGGTAATAAGAGAAAGGAAATGCATGCTAATTTCGCTCATAACAGACGATATAATTCATTTCATTGAAATAAAACGGTCTTTTTTACATTGTAAAACTAGTTATAGTAAGAACGAACCTCATTTAATAATTATGAAACTAGTCACCTTTTCAATTTATTATGTCGGGCCGAAGCGCGCTGCCGTTGAAGCCGCCAGCGCGTCTTGAAAATTTTACCCGGAGGCGGCCTCACAGTGTGGTGGCGGAAGTGCAAAATCTTGATTAAATTCCGCCTTTTTATTATTTTTTTTATTATTTTAAGCTTTTTATCAAATAAAAAACGTATATAATTACAAGATGTTATAATTTGTTATATTTTTAAATTTTGTCTTTGAAAGACCAATAGTAATGCAAAAGGTTCTGAGCATGATTTTATTACATGTTCTATGCTTTTGTTAAACATTAAAATTTTAATTAAATCAGATTTATTAAAAAAAATCATTTGTTAAATCTTTAAAAAAAAATTACTTTGTTTATCAGCATCTGGCTAATCAGTAACTTATTTTGAATACTTTATTAATACATGACGTGAAAACGACTTTTTCAAATTTTATATTTTTATCTAAACCCTCGGAAAAGAAGTAGTTGTTAATTTTCCTGCTCCTCTGTATTTTTTTTCATAAATATATACTGCTAATGCATTTAATTACAGAGATTTTCTAGAAATTTTTAATACTTTCCAATTTTGTTTATCTGTCTGTTCGTACTCTAACTCTCTTGAATATTCTCGGATTGCCAAGATATTTTTGTATGTTATTGAAATTTACTGTAGAATGTTTGGTATTGAAAATGGAGTCCGTAGCATTTATAGTTCGTTTGCAGGGACACACAAAATAATTAAATTACATTATGATCTGCGGGGAAAAATCGTTTGCGGTGCATTTTAATGATGTTATCATACTACAAACATAAGGAAATCACGATATGAACTACAACAGATTTTCTAGAGATTATGGCGTGCATAACATTTATTGTTCATTTACAGAAACGCTCAAAATAATTCGGCTACAGCACTAACTAAGGTCGATAATTGGTGGAAGTGCGCTTTCTACTGTGATACTTATTTTTTAATTTATCTAATTTTGAGTGTATAAAGTAGTGTGTATAAATTCTATAGATCGCATGCAGGGCTACGTGAAAGAATGCACACACATTACCGTAAATAGAAAAGTAATTGTTGAAAATCGATTTTTACTGAATTATTTGTTTTTTTAAGTTGCTTATTTAGATATCTCATTTCATTGTATGAAAAAATTTAATTTCATACTAATATTTTCACAATGTTGGAAAGCGTTATATACATGAAAGTGTTGTATGCCTAATTCATGATTTTTCCTTCTTGTTCAAACTGCAGCATGATTTTGAAATAAAAATACAAAGTGCTATTATTTTGTCAAATTTTATATCGTTATCAAAGCCCTGTAATCTTTACCAAAAATTTATTTTGTTATTTGTCTTACTCCTGCGTGACCTATAATTTGTTTTTAATATATTATTTTATATTTATTTTTGGAAATTTTACATTTTTAACTTATTTATTTTTAAACACAAATACATCTGCTTTAACTCACTTCTTTAAAACAGTAAAACCATTGCATAATGCTCTGAACATGATTTTATCAATTGAATGCATTAATAAAACCCCCGAAAAATCTCAAAAACAAAGTACTTCCTTATTTTTATGCGCATATGTGGCCAATTTTTTGAGCATAAATATACTGTTATTATATTTAATTATGGGCGTTTAATGCAAAGTTACTTTTATGTAATTCAAACTTATAAATTTTACTTAAACTAACAATCATTTTATCAGTATTTATTATGCTAAGAAAATTTATTTGAAAGATAAAGAACTGCCTAAATATTCCACTTAACATAGTAAATTTTTGCTTGAGTGATCAAAAGTTTATGTCTATTGGCAGAGGAAGTTTATTTCATGCTTGACTGCAAACCATAACGGCTAGTAAAAGGTTGAGTGAAAGCTTGCTTACATAAAACAGTTCGATGCCAAGAAATACCAAGCTGTTTCTGGATATAGTTTAGTGCCAAAGTATTATGGAGAAAATATTAGGTAAATGGAATAAACCCGTATAAAAGATGTTTTGTTCTGTTGTAAGTGAATAAAAGGAAATAATGATTCCATTGTTTCAATTTATGTTGTTATATAACAATCCCTAATATTTGTACAGCAATACCTTATTATTGAAGTAAACAAAAATGTTACGTCTGAACATATTTATATTTATATTAAAATCATTAAAATTACAGACATTACATTACAATTACATAAAACATTAAAAAAATATTAAAATTGGACGTTTCGGATTTACATGAAAATCCCTCATCGACAAACATTTTTCTTAACGTAAGTCACAGTTAAAAAATATCAACACATTTGGATACATTGCATTTCTATGTGTTACTATTTTTGAACTGTGACTTACGTTAAGAAAAATGTTTGTTGATGAGGGATTTTCATGTAAATCCGAAACGTCCAATTTTAATATGTATTTAATGTTTTATGTAATTGTAATGTAATGTCTGTAATTTTAATGATTTTAATATAAATACCTTATTCATTTATAATTAATTTATTTTAATGCACAAGAAATAATTAAACTGTTTTTGATGAATAAAATTCGTATGAGGCTCTTTTTTACTAAACTCTTAATAGAGCTTTTTATACAGTAAATTATTTAGTTTTTCTTCACCATGCGGAAAAACAGTAAAATATGTTTATTTTCAAAAAAAAAGAAAAAAGAACGAAAGAAAGAAATAAAAAAAAAATCTGCAAACCGTTTATTTTACGGGTGTGCTGTTTTTTATGAGCCTCTTAATGGAGCTTTTTTATAGAAAATTGTTATTAAGACAGTAAAATGCTAACCTACTTTAAAAGCCCCTACAAAAATAAAGTACAAAATTTCATACAATAAACCATGAAAATGTAAGAAAATTAAACCTTATATAGAAAGAACTTAGGTTTTCTTCATCAGGCGCATAAATAGAAATTCTACTATTTCGAGAGCAAGACCGAAACACTGTGCAAATAAAGGTGCTGAGTTAACAGTAAATAACTATCATCAAGGATGCCCGTAAAAACTGCGTATTTTTAAAAAATAATAATAATAAACTGATTTTTTAAGGGTGTGCTGTATGTCGTATAGTGCTGTTTTTTACAAGTCTCTTAATGGAGATTTTTTACAGAAAATTGTTAGTAAGATTAGATCATAGAAAGATGGTAACCTACTATTAAAAGCTCTTACAAACATAAAGTAAGAAATTACAAAAAAAAAAAAAAAAAAAAAAGAAAAAGAAAAAGAAAAGAAAGAAAGAAAACATATTGAAATAATTTAGGTTTTCTTAAGCAGGCGGAAAAATAAAGTTTTATAATTTCGAGAGCAGGATCGAAACACCTTGTTAAAAAAAAAAAAAAAAAGATTGTGATTTTACAGCAAAAAACTGGTAGCCAGTAGGTTCCGTAAAAACTGTTTATTAAAAAAAAAGAAAGAAAGAAAGAAACCTGCAAACCGTTCATTTTTCTGCCAAATCTGTTAAAACAACAGAAAGTTCGTTATAAATATATGTTGTAATTCAGAAAAATCTAAAACTGTAATCTAATAAGTTAAACTGTTTATTTTACGGGTAAAATTTGATAAAACAATAGAAAGTACGTTAAAAATATAAATTTCCTTCTTAAAATTAAAAATATTTTACTGGCATCCTGGCTCACAGTCTTTTTTTGTAAAATCAGCAAATTTTTGTATTGCATTCTGAGAAACAGACTATTTATTTACTTTTTTTTGAGAAAATTTGCAGATATGGTTTACAAAATAAATCTAAGAGTCTGAAAATTGCACATTCATTCTACTGAACGGTTAATAGTCAATTATATTTCAAATAACGACATCTGAACTAACTATTTTTTTCCCGTAAAATTAACAATTTATTTATTTATTTATTTATTTACAGTTCATGTGCTGATAAATAAAGACAAAGGTTCTGCGAAATGTGTTATGTTTTACATTTTTAGGATTTTTAAAGAAGTTCTTTCTTTATAATTGATATTTAGGACACTATAATTTTTCTTTTGTCAATACTAAACATTTTTATTCGCTACATACAGTTATTGAAGTGGAAATAAATTTCGAAAGGATAAATTTTGACAGACAAACTGATTCTTTTTGTATTTATATTTGTGACAGGTGGGTAGCTTTTTAAAACTTTACAAAAAAAAAAGAAAAGAAAAGAAAAATAAGAAAAGAAAAGAAAAGAAAAGAAAAGAAAAGAAAGAAAAGAAAAAAAGAAAAAAGAAAAAAAAAGAATACGGGGTAAGCAAATAGGAAATCGGCAGATTATTGTTATTATTATTATTTTTTTTAAATTGTTAATATCAATACTTTTTTTAACAAAATATACAGTTACAACCGGGAATGTTCGGTGAAAACGATCTTTTTTTTTTTTTTTTGACAACTTTATAGAAACACGGCGACTGTGAGTTCAAAATACATAAAAATCGGAACGTTTGCTATGGATGTGCTTGAAAAACTTCGGATTTCT
Organism: Maratus michaelseni; assembly: GCA_963931845.1. Lineage (NCBI taxonomy): Eukaryota > Metazoa > Arthropoda > Arachnida > Araneae > Salticidae > Maratus > Maratus michaelseni. Next base: position 342,423,185 of record OZ007588.1, on the reverse strand, counting down.
GGACCGGCGGTGCAAGGGAAAGCCATTCATTACCATATGATGAGAGTTTTTAATTAATATCTCTGTTAATTATCAAAAGGAGAAAAATCTGATCTTCAGGTACATTCGGATCTGTCTTTGTCTATCCTTATCTAAATTTGCAGGCTTCTACGTGTCATAGATTTCCCTACAAATCGCCAACAAACAGAAAGACATATACACAGATAAACATCTTTATTTTATTAATACAAATTATATTTTTTTTAATGTAAAAGATTGAGAGAATAATAGCTTGCTTAAAACAATTCATTGTCATGAAGTCAAGATGTTTATTGATATATTTTAGTGCCAAAGTGCCATGGCAAAAATAGTAGGTATACGTAATCACCCCGTATTAGATATTTAATACTGTAGAAAGGGAATAAAGGGAAATTAGAAACTCCATGTGTCATTTCATATTCGTATGTAAGATTCAATGATGTTATTGTACAATTACTTACTTAACTTATGGAATTTTCTAATATAATACACAATAATTCTCTTAAATAACTATTGTTTTAGCTATTACGCATGACTGAATTTAACACTTAATAAGTAAATTAAATTAGCTTTACGCTGATCTAATTATATGAATATATTAAATATGACATATATATTTTTACTTTACAAACGTAAAAAGTTTGTATTAAAATATAATTAAAGGGAATAAAGGCCCCATTCCTTATGGGGCGGGGGTGTCTATTTACTCTACACTAAGTGCGCTCATGTTGAAATGTATTAACATATTTTGAGTGTATCAGAGGAAGCAAGCAACTAAAATGTACCCTTGGAAAACCTTTTCATTTAAAGACTTTCTTCCTTTTAGCCCATAAATAATATCTTATATAAATTTTCTTTTGAAATGTAGTTTTCATTGTTGTTATTTATTCTTGTAAATGACTAGGGGGCTCTGCCCCATGCTCGCTACGCTCACCAACCCCCGTTCTGATTTCACAGCCTCTTAAAACCTGGTAACGTATCCTGTTTTAAAAAGATGATGATGATGATATCACGAACGGCGACTTTCTTCTGTAATCAGGTTATAATGCTTTTTCATTTAATTGGTTATAATGCTTTTTCATGTAATTCATCTTTTTTATTTTTAATATTCATGTGTAAACACAATTTTTATGACGTAATTTTCTTTATTTTCTGCTTTCAACACGTGATCATTTAATTATTATTTTAAACTTTCATTATTGTTTTTAATAGTCTCACGCAAATACATTTTTTATTTGAGATAAAACACAATATTTTGCGCTTATTTAGAAATTGGCAACAATATAATAAAATGACTTTTTCAATAAAAGATTTTTTACTCGATTTTTAAGGATTTTTTGAGTTTTTATTGTCCGACCGTGATAATTTTTTTAATTTCTGAAAGCTTGTCATATTTCGCGTCTGGCGGTATGATTTTCGAATCCGTAGGATGGCTAGATAAAAAGTAATAGTTCCTCAAAAAAGTCCTTAGTAAAAAAGCGATGAGAATAACCCGGAATATCTACGCAGAATTTGATTGGTCCATTTCGTTTTTGGCTCAGTTCCAGATTACTTTTTTTTAATATAGAAGGAAATAAAAATATATATAATGTTTTTTTTTTTTTTTTTTTTTAATTACACTGGTTTACAAATTTAAACATTTTTTATATACTTTTGATGAAACGCCTATTTTCTTATTATACTACCTCCTACTAATGAAAGGCGGTATTTGAAAAAATTCTATCACGTCACATTTTTAAAATTTTTACATTTTTCAATATTTACATTTTTAATTCTATAATATATCTATCGCGCCAAATTCAACCTACCCGCATTGTCGACTAATTATATTCTGTTTCTATTTTCTGTTTTCTTGTGTTTTTGTGAACTAAAGTGGTTTTGTTTTTGATAAAATGTCTAATAGAGTGTGTAAATTAAATTCTGATCTTTTTGTTACATTTGTGGACAATTTATATTCGCAAAAAAGGAAGACCTTTATCGAATGTCTTAAAACAGCATATTTGCATTATTTTGGATTCTCAGCGCGTAATCAAGATAAAAAGTGGGTCCTACATGTTTTTTGTGAAAGCTGTAGACTTACTCTTATATGATGGACTTCAGGAGAAAAACAGTTGGATCCCCAATGCTGTGGAGAGAACCTTCAAATCACGAAACTGACAGTTATTTTTGTTTGACAAAAACTGCAGGCTTTAATTCAAACACTAAACATAAAATTCAATATCCTAACATCCAATCAGTCTCAAAACCGATATCACATTAGGAAACTCTGCCACATCCCGTATGTCCAGGTATATCAAGTGAGAGTTGCTAAGATCGTGACGATCTGTTTATGGAGGATGAAAATGATGACGAGTTCGTAATCGAAGATTATAAAACGGCACATTTAATAAACCATATATTGAGTTGAACAACCTTGTGCGAGACTTGCAACTATCTAGATCTAAGGCAGAGATTCTTGCCTCTTGTCTACAACAGTGGAACTTATTGGCACCAAATACCAAAGTAACTTATTACAGAAATAGAAGTCGAATTTTCAGCATTTATTTCACCAAAAAGGATGATTTTTGTTTTTATCATGATATTCCTGAACTTTTTAAAGCGATTATTCAAACTTATAATCCAAATGAATGGCGTTTATTTATCGATTCATCTAAATATAGCTTGAAAGCTGCATTACCTCATAACGGTAATATAAAACCATCTTTACTAATTGGCTATGCCATAAACAGTAAATAAACTTATCAAACAATGTATCTTTTAATGAAAATGATAGGATATGAACACCACAATTGGAAAATATGTGACCACCATTACATCAAAAAATATTGGCCTGTACGAAATGAATTTCCTCAAAATATGTGACCACCATTACATCGAAAAATATTGGCCTGTACAAAATGAATTTCCTCTAGGAAAAATGAATGCGAAATATACATCTTTAATGGATCAGAAAAATATAATTTTGCCACCATTACACATTAAATTGGGCCTAATAAAAATTTCGTGAAAGCCTTGGATAACAAGAGTGCTGCTTTTAAATATTTACACAAAATTTTTCCAAGTTTTTCAGACGCAAAATTAAAAGAAGAAATTTTTGTCGGTGCACAGATACGTAAACTGATGCAAGATAAGGACTTTGGAAAACTTTTATCTACTAATGAAAAAAATGCTTGAGACTCCTTTACAACGGTCGTCCATGGATCGTTAGGAAATCATAAATATGAAAATTGTGAAAAAATATTGCTGTTTTATTTAAAAACTATATTGCAATGGGTGTGAACATGTCTCTGAAGATACATTTTCTCCATTCACACCTGGATTTTTTACCTGAAAACTTGGGCGCCGTGAGTGACGAGCAGGGCGAGTGTTTTCACCAATACCTAAAAATTTTTGAAGATATACACAAAGGTTTTTGGGACGAAAGTATGTTAGGGGACTACTGCTGGTCTGTTTTAAGAAAAACAGATCAAGAATTTTTTTTTTTTAAAAGAGTAAAATCAATCATTTCTAATTTTTTCATTTTATATTTCATGTTATTATTTGTAAAATTATTTAATAAATATTTTTTAAACTAGACGTGACAGATTTTTTTCAATAATTTTCCCGTACTCAGTGCACTAGAATCTATGAAAAAATACACATTTTGGCGAAAGTATATAAACTGTGTAAACCAGTGTTATTATTAGTACATAAATATAAAAATAAAAATAGATTTAAAAAGTTTTTTGAGACATTCTATATAACTTTCTGAAATATGCTACGAATAACTTTGATGAAATGTATGCAATGATTAATAATGTATAATTCCACGTAAGTGAAAGAGTAAAAACTTTATTTTAATGCAGATGTCCTAGGTGTATGTGAAATTTGAAGTAAGACTACGTTTCGTAAATATTTGTAAGGAAAAAAAAAGTTAATTTAGCAATATTCAAAACAATCTGCATAAAATTAATTTTATTGCAAAAGTACGTTTACGAGCATTACAACTTGCATTTCTTAAATTTTCGAGAGCATAAAAATGTCGCCAAAAACCAATTGTTTACTATATTTTGGTTTAAATTTACCCAATAGCTTTTAGAATAAATAGACGAAAACCACATGTGTATGATAACTGATCAAAGTTATGTCGCTTTAATGTACAACTGTCTAATGGCCTCTTCATCTTCTTTCAGGATTCAAATACATTTATCTCAGAATAGCTTTTTTTAAATAATTTGTCATCCTAATAATATTATAAATGCGATTGTGTGTGTGACGGTTTGGCTGAAGTAAACGTCAAAACGGGGGATTTAATGGTCCTGTATCTTTGCATATAGATGGATGATAACCCAGAAATGAACATAGGGTAGGTGTTATTTATTTTTTTTTAAATATTTTCCTTAATAATTCAAAATTTCATTATTTTCTTCGAGAATTGATGAATATTTTCCTTGTAAAATTTAATTAACCAGTTTACGTTGCTAAGCAGTATTAGTTGCCAATAATTATAAATCCTGGAATAACATTTTCCCTAACAATTAATTTTTGATTTAACGAGTTCTATGTGAAAAATTAAAATTAAAAAGAATTGGAAAAAAGATGAATTTCCGTAATATTTGAAGCGAAAATATGGAGTGTTTGTTATTAAACATGAAGTATGAATGTCGGTTGCGTTGAGAAGAGGTTTTCTAGCAAAAATTGCGCTAAAATTAAAAGAAAAAATGAACAATAATTATATTATTAACAAAAGATTTCTGGACCAAGGAACTATGAAAGGGATCCTGCTTGGCTTGGACAAATATGACGTCGTATTGGAAATAACCAGGCTAACGAAAAAGAAAGGCTACTGTGGTGCTTTGCGCGTATCTTTTTTTTACAGACCGCGGGAGTCACGTGATACTCGAATCCACCAATGCAGTTGTACGAAAAGAGCATCACGTCACACTAGCGGTCTGTAAAAAAAGATAAGTGGAATGCACCGCGGCAGCCTGTCTTTTTCGTTAGCCTCGGGAAATAAAACATGCATTTTCAAATATTCATAATAATACAAGGAGCATGAAAATTAGTATATAATGAAAGTAGATAGTAATGACGTCATATTTAAAATGAATAACTGAAATATTTTTTATCGCAATTAATTAATAAGCTTGAATGTCACTTACATATAGTTATAAGTTTTCTGCCAAACTCCACGTTATGATTGCCAAGAAAAGAAAATTAATAAGAATTATATCATTAAAATGAGATTTCTCTTGGAACAAAGTGACGTCATATTTGAAATGAAACGAGAATTTTCAAATATGTTTTCAAAGGAATGTGAATCAATTTTATACATTAATAATTCAAGGATCAGTAAGTATAGAAAGTAGGTGAGTTTCACACCATATTTAAAATGAAAAATTTTAATATTTGTTTAACTATATGGATTATTAAGTATGAAAATATCAGTTACCATGCAGATGAGAGTTGTCTGCCAAAATTCCCATCATGATTATTAGTAAAGGTTAACACTGTTATTATTAGTTAACACTAATCTATTATATTAAAATCTGATCGTCTGTTTGTATTTCGCAAGTACTCTTCTTAGATTATCGAACGCAACGCGATTTACTTAACAACCAGTATTATTGATCCGAGGATGTCATATACACTCTCAGACTTTAAAATGTTGAATTGAATTGCAATATATTTATGTTATTTTATTATATATATATATATATATATATATATATATATATATATATATATATATATATATATATAATATCTACATATATATTTCTCTTACGTGGCGCGGGAATAGGGCTGAATTTCTAGTTTATCGTTGTTAACAACCGTAATTTCCAGAGCTCAGACCAATGAACAGACTAGATTGTGTTAGATAGATCAGCTCCGCATCCAATATGGCGGTCAGTGTCAGCGCAGTGAAAAACAAACTAGCAAATATTAAAAATAAAATAACATGTACGTTATCCAAAGCGTCTGAGATGATTCCTCATTTTAATTATGAGTAATATTGTTAATTTCAAATGAATTCTGAACTCTTATTTAGAATTTATTTACGAATTTCACTCGCATGAAAAATCGGAGATAGTAAAAATATCAACTGTCTAGGTTGCACCTGCTGCCATCTGTTGCTGTATTGATAAAGTAAAAATAATTTATTTTGCAGAAATCTATAATCAATTAGAATAGTAAAATGTCGAACGAAATTTAAACAATCATTGATGATAAACTATTTTCCTATCACGTAGTGTTTATTTATTTTTTTATTTTTTTAATGAATTTAAGCAGTGCTGTACTAATATTATAGGTGCAATAAGTTTTGAACAAAGTATGTTTCCAAGATACTTTTTCTGTAGTATTTAAATTATTTATATGCCCATTAGTAGCTCCAAGTAAACGCATTTTTAGTTGTGTTTTCAATTACTTTTTTACATTAAAAAAAATTGTGAATTTCATATGTGCAAATGATTTATGGTAGTACTTATTCCGGCTAGAATTACTGCAAAAATAAAAAGGGGCGAGCGAGCGAAGCGATCCGCGACCTGTGTTATACACGGCCGGTGCATGACGTTTAAAATGTCACATGTAGTGGATAATTTTTACAAGGTGATTGGTGTAAAACGGGGGATGCGTCGCTTTACACCAATCACCGTGTAAAAATGATCCACTACATGTGACGTTTAAAACGTCATGCACCGGCCGTGTATAACGCAGGTCGCGAGCGAGCTGGGACCGCGTAGCTGTCTCAATGTGAATTGCTTCGCAATTCACGGGGGATTGCCGAACGTTGGCGAGTAGGGGGCAGAGCCCCCTAGTATATATATATATATATATATTGTAATTGTTAACGAAATTGATCTAAAAACGGCAATTAAATTACTTCATTTTTTTGGATAAAAAGAAGAAGTAAAACGCATTAATATATTTTTTACGTCATTTTCTCATTAAAACTCAAAATAGAATTTATTTTCAGTTTGAATAGATGGTGAAATACCGTATTGTCTTCTGTTAAATGTGATAGGCTAGTTAATTATTTACGTTTTTAATTATCGGGAGTGAAATATTTTGCTTAAGTAGTGCATTTACACTTCTTTCAATGTTACGTGAACGAAGTCACGTGTAACAGCTAGTGTTTAAATAGATATGTATCAATTTCTATGAAAGATATCCCAGTAGTTTAAATTGTTAGCCCATCATTGTCAGTTTATGGAAACGTTGCGAAATGGCATATTTGATTTGCGGACCAGTTGATATGAGGTAAGTGACCCAATGGTGGCAAAAATTAAGTTTTGAGGATTTTTTATTATTTTGTGGTTGGGTGTGTGGGACTGAATTTTTATTCGTAAAATTTTACACTTATCTCTTAAAAACTTATCTCTAACATTTATCAAGCAAACTTTTCTTTGTAAAATAAAATTTAATTACTTCTATAATACTATTCTATAATATCTAATTCAAAATTGTAGCTTGTGGGCCGCCTTTGACGCATAGTGGTCCATGTATTGAATCACTTTTAAAATGTGAAAAAATACTCGGCAAACTATGTTGCTTACTATTATGCTCTGATGACCCTTTCTTTCTTTTGCGCTTTTCTTCTTAATATTCTTATCTTATGGCACGAATATACCTTGAAGAACTTTTTGTGCATTTTCTTCTGGGAGTTAGTGACTTCTTTTGAGTGAACTCTGGTGTTAACAATAAATGGTAATAAGTTTTTTCAGACATTTACGTACAAATTTTGAATATCACCCTTACTACACTGATTTCCAGATTTGTTTTTTAAGGTGGCCACTTTAGGAACATACGAATGGTCACCATTTGCACGACGTAAAAGTACTAATCTGATAAATTTCTTAGAATTGAAGTAAATGTGGTTAAAGAGAAAAAATAAGCTTTTAGAAAACTTATCATAACTCAAAGTTCTAAGAATTTAAACACGTGTAAATTAAAATATCGTCTTAACTGGAAATTAGAACGACTACTCCTCAAAAGTGAAATCACTGCATAAAATATCGGAAGATCAAGGGGATCTCTTTTAATTCAGCCACGTGCACTGCAGATACATTATTGACAATGCAGTAGCACAGTTTTGTGATTAAAAATTAAATCAATTCTACTTTTGAGTTGTGGACTACCTTAGGAACGCTGGCACTGTGGCTCACCCACCTTGGTTGATTCTACTCAAAATCTTGCTCAGAACTGTATCGAAGCAGTTAAGAGTTGGACTATTGTTGCGCCTTTTTTGGGTAGTATTATGACAAAGCGGACATTTATTACTGTGTGCCAACGTGGTACAAAATTTAGCCAACGTTGGCCGTTAAACAGCCGTTTTGTGCTACTTGTATAAAGGTATGTAACTTTGTAAAGTTATTTTTTTTCAGTTATATATTCTTTAAGTTGTCTTTTAAAATTGTCTTTCGCGAGAAAAATTTGAAACTAAGACCCACGTAGTAAAAAGTACTCATAAAAAATAAAACTTGTTTCTTTTAAATATTATTGCTTTTTAGATATAATTCTTTATAAATACCCCAAAAATCAATGTTTATTTTTATTTCTATACTAAGAAATTAAAAAAATATATATTTCGAGAAGATAGATTTTGAAAAGATATATCAAATTTTAAACATAGCTATAATTTAAAATTTACAAATTTTTAAAATTAAATTACATAGTTTTAAAGAATATATCTACGTTTTAAAAGGAATATGTATTTAAACACACATTTAAAGAAAAATATTTAAAATATTAAAAACTAAAAAAAGTAAAATTTTTTGGCTCGGACCAGTTTTGTTTCGTAAAAATGAAACAAAATAATTAAGGGAAAGATAAAGTAAACTAGGATCACGGTATAACTTTATGTAGAAATCGATTAAAGCTAAGCCCATGAAACATTTCATCGGATTAGAAGCATTTCATTATATTTAATTACGAAGTGATATCTCGATAATTTCCTCATTTGTGTAACAATTACTGAGCACAATGAACCTTTTCTAAGAGGCTTATTTAAATGATTGTTCAGAGAATTCACATAATTGATGGTATACCTAAACTAGAGTTCTTTAGTGAGTAACGAATTTAATGAAATTTTTGAATAAACTGTACACCAGCAATAAACAAATAAGTATTTATACGCAATGTCAAAAAATTAAATAAGGAAATATTTTTCTTGGTTAAAAGTTAAAAGTCTTTTTTTCAGGTAGAATATTTTATACATTACTATGTTAGTTATAAGAAAATGTTTTGGAATTATTTTTCTATATACATTCCTGCGTAAACTGTAAAAAAAAAAAAAAAAAAAAAAAAAATAATTAACACAATTTATTATTTCCGTTCTAAGCGATTTTGAGTAAGAAATTTTTTGCTGCAGTTATATTTTATTAGACCGCATACATACGTATTTTGAAAAATCTCAATACGAAATCTTATATTTCTTTTTTTTTCGTTCAATTTGTCATCTCCCAATAATTAAAAATAAAAATTGTTGCTCTATATTGAAGAATTTGTTAAATATAACGCCGAAATGTGTTTGGAGATTGTGTCAGTTTTCAGAAACTAGAGAGTGGCGTTGCGAACGAACTAGTTCAAATAAACTATTCCGCAAAAGGAAATGTTTCGCACTGGTCATTTTTAAAGTGAACGATGTTTTCATGTCCCTGCCTCTTTTTCTTTCACGTGCACAATCGAAATAATTAGTTCAAATGACATGTTTTCGCCGCAAAAGATATGGTTCTAACGGGATACGTTTAAAGTGAATGACGTTTCCATGTCACTCATGAAATAGAGCCTCTTCTCTTTCTCCCAGGTGCGCGATCGAACTGACTAGATCAAAGCACATGATTTTCCAAAAGAGATGGTTCGAACCGGACACGTTTAAGAGGAACGATGTTTTCATGTCCATTCTTTTTTTTAAATTTAATCCCTTCTAGGCCACTTATATTTGAGTACCAAACTACCGATTACCCCAATAACAAGCTAGCTTTAACCCTTTATCTACCGAATTATGAATCAACAATTGTTCAATATTGTTCAATCTCAATAATTATCTTCCATCTGAAGGTCTGAAGGTATATTAGACGATTTATATTATAATGATATGAAATTTAGATAAGGTTTTTCATTAAAACTTATTTAATAATGCGGTAGTAATAGCTCTTTTTGTGAAATATTTACAAGAATAATTAGATTAATTAACAGAGAATGCTGTTAAGGAAATATCACAATTCTTTATCGGAACAATGTAAATAAATGTATTGTGATCCTGTCATTAAATAGAAAGGTTTTAATAGTTGCAACATAGTCATATAACAATTTTTAAAAAGAGAAGATCTACACTTATGTAAAAGGTTGAGAAAAATACCACTTTATAAAATATTTAGCTTTCACTGTTTTTCTATGCTTTCTAAATGTGATCCAGAAAAGTATTTTGTATAAAAACAAAACCTTATTATCATTATTAGACAGATTAAAGAAATTTTATACAAAGTTTTCTCTGATGGTACTTAAAAGTACCGTCAGTAGATAAAGGGTTAAATATTGCCCCCCTCCCCATGTAAAAATCAACTGCGTGAAAAGATGCACCTTCTGCTCTAAGTTTGTTTCTCAAAGTCGAACCCTCCTAGTGCCAGATTTTAAAATTTGATAAGTGTTTTAAGTATTGCATGGTTGGAACCAGAAATTTAATTCCTACACAATAGTTCCCATCCTCTCCATCACGAGGCGCCCATTTTTTTAGCACCTTTTCAGTTATTTATATACATTTTTAACTTTACTTCTCGCAGCCCGGCAAAATTTCATTAAATTCTGGCAAGTTTCCTTTAATTCCAGACAAAAAAATTGTACTACACTATCTAAAAAGTAGAATTTGGTATTTTTGCACAATTACTTAACTTATTCTCTGTGGACCGATTATTCCTACACGCCCTTCCAATATTGAATATTTGGTATATTGAAAAGATGTCCCTTCTCCTTTTTTATTATGCTTTTTTTGTTTGTTTGTTTTTCTGATTTAGGTTAAATATATTTTTTCTAAGTCATTTCCGGAAGTCTAGACTTCCAGGCTTTTCTTTATTACAGTACTTTCTGTTCTCTTACACCCCTTTCCTTTAAATGAGGCGTGATGATTGATTACTATAACTTGCCCGGTTATTTATAATTAGTGCGACGTATTAGTTTAACTTGAATTTTGTAATAATTTTGCTGTAGTATCCTGTTGTATTATTTAAAATAAGTCGCAGATGATACCATTACTTCTGTAATGAGATCCATTGAATTCTTCATCAATTAAAATAATTTTGCAATAAATCCATCTCAGAGGCTAAAACTAATTTTAACACTATCGCTCATCAAGAATGGAGTGATAATCATTCGATAATCTCAGATCTACTCAACAAAACTAATGAAATGTTGTTATCAATTGTGGGAAAATCTGAGATCAAATAGAATAAACAACTTAATATTAAGTTCAAAGAACTCAAACGAGATCTAACAGAAATTCATAAAGCTCATATTCCTTATAAACCAAAAATTTAAATGATGGAGAACACTATTGGAATAAATGATAAACAAAGCTCAGACGATAGACGAACTATAGATGACCTGTTGGTTAACTTAGCAAAGGCGCAAGAAATACATATGACGGTCGTCGAAACCTTACAATCAAATTCTGACAAAAGATGGTGCAGAGGAGCTCTTTTTTTACAGAGGAAGTTTTGTTTGGTTGAGATTGAAGTTACATGCTTCAGAAATGTCCAGGTTCCATGATAATATAAATTCTTTGATACCTTTCTTACAATCTTTAAAAAATAAATAATACACAGAAAGTCGACATCGAATTATTAGATAGATTTCGTCAGAAATACTACTTTTACATTCTCCCCTAAGTTGGAATTTCTGGAAAATTTTTTCAGATCTACCCAGAACCTAAAACCACCCCCATTTCAAAATTTTATATAGCTATCTATGTATCTATCTATCTATCTATATCACTTTTTTATGGACACGATAACTTCAATAGTTCTGCTCAAATCTCTTCCAAACTCATGCATAAAATCAAGGGGCATAAAATCTCGGTCAAGTTCGTTAATGGGCAAAATCGAACCAAGGGAGAGGGAATGGGGGGGAGGCTTTGTGAAAACAGAAAAAGCCCTATAACTTCTTAATCATGATGCGTATCGAATCCGTTTAAAGTTATTATTACTTCTAGGAAAAGGGCCCGCATGACAGATTTTAGATATCTTTAAAAATGGCCTCCAGGGAGAGGGGACAAAATAGGTTTAAGAAGAAAAACATTCATAACTTTGTCACAAGATATCAAATCCACTTAAATTTATTATAAATCCTCTTAATATTATCTACAGTGTTTGTATTGACAAGTTTTTTATAGGACCAACCCTTATAGCAAAAAAAAAAATTAAAAAAAAATCCCTGGCGGCTCCGCCTACAGACGCAGTTAGATTTCGAAGTGGGCGGTCCCAAATGCCGCATCATGCAAAAAGGTCATTTCTTCTGCAATTCCCAATAAACAGATGCCCACGGTCTGCGTCTTCGAAATCTACATGTGCCGGTAGGCCGAGCCGTCAGGGATTTTTTATATTTTTGCAAGGATATAAATCATGATAATAATTGTATAACAGTGTCAGATATGGACACTAACAGGGCAAGCTTTTATAAAGCCAAGAGTCAAACAGTGAATGTGTGACTCTCTCCAAGCAAAAATGAACAGATGTTTTCTTCAAAAAGGATGTATCAAGTCAAACTGGAAACCTGCTGATCTATTATAATCCTCAGAGATAACACTTTAGTATTAATTTTGAATTGCAATCCAGCCAAACAAACTATTATATGATTTAACGGAAAATTTAATGCACCAAGCGACCATTAGGAAACTCCATAATAAAAATAGCATACAGAAAGTCATAAATTATAGAAAATAAATAGATGGCGTTTGTTATTATAAACAAACTAAATTCTATTCTGTAATGTGAGAATTAATAATTAGATTATTGTTAGATTATTGCCGGGAACAGCAATTATTAAATAATATATATTTTATATTTTCATTCTAAGGGTCTTATAAATGATATTGCACATATGATAGAAAGTTTCTATTTATTTATTTGTTTATTTTATTAACTGCCGAATACCTGGAAATTATTAAAGAATGTTATTTGTTAGTTGCAAAAGAGATGAAATGAATAATATGTTTTTAAAAGGAAGAAAGTTTTGTATAAATATATTTATAACTATTTGTTTTGTTCATTGTAAAATTGTTTACGAGACAAATAAATAATTTACTAACGATAAGCTACTCCTGTATAGATAAAACATATGGAGGATAACTCCATAGATATTGCTCTGCTGCAGAACACTCACTGCAGTGAAGGAGGTATCTTTTCAGATTTTCCAACTTTCTCAACCTCCTGGCAGACTTTTTATCATAGATGCGAGCTGCAGATTTATCATAAGTTTTCTTTTTACGCTGATGTGAAAATGTGAAAATGATAGTTAATGTTAAAGCCAAATCATAAGTTGAAATGTATCATTTTTTTTAAATTTAAGACTCTTCTCTAAAATATTTCTTGAAGGGTTTGTAAATATAACATTTTATTAAAATAACAAATGACAATGTAACAAATGTGAGAACGTGCAAGTAAAAATGGTTGCTTGACGAAAAAAAAAGTTGTAATTTATGCGTTTTAAATACCTATCAAAAATATTTTCTTGAAGTATTTCCAAATACGCTATAATTTCCTAACAGTATGTTATTATTTTAAAATATGTTTACAGGTGTAAATTTATCCTTTCGGAATTTTATTTGAGTAACATGTTGCACTATAGAAAAAAATTGAAAATGAGTAACTAAAATTGACTAATTATTAGAAGTGAATCTTGTAGTTTGTAATTTATGGTTATTCATTGTTTCAGTAACATATAACACAATCTTTCGTGGAATATTTATAATCATGGCGTTATTTTTTCATATTCTAAAATCTGTGATTGTTTTAACTTATATTTACAAGCGTAACTAGTTCTAAAATGCAAATGTTACAGTGATTCAATGATTTCCTTTTGCTTCAACTGGTGAATACAATGCATTTAAATAATTTTACTGAAACCAATTGATTAGCTGATGATCTTATAACAATTTTATATATTAACTACATTATACTCTAATTTAAGCTTTACCTGAAAGATAAAACAAAAAGATCTAAATATAATCTTTCTTGAGAAGTCTTTATTGCAATTATTTTAATTCTACGAGCAATCTACGTTTCTTATCAGGTTAACTTTTTAATATCATAGAAGAAAATTATTTCCTGAAATCGTTATACAAACTATTAAACTTCTCTTTTCGAAATACATTTTCTGTTCATTTTAACTTTCCTTTAGGCATTTTATTAAACTCCCAATTTTTGAAAATAAATAAATGCTATGTTTGGAAACGTGACACTTCAATTGACACAAGTAGAATGAAAGTTTGTTTACTTAAAACTGTAGGAAAAATAAAATGTTTTCCAAACATTACAAAAAAGAATTACTGATAGCTTCTGAAGTTACGTACATTCTTAACACCACTATTTCAAATTATCAAAAATATTAAAATCACAGAATTTTCAGAAGGCCTTTCAAATCACAGAACTTGTAATATTTTCCCATGACTAAACAAGACTTAAAATTCTATTCAAAAATTGTGCTAGAACTGCAAAAACCCAGGCCTATTCAAAATTTTAGTACGGTAGAAAATAATAGTGTAACAATGTGCAACGGAAAATGACTAATTTGCATAAGTGATTATTGTAACTTGCAATTAATCCATACTTTACTTCAAACACATCTCAAGCTTATCTTCTTGAAGTATTCCGAAATATAGAGAAAGGCGTATTGTTTGTGTAACAAATATGTGAATGTATACGGGAAAGTGACTAATTGGTAGAATTAAACATTGGAAATTGTAAGTTATGGATATTTTTCAAGTCAGATACATCTCAAAAATATTTCCTTGATTTCTTGAATTCTTCACAAATACAGAGTTATGTTCGACTAACATGTATTCTTCTTTTGAAGTATGTTTACTTGTTTATATGTTCTTATCCAACATTTTATTACAGCAGAAAATCCAAATCACAGTGTAATAAATATGATAATGTATAACACTCAGGCAAAGAAAACTTATTACCATAAGTGAATCATTTAATTTTTAATCTCTATGTATATTCGTCGTTTCAGTCATATCTAAGGGAAAAAAATCTTCAAATATTCGCAAATCTGATGGGATTTTTTTTAAAGTTAACTGGTGTAATGCATCCAATGCTGCTAATGTGAAAACTTGACGGTTACGGCATTAGTACGTTTGCAAGCAAATGTATCCACTACCTTTTAAAGAAGCTAAAAAGAAGTTAGATCAATGTGCCGAGTTAACGTTGTTGAGTAAAAATACTGTGGAAAGGTTATATGTATTTGATGTGGTTTCTCAGCGGTCTTCGCTCTTTTGATATGGTAAGTTTACCTTTATTTTGATGTAGTTACTAAATTGAAAAATGTAATGCGCTGTTGAATTTGTTAGAATTTTAAAGCTTCTTCAATGACATGTGATGATTATATTGAAATCATTTATGGTTCGTGAATGAATCACAAAAGTTTTCAAAAACCTAGCTGAAGAGAAAAATGGCCATAACGTACGAAGCAGGACAAAATCAAAATTTTACCAAGATTGTGAAGCATGAGCAGCCATGATACTTTTATGTCACACTTATTGAGAATTCCCGTGGTGATTATCACACTTTTTCACTGTTAGATTTTTTTAGAACATTTTTGAATGTTTAATTTGATTTTTTTCAAATTGTTTTATTTACATTCAATTTCATCAAATGGAAATAAAATTCATTTCATAAAAATAATGAAGTGTCTCGTTTTTTTTTTTTGATTGAGTGAAGTAAAATGCAGTAGAGGTAAATTTATTGATAAAATAGGAAAGTGGCGAATTACCATCACTGGTCAAATTACCTTAAAAAATGTTGATTTGCAAAATTTTAAATTTTAAGGTGAAAATCAAGCATAATATATATATTTAATGTTTGAAGAGAACATACAGAGATAATAACCCCGTACTTTTTCACTTTTTTAAAACTTTGACACAGTTAACATAATTTTAGTTTGAATTACACGATGGTCATAAAGTCTTTCCCTGATTACAAAAAAAAAAAATATTACGAAATAACCATTGAATGTACTAGTGTAAAATTTTATTATTGAAAAGTCATGTTCTTATGTTTTCTTTAGTCCAGTCTCTACCGTCGTTCGTGAGCTCCTTGATGACAAATTTCCTGAAAGATGGATCGGACGGGATAGACCAACTCCTTTAGGTTCTTTTCTTTTCGGGGTACACAAAGTACAGAGTGTTTGCAACATCAGTAACAGATATTGAAACATTCAAGGTCAGGATTACAGATGTTGTGTCTAGTGCGACAGCCCAAATGTTGGGCTATACGTGGCGAGAAATGAAATACCGCCTTGGCATTGTTTGAGCTACCAGGGGTTCTCACATTGAAATTTACTTAAGTACTTGCATTAAACACTTATAAATGTCTTTACAATATATTGAAACAAGCATATGCCTAATTATGTCAGTTTTTCTGTAATAAATTATTGTTATTAGGGAAAGACTTTATAACCACCCTATATAAGTGACCATATTACCCTCAATTACCCTATTGTTGTTTCAAATTATATTAGCAGGTGTCAATTTTTAAAAAATGAAACAGTTAATATGATCCAATATATGGTTTTGTTTCAATTTAAAAAGGAAAAGTCTGTAAATAATTCTGCTAATGAATTATTTATTTTTTAAGACATAACATTTGTTTAATTCTACGAACAGCTATGGAAACTGTGTTTCTTACCATTTTTTTCTTACTTCATAGACGATAATGATTTTCGGCAGTAGTTACATAAACTACCAAATTTCTTTTTTACAAATACATTTTCTTTGTTTTATGATATTTCCTTTAGGTATTTTACTAAACTTTCCCTTTTGAAAAATAAATAGTAGCTGTGTTTGGAATTGTCACATATGACTTGGCATATTTGAGGTAGAAGCAAAATAAAATTTTGCCTATTCGGTTTCGCAAAATAACAGCTTTGTTGTAGGTTTCAAAACTTTCTCATTAGCAGCTCCCACAAAAATTTATTAGGGTAACAAATCATAGTGTAACAAATAAGGAAATGTGTAATTGGCACATGTGAATTTTTAATTTTGTAAATTATAAACATTGTTCATTTGATCACATCTTATTAAAAACACATCATTAATTTCATATATGAAAATGAATTTCTGCAATTGTTAAACAAGCTTTTGCTTGTGTAACAATTGTATCGCTTTGCTCCTTTTTCCGAATGCATTTTCTTTCAATTCCCTTTAGGCATTTTACTAAACTATTCCTTTTAGAAAATAAATAAAAGCTATGTTTGAAAATGTGACAGTTGAATTGGCATTCCTCAGGCAGAAGTAGAATGAATGTCTGCCTATTCTCTTGCGAAAAATAATAGCTTTCTCGAAACTTTTTAAACTTCCTCATTAGCAGTTTCTTTTAAAATTTTATTAGGGCAACAACGTCCTCTAAATGAAATTCAAGAATGTGCAATTATTGAAACTGACTAATTGTTAGAAATAAATCATCGAAGCAGTAATTATTGCATATTGCTCTTTTCTGACATACTTTTCCGAATAATTTTCTCGATGAATTCACAAATGTGGCAATATTTGTTTTAGCTAAAATCTATTATTGCATTCTATTCACCGTTTTAGATTTTTCCATTCAACAAGAGCTTTGTTGCAATTTTTAAAAACCTTCTCATTAACAGCTCCTTCAAAATTTCATTAGGTTAATAAATTATTGTTTAACAAATGTGAGAATGTGTAACTGAAAAAGCCTAATTTGCAGAAGTGAACAGTGGAAGTTTTAATTTAACGGAAGTTTTAGTTTAATTTGTTTAAGGGTAACAAATTATAGTGTAGCAAATATAAGAATATCTGAGTTACTATTTTATGTATGTGAGTCTTGGAAGCTGGTACATTATTGATATTCTTCAGTTTGAACACATCTCACATGGATGCTTCGGATGCATTCGTAAATGTGCCATTATTATTCGTGGAAAAATTTCATTCTTTTAACAATATATTTGCAGGTGTTTATTTTTCTTGAAAACAATTTTAGTGTAAAAAAGGAGTACAATAAATATCAGAATTTTTAACACGCTGCTAACTGCTGACATGAATTCATGTCTTCTGGATATACAGTGCGTGTAAAAACTTTAAGGACAGCAAACAATTGTAAACATTTTGATAACACATAAAGTGAGATAATTGAAATGGGAATTTAATGTTGATCATAAAGTTCAAAAACTAATGTAAAGGTCAACAAAATATATCTGTGAGCTATTTATTGTGAAAAAATAATAATTATGCAAAAAACCGCTATTTTCGCCTGTGTAAAAACTTTAAGGACGCCACTAATTTTTGATAGAAATGTTACATATAATGAATATTGATTTGTATGTTAAAAACTCTTGTGTATAGTGATTTTAATGACGTTTTGTATTATGATATTTGTTAATTTTATATTGATGTCAAAATCAAGTAAACTGACTGAATATGAAAAATGTACTGTTGAATATTTTGCATTGTCAGAAATTATTTGTCGGTCTATTTCAAAAAGTGTAGGAAGACTTAAACTCGTCATAATTTTTCTTAAGGTTAAAAGGTTTAAGGTATTGAATAAAATGGGTGGAAGAAGACCAAAAACCTTGCCTCCCAGAGCTGAAAAGAGACTTTTAAAATTAGTATCAACTGGAAAATACTCAAGTGAAGAAATTTTGCGAATGACTGGGTTCAATGTATGTAAGTAAACAATCTGCAATACAATTACTCGATCGAAGAATTTCCAATACATATAAAAATTGTGTAAACACTCTTTACTAATTAGATACAAAACCCAGCGTTTACAGTGTGCAAGACAGTTGATGATTTGGGATGACAAAAGACTGCAGGTTATTTTCTCCGATGAAAAGAGGTGGAACTAAGATGGTTGTGATAGCTGGAAATATTGTTGGCATGATTTTAGAAAAGAAAAAGAAATTTCTCAAAACTTCAATTAGGTGGCGGATCCATTATGACATAAGGCTGTTTTTCGTTTACTGGCGTGGGTTCATTTACATTTCTGTCAGGAAAACTTAATCCAAATTATATCTAAAAACTCTTTCTGACCGTCTTCAACCAGTTGCAACACTATAGTAGGGAAAAAATGGATTTATAAGCAAGATAATATCCGTATCCACACAAGCCGTAGGACAAAACTCTTCTACCAGAAGAAAAATATAGAAGTTTTGCAATGGCCACCCAGAAGTCCTGATCTAAACTCTATCGAGAAATGGTGGTGAGATCTAGAAAAACAAGTTTACCAAAATGTGAGGCATTTTTCCTCAGATTCAGAACTTAGATCTACGATGGAAGATGAATGGTACAAAACAAGTCCCAAACTGTGCCAAAAATTAATAATGTCCATGAAAGATAGAATATTTGCGGTTATTAAAAGCAATGGTGGGTGTAGCAACATATAAAGTATTTGTTTCTTCATTGCTGTATTGTTTTTATTTTGCTGTCCTTAGAGCTTTTACACAAGCAGAAATACAGTTCTATGTATAATTACTTTATTTTCGTAAAAAAGCACTTACAGATAAATTTTGATGACTTTATTATTAGCTTTTCAACTTTATGATACACACATTATATTAAACTTTTTTTTTCATCTGATTTGTAATTTATCAGAAACATTAAATTTTTTTGCTGTTTTAAAAGTTTTTACACGCACTGTGTATAAAACCCCACCTATGGGATGAGTGATACGTTTGCTTTTATGTGTAACATTATTTCTCAAAACTATACGCAATATTTCTGCTTTTGCAAATGCATGTACATATTTTTAATTACAAACAGCTTCATTACTATATACATTAATTTGTAATATAATTACGAATACATAATATCATTTCGTTAAATAATGGAACATGCGTTCAGACCATATTTTTAAATTCTAAGACGAGAAGTCGTAAAATATTTCTCTGAATTTTTTTTTCCAAAGGCTCTGTGCTCATCAATAAAAGAAAGGATAGTCCCAACAAGAGAAAGGGGTGGAATCTGCTTCGTTGTACTTCCCTCTCTTGCAAGAGAGACAGAAGACATACCAAATCAAAGAGCCGTCGTCGCAGGAGACTGTCTGATCGAACCTTAAGAGTAACGGCCTTCCTGAGTATAAGACAAAAAATAGCCGTCACCAATGTTTCAAATAAAGTTTGGTAGAAAAAAATTGGAACTTGGGACTTACAAATCTTGCAAGTTGTAATTCCTAAATATTGTCTGACATATCTCAAAAATTTACTCTTTAAGTATTTATAAATTATTCCTAAAATCTGTTTTGTTTTAATTTATGTTTATTAATGTATATTTCTAAAATTTGAAAATTACTGTGATTTAATGATAACATTTTGTTTAATTTGACGATGAACTGCATGAAAATAATTTTAAATGATTAATTATTTACACTACATTGAAACATTTTGTTTAATTTGTTTAAGGGTAACAAATTACAGTGTAGCAAATATGTAAGTTACTCTTTTACACACGTGAATCTTGGAAGCTATACATCATTGATATTCTTCGATTTAGACACACCTCATATGGATGTATCGTGAATATGTCATTTTGTGGAAGTGTTCCATTCTTTTAACAATATGTTTACATGTGTAAATATTTCTTGAAAAAATTTTAGTATAAAAAAAGAGTGTAGTAAATAAGAGAATGTTTAACATGTTGCTGACTGCTGACATAAATTCGTGTCTTTTGGATATATGTAACTCCGCCGATGGGCGATAATTTGCATTTTATGCGTAACATTATTTCTCAAAACTATACGCAATATTTCTGCTTCTGCAATTAATATAGTATGCATGTAAATATTTTAATTACAAACAGCTTCATTATTATACACATCATTTTTTTATTTAATTACCAATATCATTTCGTTACATAATAAACATGCTTCCAGGCAACATTTTAAAATTCTAAGATGAGAAGTCGTAAATTAGTTCTCTGAGATTTCTTTTCCAAAAGCTCGGGGGTCATCAATAAAAGAAAGGAAAGTCTCAATAAAAGAAAGAGGAGAGGATAAACACGTCAGGGAATATCCTTCATGGTACTTCTCTCTCTTGCAAGAGACACAGAAGACATACCACAACAAAGAACAGCCGTCGTGGAATGCTGTCTGACAGCGCCTTAAGAGTAAAGTCCACAAGCAGGTGTTTCCTGATTGAAAAAAAAAACAGCGATGTGTTAATTGAAGTTGGCTGAAAAAAAATGGAAGTTGGCACTTTCAAATCTTGCAAGTTGTAATTCATAAATATTTTCAGACATATCTCAAAAATTTACTCATGAAGTATTTATAAATGAGAGCGTTTTATTCCTAAAATCTGTTGTTGTTTTAATTTATGTTTATTAGTGTATTTTTCTAAAATTTTAAAATTATTGTGTTTCGATATTAACATTTAAATTAATTTAATGATGAACTGCATGTAAATAATTTTAAATGATTAATCATTTACACTTGATTGAAACATTATGTTTCTTTTAATTCTACAAACAATTGTATAATATGCTATCTTATTAAAATACTTTTTCAATTTAAATGATAAACCGTTATAGAAACTACTAAAAATCACATTTTGGAATACTTCTGTCTTTAAACCTCCTTTTGATGCATGTTACTAAACTTATCATTTCTGAAAACAAATAAATCCGTGTTTGGAGATATGATATCTGGTTTTTAGAATAACTGAGACATAAATATACTGAAAATTTGCCTGTTCGGTTACGTGGTATTACTTGACTTTGTCGAAACCTAAGACAAATTCTCAATAGCAGCTTCTTCAAATATTTTCAGGGTAACAAATTACAGTGTTACAAAGTTTAGAATGTGTAGTTGAAAAAGTCTAATTGGCAGATGCGAATCTTAAAATTTATCCATATTTATTATTTCAAACGCTTTGCAAAATAATTTTCTTAAAATATTCGCAAATGTGGCTTTTTTTAGAGTAACAAGTATGAGAATGTATAAACGAGAACGGCTCAATTGGCCGAAAGGATTCATAAAGAAATTAATGTTTATCGCTTCAGGTATACCTTAAAAATTTCTAATAGAAAATCTAAGCATCATTAGTAAAAATTTTGTTTTTATGTTAGGAACGCACATTTTTATGACATTGGGAAAATGTAGAGAATTTTTACATTAGTAGCTTTTTGAAAAAATTGCTAGGGTATACAACGAAACAAAAGTGAGAATACTAATTCGTGAAAAAAAATCTCGAAAGTTTGATTTTAATTTTATTTAATTTGGTAGATTCATTTTGAAAATACTTTCTAGAAATACTCTTAAAGCTGTCTTTATTTTGTGCCAAAATATATTAATGTTTTGTGTTATATATATATCCGCATAAAAGTTTCTGTCAAGGCTAATTTAGTAAAATGATTCTGAAATCTCAATCTATTATTGAATTAATTATAATTATTTTCTTAAGCAAATATGATCTGTAAGATCTGTAAAATTATTTATGCAAGCCGTGAATTTTGAATTAAAAATTCTGAAGTAGTAGAAGAGTGAAACTTCGTATTTTCTGTTATGAGTTTATATTTACACTTATTATGACTTTATCATGATTTAGAGAATTTCCTTATTAAAAGTTTCTTTAAAAAATTTAGTACATAGCAAAATAAATGTGAGAGTGTGCAGCTGCAAGTGACTAAATGGTAAAAATTCATCGTCAAATTCATAATTTGTGTGTGTCTAACGTTTCAGATACATCTAGAAAAATATTTGTTTATCTTAAATCTATGTTTATTTTATTATTTATAAGATATGTTAATAATAGATTCTCAATTCTGAATTATTTTCTTACATTAGTTTTCGCTGTTTAGTTTTATAATTGTGCGTATATTTTTAAATAATAATATGTTTTGTATTATTATTTAAAAATATACGCACAATTATAAAACTAAACAGCGAAAACTAATGTAAGACAATAAATCAGAATTGAGAATCTATTATTAACATATAAGTTTCTCAGATAAAAATGACCTTCGTTATTTCTTATGGGTACTGTATTTTGTTTTTCTAAAATGACCATTTTTTCTTTTTTATACTCCATTTAGGTATTATATTTAACCACTCATTTTAAAAAAGTGAATACAAATTATACGCGACTTTTAAATGAAAAATACTGAAAAATGAATTACGAAACTTAAGATTTTATATTAGGAATTCATAGTTTTCGTAGATATATGGCATTGTCATTATTTAGAGAATTGTATCATTGGCAGCTTTTTCAAAATTGTATTAGGTTACTCCACGAACACAACACAACTCATTTGTAAGAAAACGCAGTTGAAATGACTAATTGATAAAACTGAGTTATACAATTTGTGACTCTTTGCATATTTGAGGTTTCAAATATACCTCAAAAATATTTGTTTCAAGTATTCATAAGCTTTACTCCCCGATTGCACTTTGAAGGCAATTTTATTTAAAATGTTAAGATTTTACCCAGTTGTTTCTAAAAGCGCAAATTAAGATGAATACAAAATTGTTTACAATATCATGATTTTAAAATGTTGTTTATTCTACTAAGCAAAATAATAAAACTAAAAATAAAAACACAACCTTCTGCCACTTTCTTGTGTGGACTTCTTAATATTGAATTATGTAGAGCTGAAATAAAATATTTCTGAGAAAATCTCACAACTTCTATGTGAATTTATTCACGTAGCAAATAAATAAGTATTTTTATTTATTTTAAAACATTTCAGAAATTAATATCATAATAACTTATATATTTTTATATATTTTACAAAACATCAATAAATACT
The DNA here is from genome assembly GCA_963931845.1 of Maratus michaelseni. Lineage (NCBI taxonomy): Eukaryota > Metazoa > Arthropoda > Arachnida > Araneae > Salticidae > Maratus > Maratus michaelseni. Next base: position 342,399,214 of record OZ007588.1, on the reverse strand, counting down.
ATTTAAAATTATTATTTTTAATCAAAGAAACGTTTCTAAATACTGTGCATTTAGTACACAAATCTTTTAATGAATTTTCCAAAAAGAAAAAAGGTACTTTGAGAAAGGATTTTTTTTAATAATGTGGAACATAAAGTATTAAGTACCTTCTTATTTTCATACAAAATATTTTGTTATTGTTTATAGTTATGTGCACTCGCATAAAATTTTCAATAGCCAAAATTAATGTGATACAATAAATTCGTAATTTTAATATTCTATTAACTATTAAATATGAAAGACCTATAATTTTTTTGTAACTGAAAACAGTTAAATAATATTTTACAAATTCGAAATGATTATTATGTACAGGACGAGTGTACCAGTAATTGACCATGAAAAATAAAACTGTACAATACAGAATATAAAAGGTATAAATTCTAACTTCGGTTTGTTAAAATATATATCTAACATCCAAAGAATTACCTTTCTTACAAGTTATAGCTACAGCTAAAGGTGTGTTTGAAGGTCAGGGTAGAAAATATATACAGTTTTTTTACTTTTTTTTTTTTTTATTTTAGTCTGTAAAATTTATGTTCTAGACTAAAGTTGTGTTTTAGACTTGTGTTAAGACCCTGACTTTTGTATAAAATGGTATACTTGTATTTTAGAAACGGTTTTTAATACAAACAGTCATGTTTTGATTTTTACTCAGAAAAAGAAATGGTCAGTTACAGGTGCAATATCATTTTCAAACTAATATCGTGAATAATTTAAATTATAAAACAGTAAATGTGAAAATAGTTCCCGATTAAGAATCCCCATATCTTAATTTGGCAGTATTTAGGGAAGTCTGGAGAAGAACATGTGAATTATTCCATTAGAAAAAAAGCTTGAACAGTCAATTTCTGGTGCACTTACCCTATTTTCGAAATATTTGTGTTAAACTTCATGAAACTATTGTTCTAGTAAAAATGTATTGTTTGTTTTTTTACATTACAGGTAATGTTGTAAATTCCAAAATAAATCCTATCATGACATATCATTGTTTAAAATAGTTTGATTTCTTTCAAATTAAGAAGCGATTGTACGTAAATGATTGTGTGAAGAAAAAAAAACTAAACAATTATAATTTTATAAATTAAAATATAATCTATTAAAAACTGCCTTTTGTTGTTGTTGTTACATTGCCTCTTTTTTACTCATTTTGTCAATCCGTAATAATAATCTTTTGTATAAAAGTTTTGTCTGTATTTATTTTCAATTCTGTTAATGTAAATATTATTGTTCTTCAGAGATAATCAGATGTAATCTTGACGGTATACCCTGTAAAGTCCAATATGAGTTCTTGTTTGATATTTTGGACATTAAAAGCTTTCGAAGTTAATTACATTTTAGTACGCTAATTCAGTCAAATTCATGAATTAAATTGGTCATGAGTCAAAATGGTATTTTGTTAATGGTAAAATTTGAACATGACAACAAACAGATATTTCAACAAACAGATATTTTCCTTTGAAAATGATTATGCCAACTGTAAGGGAAAACATCCTAATTTGGTGGAAACATACTGACAGGAATATGTATTATACACAATAGTGCCTTTAATATATAAATCCTCTAAAGAATAATCCTGCACATATGAACAAATGAGTAATATATGTATAAGAGTTTCGGACAGTAGGAAAAAGAAAGTTGTTTTGGGTATTGCAAACGATTTAGGTGAGTTCATAAGTTTATGCACACAAATCTGAATGATCTATTTTAGCCATCGCCAGTTTTTCTAGTGTGTCTTTTAATAGTCTATTGAAGATGCACCAACAGTATGTGGAATACGTTAAAGCAGGTGTTAATTAGAAAATCTATGGTAAAAACCCAATAATCAAAGTGCAACTAGAATTGAAATTCAGTATCATAAATCAAAGACAACGAAGGCAATTTTAAGAGAGATCACTTTAAATTTTAATTCACACAATCAAACACTTTTTCGACAAACATGCAAAGAGGTCGGACCACACCCATGATTAGAAGACAATTTTCTGTTATTTGACACAATTGCAGTCCATTGACTACAGGATTTCAGAAAATTTTGTACTTAAATTGGCGACGTTACGGTGATTGGAGGAAGAAACGGACATACTTAAAAATTACGTTTGAAAAATGAAAAAGTACTGGCAATACAGTTGTCGGAAAAACCCTGTGATTTCACGAATAGGCAGCTTACATTAGAGAATCTCACGTATTTCTTTCGTAAAAGTCACGTATTTCTTTCGGCAAAGCTTCAATGTTTTAGGGGAAGGTGAACAAATCATAGCGGAAATGTTCATCTTTAAACGGAATATAATCAACTGAAAATACGTGTCAATTCACGGATTTTTTCAGAGTGCAGATGCTTCGCAAAAAGACAGTTTCCACAGCATGGTGAAAGCTAGAATAAGAACCAACGACTGCATCGCTTCCCTATGCTGAATAGAAGATACATAATTTTAAGGATGTAATTTTAAATATGCAACAGATATTGAATCGTTGATAAATAAAAACATATTATCTGGTCAAATGAATCAAGATCAATTTTGTCAAGCTGATGGAAGAGTGTGGGTTTCGCAGTAACCCCACGAAGCGATGAATACCTCGTGCCAGACAAGAATTCTACAGGTGGTGGTAGTGATGATGAGTATACTTAGTTCCTCTCATACACCGGTTATATTCTTAATGTGTTCAGGGTTTATTAATATCCTGGCTGACTATTTACACTCATTTATTAGAACCCATTTGCTGACATCTTCCAGCGCAATAATGTAGTTTTGCATCGCTTAAGTTTATCAAATAATTGGTTTTAATATCAATACAGTCAGTTTAAAACACTCAGTTTGCCTCTCAAATTATCGGATAACAACCCAATGGAAAAATTTTGGGAGCTACTTGAGTGCTGCATTTTATCTGTTACTCAACGATCATGCACGGCATATGTTTTGCGACAGGCACGTAAGAGTTGTATAGAGGAATTGCTACCATCAACCCCAAAGTGTATAGAAGCTGTTATTCGTGAGAAAATTTATCTACCCACTACTAGGTGGGTGTATATAATATAATGTTTTATTAATATTGAACATGACGTATTATCCTTTGAAAATATTTTTTTTATGTGTATGTAGATTTTAATGGCATTTAATTTGAATCGCATTATTTTTTTCTGTTGTAATATCTTAATATTTAATATAAATAGCATAGCTGATGGAATTTTAATTGTATTCACATAATTTTAAAAAAACTGTTCCAATTTTTGATTCTCCACGTCTCCTTCTTGTAAATGTAGATCTACAAGGGAGACTACCAGTTGTGAAGTCTTATTTTTATCACTTACTATGTGTATCTTAAATATACGTTAATTATTAAGTATCTTAAAATAAGTCTAGAGATGTAGATGTAGGCAGTAAAGAATTAAAATATATTGCAACATTAAAAATTTAATAAAAGCAATAAGAATCTCTACCAAATGTTAACAATTATTTTATTTACACAATATATGCCAACAAAAGCTAATAACAGAACAATTTAATATTCCAAGACAGTCACAAAACATTGCTTAATATAATTTTAATATATTAATTTAAATACCGCAATAAGAAAACAATAATTATGAATATGAAGTAGATGGCCTGTCTTTGAATTTAACATAGCGTTATAATGAATTTAAAAAAATCACAGCACATCAGCGCTTCCAGTTGAGTATTCAAAGCCAAAATTGGACAAACATATATATTTTCGTTAATACCTTTAAATTTTAAACTTTACTGCTGTTCTAACCAATAACCGAGATACACTTTTAACGCCTATCTCACAAAACGTGACATATCAGCATTTCTTGTGAAGTGATTAAAACCAAAATTGAGCCCTCCTAGTTTGTAATTATAAGAATCGTATATTTTAAGTTTAGGTCAACTCTACCCCACAGACGCTATATATAGGTATCAATATAGCTATAAATATCGCGTACATCGTAAAAAGTACACCGGCATCATCTGTTTCGTAATATATACCAAAATTAATCAAATGTGAAATTTCATGCAATTACGTGCATTAATTCTGAAGATACAATGACCATAAAATTTGTATTACACATACACATGCAGGAAAAAAGGTATTGCGCAAAAAATAATCAATTCGTACTCCGAATAATCCAAAACATATAGAACTGGAAAAAATCCAAAACCGGGAATCGAAAATGTTTACGATTCGAATACTTTCTTCTTATGAAAATATAAAAAAAAGTTTCTCTGTGAATTAATACTAATTATGTTCTTTCCATAAATTGTATTTAAAATTATTTTTTTCGCAACAGCTACAAAATTCATTTTATTTTTAGCACTCTAGAACAATTTTCTCATTTAAATAAATAATTAGATTTAACACAACGTAACGAGTAACGTAAAATTACCACATATTACTTATTGAGAAAATAGACAGTATGGGCTTAAAATAATGCTATGTCATCACAAGAATTCGGAGAATCTTTCTCATTAGTAACTTCTGTGACAAATATTAAAACACCTAGGAACTTTTAAAATAAATGGATAATTAAAGATATGTGACATATAATTGGTGATATTCTAGCGTGAATATGGTGGCATTTTTCTAATGTCAAATGTAATTATGCATATAATCTGTTTGTTGAAATACTTTAAACTGAAAATATTTACTCGTTGAGTAAAGGAATTTAAATGATTTTTATATTAAAAAAAACTGACTAAAGCAACACTAAGCAAAAAATGCTAAACCATAAAAACTCTTTGTATATAATTTAAGTAGTATTGCCTTTTGAACGTAGAAGAAATCGTTTATACTTTGTAGTTAATACAAATACTCATTCTGCAACCATTTGTGGTGATTGTGGTGTATAGTGCCCGTAAACATTTTTGTTTTGTTTCATTTCATGGTGAACTTCTAAAATTATTAAACTAACCAGCAGAGACTGAAGAATTTTTTTGTTTTAAAATCCTCCCACTTAAAAGTTTTTGTTATTAGTATTAAATTATGTTTTATTTATATTCTTTAAAAAGATATCCACAATGAAAATTTTGCAAAATTTTCTCAGTTTTATTAATCGAATTTGTCATTTAGAAATGAGAAAGGCCTACTCAGTGCTGTTAGCGCTGTCAATCTTCTGAACTTTTTTCAAGTCAAAAAGTAATATTTTGAATCAGAAATTTTACTTAATAAATGAAATTATTTAAGTATCTCATAGAAACAACATATCAAAGTACATACAGGAAAATAATATGTATTAATTAAATTTTCTGGCTTCAAATAAATTTATTTGCCAGAAAAATCGGAAAAGTTGACACTTATGAGTTTGAGTATCTCACTTAATACTAAGGGATAAACAATTTCACTAACTATTAATAAACAAGTACCTCGAAATACATCACAGTCTAACGGGTATACTATTCTTATACATTCTGAAAACTAATTTTATATTTTTATTGAGAGATTACTTCAACGTCGAGTCATAATCTCCTAACATAGATTGGGAGTTGTAATATGCACTCCTAAAGCAAGTGATGGATAACTCACAATTCTCAAGAAACAACTATATTCCACTTATCTGCTTTGAGAAAAATTATGATGGATGTGGCTATGTAGTTCTGTAAACGTATGCCACTATAAAATGTAGTCTACAAAATTATTTTATCCAATTTCATAGATAAAAATCTGGAGTATTTTATACGACTTCAAAAGCTATAACAATTATAAATAAAATTATTTTGTTCTATAAAATATTTATAGTTAAAAGTAATAGTTAAGAGTTTAATTTCAATTTCTTATTATTTTAACAAGTATTTTTTTTTTAGAATTTCATATGATATTTATAGAAAATATAGTCTTCCCAAAATATTGAAACGGCTTAACATATGCTTGGCATGAAATTTACAAAGCGATCCAGTAATTTCTAAAGTAACTCGAAGTATGAGACGAGGCCTTATTCGAGAAATAACATATCCCTCTAAAGCGTTCCATGCACGATCTTTGGATTTATGGCGAATTATCATGATGGCCACTAAATATATTCTATTCTCTGCTCCAAAACCCAGTCGTCCACAAGACGTTCTCTGTGCAAGGTTCGCAAACTCCTTGGAATTTCCGAAGATTCTGGCGCCACTATTAACGATAAAACAATTTATATTTAATTTTTAAAACACAAATTTATTAACCTTTTCGTTTATTCCCAGAATTTTCAATATTTTTCTGCTATTAAATAATGCAAAAAAAAAACAGTTAAAAATTTGTGGTAGAGCTTTGCGAACCCCGTCTGTGAAACGAGTGTTGCCGTCAATAAAAAAAATGTATTGCGATGGCTCCTGCATACGGTAATACATATCATTCAAGAGTCTCGCCCTTGTATCTTTCTATCCGTCAATTTACTATTACGGAGGATTTACATGCTCATTGTAAACTCTAAGTATTCCTTATCAAGCCGTCTGCTCAACACCTCGATTTATTAATCTTTCACACTTCACGATCTTTGTAATCTTTCATATTCTAGATTATTTCTCATGCGACGTTTTCGCCGCATGAAAATACGACAATCTGTAAAGAGAACTTGACATGACTGTGCTTCCAGAACTACAATGTTAATACGTACAGTTTCTATTCGTCCTAATGGTGTCTTCTTGTTAAAGGGACATGACTACACGTCTACGAACATACAAATCATACTGATGTTGGCGATTTCGTATAGGTTGTGTTAACGCGCTTCATCCTGTAGCCGGAAAAAACTTTCTTTGTGGATAAGACGTATTTATTGTTATGTTTCGAAGCATTGTTTGTGCTACCAATTTAATAGACACAAATATTTAAAGGTTGTCAGTTCTGTTTAAACCGATCTAGACAGATAGCAAACTACAGATCGTGTTGTTGCACGCAGACTTCCTTGATATGACTTTGTATGTGACCTTTATATTAAAATATTTGAAAATCCTAGTTTGATGCGTAACTTTACAGACCATTTTAAATAAACTTTTTATACTGATTTAAAAAGAAATTTAAACTATTGAGTATAATTACCTAATGTTTCATTTATAATTGCACTTTATTTTTTATGCACTTTGTCACGTTTTAGTAGATTCGTAATTTATTTATATACATTTTTTACATAAATTGGGTGCTAATTAGTGACTAATGAGAAAGTAAAAAGGCAAATTCTTTAAATTTTGGTTGGTAATTATTCTTAAGCTAGAATCAAAATAATATGTATTTATTTACTTTTAGAAAATACAATTTATGAAGAATCTCATAAAAAATTGTCAAACTGAAACCAGATTACTTTAACGAGCTCTGCAGTTTATTAGAAATTATAATTAAACTGAAAAGCTTTTACTGAACTGAATTATTTAGGAAAAAAAGGTAGCAAATGCTTAAAATCTTTAAAAAAAATAATAAATTTTTCTTTTCCATTAAAACTTTACTCCAACTTAAAACCCAAACTTATTTTTTAATTAACAAAAAAATAACATAAAAGAAAAGAAACAAAAAGGAAAATAAAGAAATAAAATAAAATTAGAAATCGTTAAATAACAAAAAATATAATTGTTAGAAATGAAATGTATTTTAGAATGATAATATTCCAATAGGTAATTATAATTTAATACAATTTAGTTTGAATTACATCGTGAGTTACACATCACAAAACAAGAGTGAAGTAATATTTTAAAACCTATTTAATTTAATAATTTCAAGCAATTTAGTTTACCTTAAAACAGAAATTCAAATTCGTCATTACTGAAAAAAACAGTGAATCGAAATACTATTGTATATAGAGAAAAAATGGAATAAAAATATTTCACTATGCACGACTAAAATTATTGGCATTAACATTTAGACGAGGTCCCACACGCCTAGTCAAGTATAAATATCGTGTAATGCAACTCAAGGGTTGAAATGCTTGACGTCGTTTTATGATTGTGGAGGCAGACCTCTTTATACACAATAATTTATTAACTTAGGTAATAAGTAAATCATTCTGAAAGCTATATACTACCAGATGGTACAATTACAGTATATCTGTTCATGTCACTGTAGAAGAAACAGCCTTCATAAAAACACTAAATCTTCTTGGGGTGCAATAGAGATTAGAGGACATAGCTGTGCGAATGGTGTAAAATGAAATAGCTAAAAAAATTTCTAACAAGTCGAGATATAAGGATTAAACAAGTTGGAAATTGTACGTCTAACGTGACAAACGAGGTGCGTTCGTACTATAGCTAGTTATTATATAAATATTCAGATCTTGATGATTTTTAATTCTGTGAAATGAATTATATCGTGTGCATATTAATATCTGTAATAAAATAAGTATCTTGATCGCATGACGATTAAACCTCGGAATCTCCTATAACAAGAAAGCACCGATTTTTTATAAAAAAATCAAATTTCTTAATAAATGTTTTATTAATATTTTCTAAAGTTTTGATTTGATTTTCTTAAAATTTGAAATGTCTCGACAAAATTCTGCAAAGATAATATGTCTTAAATTTCAAACCATTCGGTTGGGTAGTTTTTGCGTTATTATATGCGGACGGACGGACAGACGGACGGACCAGACGACGACAATAGTTGCTAGGTATTTATATAATTACGAACGCACCTAAAAAGACGCTAGTAAAATCCATATCCAATTACACGTTCTCTTAGTTGTGAGGCATAATAATTATGGATTTTAAAGACTATAAGTGTGCAATACATTTTGAGGCTGCTGTATGGAACAGTTGTATTACATTTAGCTAAATTTCATATACATAATACACAGAGTACCTTTATTTATCAGAGTAAATACACACGCAGACAACTATTTGATTCCTCAAAAGGAGTTGCAGAAAGACAAATTTAGCGATCCAGCCAAGATTGTGCTTGTTTAGTCATATAACTCCGTTCAGTGAGTATCGTCAAGTTCTGTAAATTGGTTTGTCACAATTTCATTAAAAAATCTAATATCAATGTGAGCCTTGCGAGTATATTACTACTCTAATATATGAAGGTTTAAACGTACTTTAAATGTATATAATAACTGATGGTCAATTATACCACTTAAAATTCGTAATAAATGTCTTCATGACTGCGAAGCTACATAATTAAATTATGTTTTCATTAGGGATACCTTGCAGCTCCAACTCCTACCGTACCCATATGTTTTTAAACATGCTTTATAACGTTATTTATTCCCTATGTTTTGAAATGCATAAGCCAGAGGTGCCAACCTCTCATTAATATTCCGTAATATGCGAGTTAATCTGACCCAGTTTAACAACGCTTCAAAGCAGAAAAATTATTGGATGAATCTTTATTTATTTAATTTCAGGTTTCTACATGGAATTTATTTAATTTCTTAAAAAAATTTCGGATGCGAAACGTGTTACACCTGGGTTAAATTAACCTGCATATTACGGAAAATTAATCAGAGGTTGGCACCTCTGACATAAACACACATATCTAGCGTTCTTATGACTAGAATTGCAAAATAATTGCTGTTTATTCCCAAATTTATTTCCAAAAAATCAAGTTTATCCCCCAAAATCCTATTTTATACTCAAAATCTGAATTTATTTCTATATTTAAAGCGGGCTCCTTCCATTTTTTGAAATTCTGCTTATGGCCATTGTTTCTTTTTTTTCTTTTGCACTGTTCTGAGCGGAAATGCGTCATCCTAACTATATCCTTTTCCAAAATCCCTAATTAACTCATTCACTGATTTATCAGCACTCACTGATATAATTTTTACTAGTCTAAATTTGACTTCAACATTAATTTTAAGGTAAGGTAGCCAATAGAAAAAAAAATATTTTGAATACAAAAATTGTGTTAAAATGGAAGAGTATATAAGATTACATTTCTATCACAATTTCTTTAGAACTACTGAGAAAAAAAATAAAAAAATTACACAGAAGAAAATTAGCAATTTTCAGCTTAATTTTATACTTTAAAATATAAGAGAAAAGCGCATTTTTAACACCTCTAAAATTACTGAAATTAAAAAGATTCAATTTCTAGTTATAACTACATTGGTGCGTAGATGTTCATGTAAAAACGTTTATAAAAATAAAGTTTTAACGACATAACATGAGGGAAAATATTCTATATATTTCAGAAGTGTTAATAGAGGAAAGAAATTAGCTCTTTGTAATTTAAGGAAAATAAGACCAGTTTTTTTTTAAGAGCGCAAAAATATAAATTCTTTTTTTAAGGATTCTAATTTTTACAGCGTATATTTCGTGGTGTAAAAATTAAAAGTTTATTACATTATTCTAGAAAAAATAACTTTCTTCCCACTTTTTAACTAAAGAACTCATAATGTATTTAAAGAATGTAAAGTAATTAAAAAACTGACACTAAGCATTCCTAACTAATTTTCAAAAATTATATGCATGCTAACTGGTGAAACATTTAAAATTAAGAATTTTGAAACATTAATGAGTTTTGAAAGACACGTTTTTAATAAGAAAATTGAAATTTTCTTAATTAAGTTAATTTAAAATTCAATCAGTGGAACAAGTAAATATAATTTTACAAATTTAAACACACACACACACACACACACACACATATATATATATATATATATATATATATATATATATATATATATATATATATATATATATAGTAAAAGTTTAAAAGAACCGTATAAAAAATTAATAAATAATTCATAATGTATAAAATAAGTGAGCTGTTTTTCCTAATATGCACCAAAATTGCTTTCTTCTATTTTATGATTCTGTCGTCACAAAGATTCATAAAATAATAAAATTTTATAATTAAATGCGTATCTTTAGAAAATTGATCAGGTGATATAAAAGAATCTAGACAAGTGATTTTTAATTACTTTTTCAATTACTTTTCAACAGTGAAATTTGCCCGAAATTATTGAATAGAAAACATGTGAATTTTTACATTGCTAACTAAGCGTAAAACTGACAGAATGAAAAATATCCAAGCCGGGAATCGAACCCGTACTTTAGAATAACGATCAAATGCTCTACCATTGAGCTACGAGGACGACACCCAACTTGACATCTCCAACTCATATATGTCGGTAAGGCTGCTATCTCAGACATTTCCATCTAGTGCTGTGTTTGCATTCTTACCGGCATAGGTGAGTGGGAGATGCCAAACTGGGTCTCGTCCTCGTAGCTGAATCGTAGGGCATTGGATCATTATTTCAAGGATCCGGGTTCGATTCCCGGCTTGGATATTTTTCACTCTGTCAGTTTTACGCTTAGTTAGCAACGTATAAATTCACATGTTTATTATTCAATAAAATAATCTAATTTAAGATTACCAAAAAGTTAATATGTTGCGAAAATTTTATATTCATGATATTAAATACATCTGGTTTTCTTTAATCATTTCAACAATTATTGGCTATACAAATTAATTTTTATTTATTTATTTTATTTTATTTTTTTACAAGAAACATTTAAATAATCTATCAAATATCGGAAATAATTGAACGGGTGAGTTGAAAAATGATAACATTCCAAAAATATGGAAAATGCACTGAGATAGTCATTTTAAAGTTTTACCGTATACTATTTAATGAATCGTAAAATGGTTTTGTTCCTGCCTCTCATAATAAATTTATTTGGACTTAAAATTTTTGTTGAGTGGAAGAAGGTTAACATTCCTGGATTGTTAACCTTTTTCCATTCAAGATGGTACTACTCTACAACATCATTCGAATTGCTAGGAAGAGCAATAGCCCTTATCATGTAAAAAGCCTTCAAAACAACCAAATACTCATTTTCAAGGATTGCACTGAGAAAAATGACACTTTCAAATCTGAGTAAATCGATGTTTTCATTTTGTTATGAAAATTTTTGTTTCAAATATGACGACCCAATGCTTTCAATGCTGAAATACCAGAAATACTCAGAATATTGAAACATGGACATACTCAAAACTGAGCACATAGAGGTCAGTTCATACTCATTTTTGAAACATGGACATACTCAAAAATGATTAGGATCAGTTCAAACTCATTTTTGAAACATGGAAATACTCAAAAATGAGCACATAGTAGTCAGTTCATACTCATTTTTGTATAGGATAGCGGAAGTCGATCGCTAAACGGAACATTCATGGTTCCTTTTTTAATTTTATCGATTTTGGTTGAGGATTTTTTTATGGGGTCAGTTTTTTTTTCGGAATCGGTTCGGAAAAAGAAAGTATTATCATAAATAAAACTGCTAGCAAAAGCAAAAGAGAAAAATAACACCCGTTAGAGATAAACCTCAGCTATCCTATGCAAAAACTAAACATTTAAAAATATTGAAATTCAAGAAGTGTAAAAAGAACGCTCACATAGGTTTAGCATTAGAATGAGTGTGTTTTCGCTTGACTAGTGTATGCTCTTAAGAGATATAATGAGAAGAATGGAAAATATCATATTTTGATTCACCATAGTGATTGTGACACTTGTGACCATTTTTGACGTAAAAGTGACGTCACATTGACCGCCTGGGCTCTAGGAATAGTACATATTTGCTACATCTGTTCTTTATGTTACTTTCTTTTAAGTACACACAAATAAAAAAATAGCATTTGTGTTTTTTGCGTAACTCTTGAACACCAATGTGATTATAGTTGTTTGTATTTACTAAAAATTATTAATATACAGTGGTGGTGAAAAGTTTCCGGTCAGCATAAAATTTTTGGTTAATTTGTAAGTATACCCATATAAAGAAGAATCCTAAGTGACACTTATACATTTCATTGACATAATAGTTAGGAATTTCTTTATGGATTAACAAATAAATATCAATAAATTTAATTGACAAAATTAATTGCAGATTTAAACGCATGTTTTCAAAAATTTCCGGCCATCATGGCAAGTTTGGAAAAAAATGGTGTTATAATGCAAAATAATAGTTATCAACAACATTTACAATAAATGTTTTGTCGTCATACCTTTAGCAATAAGTACTGCGGCGCATCGACGTGGCATTGATTCATTGAATGTTTGAAGATCGTCTGTGTTAAGTTTTTTTTTCACTCTTCTTGCAATTTTTGGGAAAATTCTGCTGAATTGGAATATTTATAATTCCGCACACGTTTGTCAAGTTCGTTCTAATGATTTTCTATTTGATTAAAATCGGGTGATTGGGCTGACCATTTCAAAAATCGAATTTTCTTGTGGGAAAGGCACTGCGTCAAGGGCTTGCATGTATGTTTTGTGACGTCATGCTGAAACAAACAGTTCTGATCCCAAATTTTCCTCCAATAAGGCAACAAATGATCTTGCAATATTTTGATACATTGCACCATTCATCTTGCCGCGGATTTCTACTAACGGACCGACACCTTTTCAAGAATATGTTCCCCACAGCATAACGTGTCCTCCGCTTTGCTTTATTGTAGGAATACCATATCTCGAATCATATCTTTTGTTGTTAGGTCGTCGGAAATAGTGTCTGCCATCACTCTTAAAAAGGTCAAACTTCGATTCATCGGAAAATAGTACTTTTATCCAGTTTTCACTTAACCAGCCTTTGTGTTCCTTGGCAAACGCCAGTCAGACCCTGTGATTTCTTTATTTATGAAAGGTGTTTTAACACCAACTCTTCCATAAAGTCTTACGTCACGTAGGCGTCTTGACACGATAGACCGACTCATTTCAGCAATATATTCACTCAGTAAATCGCGGAATATTGCAGCGGCATTTTTATGCGGGTCATGAACTGCTTTTCTCCTAATAATTCTGTCCACAAGAATACTTGTTTTCCGAGGTTTCCTGTACAGTGACAAGTCCTGAATGCCACGGCCATCTTTATAATTTTTAAAATATCGTTCACAGTATCCGATCTATAACTTTGCCGCAATCTCAAGAGAGGTTTGGCCCTTTAGCGACAAACAAACCACTCGTTTGCGAACAATAATTGTTGAACTTTTCATTTTTGAAGTTTAACTAAGTTATTCACGCTGATTAATTAACAAACGCGGCCAAATAAACACTTTATTGATAGCAAAAACTAACGAATGACGAATGGCCGGAACCTTTTGCCCACGTGATTTTTGAATTCCTGCCCTTTGCATCAAGTGTCTTCAGTATCCAATCAAAATGATCACGTGGTCATATGTCATTTGCATATTCTTCACTTTTGGAGCCATTGCGCTTCTTCTTCGATGAAACGTTCTGGCAAACAAATCAGCCGGAAACAAATTCACCGCCACTATAGATTCAATAAAATAACATTATTTTTTTATTTTAATTTAACTTAATTATATTTTAATGCGATTTAAAATGACTCATTTCTAAAGGTCATACAAACAACTTGAAGTGCGATTTAAATTACAGATAAATATTAGAAAATATTTCACTGTTTAATTTTTTTTAATAGTTGACTAACTAATAAATACTTAAGCTAATTATTATAAGCATTGGCCTGTTAGGTATTTATATTGTTTAACAACAAACAACAAGAATACGGTGCATTTTTCTTGTATGTTATTATCACACATTATCAAACTTGAATTTTATGTAAAGGTATATATTCTAAGAAGTGTTATGATCGTAAATATTTAAATTAAACACAAAAGATTTTGTTGCAATTCTGTAAACGTGATCCTGTTTACACAAAATAATTTAATTGTTTTTATGATTCCATTATTTTTAGAGAATTTGTGAAGTAGCAAACTTTAAAATACAACAGAAATGTTATTACTGAAACTAAGAACTCCATTGTTTTCGAAAGATTTATACGTGAGTGTAAATTAATCTCATTTACAGGAAGGAATATTAGCTCGTTTAGTATTATTCGCTGATTTTGCAATAAAAGTAGAGGAATTAAATCTAGATACCTTTCAAACACTGAGATGATTCATCGAGAAATTGTCTTCATTTAGAACTTTTAAAACTTATTTTCAAACTGTGTAATTCGGTGAAATTTCATCAAAACTTCCTCAATATATAAACTTCCTCAATAATTCCTCAATAACGTTTACATTCTATTGAAGTTATCGTACATACTTTTTAAGTTAATACAATTTCAGTTAAATTATTTGTTCGAGAAATTTATTATAGTGACTTTCTAAATGGATTTTTAAGACTTTCAAATTTAATAATATTGTAATTTATATTATAATCTAAAATATAGAGTTAAGTTTTGAGCTCTTTGAAAGTTACTGTTGCAAAAAAAAATCCATATCAATTGTATGTTACCAAAGAAAAATAGTAAGGGATACTAATATTATAATAAATTCTCTAATCTAATGTCATATTCAAGATTTTCGAAAAAGCAAAATTGAAATGCTCGATAGGTACAAAACTCATAAACCAATCAATAAATTTAAAACTCTAAATATTGCGTAGGTTTTACTTTATATTTCTAGTTAAATTTATGTATTTTGCTTATTAGAAAGGCAGCATGAAATACTATAAGGAAAATTAGTGAAAGGAAAAATTTGTTATGTGTTGCTTTAATAGATATTACAATATTGATCTGTGAATTCTAAAGTATCGTTATTATCTTACTGAAAATATCTTTACTTATTTATATTAAATAAGCTTTAAAAAAATTTAATCACTCGAAAAAAGAGAAAAAATATTTATTTAATAAATACTATTATCTTACTATTCAGTATTCAAAATCTTCAAAAAGATTAAATATAAGCGATACATAAAGAAATTGGTAATCTAATACAGTGCTTCAGAATTAATTTAAATAAATGAAATCTCGCACATTCTTTAATAGTTGCAGAAAAGCTTGCGCTTTTGTAAAACTGTCTTTGTAATAATAAAATAATATCGGACCAATATTATTTATACTGACATTTCGTTTGAAATATTCTCCCAACATTCATATCCTTATGTATCGCCAACATCACACTTACATTGGTAAGAAATAGTTTACAATTTTTATAGCTAATATTTCAAATGTAATGAAACATTTCTGCAATATTTCCCTTCATTGCAAATATTTTTCATATAAAGCAAATATTTATCTTCTACATTTTAAGGGTATTACATTGAAAATATTTCCAATATAAAACTATTATTTAACTTATATTAATAATTCAGAGGAAGTATATCCGATGAATGCAATATTGTGAGGCAATTTAACCTGTTCGTTTGTTACTAGGGCAGTGTGTCAATATCTTTCACAAGAAATTGTTTGTTTTCTAATTATTATCCGAAATTAATTCCAAAAAGTAGATAAATATTTTTTGGAATTTTCTTAAACTGCAAATTGATTCGTCGAAAAATATTTCATGCTTCTTCTTATTAAAAAAGGCATTAAATGTTTATTGAAGCTTAAAACAAATCCTCAAAACTTATTTACGCCGAAGTCAATTTAATTGCATCTCATTAATTTATTCGCAAAATTCACTGGTTAAATTTTCTAAAGTTTGTACTAAAAAATTAAAAAATAGCAATTAAATTCTCCTTTATCCATTAGATCAATTTGAAACTTAAGCTTCATGAATAACACTTCTCAAAAATTTATTTATGAATAGAAAGTGGGACTATGGATGTAATGTAAAATATGAAGTATTCTACAAATATAATGAAGAATATTTACATAATAATTCATATTTTATTTTGATTTGTTCTATTGAATTATATAGATAGTATGAAGAATAAAAAATCTGTCGAACGAATAAAAATATTAAAACGGAAAGTCTACCACCGGGGAAGGCATTCTTTTAAAAAGGTTCGGGCGCAAGAACATCGTAAAAATTAAATAATTGAAATTTTTTTCCGAGATGATAAGGGTCTCGTTGGGAAACACTTTAAATGTAAGAGCAGCTGTGGAATCAGGCTCAGAAGGTTTTGGACTATTTTTATATTGAAAGATCGAAAAAAGGATGTTTTATTCTTGTTGGTTACTCTTATAAAGTTTCTCAAGATGCAATGCATCCACTGTGCTAATATATCATAAATATATCTTAAATAAATTGCTATTGTAACTTAATGTATTGAATACAAGTTTTTCTCTCTTAAGATAAAATTTCTTTAATGTAAATAAATATTAGCTGCATTTATTTACATTCTGTGTAATTTAATTTTGAAGCTTCTTAGAATATCACTTTATTTGTCGAGCAAATGACCTCATCTTTTGTAATAGACGTTAACGCTTCAATTAGAATGAAGAATAATTTCTCGAATCTGATTTAATTTCTGTCGAACTAAATGTATATATTTTTTTTTATTTAAAATCAATTTCCGTTAATGTTAGAGAAACTCATTAGAGATGTTCTCTTAATGTGATATTTAGGATATTGAAATTTAACAATTTACCTTGCAATGCTACTAAATAACATAATACTTCAAAAAGGTGCTGACCAACGTTTGGTAGCCACTTAAAAATTGTCCACAAAATAATACAATTTCATTTATAAATTTCACTTGATTTTATAACTTTGAAAGCAAATCGTTTTTTTTTTATAGATTAAATATTGGATTTATGTTGATATTTTCCTTTTGAGAATTGAGAATTTTGATTTCGTGTAACCAGAAACAATAACTGACTTATCGATACGTTTTACGCAAGTGAATTTGTCGAATTCATATAGTGAAGTAATCGTAAATATCATGTTTCTCTTTTATTTCATAATTCACAACATCTTCCTACAGTATCTTCGTCAGATAATCTTTATTTTTTTTATATCTTTTTTTAAAAATTATTTAATGTATTCAGTTTGTAAAACTTTTTAAATTTTTTCATAGAGATTATAATTTAATGATTTAAAAAAATATATATAATACAAAATGACATCAAAATTATGATAAATATAAAGTTGTTTGAGAATATAATTTAAATATAATAAAATCTCATACGTACGCGTACAAATAAAGCATAATATATATATATCACTATGCTATTTATAAACAACGAACAGTAATTTGGATAGCATGATTAGGGATGGCAAAATTTTCAAAATATCGATATATTGATTTTTCAGTACATCGTGTTAAAGATTGTATATGCGAAAATTATCGGACAGGAAAATCAATACATAAATTTTTCGATACATCCCTACATAACACAAATTCGTCCAATTTTGGTCTAAAGTAGTAATTTGGACGAATAGACGTGTTCAATTTTCGTCCAAAAGTAGTCTATACTTCATCTAAATCTCATCGATTTACATTCAAATGTCACCCCCTTTTACGTAATAAGAACATCTTTTAGACGAGCAAATGAACGTAAAATGATCATAAAATGGACGTAATATGGACGTCTAATATTTGTCCATATTACATCCAAAAAATGCCTAAATCCGGAAAAAAAGTACGATTTTTAGCTGTAATATAGACGTCCAAAATTTGTCCAGATTACATACAAAAATGACTTATATCTGGATGAAATATAGACGTCTATGAGACGGAATATAGACGTCTATTAGACGAAATATAGACGTGTTTATTGATCCAAATTACGTACTTTAGACCAAAACAGGATGAATCTGTTATCTTTCTATAGGGAAGAATAAAATTTAATAAAAAATAAAAACAAATTTATTGTGCTTTAACATTTTAAAAGCATATATTATATTGAAAATATTAAAAAACATATAAATATTTTAAAATATTATTGCTAATAAAACTTAACTTTTTGATAGAGAGATCTTTAAAGAAACTATTTTAGTTAGTGCCCTTCACCTGAACACAAATATTTTTTAAAAATTAATTTTACATTTATTGTTAAGGAAATGACATAAGTTATAACATGTAAAATTTATTCGCATACTTATCTGTAATAAATTCAAAATTTGGACTTTAAAAGAAGTATCATCAAACTTTGTGTGACTTTAAAAGGTTCGTTTAAAAATTCATTTAAAATTATTTTTGTTTTGTCTTCTAAAATGTATTTACACATTCAAGCAATATTTTAAACTTTTTAATACACTGTTAAATATATCATGCTTTCACTGAACTTATATTATGCATCGAAATATATTTATTTCAATTAATTCCTCTTTTACATCAAAATGATTTATCTTTCGCTATCCAAAATCGTAGGATTTACGTATACGTTTACTTTGTAAAAACGTTTACTTTGTGTTGTTACTTTTGATATTGAAACTAAGTGAATGTATGCAAATTGGCAGTATGATTTCATATTGGGTAACAGTAACTTTTTATGATTATATAAGAAATGCAATTTATAATATACCTTCTGGCTTGTATGCATTCTCGATTACTACAAATCTATGCATTTCAGCTGTAAAAATTTTTATTTTATTATCTACTAAAAGATAATCTGTTTTTACTTTTGATTTATATTCTGATTAGTAATGATGCTTCTAAAAATGTCCAATTTGCTACCAATGGTATGAGTTTTAAATGGATTTTTAAATGGAAGTTTTCTCCTTATTTAATTGCAGATAATTGAGATTAAGTAAGGCAAAGTTTTTCATTAGAATTTAGAGGTGGCCCAGTTGTAAAATTTTTTATATTCATTTATTAGCAGACAATATCGCCATTTGCGAGGTCTTGTATTTGGCGAATAGGTTTTTCCCCTATTTAAATTGTCAGTCAAATCATTGCTTTTCAACTACTGCACTTTTTTTGCGCTAAAATAGCTTTTTTTCTAATGCAAAATCAATTTTTTTCCTTTAAGTATGGCTATACTTAAGAGTATCAATGACTAAATGTATGGAAGAAAAAGAAGAATTGGAGTACTTTCTACCTATGGGTGGTAATTGCTGAAATCTGGTTTTCAAATTTTTAATGCATTTTCTAAAATGTTCACTTAGGTATTTTTTTTTTTTGCCTTGTTAAATAGCGAAGTTTTGTAAAAGTATTCTGAAAGTATTTCATAATCTATGCTTGACGCATGATTTTTCTTTCTTGTATACTGTTTGCTGTACTGTACTCATGAGAGAAAAATTACCCAGATGTAATATTTATGTCTCTAAACATGTTAAATTACAGCAGATTTATTCTTTTAGTGTGAAAATTTCCAGCTGGATCGGATGATATGATGTATCACAACAGTTTTTAATCTTTTATTTACTATAGACCCTTTTTCGCAGATTCCCAGGATTTAAGACTGGATATACTGATTCTTTAGAACATATTTGTCTAACCTTTCAGAAAGCAGGAGCTCACTTCAGCGGAGGACAACATTGTAGAAAACTTATCATAACTCAAAGTTCTAAGAATTTAAACACGTGTAAATTAAAATATCGTCTTGCCTGGAAATTAGAACGACTACTCCTCAAAAGTGAAATCACTGCATAAAATATCGGAAGATCGAGGGGATCTCTTTTAATTCAGCCATGTGCACTGCAGATACATTATTGACAATGCAGTAGCACAGTTTTGTGATTAAAAATTAAATTAATTCTACTTTTGAGTTGTGGACTACCTTAGGAACGCTGGCACTGTGGCTCACCCACCTTGGTTGATTCTACTCAAAATCTTGCTCAGAAGTGTATCGAAGCAGTTAAGAGTTGGGCTATTGTTGCGCCTTTTTTGGGTAGTATTATGACAAAGCGGACATTTATTACTGTGTGCCAACGTGGGACAAAATTTAGCCAACGTTGGCCTTTAAACAGCCGTTTTGTGCTACTTGTATAAAGCTATGTAACTTTGTAAAGTTATTTTTTTCAGTTATATATTCTTTAAGTTGTCTTTTAAAATTGTCTTTCGCGAGAAAAATTTGAAACTAAGACCCACGTAGTAAAAAGTACTCATAAAAAATAAAACTTGTTTCTTTTAAATATTATTGCTTTTTAGATATAATTCTTTATAAATACCCCAAAAATCAATGTTTATTTTTATTTCTATACTAAGAAATTAAAAAAAAATATTTCGATAAGATAGATTTTGAAAAGATATATCAAATTTTAAACATAGCTATAATTTAAAATTTAAAATTTTTTTTAATTAAATTACATAGTTTTAAAGAATATACCTACGTTTTAAAACGAATATGTATTTAAACACACATTTAAAGAAAAATATTCAAAATATTAAAAACTAAAAAAAGTAAATTTTTTTGGCTCGGACCAGTTTTGTTTCGTAAAAATGAAACAAAATAATTAAGGGAAAGATAAAGTAAACTAGGATCACGGTATAACTTTATGTAGAAATCGATTAAAGCTAAGCCCATGAAACATTTCATCGGATTAGAAGCATTTCATTATATTTAATTACGAAGTGATATCTCGATAATATCCTCATTTGTGTAGCAATTACTGAGCACAATGAACCTTTTCAAAGAGGCTTATTTAAATGATTGTTCAGAGAATTCACATAATTGATGGTATACCTAAACTAGAGTTGTTTAGTGAGTAACGAATTTAATGAAATTTTTGAATAAACTGTACACCACCAATAAACAAATAAGTATTTATACGCAATGTCAAAAAATTAAATAAGGAAATATTTTTCTTGGTTAAAAGTCTGTTTGTCAGGTAGAATATTTTATACATTACTATGTTAGTTATAAGAAAATGTTTTGAAATTATTTTTCTATATACATTCGTGCGTACACTGTAAAAAAAAGAAAAAAAAATTAACACAATTTATTATTTCCGTTCTAAGCGATTTTGAGTAAGAAATTTTTTGCTGCAGTTATATTTTATTAGACCGCATACATACGTATTTTGAAAAATCTCAATACGAAATCTTATATTTCTTATTTTTTCGTTCAATTTGTCACCTCCCAATAATTAAAAATAAAAATTGTTGCTCTATATTGAAGAATTTGTTAAATATCACGCCAAAATGTGTTTGGAGACTGTGTCAGTTTTCAGAAACTAGAGAGTGGCGTTGCGAACGAACTAGTTCAAATAAACTATTCCGCAAAAGGAAATGTTTCGCACTGGTCATTTTTAAAGTGAACGATGTTTTCATGTCCCTGCCTCTTTTTCTTTCACGTGCACAATCGAAATAATTAGTTCAAATGACATGTTTTCGCCGCAAAAGATATGGTTCTAACGGGATACGTTTAAAGTGAATGACGTTTCCATGTCACTCATGAAATAGAGCCTCTTCTCTTTCTCCCAGGTGCGCGATCGAACTGACTAGATCAAAGCACATGATTTTCCAAAAGAGATGGTTCGAACCGGACACGTTTAAGAGGAACGATGTTTTCATGTCCATTCTTTTTTTTAAATTTAATCCCTTCTAGGCCACTTATATTTGAGTACCAAACTACCGATTACCCCAATAACAAGCTAGCTTTAACCCTTTATCTACCGAATTATGAATCAACAATTGTTCAATATTGTTCAATCTCAATAATTATCTTCCATCTGAAGGTCTGAAGGTATATTAGACGATTTATATTATAATGATATGAAATTTAGATAAGGTTTTTCATTAAAACTTATTTAATAATGCGGTAGTAATAGCTCTTTTTGTGAAATATTTACAAGAATAATTAGATTAATTAACAGAGAATGCTGTTAAGGAAATATCACAATTCTTTATCGGAACAATGTAAATAAATGTATTGTGATCCTGTCATTAAATAGAAAGGTTTTAATAGTTGCAACATAGTCATATAACAATTTTTAAAAAGAGAAGATCTACACTTATGTAAAAGGTTGAGAAAAATACCACTTTATAAAATATTTAGCTTTCACTGTTTTTCTATGCTTTCTAAATGTGATCCAGAAAAGTATTTTGTATAAAAACAAAACCTTATTATCATTATTAGACAGATTAAAGAAATTTTATACAAAGTTTTCTCTGATGGTACTTAAAAGTACCGTCAGTAGATAAAGGGTTAAATATTGCCCCCCTCCCCATGTAAAAATCAACTGCGTGAAAAGATGCACCTTCTGCTCTAAGTTTGTTTCTCAAAGTCGAACCCTCCTAGTGCCAGATTTTAAAATTTGATAAGTGTTTTAAGTATTGCATGGTTGGAACCAGAAATTTAATTCCTACACAATAGTTCCCATCCTCTCCATCACGAGGCGCCCATTTTTTTAGCACCTTTTCAGTTATTTATATACATTTTTAACTTTACTTCTCGCAGCCCGGCAAAATTTCATTAAATTCTGGCAAGTTTCCTTTAATTCCAGACAAAAAAATTGTACTACACTATCTAAAAAGTAGAATTTGGTATTTTTGCACAATTACTTAACTTATTCTCTGTGGACCGATTATTCCTACACGCCCTTCCAATATTGAATATTTGGTATATTGAAAAGATGTCCCTTCTCCTTTTTTATTATGCTTTTTTTGTTTGTTTGTTTTTCTGATTTAGGTTAAATATATTTTTTCTAAGTCATTTCCGGAAGTCTAGACTTCCAGGCTTTTCTTTATTACAGTACTTTCTGTTCTCTTACACCCCTTTCCTTTAAATGAGGCGTGATGATTGATTACTATAACTTGCCCGGTTATTTATAATTAGTGCGACGTATTAGTTTAACTTGAATTTTGTAATAATTTTGCTGTAGTATCCTGTTGTATTATTTAAAATAAGTCGCAGATGATACCATTACTTCTGTAATGAGATCCATTGAATTCTTCATCAATTAAAATAATTTTGCAATAAATCCATCTCAGAGGCTAAAACTAATTTTAACACTATCGCTCATCAAGAATGGAGTGATAATCATTCGATAATCTCAGATCTACTCAACAAAACTAATGAAATGTTGTTATCAATTGTGGGAAAATCTGAGATCAAATAGAATAAACAACTTAATATTAAGTTCAAAGAACTCAAACGAGATCTAACAGAAATTCACAAAGCTCATATTCCTTATAAACCAAAAATTTAAATGATGGAGAACACTATTAGAATAAATGATAAACAAAGCTCAGACGATAGACGAACTATAGATGACCTGTTGGTTAACTTAGCAAATGCGCAAGAAATACATATGACGGTCGTCGAAACCTTACAATCAAATTCTGACAAAAGATGGTGTAGAGGAGCTCTTTTTTTACAGAGGAAGTTTTGTTTGGTTGAGATTGAAGTTACATGCTTCAGAAATGTCCAGGTTCCATGATAATATAAATTCTTTGATACCTTTCTTACAATCTTTAAAAAATAAATAATACACAGAAAGTCGACATCGAATTATTAGATAGATTTCGTCAGAAATACTACTTTTACATTCTCCCCTAAGTTGGAATTTCTGGAAAATTTTTGCAGATCTACCCAGAACCTAAAACCACCCCCATTTCAAAATTTTATATAGCTATCTATGTATCTATCTATCTATCTATATCACTTTTTTATGGACACGATAACTTCAATAGTTCTGCTCAAATCTCTTCCAAACTCATGCATAAAATCAAGGGGCATAAAATCTCGGTCAAGTTCGTTAATGGGCAAAATCGAACCAAGGGAGAGGGAATGGGGGGGAGGCTTTGTGAAAACAGAAAAAGCCCTATAACTTCTTAATCATGATGCGTATCGAATCCGTTTAAAGTTATTATTACTTCTAGGAAAAGGGCCCGCATGACAGATTTTAGATATCTTTAAAAATGGCCTCCAGGGAGAGGGGACAAAATAGGTTTAAGAAGAAAAACATTCATAACTTTGTCACAAGATATCAAATCCACTTAAATTTATTATAAATCCTCTTAATATTATTTACAGTGTTTGTATTGACAAGTTTTTTTATAGGACCAACCCTTATAGCAAAAAAAAAAAATTAAAAAAAAACCCTGGTGGCTCCGCCTACAGACGCAGTTAGATTTCGAAGTGGGCGGTCCCAAATGCCGCATCATGCAAAAAGGTCATTTCTTCTACAATTCCCAATAAACAGATGCCCACGGTCTGCGTCTTCGAAATCTACATGTGCCTGTAGGCCGAGCCGTCAGGGATTTTTTATATTTTTGCAAGGATATAAATCATGATAATAATTGTATAACAGTGTCAGATATGGACACTAACAGGGCAAGCTTTTATAAAGCCAAGAGTCAAACAGTGAATGTGTGACTATCTCCAAGCAAAAATGAACAGATGTTTTCTTCAAAAAGGATGTATCAAGTCAAACTGGAAACCTGCTGATCTATTATAATCCTCAGAGATAACACTTTAGTATTAATTTTGAATTGCAATCCAGCCAAACAAACTATTATATGATTTAACGGAAAATTTAATGCACCAAGCGACCATTAGGAAACTCCATAATAAAAATAGCATACAGAAAGTCATAAATTATAGAAAATAAATAGATGGCGTTTGTTATTATAAACAAACTAAATTCTATTCTGTAATGTGAGAATTAATAATTAGATTATTGTTAGATTATTGCCGGGAACAGCAATTATTAAATAATATATATTTTATATTTTCATTCTAAGGGTCTTATAAATGATATTGCACATATGATAGAAAATTTCTATTTATTTATTTGTTTATTTTATTAACTGCCGAATACCTGGAAATTATTAAAGAATGTTATTTGTTAGTTGCAAAAGAGATTAAATGAATAATATGTTTTTAAAAGGAAGAAAGTTTTGTATAAATATATTTATAACTATTTGTTTTGTTCATTGTAAAATTGTTTAAGAGACAAATAAATAATTTACTAACGATAAGCTACTCCTGTATAGATAAAACATATGGAGGATAACTCCATAGATATTGCTCTGCTGCAGAACACTCACTGCAGTGAAGGAGGTATCTTTTCAGATTTTCCAACTTTCTCAACCTCCTGGAAGACTTTTTATCATAGATGCGAGCTGCAGATTTATCATAAGTTTTCTTTTTACGCTGATGTGAAAATGTGAAAATGATAGTTAATGTTAAAGCCAAATCATAAGTTGAAATGTATCATTTTTTTTAAATTTAAGACTCTTCTCTAAAATATTTCTTGAAGGGTTTGTAAATATAACATTTTATTAAAATAACAAATGACAATGTAACAAATGTGAGAACGTGCAAGTAAAAATGGTTGCTTGACGAAAAAAAAAGTTGTAATTTATGCGTTTTAAATACCTATCAAAAATATTTTCTTGAAGTATTTCCAAATACGCTATAATTTCCTAACAGTATGTTATTATTTTAAAATATGTTTACAGGTGTAAATTTATCCTTTCGGAATTTTATTCGAGTAACATGTTGCACTATAGAAAAAAATTGAAAATGAGTAACTAAAATTGACTAATTATTAGAAGTGAATCTTGTAGTTTGTAATTTATGGTTATTCATTGTTTCAGTAACATATAACACAATCTTTCTTGGAATATTTATAATCATGGCGTTATTTTTTCATATTCTAAAATCTGTGATTGTTTTAACTTATATTTACAAGCGTAACTAGTTCTAAAATGCAAATGTTACAGTGATTCAATGATTGCCTTTTGCTTCGACTGGTGAATACAATGCATTTAAATAATTTTACTGAAACCAATTGATTAGCTGATGATCTTATAACAATTTTATATATTAACTACATTATACTCTAATTTAAGCTTTACCTGAAAGATAAAACAAAAAGATCTAAATATAATCTTTCGTGAGAAGTCTTTATTGCAATTATTTTAATTCTACGAGCAATCTACGTTTCTTATCAGGTTAACTTTTTAATATCATAGAAGAAAATTATTTCCTGAAATCGTTATACAAACTATTAAACTTCTCTTTTCGAAATACATTTTCTGTTCATTTTAACTTTCCTTTAGGCATTTTATTAAACTCCCAATTTTTGAAAATAAATAAATGCTATGTTTGGAAACGTGACATTTCAATTGACACAAGTAGAATGAAAGTTTGTTTACTTAAAGCTGTAGGAAAAATAAAATGTTTTCCAAACATTACAAAAAAGAATTACTGATAGCTTCTGAAGTTACGTACATTCTTAACACCACTATTTCAAATTATCAAAAATATTAAAATCACAGAATTTTCAGAAGGCCTTTCAAATCACAGAACTTGTAATATTTTCCCATGACTAAACAAGACTTAAAATTCTATTCAAAAATTGTGCTAGAACTGCAAAAACCCAGGCCTATTCAAAATTTTAGTACGGTAGAAAATAATAGTGTAACAATGTGCAACGGTAAATGACTAATTTCCATAAGTGATTATTGTAACTTGCAATTAATCCATACTTTACTTCAAACACATCTCAAGCTTATCTTCTTGAAGTATTCCGAAATATAGAGAAAGGCGTATTGTTTGTGTAACAAATATGTGAATGTATACGGGAAAGTGACTAATTGGTAGAATTAAACATTGGAAATTGTAACTTATGGATATTTTTCAAGTCAGATACATCTCAAAAATATTTCCTTGATTTCTTGAATTCTTCACAAATACAGAGTTATGTTCGACTAACATGTATTCTTCTTTTGAAGTATGTTTACTTGTTTATATGTTCTTATCCAACATTTTATTAGAGCAGAAAATCCAAATCACAGTGTAATAAATGTGATAATGTATAACACTCAGGCAAAGAAAACTTATTACCATAAGTGAATCATTTAATTTTTAATCTCTATGTATATTCGTCGTTTCAGTCATATCTAAGGGAAAAAAATCTTCAAATATTCGCAAATCTGATGGGATTTTTTTTTAAAGTTAACTGGTGTAATGCACCAATGCTGCTAATGTGAAAACTTGACGGTTACGGCATTAGTACGTTTGCAAGCAAATGTATCCACTACCTTTTAAAGAAGCTAAAAAGAAGTTAGATCAATGTTCCGAGTTAACGTTGTTGAGTAAAAATACTGTGGAAAGGTTATATGTATTTGATGTGGTTTCTCAGCGGTCTTCGCTCTTTTGATATGGTAAGTTTACCTTTATTTTGATGTAGTTACTAAATTGAAAAATGTAATGCACTGTTGAATTTGTTAGGATTTTAAAGCTTCTTCAATGACATGTGATGATTATATTGAAATCATTTATGGTTCGTGAATGAATCACAAAAGTTTTAAAAAACCTAGCTGAAGAGAAAAATGGCCATAACGTACGAAGCAGGACAAAATCAAAATTTTACCAAGATTGTGAAGCATGAGCAGCCATGATACTTTTATGTCACACTTATTGTGAATTCCCGTGGTGATTTCACACTTTTTCACTGTTAGATTTTTTTAGAACATTTTTGAATTTTGAATTTGATTTTTTTCAAATTGTTTTATTTACATTCAATTTTATCAAATGGAAATAAAATTCATTTCATAAAAATAATGAAGTGTCTCGTTTTTTTTTTGATTGAGTGAAGTAAAATGCAGTAGAGGTAAATTTATTGATAAAATAGGAAAGTGGCGAATTACCATCACTGGTCAAATTACCTTAAAAAATTTTGATTTGCCAAATTTTAAATTTAAAGGTGAAAATCAAGCATAATATATATATTTAATGTTTGAAGAGAACATACAGAGATAATAACCCCGCACTTTTTCATTTTTTTAAAACTTTGACACAGTTAACATAATTTTAGTTTGAATTACACGATGGTCATAAAGTCTTTCCCTGATTACAAAAAAAAATATTACGAAATAACCATTGAATGTACTAGTGTAAAATTTTATTATGGAAAAGTCATGTTCTTATGTTTTCTTTAGTCCAGTCTCTACCGTCGTTCGTGAGCTCCTTGATGACAAATTTCCTGAAAGATGGATCGGACGGGATAGACCAACTCTTTAGGTTCTTTTCTTTTCGGGGTACACAAAGTACAGAGTGTTTGCAACATCAGTAACAGATATTGAAACATTCAAGGTCAGGATTACAGATGTTGTGTCTAGTGCGACAGCCCAAATGTTGGGCTATACGTGGCGAGAAATGAAATACCGCCTTGGCATTGTTTGAGCTACCAGGGGTTCTCACATTGAAATTTACTTAAGTACTTGCATTAAACACTTATAAATGTCTTTACAATATATTGAAACAAGCATATGCCTAATTGTTATTAGGGAAAGACTTTATAACCACCCTATATAAGTGACCGTATTACCCTCAATTACCCTATTGTTGTTTCAAATTATATTAGCAGGTGTCAATTTATAAAAAATGAAACAGTTAATATGATCAAATATATGGTTTTGTTTCAATTTAAAAAGGAAAAGTGTGTAAATAACTCTACTAATCAATTATTTATTTTTTAAGAGATAACATTTGTTTAATTCTACGAACAGCTATGGAAACTGTGTTTCTTACCATTTTTTTCTTACTTCATAAACGATAATGATTTTCGGCAGTAGTTACATAAACTATCAAATTTCTTTTTTACAAATACATTTTCTTTGTTTTATGATATTTCCTTTAGGTATTTTACTAAACTTTCCCTTTTGAAAAATAAATAGTAGCTGTGTTTG
Organism: Maratus michaelseni; assembly: GCA_963931845.1. Taxonomy (NCBI): domain Eukaryota; kingdom Metazoa; phylum Arthropoda; class Arachnida; order Araneae; family Salticidae; genus Maratus; species Maratus michaelseni. The sequence goes on along the minus strand of OZ007588.1, from coordinate 342,370,002 downwards.
GAATTGTCACATATGACTTGGCATATTTGAGGTAGAAGCAAAATAAAATTTTGCCTATTCGGTTTCGCAAAATAACAGCTTTGTTGTAGGTTTCAAAACTTTCTCATTAGCAGCTCCCACAAAAATTTATTAGGGTAACAAATCATAGTGTAATAAATAAGGAAATGTGTAATTGGCACATGTGAATTTTTAATTTTGTAAATTATAAACATTGTTCATTTGATCACATCTGAAAATTATTTTCCTTCATATATTCGAAAGTATGGTGTCATTATTTAGGAAAAAATTATTATTGTTTTGAACTATGTTTATTCTGTAAATTTTATTATTGAAAGTTTTATTATGGTACCAAATTCAGCTTAGCAAATGTACGTACATGTAATTGAAATTTGCGACTTGGTAGAAGCGAATCTTGTAAGTTGTATTTTATGAGTATAATTAGTTTCAAACACACCTCAAAAGTGTTCTTGTTCAATTATACGTTTGTTATTCTTTATCTGAAATTTTGTATTGTTTTAAATTATATTTTTTGGTATTTTGTTTCTAAAATATAAAATTATTGTGACGCACTGCTTGCATTATGTTGAAAATTATAAAAGAAACGCATGTAAATTATTACACTCATGTATCATTTTCATACTGAGATATAACATTTCTTGAAATTTAAAGGAAAAGTGTGCCTTCTATGTCTTTTATGAAAATACATTTTCAATAATATAAATGAAAATGACTTTCTGGAATCGCTGTAGATATTATTAAATTTATTCTTTTGAAATAGATATCCTTTTTCGTTTTAACTTCCCTTTAGGCATTTTACTAAACTATCCATTTTTGAAAATAAATGAAAGTTTTGTTCGGAAACGTGACATTTGAATTGGAATTCCACAGGCACATGTAAAATAAAAGTTTGCCTATTATTTTATAAAAAAAATATAGCTTTGTTGATGTTTTTAAAACCTTTTCATTAGAAGCTCCTTCAAAATTTTATTAGTTTAATAAATTACAGTTTAACAAATACTAGAATGTACAACTGAAAAAAGACTAATTTGCAAAAGGAAACCTTGGAAATTTTACTTTAAACATAATTTTCATTACTGAGGGAAAAGGAAATATAGGGTTACTTTTTAATTAAAAAATTCTTAATTATGTTTACTGGTGTAAATGTTTTAAAACAGTGAAAATTGTTACGATTTGAATGCATTTGCATTTTAAATTAAGAATGCGATGTATGTAAATAAAATTTCTGATAATTAATTTATGTATTGAGATATAACATTCCTTTAATTCTACGGAAAACTATTTAACTTGCATATCTTATTAAAAACACATCATTAATTTCATATATGAAAATGAATTTCTGCAATTGTTAAACAAGCTTTTGCTTGTGTAACAATTGTATCGCTTTGCTCCTTTTTCCGAATGCATTTTCTTTCAATTCCCTTTAGGCATTTTACTAAACTATTCCTTTTAGAAAATAAATAAAAGCTACGTTTGAAAATGTGACAGTTGAATTGGCATTCCTCAGGCAGAAGTAGAATGAATGTCTGCCTATTCTCTTGCGAAAAATAATAGCTTTCTCGAAACTTTTTAAACTTCCTCATTAGCAGTTTCTTTTAAAATTTTATTAGGGCAACAACGTCCTCTAAATGAAATTCAAGAATGTTCAATTATTGAAACTGACTAATTGTTAGAAATAAATCATCGAAGCAGTAGTTATTGCATATTGCTCTTTTCTGACATACTTTTCCGAATAATTTTCTCGATGAATTCGCAAATGTGGCAATATTTGTTTTAGCTAAAATCTATTATTGCATTCTATTCACCGTTTTAGATTTTTCCATTCAACAAGAGCTTTGTTGCAATTTTTAAAAACCTTCTCATTAACAGCTCCTTCAAAATTTCATTAGGTTAATAAATTATTGTTTAACAAATGTGAGAATGTGTAACTGAAAAAGCCTAATTTGCAGAAGTGAATAGTGGAAGTTTTAATTTAACGGAAGTTTTAGTTTAATTTGTTTAAGGGTAACAAATTATAGTGTAGCAAATATAAGAATATCTGAGTTACTATTTTATGTATGTGAGTTTTGGAAACTGGTACATTATTCATATTCTTCAGTTTGAACACATCTCACATGGATTCTTCGGATGCATTCGTAAATGTGCCATTATTATTCGTGGAAAAATTTCATTCTTTTAACAATATATTTGCAGGTGTTTATTTTTCTTGAAAACAATTTTAGTGTAAAAAAGGAGTACAATAAATATCAGAATTTTTAACACGCTGCTAACTGCTGGCATGAATTCATGTCTTTTGGATATACAGTGCGTGTAAAAACTTTAAGGACAGCAAACAATTGTAAACATTTTGATAACACATAAAGTGAGATAATTGAAATGGGAATTTAATGTTGATCATAAAGTTCAAAAACTAATGTAAAGGTCAACAAAATATATCTGTGAGCTATTTATTGTGAAAAAATAATAATTATGCAAAAAACCGCTATTTTTGCCTGTGTAAAAACTTTAAGGACGCCACTAATGTTTGATAGAAATGTTACATATAATGAATATTGATTTGTATGTTAAAAACTCTTGTGTATAGTGATTTTAATGACATTTTCTATTATGAGATTTGTTAATTTTATATTGATGTCAAAATCAAGTAAACTGGCTGAATATGAAAAATGTGCTGTAGAATATTTTGCATTGTCAGGAATTATTTGTCGGTCTATTTCAAAAAGGGTAGGAAGACTTAAACCCGTCCTAATTTTTCTTAAGGTTAAAAGGTTTAAGGTATTGAATAAAATGGGTGGAAGAAGACCAAAAACCTTGCCCCCCAGAGCTGAAAAGAGACTTTTAAAATTAGTATCAACTGGAAAATACTCACGTGAAGAGATTTTGCGAATGACTGGGTTCAATGTATGTAAGTAAACAATCTGCAATACAATTACTCGATCGAAGAATTTCCAATACATAGCAAAATTGTGTAAACACTATTTACTAATTAGATACAAATCCCAGCGTTTACAGTGTGCAAGACAGTTGATGATTTGGGACGACAAAACGCTGCAGGTTATTTTCTCCGATGAAAAGAGGTGGAACTAAGATGGTTGTGATAGCTGGAAATATTGTTGGCATGATTTTAGTAAAGAAAAAGAAAATTTCTCAAAGCGTCAATTAGGTGGCGGATCCATTATGACATAAGGCTGTTTTTCGTTTACTGGCGTGGGTTCATTTACATTTCTGTCAGGAAAACTTAATCCAAATTATATCTAAAAACTCTTTCTGACCGTCTTCAACCAGTTGCAACACTATAGTAGGGAAAAAATGGATTTATAAGCAAGATAATATCCGTATCCACACAAGCCGTAGGACAAAACTCTTCTACCAGAAGAAAAATATAGAAGTTTTGCAATTGCCACCCAGAAGTCCTGATCTAAACTCTATCGAGAAATTGTGGTGAGATCTAGAAAAACAAGTTTACCAAAATGTGAGGCATTTTTCCTCAGATTCAGAACTTAGATCTACGATGGAAGATGAATGGTACAAAACAAGTCCCAAACTGTGCCAAAAATTAATAATGTCCATGAAAGATAGAATATTTGCGGTTATTAAAAGCAATGGTGGGTGTAGCAACATATAAAGTATTTGTTTCTTCATTGCTGTATTGTTTTTATTTTGCTGTCCTTAGACTTTTTACACAAGCAGAAATACAGTTCTATGTATAATTACTTTATTTTCGTAAAAAAGCACTTACAGATAAATTTTGATGACTTTATTATTAGCTTTTCAACTTTATGATACACACATTATATTAAACTTTTTTTTTCATCTGATTTGTAATTTATCAGAAACATTAAATTTTTTTGCTGTTTTAAAAGTTTTTACACGCACTGTGTATAAAACCCCACCTATGGGATGAGTGATACGTTTGCTTTTATGTGTAACATTATTTCTCAAAACTATACGCAATATTTCTGCTTTTGCAAATGCATGTACATATTTTTAATTACAAACAGCTTCATTACTATATACATTAATTTGTAATATAATTACGAATACATAATATCATTTCGTTAAATAATGGAACATGCGTTCAGACCATATTTTTAAATTCTAAGACGAGAAGTCGTAAAATATTTCTCTGAATTTTTTTTTCCAAAGGCTCTGTGCTCATCAATAAAAGAAAGGATAGTCCCAACAAGAGAAAGGGGTGGAATCTGCTTCGTTGTACTTCCCTCTCTTGCAAGAGAGACAGAAGACATACCAAATCAAAGAGCCGTCGTCGCAGGAGACTGTCTGATCGAACCTTAAGAGTAACGGCCTTCCTGAGTATAAGACAATAAATAGCCGTCACCAATGTTTCAAATAAAGTTTGGTAGAAAAAAATTGGAACTTGGGACTTACAAATCTTGCAAGTTGTAATTCCTAAATATTGTCTGACATATCTCAAAAATTTACTCTTTAAGTATTTATAAATTATTCCTAAAATCTGTTTTGTTTTAATTTATGTTTATTAATGTATATTTCTAAAATTTGAAAATTACTGTGATTTAATGATAACATTCTGTTTAATTTGACGAGGAACTGCATGAAAATAATTTTAAATGATTAATTATTTACACTACATTGAAACATTTTGTTTAATTTGTTTAAGGGTAACAAATTACAGTGTAGCAAATATGTAAGTTACTCTTTTACACACGTGAATCTTGGAAGCTATACATCATTGATATTCTTCGATTTAGACACACCTCATATGGATGTATCGTGAATATGTCATTTTGTGGAAGTGTTCCATTCTTTTAACAATATGTTTACATGTGTAAATATTTCTTGAAAAAATTTTAGTGTAAAAAAAGAGTGTAGTAAATAAGAGAATGTTTAACATGTTGCTGACTGCTGACATAAATTCGTGTCTTTTGCATATATGTAACTCCGCCGATGGGCGATAATTTGCATTTTATGCGTAACATTATTTCTCAAAACTATACGCAATATTTCTGCTTCTGCAATTAATATAGTATGCATGTAAATATTTTAATTACAAACAGCTTCATTATTATACACATCATTTTTTTTATTTAATTACCAATACATAATATCATTTCGTTACATAATAAACATGCTTCCAGGCAACATTTTAAAATTCTAAGATGAGAAGTCGTAAATTAGTTCTCTGAGATTTCTTTTCCAAAAGCTCGGGGGTCATCAATAAAAGAAAGGAAAGTCTCAATAAAAGAAAGAGGAGAGGATAAACACGTCAGGGAATATCCTTCATGGTACTTCTCTCTCTTGCAAGAGACACAGAAGACATACCACAACAAAGAACAGCCGTCGTGGAATGCTGTCTGACAGCGCCTTAAGAGTAAAGTCCACAAGCAGGTGTTTCCTGATTGAAAAAAAAACAGCGATGTGTTAATTGAAGTTGGCTGAAAAAAAATGGAAGTTGGCACTTTCAAATCTTGCAAGTTGTAATTCATAAATATTTTCAGACATATCTCAAAAATTTACTCATGAAGTATTTATAAATGAGAGCGTTTTATTCCTAAAATCTGTTGTTGTTTTAATTTATGTTTATTAGTGTATTTTTCTAAAATTTTAAAATTATTGTGTTTCGATATTAACATTTAATTTAATTTAATGATGAACTGCATGTAAATAATTTTAAATGATTAATCATTTACACTTGATTGAAACATTATGTTTCTTTTAATTCTACAAACAATTGTATAATATGCTATCTTATTAAAATACTTTTTCAATTTAAATGATAAACCGTTATAGAAACTACTAAAAATCACATTTTGGAATACTTCTGTCTTTAAACCTCCTTTTGATGCATGTTACTAAACTTCTCATTTCTGAAAACAAATAAATCCGTGTTTGGAGATATGATATCTGGTTTTTAGAATAACTGAGACATAAATATACTGAAAATTTGCCTGTTCGGTTACATGGTATTACTTGACTTTGTCGAAACCTAAAACAAATTCTCAATAGCAGCTTCTTCAAATATTTTCAGGGTAACAAATTACAGTGTTACAAAGTTTAGAATGTGTAGTTGAAAAAGTCTAATTGGCAGATGCGAATCTTAAAATTTATCCATATTTATTATTTCAAACGCTTTGCAAAATAATTTTCTTAAAATATTCGCAAATGTGGCTTTTTTTAGAGTAACAAGTATGAGAATGTATAAATGAGAACGGCTCAATTGGCCGAAAGGATTCATAAAGAAATTAATGTTTATCGCTTCAGGTATACCTTAAAAATTTCTAATAGAGAATCTAAGCATCATTAGTAAAAATTTTGTTTTTATGTTAGGAACGCACATTTTTATGACATTGGGAAAATGTAGAGAATTTTTACATTAGTAGCTTTTTGAAAAAATTGCTAGGGTATACAACGAAACAAAAGTGAGAATACTAATTCGTGAAAAAAAATCTCGAAAGTTTGATTTTAATTTTATTTAATTTGGTAGATTCATTTTGAAAATACTTTCTAGAAATACTCTTAAAGCTGTCTTTATTTTGTGCCAAAATATATTAATGTTTTGTGTTATACATATATCCGCATAAAAGTTTCTGTCAAGGCTAATTTAGTAAAATGATTCTGAAATCTCAATCTATTATTGAATTAATTATAATTATTTTCTTAAGCAAATATGATCTGTAAGATCTGTAAAATTATTTATGCAAGCCGTGAATTTTGAATTAAAAATTCTGAAGTAGTAGAAGAGTGAAACTTCGTATTTTCTGTTATGAGTTTATATTTACACTTATTATGACTTTATCATGATTTAGAGAATTTCCTTATTAAAAGTTTCTTAAAAAAATTTAGTACATAGCAAAATAAATGTGAGAGTGTGCAGCTGCAAGTGACTAAATGGTAAAAATTCATCGTCAAATTCATAATTTGTGTGTGTCTAACGTTTCAGATACATCTAGAAAAATATTTGTTTATCTTAAATCTATGTTTATTTTATTATTTATAAGATATGTTAATAATAGATTCTAGATTCTGAATTATTTTCTTACATTAGTTTTCGCTGTTTAGTTTTATAATTGTGCGTATATTTTTAAATAATAATATGTTTTGTATTATTATTTAAAAATATACGCACAATTATAAAACTAAATAGCGAAAACTAATGTAAGACAATAAATCAGAATTGAGAATCTATTATTAACATATAAGTTTCTCAGATAAAAATGACCTTCGTTATTTCTTATGGGTACTGTATTTTGTTTTTCTAAAATGACCATTTTTTCTTTTTTATACTCCATTTAGGTATTATATTTAACCACTCATTTTAAAAAAGTGAATACAAATTATACGCGACTTTTAAATGAAAAATACTGAAAAATGAATTACGAAACTTAAGATTTTATATTAGGAATTCATAGTTTTCGTAGATATATGGCATTGTCAACATTTAGAGAATTGTATCATTGGCAGCTTTTTCAAAATTGTATTAGGTTACTCCACGAACACAACACAACTCATTTGTAAGAAAACGCAGTTGAAATGACTAATTGATAAAACTGAGTTATACAATTTGTGACTCTTTGCATATTTGAGGTTTCAAATATACCTCAAAAATATTTGTTTCAAGTATTCATAAGCTTTACTCCCCGATTGCACTTTGAAGGCAATTTTATTTAAAATGTTAAGATTTTACCCAGTTGTTTCTAAAAGCGCAAATTAAGATGAATACAAAATTGTTTACAATATCATGATTTTAAAATGTTGTTTATTCTACTAAGCAAAATAATAAAACTAAAAATAAAAACACAACCTTCTGCCACTTTCTTGTGTGGACTTCTTAATATTGAATTATGTAGAGCTGAAATAAAATATTTCTGAGAAAATCTCACAACTTCTATGTGAATTTATTCACGTAGCAAATAAATAAGTATTTTTATTTATTTTAAAACATTTCAGAAATTAATATCATAATAACTTATATATTTTTATATATTTTACAAAACATCAATAAATACTATTTAAAATTATTATTTTTAATCAAAGAAACGTTTCTAAATACTGTGCATTTAGTACACAAATCTTTTAATGAATTTTCCAAAAATAAAAAAGGTACTTTGAGAAAGGATTTTTTTTAATAATGTGGAACATAAAGTATTAAGTACTTTCTTATTTTCATACAAAATATTTTGTTATTGTTTATAGTTATGTGCACTCGCATAAAATTTTCAATAGCCAAAATTAATGTGATACAATAAATTCGTAATTTTAATATTCTATTAACTATTAAATATGAAAGACCTATAATTTTTTTGTAACTGAAAACAGTTAAATAATATTTTACAAATTCGAAATGATTATTATGTACAGGACGAGTGTACCAGTAATTGACCATGAAAAATAAAACTGTACAATACAGAATATAAAAGGTATAAATTCTAACTTCGGTTTGTTAAAATATATATCTAACATCCAAAGAATTACCTTTCTTACAAGTTATAGCTACAGCTAAAGGTGTGTTTGAAGGTCAGAGTAGAAAATATATACAGTTTTTTTACTTTTTTGTTTTTTTTTATTTTAGTCTGTAAAATTTATGTTCTAGACTAAAGTTGTGTTTTAGACTTGTGTTAAGACCCTGACTTTTGTATAAAATGGTATACTTGTATTTTAGGAACGGTTTTTAATACAAACAGTCATGTTTTGATTTTTACTCAGAAAAAGAAATGGTCAATTACAGGTGCAATATCATTTTAAACTAATATCGTGAATAATTTAAATTATAAAACAGTAAATGTGAAAATAGTTCCCGATTAAGAATCCCCATATCTTAATTTGGCAGTATTTAGGGAAGTCTGGAGAAGAACATGTGAATTATTCCATTAGAAAAAAAGCTTGAACAGTCAATTTCTGGTGCACTTACCCTATTTTCGAAATATTTGTGTTAAACTTCATGAAACTATTGTTCTAGTAAAAATGTATTGTTTGTTTTTTTACATTACAGGTAATGTTGTAAATTCCAAAATAAATCCTATCATGACATATCATTGTTTAAAATAGTTTGATTTCTTTCAAATTAAGAAGCGATTGTACGTAAATGATTGTGTGAAGAAAAAAAAACTAAACAATTATAATTTTATAAATTAAAATATAATCTATTAAAAACTGCCTTTTGTTGTTGTTGTTACATTGCCTCTTTTTTACTCATTTTGTCAATCCGTAATAATAATCTTTTGTATAAAAGTTTTGTCTGTATTTATTTTCAATTCTGTTAATGTAAATATTATTGTTCTTCAGAGATAATCAGATGTAATCTTGACGGTATACCCTGTAAAGTCCAATATGAGTTCTTGTTTGATATTTTGGACATTAGAAGCTTTCGAAGTTAATTACATTTTAGTACGCTAATTCAGTCAAATTCATGAATTAAATTGGTCATGAGTCAAAATGGTATTTTGTTAATGGTAAAATTTGAACATGACAACAAACAGATATTTCAACAAACAGATATTTTCCTTTGAAAATGATTATGCCAACTGTAAGGGAAAACATCCTAATTTGGTGGAAACATACTGACAGGAATATGTATTATACACAATAGTGCCTTTAATATATAAATCCTCTAAAGAATAATCCTGCACATATGAACAAATGAGTAATATATGTATAAGAGTTTCGGACAGTAGGAAAAAGAAAGTTGTTTTGGGTATTGCAAACGATTTAGGTGAGTTCGTAAGTTTATGCACACAAATCTGAATGATCTATTTTAGCCATCGCCAGTTTTTCTAGTGTGTCTTTTAATAGTCTGTTGAAGATGCACCAACAGTATGTGGAATACGTTAAAGCGGGTGTTAATTAGAAAATCTATGGTAAAAACCCAATAATCAAAGTGCAACTAGAATTGAAATTCAGTATCATAAATCAAAGACAACGAAGGCAATTTTAAGAGAGATCACTTTAAATTTTAATTCACACAATCAAACACTTTTTCGACAAACATGCAAAGAGGTCGGACCACACCCATGATTAGAAGACAATTGTCTGTTATTTGACACAATTGCAGTCCATTGACTACAGGATTTCAGAAAATTTTGTACTTAAATTGGCGACGTTACGGTGATTGGAGGAAGAAACGGACATACTTAAAAATTACGTTTGAAAAATGAAAAAGTACTGGCAATACAGTTGTCGGAAAAACCCTGTGATTTCACGAATAGGCAGCTTACATTAGAGAATCTCACGTATTTCTTTCGTAAAAGTCACGTATTTCTTTCGGCAAAGCTTCAATGTTTTAGGGGAAGGTGAACAAATCATAGCGGAAATGTTCATCTTTAAACGGAATATAATCAACTGAAAATACGTGTCAATTCACGGATTTTTTCAGAGTGCAGATGCTTCGCAAAAAGACAGTTTCCACAGCATGGTGAAAGCTAGAATAAGAACCAACGACTGCATCGCTTCCCTATGCTGAATAGAAGATACATAATTTTAAGGATGTAATTTTAAATATGCAACAGATATTGAATCGTTGATAAATAAAAACATATTATCTGGTCAAATGAATCAAGATCAATTTTGTCAAGCTGATGGAAGAGTGTGGGTTTCGCAGTAACCCCACGAAGCGATGAATACCTCGTGCCAGACAAGAATTCTACAGGTGGTGGTAGTGATGATGAGTATACTTAGTTCCTCTCATACACCTGTTATATTCTTAATGTGTTCAGGGTTTATTAATATCCTGGCTGACTATTTACACTCATTTATTAGAACCCATTTGCTGACATCTTCCAGCGCAATAATGTAGTTTTGCATCGCTTAAGTTTATCAAATAATTGGTTTTAATATCAATACAGTCAGTTTAAAACACTCAGTTTGCCTCTCAAATTATCGGATAACAACCCAATGGAAAAATTTTGGGAGCTACTTGAGTGCTGCATTTTATCTGTTACTCAACGATCATGCACGGCATATGTTTTGCGACAGGCACGTAAGAGTTGTATAGAGGAATTGCTATCATCAACCCCAAAGTGTATAGAAGCTGTTATTCGTGAGAAAATTTATCTACCCACTACTAGGTGGGTGTATATAATATAATGTTTTATTAATATTGAACATGACGTATTATCCTTTGAAAATATTTTTTTTTATGTGTATGTAGATTTTAATGGCATTTAATTTGAATCGCATTATTTTTTTCTGTTGTAATATCTTAATATTTAATATAAATAGCATAGCTGATGGAATTTTAATTGTATTCACATAATTTTAAAAAAACTGTTCCAATTTTTGATTCTCCACGTCTCCTTCTTGTAAATGTAGATCTACAAGGGAGACTACCAGTTGTGAAGTCTTATTTTTATCACTTACTATGTGTTTCTTAAATATACGTTAATTATTAAGTATCTTAAAATAAGTCTAGAGATGTAGATGTAGGCAGTAAAGAATTAAAATATATTGCAACATTAAAAATTTAATAAAAGCAATAAGAATCTCTACCAAATGTTAACAATTATTTTATTTACACAATATATGCCAACAAAAGCTAATAACAGAACAATTTAATATTCCAAGACAGTCACAAAACATTGCTTAATATAATTTTAATATATTAATTTAAATACCGCAATAAGAAAACAATAATTATGAATATGAAGTAGATGGCCTGTCTTTGAATTTAACATAGCGTTATAATGAATTAAAAAAAATCACAGCACATCAGCGCTTCCAGTTGAGTATTCAAAGCCAAAATTGGACAAACATGTATATTTTCGTTAATACCTTTAAATTTTAAACTTTACTGCTGTTCTAACCAATAACCGAGATACACTTTTAACGCCTATCTCAAAAAACGTGACATATCAGCATTTCTTGTGAAGTGATTAAAACCAAAATTGAGCCCTCCTAGTTTGTAATTATAAGAATCGTATATTTTAAGTTTAGGTCAACTCTACCCCACAGACGCTATATATAGGTATCAATATAGCTATAAATATCGCGTACATCGTAAAAAGTACACCGGCATCATCTGTTTCGTAATATATACCAAAATTAATCAAATGTGAAATTTCATGCAATTACGTGCATTAATTCTGAAGATACAATGACCATAAAATTTGTATTACACATACACATGCAGGAAAAAAGGTATTGCGCAAAAAATAATCAATTCGTACTCCGAATAATCCAAAACATATAGAACTGGAAAAAATCCAAAACCGGGAATCGAAAATGTTTACGATTCGAATACTTTCTTCTTATGAAAACATAAAAAAAAGTTTCTCTGTGAATTAATACTAATTATGTTCTTTCCATAAATTGTATTTAAAATTATTTTTTTCGCAACAGCTACAAAATTCATTTTATTTTTAGCACTCTAGAACAATTTTCTCATTTAAATAAATAATTAGATTTAACACAACGTAACGAGTAACGTAAAATTACCACATATTACTTATTGAGAAAATAGACAGTATGGGCTTAAAATAATGCTATGTCATCACAAGAATTCGGAGAATCTTTCTCATTAGTAACTTTTGAGACAAATATTAAAACACCTAGGAACTTTTAAAATAAATGGATAATTAAAGATATGTGACATATAATTGGTGATATTCTAGCGTGAATATGGTGGCATTTTTCTAATGTCAAATGTAATTATGCATATAATCTGTTTGTTGAAATACTTTAAACTGAAAATATTTACTCGTTGAGTAAAGGAATTTAAATGATTTTTATATTAAAAAAAACTGACTAAAGCAACACTAAGCAAAAAATGCTAAACCATAAAAACTCTTTGTATATAATTTAAGTAGTATTGCCTTTTGAACGTAGAAGAAATCGTTTATACTTCGTAGTTAATACAAATACTCATTCTGCAACCATTTGTGGTGATTGTGGTGTATAGTGCCCGTAAACATTTTTGTTTTGTTTCATTTCATGGTGAACTTCTAAAATTATTAAACTAACCAGCAGAGACTGAAGAATTTTTTTGTTTTAAAATCCTCCCACTTAAAAGTTTTTGTTATTAGTATTAAATTATGTTTTATTTATATTCTTTAAAAAGATATCCACAATGAAAATTTTGCAAAATTTTCTCAGTTTTATTAATCGAATTTGTCATTTAGAAATGAGAAAGGCCTACTCAGTGCTGTTAGCTCTGTCAATCTTCTGAACTTTTTTCAAGTCAAAAAGTAATATTTTGAATCAGAAATTTTACTTAATAAATGAAATTATTTAAGTATCTCATAGAAACAACATATCAAAGTACATACAGGAAAATAATATGTATTAATTAAATTTTCTGGCTTCAAATAAATTTATTTGCCAGAAAAATCGGAAAAGTTGACACTTATGAGTTTGTGTATCTCACTTAATACTAAGGGATAAACAATTTCACTAACTATTAATAAACAAGTACCTCGAAATACATCACAGTCTAACGGGTATACTATTCTTATACATTCTGAAAACTAATTTTATATTTTTATTGAGAGATTACTTCAACGTCGAGTCATAATCTCCTAACATAGATTGGGAGTTGTAATATACACTCCTAAAACAGTGATGGATAACTCACAATTCTCAAGAAACAACTATATTCCACTTATCTGCTTTGAGAAAAATTATGATGGATGTGGCTATGTAGTTCTGTAAACGTATGCCACTATAAAATGTAGTCTACAAAATTATTTTATCCAATTTCATAGATAAAAATCTGGAGTATTTTATACGACTTCAAAAGCTATAACAATTATAAATAAAATTATTTTGTTCTATAAAATATTTATAGTTAAAAGTAATAGTTAAGAGTTTAATTTCAATTTCTTATTATTTTAACAAGTATTTTTTTTTTAGAATTTCATATGATATTTATAGAAAATATAGTCTTCCCAAAATATTGAAACGGCTTAACATATGCTTGGCATGAAATTTACAAAGCGATCCAGTAATTTCTAAAGTAACTCGAAGTATGAGACGAAGCCTTATTCGAGAAATAACATATCCCTCTAAAGCGTTCCATGCACGATCTTTGGATTTATGGCGAATTATCATGATGGCCACTAAATATATTCTATTCTCTGCTTCAAAACCCAGTCGTCCACAAGACGTTCTCTGTGCAAGGTTCGCAAACTCCTTGGAATTTCCAAAGATTCTGGCGCCACTATTAACGATAAAACAATTTATATTTAATTTTTAAAACACAAATTTATTAACCTTTTCGTTTATTCCCAGAATTTTCAATATTTTTCTGCTATTAAATAATGCAAAAAAAAAAAACAGTTAAAAATTTGTGGTAGAGCTTTGCGAACCCCGTCTGTGAAACGAGTGTTGCCGTCAATAAAAAAAATGTATTGCGATGGCTCCTGCATACGGTAATACATATCATTCAAGAGTCTCGCCCTTGTATCTTTCTACCCGTCAATTTACTATTACGGAGGATTTACATGCTCATTGTAAACTCTAAGTATTCCTTATCAAGCCGTCTGCTCAACACCTCGATTTATTAATCTTTCACACTTCACGATCTTTGTAATCTTTCATATTCTAGATTATTTCTCATGCGACGTTTTCGCCGCATGAAAATACGACAATCTGTAAAGAGAACTTGACATGACTGTGCTTCCAGAACTACAATGTTAATACGTACAGTTTCTATTCGTCCTAATGGTGTCTTCTTGTTAAAGGAACATGACTACACGTCTACGAACATACAAATCATACTGATGTTGGCGATTTCGTATAGGTTGTGTTAACGCGCTTCATCCTGTAGCCGGAAAAAACTTTCTTTGTGGATAAGACGTATTTATTGTTATGTTTCGAAGCATTGTTTGTGCTACCAATTTAATAGACACAAATATTTAAAGCTTGTCAGTTCTGTTTAAGCCGATCTAGACAGATAGCAAACTACAGATCGTGTTGTTGCACGCAGACTTCCTTGATATGACTTTGTATGTGACCTTTATATTAAAATATTTGAAAATCCTAGTTTGATGCGTAACTTTACAGACCATTTTAAATAAACTTTTTATACTGATTTAAAAAGAAATTTAAACTATTGAGTATAATTACCTAATGTTTCATTTATAATTGCACTTTATTTTTTATGCACTTTGTCACGTTTTAGTAGATTCGTAATTTATTTATATACATTTTTTACATAAATTGGGTGCTAATTAGTGACTAATGAGAAAGTAAAAAGGCAAATTCTTTAAATTTTGGTTGGTAATTATTCTTAAGCTAGAATCAAAATAATATGTATTTATTTACTTTTAGAAAATACAATTTATGAAGAATCTCATAAAAAATTGTCAAACTGAAACCAGATTACTTTAACGAGCTCTGCAGTTTATTAGAAATTATAATTAAACTGAAAAGCTTTTACGGAACTGAATTATTTAGGAAAAAAAGGTAGCAAATGCTTAAAATCTTTAAAAAAATAATAAATTTTTCTTGTCCATTAAAACTTTACTCCAACTTAAAACCCAAACTTATTTTTTAATTAACAAAAAAATAACATAAAAGAAAAGAAACAAAAAGGAAAATAAAGAAATAAAATAAAATTAGAAATCGTTAAATAACAAAAAATATAATTGTTAGAAATGAAATGTATTTTAGAATGATAATATTCCAATAGGTAATTATAATTTAATACAGTTTAGTTTGAATTACATCGTGAGTTACACATCACAAAACAAGAGTGAAGTAATATTTTAAAACCTATTTAATTTAATAATTTCAAGCAATTTAGTTTACCTTAAAACAGAAATTCAAATTCGTCATTACTGAAAAAAACAGTGAATCGAAATACTATTGTATATAGAGAAAAAATGGAATAAAAATATTTCACTATGCACGACTAAAATTATTGGCATTAACATTTAGACGAGGTCCCACACGCCTAGTCAAGTATAAATATCGTGTAATGCAACTCAAGGGTTGAAATGCTTGACGTCGTTTTATGATTGTGGAGGCAGACCTCTTTATACACAATAATTTATTAACTTAGGTAATAAGTAAATCATTCTGAAAGCTATATACTACCAGATGGTACAATTACAGTATATCTGTTCATGTCACTGTAGAAGAAACAGCCTTCATAAAAACACTAAATCTTCTTGGGGTGCAATAGAGATTATAGGACATAGCTGTGCGAATGGTGTAAAATGAAATAGCTAAAAAAATTTCTAACAAGTCGAGATATAAGGATTAAACAAGTTGGAAATTGTACGTCAAACGTGACAAACGAGGTGCGTTCGTACTATAGCTAGTTATTATATAAATATTCAGATCTTGATGATTTTTAATTCTGTGAAATGAATTATATCGTGTGCATATTAATATCTGTAATAAAATAAGTATCTTGATCGCATGACGATTAAACCTCGGAATCTCCTATAACAAGAAAGCACCGATTTTTTATAAAAAAATCAAATTTCTTAATAAATGTTTTATTAATATTTTCTAAAGTTTTGATTTGATTTTCTTAAAATTTGAAATGTCTCGACAAAATTCTGCAAAGATAATATGTCTTAAATTTCAAACCATTCGGTTGGGTAGTTTTTGCGTTATTATATGCGGACGGACGGACAGACGGACGGACCAGACGACGACAATAGTTGCTAGGTATTTATATAATTACGAACGCACCTAAAAAGACGCTAGTAAAATCCATATCCAATTACACGTTCTCTTAGTTGTGAGGCATAATAATTATGGATTTTAAAGACTATAAGTGTGCAATACATTTTGAGGCTGCTGTATGGAACAGTTGTATTACATTTAGCTAAATTTCATATACATAATACACAGAGTACCTTTATTTATCAGAGTAAATACACACGCAGACAACTATTTGATTCCTCAAAAGGAGTTGCAGAAAGACAAATTTAGCGATCCAGCCAAGATTGTGCTTGTTTAGTCATATAACTCCGTTCAGCGAGTATCGTCAAGTTCTGTAAATTGGTTTGTCACAATTTCATTAAAAAATCTAATATCAATGTGAGCCTTGCGAGTATATTACTACTCTAATATATGAAGGTTTAAACGTACTTTAAATGTATATAATAACTGATGGTCAATTATACCACTTAAAATTCGTAATAAATGTCTTCATGACTGCGAAGCTACATAATTAAATTATGTTTTCATTAGGGATACCTTGCAGCTCCAACTCCTACCGTACCCATATGTTTTTAAACATGCTTTATAACGTTATTTATTCCCTATGTTTTGAAATGCATAAGCCAGAGGTGCCAACCTCTCATTAATATTCCGTAATATGCGAGTTAATCTGACCCAGTTTAACAACGCTTCAAAGCAGAAAAATTATTGGATGAATCTTTATTTATTTAATTTTAGGTTTCTACATGGAATTTATTTAATTTCTTAAAAAAATTTCGGATGCGAAACGTGTTACACCTGGGTTAAATTAACCTGCATATTACGGAAAATTAATCAGAGGTTGGCACCTCTGACATAAACACACATATCTAGCGTTCTTATGACTAGAATTGCAAAATAATTGCTGTTTATTCCCAAATTCATTTCCAAAAAATCAAGTTTATCCCCCAAAATCCTATTTTATACTCAAAATCTGAATTTATTTCTATATTTAAAGCGGGCTCCTTCCATTTTTTGAAATTCTGCTTATGGCCATTGTTTCTTTTTTTTCTTTTGCACTGTTCTGAGCGGAAATGCGTCATCCTAACTATATCCTTTTCCAAAATCCCTAATTAACTCATTCACTGATTTATCAGCACTCACTGATATAATTTTTACTAGTCTAAATTTGACTTCAACATTAATTTTAAGGTAAGGTAGCCAATAGAAAAAAAAATATTTTGAATACAAAAATTGTGTTAAAATGGAAGAGTATATAAGATTACATTTCTATCACAATTTCTTTAGAACTACTGAGAAAAAAAATAAAAAAATTACACAGAAGAAAATTAGCAATTTTCAGCTTAATTTTATACTTTAAAATATAAGAGAAAAGCGCATTTTTAACACCTCTAAAATTACTGAAATTAAAAAGATTCAATTTCTAGTTATAACTACATTGGTGCGTAGATGTTCATGTAAAAACGTTTATAAAAATAAAGTTTTAACGACATAACATGAGGGAAAATATTCTATATATTTCAGAAGTGTTAATAGAGGAAAGAAATTAGCTCTTTGTAATTTAAGGAAAATAAGACCAGTTTTTTTTTAAGAGCGCAAAAATATAAATTCTTTTTTTAAGGATTCTAATTTTTACAGCGTATATTTCGTGGTGTAAAAATTAAAAGTTTATTACATTATTCTAGAAAAAATAACTTTCTTCCCACTTTTTAACTAAAGAACTCATAATGTATTTAAAGAATGTAAAGTAATTAAAAAACTGACACTAAGCATTCCTAACTAATTTTCAAAAATTATATGCATGCTAACTGGTGAAACATTTAAAATTAAGAATTTTGAAACATTAATGAGTTTTGAAAGACACGTTTTTAATAAGAAAATTGAAATTTTCTTAATTAAGTTAATTTAAAATTCAATCAGTGGAACAAGTAAATATAATTTTACAAATTTAAACACACACACACACACACACACATATATATATATATATATATATATATATATATATATATAGTAAAAGTTTAAAAGAACCGTATAAAAAATTAATAAATAATTCATAATGTATAAAATAAGTGAGCTGTTTTTCCTAATATGCACCAAAATTGCTTTCTTCTATTTTATGATTCTGTCGTCACAAAGATTCATAAAATAATAAAATTTTATAATTAAATGCGTATCTTTAGAAAATTGATCAGGTGATATAAAAGAATCTAGACAAGTGATTTTTAATTACTTTTTCAATTACTTTTCAACAGTGAAATTTGCCCGAAATTATTGAATAGAAAACATGTGAATTTTTACATTGCTAACTAAGCGTAAAACTGACAGAATGAAAAATATCCAAGCCGGGAATCGAACCCGTACTTTAGAATAACGATCAAATGCTCTACCATTGAGCTACGAGGACGACAGCCAACTTGACATCTCCAACTCATATATGTCGGTAAGGCTGCTATCTCAGACATTTCCATCTAGTGCTGTGTTTGCATTCTTACCGGCATAGGTGAGTGGGAGATGCCAAACTGGGTCTCGTCCTCGTAGCTCAATCGTAGGGCATTGGATCATTATTTCAAGGATCCGGGTTCGATTCCCGGCTTGGATATTTTTCACTCTGTCAGTTTTACGCTTAGTTAGCAACGTATAAATTCACATGTTTATTATTCAATAAAATAATCTAATTTAAGATTACCAAAAAGTTAATATGTTGCGAAAATTTTATATTCATGATATTAAATACATCTGGTTTTCTTTAATCATTTCAACAATTATTGGCTATACAAATTAATTTTTATTTATTTATTTTATTTTATTTTTTTACAAGAAACATTTAAATAACCTATCAAATATCGGAAATAATTGAACGGGTGAGTTGAAAAATGATAACATTCCAAAAATATGGAAAATGCACTGAGATAGTCATTTTAAAGTTTTACCGTATACTATTTAATGAATCGTAAAATGGTTATGTTCCTGCCTCTCATAATAAATTTATTTGGACTTAAAATTTTTGTTGAGTGGAAGAAGGTTAACATTCCTGGATTGTTAACCTTTTTCCATTCAAGATGGTACTACTCTACAACATCATTCGAATTGCTAGGAAGAGCAATAGCCCTTATCATGTAAAAAGCCTTCAAAACAACCAAATATTCATTTTCAAGGATTGCACTGAGAAAAATGACACTTTCAAATCTGAGTAAATCGATGTTTTCATTTTGTTATGAAAATTTTTGTTTCAAATATGACGACCCAATGCTTTCAATTGTGAAATACCAGAAATACTCAGAATATTGAAACATGGACTTACTCAAAACTGGGCACATAGTAGTCAGTTCATACTCATTTTTGGATAGGATAGCTGAAGTCGATCTCTAAACGGAACATTCATAGTTCCTTTTATAATTTTACCGATTTAGGTTGGAGATTTTTTATGGGGTCAGTTTTTATTTCGGAATCGGTTCGGAAAATGAAAGTATTATCATAAATAAAACTGCTAGCAAAAGCAAAAGAGAAAAATAACACCCGTTAGAGATCAACCTCAGCTATCCTATACAAAAACTAATCATTTAAAAATATTGAAATTCAAGAAGTGTAAAAAGAACGCTCTCATAGGTTTAGCATTAGAATGAGTGTGTTTTCGCTTGACTAGTGTATGCTCTTAAGAGATATAATGAGAAGAATGGAAAATATCATATTTTGATTCACCATAGTGATTGTGACACTTGTGACCATTTTTGACGTAAAAGTGACGTCACATTGACCGCCTGGGCTCTAGGAATAGTACATATTTGCTACATCTGTTCTTTATGTTACTTTCTTTTAAGTACACACAAATAAAAAAATAGCATTTGTGTTTTTTGCGTAACTCTTGAACACCAATGTGATTATAGTTGTTTGTATTTACTAAAAATTATTAATATACAGTGGTGGTGAAAAGTTTCAGGTCAGCATAAAATTTTTGGTTAATTTGTAAGTATACCCATATAAAGAAGAATCCTAAGTGACACTTATACATTTCATTGACATAATAGTTAGGAATTTCTTTATGGATTAACAAATAAATATCAATAAATTTAATTGACAAAATTAATTGCAAATTTAAACGCATGTTTTCAAAAATTTCCGGCCATCATGGCAAGTTTGGAAAAAAATGGTGTTATAATGCAAAATAATAGTTATCAACAACATTTACAATAAATGTTTTGTCGTCATACCTTTAGCAATAAGTACTGCGGCGCATCGACGTGGCATTGATTCATTGAATGTTTGAAGATCGTCTGTGTTAAGTTTTTTTTCACTCTTCTTGCAATTTTTGGGAAAATTCTGCTGAATTGGAATATTTATAATTCCGCACACGTTTGTCAAGTTCGTTCTAATGATTTTCTATTTGATTAAAATCGGGTGATTGGGCTGACCATTTCAAAAATCGAATTTTCTTGTGGGAAAGGCACTGCGTCAAGGGCTTGCATGTATGTTTTGTGACGTCATGCTGAAACAAACAGTTCTGATCCCAAATTTTCCTCCAATAAGGCAACAAATGATCTTGCAATATTTTGATACATTGCACCATTCATCTTGCCGCGGATTTCTACTAACGGACCGACACCTTTTCAAGAATATGTTCCCCACAGCATAACGTGTCCTCCGCTTTGCTTTATTGTAGGAATACCATATCTCGAATCATATCTTTTGTTGTTAGGTCGTCGGAAATAGTGTCTGCCATCACTCTTAAAAAGGTCAAACTTCGATTCATCGGAAAATAGTACTTTTATCCAGTTTTCACTTAACCAGCCTTTGTGTTCCTTGGCAAACGCCAGTCAGACCCTGTGATTTCTTTATTTATGAAAGGTTTTTTAACACCAACTCTTCCATAAAGTCTTACGTCACGTAGGCGTCTTGACACGATAGACCGACTCATTTCAGCAATATATTCACTCAGTAAATCGCGGAATATTGCAGCGGCATTTTTATGCGGGTCATGAACTGCTTTTCTCCTAATAATTCTGTCCACAAGAATACTTGTTTTCCGAGGTTTCCTGTACAGTGACAAGTCCTGAATGCCACGGCCATCTTTATAATTTTTAAAATATCGTTCACAGTATCCGATCTATAACTTTGCCGCAATCTCAAGAGAGGTTTGGCCCTTTAGCGACAAACAAACCATTCGTTTGCGAACAAAAATTTGTTGAACTTTTCATTTTTGAAGTTTAACTAAGTTATTCACGCTGATTAATTAACAAACGCGGCCAAATAAACACTTTATTGATAGCAAAAACTAACGAATGACGAATGGCCGGAACCTTTTGCCCACGTGATTTTTGAATTCCTGCCCTTTGCATCAAGTGTCTTCAGTATCCAATCAAAATGATCACGTGGTCATATGTCATTTGCATATTCTTCACTTTTGGAGCCATTGCGCTTCTTCTTCGATGAAACGTTCTGGCAAACAAATCAGCCGGAAACAAATTCACCGCCACTATAGATTCAATAAAATAACATTATTTTTTTATTTTAATTTAACTTAATTATATTTTAATGCGATTTAAAATGACTCATTTCTAAAGGTCATACAAACAACTTGAAGTGCGATTTAAATTACAGATAAATATTAGAAAATATTTCACTGTTTAATTTTTTTAATAGTTGACTAACTAATAAATACTTAAGCTAATTATTATAAGCATTGGCCTGTTAGGTATTTATATTGTTTAACAACAAACAACAAGAATACGGTGCATTTTTCTTGTATGTTATTATCACACATTATCAAACTTGAATTTTATGTAAAGGTATATATTCTAAGAAGTGTTATGATCGTAAATATTTAAATTAAACACAAAAGATTTTGTTGCAATTCTGTAAACGTGATCCTGTTTACACAAAATAATTTAATTGTTTTTATGATTCCATTATTTTTAGAGAATTTGTGAAGTAGCAAACTTTAAAATACAACAGAAATGTTATTACTGAAACTAAGAACTCCATTGTTTTCGAAAGATTTATACGTGAGTGTAAATTAATCTCATTTACAGGAAGGAATATTAGCTCGTTTAGTATTATTCGCTGATTTTGCAATAAAAGTAGAGGAATTAAATCTAGATACCTTTCAAACACTGAGATGATTCATCGAGAAATTGTCTTCATTTAGAACTTTTAAAACTTATTTTCAAACTGTGTAATTCGGTGAAATTTCATCAAAACTTCCTCAATATATAAACTTCCTCAATAATTCCTCAATAACGTTTACATTCTATTGAAGTTATCGTACATACTTTTTAAGTTAATACAATTTCAGTTAAATTATTTGTTCGAGAAATTTATTATAGTGACTTTCTAAATGGATTTTTAAGACTTTCAAATTTAATAATATTGTAATTTATATTATAATCTAAAATATAGAGTTAAGTTTTGAGCTCTTTGAAAGTTACTGTTGCAAAAAAAAATCCATATCAATTGTATGTTACCAAAGAAAAATAGTAAGGGATACTAATATTATAATAAATTCTCTAATCTAATGTCATATTCAAGATTTTCGAAAAAGCAAAATTGAAATGCTCGATAGGTACAAAACTCATAAACCAATCAATAAATTTAAAACTCTAAATATTGCGTAGGTTTTACTTTATATTTCTAGTTAAATTTATGTATTTTGCTTATTAGAAAGGCAGCATGAAATACTATAAGGAAAATTAGTGAAAGGAAAAATTTGTTATGTGTTGCTTTAATAGATATTACAATATTGATCTGTGAATTCTAAAGTATCGTTATTATCTTACTGAAAATATCTTTACTTATTTATATTAAATAAGCTTTAAAAAAATTTAATCACTCGAAAAAAGAGAAAAAATATTTATTTAATAAATACTATTATCTTACTATTCAGTATTCAAAATCTTCAAAAAGATTAAATATAAGCGATACATAAAGAAATTGGTAATCTAATACAGTGCTTCAGAATTAATTTAAATAAATGAAATCTCGCACATTCTTTAATAGTTGCAGAAAAGCTTGCGCTTTTGTAAAACTGTCTTTGTAATAATAAAATAATATCGGACCAATATTATTTATACTGACATTTCGTTTGAAATATTCTCCCAACATTCATATCCTTATGTATCGCCAACATCACACTTACATTGGTAAGAAATAGTTTACAATTTTTATAGCTAATATTTCAAATGTAATGAAACATTTCTGCAATATTTCCCTTCATTGCAAATATTTTTCATATAAAGCAAATATTTATCTTCTACATTTTAAGGGTATTACATTGAAAATATTTCCAATATAAAACTATTATTTAACTTATATTAATAATTCAGAGGAAGTATATCCGATGAATGCAATATTGTGAGGCAATTTAACCTGTTCGTTTGTTACTAGGGCAGTGTGTCAATATCTTTCACAAGAAATTGTTTGTTTTCTAATTATTATCCGAAATTAATTCCAAAAAGTAGATAAATATTTTTTGGAATTTTCTTAAACTGCAAATTGATTCGTCGAAAAATATTTCATGCTTCTTCTTATTAAAAAAGGCATTAAATGTTTATTGAAGCTTAAAACAAATCCTCAAAACTTATTTACGCCGAAGTCAATTTAATTGCATCTCATTAATTTATTCGCAAAATTCACTGGTTAAATTTTCTAAAGTTTGTACTAAAAAATTAAAAAATAGCAATTAAATTCTCCTTTATCCATTAGATCAATTTGAAACTTAAGCTTCATGAATAACACTTCTCAAAAATTTATTTATGAATAGAAAGTGGGACTATGGATGTAATGTAAAATATGAAGTATTCTACAAATATAATAAAGAATATTTACATAATAATTCATATTTTAGTTTGATTTGTTCTATTGAATTATATAGATAGTATGAAGAATAAAAAATCTGTCGAACGATTAAAAATATTAAAACGGAAAGTCTACCATCGGGGAAGGCATTCTTTTAAAAAGGTTCGGGCGCAAGAACATCGTAAAAATTAAATAATTGAAATTTTTTTCCGAGATGATAAGGGTCTCGTTGGGAAACACTTTAAATGTAAGAGCCAGCTGTGGAATCAGGCTCAGAAGGTTTTGGACTATTTTTATATTGAAAGATCGAAAAAAGGATGTTTTATTCTTGTTGGTTACTCTTATAAAGTTTCTCAAGATGCAATGCATCCACTGTGCTAATATATCATAAATATATCTTAAATAAATTGCTATTGTAACTTAATGTATTGAATACAAGTTTTGCTCTCTTAAGATAAAATTTCTTTAATGTAAATAAATATTAGCTGCATTTATTTACATTCTGTGTAATTTAATTTTGAAGCTTCTTAGAATATCACTTTATTTGTCGAGCAAATGACCTCATCTTTTGTAATAGACGTTAACGCTTCAATTAGAATGAAGAATAATTTCTCGAATCTGATTTAATTTCTGTCGAACTAAATGTATATATTTTTTTTATTTAAAATCAATTTCCGTTAATGTTAGAGAAACTCATTAGAGATGTTCTCTTAATGTGATATTTAGGATATTGAAATTTAACAATTTACCTTGCAATGCTACTAAATAACATAATACTTCAAAAAGGTGCTGACCAACGTTTGGTAGCCACTTAAAAATTGTCCACAAAATAATACAATTTCATTTATAAATTTCACTTGATTTTATAACTTTGAAAGCAAATCGTTTTTTTTTTATAGATTAAATATTGGATTTATGTTGATATTTTCCTTTTGAGAATTGAGAATTTTGATTTCGTGTAACCAGAAACAATAACTGACTTATCGATACGTTTTACGCAAGTGAATTTGTCGAATTCATATAGTGAAGTAATCGTAAATATCATGTTTCTCTTTTATTTCATAATTCACAACATCTTCCTACAGTATCTTCGTCAGATAATCTTTATTTTTTTTATATCTTTTTTTAAAAATTATTTAATGTATTCAGTTTGTAAAACTTTTTAAATTTTTTCATAGAGATTATAATTTAATGATTTAAAAAAAAATATATAATACAAAATGACATCAAAATTATGATAAATATAAAGTTGTTTGAGAATATAATTTAAATATAATAAAATCTCATACGTACGCGTACAAATAAAGCATAATATATATATATCACTATGCTATTTATAAACAACGAACAGTAATTTGGATAGCTTGATTAGGGATGGCAAAATTTTCAAAATATCGATATATTGATTTTTCAGTACATCGTGTTAAAGATTGTATATGCGAAAATTATCGGACAGGAAAATCAATACATAAATTTTTCGATATATCCCTACATAACACAAATTCGTCCAATTTTGGTCTAAAGTAGTAATTTGGACGAATAGACGTGTTCAATTTTCGTCCAAAAGTAGTCTATACTTCATCTAAATCTCATCGATTTACATTCAAATGTCACCCCCTTTTACGTAATAAGAACATCTTTTAGACGAGCAAATGAACGTAAAATGATCATAAAATGGACGTAATATGGACGTCTAATATTTGTCCATATTACATCCAAAAAATGCCTAAATCCGGAAAAAAAGTACGATTTTTAGCTGTAATATAGACGTCCAAAATTTGTCCAGATTACATACAAAAATGACCTATATCTGGATGAAATATAGACGTCTATGAGACGGAATATAGACGTCTACTAGACGAAATATAGACGTGTTTATTGATCCAAATTACGTACTTTAGACCAAAACAGGATGAATCTGTTATCTTTATATAGGGAAGAATAAAATTTAATAAAAAATAAAAACAAATTTATTGTGCTTTAACATTTTAAAAGCATATATTATATTGAAAATATTAAGAAACATATAAATATTTTAAAATATTATTGCTAATAAAACTTAACTTTTTGATAGAGAGATCTTTAAAGAAACTATTTTAGTTAGTGCCCTTCACCTGAACACAAATATTTTTTAAAAATTAATTTTACATTTATTGTTAAGGAAATGACATAAGTTATAACATGTAAAATTTATTCGCATACTTATCTGTAATAAATTCAAAATTTGGACTTTAAAAGAAGTATCATCAAACTTTGTGTGACTTTAAAAGGTTCGTTTAAAAATTCATTTAAAATTATTTTTGTTTTGTCTTCTAAAATGTATTTACACATTCAAGCAATATTTTAAACTTTTTAATACACTGTTAAATATATCATGCTTTCACTGAACTTATATTATGCATCGAAATATATTTATTTCAATTAATTCCTCTTTTACATCAAAATGATTTATCTTTCGCTATCCAAAATCGTAGGATTTACGTATACGTTTACTTTGTGTTGTTACTTTTGACATTGAAACTAAGTGAATGTATGCAAATTGGCAGTATGATTTCATATTGGGTAACAGTAACTTTTTATGATTATATAAGAAATGCAATTTATAATATACCTTCTGGCTTGTATGCATTCTCGATTACTACAAATCTATGCATTTCAGCTGTAAAAATTTTATTTTATTATCTACTAAAAGATAATCTGTTTTTACTTTTGATTTATATTCTGATTAGTAATGATGCTTCTAAAAATGTCCAATTTGCTACCAATGGTATGAGTTTTAAATGGATTTTTAAATGGAAGTTTTCGCCTTATTTAATTGCAGATAATTGAGATTAAGTAAGGCAAAGTTTTTCATTAGAATTTAGAGGTGGCCCAGTTGTAAAATTTTTTATATTCATTTATTAGCAGACAATATCGCCATTTGCGAGGTCTTGTATTTGGCGAATAGGTTTTTCCCCTATTTAAATTGTCAGTCAAATCATTGCTTTTCAACTACTGCACTTTTTTTGCGCTAAAATAGCTTTTTTTCTAATGCAAAATCAATTTTTTTCCTTTAAGTATGGCTATACTTAAGACTATCAATGACTAAATGTATGGAAGAAAAAGAAGAATTGGAGTACTTTCTATCTATGGGTGGTAATTGCTGAAATCTGGTTTTCAACTTTTTAATGCATTTTCTAAAATGTTCACTTAGGTATTTTTTTTTTTTGCCTTGTTAAATAGCGAAGTTTTGTAAAAGTATTCTGAAAGTATTTCATAATCTATGCTTGACGCATGATTTTTCTTTCTTGTATACTGTTTGCTGTACTGTACTCATGAGAGAAAAATTACCCAGATGTAATATTTATGTCTCTAAACATGTTAAATTACAGCAGATTTATTCTTTTAGTGTGAAAATTTCCAGCTGGATCGGATGATATGATGTATCACAACAGTTTTTAATCTTTTATTTACTATAGACCCTTTTTCGCAGATTCCCAGGATTTAAGACTGGATATACTGATTCTTTAGAACATATTTGTCTAACCTTTCAGAAAGCAGGAGCTCACTTCAGCGGAGGACAACATTATTCACGTGACGCAAAACATGCAACAATATTACCTTACTGTAGTAATTGGTACACAAATGTCTTAAACGATGCACATACATCAGACAGTGGTGACAGTGGTAAGGCCGCCTCGTGTAAAAATAATTTTGACAAAAATGAAAAATAAATCATAAAAAATATAAATCATAGTAAATTTAGAATTATATTTTTCTGAGAGAGAGCCTTACACAGAATTATTTTAAAGGAAGGAACCAGAAACCTTAATTACACCTATAATAATAATATAAAAACCTGCAAATATTATTGATTTTAAAGGAAGTATCCTTTAAAATGATTTTGTATTAAACTAATAACAGGAAATATTTAAAAGGACACTAAAAAATTTTCCAAACAATGCCATGGCACGCACAATCATTGCATTGGACAGTCCTGCTTTAGAATATCGAATAAAGGGTATATACACTAAAAAGGTATACAAGCTGATTAATTTTATTATATTTTTAAAAAAATTCTTAGTACAGTAAAACATATGAAAATATAACATGTATCTAATGGACTTCAGTCTTAAACGAAAAAGTTACATGGTCCCAATAAGAAAAACACCAGACAAATGTACCGTTGAAGACAGAAATCTGTCTAAAACAGAATATTTTCCTGATTCCTAGTGATTCCATGTTCACAGGTTTTACTATATTGCCTTTTATGTTACTCACTAGATTAGTCTCAGATTTCAGAAAATGAAAGCTTTTACATTCAACACAGGACATTCATGGACCCCCTGAAGAACCCTGTGGAACACAGTTTAGGAACCGAAGATGAACGATACTGCTATATTGTCTACTGAAAACTGAAGTAAGGGTCTTGATCTTCCTTTTCCATCTCAAAAACGTAATTTTTGACTTTCTGTGAAAAACTTCTTGATTCATTAACGGATAATAATTAAATAAATAGATTCTTGAGTACCAAATGTATACAAATAGTAATTGCATAATTATTATTTTTTTAACTATTAAACTATTATGTTTTGAATGATCTCGCATTTGGCGAATCATTTTTTCCCCATTTAAATTGGCAGTAAATTCAACTATTTCACTTTTTTCACGAAAATAGCTTTTTTAGAAAGCAAAATCAATTTTTTTCCTTTAAGCATGACTATACTTAATAATATCAATCATTAAATGTATTGAAGAAAAAGAAGAAATTTTAGTTTTTCAAATGCTGATAACTCACGGAGGCAAAGGAGATATTTCCTGCCAACTTTTGAGTATTGTGCATAAAATTTTACATATTGAAATTTGCATTTGTTGACAAGTATACAAGAAATGTATTTTACATTTTTATTTAATAACTTTTATTCAAATTAAATAGAAAACAATTAGATAGTCATTCATAAATTATGTAACTTTCATTAAATATATATTTTTTAAATCTGCATTTTTCATGCCGCAAACAATTTGCAGTATATTTTCAATCTGACACCTCATTCTCTATAATTGGCAACCCTAATATTCTTAAATACATTCCTTGAGTACAAGATTGTACTTTCATTACACATGCATGGATAACAAAAACATAAGTTCAATTCCATGTACTTTCGCCATTATTAAATTTCTTTAACGTCAAAGTAATAACTTCATTCACAACTTGTTAAATCAGAGAAAATCTTTGATTTTTAATTATACATAAAAAATTCCATTAAAGAACTTTTTAATTTCATAACAAATAAAAAATAATATATATATATATATATATATATATATATATATATATATAACCATTAATGAAAAATTACCGATTCACCAACAAAAACTTTGAAATTATGAATTAAAATATAAATATTAATAGACAACAAAAGTATTTCCCCCAACACTATATATATATATATATATATATATATATATATTAACCATTTTAATTACTTATTTTGTTAATGTATGAAAAATATAATTGCTTAAGGGTTTACAAGTAATGTAGATAGTGAATGATCGTGATTGTTAAAAAAATTTACTCTTTGAATAATCTATTATAAAATGTATTTTATAATTTTATTAATATAATAATTAATGAATTTTTAAAAGATTCAATGTGTAAAATCATTCAGCCATTGTTTAAAGAAAAATATACAATAAAAGTTTGCAAACAAAAATTGCTTTATTTATTTATTATTTATTATTATACAATCGGCCTTTTGCATGCCACAACCAATTTACGATAACTTTTTCAATTTGGCAGTCTAATGTTTCATCCCACTTTACATGAGTCTTAACAGCACCTATGAGAAAAAGATATAAAAAAAGTAGCTATAAAACACATATTTAGTTAATACTTAAATAGAAGACATATGAAAAAAAAGTATTTACTAATATGTATATGAAATTTTACTATTTCGGCATTAATTCGGGTTCCATGGCTTCAGTTGGAAATTTTACAAATTTAACTTCCCGAATATCGAAATTGAAAAAAGAAAAGACATGTGTGCAAGAAGTCTATTCAAACCAAGACTGAAAACCTTTTCAATATTATGAATAACCAAATGAAAATAAGCTAGAAGATTTCTATGTCTGGCATTATGGCTAAAAATTTATATCTAACAATAAATGAAAGTGATTAAAATTAAAAGTTCTTAATAATAAAATTGGTATTATTTAAGTGCATACAGTAGAATTTATTATCAATCAAAAATCTCGCCAAGACTGAAGGTCTTGCACCCACGGAGAAAAACAAACATTTTATTAGTATTTTGGTATGGTTTCATGCCCTATAAACTCAATATATACATGGTGTCCCATAAATAGCGCCCAAACTCTACACAGCCAGACTCCTCGTATATAAAAAATGACCAAAGAACTGTACCTGTACGATCCATAGTTTACGAGAAAAATAGGAAAAATAAAGTATGACGTCACAGCCGGTGCAAGGAAAAAACACCGTATTGGACACATCAACAACAGTATTTGCATATCTTTCCAGACGATAACGTACAAAACGGCGCGCGCCGTGGAATGACGCTACACTGCCGTAGAAGTCGAATTTAAAAGACTGCATCTTTCAGCTACCGGTATTCTTCGCATGGTTATCATGTATTCCGTTCGTGAATATTGCGACATGTACACTCAAGCCTGACTCGATATGCATATGCACAGCGGACACTTTGAACATCTGCCTTTATAATTTGCAAATACTGCTGTTGATGTGTCAAATAAAGTGTTTTTTCTTGTACCGACAGTGACGTCCTACTTTGTATTTAGTATTTTTCTCGTAAACTATGGATCGTACAGGTACAGTTCTTTGGGCATTTTTATGTACTCCCAACAAGGAATCTGGCTAGGCAGAGTTTGGGCGCTATTTATGAGACACCCTGTATATACAACAATTATATGAAATATACAATATATACAAGATATATTCAATTTAAAGTTATTTTGAGTTCTACATACTTGGTGAAAAGTATGTAAGTTATACAATATCGACTTCACTTTCGGTTCCACAGGGCGGAAGAATTCCGGGAAAACAAGAAAAAGATTGACATACAAGATTGTTCTTTCATTACAGATGTATGGATTAAAAAAGTTCAATTTCATTCACTTTAGCCATTAAGTTTCTTTGATTAACATGAAAGCAAGTACTTTATTTATAATTTATTTAAATCAGGAAAACAATCTTTTATATTTAATCATATACTATGAAATTAAGTTTTAAAAAATTAATCTATTCAACTATTTGATGCAATAGTTCATAGATGATGTTCATAGATATATGAACATCAAAAAGAAATGAGTTTTACATAATCATTTATACATTATATTATTTTTTCATTGTACATTGAGTTTTATATAAAAAGTAACATTTTAATTATTTTGTTAATTTATGAAAAAGGCTTAAAACAGATTTTTAAAAAATTACTCTTTAAATAATCTATTAAAAATATATATTTAATAATATAATTTCTTTAATATAAAAAATAATGGATTTTTAAAAGAATCAATCTGTAAAATCACTCAGCCCATGACATTGTTTCAACAAAAATATGCAATAAAAATTTGCAAACAAAAACAACTCCCCCCCCCCCCTCTAATCAGTATTTTGCATGCCACAAACAATTTGCAATAACTTTTTGCTATTTGGCAATCTGACGTGTCATTTGACAAAAGATAGGTCTTAACAGCATCTATGAAGGAAAAAAAAGTAGGTATAAAATACATGTTTAGTTAATATTACAGAAATAGAAGACTTTATGTAAAAAATATATAAATTTATTTATATACTCATATACGTATATTCAATTTTACAATTTTGGCAATTGGATTTTATCACTTTGAAAAGATGAAGTCGGGTTCCGCAACTTAAACGTGAAAATTTCGTTTAAAAAAAAAAAAAAAATTCAGAAATATATACAACATAGGGAAGTTTAGTATAGGATAAAACTTAGCATATTCACATTGTAGAAATTTGAGAATTGCAACATATAGCTAACAATAGTAATAAACATATCGTCTATAACCATAATAGTTTAATAAGACATTCAATTTAATATTAACGTAATTTTAGAATTTATTTCATATACGATTTTCTCATAAACTAGTAAATTTTGAAATAACAATACTGAGTAATAATGTAACAGGTATAATTTGCTCTAGTTTTGCACTATTTACGAATTAAGATGTTATAATTGTTTAAAAAAAATTATCTTTATCTATGCACAAAATAATTTTGAGTTACATTTATTATGAGAATAGTAACATATTTTATTTTTACTCTACATGATCTAATTTTATTATACAAAAAATAAAATCCTAATTGCAGTTAAAAATTTGTTTTCATCGAATAAATTGGATTTAAAAACTTTTGAAACTGTCAACTAATTCTCAGTGAAAATGTTACAACATTTTCGCTGTGTAAAAGACGTAGAAGTTTCATTATGATTTAAAATAATTGCTCGAATTTCATTTAGTTTTCCCCGAAGTAAATGTACAGCGCCTATAAGTCAATTCAATTTCTGTTAATGAATTTGCTCCAGAAATTCATTACATATATTTTCTAAATAAGATATTCATATTTTGAAATGTATCCCTATTGCCATGTTGTGCCTTTATTTAATATATTAATATGAGTCTTGAAATTTATAGGAAATATTTATTTTCAAAATAGCCTTAACGAATTATAGAAACTTTATATTATGAGAAAGCTTTTGTGTACAAAATTTATAAAACAAAATGAAATTTAAATGAAAATTTCAGGTAATATTCTGAATCAATGCTTGATTGGTAAAATACCCAGAAAAAATTGAAAATTGTTGTTGTTTTTAAAATATTTGTATAAATTTCTCTTGAATTTTAATGTTATTGTCCTATGATGTAACAAAAAATTAAAAATATTGTTCAATAACTAAAAAGAATTCCTTTGCATAAAGTAAAGAAACTCTACCAATAATTATATTGAGTCTTATTGTTTGGCGCTGAAGTTATTCGAAATATTTTCTGCAGACTTCCATGCAATAATCTCTAGGAAGTTCTAAGTAATGTAATATTCAGCACTTCAAATAGTAATTTTCGTCAATTTTATGCAGGGCAACGGAAACGTACAGAACAAAGCAAATGCAGTCCTCTTTAAGAGCCTACGCTAGTCACACGAAGAAACGCTCAAGCTAATGTTAAGTCTATGGGAAGGTTCTTGCGCGATTTCTCGCTCGCATTTTAATATTTTTAAATGATTTTTTTTGCATAGGTTAGCTGAGGTCAATCTGTAACGTTGTTAGTTTTTACTTTTTTGATTTTGATTACAGTTTTCTTATAAGCAGACATTTTCAATTTTGGAACCGGTTGGAACCGGCTCTAAAAGGTAAAGTACTCTTATATACAAAAACAGGAACCAAAATCGAAAAAGTAAAAACTAACAACGTTAGAGATCGACGTCAGCTATACTATACAAAAAAATCATTTAAAAATATTAAAATGCGAGCGAGAAATCGCGCAAGAACCTTCCCATAGACATAACATTAGCTTGCTCGTTTTTTCGCATGACTGATGTAGGCTCTTAAGAGCCTACAATAGTCACGCGAAGAAACGCTCATGCTAATGTTAAGTCTATGGGAAGGTTATCGCGCGTTTTCTCGCTCGCATTTTAATATTTTTAAATAATTTTTTTTTCATAGGATAGCTGAGACCAATCTACAACGTTGTTAGTTTTTACTTTTTCGATTTCTGTTTTAGTTTATTTCTGAGGGCCAACTCAATAGTTGGATCCGGTAAAAATCGAGTTGTTGTGTCTTTTAAACTCTTATAAAATCGATACCAGCAAAATTAAAAAAAAATTAAGAACTAAGAACGATAGCTCAGGGTTTAAGCTTTCCAAAAATATGCTTTTTATAATTCTACTGCAATTACAGCGAGTATAATCACGGGATAACTTTGAGAAAAATTGAGAAAAAAATCTGAATTAATTATATGCGGACTGCCTCCAATCGGGTACGCCCACTGGTATTCTGTGATTGGACAAAGTATTCTCTGAACTCTGTAGATACGCCACTCGGAAAAACCTCACCGCGATAATGGCTATATGTTTTTCTGATATATATTTTTTTTTCTGTATGTATATCCACGCAAAACTTTAGAAGGGATACTCAAAATTTAATACTTTTTTTTTTCTTTGATGGAAAAGTATATCTTGCCAGTTGACTGTAAGCAATAAGTTTATTTTTCTGAATATTTACATTGCTTTTTTCTTTACATTATAAATTTTAACGTTCGTAACAATTGATTAATAGCCCCAGAGCGGACTTGGGGAGACTCCAGGGGAGGGGGGGGGAGTGTTCATTGGTTAAGTATAAAAGGGGGAGGGTTAGCCCCCCCCTTGAATTTGATAAATGAGTTTTTCATGCAGAATTATCCAATTTTCTTCAAATTTTGTACATAGGTTCATCGTGATAAGGTACTTTTCTGATTAGGTTTAGGAGTTCATTGGTTAAGTATAAAGGGGGGGGGAACGGGGGCTAACACCCCTTACTTTAGATAAGTGGGTTTTTCATGCAGAATTATCCAATTTTCTTCAAATTTTGTATATAGGTTCATTCTGATCAAGCGCTTTTCTGATTAGTTTTGGGGGTTCACTGGTTAACTATAAGGGGGAGGGGTATGATTCTCCCCTTAATATATTGTCGATTTCTTTATTTTTCGAGGGGCTTATTTCAAATTCTTTGAAATAAGAGTATAATATACAATTAGTGTGAAAAACCTGTGAGCTCAATGCCCTCAGTTTAACTGGGCAGTTTCCCTTTTGTATTTCTTTCATTTACAGTGCCACACAAAAGTATTCTTTTACATGATGATCTACGGGGGAAACTATTTGCAGCATATTTTAATTATGTTACACCATTTCAAATATAATGAAATGGATATACATTATTGAGGTTTACAATAAGACACTTGTTATGCGAAAAGCATTTATCATTCTTTTACAGGGACACACAAAATATTTCGGGTATAATACTGTGTCCGAAATATTGCTTAAAAGCCATAATTGGAAGTAGGATTTTAGTTAGGTATGCGTTTAACTAAATTTTTGAATGCTATGAGTTATGTATAAATGCTACAGATCATATACAGGGCTAAACAAAAAAAATTGTAAGCATTACGGTGCAGCAGCGTAAATTGATTAAAATGGGTTTTTAATCGAGTTATGAATTGTGAACGTGAAATATATTTAGTATACCAAGCAAGGCTTGTGGAATATAAATAAAATCATATACAGGACCACGCAAAGAACTGAATACATGGCTGACTATGTATGATAATTCCTGGAAGTGTGATTTCAGCGTATATATATTTTTTTCTGTATGTATATCCACGCAAAACTTTAGAAGGGATACTCCAATTTTAATACTTTTTTTTTTCTTTTGATGCAGAAGTATATCTTTCCAGTAGACTGTAAGCAATAAGTTTACCTTTCTGAATATTTACGTGCTTTTTTTTTTTTACTTTATAAATTTTAACGTTCGTAATAATTGACTAATAGCCCCAGAGCGGACTTGGAGAGACTCCAGGGGAAGGGGGGGGGAGGGTTCATTGGTTAAGTATAATAGGGGGAGGGTTAGCCCCCCCCCCTTGAATTTGATAAATGAGTTTTTCATGCAGAATTATCCAATTTTCTTCAAATTTTGTACATAAATTAATCGTGATAAGGTACTTTTCTGATTAGTTTTGGGGGTTCATTGGTTATGTATAAAGGGAGGGAACGGGTGCTAACTTCCCTTAATTCAGATAAATGGGTTTTTCCTGCAGAATTATCAAATTTTCTTCAAATTTTGTACATAGGTCCATCGTGATAAAGCGCTTTTCTGATTAGTTTTGGGGGGTTCATTGGTTAAGTATAAAAGGGGTAAAGAGGGGGGGGGCTAATCCTTCCCCCCTTAATTTAGATAAATGGGTTTTTCATGCGGAATTATCCAATTTTCTTCAAATTTTGTATATAGGTTCATTCTGATCAAGCGCTTTTCTGATTAGTTTTGGGGGTTCACTGGTTAACTATAAGGGGTTAGGGGTATGATTCTCCCCTTAATATATTGTCGATTTCTTTATTTTTCGAGGGGCTTATTTCAAATTCTTTGAAATAAGAATATAATATACAATTAGTGTGAATAAGCTGTGAGCTCAATGCCCTCAGTTTAACTGGGCAGTTTTCCTTTTGTATTTCTTTCATTTACAGTGCCACACAAAAGTATTCTTTTAGATGATGATCTACGGGGGAAAAACTATTTGCAGCATATTTTAATTATGTTACGCCATTTCAAATATAATGAAATGGATATACATTATTGAGGTTTACTACAAGACATTTGTTATGCGAAAAGGATTTATCATTCTTTTACAGGGACATATAAATATTTCAGATATAGTACTGTGTCCGAAGTATTGCTTATAAGCCATAATTGTAAGTAGGATTTTAGTTAGGTATGGGTTTGACTAAATTTTTGAATGCTATGTGTTATGTATAAATGCTAGAGATCCTATACAGGGCTAAACAAAAAAATTTGTAAGCATTACGGTGCAGCAGCGTAAATTGACTAAAATGGGTTTTTAATCGAGTTATGAATTTTGAACGTGAAATATATTTAGTATACCAAGGAAGGTTTGTGGAATATAAATAAAATCATATACAGGACCACGTAAAGAACTGAATACATGGCTGACTATGTATGCGATAATTCCTGGAAGTGTGATTTCAGCGTGTATTTGCCTGAAGGAAACTATAGCTTAATATGTCGCGTGTACAAAAGCTTATGTTATATACAGGGCTGTACAAAATAATTCAAGTATATTTCCATCTATTGGTAGAAACTGTTGAAGATGAATTTCCAACTGTGTTTTTTTTGTTTTATTTCTAAACTAAACTGCAGCATACTATAGGGTATATACAAATATATAAATTATATACAGGGCTGCAGAAAAGAATTGGAGTACTTTTCCGGCTGTGGATGGTAATTGTTGAAACCTGGTTTTCAAATTTGTTTTGTGTTTTTCTGAAATGTTTACTTAGATAGCTTATTTACCTTATTAAACAGCGATGGTTTGTTAAAGTATTCTGTTAGTGTTGGAAAGTGTTTCATAATCTATGCTTGGTACAGGATTTTACTAATTTTACTAATGAACAAAATTTTAGATAAATAATTAAGATATAGATTGGAAATTGTGGATGAGAAGGAATGTCATCTGCCGACACGTCTAGCGTAGTGTCTTCGTTATATTCTGATTATAAAAAAAAATAATTTTTTTAATGATCACGTTAATGTATGCGAAGGTGGTTTTCTTGAACATATTATATTGCGGGTATGGGGAGGGAGGGGGTTAACGCCTTGCTCTGATTTTCACAAAACAAATTCCCAAGAAATTTAATATTTTTAGCTTCTAACGTAGCGTGTTTTAAATGTTATGTATAGAGAATACGGGAAATTTTAAATAACGATTTTCATAAATGTTTAATTTATGTTCCTAATAAAAGTACACAACCCGTATATGCCTGATGGTTACCAACAATCAAAGTAAATGAATTGTTGTTGAGAACTTAACCGAGTGCCCTACAAGCAATCCTACGAGTTTTTTTTATCTAACTGTGCATTCTTATCTCGGGTTCTACGGATTCCCAATCACAACGGCCTTTAGATGATTCGACTTTGTTTTCGTTCGTGACACAGATTTTAGTTCCACCTTCCACAGCCAAGGGCGGCATTATTTTTTAGAGTTCTGTGGGCCTGATTTCGACGGGCATTGGTTCATTCAACTCCTTTAAGCAACGCGTACCCGTGTTGGATGTTCGTATGGGACAAATTGCGCCCCCTGGCCTTGGAATGCGGTACTAAAGGATTATGAGCGCGTGTGCAGCACGCTTGCTATTCGATGCTGGAGGCAGCGGGAACACAATTTGGAGTTTTATTCGGAAGGTGGTTTCTTTAGAACAGGGTGCGTCCCCTAGCGGCGGGAGGTGGAACTAAAAAAGTTTGCAGCGCGTGCGCTGCATGCATACTATACGGTCCGGCAGGCAGTGGGAACACGTGTCGGTGGTTCGTTTTAACAGAATGCGCCCGTACTTGCGGAAAGTGGAGATACAGGATTTTCAGTCGACGTGCAAAGCACTTTTAAATAAATAATTTAATACAAAATCAGGTTAAAGATATAAAATCATACAAACTTTAGTTTTGTTTAATTTTATTATCATGGGTCCGAGCAACGCCGGGCGGGTCAGCTAGTATATATATATATATATATATATATATATATATATATATATATATATATATATATATATATATATATATATATATATATATATATATATATATATATATATATATATATATATATGCATATATATATAATTATAATATCTATGAATTTCAAAATACATATCAAGTTCTTATATCATTCTACTTTAATCTACA
This sequence comes from Maratus michaelseni, assembly GCA_963931845.1. Lineage (NCBI taxonomy): Eukaryota > Metazoa > Arthropoda > Arachnida > Araneae > Salticidae > Maratus > Maratus michaelseni. Next base: position 342,331,132 of record OZ007588.1, on the reverse strand, counting down.
AAGAGATAAATAATGATATTGTGTAAACAGAATACCACATATCTAATAATTAACATGTGCAATCATAATTTTACCATAGCATGTGCTTCAAGGGTAATTGGCCAAATTTACTCATACCTGAATAATATTTAAAAAAGAAAGAGAGAGAAAGGGAAAAAAAAATTATAGATTGGAGGTGCTATTAAGTAAACACAAATGGATTAATAAATCAAATATGAACATTATACAATGGAAAACTGGACCACAAGAGAACAAACAAGAATTGGATATGAAAAAACACATGTAGATGTACTCGTCAGCTTGGTTGCACCCACATGTGTTTAAAAAAATAATTCAGTATTTCATAATTCTAATGGCATGATGCTAAGAACAGTAGAATCAAAACCAAATATACTGAATTATTACCAGATAACAATTGGAAAAAATAAGATTGGAAATATTTAAATTGGAAATAAAAAACCATTAAGAATATATAATATAATTCACTTACATCGATTATCCTAAAAACATTATAAATCACCTCACTAAATTACCACTAGATATCATTTTTGAAATAATATTGTAAATTAGAACCTTTAAATTGTAAATAAAATAATATAGAAACTTCTGCATAATATCCACGTCCACATGGCATATATATATATATATATATATATATATATATATATATATATATATATATATATATATACCGGGCTCGTCATAAATTCGTGCAAACTTTAAATATTCATAATAAATGAAGTAATGCTCAGAAAAATTTTCGGTTTGCGCGAGTATGATCAGAAGGTTTTTGGATTTTTTTCCATGTATAATAAAAGATTATTCCAAAAGTAACCGATAGAGGGCACTCACACGTCATACTGAGGCGTTTTATGCAAATCAGGCAAACACAAATAGACAATAAAACAAATCACAATAATATGACACTGTGCATTTATTTTAAAGTAAAAGATGATCAACATGACCTCTATCACCAGGTATTAGGGAAGTGAGGCGCGTCAATACACCTGTTACAGCTGAATGTAGCATGTCGGCATCGATGCCACCGACGGTCCGTCGAATGGCATCTTTCAGTTCCACCAAAGTTTCTGGGGAACCCCGGTGTACACGACACTTTAAGTATCCCCACACCCAAATACCTGCCGGGGTCATGTCTGGAGATCGTGCGGGCCACTCAAACTTACATCCTCAACTTATTACTCGGTCTTCAGTGAAAGTGTTCAACAGGAACGTCTTGACTTCACGTGCAACCTGGGGCGGGGTACCATCCTGCATGCAGGCAAAACGTGGTCACGCAAAAGCTTAAAATACCGTTCTGCAGTGACGGTACAGGTTTTCCAGCCGAATTTAGGACAAGACTCTTCAAAAAAGAAAGGACCCAGAACCAGGGACCGACTTAGACTATCTGGGGCCCCGGGGCAAGCATCATTCTGGAATGCCCCCTTCTATCTATCCATGAAAATTGTTCGGGAATTATGTTGAAGTCACTAGTATTAAACTCTCTCTCTCTCTCTCTCCATACCTATTTTATGTATACGTAAATTTCGAACCAAGTGCTATTTACATCTTATACATATACAGTGTATTACAAGAAAGGGTCACAACTTTAACAAATGACAGAACACTGTTTTTTACTTTCTTCTATCTATAATAGAAGAAAGTATTGTAATCGAAATTTTTTTCGACTCCCGGTTTTCGACGGATTTACACGTTTTAGGGGTCAGAGATTCCGAAAAACATGTTTTTACAAAATGTCTGTCTGTCCGTCTGTCCGTCCGTCCGTCTGTCCGTCTGTCCGTCTGTGTGGGTCTTTTTTGTACCATCGAAAAGTGTATGAAGTTATGCTTCAAATTAAACCACATTTCTTTTCTATGTTTTTGGCTATGGCAAGCAGATTCTATCAGAATTTGGGGATATTTCGACGAAAGGGGGCGCTGCGATCGAAATTTTTGTTCCATTTTCACTATTGTATCATCGAAAAGTGTATGAAGTTATGCTTCAATTTGGACCAGATTTTTTTTCTATGCTTTCGGCTATGGCAAGCAGGTTCTATCAGAATTTGGGGATATTTCGACGAAAGGGGGCGCTGCGATCGATATTTTTGTTCCATTTTCACTATTGTACCATCTAAGAGTGTATGAAGTTATGCTTCAAATTGAACGAGATTTTTTTTATGTTTTTGGCTATGGCAAGCAGGTTCTATCAGAATTTGGGGATATTTCGACAAAAGGGGGCGCTGCGATCGATATTTTTGTTCCATTTTCACTATTGTACCATCTAAAAGTGTATGAAGTTATACTTCAAATTGAACCAGATTTTTTTTCTATGTTTTTGGCTATGGCAAGCAGGTTCTATCAGAATTTGGGGATATTTCGACGAAAGGGCGCACTGCGATCGATATTTTTGTTCCATTTTCACTATTGTATCATCGAAAAGTGTATGAAGTTATGCTTCAAATTGAACCACATTTTTTTTCTATGTTTTTGGCTATGGCAAGCAGGTTCTATCAGAATTTGGTGATATTTCGACGAAAGGGCGCACTGCGATCGATATTTTTGTTCCATTTTCACTATTGTATCATCGAAAAGTGTATGAAGTTATGCTTCAAATTGAACCACATTTTTTTTCTATGTTTTTGGCTATGGCAAGCAGGTTCTATCAGAATTTGGTGATATTTCGACGAAAGGGGGTGCTGTGATAGCCAAATTCAAAAGGTCAAAATAGCCAAACTCAATTTCAAATTCAAAAAGATGTGCAAAAAAATTAGAAATCCTACAATTTTTTTTCGTTAAATGTTCAGAGAATCCGGAACAATTTTTGTTTTGCCTCTATCTTAAAAATGCCTGAGATATAGCGGTTTGAAATTTTAGGGTGGCTGACATTTTCAAACAAGACAGCAAAATTCATCCATAAACGGGTTTAACTTATGAGTTATAGTTAACATGGTTTTGGCAAATTTTCTTTCATTGTTGTAACAATTAATCCTATTATATGCTTATCACTATATATTTATATTCGCCAACGTCAATTTCTCGCCAAACTTGACGACAGTTGGCGAAATATCGCCGAATTTGGCGACCAAAATAGGTTGTCATAAATGAAGCCAACTTGGCTGTAGAGGACTAATTTGGAGATATTCTCATTCAAATTCAATGTTGACGAGAACTGGGATTGAATCTTCTTCAATTAGGTTCCACGCATTTTACCTTCGTGTTTTCCAGTAAAATTAGCTAAAATCGAAAAAACAAGAAATAGGGAGGCTATCTGTTCCTGTCGGTTCAGACCTGAAGGACTTTTCGTAGTTTAGTATTATACATCAGTTGATCGCATCCCGGTAACCCGACGATTCGAAAGCAGCTGACGTACAACGGAATAACGAAAAATATTGATTTTATTGGGGATATGATAACGAATTTTGAAGTATTAACATGACTGAGATAGAAGAAAGTTTTGGGATTGGCACATCCGACTAGTTGGTATAGGAATTTAATGACGGATGTGAACGTTTGAAGTGTAAATTCAGATCTTTCAATCACTCTTGGTTATTTGTTATAATGTAAAATTTTCTATTATATTATAAAATTTAATATTTGTTGTGCATCAGCATGTATTTGGCCGATTCTATAATATGGAAAGATAAGTGCAGGCATGCCCTGATACTAATAGCAACAAATTTCAACACTTGTTACGTTGTTACTTCATTCCCCATGCTCTAAAATACCTTTATGTAAATTTTTATAACATTAGTTTTCTGATGTTGTAGATTGTTCTTTTTAGGGGAGGAGGGGACTTGGGGCACAGGAAGCAGAGGGTGGAAGTGGAGGGCTACACTCCTTTCCTAAATCTTTGAAAATGTAATAATTTTTGTCATTTTTGGCCAATTTAAACCATTTTGTATCCGTTTAACAAAAATCCTAATTAAGAGCAGAGGGGAGGGAGGGGGCTCTCAGATTGGGGGCCTGGGGCAGCTGCCCCACAGGCCCCTGCATAAGTTGGGAACTGCCCAGAACAAAAGACGCGGTGAAACCACACCAAACAGTCAAATGAGGAGCATGCAGTGGCTTGGTCAGGTACTCACGAGGGTTTGACGTTGTTCAAAATACGACTGCGTATTGACGATTTCATTGATTTTATTGATTTTGCGTATTGACGTCATCATGCAATGAAAAATGTGCTTCATCAGTCCAGTTGACGGTCAACAACCATTGTGGGTCCCGCTCCGATTTTGCCAGCGTCCATGTAGCAAACTTTAGTCTTTTATCTGTATCTGCCAGTAATAACTGGTGAATTGCCTGTATCTTATACGGATAGAGATCCAAGATTCCGTTCAGAATATGTCAAATCGACGATTACGGAATCCCCGTTATTCTCCCAGCTTCACGAGCACTGCTACTCCCCATTGATGTCTCGGTTTCCAATTCTTCCATGACACTTTTTACAACATTGACGCGATTCGTGCTCGAGGATGGTCTGCCACTACGTGGACGATCCTCCAAACTCCCAGTTTTCTCAAAATGTCGTACTAAATTGAGTATCCCTTTCAATGAAATAGGTTTTTTTTGCGCCTGAAGTTCTTTCTCCGTGCGAAACTTTCGCAATGCAATAGTTCTCGATTCACCATTCTTGTAGAAAAGTTTAACCATCAGCGCTCGATCTGGTAACGATAGCATGCTGTCGAGATCAAATGACGAATCCATTTCCAGGCAGGTGTTTTATTGCGAGCCTGATTTGCATAAAACGCCTCAGTTTTACGTATGAGAGCCCTCTATTAGTTACTTTTGGAATCATTTTTTTCTTATACTACATGGAAAAAAATCCAAAATCCTTCTGATCATACTCGCTTAAAACGAAAAATTTTCCGAGCATTACTTCTTTTATTATGATTTTTTTAAGTTTGCACGAATTTATGACGCAACCGGTCTATATATATATATGTGTGTGTGTGTGTGTGTGTGTAATATAAAATTATATATAACACGTTATCAGTATGATCAGGCCTGAATCCTGTTTTAACTGCAGCATTGGTTAAGAGATCAATGAAAGTTTTTTCAAGACAAGCGCTGACTGTGTCACAAAACGTTAACTAAATGGCTGATATAATTCACACTCTTAGTGTAAGCAGCAGTTGAAATATTTAGAGTATTTGCAGTCGTACAATCGAGCTGAGTAGTGGCAACAGTTCCGAAAGTTGTTTCTCCAAAGCATTTAGGAGACTGGGTTTGAGACAAACAGTTTATTCCATACTAAATTATACTAATGCACAACTCCACATAAACACAACTTCAATAGAAGCTTCAGACCCAATTAGATCTATTAAAATTTATTGATGAAAATCTATCGACGCGTAGAGGAAGGACTTCTCAAGTGACGAGGTTATTTGGACCCTTCGGCATGCGTAAAAATTTGCCGTCCAAGTCAGTGTATGCGGTGTAAGTATAAAAAAAAAACTAAAATCTAAGTTACATTGTGCTCTCTAAGAAACCAACGAAATCTGTGTTAGGAGAAAAAATGGGTAGTAAGAGGTGGAGCGCTTGCTAATGATTGAAAAAGTGGGCCAAAAGGGGGTGCCATTGACATCGTGTCGTAACTCTTTCTTTTAGAGCAGAATTTTAAAAAGGTGAATAGTTTATGCGGGAGTTGAAAGGAATCATGATATATGGAATGATAATTTAAAAAAAAATGGTGTTACAAAATGTTCCAAAGAAATAAAAATTCAATGTCTTAAAGTATCAAGAAATAAAGCAAGTGTGTTTTACAAGAAGTGTTGCATTTAATAGAATAATGTTTTTAGATTAAGAATTAAAAGAAGATGTTGATTTAAAGTTGCGGAATTAAAATATAAATGGTACTTAAGATATTGTTAAACGAAAGGAAAAAAAGTAGAATTGTAAGAATTTGGATTAAATTAATTAAACTAAAATAGCGAAAATTTATTGTTATTACATATATATATATATATATATATATATATATATATATATATATTAGTTAAATTAGGTACAAAAATCGATTTTACTCAAAAAAGAAACTAAAATAATGCTTTAGAATTTAAAAGAAATATATGTAACAAATAACTTTCCCAATCCTTTAAAATTATGCACAATTTATTTTTTAAAGTTATAAAAAACACTCGCGCAGAAAATATATTCTAAACGAACACATTTAAAAATAATTAATAGTTGAAAAAAATCGATTTTTTCAAGAAAGGAAACATTTTTTACCGAATTTTATTCTAAATATAATATTCATATTTTACATCTAACAATCCAATTAAGAATATATATAATTCATGTTTTATCCTCATGTTTTATTTAAAATTTAATCAAATCCACTTCCAACTAAATCTGATGTTTGATGAAAATCTGTGTATTAGTTCTTGAGATAGAGCTAGTGTGCAAATCCTGTAAAATGCAGTATAGCTGCGCCACCTGTTTGGCGATTTACATCAAAAAATAATCAGTACACATTTATCAAAGTCTAACTGAATCTAAAATTTTATTAAATTCCGTGCATTAGTTCTTGAGATACGACTATCAGTAAAATCGTGTAAAATCCTGAAACATGCATTATGGAAGCGCCACTTGTTGGCCGATTTACACCAAAACCAATTAAGCAACAACTTATTTCAATGTCTATCTAAACCTGTACTGTAATGAAAATCCGTGCATTAGTCCTTGAGATAGAGTTATCTTGAAATTCATGAATACTGCAGTTTAGCAGCGCTACATATTGGGCGGTATACACCAAAACCTAATCAACAACTTACGTCCACTTCTAACTAAATCTGATGTTTGAAGAAAATCTGTATATTAGTTCTTGAGATAGAGCTAGTGCGCAAATCCTGAAAAATGCAGCATAACTGCGCCACCTGTTTGGCGATTTGCATCAAAAAATAATCAGTACACATTTATCAAATTCTAACTGAATCTAAAATTTTATTAAATTCCGTGCATTAGTTCTTGAGATATGACTATCGCTAAAATCGTGTAAATCCTGAAAAATGTAACTTATAGCAACACCACCTGTTCGTCGGTATACACGAAAACTTAATAAGCAAAAACTTATGTCCACATGTAACGGAATTTGAAGTTTGATGAAAATCTGTGCATTAGTTCTTGAGATAGAGCTATGGAGGAAATCCTGAAAAAGTGCAGCATAGCAGCGCCACTTGTTGGGCGATTTACACCAAAACCTAAAAAGCAACAACTTATGTCAACGTCTAACGGAATCTGTAATTTAATGAAAATCCGTGCATTATTTCTTCAGATATAGCTATATAATATCATGAATAATGCAGCGTACATTTTGGGCGGTATACATTAAAACTTAATCAGCAACAACCTAAGTCAATGTCTAACTGAATCTGAAATTTGTTGAAACTCACTGCGAACTCACTGCTGAGCATTTGTTGAAATGCTCCACTTCTTGAAATGGAGCTATTACGGAAATCGAGAAAAATACAGTATACGTCTAACTGAATCTGAAGGTAGATGAAAATCTGTGCATTAGTTTTGATATACAGCTGTTGCAGAAATCCTGAAAAATGCAGCATACCAATGCCACCTGTTGGGCGATTTATACCAAACCCTAATAAGTGACATCTTATGTCAACGTCTAACTGTATCTTAAATTTAATGAAAATCTGTGCTTTAGTTCTTGAGATATAGCTATCTTGAAAATCGTGAATAATGCAGCAGAGCAACACCACCTTTTGGGCGGTATGTACCGAAACCTTATCAGCAACAACTTTTGTGAATGTCAAACTCAAACTGAAATTTATTGTAAATCCATGCATTAGTTTTTGTGATAAAGCTATTGTGGAGATCCTGAAAAATGCAGCGTATAAGCGCAACCTGTTGGGCGGTATACACCAAAACCTAATCAGCAACATCTTATGTCGACGTTTATCTGAATCTCAAGGTATATGAAAATCTGTGCATTAGTTCTTGAGGTACAGCTATTGTGGGAATCCTGAAAATTGCAGCACAGCAGCGCCATGTTTTGGGCAATTTACACCAAAACATACTAAGCAGCAACTTATGTCAGCGTCTTACTGAATGTAAAATTTGAAAAAAATTCGTGCATTTGTCCTTGAGATATAGCTTTCTTGAAAATCCTGAATAATGCAGCTTCGCAGCTCCACCTGTTGGGCGGTATACAGCTAAACCTAATCAGAAACTTCTTATGTCCACATCTATCCGAATCTGAAGGTAGATGTAAATTTGTGCATTAGTCCTTGAAATACAGCTAGTGCGGAAATCGTGAAAAATGCAGCATAGCAGCGCCACTTTTTGGCGATATTCCCCAAAAACTAATCATCACCATTTTATATCAAGGCATAACTGAATCTAAACTTTTATTAAATTCCATGCATTAGTTCTTGAGATGTGACTATCATTAAAATCGTATAAATCCTGATAAATGCAGCATAGTACCGCCACCTGTTGGGCAATTTACACGAAAACCTAATAAACAACATCTTATGTCAACGTCTTACTGAATCTAAAATTTGATGAAAATTCGAGCATTATTCCTTGAGATATAACTTTCTTGAAAATCCTGAATAATGCAGCTTCGCAGCGCCACCTCTTGGGTGGTATAGAGCTAAACCTAATCAGAAATTTCTTATGTCCACTCTAATTGAATCTGAAGGTAGATGAAAATCTGTGCATTAGTCCTTGAAATACAGCTAATGCGGAAATCGTGAAAAATACAGCATAGCAGCGCCACTTTTTGGGCGATATTCACCGAAACTAATCAGCACAAATTTACATCAATACCTAACTGAATCTAAAGTTTTATTAAATTCCATGCATTAGTTTCTCGAAATATGACTATCACTAAAATAGTGTAAATCCTAAAAAATGGAGCATAGCCGCGCCACCTGTTGGGTAGTTAACACCAAAACCAAATAAGCAACAACTTATATCAACGTAATAACTGAATCTGAAATTTAATGAAAATTCATTCATTAGTTCTTGAGATATGAAAATCGTGAATGCAGCATGGCAGTTTGGGCGGTTTACACCAAAACCTAATCAGCAACAACTTATATCCACCCCTAGCTGAATCGGAAGGTAGGTGAACATCTGTGTATTAGTTCTTGAGAGAGAGCTATTGCGGAAATCGTGAAAAAAGCAGCATAAATGGTTCGCACCAAAAACTAATCAGCACCAATTTATATCAAGGTCTAAATGAATCTAAAATTTGATTAAATTCTGTGTTTTAGCTCTTGAGATAGACCGCCCCAAAATTTTTTTGTCATATACATACAGACAGACATTTTCTAAAAACAGTCATAGCGTATTCAGGTCTTCTAAAACGTATAAATCCGTTTAAAATCGGAAGTCGAAAATTTTTACGAATCCAATATTTTCTTCTTGTAAAGATAGAAACTCCGGAGCCCAATGCAATAACGCTTCCGAAAAACGAATCCTAAATTACCCTTTCCTTTTCCTCCCATCTCCAATCTTTTGCCTTCTTTTGTATCAAAACACTAATAAATGACGTAAAGTGTCGCTCACGTAAGAAATGGAGATGAAACGGGCTCGGTTTTTATATCAGTCTTGGGGTTTCGGCAGACTCCAGCTCAATCTGTTTTTAAATTTCAAATTTTAATTTTTTTCCATTTCAAATCATTTTAACGCTATTTTGATCAGAATAAAAAGTAAAGTCTTTTTCTATTCTTCATAGCTGCGAACTATTCATTTTTTGTGTTAACACAATTTCCGAATCATAATTCTGAGCTTATTTAATCGCAGAATTATGCGATTACCTAACACTAAGATTCGGCAAAGATTTATATTTGGAAGTAATAATGACTAAAAAGTAGAATAGTTGATAGCTAAGTGTGCGCAGAGAGATGCATTTAAATTTTTTATTATGTGAAAAAATAATAATAGCATAAAAATACTTCAAATTTTGAAAATAATATATGAAATATAAATATGCAGACTGGAGTAACGGCGGAGGGGAACGGTACGCTACGGTTGTTAATACTACGAAATATTAGGGTTCCGGTAATTTTTTTTTTTTTTTTTTTTTTTTTTTTTTTAGAAATTAAGCCCTGGGTGGGGGCAAATTTCTAAAAAAATCTAATTTTCTAAACTCTAAATTTTCCAAAAAATGGGGATCGGCCCATCGCTCTCTCTTTTCACTTAGATTTAATTTCCCCTTTCCCCTAGTACAAAATACACAATGTTTTAAATCTGTATATCTGTTTAACAGTTTTCTTTTCTAATTCCATGCAAAGATAAGATGCAAAATCCTTTCTTTTTGTAGACTTAAAATCTTGGCAACTACCCAAGAGTGACAGAAATGTCAGTTATTTTTTGTTGAATTCATTCTTTTTCTCAATTGGGGGAGTTGTCTTGTCAATCATTTGAAGTTAGACCATCCTCTTATTTGTTTCTCAACGCCAGCGGCCATATTGAACCGAAAATTTCTGTGACTAGCGTAGCCTCTTAAGTACTTCTTATTACCAACAGATAGTGACTAAGAAGTAGTCACGATAAAAAGACTGTAGTGCTATGTTTTGAAGAGCAATTTCGATATTTTTTACCGATTTTATCGATACTATGAATTTTTTATCATTGTCTCTAGTAAATAAATTGTTATTCTTAACCGACATAAAATTCAATTTTATGAAGAATCGCCCTAAAGAAAATTAAAATTAGTTTTGCTGTTACCCTACTTTCGCTGTAATATAACTAATTTTGCATTAAGGTTTCAAAAAAAACCAGGGATAGCCAAACAGCTTAAAAGAATCTTCATTTACCAAAAGCTCGTCAAAAATTTAAGATAAAGACAGTATGAAAACCAATACAGTAAATAGCAGCTCTACAGGCTGGAGAGTAGCAGCACTAAAATGATGGACGGGGGGGGGGGGGAGAGAAACCAAGACGATTTGATGATTGGACCCATAAAATCTGAGCGATCGAAAAAAGAAGAAATGTAGATTATGCAGGAAACAATAGAGGAAATTGCAGCGCCCCTGGCAAGGGAACCAGAACTTAACTGGTGTTGGTGAAGGTGATGATGAACAAACCAAGATGAATCTCTAAGTTGTGTGAGGATCGGACAAATATAACCTGAGATATAGAATAAAGAAAAAATGTACTACACTATTCAGCAGCCAATACAAAAAGCAGCACCCGTGGCGGAGAGAATAAGAATTTAAGTGGTATTGGTGATGATGGTACTATACAAACCAAAACGAATGGTCCAAGTTGTGTGAGGATTGGACTCATAGAACCTCAGATATCGAATAAAGAAGAAATGTACAGTATGCAGCAGAAGACACATAAAATTGCAGCGTCCCTGGCGGAGAGACCGAGAAATTAAATGGTGATGGTGGTGGTACGCAATCCAAGAAGAGAAGTTCAAGTTGTGTGAAGATTGGATCCATAGAACTTGAGTTGTGGAATAAAGAATAAATGTACACTAGAGTTCATTTTTATTTTCCATCAAATCGTCATTGCGGTCGATATAGGGACACGACTAGTATCGGTCATTTTTATTTCCCTTTAAATCGTCATTGCGGTAGACGTTATTTCGATAAGAGAAATACCGACTTATCCCCGTCAGGGTCTTCTATATTAGGGGTTTAGTTTTAATAATTTCTGAACCGTTGCCATAGAAATAATTGGGATTAATGTCTAAAGTCTTAGTATTTCCCACTGTTTTCATATCTAATTTCCTTTTCAAAATTTAGCGTCAGAGTAGCGGTGTATCTTCAATATTTAAAATTTTTCAACCGATGCTAACTTTTTAATTGTCTTTTAAACTTTGGCCGATACCTCGGACATAGTTTATGCGATTAAGTTAAAAATTGAACTCTAGTTACATCTCAATGCGTTTAAATTTATTCTACGCTTGTTTTGCGACACCTTCAGGGTCCCGAATTGGGCACCATCGGAATGTTTCTATTTTGTCTAATAACTCCCCTACATTTTGCCTCTCTCCCTCATTACGTAGCTTGTTAGAAAGCTCTTCATCCTCGCCAAATTTGATGTAGCCCCTGGGCCGCTGCTCTAACTTTTGTGGGGGGGATAGCTTTAGCAAACCATACCTAATAGCCCCAATTCACGATATTCGTTCCTAATTGTTCGATTTCTTTGAAATTTTCTCTGTTAAAGATATTGGTTCATCCAGCACCCATTTAAACTTTAATTTCAGTGTTAAGCTCATGACTACCACTATTTCTTAACAGTAATCTTCAATTTTGGCTTTTTCTGTGTTTTTCCATGTAATCTTTTGATTGAATAGAATGTTTGAACTGAAAAAAGCCGAAATTTTTTATTAATGTTTATAAATAGTGGTCACCAAGAGTTGAAGAAATAATATCAATGTTTAGTTGGTCACCAAATGACTTGGGAATAATGCTAAAAACGGTCCCATTCGAATCGGACCATAATTAAGAAAGTTATGATTTTGGGGACAGAGGAGAGGGGTTGAACTTGAAAAATAAAACTTAATAAACTAGTAACCCAAATAACTAGGCTCTAAACTAAAGGTTTTAAACTAAAAATATAACAATTTAAAAGGGAAAGAAAAAGGCCCTTATATTAAATTTGATAGTAGTTCTGCCTCTAAAATAGTAAAATAGAAATATTGCTATGAAATTAGCGCCAGAAATATCAATATATCCCCCTTTTTTTTGTTGTTGTTTGTTTGCAATAGTTTGGAACTTTGAGACTTTGTCTCTAATAATCCATTTAGGATAAACTCATAGATATCCAAGAAAAACTAGCACACCAGCATGGTGCTTGTCCAGGAGACGAATCAGAAAATTAGGGAAACTATGAACAAATTAAGTACGCACTTCTTTGATGAAAATATTTCTCCCCTTTATCTTGATTGACTATCAATATTCCTGCCAACTGATCGCTAAGTTTTGGAATTACTGTTTTTAGCTTATATGTGTGTGTATCAATTCTAAACAATCCGATATTAGAATTTGAGAATCTATTCTTATCGAGATCGATGTTGTGTATTACGATGTCGATGTTTATCGATACTTGATTTTTCCTGAATCGCGCATCACTAGTATTAAGCGGAGGCAGGAGAAAGACTGTTTTCATGTAACGGTAGAGTGCCTCGATATGAGAGTGTCAATATACGGGATATAAAAGTTGATTGATTTAGAAGATTCGTACAAAGATGAATAGCTAGACATCTTAGCTAGCCTGCCATTATCTCTCAGATAATGCTTCTTAATTTATCTCACTCGTATAATCGAATGCGCCTAGTCTGGAATGCACGTTTGCCATAGTTTGGACAAAACCGCCTGTCTGAATATAGTCTGACCATGCGCCCTGTGAGTATGTCGCTACTCTCATGTAGAGGCACCCTAGTAGCAGCTGATTTTAAATAGGAGTAACAGAAGGTAAAGGAAGGTAACTCATTCACCTTGGAAGAAAATATGATACATGTCGCCGTTTATTGAATGATCGTGGCAGTATGTAAGTTGAAAATATTACGTGTGAACATAAAGTATAGAAATAAGGTTGTGTGTTTGAACAACACTACCTACAGATAATGCCTGAGGACTGGCAACACTAGATTGAATGACGTATTTGTGGTTCGGCCTTTTGCCCTTCCCTTCCTTGTACTGCAGTATAAGTAGATTATCTTATGTTCCTATGTACCGTGTGTTCAAGCGACAACGTGATTCAGAATCGAAATGTTTTTGTCTTCTAATGAGAATTAATAGTATTTCGATTAAAGATTGGATTGCTTTCAATTAATGTAAGTACTTATTTACAGTATATACGTGCATTTTCATGAATATTAAAAATGTTAATCATTATCTATTAAAATATGTTTACTTTGTCCTTGTTTCACGAGTAGGCTTAAACTCACAGCTTTGTCGAAGCATTCGATGTGAAAAATATTGTATTACTTTGCACTATTTATTTATTAAGTAAATAATTAACGTCTCGCCCAACAATTTTTGTATTCAATATGAATTTGCTTTATTTGTAAATGTAACACTTTTCAGCTAAAAACTCTCTTTCGTTTCATGCATATCAGTAGAAAGTTGTGCATAAATAATTTCATGTATTTCATATTTGTTCGCTATGATAGCTTTCATATTTTTTCAATGAGGTTCTTTGTAAGAACTTAGCATGATTTATGCAAATATTTTTAATACTGCTATGAATTTAAATCAATTTATTCAAAATATTTAAACATAAACCAAAACAAAATTACATCCTTTCAATCGCACATAACTAAAAAATATATAAATATTTTATAATAATAGTGAACTACCACTGGTGATTTTTATTGGTGATTATAGAAAAACTACATATATGGCAACATAAATGAAATATGTAATTATCAGATGCAAAATTTCAATCACGTATTTAGAAGCGACAAAATAAACATATTTTAATAGATAATGATTAACATTGTTAATATGGATAAAAATGCACATATATACTGCAAATATGTACTTACTTTAATTGAAAGCAATCCAATCTCTAATCGAAATATTATTTATTTTCATGAAAATAAGCTAGAATCCAAGTATGGACTTTAATTTGCACATTAATAAAAAAAAGTGTTAATGAAACTTCTCAAAAAGACAGTTATTTTTATTGAAAAATAAAAACTATTTTGTATTTTAAATTTTGTTGTATAAAACAAAATTTTCTTGATTCTAAATCCTACAGTTTTTTTTTTTTTTTTTTTTTTTTTAGTGTAAAAAACAAATTGTGTCTGTTTTGAATTAGTTGATTTTCAATTTTGTTATGCAAGTTTAAAAAAAGAAAAAAAGAGAAAAAGTCATGTAGAATTTTGATTGCAGGAATGGTTGAATGTAATCAGTTAAATCATTAGCCGATCTGCCGTGAGGTTATTAGACCTCTTTATTGTTTCAACACGTTCATTCTAAATACCAAGAACATAAAGAATAGCACAGATATAGATTTCAATATCACGCACAAGCAATATATTAAAAAACTCTTCAATATAAAAAATATGAAGTGTTAAATTCCCTAATATCACATGGATTTTTATTCACACGCTATATTACTTTCTAAATTGATGTGAAGTGTTAAACGTTTCTTATTTATATCATTGCATTGGAAAGAACATCTTTTTGTTTCATTAGAGCTAACATGACCCTTCTTGATAATTCGGATCCTAGACATTAAATGCTTGAGTTCTGGGGATTTTTCAGTAAAATGTTGTCTTCAAATTCAGCTGCAAAGTCATTAAATTGTCTAGTTCATCGTCAAGCTGGATCTGTATAACGATCAATATGTTATATTCATTATTCACAAACATCTGCAAAACTTATCTTACAGCTATAATAGTGCATTTGTGGGAAAACTGCGTTTTTCTTTTACGTCGAAAACAGCATTTCGTTTAATTAAAAAATATAAACTAGCACTTGAAAGTATTTAAAGTAGTAACTTATTAAATAAACTCAAAAGTTATGTATCCAAAAATTTTTTAATGGTCTTGAATGAGAAGTGTAGATTTTAGACACACTTAATAATATGCTGCAATTTATTCAAACTGAAAAATGTGCAACGCAATTGCAATTGGGTAAAGATTCTCATACTTTAAAACTCCAATGTACAGATAATAAGTTATGATAATAATCATATTTCCTTTTACAATTGCTATCTAAACATTATTTCTTACTATATTTTAAGTGAAGAAATGTAATTACATTGAAAGTATGCAAAACAATTATTTTAAAATTTCAGTTAAAACTAATAAGTAATATTTCAGCAATGATAATTTAAACTTTATCCGGAAACGTTTAAAATTAAAACTTTTGGAAACTTAATATTTAGAATGGCTTTGATGGTTTTCAGAATTCAGTTTACATAAGAATGCAATTCGACCAATGAAACAATTTTTAAACTTGAAGTGATATTAAAAAATTTATGCTCAGAAATCGTAATTTTACTTTCTTATTCACGATGTCAAGTGTAATTAAATACCCTTAAAAATTCGCCGAAATTACATTTTGAACTATATAAATCATTAATAAGATTGAACTTATGAAAAAAAAATCAATGCATTTCTTTAAAAACTATTTCATCAGTCTCAATTAAGCATCGAACACAAAAAACAAGTACCATACATTTTATTTAAGATATTATATCTATACATGCTTTTCTTATTCATTACGGTAAAAAGTATATTTTAAATTAAATAACCAAATACTCACGTGTAGTGTATTTTATTATTGTTATTCTTTCATTTCAGCAGTTATTAAAAATATCCCAGTAGTAATCTAAATTGCTTCTTTTATCACTTATCTAATCTTTTGAATTTTATATATTTATAGAAAAACAACCTTATTTAAAGTTATGATTTCGATAATAAAATGTATTTAGATAAATTTAAAGAAATATAAAAGTTTAATATGTCAGTATTAAACTTTACTATGTTTTTAAAATTTAGAATTAATATTGCTCGTTAAACTATTTAGTATAGCATAAACATAATTTAAGACATTAATTAATAATTATTGAAATAGCTATTTAAAATACTATAACAATGTTAAACAGTTATGCTTATTCATACTTTACATTCGAAAAATGATTCGTATTCTTATGTTGTTATAATTGCGCAATTTAAAGTATCACATATCTTTCACCATGTATTAAATTACAGATTATTTAAGTAAGTGTATTTTCGTAATTATAATTAAAACAGATTTTTCCTATTTAATTTATTATTTCTGCTTGTATTTATAAAAATGTTAATAAGACTTACTTTTTAAAAATACAGGGTGACAAAAAATAACACGGATAAACTTCATGTTGAAATAAAACAGAACTACTAAACCCCACCACAAATTTTATTATCTCTTTTTTGATAAATAAACTTCATGCCTTACTGATACAGATTGTTTAAGCTTTGTAATAATTGCCTCCGAGAAAAATGCGGTTTTTTCATTACATGCTCAGTGCATAAGGCAATGTGAAATCGTCAGTGTGCTGACAGTTAACCGTTAGCAAAGTCGGATGCCTTGAAACAGAAAATGTTTTTAGAAAGCGCCAAGTGATCGTAAGGAGGATTGGACGCATTCCCAACGTTTCAACGAAATAAATCACAAACAGAATGAACATCAGTTAGAAGACCGTCCGACAAATTGTGAAAGAGTTTCTTGAGGGTCAGCCTTAAAAAATGACACAGTACCAGAATACAAAATGGCAAAAAAAGGCAAATTAAAAAAGGGATAGCAACAATGAAGTGGACCGCTTATGATCTGTGACAAAGATACTTTTTAAGATTTCACAAACGAACTTGTCTATCACACGACACAACAATCGCATTCTGTCGAAGAATACTCTTAGTCCGCAGCTGTTATCGAAAGATGAGAAGATCCCTAGTTCATTATTGTTAAGGATGTGATTTGTTGAACTGGGATAACACCGCTGCTTTTACTTACCCATCATACGTAGTATAGGACAAGTCTTGTAATTGTTTTGAAAATCGAATTTTTTTTTTGACGGATTTACACGTATCAGACACTGGAGATTCCGAAAAACATATTTTTAGAAAAAAAAATTTGCCGTCCGTCTGTGTGTCTGTAAACGCTCTATATCCCGAAAAAATTGAGATAGAGACTTGAAATTTGGTATGTACTTAGTATGTAATAATGGGAAGAAGCCTATTTCATTTCAGTAACCTCGATTATCCGGAACTATTTTTTCGGACTCTCGAAATATTCGTTCTGATAAAAGGTATATAAAATTTTTCGAAATTGTTTTTTTAAGGAGTGAATATAAAAGACAATAAAAAAACGTAAATTTTGCATAAAACATGAAGTCGATCGGATTATGAGTTGCCGATATATTTGTATTCCTATTTTCCACAGTCTTCGATTTTTCATGACCCTATATTTCAACCAAATTTCATTTCAAAGATATATATTTAATTGGAAATGAGACGCTTAATCAGATGCAATAAACCGCTAGTTAATAGGATTATTAATTTTAGAGATATAAGGATGTTTCTTTTAAGCAATTCAGTAATCGACCCTTTAAAGTTTATGACGTCATCAAGCCACGATTTTATTCGAATTGCAGTGCATTTTATAAGTAGTTTACACATTTTTTATTTTAATATTTTATGTTATGCATATCCATGATGGGTAAGTATTATGGTGGCCCCCAACGACTAGTTTGTTGATGAAGGCGTCCAAATCAACCCTTAAATGTACCATTTAAAACATCTTCGAAAGTCGTTTGTTTTCCTGACCCTAACCCTTTCAGTGGCAAAGTATTTCTGTTGCTAAAATGTTAAAATGATTGACTGACATCAGGGTTTATAAAACAATCTTATTATTTGAAGATAAGTAGCAGATTTTCTTCACGTAAGATATAAAAGCAAAATTTTCTTCCAAAATTCTGGTGCCTAAGTGGTATTTGGGAATTACAATTAAGTGGTGCATATATGGCCCAATGCCCTTCAAGGGATTAAGAGCACACCGGGAATGAAAAATTGACTCACTAGCAAGATTCTGCATAAACACACAGAACTGGAAAATCACAGAAATGATGCAAGTCGCATCTGCCAGACCTTTTAAGATTTCGAAATAGCCCCTGTGTATTTTAGATCTCTACCAGATGAGTTTTTGTACATGGATCATATTACAAAGAAGAGTTTTCTCTAAGCTTTACGGAGGCTTGGACTCCCTGAAAAAAAGATATTCAGGAGGAATGTGAAAAAATATTGGGGGATGAGTTGCGGCCTTTTGTTGAAATGGTTTTGAAAAGAATTTGCTCCTATATAGAATCAAAAAGAGGCAACTTCGGAAACTTGTAGTTTTCTGTAAGTAATGGTTCTATAATTTATCTACTAGCAAATAGATTTTCATTTTTGTAGCTATTGACAGAATTTTAAGTTAAAACGTTTATTCGAGTTATTTTTGCTCCCCTTTATTAACATTACACCTGTTTTGTGTCATTTTTACAATCTGCTGATCATAATACCTGTCTCATGACTTTTAATTTTCAAAGTTTAGTTTTTTCTCGATACTTGAGCGGCATTTTAAAATTTCAATGAATATTGAATCATCTATTATGAAAAAAATGAAAGTTTTTGTGAATTTTCGTAATTTTTTTGTATATCATTCACAATTATACTTTTTAAACGTTTGAATGCTACAGGATTTTAGAAAAATCCTGTTGAAAAGCACCAAGTGACAATGAGTGCGTTTGTCTAATATTATATCGAAAAACACTAAGTGGCGCGATAGTACTTGTCTTATTTTATAATGAAAAATTATAGATTGTGTGCATGCAAACCAGATTTCACATTCATGATTTCTAAATAAAAATAATTAAATGTGAAGGTAAATACAAACAAAATGCATTACTTATATTGTATACTTAAAAATAGAAATGGTATCAAAAATCAGTAACTTTGAGCGCGTTGACTTCGACAGAATCAAAAACATCAGTATTTATACAACATGGATCAATGTAATGGTCATTTTTGACGGGAAATTGGAATAATTCGGTCATGCAACATAGCATTCAAAACATTAAGCATATTGTATTTGGAACAAATTTTATATCTTTAATTTTTTTAATAAATATTATACACAATTACGTGATATCTTCTATATTATAAAGGGCAAACGTGTCCGTGCGTAACGCTGACGTCATTTTGCGAATGGCAACACTGAGCGATTAAATTTCAGTTTTGCGATTTTTGCTACTGCAATTTTTTTAATTTCTAAACATGACACATTTTCAATTTTTACACCGTTATATAGGGGGAAAAATCTACTTTCAAATGCAATTTGTTTGAAAACTGTATCGCATTTTACTCATTTAATATAGCATTTAAATTAAATTTCAAGCATTATTTTTTTTAATCTATCTCTATCGCTTGCAGACGATAACAAAATATTAATCTTTTTGTACTTTAAACAATATAAAAAGTTCAGCATTTGTTTCCAGCTAATTTTCAATAACAAAATTAAATCTTAATTAAGCAATAGATAAATAGTATAAATAAAACACAAATTTAACAGACATGTAATTGAAATAAACGCTTAAAACCGCTGAAAATATCAGGAAAAAAAAAAGAAATTGTGTAGATAACGAAATTTTTAGCGATTCCTTCGGCTATTAACTTCTGGCAGGAGGCCAATGCGAAATTACTGCTTTTAATAATATAAATAATTTATTTGAATATACATTTGACATATTTCATATAAAAATGTTCTTTCATGTTGATAGAGGGTAATCTAAAAAAATGAAATGTAAAAAAATCTATTAGAGTTTTCAATTAAAAAAACAAATAGTTTTCACATATATTCTCTATCCCGGGAATACCGGGTTGGATGTCTTAGTATACATAAACGCAAACACGAAAAATATTAAAACATCAGAATAATGCTGTATTAAACGCCTATTACATGATATATATGGTTTATATTTAGTCGTAAAAGAGTAAATGTTTTAGTAAATTGATTATTAATTGCTAGTACATAGTTTGTTTTCATTTCCTTATATAGTCTTGCATGAAATGAATTAAAAGATTAATGAATAAAGAGACTTCGTAGAATATCTATTAATGGGCACGGATCCAGGAATGAAATATTTATACTATACTGAACTAGATTTAATATTTCATTACATGAAGAAGATAAATGTGAGATAATAAAACAAAAGGTTATCTCATAAATGTTTATTGGGTAACAATAGGGAAATATATTTGCATAACAGTAATAGCAACGAATCACACAGCATCAACTAGATATCTGATAGATTCAAAATATAATTATAATATCGCAATTATGCATGCTTTCTGCATAACAACATCTGAAGCTTGAAACAAAAATACCATTTCTTTCTTCCTATAAGGTAATTTTCATTTCAGCGCACTTTAAGCTATGTTTCATATCTCATCTGTATACTTTATGGCAGAAGTACATTTGACGGGTATATTTTGCCTATATATGGGTCTATTGTTTTGTGGACGTAGAGCAATTGTATGCGTGATCTGTGGAGAAGAAATATAGATAGGTCAATATCACTTGAAAAGTTAAAATTGTGCTGAATTGTCCTTTTAAAAATTATAGGAGTTCCATAGTTTCGCTCAGGTTTTCTAAATTCATAAAAAGTTATGATATTGTCAAATAGAAGTGCGGTTTTTACCATAAGATTTCTTAACGAATAGATTTTTTGTGGCGAAAGAACAAATTAGTCCAAATTTTCGCTAATAGGTTATGAAGTCCCACATTATTGAAAAAAGCAAATATTCAGATTACACAACAGGCAACAGGTATTTAATAAAAGTATCTGTTATTAAAGATACAAACACGTTGTTATACAATACAGCTTTTAGTAACGTTGTACTTGTAAAAGAATAAAACGTCTAAAAAGGGATGAAACTTGGGTTCCTGGCGATTACGTCTTAACAGATTCACTGTATTTTGTATGCTTATTATTAATTTTTCCTCTTTTTGTTTTACAAATAAAGTTAAGTGTTAAAATATGTATGATTATAACATTTTTACATCAGTTTTTTTTCTTTATAGATATGAAAAACCAAGTCTTAAATTTTCAAACTCAAAATTATGAGATCTAAAGACATCATTTTCTGTAAATTATATTTTAAGAACTTTGGTAAAATATAGGCTATTTGTTATCTTTTGTATCAATGTTATCTTAAATTTAATATTCAATTTACTTGAAACCTATAATCGAAGTCTAAAGCTAGTACAAAAATATATTCATTATATTTCCCCTTATTAAATAAAATTAATTCAGAATAGTATTTTTAATAGAATATTTTTTAAGAAGTGAGAAAGAGATGCGTGTGATTCATCTTATATTGTTGATACATTATTTTTTTTTTAACTTATACTATATAATATTAATTTTAAGGTTATGAAAAATGATCTGTTTCCATTACCTTTAAGTTAAATTATTCTTAGTTTAATTGATTGCCATGAAAAATAAATAGATCCGTTTTTAATCTTTTCGAATATACACATTAAAGAGGAGTTTCTAATAAAATTATATTGCTTCAACAAAAAAATATTTTTTTCTTACTTTCGGAATCACCAATTACTAAATTATTGCTTTTAAGTACACTGCACGTATTTGAATTTTCCTATTCAAATTGTTTTTCGATATAGAATTGCACTTCCTTAATAATTTCCATAAAGCATTTATATTTATCTTCTTTCCAATTTTTTTGCAGCCAGTTTTTGTTGAAAATTGTTTAAAATATATACATAAAATCAATGTCATTGAAGCATTATTATTCACTGAAATCTGATAACGGCAAAAGTATGTATGCAAGAAGCAACCATGAATAAATAAACGATTACATGTTAAAATATATCAGTATAATGTAGAGAGTATTGGTATGCAGTACACAATATTATTAAATATTTTCATGAATATCTAAAAAATTTTTACATATATTTTATTTATAACACAGTGAATACAAAACTAATACAATTTAAGCTTTTTAATAATAATTTCTTTCAATAGTACAGACACCCTTATGTGTGATGTGTTATAAAATATATATCTCTTAGGCTTAGGCTAATTAAGAAATCGGCTCTTAGCAAAGAACTTAGGTTGTTTGCAAAGAGGCAGGCTAATTGGAGAAATATCTGTCTTTTTCCAATCAACCTGGTATTTTTCCGGCTTATTGCAAAAAGCCTATGCAGATTTAGGCTAACTGTAAAATGACCAATTTCTCAATCAGTCTGCTGTTTTTCAGGTTTATTACAAAAAATCTGTGCAGTTAATAGAAATAGTCCAGCTGTTTGTCTAAATAGCCTAGTTTCATCTAGGACAAATCAAAGATGTCAAAGAAACAGTTTTCCAATTTTTTGGTAATCACTTTCATTCAGCAACCCATCTTCTCTACCTAAATATAGGAAAACATTAAAAATCTGCCTCTTCTGCAAATTTTATTAATCCGGAAATTTTCTTATATATTTTTTATAATTATTTTAACTAAGCAACCCATCTTCTAAATGTAATACTGGGAAAACATTAAAAACATGCATCATATGTAGATTTTATTGGTACCTCTGCACGGGGTGTTTGTAGAAAATATACCCTTTAAAAGAAATGAGGTAGTAGTTTTTAACCTTAGACACCCAGCCGCGTTAATGAAATCTGTCAGTAAGTTAGCTTCTTTATACATTTTTAAAAGCATTTTAAGTTCCTACTCCTATTTTTCATACTAAAAATAGGTCACCATGTTTTAATATGCCTGAAACTCTGTAGGCTCATTGCAACGAGTCTAAAAAATAATCAGGCTGTATATGAAACAATTGGCCATTTTCCAATTAGACTAATGCTGCATAGTGTCTTTGCAATAAGCCTAAAAAGTATCAGGTTGTTTGAGAAAAAAATATCGTTTTTCCAATAAGCCTAAAACTGTATAGGCTCTTGGCAATACGCCTGAAAAATATCTGGCTGTTTGAGAAACAAATGGTGATTTTTCAATTCGCTTACAGCTGCATAGGCTCTTTGCATTAAGCCTAAAAAATGTCAAGCTGCTTGAGAAACAAAGGAGAATTTAATTTTCCAATTAGCCAACAGCTGCATAGGCAAAGGTATAGAAAATATCAGGGTGATTGGGAAAAGGCAGATGACTCTCAAATTAGCCTGGATTTTTGCACAGTGCTGGATTTCTCAATTTGCTTACGACATATATATATAAGAAAGGTGCCCTATACATCCGTTCACATTTGAAAAAATCATAAAATAATAATAATAATAATAATAAATTTTCTTTTCGGAGTACAGTTTTCATCATAAGATTTGTCAAATAGTTGAAATTTTTCTGATAAAAAATAGTTCAAAGAAATTGAACTATTTTTTCCTTTTACCACAAAACACCCTACACTTTCACAAGTCTTATGTTGCAAACCATAATCTGATACGACAACGGGTTAATTTTTTATGGATTTTTGAAATGTGAGCTTATTTATGGTGCACCCTATATGTATGCATGTATATATATATATATATACACTGGTGTCCAGAAATTAAGGGTCAGTGGCCAATTGCAGACGTATCGTCGAATATCTTACTGAAACTCGTGAGGAAATGCCCTTGAACTTTGAATATGTAAGGAACATGTTTGACTTCATGTTTTTCAGTGAAGATTTTGTAGCGAGGACAGTTAGGGGGGGCAATAATAATTTTAATAATAAAATAATATTTTCCACCACCCAAGTAACAGAAAATGCTAAAACGGATCTGTCACTGTAGCAAATGATTATGTAGGTCCTGTTCAACATTTGTGCGCATTTGTGTAAGCATCGCACGTATGTTCATGAAGATGTTAATGTTTCTATGAAAAATTTAAAAAAAAAAAAAATTATTGCATGCAGTGTTTTCAGCCGAATTTAACACCATTTTTCTAAAAACTTGATAAAAAATCGTAGAAATAGTATACTATGATTAAAATATTAATATATTGAATATTTGATAAGATATAGGTATTTTTATGAAATAAAATTTAACTGCGCATGCGCGAACTACAGCAAGGATCTTTTGTCATGATAGACAAAGGAATATTTGTTTGATAGTCAACACTATAGGGCAACTCCTATAAAAAGACCAGTGAAATATCGTGAAAACTCAAAAAGTTACAGCAATAATTGAAAAATTGAGGAGAACATCCCATAGGATTATATGGGATTTGAAGTTTCTAGAAATTGATATCTGGAAAAAAGTTTCAAGTTATAATCCAAATTTATTTCAAATACACTGCTCAAAACAATTAGGGGAGCAAGCAAAGAAGTGAAGAGAACCGTGCGAAACAGCCATGCTTGGGCATAAAATGGAGATTACATGTGTATAAATGTGCAATAAACAAAAAAAAAGACTCAAAAAAATTTGTAAGGTAGCTTTAATTCTTTAAAACAATGGAAAGATAAGGAAAAGAAGGTTTAAGGCAACAATTTAGTTACGTAAATGAGAAAAAAATATTGTTTAAAAATGATGCAAGATGTTTAATTTGGCGTGTGGTCCACTCGAACAGCTAAGAAGCTGCACATCTGTTTTACATGGATTCGATGAAGTTTTCGATAAGACTTTGGGAAATACTGTTCGACTCTTCAAGAATTGCAATCTCTAAGTTTCCAATAGAAAAATAAATCCTTGATCACGCTGCAATGCATCGTCCGAGTGTGTCCTAAACATGCTCGATCGGATTCAGGTCAGGAGAGCATGCTGGCAGTTCCATATGCTGTATTGTTTAAGCTTCAAGCATGTTCTCCACCAGACGAGGAGCTGTATACGATCTGGCATTACCATGCATAAAAACAAAGGAATCACCATGGCTGCAGCGTACGTAAGTTATGACGTGAGGTCTCAGTTTCTTGTCTGCTTAGCTTAGCGCCGTCAAAGTGCCATTCCTAATGATATGCAGGTCCGTACGTCCACCTTTGCTGATTCCAACCCATGCCATCAACCCACCTCCTCTCTAATGTAATCTTTCTCGAACGAATGTTAGGTTATTTCAAATGTCCTTTTCCTTCCATACCAAAACACGTCGGGTGTCACCTCCAGACTGAATCGGGAATCGTCTGTAAACAGCACATTATTCCAATCATGTTACCTCCAATCTCGATGTTCAGCAGCCCACCTTCTTTGGACCGCACGGTGGATTGGTGTCAAGGGAATACCGACCATTTGCCTTCGTGCATAGAGACCACCCTGATGAAGCTGTTTCCGGACTGTTTGGCTGGACACCCTTCGTCCTGTTACCAAGTGCAACTGTTTTTTCATCTGAGTAGCATTGCCTATTCTGTCTCGATGAGCTGTTAACAGGATAGATCGGTCATCTATTGCTGTGATACTATGTGGGCGGCCTTGCCTTGGTAGACGTCTAACATATCCTGTTTCTTGGAATCGATTCCACAGATTTGCAATAACATTTTTTGCGACTCGAACACCATCCACTACACTTCGTTGTGTTTGCAGTTGGAAGTCTCCCGCTAATATGTCAAGCCATGGATTACAGTAACTCACGTTGTTGGGACATTTTTAAGTCACGTTTCCTCAAAACAAAAGTTGAGCTATTGGATTTCACAACTGAGACAGTGAAGACCTGCAAAATCCCGATTTCTGCACTTATCTACTTTTTCGGGTTTTTGACGTCATGAATTTTGATTTGCATATGAAGTTTTATTTTTCTGCTTCCTTATACGTTTTAAATTATGGATGTTTTAATTTAAGTTATTTATCGGTGTCAATATTTGCGTAATTTCGTTAAAACCATGTGCTCCCCTAATTGTTTTGAGCAGTGTACTATTTTTCGAATTTATGATATTTGAAAATAGTTTTTGAGTTATGCTTAACACACTACCTCCATTACGATCTGTTTTGAAACGATTAATAATGAGTTTAACTTTAGTAGTTAATTTTTAATATGCATAATTCATAAACTACTTGACCAAATGATCTCCAAAGGTAAAACACACCGAAAATTCCAAATTTGGTGTCAAAATTAGGTGTCAATATGGGACAATATCACGTTTGATACAATTTCCATACGTAGACAAACACAAAGTAAATTTTATGTATAGCATTAATTAGTGGACGTTATTTCTTATCGATTGATACCACTATACATATTTATATGATGATTTGCGGCAGAGATAGCAGGGGTGGTACGTTGTTCTACCAGGACTATACAATTATATAAAAAGTTATGAATACACGTAACTGAGGCACATTTAAGTGATATTTTGATAAGCGAATATCCAAAATACTTTACTAAAATCTCATTTAATATGAAATCATTACTATAATATTTTATTTGGGTAGCATGTCATATATTTGAAAACATTTAAATGTTTTATAACAGACTAAAAAATAAACTCGTACTTTTTTATTATTATTATTATTTATACGTGCGCTAAAAGTATTTCAAAGTTAGGAATATTTTGTCATAACTTTACAATGCTTTTATGGTCATCACTAAAATAGTACATGAAGGAAGTAAAAACTTTCTTCAATGTATCCATCATTACGGTTAAATAGTAATTTCGAATGACGAAAGAACAATATAATAAAACACTAACACAAAACATAGTGAAGAAATACAATGCGGTTTGTTTTTATCATCAATAATGTGTTTTGCATTTAAGTTTGCCGGGTAATTGAAAATGTATAGAAAAACTAAACAAAGTATTAGAAAGATGCACGAATGGTTCTCTTTTACCACCTGCTCTAGAGCACAGTACCTTAAGAAAGATAAGTGTATACTCTCCTCTTATAATGAGTACTTTGTTACGGTTGAAATGAATATATTTCTGCCCATAATTACAAGCATATTAACTATATATATGGTTAGTTTAAGCTGTTTATATAACATCTCTTTAAAATTGAATAGTAATATACAAGGTACGTGTAGTTCACTTTCATGAAAATAATTTCGAGCAACTATGATCATCCTGAACTAATTCTGTCATACAAATCTCTGATTTGCTATGATTCAGTAATATCGCTCAAAATATACATTTTGCAGATATCAATGATATCCACGAACCATTTGTAAACAAGATTACGTTTATGAAGTTTAACGTGTTTCTACGTAATAACATTTGGCAATTGTCTCCGAAGTGATTCTTATAATATTTTCTGTCGAAATTTAATTATTGTTTCCATAATGTTCCCCACCACACACTTTCTAAAATTGTCTGCCAAAACCCAAAATAAAAGTTTTTCCCTTCCACGCACAACTTTGAATAACTGTTGTGAAATATCCATGGAAAATGTTTAGCTAATTGTTATTTCGTTGGCAAATCGCATAATAGTTCTTTTTAGATCATACTTTGGTTATGTTGAATATTTACAAAATTAACGATTCTTCATAAATATTTAAGCAATAATTTTTAGTTTTTTATGATGAACTGTCGTTCAGAAAGGATATATCAGTCAGTAATAAATATAAATATATAAGAATTTCACGAGAACAATCATCGCAAATTTGATGTCTTTATATTTCTATACATATCCCATAGAAAAAGAAATTTAAATTCCGTTATATTCTGTAGAAATATTGAAAAAAAGTTTTTTTAATTTGTCTTTTTTACTTTGTGTTATGAATATTTTTAGATGAATTTATGTGCGTTTAAAAAAGGAAGATGCTATATTTTTCAATTATGTTACATAATGCATGCATGGAAATTCCTGAATTCTGCACAGATTTCCTAAAATTCACGTCAGATGGCATCCCATGAGCTGTACGTTTATAAAAATATACTTATCCACTGCTATTCAAGAAAGCAATTCCCCATCCTGGTAATTAATTTATTTAGAAAAACAACTCCAAAACACAGGGGAGAAAATCAAGATTTTGGGAAAATTCACCATTGTTCGCGGTGAAATTTTTCGACAGGCAACTTCAAAATTCATGTGTTAATATTTCTCTCATGTTCTACAAATATTCTAGCGTAATCCTTTTGTCAAATTCAATTATGTTGTATTCAATGCCAAAATGAATTACTACACTTAGTCTATATGGCATTAAATTATAATAATGTTACAGTTAAGTTATTAATTCACAGAAAACATTTAAAAACTTTTAAATAGTTAAAAAATAAAACTATTGTAATTTTTCATGTTCTTTTTTATTGAAAATTGCTTTAAGACGTATTGCTCTCCAATCATCTCATATAAAAAAATATTAAATGAAATAGTGTTATCATTTCTGCTAGTGGATATAAAGAAGCAATTTAAATGTAACTTCCAACTTTAATTTATTTTTCAATTGTTAGAAAAATAACTTATTGTAACTTATGTACATAATAAAGTTCAACTAACGCTTCATATAAATTTTACAAAAAAAAATAAAAAAATAAAAAATGATATTGTAATAAAACGAAAAAATTGTTAGCAGGTATTTTTTTCATATCTATGATATAATATTAAAATAGTTAAAATACTCGCAGAACAATGCTCGCCATTTAATTTTCATATAAGTAGCAGTCTCTTTGACAACACACTTTCAAATTTCTCGCATAGTCAAATGTATTTCAACATTATGCGTGTATGCACTTCACAATTACCGTATTCTATTTATTTACATCAAGGAAACTGTATACGTACATATTTTTGTAATACGCATGCTTTTCTGCTTTTGAGTTGAAAAAGTGTCTCGTGAATGATGAAATATATTATGGAGTATACATACAAGTTTCCATAAAATATAAAACGGAATTTCGTTCCAACACGTACTGTGAGTGGGATAACTGGATGAAGTGTATAAATGTGATTAGTAGGGTTGTCACGTGTCTATCCCATTTATGTAACCACTCAAATCGAATTTTTCTTGGGTTAGAAAAATAATAAATACATCTAGGCAACACATTCTTCTGTTTCGCAACGGATTATTATAAAATTTATTTCGGGGAAAGATATAAATACTTAACAAAGATATGTTCATCATATAGAAATAGCCCTGATACACTTATCTTAAGAAAATTCAGATCAACAGTTGGCACAAAATATTCTCAGAAGTGCGAGAAGCTGTTGAAAAAAAATTCTGTGTTTGGCACCTTCAAGATTTAAAGTTAGTCCCTCGGCTGATTTAAAATATCCATACTGTTTGTAGTCCCCTATAATGCAGCCTAATGCTGCTGGCTATTACACGAGTCCAAGCTTCCATACGGAAGGATTTGAGGAGGATTTTTGATCGAAAGCCGATTCTATATGGCAGTTTCAACTCAATAAAAACTGATATAAAATGCATTGGTCAACTTTGGGAACACAATTCCAAGAGTCCATACTAGCCGCTCTGCAACTATCCCATGTTTGGACTACCGAATGAGACATAAGGATAGTGTATCTTTCAGGCGTTTGTGCAAAGTTGACTTCAGAACTATAACATTGAGAACCCTTCATTCTATGAAAATACAATATAAAATATTAAATACCACCTGAGAAAGTATATTTCTTTTGCTTCTGTATTATGCAAAAGCTTATAAATATCTTAATTTTCAACACATACGATGTTTGTAAGCTCTTAAAGTAAGCACAGTCTACTTGTTTTCATGAAATGCCAAAGCTTAGTAATGCTTAAACAATTATATCACACAAATTTATAAATTGTTATCCACAATAAAAATATATTAGCATAAATATATATATATTAATATCACCACTATAGGTTAATGATATTTGAAAAATATGTTTTATGGAGTCTTATAACATTTAGTTTCATTTCGATTGGCAATGTTATAATGAGACATTCAACCAAACCCTGGAGACGATCAATATCAAAATAAGTTATATACGTGTCTAATGCAAAACCATGTTTAGTTTATTTTTGGTCTAAGATTCTTGAACAAGGATGTTGTAATATTTTCTACTCGGTGCATCAAATGCATCGTACTTTTGTGTTTTATACAAATTTAAGTCTGAAAATATTCTTTAACTATAAATATCTTCAGAGTAACGCAGATAAAATAAACATTTATGTTATATAAGATATATGCATATATATTATATAACATATAGAAAATGCGTTGTTATAGCCTATAGAAAATGTATTGATGTCTGGTATTATGTGATGCTATTCCGTCATGTCTTCATGCATAATTCATTTGTATCATATTTTTTAAATATTTACTATAAGAAAACTTATGTAATATTTGTAATATAGTATTTGTGTTATAATAAAAAATGTAGGTATATATATATATATATTCATATAAGCAAACATATGTACAGGAATATATATAAGTATTTATACAGTATTGGATTGTCAAAGATAAGGTATTTAGTTCTTAATATAACTTAAATATTAAACTTTTAATATTAAATGGTGTATTGCATTATTGCAGGCATGAAACAAATATTGAAATACAATAATTCATAAAAATTACCCTTGCAAATGTTTCTTTTTGTTATATGCTAAAACCTTCTGTATTTTTCTTTTAATTTTTTATAGGAATCCATAGAAAGTTATTAAAACTTGAATAGAAGTAGAGCTATAAGATAAAAAAGAATAAAGTATTTATATATAACACATGTCATGGATATCACATTACATCTTAAAATAGTCCAAATACGTTGTTTGCACTTTGAAATCTCCGGAATCAGTAACATTGTATAGCAATGTAAATATGATATTGTGCTGATAGCTGTGCGACGTCCCAGTGATATTCCATACATGGTGAAATATTAGCCTTAGCAACCCGTTGTATAAGAAGGCCTTTAGATGCAATATGGATGGTCCGGAACACGTTAAGAAAATTACATTTCTGGTGAGTATAAATTACTTAAAATAGATATTGCAAAATCATTTTCAACATTTTACCAGTATT
Source organism: Maratus michaelseni (assembly GCA_963931845.1). NCBI lineage: Eukaryota > Metazoa > Arthropoda > Arachnida > Araneae > Salticidae > Maratus > Maratus michaelseni. The sequence goes on along the minus strand of OZ007588.1, from coordinate 342,299,826 downwards.
TTTTAAACGCTTTCTGATAAGGCTTCACAGTATAAATAATTACAAATAAAAATGAGTTGTTTCGTTTTCTATTTCATTGTGTTGACTATATTACAGGAGATTGTTACCTTTTAGATATATCTTCTCGACAATCTCCATTAAACACTGCAGGAACATCTCGGAAGTGGAATTCGGTGGAAGTGCTATTTAATGAAAATTTTATTTTCAATACTATTCTACAGTCGCGATGGGTTAAGACGACAGCTGATTTTAAAATTGTGAGAGAAAAAAGATTTTGTTTAAAATATTCATCTGAAATTTATCGGATTTAAATTTAAAAATTTATTTTTATTCGAATATTATTAGCTCATAAAAATGCAATTTTGATAATATAATCTTGATTGCTTTATAAAAAAAAAAACTTTGAGTGCTAATTATACCAAAACTAAACTTGGGTCATTTTGGCAACTTGGAAACGTTTTGGAAGACCTAATTGTTGTTCAATCTTTAACTTGATAAAAAGTTTAACATGAAAAGCAATAATAAGTTTTATTACAATGCCTTCTTACAGCTTGAAAATGTTGTCAATTTCTATATTTTTTTTTATCGAAAATCGCTTATGTTTATCGAAAACAATTTTTTTCTCTTATGATTATAGCTGTAAATACGAACCGTCCATATAAGTAGATAAAACGTGATTAAGGAGTAAAAATGAGATCCGAAAGAAAATAATCATGCACAAGGAGCATTTTTAAAATGCATGTTAAGTTATTTTTTTAAGTATGTTAATTAGATATATTTTGTACCTTATTTTACGCTTTGTATTTTTCATCCCTAAATAATTTAAAAGCAATTGGCCTATAAATAAAAAAAGTTTTTTATTGTCAAAAGTCGCCTTCGACAGCTTTAAAATGTACATTTTATTATTTTCAAGGTATTCTGTTATTAAATCAGAATATTACAAAATTAAGGAAAATATACATAAATGTATCTTTTATATCTTAGTAATCTTTAATAAAATCTACCTCTCCCTCAATATGGGTTCAGCTTGAACACACTCTATTAAATATTATTTACACTGTTAATATACAAACATAAGCAAAGAAGGATTTGATATAAATATAGTGGTATATGATAACAAAACAGACCAGTCATTAAATAATAAATTAGATTCATTAATTATTTTAATGTTTACGAAACATTCGAATTGTCGTAATTGAACTATCTTTATTATTTTTTTCTTTCCGCTATAGTGTTTATCCAAAATTGCGCATTATATACTAAAACTACTAGCGCATTTTTAGATACTAAAATTAAATGTTTTTATCTCGAGAACATCCCGCTGTGTATAACGTGCCTCATTACTATGTGTCCCAACCTGCTCTACTTCTTGTCTCCTGGCGTTATAATATCTGCTTAACAAGATTGGGATTATCCTGCGAATTTTAATATTTAACCAGTGGACACGTGCGATGATTTTGCAATGCAGTCTAATATTTTTTAGCAATATCTAATATTTTACCGATGCAGGATTAATCTTCTAAAAAAAATTAAATACCTGCAAACAACATTAGTCAAGCCAGAGTATCATCTCATTTATTCCATCAAAGTTACAGTGAAAACTCCTGGAAAATGGGAAAAAGCACGCGCGCGGAAAAGAAATTAACAATAGTATTTTAACTGCATTAGAACATTACGTCATCCACTTCAGAAAAGACATGGAACAAAGAAAAACAAATTGGATACGCATAAAAAAATGCGATTTAAGCTAATACAACAAAGCATACCTTTTACGTTACACGTCATGCTTCGATCGATCGATGGTGTTTTTTTCTTCTAAGCATTTCAATTTCCATTTTACTTTTTAAACATAAATATAAAATAAACCCTTGTGTCGAAATCCTACTTTATATTTTTTGTACTATTTTTTTATATATATTTAACCTTCGGTATTTTATTTATGTGACAACATTAATTTGAGGAAAACCATTCCTTGCATTTGTGAAAACACTACCGATTTAATTTTTAATTAAGAGCAATTTTTAATAAAAAAACATGTGTTAACGAATTGTGAGTGTACTATGTCAGAAGCCGCTTCAGAAACCTTTCGAATGATATCTCATTCGTTGTTGTGCGTTTCGTAAATTTATAGAAAAAGGGATGGTGACAACAGAAATAATATATACCAGTGGACACGTACGAAGATTTCGCACTGCAGTCTAATATATTTAACAGTATCTAATATTTTTTAGATGCAAGATTAAACTTCTAAAAAAATAAGGACTAGAAATATCTGTAAACAACATTCAAGCCAGAATATCATCTCTTTTTTTCCACAAAAGTTACAGTAAAAACTGACTGAAGATAGCAAACGCAATAATAATAATAATAATAATAATAATAATAAATAATAAATAATAAATCGTATTGTGACTGCATATTAGAGGGTGACATCATCTGTTTTGAAAAATAAACATGGGACAAAGAAAAATAAATTGAGTATTTGAATTTAAATTCTGCTTTTAATCAAAAATATAAAATAAAACCGTGCAGCAACTATGCCGCACTTTATCTTTATTGAAATTTTTTTTAAATCATTGTTGCAGTATTTTATTTTTGTGACAACACTCATTTGAGGAAAACCTTCCATTTCATTTATGAAAACAATGCCGATTTAATTTTTAATTAATTGCAATTTTTAATCAAAATACATGTTTTAACGAAATGTGAGTGTACCATGTCAGAAGCCACTTCAAAAAAATTTTATATGGTGTCTCACTAATCGTTCTGTGTGTTTTATTTGCTTAGAAAAATAGATTTTGACAACAGAAATAATATATAGGATAAATAATAGCAAGCTAAATGGGTTTTTTAGGTAGCTTTCAATACAAAAAAGTATAAAGCTACCTATTGCAGCCGTTCGGAGGAAAGCAGTTCCGGAAAATTTCGATACATTTTCTCCGATCATGACCCCCAGACCCCAAAACCACCCTCCGTTCAAATGTTGATTTATATATATATATATATATATATATATATATATATAATTATAATATCTATGAATTTCAAAATACATATCAAGTTCTAATATCATTCTACTTTAATCTACAAAGAAATAAATAATGATATTGTGTAATATATATATATATATATATATATATATATATATATCTGACCTATGTCATACGATAACGCTCGTATTTATAAATCAATTTTGATGAAACTAATTGTGTGTATTAAGCTCACCAATGTCTCGACCGAGTTCGTTGGCCAGCTTGGTCCGCCATTTTGTTTCAAGATGGCGGCCAATTAAAAATTTAAAACTAAAATAAATGCACAAAAAATCTAAAAATTCAAATTTATTTTTTAATTAAGTGTTAGGCCTTGATACGAGGATTCCAGAGCATTTTTTGGTTTACCTCTATCTTAAAAAATGGCTGAGATAGAGCAGTTTGAAATTTTAAAGTGGCTGACATTTTGAAACAAGACAGCACATTACAAAAGTTTTCATTGTTGCAATAATTTTCACAATCATACGCATAAAACTATATACTCATATCCGATAGCGCCAAATTCTCGCCAAACTTGGCGACATTTGGCGACCAAAATAAGTCTTCATAAATGAAGCCAATTTGGCTATTGCTCAATAATTTGGCGAATTTCTTATCCAAATTCAGTATTAACGAATCTTTTGTAAACGTTTTCTTTGCATTCTAACTTGCTGTTTTCGTGTAACATTACCTAAAATTTTAAAACGAAGATATAGGAAAGCTACCTTTTCCTCCCGGTACATGCCGGAAGGACTTTTCTTTTTAAGTTTGACTTTTTTTACTCTTTATATCAAAAAATACTATTAAAACAATAGAATAAAGAATTGAAACGGTGACAAAACAAAGAATGTGATATAAATTCTAATATGTTCATCGCGTGAATTTCATACCACACCCGAAAGTGGACTACATTAAACATATAAGATGTAATCTTCTCAACTGAGCGAAAATGTCCGAGCCAGGATTCGAACACGGTATCCCTTGGCTGAAGCTACCAATGCTCTACCAACTAAGCGATTCTGGACGAATATGACTGACCTAATTCCCCCAGTTAACCTTAATAATCATAGCATTTGGTCTGATATCTGAATCAGCACAGCAGAATAAATCACGGGTTAGGGTAACCTCCAGTATGCGCTTGAGACGTGATTACACTAGATTAATTTTGACATAATTATTCAAATTGGTAATGAAATCATAACTTTTTCGCTCAGTTGTGAAGATTACATGTTATATGATTTATTTACCAATTTGAATAATTGTGTCAAAATTAATCTAGCACATTAAACATTTTCTGCTCCGTAACTGAATTTATACATACATGAGTAACATAATAACATTAATTTTTATGTTAACGTTTATGCTGTTAATTTATCACGTGTGCCAGTCAAACTTGTTTGTTGAACATGAAAATGTTTACTTAAAAACTAATAGCATCCGTAAAACCTCTATTTTGGGTTAAAGAAACTGGTTGACATACTATAGAAACTACTCTGAAACGTTTCCAAAAATCAGTGGTAGCAAAAGAAATTTGTTTATATGAATGCTTCATTAAATCTTAAAAATTTGTTGATTTCCGAAGTTTCTAAAGATAAAGACAGTTTCTAGGTATCGTAATAACTCGCAAGAAGTTATGGTATATTTCGGTTCGATGTTATATTATATTTCCTTATATTAAAAAAAAAAAAAAAAAAAAAAAAAAACATTTGTCTTTTTTTTAAGGTGTACACTACCACTACTGAAAAATTAGGTACGTTATGTTGTTGCGCCATGTACCAACGCATACGACGCTCCTTCAAACATAAGCTTTCTGAAAGATTCTGTTACAAATATTTATATCGCAGAAAATTTGCAAAATAGGGTTCCTTAATAGAAACACGCTGAAATAATTATTATTAAGCTACGTAATCTAAAATATAATTTCATGTATACCAGGCCTTGTCCAACGTTTCAGTAAGCAAGGACGCACTTCAGCTTGTGGCACACAATGAAGGACGCCATTATATACAAATGATTGTGAAAATGCAACAACATTATCTCATTTTAGCAGTAGTAGCGATACACACACGTCTCACTATGGAAAACATAGGCATCCAACAATGGAGGTGACGCATTTGAAACTAGTCGTTGAGGGCCACGGTAATACTTACCCATCATGGATATGCATAATATAAAATATGAAAATAAAACATGTGTAAACTATTTATAAAATGCATTGCAATTCGAATAAAATCGTGGCTTGATGACGTCATAAACTTTAAATCGAGGCTAACCAAAAAGAAAGGCTACCGCGGTGCTTTACGCATATCTTTTTTTACAGACCGCCGGAGTCACGTGTTGCTCGAATACACCAATGAAGGCGTACGAAAAGAGCACACGTCACTCTAGCGGTCTGTAAAAAAAGATAATTGGAATGTACCGCGGTAGCCTGTCTTTTTCGTTAGCCTTGCTTTAAATGCTCTATTTCTGAATTGCGAAAGAGAAACATCCTTATAACTTTAAAAATGCTAATCGTATTAACTAACGGTTTTCTGTGTCGGATTAAGCGTCTCTTTACTAATTAAAATATATCTTTGAATTGAAATTTGAATGAAATACAGGGTCATGAAAAATCGAAGAGTGTAGAAAATGTTATTACAAATATCTCGACAACGAATTATTCGATCAACTTATTTCTTTATGCAAAATTTATGTTTTATTAATTGTCTCAAATATTTAATCCTTAAAATAAACAATTTGGAAATTGTTTATATACCTTTTATCAGGACGAATATTTCGAGAGTCCGAAAAAAATAGTTCCGGATAATCGAGGTTACTGAAATTCAATAAGCTTCTTTTCATTATTACATACTAAGTACATACCAAATTTCAAGTCTCTACCTCATTTTTTTCTGGAGATAGACAGTTTACAGACACACACACAGACACACACATAGACACACACACAGACAGACGGACGGCAATTTTTTTTTCTAAAAATATGTCTTTCGGAATCTTCAGTGTCTGAAACGTGTAAATCCGTCAATTTTTTTTTCGATTTTTAAAAAGGTTACAAGACTTACCCTATACTACGTATGATGGGTAAGTAAAATTGAAAAAGAAACATAAATCATGGTAAATTTCCCATTGTATTTTTCTAATCTCAAAAACTTTTACGGGAAAAGCAGCCAAAAACCTTTATAGCATTTTTAATTAATAAAAAAACTTCCAAGCATTAAGGATGTTAAAGTAAAGTATCTCTTTAGATAGATTTTTATCTTAAAATCTAGAAAATGAAACATTCAATGGGGCGCCAAGAAAACCTTTAAAGGGCGCCACGCGTTGAACAGCACTGATGTATACCAATACACAAAATGATTTTTTTTTCATAATTTGTGTGTTACTTTTTTTTGAAAAATATTTAATAAAAGGAAATATGCCATTTCAACTTTCATCGAATGTGATATTTATAGAAAATGAATCATGTGGATGATTGCATCTTAACTAGAATCGGTAGCTTTTAATATGTTGCTTTCTTCAGAGCTACTTTTAAAGTAGGTGTGAACGTATTTTGTGTAAATGTATGACTCTTTTTTTCACTAGGTGTAGTGAAATAAAATAGAATAATACCTCAATTGGATGATGAATACAGAGAAAGGGAATATTTATAGGTAAAAGTAATATTTGTACTACGTTGCAGTATTATTAATCTTCCTTGAAAAAAAAAATTGCATTTTATCAAACTGAGGAGCGCAATATTTAGATGAATTTAACGACTAACACAGATGTTTTTGACGACTTAAATTCAGTATCACTAAGAAAGGCTGTGGCCACATAAATATATCATACAGAAAACGGTAATGATGAAATATATTCTCAGACAAATTTCAGTTTGTATACATCACGTTGCTTACAGTTTATCGTCATATATTATGAGATGTAAAACACAATATGGTTAACAATCATCTGAATAACTTATAAGTCCTTTGAAATATACTATTTCATAATTAATTCCTATAATCTGTTACCACAGATCATTAAATTACGCATTTTTATATGCTACATTATTTTTTTTTACTAATTATGCAAAGGCACAATGTGTTTCGTTATCTCTACAGTATTATATCTCTAATAATATCTTATAACTAGCTAAGGATAATTTCCATTTTTCAAATATATGTAGCGCTTTTTTTATATGTGTTCCCAATAAATTTGAAATAAGTAGCATATTTGCATCATACAAAATGTAAACTAAGAACTCCTGAACTGTCTGATTCATATATAATGTGTAAAGCAATTAAAAAAAATCCATACCATTAGAAAATGTTCCGAGCATTCTTTGTATCGATTACTATTTCTAATGAATATTCAATACTTCTTAAATTATTTTTCTTCTTGCATTAAGACGAACTAAGTAGGATATATTTCCCCATTTCGAGCGTTTTTTCCTTCACAATTTTTTTCTTAAATTCGAAGAAACTCAATTTCTTGTAAGATGAGTAAATTATTTATACTTAAGATATCGTAAGCCATTATTTATTAAAACATGATCTTTAAGTTCTTTTTTTTTTTCATTTTATATATTCTTAAGCACATTACATTAAATTAATGGCATTTTAATGCAAACGACTCTATTACGTGTATAGTAAAACGACAGAAGGTTTTATTATTAAAAAAACAAAATTCAATAAAAATTACTTTTAATTGTTGCGCTATACTTATTTTCTGGTAATTTATTTGCAAAAATATGATCCAATCCGCATAATTTTTATTTAAATATCTTATTATTTCCTAAATTGTGGAATTAATTGACATTAAAATAAAATATGATTGATTTTAAGAGAAAAAAAACGGGTATCATACATTATTCAGCTTAATCAAAAAATCCGTTATCGTGAAATAATGTTTGTATACCATTAAGTACAATAAAGAATATCAATTACTGAGATAGATGAATATAAGTTAAAATTAAGAAAGTTCCTCCGGTTTGTACCAGGAAGAGAATGTAGTTTTCATATTCCTTGGTTTTAAGAATTCGGCTAATTTTACGTGAAAACACAAAAGTTCAATAAGTGAAACCACATTATAGAAGATTCCCAGTTATCATCAATATTGAATTTGAATGGGACCGAGAAACTAATAAGCTATCTCCAAATTGACTTCATTTATTGCGACTTATTTTTGTCATCTAATTTGCCTATAATTTGCCAAATATCGACAAGCTTGATAAGAATTTGACGATGACGGACACGATTACTTACGTACGAGGGAGCTTTCAAGCTCACATGCGTGTGTGCGAATGTTTTATAAATAACAATTTATTTTTTTCGTTTAAATATGATGTACTTTCATGATACGACTATGTAGTTTTAATCGTACGATAGTATCAACAATAGTTAGAACATTGAAATTAAATTTTCCTTGTTCGTTGAAACGCCAGTTAGCAGTGAACACGATTACAGAAGAATTCCTTATTTTTATACAGCTGTCTTGTTTGAAAATATCAGCCAACATAGAACTTCAAACTGCTATATCTCAGCGATTTTTTACGATAGAAGGAGAATAAAAAATTATTTTGAATCGTTATATCAAGGCTTAAGAAATATCAAGACTCTTAAGAAAAGAGAAAATTCGATTTTTAATTACTTTGTACATTTTTTGAGTTTGCAATTTTTAAGTGTTTATCATTTTGAAGCTAGATGTCGAATCAAACTGGCCAACTAACTCGGTCGAGATCTTGGTAAGATCTTCACAATATGCTTAGTCCCCCACAGAGGGTGATTTTTAGATTTGTGGAACTTGTTCATGGAAAATGTAGTGACATTTTCCGAAATTGACGGCAATAGGTAGGCTTCTTATTTTTTGTAGTGAAGGATACCTAAAAATCATTGCATAATAAAAATTTAAATTTAGAATTCTAGTATTTTTAGAAAAATAATTTTTTGAAAACTATCAAGACTTTTATAGGGGTGAAGGAAGGTTCCTACGATAGAAGGGAGCCAATTTGTAAAGTACCTTTATGAAGATACTCTGTAGTCTATACCTAAGTAAATTCGAAATTTTACGAAAATATTGATTTTGTAAGATTTCTGTTAAATGAATATACAATGAAAATTGCACATCTCAGCAAAATAACAGAAATCTTCCTTTGTTAACACGAACAATCTCTATTGTTACAAAGGTATTTTAACTTTTTAACACTTTCCAACATAATAGAAAAGTCACTAGATTAATTTTAACACAATTATTCAAATTGGTAAAGAAATCATACGAGTTGTAATTTTCCAACTGGACGAAAAATGTCCGGTCCAGGATTCGAACCTGGGATCTCTTGGCTGAAGCTGCCACGCTCTACCAACTGAGGTATCCCGGTCGAATCTGGAGGGCATAATTCATCCAGTTAACCTTATTGATCATAGCATCTGGTCTGATATTTTAATCAGCTCAACAGAATAGATCGCAGGTAATGGAACTCCAGTAAATGCTGGATACGTGATTACACTAGATTAATTTTAACACAACCTGGGATCTCTTGGCTGAAGCTGCTTGCTTCAGCCAAGAGATCCCAGATTCGAATCCCGGACCGGACATTTTTCGTCCAGTTGGAAAATTACAACTCGTATGATTTCTTTACCAATTTGAATAATTGTGTTAAAATTAATCTAATGTAATCACGTATCCAGCGTTTACTGGAGTTCCATTACCTGCGATCTATTCTGTTGAGCTGATTAAAATATCAGACCAGATGCTATGATCAATAAGGTTAACTGGATGAATTATGCCCTCCAGATTCGACCGGGAAAGCTCAGTTGGTAGAGCGTGGCAGCTTCAGCCAAGAGATCCCAGGTTCGAATCCTGGACCGGACATTTTTCGTCCAGTTGGAAAATTACAACTCGTATAATTGAAAAGTGTTTATGAATTCAATTTGTCTGTCCGTGCTCTAAATCGTTTAAATAAACTAGGATTGATATGTAATTGATATATGTTATGGAGGTTTGCCGCGGGATGTTTAGTGTTGAAAATGAAGTATGTACCATTCATGGTTAATTTACCGGGACCAGCAAACGTATTCCGTTACATTAAAGTCAATGTGGAAAATTCGTTTTCAGTGTATTGTAAGGATGTTACACTATTTCAAACATAATGAAATTGATATGAATCTCTGAAGTAGAAGGCGGCATATTTTCAAAAAATATACAATAAGAAGCAATTATAGATCGTGTACAGTGGCACTCAAAATATTCAGTTACATTGCTGTCAAAGAGAAAAATCGTTTCCAGTGCAGTTTAATCATCAAACATAATGAAATTGATACGCATCATTGAGGTGGATGGCACATTATTTCTATAGAATATAGAATAAGTATCAATTATAGTTTGTTTACAAGATCGCACAAAACGATTCCATTATACTATATGGAAGAAAGATCGTTTGCAGCGTATTTTCATGATTTTACACTATTTAAATAACATTGATATACAATGCCGAGGCGCACATATGCACGTATCCTATGGATTATTGAGTAGGTAGATTTTATCATTTATTTCCTGAGACACTCAGAAGAATTCTACAGGACTGACTATGAACCACTCTTGATGGATGAGCGTTTTGAGTTATAATACGCGCTTTAAAATTTAACCAGTTTGTATTATTACGATTGTGTAGATCATATACAGGGCTCCAGGAAAGAATTCATACTCATTACTGTCTGTGGACCGCAATTATTGAAAATGATTTTTTACTGAGTTATGTTTCTTTCTAATCTTTATATAATTTTTTCATTCTTTGAACAAAAATGAATTTTTTTAACATTATTCCAAGAGTGTTGGAAAGTGTTTCATAATCTATGTCGTGATGCATGAATTTTAATTCTTGTTTTCTGTTTGAAAATATATGTTTAATTAATTTAGCAGATTTAAAGATAAAGAAAACCCTTCTAAATGCAAAGGTTTATCATCTATTTCTGGAATAGAAATATTTTTTCTAACATACCTTAAGTATGTTAGAAAAACAGAAGAAAAGTTAGAAATCTAAAGGTAAATTTCAAATATCTGAAAAATGAAATCTGTGATTGTTTGTATAATATTAATACTCATACCACTTTTGAAAAAACCGAAAAAATGGATATTTTTAAAATTAATTATATATTTGTCATTTTGTTGAATAAATTCTGTACTCCAGCCTGTCTCAAATCCCTTTCAATTGATGATGCTATCAAAAATCAAAATATGCTTCTTTCAATTGCTTCTTCAAAATTTTTCTACATTTCAATATTTGCAAATTATTTTTTTTTAATTCATGCATCAATGGTTGAAAACTGTGGTAAAGTATACAAAAATATTTTATTTCTTTTTAAAAAAATAACCTGAAAAATAAACAGGATTGACATGCATGGAACTATGATATATTTATAAACGGTCCCTAATTTCGCTAAAATTTTGCTGTTCCAGTTTTGCGGAAATTCGAGCTAAGTTACGATATTTAATTTGTTTAACTCAGTGACTTTTGCAGATATTGAAATAAACATTTTGGGTTGCAACAGAGATCATTTTTGTAATTGTTATTTTATTTTATTTTATTTATTTATTTATTTTTTGTATAGGGGGCAGTATGAAATATAAATTTTGAATTTGAATTATTAGGAAAGACCCCTTCCCCCCTCATATAGATGAAAGTATCCTGTTTAGATTCTCTACTTGCCGATGAATATTTTTCTACTTTACATTATTTATCTATCTGCAGTAAAAATCGGCGTAAAAGTGAAATTTATTAGTGAGGTGTTTGCCACCGTCAGTCAATATGACGTCAATATTACTCACGAACATGTTTTTGCTTTACAATATAGGTACTAAAGACAAATATCATAGGAGACGTTACATTTTTACAAGAACAATCTTATAGTTATTTCATGGCTTCAAAAACAAATATTTAAATTACCGGAATTTCCGGTGTATAAGCCGCGGATCAAATAAGTCTGTTTAAAACCAGAAATTTTATTTTCTAAAAAAAGTGAAACAAGACCAAAGTAGCTTACTTTTCAGGAAATAAAATTTCTGGTCGGAAAGAGCCGCGGCTTATACGCCGGAAATTACGGTAATTAGAACAGATTTATTAAACTGTTCAACTTTTAAAACTGTTTATAAAATTAATACAGCTAAAAATTATGTTACGCATATTTATATAGTCTATTTAAAGTTGCCTTTATAGTCATTTGGTCAGCTTAATTTGTTAGTTAAAAGGCGGAAATGAATTTGAAAGAAAAACAAAATTGCAGAGAAATTTGCTTTAAACTAATTTTTTTTCTAAGAGATGACATTAACAAAATATTATCCCTCTTTATATCTAATGTAAAACAAAATATAAAATTAAGGACATTAAAATTGGTTTTAACTATGTAATTAATTATGTTTAAAATACTTTTACACATCTTCAATCGTCGAATTTAATGTCCTAAACGAGTGCCTCATCAGATTTCTTTTATTTACTACTAAAAGTGTACCACAATTTAAAATTTTAATACAGTTTTAAGATAAATTCTGATATAATAAAGATATGCCTTTGAGTTCCACATAACATTAAATTGTGTCTTATGGGACATTCATGTAGAAAGGTTTCAACTAAACCCTAGAGATCCTTAACCGTTATCTTAAAATCTTGCATGCACGTCTAATATAAGGTGATGTTTAATATGCATGGGGCTAGTTGTTGGTTAAATAAAGCACCGGTATATTTTTCCCGTGGGAAACATTAAATAAATCGATTTTCAGTTTTATATCTACTGTAAAAGATATTTAAATATCAAACGTTTCTAAGGTAATTTTGTTACAAATAATATATTTAAAATAAACCATACCCTGCATAAAGAATTACGAAAGATCATTTCTGTGTAGCCTCGTATAGAAAATGAACTATTGTCGAGGTATCGTGAATTTTCTATTTCATTATTGTTAAAAAAAATTGCATATTACTCGTGTTTAAAAATGTGAAAGAATGGAAAGTTTAGTAGTATAAAGTGCGTAGAGTTGGTTATTTTTCAGTACCAATATTTCTAATTATTAATCTACGCCTTATTTAGTCACAGAGTTTCCGATTAATTGAGACAAAGATTAATATTCGGAAATGGTGGTATCCAAACATAAGCACCTCTACTAATCTTGTAATACACCATAAGGTAAGAATTAATGTAAATGTAATTAAAAGTTTTAAAATGGTGTGAACTAATACAACCCGTTTTTAATTTATTTCTCATAAAGATTAGTTAAGACATTCTGTATGAAAAAAACGAAAATGTCAACGTTAATTTGGATTAACTTTAATTTAATTAACTTTAATTTCCGTGAAAATTGATTTTAAAAAAAAGAGAAAAGTATCACTTTGTAACTAATGGAAAGTATTTTTATCGCCTTTATAATTGTATGTGACTTATTTCTTTATATATGCTTGTGTACATATTAAAACTGAAACTAACATTTAAAAACTTAGTAATAACATGATATTTTTAGTAATATTTGCATTTCAGTTATTAGACTTCCTACTCAGTTATGTTTTTAAAATGATTTAAAAACAATAACCGTATATTCCGGCGTATAACACGCACCTCATTCCCAGCAAAGAAACCTTCATGTATAGCAAAATATAAAATAAAGATTATTCCAAAGTATAATTGATAACTGTTATTTTTCATTTAAAATGATATAAAAAATTATAAAGAAAGCGATCTTGTACAGGGGTTGTAACTCATGAGCAGTCTGGAATGATACCGAATTTTTGGATTCAAATTGATCTCAGAGCCTTTGGACAAAACTATGAGACACATTAAGACGTCAAGCAGCACCAGCTTGTGATAACCCCATTTCCATCCATAAGATTGCTCGCCATCTTAATGAATCAAGTAAACGACATCTCTTAGACATGGACAACACTGTTTAATTACCAAAAATTCAAGATCATCAACCATAAAAAAAAATTCACATAAATTCCCAAAGTGGGATATGCGCAGTTCCTCCTGACAAACATATAAGTATCCAATACATTTAAATAATTGAGATGGGAATAATTTTTTCATAAGGTTTTATTGAAGTTACTTATTATTCCTCATATAAACCATATTTTTGAATCTTTATTACCATTCTTTTAATAGTGAGAGTCGAAAAACTGGTTGTACCTTAACTTTTGGAGACGAGTGTGCTTGCGTCGCGCTATTTGAACATCTCTGGGTTTACTCTGCGTAAAGTGAAGGGAAAAAAATAATTTATGGAATCACAGACGATGTACTACTTTTTTGAGTCATTTGCGATCTGATCACCTCAAAGAAAAGCGCTGTTGGACTTTCCAAAATCGTCATTAATAAATCGGAAGAGAAATCAGAAAAATGACGGAGAAAAACTAATAAATTCAGGAGAAAGGGGTAGAAATTCGATTTAAAAGAGGTAAAAAAGGAGATATTCGAAGAGGAAGATAATGCAATTTGTGTCTTTTGCGAGGGTGCTTTCTCTGCGGGCAAGATGTGTAGAATGTGTAGAATGCGGTTTGATGTGTAGAATGGTATATATGGGCCCATAGTAATTGCATCGACGCAGACACTGATTACTATGTTTTTGAGTTTTGTAGATAAAGTAATCTACTTTTTAAGCAGCAAGACTTTTTTGTGTAACACGTTAAATACCAAAACTAGGACCAGAAAGGGAAAGAAGACTGTCAAAGATAGCTGCTAAGATGTATATAAATTTGACAAAAATGCATATACTATTAAAGATTCTACATTGTTTCTGTACATATTAAATGTTATTAAGCTATAAAATTTATTAAAACAGTATTCTTCTCCCTTAATTAGCGAAATAAGCCCTATATGTGGGATTCTTTTGGAAAAAAAACAAACTTGGGTAGACTGTATTTAGATCTCATTTTCTAAACTAAAAACAGACTTTCGGAATTTTTCTTTTTATAAACAGAAAACGCTTTTTAAACTATTAAAAAAAAAAAAAAAAAAAAAAAAAAAAAGGTGTGAAACCTATCAAGGTAACATACCATGATATTTTCCTTCAATTATTTTCAAAATTGGAGGATCTAAATTGAAAATAAAAGTAGAAGCTCGTATTTGGACCTTCTTTGGTAATTTTTCCAACTGAGTGAAAAGGAGTCTATCCCATGATTAAATAGCAAAGAATCCCCACTCGTATCATTTCTTTACCAATCAGAATGATCGAGTTATAATAATGAAGTGCAATTACGGATGCAACGTTTATTGGAATGTCTTTACCTGCGATGGATTCCATTGAGCTGTGAACAACAGACCAGTTGTCATTGTCAATATGTTGTCTGAGTGAAGTGTGCCCCCCCCCGAATGTGTCCAAGTTAGCTTAGTTGGTATAGCATCTCATCAACAGGGTGTTGGGTTCAAATCCCTGTCTGGACACTTTTCCACTCGGTTGAAAAATTTGCTACCCGAGTTGAAACTAGATAGTGTGTTTACACGTATTGGGAACGATTTTGATATTAAATTAAAAAACAACGAGAAACAACAGGAGAAAAAATCTGGCAGCATGCAATACCCTCTTAAGACCCGAAGTTAAAATAATAGTACAAATACTCATTCTTTGCTTTTAAACAAACAAAATGACATCATAGATGATAAAAAATATATATTTTTTTAAATCTATTGTTTTAGGAGACCTGTAACTTAGGTTCACAAATATGAACATAAAATTACTAGCCCCCAAAATATCAATTTAATTATCAATAACCTAAAATTACACAATAAAAATAACAGCTTTAAATAAGTGCATTAATCTGCAAATTCTTACATTTTCTTATTATAAAGTTTTTTAGTTAAAGAATTGTGAAAATTACCTACTTTCTTGGATACATTGTTTCGAAAGCAATTTGCAAACTCAGGTTAAAATAACATTTATTTTATAAGGAAATCGACATCGGTGCTGCCATTTATTGGTTTCATTTTAAAGCAAAAGCATTCAACTGTATAGATGTGAAGTAAAATGTAAAAATCTCAATCATTTTACTTTTTATGAGTAAAAGAATCTAGGTACCCATTTGGGTACCCAGGACTCAAGAGGATAACATGGTAACTGAAATATTGGCTTCTATGAATATATATTATCAACTACTGAAATGGCACGGGAAAGAAGAGAGTGGCTTGAAAGTTAAATATTTGCTCTTTCCGGAGATAATTAATCATATTCCGTGATTATAAATCATTTAGCAGGTGATAAGTGTGGAAAAAAAACATGTCACAAGGGATGAGGCTTAGATTTATCTAAACGACTGTAATAAAACACCGATCGATTTATTACTGGAAAAGAGGTCAAAAAGACATACAACTTTGGTTCAAACACTGCAAAGAAAGTTTCTCTAAAGGATTTATGGTGATTTGGAGTCTCTTACAACGGTAAATTAAATATCAGAAAAGTTAAGAAAAATATCAAAAATAACTCTACTTATTATCAAAACAACGTTCTAATTCGTGTTTTTAAAGAATAAATTCCAAAACTTTAATTTATGGACGTTAAAATTGTCGAGTTCCACCCGGATAAATCGAGCAGCCATACCTCCAAAAATACAGTTACATTTCTCGAAAATTTTTCAGGCAAAACTGGGTTCAAGTGTATATTGTTTAATAATTTTCCAACCAAGTCCCCAGATGTTTCACCAATGAATGACTGTGCTTTTGAACTATTAAAACAAGCTTTTGCGAAACACTGACCAGCTACGTTGAGTGGACTCTGGAAATAAGTGGTAGAGGAATGGAACAAAATTCCACTTCCAGTTTTACAAAAAGCCCTACTATATTGGAAATCCCGCTGCAATATGATAGTCCACAACAAGAGATAGAACCCATTAAAAAATAATTGTTTTAATTTATGTATGAAGCCGTTATTTGTTCGAGATAGTTCACATTCTCAACGGCTGTGATCGAGCAAAGAAATTACCCAGATTCATGTCTAATAGGAAAAGAAAAACTCCAGTATAACTTCAGAATTTTATTTAGTAGACATAAGATGTTCAAAGGCAGAAGAGGGGGAACAAGAAAACCGTTCTTAAACGGTCATTATTATGCGAAGACAGGAGGCGAAGTGAGTTGTTTCCACGATACAACTTGGAATTGCACTGACAAGAATCTCGCCAAAATAGGGTTGCTACAGAGTGTCTAGGCGTGAATACTTTCAGACAGAGGTATGGATAAATAATTGTATTTGCCGAGTCAGGTTACCAGATTTTGGCAAAAGGTCGAATTTTGTTTCAAAAATTAATATCGCCACGGCGATTATAACCGACAGATATCTTTCTCACGCGAACAGAATTTTGAGAGACAAAACAACTTGTGCATTTAACAATCAGAATATATTTTTAGACATTGGTGTGAGTGATTGAGTTATTACCACTACGAAATAAGGGCATGCATTTGAGCAGTATGAACAGATAGACATAATTTTAACTGATGCAGCTGCCACAAAAATGCATTATGCACATATTGTGTTATAAGCTTGGTTTCGGAAAGTAAAATTACGAAAAGGCATCTGTGCTGATTTAATTCTTTTCTTTGTTATTTTAATCGAAAAGCCGTGAGATATTAGTGATCGAGCATAACTGAAAATGAAAAGGGAAAGAGTATAAACTACAGCCGGATTATTGTTTGTAGTTAAAGATAACTCAATTAAATTTTGAAAAAGGAAAGGGAAATATAATTTAAATGAAGGATAGGATAGCTTAAAATTAATATATGATTCTCATATCATATATTTCCCCCGTTTGCTCAGATAAAAGAATAATTTGATGGGGTTTAAATTGCAGTAATGCTCCGTCTGAAAGTTTACATATAATCAATGCACAATATAAGATAAAAAAAATATAAACACATACAAATATCAAAAATGAAAATGAAAATGGAAATGGTATACCAAAATTTTGAAACAGAGTATTTAATTGATTTATTGACACGCTCAGACACGGCATTGCTTTGTGGCCTCGCTACACTGGAATGACGTACTTTTATACCTAATGTGTCATTAAATTTGTCGTATATGTGTGAAGTGAATTGTTTTCCCAAATCTGATAATATTACGGAAGGTCTTCCAAAGATAGTTATGTAACTGAATAAACATTTGATTATCTTTTCAGAAGTGATGGTACGCAAAGGGAAGAGTTCTAGGTGTCGAGAAAAATGGTCAATTACTGTCAATACCAACTGTCCATTACTAAAGGGACCGACCAAATCAACACTGACTGTGTCTCCTGGATGCGTAGGTGTGTATGTAGGTTGTAGTGGAGCAAGTGGAGTTTTGTGATGTTTTGCCTGTAAACATTTTGTGCAAGACGCTACAAAATTTAAAGTGTCAGCATACATTCCTTTCCAAAAATATTTTTTGTGACAAATGCATAGGTTTTTGTTAATCCAAAATGCGAAAAATGACATATTGTTAGAACTTTTGCTTTTAATGAATTTGGGACAATAATGTGGTAAGAAAAGGTGTAATTACAAATATTTTCTTTTTTTAACATTAAAACCTTTGAATCGGGATGAATGAAGTACATACGGAATTGTTTCGATGAGCCATTCTGCATAATTTCGTTGTAAATTTCGGATAATTTTGTGTCTTTCTTTTGTTCGTTTACAAATGTTTCATTTGAAATTTCCAATAAAGGGTCTTTTTGATCCTTGTTACCAATGACTAAGTAATTTAGAGAATGTGTACTGTATGATACGTGATCATTATTAGTGTCTGGTAGATCATTATCTACAATGGCAAGCATATGGTTCATTGATAAGCTCTGGGTTGGAATTTAGATCAACTGTGTTTTTCTCGAAAGAACATCTGGACAAATAATCTGCAAGTACATTAGAAGAACCGGGAATGTGATCAAAAGTGTATGTATATTCTGATAATTCTGTTAACCCTATAGTTGTCATATCAGCGGGATTAGTTGTTTTCTTGTATTTTTTTAAAGAAGCACTATCGGATAAAATTACAAACTTTCTGTTATATAGGTAGTATTTAAAAGCGATTACTGATTTGTAAATGGCCATTAATTCAAGTTTTAGTGCTGGATAACGTTTTTCAGACTGTTTAAGCGATTTTGAAAAAAAAAATGCAATGGGAAGCAATTGTCTTCATGTTCCTGTAACAGAGCACCTCCTATGGCTATAATTGACGCATCCGTGTTTACATAAAAAGTTTTCGACCAATCTGGTAAACGAACCATGGGAGAATTTAAGAACACCTGTTTCATTTGATCAAATAATTTTTGATGTTTTTGAGTCCATTTAAATGTTGTTTTTGGTGTAGTGAGATCTATAAGTGGTTGGATAATTTTTGAAAAAGAAGGCACTAGAGATTTGTGAAATGTGACCAGACCAATAAACATTTTTAATTGTCTTTTTGTTGTCGGTGTAGGAAAAGAATTTATTTTGACAATGTTTGATTGGACGGGAGAAATGGAATGATTTTCAATGTGAAAACCTAAGTAGTCAACAGCGGTTTTGTGAAATGAACATTTGTTAGGAGAGAGAGTTAAATTATATTTCGATAAAATTTCCAATATTTTCTGTAATTTTGTACATGTTTCCTCAAAAGAATTGGAACCAAAGATTAAATCGTCTTGGTATGCAAAAATACCTTCTATTTCTAATTCATCAATACTGGTGTCCATTAAATTTTGAAAGAAACTACTGCTATTCTTTAAACCGAAAACCAACCTTTTAAAACGAAAAGTACCGTATATGCATGTGAATGTAAGTGGATCTTGATATTTTCCAGGCAAATTTATCTGATGATAAGCCTGTTGAAAATCTAAGGAAGTGAAGTATTTATATGCAGATAAATTTGAAATAATGGTCTGTATTTTTGGAAGAGGATATGAAGATCCTTTTAAGACGGAATTTAGCATTCTTAAATCAAGAGCCAGTCTGTATTTTTGTTTTGCAGACCCGTCAGACTTCTTTCGAACCAGCAAAATAGGACCTGCCCATTCTGAAGTTACGTTCAATAATATTTGCTTCAAGAAGTTGATTTATTTTCTCTTTCATTTCTTGGTGTAATGATTGTGGTACCGGAAAAGGTAATGTTTTGATTGGGTAGTCATTAATGAATTTGAGATTTGGAACAAACTTGTCTGTGTGACCTAATGTTTTCATTGATTTAGAAAAAGAGCTGTAGTATTTTAACTTTAATGAGCCTAAGGTTTTTGCTTGTTGAGTGTCTAGATGTTCCAATTTGAAGTCTTGTATTGTTAAATCTTCCTTTCTTTTTTTTAATACCTCATCTGAAGCTTGAATGTAATTGCAAATAAACTGTTGTAAATTATCATGAGGTTGAATATTGAAGTTGTTGATGTTGTCGCATGACATCATGGTCTGTGAAAAATTGTCATTTTTAAATGGTTCCATAATTTCCGAAACTTCATATAAAATTCCTGTTCGTGCATTTTTGTTTATGTGTACGGGTTTGTTAGAAGAATTTTGTAAGAATATGTATACATGTGATTTTTGTAGGTGTTTGTTATGATTTTCCTGATCGACCGATTCAACATCATTATTGTTACCTAGCAGACTGTCATAACAAATAATTTGTTTATTAGAAATAGTACTTTCAAAACAGTACTGCATTGAAGGGTTTAAAGAATCAGTGTCGATGGAAATCCATGTTTTCTCATGTGGTTCAAGTTTTAATTTATGTGCAAGGCGAATCGTTTTGAATGAATTTGACGGAGAGTTTACATGTTCACTTAGAAGATTTATGTCTTTGCCATCAGCTGACGCGCTAAGTAATGGAACATGAAATTCATTTGTTGACATTCTATTTTTGTGAACATCAATTATGATCCTGTGTTTGTGTATAAAATCGAATCCTAATATACCTTGAAAACTAGACGTATCGGGAATGTCAACAATATAAAAGCTGTGACTAAAAGATTTGTGGTGAATTCTGATTGATACTTTTATACATGCGGTGAAATCAACATCGGAATTTACGGTTTTGAGAGTAACTGTTGTGCCTTATATTTTATATTTAAGTTTGTCCTTAATAGAATCGAAAAGGGACTGTCATAAAAGGGAAATTGTCGACTGTGTATCTAAAAGTAAAACTGTGTTAGTTCTCGCAATAGAGGCCTTTATAAGGGGAAGTGTTGGGGAACTATTATTCACATTTGAAATCACTTCAACTTTCTTTTCGTCACTTGGCGATACAGTTTGCAATGAACTTTCAGTTGACCTGTGCACTGTTTGTGACGACCCATTCCTGGTCATTTTTATGTTTGTTGTGGTCTGTGAAGCGACCGAATTGACTAGCCTTTCCTTAGAAATTTTTGGAAGAGTTTCATCAAACGACCATGGGAATGTAGGGCAAGTTGCTGATGTTAAAATGTTATCCTGAGATGCAAAGCCATCAGCTAAATTACATCTCCTTAATAGTTTAAAGATTCCCCTTTCTGATTACTTTTTTTGCGAAAATTTGGATTGAATTTGTA
Source organism: Maratus michaelseni (assembly GCA_963931845.1). NCBI lineage: Eukaryota > Metazoa > Arthropoda > Arachnida > Araneae > Salticidae > Maratus > Maratus michaelseni. The sequence continues at coordinate 342,278,334 of OZ007588.1, read as the reverse complement.
ATTTTGGTATCCACCTTTATTCTCATTGGATCTTCTCCATTTAAAACAAAATTTTGCAGTGTGGCCTCGTTTAAAACACAACTGACAAGTGGGTGGAGAGTTCGATTTTTTTTGTTTACTTGTGCGGACATAGCTATGACCAGTATGTCTTTTTTTGAAATCCTTTTGATGCTGATCATGCGAGTTTTGTGGGCGAGAGGGTTGACTATGGGCGTTATTTTTGTCCTCGCTACCTGTTAACGACAAGGCATTAATCTTTTCGTTCAACGATTTCAACTGAAGAGCGATCGAGTCTGCGGAGCTAGATGATGCGCAGGGCAGCAATATTTTCTCATTTTGCATGATTTCTTGCAATGCTTGTGCCCTATTTACCGCTTGTTTGTAATTAGAAATTCCCTCTTCCTGTATTTTATTTCGTAAATTTGAGGGAATTGCCGAAATAAATTTTGTAAATTTAATATTATCAATGGCCGTTCCATCTGTTATAGTGTCATGTACGCGAGCAGTGAGTGTGTTAATACGATGCGCTAAATTTCTGTTTGATTCCTCTGGTAATAATAATAAGTTATTGAATTCAACCAGTGCAGCAGTTTTACTCGGGGGAGCAAAAAATGATCTGAATTCTTTCTCGACGAAATCCAAATCGTTAGATTTATAAATTTCGGGGTTTTGCGTAAAAAAGGTTAACGCTGGGCCTGTGAGTTTCCAACCCAGAAATTGAATTGTTTCTTCGTGCTTCCATTTTTGTATACAGGCCAATGTTCTTAACTGATTAAAAAAGAACTCTAATAAAGTGGGTTCACCATCAAAATTAGTGACTTTAAAAGTTAGTTTACTAGCCATGTTTGGCTAACGAGTGAGCAAATATAAATATTTTGTTTGCAAGAATTTATTAGATAAATAAATCTTTACTTTAAGAACAAAAATTCATGTGCGGAAAATTTTGTTTACCGAAAATATTCACAGTAACTTACCAGAAAATATTTACTGCAAAAATTACTCATAAGCAAAAAAAATATAATAAATGAATAAATAAAATGAATGCAATCTCTCCTATTATGAAAAACAAAAAAAAAACGTAAATCTCCAGAATGAACAATTATTCACACCAAAAATATATATAGTCCTTTTTCTTTTATTATTATCTATATATATACATTTTTTTTTTTAAATTCTTAACCAAAAGATATCTTAATTTTCAAAAGAACCAACAATTTGGAAAAAAAAAATATGCAAATGCATAAATAAGCGAATCATTCATTCTGCAGAGAGCTATACACATTGTGGCAGATAAATCAAAAGCTATGAACTGTCTATAAAAATGTATGTCTGCCTTATTATAAAATCAAAATTTTATGCAATATTAAATAAATTTCAGTCATGAAAAAAATGTGATATCTAAACATACCTTTGAGAGAGAAATGAATAAATAAATAAATATTATGTCATATATTTCCCACAAAGTATTGTTTATTTTTAAAGAAACAAACCTTTATAAAAAAAGAGATACAACTAATACTCACTTTTTCTTCCTTCAAAATAAGAATAATAATAATACGTTCAACAATGGATAAAAGTCTTGTTGTATAAAAGGAAAAATTTTTAGAAATAAAACCAACTTTGTAAAAATTTCTTTGATTTATTCACATATTTTCTTAAAATATATCCTATGAATATTTAATTTCTGCATACATAAAAGTATTTTAACAAATTTTCCTATTACTGCTGGCAATAAAATTGATATTGAAAATAGAAAAAAAATTGAAATTGTTTAATAATTATTAAAATGCATGATTAATACATATAAAATAACCCTGAATCAAAACGAAAGACTTGTCTGGCGGTACTTGCATTAATAATAAAATAATACACAAACACAAAAAAAAACAAAGTGCCAGTTTAATTTAATATAATATATCAGTTTAAATTAATGTTAGAGATTATTATTCTTCTTTTTATAATTTAAACAATTATTTAGCATGGTTCAAATTGAAACCTTTTTCTCACTACAAAAGAAATAAACGAAAAACTTACCTTGATGAGAAAAATTTTATATATATAATCCACAAAAATTTTGCACACGTTTTATTATTATTATTATTATTATTTTAATCGTAAGACCTGAAACAAAATTCACTTTTTTTTAATATATTAGAACCACAGAAGCACAGAACTATAAAATGTAGTCCATCGCTGAGATGAATGTCGATGGAAGTCCATTGCATATGAATGAGAATGCCTAAACACAAAATTTATTATCACTATGATCTTTGGATATGCGGTGATGATTTGAAATTGAATGTCAGCATTAAGTCTCAAAGTTCACAATGCTTTACGGTGACCAGCTGTTCATACGCGTATTTTTGACGTGATAGTATTTTCTTTCGTTAAGTTATTCTTTTTTGATGGCGAAAGAGAGAAAGAAGAAAAAAAGGTTCTTGAATGCTAAAACGGAACAGGCACTTATTCTATTTAGTTCATTAATCGAAGTTCACTGAATGTACATGGGAATGCCAAAACACGAAAGTTATTATCACACGAAGGCCAGAGAACGTAGAGTTACGAATGCACAGTTTAAAAGTTTCATTAGGATGATCGTAAACTGTAGGAGATTTTGCAGAAAGTAAATTAGTAATAAAAATAAATTGGAGACTGAGAATATAGTTCGAGGCATTGAGCTGCACAGGGACGGGAGTAAACACGGACAGAGGAGTCTTGCAGATATTTTAGGTTACACATAATAAATTGCCAAAGTAATGCAGTAGAAGCTTAAGATTTAGTTATTCAGGATAAAGATGACGTAGGAAGTTCTTCAGCATACAGTTGACGTAACAAATAATTTCCAGAATAGTTAAAATTAGTTGGTGGCACGATTATTACATCATTGCATTGAGTCTGGCGAGAAGGGGATATGCAGGCCGGAAATTCCAAGCATAATAATCCACAGCATAGGATAGTCTATAAGAACACAGAATCTGGCAGAAAAATCTGGCAGCATGCAATACCCTCTTAAGACCCGAAGTTAAAATAATAGTACAAATACTCATTCTTTGATTTTAAACAAACAAAATGACATCATAGATGATAAAAAATATATATTTTTTTAAATCTATTGTTTTAGGAGACCTGTAACGTAGGTTCACAAATATGAACATAAAATTACTAGCCCCCAAAATATCAATTTAATTATCAATAACCTAAAATTACACAATAAAAATAACAGCTTTAAATAAGTGCATTAATCTGCAAATTCTTACATTTTCTTATTATAAAGTTTTTTAGTTAAAGAATTGTGAAAATTACCTACTTTCTTGGATACACTGTTTCGAAAGCAATTTGCAAACTCAGGTTAAAATAACATTTATTTTATAAGGAAATCGACATCGGTGCTGCCATTTATTGGTTTCATTTTAAAGCAAAAGCATTCAACTGTATAGATGTGAAGTTAAAATGTAAAAATCTCAATCATTTTACTTTTTATGAGCAAAAGAATCTAGGTACCCATTTGGGTACCCAGGACTCAAGAGGATAACATGGTAACTGAAATATTGGCTTCTATGAAAATATATTATCTGCTACTGAAATGGCACGCGAAAGAAGAGAGTGGCTTGAAAGTTAAATATTTGCTCTTTCCGGAGATAATTAATCATATTCCGTGATTAGAAATCATTTAGCAGGTGATAAGTGTGGAAAAAAAACATGTCACAAGGGATGAGGCATAGATTTATCTAAACGACTGTAATAAAACACCGATCGATTTATTACTGGAAAAGAGGTCAAAAAGACATACAACTTTGGTTCAAACACTGCAAAGAAAGTTTCTCTAAAGGATTTATGGTGATTTGGAGTCTCTTACAACGGTAAATTAAATATCAGAAAAGTTAAGAAAAATATCAAAAATAACTCTATTTATTATCAAAACAATGTTCTAATTCTTGTTTTTAAAGAATAAATTCCAAAACTTTAATTTATGGACGTTAAAAGTGTCGAGTTCCACCAGGATAAATCGAGCAGCCATACCTCCAAAAATACAGTTACATTTCTCGAAAATTTTTCAGGCAAAACTGGGTTCAAGTGTATACTGTTTAATAATTTTCCAACCAAGTCCCCAGACGTTTCACCAATGAATGACTGTGCTTTTGAACTATTAAAACAAGCTTTTGCGAAACACTGACCAGCTACGTTGAGTGGACTCTGGAAATAAGTGGTGGAGGAATGGAACAAAATTCCACTTCCAGTTTTACAAAAAGCCCTACTATATTGGAAATCCCGCTGCAATATGATAGTCCACAACAAGAGATAGAACACATTAAAAAATAATTGTTTTAATTTATGTATGAAGCCGTTATTTGTTCGAGATAGTTCACATTCTCAACGGCTGTGATCGAGCAAAGAAATTACCTAGATTCATGTCTAATGGGAAAAGAAAAACTCCAGTATAACTTCAGAATTTTATTTAGTAGACATAAGATGCTCAAAGGCAGAAGAGGGGGAACAAGAAAACCGTTCGTAAACGGTCATTATTATGCGAAGACAGGAGGCGAAGTGAGTTGTTTCCACGATACAACTTGGAATTGCACTGACAAGAATCTCGCCAAAATAGGGTTGCTACAGAGTGTCTAGGCGTGAATACTTTGAGACAGAGGTATTGATAAATAATTGTATTTGCCGAGTCAGGTTACCAGATTTTGGCAAAAGGACGAATTTTGTTTCAAAAATTAATATCGCCACGGCGATTATAACCGACAAATATCTTTCTCACGCGAACAGAATTTTGAGAGACAAAACAACTTGTGCATTTAACAATCAGAATATATTTTTAGACATGGGTGTGAGTGATTGAGTTATTACCACTACCAAATAAGGGCATGCATTTGAGCAGTATGAACAGATAGACATAATTTTAACTGATGCAGCTGCCACAAAAATGCATTATGCACATATTGTGTTATAAGCTTGGTTTCGGAAAGTAAAATTACGAAAAGGCATCTGTGCTGATTTAATTATTTTCTTTGTTATTTTAATCGAAAAGCCGTGAGATATTAGTGATCGAGCATAACTGAAAATGAAAAGGGAAAGAGTATAAATTACAGCCGGATTATTGTTTGTAGTTCAAGATAACTCAATTAACTTTTGAAAAAGGAAGGGGAAATATAATTTAAATAAATGATAGGATAGCTTAAAATTAATATATGATTCTCATATCATATTATGTATTTTATTTTTGTTGTCAAAATCGTTCACAATATGTGTAACTACGCTGTGTATGCCTCTAAAAATAACGGTCCAAGAATTTGTTATTGATCAACGATAAGAAGTGACACACTGTGTTATCTGAAAAGTTTTATCAATTTTGTTGATATATAAACTCTTTCACAACTGCATTATTAAAGATATTATTCCCCCGAGAAATACAACTCATTTCACAAGTATGACTTAGTTTTTTTATATCATAAAAAAATTAAATGAAATGATTTTTGCAGTTGACGTAATATTTAATTAAAAATCTTTTTTATTCTTTTTAGATTCTAATTATTCCGTAATGACAAACTCGGGAGACATTGATACGATCACTGAATCATACAAGTTATATTTAGAAAAAAATTTCTATGCGAAAACAAAAACAATATCTATTCGTCTACGTCCAAATCCTGTACCAGGAAGATTACTGTTTATTTTCAACATTTATTCCGAGAAAAGTTATAGGAAGTGCGGGAATAACGCCAACGTTTATATATTTTTCTTCTGTTAGTTATTTACTGTTATTCTTTCAACTTCAAAACCTCCTGAAAAAGAAAAAAACACAATTAGCATAATCAAAAAAAGAACTGTAAATTTGTTAACAAACATTAAAGTGCTGCTTCTTTTTAGATTTGTTTTAAATGAGGTTTAAAAATATTATTATTTTTTATCAAGTTTTTAGATTTGATAGCAAAAATTGAACAAATATTGAAAAATGTGATTTTGTGAAAATTTATATAACAGAATTTCAAAAATTCGAACTGGCAATATTATTTCAATTCTGTAGTTAAGACTTAAACCCAGTTCTCATTATAATAAAAGTTAAACTCAGGTTGGATTATTTTATCCCAAAATACCTTAACAAGATTTGAACTCCTTTAAAGGACAAAATATATGTTCTGCTACGTATTTTGATTTAATTTATTTAACTATACAATATCAAAATCTCTTCAGAAGTATGTGACTTGCAGTATTGTTTTAAAGAAAATACCTCGCATTATTCTATTAATCACGATTGTTTTGAAGACAATACCGATAAAATTTAAAACCCTAAAATATCTTTTAGAAAATCGATTTGATAAATTCCAAGAACAAATTCATTAACGGAAATTGCATTGACTTTGGAAAGGCTGTTCAGTTTCTCCGAAGAATAACTAAATGAGATTTGTTGGAATTATTCTAAGTTATAATGAAACTTTAACGCCCTTTCAGATACAATATGTGCGAACATTTTTTCGATAAATGAATTAAGAGTTTAAAAGATTTCTAAATCCAATTTATCTTGCTCTTGAAAGAAATTGAGATAGTAATTTGAAAGCAATTATTTCTCTCAAACGAAGATATCTCATTAAAGTGTGTAAAATAAGAATTTAACATTTTGTTGCTTCACGATGAAATAAAATGAATTAAACATTTTTGGACCGCTGTAAAATATTTTAATATATATGTAGACAATGAAAAAAAAAAAAACGGTGATAGTCACTAATAGTTAGAGGATGGTTATTCGTTGTTCTTTATTTTAAAATAGTTGACTATCCTCGTTCTTCCCCTCATAGTAATCGTCAACTGTGTTTTTTCAAAGAACATTCATCGTTTTTCTCCTTTATGCTTATCTCCAACTGCGTTTTTCAAAAGATTATCTTCATTTTTGCCTCGATTTTGGTTCGCCAAACGATAGTAAACCTCAGAAAATAACATGCGCTAAATCATTTAAAATATTATAAAAGTGGAATATAATCTTTTTAAGTAGTTTTCGTAAGAAATTCTACCTATTACATTCTCCCCTAAGTTGGAATTTTTGAAAAATTTTTGCAGATCTACGCCCATCATGACTCCCAGAACCCAAAACCACCCCCAGTTGAAAACTTTATCTATCTATCTCTCTATCTATGTCACTTTTTTATGGAAACGATAACTGCAATAATTCTGCACAAATCTCTTCCAAACTTATACATAAAACCAAGGGGCATAAAATCTCAGTCAAATTCGTTAATGGTCAAAATCAAAGGGGGGTAATTGGGGGGCGGGGCTTTTTGTGAAAACAGAAAAAAAACATAATTTCTTAATTATGATACGAATCGAATGCGTTTAAAGTTATTATTACTTCTAGGAGAAGGGCCGAAAATTTTTTGTATGACAGATTTTTGATATCATTAAAATGGGCCCCAAGGGGGCGGGAAGGGTGGGTTTTAGAAGAAAAAAATCCATAACTTCGTCAAATCACAAGATATCAAATCCGTTTAGATTTATTATAAATCCTCTTAATATTATCTAAAATTTTTATATTGACATTTTTTTTATAGGACCAACCCTTATAGCAAAAAAAAAATCCCTGCTGGCTTCGCCTGCAAACAAGTTAGGTTTCCAAGTGGGCGGTTCCAACTACCGCATTATGGCAAAAAGGTCATTTCTTCAGCAATTACCAACAAACAGGAGCCCCATGGTCTGCGTCTTCGAAATCTACCTGTGCCTGTAGGCCGATCCGTAAGGGATTTTTTTCTCCTTTACCTTTCATACAAATTTTAAGTATAAGTACCACATTCAGTAATTATTGGGAAATAAAAAAAAATAACCACCTTTGTTAGAAAAAATATACGATAAATATATACATACATATATACCCAGCAAACATGACCAGCATAGCCCAGAAAAGGGCCAATGCGTTTGTACCAAAAATTACAATGCTGCCCCAATACCAGTTAGCTGTAATGGCACCGTTAAAAAAGTGTCCGTCTTTAATTTATTGGCCCTTAAGTGCGGACATTTACTGGGCAGATACCGTAATGCCAATACCATTAATAAATGCATTAATGGAAGAGTGTTGGTCCAGTATATGTATTTATCATTACTTAAAGGGCAAGTACAGGCCCAATGTAGGAAATTTTATTTTCATCACAATTTCATGAATGCTTCAAAGGGTAAATATTGGCCCAATAAGGAATAGCCATACATGATTGAATCTACTTAGCTGGCCCAATGAAGGCTATTTAAATCAGTATCTAGTATTTTTCAGTGCTTTATAGGACATGTATTGGACCAATATTAAAGGTCATTAGATCATATTATGCAGAAAAATGTGCACTATACTCATTGACCTCAAAATTGAATTTTAGACCATACTAAAAGGTGTATAGTTTTAATAAGGAAATTTATAATTTTTAAACAATTGTAATAGGGACTAAAATTTGATTACAATATTGTAATCAAATTTTAGTCCATATTATAAATGTTTAAAAATTATAATTTTCTCCTTAAACGCAAAGGGGACAGTAACCTTTAATATGGTCTAAAATTCGATTTTGAGATCAATGAGTAGTAGTGCACATTTTTCTGCATAATATGAAGCCAATCTTCTGAACATACAATAATTGTTAATAGAGATATAAAGAAATTATAGTGAATAAGAACAACAAAGTACTTAAAATTACTTAATTTGCAACAGGATTTTTATAAAAATTAAATGGTTACCGATGAATCACAGAATAGTTCAGAATGCAATTATCAAAATTTGGTTTTCACCATGAAAACCACAGTTAGAAACATAATTTTTGAAATTTTAATGTATGATAATCAAAATAGGGAACAGATGTGTTACACTCACGCAGAGATGTTTGGCGACTTTTCGGTTGGCGCGACTTTCAAGCCCGTGCCATACCAATAACTCAATACAATAGCTAAGTTACCATTAAAAGAAAAAATCCCCTAAATTTGGCGACTTTTTTCCTTTTTATATCCGATTAAAAATTTTTAAAACTGTGCATGAATGTATGACATCATAGCCCAAAATAGTTTTGTTTAGCTTTAGTGTGTTTATAGTATAAATTACACTTATTAAATGTGTGGGAGAGGTATAAGTAAAAATTAACTTTTTTACTCACTGGCCAGTACATGGATTTTTTTACTCGCCAGTGTGTTTCAGCACTGGCCAATAACAAATTTACAAATACTTGATAAAAAATTTGCGAAATTTGTCAAACTTTTGTGGAATAAACAGCGAAATTCGTCAAATGACATTGGGAAAGAAATCGGGACATTCGTCAAATGGTCTCGGGAAAGAAATCAGGCATTGCAGGAAAAAAATTAATTTTGTCTAACTGTCGTGAAAAAATTCGAGAAATTTGTCTAATAGGTTCGGGGGGGGGGAATCTCAAAATTCGTCAAATGATCTCGGGAGAAAAATAATGAAATTCGTCTAACAATCCCGGAACAGAATTGCAAACTTCGTCGAACGGCAGCGAAAATAAAGTGCGAAATTTGTCGAACATCAGCGGAAAGAAAGTGCGAAATTTCTTCGTTCATGGAAAAAATAGTGAAATTCGTTAATCGATAAATCGCGAAATTCGTCAATCGATAGCGGAAAAATCGCAAAATTCATTAACCGATAGTGGAAAAATCGCAAAATTCATAAACTAGTTTCGGGGTAAAAAATTTCGAATATCGTCGAATAGCTTCGAGAAAAAAAAAAATCACAACCCGTCAAATAATATTCGGGGGAAAAAATCGGTGAAATTCGCCAAATGGTTTTTAAATTTGTCGAGTGACAGCGTGGAAAAAATCTTTTTCCATTCAATCATCGCAATTGGCGAGTATGACTATTAAATTTGACCAGTGGTGGCAGTAAAGTCAATCGCTAAATTTTCAGTAAATTTTCAGTATTACTCGCCGATTGGCGAGTGCTAATTTTCTCCTATAGGGAGAGGGGCATTACAACAACAAAGTACCTAAAATTAATTTGCAGAAGCATTTTTAAAAAAGGAAATGTTTACCGATGAACCAAAGGATATTTCAGAATGCAACTATCAAAATTTGATATTCACTACCGCAAACTAATCCGTAATTTAGCTAAGTAATGATTACCTAGATAATTTAGTATATATACAAATCAAAAATAATTTGTTTCCACATCGATATTATTTTTGATGTTACTTCAATAAACTTACTTCATTTTCCTCTTTTTCGGCACAGCAGCGGTACTCTATTCTACACAGAAGCACATCCAACTGTTCTTGCTTGCAGAAGATCACTCATGGTAGTCGTTTGTTACACAATAAAACTACACACTCGTGATCTTCAGAGAGCAATCAAACCGGGATATTCACCAGACAGATTTCTTCATCTGTTTCACTTTTCATAGATAGAGGAAACTAGTTTTTGCCAGAAGTGACATCAAAAATAATATAAATGTTCTCTAAAAAGTGTTTTTACCAAAAGCAGAATATGGTACAATTCAAATTCTCAATTTCAACGAAATTCATCATTCAAGTCTTAGTAAAAAAGTGCAAAATTTATCAGTCAATCACCCGTAAAGGGCAAAATTTGCCAGCCGAACATAAGAGGGAAACAAACAAACAAACAAAAAAAAAAAAGCCCGCAAAATTCTTTAATCATTCATGTAAAAAATAGCAAAATTCATCAATCGGTAGACTTATATAAAACCAAAAACTTTCAGTAAATCAATTTAATGTTCAATAAAATTACGTGTTATTATATTATTTTCATGATATGAATTAAAAACAGTAGTTTTAAATGATTACCATTTAAATTAAAAATTAATATTAAAAAATAATTATTTTGGTTCAAAAAATAATAAGCTAAAAATTCATGACAGGAAGGGGTGAATTTTTATCAATTTTTTTGTCAATATATTTAGAAACAACCAAATACTTAATATTGTGACATTTTCGCACAAAATGCCAGTCATTCTGTTAGCAGAAATAATGTGACATTGCTTGTGAAACAACTGAATCACATTTTGTAGGCAGAGGTACATTCATAGAATCGAATTTGAGAAAAAAAAACGAAGTTTTATTAAATTCCGTGCATTAGTTCTTGAGATATGACTATCGCTAAAATCTTTAAATCCTGAAAAACGCAGCATAGTTAGGCATTAGCACCATCTGTTGGGAGATTTACACCAAAACCTAATCAAAAACAATTTATGTCAACGTCTAACCGAATCTCAAGTTTGATAAAATTCTGTGCATTAGTTCTTGAGATATAGATCGTGAAAAATGTCGCATAGCAGTACCAGATGTCAGGCGATTTACACAAAAAACAAATCAGTACCAATATATATCAAGGTCTAACTGAATGTAAAGTTTTATTAAATTCTGTGCATTAGTTCTTGAAATAGAGTGCTTACAATTTTTTTTAACACACAGACAGACTCACATTTTCTAAAAAGTTAAATCTTGTTCAGGACCTTCTAAAACGTATAAATCCATCAAAAACCGCAAATTTTCATGAATCCAAAACTTTCTTGTAAAGATACAAGAAAATAACTTTTAAAAAATTAAGTTTTTCTTTTCTAAAATATTTTCCATAAAGTTCTGAATTTTCAGAAAAGTTTCCGCGTACAGTGTGCGGCCATGCATCTATATTATACAAATCTGTCAATCAGTAGTGGGAAAAAATTGTGAAATCAGTCAATCGTTAAATACTTCAGCTGGTTGCGGAAAAAAAAAGGTCGATCAGTTGGGGGAAAATAAACTGTGATTTTTGCTAATCGGTCAAGAAATAGCCATAAAATTTGCTAATCAGTTGACAGAAAATATCTTAAAATTCACAAATTGGTTGCAAGGGAAAAAAAGCGAAATTCATCAGTGGCTTATCAGAAAGTTGATTGGGGGGGGGGGGGGGGGGGGGATCGTGAAATTCTTTAGTCAGTTGCAGAAAAAATACAAAATTAGTCGATTACGATCAGTCGCGGAAAAAAAACATGATTTTTGCTAATTGCTCGTGTGAAAAAGTCTCAAAATTTGCCAATTGGTAAAAGAAAAATCTCTCGAAATTCGGGTCGCAGGTGAAAATCAGCAGTGGATCCTCGGAAATATTCTTGAAATTCTTTAAACAGTCGCAGGGAAAAAAAATTTCAAATGTATCGATCGGTCACAGAAAAAAATCATAAAATTTACCAGTCAAATGAAAGATCTCAAAAATGTTGTGAAATTTGTCTGTAGATTGTGAGAAAATTGGGAAATTCTTCAATCAGTCACAGGGGAAAAATGCATAAAAAAACCGAGAAATTTGTCTATAGGTCCCGAGAAAAGAATAGCAAAAGTCATCAATCGATCAAAGGAAAGAAAAATCTCAAAAATATTATGAAATTTGTTAATCGTTCTCGAGAAAAGATCGCAAAATTCATCAGTCAGGAAAAAAATGTCACAAAATTAGTTTGTCGGTCGCGAGAAAACAGCGTAAAATTCTACTGATTTAGGGGACTCAAAACAAACCAGTTCAACAAAATATGTCTTTTGAATAAGATGCAAGAGCGTCCCTTTTAAAAACAGTGTTCGCATAGCGGCCATCTTGTTTTAGAGTCAACACTATATTCATTATTTACTTTCAGATCTTGGTGATCAAATCAAAAATTTGAAATTGTATGGTGCAATAGACTTGCCTCCAACAAATGTTACTCATAACCTGTTAGATTTAACATGTATTCAGTATGAAAGAAGAGCTCATGGGCCTCCACATGGACAGAAATCTATTAGAAAACTGCTAAAAGCCGGATTTATAACTAACCATGCATGGATCAAATTTCTAAACACATTTGCTCCATAAAAGTGATTATCTCAAAATATGTCGCTTCTAAAACTATTGACAGAACTGTGAATTCTTTGTTAATGCCATGGTTTTAAAAATAAATCTTACCACAAAATATTATTTATTTTGTTGTGTGTGTGTCTGTGACGAAACGTCTTTTAAATTTCTATGAAAGGTGAAAGAACATTTTTTATCAGCTGAAGATTCGTTTCAAAACACTGCAAAATATTCGGGTTTTTGGAATAGTTTTTTACTTAATACTTATTTTCATAGGGTCTGATTTGTTGTCGCGATTTACTTTTATTGAAGAGAAATGGATGTTTTCATTGATCAATAGGAAGTTTTTATTGATAATTATGAACTTTACGAAAGACTGTCGACTCCAAAATTTGTATATTTGTGTATATTTGCATTACATAATGTTTGGGGGAGGAGAGGAATAAAAATTTTCAAAATCTTTGTAATGTTTTATATATATATATAAAATTGTTTTTCTGTAAAATTTAAAACTTCTTACAAGAAGCCATCTATGATCAACCAATCAGTGAAGGAGAAAAAAATACATTTGAATTCTATCATTGAAAAAAGAATTATGGTAAAAATGTTTAAGAAAAAGTTTACAAATACTACAAAACACATTGAAATAAAATATTAAATAAATGAAAGTACTTATTCGCATACGATCCTGCTGAAATATAGATTTTTACTGCATAGTTGTAAAGTAAACATTAAGTAAGCCTAACGTGTTTCGAATAAACAAGTCTATCTGAGTTCTGATTAAACTTTTTATAACAGTATCGTTTATAAAGTTAATTCGGTCAGTTGAAAAAATATTTACACGAGCATACGCATACTATACATAATGATTACATTTAAATATATATTTAATTTTAAAATATTCGTTCTTATTTATCCCTCAAAACAAAAGCAACGGCGTAATGTAATGGCGATCGCTTCTCTTTTCGTTCTAATCGTTGAATACCAACGACCCTATGGCACTTTTACAATGCTAATAAGTGTATTAAAATAGAAAACTATAGAAATAAATATAAAATACTAATTAATAGTAAATAATCTTACCTTCAGATTTCAGAAAATCAGAAATCAACAGCCGAACCTAACGGCGCGTAGGGATGGGTAGATCTTCGAAGATTTGCGCCTACTGTTGCCAAACACTAATTGTTAAATATACAAACTAAGGTCTGCTGGTTGGCTGGTTGAACAAAAATGGCCCAATGAAAATCCAGTTTTACTAGAACTTTAAACAGTTTGGAAGTAACGGACCAGTAAAGATTTCCCATCTTTATTTCGTAGCCCTAAAATACTTGAAAGATCCAATACTGGACCAGTATTCCTGAATCGATGTGATGCCGTACTTCAAACATCCAGCAATGGGCCAATACTGTTCAATGGATGTGCCATCACTGGCCATAAATGCCAATATAGGCCCCAAAAGTAGCCAACAGTTCTATGTTTGCTGGGTATATATATATATATATATATACTTTTTTTACTAACACGTTATAACACAGTTGAAATGGACATCAATTTATGCACTCTCACTTGTTAATGAAGTATAAACTCTTATTTCAGCCCTGTTAAATAATTGTAAAAGTTAAACTGATAGTTCGCAGACAGAAACATGCTCTTGCAGTTTGCAATAATTTGTACATTTAAATATCGCAGAAATCGTAAAGGCTTACTAATGATCTTTCGAAAAGATTAACCCAGTAAAGACGTTTCATATAGGATGATGAATTTGTATTAAATTTGAAAAACTGAATGCCATTAAAAGCATTTTGAAAGATAAACAGCCGTAGAATATGGTGTACTTACTTATTCTTTTCAACATAGCGACAGCATTGTAATTTTTCAAAGGCCATATAACATCCCTTAATAAGATATTTAAATTACGGAAATGTGATCGTGGACATACTGACAAACAGAAGATTGTGGTTTAACTGTGTTCAAAGCTGTTAAAGAAACAAGACTGCCTTTATAATGTAATGAATTCAACCAACCATGAATTGTTTCTAAATATTTTTTTTACCTTTATTTCTATGTCTGTAGTAAGTGCAGTAATTAATCTTAATTATGATGATCCTTCAATGGTGTAGTTGGGGTTTCAGGAGTACGTAATTAAATCATTTTAAGTAAATTTCAAAATTGATTTTTAACGACTTGTTTGGAATCTTGTAGGGGAATATTAATTTACACTTGATCCCTCTGAAAATGATTGATGAGGAAAAGTAAATTTCCTGAGATATTAATTTTTTTCGTTTCAGAAAATTGGAAGTATCGTTATAGCAGCAATTTAAAAGCATAGGTATTTGCTAGATTTAAAAGTTTATTTTTATTAAAATTACAAAATTAATATATATATATTTTTTTTTTACTTTTTATTGCTTTCTATTTTTCTTTGCATAGTTACATTAATTATGCACATATATTGTAAATATAGAAAATATATTATTTAAACACAGATAAGAGATAATGCATTCTGAAGCAACTAACTCATTTGTAATGTTTTATAGCTGATGGAGTCCGATGGAGTTTTCCTCTGTTTTTAACAAAAAATGTTTTTTTTTTCATTAATTGCTTCATTTCATATAATCTTTATGATTGATTCATGATATTATTATTAATGGGAATGAACATGTGTACTTTATTCCTAAATTATTTACACAATATTTGTGTTACATTTAAACACTATCGTTAAGTTTCTAATACAACGAGCACATAATTTAATCATATCGTTGGAATACAATAATTACTCAGTTTTTAAAATTTTGGAAAATATGATATAGAATTTCAAAAATTCCAGTTTATTAAACGGACAATCAATCTTTCTTTCATACTCTGAAAATTTTAGATCAAATAAACTATTTATATTTTTAAATAAAAATTGTAACGACAATAAAAACCGACATGTTTAATACGGTCTATTTGGGGATAGACATTTCTAAAAATACATTTCTAAATTATTTAGACAATATTTGTATTACATTTAAACACTATCGTTAAGTTTCTAATACAAGGAGCACATAATTTATTCATATCGTTGGAATACAATAATTACTCAGTTTTTAAAATTTTGGAAAATATGATATAGAATTTCAAAAATCCCAGTTTATTAAACGGAAAATCAATATATCTTTCATACTCTAAAAATTTTAGATCAAATAAGCTATTTATATTTTTAAATAAAGATTGTAACGACAATAAAGACCGACATGTTTAAGAAAACTTTGGTCCTATGATATTTACCTGGGGCTAGGGAAACGGAGGTCTACTAGACCGATTTACTAAATTAATATAACAACAAGCAACTTTGAGTTTTTTATTTTACAATCTATTGCTCAAATTCCAGTTCGATTCTGTAAATCATAAGAAGCAAATTCGTTTTTTTCTGCAAATTTTTTCTTCGCATATTTTCAGAAAATATTCCTGCAGAATTGTAACTGATAATGCGACGACGTCAGTTATATTATCTATTAGCATTATAACTTCTGACAATAGATTTAATTATTCCTATATGAAAATTTAATTTTGCAATGTCTAAGAAAAGTAATACTTTCAATGCAGATTTTTTTTATTTAGTTATATTGTAAAGTTACAATATAAGGTTAGTCTACCTGAAAAAAAATATATAAAAGTAAACAGATGTGAAACATATCAAAGTATCCTTTAATGACCCTACAATGCTTAATTGCTTAGAATTTCTCGAGTCTTTAAAAACATTCAGCGTCTGCAATGTACTTAATTGGATATTCATGAAAAGGTGTGTAAGAATTAACACAGATTAAAATGAAAGAACATTTCCTGGTTTAATTTGGGAAATATTTACAATTAATGGAGGAATTGTAATGTGTTAGAGGCTCATAATAATAGTAAATGTAAAAGGATTAAATTTCCACGCAAGTTTTTAAAACTCTACTACATATCGCTCGATAACTAAGATATATATTTTTTTTAATACAGAGTAATCCTAAATGTTAAAAAAGATTAGGACAAGTCATCCTATTACTATTTGCTTCCTCCAAAAAGAAATTAATTTTAAAGAAATCAAATTATTTTGTTCCCACAAAAAGTGCCTCGAGATAAAAGAGTATTAATTAAAAATTTGTGCATCATTATTACACTCCACATTTTGGGCATCGAAGAAATGACAATATGTAAGTACAAATATGCTCAATTAAACATCATGTTATACTTTATTTTTTTTTTAATTTTATTTTTTTTTTGTGATAAACAAAGATATTTATAACAAATGCTTTAAAAATAGTTTACTGCGTAAATCCCTTCGATCTCACCCATGTTTGTTAGTCAAAAAATTAAAAAGGCTTAAATTAATAATAATAATAAAAGTTTATTGGAATTAACCAAGAAGACGCACGATGAAAGTGACAAGGAGAAATTAAACAATTTGGTCTTCAAATCTCTACTTTAAAAATTAAACTTTCAAAGAGATAGGGCACTTGGAAACAACTTGCATTTAATTCCTTAAATTATTATTCAAAGCTAAAAATGGCTAGAATATAAATTTAAACACCTTCAGTAAAGTTATTTATGTTTATATGTCTTCCGTAAACATCCGTAATTCTTAAACAATCTTTATTACAAGTACTAAAGATCTAAAATTTTAATAGTAAAATCTTACACAGATCGGACCAAGTCTGGAACAGAGTTTATCAACCTTTATTTTTTTCACGCCTTACATAAACATATCTAAAATCAAGATTCACCCCCCTCTCCATCCAACTGCAAAATATAATTCCTATTATTTAAAAAAGGAATACTTTTTCACATGAAGGAAACTTAAAGAGTTTTAACAATGACAAACCAATATATACTAATTAATTATTTTAACATAACTCTATAAATATAACAAAAACACATTTTTCCTTTATATCTAAAAGAATTTTGTTGTTTTTTTGTCAACCTATCTTATTGTGAAACAAAAGTGTTACATGGTCTCCATTTGTATCGTTACAAAACTTCTTGAAGAATTATATTTAAAATTATTGCTACATTTTATAATTGATTTTAGTACTCTATTAAGAACAAACAGGAAATATTTGTGTAGTAAGATGTCTTTATGAATAATACAATACACCAGAAGCATTTCTAGATTCTCATCTTTATTAATTTTATTCAAGATGTCAGCCATTTTTTCCCCCACAATAATACTTTTCTTTATTAACGGGTTTTTCCTTCCCATTATTCCCAGTTGATCGCATTGTATAAACTGATTTTAATAACTAACTTTAAATGTATATTTATATACTATGTATGACGCCTGAACCATAGTCATAGGGTTGCTAATTTAGCCTTTTTTATAATTCAGACCATTCAAATAGTAATTTTTGTTTTATTTATTGTCATATAATCCGTCATTACATAAAAAAACTAATTCTTGGAACTGAATACAAGCCGAAAAAAATGTACAAAATTTATAAAAAATAAATGTAACCAGAAAAATTATAAAAATAGCGTTTAAATATCATCAATCTTTTTAGTTAACACTTTCCATCCTAGCTGAAAAGTGTTTATGACTTCGATTTGTCTGTCGTCTGCCCGTCTCACAGTGTGGTATTTCACTGAAAAAGCTGGCGAAAAGTCAAAATTTCAAATCTCATATTTAGTTGTTCATTTTCTGGTTGGTATAGGTGCACTATCCAGTCCATATGATAACGAGTTCATTTCGTTCTATAACCTCTCCAATCATCTGGTATTTTACTTGGAATTCATGTCTTGTGCAAGTCTCTTTTTATGCTTTTGGTCCGTGTATCTTTTTTATCGAAATTCTAAAATACTATTCTTAGTCGAATTTCATAAACATTTTACGGTTTCTAAAGACGAAGGTGTATACTTCCTTTTCCATCAACAGTTTTGTAAATTTAATGCATTTTCATTATGATATTCATATTTGAAACCATAGTTTTTTTAAGTTAAATATTTTAGATAAAATGGTAATTCTAATAGGGAGTTAAATTGAGTTCAATATGAACTCTTGTGTTTTCATAATGTATATATCGGCTAATTAAAATATATGAAATAAAATCTACCCTCATTTTACCCCCTTTCATTTTATAACTAAAAGAAAATTGAAAAAAAATTTTTTTTAGCTTATTAAACTTTTTAATTTATTAAAGTGTTTACATTTAATATATGTAGTAGTTTCTTACTCCCTCCTGAAGACTCACGCAGACCTCAAGTCTACAAATTGATGTGAAAAAAAATAACTTTTGTTTATTGTTTAAGTTGTTCGATGTGTTCATTTTAAGTAAGAAGTTTTTTGGTAGTATAATGGTAACGTTCACTAAATGATTCTCTGTAAATAATGTTACATTTTCGTTTTGTACCAAATGTTCGTATTATGTAAATTTTGTTGTGTTTTCGCTAAAATGCTGTTGTTATTTTGAAAAATATATTTTAAATCAGCCATAAGGAAATATGTTTTTTACTCACTAACGAGGTAAGAGAGTTTTATACTATTTAGAAGAAATGTACTATATATATATAATAATAATTTTTTATTCAATATGGAAACACTAATAAAAAAATATCAAGAAAATATATGTGTGATGTAATAAAGCAGTGTGACAACAGAAAAATAAACAAGAATTTTGAGTTTCTTGAAAAGAAACTTGTCGAAATTACAAAATGTCGAGAAAATGAAAAATACTTGCCCTTTACAGATTAAAATCTTTCAAACATCATTATAAACAGAAATGGGATTCTTCGCGATTCACTGAACATCGTTTTCGAGAAAACAATGAGAAATGGCTGAAAGGAACGCCTTATTTACCTACCTGGACAATGAGAGAAACCCGGTCGTCCAGCAAAATAATTTAAAGATTGTAGTGGCAGAAGTAAGAGGCGTAAAATCGAACTATTAAGATCTGAAGTAAGCCACGAACAATTGAAATATGCAGCTGAAATGAGCGAAAGAACTGCTGGACATGCAGATGTCGCAGAAATTATTAAACACTTTACAGCCAACCGAACTAGGGCAACAAAACATCGCAAAAGTTTAACTTTGGCTGAGACAGCAAACCTAAGTACATTTAAGTTATCATCGACTGAGGCTTTTTGCATGTTTGTTGAAGCCGATCTCACATACAATCAATATAATATCATCCGAACTCGTAATAAAAATATATACCGTTGCATACTCACTTCTTCAGAGAGCTAAAGAGCAATGTTACTCAATTTATATTACAAGTACTGAAAATATGGTGGTTGTAAAACTTCACACTACACAAAGATTGTGTAAATAGTACGTAGAACATGTTTTCACATCAGCGAGTGAAGTAGAATTGAAAAATTTAGAACTCTTCTGCAAATGGCGTTGTGACAGCTCCCAACAACACATGTTCAAACACAAGTTTGAAAACTCCTTTGACAGTGGCTCAAACATTTTCCAAAGCTCCTTTGAGATTAATAAATAACATAAATAAATTTCAAAGAGTATGGGAGCAGAACCCTGTACCTTCATCTCCACGTTTTTGTCGTCCTATACGAATAAGATTCATTTATGAAGATAAAGACATACTCCAAGAGGAAGTAAAATACTTTGAAGGCACGAAATTTAATAAACACAGAAATACTTACAGCTTATGGCATACTGCAGTTCAGTACAGATTAATGCTGACTATGGTTGATGCTAAACTTTGCAATGCTATTACCAGCACCAATTCCCCGATGCGATGCTATATTTGTAAACAATCATCCAAAGATTTTATTAAGTTAAAAATAGTTAAAAATATTGACCTAAAATATTCTTTGAAATTCATCTTGCTTATACGCTTTCAATAAAACAATGGCAAGTAAGAGGTGATAAGAAGAAATAGATTGTCTGTCAAAGAAAAAAATTAATACAAGAGAAGTTTAAAATAGAGATGGACTTACGTGTAGGCATTGAGAAAACCAATTTCGTAAACACCAATGACAGAAACACCTTAAAGAAGCTTTTTCTCAGATACATAAACACCAGCTAAAATTACTGGAATTGACATAAAAATAATACGGAACTTAAAACTATTCTAGAAATGTTATCTAATAATTATAAAAATATATACAAAAAAAATTGAAGAATTTGCGAATGATACATCGAACCATTATGTAAATCTTTACGGTGTATAATCTACCCAGTGTCATCCACTTTATAAAACATTTTGAGTTATGGAGCTACCATTACAGGTCATGCATTACTCCTAATTGTGCAGTTATCAGAGGTACCAGCTAAAGCCCGTAACAAACATTTCCATTCCTATAGGCAAACCTTTCAAGAAAAGTCTTGCGCATAGAATGCAATTAAGATATGCTCAATCGGCTACTTTTGAGTTCTAATCCTTATTTAAGTTGTAGTATGCGAAACAACTCCACAAAAAGTAAAAGATTTTCTGCAGAGGCATTACAGTTTTAATTGCCAGAATCTAGTGTTTCAAGTGATTCTGAAGAGGATGATGTGGAAGAACATGATCAGAAGAATGTTTTTCAGTAGGACATTGTTACACATATTTGCGTAAATTCAACGAAAAGTGATTCGTTTTCAACGGAATAAAATATTTTAC
The DNA here is from genome assembly GCA_963931845.1 of Maratus michaelseni. Lineage (NCBI taxonomy): Eukaryota > Metazoa > Arthropoda > Arachnida > Araneae > Salticidae > Maratus > Maratus michaelseni. Next base: position 342,256,969 of record OZ007588.1, on the reverse strand, counting down.
GTTTTCTTAAAACATTATATCTGCAATAGATGCATAAAAGTTTTGAAATAATTTTGGCCAGGTTTTTCAGCAAAATACCACACTGTGCGTCTGCCGTCTGTCCGTGCTCTAACTCCCGTAAATATACTTCGATTGTCCTGAAATTTTTGTATGTTATTGTCGTTTACTATAGCATGTTCCCTATTTCAACAAAAGTGTGTATCACTTATAGGTTTTTTACAGCGACAGTCAAAAGTATTCTGTTACATTACAGTCAAAGGGGGATAATCGGTTCAACCGCATTTTAATGACGCTATGTAATTTAAAACATAATGAAATTGATATATAATTATGAAGCACATTAAAACAGGATTTTTGTAGAATATGGGGTGCAAAGCATTTATTATTCATTTACAGGGTCACACAAAATAATTCTTTTACACATTGTTATAAGGGAAAAAATCGTCTGCAGTGTAATTTAGCGATATTTCACTATTTCAAACATAATGAAAATTATATGCATTACTGAGGTGCACTATAAATTGCTCTCTTGTGTGCATTGCGTTTATTTACAGGGACACACAAAAGATATTGATTACAGTACATGTGCGATATTTACAGTCTATGTGTGATAAGTGCGTTTTAAACTTTGGTTTGCATTTTTACCTTTTTTTTCACAGTACGTGTGTGTTTATAAACTCGGTTGACCATATACAGGGCTACACAAGGAAATTCGTAAGTACTACAGACTATGGGAGTGAATTGCTTAAGGGTAGTTTTTAATTGTGGTTACGCATTTTCCTGCTGAACTATATTTAGTAGACTAATAGAAGTTTGTGGAATATAAATAAATTCATATACAGGGCTACGAAAAAAAAGATACATTGTCGTTTACGTTTGGTAATTGCTGCGAGTGAGTTTTAACTTGCCTTTTAGCTTAATAGGAGGTGTGTAAAAAATTTTTTAGATAATATACCGGGCTGTAGAAAAGATTTCGAGTGCATTTCCATCGATTGGCGAAAATTGCTAAATGTGAATATTCTAACTGAACTAAATTTTATCATACTATATATCCACATCTACTGATCATATACAAGGCTTCACAAAATAATTCGACTACTTTTTTGACACTGGAAAGTAATTTCGAAAACTGTATTTTTAAATGTGTTATGTGTTTTATAAACTGTTTACTTACATATCTTATTTCATCTTATTTAACGGTGAAGTTTCGTTACAGTTTTCCGACTGTGTTGGAAAGTGTTTCATAATCTATGCTTGACGCATGATTTTTCGTTCTTGTTTAATACATATATTCTGGTTAAAGTTTGTATTTTTAAATATTGTATGGGATTTTTTTGAAAATTCAGTAAAATAAACTTTTTTTTTTTACTATTATTTTAAAAATCTATATGTATTACTTTTTTTCTTATTCCATAACATTACTTTTTCACAGATGAAGGACAAAAATAAACTAACAAGGAATGAATTGATAACAAATTTGGAATTCCCCTCACTTAAAATGAAATTGCCCCTCATCCCCCCCTCCCCTCCTCCCTGTGAAGCGTTGGCCCTGCGTTGGAAACGACTGGCCTAGATCCTAGATTAAGGCTCGCTGAAAAAAACCAAATATCTCAGTTAAAACCTTGAACATTACAGTATCCAAACAACTACGTACCCTAAATTCCAATTCATACTATGTAAACAAAGAGAAACTTTCATTTTACAAATGTTTTCGTCACAACATTTCAAAATATATTTATTTATTTTTATTGAATAAACTTATAATTTCAGAAGAATATGATTAAAAGTTGAGTACATATATCCATAAATAAGCGCGCACATTTATACAGAAAATTTATGGTATATAAATTATGATGCTTCCAGATTAAAAATTAAAAATTTACAGAGGTAATAAAATTTACTGGAGATTAAATTCACTGGAAATGTAATCTCAAGGTAATTAAATTATAAAGATTAAGCTATACAATAAATTTTCTGCTGTAATACTGTGTGTCCATAAAGGATTGTTCCGGTTTTCTTGACTCATAACTTTTGATTTCTGAATATGATGAAAAATAGTATTACATATTCGTACATTACAACTCAAAAAGTTTTTTTTAATAAAACAAACAAATTTACAAATGCTTAATGTTGCAACTGAAAACCTTACTAAGGAACTAACGATTATAATCAAGTCGACTTCATTTGTCAAAAGTATTTCTCCCATTTAAGAGTTGTCTTTTAATTTTGAAGCTGAAGGCATAAAATGAGATCAATTTGACATACAAAACTAACGTCATTCATTTATGAGTATGCACTCTTGTGAAAAGTTTTAATCGCCCTATGCGAAAAATAATTAATTGAAAATATTTGCTTCTTCTTTAACATAGTTTCTTGTAAATAGAAATATTTTGATAGATTTGATAAAATTTTAATGTTAATTATAATTTGATTATAATCGTTATTTGCTTAATCACGTTTTGAGTTAAAACTGTACCCATGTGTAACATTGTTTGCGTTAATAAATAATAAAAAACAACTTTTTGAGTTGTAATTTACGAATATGTAATAATATTTTTCGTCATATTCTTAAACCAAAAGGTATGAGGTGAGAAAACCGGGACAATCATTTGTGGGCACCCCGTACTTGAACAGGGAAAAGGAAACTTGAAAAGGAAATTTTTAGATATTATAAATTCTCGTAATTATAACAAAACTAAATTACAGTGTATAATAATATAAACAGTATCTTGTGCGTTTATGCAGTAATGACATATATTTCTTGGCAACACAGATGCTGATGGTTATCTATTGTGAGTGAAGATGTCATGCCCAATTGCTTAGAAATTCTCGAGTGCCTGAATGCTTGAAAAGCCATCAATCATGCCAAGTACTTTCCCCGTTCAGAGGGTAGAAAGACTAATAAAATTTGTATAAAAAAAAGATTCAATTTCATAATATTTCTTACAAAATTATACCTAAAAATAGTTTGACATATTTATCCTAAATAATTATTTAATATTCGTCTTTTGTAGATGTCTACATTTTATAAGAAAATAACAATTTTATCTTTTTCATCTTTTTTTTCATATTTATGTTGCACATATCGAAACAAAAATAAAGACAGACGATTATTTTGAAGTCCGATTATATTAAGTAATGTTAAATTTATTTTGGTAACGAAGAAAAAAAACCCAGCAATTTTTGGTTAGTTTTAATTTTTATTTTGATGAAAAATATTTACGCTCAATACTTCAGTCAAATAACTTAATTTTTCAATAATATTAATTTTCCTAAATAATTATTTAAAATTAGCCTTTTGTAGAGGTATAAATTTTATAAGAAAATAACAATTTCATCTTTTTCCTCTTTTTTATAATGACGTTGCACATATTGAAACAAAAATAAAGACAGAAGATTATGTTGAAATCAAATTATATTAAGTAATGTTAATACCAATGAAAAATTGATTTTGGCAACAGATACTTTTAAAAAAATCAGTAATTTTTGGTTAATTTTTATTTTTATTTTGATAAAAAAATATTCACGTTCAATACTTTAGTCAAAAAAATTAATTTTTCAATCATTTGTATCTATTTTAACCAATTAATAACTTATCATTTTGAAAGTATATGATTAAAAGTTGTCTACACATATGTATAAGTTCGCATTTTTATATAGAAAATACCTTACTATGAGTTTCCAGATTGAAAATTAATTTTCTACAAGAAATGTACAAAACTTTAATCTCAAATTAACTAAGCTATATAATTTAGTCTAGAAAATTAAATTATCTGGAGTAATTCTTGGACACTTTGGGAGATACAGTTTGATATTTTAAGAATTCTCGCACTTATAACATAATTAAAATTCAAAATATAAAAATCTAATAGATTAACGTTCATGCAGTAATAGCAAACATTTAGTGGCAACATAGGTGTTCATAAGCTATTTATAATTTCAGAAGATGTCAGTTTGAATAAATAAAGCAAATATTTCTATTCGGAAAACATGGTGCTCAAAAAATGAAAGGTTTGGAAGCTATGGTTTCAGATATTTATCATAAATATTTCATTATCGCTTCTAGTTGAATTATATAATTAATATTTTTAATATATCCTATTTATAAAACGCGATTTCGAAATTTGTTTCTTCTGGATAATTCTGTTGAACAAATGTGAAAATATATTATATAAAACTAGCTGTTACTGCGTTCACGTAACATTTAAAGAAAATTAATGCATTAATTAAAGCAACATATACAATTAACAAACTCTTTATCAAAATTTATAGTTAAAAATATATGTGATATCACAATTTCTGTAAAAAAGATTACTAACTCTGCACGAATTGTTACATTTGCCTAAAATTAGTTACGAAATACGCCTGTATTTGAGTGCGTGATGTCACACGCACATTATCTATTTAAAACGTCAAAGCGCTTAAAGAAATCCGATATTGTTGTACTCATAGAGAACATTCAAACATTAATATTATTAAATACCAAATTTAACTTCGAAATTATATTTACAATGAAATTTAAGCAGAATGTGCTAAAATGTAAAAGTATGTGCTATTTGATGCAAAACATTATTTCTCAAAGATAAATTGTTATTTTAAGAATTGGAATATAATTTCGAAGCTGGTGAAATGAAAATGACGCCACTTTGCCGAACCCATAAAATATATTAGTTTTTAAAATTAAAATGAATGTTTTACATGAAAAAAAATATAGTCATTTTTTTCGATAAACCATTTTACTATTAATCCCTTTTTTTAACAGCCATCTTTAAAGAATAATTAATTAAAAATATTATACTGTTTTCTTTAAATCCATTTTTTTTAATAGTGGACAATTATTGTCCACCTAAATCCAAGAAGCTTAAATATATGCCTCCTTGATTGAAGCTAAAGAGGGGAAAATGTACGATGTAATGATCTCTATATGTCAATATTTGACAGAAGATTTTTGGTTATTAGAATAAATTGAATCCTGAAGTTTGAATACACAAAAAATATGTTTTTATTCCTTGAAAAATTTACTTTAATATTAACAAACCAGTAGAAACAATTTACCTTTGTAAAATTAGGAGCTAAGTTATTTATTTTTTATCTCCAAACACATTTAAATAAATGTACTATGTCATTTAAACGCACTTATAGTAATCTTTGTAATATACGAAACAATTCACATTAACTACCCAAAATGACGTCAGTTTCAGATTTCAAACTATAGTGAGAGAATCTGAACATTTATTGGTTTATAAATATAGTGTTCATATGCAATTTCTTTTTAATGTAACGGGAAAGAAATTGCATTAGAAATTGAAAAAAAAAATAGATTTATGTAATGGTAAACTATAGGAGATGTTTGAAAAAAGTGGTAAAGAATGGTCTGAGAATTTTTAAAAGTTAATAGTAGTTTTACTCGTGTTCTGAAGCATATGTGCATCAAATTTCGTTCAAATCGGACAAAAACTGTAGATTTGTATAAGGAACATACACATACACACACACATACCAAGAATGGCTTTTATATATATAGATATTGTGCTGTATTAGAGTCAGTATATGTGTATTTTTGTGTGCTTCAAATTTTGGCAGAGATAACACGAAAGCACACAATTAAAAGCAATAAATATATATCTATATACGAAGAGTGTTCAAATGAAAAGGTACGAAACGTCGTAACAACCATACCGGTTGAGATTTGAATATGGGATTGGGATAACGTAGTGAGACATCTAGGGACACGAATGGAGTCTCCGGCGTGATAGTGCACATGGCCCGCGTATGAAGCCTGAGAGAAGCAGACAGACTTATTTAATCGCCAAAGATTTAGGATTAAATAAGGTAAATGTTTCTTTACTAAATTATTAATAGGAAAAAAACACAAAATTTGACATCTATGTACATACTTACGTTCATTAAAAAATTTAAAAAAAAAATTCACATATCATAAATTTTTATCAAATATGTATTTTTAGTGTATTCTATTATTTAAAATCTCTGAACCGTTTAAAATATATGCATTCTGTGAAAAATTAACTACCATGCACTGAAAAAGTAACGCTTTTTGTAGAATGTCCCAAATTTACACTTGAATATACAGAATAAATTTGGTGCCATAGCGTCAAATATTAATGACGACGGCTGAAAATTAACTTTCTACTGAAAGCTTACAGGAATGTTAATCTCAAAGTAATTAAATTATCTGGAATAGTGTTTGTAACTCTTTTAAAATGAAATTTTGCATTTTATAACTTCTCGGAATTGCATCATAATTAAGTTAACAAAAGCTAAAGAAGTTGTAGAATGAGGTTTACGCAGCAGCGATATATATTTAGTTCGACTCAAATGTAGATGCCTATTTATTATGAGTGAAAATGTCTTGCTCAATTGCGTAGAAATTCCTGGACTTAGGAATTTACGAAGAACCATTGATCATGTTAAGTATTTCCTTGTTTTCTGACTAGGAAACTGCTCTAACTCAAATAAATATATTCGAATTTTCATGCAATATATATATGTTATTAAGGTTTACTATGACATGTTTGGTAATGAAACTGAAGTATGTAGCACTTATAGCTCCTTTAAAGGGTCACTCTAAAGAATTCCGTTACATTACAGTCTATAGGGGAAAATCATTTGCGGTGGATTTTAATGATGGTAAGATTATTTCAAACATAATTGAAATTGATATATACCACTGAGATGCACTACAAGAGTCTTACTATAGAATATGGTTCGAATAGCACTTACAGTTCCTTTAAAGGGATACTGAAAATCAATCCATTACATTAAAGTATAGAAGGAAAAATCATTCGCGGTGTATTTTAGTAATGTTTCGTTTTTTCAAGCATATTGAAATTGATATATGTCACTGGGTTGCATTAGAAAAAGCTTATTATAGAATATTGTGTGCGGAACATACATAGATCATTTACAGGGACACACAAACTATTCTGTTAAAGTACTGTCTGTTAAAAATAATTGATGAAATTGCATCTTCGGTTTCAGAACGCATTTTTAAATTTCACTCATTTTTTGCTTATTATTTGGTGTGTATAAATTCTATAGACCATATGCAGGGTAGCACAAGAAATCTCGAGTACATTTCTGTTTATTGACGGAAATTCTAGGAATGGATTTTTAAACTGTGCTATGCGTTTCGTGACTGAACTAATATTTAGCATTCTATGTAGTATATATACAAATTTATAGGTCATATACAGGGTTGCACAAAAGATTTCGGATAGTTTCCAGAATATTGTTGGTAATTCCTAAAATTTGGATTTTAAATGTGTTATACGTTTTACAAATTGTTTACTTGTACATCATATTTCACCTTATTAAGCGGTGAACATTTCTTACAAGGTTCTGAATTTGTTGGAAAGTGTTACGTAACCTATGCTTCACGCATGATTTTTCGTTCCTGTTTAATTCGGTTATTGGAAGAAAACTTATATGCGGAACATTTGCAATCTTCCTAATTATGGAAAATGTTTCAGAGTATTTTGTATTCCTCATACATAATAATACCTTTACATTTGCATTTTAATCTATTTTTTAGTGTATGTTCCTATAACTTGCCTTTAATAAGTTTGAAATATGTAACATAATCGTACAGTTATAAGTATTGTAAACCGAGAGCTAAGGAGCTGTTTGATGCAAATTATATTATTTATGTAAAGAAATCTTATATAAGTTATATTATGCTAAAATGTATCGATATATTTTACGTCTCTTAACAATGCTAATGAATATTGAATACTTCATAAATTATACTGTTCTTCCATAAACATGGATAGAGTTATAAGATTTCCATTCACAGTGTTTATATTTGTTTTTCTTAAACTTAAAGAATCCTATTTTTCTAGAAAAAAAACCATTTATACGCTCAGTTATTTTAACTAATTTTCTATTACAACAATATAGTTAATTTAAGTTTTTAACTACATGATTTATTATGTGCATTAAATTAAATTAATGGCTTTAGTACCAATGACTCTTTTATAGTTTTGTGAAAAGATAGCGCAATTTCCGGAATAAAAGCTAATCCCAATAAAAATAATTATAATTATTATGCTGTATAACCTACCTCTTACAGCTAAACATAAAAAAAAATCGTCTGAAATATTATCCATTATTTTTAAGTAGTATGTTGTTTTGTAAAATATATCCATTATTTTCATTTCATGAAAGTGCATTTGGTTAAAGAGAGTAAATTTATTGCAGGATCAAGTCTAAAAGATTAAATTTCAGAAATCTGTTGATACGAAATTATGCTAGGGTCTATTATATAAAGAAAATAACATCAAAAGGCATTATTATCAAATATTTTTAAAAAAGCAACAAAAACCTGGCATGAAATATTCCTTGGTTAAAAATAATTTGTTTAAATTTTTCGTAAATAACTTGTGATTTCTGCTTCAGAGAAAGTTTTCAAATTTTTAATTTATTTATAATCACGCCTAACATGTGGCTACATTTATCCAGACATTTGATACAGACTGAATATACAGGGTTGCATAATTCTGTCAAGACCGGATAAGTTGTGCAGAGAAAGTAACCTCACTCCTAGTACATAAAAATTGACTAAATAATAGTGCTTCTGCGATCATTAAGTTTTCAGAAAAAGGCCTACCAAAAAGTTTGACTTCACATCCAGTGCACATAAAGTGTGTTTCTTTATGTTTTTCAAAGTATGGATGTGAATTCACTCATATTAGATATTACTTGACGTTCATATCTGAAGATGTTCAAAATGTTCATCATGCATATTGGGGAATGTTTGAACGCAACTCGGAATAAATAGTGAATTTAATCCACCATCGTAGTGTCTACCAAAGTCCATATACGCGTTTCTGTTAAATGTTATTTTCTTAATGATTTAACGACGCACGGTGCTTTGCGTCAATAAATAGTAGCATCATCTTATGTAAACATAGTATCATAAATCAAGTATCAATGTCCATGTTTTTAATAAAGCTCATTTATGGTGCACCAGGTGTGACGTCGTGCTTTTTCTTTTGCATTTTTCGAAAATTATGTGGAAAATATGGCTCTGTGAAAAGTATATCTCGAAAGTATGACTCTTTGATTAAATCATATGTGCTACGAGCAAAGACTCTCGCTTTACACAGTTTATGCGGACATTATAAAACACCCGTATTTTCTGACTTGAATCAACAAGATGAGGCTTTAATAAAGTAATATCTTTAAATGCAAATTAAGAAATTCATTAAGCGGTATCCATTAGAGAAAAACAGTTAAAATATTAATATTTGTAAACCATAGTATCATAAAGGAAGTATCAATGTCCATGTTTTCAATAAAAATCATTTCCAGTGCACCAGATGTGACTTCAGGCTTTTCTTTTCCATTTCATTAAATATTATGTAGAAAATATTGTTCTGTAGGAAGTATATCTCGAAAGTATGACTCTTTGATTAAATCATATGTGCTACGAGCAAAGACTCTCGCTTTACATAGTTCATGCGGACATGATAGAACACCCGTATTTTCTGACTTGAATCAACAAGATCAGGCTTTAATAAAGTAATACCTTTAAATGTAAATTAAGAAATTTATTAAGCGGTATCCATTAGAGAAAAACAGTTAAAAGTTAAATATTTACCAAGTATCAATCCTAGAAACACATTTATTTATCTAACAAATCTGCTAATTTCTTCCTGGACACAAGTAGTTCTGAAATGCCATCTATTAACAGTATGAGTTTAAAACATCGCAAAGATTGTCTGTTCACCATTGAACTATTTGATGGCGCAAACATAGCAAGAACGCCAAAACACAGTTTACTTGATTTTTCAAAGTTTTGATTATGGGGTTTATTTCAACAACGCACAGCTGACAAATCTTATTAGTACCTCTATTTCTGAACAGAAATTTTCACTTTATTCAATGGCATAAATATACGATTAAATAAAACGAGTATTGCTGTTTGGGAGTAGTGGTATTTAAAAATCGGAAGTTTTGGTAACTATGACAATAGGTTACAATTTAACAATGACATGGGAATATGTAAAATCAAATCAGCACAAATTGTTCTATGATTCTCAATAGACTACTTTATGGCATGGTGGTATAGTACTTTGTTTGTCTAGTGGTTATAACTGTAGTTACAAGTCATGTGGTTTTAGATACGAATCCTAATTGAGATTTGGATGTCCGTAGTTTGTGGGATTTCATTTTAGGAAAAGATCTCGGTTTGATTAGTCGTTGTTTACAAAGGAAACTGTTACCAATCTATGATTAAGAGGTTCAACATTTTAATAGGTAAGATCAAAATTTTACTACGTCATAGTTCGACATTTGACCTATTCATGGTTCAATCTACAATATATTATCGTGGAACCGAAGCATCAAACATTGGAAGACGGTTTCACCGTCTTATGGAGCCAAACTTTTTATCACGATTTTGTAGTGAAATGGTGAACCAAATTTTTAAACATATTTACAGACTTAGGAAAACGGTTCTCTCTTTTATTACCATCCTAATTTTGGTCAAATTGCAGCGTAGTGCCCAGCTACTCCGTTTATGGAGGTAGTCTAGAATTGAAAGGATTGCTGAGTTTGTGTGAGCGTGTTGTCCGGCTTCTAATATTTTGTGAGTGAAACAGCATCTATTCTCTCATTTCTTTTAATTTTGAAAAGTATGAATGAATCGCTCTTAATCTGATTGTCACGGTTATTTTACGCAGTTATGTGCTAATTAGGTTTCTGTGATCACCTGTCGAGTATAAAAACGCTTGTAGAAGTGAGTAGCATTGGATTAGGGTCAGATCTCACCATTTATGAAGTTGAGACAAGGACTTTACTTGTTCTTGGATTTTGCGTTGGATTTCGTCAAGTGCCATTAGCCAATGCCTGTTTGAGTTGCGTTTTCTAGTTGAATATGCGACTGAGAGCTTCGTGGTTACTATTTAATTTTTTTTTCAAATACAGAGAAGTTGGAATCCACAGGATTCCTGTTAGTACTATTACAGTAATGTGCAAGTGAACTTATTGTATAATGTTTTCTGTGATTTTAGTGATGTGAGGGAAACTTTTCTTCACTTTCTACAAACTGTCAGAATAACAATTTTAACGCAAATTAGAGTGTGAATTCAGTGAATCACATTCAGTATCATTTACTTAAACGTTAAATGGATCTTTGTTAACCTAAAAGACTGACTCCACTGCTTTCCTCAACCATTATTTTTTTAATATGCTATTTTAACTGAATTTTCGTCCCATGGTTGATCATTTAGAAGACGGGTTAAGTCCGCTAAAAGATAAGCAAATGTCCCTCAGATACTAATATACAAATGATTATTTTTTAACCTTACAATGCAATAGCTGGCCAATCAAAAGTAATTTAAGTTTTCTCAACTGCATTTCTCTCTCTCTCTCTCTCTCTCTCTCTCTCTCTTTTTTGATGGAGTATATGTGACGAAATTTACCAAAGGATGAGAAATCATAGACAAAATAACTAAGATGTTCAAATATTTTATTTACAAAACTCATCAAAACGAAAGTAGATACGTTTTACATTTAAGGATTAGTCCAAATACTTTATGCTTATATTTTAAGAACTCCCGTTTGCAAGTTTTTCTAATCTTATTTATGAGACAGATCAATATCACTTTCTAAATCACTTAATGGTACTAAAACATATTATGTTTCTTTTGAAATTTTTCTTGCTTACAATAAGATATGTTTATTTTCAATTTCTTCAAGCACAGCTTATGTTAAATTTTTCTAATAGATACATAAATTTCTCCAATTATGATGCCAATGTAATGGGTGAGTTGACTCTTTTATTACGTTATCTTTTTACGTTTATGAAGAAACTTTAATGCTCATTTTCCCTTGTAATGTACTTTTTTACTGGTTTCAGTTATATTTTTCTCCTTTAAATTCGACTCCATCCAAATAATACCGTTATGCAAATCTCAAAGATACAATAAAGCCGCAAGATTAAAAAAAATAAGCAAACAGCATAAAAATAGGCTGATTTTACGTCAGGCTAGTTCAATTTTTCTTTTAGCCATTTCTCTTTCTACCTGGATACATGCTGTAAAAAAGGATATTTACATAAACATTTTACACTCTAATAACGGCATTTTCAAAACTGAGCAAAAAACACTCAAATCTGAGTATGTCGCATAGTCAAAATGTCTCAGAATCAAAATTACTCAAGTTTGAAACATGTATACACTCATTCTGAAAACATGCACACACACAAGAATAAAACATCATGTTCTCATATTTGAGTATGTCCATGTTTCAAAAATGAGTTTGAACTGACCTCTATGTGCTCAGTTTTGAGAATTCCCATGTTTCAATATTCTGAGTATTGCTGGTATATCAGAATTGAAAGCATTGAGTCGCCATATTTGAAACAAAATGTTTCATAACAAAATGAAAACATCGATTTTCTCAGATTTGAAAGTGTATTTTTTCTCAGTGTAAAACTAAAGATATTCTAACAAGTAATAAAAATTATTAAAAATCTTCAAAAAATATATTTTAATGCAAAAATGAAGAACACACTTTTTAATGTCAAAATTAATGTAATTTATAATCATGTTTAATGTCTTAAAATAACATATTGGCACTTTCTGTTTGACAAAATAAAAATATTATATTTTCCATCTCTGCAAATGTTATTGAATTCAATACTTCATAAATATATTGCATAATTACAGACTTTCAATGCAGTTTAAGATAATCATCAATCTAAAATTGTTATGTGATAAAGATATGCTTTTGCGTTCCACCTAACATTAAATTGTACCTCAAGAGATATTTATGTAGAAAGGTTTTGACTAATCCCTGGTGATTTTTAAACGTTATCTTAAAATCCCTACATTCGAGCTAAATATGGGGTGATGTTTAATATATGTGTGAGCTAGCCATGGAATAAATAAAGTACTTGTATATTTTTCCTTTGGGAAGCATAAAATAGATCGATTTTCAGTTTTATATCTGCTACAAAATATATATAAATATAAAATGATTCTAAGGTAAGTTTCAATATACGTAACATACTTAAAGTAAAATATGATATTTTTATAAGCATTAATCAAAGGTCTACTATAGAAAAAGAAGAACAATAAAAATATTATCCTTAATCGCTTACATTTTGTAAAAATAAATGTATAACTATTTAAAGTATGTAACATAAAGAAAGAAAAATTGAGAATGGTGAAGTAATAAGAGACGAAAGAATTGTTTTTGTAATGAAAAAGAACGGTTGCAAAAAATACATTTACAATCCAAAACTTTCATAAAGCTTTTCCAAATTTTTTATCAAAGTTTTAAAGACAATTTTTAGTTTTTAATTTATTTTACATTACCTTAAACGTCTATTTCTTGTTACCTTCTATGCGGTAATAAGAATTTGATCGTTCAACATTCATATAAAGACCTCGATAAACACAATGGGATTGATTATAGAAGAAGCACTTAAAAAAAATCAGTATAACTTGTCATAGAATTAAAAATAAAAAATATTTCATTCTTGAGTTTCAGAAATCTAAAAAATAAATTTCTTGAATTGCACAACAAAGTTTCTGTTTTTGTATTGCAAAATATATATATATATATATATATATATATATACAACTCTAGATAAATGACTGATGCAAAATATGAATGTACACATAATATGCATAAATTAAAATAAGGGACTAAATCTGAAACGTCATGCAGATGTAGAGGAAAAATAAGATATTCGTTCCTTTTATTATCCAGGTAAAATGAAAACACAATACTGAGATAAATTGTTGAAAATATGTACCTAAAAAGTTTTTCACAATTTATAAAATAGAATATCAAAAAGCATCATAGTGTGAAAAAACTGATATAACAATTATATATAAAATTTTAATCGATTTTATGCTAGAAAATATGATTGTAAAAAATCTTAAAGTGGAGGTATTTTTAAACGAGAAAATAGTATATATATATTTGCTGATAACTTTGTATTGAAAGTGTAATAAAACAAATGTAAAACTATATTTTAGCATATATCATGTATTTTTAATACATATTAAGGGTAGGGTTTTTTTCAGTCTTTTATTACCGAACCTTTCCTAAATCGCTGAAAAAAAAACTTGAATTGAATGAATTTTTCCGTTGATTATAGTTCCTTAAGACAAGAACATTTCCTCTTTGACTTGCCGATTTCCTTCCAAAATACAGAAAATTCACCAATCTAATGAAAACCTATCTTGAACCTATATATAGTTAATTAATTTTTTGGAATAAATGTGTTACACTCACGCACAGATGTTTGGCGACTTTTTGATTGGCGCGATTTCCAAACCTGCGCCAAACCAACAACTTAATGCAATTGCCAGGTTACCAGTAAAGGAAAAAATCCTCAAAATTTGGCGACTTTTTTCCTTTTTATAAAAGATTAAAAAAAAAAAAAAACCGGTGCGTGAGTGTAAGACATCATAGCCAATTTTTCAATTAATTTTCAACAATGAAATCACACCCGAAATTATTGAATATTAAATACGTGAATTTTCATATTGCTAACAAAGCGTATAACCAACAGACTGAAAACTGTCCAGGCCGGGAATCGAACCCGGATTGGTATAACACGCCCATAACCTACTACTGAGCTACCAGTGGATATCATCCTGGCAGCTTTGTGGTAGAGCATTGGTGCGTTATACCAAGGTTCATGGTTTGATTCCCGGCCTGTACATTTTTTCACTCTATTAGTTATACGCTTTGTTAGCATTATAAAAATGTCGTATCCATGTGCCTTTTCGTAATAAATCCACGATGCTCTACTTTTTTAAATTATTAAACTTTTGGTTGCATCTCTTATAGCTTTTAAGATACGATCTCTAATTCTGGGATTTACTGCTAGGGGGTGTTGCGTGGTATCTAATCCTTCAGCGCATACACTTTTTACTATACCCAGACACCTCATTCATAGCAGTAGCTAACTCTGTCCACCAGTTATTTGAGAAGAAACGAACATAAGAAATTACATGCATGTACACTGGTTCAGGAATTGCTGCAGCTTTATCAATGATATATAAACATATTTTAGACAATCATTATCGAAACATAAATTAGGTTTTTATACAGTGAGAAGCAAAATCTAAATTTTTAATATCAAGCATCATTAAAAAATATTTCTTTAATTATAAAATTTAAATATGTCTGCAGGCATTTTCCTAAAGATATCTTTTAAAAGAACGCAGTTCAAATTGCTGTGCTAGAAAGGATTATTTTAAAGACAATACGAATAAATTTTAAAACCTCGAAATCTCATTTAGAAATTCGATCTGATAAATTCCGAGAACAAATTCATTAACTGAAATTACGTTGACTTAGAAAACTGTTCATTTTCTTTAACGAATAACTAAATGAGATTTGTTAGAATTATTCTAAATTATAATGAAACTTTAACGCCTTTAGTGAAGAAAAGTTTACGAACATGTTCTAGATAAATAAATAAACAGTTTTAGAGATTCTAAATCCAATTTAACTTGTTCTTAAAAGTCATTTTGATAATAATTAAAAACACTCATTTTTCTTAACTTAAGATATAAAACACTGAAGGGCATAAAATGAAGCAAGTTTTCGCTTCTTAAAGTACTATGAACATTACATTTGTTTAAGATCAAAAACAACGTTTTAGTCCATTTTACTTCGGATTCAGTGGGAATAATATATGATATTCACAAATTATTCAAATCGAAAACTTTAGCTGATTTTCATTTAAAAAATACGGGCTAAACGAAAATAAACTATGATGTTTCACTACATTAATGCAATTATGAAATCTATAGAAATAGTTTGCACTTCGAAGTCAATTACAAGAAAAAGTAACAATGACATTTTAAATATACATGTGCAAAATATTTTAACATATTCGTGTTTCATTTATATGAAGGGTATAGCGGACTTAAAAAATATATCAATAAAATAAAAAGCCAATGAAAATCAAAGTTTCATTATTTCTTTAATAAATTATCTGAATTCACCTTGTATAGGTCTGACTGTGATTTGAATTCTATAAAAAAATTATTTGTTCTAAGAAGGTTTAAAACCTCATCCGTAACTAATGATTAAAATCTCCCATGCGAACTATATTTTTCTTCCAATCCCCCAATAATTTATCAGCTATCTTATTGTTTTTTTCATATATAAATGAGTATTCATATGCCAAAAAAAACAATCATAAAGAAATTTGTAGTTAACAAATGCAGTATAAAGGAAAATAAATTGAGTAAGTTTGACTAACAAGCGGGAAACATTTCTATAATTTTAATAATAAAATATGCATATCAAAATTAATACACACATATGCGTAATTTTAGGGGCTGGGCTTAGTGAGTTGGTTGCTTTTCTAACCATGCAATATATAGTACCAACAGCAGGTGTAACAGCCTTGAATGGTGTTCCTTGAATAGAGCTGTGCCATGAAAAAAACTCTGCGATAAAGAAGAGATTTTATAATTGCGAGGCTGCCAGAAACATGATCATAGCTGAACACGGAAACAATTGTGATAGAGGCGGTAAAATTTCATGGCTTCTCTATGCAACTTCATTTCTCGATAGTGCTGAGTGCTTTACGGTCAGTTCAGAGCCTTCCTGAGCAAGTCGTCCTGAGATGGCCATAAATCCTTTCCTTTCCGATTCTTCTTGAATCATTTTTTGGTCATCGACAAAAGAAAAAGGAGTTTCAACAAAATACAGGGTGATTCATAATGAATGGGACAAAAAGAAAACATGATTGTGAACGTTGTAATTAATATATTTAGAAAATTCAAATTTACCTCAAAACTACATTTATTCAAGTTTCTACAGGTGTTCAATATATGCCCCTCCGGTGACACGACAAATGTCTATACGGTAATCAAGCTCCTGCCACACTCGTGATAGCATATCCCCTGTGATGGAGTTCAACACTGCAGTTATCCGCTGCTTCAGTTCCTCTAAGTCCTGAGGAAGTGGAGGCACAAACACCTTGTCTTTAACGAAACCCCAGAGAAAAAATCACAGGGTGTTAGATCTGGTCCATTTTTCAGCAAAGGAAAATGGACCAAAAACACAACTGTTTGATAAAGCGCAGAAAACCTTCACCTTGGGAGAATCACGCTCATATTCAAATGTTACATGGGTATTTTCCATGCCCCAAAATCGCAAATTATGGCAATTAACTTTACCACATAAGTGGAACGTGGCTTTCGCAGTATGCTTTCTCCTGTATGGACGACATTTTGTTTAACAGCGCCTCTAGCGGCGAGTTCGTCATTCGATGATTTTTCCTTGTTGCCAAATAAAACTTGTATAATTGTAGTTGCAGAATAAATTTGTTTCGGCTGAATAAATCCATTACGGCAGTCACACTGCGCTATTCTTTTTGGCCCATTCATTATGAATCACCCTGTAAATGGGTGTTTTCCTAACTGTCAAAGGCTCCCGTTCTTGACCTTTGACATGCTAATAAAGTCCTAAAAGATGAAAGGTAGCACTTTACCACATAAGAGGCACCGCCCACTTATACCGTATTCTTGTCGGTCCTTTAATGGAAATAGGGTTTGGTCAATTCCTTATTTGTATTAATTTCATATATCTGTCAGCCACCTTTGGTGTTTTTTCTATTAATCAATATTCTGAAATTCCATCTTCATCGCTAAAAATTACTCCATTATTTATTATCTTCATTTGGATCCATGGTTTCTTCAGATAAACCTGTCGACTGCCTCAATTCCATGAATGCCAACTTCCTCTTAAAGTTGCGAAATGCTCCTAAGTTTTTCTTTAGGAGTGTTCTAGTACGTTGAACTTAACTTAAATCTAACAGCTGAATTTAAACTAAATTAATTGTTGGTTTTCAATAATCTCGAAGTCGCATGAAGCATTTTTAAATATGGAATTCACATGAAATATTTTTGTTAAAGAAACCTGTTTTTCGACGGAAAGTTTATTATATTTTATTTCAAACCGTGCTATATGGACATAGAAAATGCTTGTGTGCTGTTGATCATAATTTATAAATCTTTTAAAACAAAAGGAAAAATTCCGAATTTGAACGTCCGCCAGCCCCTTGCAGAACTAAAGGTTCATCCTAAACTATTTTCAGTAAAAATATCAGCGTTAATGAGCTGCTCAGATTGAAGTATATTAGATTTACATAAAGCAATTCTTTTTAAGTTTGAGCACATCATTATCTAAAAACTGTACGTAATTTAAAACATGATTATACATATGAACATACAGGGTGTTTCATGAAGGACCCCTAACTTTGAAAATAAATAACTCGTAAACGCTGATAGATAGAAGCATGAAAGCAGTGGTATATTTATTAAAAACACTATAAAAATCAGAAAAACAAACCTCAAATCCATCTCTCTCTCTCTCTCTCTCTCTCTCTCTCTCTCTCTCTCTCTCTCTCTGTATATATATATATATATATATATATATATATAATTAAAAAGAAAATTTGAAATTACATTGTTTAGAACAAAACGACACCATTGATCGATCGAAGGAGTATTATTTCAAGTGTAGCCTAAATGTAGTGTTTGATATATTAAATTATATTATATGTATATTATATTATATTATATTTAATATATTAAATTTATATGTACATTATATTAAATTATATGTAGTCAATTTATTTTTTTGTATCCCATGTCTTTCCCGAAGCAGATAGAGTCATCTCTGATGCAGTTAAAATACACTAATATTGTTTACAGATATTTTTATCCTTAATTTTTCTTTAGAAGTTTAAACCTGCATCTAAAACATATTAGATGTTCCTAAAACATATTATACTGCAGTGCGAAATCCTCTCACGGCTCCAGTGGTTTCACCATATTTCTTTTCATGTAATAAAACATATATTTGATTTAGAAGATGTTCAAAATTGTCTGGAAAGGTTTTCTTACCCTACTAGACCAAACAACCCGGGTTTCCCGGTACAGAGAATATATGTAAAAACTATTTATTTTTTTATTGAAAATTCTAGTAGATTTTTTACATTTAATAATTTTTTATAGATTTCCCTTAACACCAAAAAGCATTTTTATATGAATATTCAAATAAAATTTTGAAATTTATTAAAAGCGGTAATTTCGTATTCGCCTTGTGCCAGAAGTTAATAGCTGAAGAAATCGCTAAAAATTTCGTTATCTACCGCAGTTTTTTTATTCTGATAATTTAGCGGTTTTAAGCGCTTATTTCTATTGCATCTCTGTTAAATTTGTGTTTTATTTATAGTATTTTATTTATTGCTTAAGGAGTTTTAATTTCTTTATTGAATATTAGCTGGAAAGAAATGCTGAACTTTTTATATTGTTTAAAGTGCAAACTGATTAATATTTTGTGATCGTCTGCTAGCGATAGAGATATAAAAAAATCATGCTTGCTTGAAATTTAATTTAAATGCTATAATAAATCAGTCAGTTGCGATATAGTTTTCAAACAAATTGCATTTGAAAGTAAGATTTTTTCCCTATATAACGGTGTAAAAATTGAAAATGTGCGATGTTTAGAAATTAAAAAAAATTGCAGTAGCAAAAATCTCACAACCGAAATTTCATCGTCAAGTGTTGCCATTCGCAAAATGACGTCAGTGTTACGCACGGACACGTTTGTCCTTCATAATATAGATAGATAGATAGCACGAAAAACGCTAACAAAATCACAAATATTAATCCAGAAAATTATAAACTGAATCATTAGTAACCCATTTTACTATTTCACAAATTGATTAGTTCAATAATTTCTTTTATATGTATTGGAAATACATAATGTATGAATTATATTAAAATTTCTAAATACTTTATAACGCAGAAACATTCAACAAAATCATAAAAATTAATCACAAATGCAGCAAAGAAAGTTGTTTCTAAATAATATTTCCCATTCATTTTTTATGTCTCTAATGCATACTGTAATTAATCTTAATTATGAATTTTTCAAAGAGTTTCTCTGAAGTGGAATTTTTGGGGTCTGTAATTAAGTCCTTTTGAATTAATCCCAAAATTGATTTTAAATGACTCGCTGGGAAACTGGGAGGAAAATATTAATTTGTATTTGATTCCTCGTAAAAATGATTAATGAGGAAAAAGAAAATATTTAAGATGCTTAAAAAGGAAATATTTTCTGCGGTAAAGTATTAGAGGTTGAGGCGTTTGCTTTACATAAAATAATGAAATATTCTTAAAATTTAAAGAGGTTGTTCTTCAGATTATTTCTAATAAAATTGATAAGCTAGTGATGCATTGATAATTTTTTATCCATTTATAACATTGTTTGAAAATTTGTGAAAACTTTCCTGTTTACATACCGCATTTACTCGCGAAAGTTAAGTTCTTGTGTATTTTTTTATAAACCGATTCTTGAAAGAAATTTCCTGAAAAGAAAAACAAGTCGGAAAATTGTCAGAGTGGCATACTTTCTCGTTTATAGTACGATATACTCTTAAGATATAAACGGTATATTCTTCCGAAAAAATTATACTAAAAAGTATGTTAAAGTTGAATCGTTATTTATTTTATTTTATTTTATTTTTACTACTTCGAATTTTTATAAAAAGTTTTTTCATTTTACATCCCGCCTTTACTCGCATAATTTAAGCTCCCGTGTAGAATCGTGTTGGGAAGATGCTATTACTGTTGCAATACTATCCAAAGCAGCCTCTATGTCAATATTTAAACAATATATCGTGAAAATTATTTTTCTTATTGGATAATCAATGTATTAATTTTATAAAACAGAAAACGTTTCAGAATTTTGAACAGTTCTTAAATTAAAAAAAAAAAACAATAAAATGTGAAATAATAATTTCTAACAATGAAATTTAAAATTACAAAGTTATAAATAAGTTCCTTTAAATACCAAATTTGCGTTATATTATATCTTAAGAACACAAGGATTGTACTCATGAAATCCCTTTTCAATTAGTTAGATTTTTAAAAAAAAATAATAATCCATGTTTATATATTTTTTATATTTTTAATTAATTTAATCAACTGTAGAAAATCATTTGAAGCTTGAACAAAATTAGGAATCGTATTTTATATTTTGTAGTTTTATTGAATAAAAAAATAATTTTAACTAAATGAAAAGATTTATTTACCGATTAAATATTTGATTAAAATTATTTTTTTTATTTTATTGGGTTGTCCAGAAAGTTCGTGCCGTTTGGGAAAATCAATTCGTCCCGGAAAATTCTATAATTTAATTATTAGACATTGATTCTGATATCTAATGTCTAATAATTAACGGGTAGAATTATTCAGTACTATTTGATTTTCCCAAGCGGCACAAACTTTTTGGACAACCCAATGTTCCAAAATTATTACTGATTAGCAGTAAAATTTTACTGAATATTTGATGAAGGAGAATATTTAATGAAAGCTAAATATTTACCATAAATGGATGTATAAGATAATGGTATCTGATACGGAAAAAAAATTAAATACCTACTAATGTGTTGGTTGTATACTTTCCCATTTATTCAAAGTTAATAAATTTACTTAAAATAGTAATATCCATACATTAAAGATGATTTATTTTAAATAAATAAAGTAATTTATTAAAAGAAAACTATTTTCTATTACACCGAAAAGCGCATTAGCTTGCACAAATAGTTATAGTAAAACTGTGATTATTTTTCGTTAGAATGCTACTTATTTAGTACATACTTTTCGACTACAAACCCGTTAGATTTGCTTTTAGCCATTATTTTATAATCAGGTTTTGATCAAACTGAAAATTACTTTGCCGCAAAATTTAATTAAAATGAAAATTCATTAAGAGTATATATGGAAGACATTCGTAGATTAAAGATGCAAAAGAAGAACTAATTAAAAATAATATATAATAAACAATCAAATAATTTATTGCTTCATGTATTCATGACAGAAAATAGTACTACAACAGTTACACGTTACAGTCAGTGATATTAAATTTAAATCAAATGTAAATATGACTAGTACTGCCATCTAATGCGGAGAAGAAGAACTAATAATTAAAACAAACAATATCTAACAATACAGAGTACAGATATTTTAACTGAATACAGACCTTTTGTGTCTGTAACTATTATTGTCACTGCTGAAATGCATATTTACGCACATTCCTGCAAAAGTACTACACACTTTTCTGTAAAGTACCGTAATTTTTCGAATTTTCTATTGAATCTTGAAAATGTTTTGGAAGACTACATTTTATGCAATTACAGGTTTAGCACATAACTATTCACATAGTATTTAAGGAGACTATTTTTATGAATTAGGCTATGTTTGCTTTCTCTATAAAATATCAAATCTAGCTGTGGTGGCTGCTTGCCATGTAATAAAAATTTTAGTATTATATACCAATAAAGTTGACTTCGGGTAGGCTGATAGACAGAATTCGTTAGTTTTAAAATTGAGTGGTGAATAATTTGTGGTTATTGCTTTCAATTAGCAAACTAACTTTAATTTCTTTGAGCTATGTTTAAGTTAGTAAGTCATAAGATAAGGTAAGTTAGTAAAGTCATACGAAACAAATTTCAGACGTATAAGATTAATTATTTAAAACACGTCAAGTCCCCGTTATCCCCAGTCGTTGAAAAATTAACGATTAAATATACTATTGCTGAACTTAATTTAATCCATATAAGATTCCAAAACTTTTGGGGTATGTGCTTGTTACTTTTGTAAATCATAAAAATAATTAGTTTATGCAGAAAAGATTTTACAGTAAAAAGTAAGAAAGAAGACCATATATATATATATATATATATATATATGAAACACATGATATATATAAATATATATGAAACAGATGATATATATGAATGTATATGAATTTTTTCATGTTTCTGTTTTGGTGTTTTACTTCTAATTAAACAACTTTTTTTTCTAATTTACAAATTATATACCTTAATATAGTGGGTGTTAGTACGAAATAGTTTTAATATATTTTTTAATTCCTTTTCTAAATTGTCAAGATAAAATTTTATTTTAATAAGTTATTATCATTAATTTTAAAATAAATATTTTATATAATCTATAAAATTATAACAATTTATTTTTTACAACATTCTGGGGGAAAATGTGTTTGTAGGCAAAGGATATTCCTGAAAGCATGATTTCATGGATCGCACTTGAAGATTTTTGAATATTTTAGGCAATACAAACGAATACTTTCAGTTTATTTTCTTTTTCTCAAAGTAAGAAGGAATTTACTTCAAACATCCATCAAATATCCAGTTTCCGTCCTTTGAGAAAAAAAGAAAAACTTTACGTACTTTCAAA
The DNA here is from genome assembly GCA_963931845.1 of Maratus michaelseni. NCBI lineage: Eukaryota > Metazoa > Arthropoda > Arachnida > Araneae > Salticidae > Maratus > Maratus michaelseni. The sequence goes on along the minus strand of OZ007588.1, from coordinate 342,233,693 downwards.
AGAAACTTGAGATGTACCATTTGAAAAGCTCGGGTGCAAAATATGATAACTAAAAAAATGAAAGTTTTGAACAAGATTCTAGTTTTCTAAACAAAACTATTGCGATTGCTTTCCTAAAATAGCATATTTGATAGTGTGGACCTTAGGGGGAAGTTCTATATGATCTTTGGGTCAAAATTTTCGATGTTCTTAATTTAGCATTTTTTTTTTCATTTTTTAAGTGTGTAGATTGTTGCTCTTAAGCAGTTTCACGGTATTCCAATTCCGTAAAATATTATTTTGCTGGTTGAATGTAACGCGGCTCGTTGAACATAAGGCTATTATAAAACTTTAAATATATTTTTTAGCCACACACTGGGTGGCTTATTCTTTCAAGCTGTATCATTTTTCATGTTTATGAAAAGTCACAGCCAATCATCGTTGCCACAGGTTAATCTCGGAAAATGAAACATTTGAAGTTACTGAAAAAATTAATAGCTCAAGAAGTATTTGTCACAAAATTGTTAGACAAATTGCGTTAGAAAGGTAAAAAATTGTATTTTTCTTGATATAAATTTCAAATCTAATGATTATGCTGTTTTTCAAATATTGAATTTCAAAAATTACCAAACTTTACATACCATAAGTACCATATCGAAACCTTCACGCATAAAATTATAATAGGGCTGTTCACGGATCATCAGGCGGCACGCGCGCGAAGGAGACTAAAATAGGGAGTGAGTCTATACTGTGAATGTATGCATAGTGAAATTGAAAGGCCTGCGTTCGAAACGTTGATTTGACTAATTTTCCTATTTTGATGATGTTTTCTTAGTCTAGAAGTGAACTTGATGACCGAATAGTTAGAGCACTGCTCTTGATTCTGGAGGTTGCGGTTTCGATTTCCCTAAATTTCTGTTCGATTTTTCTACTTTTTTATTTAAAAATGTTTTATCGATTGCTTTGTATTTTTCATGGTAAATGGAATATATTTCATAAAAGTAAAATTTGATATTAATAACAATTACTTATTTAAATACGACAAATTCAGCTATTTCAGGATTAAAATTTTACATTACATATTATTATTAGCCACACACAGGGCTAATTCTTTCAGTCTACAGTTAAATTCATGTTTATAAAAAGTCACAGCCACTCCATATATAAAGGTGGACACCCTTTATACATAGCTATACAAATGGTTGTTACTGACGATATTAAAAATCAAATTGTATCTCCTTATTATGCCGATACTTCTGCTTGTATTTCCTTTCTCAGTCCCTAATTGCCCTACAGCGGGCTCATACCCCATTTAAACAATAATATAAAATATCAAACAAAGTTAAACTGTCGTGGCGGACATTTCTAAGGGGGTCCCGTGGCCCTATCTCCCATAGGAACGAAATTACCCCCCCCCCCAGGAGGAGACTTTTTGGTGCTCAAACCCCTTCATGTAACATATCAATAGATAGATCTAGTCAAGCACTATGGCCTGGTCCTACTCTCCCCCCTCTCACATTCCCCCTCCCTTAAGAAACATTTTTCTCTGTTTCAACTCCTTTTAAATTTTAGTTTCTCCCATCTTTCTCAGCCCCTTTAAGCTCCCCAGAGGGCGTAGGCCTCTTCTAAAGGATCCAACGAAGTTAAACTCGTCGAGGCCGACATTTCTAAGAGAGTCCCGAGGCCCTATCTCCCCTAGGAACGAAATTACGCCCCCCAAGGACAGACATTCAAGGTGTTCAAAGCTCATCATGTAACATTTAAAAAGTTTGATCTCGTCAAGCATTGTTGTCTGGTCCTACTCTCCCTCTTCTTTTTCTCTCCCTCCTCTTCCCGTCAGGAGCGCTTTTCTTATTTGATTTTTTCAATTTCTCATAATTGTTTTAGTTTTTCCCATTTTTCTCTGTTCCTATGGGCAGCACAGCTCCAACATTTCACCAAAATTAGCTGTACACCTCCTGAAGGTATTTCACCCCCGCTTCTTTTGGCCCTTGGTTTTCACGTATCTGTTGAGGGGGGCCCGTCAGAGGGGCGCAAAAGGGGCATCCCTTTTAAAGTCCCATCTCTCAATTGAAAGTGGGGATTCATTTAAAAGGTCTCGTAGAGCACTTGTGTTTTGTATAGCTCCCCCTCCCTTTCCCCCACCGCTCTCCAAGACCCCTTCAATTAATGATAAATCATCATTTGTTAAACAACTTCTCTTAGCTGTATCCATCATAAAAGCTGCTGTCGTAGAACTTTTCATTACTTTTTTTAAGTTATCTATTAAGTGTTAAAGTGTCTTGAACCATTAAATAGTTTAAAGGGTGTCATTAAGCCAGCACATTTGTAAACAACATCTACCTCGCTGCGTCTCAGCCCATTGGAGCCACATCTTTTCATTATATTATATTTATTAAAAATACTTCTAGTCACGGAATCTTTTTAAAACTTGGTGTGTCCGTTCCTAATATATTTCCCCAGCCTCACAAAAAATCTTAGAGCACTAACTAAATTCTAAAGTGGAGAAGCTGGCTTATGCTAAAAAACACTTTTTTTTACGAGTTAGACTTGGCTAAAAAAATCTCAACGAAAAAAGTCGTGGGTGGTCAATCTATATTCTGCCGTAAGGTAGAATTTTTCCCGCTTGTTTCAAAATCATGTTTTCGAACTTGGGGATTATTTTTCTCGAGAACTATTTGACCTATTTCCTTCATTTTTTATTTAAAAGAAAGCTAATCATTTTTTTTCTGGAGCGTATACTACAAAAAGTATAATTTTGATTGATTAATTATTTATTCAAACTTGCTAAAGGTAAAAAAAAAAGGCGAAAAAATGTTGTTTTTTTTTGTTCAAATGACCACGATTTTGTCAAAAATCAACTATTAAACTAAATTTTGGTATAAGCTCAAGATAATTTCATTTTTTCCATATTTTAGCGACCCCCTGTGACAGGAGAAAAACGTTGGCCCGATCGGCGCGCCCCTGAAGATAATACTCCCTGTCGCGCAAAGATTATTATATTATATATATATATTTTTTACACACAAAAATTTAAATAGATAAGTGATTTAAATATATAAGTCAATAAATATAATGCAAAAAGTACGAAGGTTATATCAAAAAAAGGTAACAGTTACGAGAATGTTAGGCTAAAGAAGTAGAACCTCTCATTAAATTAACATATGTGCAACAGGTTTTATCTGATATATTTTATTTTATTTGACTTATGTGCAAAGTCTTCGTTATTAAAACTCATATTTAAAATTTATCTTTTATTATAATGACATATATGGAATAAAAAATAACCCTTTGTAAAAATTTGTCATGATGCAATTAAACAATTTTACATGAAATTCACTAAAAAATTAGAAATGCCAGTTACCATGCTTTTCACCGGATCTCTTCATTTATCAAAATTTCTTTAAACAAAAAACTGCGTCAATGGAATAATGCAAAATTTCTTTTGCTCGATTATTATCTTTCTTCTTTTATTATAAAATATATATACGCATGTAGTTTTCAATTATCTCTCCTGCAAGATTTTGTTTAGTTACTGGAATTACTAAAAAATTAGTTTTCTTTTAAAATAATTTTAAATTGAAATACTTCTAGCAATTCATTAGTTTGAGTGTAACTACATTGCTATATATAACCCCCCCCCGAATAAAAATAATAATTAATTCATTAATTAAAAATTAAAACATTTTCACAGCTTAACAAATTTAACTGGAAAAATTGAATGATTGTTGTTATCCTAACTATTTTAACCAAGAATCCAATAAAATTATCTTGACCAATAAAATACAAAATCCTACTAAACTGTTAACCCGAATTTTAATATAATTAAATTCTAATATCTCAAAATTTTAGGGGATTTTTGAATAAAAGTCAAATTAAAAATAAAAATTTTAGGAGATAAAGAAACAATATGATTTTCTCAGATCTTTTCTAATTTTGCAAAAAATTATTTTAAGTCATTCTTTTAACTCAGTTTTGATATATAAATAAACATAAATATTACGTTTGATATTTCATTCTAAATCTTTCAAGTTTCATGAGTTTATATATATATATATAAACTATATAAAAAAATATATATTATATATTTTATATATTTTATTATATATTTTATTTTATATATTATAGTTTATATATATAAACTATATAATATATATATATATATATATATATATATATTATAGCATTTTTGAAAGAGCTTCTTCAAGAAATCAAAAAGCTCAGAAAAACTTTTCACTCATAGTAAAATATAATTAACGTAAAACGTTTTCATTTTGATATATCTTATTAACATAATCTTACATACTAAAATACATGTATATGAACAAGTAAAAAATAACTATATTAATTAAAGGTTTGACAATGTGAGTTTAAAAAGCAATTACAATCGAAAATCTTATAAGTCCCTAGAAACTTAGTAACTTTAATTTTCCAAAAATTGTACGTGTAAATACATGTTTTATTCGAAATTATTCTTAGGTGCGTTCGTAATTATATAAATACAACTATAGTCGTCGACTGGTCCGTCCATCCGTCCGCATATAACAGCGCAAAAACTACCCAACCGGATGGTTTGAAATTTAATATATATTATTTCAAAATTTATGATGCGATTATGATGCAACGATTATTTGCATCATAATCGTTGCAAAATTTTGTCGAGTCATTTCAAATTTTATGAAAATCGAAACAAAACTTAAAAAGATATTAATAAAAGATTTCTTGATTCTACTAAAATCCTATCCTACATAATAAATTCAATGATATCACTTGATAGAAAATGATTCTAGGTTGCCATGGTGATTACGTCCTATTTAAGATGGATTCCTATTATTTCCGTATTGCTGAATTTAAAAACCGAATTTGTGTACTGAAATTGTTTAATTATAGCAATCCTATAATCTACCGACAGTTTTTTGGATAGATGTTTCCGGAGAAATAGATGTTAAATGAAAAAGTGTTTAAATATGGATTTTAATTTCAGAAATTTTCAAGTTTCCCATTGGAATTTTCAGTAAATGTCAACAAAAGATAAAATGTTGCCAACTTAAAATGTACTTATTTTATTACGGAAATTAATCATATCAGACGATTATAACAGACAATAGAATACATTTCACTGAAATAATAACGATGATGGCTTTACATTGTCTTCTATTGGATATTTGCGCATAGTACAATTTTAATGCAACAGAATTGTAATTAATTGTCGTAAAAGTGTATTGAAACTTAATTTCATAAAGTAAAATAAAAATCTATAATATGAAAATCTGCACATAAATGAATTTTGTGTTCATGCATTTTCGCATAATAGTGCAACAGTTATTGCACCAAGATCTGAATATTTATAAAGCTATATATAATACGAACGCACCTCAATTGTCACGTTTCCCGTACAATTTCACCACTTGGAAATAAAATAGCTTGACTCATAGCTTGACTCATTTGATTCACTGCTATGTACCCACCTTTTATTTTTTAACTTAACTCAAAACTGTTTAAATATCTGAATAATTAGGTAAATAATCAGACAATATTTTATAAAACATAAACATATATTTATATAAATATACAAATGTAAATATAGTGAATAACGTATGAAGTGGTTAAAATCATAGTCCCATTAAGTCACATTTCGTAAAAGTCGAGAAAGAAATGATTTACTAGAAACATTATACGTTTCAATGCGATAGAATATATTTTGGCAGTATTAGGGTTCTCGTTCCCGATCGCCATATCCTGACAAAATGTTTCATTTGGCGATTAAAAAAAAGATTGAAATCGCTAAATTGACAGAGAATTTTTTTGTTTCCGTGATAATTTAAATGATGTTATTGTACGATTAAAAGCTTTCTGTGTAACTTATTATTTGTATTTTGATAATTTTCAAAACTCGTTACCTTTTTAAAAATTTATTTATTTATCTGTTTTTATTTAACTCATTAACATATGCCATTAACATATCCAGAGTTAACTCGAGTTTTGTTTCATTAAGTATTTGGGAATAAGTAGGACTAGAATTTTTCTTCTCGACTTTAGAAAGCATCTTACGTTTACAGATGATAAATTAGAAATATGTACAATTGAATAGAGTAAAGAGAAAAAAAAGTCAATATTGGTGCAATATGGCAAAAATGTAAACATTCAAGTGTTTAGCAAATATTCCATACCAATAGTGGATAAGGACTGCTTTCAAACGGAAAATTTGTCGGCATAAGTGTGGCTTAAAATTAATAGTTTTGTATAAAGAAAGCGCAGCTGACGTCACCCAATCCAAAACATTGACGTCAATAAAGGGAAAAGCCTGAATACTATGACTGTGTGCGGACATAAAAATGGCGGCTGTCCTAGGCAGGTTTTTTTCAGCGTTTGTGTGGTCCCTTGAATTTAAAAACCAATAATTTCTAAAAGTCTTCTCCCCCTTATGTTTCTGAGATTAAATAAGGGAAGGAATATTTTTAGAAAATACTGGTGTCTAAATTCAGGGGGTCGTACAGACGCTTAAAAAATCCCACCTATGACAGCCGCCATTTTCGTGTCAGCGCGTAGGCCTAGTATTCAGGTGACAGTGGCAAAAGACGATCTGATCGTATACGAGTAGAAATGAGTTTGTCTAATTGGCCGAAAAAAGAGAAGATTGGTTGACGGGAGTGATTGCTTGTAAACATGCCCTTTCCTTATGTAACAATATAAAAATTAAAAAACAAGGATTTAAAAACAACATAAACAGAATTATATCATGAAAAATAATGCAATGTTTTACCACAAAAATTCACACTCAGTTTATGCAATTAATTTAATTAATTTTACGCCAACGCATGATAGCGGTAATGACCAGTGAAGATTATGAAACTGGATTTGTTGGACTATTTCACCAAATTAATCAGATATCGCCAAGTTGGCCTTATTTCCAGAGACAGGTTTTAGGCCTAAAATTTGGCGCCATATCGGCAGAATGTCGTCATGTTTGGTAACAACTAGGCATACGAGTGTGTATGTTATACTCCGATATCTTGAGAGTTGAAACACGGGAGTTCGAGTTCGGACGATTATATTTGGTATGTCCGGTAAGTGGTTCTAATTTACTGGAAGAAAGGTGCGATTTTATCCTAAAAGATGGCAATAAGTTCCGCATACAGCAATCATAAGGAAAAATGAATTTAAAAAAATGTTTTAAGAAAATAAAATTAGTAAATGACCTGTTTACCTTAATATTAATACGTTTAATAATAATTATGATATATAAAACAAATAAAAATGTTTTCCAATGATAAAAAAAATTCTAAAAAAGGCAATTATTTTTTAAAGTAAATTTCTTCTTATTTTTTATTGTTTGTATATGTTAAGGAGAGAAAGGGTGCATGCATAGTAAAATTTTACGTTTATGTACAGTCCGTCACAAAAGAAAACAAGAACAAAAAAACATGCGTCAAGCATAGATTATAAAACACTGTCTAACAAATTCAGTATGCTGTAACAAAACTTAACAGTATAATACTGTGAAAGATTACGTCTACGTAAAAAAGTTCAACTAGGTGTAGAGGTCTACCCAAGGAATAAAGCTCTACTAGAACCATTTGGAAAAACACAGCACATTTGGAAACCCAATGTCAGCAATCATCGTCAATTGTCGGAGAAGTATCCAAATTCTTTTGTGCAGCCCTGTACAGGATCCATAGATTTTTATAAAAACTACAAATTATTCTAACATTTACTTCATTTAGGAAATGCATGGCACAGTTGAAAATTCCCCTACAGCTAATACCGCTACTAAACGTAAATGTACATGAGATATTTTATGCAGCCCTGTATAGAATCTATAGAATTTATATACATTAAGTCATATGCAAAACAAGAGTTAAATTTACGAACGCATACTATAACTGAAAACGCATTTCCAGCAATTATTAATAATGAAAGATTGTACTGTAACCTAATTCTTTTGTGTGTCCTCGCAAGTGAAAGACAAATGTTATGCATACCATATTCTATAGTAAGAATCTTGTAGTGCCCCACAGTGATATATATCATATTCAATATGTCTGAAACAGTGTAACATTACAAAAGTACACTGCAAACGATTTTTCGCAATAGACCGTAATGTAACGGAATTATTTTGTGTAGACTTTGTAAATGAACTATAAATTCTACACACTTCATTTTCAATACCGATCAAGTCACAGTAAACTTCAATAACGTATATCACATGCATGGCCATACCTGTATCTTCATGGCAATCAGACCACAGATAGACGGCAGACAGACAGACAGAAAGTTGACAGACAGGCAAACGGCAGTCGATAAACCGAATTCATAAACGCTTTTCAGCTATGTTGAAAGTGTTAAAAAAAAGCACACCCGCCTTTATTCGCCAATCGCTTATAATAAAATCACAAAAATATCACATGATCCCCTAAGTGAATATTTGCCTCGGGAATGAAAGTGGGTTGTTTGTGGTTATGACTAATACTCATATATATTTCACTAAAACGTTTTTTTTCTTTTTCTAAAGTTTATAATACCGTATTTAATCGATACTATGGCCAGATCGATTTAATCGATGTTATCAAATTTATATCGATGTCGATCTTTTTTATCGATTTAATCCATACTATGGCCAGATCGATTTTATCAATTTTTTTATCGATGTCTCTACAAATATTATCGTTCGTTTATTTTCTTTCAAATCGTCACTGGAGATCGATCTTATCACCATCAGAGAATAAATAGCGTCTAACGGAAATCTAATAGATTATAGATCGATCTATCTAGCAATAAATTCCATGTATTTATTCTTTCACTTTGATTATTTTAGTGGCAGAGATGAGCAGCTGTTGCTCTCGAATTTCGTATAAGTAAGGGATTCGCGTCACATTTCGGGTGGGGGGGAAAAGGGGGCGAGAACAAAATTAGGAAATATAATAAGCCGATTTGTTTGAAAGTTTACGATATTTTATAACGCATAACATAAATTTTAAGAAATAGCTAGCGTCAAAAATTATGGGGAGCGGGGGGGGGGGCGTTTTGACCTTTCGGGAGGGGAGGGGGAGGGGCGCGAACACAATTAGGAGATACAATAAGGCGATCTGTTTGAAACTTTACGATATTTTATAACACATAAAATAAATTAAAAAAATGAGGCCGCGGTGCCCCTCCCGTGCCACATCGGGCTGTTTTTTCCGGGAGGGATTTCTGTGGCTCCGGGGGGGGGGGGCACTGTTGAGTTCCGGGACGAAATTGCACTTTTTAACCATTAAAAGCTTAAAATCTCAAATCATTCGGTGGGGGGCATTTTAATGATCCAGGGGTGAATGTCCCCATCCCCCCAAGCCACCCCCTGAATTCAACACTGCCCTCTTCCCCCTCCACCCCTTGTTTCGCTTCCCTACGCGTATCGTTCATATTTTGAATATTATTTCTTTTCTGGATTCACTCTTAGTACCCCCTACCTCTAAACTGAAAAGATAACAATTTGACCTGGAAAGAAACAAAAAAACTGCCTTGAAATAAAATTTGACAGTAGCTAATATATTATATGCTGCTATGCTAAAGAAATGAGCGCCAGAAATATCGATTATCTGCTAATTCCCTTTATCACGATGTATGATCAAATTTCCTGCCATTTGATCGATAAATTTAGAAGTTACTCTTTTTAAGCTATCTGTGTAAGAATCGATTCTAAAACATCGATATTAGAATTTGTTAATCGATGTTGTTTTATACAGTATCGATGTTGATCGATTATCAATTTTTTCAGAATCGCCCATCCGACCATTCCTAAGACCGTGTACGTATTGAATACGTTTCAGCTATTATGTCATAGAAGTTTTAAAATATATAAATTATTCTGTAAATCTTTTTGAGCTTGAACTTCGAATAGTAAAGAATTTGCTTGTACAATGGAAAAGTCACTCTAGGTTATTTCACAATAAATGCATTTAGATAAATTGTTTTTGTGTACAAAAATAATTTTAAATAATTTTAAATTGTTAGACATTTATATACTATGTTTCTATAATGAAAGTGTTTTTCGAAGGTTGAGATTCTACGTACTAATATTTGTACTCCTGTAACAGCATGAAATTTGAAGGCATGGATATTGCAATGCTTTGGAAAAGCGTTTTTCAGTTTCCTATAAAATTAATACATTTTGAGTAATAATTAATTACTGTCTCATAAGGACCTTTGAGTGTCGCATCTGTAAAATAGAGATGCGACACTCAAAGGTCCGTATTTGTATGTACTGACATACAAATTGTGGATACAAAGTTGTGGATACAAAGATAACTAATCATAACATAGCAAACGTAGGATTTTGAGTCTGAAAATTTAAAGATTTGTAAATTCTTTACAGTATTTTTCTTATAAATTTTCTTGCATTTTATGTCGAAACTAAAATTTTATTTTACTCTTCTCTTCGATTTTACAAAACATTCCAAAATAAATGCTGTATTTATTAAATATTTAGAAATACTTTGTAAAATTAATAAAATACTACTCTATGCAAGAACATTTGAAAAACATAAATCAAAATATAAAATTAAATAGATCCTAAATGAGTTAGCTTTAAATGTGGCACAAATTAACATTTTCGTAAAAGGAAAATCCCGAAGTTAGGCAAGGAGAAACTCTAATCGTGCGAGTCAAATATCTTTGCGCTTGGGCCTTAGTCTAGATTTTGGTTTTAAGTTAATTAGTTATATTAATTGTTTAGAGTTGTAAATATGCCACTATTAAAGAGCATGGTGTGATATTTCTTCAAGTTGTTTAATTGTTTACTGATATAATCGTACGCACATACATTCTCAGAATATATAAAATTATGTTAAAGCCCTCTACGAATATGAATAAATATGATTAAATAAATATAAACATTCGAGATTTTTCTTCGAAAAAAAAGTTATACTCAACGGAAAACTGAAGTGTTATGTTTGATATAGCAATAATTGGTGCCTATCACATTGTAACTCATAAAAGAAAAGATTCGAGAAATTTTACTCAGTTGCTCTTATTTATTTTTTATTTATTTATTTATTTATTTATTTGTATTCAGACATATTAACTTATGAACTTAAAAATAAGTGAGGAGATTCTGAAAATTATTCCTATGCTTAATACAACCACCGTAGCTGATATTTTTTACTTAATTTTAAAAATCTTAATTGGATACATAAATACCAAGATTGGTTTTATAAAAATGCACAATCACAAAGTTAAAAAAAAGATCGCGGACATACATTTTTATATAATTTTGATTGAGCTTTAAATATATCTAAAAGCTGGCTTATGTGGTTAAAAATGTATGTGAAATTACTAATTGTCATTCGTACGGACAAGATTAATCATCATCAATCTATAAATACCTTCTTATACAGAAACTGCATGGCTTTCAACTTATAAAAGTTTAACTATTAATTTAGAACTATTACATCATAATATCATTTTTATTTTAAATGGACAAATTATAAATGTCGTTTAAAAAAAAATCTTTAGACAAAGTGCTGCGTGTTTTCAGTTAATATTACAAATCACTATAGTAAACCTAAACTTTAAGGAAAATTCCACAGCCTTATGATATTATATAATATTAGTACCGTTTTCCAGTAGAATGTGTTAGTTTGGCAAAACAATTTTCAAAAGTAAAATTTATTTATTTTAAATGTTGCCAGGTAAGGCAATATTACAAAAATCATCGGAGTTAAGTCATATTAATTATGTTTCATTAATTATATTACAAAAGAAAATCAAAAGAAATTTCTGAAGTTGCGGGAATATGAAAATCAACTTAATCTGTTTACTTTATACCTGTAATGATGGATGTCGAAATTGTTGTTTAGAATTTATTATTGCAGTTCATCGAAATTCAGTGTGAATCCTACATAATAACGAAAATACAGGGTGATTATAAAAAAAACTATCCCGATAAATGAGCCCCCAACTATCATACCGTTCACAGAAACTGAATGAAACTTTGGTTTAAAGCAGGGGTTCTCAAACTATGGTACGCGTACCAGTACTGGTACGTGAAGCTCTGGTTACTGGTACGCAGAATTCCGTTACTGGTACGTGAAATAAAATACAAAATGCGGCATATTATTATGGAATCGAAAACTTGTCTTTGGAAATGGAATCGAAACTTGTCTTTATTAACTTGGAAATTGTCAAAAAATTTTCGAACGCGATTGAGGATCTGTAAACGCTTTTTTTTTTTTTTTTTTTGGTGGGGGGGGGTTACCAGAAATGTTTGTTATAGTAGACTTGCTGAAATTCGCACAAAACGCTTATGATACAATACGTTTTCCAGAATTAAAAACACAATTATTAGATTTATATAGATCAAAGTTGAATTTTGTAATAAAGACCTAATTTTAAAATTAATGAATGTATGAAGTATTTTTAATTAGCGGAAGAACTGTTTTTAAACATGCTTTATAAATGGAATTATCTGAAGGTAAAGTCTGAATGCTTGCAAGTATGAGGAGCTTGTGTGAGTAGGAGGAATTAAAACAAAATAACATTCCAAGTGTAATTTATAACCCATTGTTCTCTTTGCATTAGAAGAGCTTCTAGGAGGTGTTGAAATAAAAGTCTTATTTCAAACATAATCCATAAATTGATTCATTGTGTTGATTGAAATACTTTTCTTCTCTTGTGCAAAAAGTGTTATAGTTTCCTCCTATTTCATGAAAATTAGTTTTTAAGAGAGTATATTTATTTAAAGTGGTCAAGAGAGTAAGATTATTTAAATCAAACAAAAACTGTACATATGCAGTGCGGTTTTAAGGTAAAGCATTGTACATATGTATTGAGATGGTATGTACATAAATGTATGAAGAAATTTGTAAGTGTTTGCCTACTGAGAGACATTATTGTCGCATTTAAAGATATGCAGATTATTAATACGATTGTATTGAGCCCATGTTAAATGTGCTAAGTTTTGGTTAAGAAATTCGTAGTGCCGGATTAATGCAGAGTCCGACTAGGCCGTGGCCTAGGGCCCACCATTGATGGGGGCCCCCAAAGGAAATAAAATTGTTTGCAAAAAGTTTCTTAAAAATGCAATTTTTTGCAATTATTTCCCCCAACACCAAAAAAAAAAAAAAAATTAACTTAGTAACCATATCATAATATCTAAGGATAACCACCGAATACTCCCCCAAAATATTTATAGCTATTATCTTGGTTTGAGACTGGCTTTGAAAGGTACTGGGCTTTGGGCTCCACATGACCTTAATCGGGCTCTGGAAATTAGTTTCTCATTTGGGACACCCTGCCACTGTATCTCACGAGAGAGGAAATAAGTAAACTTATTCAGCTCTCATCTCCTGTGATGGATTACTGGAGTCCACATTCAAAAGGATGAATGTAACAAAATTTTCGCTGACGAGAATATCAGAGTACCGTCTAACATTGTCTAAGTCTGTTTGCGTTCAGCACAACATATCTCTTTGAATGTTCTTTTCTGTCCTTTGTTATATGAAAAACAAATAGAGGAATAAACTAAACATCGAATCTGACTTATGACTAAAACTTCTTAATATTGAGCCAGACATGAGGAAGTTGTGCTTGATGAAACACGTCCACCCTTTTCTTTGGCCTACTACAACAGTATATGAATATGTATATGCTAATATGTCATTAAGTATTGTAGATCTTTTACTATACGAAAATACTGTATTTTGATATTGTATGCATTATTAAAATTTAATGATGATACTACATTTTACTTGAATGTTTATTATAAAGCAGTCAATTTAGTAATGTAATCATTCATTTTTAAATGCAGTAAAATCTGCTATGAAGGAAACACAAAAGACAGGAGAGATATTTCGTTTTAGACAGGTTTTTTTTTATTAACACTTTCCAACCTAGTTGAAAAGTGTTTATGACTTCGGTTTGTCTGTCCGTCTGTCCGTGCTCTAACTCCCGTAAATATGCTCGGATTGCTCTGCAATTTATGTTATAGTCATTATCTATAGCATGTTCCCTATTTCAACGGAAGTGTGTAGCACTTATAGTTTTTTACAGGGACACTCAAAAGAATTCCATTACATTGCGGTCTATGGGGAAAAATCATTTGCGGTTTATTTAAATAATGTTTCACTATTTTAAACGCATTGAAATTTATATATATCACTAAGGTGTATTAGAAGAAGCTTAATATGGAATAGGGTGTGCATAGCACTTATAGTTACTTTACAGGGACAGTCAAAAGAATTCCGTTACATTACGTCTATGGAGAAAAATCGTCTGCGGTTTATTTAAATAATGTTTCCCTATTTTAAACGCATTGAAATTTATATAAGGTGCATTACAAGAGGCTTACTACAGAATATTGTGTGTATAGCAGTCATGGTTCATTTACAGGGACACACAAAAGAATTCTCTACTGTCTGTTAACAATAATTCCTGGAAGTGCGTTTTAAGTTACTGAACGCGATTTTAATTTTAACTCGCTTTTTGTCTATTACATGGTGTGTATAAATTCTGTAGATCCTATACAGGGAAGCACAAAAGTTCGCGAACACATTTCCGTATTATTTAACTCCAGACGGAGAATTTTAAACTGTGCTACGCGTTTCCTAACTGAACTAAAATTTAGCATCCTATGTAGTATATATACAAATCTATAGATCCTATACAGGGCTGAATAAAAGTATTCGGATTACTTAGATGTTATCTTTTAGCTTATTAAACGGTATGATTTGTAAAATTATTTTGGAAGCGTTGGAAAGTGTTACATAATCTATGCTTGACGCATGATTTTTCGTTCTTGTTAGCTTTACGTTTGTTACCTGGTGGTACGCGGAATTATGAACTTCTATTTAGTGGTACGTCGGTCTAAAAGTTTGAGAGCCCCTGGTTTAAAGTATTTTGAGGTATGCGCTCAAGAATCATATGAAAGACAACAGTTAAATTCTAACAGACACGGTTACAGTGACAAAATTTCGAAAATTTCAAATGGCAACACCTACTTCTTTTTATTGGAATGTGAACTTCATAGTGAAAAACCATAACAAGCGTTGGAACGGTACCTGTAGCACGAAAATCGCCGGCGCTAGACAGACTAAGAAAAATACTGAAAACAACCAATAAGGACAGAGAAGCAACAGAAAACAAAACATTTTATTGTGTTTCATACATTTTCCATTTTACACACGACGACACTTTACATGCGGCAGATGGTGGATAGCACTGAAGAATAAAATGTTTTACTTTCTGTTGCTTCTAAGTCCTTTATTGGTTGTTTTCAATTTTCTTCTTTGTCTAGCGCCAACGATTTTCGTGCTACAGGTACCGTTCCAAGGCTTTTTATGGTTTTTCACTACGAAAATCACATCCCAATAAAAAAAGTAGGTGTTGCCATTTGAAATTTTCGAAATTTTGTCACTGTAACCGTAACTGCTAGAATTTAACTGTTGTTTTTCATGTGATTCTTGAGCGCATACCTCAAAATACTTTAGGCCAGAATTTCATTCGGTTTCTGTGAACGGTATGACAGTTATGGGCTCATATATCGGGATAGTTTTTTTTATAATCACCCTGTATATAAATGTGGGGTTTCCGAATTTTCGTAAATACTAACCAGTCGATCGACTTTCTAAAATATAATCTGAAATTATTCTTATTTTGATTATGTTATGCAGCGCACTACTGTACGACACTTTTGCGTTGCTGTCAACACTTCAGGGTTTTTTTCAAGTCAAATAAACATACATATTTCACCCAATAAAGTTATTTATTAAATGAAATCAAGCAAATACCGCATAAAAACAAAAAACATTTTATGACAAACTTTCGATTTCCTTATTTTTATCTGTTTCTTGTATTTTACTAGCTGACTCGCCCGGCGTTGCCCGAGCCCGTGTAACAGGCTTAAATCTCTTTAAAAACAAACGAAACTCTGGCCAGGATCTCCGATGGATTCGGCATCGTATACCGGGCATGCTCGTACGTTCCGTAAAATCTTTTATTTCCCCCTTTCACCGCCAGGGGAGCATTCTGTTCTAAACAAACCTCGTTCCGAACGAACCTCTGAGACAGGTCACCACTGCTTGGCACTGTATAGTAGGCGTGCTACAAAATTGAGCTGGTTTGGAGACGATAGTAACATGTTTAGCTGAGTTATTGAAATAAGGCACAGTTAGAGAAAATAACCTTGAGGGAGGGGCCGGTGGGTAACAAATGTTCAAGTGCCCTTCAGCAAATGACAAATTAGGAGAACCACTATGTATCTTTAAAGATTTATTCATTTGGTTAAGCTAGGGACTTAATTTTGAAATTTGGCTTAGACTATTATTCAAAAATACTGGTAACTGCTTTCTAGAAATACACCTTGAAGGAGGGGCCGGTGGGTAACAGATGTTCAAGTGGCCTTCAGCAAATGACAAATTAGGAGAACCACTATGTATCTTTAAAGATTTATTCATTTGGTTAAGCTAGGGACTTAATTTTGAAATTTGGCTTAGACTATTATTCAAAAATACTGGTAACTGCTTTCTAGAAATACACCTTGAAGCTATGAATGCTGATTTTTACAATAATTTAGCAAAATGGAACTTGTTTGGAGAAGTTCGTAACATTATTACCTGAGTTAAGGAAATAAAGGACAGTTAGAGAAAAAACCTTGAGGTAGGCGCGCGGTAAAGTGCTCAGTAACAAATAACTAACTTTGACTGTTGGTATGCATCAACTGAATGCGGGCAGTGTAGTTTTATTAGGGACATAAATTTAATTTTTACGAAAATTTTAATTTTAAAATAGCGGTATTCTCTATACAAAACAGCAATTAAAAGCTACGGGTGAATCTAAAAATGTTAAATTTGTTAAATTTAGTTAGTTATGTTGAAATCAGAGCAGTAGATTTCGATTTATTAATAAGGGGGGGGGGGGTCAATTAAACAAAAAACCGCCACCAGGTGGCGCGCAGTCAAATAAAGTAAATGCGATATTTAATAAAAACTTGGTAACCCTTACCCCTCTCTATCCCTGCAAATATAACAAATAATCTGTTAAATAAAGTTTTCTGCATTAATAATCTATGTCATGTAAAAAAAAAAAATCCTTAAACCCAACTAATTATCACGAAGAAAAACCTGCTCGAAAAATATTTCAAACATGTGGCGTCTGTGTAGGACAGTTGTATCTGTTCGTCTGCCTAGTCACATTTTAGGTTTGTCGTGTGCAGATGGCGTTACATTAGCATGGCTGTACGCCGGTAAGTGCACTCCATATTAACACTATTTCGTTAGAAGTCCTTATCTTTGCATCGCTACTCTGGTTTATTTAATTACTTCTGTGAAGACTCTATGCAACCAACCATCGAAGAAAAAAAGTTTTTTGATGAGAGTTGTTTCTGGATTTTAATTAATATTTCAGTAAATAATTAAAATATTAAAATTCCAAGTCTCAGGCGCATCAAGAGAGTCCTTGGACTACCTAAATGTAATTTTTCGGGTTTCTATGTGTGCTAGATTTTCCTAGCCATCGGCGACAGACCGACACACAGAGTGAAACTTTCTTTTATTAGTATAGATTCCACCACTTCCATATAATTATCGTCAACTTATTTAATCATAGATATATACTACAAATTCAAGGATGAAATACGTCGGAGATTAGTTTTCCGTAAAAGAGAGGTGACATTGTTGCATTTTGATGCATGTACAAATTTTATTCTGCGCGATAGTAATAATATAATTATTTTTATGTATGCCCGTGGCATTGTCTATATTATTTTAATTTAGCACTCGGCAATAAACATATTTGACATGCCTGTAGTAGATCAATATCGTGATGTCCCGTTGAGAGTATCAGTCCTATTTCCACTTCGGCTTAACCTTCTGTTATAATAAATAAGTACAGAAGGGATTGAATTTCGAAAAATATTTTCTAATAATCATTATTGTTTGAAATGTACTTCGGTAAATGAAATAGCACGTTTAAGAAAATAACTCAATTTAACAAAAAAGCTTTTCTTATAGGTGGAATTGATTTTATGTACACTGTTAAAAATTTGCAGCAAACTGTCCAGTCATTCGACCGTTTTTATAGGAAACAGCTACATAACCGTATTACGGTTATGTAACCGTTTTTTACCAAAACGGTCAAATGACTGGACAGTTTACTGCAAATTTTTTAACACTGTACTTATGTCATTAATCATGTTTAAACGTAGTGATACCATTCCGATAAGACATAATTTAAAAAAAAAGCATGTTATGTTGTTACTCAGATTAGCCCCCTTCTCATCGACCCACGCTCCAAGGGATAAAAAAACTTGTCCGATGTGCCAATCTCAAAACATTCTTCTGTCTCATACATGTTGATACTTCAAAATTTGCTATCACAGCGCCAATAAAATCAATATTTTTCTTTGCTTTGTTGTACGTAGGCTGCATGCGAAGCTCCGGGTTATCTGTATGCGAAGCATCCTTAGCTGCACGAACAGCCGATGTACACCACAACTACAAAAAATCGAGAACATCGCGTTTGGTTCAATTCTATGGATAACTGCATACACTTTTCGATGGTAGAATTATAAAAATAGCAGGAAAATAGCTTTCACAGAGCCCTCTTTCCGTGGAATATCTCAAAATTGAGTGGGGAACTATATTGAATAGGGTCATAGTGAAAAACATATAAATGAAATTTGGTTCAATTTTATACATAACTTCGATGGTACAATAATTCAAGTGGCCCAAAAATCGCTATCACAGCTCCTCCTTCCAACGGAATATCACCAAATTCAAGGGGGACTTACTGGCCATAGTCAAAAACTTATAAGTAAAATTTTGTTAAATTCTATACATATATTCATACACGTTTCGATGATATAATGAGGACGAACAGACAAACACACGGACATACAGACAATTTGTATAAACATGTTTTTAGGGATCTCTGACCCCTAAAATTTGTAAATTCGTCGAAAATAGGAAGTCTAAAAAAATTTTTGATTGCAATATTTTCTTCTATTATAGATAGAAAAAACTAAAAAACACAATTTTGAAAATACTCTGCTTTTGATAATAACATTAATTAACACCGTTGCAATGTGCCATAATATAAAAATTAGAATGTTGTTACTCTTACACGCAGTTACTTGCATTATTTACTGTAATCTGAAGATCTTCAAATCTACACATAAAAAAAAAATAATAATACGAAAAAGCATTTTTCAAAATTCCTTGGTATTCATTTCTAACAATGTTGCTAATAAAAGTATCCTTTAACAGAAGTATCTTTCATGTAGAAAAGAAGGGAACTGCTTGATTATAGAAGAATTTCCTGATCAATCCTTTTGAATAATTCATGTTCCTACTGGCTTAAACATTGTTATTTCTGAAAACAAAGACAGTTTCTCAGACTTAAAATTTCCATTTATGTAGAATCATTATATATATATATATATATATATATGTGTGTGTGTGTGTGTGTGTGTGTTTGCGTGCTTGTTTGTTTGTTTAAAGAAAAGCAAATAATGGAAAAAGGTAATTTTTTGCTTTTTAATAAATGAAAAATATTATGCTTTGCAGTTATTTTTATTTAATAAAGTTACGTTTTTTAGCTGATAATGAGGACGTGCCATATTTTATTTTATTTTATTTTTTAATGTTTGCGTTTGCATAGTTAATACTTTTTGTACGCATATTTGTTGTAAGATTTTAGAAAGATAATCTCAATCTAAAATAAAATAAAAAGTGAATAGTGACTTAAAATGCTTATTTATTATAATATTCTCAAAAAATTTATAATTAGTCTTTATAATCTAAAATGAAGTATAGATAAAACTGAAAATAAAAATAATAAAGTTTAATAAAAATGACAACGCAAATAAGGTAAAGCCAGGAGAGATTGCGCACAAAGATGGTCGAGAGGAAGTAGTAGAGTCCGCGCGCAATGACTCCAGGTAGTTGTACAACAGCAGTGGTGGAGTGTCTACTTGAATGTGCACGTTGATTGTTTCGAGCGTCTAGTATAGGCATTGCTATTTTGTTTTGTTTTCTTAAAGTAAGTGCTTGAATTTTCATAACTACTCCTCAAAATTTCTATCTAATGTCAGTATTGCAAAATATTTTAAACTTAAACGATTTCTCATAAGCTACTAAACTAGACTAACGGTGAGAACACCGCCGGTTCGTTTTAGAAGCGACCATGTTTAAATAAAAGGCCGCACAGTCTCTCCTACCGAAATTGGAGAGATTGCGCATCTGCTACTTAGGAGAGGTGTCGCATTGTTCCGATTTGTTTCCATGCTAGGAGCAAATACGCAGCTTATTGGTAAATTTCTATAAATTACAAATTACATGTAAAACATATTAATGAATCAATTTTGAAATAATTTTTGAAAAACACATAATTAACGAAACTAAATTTGGCAATAAATTAATTTGCTAAAAAAATACTGGGCAATGAGGATGAGTGTACTTAATGTCTGGAGCTGTACCAGGAGACAACATCGACCAGTGACTAGATTCAATGTATTACTTGTGGCAGGTGGTTGCTTGAAAGCTGCACCATTTACAACAATAAGTGCATCGATTGTGGATGACGACAACTTCTCTCTGCAAACGAGAAAACTTTGAAACTGTAGAAATTAGAAGTTTTCTTATAATTCTAATTTTAAGTTAAACGTCTTATCAAGCAACTTAATATTATCATGTAATCTTATCTGGGCTTGTTTTGTTTCTGATTCTTTTATGTTGTTTCTTTAATTTAAATATTTTAATTGTTTTAAAATTCTTTCTTTTTCCTGATTCTTCAATCGTTAAGTTGATATATTCACTCCTAATACAATAACATTTATTCACAAAAACATTACAACAATGTCATTTAATAATAATTATTTTGTTAACAATTTAAAAGTAGTTATTATTAATAACTTTCTCTCCAACCCATGTGCGCAATCACACCAACCCTATAAGGACAGATTGCGCAAAATAGCTTTCTATTATTATTACTTTTATTACAACTGTTTTATTAAATTACAAAATAACAACAAAATAGCAATGGAATTGCATAAAAAATAAATGAAGTCAAAATTATTCATGGATAGTTTAGAAAAAATTTAATATTTAGAATTTTTATTATCATTCTGTTGAATTGTGCGCAGACACTCCTAGCTTTACCTTATAGTTTCAGGACATATTAGTGAAAAAGAGAAAATGTTCAGCTGTTTTCATATTTATTTCGAAAAACATAGGTTTTTTTGTATGGTTATTTATATGAGGAATGATAGTGACATTATATTTGGAGAAAACATTTAAGCAGTAACTTAATTTCAATTACAGTAATATTGTAACAGTAAATTTATCTGTTAAACTGTTGTTTGTGAAAACCATTAAAAAACAAGTATTTTTAAAAAAAAATAAATAAAATCCACTTCAAGTCATTATCTTTTATCTTCGTATCTGTGTGGCTACCCTGTATTTTTATCCAAATTTGACTCGTGCTCGTTTCGGGTTATACTCGTTCCGGACATGAAATTTTAAAATGATAGACAATCAGAAATCAGACTTGAACTTGAAGCACTTCAACCCGAAACCTAATCGAAACCCGAAATAAAAATTAATTAATGACGGCCACACAATTTCCAACTATGTTAGAAAGTGCTAAAAAGTGTTAAAAAGTATAAAAATAGGAACAACCGTTTAAAAGTTATGCGTGAACATATATATAAGAAAGCACATGAAAATAACTTCCTTTATTGAAAGTCGGTTAAAAAATAGTGGTAAATAGGTAAAACAATAGGTGAGCATATATATATAATTAATTAATTTATACGATTCCCGATTTATTCGATTCCAAGCCTGGACATTTTTCACACTATTGGTTATACGCTTTGTCAGCAATATGAAAATCCACGTATTTAATATGCAATGCAAGTTGTTTATTAGATATGCCTTTAAATAAAAAAAAAATAAGTATAAATTTTACAGGTGCGGGTTCGAGCATTAGAACAAACACTTTTTGTATAAGAAATCAGGTTCGCACTCCATTTATTCATTCAAAGTTACAAAGCGTTTCACTACAATCCGAACCCCAATTTTCGCTTAAAGCTTTAACAATAATGAAGGTATGAAGATACTTACCTGAAGCTTTACTCAAGATTTAGGTTAAATGTGATCATATCAAGCGAAGAGGGAAAAGGGTCCACCAACCACATCCAAATAGTGTTGAACTACACGCTCCATATTTCCGAGTGTAATTGAAAGTACATAGAATTTTGCTTAAAAAAGTTTACACTTCCAACACTTTTCATGAAGTCTTTGCATTTCTCGCAAAGAAAAGTGAGTCTAAATAAAGTTTCTTTAAAATATCTTTAAGTTATGAAAAATAGTTATACTCGGATTAGAGTAACTGCACCTTGTACTTTTGAGTTAATAAATGGATAAAGACACTGGATTTTTATACAAAAATTATTTGTTGTAGAGTACTTTACCATGTCTTAAAGTTTGTACATTAAATTTTGCATTACTTTGTATTTACTCAGATATTTGAATTAGTATATTATTAGTAGTTACACATATTTAACAAGAACGAAAAATCATGCGTCAAACATAGATTATGTAACACTTTGCAACGCTTCCAAAATAATTTTACAAATCATACCGTTTAATAAGCTGAAAGATAACATCTAAGTAAACAATTTGGAAAACGCATAACATATTTAAAAACATAATTTCAGGAATTTCCAACATATAAAATATTCGGAAAAATATCCGAATTCTTTTACTCAGCCCTGTATATGATCTATAAATTTGTATATATACTACATAGGATGCTAAATTTTAGTTCAGTTAGGAAACGCGTAGCACAGTCTAAAATTCTCCTTCTGGAGTTTCTGTCAATAAAAGTAAATGTGTTCGCGAACTTTTGTGCTTCCCTGTATATGATCTACAGAATTTATACACACCACGTAATAGACTAAAAGTGAGTTAAATTTAAAATCGCGTTCAGTAACTTAAAACGCACTTCCAGGAATTATTGCTAACAGACAGTAGAGAATTCTTTTGTGTGTCCCTGTAAATAAACGAGGACTGCTACACACACACTGTTCTGTAGTAAGCCTCTTGTCCGACACCTTAGTAATATATATAAATTTCAATGCGTTTAAAATAGTGAAACATTATATAAATAAACCGCAGATGATTTTTCTCCATAGACGTAATGTAACGGAATTCTTTTGACTGTCCCTGTAAAGTAACTATAAGTGCTATGCACACCCTATTCCATATTAAGCTTCTTGTAATGCAGCTTAGTGATATATATCATTTATAATGTGTTTGAAATTGCGTAACATCATTAAAATAAACCGCAAATGATTTTTCCCCATAGATCGTAATGTAACGGAATTCTTTTAAGTGTCCTTGTAAAAAAACTATAAGTGCTACACACTTCCGATGAAATAGGGAACATGCTATACATAACGACAATAACATATGAAAATTGCAGAGCAATCCGAGCATATTTACGGGAGTTAGAGCACGGACAGACGGCAGACGGCCAGACGGCCATACGGCAGACAAACCGAAGTCATAAACACTTTTCAACTAGGTTGGAAAGTTTTAACAAGAACAAAAAATCATGCTTCAAGCATAGATTATGTAGCACTTTCCAACGCTTCCAAAATAATTTTATAAAACATGCCGTTTAATAAGCTAAAAGATAACATCTAAGTAAACAATTTGGAAAACGCGTAACATATTTAAAAACATAATTTCAGGAATTTCCAACAGATACAATATTCGGAAAAATATCCGAATAGTTTTATTCAGCCCTGTATATGATCTATAGATTTGTATATATACTACATTGGATGCTAAATTTTAGTTTAGTTAGGAAACGCGTAGCAGAGTTTAAAATTATCCTTCTGGAGTTTCTGTCAGTGAACGGAAATGTGTTCGCGAACTTTTGTGCTGCCCTGTATAGGATCTACAGAATTTATACACACCACGTAATAGACAAAAAGCGAGTTAAAATTAAAATCGCGTTCAGTAACTTAAAACGCACTTCCAGGAATTATTGTTAACAGACAGTAGAGAATTCTTTTGTGTGTCCCTGTAAATGAACGATGACTGCTATACACACACTATTCTGTAGTAAGCCTCTTGTAATGCACCTTAGTAATATATATAAATTTCAATGTGTTTAAAATAATGAAACATTATTTAAATAAACCGCAGACGATTTTTCTCTATAGACGTAATGTAACGGAATTCTTTTGACTGTCCATGTAAAGTAACTATAAGTGCTACACACTTCCGTAGAAATAGGGAACATGCTGTAGATAACGACAATAACATATGAAAATTGCAGAGCAATCCGAGCATATTTACGGGAGTTAAAGCACGGACAGACGGCCAGACGGCCATACGGCCATACGGCCAGACCGCCATCCGGCCAGACAAACCGAAGTCATAAGCACTTTTCAACTAGGTTGGAAAGTGCTAAAAAGGTTACTTTGACGCACAGACGGCAGACGGCAGACGGCAGACGGCCAGACGGCCAGACGTCAGACGGCAGACAAACCGAAGTCATAAGCACTTTTCAACTAGGTTGGAAAGTGCTAATAAAAATGAATATTTTCCGATTACCTGTATTTAAAAATTCAATTTTCTTTTAAATATAATTTTTAGCTCACAGGCTATCAAAGCCTGAGAGCTAATGTGCCCGCCCGTTCTGTATGTATGTACGTATGTACGTATGTACGTAACGCCTCATCGAGTTCACGGTAGAAATTCCAGAATTAGTTAAACTTGATTCGCATATTAAAACGCAATCGGTCTACCAAGTCATATCTTGGTGGAAAACACCCGAAAACCCGATTTTAGCGGTTGGCTCGTAGGTTTGACATTTTGACATTTGACGGAGATTGCTTTGAGAGCTACGAGTTTATAAGCTACAAGGCTGTTTGTCTCGAATGATCCATATTTTTATTCACAGAAACACATACATGATTTTGAAAATTACATAAATCTTTTAGACAGGATAGCACAAGCAAATAACAGAGAGTTACAACCAGACGCTCCACAAAGTGCGTGCAATGGCGCTGGCGGGAGTCGAACCCGCCGGCCTTGATTCCTACGTTCACAAGCGATTAGCGGAACGGTGTCTTAACTAGTGCTCTCGATGCGATACACATTTCAGTTACACGTTTAACCGATATACGTATATACGTATAATACGTATTTAAGAAATACGTATACCTTAAACTATACGTTTAAACGTATCCGGATACGTATAGGCGTATATCGGTTAAACGTATAATTCAAGTATACGTTTAATTCAAGTATGCGTATATTTCAAGCATAGTATTTACTTTTAATCCTCTGATTGCTTATCCCGCGATTTCCACGGGCAAGACATTTGTAGAAAAAGTTATGTAATTTACAATTTTTGAAACAATTTTGTATTAAAAATTCCACAGTCAAAGGTTGATAATGAAAATGATAAATTTATTACATTTTTCATGTACAGGATGATTTGAAATATGTGATAGTATAGGAGATAAAGGTCGATTACATATTGGTCGAAAGGATTTTGAAAAAAAAATTGAGCAGTCAGAGGGTTAATGCAGGGCTACACTAGATACTGGGCTTGCTCATTCATTATCATGACGTCACAAAAGGTGGCTGCCCGCGGCGAAAGACGTACAGTGATTGGCGCAAAACGACGGGCGCGTTTCTTTGTACCAATCGCTGGTCGTGGTCAGCCACTATTTGTGACGTTTTGAGAGTGAATGAGCAAGCCCGGTATCTAGTGTAGCCTTGGTTAATGCCAATGGATCTCATCAGTGTTACGTCACTGAACGGACAACAAGTTGGAAATTGGTGGCGTTGCTTTAGCAATCTGTATAATATGTTTCATATATAGAATCTTGTTATTTTTCCCTATAAACGATTATTGTAAATATATAACGAAAGTAAAAAGACTTTTTGAGCAAATAAAGAGAATATACACGTATCATATCTATTGATAATCCTTATTATGTATATTCTTTCGTAATTAAAAAAAATATATTTATTTTTGTGTGCGTATACTCAAATTGGGAGGTCAAATGTTGTTCTTTCCACGGTGCTAATGTTTTCTACTCTGTGTTAATGTATAAGGCAATTTCATTTTTTATACAAAGTGTTTGTGCATTACAAGATATTGCTTTTTACAAGTTATTGCTTTTCTTTTTTTTGTGTTAGTACCTAAAAATTTCGATTACTTATTGCTTGACAAATAATCGTCACTACAGGTTTCAGAACGCAATCACACAAGCTTAAAATGACTTGCCTTCTCTTTTCTTTTTTGCTGTAAAACGTATTTTCACAATATTTTTAATATAGAAAAAAGTATTCATAAATAAAATAAAAGTATCTTTAGTTAGTTGTTTGTTACGGCCGATTACCTGTACTTGGGATAGAGGCCGGAGTGGGGGGTAGGGGGGTGCCCTCCGTGGGGTGCTTTAAAATTAAAATAAGATTATGAAACTTCCCAGGAGTTTTGATTGAACAATGTCAGTATAAAATATGAAGTCAATGTAAGTTTGTGTTCTTCAATACTAATGTTTCGGACGAAATATCCACGCTATAAATCAAAATAAGCTATGTGCGTGTGTTACAGATATGCGAAAGGTAAATAATTTCATAATTATTAGCTTAGATTTGAGGGGGGGGGGGAGAACAAAATCTAAACTGAAGAATATTCCGATTTTTTTTTTTGAAGTACCGACTGCACAGGACACAGCGGCTGTTTTTCAAAGTATCTGATCCGCAGACCAGCAGGTGAAAGGCATAATTTTTTAAGCAATAAACGAAAACCGTTTAAACGTTTATACGTTTAACCGCTGGTGTAATATCCGTATATACGATGTACTGTATATGCTGTTTCGTATAATACGTATAACCGACTTGGGCGTATCATACGTATCCAAAATCTGTACCCCGTATAATACGTATTATACGTTATACTCGTATAAACGTTTAATAGGGAGCACTAGTTTTTAACCACTCGGTCACAGATGCCCCCTCGTAGGTTTACTATTGTGTGTTCCTGCTACCAGTCCTCCATGTTTTCATACCTTTGGGTGCAGGAAAACACAATGGTAACCGTACGAGTCAACCGCTAAAATCGGGTTTTAAGGTATTTTCCACCAAGATAAGACTTGGCAGACCGATTGCGTTTTAATATGCGAATCGAGTTTTAACTAATTCTGGATCCAAAAATCTAAATCCAAAAATAATTTCAGCCGTGAACTCGATGAGGTGACTGTCTGTGCTGCCGCCTCCCGGTTTAAAAGTGAGAAGAAAGAAAATTCTGGGAAATGATGATTCTGAGTTGTAATTCGATGACGAGAATACATACTAAATTGAGAATTTATATTTTTCTCAAAAAGCCGCTAATAATATTTGAAACAGAAGAAAAAAATGACAATTGGCTCATGGGGAAAATCATTATTGCATTAACAGCAACTGAACCCACTTGGTTTTAATATGTTTCATTATAATATAATACGGAATAATATTGAAAAATATGATGTTAAAAAATTTCTCAAGAAACTATATAAAGACAATTCAACAATGAAAATTGAAACAATTAAAATTACAAAAACAAGCATTATGTTCAATAATGAACTGCAAAACGACTATACAGCAGTATTCATTAGTTGACCTTCGAAATGAATTCGGCGCCTTTTTTGGTGATTTTGGAAATTTGGCCACCATTTTGGTCGCCAAATTTTTATTTCAAAATTTTGGAAAACGGAAACTCTACGATGAAATGTTCCACACTTCTCTAGTCTCGGAAGTACGTCATCACAGTTGCAATCATCATCGAGAAAAGCTATATTAATAGAAGTGCTATGAAGAGAGAGTTTAGTTTTATTATAAAGAAGCTAGCTGGCTCCGCCCGCTAGTGCGCCCCTAATTTACATCGGTGCCTCGAATTGTAGAAAATCTCGAATCTTGTAAAACCTCGAACCGCACGAACCTCCGACCCGGGTCCCCGCTGCCTTCGGCATCGTATACCGGTCGTGCTACGCACGCGCCGGATAATCCCTTAATTTGCATATTCAACAGTACAAACCTCTAACCGAACGAACCTCCGACCCTGGTCCCCGCTGCCTTCGGCACCGTATACCGGTCGTGCTATGCACGCACCGGATAATCCCTTAATTTGCATATCGAATAGTATAAACCTCTAACTGAACGAACCACTCGGTTTAAAAATATCAACTCAGAAAACGCAATCAATGCTTTTCGGTAGCAATCTCCTCGAAAGAAGACTTCCGAGATTTAAATTAGAAAATATAAAAATAAAAGTAGTAAAAAATATTAAATATCTTGGCGTATTGTTAGATTCTAAATTCAATTTTACAGATCACATGAAAGACCTTCGAACAAAGATTGCAAACTTTGTAAACGGATTTAGAGGATTTCGATTCTTTAATAAAGGTATCAAACCAGACATCCTGAAAATATGGTATCAAACAGTCATAGAACACCAAATACTATATGCTTACGAAATTTGGTATCCAAACTTGAATACTGATGGCCGCAAATTACTACGTTCAACTCAGCGTTTGGCATTATTAAACTTAATACGGACCTATAGGACTATCTCTCACGAAGCTCTGTATCTTCTTACAGGAACTCCACCAATCCTAATAAAAATACAGAATGAATTTCAGTTCTACCAACTGAAAATAGGAAATAGAAATTTGTTAATCAATCAGTTGCAATCATCATCGAGAAAAGCTATATTAATAGAAGTGCTATGAAGAGAGAGTTTAGTTTTATTATAAAGAAATTTGAGAGTGAGCGAGCCATATGTTGTTTGTGCTTTGATGAGTTTTATTACGATATTTTCTTGATTTTTGAATGCGCGTCGTCATCTGCTTAGCATGTTTCTTGAATATTCAACAAATAAATTGCATTCATTGAATGAAAGTTGTCTTTTTAATTACATGTCTAGTTTCATCACATAGAATATCTAGGATTTTGTAAAAAAAAAAAAAAATGTTTTACAATTAAAGATATAAACGCAAATTCAATTGCATAAATTATAAACGATAAAATTTTAAAACCAGCCGAGGATGTATGCTATAAATTTGCGTTTTTATTTGTCAAATCGGTTATTATGATGTCTTTTGGTAATACAATATGGATTTTGTCAGACAGCATCTTAATAGAAAAATTAACTACGTTAAAGAGAGAATATTTCAAATTTTCCATGAAAACTATAAATATTATTACTATAAATACTAAAAAAAGCATTGGAGAATTAACATAAAATATCTATAAAACACATTTTAAAATATATTTAAAAGATTCAAAGGATCAAAAAGTTAACATATGGTTATTAATTCAGACACAAATTATTACTGTATTTAAAAGTTCCATTTCGATGAAAATGTATTGCTATTTCAATGTATTTTATAATTAATATGAAACATAGACTGAAAAGTCTTTATAACCTTTCTTATTGTTAATTGTATTTTTAAATATAAATTAGATTTTTAAAAACTTAACGATAAAACATTCTAATAAAGTGAGTATAGTACATAAATATTCTTCTTTTTTTCTGTCTTTTAATATCTGTTAATAAGAAAGTTTATTCATACCTTTTTTTTATATACCAATAAAACATAATTTTATTTCATATAAATTCCTTTCACCTAACTACTTTCTGTTTAAACAGATAAAGACTTTTGAAAAATAAAATATGCCATAATTAAATTATAAAGGAATAACTTCCAAAAAATGTTTGGAAAGAATAAAAAAAGATAACATACATTTTTCTCGTCAGAAAATATTTCTTAATTTATTCTTTTATTAACGAATTTACTTTATATATATATATATCCACTATTATTTTTCTGTATAAACATGTACATTGATTTTATGTGGTTGAACCTATTGCAAAGGCTAATTAGTTTCGTTATAAAATACGATAAAGTGACTTTTGCAAACAACAAATAATTTATTTTACCAACATTACTTTTTAGGATATTAGATTTATTATTTCAGCATTTTGGAAAGTAAAAATTTTCAGTTTGAAATGTTTTTCAACTTTAATTTTATTGAAGTTAAGTTTTCAATTTGCGTTACAGAAAAAATGCAAATATTTGCCTTATCCCTAAAGATATCGTTTTATCTTTAGAAAGTAATATAAAATATTCGTACGAATTATCTAATTTTATTTAATAATATCAAAACCAGTAGCTTTAAGATATTGCTTCTTTAAACATTTAATTGTATAAATGTTTGGTTTTACTTTTGCTGTAAGAAATTACTTAAATCTCATTAAAAAATGAATGGTAAATTGAACGTAAAAAAAAAAAAAACCGTGCTGAGTCTTTTTTTTTTTTTTTTTTAACTAACACTTGCATAGAAAATGTAAAGTTTTAATTTATTCGAAAAATGGTTGCAATAGAGTGATGTTAATCAGTTTATAAATATTAAAAAGTAAACATTCCGTAAATACGTTCGATACACCATTATCACGAAAAAAAATAGATTTTAAAGAATTTAATCTGATATTTTATGTATATAAAATGTTACAATTATCATCTAAAACATTCTTATTGTCCAATTAGCTCTTTGTTTTTATAGTTTTTATACCTTTAGCACATTGTCTATTACAAAAGAGTACCGTGGTTACCTTTGTACACACAGAAAAAGGAATTGATTAAAACAACAAAACATGTTTTGTTGAGTACATTTTGGTTGTTTTAGCAAAAATTTTAGTTGAAGTAAAAAAAATTTGTTTTGTTGCTTGGACAAAAAAAATATTGTTATCACTCTTACAAAATTTTAGCAAAATTTCATCAATTTTACTTAAATTAACAAAATCTGTTTTTTTTTAATTTTACAATAATTTTGTAATTCCGGCAAAATTTAAATTGTTGTATAGTAGCCATAACTCCCTCACGTAACTCGATTTATTTGACTTATATAGCTATATAATTAAAGGATTAACATAATGTTTGGATAACTAAAACTTTTTTCATTTTGACGGACCAAGGTACTTTTAAAAATCCTCCTGTCCCATTTATTACTTTGTTCTAACTTTACAAGAAGAAAGTACTGGAATCATGAAAATTTTCGACTTCCGGTTTCCGACGTATTTCCGACGTATTTCCGGTTTCCGACAGAAGGTCCTGAACACGATTTGATTGTTTTTAGAAAATGACTGTCAATGACTCTATCTGTTTGTATGTGACAAAAATTTTGTGGGCGCTCTATCTTAAGAACTAATGCACGGAATTTAATAAAACTTTATATTCAGTTACTTCCTGATATAAATTGTTGCTGATTAGTTTTCGGTGTAAATCGCGCAACAGGTGGCGCTGCTATGTTGCATTTTTCGCGATCTCTGCAATAGCTCTATCTCATTTTCAGCAGCGAATTACGCCTGTAATCTTTGAATAATAACCAGTGAATTTTTATCCTGATTTTTGCAGGCGTAATTCACTGCTGAAAATAAATTAAAAATTAACTATGTATTGTCGTATGCTGGGCTTTGTATTGTCGTCTCATGTTTGCCGCAGAAATTTGCGTGCTCCTGAGGACATTTCCATTTTGTACTGCGGTTGCAGCAGTTCCGACATATATAAAGGTGAGAAATGCCGAGCTCTGATACCGTCCTTTGTAGCTCAGTGGTAGAGCCTCAGAGCTCTGTTCTGAGAACCCGGGATCGACTCCCGGTTGGGGGCAATTTTCGCTCTCTCGGTTTGCGCTTGAAAAAAAGCAGGATAAAATTCACTTGTTATTCACTGCTGAAAATGAATTAAAAAATAGTTTAAATTGCATATTTAGATTGGTTCATTTAACAAAAGTTTTTGTATTATAAACAAAACAAGTTCGTAATATAACATATTTTATTATTTAAACAAACAAAATATATTTTGTTGAAAAAAAATAGATTGTAAAAATAACACATAGCATATATCTATGTAACAAAACATTTTTTTGCTGACGATACAATTTTTTTTTTTTTTGAAATTGCAAAAAAAATCAACAATATTTTTTTTGTTGATTCAAACAAAATTTCCATTGACCCATATTTAAACGAAAAGATTTGTTGGGTCATCCTAATTTTTGTTGATTCAACAAAACTTTTTTCTGAGTGTAGGTCTCCACATCCCACGAGTTCTGGTAAAGCAAGTGCGGGTCGGGAAAACCTGACTTAAGGCCTAGGACGTGACTCCCTTATGTGTGCTCAGCTCCGAAGCTGTTGGGGGACTCCGACCCGTCCCCAAGTGTTTTCGAAATAGTCTCCCCTGATAATGGGATCCACCATGTACCGCAACGACCTATGTCGTCAATACATGGGTTCAATCGCGGTGATGCGCAGGTGGCGGTGCCCCAACCGGTCGCAGCGCATACGTGAGTCAGATCTGGTCGTGCGTGTTATATGTCCCTCAGGACATGGGTGCGACGGTTGAAGTTCTGACGGGTGCCCCTCAGGCGACTGGTGGAGCAGCTCAGTTTTGTACCTTTAGCACACAAAACCAATGTAAACTGACTTGGCATCACTTCCACCAGTGTTTGCAATAAGACAATTAATTTCCCAGAACAAAACACGCAGTTCATTTGAATTTTGATGGAATGTCTGGCGAACGTGTAACTGACGCCCTATGACGGAAGACAAAAGTATGATATATTTGGAGGTCAGGCGAGCAACTAATCATCATACTCTTCAATACCTTGCATCATCCTTGTTTTTTTAATAAAACCAGATCATTTGATTTCTAATGCTGTTTTGTGTGTCTTTCAGAAAATGTGATTCGTGCGCTGCTCTTGCAAGTACATGCATTCATTAATTGTTTTATGATTTAAAGATTTATTTTTGTAATAATGTAACTGATATTTCCTCCATATCTTAAATTAATTTATATTTCTTACATATACTTAACATATACTTCTGAATATATTTTCTGTATGTAAGTGCTATAAAAATTAAGTTTCTCCCTTGATATGTATATTTGCTTAGCTAACTTATATATTTTATTATTATTATTATTATGAAATATCTAGCAGTTAAAACAGAGTAACAAAACGGAACACTTGTGTCGTAAAAAGTTCGATGCGCGCTGACTCGTGAGAAAGGGTTACCCGCTGAAAGGTTAATAATCTATAGCAAAAAACTTAATTCCATTTGTCATTTAATTTTTCTTTGACATATTAGTATTCCTTAATTTTTTGTATATCATATAATTATTTTTAAATTATGATAATAATGACAATTCAATCGAAAATTAAAAATCTTTTTAATCTTCGAAAAATAACTCGACACATATTTATTATCTTAAAGTTAAAGAAGTAACATAAAAAAAAATTAAAGTCAATTCTTACTTAGATCAAAAAGAAATTTTTTTCTAGCGATCTTCCAGCTTCGCCACTGACGGTATTTATTCCTAAATTTATATCCTGCTAAATATCTTATGTCAGAGAAATTTTTCAAATGTATTAAAAATTAAATAAAAAAATAAATAGCTAAAATACCAAAAATTAATATATCGAAAAGTATTTCTCACAAAATTGTTAGACAAACTGCGTTAGACAGGTAAAAAATTGTATTTTTCTTGATATACATTTCAAACCTAATGATTATGCCGTTTTTCAAATATTGAATTTCAAAAATTACCAAACTTCTCAATGAAGTACCATAGCGAAACCTTCACGCGTAAAAAGATAATGGGGCTGTTCACGGACGAAGATCAGGCGGCGGGCGGGCGAAGGAGACAAAACTATGGAGTGAGTCTATACTTTTGAACAGAAATGAAATGGAGTGAGTCTATACTTTTGAACAAAAATGAAATGGAGTGAGTGTCTACTTTTGAAAAAAATGAAATATAAATCTAAAATTAATTAATTTAATTTAATTTATTTATCAATATTTGCAAAAACTGTATTAACATTAAGTGTCACCCACTACAATTTTAAAAAAATGTATTTGCAATTGAGTGAATGAATAAAAAGAATTTTATTAACGATTGAAAATTTGAACAAGATTTATAAATATATAGAGGATGTGAGCTAATAGTAGAAACTGAAAAAAGAACTTGCCTCATTTTAGTTTTAACTTACAGATGTTATGTGATTTAAAGCAGCAGATCTATTTTTTTAAATTTCAATTAATTTTATTATTTTCTACAGCCTTCATCACTCAACGGAGAACGCTTTGATGGAATAATTCTTCAAAAAGGATTTCTTGCAAAGTTAATTATATTTCAATAAAAGCAGAAAAAAATCTCTTTCAGAAACTTAAAGATGAGTTCAAAGAATTTCTAAATGTAAAATTTAAAAAAAAAGATCTTTTTTCCGATCTGAAGAATTTTTTTAGAATAAATAGTACACATTTTAATTACGTGTATCAATGCAAAGTACAAAAATGGAAACATTTTTTTATATTAAAAAATGAAAAGACATCCGTTTTTATGTACAATCTTATCTAGATAATTTGTTCGTTTTCTTCGTTAATATTTCCAATAAAAGAATTGTATATTTTTCTTTTCGAAAAATTCTATTTCATTTACTAGGGAGCTCTGCCCCCTACGAACAACGCTCGCCTACCCCCGTTCTGACACCGCAAAATTTAACAAAACTCTGATTTGATCAACTCTAAAACGATTACAGAAGATTGTATTATAATTAAATGA
Source organism: Maratus michaelseni (assembly GCA_963931845.1). Taxonomy (NCBI): domain Eukaryota; kingdom Metazoa; phylum Arthropoda; class Arachnida; order Araneae; family Salticidae; genus Maratus; species Maratus michaelseni. The sequence goes on along the minus strand of OZ007588.1, from coordinate 342,199,057 downwards.
TCAGTGGCGATATGCTGTAACCGGGTATCCATTCATTTTCCTTTGACTGAGGGATTTTAAGGTCGAATCAACTGCTCTCGAAACAGCTAACAAGTGCATTCCTGGTTGATTAAATAAGATCAATTAAACATTTAATAAGAAACTTGTGTAAAATGGTTAAATAAACAATGTCGCAGAAAATTGTTACTTCTTCCATTATCCCGTCGACCACTTTCTATAACAGAAAAGAACTGTCACCAGAATATATGATTTAACGCGAAAAGTGAATGACCGTGGTGTCGTGCGTCACGTCGCATTCAGTTGACATCAGATGCGTTACACGTATTAGTTACTTCATCGAGGGATTTTTAATTCAACGTTTATTTGTCTTTTTGGTACTTCCCCATTATCCCGTCGATGAATTTTCATTAAAAAAAAAAAAAAAAAAAACTATCGCCAAACTGTAACGCCAGATAGACATATAGAAGAATTTTGCCATTGGAATCTCAAAAAAAAAAAAAAATAATAACAATAAAGAAATAAATAAACAAATAAATAAAATACAAGAAATTCGGGAAAAACCCACTCGCCAAACTGTTAACTATCAGTAAGTTTAAACAATAAAATTTACAATGAAAACAGACAAAAACCTCGGATATTTATTTATTTACATTATTTTTCTTAATTATCCCTCTCGGCTGGTGAATAAATGTTTGTGACGTCAGTTCAAAAATGATCTGTTGTACGTAACTGTTCATCGCAACATTTTTCAATGCCTTTTCTGTTTTAATATCATGGCACTGCCGTTTAAAGATGCAATTGTTATTTTAATTAATGAAATAATTAATAAATCAGTAAAACATAATGAAGAATATATGTATATGTCGAATTTAAAACCACTTGATGCTATAACAAATACGTGTAATGCCTCTGACGTCACGTTAACATGATTCCACGATCATTCATTTTTGGTGTTAAATCCTATAGTTTGGCGATAGTTTTTTGTTATGGAAAGTGGTCGACGGGATAAAGGAGAAGTTCCGTGGTGTTAATGATATTTTAACAATTTATTAGTTATTTCGGTATTATTAAAAGGTAATTATTAAACGAAAAAATGTAGTTTGTAATTGAGAGGAAATATTATTATTTACGCTGTTTTGAAATTTGCAGTAATAGGTAAAATATTTGTCAAATAAAATAATCTCTCGTGTAAATATATTTTTTAATTGAAACCGAATGGAATTTTTCTTATTTGAGCATTTCAAATATGACGTAAGTTTCCGTACTTAATGCTTTGAAAACGCGTAATAATTTAATTATTACTTTTTATAATATTCACGCGCAAGTATTTTTTTTATTATGTAATTTTCTACATTTAATGGTTTTAACGAATGATAATTTAATTATTACTAGATGGAACCCGTCAAAACTTGACGGAAAAAATTACTATAACAATATCAGTAAAATAAGCTTCTTTATTTAATAAGGGGAGAGTATGAAAAAGTGTTTCAAAAATTTTATTTTAAAAGTTTTTGCCCCCAGTGAAATACAGTAGTATTTTCGATGCAAAATCCAAACAAACAATCCTTAAACAACTGAGTAATGCAAATCTGTTCGATATTATAGCCATATTCAGTACTGCAAGAAAGAAAATTTCAAGGACCACCAAGTATCAAACAAAGAGTATATTCCTAAATCCATATCATATTCAGTAAATAAAAGAACATAGTAAATAAAACACACATCTCTCCCTCTGTGATAATGCAACCGAGTGAGCTCCTATGCGCATGTGCATTGCATCTGTCCAAAGGCACCATCGAAATCGACGTTAAAAAAATCTTTATTGTTTTTTAAAATATGTTTTAAAATGTCCTCTTTAACCATTGTTCGTTTCAAATCCATATCTTTTAAAACATATGAATTGTTTTAAGCTAAATAATTTTTATGTAAAGATAGAGACATTTTTGTACAATAATTATATACAATCTGCAGATGAGGCAGATTTTTAATGTTTTCAAGTGTAATTTATTTGTATTGTAACGAACAAGAGCGTCAAAGTTTGAGAAACGTTAATCGTATTTTCAAACAAATTAAATACCTTTGCTTTTCAATTTCATACTATTTATAAGAGTGTTTGTACTTCTATGTTATCCCATCGACCACTTTCCATTTAAAAGAAAAAAAAACTATCGCCAAAATATAGGATTTAGTCAAAAATTCATGATCGTGGTGTCACATTCAATTGACGTCAAATGCGTTACACGTGCTTGTTATCTCATCAAGTGATTTTTAATTCGACGTTTAATGTATTTTTGATCATATTTTACTGATTTATTAGTTATTCTATTATATTAACTAAAATACAAATCCATGATATTAAAAGAGAAAAAGCATTGAAAAAAATATTTCAACGCATAAATGTTTTTAATGGTTACTTCTTCCATTAACCCGTCGACCACTTTCTATAACAGAAAAGAACTGTCGCCAAAATATATGATTTAACGCCAAAAGTGCATCACCGTGGCGTCGCCCGTCATGTCGCATTCAGTTGACATCAGATGCGTTACACGTATTAGTTACTTCATCCAAGGATTTTTAATTCAACGTTTATTTGTCATTTTGGTACTTCTCCATTATCGATCAATTTTCATTTTTAAAAAAAACTATCGCCAAACTGTAACGCCAAATAAACATATCGATGAATTTTGCCATTGGAATCTCAAAAAAATAAAATAAATAATAATAAACAAATAAATAAACAAATAAATAAAATACAAGAAATTCGGTAAAAACCCACTCACCAAAGTGTTAACTATCAGTAAGTTTAAACAATAAAATTTACAATATATTAATGAAAACAGAAAAAAAACTCGTATATTTATTTATTTACATTATTTTTCTTAATTATCCCTCTAGGCTGGTGAATAAATGTTTGTGACGTCAGTTGAAACTGATCTGTTGTATGTAACTGTTCATCGCAACATTTTTCAATGCCTTTTGTTTTTTAATATCATGGCACTGCCATTTAAAAATGCAATTGTTATTTTAATTAACGAAATAATTAATAAATCAGTAAAACATAATGAAAAATATATGTATATGTCGAATTAAAAACCACACGATATTTTTTATCAAGATATAAAATAGATTTTGTTTTATAATTAAAGATATAAACGCAAATTCAAATGCATATATTATAAACGATAAAATTAAAAAAAAAAAACAGCCAAGTATGAACGCTATAAATTCGCGTTTTTATGGATTGAATCGGTTATTATAATATCTTCTGGTAATACAATATGGATTTTGGCCTACCGCATCTTTAAAAAAAAATTTATTGTGTTAAAAAATATTTTTAATTTCTATGAAAACTATAAACATTATTATTATAAATACTATAAAAATAATTGGAGAACTAACATAAAATATCTATTAAACACATTTTAAAATATATTTAAAAGATTCAATGGATCAAAAAATTAACATATGGTTATTAATGCGGACACAAGTTATTACTCTATTTAAAAGTTCCATTTCGATGAAAATGTATTGCTATTTCAATGTATTTTATAATTAATATAAAACATAGACTGAAAATTATTTTTAACATTTCTGATTGTTAATTGTATTTTTAAATATAAATTAGATTTTTAAAAACGTAACGATAAAACATTCTAATGAAGTAAGTATAGTACATAAATATTCTTCTTCTTCTTTTTGTGTCTTTTAATATCTGTTAATAACAATATTTATTCATACCATTGTTTTTATAATAATAACACATAACCTTATTTCATATAAATTAATTTCACTTAACTACTTTCTGTTTAAACAGATAAAGACTACTGAAAAATAAAATATGCCATAATTAAATTGTAAAGGAATAACTTCCAAAAAATGTTTGGAACGAATAAAAAAAGATAACATACATTTTTCTCGTCAGAAAATATTTCTTAATTTATTCTTTTATTAACGAATTTACTTTATATATTATATATATATATATATATATATAGATATATATATATATATATATCCACCATTATTTTTCTGAATAACTTAAGTACATTGATTTTATGTGCTTGAACCTATTGCAAAGGCTAATTAGTTTCGTTATAAAATACGATAAAGTGACTTTTGCAAACAACAAATAATTTATTTTACCAACATCACTTTTTAGGATATTAGATTTCTTATTTCAGCATTTTGGAAAGTAAAAATTTTCAGTTGTGGAATGTTTATCAACTTTAATTTTATTGAAGACAAGTTTTCAATTTGCATTACAGAAAAAATGCAAATATTTGCCTTATCCCTAAAGATATCGTTTCATCTTTAGAAAGGAATATAAAGTATTCATGCAAATTATCTAATTTTATTTGATAGTATCAAAACCAGTAGTTTTAAGATATTTTTTCTTTAAACATTTAATTGTATAAATGTTTTTTTTTAATTTATGTAGTCCTTTAACTTTACTATAAGAAAACTTATGTTTCTATCATTAGATAAGAAAATACTTAAATCTCATTAAATATTAAATGTTAAATTGAACGTAATGCAGATAAACGTGCTGAGTGCTTGTTTTTTTAAACTAACACTTGCATACAAAATATAAAGTTTTAATTTATTCGAAAAATGGTTGCAATAGAGTGATGTTAATCAGTTTATAAATATTAAAAACTAATCATTCCGTAAATACGTTTCATACACCATTATCTGAAAAAAAAAAGATTTTAAGGAATTAATGAATTTATTCTGATATTTTATGTATATAAAACGTTACAATTATCATCTAAAACATTCTTATAACCCAATTAACTCTTTTTTTAAAGTTTTTATACTTTAGCACACTGTCCACTGAGTCCACACTGTCCACTGTCCTGAGAGTACTGTGGTTACCTTTGTATGTCTCCACATGCCTCGAGTTATGGTAAAGCAAGTGCGGGTCGAGAAAACCTGACTTAAGGCATAGGACCTGACTTCCTTATGGTTGCTCAGCTCCGAAGCTGTTGGGGGACTCCGACCCGTCTCCAAATGTTTTCGAAATGGTCTCCCCTGATAATGGGATACACCGCGTATCGCAACGACATATGTCGACAATACATGGGTTCAATCGGGGGGATGCGCAGGTGGCGGTGTCCCGACCGGTCGTAGCACATACGGGAGGCAGATCCTCGTCGTGCGTCCTGGTCGTATATGTCCCTCAGGATATGGGTGCGACGTTTGAAGTGCTGGAGGCGCAGCTCAGTTTTGTACCTTTTAGCACACAAAATCACTGTAAACTGACTTGGCATCGCTTCCACCAGTGTTTGCAGTAAGACAATTAACTTCCAAGAACAAAACACGCAGTTCATTTGAATTCTGATGGAATGGCTGACGAACGTGTAACTGACGGCCTATGACAGAAGACTAAAATATGATATACTAGCAAGCTACGCCCGCTACGCTGGTCAATTTCTCTTAACAAACTTTTAATCAAACAAAATATATAATTCACTTTTATATTTTAACAGAATAATAAAGCTACTAAACTTTGTGACTCGTGCTATAGCCAATATACACGTCAAGACACGTCGCACTTATCACTATCTTTTTATGCATGAACGTTTCGCTATGGTACTCCATTGTGAAATTTGGTAATTTTTGAAATTCAATATTTGAAAAACGGCATAATCATTAAATTTGAAATTTATATCAAGAAAAATACAATTTTTTACCTTTCAAACGCAGTCTGTCTAACAATTTTCAGACAAATACTTTTCAAGCTATTATTTTTTTTCAGTAACTTCAAATATTTCATTTTCCGAGATTAATCTGTGGCAACAATTAGCGAAAAACCCAGTCGTCAGCAACGCATAGCTTCTTGTTAAAGAGGCTGTTGGAGCAGGGATTGTCACCATCAATTTGCCACCATCACTTTTGAAATCGGTTGTGTAGTTCCAGAGATTGCATAGAAATTGTAATTTAGAATGATTTTAGAACGCTTTTCGCTCATTTCACCCTTTTAAATTTCGATTTTTTAAATTTATTCTTAGAGAGCATTTACATCTTATAAGTAACTACAATGCCAAATTTCAAATTTCTAGCTCCTTCAGAATAAAAAAGTCGCAATTTTCGAACATTTTTCGCTCCTGCACCCCATTGGGATTAGTGGCACCGATATAAAATATAGACTATGTTGGAGTAGGGATTGTCACCATCAATTTGCCACCATTACTTTTGAAACCGGTTCTGTAGTTCCAGAGATTGCATAGAAATTGTAATTTAGAATGTTTTTAGAACGCTTTTCGCTTATTTCACCCTTTTAAATTTCGACTTTTTTTAAAATTTGTTCTTAGAGAGCATTTACATCTTATAAGTAATTACAATGCCAAATTTCAAATTTCTAGCTCCTTCAGTATAAAAAAATTGCAATTTTAGAACGTTTTTCGCTCCTGCACCCCCCCCCCCCTGGGATTAGTGGCACCGACATAAAATATAGCCTATGTTGGAGCAGGGATTGTCACCATCAATTTGCCTCCATCACTTTTGAAATCGGTTCTGTAGTTCCACAGATTCCATAGAAATTGTAATTTAGAATGTTTTTAGAGCGCTTTTTGCCCATTTCACCCTTTTAAATTTCGATTTTTTTTTGTTCTTAGAGAGCATTTACATCTTATTAGTAAGTACAATGCCAAATTTCAAATTTCTAACTCCTTCAGTATGAAAAAATACTCGCAATTTTAGAACGTTTTTCGCTCCTGCACCCCCCCTGGGGTTAGTGGCACCGACATACAATATAGCCTATGTTGAAGCAGGGGTTGTCACCATCAATTTGCCACCACCACTTTTGAAATCGGTTCTATAATTCCAGAGATTCCACAGAAATTGTAATTTAGAATGTTTTTAGAACACTTTTTGCTCATTTCACATCTTTATATTTCCGTTTTTTTTTCAATTTTGTTCTTAGAGAGCATTTGCATGTTTTAAGTAGCTACAATGCCAAATTTCAAATTTCTAGCTCCTTCAGTATAAAAAAAAACTCTCAATTTTAGAACGTTTTTCGCTCCTGCAACCCCCATGGGGTTAGTGGCACCGACATAAAATATAGCCTATGTTGGAGCAGGGGTTGTCACCATCAATTTGCCAACATCACTTTTGAAATCGGTTCGGTAGTTCCAGAGAATACCCCCTACAAACAAACAAACAAAAAAACAATCTTTACTCCTTTATAATATTAGTATAGATTAGGAGGTCAGGCGAGCAACTAATCATCATACTCTTCAATACCTTGCATCATCCGTGTTTTTTTTTTTTTTTTTTTTTTTTTTTTTAATAAAACCAGTTCATTTGATTTCTAATGCTGTTTTGTGTTTCTTTCAGAAAATGTGATTCGTGCGGCGCTCTTGCAAGTACATGCATTCATTAATTGTTTTATGATTTAAAGATTTATTTTTGTAATGATGTAACTGATATTTCTTCCATATCTTATATTAATTGATATTTCTTACGTATACTTAACGTATACTTCTGAATATATTTTCTGGATCTAAGTGCTATAAAAAATAAGTTTCTCCTTTGCTTATCTAACTTATATATATATATATTTTATTATTATTATTATGAAATATTCAGCAGATAAAACAGAGTCATAAAAGGAATACTTGTGTCATAAAAAAGTTCGATGCGCGCTGACACGTGAGAAAATTTATAGAGCGCCCACTGAAAGGTTAATAATCTATAGAAAAAAACTTATTTCTCATTGTCATTTAATTATTCTTTGACATAATAGTTTTCCTGAATTTTTTCATTTATCGTATAGTTATTTTTAAATTATGATAATCATGACAGTTAAATCGAAAATTAATTTTTTTTATAATCTACGAAAAATAACTCGACGCATATTTATTATCTTAAAGTTAAAAAAGCCTTAACCTTGCCTCATTTTAGTTTTATGTTACAGATGTTATGTGATTTATAAGCAGAAGATTTATTTTTTAAACTTCAATTAATTTTATTATTTTTCACAGCCTTCATCCCTCAATAAAAAACGCTTTGATGGAATAATTCTTCAAAAATGATTTCTTGCAAAGTTAATTATATTTCAATAAAAGAAGAAAAAATCTCTTCTGGAAACTTTAAGTTGAGTTTCAAAGAATTTCTGAGTGTAAAAAAAAATTAGAAAAAAAAAACTTTTTTTTCCGATTTGAAGAAATATTTTAGAATAAATAGCACGCATTTTAATTATGTGTATCAATGCGAAGTACAAAAATAGAAACTTTTTTTATTTAAAAAAAATTAAAAGACAAGTTTTTATACACAATCTTATCTAGATATTTTTTTTCGTTTTCTTCGTTAATATTTCCAATAAAAGAATTGTAGATTTTCCATTCAAAAATTTTAATTCTAATTATTCCACGAAATTGAGTTTCTTTGAACAGGTTATATTAAATATTTTAAACTATTTATACACTATATACATACACACATATATATATACATATACATATATTATATTTGGGTATTTACAAAGTATTAAATTTATATATATATGTATATATATATATATATTAGAAAAAAACCCATGACGTTTCACGCGTCGAAATAGAACACACATGTTGAAAATATTGTTAAATTTGCAAAGTAATACACTGCTCAAAACAATTAGGGGAGCACAGGGTTTTAACGAAATTACACAAATACTTACACCAATAAGTAACTTAAATTAAAACATCCATAATTTAAAGCATAGCAGAAAACAGAAAAATAAAACTTCATATGCAAATCAAGGATCATGACGTCAAAAACCAGAAAAAGGAGATAAGTGAAGAAATCAGGTTTTCGCAGAAATGTCTGTTTCACTGTCTCAGTTGGGAAATTCAATTGCTCAGCTTTTATTTTGAGAAAAGGGTGATTTGAAAATGTCACAACAACGTGATTTACCGGAATCCATGGCTTGGCGTATTAGATATAGATTTGAATCTGGGCAAACACATAACGATGTGTAGCGGACGCTGTTGGAGTTGAAAGAATGACCTTGCAAGGCTGTGGAATCAATTCCAAGTAACAGGAAATGTTAGATGTCGACCAGGGCATGGTCGACCCCGTGCACCACAGCAACGGATGACCGATATATCCTGTTAACAGCTCGTCGAGACAGAAAAGGGGATGATACTCAGTTTCAATAACGGTAGCTCTTGGCAACATGATGAAAGGTGTCTAGCCAAACAGTGCGAAATATGCTTCATCAGGGTGGTCTCTATGCATGTTGGTCAATGATCTGTATTGCGTTGACCACAAGCCACTGTGCGGCCCGAAGAAGTTGGGCTGCTGAACATCAAGTATGAAAGCAACGGATTGGAGTCAAATGCTGCTTCCTATTCAGTCTGGAGTGTGACACTCGACGTGTTTTTGTATGTAGGGAAAGGGACACTCGAAATAACAACACATTTGTTTGTGAAAGATCCCATTATAGACAAGGTGGGTTAATGGTATGAGCTGGAATCAGCATAGGTGAACGTACGGACCTGCATATCATTTGGAATGACACTTTGACGTCCCAAAGGTATACAGACGAGATACTTAGACCTCATGTCATACCTTACACTTCACCCATGGTGACTCCTTTATTTTCATGCATGATAATGCCTGACCAGGTACAGCTCGTCTGTTGGAGAACATGGTTGAAACTGAAACAATACAGCATATGGAATTGCCAGCATGCTTTCCTGACCTGAATCAGATCGAGCCTGTTTGGGACACACTCGGACGACGCATTGCAGCAAGACGAAGGCTTTCGTTTATTGTCTGGGACAAGGAGATTGCAATTCTTGAAGATTGGAACAGTATTCCTCAAATTCTTTTTGATAACCTCATCACATCCATGGAAAACAGGTGTGCAGCAGTCTTAACTGTTAGAGGGGACCACACGCCGTATTAAACAACTTGCCTCATTACTAAACAAATTTTTTTTGTAATTTACATGTAACCAAATTGTTGCCATAAACCATCTTTTCATGTTCTTTCCATCCTTTCAAATAATTAAAGCTCCCTTAGAATTTTTTTTGCGTCTTATTTTCTGTATTTCGCATTGATACACGTGTACTCTCCATTTTATACCCATACATGGCTGTCTCACAAGGTTCTCTTCTTTTATTTTCTTGCTCCCCTAATTTTTTTGAGCAGTGTATTTGTATGCCTGTTCACATGAAGTGAAAATTATATACCTTCTGATAATAAAAATTCTACTTATAAAAGAAAACATCTTCTTTCTAAACCCTGTGCGAAGAATTGATAAAATACATCCTATTTGTGAGCTCTGTCTATCATCTGTTCTGTAGCAAAAAAAAAGTTTTAAATTGGTTCTGTAGTTTCAGAGTTGTCGTGATTTTAGAAAATTTTACGCTTATTTAGCCTATTTAAATTTTAACTTTTTAAAACCATTCTTAGCGATATTTTACATCTTAAAAGTAAAAATCATGTCAAATTGTTTTCTAACGCTGATAATTTCAAAGAAAAAGTAATTTTAGAATGTTTTTCTCTGTTGTACCCCTAAGAATCAGGGATCCCAAGCTGTAAAGAAATGTATGTTTAAACAATGGTAGTCACCATTACAATATTGTAATATTTTTAAAATTCGGTACAGTAAGTTAAGGTTCGGTTTCAGAGTAATTGTTATTTTATAATGTTTTCTGCTTATTTCACCCTTTTAAATCTCGAGTCCCTTAAAAATCATTCTTAGTCAGCATTTATGTCTTAAAAGTGACCATCGTGTCGAATCTTAAGTTACTGTTTTAAGTACTGTCGATTGCGAAGAAAATGTAATTTCAAAAGTTTTTTGCTATTGCACCCCTTTTGAGGGGAAAGGCACAGAGTTGAATATTTAGTCAGATAAAAATTTGTTGTAGAGATAAACAGAAAAACACTACAGTTTAATGGCACCTGTAAAAATAATTTTTAAAAGTTTCCCTATAGTGAATTAAATATATAGAAGAAACATACAGAAACAAATCTGTACAAATTAGCAACCCATATAAAAATTTACATCACAGAAAATTAGCCAGACGACATATATTTAGTTAAAAATGTAGTAGAAACACTACAATTTAATAATAATTTTACAAAACTAACGGGACTAAAAGAAAATGTTCAACTCTAACTTTTGCATTTTGGAATGCTTTATCGTTTCCCCAAATACGAGATTGATATTGATGTCTGATTTAATAGCAAGCATTTCAAGATTAACCAATTGCGCTTAAACAGCATGATGGATTCCCACAGAAGGGTTTGGTGCTGGAGTACATTTTATTCATTTCACTAGATATATATGAGGCAAACATTATACAGGAAAATAGAAGAGAGGATAACTTTTCATCAGTTTTTTTTTTTTCACAGATAAAAAATGAACTTTAAATGACACAATTTTTATCAAACTTGCTTTTTATATCGGAATCATTTGACTCGAAGTTTCTCAACAGCATCATATATTACCGCAATTTGTAGTTTGGTGATGCTTAATAAAATGGAAATCTGACTCATATGAATCAGTAAAAAATGTCTTATGACTTGTTCCATCTCTAAAGAAGATTCCAGTCTCTTGATCTAAACAATTAGATTTTTATCTGAATGGTGAAACGTATTTGAAGAAAGAGATCTTAAACATAGTAAAATTCATACGTTTAAGAGAAGGGGAAATGTTCCACACTTCAATTTGCAGTTCTTTCATTGTTTATCCCAGCTATTGCAAAATGAAACACCACGCTGACATTATAAATGTTACCTCAATACTGCTTAATTTTTTTTAAAAAAACACACTTTTATATCTAAAATTATCATTTTCATTTTCTGAAATCATGCTTAATGTAACTCCTTATTTATTATCCATGCTAAGATACATTGCAAATCTTACAGGACTTCTAAATTAAAAATATCCTTCACCCTGGAGTTGCTGACAATGGTTTTAATAAGACACACACATAATCTAAAAAATATTTCCTATGTGTTCTATCTTCCTATAGAATCTACAGAATAATTGTACAAATAAAAATAAAAGTATGAAGTTATATATTAGTATGATCTAATCTGCCAACTATATTCAGCGAGTGATCTGAAAGTTGAATGAAGAAAATAAAAAAATTTCTGTCCTCGAGTACTGTCTGGCAGTCTGAATGCATTCTGGACAGTTTGGCTATCATACGATTAAACTCTATAATTTTCAAGATACTAATTTGTGTATATAGAAAGAATTAAAAACTACTTCAGAGAAATTTTCTCCTTTTTGGTTTGTAAATTTCATAAAACAACAAAATACACTATATTGCCAAAGGTGATTGGGCACTTGCGATTTTAGACGTTTTGTTAACTATCTAGAAAAATACATGAAGAATTAACCTGAAACTGAAGGTGTGTAAACAGTATAGTATCGGTTATATATTTCCGCGAAGATTTTTTCCCGAAAACCTATAGGGGACTGTCAACAAATTGAAAAAGAACGAATATATTTTGGATTACCCTGTAAAAACTAATGTAGCAAAAGCGTTCAAACTCGAGATTATTAATAAGTGGTTTATTGTAATATACTGTGTTCATTTTTATGAGGATAGCATGTATACTTGTAGAGAAATTAAGGTTTTTATAAAAGCAGTCCCAAATTTCGCCAAGTTTTTTGCTTATAATTTGCAGAGTTCTTAATATAAAAAAAAGTTATTTTGAGAAAATATGTCAAACAACATTGTACATAATACTCCGTAATTCGAATTAAAAAATAATAAAAATTGGATGAAAAATGAGCAGGTTTACTAAAACATGTTTCACTGCGCATGCGCGAATGCAATCGAAATATAATATGCATAATGTATTAGCTAAGTATATAGAGCAACTTTTGCGAAAATCTCAAAATTATAGCTTGAAAATTCTGAAAATTATCGTCGATAGAATAAGCTCGAAATCCGTTGTTCCCAAAAGGAAGCAAAAAGATGAGGGGTTATCCAAATTTAGTAGTACGTGCAATATTGTGTACGCTATCTTGGCACTAATCAACAGATATTTGATACAACCCCTTTGGCAATATACTCCAATCAGATCCATTTTCAGTTACATAACTAATGATTACACTTAACTGGTTAACTATCTTAGAATCTAGTATGACGGAAAATATTTATAAGAATTAACTGCAGTATCAGTTCTCGTTTACTGATTTCCCTATAAGACCCAACAAATCATCATAAGTATCAGTTGAATTTTTCCAGTGTTACCAAATAGTGCAACATGGTCTAGCAGAAAATAATTATACTCCCCAATTAATTCCAAGCACATCATGAAATTTCTCTTTATGCATCGATCCCCTCACACATTATCTGCTACACTAAATGACACACCCGTAAAAGCTAATTCCATTAAGTGAAGAAACATTTCATAATGACAATAGCAAGAAAAATATCAAATTTTTTGTTAAAACTAACTATATGTGCGTATTCCAAAGTTTTGTTTTCAGAAAATTTTGCCTCCTTAAAATTTTGCCTTCATCAAAATTTTACCCCCCTAAAACTTTGGCGCGTCTCTCTCTCTCTCTGTATATATATATATATACAATCTTTCCAATCCATATACAATCTTTCTGAAAATTCTAAAATATAATTTATGTTCGTAATTCTTTTAATTTTATTGTGGGGATTAATTGCTTCATTTTAAATTGATTTCAATTAGATGTTGGTTTGCAAAATGTGAAAGAAAGAAATACACTCTTTAATTCCGATAAATTGGAAAAGAAATTATCTAATCTTTTAATTGTTTTCCTTAATACTTTCATGAAGCAATTGCTAAAAGTAAAGAACTGTGGTTCAGCTTCTTTATTTGAAGAATTACTTTCAGCAAAACGAAGAAAACATTTTCTATAGTCTTCTATTTTTCTAAGTATTAAATTAAACATAAAATAATACACCTTCAAACCGAAAAGAAGTATAAAATGTTTCTCAGTGTTTTCTCTTAAGAAATTAATGTAGAAAATTTAGAATATATATGGGTTTTAATATGAAAATTGTTTTATAAAATTTCTTTAATACATTATAATTATCATTATTTTTTAAGCGTTTTAAAAATAATTTTGTACTAAAATTTTATATAGAGTTGAGTCTAAATTAATAAAGATATCTTTGTCTGGCGGCATCATTCATTTACTGTGCAGAATGTCGTAATCTAATTATATTCTAAATCTCATTTAATTTTATAAAAGTTTCTCTCAAAATGTAGAGTTTAAAGAGTGCGGTATACTGGATGTGAGATTCATTTGCTGCCCTAATATGCAATTGCATAAATAATAATACATTTTAACACGCATGTAGCAAACCAATTTTTGTAAAATAAGACATGCAATTCACATCAGTCTAAAAACTTCGAGAGGTTCGCCACCAAGTATTTTTTGTCACTTCTTCCATTAACAGTACCTTATTCACAGACAGTCAGCACATTAGAAATCTACATCTTAATATATCTGAAATCTACTCCATCTACTAAAAGGCGTGTTTATTTTCTCCAACTAAAATCTTCAATATTTTGTTACAGAAGATGCATTACTGTACATCGCTGTCTCTCCAAATAAAAAACACGTTAATCTATTCAAAATAATTTTTTACAAGTTAATATATCTTTATATTGTGAGTACATTATACTATAGTAGCAAGGAGACATCTATATTTAACTATATAGATATTTATTACACATATTTACAATTCACGGAAAGCAAACCGCTGCAAAGAACATTTTCTACACTGCGTATCGTAATTCTGACTCTCTTGCAAGAGTTAACAAATAAGCCTGTTTAGTGGTGTCATCTCAGGTAACAAATTAATACCAATCTTTCACAATCTTTCATTGAAATATAATACCCCTCCCCTCGTAGTTCAAAAGAACCACTGCTTTAATCTATATCTTACTTCTTCGAACTGGCTAAATGTCCTTTTTATCAGTCTTTACGGGTACACTATTCTGTAAGCCCACATCATTGTTTATAACGTAATTCTTCTTTACAGATTTATCTATAGTATTATCACAATCTTTATTCACAACTGTATCTGCTACAATATCATGTGAAAACTGAGATAGGTTAGATTTTTTAGCATTTTCGTCATTAATGTGCTCTTTATTATTTACATAATATCCAGAAAACTTGTTTCTATTAACTCTTTCATAAATATCATAATCATTGTTTTGTTTATCAAACTGTCGCGTTTATTTTTTTCTGACATTTTATCACTTACTTATCTGTTATGTCTCAACTCATTAACATGACGCTTACACATTATTCCGTCATCTCTATTTACTAAATCTCATCTACTCCCCAATAATTTTATAATTTTTCCCTTAAACCAATCCTCCCCTTTTCCAAAGCTTTTAGCAAAAACTAATTCATGAAGATTGTATTTATGCAAGGGTTGCTGTTTTTTAGGTTTGGATGGTAATACCAAGTGTAGAGCTGTTCGAACTGACCTTGCGAACATTAATTCTGCGGGAGTCTTACCAGTGACAGAATGTGGGGTGGAATGATTTTCCAATAAAAATCGCGAAATTGACAAATTATGTTACCCTTATCTAGCTTTCTAAGGCAATTTGTTACAGTTTTCACATACCGTTTTACTTGTACATTTGACGATGGATGGTACGGTGGAATAGGTGTGTATAATTCCATTTGATTTAAGAAATTACTGAAATTTATCACTTGTGAACGCACGCCCATTATCACTGACAAATTCAACAGGAAAACCAAATGTAGCAAAAATTCTAAGTAGTACTCTAATAGTTCATTTACTATCAGAACTGGGTACCACGTGTACCTCTAACTTTTTCGTATAAGAATCGACCACTATTAAAAAAAATTACCCTCAAAAGGACTGGCAAGATCTATGTGAATTCTTTTCCAAGCTAATTCTGATTCCCATTTTAAAGGTTTCATTTTAGGATTATCCCCAGCAAACATTTGACACCTACTACAAGAATTTACCATTTGTTCAATTTCTTTGTTCATATTAAGCCACCAGATCACACCTCGAGCTTTAGCTCTCATGCTAGATATACCCTGATGAACCGAATGTAATAATTTTTAAAAAAATTTCGCGACCTTCATCTGGTATAATTATTCTATGTCCCCATAATAAACAATTTTCTAAGCACGACATTTCCTCACGTCTACGAAAGTATGGTTTATATTCCTCTGATTTAACTTTTCTTGACCATTCATATACAACCCACTCTAAAATTTGTTACTGGATTTTCAGCGAGGCTAACGAAAAAGAAAGGCTACCGCGGTGCTTTACGCTTATCTTTTTTTACAGACCGCTAGAGTGACGTGATGCTCTTTTGGTACACCTGCATTGGTGCATTCGAGCATCACGTGACTCCAGCGGTCTGTAAAAAAGATACGCGTAAAGCACCGCGGTAGCCTTTCTTTTTCGTTAGCCTCGATTTTCAGTTGTCCACTTTGCAATAGTTTTAAAAGTAACAGGCCAATCATTAATACGTGAAACAAACATTGTTTACGATGGATTATTTATTACATTTACAGTTTCTGGAAAAGGTAATCTACTTAATTCCATCAGCATTTTTATTATTCTTACCTTCGCGATACTCAATTGTATAGTCATACCCTGTTAACATTAACGACTATCTCAGCATTCTGGATGATAATGTATCAGGTACTTTTTTTCCAGGATCAAACAATCGAATTAAAGGTTTGTGATCGGTTCCGATTTTAAACTGTTTACTAGCTAAATATTGACGAAATTTAATTGGTAATGTATCAGGTACTTTTTTACAGGATCAAATGATCGAATTAAAGATTTGTGATCATTTATGATTTTAAACTGTTTACCAGTTAAATATTGATGAAATTTAGTTACGCCAAAAATTACAGACAAAGCTTCTTTATCTACCATCGCATAATTTTTTTCAGTTTTATTCATCGTTCTAGATGCAAAAGCTATTGGTTTTTTATTACCCTCAACAATATGACTTCACAACCAATACCATATTTAGAAGCATCACAGTTTAAAACAATACCTTTGTTTACATCATACAATTCTAAAACAAGGTTATTGTTGCTATAGCTTGGGAACTGCTGCTATACCATCAAAATCTGAGTGTGTGTTTGTATTTCAGATTTACTCCTCCAAGAGTAGGATGAATTATGAGTTGAAAGGAGCACTATTTAATCTTAATGACTCTAAGGATGCCATAATAACTCTCAAATATTCTAAGATTAACTTATTTTCCATGATATTCATTTTTTGTAATTTTTATAAAACTTTTGTAATTATGGCAATTAAAGTAATCAAATTCTAATAGCCACTATTCTAATAAAAAGAAAGTAACAAGTTAAAAATGGATCATTATGGGGTTTTTTTTTTCAGGAATTTGTTTTTCATTAAAATTGAAAACAAAAAAATATTCTCAACTTGATTAAATTATTTTCCCTGTATTTAATTGCATCAAAATCGCATAATTCGCCAAATATGATTTTCGTAATTTTCAATTAGCCTACATTGTAAAAACATTTCTTACTTATAACAGAAATATAATAAAGTTAATGCTGTAGATGTTTTTTTAAATGTAAAAAAAAAAGATAAATTCACCCCCCCCCCCTCTCATAAAAAAAGGTTCTCATGCAATTCAACGTGTTGCAGCACAGCTAATATATTTCATAGTATTTATTATATAGGTAATCTTCAAATAGGTTATATTTTCACCGGTTATATTAAAATAATATAATATAACATGCCATGCTTTCATCGCTAAGAAAAATCATATGATACATCATTTTCGAAATTATATCTGATCAATATATTTTATTGTCAAATTTATACATATACAGATGAGACTTCACCCAATGTGACTTCACCCAATTTGATACAATAAAGTACTATCCCTTGTACTAAAGACTGAAAGAAAGCCAGTCAGTATCAAAAGTAGAAGGTAGCAGCAAATATTGTCTCTTGTGTTATTGTTTTTTATGTTATTCATTTCTTTAACAAAATACCATTTCAAATAAAAATAAACGCAAAAATAAGAATTATTATTGTTTCATTTTATATCGCTCCCTCTCAAGTGAAAATATTCATTATTAATATTTACATTCAATATAATAAGAAGAATTTTAAAAGAAAAAGTCATTATTAAACAAAATAATACATTACAAAACTTTATTTTCATAATTTCACTATTGCTACTTAAATTTTTAATTACAATGCTATTGAACTTTACATTTATTGATTAGGTTTTAAATTAAATTACTCTTTTCATTATCAGAAAGGGAATTATTATTATTATGTTTCGCAAGCAATGAATTATTGTTTTTTCTTTTTTTCTGGGATATGCAATTTTTATCACCTAAAAATTTCCAATTATGTTTTAAAATCAATATAAAGTTTTGAAAGTTAATCATAAATGTAATAGAATACGTACGTTCCATCTAATTTTTATGTAACTAAAGGTATTGATGTAAAAATATAAAACTATTTTATTAATAAATATATGACTGTCTGGCTTGTTGTCTAGGATTTTATGAAATGCATTTCAAACGAAATTTTTATGCATTATTAATTTTTAGAAACCCCTATTTCTATATAAAAAATATTTTATTTTGTTTAATCTTTGAAAAGTCTCTTGTTCTTAAACAGCTTCCTAGATCACAAAATCTTCAATACCATTTTTTCCGAATAGTGTGATATTCTTATTTAATCGCAAATTTCTGCCATTAAATAAAGCGAATATTTATTTTCCGAAATAGTGATGCTCAAAAATTGGGAGTCTTGTCAGCCATTAATATACACTGCAAAAAATCATTGTTGATTTTACAGTATAAAACTGGCACCCCAGCTGCCAGTATTATACTGTAAAATCAACAATTATTTTTTGCAGTGTAACAAATATAATTCTATCATGAAATTTTATCAATTTTTAATTCTTTCAAATATGGTGTCCCATACAGTAACGTATATTTGTAATTTATACATTTTCAAGTGTTTTAAAAAGTTTTGAGAATTATTAAATGTTAAAAGTTGAACAAGTAGCAAAAAAAAAAATGCTTCAAAATTTCTAAAATTTTTTTAGTTAAATGAAAAGGAAAATCAATTTTGAAAATCCAAATTTAAACTGTTATGAACGCATTGAAGCATGTATGAAATCATTAAAAAAATGTGAGTATAAAATTGTAAAATGACAGTATTTTTGTATAAAAATAGTATTTATGATAATTAAAAAATAAAGTTTTGAAATTTATTAAAAAACTATTATATTCTTAAAAAAGTAACCTGTGCTAATCTCGTTTATGATTTTTCTATATACAAAATTTTAAAAGAATTAGTTCCGATAATTCCTATTTTTACGAAAGCAAGTTAGTTTGTTACTAGTAGAACGACCGACTTCTCCCGAGTTAACCAGGAAGGCCTTCCATGTTAGGTAAATAAAAATGCAATATTCTAAAAATACGGCGATCATAAAAAAGAATTTATGCATTCGTGCAATCGTTACAATGACTTAAAAAAAAAAAAGTTACTTTGACGCACTTCAAGTAATTCCGTCAACTTTATAATTGTGAATATAGTTATTCCTTTGCACACGTAACAGAAACAAGTTGGAAATTGTACGTCAAACGTGACAAATGTGGTGCGTTCGTACTATGGCTAGTTGTATAAATATTCAGATCTTGATGATTTTTAATTCTGTGAAATGAATTATATCGTCTGCAGATTAATTTCTGTCATAAAATAAGTTTCTCTGTTGCTTGACGATTAAACCTCGGAAGCTCCTCTAACAAGAAAGCACCGATTGTTTAAAAAAAAATTCAAATTTCTTAATAAACATTTTTATTAATACCTCCTAAAGTTTTGATTCGATTTTCATAAAATTTGAAATGACTCGACAAAATTCTGCAAAGATAATATATCTTAAATTCCAAACCATTCGGTTGGGTAGTTTTTGCTTCGTTACATGCGGACGGACGGATAGACGGACGGACGGACAGACAGACGGACGGACCAAGCGACGATAATAGGTGCTACGTATTTATATAATTACGAACGCACCCAAAAAAATATGATTTCCTTGGCAAAATGGGGGGAAAAGCAAAAAATAAAAAAGAATGGCATAACATTTAGTGTAATTCTAACTCGTATGGCTTGACAGTACAGCTTTTACTTTATATATAAAGAAAGTTAATTTCCAAAGAGCAAAATTTGTTAATGATAAAACATTATTACTTTCCGGACAAAATTGTATACGGATAGTATTGTAATCATAATCAAATCCCGATTATTGGAATGTTTGTATATAGTATTTTTTGAGGTACTCTGAATATGTTTTAGTTGTTCAAAAAAAAAATTTCATATAATATGTATGCATGTTTATTGGAATTTTGTTACGTGTTCTGTTCAGTTCCGCAGAGACTGTTTTGGGTTTACTTACGATTATGTCGGTTTATATGCAAGTGTGTGAGTGAATATAATAGTGCCCTAACTATGCTTTCGATTGAGCTCGCATTTGATGGATATCTTACTGGCCACTTTCGCAAAAACTATATGCATTTTCAAATAAATTAGCTAACGTGTTTCATATCTAAACCATTTTGTGACCAGAGATGAACGATAAATAGTTTGCTATTTTAAAATTCACTGAAAATTACGTCATATTTTCGATTTTTTGAAGGAAAATGCACATTTTCTTTAGACTACGAGGTCGTTTTCAACAGTGGAAACAATTCACCTTTCTAAAATTGGGATCTAAGTTTTTATTTATTTTTATATTTTACTTATTTGAAAAAGCAGTGTTCTGTAAAGTGATCGGAAAGTCGAAAGGAGTCAAAAAAGTTTTTTTTATGACTAGGGGGCTCTGCCCCCTACGAGCTACGCTCGCCAACCCCCGTTCTGACACCACAAACTGTAAAAACACTCTGATTTAATCAACCTTAAAACGATTGCGGAAGATTGAATTATAATTAAACGACCTGCTGTAATCGGCTGCTATAATCGGCCTTGTGTAATCGGCTGCTCGCTGTAATATCTGCTATAATCGGGTTTCCATTCATTTTCCTTTGACCAAGGAATTTTAAAGCCGAATCAACTGCTGTCGAAACAGCTAACAACTGTTGATAAAATAAGGTTAATTAAACATTTGAAAATAAACCTCTGCAAAATGGTTAAGAAAGCAATGTCATTGCATCGCGAAATTTTATAACGATGTTAATAGAAAATTGGGTATTACTCCATTATCGCGACTACTACTTTCTATAAAAGAAAAGAACTGTCGCCAAAATATAGGATTTAAAGCCAAAAGTGCATATCTGTGGCGTCGCATTCAATTGATACCAGATGCGTTACGCGTGGTAGTTATGTCATCGAGTGATCTTTAATTCAACGTTTATCTGTATTTTTAATTATATTTTACAAATTTATTAGTTATTTCGTTGACTTAAACGTAATTATTACAGGTAAAAATATACTTTTAATTGAAGGGAAATATTATTAATTACGCTGTTTTATAATTTGCAATAATAGATAAAATATTTTGTCGAAATAAATCAATCTTACTCTATTTAATGTTTTGAAAACGCGGAATAATTTAATTATTTATCTTTTTAATATTCACGCGCAAGCATATTTTTTATGCCGTCATTTTCTACATTTATTGCTTTTAACACGTGGTCATTTAATTATTATTTTAAAGTTTTATTTCTCTTTTTAATAGTCTCGCGGAAATACATTTCTTAATTGAAAGGGAATATTATTACGTGCGCTATTTTAGAAATTTGCAACGATTTAAATAATGGAATTTATGAAATATGAAATAAATCTTTGTCAAAATAATGAAAATTTTGAATAAAAAATTTAAATATAACCTCAAAAAATGAGTCAAATTGAAAAAATAACTGCAGTCTGCACACCCCAGCTTGTCAACTATATCCTTACAAATTATGTTTAAATTCCTGTGCATAGTTTTCGTTTCTATAAAACTTTTATAAGAAAACTGTTGTGACCAACTTTGATTTTAAATATCTCTTAAAATAATTCTTCGATTTAAAAACTGTCTACTTCAGCGTGTTTATCGAACATTTCTTTATAAAACCACCAATTTTTAAATTTTTATTTGCAATAGTTTTCTGGATATTAGTCCAGAAAGACTTCAAGGCACAAAATCTTAATTGACAGTGGCGGCCGCGGCGGTGGTTACTTTTTTTTAATATAGAGAGAAAACTTACATTTTCTCCCATAAACATTAAATTTAGAATTATTTCATGAAAATGATGTCATTTTCTAGGCTTTTTCAGTCGTGAGGCTGTGTTTGAAAATAGAAAGAACTGACTCTCTATCACATATTCTAATACGAGCAAATCTTGTGTGTGGTTATGCAAATTTTATTTTAAAAACGGCTCTAACGATTTTGACGAAATTTTGTATCCTACCGTTTTGGGGTACTAGAAAACCATTGGGATAGGCCACATGTTCGAGAAAATTCGATTAGTGGGTCATTTTGGGTCACCATGGCTCAGGGTCAAGCTAATTGTATCGAAAAAACGGTACAAACGATTTTGACTAAATTTTGTATTCTACCATTTTCGGGCACGAGAAGACTATTGGGCTGGGTCACATGTTCGAGAACTTTCAATTAGTTAGTAATTTTTGGGTCAACGCGGGTCATGTTAATTTTATCTAAAAAACGGTTCTAATAATTTTGATAAAATTTTGTATTCTACGAGTTTCGGACACGAGAAAATCATTTGGCTAGGTCACATGTCTGAGAAAATTCGATTAGTGGGTCATTTTTGGGTCACTGTGGGTCAAGCTAATTTTATCTGAAAAAAGGCTCAGACTATTTACACTAAATTTTGCATCCTATGGTTTTCGGGCATGAGAAAACTGTTGGGCTAGGTCACATGTTCGAGAAAATTCAATTAGTGAGTCATTTTAGTTATGAGTCATTATGGGTCAAGATATTTTTATCTTTTAAACGGCTCAGATGATTTGAACTAAATTTTGTATCCTACGGTTTTGGGGCACGAGAAAATCATTGGGCTAGGTCACATGCTCGAGAAAATCCGATTAGTGGTTCACTGTGGGTCAAGCTACTTTTATGTAAAAAACGGTTCAGACTATTTAGACTAAAGTTTGCATCCTATGGTGTTCGGGCACGAGAAGACTGTTGGGCTAGGTCACATTTTCGAGAAATTTCGATTAGTGGGTCATTTTGGTTATGGGTCATTATGGGTCAAGCTATTTTTATCTTAAAAACGGCTCAGACGATTTGAACTAAATTTTGTATTCTACGGTTTTAGGGAACGAGAAAAATCATTCGGCTAGGTCACATGCTCGAGAAAATCCGATTAGTGGGTCATTTTTGTGTCACTGTGGCCATGCTAACTTTATCTAGAAAACGGCTCAGACCATTTTGACTAAATTTTGTATTCTACTATTTTCGGGCACGAGAAGACTATTGGGCTGGGTCACATGTTCGAGAACTTTCAATTAGTTGGTAATTTTTGGGTCAACGCGGGTCAAGTTAATTTTATCTAAAAAACGGTTCTAACAATTTTGATAAAATTTTGTATCCTACGAGTTTCGGACACGAGAAAATCATTCGGCTAGGTCGCATGTCTGAGAAAATTCGATTAGTGGGTCATTTTGGGGTCACTGTGGGTCCAGCTAATTTTATTTGAAAAAAAGCAGCTCAGACTATTTACACTAAATTTTGCATCCTATTGTTTTCGGGCACGAGAAAACTGTTGGGCTAGGTCACATGTTCGAGAAAATTCAATTAGTGAGTCATTATGGGTCAAGATATTTTTATCTTTAAAACGGCTCAGACGATTTGAACTAAATTTTGTATCCTACGGTTTTGGGGCACGAGAAAATCGTTGGGCTAGGTCACATGCTTGAGAAAAAAATCTGATTAGTGGTTCACTGTGGGTCAAGCTAATTTTATCTAAAAAACGGTTCAGATTATTTAGACTAAAGTTTGCATCCTATGGTTTTCGGGCACGAGAAGACTGTTGTGCTAGGTCACATTTTCGAGAAATTTCGATTAGTGGGTCATTTTGGTTATGGATCATTATGGGTCAAGCTATTTTTATCTTAAAAACGGCTCAGACGATTTAAACTAAATTTTGTATTCTACGGTTTTGGGGAACGAGAAAAATCATTCGGCTAGGTCACATGCTCGAGAAAATCCGATTAGTGGGTCATTGTTGTGTCATTGTGACCAAGCTAACTTTATCTAGAAAACGGCTCAGACCATTTTGACTAAATTTGAGATCCTACTGGTTTCGGGCACGAGAAGACATTTGGGCTTGGTCACATGTTCGAGAAAATTTGAGTAGTGAGTCATTTTGGGTCATTGGTCATGATGTTTGAACTCAAAGAACACTCGGTTTTCCCTGCTCGTTTAATATAAATCGTGGAAAAAGGTTAATACTGCATCTAAGGTGGTAGAACATTTAGTGGTAAGATATAGCTGTAGTATACAAACGAAATAGGAAATAAAATATAGCAACCATTTCTTTAGAATCAATGAGTGGATAATCGGCCGTCATAAATCAACCAGCCAACCAACTACTTTAGAATCAGTTTGACGTCACATTTATGAGATTATTTTTTATATTTCTTTTATTTTTCATGATTATTTTTCATGAAATTAAAATGTCTATATTATAGTAGATGTTTTAACTTCAAATATATTTATATGAAAGTACTACGCCATTTTAACACATACCTAGTGCACTTATTTAATTAAATGTTAGAAAAATTCGCATTATCTTCTCAGTTGAACGTCAATTTCGGATGCTAAAATAGAGCGAGTGTGTCTGATTTCTTATTGACTTTTAAAAATATTGTCTATACCCAGTTTCTATTTGTGGCAACAGTAAAAAATAATTGAATTTTAAAATTACAAAAAAAAAAATAGATTTTTATAATGATAAACCATGACAGGTGGTTGAAGAAAGGAGAGTGCTCTGATACTTTTATTAATGTTAAGAGTAATGTTACTTATGTTCTAAAATGTATGTATATCGTATTTCGTGCAAATCTTTCGAAAACTGTAGATTTGTAAAAGGGACATACAAACCAACATTGATTTTTATATATAGATAGATGGGAGGTAGATGAAACAAAAATTCTCGTCAAGTATGAACAATGAATAGTCAAGTGGAAACTCTGCCACATCGTCCTTATTTTTTTACATTTATTTATATTTCTACAAATATTACATTACATTATTGAAGCAAACAAACTAATGTTCAGTGTTGAAATACATTTAAAATTCGTGATAGAAACTATTTAAAAAGCATATAACTCAGTAAAGGAAAGTTACGGTTTTCAAACAATTTTAATTTAAAATATTTTTTGTGTGTACGATGAAAGAGAATGAGACAGCGCAGATCATTGCCACCAACATCATGACGTGAACGTTAGTGACACATGCTTTTGCTTTATAATTTTAACTAATTTTAGTGTGATAAAAGTGATAATTATTGCATGAATGAGGCTTTTAACAATCCATAAGGCGCGGTTGTGAATATAGAAACGATTGATTTCTACATTCATGGGCGCGGTATATCATATATGCAAAGGTCTAAAATTATCTTTTTTAAGAGAAAGGGGGAATTTTTATGACCTTTTTATGACTACACTTTCGATCACTTCACTTCTTAAGATACTGTAGAATCAGATTTACGGAGATAACCATTCTGTATTGTGATGTACTTTCGTAGGTTTGTATCTGAGAGATACAACGCGCTGATAACGTTTGTCGTTTAGTTTACTTCAAAGCTTGATCATTTTCGTAATTGTTTTACATATTAAATTTTTTCTTCAATAATGAGGGAAAAATGTTTCATTTTTAGATTTAAATAACCGGAAAAATCCCTAAACTCTACATAAAACTTTATTTAGTGATCAAGATAGAGGAAGAAATTTCGATGAAAGTGATGAGGATGAAGATTTAATAGAATTTCATTCTGATAACTGCAATACAAGTGATGACAATACAGTGACGCCGAAGGTGCTATATGCTTGCAAGATGACAATATTTATATTGGAAGAGATACAAAAGGAAGAGATTGGAAGACATATATTGGATATATTGGATATATTGGATGAGATTACAAAATGGGCAAAAT
Source organism: Maratus michaelseni (assembly GCA_963931845.1). Lineage (NCBI taxonomy): Eukaryota > Metazoa > Arthropoda > Arachnida > Araneae > Salticidae > Maratus > Maratus michaelseni. Next base: position 342,172,947 of record OZ007588.1, on the reverse strand, counting down.
CGGAAGGAAGAAAAAACGTGAAGTTTAGAAAACTGAACACAATAAAGAAATTAAAAAGAGAGTAATTGAATTTGCTGGGGGAGTTAAACGAATTTACTGTTTACGGAGTTGCTTTTTCACTGATAAATATTAGATATTATTGTAAACTGTAGTAATAAATATTTCCCGTCTAATTTGAGAACTTTTGAGCGAAAATGTGATGTACGTTTAACCGATACAATGAAAATAAAAGATTTAATTGGTTTAATATTTTTTATCAGGGGTTTAAAAAAAACCAAAGTTGCAATGAAGCGCAAACATAGTTTTAAATACTCTGAAAATATGAAAAACCGTTTAACTAAGTATTATAGTTAAAAATCAAGCGAATATTTTTTATTATAGCTGGCAGTAATACTTTGTAGAAAATGTTAAATTAAGACACCAAATGCAGATAAAAGTCGACTTATTTTTCATTTATTTTGTTTTAATTGTTAGGAGCTTTTTTCGAATAAAGGTAAATTGCATTTCTATACTAATAAAAGAAAGTTTCGCTCTGTGTGTGTGTCTGTGTGTATGTCTGTGTGTGTGTCTGTTGGCGATGGCTAGGAAAATCTAGCCCACCTAGAAGGCTGGAAATTTAAATTTAGGTAGTCCAAACCCTCTCCTGGTGCAACATTACATCGGAATATTAATATTTTAATTACTTTCTGAAATATTAATTAAAATGCACAAAGAACTCTCATTAAAAATACGCTTTTTTCATCGGTTGGTTGGTTGTGTAGAATATCTTCTCAGAACACATTAAATAAATCAGAGTAGCGATGCATAGATAAGGATTTATAACGAAATAGTGCGACATGGATTGCAGTTATCTGCATATAGCCAAGCTAATGTAGCGCATCTACTCACGGCAAATTACGCAAACGCCACCTATGTTTAAGACATTTCCTGGCACGTTTTTCTTCATTCTAATTATCTCGGTTTAAGGTTTTTTTAAAACAGGACATATATTACTATGATAGAGAAAACTTTATTTAACAGATTATTTGTTATATATTTGCGGGAATGGTGAGGGGTAGGGGTCTAATTACATTTAACAGTTTTAACATTTTTAGCTTCACCAGCAGCGTGTAAATGTTGTTTTATATACAGAATACCGCTATTTTAAATATCAGTTTCTCAGTAATATCTCAGTAATAATGTGCCGAACGTCTCCATTTAGTTCCATTTTTACTAAATTATCGTAAAAATCAGCATTCTTTGCTTCAAGGTGTATTTCTAAAAAGCAATTACCAGTATTTCCGAATAATAACCTAAGCCAAATTTCAAATTAAGTTCCTAGCTTAACCAAAGGAATCAATCTTTAAAGATTTATAGTGATCCTCCTAATTAGTTATTTGCTGAAGGTCACTTGAGCATTTGCCCCCCCCCCCACCTCCGGGGCCCTCCTTCAAAGTTTTCTCTAACTATACCCCGTTTCCATATCTCAGGAACTATCTTTCCGATTTCAACGCAAGTGATTCCAAACATTATAATTAACTTAATAGTCACCCTTTATATCATTAAACTTAATTTATGAGTAGTGGTTACCACTATTTCTGAACAATAGTTAAAGCCAAATTTCTAATTAAGTTTTTAGCTTAACTAAAGGAACGGATTTTTAAAGATGCATAGTGGTCGTCCTAATTAGTCATTTGCTGAACGGCACTTGAACATCTCCCCCCCCCCGACCCCTCCTTCAAGGTTTTTTATCTAACTATGCCCCGTTTCCATATCTCAGCAACTATATTTCCGATTTGAACGCAAGTGATTCCAAACATTATAATTAACTTAATAGACACCCTTTATAACATTAAACTAAATTTATGAGTTGAGGCTACCACTATTTCCGAATAATAGTTTAAGCCAAATTTGTAATTAAGTTTCTAGCTTAACCAAACGAACGAATTTTTAAAGATGCATAGTGGTCCTCCTAATTAGTCATTTGCTGAAGGGAACTTGAACATTCCCTCCCCCCCGGCCCCTCCTTTAAAGTTTTTTCTCTAACTATGCCCCGTTTCCGTATCTCCGCAACTATCTTTCCGATTTCAACGCAACGGATTCCAAACATTATAATTAACTTAATAGTCACCTTCTATAACACTAAAGTAAATTTATGAGTAGCGGTTACCACTATTTCCGAATAATAGTTTAAGGCAAATTTGTAATTAAGTTCCTAGCTTAAGCAAACGAACGAGTTTTTAAAGATGCATCGTAGTCCTCCTAATTAGTCATTTTCTGAAGGATACTTGAACATCCCCTTCACCCGACACCTCACGCATGATTATTTTCTCTAACTGTGCCTTATTTCAATAACACGGCTTATAATGTTCCCATCTTCTTGAAGCCAGCTCGATTTTGTCGCAGGCCTACTATACAGTACCGTAGGCAATGTTGACCTGTCTCAGAGGTTCTTCCCGAAAGAGGTTGCTCCCCTGGTTGTGGAAGGGGGAAATAAAAGATTTTACGGAGCGTGCGAGCCTGCCCGGTATACGGTGTCGAAGCCATCGAAGACCTTGGCCAGAGTTTCGTTTTTTTTAAAAGATTTGAGTTTATTACACGGGCTCGAGCAACCCCGGGCGGGTCACCTAGTAATATAATAAAATAATTATTTACCATTTTATAAAAATTGTTTCACATAATCTGTACCTATTAATTCAAATTTCATTTCGAAACGGTACTTCTCTATAATGTATTATTAAATTTTCTATGTATTTTTAATTTAAATAAATAAAAAAAGGAGAAAGATTGTTCAAATATAGGGGATGTGGTTCCTGCTACAAAAATTAAAAATAAAATATGTTTAATGTCCATTAAAGTAATGCATACATGTCGATTACGGAATGTATCTGTCAGATACCGCATGCGCGATGACGCAACTCTCAAGTACACCCAATGTAGTCTTAAATACACAATGGCAGTGGCGTATGTCAATAATTTTGAGAACTGGTACTAATTTGCATGTGGAGTATCTGGACATATAAAGCTGTTAATAGAAAAATGAGTAGAAGTGATTTCTTTTTTTTTTTTTGTCCTTCAATAAAGGACGTTGTTGTGATTTATGGAATCGAATTATAGTTAAAATACTCAATTATTTGATTGAACTTTTAATATATTCATTCACAGATGAAACTGAATGTTTTTCGAAATTAGTTTCACTTAATATTATTACGAAATGTTCATATTTAACTTGTTTTTTGGATATGCTAGAAAAGAAAATTGAAAAGAAGGATTGAAAATTTACTGAAATATATTTGAATATATGTGTGTGTTTTAGTATTTATTTATGATATTTTGCTGTCAATAATTGTAACCTTAAATCAATAATGTACATGTAGCTTATAAATTACTTGGATAACAAATGAAGCATTAAAAACAGGATAAAGTAAATTCCGGCGTATAACGTGCACGTATGATTTGGTACTGCATTTTTTTTTTTTTTTTAAGTATATTCGACTTTTAACGTGCACCCACGTTTTTGCAAAGAAATCTTAAACGAAACCTTTTGCGCTGGGTAGTTGTATACATATATATATATATATATATATATATTATAAAATGTGCTGGTATGATTGCTTTCATCATTGTTATTTTTAAGGCTTCATTTTTTGTAAGCTTTTAATCATGATGTTATGATGTTATTTCCTTTACAAATATCTTATTAAATATGTTTTGATTTATAAAATCTGGCACTATAACTACAATTACTTTCATTACTAAATAATTTTCATGTGCAATCAAATCAAAATTTTCAAGTTTTTTATAAAAATTTTAAATACAGTTATATTATTTTTTATATATCCTACATTATGAATCGCAAATTCTAACGTAGCACAAAAGTGCATTGTTTACAAACTTTGAGAGTAAAACTTAACGAAACAAGATTTCTGTTTATTATTTTAAAATTTATGCATATAATGTAAGAACATTTTTACAATGGAACATTTAAAATATTTTTTAATTATTTATCGAAGCAAAATGTGAAAGAATAATAACATATAAAATCATACATTAGAGATTAATAAACTTATCGGTTTAAATTTATGGAAATGACAGATTCAATGAGGAAAATTTGAAAAAATACAAGAGTGTTTCTTTTATTTATTATTAGAGTTAAATTAAAGTTATATCAGGATTTTACGTAAACAGCATGTTTATTTTTGTTCCGGAATCATTCACAATCTTCTCAATATCATTATACTCATTAAAGTTATTGCCTGAAAATATATAGACAAAATTCTTTTGTCGAGAAATTATATTTATTTCCAGAATTAAAAAATAGATATTTGTGATTAAACTGTTCTTTAAAAATATATTTTATTATTCCTTAATTACTCAAGAGACAGTTTTGGAATTATTTATTAAAACAGTTATGTTAATTTCATCTAATATTGTTTTATATGTTTAACATTTCGAAATCTAAACAGAAGAGGTTAATTCTTTCTGGTTGATACAACATTATGCTGAAAAAAAAATACTGTATAAATAAAAGAATTATTTATATAGAGATCTTATTCATCATCTGGTATTTGTTTATTTTTGTTAAGTCTTCTGTATATAACTTTTCATTTTTTCGTTTGGAAGCAAAATGTACAATTTTAAAACCAATAAATAAACAACTTGATATTTTATTCTAAATATGTGTTTAAGAAAATATTTATATTTAACCTCTTTTTTAAATAACTGGAAATGAACTTGAGTGCTCTTAAAATTTTTCTATTTAACACAGAATTAAAAATATCTCCTACGGATTATTTTGTTACAAATTACATGCATAACGGGGCATTAATTTACCTCTGTTTGTTCAAAACAAAAGTTTTAAAAAAATGCTGAAAACAAGATAGGTCTCACACTTAATTATTCATAAACTTGAAAAAAATTTAAAATTCAGAGAAAAGGCAAAATATTCTCTTCAAAATTTTTTCAAAATAAATAATTTTTATTCCTCTTGTAAAAAATTAAAATTTTGCGACGTCATTTTAAAAAGGAATTATACTGATAATGTACATTTTCATTCATACAACGACAACTTTTAACTACGCGATTGTGTTCAAATGACGTAATTTGGATTGGCTCTTTTTATAGACCCAAAAGCCTTCCTCACATTACAAATGTTTCTTAAGCGCAGAAAGCAATACGTTTCTATCAGTAAAAAGGACATCATGTTTCAGAGAAAAAGCTCATTCATAAAACTGTATAATTGAGTCGAAATTATTTTCAACTATTTTCCATTCCTCTGGTATTTTGAGTTTGAGGCCGTAGGACCCTTCTTTGTATCTAACCGCTGACCAGGCTGACTACCTAACCGCTGACTACCTACCGAGCTATTACCCAGTTTAGTGTTACTAGTTTGAGTGCCTGAAAACGCGGCGTAATCACCCGATCGCCAAGTGCTGGAATAGAACTTATGCCATCTTAATGGCAGATCTGTTTTACTTTGGTTTGGTTCTATGTTGGCGGGTTACTTAAAATGGATTTGCTTGTTTAATTTCACGCTGCATCGCGCACCTATACGTCATGCCGAGTACCCGAACGTCGGCCATCATTACGCGAGTTTTTCTCGTAATTGAGAAACCTTAATCAGGTGATGATATCTTCACCTACCTACAGAGGTATAATTGATAGGGAATTGAGAGGACTTTGCACCCACGATGGATTTTACATGCACCAGGCGCCATTGGCGAATTTTTAGCTGGAGGTGAGCTCAGTGTTGAATTCAGACACTTTTCTCCGGGAGGGATTTATGTGGCTCCGGGGGGGACATTGTAGAGTTCCGGGGGGGAAATTACACTTTTTGACCATTGAAAGCCTAAAATTTCAAATCTTCCGGGGGGGACATTTCAATGCTCCGGGGGGGACATTCCCCCCCGGGCTACCCCCTGGATTCAACACTGGGTGAGCTTCAAGCCCGCGACCTTCCGGCTAGGAGTCCGATGCTCTGCCAACTGGGACACAACTTCCACCAATTCAGTGGATGTAAAGCTGTGTTTTACAATTTTTTTCCCTTTTTTGCATTTAGCAGCACACTTGATTACATGGTTAAGTTTTCGTAGCACACTAAAAACGGCACGTAAGACCTTAAACCTATACAGATGAAAGGAAAAGTCAGCGATAAATTCCGTCATTTAAAGGAGATTATATCAACTGTCTTTTTCAGTTTTATAAATAAAAAACTCATATTTATGTCATTTTGCTCTTATAAAAATGTTCCGCGGTTGTGCATTTAATGCTTTTTATATAGGAAAGGACCAAAATTCTTCAGCGTCATCATATTTAGCAGGAAGGGAGCATTTTCTTATTGATAAAACTGAAATTGTTCAAAACGAATGCAAAGTGCTTGGTGGTAAACATTACTATAATAAACGAACAAAGGGCGGTAATCACACAGGACTTCATGTCTTCTATTATAGTTAGAATAAAAACACAATATTTGGTAAAAGAAATTAAAAAGGAGAGAAAAAAGCAGCAGGGGCAACACACATGCTCCAAATTTAATGTGATTGTGCTTTTCTTTGTGCTGGTTTGTATACATTACATATTAACCATAAAACTACTTCTTCGTATATAAAGCACTGGATATCCGATTTATTTGTCAACACGCGTGCACGCAAACCCAAATTCATGTATCGTCATAATTTTAGAACATATTTAACTGTAGTTCAATTTTTTCTTTATTTTTTTAAATAGAGAATAAAAACATGAAAAGCACAAAAGTGAGATTTTTATTAAATCAAAAATCCATGTGCAAGACAATTTTTAAGAATATCATCATAAAAAGCAATTTGGAAATATAACAACATATATTAAAAATTCAGCAACACGTATTAAAAATGAAGAATTTAAACAATGTATCATTTTTCTTCTTCAGGAGAACACATGAACATAAAAAGAAAACAAGTTGAAAATTGTACGTCAAACGTGACAAATGAAGTGTGTGCGTACTGTTATTATTACAGTGAAATGAATTATATCGTCTGTTATTATGGTATGATTAATTTACGTAATAAAATAAGTACATTTTAAGTTGGAAACATTTTATCTTTTGTTGGCATTTACTAAAACTTCGAATGGGAAACTTAAGCCTAGTTTTGAAAATTTCAGAACTTGAAATCCATATTTAGACTCTTTTTCCATTTTCAATTTCTCCGAAAACATCTATCCTTAAAACTGTCGGCAGATTACATGAATGCAATTAATAAAAAAATTTAGTATACAAATTCGGTTTTTAATATCAGTAATACGCAAATAATATGACTTCATCTTAAATAGGACGTAATCACCATGCCAACCTAGAATTATTACCTTTCATGGGATATCATTACTTAATAAGTAATTTATTAATATATTTTTAAGTTTTCATTCGATTTATATAAAATTTAAAATGACTCGACAAAATTCTGTAACGATTATATATATAAAATTTCAAAACATTCGGTTGGCTAGTTTTTACGGACGGATGGATCAGACGACGACTATAGATGCTACGTATTTAAATAGTTACGAAAGCACCTAAAATTTGGCTTCAAGGGGGTTCCTCGGATGAAAATTCTTAATTCCTTTTCCTCATAGTGTCTTAGTTATTTTAAATCATTAAAAAAAATAACTTTTTCTATTTTTTTTCAAAAAATAAAATTTTAAACTCCAGGAAGGGGAAATTGCTTTCTCCTAACCCCTCCTTACGAGCACCCATGTATCTAGAACTTTTAAATGAATAATAATATTTTAAAATCTCTCCAGTCAAAATCCTTGTTCTCACTACAGATTAACGAAAAAATGTTTTTATTTTCATATTTACAACCTAATCTTTCGTAACTAATATCAATCTTCAACAAGGAATATAGAATAAAAAGTTATATAAAATGAAAGAATATATTTTTTTTCTTGAACAATTATTTGACAGTGTAGCAAAATTTAACTTTATAGCTGGTGTTGTGCTTCAAGAGGATTAAAGCTATTTAATTACTATAGAGCAAACATAAGTGGTCTTTAATTTGATTTTCTTATATAGTGTATTTTTTCTATTGTTTACAAGCTAAGATATTTGGAGTAAATGATTATTTTTAGGAAGGAAAAAATAATAATGGGCATTTGTTTATCCTGCTTCTGAAACAAGACATAAATATAGAACGTCCGTATATAATATTCATATAAAATACTATACAAATACGCAGATTACATGCATGGAACCATCCTTCCAACTATGTGAACCTCACTGCCACATACAGGAAAGCTTCGGGTCAGCACTTGGAATTTTTGGCTACGGAATTTCAGCCACTTTGAAAACTCGCCGGTCAAAGTCGGATATACACCGTTTATTTCATTTACATCGGACTGAGGGAACTCGCCCAACTTCGGAGTTTGGTCGTAACATAAATACAAAAAGTGCACGGAAGAGAAAAGCATTGAATAGTGAAATCTAATGAAATAACATCTAATATCTAATGAAATAATATCAATACTTATATAATGAAACAATAGATAAGTTTAAATTCTATAAAAATCTATTCATACAGTATTAAATATTAATTTTAGAATAAAAAATCAAAAATACATTTAAAGCGATATAATTATTTTTGGAAACTTAAAATAATATAATATTTAGCATCATATATCATAAGAGAAATCTGATGAGCTAGTTAAACGTTTGAAAATGACAGTTTTAATAAGTAGAATTTTTAAATATATACATGTGTATCAATTTAATGGATTAGATACATTAAAGCTATGTAAGGATTTTATTTTAAAAACTTTTTTAACTGCTCTAGTAACTTTAAACTACTTTCCTAATAGTACTACACTCATTAAAATCATTGTCTAAAAATGTCAAAACACAATTATTTGCTGAAAAAATTCTATTTATTCAAAGAATTAAAAAAAAACCTTTATTGTTGATTATTCTTTTAGAAAAAGAATTAACTTCTAATTACTCAAGGGAATGTTTTTGTATTATTTATTCATTTCATGTAATATGATTAATTATGCTTAACTTTTTTCAAAATCTAAACTACAATAATTAATTCTTTATAACTGATATTGCCTTTATGTTAAAAAACAAATCTTTTTTTTTTTTTTTTTTTTTTTTTTTTTAAGTGTTATTTATATAATTACCCTATTCTCCATTTGGTATTTGGTAGATTAATTTTGTAAAGACCACTGAGCAAGATTTTCTTCTTCTTTTTCATTTTTCGTTTGCAAGCAAAACACACTTTTTAAAAATAATGATATACATACAAGTTGTATTTTTTTTTCAAGTATATGTGTAGTAAAATATATTTAATCTTTATTCAAATACGTTAAAATGTATTTCTGCGCTCATTATTTCTCTGTTCAACAGAGAATTAAAAATATCCCCTACTAATTAAGATTGTTTTACTATTTAAATACATAGCGAGATATATTTCCATTTTGTTCAACAAAATTTACTTACAAGGAGAGGGCCAAGCTTGGTAATCACATATTTTGATTTTTTTTTTATATATGTTGTAGGGTAGAAGCCCCTTAATGCAGGTTCCACGGATTTTATACAACGCTCCTTAGTTCTCGAGAAATAGGGGTCTAATATTATAACAAAACTTAAATACTTACTTTGTAACGTGTTTCCCGTGTTACAAAGTCTGTTGTGGCGCCCTCTAGTCATAATAAAATAAAACATTTTCAAATAAAATAAAAATAAATGAAGAAAGAAGATAAATGGAAAGCAAAATAATTCAAAGTGCAGTCATACGTATTACAAATCTAAAAAAACTTTATTATGCTAAAAAATATGTTGTAATTTCATTCTTATGCTAATTTTAAATATAATTATGCTTCTTACTTTAAACACAGAGTAGTATTATCACCGCATTGACTTCCCTTGTTAAGGCAATACATAAATAATATTTCATTAAAATCACGAATTGACACAATTGTTCAATATCATTCCATCGATAAAGAATATAGGATATATATTTTTAAAGTGATTTAAAAAATATTAACCATTTTAATGATGTTTTATTCAACGATTTAGTTGCAAAAAAAAAAATAATAGGTTAACATTATAATTAATGCACAATATTATAATTTTAAATTTACGTAAGATTATTAAATTATAAATACAAGTATGTTTTTGAAACAAAAAATGAGAAAAACAAATGTTGCACATTCCGATCTCGAATCCGAGTCCGCGGATAACAAGCAAACACTATAGCATCTGAGCTACGACCAACGCAGTAATTTCGTTACAAAGTAAATATTTAAGTTTTATTATTATATTAGATCCCCTATTTCTCGAGAACTAAAGAGCGTTGTATAAGATCCGTTGAAGCTGAGACTAAGGGGCTTCTACCCTACAACATATATAAAAATAATCAAAATCTGTGATTACCAAGCTTGGACCTCTCCTTGTTAATTATACAATAACCAGAAGAAAATGTAGAAATATTCAGAAAGAAAATGAGGAAAATATTTTTCAATAATTTTCTTTCAATACCGAACAAATAAATTTTTATTCTTTAATGAAATAATTGCATTGTCGTGAATTTTATAAAACTGTATTAACATTTGTTATTTATCTTATAAGAAGACTTTTATAAATTAATATTCAATTTATTTACCTTTTATTTTTTAACCTAAGCATTTTTTTAAATTTATTTGCTACAATATGTGTTTAATGAAGTTTTTTTTTCATTCATATTACTCTGATTTATATACAGGGTATCTGTAATGTCTTCCACCTCCCTGATTACAAAATTTATTCGTATCCGCGATATATATAAGACAGACATGTGAATCTGGTGCCAAAATGTTGGACAACTAACCATTTTTTTGTTTTGCAGGTTTCTGTAACGCGGCTGTAATGTAGCAGTGTCAGTGTCTAGGATATCAGGACCACGTACCGAGATATGGCAGACCATTAACCTCAGCTTCAACCTCAGCTACAACCTCAGCTAGAACCTCAGCTGAAAGTCTATGGTGGAGAAAGTGAGACAGTGTTTTGTGCGAAGTCCCAAGAAATCAGTGCGTACGGTCTCACATGAATTACAGATGCCAAAAACATCTTGTGACACCAGATCACACTAGCATTTTCCAGATTTGCGAACATTTCCTTTTTGCTGGACAAGGATGCTGCTATACTACAGCCACGTCACGGAAACCTGAAACAAAAAAACTATGTCAGTTTTCCAATATTTTGACATCAGTTTCACATATCTATCTTTTATATAGCGGATGTGAATAATTTTTTAATCAGGGAAAGACATTTCGGACATGCTGTTTGAGAAAGTGCGAGTGTTTTGTACGAAATCCCAAAAAATCAGTGAATACGGTTTCACATGAATTACAGATACCAAAAGGATCTCGTGACACCAGTGGGCACACTGAGCATTTTCAGATTTGTGAAATTTTTTTTCTACACAATGACGCTGCTATACTACAGCCACGTCGCGGAAACCTGCAACAAAAAAACTATGTTAGTTTTCCAACATTTTGACATCAGTTTCACATGTCTATATTTTATATAGCGGATATGAATATTTTTTTTAATCACTGGAAGACTGACGCTGGTCACGCTGTATATAAGTGCACAAAAAAAATATATATATTGAAAAGAGAAATCTAATGAAAATAATAGATAAATATAATTAATGTAAAACATGTTCATAAAGTATTAGCTGAAATTTTTAGAATACAAAATCAAATGTGTAATTAAAGTAAGATAATTATTTCTTGAAACTAAAAGGATTCTAACATTTTAGTATCATATATTTCAAGAAATATCAGTTAGCCATTTAAAACTTTTTGAAATAACAGTTTCTATTAGAAATTGTTTTGAAAAAATATAAAAGGATGACTATATTGGATTACTTACGGCGAAATTATATAAGACGTATACATAAACATAGCAAATATATATATATATATATATCCCTTGATTGCCAATAAAATTTCCAAAAAATCTCTTTTTTTTTTTCTCCGATTAAATGTTTTTGTGAATGTGTCAGAAATTTGCGAATAGAAATTTAAGAAATAATAGTGCTAAAAGTCTAACTAACTTTTCGTTTCTGCTAATACTTTGCGATTTTTACACTTTAAAAAGAATTTTCGGATTTGCCCAGTAAAATGTCCGTATTTTTACGGATTTATTTCTTTTACAGTCTAATAGTAAAAGTATATCTTTAGAGAAGATAAAAATTTTGAATTATCAGTTAAAGGTATCCTCAAATACATACATTTTAAAGTATTCACTAAATGATATTCATCGAAACAAAATCTGTAAAAATATGGGAATTTTACAAGCAATCAATGGATTTTTCTTCTTACAAAGAACAGCAGGGTTATGCGTTCCAGTGTCATTATACAATTTCCTCTATTTTAATATACACATTACGATCATTACCTGAATATCTGTAGACCTAATTGTTTTGATAAAACATATATATATATATATATATATATTTTTTTTTTTTCAGAATTAAAAAAAATCATTCACTGGTGAATGAACTATTCTTAAAAAAAAATTCATTTAATCCCTAATTACTCAAGAGAATCTTTTCTGTTATTTATTCAAGAGATCATCTAATGCGTTTGAATATTGTTAACTTTATTTATTTTTAATCTGCACTATTTAATTTTATGTTTGATCTTGCCTTTATACGTAAAACAAATGTTATTTAAAATAGAGGATTGTTCATATACACAGCTTTTTTAATTTGATTGTTTTCATTAATATTGCTGAGTGCGTAACATTTTACTTTGTACAAATGCAATGCATGATTTAAAAATCATTAAATATGCAGGAAATTATTTTTTTTCAAAGTATGTGAGAAAGAAAAAGAATAACCCCTTTTCGAAATGACTTGCAATTATCTTGAAAAAAAGTTTGTATATTCCTGTAATTTATTTTATCAATACAAAATTAAAAATATTTGCTACTGATTATTTATTCACTTATTTCATTACTTAAATACATAGTGGTATATTCTCTCTTCTGCTCTTTAAAAATATGTTGAAAATGAGTTTAGCCTCGTATTTTAGTTTTAATTAACCAGAAAAGAAAATGTTGAGGTAAAAGTTTAAAGACGTTTTCAAGGTTTTCTTTTTCTCTCAAATTTGAAAAAAAAGTACATTTAGATCCTGTACCAAATTTGAATTTGCGTGAAAAGGGAGTTTTAAATTCGGCTTCTTTCCATGTCTGCGATATGTACTTTTTACTAACCATCTCCTCACCTAGATCGTATATGAGGCTATTAATTTAAGTCTTAAATACAGTTTTTTTTAATCTTCTTACAACTAACTTTTACTTTAAGAAACATCTTTTATATTTTCAGATTTCATGTATAGCTTCATATTTGCATAAATATTTGATAACAAATGACAGCAAAAGACCGAAAAGTTGATAATCAAGAAATTTGTTGAAAAAACGAATACATAAAAATTACTTTTATATTTCTGATAATATCTAAAATGACAGACTAGACGTCAGAATCCAAATGTTGTTTGAGTGAATTGTGTCGACTAGAGTGTCGTTCAGGTATCTCAAAGGGAAGAGCATTGGAAATTTAAGCCGAAAATTTCCTGGGAAAAACACTTTTTCATATAGTTGAGAAATTTACAGCTCGTATCAACAAATATGTCTTATACTACAGAATATAGAGCATATCAATACACGTAAATGATTTTTTTTTTCATATTTCATGAGCGAGTGGGTTAATGGGCTTAAGGTATCTTCTGGTGTCCCAAAAAGGAATGAATGTTTTTAAAATTTAGTAAGAAGTAAACGGTGACTATTTAATCTAAACTTGACAGAGAGTAAAGTGTGAACTCAGTAATTTCTTTATTACGTTTCACTCAGGTTTTAATCTTCATTTTATTAAGATGCTGAAACAACAACAACAGCAAATAAAAGTAAAAAGAGTTTTTAAATGAAACCTTCTTCTTATAAGTCATCCGTGTTTATCTTAAAAGTCGCGCCTAATTTCATGAGTGCAACTTATGTTGTTCCAAAAACATTTCACTTCAATATGTTAATTTGGCTTGGATCCCGATTGCGAATAATTCACCGCTTTGATTTACGCTTGATAGAAATCGCGATTTAATGAATTTATTAAAGAAATAGTGCAAATTTTGCTTTGTTTCTTTCTCAACATATGGCAACAGGAAAAAAAAAAAGATTATTTAAACTCCATATTCACCATTTCTAAATCAGGGTGTATAATCATTATATAATATTAATATATTAATTGATAAAAACGTGTATAAAAATATATTACTCTTATTTTTTTTATATTTTCTACGTTTTAGAGCTTAAAATATTTCATTGTTATAGTTGAACCAGCCGCCACTGGCGACCAGTTTGGTCTCCCTTAAATGTATTTTCAGCATTGTAACACCTTACTTTTATTCATAATTTAATTTTTTCCTTAATCCTTCGCCAAACCGGAATATTATAATAGACAAATAAAGAACTTTTGATATCATGGTAGCATTTCGCATATTTTTTGTTGTTATATATTTCATCTTTCTTGACAAAATCCGCTTAACCCATTTAAGCATTTATGCTTCATGTCCGTTTGCTTATCAGTTGCAATATGTTCGCTAATGTGGAGATTATTAAACATATTAAGTAATTTTCCGTTATTGGGTCCATTGCCAATTGGCGTATTTTATTTAACACGATTTGATACAATGAAGTCTATTTTGTGAAAGTCTTTAATAATATCCACATTTACACTGAACCATTTTGTTTCTAATATTTTTTTTGCTGTTTCTCGCTAACTTTAGATGTAGACTCGATTACGAAAGATTAGAAAATCTATCATTATCTAAAATGTCTTGAATAATGTGACATAGCATTACACGTAATTTTTGAGTATGGTTTGGTGAAACATTGAACATTTGGAAGACAGATTTGATAATCACATTCTCTTTAAACCATGTTTGCTGTCAGCACTTTTGACCCGTGGCGTACAATCTGATTAAAACAATTCACAAACTTCCTTCTAGATGCCGATCTCTGTTCGACTTTGTTTTTCTCTGTTCCCCTTTCTTGATTTCATTCCTGAGTTTTCATAATTCCACAATTCCCTTAATTTGGCATTTTTGCTGAATGTCTACTGACTATTAAGATTCGTAACAGGTAAATACGCCGCGCCAACACTGACGCTTATAATTCTAATTACAGCAGCCCGTTTTTTTCTCTATATTGTAACTCTATAGTTAATACTATGTGGTAGAAAAATAAAATACAATTGAAGACGCTTTTATTTATATAGTAGATATAGATATGTATATTATAATCATAGGTATATAGTATGTGATTAGAATATATATCTCATAGTCATTCCGGCGGATATAATATATCGGCTATAAAACTACCATCTTAAATATCTAAGCTAAAAACCATCAATATGATTTTATGTGTTTAATAAATGTATACTAAATAATTTTTTGTATTATTTTACTTTGATTCTATTTCATTTACAATTTTTAATGATGGGGCCCTTTGAGTACAGCTGTCGCAGACGAACCGGGGTATTATTTTGACGCCAGAATGGCGATTTTACGGCTGGGGAACCCGGCGGTTTCGGCAAGATTTTGCTTCTTATGCCAACCCGGTAGAGCAGATTTCGTATGTTTGATAATAAATTAAATATTGTGTGTTTTTTAATAAATTAATCATTGTGTGTGTTTTATAATAAATTAATCATTGTGTGTGTTTTATAATAACTTAATCATTGTGTATGTTTTATAATACATTAATCATTGTGTGCGTTTCATAATAAAATTGTGTGTTTTTTAATATAAAATAAACTATTTCATAATAAAATAAAAGTAACATGCTGTTTTAGCAATCTGTAACAGGTACCTGAAAATGGTTTTTTTATTCGCCAAAATGGCGCAAAACAAAAATCGCGCTAACACCGGCGCGATTTCAATTTAAAATACAAGTCGTTCAAAATTTTCATTTTAAATAGACAATAGATAAATAAGAAATAATATCATAAATCAAAACATTTGATTTAAAAATCAAAGTATTGTTTCCAATTTGCACACACAAAAAATAAAAGCTGGTATTGGCGATTTTAAAAATGCTATTGGCGATATTCGCACCCAAATAACATAAAAGTACTTAATGATGTTATATATTTTAAAAATGTATATTAAATTACTGTTTTGAACGCGATTGTTCATTAACAATGGCAAATATGATTCGTGATTAACAATCATTTTCGTTGATCTCTCTTCCTGGCACGTATAATACATAAATGCGAAATTAACTCACGGAGTAAAGAGGAACTGGAGAAGAAATATTTGCGTTTGGCGTGACGCCAAAAATGCAACCCTACATTCGGCCCAGACAACAGGCGGCTTTCATTGAAAACCTTTCGCCGTCCAATGAATCCATCCCTTGTTCCACGTGCAGCCTCTTTCCGTCCAATGAAATCTCTTGTTTGGGAATAATGATTTGAGCGATAACCGGCTTCATATTGTAAAACGTTTTTACGGTTTACTTCCTCTCTATTCTTTCTCTTAACTCTGTGAAATTAACTGACAATTCGTTTCGAAATTTGATTCATTAAATATTATTACATGAGTTCAACTTACGTCAAGAAAAGATCCGGAAGGAAATTGCGTTGTACAACACTAAATTACGGTAAACTTTGATTGTCTCACTGGTACGAATTATTATTTTTTTTGACACCAGGCAGCAGTCCAAAAATTCATCCGCGGGAAACTTGCTTTACAACCGATTACCGCCATGGTTTAAAATTGTAAACGTTCACGACGAATGAATCTTTTTGTTGTTGTTGTTGTTGTTGTTGTTGTTTACTTTCATGGATAGAAAATTTGAGCTGCGAACCTAATTTCACCTGAAATTATTGCAGAATATATACATAATTGAACGTAAGGCATCTCTCAAATATTAATTTACTTTGAACGATCTTTCTAAAAATGTAACTTTTATGCAGTTTTATTCGAAAAAATAATTTTGAATAAAAATGGCCGCTTGGCATATGAAAAAGCGAAGCGGGCATCCCGGAACTGTTTATGACAGTCACATGACTTACGCTTTTGTTATATAGGTAGCCGGTTTGACGAATATAGATTGGCGCAAAATGAACTCCATTGTTGTTGTGACTCTCAGATGTGACTTGTATATAGTTGTAGCAATAAAGATATTTGAAGATTTATCACCCGCTAAATGAAAAAAAAATATGCCTCAAAATTAATTTATGAATTTATAATTAAGTTCTTAAAATATTGAAATGTCACATTGTCACCGGAAACCCACCTTTATACCTGTATAATTTTAATTCTAGCACATCAAGGAGGAGTGAAACTAGTCGGATGTGCCAATCCCAAAATTTTCTTCTACCTCAATCACTTTAATACTTTAAATTTCGCCATCACATCGCCAATAAAATCAATATTTTTCGTCATTCTGTTGTACGTCAGCTGCTTGCGAATCGTCGGGTTACCGGGATGCGATCAACTGATGTATACTAAACTACGAAAAGTTCTTCTGGCCTGTACCGACAGGAACAGATAGCCTCCCCATTCCTTGGTTTTACCATTTTAGCTAATTTTACTGGAAAATACGAAACTAAAATGCGTGGAACCCAATTAAAAAAGATTCATTTCAAGTTGTCGTCAACATTGAATTTGAATGAGAATATCGCCAAATTAGTCCTCTACAGCCAAGTTGGCTTCATTTGTGGCAACCTATTTTTGTCGCCAAATTTGGCAGAATTTCGCCAATTCTATCACAGCGCCCCCTTTCGTCTAAATATCCCCAAATTGAACTGGGACCTGCACGCTATAGTCAAAAACATAGAAAAAATATTTGGTTCAAATATCTACATAACTTCATACACTTTTCGATGATACAATAGTGAAAATGGAACAAAAATATCGATCACAGCGCCCCCTTTCGTCAAAATATCCCCAAATTCTAATAGAACCTGCTTGCCATAGCCAAAAACCTAGAAAAAAAAGGTTCAATTTGAAGCATAACTTCATACACTTTTCGATGATACAATGAGGACGGACAGACGGACAGACATTTTGTAAAAACATGTTTTTCGGAATCTTTGAACACTAAAACATGTAAATCCGTCGAAAACCGGAAGTCGAAAAAAATTTCGATTACAATACTTTCTTCTATCATAGATAGAAGAAAGTAAAAATGATTATAAAATTCTGTATTTACATGCAAAAAACAAGTTGAGTTAAATAAAAGATTTAAAAAAAGGTTTGCCTTTTGAAATTGCCAGTTTTTGAGCAGGTTTAGTTTGTCACAAAGAAGTGCCACCTATCGGAAGCATTTGAAACTAAAAGAGGAAAACGTAATTAAGAAATTCCTGAATACCCACTTCACTCTCCTGCAAAATCAACTGCGGTATCTGTGCCACTTTACTTGTAACTGAAGTGTAACCTTTTCGTTATATAGGTCCACATCTGTGGACCAAGCCATATCTGTTTCTAAAAGACCATAGTAGGAATATTTCTAATTCCGATTTTATATCTACGTTCGCGGACCTTTAAGCTTTATAATGAATCCCATAGACAGCAGCACGAAAACCAAATTTCTTATGAAATGTTCGTTTAAAGAAATTATTTTCCAAATTGGCTAGAAATCGGCCTGCTGGGAAACGTAAGTTATTTTCACTATTTTAAATCTCATTTATAGTTACAAAAATTTAATTTTCTAAAAAGTTAATTTTTCGATATCTGTTTAGAATAGTTATGCTTGTAAAATAGTTTCATTGAACAGCTGTATCATGAATAAGACTTAGGTACACATATGTATACCTTCGTCCATTTTACTGGATGGAGTGCAACATGTTAGAAATCTGTTTATCCAGTACTATAGTAAGTAATTATGTTTATGCTCAGGCGTCTTTAGTGTTTCTTTTCTACTTTACTATCTAATTATAAAAGTTATTTTAAAACTTTATACAATAAAAAGACATTACAAAATATGCAACTTTTGAACAAAACTTTGAAGCATTTAATTACTCAATGGATTTAACTTCTTTAATAATTTAGTAATTATTAATATTTGGTAATTAAATATTGATAGAATTATAATTCTTAAACTTTTATCAAATAATTATTTTTCTAGGCATATTGATTCAAGAAGAAATTGACGCAATTTTATAGCAGAGTTATTTATCTAATATATCAAGTGATAGTGATGTCGAATAGCCTGTACTCAAAGAAAGCGATGAAGGTAAAGATGAATCTTCTTCAGATTCAAATGGTCCATCTAACCCAATAGTTTTTTTTAAACAACAAAATCAAGCAAAATATTTTCTTGGTTGTGTGTATAAATTGTAACAGAATTGGTTTGGCAGAAAAGAAACTTGAAATTTACAAAGAACTGTAGATAGACAAATGGAATGCGTATGTACCAGATTATGAGAAAGTATGTGAATTAAAATGCAAGGATACCAAATGTGTTATTTTAGGGTAAATTGGGTGACAATACCGTAGTTTATGATTTATTTTTTTATAAAATCGGCTGTTGTTTTTATTTGTTATTCATTAATTTCTTGTTAAAGTTGATACATTTATGTATGATTTGAAAATGTATTTCATTTTCCAAATGTCATAGAAAGCATACAAAATTTTGATTTTGTAAATGCTTGCATTTCGGCATCTTACCCTAATCTTGGGGTAAGGTGGCTAACTACATAGGGGTAAGATACCTTCTGGACTTTCAATTTAAACAATAATTTTTGTGAAGCAGTGCGACACATACTGGAACGCAAAAAAGTAATTTTAATTCTTTAAACATACTAAAGTTGTTACTTACTTAGTATTCGACAATTACAAAAATGTGAATGTTACAATCATTGGCAATTTAATAGGAAACAAACTAATATTTGAAAAATAGATTATGTTCTACTTAAAATTTAAAAGTATTATGGCACTTAAGCATGCTAAGTTTTAAAACTTTATCACAAGCTGAAATATGACAAAGCCACTGATATAAAGTCCTTTGGAGTCCAGCTTTTTTGGTAATACGTTCCTCTTTTTTTTCCGCAATATCTCAGTTCTTCGGCACACTGCACATTTGTCTAGGAACTTTCAGTAACTTTCATGTAACCAACAGTTGCACTGGATTCACTTGATCCAATCACATGTTTCCGAGGTTTTATTGTATTCTTCTAGACACTCTGAACACTCATTCTCATTCACTTTAAAAAATCCTCATTTTCTGAATCATGGTGCGGAGTGTCATCATCATCCATATCATCGGCTGTTGCAGATTCTCGCTTTATAGCTTTTGACATATTCTTAAACACTTCCTTTTTAGAAAGGATTGAGACATCTGGCAATTCGCAGCTGCTATCCTTAACTTTTCCCCGTTCATAAACTTCTTTTTTTGCCATTTTAATTTCTTTTCTTCAATAACTTCTGATGATGTAAGTACTTGAGCTTCTTGCCTTCTTTTACTATACTTTCTTTTTTCTTTAACTGGCACAGGTGAAATATATTGCAGAAATTTTGTTGGAGAAGATTGTGTAATATTTTCGGCAGTTGATACTAGATCTTCTTTATCACTTAAGGGCAAGTTGACGGTTAGGCCAGTCGACTGTTTGTGTGATTTTAGTGATGTGCATTGTTGGGGGAAATCTTGAATCAGCTGCTTAGAGTTTGTTCGACCTTTTTGAAGTGGGTTTCTCCTTGAAAAACTGGGGCTGTGATTCATGTTTTTCGTTGGACCCAACAAAAGCTGGTCTTGGAAGAGCTGTTGGATTAAATTGAAATATTCCCGTTGCTTCAAAAGACACAATCCCATTTTGTGTGGTAGCATTTTCTTAATATTTTTTTTTGTCATTTTAAACATTTACAAAATTTATGACTTTAATTAATGATTAAAAAAATCATCTGATTTAAATAAAGATTTAATCACGGATTTAAATCATCTGATTAAAATCGTTGACACCTTAGTGAATACCCAAATGTAATTTAAAACAATGAAAAAAACAACCAGGTAATGGAAAAAAACCGGCATCTTTCCCCTAAAGATTTTCGCCGACTCAATTTAAAGTGTTGGAGAAGACATCGGTCTCTCTACTAAAGTGAAGAACAGTTAACCGGCGGCCATTTACGTTTCGCGGTAAGGGCAGACACCAATACTCTCTAAAAACATCAGATTTGTTTCTCTGATGTTTAAACTATGACTTATATGGGTAAATAAAGAAAGAGCGTAAAAGATTTTGGACACTTACCAAAGGTGTTACGACGAAATAGCAATAGAAAATCACTATTTAAAATTAAAATAAAGCAACGCAAACTGGAATTAAACTATTAGTAGGATAGCCTCTTCCACACGACTGAGTGGCGTTTCCCTACAGCGTCTGCGTAAGGGAAAAACATGTGACACGGAATGCTGTCCAACAAGGCATCTCACTCCAAGTTACCCTATTTATTTATTCATTTTTGCATATGAAGGAAGTGAATCAAATGCATCTTGCATTGGGTGGTGTAAAAAAGAAAAGAAAAACTTTATCATTCTTCAGCC
Organism: Maratus michaelseni; assembly: GCA_963931845.1. Classification (NCBI taxonomy): domain Eukaryota; kingdom Metazoa; phylum Arthropoda; class Arachnida; order Araneae; family Salticidae; genus Maratus; species Maratus michaelseni. The sequence goes on along the minus strand of OZ007588.1, from coordinate 342,151,418 downwards.
TGCTGTAGTTCATATATATACTTCTATGATTAGAACAGATATTTGCGACTGGTAAGAAATAATCGTTAATACTAATAGTTATCGTTGTTCAGGAAGAACAACAAAATGGACTATGCACATTTTTACCCTTTTTCTCGATCTTGTAACGTCAAATTGTTAGATTTACTATATGTATTATTATAATTACAATTCTTTATAGAAACACATTTCCCTTATGGAATATAGAATGAACATTGTTTTAGCAACTTTAAAGTATGAAGACAATATATCTGGTATTTCGAGTAAGGGAAGAGACCTTTGTAATATTAAAAGCCCAGAAGAAGTGTTACCCCCACGTCAACGCAAAGTTGTTATCCGGCCAATGAAAGAAGCACGGCTTTATAATGTAGAACACTTACCAAGATATATAGATTGAAAAAATAATTCGAAATGTCGTTTAGTAGGATATAAATCTAGAACCAGATTAATGTGTACAAAGTGTAAAATATTCTTATATCTCTTTAAAAATAATTTATTCGAGAATTTTCATTCAAAATAAATATTATTCATCTAAATGCCTGCAATTAAAAAAATTAATATTAAATAAATTACATTTATATTTCTCTATTTCTTTAATTAATAATAAAATGTCATTACAATATGTAGCTTTGTAATTATTTTACATCGTTTTATCAAATGAAAATTGTGATATTTTTCTTAATTGAAAACTCAGGTACACATCGGTGTACATAAAAGTATTGACCTTTTTACACATAAAAAACACTTATATATATATATATATATATATATATATATATATATATATATATATATATATATATATAATAATTATGAAAATATAAATTATGCCAAAATTTGGGCTGTAATTAGATGTATATCTAATTGATAACTGCAAGTGAACGATATCCTTATGAATATAAAAATTAAAAGTAAAAGTAAAATATTAATGTAAGTAACATATAAATTTTCTTTATCTTCCTTTTTATTTTTTTCTCCCCTCTTATTCAAATTGTTAGTTTGATTTATGATATTCCATTTTCAAAGGTCTCCTTGTTTTTCAATCTTGTTCCAATGATTGTTCGGGCAGAGATTTGGCATAATTTTTGGCATTAAGCTGGTGTCATAAACAGAAAACAATCATTCTTTGCTTATATATGTAGTTTCCCTTCCCTTGAAAAAGTGAATTACATTATAAGCTTCCATATGTGTTTATACTCTTGTTTCCTTTTTTTTTCATTTGAATTAATAGTACTTGATTTATTAGGACTATATATTATATTTTGTAATTTGACACTGCTATATGGTTTAGTGATTTCATTGTGTATGGTCAGTTTCTTTTGTTTCAATGGTTAAATTTTTACAATAAGTTTATATATACATATATATATATATATATATATATATATATATACATATATTTATTTATTTATTTATAAACTACGATATCAAACTAGCTAAATAAAACAATAATTTATTTTTAGCTCACAGGCTATCAAAGCCTGAGAGCTTATGTGCCCGCCGGTTCTGTATGTATGTACGTATGTATGTACGTAATGCGATAACTCTTGATAGAACTAACCGTTTTACTTTAAATTTTGTTTACAGGTTCGTTGTGATAAGGCGCTTCCCTGATTAGTTTTGGAGGTTCATTGGTTAAGCATAAAGGGGGAAAACGGGGGGCTAACCCCCCATAATTTAGATAAATAGGTTTTTCATGCAGAATTATACCATTTTCTTCAAATTTTGTATGTAGGTTCATTTTGATAATGCGCTTCTGTCAATAGATTTGGGGGTTTATTGATTAAGTATAAAGGGGGAAAGGGGGGATACCCCCCCTTATTTAGATAAATGAGTTTTTCATGCAGAATTATCCGATTTTCTTCAAATTTTGTATATAGGTTCATTGTGATAATGCGTTTCTCTGAATGGTTTTGGGGGTTCATTGGTTAAGTATAAAAGGGGAAAGGGGGCTAATCCCCCCTTAATTTAGATAAATGGGTTTTTCATGCAGAATTATCCGATTTTCTTCAAATTTTGTATATATATTCATTGTAATTAGAGACCTTCCCTGATTAGTTTAAGGGGTTCATTAGTTAACTATGAGGGGGGATGACCCCCCCTTAATATATTGTTGATTTCTTTATTTTTCGAGGGGCTTATTTCAAATTCTTTGAATTAAGAGTATAACATACAGTTAGTGTGAATAGCCTGTGAGCTCAATGCCCGCAGTTTAACTGGCAGTTTTCTGTTTATTTATAGAATCTTACTAATCTCCAGAGGTGAATATAATAAATATGTTCAGTCCATTTTAGAATATCCTGTATTTCTGACAGCAATATATTTAAGAATACTTTTCATGTAAACTAAAATCAAAACAGTTTTTAAGATTAAACATATTTTTATGAATTTTATTAGCATTTTTTAATCATCTTTATGTATTATTTTTCGTAAGAAGTACAATTTTTAAAATTATTTGTGAAAAAAATAACATTTTGCATCGTATACTCCAGGTTAATTTGTATAACGGACTTAATTCTTTTGAAATGACAGTTTCAATTAGGAAACTTACAAAAAATACAAAAGGATGAATTTATTAGATTACTTGCATAAAATTACATGTCCTTTATTTTCGATTTCAGAATAATTACGCAATTTTCTCAATATTGCGATTATAATTAAAATCATCATCAGTAAATATATAGACATGATTCTTTTGATGAAAAAATTACCTTTATTCCTAAATAAAATTCTTTTACTGGTGATTTTAGTATTCTTATAAAAAATCAATTGATCCTAATTATTCAATACAATGTTTGTATTGTGTTAGTTTCATCTAATAGGTATTAATATTTATAACAATTATTATAAGCTTTTACTTATCTTGCAACGTTCGTATGTATGTCTTTCCGGTTTAAAATGTGTACTCAAATTTTATCTCACTTCCGATTATCCGATCGAACTGAAATTTTGCATACATATGTAAATCCGATGACAATGTAATATTATTATCATTTGAGGTACAAAGCATTTATACTTATTTTATACGGCCACACAAAAGATTTCGAATACATTATTTCCTACAAGAATAAATTTCAATTAAATGTCATTAAAGCTTATCTAGGTTACTGGAATAAGCAACAGCATTTTTCCAGTTGAAAATAAAGTGCATAGCATTTGTATTTTTCTTTTACATGGCCACACAAAAGAATTATGATACATTATAACTTATGTACAGGGATTTTAAATCAAATTCAACGAAAAATATATTAGTTATTATGATACACAACAGCCTTTTTCCAAATGAAAGTAATGTACGTAGAATTTATATATGTTTTACAGGGCCACGCAAAAGAAGTCAAATATCTTACGATGTGTAGGCTAAGATTCTTTAAAGTACATTTTAATGATATTAAAAGAGATTTAAAGCTTGTTCTAAAAAGTACATTAGCATATTTATTTTAGACTTCAGTAGTTATTTCATTGCTTGATGCTGCTTTTATTCTGAAAAACAAGTCTTGATTAAATAAAAGGATCATTTATATAACCATTTTATTCTTCGGCATTTGTCAATTAATTGTTTTTTGTTATACTACGGAACGCGGGGTATTATTCTTTCATTTGAAAACGTTTGATTTAAAAATCATCAAATAATTATAAATTAATTCGTTCACTCAAAGTACGTGAATCAAAAAAGTCCTTAAAACTCTTTTGCAAAGAACTTTAAATAAACTTCTAAGTTCTTATAGTTTATCTAATTACTAGATAAAGATAATATACCCTACTATTTTTTTATTCGATTACTTCAATGCATAGCAAGGAAATATTTTATACATTTTTTTTATTTAATAAAAGCTGTGGAAAGATGTTCGGTTTCCCACTTAGTTATTCATTACCAGAATTTTTTTTAAAGAAATTTAGAGAATAAAACGGGAAATACACTTTTAAATATTTTAAGCTCAATTTCGAATGAAGTAAATTTTATTCTTGTTATAAAATAATTATATTTTCATAAAATAAGAAATTTTTATTTACATCTACAGGGTAGACATTATCATCCTGACAGAGGTCAAATTGAAATTTAAAAGAACTACTAAACTCAACCACAAAATTTTATTATCGCTACACAAAGAAAAAATCTCGACCTTCATTAACCCTTTGACTGCCTAGCTAAAGGACAAATTTGTAATGTTGTTTTCTCTGTAAGTTTTTTAAAATGTTAAAAAAAAATTATGATATTTGAAACATGATATAGAAAACTTAATTTCGTATATGAATATAAGTCTTGAATAATTATCCAATGTTTTAAAACTACATTATGTTTGTAGAATTATATTAATTTAAATAATGGTAATATGTAGTGAAATCTATAGCACAGTGAACAGATATATCAGTTCATGGCGGTGAGAAGGTTAAAACAAGTTGTTTAAGCTTTGGTCTCTCAGGAAAAATGCGAAGACGTGGGCAATGAAGTTTCATTCGGCTGCTGAAAATTCTATGATAATCCGAGTCGGATGCCCTGATACGGTTCTAATACATTATCTGTAATTTAGACCGGTAAAATAAAAACAGAAAAAAATCAGAAAATACAATATGACTGTAAAGAGGAATGTACGTATTCCGAACATTTTGATGAAAAAATCCCCAAAACAATTAATATCAACCTGTAGACGGTTGAAGAAATTGAGAAACAACTTCTTGAGAATCTGTCTAAGAAAATGAAGCAGTGCCAGAAAACTCAAGACTTCAAAAATGGATAGCACCACTGAAGAGGACTGCTCATAATCAATGTCAAAACGCATTTGAAAATTTTCATGCTCAATTCATATGCTCTTATTCCATCATCCACGAAAGACGGAGAAAGCTTCACTTCGTTCTGGTGTAAAGGTAGGATTTGTTCAACTGGCAAAACACCAGTGGATTTTGATGATGAAGGTGTGAAAACGAAACATTAAATGTACCACTACATAGATACAAGATAAATGATACAAGATAAACGCTGCAAAATAAATGTTCCACAACATCATCTTGGAGAGAGTTTTGCTTCCGTACAATGAACACTTTAGAAATGAAAAATGGACTCTTTATCGCACAGCAAGATAAGTGCACCGGAATTTTACAAGTTGCACTCGACAGACATATTAAATGTACAAAATGATCACTATGAAATAATAACCAAATGAAATAATAACCAAATGAGCCATTTTGCGTAATCGGCTTACAGTGAGAAATTTCTTCTAAACCTCATAGACGGTTGGAGTCTCTGAATAAATCTGTGAAGGAGGATTATCCAAAATATGAAGCGATGGGTTGCGGCCAGTTGTTGAAAATTTTATCGAAATACTTAGTTTCAACATAGAAGCAACCAGAAGCCTATTCGCAAACTTGTAGTTTTCTGTAAATCTCAAATCTATATTTTATTCCATTAGCAATCTCATTTTGGAATTATGCGATTATTAAAAAAATTACAAATTAAAGCAATTGTCATTTTTGTCACCTGTATTTCCACGTCTTCGTTATTACTTTCCGCACACATACAGAGCAAGAAAAGTATTCTAATCATGATAAAAACCCGGTTATGAATCTATCGATATATTTTAAAATTTTGAGTTTGTTGAATCAGTTTTCATTATTTCAAACACTCTTTCATATGTCTGTCTTTATTTATGGCATTTATAATAAAATTTCCTCACGGGTTTTGGGGACCTTAAAACATGCTTGGGGAGCTCACTTCTTCAGGTTCCCAGAACCCGTTTTTGGTGTTTTTTCTATGATGTTGGTATGTGTGTATGTGTGTGAGTAATCACGATAGCGTTCGAACTGCGTTTTCGATTGGGCTCCCATTTGGTAAATATGTTATAGGACAACATATATGTGCAGATCTTCTATCTCCAGCAACCCTTCATTCGTATTCAACAGATGACAGCACTAATGCATTTCAGTGGTTCCTGCTTAAGTCTGACCCACGTAACAACAGCTTTAGGGCAAGGTAACGATAATTCGAAAGGCAACAGATGAGGAGAGGTAATGATTGCGTGAAGACGTGTGACTGTACTCCAAAGAATGTTCGATTGAGTGGCCTGACGATGTCGGTTTGTAAAAATATTTAAGCTATTGCTTTACGTCACTGTAAATAGATCTTTTCTGTATATATATAGTGTATACAAGGTGTTCCAAAATGAGACCGACAAATTAAGAGGGGTGATAGAAGGCATCAAGGGGATGAAAACTTACCATAGAACATGGAGTCGCAAACCACGTTTAGTGGGAGAAAATCGCAAAAATAGTTATGAAAGGTGTGATGTCGAGTGGAACAAAAAGGTCCAATAATAAATAGAAAAACATTTTTTGACGTAAAGCATGATTACAATGTATTACAGTTCAACGTCAGAAAGGAGACGACGAGACATTTTTATAGGAATATGTTTTAATGCGTCCGACAGTCCTTCGTCCGTCGGTGTCGGCTGTGCAATGACCTTCGTGGCCGCAACTTCGAACAATTTCTATAAAAATGTGTCGTCGTCTCCTTTCTGACTTTGACTACAATGCATTATATTCATACTTGGCGTCATATAAATGCTTTTTTTAATTATTATTAGCCTTTTTTGTTCCACTCGACGTCACACCCTTTATAATTATTTTTGCGATTTTTTCCCACTAAACGTGGTTAGAGACCTCATGTTTTATAGTAAGTTTTCATCCTCTTGATGCCTTCTATTATCCATTTAAATTTTTTGGTCGAATTTTGGAACACCCTGTATATTCAAGCTTCCAATATATGATTATTAATATTTGAGTGAACTGTGAAGTTATTTATCAAAGTCTCAGTTTGATTTACTATAATTTTAATGTCAGAAATGTCATTGGATATGATGCTTACAAAAAACTGAGAACAGATGTATATTTTGTGCATAATTGGATATATAACTATTAAAAGTAATTTAATAATTGATGCAAGTAGTGATATGGGATCTTTTTGAAAGTTAATTATGAAATGCTGATTCGGCGATATCAATAATGTATTTGTGTTCCTGGCAAGTTGGGTAACTTTTTAAACTCTTTTATTTGACTTAACTGGTTTTTTAATGTAAAAATGGAATTTTGTAATCAATTTTTCCCGATATGCTAGAATTATACAAATTATGTACACAAGCGTGTTTCCAGTGACAAAACAACATTTAATTATATCTAGAACCTAAATACAACTAAATTAAATTATTTTAAGGCATCTTTTCTATGGCAGGCCGTAGGTGATAAATCGCCATGTATTCTTTATGGTTGTAACTGTTTAAGAATTACAAAAATTATGGAGTTAATTATGTGCTAAACCACTATAGTAAAAAAAAGGCCAACAGTAACTAAAACTGCAACAAGAAATACTTATAACACTACAAAATAGGAAATATAAATTCAAAATAAAGTGTGTAATAGTAATATTTTTTTTTTAACATTCAATAACTTAATATTAATCAAATTATGATTATACATTGAGAAAATAATTCCAAAATCCTGAATTGTAGTTTAAATAATGCTTTTTACCTTTACTGGTGACATATCTTAAAAACGAAACAGAGTAAAAATTATAAGATTTTTAATATATTCACGATTTCGTGATTTCAGTGATGTCATTTCAATGGTTTAATTTACAGTAATCGGGGTGCACGCCACATAAACGTATTGTAACAAAAATGTTTTGGGACTACGTGAATTTCAGTCATGACATTAGACGTGATTTTTAAGATTAGCATTAAATACTTATAAAAGATTGTTTTTTTTTTAATAATTTTTCTAAATGTTTTTCGAAGTGAGATTCTATTTTATTTTTATTTTCTAAGTCTAAACTTAAAGAATTAGAAGTAGCTTTAAAAACTGAATTTCGTCGAATGCTAACCCACCAGTGCACTGGTTAAAAAAACATTGTTCATCTCCAATATCATTGTTTGTATCCGTATTAACATCACTGTGAATGACAAAGTTTGGATCTTTATCATCGTCAGAAATATTATCTTACTCACCGTCTTCCAACAGAATCTATACTGCGGTCAAATCTTAGGGATTATTAAGAATAAATCTTGAATCCCTGCAAAAAATTAACACATAACTAAATTTCTGTTTTACTTATTTGGACCACTAATGGTCTAAATTCTAAAATAAAAACATAAAAAAATTATAAAAAGTTACATAAGAGGACGGATGGGGTCTCGTAGCCCCAAAACACGCTATATGATTTAATAATTTTTGACTAGAATAATGAGCGAGGTTATTAGTCAACGTGATAACTAACATAGCAGAGATATTAAGGTTAAAGCTGAAGCTGCTGCCATCTATCACAAATAATAGAAAACATATACATGCTTGGGTCTCACAGACCCAACTCGTGCATGGACGGCTTATAAAATATGAATGGTGGAATTAAATATATCTCGAAATTAAAATATGAAAATTAATCTAAAAAGTCTCTAATTAGTGTTATAAATGCAAGTGAAATAATTATTTATTCTAAAGTTACCCTTATTCTTCCTCATTCCAAAACAGTAACCGTCAAGTTCTAAACCAAAACAAAAACCGACCATTTAATCAATTTTATTAATCCAGTGCAGAAATTATAGAATTACACTTAGAAAATGAAAATTTAATTGCTCAAGTTAAAGAAGCTGAAAAAAAAATGTGTTAGAAGATGAATCAATTGAATTGAAAGAAGTAGTGATGTCAGGAAAAACAAAATCAAGAATCGCGGTAACACTCCTACATTATAAATTGTATGATATAGAAATTAAATTAAAACAAGAAGTAAAAGAAAGGCAAAACATTGCCAAAACACACAACAAATTATAGAGGTGCATGAAAGAACTAATGTCCTAATTAGATGAAGAACGTAAGTGCTTAGAACAATACAGAGAACGTTTAGTAAAGGCTAATAAGCATTCTAAATAATTAGAGAAGCAGTTAGACGAATCTCAAAAAGAATGTTGAAAGATAAAAAGCACTTAAAGAAAAAAATCAAAAAAAAAAAATCATTTCCGAGAAAATTTGGAAAACTTATAGCGAGAGATGATGAAACTTAAAAACAAAATAAAAATAAGTAAGTTACAGTTTTAATAGTTCCAAAAGCCTTCAGAATGATGTAGATTCCACAATTTTAATGTAAATCTCTTTAATGTATATTTTGTACATAAAGTATCGTATTCCGCCAAAAATGTAAATAAACCAAATTTAGGAGTAAGAAATTTTTTAAAAAGTTGATCTTAGTATAATAACAATTTCTTATTTGACAAAGAAATTGTTGAATAATATCCCTAAGAAAATTAGAGAAGCCTACAAACCGCTAGGTGAATTCTAAGATGAATCCAAAGTGGATGATTCTGAAGATTATCCAATGAAAAACAAAAACGAAACTAACAAAATTTGAAATCTCGTCAAAAAGATGTTCATGTAAAAGAATCAACGTAGATTAGACATTGTTAGGAAAATTTTGTCGGTAGGCAGTAATTTTGCGCGCTCTAAAGTAATAAGGTATATAATAAACAATTGTACTTTTGGAACAAAGGATAGGTAAGATATTGCTTACCTCCATTTTTCAGCAATCATCCACACTCCTCAATATACTGCATAGTAGGTCCGCCAGAATCACTGGTTAATCCATTAAGAAAAATGATGTATCCATTATTTTTTTCACACACAATATGCAGATCCTTGGTTGAAGAATATCCATGTGACTAAGCAATGTGTATAAGTTATTGATTAATAAAACATTCATTATACTGATTAAATAATTTAATTTACAATTTTAATATTTAATAGTTACATAATTTTAATCTTAAACATTAATTAAATTTGATAAGTTTAAGGGAGATCGGAGTATACAGTTCCAACTCCATCGCGAGAGAAAAAGCTTCTATTAAAGTTCTATATAGCAGAATGAAATCATTCTTTAGTCCTTATCAAGTGATGTCATTTTACAGTTCTTTCATTGGATGGAAATGACGTAAAGTCAATGTACGTCATTTATACGTATTTTAGTCTCTTACTTCCTTGTTCAGTTCACGAGTCTGTAAAAACCTCTTCATATTTCATTTCCTCTTTGAAATTGGATAAACACTATTTATATTGATGAGTTTTTAAGTGAACTGTCATAAAAATCAATTTGCGGAGATTATTATCATGATGTATTATCAACAGACATGAATTCAGAAGATAACACCGACAAATTCGAAGATGACAATTTTGCCTATTTTGAAGAGTACGATCTCGATCCTTACAAATTGCGATTATGAAATGTCCCGAAACAAAAAATAAGAAAAATAAAATAAATAAAGACAAAGAAGAAAAAAAATGACAAAGAAATAAAACAATGACGAAGAAGAAACATATTGCTAAAATGATGTTTAATGACGATGAAGCTAAGGACAAATTTCGTGCTTTTTAAAGATGAACTATTTACTCTTGTGATTAAAAAAAATGTTTTATTTCGAAGAATAATTTCGTGATATGTAAATATTGATTTCCTGAAAAAGAAACTACAGTTCTACGAACATCGTTCAATTATGTTGTTACGAAAACCATTGCTGCTGTTTTTTTAAGTGTTTTTTATTGGTGCCTGCTTAAGTCAAACCGACCGACGTGACAACAACTACGGGCTAAGGTAAGAGTAATTTAAAAGGCAGCAAAGGAGTGGAGGGAATGATTGTGGGAATTCGTGTTATGGTCCAAAGAGTATTTGATTCACTGGCATAACGATGTCTCTTTGTTCAAATATTTCAGATGTTGGTTTAAGTGATTGTAAATAGACCCTACCTTTTATGTAGTATATATATTCAAGTTTCAATAAATAATTAATTAATGTTTAAGTGAAATGTGAAGTTATTTACAAAGTTCTCAGTTTGATTTACTACATATATATAGGCATACACATGTATAGGTTAACTAAAAAATATCATTTCGGTGGGGTAAGTCAATAAGGAAATGTAAAATTATACTTATGTGATATGTAGAACACACACATACACGTTGGCACCGAAATGTTCGTCAAACTTTGCTATAAATGGCGAAATACCGCCAAATGTAGCGTAAAAAATAATGTCAAATTGAGACTAACTCAATAATTTGGCGAAATTCTCATATAATCATAATTACAATAAGCATCGTTTGTCTTCCCATAGACTAGCCTGTAACTGGCTATTCTTCCGTAATCGATCCCACAACCAGTTATTGTATGATAGCGAGGGTGGTTCGATGCAAAATTTATAAAATGTTGTAATCATTGTTGTAATTCTCATACATTTGAATCTAATTGTTGCTGGGATTGTTCATCTTTCACGCCAAATTTTTCAGTGGATCCCATTATGAGCTCTATAATTGCAGTAATTTAGTCAAATGAATTGTATATGTGGTGCTGCATATCTCTTCAGTTAGTTTTGAATTATCTGAATATAAAGTATTCTATAAAGAATTGTGAAAAAAGGTAGAATCACTTCAGAATTTTTTTTATACTTTTATGCAAATAACCTAGAAAAATGGTACAATAAACTTGTTTTTATTTAAAATAAAGATATCGATTTTCATACCAACTTCCAAGAAAGGAGGTTATACAATTGTTTTGTGTAAATTTTTGTAGGGTTCTTCTACGCATGATATTTGAACGGATGCTTCGATTTTAGTTTTTTTTAATTGTAAAGCTCTTGTTCCAGTAGTCGTCACATAATTTTCGTTTAGACCTAAAAATGACATGTTTGTCTTTCTGTCAGTTTTCTTCTCTGTCTAAAATTAGGGCTCTAACTTTTTACAAATCGGCCAATCGCCACAAAATTTTAATATTTTGTTTAGATGCACAGTACTACTTTATGTTTTTTTTAATTGATCATATCGTGCATAGTTTTTGTAAGCGATGCTTAAAAAAATGTTAATATATGATCATCTACTGTACGTCAAAATCATCAATATTAGCAACAATACTCTTTCAAATGAATTTTGATAATAATAAAGAGTAACCACAAATACTATTTTTATAATACGGCAATTGGCATAGAGTAAGTAAATATCTACTTAATAAGGTAAGCTGTACAATAACAAAAAAACACTAGGCCTTTTGGTCGATTTCATGATATTATTCAATATTCTTTAACTTAAAATTTCAAAAACTATCGATATTGTTTCAAAGTAGATATATTTATAATATTTTTTATATGTAAGTGTAGATAAAATAGAAAACATTGAACAGCGGAATGTAAAGAAAAAAGAGATGACTTTAATTATTATGAAATTTATTCAGAGGATATAAATTCTTAAAATACAAAATTAAAAGTGAGCTATTTTTTTATGAATGCAAAATATGTAAGGAAATTAACATTTAAAACTGGATATTGCAAGATAAATGAGATTAGCGATTTAATTCTTTGGAAATGACAGTTTTAAAGAGGAAAAATTGAAATAATACAAGAGGTTGATTTTATCGGATTAGTTAAGCAAAATCACACAATAAATTTAGGTAAACAGCATACTTATGGATTTATTGAAAAATTTTCTCAACATTGGTATATTCGTTCAACTGATTGTCTAAAAATATAAAAAAGATTTCTTTGTTCCTGGAATAAAAAAGAACATTCATTGGTGATTAAACAATTCTTTTTTTAAAGATTGAATTAATCTCTAATTACTCAAGAGAATGTTTTTATATTATTTATACAAAGGGCTATTTTTCGTTCATCCATTACGTTTGAATATTCTTAACAGTTTTTTGTTCTAAACTTTAGTAATTAATTCTTTATATTTGACGCTTCCTTTATTCTTAAAAGACAAATCTTGTTTAAATAAAAGGATTACTTATATAATCACGTTATTCTTCATTTGGTATTTTGTAGTTGATTGGTTTTTTTTTATTATTATTAGCAGCATTTTGGTGTGAATTTTTTTTCTTGTATTTGCAAATGAAAAGAGCGATTTAAAAATCATCCAAAATTCACAAATTGTGTCTTTATTGAAAGTATGTGAATAAAAGAAGATATTTTTCATTTACTTACAAATATGCCTTGGATTTTTTTTTCATGATATTCTATAAATTATCAACTTAGAATTAAACATATATTCTATGATTCTTTACATACAATGAGGGGTATTTTTTTATGTTTTTTCAAACCAAAAAATTAAAACTTCGGCATTCCAATTTAGTTACTTATTAATCATAAAAAAAAGTTGTTTCAAAGAAAAATAATGTCGCGTTAAAATTTTTGTTACTTTCAATTTTGAATGAAGTGATCTTTATTTCTTGAATTTTCATGGAACAAGAAATTTAAATTTTCGCAGGGACAAGTGCTATCCACTAGAAGGAAAAGTTATACAGAAGATATTCATACATTTTTTTAGCCGATTTTGCATTACTATTAAAAAAATCATCTAGTTTTAAAAATGTCTTTTCACAACAAAAGTTGTGCTTTTTAAAGTACAGTTATAGATTATTGTGTGCTTAGGCATATTTTTCTGTATCTGAATTGCAGTTTATTACAGTATTTATATTACAGTTAATGTTAATATTTAAAAAGTATATCGAAATTAAGTAACTATTTTGCACCCAAACAATATAAAGTACTTCTTGTCAGTAAATGATATTTTTAGAAGAAGAATTTATTGATGAAGACATTGTTTATATTACCTAACTATCTTATGACATCATAAACAGATTTTTACACTGATAATACTATAAATATCAACGATCTGTTACCAAATTGTTATTTATTCTAACCATGTATATGCAGAAATTCTTAGTGAAATCATTCTGAGACTATGTATAAACAATCGTAATTTTTTTCGTGAGTGCATTTTTGAAAAGTATCAAATATTGCATTTTTTATTGCAAAAAAGCATCTAAATACTTTATTTAACAAATGACTTATTCCTTTTATAAATTAATTTATTTGAAACAATCAGTATTATACTCCTTTATGCTCTATTTAAAAAAAATGGATGTGAAACATACTGAGATACCTTAACTGATGATTATTACCATATTTATATTAAAGTTAATGTTCATATTTAAGAAAACACATTGTAAGTAACTCTTTTGCACACAAGCATTGTAAAGCAATTCTTGTCAGTAAATGATGTTTTGAAAGAATAATTTATTGATAAAGACATTGCAACATTGTTTATATTATCTAACTAATTTATGACATATTACACAAATTTCTCCACTCATAATGCTATAAATATCAATGATCGATTGTCGAATTGTTATTTATTCTAACAATGCATTTTCAGAAATCCCTACTGAGGACTACATTCTGAGACTTATATTTCTCATAAATTTAATTTACGACCTTACTTATGAAGTTAGAGGGCAAATTATGAAAAGACATGGCACATTGTAGACATTATTTAAGATTGATCCGTTTATAGAAGATTGCATTCAGATGCTTTTCGAGAATTATGACACTGCCAATTTTTAAAATACTGTCCTTTTGAGATGATAAAAAAAAGTTCATTAGAATAAATTTCAGTACATCACTTGTTTTTCCAAATGTTAATTGTGACAGTCGGACATTAACCTCAGTAATTTATTAATAAGTTCATAGGTAGCTAGGATGACGCATAATCATTTTTAATACTTTCCAACATAATTGAAAACTGTTTATGAATTCGGTCTGTCTGAATGCCTTCTGCCGATTTCCTTTATCTAACTCTCTTAAATATACGCGCCTTACCGTCTAATTTATATATATTATTGAAGTTCACTATAGCACGTTTTCTATTAAAAATGGTGTGTGTAGGAATTATAGTTCGTTTACAGGGGCACTCAAAAAATTCCATTCCATTATAGTCTATGGGGAAAACCGTTTGCGGTGTATTATACTGACATTATACTATTTCAACCATAGTAAAATTTATATGCATCTCTGAGCTGCGGTAAAAAATGTTTTCTGTAGAATATGGAGTGCAAAGCATTTATTATTCATTTACAGGATCATACTAAATAATTTGGGTACAGTACTGCCTATGAGTGATGAATGCTGGAAGTGCGTAGTTTTGGTATGCATTTTTAGGTCTACATAATTTTTGCGTATTACGTAGTGTGCATAAATTCTATAGATTATACACAGGGATACACAAAAGAATTCGTAAGATTTACTGTATAGGAGCGTTTAACTATTTACGTGTGTTTTTTAATTCAGTTATATATTTTCCATTTTTTAACTATATTTAGTAAGCTGAGAGATGTTTGAAGAAGATAAATAAATTCATATACAATATTTCGGAAAGAACCGGATACATTGCCACCTATGGATGATTTTTCTGAAAGTACGTTTGCAGTTGCTGTGCGTGTTCTAAGTTGTTTATTTTAGATATCTACTTTAACATTATTAAACATTGACGCTCCGTTGCAGTATTTTGGAAGTGTTGGAAAATGTTCATAATGTATGATTGAAGCATGTTTTTTCTTTCCTGTTTACTCTTCTTACAAGGTGGGCAGACAGTTCGGAGAAACTTTACAAATTAATATACAAAAAGAACAAAAACTAATACGAAAGTGCGGTTTGCACTAAAAGCATTGTCAAAATGCGGGAGTTTGTTTCTAACAGTAAGAACAGTTATAGCTAAAAAACAAGAACAGAAAATCATGCATCTGGCATACATTATAAAAACTTTTGAAAAGTAATAGAATATAAGAGATTTTCTTTTATCATACAATAAAATATCTAAATAAACAATTAAAATACACATAACGTAGTAAAAATCAATTTTCAACAATTTTTTTCCATATCTGATAATGTTTGCAAATTATTTCGTGCAGCCCTGTGTATGATCTATAGAAATTATACACTCCATATACAGTGAGTCTCAAAAGTATATGGACAGGCCATTTTGTGAAATAACAATCCACAAAATGAAGCAATAATCATGAAAAAAATAATTCGCATAGGGAATCATAACATAAATTTATTACAATAAAGAAATAAAGTATAAGTTTTTCAGAATTTTAGTAAAAAAATCAAAATCAAAATAAGAATAGACTGTCTTAAAAATATATGGAGTTTTCGAGTATTTTTTTCTTAAATTCAAATTTTGGATCCATTCCTTTTAATTATTTTGAAAATCTTATCAGGCATGCTGTGAACTAGTGTTTGGAGAATGTGTGATTGTAAAGAGAACCAACTCTGCCCTACTTGTTGCTTTAATTCCTGAATAGTCGAAAACTAACGACCATGGGCGTACACCTCTCGTGCAAGTACTCTCCAAAAGTTTTCAATTGAATTCATGTCTGGATTGATGACTGGCTAGTCTATAACAGTCACTTGATTCTGGTAAACCAAGCTGTTGTTGAGTGGGAGGTTTTAATCAACGTACTGTCCTGTTGGAATTTCCAGTCCCCCCCCCCCCCCCTCAGATGTTACCAATTGGAAGTAGATTGTTTTTTAGGACATTTTGATAATCCTCAGAGCATTATCGCCCATTAAGAAAAGCAATATGCGTTGTTCCATTGAAATGACACACCATGACAGAACACCTCATTGTTGCCGACTAAAGAGCGTGCGAGGTTCTCGTAGTAGATCATACCAACAGTTTACTCAGACATCAGTGCCATCCAAATTGAATTTATTTTGTCACTGAAGAACACATTTAACCATTCATCCGTCCAATGCATGCGTTTTTCAGCCCAAAGAATGAGTGAATTTCTATGGTGCATTTTCATTATAGGTTTCCAACACATTCTTTGATATTTATGAAATTTGCTTGCCTGTATACGATGGTGAACAGTAGATCTCGACGGAGGTAACGCTGAAATCCTCGCAATTTCACAAACAGACTTCTTTTGGGGTGAATTTGCTGGCAAAATCTCTCTATCTTGCCGCTGAGATGTTTTTCTTGGTCGACCTGAACGCATTTTTACAATCACATTGTCACCCTTTGATAATTTTTCATAAATTCCAGGTATGCTACACGTAATTTGTTTAGCTAAATCAGAAACATTAGCAGAAACAGTTTTGAGCATTTAAATGCCAAGTTTTAGCTACATCAGCTGCAGAGAATTGAACGTTGGAAAGCATTATTCAACTAGTCAAAAATTGAAGAACAACTAGGGATTTTATATTTCGAAGTGGTTACGTCACATGTACAGACCGCAGCATATGAATTTTTTTTTCTTTGATACGGTGGTAATAAAAGCGATTCTTATCATTGTCCTTATATTTTTGTGACAGTTTATTTTGAATTTTATTTTTTTACAAGCAATCTGTGATATAAACATAATATTTCTGTATTGTAATAAACGTATGTTATGATTACATATGCTAATTATTTTTTTCTTGATTATTGCATCAATTTTTGAACTTTAAGAAAAATTGCATTTTTATATACTTTTGAGATGCACTGTAGTTCTCTAAAATAGCGATATTCAACGTTTCACTTTCGTGGGACACATCTTGAACTTCTTATAGTTCCGCGGACCACCCGTAAGCAAGTATATAGAAACTGTGGAATTCTTAAAAAAATCCTATTATTAACTTGATTCAGAAAATAACATTTTATTTATTTATATTTACAAATACTAATATTAAATTTTGTCGTCAGCAAGTTTATACAATTAGTTCCTATATTAGATAAGAATAAAAACTAGACTAGACTTTTTATTGAATAAAAATAGCATATTTTCTAAATCTTATACAAATTTGACATATTTTTGAAGAACAAAATTATGTGGAAATTATACAGTTTGTAAAAAGATATTTCGCGCCACTTTTCTACGGCATTAATTAAAGCGAAATATTTAGTTGACATTACAGTTAGTCTAACTAAGTTTGTGTATAATACGATAACTTTATTGAAATAAAGTTACAAAAAGCTTCTTGTTACTTAGGGATAAATATAAAGAATACTTTACTAATAAAGACAAAATGTCATTATTAATTTTGTGACACATCCCTGACATCATAAATCTTATTCTTGTATCATCCCACTATAAATGAATAGGGAGTTAGTATTTATTCTAAACACGCATACACAGAAATCCCTTATGAAATCATATCCAGACTTATAATGCTCAGTAATGTAATTTATTCTATTTCTTATGACATTAGAGGGAAAATTATGAAAGATCGTGCTATTTTATACGACACTTTAGAAGAATGATTAATGTATAGTAATATTACATTGAGATGACAAATTTACGAGAACGAACTACGTTTATTTCAGTGATAAATATAGCCCGTATATAAATATATACATCATATATACGGGATGTATAACTCGTAAATATAAACAAGAAAAAAATATAAATTCTCATATAATGCTAAAGAGTGACTTTATTCTCTCGTGTGTTCAATAGATTTTTTATTGTATTCGATGTATGTTAAACTTAATAGTCAGGAATTATCGAAAACAATAAGCTAGTAGCATTTTTCTCTTACAATGTAAAAAAAAAGTCATTCGTAAAAATAAAAAAAAAGTAAAAAACAAAATGATAAGCTTAGCGGGTCGTCTTAATATATATTTTATCAGACTAGATTTGACTATGTAGTTATGATTTTCGCTAAATTTTGACTCAGAGTAACAAAACGGTATCTATTTGATCGATTACTGTGACCATGGTTTAAGCAATATTTTTATTTAAGCAGTATTCGTTGAAAACCAGGCTTTGAATAAGATTTGTATTATTACATAATTTTACAGACAGTTTTCTATTGAAGAATATTTTATATAGCTCGACGGTGTTAGAATATACCTTATGTGTATTATCATATTAATAAATAAATTATAAAAGATAGATTTTAAGGGAATATGATTATTAATTTTTAAGAAAGAAGACTATAAGAAATTTCCTTAAATTAATATTTTATTGTTTAGTAACAGATTCAGATGTAGATTAAAAAATAATAATATGCATAAGTATATAAAGCTAATTTAAATTATATACTCCTTTAATTATTGGTCCCTTTTATATTTTCTTCTTTTTCATTTTTATATTTTCTTCCTATTTATTTATACATTTTTCCTTTCATTGTAAATTATCAATCTTTTAACACTTACAATGTCTATTCCTATAATTTCAAAATCACCTGAAAAATAGCAGTTCTAAGCTGTGATTAATTAATGCATGCCTAAACTCAATCAATTTCTAAATATACTTTAAAATGTCCTGAAATGGATGCGTGTGTATTCAAAATATTATTTGTTCAATTATTTTAATAATAAACCTGTTTTACAGCTATATCTTAAGACACTGGAAAGTTTTTTTTTTTTGGTTTTATTTAAGTTGTTTAGATATCTAATGTATTCAAAATTTAAACTAAATTTTAAATAAATACATCATTTATTTTTCAAGTCATTATTTGTGTTTATTATCCCTAAAACATTACTTCACAAATAATTTTATATTATAATTTTTATAACAACAGGTCGTAGTGTAGTCATCATTTGTTATTTCATTTGTTCAATGATACACATAGTTTGCAGTGTATCATTTGAAATTTCAAACAATATATAATTTAACATGATGTGTGACTAATCGACGGGTCACACAGAAGTTTTGTTAAGTGCTGCATTCCATGCCGATTTGTCACAATATCAAACGTTACTTTTCGAGTATCCCAATCAGACAAATTAATCAGATAAGTTTTTTCGCCAAAATAAACCATCCCCTAAAGAAAATATTACAGAAATAAGCAGATAAAGAAAAAGAGGCTACATGGACTTGTGCAAATCATATCTTAGCCTTTCTCATATTATATCGGGATGATGAATGTAAATTTTTTAACAAAGTAAAAATATGAAAAAAATCCTTAAGTATATCAATAATATGTTGTTTACAAGCTTTCAGAATCTGCACGAATAACAGAAAAATACTTTTATTGTCATCGAGTTTCATAAGCATTACGGTTCGGAGTCATATAATTATGAACTTATCAATTTTTAACGGTATTCAACAACTAAATTTGTTCCTTAGAAAATCAAAATCTTATTATTATTTCATATAAGCTTCTATCCTTAAATCTGACATCATAAATGAATCAGGGATTTCAAAAACTACATAATCCAAGATTTGATATTTTCAGGAATTACTAAACAAAATCGTCAAACGTTAGATATTTTAAGAACTTTTTTGCGCTTGCTATACTTCTTAAATAAGTAAGTCGGTTATCAGTTATTTATTTGAATTAAAAATAAAAAACTTTATCAAAAAGTTCAACTTGTGCTGTTTTTGCAGTTAATGGGATTACTGTCCTACAAATAACACAAAAAATATTAATAATTTTTTTTAGGTACTAGGGGATCCAACATAGGCTTCTCGGCTTAGAGAACATAGGTGAAATCCATATGGTTTTAATTGAAAACCGTAAGAGATTTTTTACATTTAATATTTTTTAAATTGTCCTCTAACAACATCAAAAACATAATGTGCTAATTGCATTGGAGCCATTTTTAACTAATTTAAGTTACCAAGATTTTGTACTTGCGATTCATATATATAAAAGAACTTGTTCGTTGCCTTTTGAAATCAAAGGTATTATATATATATATATATATATATATATATATATATATATATATATATATATATATATATATATATATATATACACACATGTACTTGAAATTAATTTTCGAAAAAAATATGAAATGTAGCCTTTAAACATTTTAAAATAAATAGATACATAGAATCTTGAGGTATGAGTTCTTTCCGTTAAGTAGTTTTTGATTTATGTTTAAATGTCTACACGCATTGCAGTATGTTTTGGAACTATTCAAAGTGAATTTAACACAATGAGTTAAAAACTTCATATCTTCTTAATTTCGAACCTACTTCATCGAATAGCTTCCATTTTGGTATTCTGAGTCAAAATTTACCGAAAACTCTAACTATATATAGCCAAATCTAGTTTGATAAAATTTATATATGAAGACAACCCACTAAGCTTATATATATATTTTTAAACATAAATTGAAAGAAGACATAATTTCCAGTGGAATGGCTATTTATGTGTTTTTTTTTTTGACAATTTAGCGATTAAAATGTATCAAATATTGTCTTTTTTTTCTTGGGATGAGTGTACATAGACATAAATGTTACATTCTTTTATATTTATACATTCAAACATACCACCCAATATATTTTTATTTTATCATATTTGTTAAAATAAAATCTAGATACCATGAGTAAATCTATTAAATAATACCAATTAAAAGAACACGAGAATAAATTGTTCAAATGGAAACGTTATATTTTT
The DNA here is from genome assembly GCA_963931845.1 of Maratus michaelseni. Classification (NCBI taxonomy): domain Eukaryota; kingdom Metazoa; phylum Arthropoda; class Arachnida; order Araneae; family Salticidae; genus Maratus; species Maratus michaelseni. Next base: position 342,130,209 of record OZ007588.1, on the reverse strand, counting down.
AAATATCCTAGAATAATAGAATAATAAATTGAGACTAATATATATTTAAGTCCATCGCAAAGAGCATATTTTAAACCTCTTTGGACTTCCTTTTCTGTTTTTTAACACTTTTTGATATAGTTGAAACCTGTTTATGACTTCAGTTTGTCTGTCCGTCCATCCGTGCTCTAACTCTCAAAAATATACTCAGATTGCCCTATAATTTTTATATGTTATTGGCGTTTACTGTAGCATGAGCACCATTGAAAATAAAGTGTGTATCATTTGAAGTTTGTTTACAGGAACACCTTACGTATTCTGTTACATTACGGTCAATGGAAAAAATCGTTTCAAGTGCTTTTTAATGATGTTACACCATTTAACACGTAATTAAACACATAACATATATTTATGAAGTGCACTAAAACATGCATTCTGCAGGATGTGGAGTGCAAAATATTTATTATTGATTTACAGGTCCACACAAAACAATAATGTTACATAATCGTGTGCGGCGAAAAACTCTTTGTAGCGTATTTTAATTATATGACACTATTTCAAATATATAATGAAATAAATATACATTACTGCGTTTACTACAAGATACTTGCTATAAGATATGATGTGCATAGCATGTGATAGCAATTTCATTCTTTCACATTATCGTTCATTCACAGGGACACACAAAAGATTTCGGATATAGTACTGTATCTGAAGCCCTGTCTATTAGTGGTAATTGTTGGAAGTGTGTTTTCAGTTACGTGTGCGTTTTTAAGTCTAACTAAATTTTTGCATACGACTTGGTATGTATAAATGCTCTGGATGATATACAGGGCTACAGAAAATAATTCGTAAGCATCACTGAGTATACTTGCGCGAATTTCTTAAAGGTCGTTTTTTATTGTGTTATGTATTTTCAAGCCGAACTATATTTAGTTTACCAAGAGTATGTTTGTAGAAAATAAACCAAATCATATATAGAGCCATGCAAAGAACTAGATACATGGCCGCTAATGAATTCTAATTTCTGGAAGTGTGATTTTAGTAGTTTTAAGCGTGTTTTAACCTAAATGAAGTCTTAGCTTAATATGTGGCGTGTATAAAAATCTGTTGATAAAGATTTGTCCAGGTCTGTTCAAAATAATTCAAATATGTTTTCCTCTCTTGATATAAATTGCTGACGGTGAGTTTTCAACCTATTATGAGTTTCCTTATTAACAAATGTTAGCACACTATGGAGAATATATATATAAATTTACAGATAAAATACGGGGCTATACAAAAGAATTAGAGCACTTTTCCGGCTATGGATGGTAATTGCTGAATCCAGGTTTTTAAATATATTATGTTTTTTTTTTTTTTTATGTTTACTTTGGTATTTTTTTTACCTTATAAAACAGCGATGTTTTGTTAAAGTGCTCTGGAAGTGTTGGAAAGTGTTTTATAATCTATGGTTGACGCATGATTTTTCTTTCTTGTTATATTTTATTTGTAAAACTATATTGTCTCTTGGATCACTCGAACTTTCTTCCAAAGGCAGCAGAAATATAAGGGTGCAAACTATTGTCATTAAATAAATCTATAAGTGAGTTATAGCAATCTACAATGTCTGAAATCTACAAACAATAATAATAAAGCTCTTAATAATAGCATATAATACAGTGTGTCCCAAAAATATATACACAACTTAAATGATTAAAACGAAGTTTTTTTTTTTTTGGAACCACACACTTCATTTGAAATTTTAAAATAATACTACAATAATAAATGTTTCATAAAATTCACCCCTATATTCAAACTGATGACCGTTGTCTTCCAGGCACCGCTGATGATGTCAAGCAGTTGAATAGCAAACATAGACGTACCAGACTCTGTTCATTTTCGGAGCTTGTTGATGACGCCATCTTCTCGAACCTTGCTTGTGAACATTTTGAACAGTTCGATCTGCCGCGTAGAGAGGATCTGTTTGCAACTCTGTCCTAAACTGCCTCTATATTTCAGTTATGTTTTGAAATCTCCAGTTATGTATATTATTATCATTAATATTTATGCAAGATTCTATACAAAAAAAAAATGCTACACGTTCGAATTTACTTCAAGCCGTACATCAAATCAACAGCGGTTTTCAGAGATTGTAAATTACATTATAGTAAATAAAGCTATTCGTAATATTACAGAAGTTAAAGCTTTCTGTAATTTGCAGAAGTTATAGCTATTCATTAGTTACAAAATCTAAGTAGATCCGTACGCTTCGTAAGTTAAAATATTTTCAGTAGATAAACAATATTAACAATGGCAAGTTACCTAATAGCAGTAAACCAAATACCCCTAAAAGGTTATTTGACATTTGACTAGTACGTAATAATAAAGTAACAAAGCCGCATACAACATAAATGCAGATTGGGCAATGCCAGATGGTTAGGTACATTGTAAAAGGGAAGCAGACAACAATAGTAGGAGATCAATTTCAATTAGCAATCTCTTACTTAATATACTCCATGTAAATATTTGCAGTCTCATTTTAAATTTATATTAGTTAAGAAAATACCAATGTTTATCCTAAAATAAATATTGATAGAACACGTGTTCGAAGAATAAAAGGATTTATCTAGTAGGAGTACAAATATTCTTAGGTGAAATAATTTAAAGATGTTTTTAGAAAATAATGAAATTGATTAAGGAAAAATTGTTTAGACTTAAAACTAAAAATGTGATCAATGCCTTTTATTATATTGAAAAATTACTGAACATTTTTATTATTAATATTTATATTTTTAGCTCTTTATTGGGGAATTTAGGCATATATTTTTCTTTAACACCCTTTCAAAATATGTTTTCTATAGACACTATACAAACAAAAATGTATAAGGCTTTTTCACTTTTAAATTATTTGTCTCTCGTAAGGGAATTGTTGTTTTCTTCAACATACTGTTCAAGAAATATCATTTCTGTAGAAAGGCCCCTTCTTTTTTTATCGTATATTTCAGATACATAAAAAAAATCCAAACTCGTATTTTCAAAAACGATCGTAAAATTGCTCGTTTGTAATTTTTGTTTGATTTTTTTAGATAAATGTTTCCTTGATTTTTTTTAGGAAGCAGACAATCGGCATTTCAATTTAATACAGAAACAATTATAATTTTGCTTATTTTATTTTATTTTATTTTTTTTGCTTTTTAGATTCTTTCGTAATTATATAAATACGTAGTACCTATAATCGTCGTCTGGTCCGTCCGTCCGCATATAACAGCGCAAAAACTACCCAATCGAATGGTTTGAAATTTAATATATACTATCGTTGCAGAATTTTGTCGAGACATTTCAAATTTTATGAAAACTTAAACGAATCAAAACTTAAAAGTATATTAATACAGGTATTCTTTATTCTATTAAATCCAATCATACGTAATCTATATAATAAAAGAGCTAGTCATGTGACTGTAGAAAATAAATACAGGCAAACCACTTCTTTTTTCATATGCCAGGAGGCCATTTTTATTCAAAACTATTTTTTTTCGAATAAAATTGCATAAAAGTTACATTTTGAGAAAGATCATTGAAAAAAATTGTTTGTTTGAGAGATGAGTTACATTCAAAAATGCATAGATTCTGAGATAACTTCAGTGGTAATTAAGTTACCAGCCGAATATTGCAATCCATTAGAGTAAATAAACACAGGATATCCGTTTATTATGAGTCATAAAAAATATTAAACCATGGAGGTAATCCTTCGCAAAGCAAGATCTCCATGGTAAATTTTGCAGCACTGTTTGTCGTTGCAAAAAAAAAATCGCATTTGTAAACGTGGCATACGTAATAAGAAAAAAAAATGCATGCTCATTTCGCTCATAGCAGACGATATAATCCATTTCACTGAAATAATAAGCATGATTTTTTTTACATTGTGAAACCAGGTATAAAACGAATGCACCTCACATGTCACGTGTAACGTACAGTTTCAAACTCATTCATTGTTGTGAGAGTGATGTGCACTTTAAGAAAAACGAGAAAACACGCAGTAAAATTTCCTGACAATTTTTCAATTTTTGGTTTAGTTTAGACATACATTATTGAAAAAGGAACCAATCAATTTTCGCTCAGTTGGAATAAATCTCAACTATGATACTCCCACCATTGAATATAACTTACCTAGTTGAAAATACTTTCCTCTGTTCATTATGACCTAATTGCATGGTATGCAGCAGTTTCCGTGTTATTTCAGATTCATCATGTAGAATGCTATAGTTATAGCTCAGATGAATGAATCTAGCGCTGCAGTTCGCAGCCTTGTCTAACGAATAAGAGTGAAATATGCCATCCACGATATCGTTGGGATAGCTCATTAGGAAGAGAGTTGACACGGCAAGCCAAATTACCCAGGTTAGAGTCCTGATCCCGAAATTTTTCACTCTGATGGATTAAATCTCAACTATGATACTCCAGCCATTGAATATAATTTACCTAGTTGAAGATACTTTCCTCTGTTCATTATGTTAGTTCACTTATTTGCCCAGAAAAGAAACTAATTGTTTAATGATTTTTATAACAGTTAACAATAAACCTTAAAATTCAGAAAGTATATTTTTTTATTCTAATTATTATTTAATTCTCTTTTAATTTCCAGAAACCGTTATCGGGCTCTAAAACTGTTTACTGATTTAACTTGAAATTCAATCTTTTTTATTCTGCGAACGTGTAAAAATTTCATTTCAATTTAGAATTCACAATTTAAATTTCATTTATTTATTCATTACAAGAAAACGAACAGACCTTTAAAGTCAAAGCAATTTACGTTAAATAATTTATTTTTTCAATTCATGAAACTGATTTAATGAGATTTTCTGGTTTAAAATTTATTGACATTATCGTTGGAACGTTAATTTATAACAGATTATATTTGATTCTTTGCAGAAACACTTTTTGAGGTATGTCTAACAGGATATACGTCTTCTACAATTGAAAATACTTATAAAAATAAAATGATCGATGATGTAAAATTGTATTTAACATGCCTCATTAAATATGAATAATTTGTTCCGAGGAAATTAATCGTTATTGCAGTCGCAAAACTGATGATAATTTAAATATTTAATAGAAAAAATTACTTTTTCATTTTTATATTCTTTTTCTTTTTATATTTTGTTTTATTAAAAGAATAAAAGCATTTTTCGGGAAATGTTCTGTTATTTTAAATGATATTTAACAACTTTCCTTTATACGTTAATAATACCTTATCTTGTTTGTTTCAATAGAAACAACCTGTATAAAATTAATCTTTTTTCTATTTGGTTATTTTATGAATTATTCCTTTCGGTATTAAATAAAAAAATAGCTTTTTCGTTGTTCTACTTACAATAGTACAAATATAAATCATTTTTAGAACTATATGTTTCGAAAAAAAAAACCCTATCAAATAATGGTATGGATTTTCCTCCGACACATTATTCATCAATTACTGAAACTAAAAAGCAATATATTTCTGAAATTGTTTCATTGCCATGTATTTCATAGAAACATAAGTTTTTTAGAATGTTTATAATAATTAAATTTATAAATTAACAATCAGATTAGTAATTTCATCATGATCGGATTTGAAAAATCAATTTATATCTTTTGTTTGAAAAAAATCCGAATGATTTTTTAAGATTTGTTTGGTGCAGTTCTCTGGCTCACAAATATTGATAACAGTCAGGACCGACTAAGTTTGAGAACCATGGCAGACACTCATCACTATTTTCGAATAATAATTTACGCCTTTTTTATGACAGAAATTCTGGGTTGAAATAAAGTGATGATAACTTATGGAAAAAAGTGGTAGCCCCTGATAGGGGCAGATGCCCCAAGTACTCCTGCGATAATCAGGTTTCTGATCGCAGTCGAACGATAGAGAAAATCAGAATGTGCAAATGAGTTTTTGTAAGTCCTCGAATCATATCCGTTCTTATGATGGTCGTGTTAGCTCCAGTATAACAAGTATTGTTGACGAACTCTTCAACAGAAAAGTCTCAGGGATCTGGGACTGCAGAGTGATTTCACCAGTGAAAAATAACAGCAAAAACATACAGTTATTCCAAAAACTGAAGAAAATTACTATAATTGCGTCAAAATGTTGTAATTTTACTTTGCCTTTTCCTTTCGCTGTTTCAAGTTTGGAGCATTAGCACGTTTCACTTGGAAAACTGAAGGCACAAACTGAGTGGCCAAAGTCAATCAGAAATCCGCGTTCAGTCTGCAATTTCGTAATACAGTCAACGCCACGCTTTGGTTTACATAAGGTTGTTGTAATACGGACTGAATCACGGCACCCTGAAATTGCTCAAATGGACCCATGACTTGCCGTCTTATCGCATAAGAGAGCGAGTGAATTCAGTTATTTAAACACATGTGCAAATATAAGAGTAAATATTTAAGACATTTAATAGTGTCACACATTAAAGTGTTAAAAAATTACATGTAATTATATGTTTATGTAATGCCATATAAAAATTAAAAATTTATTTTTACCATTTAAAATTTATTGATGTGTTTTACATGAATAATAAAGAATAACAATATAAAGTGATGCAATATTAAATTTGATTTAATGTGAGTATGTATGTACACATGCATTAGACTCCTATATTTTCATTCGTTGACTATAAAGTTATTATATAACTTGCTGTTAATATGAAAAATCTAAAAATGCTAATCTTCGTAGTAATACTGTATGGGATAAATTTCACAAATTAAATATTCAATTTTTGCATTATAATCGCATGGTAAAAATAAAATAAAATTAAAATTAAAATTAAGAACAATAGTTTAACAAGGAAAAACGAGAACCATCCACATTTCGATTGATTTCCTTTTTTTTTAAATTTCATCTAAGACTTCTCTGCCCCTTCCCCTGAAAGGATCGTTTTTTCCCAGCACACAAAGTTTAAAATTTTTAATTTTATATACATATTTTTGTTATTTTGTTCATTTGTATTCTGTTCATTGTTGCTACAGCAACAGTTAATAATATATTATTAAAACTCCCCTCTTCTGCAATTAATCTTTTCACCTTTGCCCCTCCTCCCGAAAACAGCAATCATAATTTTAAATTGTTAAACAAAATTCTTTAATTTTTCATTTTTTCTACTCTTTTTATAATAATTTTGTAATAACAATAAATAAATTATAAATTTCCAAATTACCAGCTCCCCACAAAAAAGTTTCTTCTCCTCACTCTTTGCACCCCACTCCCCAGTAGATAAAATTTAATATCTTTAAAACTTTTTACTTACTTTTTATTTTCTGATAATTTTATTAGATTGATATAAGAATAAATATATAATCATCTAAATTCTCCCATATCCTCCAAACTGTCATCTTTATCATTCCGCCCCCCCCCACCCCCCAGCATACAATATCTTTACCCAGTATTAAAATCTTTAAATTTTGTATTTAAAAAACTGCTCTTTGTTACTTTTTGGCAAAAGTAAATGAATAAACAGCCATCCAAATCCATCCCTTCACCCCCTCTCTCCAAAAAGTAAAATAAAATGAAATGAATAAATAAGTAAATAAATAAATATTGAGGACTTTCTAGGCATGAGGGGAGGGCAGACACTTTTCTCTGTTTTACACTTAGGCTTTTCTCACCCGTGCTAATGTATTGCACAAAATATACCTGATTCGAAGAACCAGTTTGTTGCTTACATGCTATCAAGTTGTGATATTTGGCTTATTAGATTAAGTTCTTTAATCCCGATTTATTCATCGAATCATTTATAGACAATTTATTCCGCCTATCTTTGTTTATATGGAATTTAAATATCCTAAATCTATTCCTTGAGAGATTAAAACAAATTTTTATCAAACAAACATCCATTTGAAACGATTTTGTAACATTAAAATCATTCAAACACTTCATCGTTGACTGATAGGCAACAATGAGATACAATCGGCAAGTGGACAATAACCTGTTTGATGAATCAGCCTGTATTATAGTAGCCATAGCTTTATCCACCGCTAAAACATTTACAGACGAAAAATAATATGAATTCCACAAAAATATGTTTGTTTCTCAAATACATATATTAATATAATTAACAGTGTTATTCGGGCAAGGGATTTTTAAAAATGTATTAAAATCATTGCTACTAATTTTTTTTTCTATACATACTCACATTTTGTACTATAATATGATGCATAATTTGTAAAATACAAATTTAAAAGGCAACTCAATGAGCAAAGATATTCACACTTTCAGTATACAATGCAAAATAAGAATGCTTAAATTCCGCCAAACATATCAATCGCGTTATGAAATGTAGAATTCGGAATAAAAATATTTTGTAGCTTTCGGTATAATTGACGCGTCAGAATTAAAACAGTTACGATATACCATATTATTTTCATTTAAAGGAATTTATTGTTTAATTTTTCTGTATTTAGTTAAAAAAAAAAAAAAAAAAAAAAAAAAAAAAACTACACTTAAGTATTTTAATGAAGTTTACATAATTTATGCACAATGTAATAGAAAAAAATCTATGCAACATGTATAAAAGTACACAGTGACAAAAAATGAGTAAACTTATGGATATTCATTTTAGTTTCGACAACGAAATGACTTTCAAATATAACAAAAAAGATATATAAACTATAAGTAAGCTTCTAAAAATGAAAAATATTTAATTAACTAAAACCTAGCTTTTCAATGGATTCAGATTTCAAGCATGATTTATAAAGGTACATAAAAGACATTATATATTTTAAATTAACTTTTAAGCATGTCTCTGGTAAAAATCCAAATTTTCTTTTATGGTTATTACAACAAGTATTCAAATTACATTCAAAATATGCAGAAATAATTAAGTTTAAAAGGGAAACTAAATCCCTGTTGCTAAAAATTCTGAAATAAATATTCACGCTATAAAGTTAAGACTTTGTTATTTAAAACTATGGAACATTACTGCATTTTGAATAGTGATTTTCGTACTCTTAAGGATTCAATTTGTTCAAATATGTAATATGAATAGTTTAAAAACGATATGAATGTTACAAAAAATCAACATATAATAATTAAAAAATATCAGTTTATAATAGCACATATTATGCCTAAATTAGTATTATGTAAACTTATTACTATGCAGTATTTTATTAATTATAATATTTAATATTTTTATGTCAATATTTTTGTATCATATTTATTAGTTTAATTTGTCGACATTTTGCACCAGCTATAAATAAAAAATAAAGCACCAAAAATTAAAAAATCAATTTATATATTTTATTAAATCATTTAAAAATGAAAAAAAATGGTTTAGACATTTATGTAACATAAAAATTAAATATTAACAATATTTGGATCAGACATTTAGTTTTCTTTCCGTAAAACCTAAGACAGTATTTAAATATTAAAAGTTGGAATTCTAAATTATAATAATGAGGTTTTCCTTTAACTGTTTTTTAATTTTTAGAATAAAAAAAAAAGATAATTCTTTTAATTTCAGTTATATTTAATTTTTAGGTTTGAAGAGAGAAGAAAAAAACCCAATGTAACCTTAAACTACTTGGCTAATGATTTCTTGCAGCTGTACGTTGCTCTGTACACATCAAGAAGAGATCGTTTTAGATGGTGTCGCGTCAATTCGTCTCACGCAACTCATCGCAGAACAATTCATCACGCGCAATTCATCGCAGCGACAATTCGTCGTGGCGATAACTCATCGCAGTGTCAATTCGTCGCAACCAAAATGTTTTTGAAGGCTATGATGATAAAATAAAGGTAATTTAGTAAAATTATTTAATGATAATTTGCTTTTTAGATATAATCGCATGTAAATTGTTAGTTATAATTCTCTATATCTAAAAAAGTAATTATCATTTAACATTTTTATTAAATTGTCTTTATTTTATCATCATAACCTTCGAAAACACATTCGTTGCAACGAATTGACGTCGCAACGAATTGACACCACAACGATTTGACGTTGCAACGAATTGACGCTGCGATGAATTGTGCGCGATGAATTATTACGCGATGAACTGTGCGCGACGGATTGACGCAGAACCGTTTTAGATATTTTGATCCTAAACGACATCATTCAGCATTCATATTTATTGGTTGTTTTTACTGTTGTAATAGCTATAAACGTTCTTAGAACCGTATGACCCTACAATGTAAATAAAATTTTTATTGCGACTGATGATATGAAGATATGAATTCCACAACAAATACGTTTGTTTCTCAAATACATATATTAATATAATTAACAGTGTTATTCGGGCAAGGGATTTTTAAAAATGTATATTTAGCGTACTTTATTGCTACCAATTTTTTTTTCTATACATACGCACATTTTGTACTATAATATGATGCATAATTTGGAAAATACAAATTTACACGGCAATTCAATGAGCAAAGATATTCACACTTTCAGTATACAATGCAAAATAAGAATGCTTAAATTCCGCCAAACATATCAATCGCGTTACGAAATGTAGAATTCGGAATAAAAATATTTTGTAGCTTTCGGTATAATTGACGCGTCAGAATTAAAACAGTTACGATATACCATATTATTTTCATTTAAAGGAATTTATTGTTTAATTTTTCTGTATTTAGTTAAAAAAAACTACACTTAAGTATTTTAATGAAGTTTACATAATTTATGACCAATCTCACAATGTGATAGAAAAAAATCTATGCAACATGTATAAAAGTACACAGTGACAAAAAATGAGTAAACTTATGGAAATTCATTTTAGTTTCGACAACGAAATGACTTTCAAATATAACAAAAAAGACATATAAACTATAAGTAAGCTTCTAAAAATGAAAAATATTTAATTAACTAAAATCTTGCTTTTCAATGGATTCAGATTTCAAGCATGATTTATAAAGGTACATAAAAGACATTATATATTTTAAATTAACTTTTAAGCATATCTCTGGTAAAAATCCAAATTTTCTTTTACGGTTATTACAACAAGTATTCAAATTACATTCAAAATATGCAGAAATAATTAAGTTTAAAAGGGAAACTAAATCCCTGTTGCTAAAAATTCTGAAATAAATATTCACGCTATAAAGTTAAGACTTTGTTATTTAAAACTATGGAACATTACTGCATTTTGAATAGTGATTTTCGTACTCTTAAGGATTCAATTTGTTCAAATATGTAATATGAATAGTTTAAAAACGATATGAATGTTACAAAAAATCAACATATAATAATTAAAAAATATCAATTTATAATAGCACACATTATGCCTAAATTAGTATTATGTAAACTTATTACTATGCAGTATTTTATTAATTATAATATTTAATATTTTTTATGTCAATATTTTTTGTATCATATTTATTAGTTTAATTTGTGGACATTTTGCACCAGCTATAAATAAAAAATAAAGCACCAAAAATTAAAAAATAAATTGATATATTTTATTAAATCATTTAAAAATGAAAAAAATGGTTTAGTACATTTATGTAACATAAAAATTAAATATTAACAATATTTGGATGAGAAATTTAGTTTTCTTTCCGTAAAACCTAAGACAGTATTTAAATATTAAAAGTTGGAATTCTAAATTATAATAATGATACTGTTTAACTTTAACTGTTTTTTAATTTTTAGAATAAAAAAAAGATAATTCTTTTAATTTCAGTTATATTTAATTTTTAGGTTTGAAGAGAGAAGAAAAAACCCCGAAGTAACCCTAAACTACTTGGCTAATGATTTCTTGCAGCTGTACGTTGCTCTGTACACATCCAGAAGAGATCGTTTTAGATGGTTTCGCGTCAATTCGTCTCGCGCAATTCATCGCGGAACAATTCATCACGCGCAATTCATCGCAGCGACAATTCGTCGGGGCGACAACTCATCGCAGCGTCAATTCGTCGCAACCAAAATGTTTTTGAAGGCTATGATGATAAAATATAGATAATTTAGTAAAATTATTTAATGATAATTTGCTTTTTAGATATAATCGCATGTAAATTGTTAGTTATAATTCTCTATATCTGAAAAAGTAATTATCATTAAACATTTTTATTAAATTGTCTTTATTTTATCATCATAGCCTTCAAAAACATATTCGTTGCAGCTAATTGACGTCGCGACGAATTGACACCACGACGATTTGACGTTGCGACGAATTGACGCTGCGATGAATTGTGCGCGATGAATTGTGCGCGATGAATTGTTACGCGATGAACTGTTCGCGACGGATTGACGCAGAACCGTTTTAGATATTTTGATCCTAAACGACATCATTCAGCATTCATATTTATTGGTTGTTTTTACTGTTGTAATAGCTATAAACGTTCTTAGAACCGTATGACCCTACAATGTAAATAAATTTTTTATTGCGACTTAAATCTCGGTCTACAACTGTTGTACAAAAAAGACGTGTTCCGAATGCTGCATGGGAAAGAAATGCTGATTGGCGCACTCAGAAAGCGGTGGCAAGTAGAGGTATGAATACCACAATTTTGGAATAGACATTTTCACCTTATACATTCCGGTGATGAAATAAGGTGAAATATGCTATCCAGAATTAATGGTAGTCCTCTTCTCCCCCTGCTGGATGCGCCAATGGAAAAACTTTACTGGTTGCACTTCTTCATAATTTAGCGTTAATATAACATAATAACGGTTGAAATCCTGAAATGAAGGTGAACGAATTTTGCGTTTTATTATTCTGCTGAGAAAGAAATTATAATAAAGTGCGAGTACTTTGCTATGTTAAGAAATAAATTGACAGCGTGAAAAAGAGCACAGAGGAAATTATGTGTGTAGAAAAGGGCAGACAGCGATTTCGGAGCTTCTAAAGCATAATAACCAGTGCAATAGTTAAAATAAGAAGTGTATGAAAACATGGGAGATTGCAAGCAACGCTTCTCTACAAATTGCAATATCCTATGTTTTCATGTATAGAACTATGGTTATTGTAATTATTTCACTGATGATGAATCTTTGAAAGCACCTCTGCCCTCTTCTACACAATTATTTTCTTTTGTGGGAATTTCAGGTTGTCAATTTATTTCTTAGTTATAACGGCACATAATTCAATCCTCCCATTTTAACTTTTATTATATTAACCATATGTACTTGGGCAAAGACTAGTGACTTAAACGTATTAAAGACAAGTAAGAAAAGTGAATGCTGACGTGAATAAACCAGACCATTTGTTGTCATTAAGTTTCTGTATTTAAAATGTTGTATATGCGTTTGTGTGTATCAAATGAAGAAAAAGTGTTTACGCGAACGCACGTTATGAACATATTGGAGCTGTATATTCGTAAGAAATCTTTAATAGTGAATATCTGAGTGTTTCCAAGACAGATTTTTCGTCTGGGTACCACCTATCAAATCGTCGACTTCGACAAAGGTTAGATTTAAAGAGAAAGGTGGGAGATCCCTTTGACTGATGCATAAGTTTTTAAATAGCTGACACTCACCCGATCTTTGATTACCACAATTTCTGAATAAACATATTGGCTTTATTTAACCACAAAAATTTGCGATTAAATAAGATTCAGATGCAAATAGTATTATTCAAACTTCTGGAAACTTCTCAGCTATGTGTTTGGAATTTCTCCATTTATAAGTACAAATAAAATTTAAACAAATCTTATCATTCGTGAACCTGATTTTATCTTCATTTGTGCTCATCATTGGCGTACAGTATACAAAAGCATTGTGCACAATCTAAGCATTGCTTGCCCCTACCTGCCATCCTATATATATATATATATTTTTTTTTTCAAATCAAATAATATCATAAGTTTTATTTAATAAAATAAATGTTCAAGTAACCACATATAGTAGCAACAAACCTTTATAAATATTTTAATATTTTTTTTCTGGTCCAAATTATGTTTTTATGACTTATAAAAACAGAAGGTTGGCAGGTATGGGCAAGCAATGCTCATATTGTTTCTATGAACGGCACGTCACTGGTGAATATCTAGGTTTGTGTATTTCCCATGAACATTTGAATTAATAATTTTCAGGCGTCCTGTATGATAAATAAACTCAATTGCATAATACAAAATCCCTTGCTATATATAAAATCACGCTTATATTTTTTGTACCATAAGTCTTATTTCTAAAACAAATTTACTTTATGTTATTAATTTATTATGTCAATGTAATTCTATTTTGTAATGACCAGTCTTTGTAAGGGCTTTTAATATAGTGTGAATTTTCCTTACTTTCTATCTGACATCATAAGAGACTGCTTACATATATTAAATTATATTATTGAACGGCATGCATGATTCCTTAAGAGCTTCCGATACGTGCGTGTTAACAATACGTAATAAATATTGAATCGATCATTGATTGTCTCTGACATCTGTAAAGAAATTATTTTTAGGAAGATGTTAAATGTTTCTCATATAAGACCGATAAACTGTGTATCAATAAATGTATTTAATTTTTATACACAAGAAATATAATATCATTAAAAAAAATGTACATGATGCATACACTCCTTAGAATTTCCAAGGAATCTACCACCGATATTTCAGATTAGAAAATTTGTATTTGATAAATGGAAGAATTTGTATAAGATTAGTTTAATCGCAGAATTTGCAATAATTTTTCCACGATTAAAGAAGTCGAAAAATTCTACTCAAAAACTGTCATAGAATTGTGAACAACCTGTACTTATTACAAAAAAAAAATTACTTTTGTAATGATAATTTTTTAGCTAGTTTTTCACAAAAATTTGTATGAATTTATATTTTTAATCAGAGTCACTACCGCTAAATACAACATAAAATTTTGCGAAGTACATTATTCTATTAAACGGGTATCGTCCACCATCTATCTGAACAAAACTATAACCACCGCAACTAATATCATAATGCGGAATAAACCATATATATATATATATATATATATATATATATATATATATATATATATTAGATTATTAGTGTATAATAGGTCTGTTTTGATTTTAATTTACAGATAAAATCACAATATCAAGTCATTTATAATAGCAATTTTCATTATACAATCATATTTTCATTACATTATCATTTGGAAATAATTTTAAAATAATACAAAAAAAAAATCGTGAAGCGACTCCACTAGACTTTTCAAACATTTCATAGAATACAATGGATTTAGATATGTTTATGATTCAATGGAATTGGCTGGGATAAAACACAAATGCATCGAAGCCTAATCTGTCTATAAACACGCACTACCAACTCAACCACATTGCCACATCAAAAAGTAAACAACAAAATAAACAGAATCCATTTTCAGCAATCAAGTTCATTCGAATTCGGATGTGACATTAAATACCGTGGAGGAGCGACTGCTATGTGATCTTCAAATATATTTTCGAACCGTTTATTTTTGTTACGCGGCGTTCTGGACTAAACTCACGAAAGCAAACATATTTTTAAACAACCAGTGCACGGGCAGAATCCAAAGAATGTATGTTTTTAATAGTTATGGTAGATGTCATGACCAGCAGTTTCAGATTTTACCTTCCCTCTACCCTAAGATCTCTGCTATGTTAGTTACCACGTGGACTGCCAATCTCGCTCTCTTGTCAGTAGCTTTTTAATTATATTGTGTGTATTGGGTCGACGATACCACGCCCGTCCACTTATGTAAGTCTTTATTCATTTTCTGTATTATTATTTTTTAAGTTTATATCAGTCATTTGTCCAAGTAAATAAAACAGAAATTTATTTATGTTTTTAATTTTATTTTTGCAGGGCTTCAAGAAGATTTAATCTTAATAATCCTCAAGATTTCGCCGCAATACAGGCATTGTTGGAAGACAGTGAGCCAGATCAATCACATTTGTGACGCCGATGACTACGACGCAGATACGAGCTTTGTCATTCATAGTGATCATAATATGCATACAGAGAATGATACTGGACATGAACAATGTTTTTTCCGCCCGTGCACTGGAGGGTTAAATACAATTTCTGTTCTGAGTACATGGCTGCTTTGACATTACCCAACTGCAGACAAGGCCGTAGCCTTATTGATTGTTTCTGTGTTTTATTTAATAACTTTTTATTGGTGTAATTTTATATTTCACGTTTTCTTGTTTGGTTGGGGAGTGGTAGTGCAGAACAAATACTCTTTTTCTAGTTATACACACACACACACACACACACACACACACACACACACACACATATATATATATATATATATATATATATATATATATATATACAGAGAGAGCTGTATGTAGAACGCCTGAAAAGTGCCTTTAGACTTTCAGAGAATCAGTAAATAGAAACGAACAAGGACATGGGTCAATGACTAATTAATGATTTAATGCCATTTAAAATTTAAAAAAATTATTTTTAGTGTGTATGTCAAAATAGAATGCCAAATATCGAATAAAATCCAAAATTATTATTTAAACAATATTATTACTAAAACATCTTATAAAATAATGTATTTGTTAAAAATGCTAATTTCACGGCTTGAATCTGAAAATGCAGTTTCTATCATTTGAATGCATTAGATAAAATTAACCTAGCTTTACTTCATGCAAAACGATAAAAAAATGCTCTCCATGGTAAATAAAAAAATTAATTTAACTACTCCTTCATAAAGCATAGTAGTTTTTAATATTAACATTTTTTAAAAAAATTTAGGATTATTTTTACTCGAATGCTTCGCTTATCTTTTAAATATTGTAATTAAAACATCAATGTTGACAGAAACAGTTAGGAGGTATACACAATATGTTTCCTAAAAGCTCTTACATAAATAACATATAGCAAAAATAAAGCTTTAATTATAAATAATAATTTCCTCTTGTATAAGTAACTTTTAGTTTGCTTTGCTACCAATATTCATTAACACTGAATCCAGATTGAAACAGCCTTTTAAAATTTCCTAAATAAGTAATATATTATTCCTCTTGCTGTAGATCATGCGAATTCTTTGTATATATACAGGGTACCTGGAAAGTACTTTTATACTTTTAGGAAATCATTAAATATGAGCGTACAAGAATGTGCACTTAAACATTTTTGTATTCAATTAAAAATATCGAAGTTTTTATTTTTACATTGTTTGTTAAAAACGAATACGAAATGCCAAATGAAGTACAAGATGACTATTTAAGCAATCTTATTATTTAAATAATATTTGTATTAAAATTTTACCTATGTTCTCAAAAAACTTTTCCAAGCTTAAGTCTGAAATTATAGTTTAAATTAATTTTCCTTTGTTACAAGCTAAACGAATAGAAACGCTCTCTTGAATAATTAAAAATTAAATTAACTATTCCTTGCAGAGAAGATTTTGTTTTCAGCTTTAGCTTATTTTTAAATTTTAGGATGTAAAACGATAAAAATAATGCTTTTTTTTTAAGAAGAAGTATCTACAAAATTAAATGTTGGCGAAAACTACAATATAGTATTAGGAGACGGATATACGATGCATGTAACCCTTTAGATAAACGAAGGCTTATCTTACGGTTACTGAGATTCTTTACCAAAATACATTTTGACATCATTAGTGTAGGTGTATGAGGCAAGCAGAGTTTGCAGAATAGCACGACATAAGACATTTATTTACAATTAAACGAAGACAAAATATATACAACTCGTATGCGACTGAGCGCCGACATCTTTCTTAAAGTAAACAACTGCTCTCGCTTCCGGAGCATCATCAACGTAACTGTACGCGCATGCGCCATATGTGCGGCGAGGAGAAAATGAACGTTGTATTCCAGCAATTCCCCCTTTACAACGTGCATTTTCTTAACAAGGCATTAATTACTCTCCTATTATGCAAATATTATATGCAAATTACAGAGAAACAAAATATAAAATTACAATTACGAACAGTATATACTTTAAACTTATATGGGAAAAGGATACAGAATAACATTGAATGTTTTTAAACACTTAGTCCTATTAAATCACAACATTTCTTATGTTTATAGGCACTTAAAGCTTTTGTTAAAATGTCAGCTGCCATATTTTCAGTTTCTAGATATTTAACTTCTATATCTCCATTCTCATATATTTCGCGCACAAAGTGATGGCGAATGTCAATATGTTTTGTGCGAGAATGATAAATTGGATTTCTTACTAATTTTTGAGCAGACTGATTATCGCAGAATATTAAAGTAGGTGCAGACACTATTTTAGAAGAAAGTTCATTTAAGAACCGTCTGAGATGTAAAGTCTCTTTAGCAACCTCTGATAAAGCCATATATTCTGCTTCAGTTGTGGATAATGCAACAGTTCGTTGCTTTCTCGATGTGAAGTAGCATCTCTGAGCCCATAACCATTTGTAGGTGTATGAGGCAAGCAGAGTTTGCAGAATAGCACGACATAAGACATTTATTTACAATTAAACGAAGACAAAATATATACAGCTCGTATGCGACTGAGCGCCGACATCTTTCTTAAAGTAAACAACTGCTCTCGCTTCCGGAGCATCATCAACGTAACTGTACGCGCATGCGCCATATGTGCGGAGAGGAGAAAATGAACGTTGTATTCCAACAATTAGATTTAATTGGAATATGAAATAGTATCTTTGTAAAAAAATACTTTCAGGAACTTACATAACACAGGGAAAAATAATAGTAACTCACTACTTTTAAAAACGATATTTAAACAAGTCTTTTTTCTTAACTTTACACATATTAGAACATATTTTCTGGTTATTTTATAATTATTACTCAATTTTGTAAAACAATATACACATAATGTATACCCATATATACACTCATATATACATATACGTAACATTAAAAATATATACACATATTGGTATATATTTTCTGGTTTTTTACAATTATTACTCTACTCAATTTTGTTTAACGGTTAAAATAAAATCCGACAGTTCAGATATCAGAATAAATTTCCCAAAGAAACAAAAACTTTGTCATGTTTGATGCCATTATTATTACTTACAAGGAAGGTCTCTATAAGCAATTCAGAAAATTTTGAACAAATTACAGAATATTCTTCTCACGAGGATATATAAGTTTATAAACAAAATTGCTGCGGAACCTCCATATAACTTAAGTAAAAAAAAATATGAAAATTTCGTGCTTTTGGCGATTTATCGCTGGTTGGCGACAGAATGGAAAAAAAACGATGTTATAATAAATACTCTTTTAGGAAAAACTTTTTCTACTCCTTAAACTAGTTTAGGTAAGTTTAACTTAAATAAATACACTGTTAAAACTACGGTTTTGTCATATTTATTTATATGTATAAGGTAAAGCTAGGAGAGTCTGCGCACAATTCAAAAGAATAGCAATAAAAAATCTAAATATTCATTTTTTGCTAAACTATCTATACTAATAAAAGAAAGTTTCGCTCTGTGTGTGTGTCTGTGTGTATGTCTGTGTGTGTGTCTGTTGGCGATGGCTAGGAAAATTTAGCCCACCTAGAAGGCTGGAAATTTAGATTTAGGTAGTCCAAACCCTCTCCTGGTGCTCTATTACTTCAGAATTTTAATATTTTAATTACTTTCTATACTAATAAAAGAAAGTTTCGCTCTGTGTGTGTGTCTGTGTGTCTGTTGGCAATGGCTAGGAAAATTTAGCCCACCTAGAAGGCTGGAAATTTAGATTTAGGTAGTCCAAACCCTCTCCTGGTGTTCCATTACTTCAGAATTTTAATATTTTAATTACTTTTTGAAATATTAATTAAAATGCACAAAGAACTCTCATCAAAAATACGCTTTTATTCTCTTGGGTTGGTTGGTTCACTGGTTGGTTGCATCGATTCTTCACAGAAGTAATTAAATAAACCAGAGTAGCGATTCATAAATAAGGATTTCTAAGGAAATAGTGGTCGCACGGTTCTGCCGTTACAAACATACAACCGTGCACACGTAGCGCCATCTGCCGACGCGAAACTGAAAGTGTCATTAACGCAGAAGAACTGATACAACCATGAACCTCTTTCATGAATACAACTGTCCTACACCAGCACCACCGCTACCTATTTGAAACATTTTAGAGGGACGTTTTTCGTTAGAAATCTTTGGATGAAAGTCGAGTGTTTCATGAGTTACTACGAGGGGGTTTCTTTTAAACCAATTAATAAAGTGAGTTCCTTTTTCACTAAGCATAAATTTCAATATGATAAGTCTAAATTACCCGGTGTTGTTTATATTATTCCCTGTAAAGATTGCAATAGTGTCTACATTGGTGAAACAGGTAGATCATTGGAAATTCGCCTAAAAGAACATACTAGTGCTTTAAAAAATAGTAATTTGAATTCAAAAATTGTCCAGCATTCACTTCAAACGAATCACATCCCGCTAATTACGAACGCCAGTATTTTGAAATCAGGTTGTAACAGCTACCATGGTCGATTACTCCTTGAGGGTTGGTTCACTCAATTGCGATCGCAGACATTGAATGAAGCTCGTTATGTCCCTAATGAATATTATCTGTTTTTAAAATAACTTCAACTGTCCTTGATTTGTTCAGTGGTTTGTTATGCAATAGATTGTTTTTGTACTGATGATGCCTTGCGTGTCGCTTGGCGAAACGTCTACTATTTTGTATTTTTAACTGTTTGTAAGTATATTACTTTATAAATTTTATTTTAAGTGTACTCATGTCTGTCTTAAATTATTTTATTTGGTGTTTTTATGAAGTAAAAAATTAGAACACTTCTAACATGCAATTTTGTCACTACAAATTGTCAATTCTTAAGTTCTTGCTTGAGCTGTGGATAGTTTAGCGAGAATTCTTGAAACTTTCTATTGCAAATTTATTAATATTAATATTTTATTTATAGTGTAATAATTGTAATTTTTTTCAGCAGTCATCTTAGTCCTTCTTTTATAGGTAAGTAACTTTTTTATAGTAAATTTTTTGTGTTATATGCCTCAGTGATCGTAGTTCGATCAAATAATATAATATTATTTCCTGATGACAAGGATTGTTTTTTTTCTTTAATCTGAACATTCAGCGATTTAACAGAACAGCATTTTCGCTAACATTAATGAAATTATGCATGAGGGGGATAATCATTTGATTGATTTGCTGGGGTCAGCCTCAGAAAAAAATAGCCCATCTTTGAATGAAATTCGCAATTATTTTCCACGATTGTTTGTCGAAAGTCATACATTTTTTTTTTCTGCTACCGACTGACAATATTTGAAAATATTGGTAGTACAATTGTTTGCAAATTATTTTTTGTTTCCATACTGCTTTTTTGGGCTATGATGTCATACACTCACGCACAGTTTTTTTTTTTTTAATCGGTTATAAAAAGGAAAAAAGTCTCCAAATTTAGGGGTTTAATGCAACTTAGCTATTGTTTAAGTTATTTGTTTGGCGCGGAAATAAAAATCGCGCCAACCAAAAAGTCGCCACAAATCTCTGCGTGAGTGTAAAGCATCTGTTCCCTTTTCGTTTCTTTGGTTTTGTCTCATTGCAATAAGATTATTGCTATTCAACGTGCTATATGGAAATCTTGAATACATAGTTTAAATAATGCTTTTTTTGTGCATGTGTGGGTGGGTGGGTGAGTGTGTGTGTGTGTGTGTGGGTGGGTGAGTGGGTGGGTGAACTGTGTTGTTTACACTGCTTGGTGTTCAATTTAGCAATGTTTTAATGCAGGGCGATAAACTTGCAAAATTTGGCACCCTCATTTTCACTCTAAGCATACTTTCTTTTTTTAAAGCTGAAAGTCTCAATTTTTGACAGATTAAGATTTTGCATTTAGTCGTCGGATAAATGTGCCACAAGTATATTTCTTTAAAAACACACCTTTATTTTTCACTATTGATTTCTGCTATCTTTGAACAGAATTCACAATTCTTTTGCATGATTGTTTGTCTAAATTCATATATATATATTTTTCTGCTACCGACTGCAAAATTTGCAATTATTGGCTTAGGGGATTTTTTCCTTTAATGGCAACTTAGCTATTGTTTAAGTTATTGGTTTGGCGCGGACATAAAAATCTATACATGCTGTTGGTGAGAAAAGGGCACTTTTGGAAAGCAAATTTTTTAATGCAAAAAGGAGAAAGGACACTTTTTTCACTGAGGGGAAAGAAGGGTGCTAATTATTTTTATAAGGGACAAGAAGGGTGCTATTTTGTAAACCAAAGGGCAGGCAGGGTGCAGCACCTTTCTGAAACTGTCTGGGGGAAACTCTGGCTAATGTATGAAATGTATTGTATGATATTGAGTTCCAATCCAAAGGAACAATGCCTGTAGTTAGCGCAGGAAAATTTTTTTAACACGCCTACAAGAAAGGCTTTTGGTTTATGGCTAGACATAACATAAGATAAAACATAAAATAAATCTTTGCTTATAAACTCAATTGCCTTTCTTTTAGCCAGTCCTAAGCCTGGATAAAAGTGTGAAGGAAAAAATAATGCCATTTCGATTTTCATTAAAAAAAAATTCAGAGAAATTCCAAGTTTGCTTATAGTAGCAAATGGGAGTGTGCATGGTATGCCCAGTGTATGCTGTCTAAGGCAGTGGAGCCCCCAACAATAGTTTTTTTTAAATTAAAAAATCATTCAACACTGATTTCAGGTACATTTAAGGTTGTTGGCTCGGGCAACGCCGGGCGGGTTAGCTAGTCCATGAATAATTTTTACTTCATTCGTTTTTTATGCATTTCCATTGCTATTTTGTTTTTATGTTGCAATTTAATAGAACAATTGTAATAAAACCAGGACAGTTATTTTACGCAATCTGTTCTTACAGGGTTGGTGTGATTGCGCACATGAGTAGGAGAGATTGTTACTAATAACTACAATTAAATTGGTAACAAAAATAATTACACTTAAATGACACTGTTGTAAGGTTTTTGTGAACAAATATTATTGTATTAGGAGTGAAAATTTCAACCTAATGGTACAATTACACACATTCAGTTCACCCATCCTTATTGCCCAGTACTTTTTTACCTAATGATTAAAGAATCAGAAAAAGGAAATAATTTTTGAAACGATTAAAAAATTTTAATTAAAGGAAAAAAATTAAAGAATCAGAAAAAACAAGTCCAGATAAGATTACAAAATAACATTAAGTTACTTGATAACACGTTTAACTTAAAATTAGTACATTTTCATTTTTCATTTTTTATGCAAATTTACCAATAATCTGCGTAATCTCTCCTAGCATGGAAACTAATGGGAACAATGCGCCATCTCTCCTAAGTAGCAGATGCGCAAACTCTCCAGTTTTTGGTAGGAGAGTAGGAGCCTTTTATTTAAACATGGCCGCTACTAAAACGAACCGTTGATGTTCACCTTGTTAGTCTAGATTAGTAGCGTATGAGAAATCGTTTAAAGTTTAAAATATTTTATACTACTGACATTGCACAGAAATTCTGGTGAATAGCTGTGAAAGTTCCAGCACTTACTTTGGGAAAACAAAACAAAATAGCAATACTTTATCTTAGACGCTCGAAACAATGGACGTGCACATTCAAGTAGACACTGCTCTACTGCTGTTGTACAACTACCTGGAGTCTCTGCGCGCTCACTCTACTCCTTCCCCCCGAACCTCTATGTGCGCAATCTCTCCGACCGCGCCATCTCTCCTGGCTTTACCTTATATAAAGAAATTAACATCGTATTCTACGGTTTGGAACAAAATTTAAATGTATTAAAAGTGGTTCAAACTAAAAACTAATGTCCGATTCTGAGCACTGTCAATTTGACTTCGATATCGTTAGTGTCGGAGACAATAAGAGAAAGGTATTGTTGCCATGGAAACAACGACTTATTCAATGTCGAAATGTATTAATGAGAGCGTACTTAATCGGGCAGTTACTGTTTTAAAATGCACTTTAAACTTATCTTAGCGTGCCGGCGAAACCATGTAAATCAACAAATTGTACATATATTATATAAGCTTACAGAAAAAATATAATAAACTATTTAATCGTTTAAGTTTAAATTCATAAATTACTCTACTTAACTAAAAACTCATTTAACCAAGAATTTTCAAATACATTAAAGTAGCTTGCATTTGGCGAGGAAAATGTGTTACTCGCCAAATTGCGTATTTTTACGCCAAATATTCAAAAATATTTAACATAATTATAATATAATTAAGAAAAAATACTTTGTATAATACTTTAAAAAAATTACGTGTTTACATAAAACCATAAACGAGCTCCGAAACTGACACTTTGTATAGCTTAGCTTTATTTCAAATTAAAGTAAGGTTTATTTATTTCCCCTAATAAGATAAGATTCAAAATATAGATAAAATGCATAAGTGATACAAAGAGAAACACAAAAGGCTTATAAAAACCTTTTAATGATCGACATATATTTCAGCGCTCATATGGTGCCATTTTCAAAATATGTAACGATAAACAAAAATATTCTCGCAAATTTATGAAAATAAACTTTTATAAGCCTTTTGTGCTTCTCTTTGTATCACTTAAGCATTTATCTATATTTTTAATTATAATCAGTGATCTTATTATGTGATTATGTAAGGTAAGATTCATTAAAATGTATAAATTTCACAAAAACCTTCTCTTACTTATTTCACACAGCATAAATATTATTTATTCATCAAAGTATCACTATTGAATTAACTTATATGTAAACAAATATTTTGAAATATTGCATTTGTTACAATGCATTATGCATTTCTACTTCTAATTAATATCTTACCTCGTATATTCCAACTAATGTTTAATGTTAGATGTAATCATTACGGGGAATGCATCTCAGTGGCAGCGTATTCATCACTACTATCGAAGACATATTTCGTAAGATCTCGTAGAATACTTATTCATTTCATAGTTAAAATAAATAGAGTATATAAAGAGTTATTTACTTTCAATAGAACTTATGTAATATTGTTTACAATAGGCATTGAATCTCCATATATGAGAGTATATATCTGAGGCTGTTATTTACAGTGACATAAGTTTATATAACCAAATAATATTTGACATTTTTAACGAACTTAACAAAGCAACTTATATATTTTGTTTGCATATATGCATTTTAATATTACGTTTACGCTTTTGATAATTCTTTTTTTATTATTATTTTAGAAAATGTTTCTTTTAATGGGGACCCGTATACATTCATCTCAATCCAATGATGCTATGTTTTCCTGCTTCGAAATAAAAGAATTAAAAAAATTAATATTTTTTTATGTTCATGTACATAACATCAGCTTAATTTCTTTTTAACCATAACTTTTCTTTGAAATTTTGAATGCTTGTTCGTTTAAAATAATACAAATTGATACTAGATTTTCACATGACTAAAAATAAAAATTTACTTTTTTTCCTAATTTAAAAATGCTTGACCACAATTAATGTAACATTGTGGGAAATACATATTTACTATAAGGGTAAAAAAGCGTGTTTCCTTACCGTAATATGCGACAATGGAAAAGCACGGCACCATTAAAATGCAATATCCTGTAAAAGTTTCTTTCACGTGTAAAAGTTTCTTGCAATATATAGAACAAAGAAGTAGACATCGGTCAAACACGGTTACCATGAAGGACTTCCTTTAAACATGG
This sequence comes from Maratus michaelseni, assembly GCA_963931845.1. NCBI lineage: Eukaryota > Metazoa > Arthropoda > Arachnida > Araneae > Salticidae > Maratus > Maratus michaelseni. The sequence continues at coordinate 342,104,746 of OZ007588.1, read as the reverse complement.
ACAAAATAATTATTTGAATGAGTGGTCACGGCAAAATATGTGGAAGCACAGCTAACGAAAGAAATATATCGCGAAACGTCCACCCATTTGACTATCACTTGATCCAGATCATAGATTAACATACAAGATAGGACACTCTCATAGAGCATAATTGTACGCTAGCGCCTATAGTGACAATGGGGAATAAACTTCTCAAACATGGAATATTTCTGCTTTTGAACGTCTATCTTTCTATGATCTTTCATTTTTCATACATGACAAGTTTACGTTTTGAACTTTGTAGAAAAAGCAAAAAATGAAAGCTTTGAATTCCGATTTCTATGCAGACAAGATTTTGCCTGACATATTTTAACTTGTTTAAAAATACAAATAAGTTTTGAAAAGAAATGTTGTTTCAAGAATAATAAAAGAGAGGTTAAAAATGAAGTTGTTTAAAAGAAACGTAAACCATGCCCAATGGTCAGTGTGGAGAGAATCGTCTGTGTCGAAGAGAAAAGTATAGATATTAAAAATATAGAGCATCAACAGATTTCATATGCATAGGTAAATTTCAGAAGCTTCTTAGTTGTTCCCCTTTATCACTAGTGACGCTACCATTGCTGTCGTTACAGATTTTGCCGTAACTGTCTTATCTTGTATGTTAATCTATGATCCAGATAGGCTAGCTTCCACCAATTGTCGAATTGCCATGTGATCAATGTTGCCTAAAACGTACATACGAGATCGGTGAAGTACCTCGACCTGTTTATTTGTTTGGCTCCGTTGGGAATTTGTTCGTTTCCTTTGGGCAGAAAAAATGGCGCCTGTCACCATTGATTTGAAAATTTTTGCCGTAAACTATGAGAGAGGCATGCGTGGGCAAAAGCTACTAAAATTATGTCTTTTCGAATGTCCAGAGCAAATGTTGAGACCGAAGTTCATCCGCTGTTCCGTTTAAGTACTCATTCTCGCGTTTCAAAAGCATGACACAATTTTGATACTTGTTGCACACACGTGATATTTTCATCATTTACAACTATAATATGAATAAAATCTTGTGTAGATAAATATACTAAAAACACCAACGTTTAACACACAATATCATCGTACAATGGACAGATGCACGTTTCTTGAGTAACTTGGACTCACTTCCTCAGTGTCAATAAAATAAAATTAAACCCTATTGTATCCGCCCAAAGACATGAAATTGAATCTAAAAACCCAAATAAAAACAACAACACACCGAGAAACTCATCACGCATGAGCCACCAATCTGATTAAGCAGGAAGTGATTCACTATGACACAGTAACTCAACCCAGAAAGGTGAGATGTAAGGTACACTTGAAAAATCATTGACCAGGGAGTTACCAAATTTATGAATATAAACTGCCTCAAAGTAGTCTAAATCTAATGGAGTGTTACATTTCTTAATAATAGTGGCTGAATCAAAGTTAAAATTATGTCCCTCACTCCAGAAGTGACAAGCAATAGAGGATTTTTGTAATTCTTTTTTCTTAATATAATTTCTGTGTTCATTGAGTCTGAAAGGGAGTTGTCGTTTAGTCTGTCCTATGTAGGACAAACCACATTGACATTGGATACTGTAAATGCCCCAAAAGTTTTGAAGTGAAATTTTATCCTTTAACTGTGAAAAATTTAGTTTATTAACTTGCTTAATGCTTAAAAACAACCTTAAAATCATACCACCTTAAAATATTAGCTATTTTGTAGCTAATGCTATTGTAAAATGGCAAAATAATGAGGTTAGAAAAAGATACTGGAACATCAGAAGAATCAAGATTACTCATACCTTATTTAGACAACGAAAAATTAAACGGTTGATATAAGCCAGACTAAAACCACGATTAATAGCAACTGATCTAATATAATTCAATTCTGTAACAAGGGTAACATTATCAAAACAAATGGAAATTGCTCTATTAATAAAGAAATGAAAAGCAGAGGCTTTCTGAGAAGGTAGGTGACACGAATTAAAATGAGGGGGGAGTGAGACTGCAAAGGGTTTACGGTATACACAGGTATCAAATGTATTAGGCTGACGAGTAACTAACACATAAAGAAAGGATAATTTATTTTCAACTTCAACTTCATATGTAAACTGGATAACAGGATCTATTGAGTTTAGAATATTTAAGACATTATCAATGGATGAAATAGACGAGTGCAAACGAATCATCAACATATCGACAATAAAATGGAAAATTAATAAGATTAAACAATTTATCCTAAAAATAATGCATATACAAATCTGCTAGGAAAGGACTTAAAGGATTACCCATTGCTAAACCATCCGACATAGAATAAAATTGATTTGAAAACTGGAATACATTTTGCGTTAAAAAAATACTGAATAACTCAATAATGTGGTTTATCTCATAATCTGTGTAATGGAATTCTTTTAATCGTAAAGTGAGACACTGAAGTGCCCCTTGGACAGGAACATGGGTAAACAGTGAAAAAACATCAAAAGACACCATACCTAAAGAGGGGGAGGGGGGGGGAGTTCCTTTCATTATTGAGAATAGGAAAGTTTCATCAATAATTTGTTACAAAACTTAAAAAATATATATATTATTAACAAAACTCTTTGCTATTAAAAATTTTGAAAACGTCATTTAAAATAGCCATTACATTGCAGCAAGGAACAGAATAAAAAAAATCATAAAAATGGAAAAGTTTGATCAATATTGTGGCTGAAAAATTATAGTGGAATTATTCAAATAGAGGTGATATAGTGGAAATAGTGATAGAAAAGAAATTCGATACTGAGAAGTAAGCAGATTGTGATAATATATATATATATATATATATAATGGATTTTACAAATGTAAATTACATTTGAAATATTCTTTCGAAACTATTTTTTTAACAAATAAATTCAATCGTTAAACCAAATCTCCCTACCGAAAAGCGTCTTCAGCAATAATGAATTATTTTTAAAAGAATATTTCCTTGAAGCGAAAATATTTTTGAAATATAATCTGCAAAATTACCTCAAGAGGCTTCATAAAAGCTAAAAGTGCTTTTAAAGAACACATCTTCTAAAAAGTAGAATGATTTTGTGCCTTTTTTCTTAACATTTTCCATTATTGGCTTCATTTTTTTTTTGAGTTTATGCAGTATAATATTTTGCATTTCACATATTAAATAAGATTTTTTTACATGTTAGTTTATATTTATGCGTGAGTCAAATTGTCCGATATATATATATATATATATTTCAAATTACATATTACATACATTATTATATATATATTTAAAACTACAATATTTATGCATGAATGGAATTATTCGATATATATATACATATATAGTTAAAATTACATTTTACTTTCTCTGTATTCTCCCTTCAATCAATTGCACAATATAAGTGAAGCTTTGAGTTTGAGGTTTTGAAGCTTTGAGTTTGTTCTTTGGCTATAAAGTTTGAACTTACAAAATTTTTATCTAAATTTTTGTCAACATTTTATTATAAAATAATTAAGGAAATTTAAAGGTATTTTACGCTGAAAAAAACCTGTCATTTATACAAACTTACATTAAAGCAAATATGGAATACAATTCACTAAAATAAAAAACCTTCATGAATATGACGACGAAAATAATCAAATTATGATTATATATGTAACGGAATTTACAAATGTATATAACGCTTGAAATGTTTTTTCGAAACTTAATTTTTTAACAAAGAAATTCAATAGTGTTACCAAATCTCCCTACAGAATAGCGTTTTCAGCAATAATAATTAATTTTACTAAGGAAATTTATTTGAACCGAAAATATTTTTGAAATATTATCTGGACATTTTAGAACCGAAATTACCTCAAGAATTTTCCTAAATTCTAAAAGTGCTTTTAAATAGCACATCTTTTTTAATGTGCGGAATTACTTTTGTGCATTTGTTGGCCTTTTCTTTTATTAGCCCTGATATATATTTTCTCGAAGTACACACTGAGAAAAAGGACACTTTCAAATCTGAGTAAATCGATGTTTTCATTTTGTTATGAAACTTTTTGTTTCAACTATGACGACCCAATGCTTTCAATGCTGAAATACCAGAAATACTCAGAATATTGAAACATGGACATACGCAGAACTGAGCACATAGAGGTTAGTTCATACTCATTTTTCAAACATGGACATACTCAAAAATGATTAGAATCAGTTCAGACTCCTTTTTGAAACATGGAAATACTCAAAAATGAACACATAGAAGTCAGTTCGTACTCCTTTTTGAAACATGGACATACTCAAGTATGAGCACATGGAGTTTTATTCTTAAGTGTGTGCATGTTTTCACAAATGTGTATATACTTGTTTCAAACATGAGCAATTTTGATTCGGAGCCATTTTGACTATGCCACATACTCAGATTTGAGTATTTTGTGCTCAGTTTTGAAAATGTCGTTTTTAGAGTGCATATACATTTTTTTACATCTCATGTATTATATATGTTTTTTATTACATTTAAATTATTTAAAATTTTAAAATTCTGGACAAATTCTTAGGTGACTTGCATGATATTTATTAAAAAAATCTGTATTATTAATCGTTTCTCTGTGTGATTAGTGAAACTGTTGTAAAGATATTTTAAACGAAAATATCTATTAGTTACCCTCTTAGCGGTTAAATAATTTGGACCAAAGCTGGAAAACTTGGCGAAATTAGCAAAATTGACAAGAAATATTTTGCTAATTTACTTGTCAATATTTTCATTGGAAATTCTATATTTTTGTAACATTGACGTTTCACTAGAATGTATACGTACAATACAAAACAATTTTTTTGTAAAATTTAAATTTTATTAAAAACTACAATGCGAATTTAATATTAAATGTATTGGTATTCCATTGGATATATGTAAATGTAATGCAATATTGGCATGGTGGATGCATCTGAGTAAAATATCCAAATCTCCTAAATGCCCTAAAATAACCAATATAATTAATACTGATTTGTTACTAGGAAATGATTATATATATAATGGGTTATAAAAATGAAAATTACAACTCAATAACACTTTTGAAATTTAATTTTTAAACAAATAAGCAGGATCGTTAAATCAAATGAATAGCATCTTGAGCAATATTAATTTATATTAAAGAATACATCTCGAAATAAAAAATATTCTTGAAATATTATCCGGAATCTTAAAACCGAAATTATCTCAAGGGTTTTAATAAAAGCTAAAAATTCTTTCAAAGAAAATATCTTTCGGAAAATTGCCCTGATTTTTGCGACTTTGTTTTACATTTTATTTTATCTGTTCTAAAATGTCCATTCCAATATATGCATATATTCTTACCCTGATCTATGTGACGTTTGTAACTAAGCAATTTTTTAAAAGTGAGATGTTGGTTTAAATTCGCAGATGGATTGTATTGTACTAATGGATACTAGCTGATCCCGCGCAGCGCATCTGTGCTCTAGCGTCTACTCTTTTAAATACATCCATATTAGAATACACGAATTTTATGTATAAATACTGTGCATAAAAACTCTTCCACGTAGGACTTAGTACTTTTAAATAAAATATATATACACATCACAAGATGTTGACAACATTTAGAAATATGGAAACAGAAGTATTTTTTCAGCATCATGCATATAAAAAGCTTTACAATGCGCAAAATAGTACCTGGATACTCTTTAAAATTTAAAATAAAGTATATACATATTATATTGAAAGTATCTACACCATTCAAAATTATCAAAATATGTTTATCTTTTTTTTTTTTAATTTTCAGCACCGAAAACTTCGTTATATACACAATTGTAAATTTCAGAGCTCGGACATACTGCAGAAAACTGAATCAAAAAATCTAACTCTTGAAATACCCACATACAACTGAAACTGATCATAGCTAAAAGCTTGTTTTGACAAATCTAAGCAAATTTTTTCAAAAGTTTGAACCTGAGTTTTATTTATAGTCATTGAAAAAAGTATTCAGGTATGAAATTGTGTACACTTAATTGTAAAAATCATATTATTGTCTGATGGAATAAGTGGTATTCGAAGGATGAGAAAAGTTTCATGAATACTAGAATCAATTTTTTTTTCCATTAACATTATTCTGAAAGTTACTAACTATAAGCCTTCTACCATTGCGTAGACCTTTAGAAGGTACTAAATTTTTTAGTAATTAACATTATGATAGCTCTAGGCTTTACTTTCTGGCATTCCAGTTGGTGTTAAACTGCTTAAAAGTTCTTCAGTATGTGCAATTTGATTTTGTGGATTATCACTTATGATGGTGTCAATGATTTCATAAATCCTTTGCAGTTCCTGGCAGACATTGTAAAACATGATTATTAATTTCAAATGACAAATTATTTGTCACAGTTAGTATGGTTCATCTTTTAACCTTTTGAGGTGGTACTGTCTTAAAATCGATCCCATTGAAAAGTTGCTGGATTGGATCAGGTATATCTGCATATCAAATTGAAGGCAACTTAATAGTTTCCCCACTTTGACATTCGCCAATCTGTAACAGTCACCTTGTTAACTCTCTCTCTGTTGAAGGACACGCATATTTTCTGTATGTTTCATGATATAAAATTCAAACCAAAGTCCATGCTTTTTTGTGCAACTTGAAACTGTTAGCGATTTCGAACCTCTAAACATGACAGTTTGGACTTGGCGGATATCTCCACCCAATAAGATTATTTTATTCATATATAATTATTTATTATTATTATTTTTATTATTATTCAATATATATTATAAATTACAAATATGTACATCAGTAACATTGACGCCCTAACGACGAGGACAACAACGAGCTTAAACTGCCTAAGGTACAACAATGGAGCTAATTTAATTAATAACAAAATGGTGCGTTTTTTGGATTGACTTCGCACTTTGTTTTCTGTCCTTTTCAAAAAGTAGCTAAGTTATTTCTTTGTTTTCTGTTTCCAAATAATAAGAAAAAATACCAGTCGATTATGACAAAAATTGCATTTTAGGATACAAAATTTCTTTTTACATATGCGTGGTGAGTTTTAAATCGATACCACAAATAATTCTCCCAATATTCACAAATTACTTAAAAGAAACCACTTGCTGCCATCGGCAAAAGAGAAAGAATCGTTTTTTCGTCGCTACGTATCTTAGCGTTTTATATATACAGATTCCCATAATATTACTCTGTTATACATTTTAATTAAACCTTCAAGTAATCATACGTATCATAAATCTTTCAGCTCAGGATAAGATTTATTAATAATTTATTATAAAAAAAACTTAAAAGGTTATTATTGAACATTCAAACAAATTTTCACTGGAAGCGTGTGTTACTTTAAAAAAATTATATAAAAGCAAATTTTGAATAAAATTCATTAAAATGGAAACACTTGACAGAATATTGTAACTGAGTAATGATGAACAACTAACAAATAATGATAATATTTGTTATGTATTTTACAAATGTAAATTACACTAAAATTGCTCTTTAAAAACTTAATCATTAAACAAATAAGTTAAGGGGTGAAACCAAATGTTTCCAATAAATAACATTCTCAGCAGTAATAATTTATCTTAAAAGAAATATTTCTCTCAGCTGAAAGTTCTCTGGACAGCTTAAAAGCGAAATTACCTCAAGAGTTTTCATAAAAGCTAAAAGTGCTTTTAAAGAGCACAAGTGTAGTAGCTTTTTGTTCCTTTTTGACCTTTTATTTTATCAGCTCTAATTTCTTTCAGTGCATATGTATATATATATATATATATATATATATATATATATATATATATATATATATATATTTCATCTCATAAAATGTATTTGACTTTTTTAAAAAAATTATATAAGTTTCTTTTATTTTAAATATATTAATGGATTGTATTGTATCAATTTTTTATACCCACGACATAATTTTTATGTACTTCAATTTGCCTTAAAGGATTCGTACAATGAATTTATAGCTTAGGTTTTGTAGCTTTGAAAACTTTATCACTATAATATAAAATGTTCAAAAGATATGAACGAAAATCAAACATTTTTACATTAAAAACTCTTGTCACTTAAAATTCGTTGTAACCATAGCTGCTAGTATTTATCATTTTTCTTCATAATTATGAAGTACTGAAATTATGATCATATTAATAATGGATTTTACAAATGTAAATTATACTTCAAGTGCTCTTTAGAAACTTAAATTTCAAACGAAGAAATTCCATCTGTAAACCAAATGTCTCCACTGAATTACATTTTCAGCAATAATAATTTATTTTAAAAAGGATATTTCCTTGGACGGAAAATACTTTCGAAATATTACCCGGCCAGAATAAAAGCGAAATTACTTCAAGGGTTTTCATAAAAGCTAAAAAAGCTTTAAAAGAATACATTTTCTGTAAAGTGACTGTAATAAAAAAGCTTTTGCTGTTTTTTATTACAGTTAATTTTATCAGCTCTATTTTTTTCCAGAGTTTGTATACATGTTTTATATCTTACATAGCATAGATTTTCTTTTTAATTCTGTGAGTTATTTATTTTATTTAAAAATAAATTTTGGTTTAAATGCATCTGTGGGTTGCACTGTATTCATTGTTTTACCCATAAAATATTTTTTTTCTATATTTTAATTACCCTTAAAGTAACTGTACAATGCATATACTTTAGGTTTTTTAACTTAGAAACAAATTAGCAATAATATAAAATGTTCAAACGTATTATTAACGAATATTCAACTAATTTTACATTGAAAACGCCTGTTCTTTAAAACACTTTAGCATTAAGAAAACACTGAATAAAATTCATTAAAATGAAAAAATAGAAATAAAAGAATATTTTAACTAAGCAATGATGAACAAATAATCCAAGCATTATAATATATGTAATGGATTTTAGAAATGTAAATTACACTACAAGTGCTCTTTAGAAACTGAATCTTTAAACATATAATTTCAATGGTGAAACCAAATGTCCCCAATGAATAGCGTTTTCAGAAGTAATAATTTATCTTAAAAGGAATAATCCTCTGAACTGAAAATATTCTTGAAATATTATCTGGACAGCTTAAAAACGAAATTACCTCAAGAGTTTTCATAAAAGCTAAAAGGGCTTTTAAAAATCAAACCTTCTGTAAAGTGACGTAGCATATTGCGCCTTTCTCAGACCTTTTATTTTATCAGTTCTATTTTTTATAGCGTATTTGATTTTTTTTTATGAAAGTTTATTTTATTTTAAAATAAATGTTGTTTTAAAATATCGATGGATTCTGTTGTATTAATTTTTAAACCTATAAAATATTTTTTTTATGTATTTTAATTAGCCTTAAAGATTAGTATAATGCATTTATATTGGGAATGGAAAAAAGTGCAACGTTAATAGCACCAGAAATTTCAATTTCAATGCATACTAGTTTCGGTAGCATTTAGCATACCGTCCTCAGTGCAAAGAATTCCGAACAGTTGATGTCAGTAAAGGGGCTTCCGAGTTGCAGACAACTTTACGCCTAGTACATTTGTGAGTAGAGTGCCTTGTATTAAATTGAGCCGTTGGGACAAGTTAAGGTGTAGTATTAACTACAAGATAACAGAACAATTACAATGAAAAGGATAGATGTAAAGTTAAAAAAAAGAGATGATAACAAATTAGGAATAAAAAAGTAAAGCGAAGACGATTAAGGATAGAGTTAAGGATAGAGTCTAAATAATTGAAAGAAAGTGAAATGTTATAGCTGCAGTTATAACTAACTACTAGTAAGGAAGTTGTAAAAGTAAAAAATAGGGTTCGGAATATGTTTGCGAAACAGCACATAAATGCCAGGTGGTAAAAGTAAAATATATACCAAACAAAGCCTAAACAAACAAAAAAAAAGCAAAAAAGCACTCAAAAAAGCCATACTTTTTTTTGTATAGTTTAGATGTTAAGTTTTAATTAAGAAATTCATATTCAATACTTGGAAATTTTTACAGAGAAAATTTCCCACGCCTTGCATTCAGTGCGCTATACTAATGACTCGGGTTTGTGTCCCGGCTTGGGTACTTTTTCACTATGTTGGCTATACGCCTATTAAGCAATTAAAATATGAATATTTAATTAAGAAATTAGGTATTTATAATGTGGAAAAAATTACAAAGTATAAATAAAAGAGAAAAATTTACAGTTATGGTGAGCACTAATTCTCACAGTGTATAATGCATGAATATTTTGGACGTTTACGGTGATGTGATTCGAAGGCGTCATAATCCGGCGATTCTGCGATTATTTCATTAGGGAGGTCATAGAGTTTTTTATAAATTTTCTTAGAAAGGTGGTTGATTCTTTTCTTTAATGTAGTAGTTTTGAGGTCTCTACAGATAGTGCTATTTCGGAGGTAACGCGAAGCATTTCTGACAATACGTAGATTTTTGTTGTGGAGTTGGCTAAGATTGTTCATAGAGGTTTTACAGATATAGCCCCAGACCGGCCAAACGCAGGTGATAATTGGTAGAATACAGGAGTTATAAAGGAGAAACTTGTTATGGATAGCCAGGGTGTTACTATTAAGTAGAGGTTTAAGTGAAATCGTGGCTCCAGCGACTTTCCCCCTGATGTTAACAATGTGTTTTTTGAAAGTAATTCTTTGGTCAAGTGTGACCCCTAGGCACTTTGCTTCATTGAATCAGGGTATAGTAGTATTGTTAATAGTAATTCTTTTGGGATAGGTTAGTTTTCTGGATAATAGACAGCAGCGGTTTTGTTTTCGTTCATTTTAATGCGCCATAGTTCGCACCTGTTCAAGAATTCATGGATGTGACTTTGCAGGTATCTGTAAAGTGTATATGAGTGGTCAGCATAAGCGTAGATTGTAGTGTCGTCCGCATAAAGTGCAAGGTAGGTGTTAAGTGAACGAGGAATATCGTTAAAGTAAATGTTTAACAACGAGGGGCTGATGACGCTCTCTTGGAGGAAGCCTGCTAAGATACGGAAATTGTTAGAAGTGAGTGTTGTTAATGGGGACGCGAAAGATGCGATCACAAAGATATAAGAAAATTAAGTGTATAAGTCTAGCAGGGAATTTAAGCCTAATTAATTTGTAAATGAGGGCCTCGTGCCAGACTTTGTCAAATGCCTTTGCGATATCAAGAAAAATGGCAGCAGCAGGAATCTTTGAGTTTAGCTTTTCGCTTAGGAACTCCACTACTCGAAGTAGCTGGTGTGTTGTAGAGTGTTTTGGGCGAAAGTCAAATTGTTCAGGCATAACAATGTTCTTCCGTTGTATGTGGTCCTGAAACTGTGACCAAATGACGCGTTCGACAACCTTGCTGAGTGAAGTAAGAAGTGAGATAAGTCTATAGTTGACTGGATCAAGCAAAGAATGGCAGAAATTTGCTCAGATATATAAGAGAGGTGCGGATTCAAGTGAAAGGTTTATTGACCAATAAGAAAATAAGAGACTCCGGGCAACAACTAACAGGACAACAGCAGAGTTAATGGAACGGATTCTAGTAAAACATATATTGTCCAATAGGAAAAGAGGAGACTCCGGGCAACAGCCAATAGGAAAACAGCAAAGTGACAGGATTCAAGTGAAAGGTTTATTGACCAATAATAAAACAGATGATTCTGGGTAAATAGCCAAAAGGAAAACAGCATAGGGAATGGAGCTGAAAAAATGGAAAATACTGAAAAAACAAAGAAAAGGGGTTTTTATGTAATGTCTCCAACAATCAGATAATGAGGGAATAGCGAATTTACAATTAACGATATTACAAAAATATTTATAAATATGAAATGCTTCGAGAAAGTTAAGATCATGTATAGAAGTAGGTTTGGAAATTATTTTAGCCGAATTAATGTGAAAAGTATGATTCTTCTCCCATCAGCGTTTTCCAATGGAGGATTTATTGGTTTCTTGTTTTTGAATATAGTGTTGATGTTCTTTAATACGAAATTTTAAGCCACGTTTGGTTTGACCAATGTAGGAGAGACCGCACTGATAACTAATACTATAGATACCCCATGAGTTAGATAACTCAATAGGATCTTTAAGTTTGGAGAGGGTAAAGATACGTTTTTTTTCCTCGCCGCGAAAATTTAACAGTAAATTTTGCCTTTATTTATTCACTGAAATTAGCTATTAAATAAGGTAAAAATTTATTTCACATTTTACATGTACTTAACTTTCTTGAAGCATTTCATATTTCCAAAAATGTTGGTAATATTGTTAATTGTGATTTCGCTATTCCTCCATTATCTGATTGTTGGAGACATTACATAAAAACCTTTTTTCTTTTTTTTCAGCATTTCACTTTGTCAGTTCCATTCCTTATGCTATTTTCGTATTGGCTGTTTACCCGGAATCTCCTGTTTTCCTATTGCTCAATAAACCTTTCACTTAAATCCGTTCACTTCGCTGTTTTCCTATTGGCTGTTGCCCGAAGTCTCCTGTTTTCCCTATTGGTCAGTAAATCTTTCACCAAAATCTGTTCCATTCCCGTTGCTGTGTTCTGGTTGGCTGTTGCCCGAGTCTCTTGTTTTCCTATTGATCAACAAACTTTTCCCTTGAATCCGCACATCTGAGCTATATATCTGAGCAAATTTCTGCCATTCTTTGCATTGAGGACGGCATGGTAAGTGCTACGAAAACTAGTATGCATTGAAATTGAAATTTCTGGTGCTTTTAACGTTGCAACCTTTTTCCATTTCTATTATATTGTACTTTGTACTACCTTAATAATCATTTATATTAGGCTTCCACGCTTAGAAAAACTCTACTGCTAATTAAATATAAAATGTTCTAAAGTATTATTAACGAAAATTCAAACAACCTCACATTCAAAACATCTGTCATTTAAAAATCTTTACTCTCATAGCTGCCGGCATTTAGGATTTTTTTTTTTACCGCTAAAATTTAATAGTTAATTCCGTCTTATTTAATCACCTCAATCAGCGATTAAATAAGGCAAACATTTATTTTATATTTTAGTGATAACAGAAAAGCGTATATGTTGGCAGCATTGTACACCTAAGCTAATATTGAACAAAATTCATTAACAAGAAGAAAATTAAAAGAATATTGTAATTGAATAATTAGGAAGAAGTAATCGAGTTGTGATCGTATTTTTAATGGATTTTACAAATGTAAATTATACACCAAGTGCTCTTCAGAAACTTAAATTTCAAACAAATAGGTCTAGTCTTGAACCCAAATAACCACACTAAATTTATTTTTAAGAAATAATAATGTATTTTTAAAATGTCCTTGAACAGAAAATACTCTTAAAATATTACAAGGACAGCTTAAGAGCAAAATTATTCCAAGGGTTTTCATAAAAGCTAAAAGAGCTTTAAATTAAATCATTTTTTGTAAAGTTGCATGGATTTTTGCGCAATTTTTTAAAACTTTTTATTTTGACAGCTCTATTCCCCTCCCCCCCCCCCAGTGTATAGATATGTTTTTGATATCATATATCATATGACTTTTTTAATTATACAAGTTTATATTATTTTTAAATAAATGCTTCTTTAAATATTTCGATGGATTGTACTGTATTAATTTTTATATCCGTAACATATGTATTTCTGTATTTTAATTAGCCTTAATGCAATCTTACAATGCATATATGTTAGGCTTCTGAGCTTAGACATAATTTATAAATAATTTAATATAAAATTAAAAGTATGATTAAGTATGATTAAAGTATGATTCAAAGAAGTTTACATTGAAAACACTTGTCTCTTAAAAAAACTTTAGACCTGAGCAGATATTGAATAAAACTCAATAAAAAGGGGAGGGAATTAAATAATATTGTAACTGAGTAATGATGAAGAAAAAAATCAAAGAATGATAATAATTATTTTGGATTTTAGAAATGTAAATTACACCTCAAGTACTCTTTAGAAACTTAATCTTTAAAAAAATAAGTTCAATGGTGTAATAGGAATAGCGATTTCATCAGTAATAATTTTTTACTCTTAAAATTTTATCTGAATAGCTCAAAAGCAAAATTACCTGAATGGCTTTCATAAAAGCTAAATGTTTTCAAACAGCACATATTTATTTTATTTTAACATAAATATTTGTTTAAAGACATCGATACTTTCAGTATAACTTAGGCTTCTGAGCTTAGAAAAACTTATCAATAATTTAATCTAAACTATTCAAAAGTATTATTAATGAATATTCAAATTATTTGCCTATGAAAACATCTGTCTCTTAAAAAACTTTACACCTAAGCAAATATTGAATAAAATTCAATTTAAAAAAAAGAAAGATTATTGGAACGAAATATTTATGAAGAAATAGTCAAAGTATTATCATGCTTGTAGTGAATTTTATAATTGTGAATTATATTTCAATTGCTCTTTAGAAAGTTAAATTTTAAACAAATAAGTTCAATCTTTAAACCAAACATTCCCACTGATTAGCGTTTTCAGTGATAATAATTTATCTTAAAAGGAATATTTATCTTTAACTGAAAATATTCTTAGAATATTATCCGGACAGCTTAAAAGCGAAATTACCTCAAGTGTTTCCATAAAAGCTAAAAGTGCTTTCAAAGAGTACGTCTTGTGTAAAAAGGAATGACATTTGGCGCTTTTCTTGACATTTTCTTTTATTAGTCCCAAAAGATTTTTTAAGTATAGATACAGGTTTTTTTCTCATATATTATATATGTTTCTGGAATTATGTGTAAATTTGTTTTTTAATTTTGAAAATATCTGTTTAAATCCGTACTTGAATTGAATGGTGTACTTAATAAACGCATAGAATCACACTTGTGTATTTAGTGAAACTGCTATTTCTAACATAAACACATTTATAATACATTTAATTATCGAGGTTGAATGATATTATCTTTTTTATTTGAGTTTTTTTTTATTTAGGAGAACACAAAAATCATCGTGTATGAAGCTTATATAAGTAGTTCATGGTAGCCAGATGGCGCATAGTTTCTCTTTTAGAATACATTTCCAAATAGTAATCTTTGCTGTATATAATTGCAGGTTTTCTGTCATGAAATAAGGCGAAAATTTTGAAAATCGTGCAATGGAAAATTTGGCACTGCGATCATTTAAAATAACACATATGAAGTTGAAATAAGTGATGTTTATGAGATAGTTCACAATTTTTTTTATACTGTAATTTAAAAGTTATTTTGTTTTTTTGTTAATACATGCCGCTATGACGTCTCACTCTGAAAGAATATTTTAATAACGTGTAAAACTGAAATAATGATCACAGAGGTTTTACTTTTAAATTTGTTTAGGTATGGGAAATTAAAAAATTGTTTGTATTTCCATGTTTTGATTTTGGGGTTAGTTTTATCCTCCTTACAGGTTCAGACAACGTGGAGAAATGTATTTATTAAAAAATTAGAAAAAGAATTTTAAATTACTGTGTATAAAATTTATGAAATGTCTTACAAACCTGCCACTTATTTCATCGAATTCCGTGAATTAATTTTATAATTTTAACGTGCGAGTTATCTTTCTAGGATACCGTGTATATATCTTAACAAATATAAAACGTGATACTATTCACCTTCAATGACATTGGGATAATTGTTTATTCAGATGTATGTTTAAATATGCAAAAGATGTCTTATAAGAAAAAAAAATGGTTTGATGTATTCATTCAACCCTTTAAAGGTTTGATGTATTCATCGAAACAATTATTTTTTATCACAGCAAGTAAATTGTTTTTGCTACGGAAATCAAAATTGACATTCAAGCATTAAAGTGCTGGAGGACGTTTTTTGATAGCTGATTTAATTCTTTTATTTCTATTTTTATTTTTATTATTATTTTAAGAACAGCGACAAACTAATAATTTACTTTATAGTATAGTGTATGCGTCACAAAATTATAATATAGAAAAAGAAATCAGGAAATAATAAAAAAAATATATATATAGAATAAATTGTATTTAGGAATTAGTAAACGTGCACAAAAATGAGTGTATGTTATTAGGTATCCACCAATATTATCAGTGTTGCTTTTAGAAAAGTTCATCCTCGGAGGACCTATGGAGTGTAAAACCGGAAATCTTGTATTAAAAAGCTTTCAAGTAAAATATTTAACCTTTTGATTACTTGCCGGGACTGGCGAATATTTTTATATTCAATCGTGCCACAATTTACAAAAGTTTTCTTTGTGGTAGATTTCTCGTGACAATATCCTAGTATAAGTGTGTGGCAGAAACTGTTTTTCAAAAAGTGGTACAAATAGAAAAAATAATAGGGGACGACGTTTCCCCATCCCCGTAATGAAAGGGTTAAAAGATTTATTAGAAAAAAGCCAACCAAATTTAATTAATTATTTTAAAAATCTTATTACATAAATTTTTGTTTCTTATTTTTCTGTTTAAGAATTTTTATGCTAATGACTCAATTTAAAATGAAACCAAAAGAATCATTTAAGCAAAATTTTAAACTAAACGCATATTTTTTTCGAAATTCAGAAAGTTTTTTCTATTGCCTTAAAACTTTGAGAAAAAATAGGTTGGGAAAGCCCTGCCTTTGCAATATTTAGTCTTAAGATCCTACATTGTATTGTCTCTTTCCACTTTTAGATGTATTAGTTAAGCCAGTAAATGAACAATGTGGGCGTTTTCCTCCAGAGTGCTTCGAGTGTAAACCACTTATTATGCAAAGTTTAAAAGTAATTAATTCAGCCATTTTAATGACCCTGATTGATCACATAATCTATGATGTAATTTTACCAAATTGATGTTACTGGTTCAGTTCTCTTCTAAAGTGAACTGACAGATTTTAAAACGGAATAACAAGCAAACGGTGACAACTATAAATTTATATTATTACCAGTAGACCCGTGCGAGTCTTTCACACTGCAATCTTCGAGTTATTTGGTGATACGTTTTTTTCTCCAATTATTAATTAAGTTCGTTACCAAACAATGTGTTTTCACGAAATATAAGTGTATTATGTCAAAATCCTGTTAAAAAGGAAGACGAAAGAGGAATGTTGAAATTAGAAATAATATATATGATAGTTCATTAAGAAAATTCCTATTTTTCCATTTCTTATTTCGTGCATTCTAAGTCAGGGACTTTAGCTCCTGTTGTTTTATTTTAACAGAGGACGTAATAATAAGGTACAAAATGTATTTACAGTCACATACTATGTTCAGTAAATAGTTGAATTATTTGATGTAAAATGAGTGGAATAATGTCAAAAATGTAAAATGTAAAATGAGTGGAATAATGTCAAAAATGTAAAATGTAAAATGTAAAATGAGTGGAAATTACGTCAATTTAATGCCATCATAATAACATTATTCAGTTTTATTAATTGAAATTTACTTAGCGTTTTAATATTAAAAAAATATACACTTTTTATTAATAAATATGAGATTATTTTTGCATTTAAAAACATATATTAATAACTCAAAATGTATCAAAACATTTTTGTAAATCATTAGTAAATACATTTCTTGAATTTCTTTGTAACTTTTTCGAAATTTCATGATCTTTTTTTTCGTGTTGTTTGGGTAAACACCCTGTACCTCTTTATAATTAATTTGTAAATGCAGTTTTGGTACTGAAGTAACTGCCAACAGTTTATATTTTTTTTGTTTAAGCGACATTCTGTACCTGTTAAAATATGATGTATTAATCACGATACAATAGTATGGTAAATAGTATGTTTAGTATAATTACAGAAAAATAATAGAGAAAATTTTTCACTCCAGCTATATAATGATATTTATTTTTTATTTTTTAATCTTGTGAGGAAAACCAAGTATACTATTCATGTTTTTTAAAGGCACAATTAAATAATTAATACTTAAGTAAATCTTCTTCATACTTCTATTCCTTTTTTATTTTCCAAAATATTCCGCAGTTTAATTTGACATTTTACAAATAAAAGAATTCTCGTCTTTTTTATAAGTATTTCTTTAAATTAGAGAAAAAGGATTTAGTTTCTTTCAGCAGTCACTTGAAAAAGAGTATTACAACTTTAATTATAGAAGTGTACAATTTCTATTCCAATTTATGTCCTTCCAGGCTTTTATTCTTTATAATTTTTGTTAAATCTCTTATGTAACAGAAATTTATTTAAAGTAACAATACTTATTAATATCTTATTTTTACATTTATCGAATATGATGCTTTTGTCAGCCTAAATATTTTTTTTTTGTCATAATATTTTTAACATCAATAAAATTATCTATCCTATTATTAAGTATGGTGTATGACATATATGGACGATTCTCCAATAAGTGGGTAATTTCACTCTGTGATTTAGTGAAAAATAAGTTAAATTTTAAACACATTTTTATTATAAATAGAACAGACATAGGCTGGTGAGTAATATATAATATTCTGGTATAAACTTTAAACAGTATTTTCTTTAGAAACATTATTTTATACAGGATGTATCGGGAGAAAGCACAGTCAGAAAAAAAAGGAATACACCAGCATTTCTTATAAAAAAATTGGACTTATTAATCGCCCAAATAAACAACACAAATTTTCCATAAGAAAATACTGATGTTTATTACTTTTTCTGACTGTGTTTTTCCCTGATCTATAACCACTCTGTATAAAATAATGTTTTTAAAGAAAACATTTAAACTATTTCACATTTTAAAGCTATTTCACATTGTCACATGTGAAATGGCTTAAGTAACACGGTTGGAATTTACCATTTTCAAATTTATTCGAAGTGAGCTGATGTAATTTCATTGAAAGGGGACAAAATTATGAAATTTGCTTCTCTGTACACAGTACATGAATCTCAGTAAGACATTTTGAACAAAGCAAAAGTAATGTATATCATGTCAAAATCATAAATAAATAAAAATAATAATAAGGAAAATTTAAGTAGGGGACAATAGTGACAAGTAATAAACATATTCGGTACTTACGTATTATCCATGCCAGTTTTAAGCCAACTGCGCCAGGCATGGAGCCAATATTACTAATTATAGTAACCCTTATATATTTTTTTTTCTTGCTACATGATACATGCCTGGCAATAATCTACTTTTTTAGTAGGGGTAATTTCTATACGTAGTAAGATTAACAAAATTAACTTTCTAGAATATGCTATATTATTTACCATTTCTTATATTATTTATTATTCTTTCTTATTTACTATGTTATTTACCATTTATTTATTTTACTAAAATAATGTTATTTACTATTTTTAACAATGTTATAAATTTAATAAACATATATTACATTTTATTTATTTTACATTAATTACCATTTTTAACAATGTTATTTGATAATGTTAAATTACTGTGTTTGAAAACATGATTGGCAACGATAAACAAGATTGGTACTTGGCAACCATTTTTGGCGACCAATCTCCTGGTACGGATAATATGTAAGTACCACATATTCTTATATTTCTATCCATTTTGTAGCTTGTAGCGTTTTTTAAAGTCCTGAAAATTAAACACTGCGATATTTTTCAGCAATCTTGATTGCTGCTTCTACGAAATGCAGCTGTCCCCCAATTTTTTATCGCCCTCCTGGTACTCATAGGAGCAGTTTTATACAAAGCAAATGTAGTGACATAAAAAATAGGGAATAACAATCTCTGGCACAGAATATTATAAAATTAATTTTAATCTTGAATAAAAATTCTTAATTTTGCAGTTTAGAATATATATTTTTATTTTGGGTAGAAAATATTCTAAAAATAGTTTGTCATTACATTGAAAATTGTTCCAGAGGACGAATGCATGAAGTGAGGACAAGGGACAGTAGTAGCAGTTTGAACATTTAAAATACTATTGGAGTACAATTTACAGTTATTTTCTTGAAAATACCTTTTGAAATTGTAGAAAGACATTGCGAAACACATTTTATGCTAAAAAAATCTGTATAAATAGCAAACTACAGCATATAACTCCGAAAGACACATATTACCCACTTATTGGAGAATCGCCAATATACCAATTCATCTATTTTCTTTTTAATCTTTTATTCAACTGAAGTCGAATAACAAGTAACAAATTAACATTCAACAAGTAGCAAAGTTATTTTTCTGTCAATGAAATGGTAGACAAGCAGTACTTTAATAATACAGGGTGATTATAAAAAAACTATCCCGATATATGAGCCCCTAACTATCATACCGTTCACAGAAACTGGATGAAACTTTGGTTTAAAGTATTTTGAGGTATGCGCTCAAGAATCATATGAAATACAACAATTAAATTCTAACAGTTACGGTTACAGTGACAAAATTTCGAAAATTTCAAATGGCAACACCTACTTCTTTTTATTAGAATGTGATCTTCGTAGTGAAAAACCATGAAAAGCGTTGGAACGGTACCTGTAGCACGAAAATCGCCGGCACTAGACAGACTAAGAAGAAAAGTGAAAACAACAAATAAAGGAAAGAGAAACAACAGAAAGTAAAACATTTTATTGTTCAGTGCTATCCACCATCTGCCGCATGTAAAGTGTCGTCGTGTGTAAAATGGAAAATGTATGAAACAGAATAAAATGTTTTGTTTTCTGTTGCTTATCTGTCCTTATTGGTTGTTTTCACTATTCTTCTTAGTCTGTCTAGCGCTGGCGATTTTTGTGCTACAGGTACCGTTCCAACGCTTTTTATGGTTTTTCACTACGAATATCACATTCCAATAAAAAAAAGTAGGTGTTGCCTTTTGAAATTTTCGAAATTTTGCCACTGTTAGAATTTAACTGTTGTTTTCCACGTGATTCTTGAGCGCATACCTCAAAATACTTTAGGCCAGAATTTCATTCAGTTTCTGTGAACGGTATGACAGTTATGAGCTCATATATCGGAATAGTTTTTTTTTTAATAATCACCCTGTATTTGTATATCATAGTACGTAGATAACATATGCATAAATGACCAAAATTGGGAATAAAAGGCATGGATAGACAATTTTAATTCTGATAAAAAATATTATATATAAAAAATACAATTCATACTGAAAAAAGTATCGCATTAAAATATGTGAAAATAAAATATTAAGTACTGTTTATTTTATTTTGTTTTGCAAAAAAAGTATCACATTGGAAAATAAACACAAAATAAAATAAACAGTACTTAATATTTTATTTTCACATATTTTAATGCGATATTTTTTTCAGTATGAATTGTATTTTTTGTATATAACATTTTTTATCAGAATTAAAATTGTCTATCTATGCATTTTATTCCCAATTTTGGTCATTTATGCATATATTATCTACGTACTACGATATATATAATACATACTTTAAAAAAATTAAACTGCGTCCAAATTACGCTTCATAGTTTTACTACAGTCCATCCTAAGCGAACATTAATAATTAGCCATTTAATTAAATAAACATTTAAGCGCGGAGAAAAAACACCCATTAATCAACCGAATATTGCATCTTGATAATTATAGACTACATATAACACATAATTTTACACACATAATTTAGGTACCTTTTATGCGTCAGATATAAGAAAAAAAATATTAAAATGAAATCTTTCTTAGGATTTACTAATTTGTATTAAAAACTACTAGTAGTCGGATGTGCCAATCACAAAACTTTCTTCTATCTCATACATGTTAATACTTGTAAATGTGTATTTTTTTTAATTATTCATTTTAGAAAAAAAAATGAAAAAAAAAATTATGAAAAGTCAGGAAAATCGCACAAAACTGTTTATTACAACACCCCCTACCTGAAGACTATTCCCATTTTCAAGTGGGACATGGCGTCCATAGACAAACACGTATATATGAAGTTTTGTTCAAATTTATCAATAACTTTATACACTTTTCGGTGATACAAAAGATAAATCACACAAAAATCGCTATCATAGGGCTCCTACTGGGGGAATATCCCCAATTTCAACTGGTACCTTATGGCCATAGTCAAAAACAAATATATGAAGTTAGGTCAATTTTATGCATAAATCCGTACATTTTCCGATGACACAATAAGGAAAATCGCACAAAAATCGCTGTCACAGTGCCCCCTTCTGCCGGAATATCTCCGATTTTATGTTGTACCTTCTGGCTCTAGCCAAAACATTATATGAAGTTTGGTTCAATTCTATACAGAAACTGATACAAAGAGGACACACTGACACGCGCAAACGGAGAGACAGACATTTTGTAAATACGTGTGTTTCGGGATGTCTGATCCATAAATTTTTAAATCCGTCGAAAAATGGAAGCCTAAAAAATTTTGACTGCAACACTTTTTTCTATTATAGATCGAAGAAAATAATGAAATTATAAGTTAGCAAATAACATATAATGCATGAAACACCAAAAACAAAAGATTTATAAAGTGAATTTATAACACATTTAACAAAAAGTTACTGATAACCATACTTTAAAAAATGTAAATAGAGATGATTTTTTATTTTATCCGTATAAATAATTCTTTATTTTATCCATAAAATAAAGAAACTCAGTGTTTAATAATCTTCCGTTGCATTTTTTTTTCCTTTTCAAAATAATTTAAATCTCCAATTTACATGTTCAATTTCAAATAACTTCAACCGTATAATATGACAAAAAAAACTTATTAATATAAAAAAAAATATATATATATTTTTTAAATTCACGATATCTGGTTACCTAATAAGTACTCTACTTGCATTTATCTCTTATAAACAGATATTTCAAAATAAATATTTTCACGGCCAAACAAATAAAACACGCAAGTTGCATCTCTCTCAAATGAAGAAACATTCTACGTGCCGATATAAAAGTAATGTATTTTGCATAGCATTTTCTGCAACTCTAATCTGTGTATACTTTTAGCATAATATAGAACCTCATCGATCGACATAAAGCAATAAATTTTGCATGTTTATATTGCTTTTTCAACTTTTATGTATGACGAAAAAGCGTGCTTTCAGTAAAATATTTTACTCATATTTTTGCTAAAATATTTGAAACTATAAATTTTGTGCATGATTATTTTTTGAGGTTTTTGAATATTTATGATTTATGTTATTATAATTTTTTTTTTGAAGGAATAAATTTCTATGCAACTATAAAACCTTATTGATGTAGATTTCAAATTTTAGCTTACTATAAAATGTCATATCGCAAAAGAAATCTATATTTTTATACTCTTTTATTTGACTGAACTTGGTTTTTGCATTTAATAATGTAATTTTGTAATTGATTTTTCACTCACTTATTCATATACTAGAATTATAAATATTATGTTCACAGGTGTTTTTCCGCTCACAATTCAACATTTTAATTTTTAGAACTTAATTATAAATTAATAAATTATTTTAAGGCATTTTAAGGCTTTACGAGTTACAACAAAAATGGATTTAACTATGCGCAAAGCCACGCTCACAAAAAAAGGCCAACTGGTTTTGAAACTGCAACAATGAAATATTTCAATTACTTAACAATGGAAAATCTAAATTAAAATGCTTTAAATTTCCAATTAAATTTTCAGCAGGACTGACACTACACCATGAATCTTTAAATGGCACTACAAAATATATGAATTTCTTTTCACTTTGCTCAACAGCGTAAAACCAACGGAGTGAAAAATGTGTCCAGATCCTCGTTGGGTTCGATCCCCGGTTTGGACACATTTTTCACTCCGTTGGTTGTAGGCTGTTCAGCAAAGTAAAAAGAAATTCACATCCTTTGTAGTGCCATTTAAAATGCTTTATATATATATTTTTAAAACATACGATTTAATAACTTAATAGTTTTATATTAAATTAATTATGATTATAAGTTGAGAAATCAATTTAGAAATTCTCAAAAGATAGTTTAAATACTGCTACAATTTTGTGTTTCCTGTTGTGTGTTGCCATATCTTAAAAAAAAAAGATTAAAAATTATTTTTTTTAATACATTCATTAGCTTGAGTATTTTACAAAGCATAAAAGTAGCAGTAATTTTTTCATAATTCAATTCCGTTTCCACGCTAATTTAATGTATTGTAGCTACATTAAAAATAAATGTGCAACGTTAAATTAGCACAAATTAAAATCATTTCTAATGGCAAACAGCTGTTTCAGAGCCCTTAAGCTCCATCTTCAGTGCCAACTCAAAAGGTAAAAACGAATTAAAAACTCCTAGGCCATGACCGCTTACCTGCCATCTCTCGCCCCGCGGCCAGATGAAATGGCGTTGAATTTTTCAAAACAACAGCGGAGACGAGGAAACACACGTGACAGAGAGACCAATAGGAACACTCCGCCGACCGGGAAAGTTTAAGTGTGGAGGCGAATAAAGGAGGGGGGACGAAGAGAATGAACTAAGCGAAACGCAGCCAGACGTTTGAAACGCTTTGTACGGCAGAGAAAAAACCAGAAAGGGGGGGGCAATGAGGATGAATTAAATGAAAGGTAGCCAGACATTTGAAAAATTTGGTGTACTGGACAAATCATGGTTTGTGTATTTTTTTTAACTGTTTATACTTTTAAACTTATTACTTATTACATATGTAATACTATTGGATTGCTAAAAGTATTCTAGCTTTTTTTTTAAACGAAAATTACAAAACTTGTTGCTTGAAATGTTTACGTGTGTTGATGCTTTTCTCTCGAGCGGTGTAACGGGACACGATATAACGAAGAACTCTTGTAAATTGTCGGTAAAAAATCATTAACACACGTAAATTTGTCAAAGCAACAATCGTTGTAATTTTCATTTGCTGTAACAATTACTTTGCTTGTAAACAATCCAATAATCTATATATATATTCCGCTATCGTACGTGGCAAAGAAATCGCGATTATTTGTTAATTGTTTAGTGGCAACACCCGAATGAAACGCCTCTCTTTGGTTATTGTGTAAAAGTATTTTGGTAGGATTTAGGCCGAGATAAATCGGGTTTATTTACGTTTCGCTCTTTAGCTGCAATTATGAAGCTTGAAAACATCATTAGAAATGCCGTAAAATATGTCGGCGAATGCTTGAAAGTGAAGAAGAAGCCGAATTATGAAGAGAAAATCAAAATAGATTGGATCGAGAACGCCGTCAAACACAGGGCATAAGCGATAGCCAAAATAGGCTTAATAATCGTCACATGCACGAACGCGTTGCTTTTGAAATCCAAATTACTGATTTAAACGTTCCGGAGCATAACTGTGGTACTTTTCTTACAGAAATCGCGATTATTTGTTAATTGTTTAATGGCAATAGTGAAGTTTTATAAAATGCATCACATTAGCATTTCAAAAAATCTTAATTTGCCATATATCAAGCCTCGATATTATACCGATATGCCATTTAAGTTCAACCGTAAGAACTTTCCCGACTTTTTCAGTCTTTAAAAGTAAGAGAAATAATTTTCCCTGACCGTTTCATTTTTTAAATGTAACTGTTATACTTTTGAAATTTTAGCTCTTATTTAATTTTTTTACAAGTTTTTAGTATAAATAAATATTATTCAGTCTTTTTTTTTATGAAGTTCA
Source organism: Maratus michaelseni (assembly GCA_963931845.1). Classification (NCBI taxonomy): domain Eukaryota; kingdom Metazoa; phylum Arthropoda; class Arachnida; order Araneae; family Salticidae; genus Maratus; species Maratus michaelseni. The sequence continues at coordinate 342,079,419 of OZ007588.1, read as the reverse complement.
CTCAACTGTTATATTTTTCAATGACAGTCTGGCCGGGCAACGCCGGGCTGGTCAGCTAGTATGCTATATTTAATGAATAACAATATAGATTCATTTTACCATATGACATTTTAGAAGAAATTAAAATTTTAAATCCACAACAAAGGTTTTATAGACGCAAAACAACTTATTAAAAGAAAAAAAAGTCCTTCAGGCGTATACCGGAAGGAAAAGGTAACTTTCCTATATCTTCGTTTTAAAATTTTAGGTGATGTTACTCGAAAGCAGCAAGCTAAAATGGAAAGAAACCGTTTACATAAGATTCGTAAATACTGAATTCGAATAAGAAATTTGTCCGCTATAGCCAACATTTATGGAGACTTATTTTTGGTAGCCAAATGTGGCGATATTCCGCAAAGTGTCGCCAATCTTGGCGAGAATTTGATGCTAACGGAACAAATATTTAGTTTTATACGTATGATTGGGAAACTGATTACAACAATGAAAGATAACAATTTGCGAGGAATCACGGTCACTAAAACTCAAAAATTAATCCCTGATTTTTTGTATTTTGTAATCCTGTCTTGTTTCAAAATGTCAACTACCCTAAAATTTCAAACTGCTATATCTCAGTCATTCCTTAAAATACAGGCAAAACATAAAATGTTCCGGAATCCTTATATCAAAATCTAACACTTTAATTTGATATTCTTATTTTTTTTATATATTTTTTAGTTTTAAATTTTTAGTGGCCGCCATTTTGAAACAAGATGACGGAACAAGCTGGCCAACAAACTCGGTCGAGATATTGGTGATCTTAATACACGCACTTAGTTACATCCTAATTTGTTTATAAATACGAGTGCTATCGCATGACATTGATCATATATATATATATATACATATACATATACAGTGGTGGCCAAAAGTTTGGACATTTTTTGAAAGTTTCATGTTTTTCAACTTTGTGTGCTTGTAGAATATATTAATTTTCACTTAAATACAAACGTTTATATATCAAATTGAAGGAAATTTAATGTAGAATTTAATTATAAAAACAGTATTACAATATCTGTATCACAAAAACAGTTATGCTCATTTTAGTAGAACGAACAAACACAAATCGTTTTGAATAAGGACGTGTTTTGTAATAAAAGCGTACTAGCCAATCACAAACACTGTTCTGAGGACAAATCGAATGTCTGTAACTATAGTTTAGGTTATTTGGATGGTAAAAGAGTTATTGTTGTGGAAATATTTTGCGGAATGATGCATACTAGTACAATTAAACAGAGTATTGCTGTTTTTGAATATTTAAAGTCCTTTTTTTTAATTAAACTAATTTTAAACAATGTCATCAACAAGAAGAACTAATTGGACATCTACAAAAAGAAGCCGAATTTTCATATTGAGAGAAAATGGCCTCTCTTATGCTGAAATTGCAAGACAAGTTGGTGGTTCAGTGACTTGCTCTGGTGTACGAAAGTTCTGTTTACGTTATGAAAAAAACGAAATCAGTGGAAAATAAGGCCAAATCAGGCCAAAAAAATGCACAAGTGCTACTGCCGATTAAAAAATTAAACGGCTATGCCTTCAAGATAGAAAAATTTCATCAGATGCCATTAGATGTGAAATGAATGCAGCGGTGATTGCAGTAAGTTCAAGAACAATAAGAAGAAGGTTATCAGTATTTGGACTACAAGCTAGAATTCCATGGTAAAAACCATATTTAAATCAAAAGCAATTCGAAAAACGAATTAAGTGGGCAAAAGAACACATTAAATGGTCAGAAAATCAATGGAAGCAAGTAATCTGGAGCGATGAGAGTAAAATATCGCTCTTTGGTAGTGATGGTAGAAAATACGTGAGACGTAGAGTAGGAGAAGCACATCATCCTGATTGCATTTAAGCAACTACAAAAAACCCAACAAATGTCATGATTTGGGCATGTATGTCTGCAGATGGTGTGGGCCGAATTCAAGTGATTGATGGCATCCTGAATGCCAAAAAATACATCGAAACTGTTCTGGAACCAAAATTGATACCTTCCATCAGGGATCTCTTCTCCAACAACGCACCATTTATTTTTCAGCAGGATACAGCTCCATGCCACACAGCAAAAGTATGCAAAGCATGGTTTCAAAATAAAGGCATAGATATATTACCATTGCCAGGAAACAGCCCTGATCTCAATCCAATTGAAAATTTGTGGCGACGTTTGAAAATTCTTGTACGAAAAAAACGTCCATCATCGAGTGAACACTCGTTCACTCGATGAAAAGACGCTGTGAAGCTGTCTTAAAAAATAAGGGTTATCCTACTAAGTATTGATTGTGTAAATATCACTTTAAAAAATGCAAATCTAAGATAGATCTTACTATTAGTTGCATAACTTTTTTTGTAACACAGATATTGTAATACTGTTTTTATTATTAAATTCTACATTAAAGTACCTTCAATTTGATATATAAACGTTTGTATTTAAGTGAAAATTAATATATTCTACAAGCACACAAAGTTGAAAACATGAAACTTTCAAAAAATGTCCACACTTTTGGCAACCACTGTATATATATATATATATATATATATATATATATATATATTTAAACGGAAGGGGTGGTTTTGAGGTCTGGAGTCATAATCGATGAAAATACACCGGAATATACCAGAATTGCTTTCGTTTGAACGGTTACAATATGTAGCTTTTTACTTTTTGTAATGAAAGCTATATCACAGCTAGATCAATATAAATCTCTATGAGGCTCTGCCCCCTACGAGCTACGCTCACCCTTTTTCAGACACCCCAAACTCTAAAAACACGCTAATTTGATCAACACCAAAACAATTACGGACGATTGATTTATAATTAAACGACCAGTGGCGATCTGCTGTAATCGGGTTTCCATTCATTTTCCCTTGACTAACTGCTGTCGAAACAGCTAACAATTGTTTCCGTGATTGCGTAAATAAGATTAATTAAACATATGAAAATCAACTTGTGTAAAATGGTTAAGTTGAAAAATGTTGCTGCATCGGGGAATTGTATAACTATGCTATAGAAAATTGGGTACTTCTCCATTATCCCGTCGACTATTCAGTATAAGAAAAAGAAATGTTGCCAAAGTATAGGATTTATCGCCAAAAGTGCGCCACCTTTTTTTAACGCACCACCTTTTGTGTCGCATTCAATTAACATCAGATACAAGTGTTAGTTATGTCATCGAGGGATTTTTAATTCGGCGTTTATCTGTATTTTTAATGATATTTTAACAATTTATTAATTATTTTGTTAATTTAGATAATGATTACGACCGTAAACAACGCCGCCATGATATTAAAAGAGAAAAGCGTTGCAAAAATGTTGCTTTGCATAATTACGCACAGTTTATCCGTTTCCAACCTGCGCCATAAACAACACTTATCCACCGGCGGAAGATAAGTGAATCAAGAAAAATATTGTAAATAAATAAATATTTAAGACTGCTTTTTTTTCTCTTTTTATATTTATTGTGTATATAATGTATTATAATTATGTATTATAATTTATAATCCTAATAATATTATAAATCCGATTGTGCGCAAATGTTAGGCTGAAGCCAACGTCAAAATGGAGCATTTAATGATCCTGTGTCTTTGCATATAGGTTGATTATAACCCGCAAATTAACATAGGCTGGTTTTTGTTTATTTTATTGAAATATTTTTCTTAATAATTCAAAATTTTATTATTTTCATAGAGAATAAATGGACATTTTTTCATACAGTTTAACCATTTTACTTTATCGTTGCTAGGGTTTCGATCGTTGCCAATAAATAAAAACAAGGAAAAATTATTTTTCCTCAACAATTAATTTCCAACTGAACGATTTTCACGTGAAAACTGAAAATTAAAAAGAATTCAAAAGAAGATGAATTTCCTTGATATTTGAAACAAAAATATGGAGTATTTATTATTATACATGAAGTATCAATATCGGTTACATTAAAAATATATTTTTCGTCAAAAACTGCGTTATAATTAGAAGGAAAAATGAACAATAATTATATTATTAAAAATAGATTTCGCTTGGACCATGGAACTATGAAAAGGATCCTCCTCGGCTTGGACACGAGGCTAACGAAAAAGAAAGGCTACCGCGGTTCTTTACGCGTATCCTTTTTTACAGACCGCGAGAGTCACATGATGCTCGAATCCACCAATGTAAGTGTACGAAAACAGCATCACGTCACTCTAGCGGTCTGTAAAAAAAGATAAGTGGAATGAACCGCGGTAGCCTGTCTTTTTCGTTAGCCTCGGCTTGGACAAATATGACGTCATAAATAAAACATGTATTTTCAAATATTCGTAATAATACAAGGAGCATGAATATCAATGTATAATGAAAGTAGATAGATAATGGACGTAATATTTAAAATGAAAAACTGAAATATTTTTATTGATACTGATTAATAATTAGCTTGAATACCAGTTACATACAAATGTGAGTTTTCCGCTAAAATTTACGTCCTGATTGCCAGAAAAAGTAAATTAAGAAGAATTATGCCATTAAAAAGAGATTTCTCTGAGGAAAAATTGACGCCATATTTGAAATAAAACGGGAATTTTCAAATGTGTTTTACAAGGAGCGTGAAACAATTCCGTACATTAATAATACAAGGATCAGTAAGTTTAGAAAGTAGATGAGTTTCACGCCATATTTAAAACGAAAAATTTAAATATTTTTTTTTAATCTATACCGATTATTAAGCATGGATATCAGTTACATACAGAGGAGAGTTTTTTTCACACAGGTTATCATTGATCCGAGGATGTAATAAACTCTCAGAATTTAAAAAAAATGATTTAAATTCCGAGATATTATTACTATTATTATTATTATTATTGTAAATTTTAACGAAGTTTCTCTAAAACTGGCAACTAAATTATTCAATTTTGTAGATAAAAAATAAAAAATAAAACGGATTAATATATTTTTTCTCATTAAAAGTGAAAAAAAGAATTTATTTTCAATTTGAAAAAAAAGAAAAAAAGAAAAAAAAAATCTGGATTACAGTAAAATTTTTGAAAAATAAAAACGTATTTTCACATATTCAAACTTCATGAATCAATTTATTCTGGAGAACAAAAATCGTCTGTCAACATATTTTTATTTAGAAATAAAGATTTTTTTTCAGTTATAGACATAGGCGTAACTAGAGGGGGGGCCGGGTGAGCCGTGCCCACCCCAGGTAGTTCCAGTGCCCACCCCAGAATTTCAAGTTCGCGTGAAAATTTTATGACTGCGATATGGTCAAAATTTTAATTTTCAAATATTTGAATGATTATGCTAATAAATTATACTATATATTTCTGATTTGAGAACTAATGTAACGAAAACGGCGCACACGCATATGTAAGTGTGTGTGTGTGAGGTATAAAAGGAGCAACAGACAAAGAAAATCCTATTAGTCTTCTACATTCTTTGCAACAGTTATGTGACCCGGAGTCTATAGGGTTCCAAAAGGAACAAAGTGAAATATTATCTGAAAGCTCTAAATCTGAACGAGAGTTTCCTTTTTTGTCACGAGGTGATGGGGAAAAAATCAGTTCCAGATGTCCAGTTCCATATTCTTTCAACTAAGTCAAAAAATATCATCTGCTGTGGTGAGAGCCGATGAGAGAGAGAAGGGGATAGTGGGGGGCACAGGTGCCCGAACGGTATTTTTCTTCAAAATAATGACCAATTTAAAAAACAGGATGTAATTGACAAATTACTGATCAATTAATTGTCTGAGTGATGAGAACATCATTGCACTTTACTTTGAGGGTAGGGCGAATTTTTTGCAATTTGCCTGCAGCTGTAAGCGTGTGGGATTATTTCCCTTTTCCAAGTTTGCATGCGTAATTATCAGTGCGCAAATAAATTCTGTAGTTTTGGAAATTTTTGTTTGTATTGCTGCATGGTGCTTCACGGATCGAGGCTCTTTGCTTCATGTTTCTGAATGTACTTTTTGTGAGTAAATTTTTCCTTATCAATCTTTGATATTCTGAATAAATAGAAGGGCTTAGTGAAATAAGATGTTATGTAACAAAAATAAAATTCTGAGACAATTTAAATAAAAGCTTTTTCTTGCAATTTTTATTTTATTTTTGTTCTTGTACCTTATATTTAGTAAGTTAACGAGTAGTACTAAGCTCTCTCAGAAAAACTTAGCAACATTTAATTTTCTAATATAAAAATTATTAATAATATTTAAGTTATTTTTATTAAAATATTAACTTTTAATAAATAATATATCAGATTTTAAAGATTAATTAAAATATTGGTATTTTACCTTTACCATATGACAGATTGTCTCATAACACTCTCATCGAAAAAATAAACTGTATTTTTAGAAAATGTAACATAACAGATTCTTGCTCGAACCTCTTTAATTAATGTCATTTATTATTTAAAAAAAACTGTTTGGTAAAGACAGAAATTTATTTTTGAAATTGTTAAATTTAACCTTTAAAAAAATACTTGGAATTTAAATTCTGTAGGAGTTGTCATTGTGAAAAGAGTAGAGATGTTAATGATGAATATTTACACAGCATATCGAGTTAAATTATCATAGAATCTTTCATTGGGAAGTAGAATTTCAATTCATCAACACTAGCAATTCAAATACCAATTCAGCTCATGTCCCGATCTGGTGAAATACAGATAGTTTTTCAAACGATTTTGAGTGTGGGAGGGACCTATTTCTTCAGTTTTAATATCTTGTGCAGATTAAAATAAATTCACTGCTGGTTTATGCACTATCTTTGATGGGATGAAATTACTCAATGTATGAACCCATATTTTGCTTGCAAGTTTTAGTGAATTTTAAAATAATCCGTATTCGGGCTATTTGGTGATACTATAGAAGATTCGGTCAAACTGAAGATATTGTAACAATATTTTCAACAGGCTTATTTTGCTTTTTGTGAAATATGATAACATTACGAGAAGTGCTGGAAATTGTCAAATTTCACATCAAAACTGTAAGCTAGACATTTCATTATTCAAAATGCCAGTTAACGCTATATAAGTTGAGTCCTAACCAAAATTCAGTCACTTTCAATCATTTCATATTTCATAAAAAGAAAAATTATGACAAAAATCTTGTTAACATAACGTTAGCATATCTTCATTATTGTTAAAGTTATGAACGATAATTCGGGTTCAGTTTGTAGCGGGTAATTTGTATTTTTTTTTTTTAATAGAATAAGTGGATTGCGATGTTGGTTTACTGTAGAAAAGGTATTTGTCTTGACCGCACTATATCTCCTGAAAGTTTCTTTCAAAATTTTAGGAAAATCCTGTATGTTTGCAACTTCTAAAAATGATCGCCCGCTGTGGTGCATTTAAAAATTTCATTGATAAATCAAAAGAAGCAATAGGTTTTTTTGCCGTGTTGCCAATTGAATAGAATTTTTTTTTCTTACTGACTTACTGTTTCTTTCTGACAAATAACACTATATAACGGTAAAATTTTCATTCTATGTCCTTAAACATTTCTTTTCAATTTTGAAATATTTATTTTAAAATATAAGGAGCTCTTATAAATTTATTTTAATTTAGAGAAGGAATTATGAAATTTAAAGTTTCATTAATTAAAAATTTTTAAGACCATCCTCTTCTTAAAAAATAACTCAAAGCTTTTTTTTTTTTTTTTTTTTTTTTTTTTTTTTTTTTTTTTTGTGTGTGTGTGTGTGTGTGTGTGTGTGTGTGTAAATTTTACTTGTAAAATAACTCATTGTTGTACTCATTCCTCAAAACACAAATATTTGTGTTCAATATGATGTACAATATACTTTAAAGTTTATTTTTTAATACTTTTAATCTTAAAATACAGGAATATTAGGCCTACCTAATTTTCAACAGATCGAATTTTTTACAGATGTCAGTAGGGAAAGATTGAGAGTTTACCGTCAGCAGGTGGAGTGTGGAGTAGGAGCAGGGAGCGGGAGCAGGGAGTTACTCCACCTGTAGGTGGGAGAGGATGTCCACCTCCACCTGTGAGTGGGAATGAGGTGAGTGTATTATAGTAGGGGGTATTTTAGGAGGGGGAGGGCTTAAAATTTAGGGGGCTTAAATTTTTTGATTTAGGGAGAAAAGTCGAAAATATCATACTATAGCAAACGGGTAACCCCTCATTATCCAACCCCCCCCCCTGAAAAATTTTTTTTGGGAGTATGATGAAAAAAGATTAATATTTTCAACTTACCATATTGTTCACTGTTTACTTGAAAAAAATTTTGAATTTCTTACCAACAGAATCCAGACAGATTTCGATTTCAGACCAACATCTCCGCAACAGAATCTAGTTTAAACTGTATCTAGAATGAAAAAAATAACAACATTGATTGTTTTTTATACTGACTAAGGGCCCCCCGACATATATTAAATTTTTAATATATGTCGTATTATCTGCAAGCAGGGGTCGCATGGCCGTCACACCACTCATTGTGGCCCTAAATGTATAAAAAACATTTAATGCTGTGTTTTTTTAAATGAATTTTGATTTATTCGAATTTCGCGATGACCGTAGGCCAGGCTCGTTATTCCATCTTCCAACAAATATCTCTTATCATCAAACACCGACAAACATTTTTTGTTGTATTGTACGGTGTATAATTGATGCAAACGTTGCCCAATTTTTGTTTGAATTTCATAAGTTGTGGTTTGATTTTTTAAACAGTTTAAATAATCTTCATGGCGAAGCTTATTTCTTACAATTCTTGTAGATATCCCCTTGGCACGTTTTTTTTTCTTCTCGAGAGGACTTTATACTATACATTTTCGATTTCAGACCTACAAATTGATAGGCAGCTTCTCCATTTAATTCATCCTTGAATTTTCCCAAAACTTTCCTATTCGTAGTGGAATAGAGTTTATGATCTTTGGGATAATCGGAAAAATCAAAGCGAGAACTGTGGGTCTCCAAATCTTTTTGTAGATCCTTCGATCGAATTTGATATGTGAGGCTATCCGTATCAGTGAAGAGAAGAATTGCATGATTTTCAGGATAAGTTTTTTTTACGAAATTATAATGAAAATCATACATGAGTATTTTCGATAACTCGAGTATCGCAAACCCGACATAAACGGGTCGGTTCATGAGGATACTGTTTTTCTTTCTCTCCACTGCTACGAGACCCTCATCAAATATTTTGTGGCCTTTATAGTTTGGAGATGCCACTAATTTTTCACCTCTCCTTGTCTGGTTAGTAACTTCGATGTTTCTTCTCTTCCTCAAATTCTCAATACACTTTCCGTATATTGAATTGTTGAGGAGTTTGAAAAAGTCACGCTCGAAACTGTTTGTAGCTTGTTTCCTTTTTTCTGTGTTGAAGTTAATATATTTTTCGAGTCAAGGGCATTGATCAAATTGTAAAACTTTATGAAATTCTTTAATTTTTAATCCTAGATGTACATATAATTTTAAATTCCTGTAATGACAAATATATCTTTTTTTGTCATATAAATTAGGAATAAGTTTTGGCGTACCCTTATATCCCTTTTTTACTAGGCTTTTTGCGTAGGGTGACAACATCTCCTCTGTTACTGAAAGTTTTTCAGGAGCCAAAGGAAACTCGTTGTGAAGATCGTGGATTGTAGGAGGATACTCCAAATCCACCTCAAATATGTATCCGATTGCATCATCATCCTTCGTCTGTAAAACGTTTTCGGAACTAAATTCTTTTGGATCTACCCACCGAAACCCTCCGTGTGGTAGATGCTCACTCATTGACCACCCATATAAATTATTCGAATCCCAGTAAACTATGTGTGATTTAGCTTGAGATGAATCATATTGAGGACACAAATCATTATTTGCAGTTGCAAGCCTGTGGGAGATTTGGGATACACCTCCACGCACACCTTGTTCGATGAAAACTAACATATTGTTATCCGTTATAAGCTCCAATTTGACACCCGTCATTTTTAAACAAGCTTGCCATGATAGGCTGGGTAAAGTTGTCAGATGAGCAGGATCTAAATTATAAAACTGATTTTATAGTTTTCGAAAATTCTCAAAAACATCAGCCAGCAAAATGACATCTGTCTTGACATATAAGTCATGATATTCACCGAGAGTTTGAATATTAAATGCTTCCCAAACGTGTAGAGCGTGATTTTATTCCTCATCACTTATATCTTCGCCGGTTAATGTGCTGAAAAAAGCAGTTTTTTCGGGTAGTTTCCTTTCATCAAATTTTTGAAAACTTGAAAGATATTCATAGGGGTAAGTGCCTTTCCTTTTAAGCATTTCTAAATCAGTATTCTCAGGAAAGTTTTCTTTTAAAATCTCAAACTGATGTGATTGGAGATTTGAGGTCAGTTTTTCGAGGGAAGCCGAGAGAAATAGATAGGAGTCAATAAAATACAGACTGATAGATGATGTATGTTTCTTTAATTTAAAACTTATATATTGTTCGAGGGTACTCGCAATTACTTCAATACTGTAATCTTTATAACGGCCTAGCCTACTCATCAAGATGTGTGCATCGTATTTTTTTAGATTATGAAACACAACTCGGATTGTTTTTGATTGTTTATATTGAAGGTTGCAAAAGGGGTGAGCAGCTCCTCTGTATTCTGATGTTACATGATCATGATCACGAATTTTTTTCCCCCTAAAACCTTCCCACAAATATAGCAAATTGTTTCTGCATCATGTTTGTGTTGTTGCTCTTCGCTTAATTGCATAGGCGCAACAGTTACAAGTTTTTTTGCAAGTTCATCTTTCACATGAAGTAAAGTTTTAATGAAATGGTCTACCGCATCTTCCCCGCGATACACTTTCACGCCCTCATCATGGGGATTTAGTCGATATGTGTGGTTGTCAGGACCTACGATTATTAAGGCATAACCACAGGGTACATGATGTGCGATATCCATTTGATAGGATTGAGTTTTGGAGGGTTCGGTGATGTCGAGTGGGACAATGAGAGATTCGAAATCCGCATAAATCACAAAAGGAACAGGGGCTTGTAAATGAGTTCCTTTAAACTGAAGTATGTTTTTACCTTCCTGTGGCATGTTTATGACTTGCGGAGTTTGTTTGTTACAATAAGGTGTGTGATTATTTAATGAGTCTTGACGACAAAACCCATGCAAACACCTATAACAAAAGAATTTTGCCCCATTATGCTTGGTTCTATGTGCCAAAAATCTTGAGAAGTCCCTGATAAGACAATAATGTGTGTTGTCACCATTACTTATGATTAATAAGTTAATTACATCTTGATTTGTTTTCTCAGAAACGTATAAAACATAAAGTTCACCTTCTTCATACCCATAGATGTTAATCCTGAAATTATTCTGACTTTCTATTTGCGGTGTTTTATAATATGGGACTGGGTAAGTGATCCCATTCATATTTATGTCTTTTTCAAAGGGGACGTATTTGCTAACCCGATGTGCATTTTCATCAAGTTTCATTCGATGTGCTAAAAGACACCATAAATAACACTTTTGGTCTTCGAAGTTTTGAATGTTAAGAATTGCCCTTTTTCCTCTAAATTCTTTGGATAAACGAAGGAAACTACTACCTTTTAAAGGTGCATGTCTTGCAATTTGTAGTTCGAAATGGTGGATTTCACGGAGCACCCACCCAGAACCCCTCTGTGTGAATTTTTCGAAGCTATTGACAATTTTCTTATGGGCTAATGCAAGATTATCATCGATGAAATCATTTGTGTAGTCTGTATATGTATCTGACCAAAAATAGGTGGATAAGACCTCTACTTCACCTTCCGGCGATGTTTTTTCTAGGAGAAGTTTGATCAATAATCGCCACTTGATAGCTTGCTTTTTCTCAACGGCTTCCCCCAAAATATCCAAAAGTTCTAATCGCATTGAGTCGAAAAAAACCGAAATATCAAATTTGAACTCTTCTTCCGGTTCTAAGAAAATAGATTCAAAGACATCAATGGATTGCAATTTTTTTCTTGGTTTTTTATTTTGTGTTTTTTGCTTTTTGTTTTTGACGGATACGAGGTTTTCTGGTTGATTTTCATGTGTAGTTCGCATATGATGATTTAAATTAAATTTTGACTTAAAGTTTTTCTCACAATAGCGACAACTGTGTTGAGAAATTTCGTGTGTTTTTCTATGTTGCATCAGATTATCGCTCCTAGTAAATTCTTTACTACAAAGATCGCAAATATATGTTCGACTAGTCGCTTCATGAATCAGTATGTGACGCTTAAAAGCATCAGTTCTCGAAAATGATTTTTTACATGTTATACATGAGTGAACACCCGAAAAAAGAAGAAAAAGTATTCTTAAGTTTTTTAAAATTTTTAAATGTTACATAAAATTTTTAAATGTTACTTAAAAATTTTTAAATTAACTTAAAAAAAATTCGGGACATCCCTAAAAATACATGAAAAAAAAAATCGCGACAACCTGAAATTCATACAAAAAAATAAATAAATAAATAATAATTAATTAATGAATACAAATTCGCGACAACCTGAAATACATGCAGCGAAAATTAATATAGAATTCGCGACAACCTGAAATTCATGCAAAAAAAAAAATAATAATAAAAAATAAAAATTCGCGACAACCTGAAATTCATGCAACAAAAATAAAATACAAAATTCGCGACAGCCTGAAACAGATGAAAAAAAAAAAAAAAAAAAAAAAAAAAAAAAAAAAACATACTTGCAAAGAAGTTTCTGCAGGATCTACTTCGTGACTTTTTTGGTGCCTTTTCAAATTGTAAGCGCGGGTGAAGATTCTTCCACATTGCAAACAGGAAAACCCCTTAAAAAAAAAAAAAAAAAAAAAAAAAAAAATTATTTTCCCAAATTTTTAAACTGTTTAAAATTAAGTTTTTAAATGAGTATAGTTCACCTTCGTTGCCTCTTCTTGTGAAGGGCTTTTAGCAGATATATGCGTAACAGACAAACTTGTATCATTTTGAGGAAGGTCCCATTCAGGATCTGAATCCTCAAACTCCCGAATAACATCTGCATTAATCTAAAACGATTATTATTATTTAATTTTTTTTTAATAAAACACTTTGTAAAAATCTTGAAATAATCATATATGAAATTTGCTTACCAAGTTTTCTGAATTATTTGCAGCATGAATGTTCTTGATGTGTCTTTTTAAATTGTTGCTTCTAGTGAAAGTCTTACGGCAAAAAACACATTCAAGATTCTAAAAAATTATTATTTTTTCTTTTCACTTCAAATATTTTAAATAGCTTATTCATTTAACCCCTTCGGGACGATCGTCTTTTACAAAAATTTAAAAAGAGACGTTTTTGATCGAGAAAATCATAAAAATGAATGTTTTCAATTAGATTAACTTTATTGAAGATAAAAACTTAGGATTCTCAGCATTTTTAGCAACACGTATACCAGTCGTTCGCCCCTCAAGAGGTTAAACACACTAATTTATTATAAAAAGTAGCGAATTTGTTAGCCTGTTATTCTAAAACTAGTTAAAAAAATTATGGGATATCTAGTTTTTTTATAATACTAGCAAGTAATTTAATAATAGTTATTTAGAAGAATAATAAAGACCGTTTAATAAAAACATTTTTTAAAAATACATTTCAAAATATTTTAAGCTTCACGCAAAATACTATTAAGTAATTTAATAATAGTTATTTAAAAGAATAATAATAAAAACATTTTTTAAAAATACATTTCAAAATATTTTAAGTTTCATTTCAAAATACTATTAAGTAATTTAATAATAGTTATTTAAAAGAAGAATAATAAAGACTGTTTAATAAAAACATTTAAAAATATTTTAAGATTCACGCAAAATACTATTAAGTAATTTAATAATAGTTATTTAAAAGAATAATAATAAAGACCGTTTAATAAATACATTTCAAAATATTTTAAGCTTCACGCAAAATACTATTAAGTAATTTAATAATAGTTATTTAGAAGAATAATAATAAAAACATTTTTTAAAAATACATTTCAAAATATTTTAAGTTTCATTTCAAAATACTAGTAAGTAATTTAATAACAATTATTTAGAAGAATAATAAAGACCGTTTAATAAATACATTTCAAAATATTTTAAGATTCACGCAAAATACTATTAAGTAATTTAATAATAGTTATTTAAAAGAATAATAATAAAGACCGTTTAATAAATACATTTCAAAAATATTTTAAGCTTCATGCAAAATACTATTAAGTAATTTAATAATAGTTATTTAGAAGAAGAATAATAAAGACCGTTTAATAAAAACATTTAAAAATATTTTAAGTTTCATTTCAAAATACTAGTAAGTAATTTAATAACAATTATTTAGAAGAATAATAAAGACCGTTTAATAAATACATTTCAAAATATTTTAAGCTTCACGCAAAATACTATTAAGTAATTTAATAATAGTTATTTAAAAGAATAATAATAAAGACCGTTTAATAAATACATTTCAAAAATATTTTAAGCTTCATGCAAAATACTATTAAGTAATTTAATAATAGTTATTTAAAAGAAGAATAATAAAGACCGTTTAATAAAAACATTTAAAAATATTTTAAGTTTCATTTCAAAATACTAGTAAGTAATTTAATAACAATTATTTAGAAGAATAATAAAGACCGTTTAATAAATACATTTCAAAATATTTTAAGCTTCACGCAAAATACTATTAAGTAATTTAATAATAGTTATTTAAAAGAATAATAATAAAGACCGTTTAATAAATACATTTCAAAAATATTTTAAGCTTCATGCAAAATACTATTAAGTAATTTAATAATAGTTATTTAAAAGAATAATAAAGACCGTTTAATAAATACATTTCAAAATATTTTAAGCTTCACGCAAAATACTATTAAGTAATTTAATAATAGTTATTTAGAAGAATAATAATAAAAACATTTTTTAAAAATACATTTCAAAATATTTTAAGTTTCATTTCAAAATACTAGTAAGTAATTTAATAACAATTATTTAGAAGAATAATAAAGACCGTTTAATAAATACATTTCAAAATATTTTAAGTTTCACGAATAGTTATTTAAAATCAAAAATAGCTATTTAAAAGAATAATAAAGACTGTTTAATAAAAACATTTTTTAAATTGATTTCACTGAAATAGTATTTGAAATGCCAGTAATTTCCCCCAACAAAAAGTAATAAATAAGAAAATTTTAATTTACCGAATTTGCTTGCATGATGAGGGTTCTTTGAAGCACAAATTCACACCACAATTTTTTGAAAACTAATTTCTTACAAACCGAGAAGGTTCATTTATAGTCTTTCTTATCAGCATTGATTGCATCACTGCAAAGCGCTCATGTCCATATTTGGTCATCGATAGTGAACGATACAAAACTATTAGTCTTTCATTTGCAAATTTTGATATCACATGAAGCAAACAATTAATTTGTAGATTTTCAACAAAGTTTGCTTTCCCCATAGTTTGTTAAAAACCTATTAAATTGTCTAAACTATCTTATCAATCAGCTAACTTTTCACAGAATTAACCGTTGTTTAAAACTGATTAAATTATCTTAATTCTATTATCAGTTAGGTAACTTTTCACATAGTCAACTGTTATTTTAAGGCGACAGTGGACGTTCAAAATCAACAAAATCGCTCAAATTTTCGAAAAAAATTTCTTGTCCCCAAAAAATAAAGCTCCATGTAAGCTTTCATCTCCAACTTAAATAATTACAATCGGATGATTTTTTCGGATTTTATTTACATTTTTATAATTAATTAAACGGCTGTCGTGATCAGCTGATGTTTGTTTACAAATATTTGCAAATGAATTTTTTCTTCTAATTAACTGTTTATTTTTAATTTTCATTCAATTGCAACCGATTGATGAATTTCTCGGTTTCATCTTGCGACAGATTACCAAAATTCTTGATTCCCCCCCGCCCCCCCCCTTGTTGAGTGACCAAAAAAAAGTCATTTTTTACTGGGAGTAACTGAAAAAATTAAATTTTTTTCTTCGCAACGACTTGATAAATTTGTCGGTTTCATCTTGCGACAGATAACGAAAATTCTTAAATCTCCCCCCCTAGCCCCCCCCCCCCTGTTGAACGACAGAAAAAATTAAGAATTCCAAAGTTTTGCTAATATGCCGCTAGATAAAACCAAGAAATTCATCAGATGGTTGCGAAGAAAAATATAAAAATTTATTAATCAATTGCAGTAAAAATTTAATTTTATCAAGGGGGGGGAGTGTGGGGGGGGGAGAATCCAGAATTTTGGTAATCTGTCGCAAGATGAAACCAATAAATTCAGTAACTGGTTTCGAAGATAAATCTCAAAATTTATTAGTCAATCGCACTAAAAAATGAATTTTTTAGTCGCTCAACAGGGGGGGGGGCAGGGGGGGAGAGAATCGAGAATTTTGGTAATCTGTCTCAAGATGAAACCCAAAAATTCATCAATTGGTTGTGAAGAAAAATCTCAATCTTTATTAGTCAATCGCAGAAAAAATGAATTTTTTCAAGGGGGGAGGAGCAGGGGGGGGGGCGAGAATACAGAATTTTAGTAATCTGTAAAAAGATGAAACTGAGAAATTCAATAATTGGTTGCGAAAAAAAATCTAAAAATTTATTAGTCAATCATACCAAAAAATTAATTTTTTCTCGCTCAACAGGGGTGGGGGGCGGGGGGGGAGAATCGAAAATTTTGGTAATCTGTATCAAGATTAAACCGAAAAATTCATCAATTGGTTGCGAAGAAAAATCTCAAACTTTATTAGTCAATCGCAGAAAAAAATAATTTTTTCAAGGGGGGGGGGGTAAGGGGGCAGGGGGGGAGGGGGGGAGAGAATACAGAATTTTAGTAATCTGTAAAAAGATGAAACTGAGAAATTCTATAATTGGTTGCGAAGAAAAATCTCAAACTTTATTAGTCAATCGCAGAAAAAATTATTTTTTTCAAGGGGGGCAAGGGGGCAGGGGGGGCGAGAATACAGAATTTTAGTAATCTGTAAAAAGATGAAAGTGAGAAATTCAATAATTGGTTGCGAAGAAAAATCTCAAAATTTATTAGTCAATTGCAGTAAAAAATGAATTTTTTAGTCGCTCAACAAGGGGGAGGGGGGGGGGGGGAGAATCGAGAATTTTGGTAATCTGTCTCAAGATGAAACCGAAAAATTCATCAATTGGTTGTGAAGAAAAATCTCAAACTTTATTAGTCAATCGCAGAAAAAATGAATTTTTTCAAGGGGGGGGGGGCAGGGGGGGGGCGAGAATACAGAATTTTAGTAATCTGTAAAAAGATGAAAGGAGAAATTCAATAATTGGTTGCGAAAAAAAATTTAAAAATTTATTAGTCAATCATACTAAAAAATTAATTTTTTCAGTCGCTCAACAGGGGAGGGGGGCGGGGGGGGGGAGAATCGAGAATTTTGGTAATCTGTATCAAGATTAAACCGAAAAATTCATCAATTGGTTGCGAAGAAAAATCTCAAACTTTATTAGTCAATCGCATAAAAAAATAATTTTTTCAAGGGGGGGAAGGGGGGCAGGGGGGGCTAGAATACAGAATTTTAGTAATCTGTAAAAAGATGAAACTGAGAAATTCTATAGTTGGTTGTAAAGAAAAATCTCAAACTTTATTAGTCAATCGCAGAAAAAATGATTTTTTCCAAGGGGGGGCAGGGGGGCGAGAATACAGAATTTTAGTAATCTGTAAAAAGATGAAAGTGGGAAATTCAATAATTGGTTGCGAAGAAAAATCTCAAAATTTATTAGTCAATCGCAGTAAAAAATGAATTTTTTCTGTCACTCAACAGGGGGGTGGGGGGGGGGAGAATCGAGAATTTTGGTAATCTGTCTCAAGATGAAACCGATAAATTCATCAATTGGTTGTGAAGAAAAATCTCAAACTTTATTAGTCAATCGCAGAAAAAATTAATTTTTTCAAGGGGGGGCAGGGGGGCAGGGGGGGCGAGAATACAGAATTTTAGTAATCTGTAAAAAGATGAAACTGAGAAATTCTATAATTGGTTGCGAAGAAAAATCTCAAACTTTATTAGTCAATCGCAGAAAAAATGATTTTTTCCAAGGGGGGGCAAGGGGGCAGGGGGGGCGAGAATACAGAATTTTAGTAATCTGTAAAAAGATGAAAGTGAGAAATTCAATAATTGGTTGCGAAGAAAAATCTCAAAATTTATTAGTCAATCGCAGTAAAAAATGAATTTTTTAGTCGCTCAACAAGGGGGGGGGGGGGAGAATCGAGAATTTTGGTAATCTGTCTCAAGATGAAACCGAAAAATTCATCAATTGGTTGTGAAGAAAAATCTCAAACTTTATTAGTCAATCGCAGAAAAAATGAATTTTTTCAAGGGAAAGGGGCAGGGGGGGGGGCGAGAATACAGAATTTTAGTAATCTGTAAAAAGATGAAACTGAGAAATTCTATAATTGGTTGCGAAGAAAAATCTCAAACTTTATTAGTCAATCGCAGAAAAAATGATTTTTTTTCAGACACTCAACAGGGGGGGGGGGGAGGGGGGGAGATTATAAATAATTATTTTGGTGGAATCATTCATTAAACATGTAAAGGTTTTGCATATATATGATTTTAGTCCCTTTCAGGGTATATTTTCTTATGTTTACCAATACTAAAACTTTAAAATTGTTTTTCTCATTTCAAAAATTTTGTCGGTTTCCATTTTTTCAAAATGCTCCATGCGCATGCTATTTCATCTGAATAGTTTGAAATTTTTTGTAGCTATTTATCATTATATTTGTCATAAAACTTGGTATGGTTTTTTGAAATGAGGTATAATTTAAAAAATTTAAAGGTAGTTAATTGAAAAAATATGATGCAAAAATGCGGAAAATTTCAAAAAATTTTGATTTTTTTTTTTTTTTTACCTTTATATTCAAATATATAAAATATGATACCAAGTTTTATTTGTATATATAAACCAAACCTGCATAAAAAATATTGATGATTTTAATTGATATGGAATGCGCATAGTACATTTTGAAAAATTCTGCGTAACGGTTAAAAAATTCAGAAAAATTCCTTATTTTTCTCCAAAAAAAAATTTTTTTTTAAATTCTGGTGTGATAAATACATGCCATAATGCATATAGTGTGTCCTTGAATAGTATTTAAAGTGAAATAAAAAAAAAATAAAAAAACGAGTTTGAACGTCCACTGTCGCCTTAAGCAAGAAAGATTAAAATGTATTATCCGCACCCCTTTCCCGAGATTTTTTATTTACTTACAAGACAAACTGTCTCATACAGATAATTATTTACTGTACATGTGAACAATACTGAGTGTATTTTTCTTTGATAATTACTTATCACACATACACTAAACAGTTACTTGTTATTTAGTTTAGAACAATTCCCTGCTTTATCGAAAAACAAAATTTCTACTGATTAGATGTCTTTTGAGGAATCATTTGTGTGTTTATTCATTAATCAGTATAGTCCACTTCTGTTTAAAACTAAACAGGTTGTTGGTTTAAATGAGAAGGATCTTTAAGAAACCTTCAACTATGCTAAAACAAATAGATAAAAACAACATGGTGTTCACTCATCCACACAATCAATTTCCTTTTCAAATGATTAAATACTTTTGTTATTTGAGAAGTCGAATTAAATAAATCATACTGGCTTTTTAAAAATAAAAAATTTACTTTTTTTCCTCCAGTATAAATGCTTTTTTTTTTTTTAAATAGCAGTTTAATATAATTTGTTTTGAAATAATAAGAGACTGCTTTTCTCCCCAAATAAAAAGAATTGTACTTAAATAAAATATTAAACATTGAAAAGAAAAAAATACACAAAAATTAAAAAAACAAAGTATTTATTCGATATTTAAAAAATATGTACACAACAAATCTGTCTTGTTACAATTTAATCAAACAGCTTTTCTAGAAAATCGTTGTAGAAGTCCATATCAAGCTTTTCAAAAAACTCTTTTGTATAAAAACAAGTACACTGATTACATATATTCTTGGCTAATTGAAATGTATTCAAATGTAATAACGCACATTGTTGGTTTAGTTCAAATTTCTCTTTCATCGATGTATGAATACATTCATGTCTAAAAGCTGAATTTTTTTCATATTTACACCCTTCGCACTTAAATATTTTATTTACACAAGATTCAATTTCTTTTTTTAAACAGGTTAAAAAATTATCTTTCGCTGAATCTTGATTTAAATGGGAAGTGCATACGGGGGTTCTATTCATTATCACACTTGGAATAACACGCGTTAATATTACTTCGACCAGTGATTCATTAATTTGTGGGATTAATTCGACCAATTTTAATACTTGATCTTTGGACAATTTAATACCAGAATTTTTTAAGTAGAATCCTGATTTCTCGAGGTTAAACAATTGTTGTAAATATGCATTTTCAGAATTTAAGAAACAGAATATAAGCTGGTTATTTGCAATAAAAGATTCATCATTCGAATAAAAATTGAAAAATTGAATTTTCTCGCTAAATTTTTGCCATGTAGGTAAATTTAAAACAACTCCTTCTTTTGAAGGATATTTCTGTTGTTGTGTATTCGATTCTTTAAAATATCTAATATGAAGTCTCAAGTAAATCTGGTTTTCCAATCTAACTTGGAAAAATGTTAACCAGTTTAGATTAAATTCTATTAGTAATGGATCCGGCGCATTTAAATTTTTTAAATGGGTGTTTAACCAATCGTTTTCTGGAATCACTAAATTAGGTTCGACATTTTCGATTGGTCGTTCAGGTGAAAAATGATTTAAATTCATTTTTTGTTTTTTCAAGGGGGTAAAATTAGGGATAATATGACGAAATGTTAAACTTATACGCATTAGCTTTATAGTAGAATCAGGAGGTGTTGCATGTGAAAAAATTTCATTAGTAGGGTGAAACATGCTATATAACGAACCATGTTCTAAACTAATACATGTCACAGGCAACCCCTCTTTTTTAAATTCGATTTTTCGTTTGGCCCCGAAGCTTAAAACCGAAATTGGGAAAGTCGAATCCAATTCACTCTCGTTGTCTTTATGATGGGAAATATAGCTGTTGCCATCAGGATATAGGTTTAAAAGAACGTAATTATACGTACATCCAGATTGTTTTTCCACAAGATCTCGTAGTTGAAACATAAGCGGTGTCCATGGTAGTGCTTCTATGGTTGTTCCGCTAAAACTATAGCTGAATCCGGAGTCTCCATAGGCTAGGGCTTGTCTTTTAGGCTTAATATCTCTCCCTCGAATTCGAAGTGTAGGTGTATAAAACGGCAAGGATTTCAGCTCATTCAAGTAAAAGTCAGCCATATCTTTTCGAATAAAGTCTGATATATATTGAACATGAAGTCCGTTTTCATTCAGCATGACAGAAGACATGATGGGGAACAGATTAGCAAGCTATGACGAGTCAGGCGAGAGCAAGGTATAATTACTTAGACAAAGGCAAGATGTGGCAACACAGCAAAGCAAGTCAACAAAACAAGATGCAGCGAGACACGTGTTGGTGAGAGAATGTTCCAGAGAAAATCTCCAAGACAACGAAAGATAAGAAGTATCAGCACACAGCTAGGCAGCAAGACAAACGTTAACATATAACAAATTTGTGTGGTTCTTATATAGTCAATTCTTATCACAAACCGGAAGATCGATTGCTCCTTTTAGTTCGATCAACGCGCCCTCTATCAAAGAAAAAATTTTAAGGTTAGATTGGTGGAAGCAGTGGTGAAAAGAAGACGTGTTTAGGGGTAAGTACTGTTTTTTTATTGTGTTTGGTATAGAAAACATAGGAAAGAGGCATAGTTTAAAAAACAAATTCAATTTTATTAATAATTTTCCCAATGCAATACATGTGAACCCACTTTTTGTTTTTTAGCGGGTTTTGACAAATCTAGTGCAGAAACTTGTTTAATGTTTGTTGACAAATATTTATTTTTAATAAAATTTTGCGGGACATTCATTTCGTTTAATGTTTCTAATAATTCATTCTGTGCCTTGATCGGTTTTCTTTTATTCACAGAAAACAAAAGGTGAAATAAATCTGCCAAGTTCGATTCGGGGATAGGTTTTCCTTCGAAACTCACTGTCAAATTTTTATCCCATTCAAATTTTCTTGGATGATGTTTTAAAAAGTCCAACAGCGCTTGAGCTTGTCTTTTCACAGTAGAAGGTACCGACGAAAAAATGATTGAGAAATCTTCGGGTTCGGTCTTGAGGTGATTCGATTCAATAGGTTCAGGTTTAGTCGAAACAGATTCCTTGCTTGCAGGGACTTCTGTCGAGGGTTTTGTAGTCCACGGTGCGTTAAATTCTTGCAAGTCCATTTTCCGTTTCAGTAATTCGTAATATTGAATGACTTTTTCATGATCCGGCAAAGAACTGTTCAGTATTTTCGCCATGGCAGAATCAAATTCACTCATTTGTCGTTTAGAGAGGACATGTTTGGTGAGAGACTCTGCGGGCACCAAAGCATATTTTTTAGCGTGTTCCATGAATAAGACCAGTTAACACACTCAAAGCAGCAGGAATTAAAATATTCAAAAATCCTCCTTTCTGTATAATAAGTTTTTTCTTTTGAAACAGTGCACCCTTTTTTGTACCGATTTTTCGAAGGGTTGACTTATATTGATTTAAAGACTTTTTCTGTTTCGAAGACAGGGGAATATTTCCTTTTAAAACATTCAAACTACATTCACAAATGGCCTTGACAGATCGAGACGGTAATTTTTTTAACAGTTCTTTACGTAATGCTTTAGGACAGGTTCTGATAAACTCTAAATCGCGAAGTTGTTTCTTCGTCAGCGTCATGATTCATACTAAACTTCAAACAGAATCACATTCTTATAAAAACTATTCTCGGTAAAAGAATTGTTGTTGATTCGGTAAAATATTCGCACGTAAGCGCATATTTTCACATGTTTGATTTCTTAAGTTAATTAATAAATAGGCAAAAGGTTGTTTGGTTGCGTCATCATAGGCTTCTTGAAAAAACTTTGTGTGACGGGGGTAAAGTTGTCGACCCAAATGCATAATTTGACTCGGATCACGACGGTTTTTAAAAACGATCAAGTAATTAGCATTTAATGAACACGTTCTCATTTCTTTCCCCTTGTGAAATATATTTTGTGTCACGAAAATAAGGCTTACGTTTAAGTGATGACATCCTTTAGAAAATAGAAAGGTTAAACGTTTATCGTCTGCACATTCCGCCATTAAATCGTCTAAAATAATAAGCGAATTGTTTCCTAAATAGTCTTTGTAATTAATCGGGAACCCCTGTACAAAAGTCACGTCACTTATTTCCTCATGAATTTGTTGTGTAATACCGTGAAACCATATGACTTTATCAGGCGGAGGGTTAATCAATTCCCTTCTATTTTCTAAAAAACCCTTTAAAAAGACTGTTTTGCCTACGCCGCTGGGACCACTACAAAAAGCAGAAAAAGGATGTTGAAACTGCGGGTAGTTAATAAACTCCATAGTAAACACTCAGATGCACATACAAGGAAGGTCACACTCGAAATAAACACAGACACAAAAGTTTACAGTTTAAATATCGATTTATTGAAAAAAATTCACAATCACATGAAATCGTTTGGCTACAAAATTATAAACGCGTCGATCATTCGACACATTTTCGGTTACAAAATGGGATAAAAAGTATTTTAAGGTATTTCCTCGACATCGAGTATACAAATAATAAACACAGTATTGACCACACACGGCCGTTTTAAAATTTTGCAATACGAGTGGATTATACACCACTTGAGAAAAACGAGTTACATAGTTCGACAAGGGTCCTTGAAAAAAGCTCGGGTCATTCCCATATGAATCGAAAAATTCTATTGTATCCGTTGATTGTATAAAAAAGGCGACCCAGTGGCTGCCAGGTTTCGAAGACTTGTCTACATTACAAACAAAACAAGCAGGGTAGTGTTTTATTGATCTAGGTAGTAGATCGCTGGCGAAAACACCTAAAAAATATTTTCGAGTCACACGATCACGTGATAAAATCGTATCGATTTGTAAAGAATTCATTTAATTGGGAAAATCACATAAAATGTGTCGTGATTTACTAATTTCGATAATGTTTTCAAATTCCGCATACACAAACACGGAAAGTGTTTTGGTCAAATCTTCGGCAAATTTAATTTCGATTCGTAAATTGCCTTGTTGTTGTAGATTCAGGTGAGGCCCGTCGCAAAGGTCAGGGGTCAAATCGAATGCGTATAATGTATGCCCGTCTGCAAATTCTTCACGTGTCAGGTAATTGCCAGAATCATGATTAAATCCGGAATATAAACGATGGTAAGCTCTTATATAATTGTTTTCTTTAAAATTCATTTCCAAGGGTTTGCTGGGAACGGGCTGTCCGTCTACGTAGACACTCACAAAGTTTACGTTTTGATGATAAAAGTGGAAAGGATTCAAATCATACTGTCCATTCAAAGAAGCATTTTCCAGTAATCCAATAATAACGCGTTTCGGCATAGGTCCCAAAAATACATTATCTTGTAAAAAAGATCGACTTCCTGTAGAAATAGAATAGGTCTTGCATAATACACGGTCAATGGGGTATTTAGCAGAAGTTTTTTCTAACGCCTTCGCATGTCCTAACAAAACCCCTGGGCTTACTTTGACTTTTCGAATAAACAAAGAGGCTTGTTCTAAAATCACTTTAAAATTAGGTTTGGGCGCGGTAGAATCTGCAGGTTTAACAGCCATTAAACAAAATTCAGGTTTGCTTCGAATCAGTTTAATTTTCAAGTCAACCATGTTAAGCAATAGTCTGTTTTGTTGAAAAATGTCACAATGAAGAGGCCCAATCATATCTAAAGTTTTACTTTCTTCAGTCAATTCATATCGTTTTTTCAGTCCGGGATTGTCATTTGAAGTAGGGTCCACGGTGTCCAATTTGTGATCTTTGTAAAAACATTCACAGCTTAACAAACTTTTCTTGGCGTCTTCACCATAATTCAACAGGGATTCGATGTAGGCACGATGGGGGTAGGTATTGCTAGAAGAGGATATTGTTCTATCGTTCACACTCACATCGGCTTGTGAAAAAATAGAGTGTAAAAATAAATTTACAGGGGCGACAAGGTCTGTTGCTTTTAATGAAGATCCGTCGGCATTCATAATTTTAACTTTCACATATAAACGAGACGAAGGTAAATCGATATATTCTTCGCCATTTCCAGAAATGTTAAATTCCACAGGAACTCCATCCTGTATATTCGTCAGGGGGTGGTATTCAACGAAAAAACCTTTTTCTAAAGCCGTTTGTGTAGGCGGGATTAGAAACAAATCCAATTCCGATTTCGAGCAGGCAGCAGAATCTTTATGAATCAGTCCAGACATTTTTAAGCGAAAATATCGTGTGTTTTCACTTTCTTAGCTTTACGTCGAATGATGACTTTATTCGAACGCTTTCTCTTTTTATTGCGTTGACCTGATCCAATCATCGTCTTAATCTTGGTGGAAGCTTTGTCTGTTAAAGTCTGACCGGCTTCTTTCAACCTTCGCTTGGCGGCCACTTTTACATTTTCACCACGCGACACGTCCTTCAAAACATCGACCCCCGTAGAAAACAGTTGCTTGCCCACAGCTTTCGCCCCTGATTTAAAAAGGGGTACTGCGGCGCGAAACAAAGAACGAAACAGTCCACCGAATCCATATCCTTTTTGTAAAGTCGATCCTTGGTAATAGTTTAATCCACTACCTGCCTGGTTAATGTAATAATCTTCGAAAGATTTTGCACAACACTTGTAAGGAACAAACATTATGATAGGTACTTTTGTCGAAAATGAAGTTTCACAATCAACTTCCCACGCTCGAATGACATCAATCGACCCGTGTGTGTCCTTATAACGGTTTCAATCGTCTGAAAATTCTTCCGTGAAATCGGAATGTAATGCGGCCGATCAAACACCTCGTGAACCATTTCACCATCTTGGCCTTTTACAGTAATCACTCGAAAAAGCGGGGCGACCGTATCCCCCACAATTTGCGGTTCAACGAGATCCGTGTAAATGTATAGCAATTTAAAATCAGCATGCGGGTCGGCTACGAAGGGACTGTCGAATGATGCGGAACCACCTGCGAAAATGTCACCTACATCACCCGGTGGAAATCCTAAACTTTCCGATAAACCAGGATCAAAGTTGATTTGTGCATGTTTTCTCAAAGTCACTCTCACTCTTTTAGAATTTTTGTTGTAATTAATCGAAATTTTATCATAAAATTTTTGATAGTTCAGTACCTTAATGATGTCATTAGGTGATTCATAATACCCGGCTGGGATTCGAACTTTTTTCACTTCTTTAGCTCCACTTTCAAATTCTGCTTCATTTCTAGGTCTTCCGTTGGTCCACGCTATATTTTCGCCTAAAACATATTCATAACCATTCGTATATTCCGTTATATTGTTCCACGTATGCGGGTAAATCAGTTCTGTTAAACCCACTTCCCACTCACCTTTCAAATCTAAAGGGGTAGGTAATCTCGTCACAAAGTGAGAAATTTTATTTTCTGGGTAATAATTCAGCGAACTATCCGAAGGGAGCGTCACGTAGAAAGACATGATTCTAAATGATGCGTCAAAAGCAAACACACAGGTTTTATACTGAAAATAAATCTGAAGTGGGGATCCACTGATTAAATTTTGCCGGGTAACCTTTAAACTGTACATAATATTCTACACGCCTTTTTCGTGTACGCTTCTCTAAAATCTTTTCAATAGTATAGTTTTGTTTCGCTTGCACTCTTTGAAGTTCTTGCGCATAAAAGGTACCTTGGATGGGTTCGGCCATCAAATCTTTAATCCGATACACGGGAGGGATTCGGGATACGCATTCCGTTACTACGAACAGTTCTTCAGTCCAATTCGTTTCGTAACCTTTTTCAAAGGTTAACTTTTGTTTCGATACGCGCACGATTTCCCCCGCTTTAAATATGCACGGTTTTCTTTTCTGATCCTGCAAATTCCCATAAAGTGTATACCACACATCGCTTTCGTTAGCAGGTGTCACTTCCGCGGGAGTTCTCTTTATGCTGGAGTGATGCGTATTATTATAACTCTGTAACAGGGAATCTAACACGTCGATATAATTATAGGTATTATTATGTGTGAAATATTTCCACATTTTAGTTTTCAAAGTACGGTTAAAGCGTTCTACCACCGAGGCTTTCGTATTATTATATGTCGTAAAAAATCGTACTCCTTGTTGTTCTAAATATCTCTGAAAAAAATTGTTTTTGTATTCCTTTCCGGAATCCGATTGCAGAAATTTAGGTTTTCGTGTTGGAAAAATACTTTGAAACGCTTTCATAATATCCTCTCCCCGTTTCGATTTGAGTGGAATCGCCCACGCATATTTAGACAGAATGTCGATGCAAGTTAGAATGTAACGGAATCCCCGATTGTACTTTTGCAAACTCATCATGTCCACCAGGTCCGTTTGCCATTGCTGATCGATGGAATATACGATGACACGATTGGTCGGAAACTTTCTTCGCACAGGTTTGTGAAGCGTGTACGAGTCGACTCCGCTTAACCATTTCTGTATCGTCTTCTTGGGAACTTTTCCTTTGGCAGCAGAATATAAGGCATTTACACCCCCGAAACTTGCCGCGTGACTTGGATTCTGATAAATCGCCTTCATTACAGCATGAAATTTTATTACGCGATATGTTAATATTCAATCGCATCATATTGAAAAAGATAAATTTCCGGTTTCATTTAAATTCAGTAAAAAATCAACCTTAAACTTTTCACTTCCGGTAAATACGTAAATGAGCGAAAACACAATACAGACCGTTATATACAGACACACGACGCTAATCACTTCCTCTCTCGAAGTCATTCTGAAAAATAACGTATCTCTAACACAACACAGACCTTTAAACAATTTTTCGACTTAAAACCAGAACTTCTTGGCTTGATTGGATTAATCCACAACAAATTATCAAGCCAAGAAGTTCTTTTACAGGTTCGAATCCCGCTGAGACTTTCTGAAAAAACTCAATTTCTTTTAAAATATTCATTCCCAACAAAAATTCGAACTCGATCCAATAGATGGCAGCACCAAAAAAAAAAAATTCAGGGGGGGGGGTTGGATAATGAGGGGTTACCCGTTTGCTATAGTTTGATATTTTCGACTTTTCTCCCTAAATCAAAAAATTTAAGCCCCCCTAAATTTTAAGCCCTCCCCCTCCTAAAATACCCCCTACTATAATACACTCACCTCATTCCCACTCACAGGTGGAGGTGGACATCCTCTCCCATCTACAGGTGGAGTAACTCCCTGCTCCCGCTCCCTGCTCCTACTCCACACTCCAACTGCTGACGGTAAACTCTCAATCTTTCCCTACTGATGTCGAATATTCGCTATTGGATAAAAATCACTAATCGATGCATCTCTATAAGCACCTTTCAAATGTGATAGAAATAATTTTGAAGAATACTTTTGTTTTCCCATGAAAAAAAGGTAAAACTTAAGCTTTTTAATTTATTTATTTTGGGCGAAAATTATTTTAGGTAAAAATGTTTTCCATGTGAGTTCTCTTTAATCAAATCTCTTTCTGCTGAATTCTGATGGAGCTAATTAAATTTAAAATCAATCCACTACTATAAAAATCATTGTAGTTTTATAATTATAATGCTAAATAATTTTATAATTATAAATAGTTTTATACTTATAATACTATTAAAATTTAAGAATATATACACACTATATTGCCAAAGGTGACCGGTCACTTGCGATTTTAGACGTTTTGTTAACTATCTAGAAAAATACATGAGGAATTGCTCTGAAACTGCAGGTGTGTCAACAGTATAGCATAGGTTATATATTTCCGTGAAGATTTTTTCACGAAACCCCATAAGGGACTGTCAACAAATTGAAAAATAACTAATATCTTTTGGATAACCCTGTAAAAACTAATGTAGCAAAAGCGTTCAAACTCGAGATTATTAATAAGTGGCTTATTGTAATATACTGTGCTCATTTTTATGAGGATAGCATGTATACTCGTAGAGAAATTAAGGTTTTTATAAAAACAGTCCCAAATTTCGCCTAGTTTTTTGCTTATAATTTGCAGAGTTCTTAATACAAAAAAAAGTTGTTTTCAGAAAATATGACAAACAACATTGTACATAATACTCTGCAATCAGAATTAAAAATTAATAAAAAATGGATGAAAAATGAGCAGGTTTACTAAAAAATGTTTCACTGCGCATGCGCGAATCCAATCGAAATATAATATACATAATGTATTAGCTAAGTATAAAGAGCAACTTTTTTGAAAGTCCCAAAATCATAGCTTGAAAATTCTGAAAAGTATCGTCGCTAGAATAAGCTCGAAATCCGTTGTTCCCAAAAGGAAGCAAAAATATGAGGGGTTGTATCCAAATATAGTAATATTGTGTACGCTATCGTGGCACTAATCAACAGATATTTGATACAACCCCTCATCTTTTTGCTTCTTTTTGCGGGAACACCGGATTTCGAGCTTATTCTATCGACGATAATTTTCAGAATTTTCAAGCTATGATTTTGAGACTTTCACAAAAGTTGCTCTATATACTTAGCTAATACATTATGCATATTATATTTTGATTGCATTCGCGCATGCGCAGTGAAATATTTTTTAGTAAACCAGCTCATTTTTCATCCGATTTTTATTATTTTTTTAATCTGATTACAGAGTATTATGTACAATGTTATTTGTCATATTTTCTGAAAAGAACTTTTTTTTATATTAATTAAGAACTCTGCAAATTATAAGCAAAAAACTAGGTGAAATTTGGGACTATTTTTATAAATACCTTAATTTCTCTACGAGTATACATGCTATCCTCATAAAAATGAACACAGTATATTACAATAAGCCATTTATTAATAATCTCGAATTTGAACGCCTTTGCTACATTCGTTTTTACAGGGTTATCCAAAAAATATTCGTTGTTTTTCAATTTGTTGACAGTCCCCTATGGGGTTTCGCGAAAAAATCTTCACGGAAATATATAACCTATACTATACTGTTTACACACCTGCTGTTTCAGGTTAATTCCTCATGTATTTTTCTAGCTAGTTAACAAAACGTCTAAAATAGCAAGTGACCGGTCACCTTTGACAATATAGTGTATATTTTTAAACTTTAAAATACTTCTGATTTCTTTTTCTTTCTTTTTTTTTTTTCAAGATTTTATACGCTATTTTATGTGATATGTCAACTTTTGAAAGGACTATAACTTATACAGTATCGAATTAAAAAATTGTGTTCTTATAAACATATTTTGCACGTGTTAAAAATTGAGGATTTTATGCAATAAAACAGTGGAGTATCGACTGAATTTTAAATAAAAAACGGAAGATAAAAAAATCCTCGTAAGGAAAAAAAAAACTGCAAACACATAAGAAAAAGTAAAATGTGGTATATGTAGAGATTGACCTCAACTATCCAATGCAAAAAATAAAATAGAAAATCATTTTAAAAATATGAAAATGCAAACGAAATATTGGATGTTTTCGCGTAAGTGAAGTACTCCCCCACCCCCCAATCCCCTTAAGAGCTCAATCATACATCCTCCCTTTTCATTTAAAATAAACGATTTATGTGAATACTGTAAATTAAAGGTGAGTCAAATTGAAGAAATATTTTAATTTTTCTTGTCAGAATCTCAGGCTGACGTATCATTTTTACTGCAGTTAAAGGACACATTAATTGTATTTTGCTTATTTAAATGTATTCGTCCCTCAGAATAAAAACTAATCTTTTCCTTCCACTCCTCAAAATATTCTTTTTCACATTTTAGAATTTTTAAACAAATTTAGAGTTTACATTAATGATTTAAAAAAAAATTTCTCTATTTTTTCCGTTTATTCATTCTTAAAATAAATAGATTCAGTTTTCTTTACCTGCATAAATTTACAGTGATCGGAAAACTTCTACATTTTAGACAGTTTTCAGTTGTATACATTTTTCAGACATGTATAAATTATATCTCGTTCTATCGGAACCACGAAATTTTTCTCAAAACAGTTTTCTGTAATAGACACAGAGTGAAGTATTTCAACATTTTGCTGTTGGAGAAGTGGAATTCGGTAAGAATCAAAACATTCATTTTTTTTAAAATGAATTTTGAAGAAAAATTGTTTAAGTGCTGTGTTTAAAACCGGGACATTAAAGAGATGTATTGGGACACCCGGGCATTATGCCTAAAATTGGGTCTCTCTCGGAACTTCTAGTCATCTTAAAAATTTCAATGTCACAATTAATAGCAGTGGTGCTGACTTATATGGGCCCGTGGGGCTTTAGCGTCGAGCCCGCCCAATAATTTGCTCACCTGACCCACCTAATTTCCCTTGTTTTATTTCACTACGTATTTAGTTAAACTTTTAAATCTCGGAAACAAAATTTTATTTTCTATTTGTTGGACAAGGCTGCAGTTCACAGCATTGTTCAACAAATAAGAGTGAAATATGCCACCCAGGATATCGTCGGGATAGCTCAGTAGGGAGAGCGTTGGTACGGCAAACCAAAGTACCCAGGTTCAAGTCCTGGTCCCGGCATATTTTCGCTCTGTTGGAAAAAATCTCAACTATGATACTCCAACCATTGAATATAATCTACTTAGTTGTATATACTTTCCTCTGTTCATTATGAAAATTTCATTTTGTTGACGTTGAAAAATAGCATTGACATGCGTAACAGAGACATCAAGAGCACTAAATGTTCTTCAGTACACATATAATTATTAAATTTCTCTCAACAGTTCAATTTCCTATATACTTGATCAGCAGTATTGTTGTCGTATGTAAACCAAAAGGTAAATGCTAGAATCATGTGAACTTTAATGACTATGCTATAGATTTGTTTGAGAAAGAGAATGTATATGGAGCATTAAAAAAAAAAAAAAATTAAATGTACACGGAGAGTAACTTCGTATGTCCTCCACTACACCCCTTTTGATCAGTGAGTATAAATCAGTGAGTGAACATTATCTATATTTTAGTGTCCCAATCCTGATAATTATAAAGCTCATAAATGACTGAAATGCTTTGCTTCTTGTGTTTTTAATTTGCATTGATATTTATGATTATAGTAAATATTAACGTTATTATGCAAAAGAATTCACGAATAACATAAGCGAATAATAAAACGTGCCGTGCTATTTTGCTTAAAAAATTTGGGCTACAATATATTTCAAAAGTTGGCTCCATTGATTATTGGCATTCCTAACTAATAACCTTGATAATAAGTTGTTTCTAATTTTAAGTTAAATTTTTCATTAAACTAACGAGTTTGGTCTCAATGCAGTTTTTAAAAATATTCTTGCACGCATCAGTGGCGCAGCCAGAAATCGACTCTATGGGGAGGAGAGGTTAAATTGTTGATAATGGTGGTCGCTGGTTACTTGAATCACCGGCTAATCAAATCAGTTTAGCTAATGAAGTGATAATCATTTTTTTCCTTCGTAGAGTAGAATCAGTAGTTACGTTGACCATAATTCATTTCAGCAACGATTACGATATAAGAGTTAGAAAACATAAAATGCATTAATGAAATAACAAAAAACTGTTAGATTAATATAGTGTTTGAAAAATGAGGAGGCAAACTTAAGAAATGGAAGGGAATAGTACAGCAAACAATTTTTTATACAGAAAATCAGGAATCGATTTTTAAATCAGAAATACATAGGATTTCATTCCAAGACAATCCTGAATTCTTGTTCTTAACTTTAGTAATAATAAAGTAATTTTAGCAAATTTTTCAATAGACTTACTTTGCTTTGTGTCAGATGTAAAATAACACGAGAAGAGGTAGAATTTATTATAATCTGCGTCCAAACAATGCCAAATTAAGTATTCCATATTTAAATGTAGTTGACATTACACACGGTATCGTTGATGTCCATTACTGTGCACTTCCAGCACTTTATTTGACATCTAATTTCGTATACAGTATATTGAAAATTTCATTAAAATATCTTCATTATTATTAAAGTTCTCTAAAGATACTTCGATTCGAATTGCAGACCCAGGTATTGGCCGGGGTGGCTCAGTGGTTAGAGCATTAGTCTTGTACACTCTAAATAAGAAAGAGTGACTATTCACTCCGGAGGAGTGGATATTCACTCTATCGCAGAGTCAAAATTTGCCCAACCTCTTTAGAGTGACTATTCACTCTAGGAAAAAGTGAAATTCTTGACTCCCTGAAAGAGTGAATACTCACTCTTTCAGGAGTGAGTTTTTTCACCCCTGATAGGAGTAAATAGTCACTCTTTCAGGAGTGACTAAAATTCTTGAATAAAAAAGAGAAACTCATTTTTTACACACGCTTGTTCGTAGGCGGTCACCCTTCCAACTAGTAACCGAGCTCGCTGCTGCTTGACTTCTGCGCTCGGACGAGAACTGGTACCTACAGCTTGCTACAGCCGCTTACAATTTAAAAAGCTCTTATTACATTATTTTAGCTTTGTTGCTTTTGTGATATTCGAACACACTTATTAAATTTGTGTAGAAATCATAAATATCTACGGTGTTTCTCAACTGTGTAAATAAGAAACTGAAACCTTCTTTTTGTATCATATAATACAGAGACTGTTCGCACATTTTTTAGACAAATTTGATAATTTTTTTAAAAAGATGGAATTCTTTTAGAGGAAAAAATTCTGACAACAACTTATTATGTGTAATTTATATTATCGTCTGATACTTTCAAATTTATTCTTATTTCAAGATTGCGCATGCTAAAAAAGCTGTGAATGGGAGGATGCGTTTGCGTTTTTTTTTTTTTTTTCTTCTTCCGAACAGAAGTATGCTAATTCCACAGTCTAAAATGATTGCAAAGCGCATAATATAAAAACTTTTTAGTGCGAAATAAACATAACAATTGATTGGAAAGTGCTATTCCAAAAATCAGTACACATACATAGTAAAAAGATATCAGATGAAAAAAAAAAAACAGGGAAAAAAAGAGCCCATTTCAAGGCGGAAAACGAAGTTTCAAGTAAGGATTTATGACTATCGCAAATTTATCTTACATCGAAAACATCCATCGATATCCATCGAAAGCATTATGCAGAATTAGAATCAAGAAACAAGATTATCATACAGATTATTTCAGAAAGCAATATTCATATTTTAAACGTTAAAAACAACAACGCCGAAATCGTCTAAAAAATGTGCGAACACCCGTCTGTACATTTCCGCTATGACAAAAATTCCGTTACAACAAAGCAGTTATTTATTTATTCATTCATTTTTTTCTTGCTAATAATGTTTCCATAATTATAGCCCGATTAAGATTGTCCGAGGCCCAGGGCCTGTTTACCAAATAGGCCCGTGAAGCCGAAGTTTACTCACTGAAATACAAAGGGGGCCCCAAATTTACTTTTCAAAACTAATTTTTAGGGGGGAAATTTTAGTCAGGGTAAAAAACGTTTTTTTTTCTTAAATTATAGCTGTTAAATTTTTTCTAAGATTATTTCCGACACATTTATACTGTTTTTTTTTCTATAATAAATGTTATAAAATCAGTGATTAAATGCAACGTTTTTCATTTCTCTTATGTTTAATTTCAAACGTGCTAAAAATAACAGAAAATTTAATCTATATAGTTATATTTTGTTTATATTCATAAAGAGGTTAGAAATGATATAAAATATGTAGAATAGGTTATTTAAATAAAGAGGAAAATAATTAGCATTCAGAGATATTAAATTTCTGTTTATAAAATAGAAGCAAAATTGTGTTGCAGCTAAGCATAAATTTACTTCAAATATTTATTTTCCCTGCACTTTTCTTAGCATTCGCAAATCCTGCAATTTGTAAAGCATAAAATATATTTCCTGTCCATAATTCTATCGATTCATTTATTATTTCAATGCCTTTTTCAGTTTTTTTTTAAATCGTGCTACTATATATAAAGGATTTCATTTTAGGTGTTTCGTTTCGATAACGGAGATTACTCGGATTCTCATCCGTCAGCTGGCGCCATCTTGTGATTTTATTGGAAAAACAGTTTTTCCTCACTCTTCAACGGAGTGAAATATCTCACTCTTGTCAACGGAGTGAACAAGACTATTCGGAGCATAATCCCACTCTCGATATATAATAACATAATCCCACTCTCGATGATATCCCACTCTCGACAACGGAGTGAGATATTTCACTCTTTTCTAGAGAGTGGAAAGTTCCACTCTTTAAAGAGTGCATATTTATAAAATTCACTCCTAAAAGAGTGAAAATGCCTCTCACTCTTCCAAAGAGTCAACTTCTCACTCCTTCCAATTTTAGAGTGTATGCTGTGGTCCCAGGTTCAATTCCTGGCTCTGGCTAATTTTTCACACTTGTTGGGTTTATTGTATTTATAGTTTGTATGTGTGTATAATATTTGTGTGTATGAATATTTATCTATAATATTTAGTTTTCTGTTAGAAACACCTAAGCAGAATGAAAGATAGGTTGTACCTGCCTTCGACCATGGAAAAAAAAGATAAGACATTACAATAACATTTTTGAAAAAAGAGGGTACTTTTTAACTTTCTCTGCCCCTCCCTTAAAGTAGGGGCGAAAGGATCTATTTATATATACTTTTATTTAAATGAAATACATTATAGCTAAAACTGTAAAAGATATTCCAGTTTTTACTTCTTATCTAATTTAAACACGACTGTAATTTTGTCCACATAAAAAACAATATGTCATAATTTTGATGATATAGAGGCAGCATTATTTGTTACTTATTAATTTCAGTTAATACATAATTAGCATAAGTTTGTGTGTAATTATAGTAAATTTTATAAATTCTATGAAAATGCTTCATATTTAACGTTTTTCTTTTGAAAACCTTGCTCATAGGCATGTATCTGTAAGTCAAAGTCAATAAAATTGCAATCAGTGCTTTTTTCCTCCGGGGAACGCGTGGCAATGCCTCTCTTTAAATATATAGCCCCCCCCCCCACACACACACACACACAAGAACAAATTGTTCGAATGAAAAACTACAATAATCTGTTCAATAAAAAACACATTTTACATTTATATCTTTATAGCACATTTTCTTAATTCTTACTTTGTCAAAGATTTTTACCTGCATCACTCACATACCTTGGTGTTAGAAATAACTGAGAGTAAAAACACAAAACAAGATGCACATGCAGAGGTCTGTTTGGGCTCGGTCTTGGCCCGAAACCGGACCAACCCACTGGCCAGTCTCCGGCTTATTTTCATTCATGGCAATCGGATTGGGCCTGGGTTCCTTTTTTCCAGGCCCGGCTGAAACTGGAATTCATTCCTCCTAAAGGTCTGGACGAGTTGAAATTTTCGGGTCCTGTTTTTATCAAACCCATATGAAAATAATTGGCCCTGCCTACCCTGACCTGACCCATGCAAAAATCAGTAAAATTTCGATCGGCCCAACAATTTTTGCAAAAAATGCATATATTTTTAAATTGTTATTGTTCTAGAATTAAAATTTTCAATTTATTCTTTTTAAAGAATAGTTCATTTTCTAGGCAATAAAGTTAAAGTACAATAAAGCGTGCGAAAAAGAACCTGCCCATGGCAGAATCCTGTTTCAAACGGAAAAATGTATTTATGCATGCAAAATGAACATAATAATACGTGAGAAAAGAATGTAATATATTTACAACTGACAGTGTATATGCTAAGAAGGTAACCTTCCTATAACGGATGTTTCTGTTCTCCTATGCGATTCCGTCTTAGAAATTTTTACGATACTATAAGAATTTCCAGGTTTTTAAGTCTCCAAGCCATGGAATATGGATTAAAGTTATTAATAACAACTGAGTCATTTGCATACAAATCGAGATCCAGTAACAAAATAAATATCTCAGCACAAAGCGTTTTTTAAAAAACGAAGAATACAAACAATATGAAAAGAAAAACTAAAATAAATATTTTTGTCAGAACTCCTCGTAGAAGACAATTTTTAACCATACCAGTGTAAAAATATGTTTTTTGTTGAAATTCAGGCGAGCTGGGAAGGGATAATTACGTTTTTGTATGAGCCGGGCCGGACTCCGGACGAGATTCTAACTTTTATACTGGGTCGAGCCAATAAACTATGTGCATGACCCGGACCAAGATTCGAATCTAA
This sequence comes from Maratus michaelseni, assembly GCA_963931845.1. Classification (NCBI taxonomy): domain Eukaryota; kingdom Metazoa; phylum Arthropoda; class Arachnida; order Araneae; family Salticidae; genus Maratus; species Maratus michaelseni. The sequence goes on along the minus strand of OZ007588.1, from coordinate 342,042,357 downwards.
CTTTTAGCTTTTTTATGCCAGGCCGGTCTAATATACATACATATATTTTTTACGATCTGGATCGAACTTTTAACTTTTATACCCGGCTGAGGGGCAAAAAATTTTCTACATGTCGGGTCGCGCTCGAACCTAGAAATTTCTCCGGTGGTTCAGTTTGAGATTTTAACAGAAAGTTTGAAACTGAGAAAGACCTATATATATATATTTTTTTTTCTGGAAGTTGATGTCCATTATCCTTTTGAACATGGAGCAAAGACAGAAATTCAATTTAAAAACTATCCACTGTATAATACTCAAAGCGTATGACGGTCGAAATCTCGAAATGATCATTCTTTTACTCTAAGATGTCTCAAAAATTTCATTGCTACCCTTTTTCAAAACAAATGACAGTTTTCACTTAACCAGTGCATCTAAGATCTAATATACGCTTTCACAGTTTAAATATAATATTCGCGGTCTAATTGAATCACTTTGTTGAATATAATTTGATTCAACAAAGCTGCGAATTCCAAATAAACTAAAAAAACTTAATATTAACTTTAGTTTCGATTCATAAAAGCGTCTAATTTGCTTAACTATAGTGATTCATATAAGTGGCAATTATAATATTTTTTTTAGCTCTGGGAGGGGTTTTATCCCTCATCACCTCCTGGGTTGTGCCACTGGACGCATACACACATACAAAGGACTTATGAAGTTGGGGGCCTGTGCCCACCCCACAAAACAGCTCTAGTTACGCCTATGGTTATAGATTAAATCAAGGAGGCAAATTTAAGCTCCTTGCATTTAGGTCTACACTTGGGAACGATACTCAGAGAGAGTTGCAAAGAGTTGAGTATCCTGAGTATCGTTCCCAAGTGGTTCAGTTTGTAGAACGTCATTGCGCTATACTGATGACTTGGGTTCGAGTCCCAGCTTGGGTTACTTTTTTACTGTGTTGGCTATACGTCTATTAAACAATTAAAATTTGATTAATATGAATGCAAGGCGTGTGAAATTTTCTATGGAAAAATTTCCAAAGTATTAATTATGAATTTATTCAATTATCGATGCTGGATTTTCTTTGATTTCGTGTTTGCCCAGGGTTGGTGGCTCACGGAAAATATTCCATCTTGTGCTGCGTTTGTAGTCTTGCCAACATATTACAGTGAGAAAATTTCAGGCTGAGTATCGTTCCCAAGTGGTTCAGTTGGTAGAACGTCAATGCGCTATACTGATGACCCGGATTCGAGTCCCGGCTTGGGTACTTTCTCACTAAGTTGGCTATAAACCTATTAAGCAATTAAAATTTGATAAGTAAAAATATTTACTCTGAAAAACCTGTTTGAAAGAAATAAATGCAAGTAAGGGAACCGTATGCCTTATAAAATATTTTTGATAACGATAAGACATTTTTAATATGATGTCGAGGTGATTTAATTATAAATAAACAAATGTCGTTTAAATTGTTTTTCTGTAAATGAGATTCTATATTATGCTAATATTATACATATATTAGGATTACAAAGATATATATTAGAACTGCATAAAACATTTTCTTTACCGGCACATGAAATATTTCTTCTTTTTAGAGAGATGGAACCATCATATTTCATACTGTCTGTACGTGACAGTATGAAAATAGCTATTCTGCAGAAAATAGCTATTCTGCAAAAGCAACTTAAAAGAGAAAAAAGCAAGTGTAGAGTAACTGGAAGGGAACCATGTTACCATGCCTTAAAAAAAAATTGATATCAATAAGACATTTTGAATATTATAAGGTCAAAGGGATTTGATACACTTTTAAAACAAATTTTCAATTTCACGGATTATAACCGTGTGAGTTTGCGGGAAATGCGATTCTATCACTCTAATTGTTGAAATATCATAAATTTACGACATGAAAGTATAACTAAAAAAAATGTTTTCTCGTTTTTACGTGCCAAACCTTACGGCAAAGCGCCGTCCTTTACATTTTTATCCAAAATGTATTTTCCTTGGAACTCTTACCTTGCGTGTATTTTTTAAAATTTTTATTTTACAGTGTAAACAAATTTTTATGAAACCTTGTTCGAAAATTGAATTTTTATAATGAATTATTGATAAACAAAGTTATTGATACACATACACTTATCAAAGCAACAACCATTGTAATTTCCTTTTGCAAAAAAAGACTACATTTCTTTTCAGCAATCCAATGGTATTCAATATATAATGACTAAAAGTACTATATAGATATATCACTATTTTTACGTGTCTCTCGAAAAATAATGAATTCTAACTTAACATCACATTTTAAGAAATTTACATGGTATTTGCTTATAATACGTGTATTTATTTATCGTTGTTTTATCAAGAAAATTTAATATGCATGGATACTAATAATTAGAGGCAAATATAGAGCATTTAATTGTTTGTTCTCACCTTCCTTAATTTTTAAATGATCTCGGTTATATCGCAATTATTATTATTATTATTATTATTATTATTATTATTATTTTGCTTCTCCTGGTAAACGCGATATTACGAGCGGCTGTTGTATTATGAAATCAAACAACGTTTCAAACAACATCTGTTTATTTAATATCAAATCACTCATAATTTTAAAATTTCTTATTGATATAAAATTTTTTTGAAAGGCATAATGTCATGCTTCCATAATGAGGACTCTTCTTGTATTTATCTATTTCAAACAAATATTTAAGAGTAAATATTTAAGAAACTTTTTTCACGCCCAGATATTACAAAATGCACTAGTTCCCTCTCACTCAAAAGGTGAAGCATTCCACGTGCCGATAAAGCAACTGTATTATGCATCACTCGTTTAAACTCTAATCTATGTATACTTTTAGCTTAATATAAAATCACATCGATCGATGTAAAGTAAAAAAAAAATCATTTTTACATTACTTTTTCCATTTTTATATTTAATATCCGACATAAATCTGGTAAAAGCGTACTTTCACTAAAATATTTTACTCATATTTTTGATAAAAGCTTTTGAAACTATACATTTTATGCATAATCACTTACTTAGGTTTTTGATTAGTTGATTAACAGCCATTTTGTATCTGATTTGTGATAAACATTTTTTTAATGTTTTTTTGCATGTAGAATCTGAATCTGCTATCAGAAATTTTCTACCACTTCCTGAATAATGTAACCCTTTCTGGCAGAGTGGTAAGATCTAATCCTCGCTATCTGTGCTGCTTTCAGTAACTCCAGTACTTGGGTAAGAAATACTGCACCGGCTTAACTTTAACGAATTTTTTAAAATTCAATTTCAAGTTACTCAACTCTCTAGCTGCAGGTTAACTGTAAACTAAACTGGCAAAATGTTTTGAAACCATATCTCTGTCAAGCAGTCGAATTTTCCCTACTGGTGTGAGCAGCATGGAATTCATGCCTGTTATATATTACTGCCATCTGATCTTGTTATTGCTTATAATTTTGAGCGTCATATTTTCATTGTCCAAAAGGATTGTTATTTAATCATATTTTTTTTCTTTTCAACCGTAACCACACCTAACGAATAACAGCGTTAATGAAGATGTTAACATCAGGTGTCTTAAGTTTATAAAAAATATTAATTGTCAGGTTAAGACCGCCGCTTCAAATATCCATTCTTGAAATGAAATTACAAATAAGCATTGCACTTTGTTTGATCGACAGAACAGGTTCATAAACATAATGGCAAGAATTGATTTACTGATGGGATGATTGCCGAGTGAAAAAAGATAACCACATCAAAAATTTGTAAAAAAGGTAAACTCTGTAATAATAATTATGTTATTATGTAATTATAATTATGTGTACTCTCATGATTTGGGTGTATAATACGTTTAATAATTTATTATTTTTGCCCAAATAGTTTATGTCCAACTTAAATTAAAAATGTCTTATTGATATACAAAATATTTTGTGAAGCAAGAAACCATGGATGGCTAATGGATACTCTAACTTGCGTTTATCTCTTTTAAACAGGTATATCAAAATAAATATTTTCACGTCCAAACATTACAAAATACGGAAGTTCCATCTTTTTCAAAAGAAGAAACATTTCATGTAAAAGTAAAGAAAATGCATTATGCATCACCCTATGCAACACTAACCTATGCATATATATTAACGTAATATAGACCCTCATAGATCGACATAAAGCTGGAAAACGCGTAATTTCAGTAAAATATTTTAATAATATTTTTCTTAAAATCTTTAAAACTATAAATTTTATACATGGACTTTTCTTTTTGATTTTGAATATTTATATTATTATAACTTATTTTAATATCTTGTTTGGGTCTATTTGTGCAAATTTCACTGCTTAATTTATAAAATGATGACATATCGTAAAATAAATCTGCATAATACTTTTTAAAAATATGGAATATTGATGGATTGCTCAAAAGCAATCTAGTTGTTATTGCAAACGGAAATTACAATTGTGTTAAGATGTTTACATGTGTTAAAGAAGATTCGACTTTCTAAAGTCAAAGGTAGTTGTATTTAAAACAAAATTCAATGAATAATAAATTAAATTAATGGAAATTTCACGTTTTTTTTTAAAATTTATTTAAAGTCTTGAAAAAAACTAACAGTTACTTTTTTACGATTTATTAGGTTCAGTAAAACGATTACCTTTCAAACCCGATTAATGCTTAGTTACAGTACATTCTTGGCATAAAAACGACTTTTTAGGTTAATTTTTTTAACACAAATTTAAAAAAGACCTAATTCGCAGTCGAATGGCTGTTTGTTTTTTGTGACAATTTCGAAATTAAAATGTATGGGGGTGTTCTAATTTTTCTCTTTTTCTTTCGCCAACTGTACCTTTGTCTGAAAGGCAAAATTTTGAAAATCATTAAAAGTTCTGGGGTGTTCTTTTTTATTATTATTCAACTGTACTTGCGAAAAACAAAGTCTGTTAAAATTACACCGTTTTGCGTAATTGCAATATATTACAGTAGAAATAGGATTTTACCTTGCAAAAGCTCGGGTATGTTTGATTCTTTAATATGTTATATAGGTTTACCCTCTAATGAAAAAATTAAGTTTTTGACCTTTTAGCCCTTGTGCGTTTTTCACCATATCGAAAAGGCCAACATTTTACGGCATTTTTTCAGTTTTTATTGAGTAACTCGGTGCCAGTGTATGTAACAGAGAAAATCCATGTTTCTTTTTTTGTAGAGGATAAATTCCCTACAACATGTACTATTCATATTTAAATTTTCCAAACAGATAGTGAGATACGGAGCCGCGAAAATGGGGTAAAATTTGCAAAAATTCCCAAATGACGTTTTTTTGGCTTAACAGCCCCTTTTTAGAGTATTTTAGAGACAAAGTGTCATAATAATCTTTGTAGATCATGAAATGATCTATAAGTTTCATTCATTAAATCATTGATTATCTGTAATAGACTCCAACACGATGTTCTGTGAAAACTGGAAGTTTCCGTTTTATGCTGCTTGGCCCTGGTAGTGATTTCATCGTGTAAAGTTCTTCACTGTCCGTTCCTGTGCCTGACCCGATTGGTTCTAGGTCGTTGAAGTCCTCAAGGTCCAGTGTAATATCAGGCGCGGGGCAACATAGTTCGTTGTGGCACTGCACACAGATAACTTAGCACTTCAAACCTGCCTTCCTGCAATTGCACTTCGTACTGGAATCTTTTTTCATCTGTCAAAATTTGAAATTGAGTAGTGCTTTGGGGTGCTGATTTGCTCATCATTGTGACTGGAGAGAGTCCATGCCCGTCCCACTTCCAGCACTATTCGAGAGGGTCCTTTTCGTTTCCAAGTCATATCTAAACTTTTAGATATGTCTGGAACCATGGCATTGAGTAGCATAGCGAGTTGGTGGTATTCTCGCTATATTTAATTTAATATTGGTAGCTCGTCTAACGAAGATTATATATCGCATCACATCCAAGTTTTGCCTGGGTTCACTTCCATACAGGGCAAGAAGTACAGCTTCTGTGGCTTCAACAAGTTTGTGCCTTCCTGTATTTGGATTTTTAAAGATTTAATCTTTTTGGTTCAAAGAAGTGTTTTGGAAATTCTACAATATTTCATTTTCCCATGATTGAAGAGCGCCGAGGTAGTGTTGTGCATGTTACACAATGACGGAAAATAATATTTTGTGCAACTTTCTTGAACTTGAAACACTTGATAGAGTAGATAACATTAGGCAATTTCATCGCCCGGCCTTTCGGATATAAACATTGTCTGGAACTACAGAAGCTACAAGACAAGAAGTTGAATGTTGTCACCTTTTTAAATCACAACATCCTAATCAGGTGCCACAGCTGTGTTCACTATTGGCACATCAGCATCTGCAGTGGCCTGCTTAGTGACCATTTGTGCTTTTCAAATTTATTTGGGAGCATAGAAATGAAAAGTGCTTTGTTTTTCTTCCAGACTTTAACAATTGCGCATAGAGCATCTGTAGAAACATGGTCTCATTGAAATGAAGTTCAGCAGAAGTATGAGACTTCAAGCGACGAGCTCTTTATACTTTGAACTTTTTATACTTTATTAATTATGTTCAGGTTAATCATCAAAGATGACTATACTTTTCACTGTAATGATGCTTCTAAGCATCTCAAATATTTTGAGAAAATGGCATAGAAACGTTCTTTCAATCTCAGTGAAGTTTGTTAAGAATATATCCTTTATCAACTACATCCACTATTTTCGTTCCCAATATCGTGTCACCTGGCAGAGGAATAAAGATAGAATAAAACATTGACCTCATGCCTTTGCGCATATTTTCTTCTGTAAAAAGTGACAAAGGGGAAAGTCCCAATTCTTACTGAAAGTATTATCTCAGACCTTCATCTGATTGCTTACCAATGTACATTCTGTGAAACAGAACAGGAGCACAGCACCCCCCCCCTCCCCATAACTATCCTATCTTATACACAATCAATAAGCTTCTAATTGAATTAATTGCGGATTTATTAATCGATTTGTAAATAACTTTGTCGTCATTTTTAATACTTGAATGCGACTTTCTTCTAGAATTTTTCTGTTTTCCTCCAGATACTCCGCCTCCTCATATTACATTAATTTTTTCACTAATTTTACTACCACTGTGTTTAGAGTTTCGGTGCAACAAGTATAAATTTTAAAGACAGCTCGAAATGTCGTACGATAACCATAAAAGTTCCTACTTTGTGAAAATTTAAAGTAGACCTAGAAAATCTTATAAAATATTACCGTTAATAATAAGCTGTTCATTTAGCTGAATAAAGCTATGCATTACAAAAAATTATCAAACCATACAGCAACAACGAAAACCTAATTAGAGGGGAAAATGTAAATTTCATATGAACCTAAAAATTGAACGGAACAATATTTTTTTAATGAATTTTCCGATAAAAATTTCTGGGAAAGCGTATATCCATGTTCCGTAATTTTTTATATTGATAGAATTCGTTAAACTGTGCAGATGCAGATTAAAATAAACAAAAGTGATCGTTAGATTATCCATACATTCTTATGGTAACTACTGTAGAGCGAACAATCTATTTTTGTAATTCCGGAAGATGGAAGGCATATTCCAATTTTCTTGTAGTGTTGCAAAAAGATAAAAACACAGAGAATCAAATAAATCGAATATCTGCATAATGTACCAGAAATATCACAATCTACCGAAAATGAATAATATTTAAAATAAAGAGCGGTGGCAGGACACATGTTCAAACTAAAAATAAATCGTGGCGGAGGAGATTCAAGCTACCATACTCCCAGACCGTCCAATGGGTAACTGGGCTCTGTATTTCAGTGATATATATAAAAAAATTTATCTTCTGATATGTATGGTATGTATCTAGCACCTCCGTTAATCTTACTATGTAAGTTTGTTCTTGTGTCATTCTGCCACTTAGGACTTAAATCATATACTTGATCTGTGTAGTAAATATCTCTCCGCAACGAGAAAGCGCCCTGTAGCACTTCACTGCTTCAGATACACCCATTCATTATATGAGTACAAATACAATCTTTTCTCTTGCCTACATGTATTCTATCTCACATAAATATTTGTACTAACAATTTTGCGATTCCCTGTATAAATAAATAGCTTTTTGCATCTACACGTAAAATACATTTCTTTTTATATGAATGCATAGATGAATACATATTGTGAAAATAAATATTTATTTATACATTAAAAATTACAATATAAAAAAAGCTTTATTTAGCCGAACCGGACTATACAGCAGGAATTACTTAAAAACGTAATGATTTTTAAATGTATTAAAAACCTCAAACACACAAATAATATTAAATTCTAAGATACACCGCAAATTAAACATACTTAGTTATATTTTATGCAATGTATTCTGTACAAACAACAATCTAAGGAGAAGGAAACAAAATAAATAAACTCCGAGATATATCCTTGTTTCTTCTACGCAATGATGATATCGACCACTAAGCATATGAATTATTCAGAAGAATGACAGATAAGGAAACTCTTTTATAATCAAACAGCTCTTTTCATCTTGGAATAGAATAAGAATACTTTTATTTTGGATGGAAGTGGATTTTTTTTTTTGGCAGAACATTATTTTTTTCTTTTCCTCGGGGATGCTAAAAATAAACAATCAAGATTAAGAAATATTTGTTTTGAAATTATTAAAAATATGTCTCCCTCCGAAAAAAAACCCAGTAAAACGCGTGTATAAAATTCCTGATTTAACGTAGCAGTGTAAGTATTACACCTTTTATTATTACTAAAACTTTTATAAATATCTGTTTTTTTTTGGGGGGGGGGACAGGTGTTGGAGGCAACGGACAAAGCACATAAAGAGCTATTCAGTAATATCCAAAAACGTCCAGTATATACGCTCATATGTTCATGACATACACTATATTTCCAATGATGACCGGTCACTTGCGATTTTAGACGTTTTGTTAAATATCTGGAAAGATACATGAGGAATTATCCTGAAACTTCAGGAGTGTAAACAACATAATAAACGTCATATATTTCCGCGAAGATTTTTTCCTATACCCCATAAGGGGCCGTCAACAAATTGAAGAAAAACGAATATCTTTTGGATAACCCTGTAAAAACTAATATTGCAAAGCATTCAAACTGTAGATTATGATTAAGTGGCTTATTGTAATAATTTGAGTTCATTTTTATAAAGATAGCATGTACACTCGAAGAGAAACTCAGGTTTTTATAAAAACAGTCCCAAATTTTACCAAGTTTTTTGCTTATAATTTGCAGAGTTTTTAGTATAAAAACAAATTATTTTCAGAAAATATGACAAACAAAATTGTACATAATACCCTGCAATCAGAATTAAAAAATAATAAAAATTGTATGAAAAATGAGTAGGTTTACTAAATATTGTTTCACTGCGCATGCGCGAATTCAATCAAAATATACTGAGCATAATGTATTAGCTAAATGTATAGACCAACTTTTATGAAAGTCTCAAAAACATAGCTTGAAAATTCTAATAGTAATCGTCGATAGAATAAGCTCGAATTTCGCTGTTCCCAAAAGGAAGCAAAAAGATGAGGGGTTGTATCCAAATATACTAGCTTATGAAAGTTGACTTAATAAGAATGAAATGTCTCTCATTCTATATTTGATACAACCCCTCACCTTTTTGCTTCCTTTTGGGAACAGCGAATTTCGAGCTTATTCTATCGACGATTACTATCAGAATTTTCAAGCTATGTTTTTGAGACTTTCATAAAAGTTGGTCTATATATTTAGCTAATATATTATGCACAGTATATTTTCATTGAATTCGCGCATGCGCAGTGAAACAATATTTAGTAAACCTGCTCATTTTTTATACAATTTTTATTATTTTTTTAATTCTGATTGCAGGGTGTTGTGTACAATTTCGTTTGTCATATTTTCTGAAAATAACTTGTTTTTATATTAAAAACTCTGCAAATTATAAGCAAAAAACTTGGTAAAATTTGGGACTGTTTTTATAAAAACCCGAATTTCTCTTCGAGTATACATGCTATCTTCATAAAAATGAACCCAAATTATTACAATAAGCCACTTAATCAAAATCTACAGTTTGAATGCTTTTGCAATATAAATTTTTACAGGTTATCCAAAATAAAATCGTTTTTCTTCAATTTGTTGACGACCCTTATGGCGTTTCGGGAAAAAATCTTCGCGGAAATATATGACGTCTATCATGTTGTTTATACTCCTGAAGTTTCAGGATAATTCCTCATGTATCTTTCCAGATATTTAACAAAACGTCTAAAATCACAAGTGACCGGTCATCATTGGAAATATAGTGTATGATCTTATATTAAAACTTCTGGAGAATTAAGCATGGCTCTTCGTCGTTTAACCCTTACACCTTGTATATATGTTACCAGCAAACTATGAAACGCCGGCATTCTATAGAATATGTAGGCATTTTATAGAATACCTTGCGTTTTTAACCAAAGTATGAAATATGAAAATTATTATATATTTTCCATAGACATTGTATTTAATACCTAGAAATTCAAAGAATGGCAAATTCTATTTAGGCAATGTAAGATAAAATGTCATGATAAGACTATTATTTAAAATATGTGCGTTACTTAAAAATACAAATGTTATTTTGAACCAATAATCAAACAGTAAATATATTCTAAAAAATATATTCAAAATACGTAAAGAAAAATGAAAGTTGTGCAAAAAAAATGTCATTTTTATTAAAGAAAACAAAGTTTTTATATAAAAAAAATAAGAAATTAAAATTAACCTTCTTGTTGCAACATGGTAGGCTTGAATGACATTTTGAATTACATTTCATTACTTTTTTCATGCAAAGACATTTCACATTTTGGCGTTTTGTTTTACACATACACTCGAGGAATTCTTGGTCGCTTCCATTGGTCAGAGAAATTGCAACTGACAAGACAGAAATTCCGTGATCAAGAATATCTTCAATTCTAAGCAAGTTCTTAGGGAATAAAACGAATTGTGATCTCTCATTGTTTTAAAATTCCTTCAGAAGTTTCAAATCGGTAGAAAGCGTCCTCTGTTACATTCTTTACATTCTGCCTCTGTTACATTCTGCCAACATGTTGCATGAATCGCATCGTCCCTCGTTGGATTCAGGAATAGAAATGCGCATAGTAGTTCTCACAGAGGCAGTGGAAAAATAATTTCAGAGGTTTTTTTAGCTTGTATTTCCAGATTGATTTTAGAAAATTTTACCTCCGATAGCATTTTCAATTAGAGAGTATACAAAGAGAAGAGTGTACAAAATATCCATTTCATCATCATTACTAGCATGACCACAGCAGCTATGATTTTTTTTACGACGCGTTGTGCACACATGTGCACCAATGGATCCCTTTAAATACGCACAACCAGGTAGCAGCAACCGGAAATTTCTTCGGTAAGCATGCCATCATCATGTTGGTTTAATCTACCATCGACTATAATCTCATCCATGTTTTCTGAAACAGGCTCTTTTTCTTGCATAAGCTCATTAGTTTCATCTATTTGCATTGTTTTTGTTACTTTTTCCGTCTTTTCATTGTTTTTTTTTATTTGCCATTTTCTGTTATTTTTTTCTAGCTGCTCCTCTGTATTTATATAATTTAAAATACCTTGGGGGTAGAAAAGACGTTGTAACACCGATTTAGGTTTGCAGCCAAAAAGAGCTTCGTATGGTGTTCTGTAATTCCAAGAATAATAAGCTCTAATTTTCAAAAATTAAACGACACGCAGTCCAATAGTCAGATTTGTTGTTCTGCATCCAAGTACAGAGCATATTGTCTATATCTCGATTAGCTCTTTCGACACTACCGTGGTTTTGTGAACGGCGAGGGTTCCGATGGACTATATTGGGTACTGGCCAAAACACCTTCAAGGTGGTTAATACATTATCGGCACCCTTCAATTGTCAGGCTGTAATATAGATGGCGCTCCATGCAACTAGAATATGTCAATTAAGTTGTAGGCTACTTTTGCTCTTTTTCACGCCAGAGATTTGAGAATCACAAACTTTATGAGATGATCTTGGTGCACTATAATAAATTTGTATTCTTTATCGGTAAGAGACTGAAATCAAGATCTACCTGACACCAGGAATTGAATTAAGAAAAAAATCATATGTTTCACAACAATTTCCTTTTTAATACTTTTCTGTTTTCTCTAGGAACGCTTACAAAGGTGGATGCACAGTTCAATATCACAACGTGTAATGTTTTTGTATTTGGATGAAAGTTTTTTAACATTCTATCTTGGCCTCTGTGTCCAATATCCAAATGAGCTTCATGAAGAACGTGAAATAACTGACAGTCCGTGACATAATACTGTGTATTAGTGACGCCTTCTGTAACAGGATAAATGAGTTTACTTTTGTTTTCCACAAACATCACATCATAGCGATTGAGCAACCAATAGTTCCGGGATTCTTTTTAGTAGCCATTTTGCCTTTTATTATTATTATTTTCTGGTAAGTAGTTTCGGTCAAAAACGAACTTTTTTTTCAGCATAAACTGGAAATTTGGACAGTTCCTCGTCGAATCGTTGATGCATGGCTATCGACCATGACTGTTGCATCAACACTACATCTTGCTCATTCCATTTTCATGCAACATAGTATAAAACTAATTGTTACCCTTGCAACGAACATGTATTTTGGCACTTCCGAACAAAGCGCAAAATGCAAATGGAAAATTCTGACCTTGAAATTGAGGTGAGCTTTATATGTCAAGTGCCTTACGACGTGATATTCAAAAAGAATAGGAAATCTACTTTATACTTTGCCGGTCTGTCCTTTGGCATTCTATACAATGTCTAGGAAATGTGTGAAATTTGAATCGTTTCATACATTGCCGGTAAATCATACATGCACAGAACAAAATACTAATATATCTTGATTTTTTTTCTTTTGAGTTTTCTTTATTCTTGGCCTAGAAACAGCAACTAATATTGAAAATAATAATATTATTTGATACACATGTAGATTTTCATTTAGAGAATATTAGTCGATCATTTTAGAGTTCATATTTTTTCCATTGTGCTAACTTTTGGACTGATTTTTAAGAAAGAACTCTACTCTTTAGCTAAATATGTGAAGGTGTACATTAAGCAAGAATTTTCAGAGAGAAAAAAAATACTAATAAAATGAAAAAAATAATAATGCATTTATATACATTGACGTTTTCTACAATTTTATAAACATAATTTCTTGTAAGGATATTCTAACTGTAATTTTAACACCAATCAATTATTTGATTTAATTACATAATGCGAAAAATCATCACGTGTTATATTGTATGCAATGGATGACGTTTCACGCCCTTCTTTTGGTGGAAGTAAGTAAGATGACCTTATTAAAAGTGCTGGTGTAAAAGATAAGTGACGTAGTAATGTAATACAGCAAATTAAGTTTGTGCATTTCTTCTTTAACTTCGGGTGTGAGGTATGCATATATTTACCTTTCTGTGAAATTTACATATGTGTTTTAGTGTGTGTGTAAAAGTAAATATCTGTGAACATTTCAATATATATCCAAGAAAACGCATAATGATTAACTGAAATTCAAGACGCTAGATGACGCCACATTGCTAGTGAAACTTGGACTGTGCTCGCCTTATTACCAGCAGAATTCAGGTTGTAAAATCAACGGCAGATAGCAGTACTATGAAATACAGAGACTCTCTGAGTGCTTAGAAATTGTGAACTATGCATTTTATATTGTTTTAAAGACAATGTAATGAAGAAACTTTTGCATACATTTTTAATTCCCGTAGATTGTAATTTGGTATAACGAGAAAAGGATGTGTTACTCACGCTCGCTGTATCAAGAGAAGCCAATTCTCTAGCTTCCTGAATCCAATATTAATTTTAGTCTTTATGACGTTCTTAACCTTTTATAAATTATTGTAAATAAGTATAACTTAAATATTTAATCAAGTAATTTTATTGTATTTTGCATATGTGTTCTAATCTATTTCTTTTAATCTTTATTAAAAGATCTACAATATAACAAAGTCTAATCAATTTCCATTATTGATACACAATTTTTCTAATAAAAAAAACTAAAGCACTATAGAGTTCCAGAGAAAAACTAAATTGGACATTCAGATGTTTTGATTAGCTACCTGTCAGGTAAGCGAACTTTCTTATTTTCTTATTAATTTGAAAAATTAAATGAATATCAAATTATAGTAAAACAATATAGCAGCTGTGCAAACTTAAATACCCGTGCCACTAATTTTCAAGTAAAGAGGAAGAGCTTCTGACTAAACTATGAGCAATCATACGAACATCTGTCCAGCATCCGAATAATGTGTGCATATGTAATAGCAGATGGTGTAAGCCAATTATATACAATTGAATGCTAGAAAATGCATTAACACTATACGAGACTCCAAATTGCTGTATTTCCGGATCAGTTTTCCTCTCTTTTAGCATTGCAAAATTTGGTTTTTAACAAGATTCAGCCGCACAGTAAAGATGTATAACTATTGGTTCAATACAAAATTAATTCAATATTTGACATAAACAGAAAATGGTCCTGAACTGTATCTATGTCAAAATATACAGGGTAATTTGTAACTCCTGGTACGAAAATTAGCAAGGGTCAGGAATATGACAACAAGCAACAATCACATGAGCACATCGGTGCACAAACACAACCCAAAGGCGTTACACTGCCACAAAAACAAAAAAAAGCGAGATACAATTCTGCAGGAAAGAGCTCTAGTACATGGTCCAAATGTTCTTGAACTTATTCGTCTGGACCAGGTAGATATCTGTGTAATTCTATCAACGTCAAGAACTTTTCTTAGCACGGAAATTCCCATTTCGCACAATCAAATAGACATGCTGTAAAATCGATAAATTGGTATACATCTGCCGGAAAATATATAATGTATTTCAGTTCCATATATACCCTGTCTATATCGATATATACATCGATACTATAAGCTGGAAGCTAGTTCGTTAAAGTTGGCCTACCCTGTAGGTAAGGTGCATACCTGTCATTTCTTAGTTCATATAGCAACACATTTTTGCACATGCCAGGACTCAATTCACGTTTTTTGCCGATTCCATCTATTCACTTCACCTAGTACATATAGAACTCTTGTGAAAGTAGTTTTTGTGAATACTAACAGCAACATACCCCAACGTCAGAGAAAAGTACTCTGGTACAGGGTTCAGATATTCCAGAAAATCTATTACAAGACCAGATCTCTGCGTTACTCTATCGATACAAAGACTTTGTCTTCGTATGCCGAAATTTCTCGCTTCGCATAATCAAGTATACACATGTCTAAATATCGAACAAATGGAATGCACCTATCCAAAAATCCTTCTCAAAAACGTAGTATCTAGCTCACTAAACGTCACTATTCCGTATAAAAGACCCAAACCCTTTGGAGTTCATGTAGCAGTGCACCCGTTCCACACTAACACATTCAAGTGAAATTGTTCACTAATTCCGTCTGTCCACCTCACCTATTAACACATATCACCTTAGATTGTAGAAAAAAAGAAACAGGAATGTTTCTGGAAAATAATGGAAAATTGGCTGCCAAAAACAATTTTCAAGAAGATTCTGAATTTCTATTCTGAAATATTCCTGATTAAAGTTGACAACAACAACATGAGAATGGAATTTCCGATAAGTCGTCCTTATAGCTTTTGATTTTCAATAAAAGTTCCTTGAAATTTTTGTAGCAATTTATCATTTCTCTTGAAAATACTTGGATATTTTTTACAATGTACTGTACGTAAAAGTCGCGAGTCATAATCTATATTCCAATGTGCTCAAAATCACCATGTATACTAATGAGATGTCCACCAAGTAATGAACAGATAATCGATAGTTTATTTGAATGTTAGTACAATTTAATTACTACAAAAGGAGATTTTAAAATATTTGTCAGCTGGCTCAAAAGATGTCGCTTTGAAACTGTAATCAAGAAGGAAGTCACGTGCTAATTACCGAAAAATCTCATATTATGATATAAGAATATTGTTTAGTTTTTACTTGATGCCATTGTTTCTTATGACACTCTACATTATAAACTTATTTGTATATTAAAATAAATTTTATTCAAATAATGTTTAAATATTTGTATTAGAGATGAAAAACACCGTGTTTTAAATTCTTCAGAGTTTAAAATCATAATAATTTGAATAATTTTAGTCACCATTATTAAACCGAACAAATTACTCGAAAATTGTTGAGCAGTGAATGGTTGAAATCTTGAGGATATAGTTTTAAGTACGATTGAAATAAGGCTATCTTATAAACATTTTTCGTTATCGGGTAATAAATAATATATAACAATTTATTTAATACACACGATGTAATTAGGTGAAGAAATCTAAATAATAAATATATTATCTATAGAAGTTAGTATCAATTTATAACTGTAATCTTTTCTCAAAACATTACAAAATTGTCAAAAAAGTGCTTTATCAAAACAAAAAGCATGGACAGAGAACTATTACCTATTCACAAAAAATTTCACGAAGAAATTAAACTATGAAAGATAGTATAGTATTTAATGAATTAGTTTAATATTTTAAAACCTAACCAATCACAATTATGTCCAAAGAGCTCATTATGTCATTTACTTATTTCCTTTGTTGCAGAAAATCTTCTCACTACGCTATAATTATTACTTTTTCGAATTGTCTAGTTGACATTCGTCAACGTTTTGGAATGAATTTCTTTTCAATAAAATTCGATAACATCAAACATTTTTTTTCACTGAACTATAAAAAAAAACCATGCTGTTTCAATCAACATAAGGTATTTTTGGTACTTCTCCATTATCCGCTCGAAGATTTTTCATAACTAAAAACTATCGCCAAACTATAGGATTTAACGCCAAGAAAGGCCACCCATTCCTTAACTTCAGAAGCATTGCACGTGTTTCTTATGTCATCAAGTGATTTTTAATTCGACCTTTATCTGTATTTTTCAGTATGTTTTACTGATTTATTAGTTATTTCGTTAATTAAAATAACAATTGTGTCCTTAAACGGCAGTGTCATGATATTAAAAGTGAAATGCACTAGAAAAATGTAGTGATCCATAGTTACTGCAATATATCAGTTTCAACTGACGTCATAAACATTTATTTGCCAGCCAAGAGGGATAATTAAGAAAAATAATGTAAAAAAATAAATATCCAAGATTTCATTAATATATTGTAAATGTTTTTGTTCAAACTTACCTTACTGATAGTTGACACTTTGGTGAGTGTGGCTTTTCCGAATTTCCTGTATTTTATTTATTTATTTATTTATTTTGATATTCCAATGGCAACCTTTTCCCTTACTTTATTTGGCGTTACAGTTTGGCGATAGTTTTTGTTACGAAAAGTGATCAACGGGATAATGGAGAAGTACCGTATTTTTTATGGAATAGTAATAAACGTAATAGTTACATACAACACTTTACAAAACCAAAAAATAATACGTTTGCCATGTATTTATTTTTTCAGATTAATTTAAAACTTGAAAAGTATATTACTAAATAAAAACAAAAACAACGCTGGACACGTATTTAAAGAAAACACAAATTCCAAAATATTGCAAAATATTTATCTTTTTAAAAACCCAAGTAACCATGAGGTTAAACAGTCGTCTATATTGTGCTCCATAAAAATTGAAACGCGGTTTAGTGTTTTAACTGATGATGGGTAGACGTAGGAAATGGCAATGTAATTCACAAACATGTACAAAATAAGGTAGTAGTTAAGATTATGTTTATGAAATAATCGTATCATTATTATTTTTTTTAAAGTTACACTTTTTAAATTTTGTGCGGGTCTTGAACCCCACAAGTTACATTTAGAAGAATTCTCTCCGTGCTCTGACAATCACATAGGTAAAAAGACTATTCTACGATCAAAACTCACAGAGATGATGATACTTCAAATGTTATTTAATTTCGGAGCTTTCCGACACTGTAAACAAGACAACGGGTTTTTAATGCGGAAAATCTACAAAATTTCATAAAATTTAAACTATGGGAGAGTTTTGGTCGTAGAAGAATGAAATTACTATTTTACTTGTTACTTGTTATAGCATGCCGAAAATGTTTTTAAATACTTGTCTAACTCATAGGACGCAGGGACCGTATAAAAATAATAAAAAAAATAACTGTTTGAAAATTAAGGGCACGATTATTTCATCAACGTAATGTTAAATCCTGCCTTGTTTTGAGGACTTTTGCAGTTTACATTGCCTAACTATTCCCATAGGTAAAACATTAAAGCGCATTGGAGTATTTTTAAGATCTTATTTTTGTTTTGTGCAATCTCTCAAAGTGCAACATTTTATCGGTAAACAATCTCTTATTTTTCTAAATAGTAACAAATATCTTTAAAATCTAACTTATTCATGAGAAATTGTATTATTTCATTAACCTATATAGCTCAGACCAAGTATATAATGGAGTTTTTTAATTAAATTTTAGTCATCAGTGTACTTATTTTATTTTTAAATTTAATGATTTTCTCAATGTTACTCATTGCAGTCTTTAGCTTCCTTTTTTGTTAGATTTCTAATGAAACTTTTATTTAGCAGAATAAAATATTACTCCTAAATATCCGGCTAAATAAATATTCATGATAGCTAAGCTGTAATAAATACTTGATTTTTTGCCATTTCCTGTGAAGTCTATAGCGGGAAAAAAAAGATTAACATGAAAAGTCAATTCTATGCAGAACATAAAAATCCAAAATAACAGCAGTCGTTTAACTCGTTTCCTGTGTTCAGTGAAGTCGAACGTTATTTTTAATTTGTTCCTGTTTCAAGAGATATTTGCATTCTTAATAGAGGTTTTGAGTTGCAACAAAATAAAAATAACGATATTTTTAAATACTGCGTATCTGATATTTATTTTCTATTGATACAAAATAAATAAAGTGAACTATTTCAAGAATAATTAGAGCTACAAAAAGAATTAGAATTGAGAATTAATCTTGAAAATAATGTATTGATAATTACAATTTAATAAAGATTAAGACTGATACATAAAGCGCTTAATCAAACTTTAATGCGCTCGAGGTTTTGAACGTTCAAAACTTCCGGATTTTTGTCTAAAATATAATCATTTTAAAGCAATTTCATATACAGGGTGTTTCAAACTTTGTGGGTGATAATATTCTAAAAAAAAAGTTTACTTTAAAACCAGATTTGCAATCAGTTTTCTTAATAAAGTTATGGATGTGTCATTCCGATTCCAACCTAGATTTTTGTCTGTAAATTTATAAAATAAAGATATTGGGATAATGCTACGATATTTTCAACATATTTATTTCATTTGTTTTCTCGCAAGTTATCATCATCACGAGAAATTCATGAAATAGCCACCATTCGGGCGTACTCCGGGAGGCAGCGTCATAATTAATAAAACCAATTTTAGCGTCGATGATTTTCGTATACATGATTGATTAGATGTTAACCCGACTCTTGTCATTATCAGTAATCAGGTTGTCATACATTTCACATTGCAGCAGACTGTGTGTTGTTACTATGGCAACCCCCCCTACTTGGTGCGCCAACTGACTGCAAGATTCATTATTTGAATCATTTAATCTATCATATACATAAAATGAATTACACTAAAATTGGTTTCATGTAACGCTACCTCCCAGACTAAGACTCCTAGAGTCCGGGCTGACTCACGTAGCCATTTAATTGCTTGTAGGAGAAGAACGATTGGACACGCCGCGTGGGCAACAATCCCTGATTGGTCTAAGTGGGCAACAAAATACTTGATGATTCAGCTTGTTTTATAGTAGCTCTATACCAGACTGTGGGCTGAAAGCTTCTCTATTCGGGCTGTAACTAGCAGTATATATGGGGTCATTCTCAAAATGACGGTGCATTTGCAGTACTTTCCTTGATGTAAACACATTTCACACGAAACACAGTTAGTCTGCTGCAAATTTCGCTATAATACGAACAAAAATCCGGTTTTAGTTTGATGAGACACAATGTTTTTTCACTTCAGAAAGTAGATTGTGACCTTTGGTTTCCAGTACACAAATTGTGTGCTATACCACTATAAAAGTTTTTGCCTCGAGTTCTGAATTACTCTGTATAACTGAAAGTCTATAAAACAAAATTACTAATAAAATAATTCAAAGTCAAAGAGTAAAATTCCTGTTTCTTCTTAGAAATTATCATGCTCAAACCTAATAACATTAATTATTCAAAAGTATGATTGATAAAAGAAATTATGATTTAATAAACATATTTTGGTTCGTCTGTGTATCGAATAAAATTATTCATTTTTTGTATTAAATGGAATACTTTTACTCAATATTTAAAAAATAAAATGATAGAGACTAAGGTCTATTTAATATACCACCCATTACAGCCCCAGGTTTTCCAAATCATCCAGTATAACTGAAAAGTTTAAAAAAAATTGCCAACAAAATCTATAAATGGAGAGAGATATTTTTTTCCTTTTCAGGAAAAATCACGCTGAAATCGAATAACTTGTGTTATTTAAAAATATAATTAATAAGGAAACACTTTTATATTAAAAGGGCTGGCCACCGAATGAGAATATTCTTGTTTTGATAGGAAATCACAAAGTAATTCCTCTACAGGCGTCTTTACTTTGTGATACAAAATATCATAAAGCAAATGATGAAGACTAAAGAATATTTATTTCGTAGTTGTTTGATTTAAAAAATAAATGTATTTTATGAAACAAAATAAGTTTTCATATTTTTTTTCAATTCTGGCATCTTTAGTGATTATATCAGTTCACACAAAACAAAGCTTGAAAATTTCGTTAAAATATTTTTACTGTTATTAAAGTTACGAACTAAAAATCTGAATTTGGCTTTGATGGGTCATTGTCTATTTTTGACGTTATAAGTAGATTGCAAGTTTGGTTTCCTATATAAGACTTGTTTGTGTACTCTAACACACATTAGTGTGTGCTGTAACACACATAAGTTTGTCCAATGGCATGTGAATAACACATATAACTGAATATCTGTTGTAGTAAGGGATGTATCCTAATTTCTTCTGAAGAAAAATGATGCTGAAGACTAATAATAATAATTATTCAAAAGTACATTTGATATATAAAGAAATTATTTCATAATAAAGCATCACTTATTTTCTGGGCATTGAGTAAAAATATTCTTATTTTAATAGGAAATGGAATACTTTTATTCTCAATGTTGTTAAAAGCAAATGTTGAAGACTTTAGAATATCTATTTTGGGGTCGTTTCTGTTTGAAAGATTTGAGAACTTTTTGAAACAAAGGCAATTTTTATGATTTTGCATTTCAGACAAAAATACAACCGGCCAACGAAAAAGAAAAAAAAGAGACACCCTATACATTTTAATCATCAAAATTGTCCCTTAAAGAAAAACGGAAGTAACCACATTCAACTGGAAATATTGTTTTCTTTCAATTTATGTAAAGAAAAAAAACGCTTAGTATTTCTGTTGAAATTGTGCAAATCTCTGAAATTTTCAATTCTAACACCTAATTTCCACATCATATCTGACTTTTAGGAATACTTTTACTTTAAGAGACCAAACGGGAAATCATTCGGTCAAGTAGTTTAAGTATTATGAAGATTTAAAATATGGAACACCTAAAGTTAAATTAATATTTAATCGTTGCTAAACAGCTTGCAATGCGGGTAGTTTTCTAAGCATAATCAAGAACTAGTTGGCGGAATAAATTGTAATTTTGAATTCGCATATTGTAAGCTTCTAGAAATCAAATTCTGTAAAAATAAATTCAAAAGTTCATAGGTTATTTAAAATTAGTAATTCAAAACTGTAAACATTCAGAATTCCTAAACAGCTTGACCGATATATTTCCCCTATTTTATCCTTAGGCAAACGTCACTTAAAAAGCCAAATATGATGTCCAAATTAAGTGTTTGTATTTAAAAATTCAGAATTTGGTGCAATTTCTCTATCAAGACGACCCCATAAACTTGTTTTTTAAACATAAATTAAGTAAAATATAATTTTTTGTCGAATGGCTCTTTGAGTTTTTTTTCTCTGTAACAGAATAAAATGTATTGTTAATGTTTGGAGAATAAAATGTATAGGGAAGTTCTCTTTTATTTTATTATTTTTTTTTAGTTCACTGTACTTTAGTTTGTGGAAAATTTCGATAAAATATCTTAGTTTTTATTAAATTTATAAACAAAAATCCGGTTTTCGCTTAACTGAGACACTGCATTTCTGACGGAATAAATAGTTTGTGAATCTGATATCCCATACACAAATTTTTTGTGTGCTGTACCACCCACTAGTTTCGCAAGTTTGTCCCATGACTTCTGAATAACACCGTATTACTGGAAATCTATAAAATAAAGGAGATATCATTGTTTTTTTTTTAAGAATAAAAGGAAATTCTTTAATAAAAATAACTCTTCTTTTTATGTGGGGGAATCGAATGATAACTAAGAATTATCTTCGTTTCTTCTTAGGAATATCGGTGCTGATCCCATGAATTATTCAAAAATATTTTTGAAAAGGTAATTCTTATATAATAAACATCACCTTTCTATCTCGGCATCGAATAAAAATATTTTCTATAGAAAATGTAATACTTTTATTCTTAATTTTGCCAAAAATAAAAAAATTCAGATTCAGAGGGATTTTTTTTTCGGAGTTGTTTTGGTTAAAAGATGAGTGTACTTTATGAAACAAGATAAGTTTTCCTAAAGACTTTACTGTTAGATAAAAATGATCAGTATTGTTGTGGCTAGACAGGACAAAATGTGTGCAAAATTACATAGTATATGCGAAAAAAACATACAGAGATTGCAGATATTGAAATTTTTAAAGTTTATATAAAAATAAACAAGTGTACGATCTCACAGGAAGAAGTATATTTAATAGTATTTCAGAAAATAACAAAAAAAATTGGTGTAGCAATTTTATCAAGAGACTCTTCAAAGTGTATAAGTTAATTTCTCAGTTTTGTTTTTACTTTTTTTGACGGAGAAACCCATTTACTCCTAATTAATCTCCATGTGGCACGAAAGATATGGAAAAACATATCCGAAATTACTCCGTGACTGTCAAATTACTCATTGAACATTGCAGCAAAAATCATTAAGTGTTACAATCTGGATCAAATTAAATTTTCTATCACAAATAAAAACTGCAGATATAATCTCAACTTAAAGTTTCCAGCTGGACTTATAACAAAACGAACACTTTAACAAAAAGTAGACTGCTCTATAATCTTGAACTTTATCTGCGCGCGTGTATCCTCAAACTTTCTTTTTCAGTGTACAAAATGTAGTCTTCTTGTAATGCTGCTTCTGTGAAAGTTCTTAATATAAATGTTAGTAATGTAAAAGTGGAGCGTTTTTATGCAGTCCCCACAGTTAATATTCACATTGCATTATCTATACTATTATATAAAGAGGAAGCGGTGACTGACTGACTGACTCATCAACGCCCAGCCGAAACTACTAAAGTCAGGGTCACGCAATTTGGACTGTAAATTGCTTTTATGGCCTAAGCAAGCAATAAGAAGGGATTTTTGAAAATTTCCTCCCGAAGGGGGTTAACGGGGGGGTTCGAATGTTTTATGTCATTTTGCCATATCTCAGCAGCAGTTATAGGTAGGAGCTTGAAATTCTAGAAAATAAATATACTAAAAAATGATTAAACACCTATTTCAGCGATTTTAGAAACTCCCCCCAGAAGGGGGTTAAAGGGGGTGGTCGAATGTTTTAGGTAATTACGCCATATCTCAGCAGCACTTACAGGTAAGAGCGTGAAAATCAGGAAAACAAATCTACTAAAAAATGATTAAATGTTTTAGGTCATTTCGCCATATCGCAGCAGCAGTTATAGATAGTAGCGCGAAAATCAGGAAAACAAATCTACTAAAAAAATGATTAAACATGTATTTCAGCGATTTTAGAAATTCTCCCTAGAAGAGGGTAAAAGGGGGGTGGTCGAATGTGTTAGGTCATTTCTCTATAGCTCAGCTGCAGTTATAGGTAGGAGCGTGTAAATAAGGAAAAAAATCTACTAAAAATTGATTAAACACCTATTTCAGCGATTTTAGAAATTCCCCCCAGAAGGGGTTAAAGGGGGGCGGTCGAATATTTTAGGTCCTTCCGCCATATCTTCCCAGCAGTTATAGTTAAGAGCGTGAAAATCAGGAAAACAAATCTACTAAAAAATGATTAAATGTTTTAGGTCATTTCGCCATATCGCAGCAGCAGTTATAGATAGTAGCGCGAAAATCAGGAAAACAAATCTACTAAAAAAATGATTAAACATGTATTTCAGCGATTTTAGAAATTCTCCCTAGAAGAGGGTAAAAGGGGGGTGGTCGAATGTGTTAGGTCATTTCTCTATAGCTCAGCTGCAGTTATAGGTAGGAGCGTGTAAATAAGGAAAAAAATCTACTAAAAATTGATTAAACACCTATTTCAGCGATTTTAGAAACTCCCCCCAGAAGGGGGTTAAAGGGGGTGGTCGAATGTTTTAGGTAATTACGCCATATCTCAGCAGCACTTACAGGTAAGAGCGTGAAAATCAGGAAAACAAATCTACTAAAAAATGATTAAATGTTTTAGGTCATTTCGCCATATCGCAGCAGCAGTTATAGATAGTAGCGCGAAAATCAGGAAAACAAATCTACTAAAAAAATGATTAAACATGTATTTCAGCGATTTTAGAAATTCTCCCTAGAAGAGGGTAAAAGGGGGGTGGTCGAATGTGTTAGGTCATTTCTCTATAGCTCAGCTGCAGTTATAGGTAGGAGCGTGTAAATAAGGAAAAAAATCTACTAAAAATTGATTAAACACCTATTTCAGCGATTTTAGAAATTCCCCCCAGAAGGGGTTAAAGGGGGGCGGTCGAATATTTTAGGTCCTTCCGCCATATCTTCCCAGCAGTTATAGTTAAGAGCGCGAAAATCAGGAAAACAAATCTACTACAAAAATGATTAAATGTTTTAGGTCATTTCGCCATATCTCAGCAGCAGTTATAGATAGGAGCGCGAAAATCAGGAAAACAAATCTACTAAAAAAATGATTAAACATGTATTTCAGCGATTTTAGAAATTCTCCCTAGAAGAGGGTAAAAGGGGGGTGGTCGAATGTGTTAGGTCATTTCTCTATAGCTCAGCTGCAGTTATAGGTAGGAGCGTGTAAATAAGGAAAAAAATCTACTAAAAATTGATTAAACACCTATTTCAGCGATTTTAGAAATTCCCCCCAGAAGGGGTTAAAGGGGGGCGGTCGAATATTTTAGGTCCTTCCGCCATATCTTCGCAGCAGTTATAGGTAAGAGCGCGAAAATCAGGAAAACAAATCTACTACAAAAATGATTAAATGTTTTAGGTCATTTCGCCATATCTCAGCAGCAGTTATAGATAGGAGCGCGAAAATCAGGAAAACAAATCTACCAAAAAATTGATTAAACATGTATTTCAGCGATTTTAGAAATTCCCCCTAGAAGGGGGTTAAAGGGGGGGGGGGTCGAATGTGTTAGGTCATTTCGCTATAGCTCAGCTGCATTTATAGGTAGGAGCGCGTAAATAAGGAAAATAAATCTACAAAAAAATGATTAAATGTTTTAGGTAATTTCGCCATATCACAGCAGCAGTTATAGATAGTAGCGCGAAAATCAGGAAAACAAATCTACTAAAAAATTGATTAAACATGTATTTCAGCGATTTTAGAAATTCTCCCTAGAAGAGGGTAAAAGGGGAATGGTCGAATGTGTTAGGTCATTTCTCTATAGCTCAGCTGCAGTTACAGGTAGGAGCGCGTAAATAAGGAAAATAAATCTACTAAAAATTGATTAAACACGTATTTCAGCGATTTTAGAAATTTCCCCCAGAAGGGGGTTAAAAGCGGTGGTCGAATGTTTTAGGTCATTTCGCTATAGCTCAGCTGCAGTTATAGGTAGGAGCGCAAAAATCAGGTAACCAAATCTACTAAAAAAATGATTAAACACGTATTTCAGCGATTTCAGAAATTCCCTCAGAAGGGGGTTAAAGGGGAGTGGTCGAATATTTTAGGTCATTTCGCTATATCTCAGCTGCAGTTATAGCTAGGATCGCGTAAATCAGGAAAATAAATCTACCAAAAAAATGATTAAACATATAATTCAACGATTTTAGAAATTCTCCACCCGAGGGGTTAAAGGGGGGTGGTCGAATGTTTTAGGTCATTTCGCCATATCTCAGCAGCAGTTATAGGTAGGAGCGTGAAAATCAAGAAAACAAATCTACTAAAAATATGATTAAACATGTATTTCAGCGATTTTAGAAATTTCCCCAAGAAGGGGGTTAACGGGGTGGTCGAATGATTTAGGTCATTTCGCCATATCTCAGCTTTTATGTAGGAGGTCGAAATTAAAACAAATCTACTAAAAAATTGGTTAAACATGTATTTCGGCGATTTTAGAAATTCCCTCCTAGAAGGTGGTTAAAGGGGTATTCAAAAGTTTGGGGTCATTTCGCCATATCTCAGCAGCAGATTTAGGTAGGAGCGTGAAATTCAGGAAAACACATCTACTAAAATATGGATAAACACGCATTTCAGTGATTTTAGAAATAATTCTACCCGGAGGGTTTTAAAGGGGGTGGTTTCGAAAATTTTTGGACATTTCGCCATATCTCAGCAGCTGTTTTATGTAGGTTCGCGAAATTCGGGAAAACAAATCTATTAAACAAATGATTAAACGCGTATTTCAGTGAATTAAGAAATCCCCCCCCTCCCGAAGGTGGTTAAAGAGGGATTCGAAAGTTTTAGGTCATTTCACCATATCTCAGCAACAGTTTTTGGTAGGAGCGCGAAATTCAGGAAAACAAATGTACTAAAACAATTACATTGTCTACCCGTGCAAAGCCGGGACGGGCTGCTAGTATTATATAAAGCACATAATTTCCTATTCAAAGCAGAATAGATATCCACTTATTTCACGAATTACTACTTTTATTAATACAACTTCATTTTTAACGACCTATGTCGTCGATACTTGGGCAAAGATTGAGAGGCCTCGCTGGAACGCGATCCCTCTGAATCGGTCGGAGCGCCGCGGTGAGACAAAGCCGCTGGTGTGTTAAAAGTTCTCGAGAACTTGGGCCCGACGAGGAGGAGTGCTCGCTCGGCGCCCTGAGGGCGCCGGTGGCGCTTTCTAGTTTTATACCACATCGATGACGATATCGTGTGGATACTTCATAGTTGAAGTATCCACAATAATAAAAGGTGTAGTGGATTCAAATATTACAGTGTATTATTCTCTGCGCGATGATGAATTCCAGGTAAGAAGCGCATGATTATTTTATATTTTCATCCTGAAATATATCGTGCTGCCGAGGGTTAACATTTTTGCATACTGTTCAATAACACTGTGTAAACTGCATAAATGAAAATAAAATATTTTGATAATTTTTAAATAAAGAGGATAAAAATAAAGGACAAATCACTTTTCGAATGCAAAAGAAAATAAGCTCTATTTCAGTGTTTGCAACTTTTTTTTTTTTTTTTTTTTTTTAGATTGCTTGATCTATATTATTTTCGACATATTTAAATTTTCATTAAACAGGTAAATATTATTTCAAAAACTTGGTAATAATGAATCAATGTGATTTTTTAAAAAAGTAACCGAGCAACATTGCTCCCTTTTCACTAATTTACATCAATTTTTTTATAGACAGCAGAACATGCATATGAAAAAAACCCATTTATAAACCATATTCTAAAGCGAAAAAATAAATAATAAAAAAATACATATATTGTAACTATATATTAGAATATAAATACTGATGTCAAAATAATGTTTGAAAATAATATACTAAATTAAATTATGATAGATACATGTATTTAGAAAATGCGAGCGAATTTTCCAAAATGTAAATGCGGAACGATAATAATTCTTCTTAAAGCAGAACCATCAGTATATGAAAAGTTTGATTGCACTTTGAAAATGGGCCACATTATACTTCTGAATATCGATAAATTTCAATGAAAACAAGCTGTAAACTAAGTTTTTGTGAAAAATCAAAATATTTTATCCAATTTTTGCATTTATTAAATTCTTTTTTATGAGTAAGTTATATTTCCCGAGATTTTTATAACTCTTAAGAGATTTATTTTGTAAGAAGTAAATAAAACTGCTGATGCTAACGATGTTTAAAAATATACACATATAAAGGGCATTCCTTGTTTTCGTTGACGAATAGCTTGTGACGGACGCATGCGCCACGTCACGTAGTATGGAAGTCGTAACTGAGATTTTAAGTTTAAACGAACACGTTTATTAAAAAAAAGAAATAGTTGGGCTGACGATAGCGTTGGAGGATTTAACTATGCCGTTCAAACCTGATATCAGCTTAGCTTCAACTAACAGTCAATGTAATGAAATGGAAAATTACTAACGTAAAATTAACTTACACGAGGCAAAAATGGCTGCTCACAATCACTCCAGGTGGTTCCTTGTCGAAGAAACTATATTTCTAAAAATATGTCCCTTGAAAACTGATTCACAAGCTGAATGTCACTATAAGCTAGAAACCTGTAATTTTCGGAATGTATTTTTTTTTCAAATACAATGAAGCACTTTCATAACAAGATTGCGACCCTTTCCGCTAACACTAGACAGAAAACTGCAAACGTGTGTCAGATAAGCAAGGTATCAAATCTCCAAGTGGGAACAGGTGGATGTGAACAGGTGGTGGTGGGAACAGGTCTAATGAACCTTCTCTGAGGTAAGATCCGATAAAATATTAGCTCATCTAGTCTTTCGTGTGCATATTTATACTTTGCTGATTGACCATCGCAACTTAACTAACATAAATGCATAAAATAATCGAGAAACTCAGATTCAGGAAGACGGAATTGCATTAAGGAAAATTAAAGAAAAATGAAGGATAGATATCGCTTTAACGCATACATTTTAGACATCGCCCAAAACACTTGCACAAAAGACTCTCACTCAAAACACTAGACTCATTTTATAGGTTAGAAGTTAAAAGTATAGTTATTTTTAAAAGTTAAAATAATTACTTAAAAAGTATATTTATACATTTTAAATTTTATATGGTTCCTGCGTTCTTTAAGTTTTTTGGAAAAACTTTTTCTAGGCTTTAACAACCGAAAGTAAAAATTTTACTTTTGTACAACCAGCAGTTACCGAGTTTTAATACTTTAACATTTTTTAATTTTCAGTTTTTTTGGCACTAAAAATACCTTATAATGTAAATTGTAGCATATTGTATGCCAGTGTTACGAACCAGCACATTACAGCAGAAACAAGTATTTTTTTTTAAATATCCGAGAAATTTACTGTTTCAGAAACTCGAAATACATCAAAAATTGCCATACTACAGATATTAATTGAAATAATTGTTATTAATTGAATGTTACTCTAGTTATAAACTGAGTACACAACGTATCTTCATCTGTACAAAATTTCCGGTGCAAACTGTATTTACTTCTTTTAATCTATGAGATGAATATCAAGAATCAGAATTAAAATCTTTTAACAGACATCTAATGTAAATTTTAGGAAAATATCTGCTCTTCACAGCATTTTTACAGAATTTTTTTAAAGTGTTCCGTAAAATACCATGTAAACTCGGTACTAGAAATCAAATATTCTCAAAATTTTAAAATCAAATAAAAATGATAAAGCATATCTTGAAATTACACAATCCCGCTTTCCCTATTACACCAATTTTTTTTTACAGAAAGAGGAACATGGAAACTTTATTAACCATTTTCTAAACCGAGAAACGTAGTAATACAAAGAAATCTATATATGTAAGTATATATTTGAAAAGGGATAAACATGTCATAACAACGTTCCAAAATAATATATTAAATGAAATTATGATACATATATGTATTTCGAAAATAGGTGTGAAAATGTGAAAAATGTACATACATAAATATAATTCTTCTTCTTAAAGGCAAATCCATCAGCGTATGAAAAATCTGATTGCACTTTGAAAATGGACCACATTATATTTCTGAATATTGACAAATTTCGATGAAAGCATCCGGTAAACAAAGTTAAAAGGAAGAAATCAAAAAATTTTATTCATTTTTTGCGTTTTTTACTGAATAAATGATATTTTTAAAGATTTTTATAAAAGTTCGGAAATTTATTTTTTAAGAAAGAAATAAAGCTCCGGATGTGAATAATGCACAAAAATGAATTTATCGAAAAGAACGTTTCAAAACACTAGAAATATTTGAGACAATGATAAACATTTGTTGCTAGTTTAAAAATGTAATCTATACATAGAAAATGAAACGTAATATAATTAAAAATTAATAATTTCAGCATTATTTAATAACACTGCGATCTTATTAATGATATATCAAAGTACTATGGGTACTCACATTGAACTTAACCCATCTTCGGCCAAAGGTGCGTAAACGCACCATTTTAATAACTATATTTTTATTAACACTGTGACATATATTTTTCACTAATTTTATTTTTCTGCTATTTTTAAGGGTTCTGTACACATCTATAAAGTATTAGTAATTCAATTGAAGTAATCACTTTCTGTTGAGAAATTTGCAACATAAGCTGGTTTTTTCTTGAAACGGATATTGACAAATTCGACTTTTTGAAAATGTATAATTATTCCATTTCAGATTAATCATATGTTTTTATAATAGAGTAAAGTTGCAAGTTCTCTAAATAAAATAAAAATAAAACAAATGCCATAAGAAAACTTAATTTTTTTTATTTAAATTTAATGGTAAATTATTAAAAGTAAATTAATAATTGTAACGTCAAATTAAATAAAATATTATTTTTCATGCACGAAACTTTTTTGTGGTCTTAATGAATGTAATTTAAGCAAATTTCAATGCAAATAATACCACATTTTATAAAATTTCTATGCTTGGCCTAAAATGGGTTAATTGGATGTCGTCTGCAATTTGGCACAATTTGGTTTACAATGAATGATGTCATTTGAGTGTCCAGTCGAGGTTTACACGTTTAACCAGCAGATAAGGCATATGGCGAAAATGAGAGTAGTTAACAATCAGTAATTATATTCTAATGATGCACATATTTATGAAAATTACAACTAACCACAAAAGTGATACAATTATATTATATAGTCAGTATAACGAGCCTTCATTATAGTGACTCTTAGATTAAAACAATCAAACCGAAAAATGCGAAATATTAACCAATCCTCGCAATGATATATTGACATCCTTTTCACCCACCAATCAGATTAAAATTTCAGATAAGACACTTTTTCAAATTTTCCACCAGTACTAATTTCAGATTGCTTAGTTGTAACGAAATCTTGAGAATATTTTTTCTTTTCAAAAAAATTGCTATTTTATTCGTAAAATTCGCGACGTAAGTTATCTGCAGGTAACATGGCTACACTAAGGTTAGACATTTTTAAACAGAAGTAATAACTGTTTCTTAAAAATAAAAATAATCGACTAAGAAATTAGACCCTTTTTAGCAATGAAAAAATATTTAAAAATTTAAATTAGTCAAAATTTACACCTGTTCCACTTTGTTAAAAAAATGCTAGTTGGTGAAGGTAATATGGCCATATGCAGGTAAAATGCCCATAGTTGACATAAAAGGGAAAGGTCTATATTTAACGCATAAAAAACACCAATTATTAAAAATAAAATTGTATTTTGAAATATTATAAAAAATAATAAAAATAATTAATATAAAGTAAATTTAAAAAAAATTACGGTAAAAATTATTTTAATTTGTTTTTTAACGCGTAGAGCAATTAAAAACTTCTTTACCGTAACTGTTAAGGCCGACACATTTCTCATACACTTAATTACGACAAACAACACCTAATCTCATATGTACAGCTTTTTCGCCCATTTTGCCGTATTGACAAGAAAAAATAATTTTATAAACGTGTTCGTACTTCTGTCTGCGCACTCCTAATATTGAAATTCGTTTATACAGTTAAAAAGAAGATTAAATAAACTAAAAAAAATATGAATACAAATAATTATAAACACTTTCTTTAAATAAGATAAATAACAAACTTAAAACAGATTTATAACACGCCAAAGCAACTATCAACAAAACAACAATGGCTGCTCTCTCGTTCACGTTGTCCGGGTATGTGTCCAAGTTTTGACCAAAGCAGCTCTTGTCACCCGCGGACTGGCTTTAAGCGTCATTTTTATTATTTCATTCAAACTAATAACATTATTACGGGTTGGTCATATTAACTGCATTGGCCATATTATCATCAGATACCTTATTTTGTAAAATTTGAAAAGCTTTAGAAGTGCAATCTAGAGTGCCTTTATACCTGATAGAGTGGCACAAAAGGATAGCAAAATTTATTTGATTGATACCATTTTAGATAAAAATTTGTTGAGCCTGTTATTAACTTATCTATTATAGAGAAGATAATGTTTATTGACCTGTATTACCCGTCTACTCGAACTTGTCTAGGTGCGTATTAGTAAGTACTGAAATGTGCTATGCGATATTTTGGACAAAATCTCCAGTCTGAGCATACGCCCTGTGCACATGTTGCCACTCTGTTATGTATAAAAGCACTCTTCGGGATACAATAGAGCTAATACATCAGAATTGTTGCAACATGTATTTGACATCCAAGTGCAATTGTGTGGAATGAATACATCAAGAAAGTTACATTTTCCTGGCCAAGGAGATTATCATTGTAAACATTCCCGACTTCATTTATTATTGACTAATCATTATGAATATTTTAATGCCTCCCACTGATTTTTCTTCCTTTAAAAAATCAAATGCTTCAGATACCAGTTGTTATAAAAAATATGAACAAACATTTCTGATTACGTCCACAGAAAAAGTGTTATTTAAATATGCTAACATTTTCTGAGTATAGATTTTTGTTATTCAATAAATATCATAAGTGTTATAGCTTCAGAGATTTAAATTTTGATTCAGTTTTTATTTTAAACATATACTTTCTGACACATACATTTTAATTAGAATCAAATGAACACTATTTAATAACAGCATCTGTACACATTTCTTTTACGTGTTTCATCTTTGATGCAAAGCATAAAAAACTCCTCAAACGTCCTTTATAGTGACTTCTTTGTCATTATAACAAACATCGACTGTATATAACGCAATATTCACTACAAATTTACTTAAAACGTTAAAAACTATTAAACCTACTTGTGTAAATCAATCAGAGAAAAGTCTGTATTAAACACCCGTATAAAACTCTTGTGACATCTATACCCTTAGGAAATTTTTTAAATTCAATACCTACAAAATATAAGGAGCAGGAACATATGTCAGTTTCAAAGGTCTCAAATTTTACTGACTAAAAATTTCGTTTCTGCGTTTCTGAACTAGGAATATGCTATGAGAAATCTTTAAATCAAAATCTCTTGACCTTCTTTCGAAGGCAGTCGATTTCATAAATGTGATTTTCTGGAAACCTATTGAATTGTAGGATATGAAAATCGATAATTCTTTTTCAGCAAAAAAAAAGAAAAGTTACTCCACGCGGGAAATATTTTCTTTTACAGATGGAAGCCAATAGTTTTCACAAAATATTTGTATTTGTTTTGTTTTATTTTGCTTTTTTGTTAAATATAGAATTTAAGTTTTAGCATCCGTTTATTTAATGAACATTAATAATTATTCTTTTATAATAAAAATTTAATTAAAAATATTATTTAAACAAGTGGGTAAGTGTGATGAAAGATCGCACAAAGGGTTTCGTGTAATAATATTTTCAAATCACTTTATCCTTTCTTTAAAAAATCCAAAAAAATTTCATTTTCCAAAAAAAAAAAAGGACACGTTTTTTTTATAAAGTAAAAATTTACCGGTCTATTTTTCTCGTTTTTTCGAATATCTGAACAGGCCCGATAGCGGGCGAAGCCCGCTATTATACTTAGTCATAGTAATATCTGTCATGTGGACTAAATGCGATATTAAAAATAAAATCAATTTTCAAATTAGACGTGTTGTATAGAGACCTTCAAAATGTTAAAATATGGCAATATTTTCTTTAATCGGGTTTTATCATGATTCAATACGTTCCTAAAAATTATATATTTACTATTCTCTATTACTCATATTGATACTCTCTTTGAATTATTCTCAAACATTTGAAAAATCCGTTATGACGTCATATAATTTTTTTTTGTAATTCTCAAATCATGTCATATTAAGGTGCTTTCTGTACGCTGTTTGCAGTCCACAGCGCCATCTGCGCAGGCACTGCAACAGCGCCATCTGCTTGATCGCGGCCGACCTCTACCCAATGGTATCGATGTCTTACACGTTCGCTTTCATCTGCTGTGTCGTCTTTCGCATATAGCCATTCAACGCTTCGTCCGTATGCAAAGCCCTGATTTTTTCATGGCGGGCTTTTTGAAGCTTATAAAGCGGTATGACAAATGTCTCAATGTACTTGGTACTTATGTGGAAAAATAAAGTTATGTTTTATCTTTAATGTCTCATTACATTTTTTATCTTTCATACTCACCTCCGACCACAGTCGCCAGGGGAAACTTATTTTCCGACTGACCCTCGTAATTTAATTTACTATTTTTACAGTAGATAATAGTTGAGTAAAATTTGACTGCAAACCATTATTTTTTCTCATGTATGTGAAAATATTATAGTAGTTATTTAATTTAATTTATTTTTTTTATATAAAATAACCTATTTCTAACTTTTTTATTGGTGTAATGCACAAAATTAAAGAGAGAATTTTTTTTTCAATTTTTGACATATCTTTCTCAAAAATATTCCACAGCAAGGGGTTAAGTTGTCAATAGCAGTATAATTTCCACTTCATGTCAGTAGACACACAGATTCTATTTTGCCCATTTCAACAGCCATACGCGCAAAGCTTGTGCTGTGCTAGTAATAATGATTTGGGATCTATATTTAACATAGTCTGTCTGATTGGATTTTGTTTGAAGGCTGTTTAAATTTGTTATACAATATAAGAAACAAACGTTTATATGGCAAATCATATACAGTCTGTCTGAAACGTTTATGCCCAACAAGTATATATATATATATATATATATGAAACAAATAAAAAAAAAATTCGCCGTTAGCCTCATCAAAACTATAATTCTGTGTAAATCCCATTATTCTAAATTATTTTCTCGTTCTAGTATTTCGACTGTCAAAATTCCACCGTGCTAAAAATACTTTATTCTAAATTCATTCTCTTAAAAAATGGCCCTGATCGCGCTGTTCTATTAAAATTACGCACTTTTGTTTCATTAAATAAATGCATCCTAGAATTTAATTCTTTTAAACACCAATCTCCCAGCTAAAAATATTTTAACTCTCTTGAAATAACAACTTATATCTTTTTATTTTCTTATTTTTATTTCCCTATGTTTTCTGACAAAACAATATTCTTTCTCAAAATTATGAAAGCTAACTTCAGACTCAATGTAAAATATTATCTTGGCATCTTGCCCATGCTCGGTAAAACCTACGAATTTTTTTTTCTTATTATTTATTCGAAGGAATTAGATTGTTCGGTCATGTTCTAGAAGTATTTTTTCCCGCATTTTTTCAGATTACGGTCTTATAGCTTCGAAATCAGGGCGCCGGAGAATTTAGTCCTATAGCGCTGATTGGTCTAAAGACTTTTTAATGAAAATGTATTCTGGGGCGTTAGATAATAGATATACGCGTTTCCCGCGTAGAGTCAGTATTATTCCTGGAGCTGGTTGTACATGTAACCCCGGCGCGTACTTCACGACGATGGAATAATCTCCTTGGCTGCAGAAGGAAAAACAACTGCCTGTAAGAACAAAAAATGTTTTCTTAATTATTAAATTAAGTCTGCAAGTTTCTCCACGGTATTAAAATTATCATGTATGGATTTAGCATCGTAATTAGTAAAGCATGGCCATTTTTTTTTAATTCGAATAAAAAGTGAACTGGAACGGACTGCCTCTTATTTGCATTCTGTACGCACACTATAAAGTGAATTCTCCGCGCCCGACTGCAAATTCCTCGGTGGAAACCCTTGCCTGGATAATGATTCTACAAAAATTATGGTGATACAAGTTAAAACGTGACATATATATATATATATATATATATTATTACAATACGAAATTAAACAAAACAATTTAACAAAATATTTTATTATTTACTTATCAGATTCTGTAAAATTATTCAAATAAATCATACAAAAATGAATAAATAAGTATATGTTATAACAAAAAAAAAAAAAAAAAAAAAAAAAAAAAACCTCAAACTACTGTTTCTAAATAGTGTTTCAAAATTTAGACAGCGGTAAAATCACACCATTTATGGGGATTATTTATGGTATTATTTATGGTATTATATGGTATGGTATTATACATATTGTAAAATAGTAGTTTTCTGGTTAGATAAACTAAAATAATCGTGTTTCACTTGAATCAACTAATTTTTGAAATATTATTGGTGACAAAGAATGCCATGCTTTTTGAACTACCACGTTTATTCCTTTAGCACAGTCATATTGCTTTCCATTCTTCTATACTTCACAGGTTAGGATAGTCCAACTATTTTATATTAAACTTCTATCTGGATTTAAACCTGGCCAGTATAAACCGTTAACATTTTACAAGGAAATACACTTTTTTTGTACTATGTGAGTTGTGCATTGAAGTATTGAATAATACGTTGTGATCGTTAAAATACGTTGTGCTGAAATCTTCACTCTGAACCCCCTAAAATGTCATCAAATAGACGTTACTTATGTATCTCGTGATACTTTGTAGAATTTTGTGTCCCACTGAAAATGTCCAGGTATATTTGGTCATTAAAGTCCATCGCTCCGCACACTATCAGAGACTTGTTGCCTTGTCGTTTACTGAAGAAAGTATGCGGCTGTTTCTTGAGGTAATGCCAGCAGCAATTTCATACCGTCAGGACTACCCATATTTAATTTATTTTCGTGACTGAATAATACTGTGAGTCCCTTCCCCCGTACTACCTCTACTTCTAAGCATAATCCATTATGGCATGTTTATGCGTGATTTTAGGCGCGTTTTGTAAGACGTTAAAAAAGAAAAAAGTTCTTGTATTATCTTATGCTTCTATGTATTGTGTCCTTTGAGACATTGACACCGTTTTCATTTTTTATTTGTCTTACGGGTATATTTTACTTTGACACCAATTTCCAATTTTACAATCAACCTGAACACTTGTTACACGTGGCCTTCCGCTACTGACTTTCTGTCGTAATTGTTATTTTTAACAATACTTAATATATTCATCGCATTTAAAGTTTGAATATTCTAGAAATTTCAATAAAAAAGGTTTTCCTTTCGATTTTAACTTAAAAATCTTTAAAATTTACTATTTTCTGATATCCGTAGGCTTCGGCTAACCAACGGAGATTGAATATCCGCTATTATACTGCTCAGAGAAAGCAGTTGGTCTGCTGGAACAGTTTTTTTTTAATTAATCCAGAATTTGTTAACATTTTCAGAATGTGCCTAAACTTTTTAGACAGTGATTTTTCAACAAAAATATAAAAAGGCGTAATTTTTAAATAAATAGTGCTGATGTAACCGTTAGGTAATATGTCTGCTATGTTACATTTCCATTACACTTTGAATATTTAACGTAAAATTATTCCATATATTTTTCTTTTCAATTTATTATCATATTTTAGTCTCTGCCTAAACTGTTGAGTTAGACAGTATATTATTTCTGATATTAACGTCCCTTTTTCTAGGAACATACAAAACTCACAACGATGAATGAGGCATGACACGAAATGTATTTGATAAGACGTTTGGCATAGTACATTCACATATCATTAAAATACGCTGTTTAATTAAAAATTAATGAAAAACGTATCAGAAAATAATCTCAAATATTGCAGTGCGAAAGCCTAGCAAAAATCCAATAGTTTAAATATATTTTAATTATATCAATTTTTATATTTTCGATAAGTCCACATAACTCAATTGTAGTTTTCACGTATGTTAACATGTGAAAGAAAAGTAAAACAAAAGCAAAATTTCCCTTTCAGTACGTATATGCGTGTTCATTAAGTATATTAAATGCATAACGAAAGGGAAATTTAAATTCAAAGATTGTGCAGCATACACTTGAAACGAATCATACTCTGAAATTCATCAATTAC
Source organism: Maratus michaelseni (assembly GCA_963931845.1). Classification (NCBI taxonomy): domain Eukaryota; kingdom Metazoa; phylum Arthropoda; class Arachnida; order Araneae; family Salticidae; genus Maratus; species Maratus michaelseni. The sequence continues at coordinate 342,004,270 of OZ007588.1, read as the reverse complement.
TATGGCAGAATTTTTCTCGAAGGATGGTTCACGCGCCTGGAAAAGTTCACATTGAATGAATCATGTGCTATATCGAGTGAATATACAGTTTTATTGAATGCTTTACTGGTTTTGTAAATGTTTGTGGCTATTTTTTTGTGTTTTTTTTTTCTGTGTCGATTGATGAAAGATGATTGAACTAATCAGTTAAAATGTTGTATTACAAAACGTCGTTATTTTATAATGTACTTTTAATGTGTTTTAAATAGTTTTAACCAATTTATTTTATTGTTTGTATATAAAAATATGTTTTTTTTTTATATTTGTTCTTCAATTACATTTTACAGAGCTTCAATATTTTCATATTTTACATTCTATGTACTAGTTATATCTTTTTATTCATTAAATAAAATATCCGATTCAAATTTGTTTATTTAACTTGAAAATAACTGGAAATTTCGTATTTATGCTATTGCATATAAGTTTCGATTTTCATTATTTTCATATATATTACTTATCGGAAAGAGTAATGAAATGCGACGGAAATATAAATTCTGTGTTACGGAGATTAATATGAGATATACTTCAATATTTCTCCACACGATATAAAAGCCACTGACATGCGATTGAACGGAATAAAAGGAGAACATTTATTGATAGATGATCAAATAAATCTGTTGTGACATTCCCGTTAGGACGTCGTTTTGATTCAATATTGAAAAATACAAAAGCAGGACAGGTATTGATTGCATAAATTTAGAATCTTTAGCCTCTAGAAAAGAATAAGTTTGCTTAGAGGGGAGAAAGATCGTTTTAATATTAATATTTTCAGTTAAATGTTGCACTGTCTAGGAAATTATTTGTATTTTCATCCCCAACGTTCTATGAATAATCTAATTAGTGATTTTGCATTTGTCCCAATTTTTCGCTAAAATATTCCATTAGTTTGTAACGCAATTTCAAGAGATGCCAGATTTTATCAATTCAATATCAATACTTTTTCGATTACAGCATAATGAAGCAGAAATTATATTTTTGCTATACGATCCTTGTGTCTCTTTGTAGGAAAGGGTGAAACGTAGGCTAATTTTTTAATCAACTTTACTTTATAGCGATCATCTTTTTTTCTTTTGTACTTCAGTTGCTATGTTATGAAGGATTAAGGATTATGTTACGAATATTTAACTCCCGGACTACCTCCCCCCCCCCCCCAAAAAAAAAAAAAAAACCGCAGCATACAAAAAATATCGCTCGGATCCATTGGACCCATACGTAAAATATATTGGATTCCAAAATATACTAAATAACCTTTGATTTACAATGAACATATTTATTATTAATATACATTATAAACTGTATGAAAGTCGAATAATACAGTATACTTACTTTCGTTATATTTGAATTATTTTACAAACGAATTACAAATAACAACGGAAGGTTCTCCGCAAACACTTTTTATGCATTTTGCATACAAACATCGTATTTTTCGAACTTTTTTAGAGAAACAAACATGACATCTTGATTTTTTTTTCTTGACGATTTATAGGTATATCTGTATGTAGGCCATCTGAAACCCACATTGGCATTGTGACACTTTCTTCATATCTGACAAAGTCTTCTGCAAGTTGACTAATGAAAATCCATCTTTTCTTCAATTTCCGATCACATTTACCGTTCAATGACAACAATATTATGTATGCATTCATAGAATTAACATCTATCATATCATTAAAGGTCATCTGCGTGTCATGCGTTTCACGCTATCAGTTCTCACCATTTTGTCAATTGTGACTACACCGTTTTTCGTTTTATTATAGTCTAGAGTAATTTGTGGCTTTTTTTTTTCGCAAGCTAGTATCAATATCATAAATATTATGCGTAGTACAAAGCAAAGTAAAAACTTTTCTTTTTTGGGACAGTAAGAAACTATGGTTGCTTTTTCGTGAAATCCAAATAATGGAGTACACCGTACAATTTTTTGGATTTCTGAACGAAACAGGTAATTCCGGCTTATTTTTTCGAATTGTTCAATAAGTGATAGTTTTTTGAAGCAAGGTGCATTGCTAATTCATATGAAAAGTTATCGCATGTGATATTATGACCAGAATTTTCAATTTCCTTTGTCAATCTTTTAACTGCATTTTCACCTTGATGCGATTCTTTTTTGTCCTGTTTGCTTGTATATACTTCAATTTCCAAGCATATGATGTTATGCTGTCACATATGACCCAAAATTTCCAACCATACTTTTCAGGTTTAGGTGGCGTATATTGCCGGAATAGACCTTTTCCGAGAAAAGCAACCAATTGCTCATTGGCAGTCATAGACCAATTAGGAATATAAGGGTCCTGTAAATAACTGTTCTACAACTCAAAGCATTTTCTTATTGGCTCTAGTTTATCACTTGATCTTCTTTTACGCTTTTCAGCTGCATTTTCAAATGTTATAACACGTAATATACTTGTGAATCTTATGCGACTCATAATGTCACGAAATATCTGTATTCCAATTTTAATGCTCCAAAGGTTGCATACCTCTTCATTTTTTGATTTATAAACTCCGATAAGTAGTAAAAGTCCAATGAATGTTTTTAGTTATTTTATTATGATTTCTATAAGTCTTTTACGAAAATAGAGAAGGAATGAAGATAAAATTGATTCTAATTCACGATTTGCAAATCTTATAGTTCCTGATTTTTCAAGTAAAATATTTATTGTAGTATATCTTTCTTGTTGAATGGCAATTTATCCTTATACCATGTAAGGCTATTTTTTCTTGAAATAAAGAAATTTGGGGGGTACTTGTGCATGTTAAGTTTTCTTCAGTACAATCATTATCGGATTCTGAGTAAGAATCTGAACATTCATTACATATTTCAACATTATCTATTTCACCTTCTTCAGACGAAGTATTTTCATCATCTCCTATTTCGTATTCTATATCGTCCAAATTTTCCATAATTTTTTTTAATTCTTTCTTTAGTCATTTTTTCCTGTTCATCTTCAATTCAATCTTACGTTATAAACAATAGAAACCAAGTAAAAAGGAAAATGATAAAAATTTGCACTATTAAAATTACGTAGAGAGTGAACTTAGCACTAAAGTTTTCAAATATTAAGTCTTCATTACAAGCAACAACTAAAAAACAACTAAACTCTAATGCAGTCTGCACACTACTTGTGGTTACTGATAAATGACCAGTAAATAAAATACCTCCCCTTTATATACCTTACACAAGATTATCTTGGTCAATCCAGAATATTCCCAAAACATCGCCATAAAGTTGCCAACACTTACCGACAAAAATTATCACAAAGTTAGCGATAAATAGCCAATCCTGGTAACTCTACCCAATAAAAAATTTTGGCAACATTATACAACTTTGAAGATTTATAATGGCTGTTCCAATGAGTGGGTCCATTGGTCCCGCGTGATAAATAATGAAACAAATTAAAAATTAGAAAAGAAATGAAACAAAATTTTAATCGCAACTCCATATAAAAACAGTAGAATATAAAAAAAAATTCAGTTTTTTTTTTTTTTTTTTTTAATATATATATATATATATATATATATAATTTTTGAATGTACTTGTCGGGTTTATTGGACCCGTCTGGTAGGCGGAAGTTTAACTTGCATACCGTGCACAAAGAACAGCAAAAAAAAGCAGCAAATGTAAATAGCAGTCTGCCGCAAAATTTCTGTCATATTTTTATGAAAACTATTTTTATTTGCTTTGAAGAGCCTGTGGTGAACACCACATATCCCCGCCACACAGAAAGTACGATGATAGCAGGATGAGCACCTACATAGCTTGTAGGAAAAAACTAAAATACTAAACACGAGGTGGCAGAGCAATAACAAGTACATAGAACACAGGCAATATTGAGCTCATAGAAACACAGCTGCCAACTTCTACCACTTTTTAAAAATCATATAAACAGATTTTGAACGGAAAAACTATTTAATAAAACTAACACCTGTGTTTATTTAAAGAAACATAGTACACATTTTATTTTATTAATTAAGTAAAATTCTGGCTCGAATTATGTTCATTTGACTTTAAAAAAACGCAGAAGTTGGCAGCCATGTAGAAAAAGTTTTATTAAAAACAAACAATTATAGCCTTTAAGTCTTTATTTCGTACAGAATTTCCAGCAGTTTTTTTTATTAGTTGTTAAGATATGACTTATTTCTTTTATTAATTGTTAAGGTGTATTATAGAAGTGCAGATGTGTATGGATACAGGTGTACAATATACCACAGATGTACATTAACCTATTGTTTGATTTTATTTAAGGGTGTATTCAAATCTAAACTGCTTATTTTGAGACACATTTGTAAATTAATTTTTGCTCTAAAATGCATCCAATTGGCAGGTTCTCTTATTCAGAAACTTTATAATGTCCGTATTGTCTCGATTTTTTAATAAAGGCAGAATATATATCAAAAAATGCTGTCAAAGTGGACATTTTGAACCGAATTTCTCAAAGCGATAGCGCTGGAAACAAAAAAAATGATCGTGCTGTGAAAATAATTGTCTGTAAATCAATTTCTAATTAATTGAACGAAAAATAAAAACATGGGGCCCTTATAAATGTCTTTATAAATCACGCCGCCAAGTTTCCTGTTGTTACTTTTAAAAATGAGTCTGAGAATGTGTCTCAAAATTTTGAGTTGTTGAGCGTGGAAAAATATTTTTTTTGAATACCGCCTTAACAGTAAAATATTACAAAAAAGTTATAATATTACTTCAGTTTTCTAAAATTTCAGTATAAGGTCAATGGAAAGATGGTTTATATTTATGAATGAAATTGATCTATTGCATATAAGTTTCGATTTTTACTATTTTCATTTACATTACTTATCGAAAAACATAATGGAATGTGGAGTAAATTGGAATTCTACCATATGGAGATAATTACGTGATGTAATTCAATTTCAATACTTCTCCATAAGATATAAAAGCATCTGACATGTGATTGAGCGAAATAAAAGGAGAACATTTATTGATAAATGACGAAACAAAACTGATCTGGATTTCTCGTTAGAGCGTGATTTTGATTCAATATTGAAATGAACAAAAGCTGGACGGGTATTGGTTGTATAAATTTAAAATGCTTTAGCCTCTAGAAAGGACGAAATAAGATTATAAAGGAAATGAAAGCTTGTTTAAGTATTAACGACGAGGAACCCGTCCAAATTATTTAAAAATCTCCTTTTAAATCATTGTTCTTTTCAAATTTATATCTTCTGAAACGCTACCATTGTTTTAAGTTAATCAATTTTTACGTAAAGGTGGAGAAATTTGTTTTTCCATAATAGTATAAAATCTGCAAATGAGGCAGATTTTTAATATTTTCAAATGATTACTTCTTTGTGTGGTTCCTTCATTCCCGTTTCATATTCGGGATAAATATGAAATGTTATTGACTTTTTAACAGAAAGTACATATGTTTAAATATTTTTACCGTAATTTAGCTTGCTAAAAAAAAACATACAAAAAGCCACGTGTATATACTGAATTTTTTTTCATTATATCCCTTTACTGCGCAAGAATGAAAGCAACCCAGTTGCCATCATTATGAAGAAATTTTATAGAAGACATTTAAAATTAAAAATTAAACATAAAAATGAAAATATAAACAAAAAATATTAGCTATTACGGGTTCATTTACAAATGAACGGATTTTAGTTAAAACGTTATTTAAATGGGTTCAGTAGAAAGCGAAGGATAGATGAAGAAAAACACCAGCTTGATTGTTAGATATGTAAATTGTTCTAACTGAATGCTGCGAGTTTTAGGAAATTTCTGACTTATTTCTTAATACAAACAAAAAAAAACGCACCAGAAATTTCATATTTATATATATATATATATATATATATATATATATATGTTGTTTATTTCGACGACTTAATTTTTATTTCTTTTGTGTCGTACAATATTTACGGAGTTTTTGTTTGTTGTTAATAAGGAAAACTACAGAAATTACGGAAATACTTAACATTTAATTTTTTAACAACAAAATATTACGACAACTTCTTATATAATATGATCTGAAATTCAATATACCCGTGATTTTACCAATACCTTTTTAATAAACAAAAATATAATTATGTGTAATTACCAGTGAAGGTAAATAATTTCACGTGCATCAGATTAGAATCATAGAATATGTACAAAGTGTGTTGATTTATGTAATTTTATTTATTAAAAATCTGTTAGCAAAATCGTGGACATTTGTATCATTTAGATTTAAAGTTAAAGTTTTTAAAATAAAATTCCAGTATAACTCTAATGAAAAGACACATTGTATTTTTCTGAATGTAATTATTTTATTGTTACGATTTTCACTACTTCCATTTATATTACTTATCAGAAGACGTAATGAAATGTGGCGGAAATATGAATTCTGTCATACGGAGATTAATGTGTGATATATTTCAATACTTCTTCACAAAGTATAAAAGCCACTGACATGCGATTGACTGGAATAAAAGGAGAACATTTATTGATAGATGATGAAAGAAATCTGTTGTGACATTCCCGTTAGGACGCCTTTCCAACATTGAAAAGTACAAAAGCTGGACAGGTATTGATTGCAGGAATTTAGCTTTAACCAGTATAAAAAAAAGAAATGTACGTTTTAGGATTAGATTAAAGATCGTTTCTATATTAATCGTTTCAGATGAATGCTTTTTTGTCAAGAAAACAACTTAAATTTTTGCTACTCGATATTTTGTGCATTGTTTAGTTACGATTACTTCATTTGTTTAAATTTATCAGAAATTTAAAACTTTACACCTTTGTTTACTAACCATTTACAAACACTGTTAAAATTTTGCAACAAACTGTCCAGTCATTTGACCGTTTTTATTGAAAACGGTTACATAACCTCCAATTAAACTCTATTCTGACCATAATATATCCTATATTATGGTAAATTGGAGTTAAATTAACCGAATTTAACACCGCTTTCCCAAAACAAAGAAAACTTTGACAAAAAATTGCCGAAATAGTATACTGTAATTAAAATATTAATATATTGAATATTGGATTAGATATGGGTATTTGTATGAAATACATTTTAAGTGCGCAAGCGCGAAATACAGCAAAGATTTTTTTATCATTATTCGATAGTCAATACTATTGAGCAACTCATATAAAAATACCAGTCAAATATCGTGAAAACTCAAAAAGATACAGGCAATACAGCGAGCTAATTGATAAATTGAAGAGAAAATCCCATAGGATTATATAGTAAATATTTGATATAAATCCATATATATATATTTTATATAAAAACTTATAAACGTTTTATGCAAATAAAAATTTATAGGTGGAACAAAGAATTCATAACACGCGTTGCTCGATGGCTTTTATTTTTAAACGGATAAAGAATTGTTGTTGCAGAAATCAACACCTCTTTGATATCGAAATGTAACGATAGATTTCAGAATCAGGCCCTAAGAAAAAACAGCTGAGTGATTGAGTCCTGCGACCGGTTGGTGTTCTTGGGAATGTCCTTTTAATCATTACTTACTAAAAATACCTCATATGTTTTTAGCCATGACTAGTGTAATTGTAAAATATGCGGTTTGTTATAAAATGCGCAGAAAATATTGCACTTTCATATATTCAATGTTCCCCGAAAGATCGAATTTTATCAAGATTTCAGAGTACAACGCCCACTGAAGTCAAATTAAAAGACACATTTTATGTATATGCGTTATAATTATTCCATTGTGTATAAGTTTCGATTTTTACTATTTACACCTTTATTACCTATCGGAAGACGTAATGAAATGAGGCGGAAATATCAATTCTGTAATCAATCTTCTGAAATTAATATGCGATACATTTCAATATTTCTCCACATGATATAAAAGCCGCTGACATGCGATTGAGTTCTAATAAAAGGAGAACATTTACTGATATATGACGAAATAAATCTATTGTGACATTCCCTTTAGGACGTCATTTAGATTCAACATTGAAGAGTACAAAAGCACAGGTGTTACATGCATGAATTTAGGATGTTTTAGCTTCTTGAAAAGAAGAAATGTCTTTTAGGAGGAGATTATAGATCATTGTACTATTTCTTGTTTAGAACTGCATCTATGTTTCTTTTAATATTACGGTACTTATGTATGTCTGATTACTATAAAATAAAAGTGGAGATGTGTAAATGATAATGCATTGATGCTGCTTTTAAGCGTTTTTCTTACCGTTATTTTAGAAAAAAATAATTCGTTTATTTAATCGTAGTTTTCTCTGATTAAATAAGGCAAATTTTGTAATTAAAAAAGAGTGGTAACGAAATTGCAGGAGTGTTGGCAGCTATGATAATGCATGCCTCCAAACTTGTTTTTTTTTTTTCAAATTAATTAACACATCTGGAACAATAAATTTTACAGAATAAATAAAATTTAATAAGTACCAAAAAAGTTAAGTTTCAAAACGTGTTAAGTGTACAAAAAAAAAAGAAGTTTGGCGTTAAACTAATGTATTGAGTGAGTTAGAAAATGATAATTCAAAAATTGTTCTTTTTATCCGAGAGATTTAGTGTTATTATAAGTTTATTTCTTTAAAAGTGTGTCTTAAGCTGTTCTCAAATCAAAACAGGATACTTTTTGACACATTTTTTCATTCATTTTTGTTTGTAAATGCATGAATGTGGCAGGTGTTCTTATTCAGAAATTATGTAATCGAAATACGTTTTCCGTTTTTTGGTAAAGGCAGAAGATCTTTCAGAAAAGACTGTCAAAGCAGGCGTTGTGAACAAAATTCCCGACGCGGCAGCCAGAGAAGTGCGAAAATGTCTATCGTCACGTGATAAGAATCACTTATAACTCGAAAATTAATCTATTTATGAAGAAATGGAAAACTCATTTCGATTCCAAATTGCTTCCATAGTCAGGCCTGCCAATTTTATGCCTCTGCGTTTAAAAATGAGTCAGAAATTGTGTCATAAAGTTCTGCGATGTTGAGCAGATCATTTTAGAACCACTTTAAATTTAACACACTTAAAAACTGTAACAAAAATATCCTAATAGCATGATTGAATACGACAAAGTTTCTTACGACAACAATAGCTAACAACTGTTGAAAACTAATGAAATTAATATTAAGCCAGATAAATTATATCTGTAATCAATCTAATATTTCACTGCAAGTTTCTTCACTCTAAAACTAGGGAGACACCATGACATACTTCATTTTATAAAATCATAATCTCTGTAGATCCGTAATATAGGTTTAAATCTATATTAATAAATGGGAGTGTTTTTGTATGTTCGTGAATATCTTTGGGTGATGGACAATATAACTTATTGCTCATAGAGTCCTGGGAATTTGGTTCAGGGTAGAAAAAGACGGATCTCAATGCACCTTATACTTGGATTTCGGATTCTTGGATTAATATTTTATTTATTTTATATTAGAGGCATAATTTCGCACTTTTCGATTTCCCAGATCACCGATTTTCAGGCAGTCGTAAAAGCAATTTTTTAGCCCAACAAGGAAAATGTTGTCCTCATCAAAATAAAGTTTACTTGAAATTCGCCAAGGAATTTTTCATTTGTTCACTTTTTTTTATTATTCCCTTTTTAGGGAAAAATGAGGACTTTATTAAAAAATTTCTATTTGAAATCTTAGCGTACAATTTTTTGTACCTCTGCATGAAGAAAGCATTCGGAAATCATTAAATGTCTTTTTAAATTTTGAAGCAGATTTTTTTGGAACATTTTTAAACAAAGTAATATTAATGCATTTTCTCGGAAACATAATAAAGATCATCGACGGGATTTTTATTACTCCCATGAATTGGAAACATGCGAAATTATTTTCTATTGCGACGTGGGCGGGATCGCTGTTGATTTGTTTCTGCGTTCGGCTACTGTTGTACAACTCGGTTTGAAAGGATCCTTGTTATTGTGATTTTCTATTTTACGATCGCTATGTATTTTGACGAATGCAGTAGGGCCGTCACAATTAGGTTCGTTCATTTCTATATTATATTTAAGGTAATTTGAGGTATATTTAAGATATCCGTTATGACGATTGCCATTTTTACGATCGCTCAGTACAATGCCGTCCCCACCATTAGGTTCGTTTACATATTATAATTAAGTTAATTTTAGAATTTTTAATGTTCGGCTACACCAAACAGGCCTGATAGTCTCAAATAAAATTGTATTAGACACAGGTTAAAAAGACAAAATACCTTTGTTTTATTAATAGTGTCTGAAATTAATTTTTATTACAAGGTGTCTACTGTTATTGTTGCCGCAAAGATAATTCTTATACGTTATTTAAAAATATACACTTTTCATTAGAAAAAATAACGAAAATAAAATAAAGATTTATTTTTAAATCTCTTTGAGTAAAAACATGTATATTTTAGAAAGATAAATTTCAGAAGAATTTCGACTTCTGATATAATAGGTTATTTTTTAATTTAACAAAAAACTCTTCACTACAACAAGATAGAAAGCAAACAAAAAAAAACTGTACTTGAAAAAAAAATTGTAGGAGTATAAAACATTAAATTTCATAAATTGTAAACAATTTGAAAATCTGAACAGCATAGTTTTATGCCAGATCTTTAGGAGCTGTAAACAAATATAAATTATAATCCCCAGTTTTGATTTTGATTACATTTCATGTATTTCATTTGAGATGCAGGTATTTCAAAGTTGCGCTCAAGAATGTTGTAAAGAGAAATAATTCAGATATCACGGTTCTGGTTAATACGACAACATTTTAAAAGATTTAAATAACAATATCCACTTCCTCTTACTGAAAATGGTCTAAACAGTGAAAAAGCAAAAAAGGTCCTGAAAGGGTGCCTGCAGTATTTCAAAGGACAAGATAAGGCAAACAAAAATTTTTAAATGAACAAGAACGAAAACCATGCATTAGAATTTGAATCCAAAAGTAACAGAATAATATTAATAAATTTCATTTTTTCATACAATGAAATGAGATATCTAAATACGGAATTTAAATAAAATACACCGCAAACGATTTTTCTCCACAGACCATAATGTAACCTAATTATTTTGTGAGTAAAAAAACTATAAATGCTACTCGCTTTTTTTCAGTAGCGAACATTCTATATAGAACTTCTTTAGATGTCAATCCAAATATATTTACGCGAGTAAGTTAATAGCTAGACAGACAGACGTGCAAACAGATAGACACACCGAAATCATAAACATTTTTCAGCTATGTTGGAAAGTGTTAAAAATGAGAGCAACTAATTGTTAATACATGATTTGATTACAAATTTGAAAAAAAAAATACTCATATTATTAATATTGATTATTTTGTGTAATTATTTATTTTGCCCCAGTTGGGGTGTTTTAGCGATAGTGGTTTGGCACGACAGAATGTCTTATCTGATAACCCCAAGCTATTATCCACATTAAATTTAATTTACGTTGTGGCCAGTGCAGTGAATTTATAAATAGAAAAAAAAACGAACCCCGGTTTTAGGAAAAATCAGCAACAATGCGTTGTGCATATTTTGGTAAGTTTTCGATTTTCGAGTTACGGAGTACAGATGTACTTAACATTCAGAAGTGAATATCAAATTTGAAAATATGTCCACGTCTTGGATTTTTAGATATATGTGCAAGAATAAAATTAGTCGTTTACTGCACTCTATGAAGTTAATAGATTTTGTTATTAGATTTTTGTAGCGTAAATATTTATAGAAAAAATACTTATTATAATGTTCATTATTTAATTTTTTGAAATTTATTGCATTTTTTCATTTTTTATAGTACAGAGAAATAAAATATTTTAAACATCCAGTAATCCGTAAAATACTTTATTTTCTTACAGTCTTTTGATGGATCTTAGGTTATTTTCTTCGTTGATTCATTGTATCAAACTGAAACGGAAATGACTTTGCTTTTAATTAGACCTATTAGACATCTCGAATAGATTTTTTTTCTATGAGCTAATGGGAATTAAGAGAATAAAATGTACTGGGAGAGCCAGGAAATTTCGGACAATAAATAATTAACTCCTTAGAAAAGAAGAAGCTAAGATTAGACCAATGCTTTTGATGCGAAAATTTTCTTTTTCTGGAGATCACTCTTTTAGTATCAGTGATAAAAGTATATAATAATAGTTTTTTAGTATAATGCTTTATATCATTTTGCAACAGAATTAAAAAGTGTTTATGAATTATGTTTGTCTGGCAGTGTGTATGGCCGTCTGCCTGTCTGACCGTCTGTCTGTCTGTGCTAACATTAGCACAAATACACTCATGCGATTCTCATGTAATTGATATATGACATCTAGATTTACCATAACATGTTCAGTATTGAAGATTAAGCATGTAGAATTTATAGTTAGTTTTCGGGGTCACTCAAAAGTAATTCGTTACATTATGTTATACGGGGAAATATCGTTTGCAGTGTAATTCAATGATGTTATACAATTTGAAATATATATAAATTGATATGCATCACTGATGTGGATTACAAGAAGCTTTACAATTAGAATATGGTGTGGATAATATTTATCGTTCATTGACAGAGGCACACAAAATACAATCGAGCTCGCTTAATATGAACACGGGTAAAACGAGAAAACGGTTTAAACGAGCAATTTGCACACTAAGAATGTTTGATAATTTAAATTGTATTAAGATTATTCCGCCTTTTACGAGCTATAAATGCAGAATCACGGCAATTACGAGCAAAACAAATATTTATTTCAATGTGATTTTTGGCGAAAAGTAGAGTAGAATTGAGAAATAAATTCCTTTCTTATCGAATACTGTTCACTCTGAACAATACTTTTTCTACATTACAACTGTCTATCAAAATGTAACAATTTATCAGTTTTACCCGAAATAATTTCAATTTTCGCAGAGGCCTCTTTTAAAGATTTTCAACTGAGGCTTGGAGAAGAAGGAGCCCAGGAGAAAACCATTATTTGATTCTCTTCTCTAAATTTGAACTCTGAACCATATTAACCAACATTTGCACGTATGTCTCTTACTGTACTGTTAAAACTAAAAGGATATCTGAAATCAATCGATCGAAAATTACAGTGATTATTGCAATGTTAGCCGAGTTTTTCCATGAAAAGGGGAAGAGATCAGTTGCATCTATTACTGTACTTTTTTCATGTCGTTTGTAAATATCCGTTCATGTAATACTTTGACTTCAGTACTCTGATTTTGTCCAAAAAATTGACCCTCATAAAAATAAGACTGAATATTTTATGTTAAATTTATAATAGTAAATTAATCTTAGCATTGAGATAATTAGAGTAATTAATGGTACTATTTAGTTTAATTATGTGTGTGTTTTAAGATTTTTCTTTTCTTAATGGGTATTACGAGTTGCGGTTAATACAAGGTTTTTTATAATATCCTTTTCGAGTTTGGCTGTAATTCTGTTGCAGTACTGTATATGAGCGATAATTGTCTGAAGTGCGTTTTCAACTGTGATATGCCCTTTAAAATTTTTCAAGTACATTTCCACTTATTGAGGAAAATTACTAAAGGCAATTTTCAACTGTGTTTTGTGTTTTCTAACTGAACTAGATTTTTGCATAGTGTGTAGTATATACACAGATATGGAGATGATATACAGGTATGCACAAAAAATGTCCGATATTTTTTTCAGACTACAGGGGGTAATCACTGAAATTGGGATTTCAAATGTGTTATACATTTTCCAAATTATTTACTTAGACAGCATCTTTCACCTTATCAATCAGGGAAGTTTTGTTACTGTATTCGGAATATGTTGGAAAGTGTTTCATAATCTACGTTTAACTCAGTTTATTATCTCTTGTATTTTTCTCAATCTAAAAGCAATATTTAAAACTAAGTACCTAAAAATCTTATTTTTCGGAATATTAGAAACAGAACGTTGTGTACTTTTTCCGTTAATCAGGAATAATCAAATACAATCTGATTAAATAACTGTTATAATTAACGGTTAGATTATTGAATAAGATACTCTAACATAGTTCGAATTTAATTCAAAATGGCGAAAAGTTCTTTCTAACTTTTTATTTCAGCACTCACAAACAAACATCTAACATTGAATGGGGTAGATAATTTGTTTACAGGAAAACATAAAAATTGACTAAAAATAGTCTGTCAGTAGAACTGCTCGTAGGTTTGACATTACGTGAGGGATTTCCTTTGAGCACTAGACCTACACGAGACCTACACTAGATCTACTACTTATCTAAATTCAGATAACCATCAAGAGAATTATCTCTGATGCAAAATATGTCCTCTGTATCGGATGATCTTTTACTTTAAGCCAGCGAAACAGAAGACTACTCTGGGCAACTTCTAGTCCAGAAATCCCTTGTAAAACCTCATGTCCAGTGTATTTATACACGAGTGGTTTCTAAGAGGTTAGAAGTGGTGCATATGGCCCTTGAAGTAGTCTAGAATGTATAACTTTCTTGCTGTCAAATATACTGTCAAATATGGAAGATTTCGGAGATTTGCATTTTTTATAATGTCAGCACGAGCAGTTTGAAATAAGATGAATAGATATTACGAAAACTTGTTATTGAATTTTATTTAATTTCGGCTCTCTTAGTTGAGGGGGAGATTAAGGTTCTATGGCAATTTCATGACCGTAACTAAGAAAATAAAAGAAAAATGAATGTAGTTATTTCACAATACAGAAGAATTCCTGTATGTGTACATCAAGTGGTATTGTTACGCAGCTCGCGGGCCACAAGTGAGTACATTTCATGCGACACAAGTTGGGTGCATAATTATAAAATATGTATATATATGCGCATTAATAGCCAGCATAAAATTGCAGTTTATCATAATACATAGACATATAACTGTAAAAATATAAGTGCGGACTTCAAGCTGCTTCTAGCACTCAGAGAAATTTTAGCGAGTACCACTGCTTTAATGGAACACAGGAAATTTAAAATTCGACAGCTAATTAATTATTACAAACATATACTACAAATGGAATAAGTAACATATTTATATGAAGTTGTTATAACCTTCGGTAGCACGATAATTTTCTTTACTTATAAATTGTTAGATCAGTTTTGATACTTTAATTTTCAGTTTTGATAATAATAAAAAGCTAATTCAGTTTACCTTGGATTTGCCATCGCGCGAGGAATAATCCACAGTGTGATATTTATAGTCACTATCCGCTATCATATTATTGTTGAGCGACTTTTGATTTATCCTCATTGATTGGTTGTCGGAGCACTATTTGGGAGATAAATGAATTTATATTAGAAGTAAAACATTGATTCATGTAATAAGCAGAGATCCATTTTCGTTTTAACATTATATATTCTTCTTGATTACATAGATAATTAATTCGCGTATGGAGACTGCTTAGAATTGCTCCACTTTTACACTAAAATTAAGATACATTGGCACATTCACACGGACGCCTTGACGATACAGTTACATTTTACATACTAAAGAAAGTTTATATGAAGTGCACACACGCGCGAATCAGTTGAAGGTTGAAAGGGCAATCTGGACCTTTTCTGAGTTGTTTGGACATGAGTCCATCTGGATACATTCAGTTTAGTTCACATCTGCAGTTTTCATTCGAGATGCAAGAGTTAATTGGATTCTGATTTTAACAGTCAGTGTTTTTTCACTGCAATGTTTATAAAGATGCAGGTTATAGTCACTGAGTGATTTTTGATGCGTTTTTCCTTATCGTTCACAACACGTGGAGATTAGTAATGATTAAAAGGTTTCTCCGTCAGAAGTATTATTAATTTTCTACACAGTAATATTTAAAATGGTTTAACTATTACTGAATAGATAGCGCTGCAAAGTGTGAACCTGTAAGTATAATCCTACAAAGTTGTAAAGCACAAACCCATTTTTCGTATTTCACCTAAATAGAATGAAAGTAAAAATCAGTAATGCAGATTTTGCATTAGTTTGGACATTCTGGCTGGTTGACACAGAGCAGCGCCATCTATTGATGAAAATTTCAAATAATTACTAAATAACTGCATATAAAATCTATGATCTTCCTTATAAACATGTTATTGTTTTAAATATATATATATATATATATATACATATACAATATATATTATAATTAACGAATTGTCGAAATTTGTTGTCTTATTTTAATGTTTTGTTATAGCACTGACAATTAAAATACTTTTGACATATCTGTTTAATTTCTTGTACATCTTATATTCTTACAATCTTTTGCAAGATATCTTTCGTTTTTCCCGTTGGAATATTCATTAAAACCATCGTAATTAGAAAGCGGAAATGACTTCGCTCTTAATTAAATCTATTAGATATTTAGAATACTATTTCTGTTTGAGAAAATGGGTATTAAAAGGATATATTGCATCTTGGAAGAGGGGAAATCCTGGACATTGAATAATTATCTCCTAAGGGTAGAAGAATAATCTTACAGTAGACCGATTTTTACCTAGAAATATATATATATATATATATATATATATATATATATGTTTCAATTTAAAAAAAGTTACATGCAAATTTTAAATTTTGCTCACTGATATATGAGGCGATGTACGTTTGTCATTAATATTCAGTAATTATATGTAATCGTTTATTGGATAACTGTTCTGAATATAAATGGATATTGAACAATATCCTGCAGAATGCCTGTATGCTTGACTATACAGGGTGTCGAAAATAGTCATATAAACATTAAAAAAATCCCCTAACTATAATAAATATAAAGATAAGTAAAATAAGTGGGATGTTTATAAGGAAGCTGATAATTTTTAAATGATTAATAAATGTTCAGTAATTTTAAAATAGTTACACTTTTAGTTTGTAAAAGGCACTGCCGCTGTAAGAATACTCAAGGTAACTTCAAATACATAAAAGCGAACTTGTTTTTTCGAATTTCGATAACTAAACAAGAGAAAAATAAGTTAGCTTTGATCCAGTTGGCTGCATTAGTTTGAGAATTTTTACACGTAGCTATACACCATGTGTTTGCAATTGATTTTATTTATTTCATTTCAACATAAGGGGAGGTTTTTAAACACATTATTTACATTAATTACGAAATTATATATTTGGTATAACTTTAAACTTTTATACTGCTGTTTTTACAATGAGAACTACACAAACCTCTAATATATATATATATATATATATTTAAATACAATGAAATTTCATGAAACATATGACAGTCTTATTATGAATTATTTATGTAATGCAATCGGAATTCGTTCAAAGAAATATTTTCATTCTCACTACGTATATAATGTGATCGTTTGTTGATTAAATGCCTGCGTTAAAATGACCATTTTTGCGTTACATTTTCAGAAAAGACATTGCTAGATAAGCAATGATTTTATACCCTTCGATAGGGACAAACATAAACAAATGTATACTGAATTGTTTTACAATGAGAACATTACAAACCCCTAATAAATATTTTTTGTAATACAATGAAATTTTTTGAAATACGTGAGTCTTATTATGAATTATTCATTTATTGTAATCGCGGAATTTGTTAAAATAAATATCTTGATTCTCACTACGTACAAGGTGATTGTTTGTTGTATAAATGCTTGTGTTAAAATGACCGTTTTTGAGTTAAATTTTCAGAAAGGACATTGCTAGATAAGCAATGATTTTAATCCTTTCGACAGGGACAAACATAAACAAATTTATACTGCATTTTGTACAATGAGAACTATATAAACCCCTAATAAATATTTTTTCTAATACAAAGAAATTTCTTGAACTACATCAGAGTCTTATCATGAATTTCACATTTAATGTAATTGGAATTCGTTAAAATAAATATTTTGATTCTCATTACGTACAACGGTAATTCAAGTAACGTAATTCTCATTACGTTACGTGATCATTTGCTGTATAAATGCCTACGCTAAAATGGCCTTTTTTGCGTTAAATTTTTAAAAAGGGCATTGCTAGATAAGCAATGATTTTAAACCTTTCGATATTTAAAAAAGATAAACAAATGTACACTGCATTTGTTTTTTTTTTACAATGAGAACAATATAAACCTCTAAAAAATATTTATTGTAATACAATGAAATTTCTTGAAGCACGTGAGAGTCTTATTATGAATTATTCATTTACTGTGATCGGAATTCGTTCAAATAAATATTTTGATTCTTATTATGTATGCAAAGTGATCGTTTGTTGCATAAATGCCTACGGCAAAATGACCAATTTTACGTTAAATTTCCAGAAAGTTATATTCATAGATAAGCTATGCTTTTAAACCTTCGATGGACAAACATAAACAAATTGATACTGCATATTTTATAAATTTTTTGTCACATGTTTGGATTGTAATTTAGTGCCAATTTTATTTGTTTGCATATTTTTATATTAATCTGATTTTTACTTTCCGAACACATATTGCAAGGAAATTATTGTAATCATAATATGTGTGAATGTGCGTGAGTCAACATGATAACTCCCAAACGGTACTTCTGCTTGGGCTCCTATTTGGCTAATATATTATAGATAACGGTCGCAATAACTTAGATTTCGATAGATTTTCGTAAATATCAGATTAGGTATTTAAACCGTTTTTAAATCCTTTTCAAAATATATTGAGATCAATTCGATATGAAAATCAACAAGGAAATGTTACAGAGTGTGAGTGATAATTATTGCGATGATATAATAAAGCATTAATTGTCGCAGACGTAACGTCTCCAGTTTTAAAATAGGAGGTCCATCTTTTGAATACTCCAGTTCCATTGTTTAGAGCTGTTCATGTAGGAAAAATAATTGATATTTAAAATATATTAAAATAATAATATATTAAATATATATATTATAATATGTTTCTATTCTAATACCACATTTATAAAATCTTCTAACAAAAATAAATGAGAGAGACAGTGATTATTGATCCTAAATTATATTAAAACAATCAAGCCAGACTAGAAAAAAATTATCTATCTGGGGTTGGGGCGATATCAAACCTTATCTACCGATCTACTTTCTTTTATTCGTTAATTTTGTACAGTTGAAATTTGTGATTCCGATTCTTTTACATTTATTATCAACAAGAAAAAAAATGTAACCGTTGCAAGTATTTTTTGACATTTTAATATTTGTCTGTGTCTAAAGATATAATAAATACTTTTATCCATGTTCCATTGTTGAGAGTTTCAATTATTGTGTGAAATCAACTATATGTTTTTTTTCAAAGTAATAAAATACATGCATTTTTAAAAGGAAAAAAAAATAAATGCGGGTTGTGAGTCTGCCGATAATTAGCTCATTAAATCAGAGTTTTAGTCGTAACGAGAAAGTTATTTTTATATTGGATCAACCATTTGCTTATTAGTTTCTCGTTCAATCTGAGTTCTTGTTACATCCGATTTTGATATAACCGAGTTTAACTGTGATAAAGTATTTGCATTATTTTTGTACATTCGAACAATCATGTATGGCACATATTACTGAATTTTTATGCGTTTTTTTAATGCGAATTACACCTTATCGATTATTTAATAAAAATCTTTAAGACGTTGCTCAGGAATTTTCTTTAAACAATTTTCTAGCCATTGAACAAATATCGCCCATTTAGTGGTAAATGACATCAATCAAAATCTATTTTACTGATAAGGAAATTCGAACCCAACTTCTAATATCCAAAGAATCTGATAAAGCAACTAAATAACATCCAAAATTTAATTGTAAAGGGCTTTGAGTTGTGAAAATTATTCCCATCTCTAGAAAATTTAAGAATTTCGTGACTGATTTCCTCTTTGTTTAAAGTATTTTACTTTATGAAATAATATTGTCAATGTAAAATTCATAATTGTTAATAAATTGTATTTTCATCAAAAATATTTTTTTCTTTTTCATTTCTTTTCTTTCTTTTTTTTTTTTTTGTAAAAGAAAATTTTAAACTTAATGTTTTTTTTTTATTATTATTTATTTAAAAAGGTATTTTTTCATGTAATTTAACGATCCCTTTTAACCGTATATGTTATAAGTTGAACATATAATTCTCACTAACGCAGAAGTTATAACTATGCTATCAATGATAAGCGCTATGATTTCGCTTTCATCATGCTCTTGTAAACATCGGATAATTTCAATTTTAACACTTTTGAAAAGAACATAAAATGCACTCTCACATTCTATGAATAAATTCCTCTCTCTTTCCACAATAGCTGGTGCTCATAATCACTGTTTATAGTATAACCAGATACATTAGAGAACATTATTCTGGACCACTGTTTCTGATCCCAACGAATATGCTCCTGACACCGAAGCAGGGTTTCTTTATGATTAGTCGAATGCATGTAACACGTTTCTGTACATGTAAGCCAACATTATTTAATCACCGAGAAATTGTTCTCACAGATAGCCATGTACCACTAGCGTCAGCAAGATCTGAGGTTATCGGACCTGGAATATCATTTATGTTCCCCTTGATCACTAAGCAGACATATCGAAGCTCTTGAGGTGTGATGTTCCTACCACGGCCTCCAGAATGCCTTAGCGTAGCATTCCACATCAAGAGGTCTTTTAAAGCCACAAGATTACACTCTACGACACGTCTCTTGCTTTGCTAACTTGAGTGACATTTTGCCCTATCTTGACCCCTTCAACTGCTCAACCATGATCGTACGCAATCAAATGATGTCTGACAAGCATTTAACAGTCAATACCTGTCTTCCAAAAAGGAAATTTATAACTCTATCTTCAAAAACCAACATTACTCCCTAAATTATTGGCGCAACTTGGAATTTCAAAGAAGAAAACCACGTGGATGCACTGTCTTTAATGTAAACAAGAGACATTGCCGTATAACGTCCTCTACCGCTGTTTTTTCAGTGATTGTGTGGCTTCATAAAGCACAATTTTACACAAATACGTTGTTCCTTAGCATTTGCCAAGCAGTGTAAAAGGATTCTCTTGCCAAGAGTAATCTTTGGTGTAGAACCGAAAGAGACTTACAAGCTTGATTGTTAATCTGTGTATGGAATGATCTGACACTTTATATTCAATTTCGGTACGCAGGCTTAATAAAATAAAAATATGTACAAGATGAATTCCATGACGATACATCTCACGACATTCATTGAAGATGAGTTTTAATAAATGAACTTCGCCTTAGAAACCCGCATTCGTCAGAAATGTTCCGGAAATTTTTAAATGTGGAGTCTAATATCATCTGCTTGGAGGAAATATCGGATACTGCAATTATAAGTAACGTTATCAATGAGAATGAGATAGAAATTTTCAAAAG
Source organism: Maratus michaelseni (assembly GCA_963931845.1). NCBI lineage: Eukaryota > Metazoa > Arthropoda > Arachnida > Araneae > Salticidae > Maratus > Maratus michaelseni. Next base: position 341,983,036 of record OZ007588.1, on the reverse strand, counting down.
AATAAGAAAATGTTGTTTTCAAACAAACAAAAAAGTTTTAAGCTTAATGTTTTAATAAATGTACGAACGTTCGAAAAATATTTTATATTTCTTTTTTTAGTAGCACGCACATCAGTTATTAAGTAGTAATAATGAAAAGAAAATTGTTAATATATTTAAAAGTCGGGGAGATGGGGGATGAATGGGACATTTTCACAAAAAGCTGTATTTTAAATATTTTATGTAAGTTATTATCAATATTATATATCACATGTCCTACATTAAGTGTTTGACTACATCTTATGCACAATATTTATTCAAGATTATTATTATACAGAAATATAAATGAAATTTAAAAAGACTTTCTTCTATGTCCCAATCATCCCCACAGCAGGGATGAATGGGACACAAACATTTTACTCCCCGTATTCAATGTTAAAGATTAAAAGCTGACAAAAATGCCTCCTTGGCAAAAGCTGAGAGATTATAAATTGTAATATGATCTCCAGGATTATTTGTTAGCCAATCATCTTGGACTCATCTCAGCTTTGACTTAAAAGGCCCATAAACGGAAGCATTCAATTGCTGAAGACAATGGCTACAATGAGGATGAAATGTTAAAAGAATAATTACCATAAATTATTAATTTATCAACCTATATAATATTATTTAGTTAATAAATATTATTTTTCAGCATCCTCTAGGGATGGATGAGACAGTTCCATTCATCCCATTTGAAATGTCCCAATCATCCCCATGATGCATATATTCAATTGTCAGCCATTTTGTCTCAAAAATTATTTTTGTCACCATGGTTAATATGCATTCATTTTAATTACCAATATTGAGCCTTGAAATAAAAAACTACAACATATCTTAATTGTTTATATTGCATAAGATATTTAAATAAGTTGAAATGTAAAAAAAAATTAATTTTAAGCAGAGTTTTCAGGAAATAAAAATTTGAAAAAACTGAAAACAGCCATGTGCTTTTGCTTTTGGTTCTGAAGCACACTATGGTAGTGAAATCTATGAGGATAAGAAGCAACTAAAAAAAAAGTTTATTGCCTGAAATATTGAAAACGTCCCATCCATCCTTTGTCCCATTCATCCCCTATCTCCCCTACTGAATAGTTCCCAATACCTGTACGAAATCTTGATTTAATGAACTATTTTCGTTAGTCCCTGGGAGTTCGTAAAAGCAAGAGTCTCCTATATTACACATACATTAAATAAATATAGTCTAATTACTCATTTAACTTTCTAAATATTTTTTTTGCAATTTCTCGTCTCATATAGGATAAAAGCAATGCATAATGTATTTACTAAATAATTGAGAAACAACACACTGCGTTCAAATTTTATTTTACATATCATCAAAAATATATCATTTTTATGATTTCATAAACTATGTTTGCAATGAAAAAGAAATTCCTTCTTCAATATTTTAAACATTTTCGTGTGTAATCGTTTACAAGCCTACTTTATGAAGCAAGAAAAAACAATTTTTTCATATTTATTGAAATTTCGGTGTTATTTCATTTACTCAGATGCAGATTTTGAATTTAATAAATGCAAAACCCAATAACGTATTTTCATTTCTTTACATAACTTTGTGTACGGCCTGCTTTCTTCGAAATTTATTGATATTGCAAACTTCGATGTACCCCATTTTCCAAACGCAATCAAATTTCGAGAAGAATTAATATTGATATGGAAGCATATATTCTGAAAATTTCTTCCGCATATTCACTGATATCGTATTTTTATTTAATATATTGCTTTGATATATTGCCAAAGCAATTTCTTTCAAACATTTTTGAACCAAATATATGTAAATATTTTGTTTGTTATTTTTTTACATGTTATTTAGACAGACTTTTCGTTTCAATCACATTTATTTTACCAATTTATCATGATTACTTCTAAAGTATTTTGCTTGCTATTTTTTAAATTTCAGAGAACGGACTTAAATTTTTTGAACGAGCAAGCGCGTATCATATTTTCAGCTCACAGTAGTTGTGCGTTATTACAGATGCAATATATTTCAACACAGTAACAAGACACATCTGTAGAAGAGAAAGTATACATATCAATAGTAAAAATTTAATTTTAATTTCGGTGCCATTTGTCAGAACAAAAATTGGAAAAATCATGTTTGCCGTAAAAATTGGAAAAGACGCTCACTGAAAGTTACAACATTTATGTCTTTATATATAAATTTAATCAATGACTCAGTAGTAACTTTAAATTCTTATATATTTACTAGCAGACTACGCCCGCTGCGCTGGTCGGTTTCTCCAAAAGAACCTTGAATCAAACGAAATATATAGGTGAATTTAACCTTGTATTTTAAAGTAATCTGTACCTTTACCTGGAATATCCTAAAATAACATAAAAACGGATGCTTATTTCACTAAGATGTGTTTTTTTTTGGTACTTTTTGGTTAGCCGGGCGCCAGTGATATATGTACATATATAAATACATATGTATATATATGTGTATGTGTATATATGTATACGTAGATATGTGTATATATGTGTGTGTATATATATACATGTATAATATGTCACTGGCGAGCGGCTAACCGAAAAGTACCGTATTTTTTAATACGGTTTACTATTACGTTTACAATTTATTTTTATTACTTACCGTTTTCCATTGATTTATATGTTTTATAGCTACATTTTTAATAACGTGAATTAACCTATATTACTCACAACTAAAAAGAAATGGCGCATCTAGTATTTGTCGAGAATTAAATAAAAATCATGCACTCGTGACATCATAATTCACTTTTATATTTTAACAGAATAATAAGGCTACTATAATTTGTGACTCGTGCTGACACATTGCTGTTATCATTGCTTTTTTACGCGTGAAATTTTCGCTATGGTACTCCATTGTGAAATTTAGTAATTTTTGAAATTCAATATTTGAAAAATGGCATAATTAGTGGATTTGAAATTTATATCAAGAAAAATACAATTTTTTACCTTTCTAACGCTGTTTGTCTAACAATTTTGCGACAAATACTTTTCGAGCTATTAATTTTTTCAGTAACTTCACATATTTCATTTTCCGAGATTAATCTGTGGCAGCGATTAGCGAAAATTCCAGTCGTCAGCAACGCATAGCTTTTTATTAAAGAGGATAGGGCGTTAAAATAGTCTTAATGCAATTTGAAATTCTTAATTTGATAGAAAAATATTTTTAAAGCATTTATTATTTTAAAGACATAAACATTTGCTGTTTTTAATATATTTAAACTACCTACTAAACGGAATTTATAAATATTATATTTTGAACTTTGTCATTCAATTGATCCTGTAACAACAAAGATAATAAAGTTGAACTGCAGAGTCTGGATTAAAAAAGACCAAACGGGAAAGACAAAGAAAGATAGTAATACCTCATACTACACACGATCAAATTACATATAAAAAAACCCGATAATACTGTTAGATTATGTATTATCTCGTCTTTCAATATAGGGTGATTCCAAATCCATTGTACATACTTTAAGGGTTGGTACAGGACAGTGTAACAAACAATTTTTGTATAGGAAAGCAGGGTCGAAAACCCATTTGTATACTCAAAAATACAGGGCTCCAATCTGAAGTCGTGTTTTCGTGCATAACTTTAATAGTAGTGAAGATATTTTAACGAAATCCTTACAATATGGTTACGATTCATACAAATATGCGAATTTTGTTAAAATATCTTCACTACTGTTAAAATTATGAACGAAAAAACACGACTTCAGATTGGCTTGTGACGCCCTGTAATTTTGACTAAATAAATGAATGTTTGACCCTGATTTCCGATACAATAAATGTTTTTTTACAGTGTCCTGTACCAACCTACAGTAAAATTCATTTATTGTATAGGAAATCAGGATATAAAATCCGTTTATTTACTAAAAATTACAGGGCGTCTCACTTCAATCCGATGCGGAGTTTTCGATCATAACTTTAATGAGTGATAGTGAAGATATTTTAACAAAATTTACAACAGACTCATCTTTGTATGAACTGTATGCATATTGTAAGGATTTCGTTAAAGTATCTTCACTAGTATTAAAGTTATGAACGAAAACGCGACTTGGGATTGGAGTGAGACGCCCTGTATTTTTTATTATATAAATGGATTTCGACCCTACTTTCCCCATACAAAAATTGTTTGGCACAGGGTCCTGTACCAACCCCTAAATTTGATAAATATGAAGTCATACCTGTTCTTTTCAATCCTAAAATTCCAAAAGAATCTGACATGTATATTTTTAAATATTCGAAAAATTGTCTAAAATTGAAAGTTCCCGTCATTAATGGCCATCTAGTGTATAGCATAAATGTGTTTAGAAGACCATCTTCAACTGAAATATCAATTGCGAAATTTCCTATATCTCTTACTTTTAAAACCAAGAATAATACCGACATCTAATTTTAGCACACAAAAAAAATCTTTTCTTTGGAATAGCAAGGTTTTAATTGTTTCGACCAGTCCGAAAAAGAAAGAAATGAAAGTTTAGCTTTCTCATAGGGTACTGTAGGAAAAATCATGTCATATTCTCTAACGCTCGGAATACTAGCTAGAATGCATTATACGCCAATTCAAATTTTAGAAAACAGTGAAGACACACAGCAGCAGCTGTCATATTTGAATTTCGCGTGATCAAAAAAGGCTGAAAAGGAGTTCGATTCCCTAGTACATCTTGATTACGTGACCTCAAACATGGGTGAAAATATAGTGGCTTGTTTCTGTCATTCAATGCGTTTCAGCCAATGTTTTCAGCTAGAACTTTGTCTATTCAAGGCAACGGAATCCAGTTGTTTTGATATGGAGAATATATTCTTCTAGTACTTGTTACAATGTAATCGAATTCCACACAAAGAAAGTTACGCTTGTTGAAAATCAAACTTTGGGTATTTTTACAATAAGGTAAAGCCAGGAGAGATGGCGCGGTTGGAGAGATTGCGCACATAGAGTTTCTTGGAGAAGGCGTAGAGTGAGCGCGAAGTGACTGCAGGTACTTGTACAACAGCAGTAGTGGAGTGTCTACTTGAAAGTGTACGTTGATTGTTTTGAGCGTCTAAGATAAAGCATTGCTATTTTGTTTTGTTTTCCAAAAGTCAGTGCTTGAATTTTCATAGCTATTCGTCAGAATTTCTATACAGTGTGAGTAGTACTAAATATTTTAAACTTAAACGATTTCTCATAAGCTACTAATCTAGACTAGCAGTGTGAACATCAACGGTTCGTTTTAGTAGCGGCCATGTTTAAATAAAAGCCCGCGCAATCTCTCCTACCGAAATTGGAGAGTTTGCGCATCTGCTACTTAGGAGAGATGACGCATTGTTCCCATTAGTTTCCATGATAGGAAAGATTACGCAGCTTATTGGTAAAATTGCATTAAAAAATGAAAAATTAAAATGGACTAATTTTAAGATAAACGTGTTATTAAGTAACTTAATGTTATTTTGTAATATTACCTAGACTTATTTTTCTGATTCTTTATTTTTTTCCTTTTAATTAAATTTTTTAATGGATTTTAAAATTATTTCCTTTTTCTGATTATTTAATCATTAGGTTGAAATATTCAATCCTAATACAATAATATTTGTTCACAAAAACCTTACAACAATGTAATTTATGTGTAATTATTATTTTTAACAATTTAATTGTAGTTATTATTAGTAACAATCTCTCCTACCCATGTGCGCAATCACACCAACCCTGTAAGGACAGATTGCGCAAAATAACTTTCTTGGTTTTATTACAACTGCTCTATTAAATTACAACATAACAACAAAATAGTATTGGAAATGCATGAAAAACAAATGAAGTAAACATTATTCATGGATAGTTTAGCAAAAAATTAATGTTTAGATTTGTTATTGTTATTCTTTTGAATTGTGCGCAGACTCTCCTAGCTTTACCTTATCTTCATTTTTGTTAAAATTAATAATAGAAATTTGGGTTCAGCTTGCTGTAGAACATTTCGTGTAGTACCCTTGACGTACACCATAAGTCCTCCTATTTTATCGGTAGGTAAGAATTCGATTTGTATTATTATCAACATGATATCTATTGTTTTTAATCTTGGAGAAAAAGGTTGTTAGGTTTATAATACAAACACCCAGGCCAATTTCTTGTCGTGCCTAACCTACGAGTATCCATTATTATTTAAACGTTTTTAAAATAAAATGAAAAAATATATATATTAAAATGTATATATTATGTATATTTAAATATATTATTTATTCTTAGTTGAAATATATATTTAATTCAACCGGAATTGTTTTAGTAGAAATAATCTGAAAACAGTGATTTTAAATTTTAAATAAAGAAAGACATTCTTGTAAGGTGTACCATACTTGCCTTGTAATTATATTGCCATTTGTTTTTTTTTAATTTTATTTGAAAAACTAGGGATCTCTGCCCCCTAAGAGCTACGCTTGCTAACCCCCATTTTCAAACCGCAAACTCTAAAAACTCACTAATTTGATAAGCTCTAATACGATTATGGAAGATTGAATTATAATTAAACTACCAATGCTGTAATCGGTTTTCCATTCATTTCCTTTTGACTCAGAAATTTTATGGCGTTTCAACTGTTGTCGAAACAGCTAATAATTGTTTTCGTGATTGATTAAATTAGGTCAAATAAATATTTGAAAACCAACTTGTAAAATGGCTAAGTAAACAATCTCAATTTGCAATAATAAGTAAAAATTTGTTGGAAAATAAATGAATCTCTCATGTAAATATATTTTTAAATTGAAACTGTTTGAAAATTTTATTTGAGCATTTTAAATATGGTATAATATTCCCATTTACTGCTTTTAATGCGTAATAATTAAATTATTACTTTCCAGTTTTATTTCTCTTTTTAATATTCACATGCAAGTACATGTTTTATGACATAGTTCGTATGACATAATTCCATTTACGGCTTTTAACGCGAAATCATTTATTTAGTAAGTTTTATTTCTGTTTTTCTGTTTTTAATAGTCACATGTAAATACATATTTTAATTGAAATGGAATATTATTATGTGCGCTATTTTACAAATTGGCAACAATTACAAAAATGGCCTTTTCGAAATATGAAATAACTATATCCCTTCAAATTATGGTTAAATTACTACGCATAGTTTTCGTTCCTACTAAACTTTTTTAACGGAATTCTTTTGTTCGACTTCAATGATAAATATGTCTTACAATAATTGTTCGATTTAAAACTGTTTTCTTCAGCGTGTGTATCGAACATTTTTCTATAAAACTGCCAATTTTTATATTTTTATAGGCAATAATTTTGTTAATATTAGCCTAGAAAGACATCAGGACACAAAAAATTCATTGTCAGCGGTGACAACGTTGGTTACCTTTTTTAGAATCAGATACTACAATTTGCATACAACTCACATAACGTAAAGGAACCCAGATCGTGAAATAGGGAATACAGATGGGAAAGGAATGAAGAAAAATTATAACGAGATTGTCAATTTGAAACCTTAAAACTTTGACTGATCTGCATATATTTTGCTTTCCAGCGAGGAATAAAATATGTTTTTTTAAACAAAATTTAAAAGCATTTATTATTCTTCTGGCGCATTAATTAAATCTGCCATTAAGATAGAGCTTTTATGAATGTACTTAAAAGTGTACGATAAAATGTCAATTGAATATTCAACCTTTTATATAAATAGTTGCTGCGTGTGATTGGAACAAAACATTGAAACTTTTTGAGATTACTACAAGAAACCTAATGTTATGAAGCATCAGACAAATAGACATTTGTAATTTTTTTCGTAGATTCCGAATGGACTATCAGCCCAATGTCTTATGAAAATACGAAAACAAGCACTTCATTTGCATGAAGCCTAAGAAAATCTAATATATAAAATAAGGAGAAAAAAAATCACTCTGAATACATATTTTTAATATCAGCATACATATTGTGTTTTTACATGCAACCTACTTTAAAATGTTACGCTAAAAGTAAACCATTCATAAAATTGATCATTTCATTGGTAAAATAAAACTCTGCTCATGTTATCTGCACAGAATTATAAGTATTAAAAACTTTTTTAATTTAGCCACTACTAAGGCATCTCTTTTTATCAGAAAAGCGACATACGAGCAATAATCCGTGGTTATTCGGGTTGATTTTGGACAGAAACAGTTTTGGCAAGCCTGACATTTTAACCAAGGTAAAGACTGTTTACTCCTCTAATTTGTCCAAGCAAAACAATTTAAGCGAGTATCTCCAAGTTCTGTAATCATGGACTCCAGCAGTGTTGAGAGGTTTTGCTCTGAAAGTTAGTACACGTGTGTAAAATTGCGGTGTTCGAACCCATTTGATGATCGTCAGACTAACCGTTCTGAGTTATCAGTGGTTTCCTTTGAGTCTTGCTTAAATACAGGTTGGAATCTCTTAGAAAGTCCTCGGGGAATGAGATTCCATCTCCTCAGTCTATATCCTCCTTCCAGATAATCGGCTATAACAAACACTGCCACCTCTAATGTTGGTTTTCACAGTTTGGACAAACACATCCATACCGAGCATGCGCTCGGTCCGTATCAGATCTCTCGTAAACTAAAGTACCCGAATCACGATCCCTTTATGATATTCGTTTTTGATTATACAGCAATAAATTAGATTTGACGAAGAATCGTAGAAATGATCTTTTTCAATAATCTTTGAATCATTGGAACATCATGTTTATCAAAAATATAAAAATCGAATAGTTTATTGCCCTAAATTCGTAGTAAAAGAGATAATTAAAACGCAGAAGAAATAACTCTGAAAATCTTCATTTTTAAGACGTTATCTGTTTTTGAACAATAGTATTTCTGAAAAACTGTCACGTTTTCAATGAACCACTCCGAATACAGATTGTTGCGTTCTTAAATGAACTCGCCTGATGTTTATTCTTTGGTATTTTCTGTATTCAACACTTATATTGAACTTAGCCATGAACACGTTACCATTTTTGGTTTCTCATAATACCGCAATAAACTACATATTCTGCGAATTATCGCAAAGTATTATACAAATCACTTTTGTCAATCTTTATTTATTTATTTATTTATTTATTTGCTTCATCAAAAGCATAATGCTTTACAAGAATGCCAGAAATAGACAATTCATTTCAAAAAGTCTAAGAAAGATAAATTAATAAAATATAGAAGAAACAACATTGGAACGTTTTTTAAATACATATTGTGATTTTTAATGATAATATTTTGGAACCATTGAAAAATTACGTGTTACAGATGAAACATTCGTGAAACACTTCACTGCTTTATTTTTAATTCTTCCGAGACATAGAATTTACAGTTATTTCGAATTTATTTTCGTTTATGTTATTATATTTTCTTTATACAGATACCGCAATAAACTAAATGCTATGAAGTATTATACAAATAACCATTCTAAATATTTCTTGGAGTCTTAAGAAAATACAAGTACTTTCGATTCAATTGCGTTTTATTTCAAACATTTGCTTTATGGCAGTACCTGAAAAATGTAAATATTATGAAGTATCATATATATAATCATTTTAAATGTTCTTTACAGCATCAGACATTTAATATCTTATAAAAATACAATTATTTTCAATTCAGTTACGTTATTTTCCTATATTTCTTTTATGATGATACCGGAATAAACTAAACGTTACGAAATATTATATAAATAATAACTTTAAATCTTACTTATAGCATCAAACTTCGAAATGGGTCTTAGGAAAATGCAATTGCTTTGAATTGAATTATGGTTATTTTATTACGTTTGCTTTCTGATGATACCGTAACAAAATGTTATCTAGTAATACATAAATAATCATTTGAAAAGTTTCCTTTGGTATTAATAATATAATGTAAATAGCAAGACCAAAAACTTACTGCATAAATTTCGCTAAAAATAAATGAAAATTGAAAGACATAAATGGGAAGCATATCTTTTTAAAAACAGAATACAGGGAAAGATATTTCCAGTTTTTACATATGCCATAATTCGACGTTCTCCTCATTTCACAAAGTAATGATAACCATTATTAGAAGCATTGAGTCTGATCAGTTATGTTCTAACATAGATATGAAAGAATAAATAATATACTGCTTTCTCACGATGAAACGTATCTATCCACACAGTATGAAAGAAATGGAATCTCAAAATGCTTCGCTACTTATTTTTGTTGAAATGTTACGTAACAAACGGTATATATAAAATGTCATTAAATATACCATCTGTAACTATTTCTTACAAAAAAAGCAGTATTTCTGGTTGAAACAAATTAAACTACGGTTATTTTACTGTATTCGCTTTTTGGTGATATTGGAATGAACTAAATGTTGTGAAGTAGTATATAAATAACTATTTTAAAACCTTCTTTTGGCATCAACAATGTAATTTTCTGTAAAAATAGCTAGTATAAATAAGTTACCACCAGAAATCATAATAAGTATAAAGAAATATTAAAAGAAGAGTATCTGAAGCACACCTTTTTAGAAGCTGAATGTAATAAAAGCTTTTTAACATTTTCCAACATACTCGAAAATTGTTTATGAATTCGGTTTGTCTGTCTGTCTGCCGTCTATCTGTCTGCGGTCCTTCTGTCCGTGCTCTAACTCGCGTAAATATACTCGGATGTCAAACAATTGATATATGTTATTTAGGCTTACGTTGGCATGTTCGGTATTGAAAATGAATTGTGTAGCACTTATAGTTTTCTTACAGGGACACGCAAAAGAATTCCATTACATTGCGGTCTATGGGGAAAAATCATTTCCGGTTTATTTTAATGATGTGACACAATTTCAAACATATTGAAGTTGATATATATCACTGACATGCACTACAAGAGACTAATTATAAAATGTGGTGTGCTTAGCACTTATAGTTCTTTTACAGGGATGCTCAAAGAATTCCGTTACATTACGGTCTATGAAGAAAAATCGTTTGCAGTTTATTTTAATAATGTTTCCCTATTTCAAACATATTGGAATTTATATATATCACTAACGTGGGTTACAAGAGGCTTACTATAGAATGCTGTGTGTAAAGCTTCCATCGTTCATTTACAGGGATACACAAAATAATTCGGTTAAAGCACTGCTTATTAATAATAATTGCTGGGAATGCAGTTGATGAACGCGTATTTTAAATTTAATTCATTTTTTGTCTATTACTTGGTATGTATAATTTGTATAGATTTTACACAGGGCAGCACAAAAGTTCTTGAGTACATTTCCGTTTATTGTCGGAAATTCCAGAAGGGAAATTTTAAACTGTGCTACGCGCTTCCTAAATGAACTAAAATTTAGCATTCTATTTAGTATATATACAATTCTATAGATCCTACACAGTGCTGCACAAAAGAGCTCGGATATTTTCTGAATATTGTTGGTAATTCCTAAAATTGGATTTCTAAATATGTTATGCGTTTTCAAAATTGTTTAGTTAAATATCATCTTACACTTAACGGTAAATATTTGCAAAGTTATTTTGGAAGTTTTGGAAAGTGTTACATAATTTTTCTGGACGCATGATTTTTCGTTCTTGTTTTTTATATGTAACCATCCATAATGTCAAATATCAATCACTAGAATCACTTGTTTTATATATTTATTCAGACATTACAATGATTTAAAAAGCAATAAATGATGGTGAAGATGCGTTACTAAAGGAGGCTATAGAAATTATCACAGCAAACTCAAAATATGCAATGATCTGTTACATGCCGAAATTGAGAGCAGGTGGCGGTACTTGTTAGGAATAGGGAAAGAAAATGGAAGAAAACGACAGTAATTAGCGAATCTCTCGATTGGTCCATTCGGAAATAGTCTCGTAGAAAAAGATGTGTAAGATCTCGCTTCAGGAAAAATCCTGTGCAAGCACATTGCAATATATATTTTTAACTTGTAAATAATGATTATTTTTCTGTACAATTTGGTATGACATTAGTATTCTGTGTTATATGAAAAGGTGAAAATTATATTATTTAAACATCTAAAATGTTCAAACAAATTTATTATAAATAATGATTTCAATAGCACTTTGCCATTAGTTTAAGGTATGATATTCCTGTACCGATAGCTTTGATTAGCTTCGTCTATATAGGCTCTATTATGTCGTAATTATGAATCATCCTCGTGCCAGTCATTTACAGTTCTAATTTATTATTTATCTAATTCTAATATCTATTTAGATTTTCGTAATTCATGTTATTTTCTTTTTTTTAAAGGGGGGCGGGGCGAACGAAGATTTTTTTAAGGCTTTATTTGAGAAAACTTTTTGAGCCTAAATTAGTTAAATTTTTGTTGAAGTGGTAAATTAAAAAACGAAAATTTTACTTTTTTTGGATAAAAACCGATTTTTCGGTAAAAAAAACCCCACTGATTTGGAGAAAAATTCAGAACTTTAAGAAATTTGACTTCGACTATCATGCAACTCTGTTAACGACGATACGAAACGGCATTAACGGATGAGGCCTCGGAACGGAAAAAGGTGAACTAAAAAAAATATATATACATATACACTATATTTGGGTGTGTTTGAAATTTATCTTTTGAAACTTTTATACATCTGCACAATCTTTTAGTGTGTTTAAAAGCATTGTAATGTCTGAATAAATAGGTAAAACAAATGATTCCAGTGAAACTAAACGAAATTTCTTTTTTGTTTTTGCTGTATCTCAAAATTTCACAGAGAATTCATATATTCTTCCAATTCCACATTAATCCTTATTAAAAGGAGCAGTGAGCAGTCCCGTCATTATTATCTCCATGTTTTAACATATTAAAGGATAAATAATATACTTATTTCACAGAATGAAACAGATATATATAAACATACAATGAAAGAAATTGAATCTTTAAATTTCCTTTTACTTATTTTCGTTATAATATTAGGTAACAAATGGTATAAAAATCATGCCATTATGCGTACCAGTTGAAACTATCTCTTACAAAAATAAGTAATACTGACTGAAGCAAATTCAGCCATGGGTATTTCACTGCGTTTGCTTTCTGATATTACTGTAATAAACTGAATTTTGTAAAGTAGAATATAAATAATCATTTTAAATGCACATTATAGCATCAAAAATACGTTGCCTTGAAAGAAAATATCTAGAAGAAAACCATTTGAAACATATTTTGTAACAGCAGAATACACTGATTCTTTCTTTGTATTGTAAAATTTCAGAGAGTATTTATTCACTTTCTTATTCTACAAGGTGATGATAATCGTTGTTGGAAGTAGCATGGAGTTCTACTATTACTGATCTGTATGCTGTAATAGAGATTTGTGAAAATAACAAAACATATTTCAATCCACAGAATGAAATATATCTGTTCATATAATATGAAATAACTCGATTTTCAAACATTTTATTTATTGTTACAGAAAAGAATAATTCCAGATGTTGAAGTAATAGCAGTTCCCTTAAAAACTTAATTTCATCGATTGTAGGGAAAGAATATTTTAGAATTTAGAATATACGTTGGTATTTTTGTTTTGTTTGAAAAATGACGTATTGATAAAAATGATTGTTATTTTCTTGGGTGAAAAAAACTTATGAAAAACGGGAAAAATATTCTAGTTTAATATTAGATTAATTGAAGTTAAAACATTATATTTTGTGAAAACTAGAAAGGAAATTGGTTACACCTTCGTAATAGAAATTAAGAAATTAAAACTGCTGTAAAAAATCTGCTTAGAGTTTAAAAGATTTAATTTTCAGACTAAGTGGAAATCATTTTTTGAGTTAACTTTTGTTATCATTTAAAAGAATAACTCTTTAATAGTTTTTATTGCGAATACTTGATCTGAAGGAAAAAAATAAATCCAAATTCAATAATTTGGAAATTTATGCTTGTTTAAAAATATATTGAAGTTCAAATAAAAAGCAAGTTTTGGTTTTAATTTATATGTGTCTTTTAAAACGATCTTCAAACAATCGACTGCTTACAAATAAGCTTAAACCGAATAGATTACTACTTACGAATAAGGTTAAATTAATAAATTAAAGAAGCACCATAATTCACAAAATTGCATATATCCTTACTTTTAGTTATTTATTGGTAAGGGAGAAATATTAATTAAAAACGCTATAATGAGAATCAATGCGGCTCCAGTATCGCATTTATCAGAAATACTTCGAATGAGATACAAATATTGGTTAAATAAAACCTTTACATTTGATTTACTTGTAAAAAATGCGACTATGCTAGAAATATTGACTTGTGCAATTAAATTGAGAAATATTAAACCCGAGACAAAATCACAGTAAAAAGTAAATACTCCAATATTACGGCAATATTCCATAAGATGTTTGCCAATATTTGTGAATTATTAGTTTATTATATTTATTTAGTTTATATACCCATACAAACAAGATTTGTACAACATTATTTTGCTGTTACGGATGTGTAAATAATTAACTTTATTTATATGTATCTTTGAAAATTTATATAATGATACAATAACAATGGAAGTCAGGACTCATTTAATAACTTCTTTCTCACGGATATTAAAATAAATTATGTGTAACACTTACATAGTAAAGTACTTTTTAAGTGTTGTTTTGTTTCTAATGCTTTTTATGTAAAATTTTAATGTCACATTTTTTGTATTTTACTTATAAGATAACCCTCAGTTTTAAAGTATTTTTTTAAAGATTTAGCAATTATTTCATATGCAAGAATACAAGACATATAAAATAACTGCTACTTTCTCATACAAAGTTATGACTCATTTGTAAGGCAATACTGCATGTTCTGTAAAAGCCGTAGATCAAAAAGACAAGTACTATGATGAAGAATAAAATAATAAAAGATAGTTAATTTGCGTTGAATTGGAAGGAGCAACAATATGGTATACATTTGAGTGTATTCTTAGGGAAATGTATTTTCTTTTACTCAAAATTCTATGAAATTTATAATAAACGATTATTTTCTAATTTTATTTGTTAAATTATATTTCAAATCACATTTTTGTTGCTTAAAAACTTATTAAGGTAATAACGTCTTTGAGTCCTTTAATCTCTTAATAAAATTGAAAGTCTAAGTGGAATTCAAGTTCAATCCTTTGGTGAAATTGAATTTTTCTTAGATCAAAGATAATCAGAAAACGATGTTAGACTTTAAATATTATTTCAGTACTATTTTTAGAAATAGTCAAGATCGGTTAAGCGCCTAAGCACCTTAAAATGTTTGAAACATTCCCAGTAAGTATGTTCAGCTGGTAAAACTATATCTACCATATACGATAGATGCTTGTATTCTACGAATTTCTGTCCTTTCAACTTTTAATATTCATTTATATATGTTTTGCGTCATTTTTAAGTGGAACGTTAACTATAAAATGGTCAAAATATTTTAAACAATCTAATTATAATGAAAACGTGAGTTTTGACATCTTAAAACAACTATAGCTATATGGGTATTAAATGCATCTGTAAATGTATGTGTAAGCGAAAAAAGTATCGAATATAATGAAGAAGTTAGTTTATACATATCTAACAGATAAATAGGGAAAACTAAATTTACACATGATATTTCTATTAAATATCGCGTGCAAATTTCAGAAATAATAATACACTTAAAAGCTTTAATAAATATTAAATGTGGTAACATAGATTGAATAAAATGCTATTTGAAGTTTTATTAAACACGAAAATCATTTTGTTGGGTTTGCTTACATTTTCTGAAAATGATATGTTATTTTAAAATCACCCACGTCATTTGTCTCTCTAAAAAAGTAATGCTTCATATTATTCTGATATAATTTAAATTTTGTTTCGCAACATTCAGGTATTTTAAATCAAGTATTTAAATTTTAGATAATTATTTAATATCTGCCGATTCTTTCAACTAATATGAAATACATTTTGTGACTATTTTTGACACATACGACATGGAACAAATTTAATTTAATAAAATTGTAAAGCTTAATACATTTTAAGTTATTCATTAACAATATAATTATTTATGAAAAGGTGAGTAACTTTAAGTTTAGATCAATGAACTAATTTATTATAATAAAAAAAATTTAATATCTTTTATTTTTCGCTTTGTTTCACTTGAAATATGTTCCTTTTTGTTATTTTAACAAAAAATTGCATATTTTATTTATCATTAAATATTTAAACATTTTTATAAAATGATTTATGGAAAAAATTGAAAAGTGTTGCTCATTCGTTTTAGCTTATTATTGTGTCTCTTTGCTACCATGCTAAATTCGCTTTTTTTCACTTTCTTCTGCAGAAAATACTGCATTCATCAAAATTTTCCGCTTCCATTTTTTACGTATTTACAGGTTTTGAGATGACCTAATAAGTAGGAAGATTAAACTTGAAGCCATGTCTGTATGTCTGTGCGTTACATAATTGTTTTAATGTTCTGTATATCAAGGACTCAATCAGCCGCTTTCCATGAAACCATGTTTAGTTTGAAACTGGCATAAATTAGTATTGATTGGATTTTGGTGTATATCGAACAAGAGATTGTGTTGCAACGCCGCGTTTATATGCGCGTGATATTGATATCTGCACATTTATTAGATGTAATTGCAATAAACTTACAATTTACGATGCTTATTGTAAAAAATTCAACCAATCCGATTCAGTTTTAGGTTTTATCACTCAATAAAAAGCGCCGCTAAACTGTGTTGTTTTGCAAATGAGCATTATAGCTGTGCCTCTCTTTCTATTGGGTATAAATATTTCAAAATGTATAGTTGAGATTATTAATATAAATGTAAATGTTTGTGAAATTTTGACTTGGAATAGCCATCATTAGGTGTCTTTGCGCTACGTTCTTGTCCCAAAAGCGATCACAGTAAATTCATGTAACACCTTCACAGTTTCGTTTATTTGACACAATAAACTAAAAATATGGTCCAAACACCGCTTTTTCCGCACTAAAATATTTGCTTTATGTAATCGAAAAATGTCTGCCAATTAATAACACAAAGATTAAAGTTAAAAATTACTGGTATCCAAAACGTTTTAGTAACGAAGCAAACAAATTCTTCTGTGGTTTTTTAATGTTTGTGGTTTTTTGTGGTTTTTTTAAAATTTTTAAATGGTTAAATTCGAAGTACACTGAACTTGGTATTCGGCATTGCCAGTATGTGCGTATATGCCGAAATTATTTTGGTATTTTCCATTCAAAAAGTATTGCCATTATGTGGTGTCTTTCGCATTTCCGGAATGATTAACTTGCCGAATTACACAAAACTTCGTACTTAGCATGAATACTTCTTGTTACTGACAGGAGGGAATTGAATTTCACTTTTATTTCGAAAGGTAGTCAGTGAAAATCCGCCTATTTGGCAATAGTTTTAGGTTAAATCGATTAATGTGCACTAACTATAGTACCTCATTACGTGGATGTGGAATTTGAAATAAATACTTGTTCTAATAGCAGGGCATTTTCTTTAGAAAAACGCGAGAATATACACGTGACATTGTGAAAAACATAACTGCACTATTTAAATTATTATTTTAGAATGCTGTAGAAGAAAGTTTTATAACTATAGTATAGTAGTTTTCTGTAAAAATTAAAATTAGAAAATATATAACTAAAATTAGGGATTTATTTCAAGGTCTTGTAAAATATATTTTACTGCTATAAAAATTTGCAGATAGCACATTAATTACAGACAATATTTTCAATATTACTGTAAAATGAGTGCGTTATTAAATTTTGTTTACAATATCCTTTCGTTTGTATTCACACGATAACTCTAGATAGAAAGGGTATGATATATTTAATAAGTAAGTGAATCAAAGAAATTGTAATTAGAGGTAAATTTTTTTTCAGGAATCTGTTGTTGATAAGACTGTTATGGTAAGACGAAACATCCATTTTTACAGCAGACCAGATACAGGGGTTAAAAAAATTGCATATTTTACTTTTAATTTTTTAATTGAATAACATTTTCAGTGTGAATTCAAGCAAAATAAATGCAATAAAAAATGGAGCTAATATTTAATGTTTCAGAAACAAATCATTATTGCCTATAAAATATTATAGTCTGTTTGGCCTTCATTCAAAATTACTTGTTTATTAGATTTGAAAATACTTCTTGCCATAAAAATAAATAGTGGTTTGAAGTTCAAATATATTTAAAACAATTTCTTTACTTCTTGCTCCAATGAGGACTATGCATTCTCAATCGAACTAAAGTTTGGTGACTCAATAGATGTTTGAAGAATTCGGGAAAAATTATATAATTAATACTTTCTTTTATTCCTGCCGCACAGTGGTCATTTTCGCAAATCTAGAAAGCAAAAAGTATTTCCTCCAAACAAATGAGTTAGGAATTCACATTTATCATTTGAGATACTGAAACAATACTTGAATATTTATTTCTAACATCTAACTCATTTTGGTAACTGAAATGTAAAATTTATATGTTATAGATTCGATTAAAAACATTGCCTATATTGAATTAAATTGAAAACAATTAATATAAAGGTCAAATTTTAAATATAAATAATCATATAATTAGTATATTTAGATCTTATCTTATCATAAACATGTTGAAAAATGTAGTTAAAATTCCATTTTATGTATTTAATGATTGTGTAATATAAACGAGTACTAATACTATTATTAATTACTCAATTGAAAATCAACAAAGTGCTTTATAAAGAATCAAAAAATAGAAACAATAATTAATAAATTATATTTTTCGCAAATATTATTTACGGCTTTTTGTTAACAAAATAATCTCAAAGTTATAAAATTTAAAACAGCAGCAAATACTTCAATGCAAATATCTCGAAATAAATCTTGAAGGACTAAAACTAATATATTTATTGTCTGATTCACTAATGACTGAATCAGTGTTTTTGCTAAAACATCAGTTATAATAATACCTTTAGGATAACATATGCTTCTTTTTCTAATAATAATTTGTTAGAATTTGGAATAATATAGGATTTGCGTCCCATATTTATTTTTATAAGTACATATTGCTGTTGGATCATTTTATTGGCCATCCTATTGACGATAAATAATGCAAATGCTGATTTTTATGGGATGCTGTTCGTTTGGAGCACATATTTTCTTTATATTGTTTTTTTTTTCACTGATTCAGATGTTGTGACGTGCCGTTGCATAGTGTACTTTGGCTAGCACAGCGATGAGACAAGAAATAAGTTAAAATCAAGTTTTATTTAAAATCTAAAGAAGAGATATGGTGGATGAGCCTTCTTTACCAATATCTGAACTCTGATTAAAACACTGTTCGTTGAGTAATCTTACTTAAGCGATGCTCGTACTAAATATAATATATATCACGTTAATAAGTCGATTAGATGAAGCTTTAACTTACATACAGACGAGGACTGGCTCTATTACTTCAGAACTCCTTCCGCAGCGATGCGCCGCCTTCCCAAGCTTCCAGTATGAACTGCCAATCTAGTTAAATAGGTAGCCCGTGGCCACAAAAATACTTTATTGAACATAACACTTAATATATCTTACCAACTCCAGATCTCAGCTCTAAGCGAACATCAGAATAGTTCTTCCACTTCCTTCTGTCATCAAAGGCAGTCTGGTTTTTTCTGAGGGCGAGATGCGACCAAATCCAACGACCAACACACTTGCACTCACTTAAATACATTGCTAACTGACCAGAGAAGCCAAAATTTGCATAAAACAGCTGCGAAAGGCAGAAAAATCCCAAATTCCGAAGGACGCATGTATCCGTTGAAAATTAAAGTAAAAGAGAATATAGATGTGACTGCATGCACACAGATGTTATTTTCACAATACGATCTCAATCAAAACAAACGGCTTCCTTTATGAGGAGTCGCCAATCCATTACAATGTTACTTGCCTGACAATATCAGTCGCGTCTCTCTTTCCAATGTATCTCAAGCTGCAAGGTATAGCATTTGATAATTCATTTATATCATAAGTTCGCACAGGAACTCGAACGATTATGTTTTATCTTTTTACAGTCTGGCAGCAGAAAGGAAATTGGTTGTGTTCAAGAACGAAGATTGCAGCGCGCGGGCGACGGAGAGAAAGGTTATGGAGTAGGTCTTATCGGAAATTGAAATAATTTAATATATTGAAATAATTTAATTATTTCAATTATTTTAAGCTTCTGTAGCTCGGATTAGGTGAAACTAGCGACTACACATCTTTATCCTCCAAAAAAAATGGATTTTATAATAGGAATATTTATTTTTATTTCATCATAACAAACCCCAGAAACATTCATGAAAAGCATCACGTGATCAGATAGCCCTATCAGCGTTCATAACCTGCAAATTTTTAGCGCGGGCTGCGCGCGGGTGACTCACAAAAATTCTGGGGGCGATTTGATCACGTGATTGGGATTTTTGTGTCTTACTTGGTTTGGTAGGTTGATTGATACAGCTGTAGCAACATGATCGGATATCTGAAAAATTTCAACTTTTTAACATTCTAAAATGATATTTAAGCCTTTGATCCAACATAAAATAATAGAATATGAAAGTATGAGGTGTATATATATATACATCATAATATAATTATATATATATATATATATATATATATATCATATAGTTACATAACTGCTGTCAACTTATATGTCTCTAAAACTACAGCACCTACTAAAACTGATATATTAGTTTAGTTGATAGCAGTTACATAAATATATATATTGTACAAAACAATTCATATAATAAATTAAAGTTTAATTTTCTATAACCAGTGCACCTTTAACTAACAAGGGAGAGGACGTTCGGATCACCGATTCCTGAAACTCTAAAAAAAAAAAAAAAAGTACTTTTTGGTTAACCGGGCACCACTGAAACAAATATAAATATATACACAGACACATATATATACATACATATGTACACAAACATATATGTAGATATATATTTATATTTTTTTCACTGGCGCCCGGCTAACCGAAAAGTACCAAAAATTTTTATGTACTTTACTGACGTGTTTGGGTTGTCCTACACAGATGAAAAGTATGGATACAAAGTGAATTCTCGCCGTTTATTTCCGATTTTGTTTCCCCTAAAATTATTTATTAGTTGCTTTATATTTTTTGGGATAAATAGAATGTTAATAAATCAAGGTCGTGATACCAACATGTTAAAAGATTTATTTCTTTATTTGTAATAGTAAAATAAAATCTTTGTTAAAATTTGATAAAAAAAGCTTTTAAATATTTTATTAAAATATATTTTTCGATAACAACCTTGTTGAAACATATTCATTTTTTGATGTAAATTGCATTATTTATTATATTGCAATAAACATCATAAAACACGAGAAACAAATGCTAAAATACTTATACATTCAGTAGAAAATTTATAAACATTCTAACTATATTTTATTTATATTCATTACGAAACTAGACGTAAACCACATGTATTTTACCTCTTTACAAAAATAGGTACTGATATTTCTAGTTTAAATAATGCATATATTTTACATTTTATTTTTATAATATTTTTTACATTGTAAAATATGCTTTGCATTCTATTCGCACTAAAAATTCACTGTTGAAGTACTCATTATAAAAACATGGAGAAATTCGCGCAAATTGACTATATTTCCATTCCTTATTTTACATTTGCTAAAAAGAAAAAAATAGTAATGTTTAAATATTAAAAGGCACTGTAATGTAAAATTTTAATCGTAAAATAGCTGAATTTGTCGTATTTAATTCAATAAGTAATTGTTAATAATATAAAATTTTACTTTTATAAAATATATTCCATTAATCATGAAAAATACAAAGCAACCGATTAAATAGTTTTAAATGAAAAAAATAGAAAAATCAAACAGAAATTTTGGGGGATCGAACCCGCAACCTCCAGAATCAAGTGCAGTGCTCTAACCATTCGGCCACCAAGTTCGCTTCTAAATTTCAACAAACAATCATTAAAATACGTAAATTAGTCAAATGAAGGACCGTGTTCATTATCATTGATTTGGATGTCCAAATCAATGATAATGAATGCAGGCCTTTCAATTTCTTTCACAGTATAGTCTCACTCGATATTTTAATCTCCATCGCCCGCGCGTCGCCTGATCTTCGGTTCTGAACAGCCCATTCTCTCGTAGAAATAAAAATATTGTTCAACCAGTTGCCGTCAATGCAGTGTAAATATTTTTCAACCATTGAAAGTAATTTGTTCATCTGTGAGGTTTCAACCATTTCTAGTGCGTTTTACAAGCACTATTTTTAATTTTCTTCTATAATTTTGGAACTTTCTTCTTTAGAGTTATCTGGATAATTCGTTTTTTCACTATTAATTTTAACACTAATTTTATTTTTTATTTTTTGTAACTGGTTCCTTACATCAAAGAGAGCATCATAGTTTATATCACTTTCGAAATATAAAACAAAAATGTAAAATGAAAACAAGCAAATATTGACAGCTAAACGTTATGTCAATATATTCTATAAGGTGTATTTTAAACGAGCAAACAAGAAACGCTAGTTGAAACTAGTTGAAACTCATAAACTTCTGTTCCCAAAAACTTCTTAAATTCTAGAAATCAGTCCTAGTATTATTTTAAGCTTAATTTACTAACTAATTTGAATTATTAAAATACTTTTATAATACTCCGTTAAGGTTAAATATAGATATAATTTTGGAGTTCATTTTAATGCAGAAAAAACAAATGTACACTTCGACATGTGTCACACCTGCTTTTTCTACTCTTACCCCCTTTCATTGCGAAGTTTTACAGCTATTTCGATTACATATTGATTATTTATGATTATGTTACATGTTTTCTAACTAAATATAATCTTATAATTTGGTAACCGAAAAAGTGAATTTTTATCAGCTTGATTAGCGAAAATAACCGCTGTGCGCGTATGAATGTTGCTGTCGTGTTGTAAAATGAAGTCATCTCTGATTTCGAAATTCGACACACTTTCAAATAATCTCGCAATACGTCAAAATACTTTCTAGCCCAAAGAATTCTGGCAATTTTTGTTAGTTTATGATTTCACTCCAATTCACAAAGCTCCAAATCAATTTATAACCACCATCATGTTTCACGCATGACATCACATTTGAATATTCCAAAACAATATTTTATTTTCCTCAAATTGCATTTAGGTCATCGCAATCGAATAAACAAAGTTTACTCTCGTAAGAGAATAAAATTATTTTTAAAAAATCTAAAGGATTATCAAAAAATTTTTTAGACATTTTCGAATTTATAAAGATCTACTTCTACAATTTTAATTGACACTTCCACTGCTATAGCTTACTTTTTCAGATTAAATTTTTGCTATGTGACGTGAATAGAAGAACTAGAAGTAGCATCTTTAGCTAAAGTTTCTTTGCTAATTAGAGAATTTTGTATGTTCCACGCTCCCTTCTTGATATAGATTTAGGTCGCCAAGTTATTACTTAATTTTCGGTTTTGTTTGGGAATAGAAATTTTACAGAACCGTAAAAACCGTACAAACATTAGATTTTAAAGAATTCGAAATTTGACGAAAATAAAATATTTTTTTCTTTTTAAATAACTATATTTTTCATGCATAATATGAGAAAATACTTTTATTATTCAAGATGTGGTAAATTTTAATTTTTTCATAAGAACACGTAGAAAATTATTGCACGTCAATAAACACACTATCAGAGTTCCAATCTGCATTTCTTTTTCCTACTCATCAGACAATCACCTAATAATATCTACTTTTAAACTACTTTACCCCCCCATGCAAATTTGCCTTTTCGATATATTGAATATTCGTACAGTTTTTTTCTACAATATGATTTGTGAGTGATATCTACTGTTTTGCAAGAGTTCATACTCAAAACAGAAAATTTTAGATTTCATATGAAATTCTGTGCAGCACTGTGTTTAGAAAGCTTAATCAATTAAAGAAGCTACATGTTTTTAAAAATGGATATTTTCTCAACCATTTCAGTATGATAAATTTTAAGCTCATTAAAGATGCTTAATGGAAAATTTTATACTAATCTTTCTAAAATCTTCCAGTTACAGAAAAAAATCAGCACGTTTACTTTATTATTGTAGAAGAATTGAGATTTCAAAAACTATATAAGATGTACAAAAAAGTTCTACCCGTTTTATTTAGGGCGATTATATAAAACAGAGTTACGCTCATGTAACTAATTCTTGTGCAAGTAAAAACAGCTAATCTTACCCTACAAATTGATTATGTGTGCAAGTTATTAAATTTGAATATAATAAAAAACTAGTGCTCTGTATTTGGTAGGATAAAGGTACGAGGTGTATTACAATTGCATCTGTCGTGTAGTTATCAGCCGAAGCTTATACTTTCCTGATAATTAAATAAAATCTCAAGATTATCGTATAGGACAGGTAGTACATTATACGCTACCAGCAAGAACCCGAAGGCTCTCATCCCGTGAAGAAACATATCGGAGACTTGAGGATTCCATAGAAAAACATTTTATTTGAAGAAAAGTAATTGCAAAAAAATGAGGCGGTCCCCCGGCACTCAGAACGTCTATAACTTCACATCATGAAAACTCACAATCGAATGAGCTGTTTTATGACTCCACAAATTTTATCCGCGTCGACCCATAGCGTACAGAAGAAAAATTCGTTAGGGAGAAACACATTCTAATTTTGAACGCAAACCGACAAACTAAATTACCATATCAGCATCTTTATAACAACAGAAAACTAGCTGTTCGAACTTAACATCTGCGGGAATTTTAGCATACAGATGTATCGAGAAATAGACAATACATTTACTTTTCTTTATATCTTCTGTGAACTTAAATGTTTGCATTAGGAATGTACGCAGATGCCAAACTGAAAATGGTTTCATTTCTCATATGAAAACCGCAAGCACATACGAAAGAAAGACTTTAAACATGTACATTAATTAACAAAGGTCATTTCTAACTGCGCGAAAAGAGTATGAGAATTGTTGAATTTTAAGTAGAAAGGAAAAAGATTTTCATTTCACAGAAGCGTGATACAATTAAAAATAGCAAAAGAGAAACCCAAATAATTTATGAAATTTTAACGATAAATATAGGAATCTACATCATATATTTCTCCCCTTCAACAAGAAAAAAAAATGGCAAACTATGGCTCGACACGAACATTAAAAAATGACAATCAGGCAAAATAAAATACACAAGAAGTACTTACACGTTTGTCCTGGGTGACCACTTCCACATACAAAGAATGTTATAACATGTTACAGTTGGTATACCATTAATTAGTCATATGAAAATGACATTATTATTCGTTTCTTTCTTTGAGAAACAGCTGCAGCAATAATTATAGTCTTAGTGAAAATCTTTCACTTCGCCTTAAATCAGACGTGGACCTGTTTCCTTTTTTTTTTTTTTTTTTTTTTTTTTTTTTTTTTTGTATATCTATAGATGAAAATGACGCCAGGCCTACATTTCAGGTCAAAATATGCCAAATGGCATACAGTATAAATTTGGCTATATGTCAATTTGTCAATATATAAATATAACAAACAAAGTCCCATTAAAGACATCAGATCAGTATTAATATAAGCAAAAAAATTCAAGCAAATATATATCTATAAAATGCAAAAATATACAATTAACATAACAGCATTGTAAATGAGTAAAAATTATATATTTTATAATATAAACACATAAATTTTAAAGTCAAACTCTGCTTTATTTTGCAACAGACAACAATCTTTTCTTTGAATTTATATAAATTTGTAATTTTTAAAGTAAATGCCAAAAATATATGTAGGGTGTGATAATTACGTGAATACTGCCAAATGAGCCATCCAATTCCAAAATACAAAAATTGAGAGTGTTGAAAAATGTAATTAGCCTTGGTGTGTAATTGTGTTTCCAAAAAGATTGTGAATATAATTTGAGTATCTTATCAACATGAATCAACAAGAAAGATGGCTGGCAAGTTCAAGTAAGAGTGAAGTGGAAAACCATCTGCATATAATAATTACAAATTGAATAAATTTAAAATAAGCAATTGTGAAAATATTGAACGTCTGACAGAATAAAGACCATGAAAAAACGATGAATAAGTAAAAGGTGTGTGAACCTTGATGAGAATAACCAATATTTATGTGTGACAAATTTTGAGTTGAACAGAAAGCTGATTAGGCACAATGACAGTACGGGAAATACGTGTGTAAAAAAACGTTAACATTGCAAAAACTACTGTTCACCATATACAGGGACCCCAACCTGTCATATGAAAGGTCTGCAAAAAGAATTTGTGTGTGTGTGTGAAAAAAGAGTATCCCTGCAAGTCAAAAGTATCCCAATGAAACTACTGCATGTGTACATAGATTTTTTTTTTTTTTTAAAGGTTCGATGAATGCATGTCCGGCATGTAAAAACTTTCAATGTTTCCTTGTACATGTCCGTGACACTGGTGAAAAAAATTGTATGTGAACAAAAATATAAAGTGTAATCATGTAAACATTAAAAAAACTAATAGTTCAAAATAAAATCCTCAAAATATTTTACGAAGTGTTGAGCAAATAAATAATTAAAATTTATATAATGAACTTACCTGCACCAGCACATCTACTTCGAATCAACATGTAGTCCTGATAGGTGATAGATAAATCCCAGAACGTGAAATTAAATTTTATTAGTATTTAAGGGATTTATCAAATATACAAGAATGGTGATCGTACACATAAAAGAAATAACTGTAACCTAAAAAACAATTAAAATGAAGATATTGCTTGAAAACATTGCACAAATAGAAAAAATGTAAATAAGCATTGCAGTATATATAAAATGACTGTCGTTGAATTTGAAAAAATGATCATAAAATAGTAGAAAAACTATGTGTGTAACCGAACAATTCTACATACAGTACTTATAGAATAAAACTTTGTACGAACTTTGTGAAGAGAAAACATTGGAATTAAATTTTAATACCATAATGCCATAATGTCTTGATTGTTGACCTTTGTAACTAAGAAACCGCATGTAAAGTTGGACGACGAAAAGGAGGATCCCGAAAATGTTCACTAACACTCGAAAATGAAAAAGAAAAAAAAAACTTTGTACTATGTAAACTTTGTAATTTCAAGCATCAGCAAACACCCACAAAATCCAGTAAGTAGTCCAAAAGAGTGAAAAATTAAAAAAATTTAGCAAAATTTAAATAAAAGTGTAACAACATGAGATAGCAAAACAGTACCGAACATAGAATATAGCAAGCATAAAAGCGAGCACTCACACGAAATACCAAGTGTCAGGATAAAATCCAACGAGGCGTGTGTAAAATTTGAAAATCGTTGAAAATTGCCGCCCGCCATAATATCCATCCTAATAGTCTTGATTGTGTGTAAAAAGGTGTAGAGCCTGTCGAATATTCACGACAAAAGGGATAACACGGAATGCCCTAACCTATGCAAGCTGACCCATAATTGCACCAAAAATGTCTGTCACAAAATGTGAAAAATAAAACGCCAAAATACTGCATGAGTGAAAGTTAAATTACCGCCAAACTGAAAAATCAAAATAGTAAAAAAATACGACCTTAAACATATATAATTGTGGCGGTATTATTTGTATAGATTTTAACATGAGTGTAAGTAAACACATTTCACATTCGAAAAGAGCAAGTGGCCATCTTACTCAACTCAGATATGAAACATAACATTCAGTCATAGGCCCATCTCTAGAAAATAGTCCCACGACAGAAGTAAGCACACTCATGAAAAATGCAATAGGAAATTAAAAATAAACTAACATATCCTACTGTGAAATGACCTTTACGAATATTACGCATTTAATAAAATTTTCAAAATGAGAAAAAGGTGTAACTGAACTATCATCAATAGAAACATGTCGAAGTGAATCTAGTTTCTATGTGAAACTGTAGGGAGATAGCAACAGAAATGATAAATTTGTTTACAAACCTAAAAATTATGAATTTCGTTCCTTATTAATATATACATGACCAATAAAAGCAGAAGTATGTAGAGTATAGATTTTTTTTTTAAACAGTAAAATTAAGAAAAATATAATAATGTACCCTTGTTGGTTTGAATTACTATCTAAATGAAATTGGACGCATGACAGTTTCACCTTAGTAGAAGCACATACAAATATAAATTAGTTATGCATTTGGAATTTAAATGAATTATTAAGATGTTACACAATAACCAAATTTAAAGCAGAAATTAAAATAAAAGAAGCTTTGTTTATAAATTCACTATGCATAATGTCAACTTTAAAGAAAGTCATAATATATGGAAATTTAACATGCGCAAAAACAAGACGCATTAAAACAATGCCTTTAAAGATTTTTTTTTTTTTTTTTTTTTTTTTTTTTTACCAACACATAATATACATCACAGAAAAATTTTAAATAATCAGACATTAGCTTATACCTGCGATGACAGTCATTCTAATTATATCATTTTTTTTTATATGCAGTCAAAAATCACAGTAGCATCAATAAATTATCCCTAAAATGTACATCATAACAAGGTAACCCCAATTTACTTGAATTAATTTAAAATAATTATCACAAACCTATCTATATTTTACTGTTACCATCTTTTATTAATATCAATATTATCTTAAACCATTCAGATTGTTTACCATATCATTTCTTATATGATTGTTAACATAATAAAATGATAGCAATTACTAGTAACTTGACACATAATTAAAACATAGTTATATACATTTCAGTTTTAAATTCAATAGATTTTTTTTTTTTTGAGAGATGGTGCATGTTTGAAGAAGATATTTAAAATATATCATCACTCCACCAGAAATAAAAATTCAGCAAATTAAAAATTTTAAATATTTCTACCCAAAAACAATTGAATAAAGCACTTACAGAATGTAATTGACTGCAATAAAAAGCCATAAAAAATACTATTATCTAGTCATGAATTTTTGTAACCATTCTCTCATGACCAACATTAAAAATAAACACTTTGCTTACGTTAAAATATTTACATGCTATGAATAATTAATTGAAATATAAAATGTTAATATAGTATGTATTCAAAAATATCAACTTTACCTGTTATTAAACAGGAGTAAAATCTGCATACAATAAAGGACTTAAAAAAAATATTTATGAATCTATTATGCAAAATCTTTATTTTATTTTCTTTGCCTTTTTGTTTATTTGTTCATGTTGTTGCAAGTAAAAATAAAAATTATTTCAACAGGAGCAGAAATAAAATGTTATGCATGTCCATGCACAAGTATAAATTCTAAATTCTTTAAAAATGCTTAAAAATAATAATATGCAAAGAAAATGTGCAATCAGTTATTAGCAAACGCAAAAGATTAAAATAACTGCAAAAAGTTATTTATACTTGAAATGGGACTGAATAAAATCACAAAAATATTATTTCTTGTTTATCATTACCGTTAATATTATTAATATTACTATACAAAATCCTCTCTCAAACCTCTTAAAAATATTTTATGACAAATAAGTATAAATATCTAGCAATATAGCAGAAAATTGTATGTTCAAAAACTATATTTCTACAAAAAGCAGTAGAAAATGCTATATTAAATACTATAAGTTCCATATTTATACATATAAAAAAGTATTGTATACAATATGCATGCGTGCATGATCAAATATCTCCCAAAAATATAAAATATTAATGAAAATTATTAGTTAAAATGTCTGTATAAGATACAAAATTATTTATTATTATTATTTTTAAGGAAGCAGCTTTATATTATATTTAAAGTATCCAAAATTATTTCAAAAATAATAATCATATGTGAGATGTCATGCATACATGCGGATATATAAGCATAAAATGTACCTTACTTCAAATACACGATAAATGGATGATCTATCCGTTTGTAAAAGTATACATATATTTTATTTGTGCCTTTGTAGTTACGTGCACGGGAAAAATATTAACACTTGTCCCTATATACGTGAGTGACCACAATTCGGCGCAATTTCTTAATAAAATTTTCCATTCCACTATAGTTCGAACGTATGTACTTCAGCTTAGACAGTACTAGGAAACACGCATCCCCCCAAAAAAATTTTTGCCGACAATACACATCCCTATGTATCAATAAAGTCCGAGATCCGCAGAAGTCTGGGCACAGGCAGAAAATGACAATCGAGGTAAGTCCGGTAATAGTCCTCAAAAATAAACACTGAAATCCATCCGAAAAATCCAGTACGAGTCCGCAAAAGAAAGCACTGCGAGAAATAAACAAGGAAATATCCATGTAGTTTTTAGCTGTACGCATAAATGTCCGAAAGTAGTTGTTTGAAAAATATTGGAAAATCAACGGCCGTTTTAGGGAGTGGCAATATTCAGTTTATATCGTCTTGGAATAGCAAAGAAGTTTGGGATCCGAAAAAATATCTCGAACAGGCATATTACATTCATCGGGACAAATCCGGTACTGGTCCGCAAAAAGCAGCACTACAATGCATTCCGCAGGTCGGCAGATTTATATTAAAAAGTTTATTTGATGACGGTGTTGCTATGAAAACAAAAGCATTCTTTGAATTTAATCCGGAGCATTTTAAAGTTTTCGACGATCTTTAGCGCATGATGCATCAGGGACAAAATATGCAGGAAAACACCGAAATCTGGTATCCGCAAAAATCTGGAATAATCAGTAGAGGTCCGTCGAAAAAGAGATTCCAATGCAATCGGTATGTAGGGAGACATGAAGACAGCTTCTTGTATCCGGGTAGGAGGCATAAGTTCTTTGATCACTTTTGATTCAGAATAATTTTAAAGTTTCTAAATATTTAGTGGATAAAGTCTTTAGAAGCTAGCACGTACAGGGGACCACCTCTTGTTTCTTCAAATTAAAACACGGCTCCAATATTATATCATGAAGTTATTAGCTGAAGTTTATACTTCCTGATAATTAAATAAAATCTCAAGATTATCGTATAGGACAGGTAGTACATATACGCTTATACGCAAGAAACCGAAGGCTCTCATCCCGTGAAGAAACATATCGGAGACTTGAGGATTCCATGGAAAAACATTTTATTTGAAGAAAAGTAATTGCAAAAAAATGAGGCGGTCCCCCGGCACTCAGAACGTCTATAACTTCACATCATGAAAACTCACAATCGAATGAGCTGTTTTATGACTCCACAAATTTTATCCGCGTCGACCCATAGCGTACAGAAGAAAAATTCGTTAGGGAGAAACACATTCTAATTTTGAACGCAAACCGACAAACTAAATTACCATATCAGCATCTTTATAACAACAGAAAACTAGCTGTTCGAACTTAACATCTGCGGGAATTTTAGCATGCAGATGTATCGAGAAATAGACAATACATTTACTTTTCTTTATATCTTCTGTGAACTTAAATGTTTGCATTAGGAATGTACGCAGATGCCAAACTGAAAATGGTTTCATTTCTCATATGAAAACCGCAAGCACATACGAAAGAAAGACTTTAAACATGTACATTAATTAACAAAGGTCATTTCTAACTGCGCGAAAAGAGTATGAGAATTGTTGAATTTTAAGTAGAAAGGAAAAAGATTTTCATTTCACAGAAGCGTGATACAATTAAAAATAGCAAAAGAGAAACCCAAATAATTTATGAAATTTTAACGATAAATATAGGAATCTACATCATAGCATCAAATCAAGAAAAACTGTTACTTTCGAACGTTATGGTCTTCAGTTAAACATAAGCAGCACAGATTGTTTCCCGATCGTTGGCAGTTTGTGGAAACCATTGGGAAATTGTAGGATTGGGATGAAAGAGTTAGGAAATATTGGAAAATGTTAGGTACAGCGACTCCTCTAATTTCGAGTGTATCTGAGCAGGATTCTGAGCAACTAACAATTGGGCTATTGTTGGGACTTTACTGGCAAATGGTTCGTTGGCCAATGATGCGTCAAAACGGACATTTCGTACTGAGGGACAGCATAGAACAACAATTAGAGAACAATTTGTAATCGTTGTCCCAACCGTAAAGTGCTACTTGGGAATCGTTTGGCAGGAAAAATCCAAGAAAAGAGATCTTATGCTGAACACGGGCGGTGATATTACCAGTGTCAGCAATAGTACAAGAAAACAACGCCGGCACATAGAAATTCCGTGGCCTGCTAAAAAATGATCTGCAATGGGAAATGTTACCACATTTGTCTCACTCACCAGACTTGTCACCATGCGATTACCTTTCTTTATGAATAGTTACAGCTGAGTAAACCAGCAATTTCAGTGTGAAAATGACATGTGAAAAAAAGACGATGAATTCATAGCGTCGAAAGACCAAACATTTTCTCGCCAAAGTTTCCATCGGCTGCCTGGACGTTGGCAAGGGGTAGTAAAAACTAATGCTAACGATACTTATTGATGTTTGTATTTTTTTTTTTTAATAAAATATTCTAAAAACTTGTATGGCCAACTAACACTTGAAAATTAATCTACAGTTTTTACAAAAAGGCCCAGAACTATCAATTTAATACATAATTAGTTATATTTTTAATGAATGAATCTTTCCTAAGCTTCATATTATTATTACAGAAATTTTCTAATATATTTTCAAACCGTAAGGGAAAAAATAGAATTTCTATAGCTGCCAATGGCTACGATTTCCTCATACCAGCATTCCTGCTTAATAAATCATCGTCTTCTTTAATCTAAGAATTCTCCGATGAAATAAAGCAAATATTAGTATTCTGAAAATGTGAAGCAAAAAATCGTATCAGTTGACAGCTACAAATTTTTTTTTGTTTATAATTTGGGACACAGAGTTTTATCAATGTCGTCAACAAGGCATTGAAATATGAGGAATAATTAAAATTTTCTTGCGAATTGCAACTTACTTTTAAATTCAACTGCGTATTAAAAATGATGACGATGATAACGTGAGCAAAACTACATACAACTAATGAAACTTTTTTTCTGCATGTCACTGAAATATCTTGGAGTTTCCTATACAAGTTGTACAGTTAGTATTTGCCAATTTAAATTTTATTCTTTTGTTTTTGCTTTGGTAACTGCAATTTTTCTGATACTTCTTTTACACATTCAAGTGTATACTGCAACATCTGGAATACAAATTTAATTGTTATACAATTAAAAAATTCGCACAATACTTAAAAAAACGGATACGTCTTAAATATACATGATTTATATATCTTCACAACTTTTTAGTTAAGTCTTGCACTCAGTAGTTTTTCTAATTATAAAAGACTAATATGTTTATTATATGAAAACTATAATAAACATATTAGTAGTTTTTCTAATTATGAGAAGCAAATGATTTATCAAATATATTTAATACTTATTCAAACAGAAATTATTGCAGCATATTTATACCATTATTAACATACTTTCACTAACATCGTTTCATATAATTTAATGTATTATGATCTATTATGTGCTAATTAGTTTTCATGCCAACCAAAGATCTTGCATGTTGCGTAGTATATGTAAAAGGTATATAATAACAGCGTTACGTTTCAGTTTATTCTAACTTATTCATTACACGAAAACTAATATAATGATTAAATTACTGCGTATAAATTAATGCACGTGTTGGTCTAACAGTTCTGTAGTTCGAAAAAATGATATTGTATATTCGGTGGATATGATTGTTTATTTCTTTTATGATTTAAGCTTTCAAACGTCTTATTATTTTATTATTAACACTTTCCAACATAGTTGAAAAGTTTTTATGAAATTGGTCTGTCATCTCTCTTTCCGTGCTCAAAGCTGCGTACATGTATTCAAATTGTCATGCAATTGATACATGTTATTGAGTTTTACTATGGCATGTTCGATATTGAAAATGAACTCTACAGCATTTACACTTTTTTACAGGGACACTCAAAATAATTCCGTTACATTACGGTCTATGGAGGAAAAATCATTTGCGGTTTATTTTAATGATGATACATTATTACGAATATAACGAAATTGATATATATCACTGAGGTGCACTACATGAGGCTTACTATAGAATATGCTATGCATAGCACTTATAGTTACTTTACAGATACACTCAAGGGAATTTGAAAAGTCGGTTGTGGTTTATTTTAATAATGTTTCACTATTTTCAAACATATTGAAATTGATATATATCACTAAGATGTATTACAAGGGGCTTACTATGGAATATTGTGTGTATAGCATTGATTGTTCATTTACACGGGCACACAAAAAAATCGGTACTGATTGCTGGAATTGCGTTTTCAGTTTCTGAAAGTGTTTTAAATTTACTCATTTTTGTCTATTACTTGGTGTGTTTAAATTCTATAGCTCATATACAGGGCAGCGCAAAAGTTCTAGAGTACATTTCCGTTTATTAACGGACATTCCAAAAGGAGAATTTTAAACTGCGTTACGCGTTTCCTAACCGAACTAAAATTTAGCATTCTATATAGTATATATACAAATCTATAGATCATATACAGAGCTGAACAAAATAATTCGGATATTTTTCCAAATATTTTCGGTAATTCTTGAAATTGAGATTTTAAATAAGTTGTGCGTTTTCCAAATTTTTACTTACAAGGAGACCGCCAAACATGATGCGCACAGATTTTGATGATTTTAAAGTATGTTGTAGGGATCATACTCCCTAACTATTCAGTTCAAAGGTTTCTTTCAAATGGGCTTTAGTTTTCGAGAAATTTCGTTTTAAAGTTAAGCATGCATTCCAAATGCCATTACTTCGCGAACTTGGAAAAGGTCTTAGTGGTTCCGTGGTAGCGGTCGCGATTTGAGAGTCGCAGATGGGTGTTCTGTCCTCTCCTGTGACTTTTACCTTTTTTAACAAATTTCATATATTTGTCGCGTTATAGAGTTGTATGCAGAATTATGAATTCTGCATCTTTGAACTTTTTGATATTATCCTAATAAATTCCATTTACATTTTCGAATAATTCGTAAAAATTTACGTTTTTTTTTTTCCTTGTGCAGTTTTGAAATTAATATTTCTATTGACGAAATTCCAAACTAACTAATTCCAAAAACATATCTTGAAAGGAGTAATAATATATTAAAGCAATAACGATTATATCCAAGTTTTAGCCAGTTATATATATATATTTTTATGTTATTTAAATACATTTAACTGTAAAGTTCAAACTCACCGTCATTTTTGATTTGCACAAATAAAAAATAATGTATTACAATTAATTTTTTTTTCAGTCTAACAAGTCGATGCCATACAGAAAAATTCAACTAGAAATGAAAAATCGTTTGTAAATTACAATACATATAAAAAAAATCTGAAAAAAAAATCGTCTGCAACGACTTTTACGGTAATATCAGAATAAATAAAATTTTTTTTTATCAATTTCGTTTCGCTTCCTTTGCAGACAAATACCACGTTTGAAATAATTTCTTTTTAAAATTTAATGCATTTTTAAATATATTTATCACAATTTAAGTATTTAAAGAATATATAATAAGATAATTTATACATGCTTCCAATATTGTTAAAACAATTATTTAAAGGCGATTTTTAATGCGAAATTTGTTTAGAATATTTTTGCGATAGGTATAACACAATTAGTTCCATATTTAATAAACTAAAAATGTTGATGTCGGTGATGATAAATATTTTAGTATTTCAGCAGTTAACATATTTCAATATATTTAGAACAAATCAAATATTAAAAGGTGTTAATTCTTTCTTAATCATTTAATTTTTTTTTAAATAGAAAATGTAAATAAAAAAAATTTATTATTTCATAAATACAATAAATAAATAAGTAAATATACATAAATGTAAACAATAATCATTTTAAAAAGACGAGATATCAAGACATAAATTAGTTTGGATTTTCGTCAGCAGAAATATTCGAATAAAAATTGCGCAAAAACTATAAATTTTCACGCAATATTCGAAAATATAAATAGAATTTATTAGGAAAATATCAAAAAGTTCAAAGATGCAGAATTCATAATTCTGCATACAACTTATAACGCGACAAATATATAAAATTTGTTAAAAAAAAGGTAAAAGTCACAGGAGAGGACAGAACACCATGTGCGGCTCTCAAATCGCGAACGCTGCCACGGCACCACGGAGACCATGTCCAGGATCGCGAAGTAATGGCATTTGAAATGCATCCTGAACTTTAACCCGAAATTTCTCGAAAACTAAAGCCCATTTGAAGGAAACCTTTGACCTGAATAGTTAGGGGTATGATCCCTACAACAAACTTTAAAATCATCAAAATCTGTGCGCATCATGTTTGGCGGTCTCCTTGTTAGATATCATCTTTTACCTTATTATTTTGGAAGTGTTGGAAAGTGCTCCATAATCTATGCTTGACGCACGATTTTTCGATCTTGATTTCTATTGTTATCAATGTCTCTGCGAGTACGTACTAAACATTTATGATTAATACTTCGAGAATAAACCCTTATCATATTGTCGTTTAGTAAGCACATTCTTTAAGTTTATAATACATATTTTTTTTTCTTATTTTCTGTACACTGAATGAAATAAATCCTCCCGAAAAATCTTTGATTACATTTATTTCGTTTAATCGCGTTAAAATAATAAATTGTGCTTTTTTTTTTTTTTTTTAATGAAGTCTAGAACGTGGACTAACACATTGTGTGTTGTTTTGTTTAAAACAAAAATATTTTTTGGAGATATGACTCATGTTATTTATACTGAAAAAAAATGAGGAAATTATCTTTGAAACGTATGAATGCATCCGCCCGATAAAAAAAAACTGAAATTTAACATACTACAACTGTAGTAAATTGTAAATTAGTGTTATTCACAAATCATTTTACAGAACTGCTAAATGAACTTAAATTACATTTAACACATGCACTATAAGTTTAATTAAAATGAAGATCTAAACAAAAAAATCTTTATTTAGTGCGTTGATCATGCAATACGGCATTTGTGACATGAGCTTTTCTTGACTAACTTGTAAATAGCCAGCAAAAAAATTTTTGATAAAAATATTTAACAAGAACAATAATGATTCATCACATATTTTTATAATTAATTTTCCTGAAATCAAGATAAAACAAGCCTGATAAAAAAGCATCATTAACAAATTCCAAACAACAGTGGGTTTTCGATATTTTTTTTTTAGCATCTAAATATCGCGTAATTTTACAATTATTTGCGCTTGTTACACTTTTCTGTCCTAAAAATTACTTATAATTTTGCAAGATTAAAATGATACGTAAGATTAAGCATGGAGTAAAATAATTGATTTTATTATTATTATTATTATTATTATTATTATTATTATTATTGCATTCTATTGCTTAAAATTGCGTGGAACAAACGTAGCCAATATGCGCCTTGTATCTGGATATGAGTTATGGATTAATTGATGAATGTCAAATCCGCTGTTTAATTTTATTTGTAGGCTATGACATTTTGATGCAATGTAAGGAGTATAAACTGAGAAAAAATTAGGAATAATTATTGTGTATCAACAGAAAAATCTTGAGGCTGAGAGGCTAAGATTATAGCAGTAATTAACATAATAATTGCAAGCCATTAGAGAAGCGCTGATTTTTTTTATTTTTTATTCTCTTACACTCTTGACGCTACAGTGCAAACTAAACCAGTGAGAGAACTCAATTCCTGGATTTATGTTATTAGAACATATTCTTGTAGTGCATGATGTAAAATAAAAAACGAATGTTGGTGGAAGGACATAATTACTTATTCATCTGCCAATGATTTCAGAGTGCCAGTCTCTATCGGTTATTATATTAACAAATATTTTCTTGCAAAATTACATATAATGTAGTTTTAAAAATGCTCCGCTTATTGAGAATACGTTTAAAGTTTTAATATAACTTTATGTAGACTTCTTTGCACCGGCAGTTGTTCCTAACAAAATTTCTTCTAAAGAGAGTTCTAAAGTGTGTTTAGCAGTTAAATATATTTCATTTGAATAAAACAACTATATTGAGTTTTTAACAGTTTCCAATATAGTTGCAACGTGTTTAAGAATTCGGTTTGTTTGTCTTTCTGTCTGTCCACCGGTCCGTCCTCCAACTGTCGTAAATATAATCTGATTCAAATGTAATTTTATATGTTAATGATGATTCGTATAGTAAGTTTGGTGTTGAAAAGAATGTGTATAGAATTTATAATTTGTTCAGAGAAATACACTAAATAATTCCGTTACATTATGGTCTGTCAGGAAAATTGTTCCTATGCTCTTCACTAATGTGGCAATATTTCAAACATAATGAAACTTATATTCATCACCGAGGTGAACTAAAAAATTCTTTCTCCGGAGTATCGAATAAATATCGTTTATATTTCGTTTACAGAGACCCATAAAAGTATTCGTTTACAAGACAGACTATGATCAACCATTTCAGTGAATTAAAAAATTATTAATTAATAATATCCAGTTAGTGTTCGAAGGTGCTTCGTAATTCATCCCTCACGCATGATTTTTTGTTCTTGTTTATTTTTTAACTTTTTTTTGCTGTTTTTCAAGAGTATAATCTCTTATTAATATGAAATTAAACTTTAAATGTTGTGAGCGGCTTGTGAGACGGTTCGAAACTTTTACTGATTCCTTAAATATCTTAAAATGGATTCTGATCAATTTCCTAAATCTTTCTAAAACGAACACTCAGAGTCACATTGCCCGTGTGTTACGTGTCGGTTACCTCATTTTATTTATTTATTTTGTACTTTTATTCAAGCAGTCTGTCAACCCGACAACAGTTTAATCCCAATTCTGTTTTTATATGTTTTATTATTTATTTGATGATAATCTATTGGTAATAATAATCTAACCCAATTTTGGAAAATTCTTTGATTAAAAGTATTTGGAATTCAATTTTTTTTTTAAAGCATCTCTAATTTATATGCACTTGAGTACAAATTTTTCATTTATAAGAAACATTCATTATGAAATAATTATTTTTATATTATTTTTTCAAAGCATCCATGATAAATTTAATACACTTTCTTTTTAAATTATTCTTTTATGTTTTCAAAAGCAGAATTAATCTTATTGTATTTATTACTGCTCCTAAATTAAAGTATAAACAAATAATTATTTTCTGATGATTGAAATACTACTTCTCACTTAGCAATTAAAAAAAAATGCATCTTAATATAATTTACATGAAAAGAATGTTCAAAAAACGCCAAATATCAAGCAAAAAATATTTAAATAATTTCGTTATTTAAAGATGTTTTTATTGTTTGAAGTACCGAACATAATTAATTAATTACAAAAATGGAGATTAATAGCTTAGTGCAGAATGTTTAAGCACAACTAATAAAATTAACATATCTTTTGATTAAATAGCAAAAAAAAATTCTGAACTAGTTAAAAAGTTAATTGGTGAAAACAGAAATATTGTATTATCCATTTATGTTCTTTTTTTTTTCTTTATTCGTGCTTTTAAATCCCGATATTTATCTTTTCAAGAGACCTTTTTCAAAAAAAAAAATTAAATACGAAATATTATCAGCCTCATTAAGCAGACTATAAAATAAAAAAATAGCTGAAATTTCTTTCATTTTACAGTACAATTTACGGGAAAGTTTTACATAATGTGATCTCAAAATGTCTTGCTGTTTAATGTATCATTCCTAATATTAATGTTTCTCGATGTGATGTCACCATGATGTTAGAAATGGGTACGAGTGTTACAGTTATAAATGTGATCAAAATGTACATTATTTATTCCTTCGCATGCCCTGACAACACATTGGTACAATACAAAATCCAGATGGCACCATAACCGGTTGAAATTGTCCTGTAAACAGTCACAGGATATTCTCTGATTGTTGAAATACCACTAACTGTAGGTAAAAGGGCTGCAGAGATTTTTACTGACATTTCTTGGACTATTATGAGGGAAGAGTGAAAGAAAGAAAGAAAAAGGCTAATGCACGTGTGCATTGAAAAAGAGAATCTGCCGGGTTTTCAAAGCAGAATGTAATTTGATAATTCGATTTCCATATCCTCCGCTGAGCTCCATATGTAACAGGAGATCTGAGTCGGCGGTCCGAAGCATGAAAGGCAAATGAAGCTTGCAAGGCAAAAATAAAAAATAGTTCGCGTTGTCACCCAGCAAACACAGAGCTGACAGATTGATACAAGAAAGATACCTATCATCAAAAACTAGAGGTGCTATATCGATAACAGCAAATAGTAACAGAACTGTTTCGATTCTGTCAACTTTTCTGATATCTTTAGCGATACGTGGACTGATTATCGATTTGCCGCCAAAAATCAGACACAACGACGGCCACCGGCGATATAACCCATACAAATCTGCTTGAATTCCGATTTGACTGACACAAGAAC
This sequence comes from Maratus michaelseni, assembly GCA_963931845.1. NCBI lineage: Eukaryota > Metazoa > Arthropoda > Arachnida > Araneae > Salticidae > Maratus > Maratus michaelseni. Next base: position 341,942,787 of record OZ007588.1, on the reverse strand, counting down.
GTAAACAAAATGACACCAATTTGGTATTGCTTATATCTAATAGTCATCATTTTGTCTTTTATTTTCGACGTACATATGATGAATATCGTTCTTGTGCCTTATATTCGACGTATGTTTATGATCAATATCGATTTTGTGACAATTTATCGACATTTATACGCATGTCGGCGAATATTTTTGATTTAATTTTGAACTGTAAAGAATTGAATTTCACAGTATTGAAAACTAAAAAAATTTCTTAGCTTATAAAAGCAAGTTTATTTATAGTAGCTAATTCACCTCTACTGTTATATAAAGGAACAAATGGAAAATACGCAAGTTTATTTATCCTAGTTCTATAAAAAAAAAAAAAAATTAAACTTTTATTGTCAAAAGCTAACTGAATATATTTTTTTTCTTTTCACATTTCGCAGTTAACTGAACAGGTGTGTGGAAAAAGGATAACATTCCAAAAACAAAAAATGAAATGAGATAGTTTCATTGATAAATAAAATTAATCAATTTTTTACTTTGAAATGCACATTTTTTTTTTTTTTTGCATTTTCTTAACATTTACATCAGTTCTAATGTTATCCTTTTTCCCCTCACATGCTTAATTTATCATTTTATGGTGTTGTACTTAACTTCAACTCTTTAACTAAATACAGATTCCACGTTTAGTTTTTTCGATTTCTTTATCATTTTATTTAAATCTTTAATATAAATGTCTTTATTCATTTAAAAAATTTTTCATTGCCACATTATTTTGTTCTTGTTCTGTGCAATGAACTAGAAATTTTAAAATTGTCAAAATTTGCCATTTTTAGCAAAAGTACCAATTTTAAATTCAAAAAATCTATTTTTCAATATGAATGATTCAAAATTAAAAATTTACGACAGATACTTCCACTTTCATAGCACAATTACATTATGTGCAAATCAATGTAAAAAAACATTTCTTAAGAATATCTGTAAAATTTTCAAGTAACCTAATTTACCGCAAACTAAAATTAGTGAAATCAAAGTTCTTCAGAAAATGCATTTAAAATTTTCAGACCCCCACCCCCGAAAAAAAAGATTTTTTTCCCCCATTATTGTCATTTATCACTCCTACCTAGTTGACATACATAACAGAAATTTTTTTTAAAGGTTAAAAAGGCAAATCAAATTTCAAGCTATTCAGAAAAAATATTTAATACTTTGATTTTTTTTTTATTATATATTTTGCTGTCATCTTAATAAAAAAAAAAAAAAAAAACATTTTTAAAATTTTCTCTGTATAAAATCTAAAAGAATTAAAAAAAAAAAAAATTAAACATGGCTATATTTTTACAGCTTGTTCAAAGATTTTAATATTGAGCATTTTTCCTTTCATCACTTTATTACAAAATGGCAGCCAATTAAGTGGGAATTTGAAAAAAAATAAAAAATTCCAAAATATAACCCTTGTTACCTGAAAAAACACACACATAATCAGTGGAATATGAAGCATTTTATTACATATTAATGGTTTAACATAAAATAATAAAAAATTATGTAGATCATTCTAAAATTCTATTACAAGAAAATCTGTAAGTTCATGTTTTGCCAGAATTCTGCAATTGTTAATTTAAATTATTTTAAAACTAAATAAGCACTCCTTAGGTATTTTTATTATTATAAATGGTGCAGAAAAAGAGAACAAAACAAAAAAAATTGACTTTACTGAAATATTTGATGTAGTACTAGGGCGGGTTTTTGTTAAGAAACATATTAGTGTTTTTTTTTAGAAGACAACACAATAAGTGATGCAACTCCCTTTTACCTTTCTAGTCGGTCTTTTCTATTTACAAGTTTACTGTAAAAAAATTGTCTTTTATTTCTACCATCACTAATATTAAATGTACATACCACCAATTTTTTTAAAAGAAAAATTTCTACATTAAGTTTAATTATATGTTTAAAATGCAATAAAACAGTTAAACATTTTATTTATCTATGATAAAAGTTGATATTTTGAACAAACTATGCAAAATGTGATGTTTGCTTAGTTAGCCACTACACGCTAAATTTTGCTAAAATTATAATGGCAGAATTGCTAACATGTTTATTCAGAAAACTTTACAATTTTCCCAATGTACTACACTTTAAATAGTTGATCTGGCTTTACTCAACAATTGAGGGGGTCGGGACAAGAAAGTGCCAAGTCACATTTTTGGTGAAATAAATCTAGTACTGTAATCTGTTGCTCAATATTGTAAATTATAATATAAAACATATAATTTGTTTCTAATGTCACTTGGTGGCAGCGTATGTGACAGGTTTAGTTTTTGCCCCCAATAATGATAGCTAATTTACTAAAACGTAATATTGATATTAAAGTAATGCCATATTGTGGCTCAGAATATCTCAAATGTTACTAAGACATTGGTGAAAAAACTTTAGGTTGTATATCTTGATTTGAGTATTGGATCAAATTGAAATATCTCAGAAGTTAAAAAATGTGGCTTGTCACTATCTTGCCCCGACCCCCTCAATTCTTTGACTTGCTTCATAGCAATCTTCTCACATGCTTTTAATTATTAAAATATTTTATAAGTAAAAAAAAAAAAAAATCTAATAAATTTCTAATCAAAAATTCAATTTTAGTTTTGAATTCAACATTGCTGCAAGAAATTTTGAATTACTGTTTGTCTGTGTACCATATTGGTAATTAGACTCATCTTTGTAACAACACAATGCACGTTTTATTCATTCAATAAGTAACATATCTGAAGAATCATTTCAAGTTTTACGAAAAAAAATCTTACCTGTCACCTTTACAAATTGACCTAAATCCTTACATTGTAAGGTTAAACTTTACAAGTTGGCAGATATGTAATAGAAATGCTCAGAACCCCCCCCCCCCCCCCCTGAAAAAAAAAAGTCTTTTCCAATTTCGAAAAATTTAAATTTTATTTATAAATATATTCAAATTATATTTATAATGGCTACATTCCGACACTTTCTTTAATTTTTATTTTGTCTGTTCCACATGAAAACGTTAGCATAGAAAATAAAATGTATAGCCAGCAGGAATTTGTTTCAAAAGTACCCTTCACAAAATTCTTTGTCTTAAAAAAATAGGCATTTTGAAAAAATTTTCAAAGCTTCACAGCTGATATCACCAATGAATTATTATCTAGCTGCATATATATATACAAAGGGCGTTCCATAAAAACTGAGAGTAAAATCATAAAACATCAAGAAATATATTTAAAGCAAAAAATACATCATTCTTTTTCAATGTACCTTCCCGCAGATGATATACAATGATCCCATTGTTCAACCCACTTATCAAAACAAGTATTCAAGCCTTTTTCTGGAAGTTGCTTCAAAGAACCCTGCACTGCTGAAATAACTTCAGAATCTGTATTAAATTTTCTGCTACGGAGCTTCTCCTTTAACGTTGGAAACAGCCAGAAATCACATGGTGCTTGATCTGGACTGTAAGGGGACGTGGCATGATTTTAATATTGCATTTACTAAGATATTGCTGAACAGTCTTGTATAATAATATCATCAAATAGGGAATTGAATGTCCAATTCCCTACCAGTTCATGCCGCTTTCTCAATATGTGTTATCGCAAAAATTTCAAATCTGAAACATAATATTCACCATTCACAGTAATTTTTGGAGGTACAGCATGCTGATAGATTACACCTTTATGATCAAAGAAAATAATCATGACCTTTCCAACAGATTTGATTTTTTTTTTTTTTGGAGGCAGAGAATCAGTGTACACACATACACTTGTTGCAGACTTGGTAAGGGGATCCAAATGATGCATCCAAGTTTCATCATCTGTTATTAGTCTTTAGAGAATTTTGAAACATCTGTTTCCACTCACAACATTGATTGGTAAATTCTTGTTTGCATTTGTTTTTTAGTAACATGATGAAAGACCCATCTGTAAAAAAAAAAACAAACATTGTGAAGCGTAAATTGTTGCATAGAATGCAAAATATCGACAATTTTGAAATGTTACCCACACAGTGTTAACATTTCGATCACTCACAACACTTTCTGGTAGGCCAGGCTTAGGAGCCAGTTCTGCAGACAAACGTCCTTTTTTGAATCACCATGCCATCTAAAAATTTTAGACTCACCAAAACATTTATCTTTGTAAGCTTCTTTCATTAACTTTACTGTTTCTGGAGCTGTTTTGTCCAAACGATAGCAAAATTTTATGGCATAACTCATTTCGATTTATAACTCTGAACCACTTACTTCTATTTCTGTAGGACAAATCAAAACAGTTCTTTAAACAAGCACGAAACTAGGAAAATAAAATTGTCTGCTTTGTTTAGATTTATAAACGTACAGTTAAGTTTGAAAAAATTGCCTGCAGTTTTATTTTCGTTTTGCGGTGATGCCACTATGAAAAAAAAAACTCAGTTTATATGGAATGCCCTTTGTATATATACACATGTATGAAAGACCTTATAAGACTTCATACATGTAAACTTTAATGTAATGATAATTTCCAATTCATAAAATTCTGATTTTAGTTTTCACATGTATATACAAAGTTCAGAAAAATAGCATTGTGTGTAAAAAAAAACAGATCTTTGGCCAGTTATTTAAATGAAACTTCTCTTGGTAAAAAGAAAAAGAAATTAATGTGCAAAATAATTTCAATAATACTAATTAATAGAAATATTAAAGTTATACAAAACATAAAAATTCCTTTTAATTTTATTGCAGCTTTTCATGTAATCGGACAATAATCGCCAGAAAAATTAACTATTATATTCTTTGAAGAAACATGCTGTTGGAATTTACTCTTTTAACCAATTTTTAAATAATGGAAGATTTGAAAATATTTATATTAATGCCAGTACAGAAATGTGTTTACTGAAAATAGTCGGAACTCTCGTTATTTTTAAAACTAGCTCTATTGGTAATTAAGGCGGTTCTCAAATTCTCTGCTGCACAATGCAAAACTTTCAGACTTTTAAACAGAAAGGCATAAAATTTGCAGGCTCAAGTATGGAAGAAATTTAGATTTTTTTTTTTAAATTAAGTTTTTAATACATAAATTACGTATCAAGCAATTCTTCTCACATAAGCCTTTTTCCTTTCTTGGAGTGCTGCTTCAGGAATTCGGTTCAAAATGCAGACTTCACAGTATTTGCTGAAAAATTGTCTGCCTTTATACATTAAAAAAAAAAAAAAAATGCCACTTGATTACATTTTATAACACCTGCCAATTTTATGAGTTTCCAAACAAAACTGAATTCGCAAATGTGTCAGAAAGTAGCTACTTTGGTTTCGAGAACATCCTTCTTTAAACAAATGCAACCAAAAAATCATTCCAGCAGAGAAATATTTTACTAACAATGGTTAAAGTAATAATAAAAAGCACCCTTTTTTTTTAGTGTGTAGAAAATTAAAAAATATTTTATAAATTTTTTTATAAATATATACTATATTATAAATCCAATTATGGAACAAATTCCACTTTAATTTATACAAATAATCAAAATATTTCAAGCTTTTTTAATTGTATATAAATTTAGATAAATACATTTTTTTTTAAATGACAATACAAGTACACATGAATATTTTTATTACAATAATCTTGTACAACAGTATTGCTCATAATTTCAGGTGTGAAAGTCTGTTTCTTCTTTTCATTTCCAAGCTCTCTTTTGCATACCTTAACCACCTAACTATCCAGCTCTCTGATTTATTACAGCATCTTCATATGACATGTCTTACAGAAGCTAGAAAATATTTAAGAAGAATCAAACATATTATTCAAATATTTGCAAATGGATTAGCAATATAAATTTAATTTTGTATGATAAGGTTTTAAAAAGATGTTGTATTTTAGAAGCCATTTTGCTTTTATGGGTGGAAAAAGTGCTCATGTATGCAATATAGTGAGAGCATATTTAACCCTTTCAATGTGAAAGTAATTGTTGATTAAATGTTGTAATAATTCGACCACCACAATTTACAAATTGATTTTTTATAATAAATTAATTTCTTCACTTATACTTAACAAGAAAATTTTTATTAAAATCTTCTATGTGCCATTTAGCATTTGGGAATCGACATTGAGAAAATTGCAGTCTAGCAATATAATGTATGCTGATATGTTGAGAGTAAAATAAATATTGTATCGCTCCAAAATATTTCTGCAAACATTTTGCAACTACCGATAATATTGACTAACTTTCAAATTCTGCACAATCCCCAAAAAATTGATCTTAGGACTATAATAGAAATTGCTTTTAGAATAATTTATAATAGCTACAAACTACCAAATGCAGTTCTCTTTTAAATTGAGAGAAAAAAAAGCTATGTAATGAACCGTAGTTCCCCCTTCAGCAATTATCACAAAATCAGTTAAGTCCAACTTTGGGCAAAAAGGGAAGGGAAGTGAATATAATCAGAGTGACAGTTGACATTTGAAATGATTATACATATAGTCATATGCATGTAGTCATATTCCAAGATCATAATTCTGAGATCCATTTTTTTAAGTGAACTACTAACTACTTTTTAAAAGTTGTACTACAAATTGAATTCAATCTGAAAATAATGGTTTTGTTAACATTATTTAAATATTATAATTTGTGCAGTGACCATAGAAATAAAACGATCAATGTGGGAATGATAGATCAGGATTTCATTTATTGCTTAAAAATCGCTAAGATTTACAATAATAGACTAAACATTTGAAACCAAATTCCTTTTAACAATGTCAAAAAAAATTTTTTTTTGCTGTGAAATGAGAAAAACTCTAAAAATTGCATAGAAAAATTACAAAATTGCAGTACAAATTCAGAATAAGCTTTATTAGAAACAAAAAAAATTTATTAAATATATTGTTCTAAAATTTTAAAACCTTATTCTTTTTACTAATGAACTGCTAGAAATTGCATAAAAATTCAAAAATCCAAGAAGACCAAATTTACTACAGTGAGTAAAACATTCTAAAGGGAATTCTTTCCCATATGTGAAATATGAAAATCGCAAAAGACAAAATGTTTGAAAGCAAATTTTTTTTTATGAACATCAAATAATCGCCATGCAATGCAAGAAAATGCTAAAAATTGCATGTAAAATTGTAAAAACTTCAAAAATCATTGAGGACAAATTTTACTAAATTAGGATAAAAGTTAGAAACCAATTTATGTTTATGAATGTCAAAAAATCTGAGCAAAGCGAGAAAAAATGCTAAGAAAAGTTTGTATTAAATGAGCAATTCCACGGGTAACTGACTGACACTCACTAAGCAAAACAATAAGTATTTTGTAAAATAAACCACACAAAATATACCATTTTTAAATTATTTTTTCTCTGGTTTATTGCCTCTTTTTAAGCTGAATCCAATGCTATAATTAAATTTCCAAAAAAACTTTTGATTAATTGTGAAAAAATAGTTAAAAGCATTACATTTGTAACTGACTGACATTAATGCAACCTAAATGAAAAATAATACAGATTCAATCAGAGATTCTTCTGAAATTATAATGAATTTTAAATAAATTACATTAGGGTCACAGAACAGCTAATAAGCTTTCAGCATATGACATCTGACTTAAAAAAAATTACTAGAATAAAGAATGACAGAGATTTCAACAAATTGGTAACTGACTGACATTTTTAAATACCCTAAAGCAAAACATTCAAAATTAGGTAGTAAAATTTAACAAAGTTTACACAAAAGGCAAACAACTGAATATTTCAATATATAATTATATATGTATATATTATAACAATTCTATCAACAACTTTTGTTTACATAAGATTTTTTGATTTTGTTATAAGCTTTAATGAACTTTTTCTCCTTTATAATTAGAAATGGACCAGATCCCTGCAAAGTTATAGCGCGATAAAAAATAAGCTGCTTTTTTATTTCTTCTACATCATCCGATCTTGGCCACTTATGTGTTTGTCCAATTTCTTTTTTCAAGAATTTCACTTTGACCATTTCCCCATTATCATCTATTACTCTTCCTATATAATAATGTGGGCCATAATAACTGCACAGTAGTTTTCTTTACTAACAGTCACTTCACACATTTTTGAGTTTCTTTCTTTCTAAAAATAGCGAGTTTAAAAATTTGTACTTTGGTTGTATTGACTGTAAAATGTTTTCTTCTGCTGTTTTTAAATGATGCATTTTTTGTACACCAGGAATTGCCAAAACGTCACAAAATCTCTCATCTAATTCATTTTTTGAGGCACTTACATCTTCTCCTCTAACAAGAATAACTTGTATTTTTAAATCTTTTTCTTTTATTGCATTGTAGAAGGCTATAACAATATTAATGATTGATTTTTCACAAAGCACTTGTATCCACGCTAAACGCTTAATTTGCCCCTTGATTCCATCCACAGCTCCTTGCCATGAGAAGTGGTAAAAAAATGCCACTCAACATCCTTGATTTCAAACTCCTTGCAAAAATAAGTTAAGTTGCATAGGTTATAACGTTGTTTGAATTGACTTGCTGCTCCATCAGAAAAAATGTGTAATAATGAAAAGCTTGTACATGGTTCATACTCATTTCCGTCCAAAAAATCCCCTGAGAATCCCCTGATGTATTTTCCAGGATAAATAATATTCCCATGTTGACTATTAATGACATTCTTTAAAACTTAGTAAGTATTACCCCCCCCCCCCCCTAAAAAAAAGAGAGAGGTAATCACAAAAGTTAAGTTTTTACATCCGAAGGTTAAAATATATATTTTTTTTCCAGATCAGCAGCAAATTTTCTAGGTATCAAGATTTTGTTATGTTACACACAAAAATCTTAAGAGTTGTGAAAGTATCACTCTCAAGTTCACAACTGATTCTGAAGCACAAACTACTGATTTGTTAAAGAATTTTTTTGCAAAATTTACAAATTTTTGAACATTTTGCAGATACATGCTTTTACTTCCCGAAGCATGCGAATAACAGCGAATGCCCTCATTTCCCAGAGTAGCCAATCGTTTTGCCAAATTTTCCCAGGTTTTTGGTATTTTTTGGAAAATCCCGAGATTCCCCTGATTTTTAAGACACAAAATTTATCCCCTGATTTTCCCTTGATTCCCAGGTTTCCTCTGATGAGTATGAACCCTGTTGTAATCAATTTCAAATCCTTTATTATTTCCCTAAATTCACTGCACATTTATAGTACATTACATTACATAATAGCAAACTCTGTGAATCAATCACGAAAAATATAACAAATTTCACTAAATTAATGTGGGGGGAAATGAATATCAAACTAACGAAAAAATAAAAAAAAAAGTAGTCAAATGGTTTTGGGAGAAAAATTGCAAAATCTGTCAAACGAACTCTGGGGAAAATCATGAAATTAGTCAAATGATCCCAGTAAAAAAAAATCGTAAAATCCATCAAGTGATATCTTGGGGGGGGGGAAATCACAAAGATAGTCAAACGATCATTGGACAATAACAGAAAAAATCATGAAATCCATTAAACAATTGCGAAAAAAATCGCTACGGTTGCCAATTTACTGCTGAAAAAAAAAATTTCATCAAATTGACGACTCAAAAAATTCGTTTAATTCATCAAACGATCATGAAAGAAATTGCGAAATTCATCAAATGGTCTCAGAAAAAAAAAAAGCTGCAAAATTCACGAAATGGTTTCAAAAAGAGAAAAATCTAATTTTCCATTTAATCATTACGTTGGCGAGTGAGACTATTAAGTTTGACCAGTGGTGGCAATAATGTCAATTGCCAAATTTTCAGTATTACTCGCTGATTGGCAAGTGGAGAGTGCTAATTTTGCTCTATACTTACTGCCTTTATATTTTTCTTTTTTCGATCGCAGGAATAAAAATATCAAAATGCGTCCATCGATCGTAGGTAAAAAGTCATGAACTTTGCTGATTGTTTGTGAGGGGAAAAAAATCATAAATTTCACCAACACAGGGAAAATAAAAATAAAAATCACAGAATTTGCCATTCAGCTGCTCGAAAAAAAAACTTGCAAAGTTTGCCAACCAGTCATGGGAAAATACATCAAAATTCATAGAACGGCTGCGGGAATATATCAGTTAAATTTGTCAAACGATTGCTGAGAAAAACAGATTTTTTAGCAGGATGCGAGAAAAATAGTGAATTTCTTCATCAGTCGCTTAAACAAACACCCATTTGAAGTTTGTCAATTTGCTGAGGAAAAAAAATGCAAAATTTGTCAATTGGTCTTGGTAAAATATCCCAAAATTCATCAGTCAATTGGCAGAGAAAAATCACCAAATTTTTTAGTCAGACGTGACGAAGAAATCGTGAAGTCAATCTCTCACAAGAAACAGAAATGAAAAAAAATCGGTCATAGACAGGGCTTAACAAATGCGGTCGCCAGGTCGCCACTGATGACTAGGTTTTTTTATCTGGCGACCAAGTTTTTGATCTTTAAACAAAAAATATTTTTCACTTTCATTTTTAATTTGGCCAAAATATGTTGATCAAATGCAAATTTTAAAATAATAAAATCAGGATTATTTTACCGGAAAATAGGCAAAAAATTAATTTCTTGCTCGACAATTTTCTCGATGCCCCTCTCATCAGATGTAGATTTTGTAGCATTCAACTATCTTGACATTTGAAGCATTCGGGAATCAGCATTTTCGTTACATAACCTGTTGTTAATTCAGTCTTTCTTCTTTTATTTTCCAGATATATGTATTTTTGATAAGTTTCATGAGTAAACTTAGTTTATATTATATTCATTAGTAGACTTAGTTTATATTATCTTCCTAAATTATCTGCTATTCTAAACTATGTAACTAATAATACTAAACAATGGTTATTATTTTTTTTCTCAATGCATCATAAAAAAACTTTTGGAGCTTTTTGAAAATAAATGACGGGAAGTGAGCAGGTAAAGATTTTTTACTGGCGACTACAATTTTTTGCTGGCCACCAGATTTTATGAAATTTGTAAAGCCCTGGTCATAGAAACAAAATTCATTGATCTGTTGCCGGGAAAATATTGCAAAATTTGTCAATTGGTTGTGGGAAAATATAGCAAAATTCAACAAAATGTTATGAGAAAATATCACGAAATTCGTCAAATGGTCATGAGGATATGTTGCAAAATTCGTCAAATGGTCACGGGGAAATATCACAAAATTCTTCAAACAGTGGTGAGAACACATTGTGAAATTCGTTAGTCGGTCGCTGAGTAAAAGCACAAAATTATTCACTCAGTCGCAGGGAAGATTCGTGAATTTCGTCAATTTGTTACCAGAAGAAACCAAGAAATTCCCAAATCAGTTGCAGAAAATATTGCGAAATTTGTTAACTGGTCACGGGAAAAAATGCATATTCCATTGACCTATCTCAGAAATTCCACTGCAAAATTCGTCGATCGGCCACAAGAAAATATCGCAATATTTGTCAGTGGGTCACGTGCCTTGATCGTCATTTAAAAAAGCAAATTTCTCCGGAAAAAGGAATTTTTTTTGGGCAGGAGACGCCTGCCCAGAACAATCTTTTGAGCGAGATTTCAAAATTTTGGGCATGAATTTTGCCTTTCTGCCCTGTCAATCCTTTCAGAAATATCAAAGCAAATAACAATACCTTAAAAGTTAAAAAAAAATAATAAAGTACTAAAAATACAATATTTACATTAATAGAAATATAAATTATAGAAAATGCCATGAATAAACATTTAATTAATAAAACTTTCATTTTACTTCTGCTTGCATTAACAATTTTTAAAAATGTACAATTACTATTAATTTTTAAACATTTAAATGCCAAAAAGTGCAAAAAAATCAAAAATTATGGAAGGCAAAATTTACTATATTATGCTAAAAGTATGAAACTGAATTCACTCACGAATGTCAAGAAATCACTGTGAATCATGAAAAAAGTCATATTGTATTGTGTTTTCAAACTGTAATGTTCATTAACCATTTCAAAATCATCCCAGAACAGCATGTTTCTATAAATGGCATATTAAAAAACTTGAAATTTTTCAGTGAGGCGAGAGAAAAAAAAATGGTGAATTTCATCAATCTGTCACCAGAAGAAACCGCATAATTCATCAGTCGGCTACGGAAAAATTCGCAAAGTTCGTCATTCAGTCAAGGAAAAAAACATGAAGTTCGTTGATTGCTCATCAGAAAATATTACGAAATTCGTCAATCAGTCGCGGGAAAATATTGTGAAATTCATCAATCGTTGGCGGGGATAAATCGTGAAATTCATCAGTCGAACGCAGAGAAGAAAATCTAAATTTGTCAGTCAGACACAGGCAAAAAAAAATTACGAACTTTGTCAATCTGTCGAAAGAAAAAAAAAAGGAGAAATTACGCGAATTTCGTCGATCGATCGCAGAAAAAACACTAATTTTGTCGATAGACTGTGGAAAAAACGCAAATTTCGCCGATCGATGTCTGAAAAAACGCAAAGTTTGTCGATCGATCACGGAAAAAACACAAAGTTCGGCGATTTAGCGCGGAAAAACGCAAAGTTCATCGATCGAACGCGGAAAAAACACAAAGTTCATCGATCAAATGCAGAAAAAACACAAAGTTCGTTGATCAGTTGTTTAAAAAACACAAAGTTCGTTAACTAGTCGCTTAAAAAAAGAAAAGTTCGTCGATCAGTCGCAGAAAAAACGCAAAGTTTGTTGATCTGTCGTTGAAAAAGTGCAAAGTTTGTGGATCTGTCGCAGAAAAAACGCAAAGTTCGTCGATCAGTCGGGGAAAATATGCAAAGTTTGTCGATCTGTCGCAAAAAAAACGCAAAGTTCGTCCATCGAACACAGAAAAAATGAAAAGTTCGTCGATCGAACGCGGAAAAAACACAAAGTTCATTGATCAAATGCGGAAAAAACGCAAAGTTCGTTGATCAGTTGTTTAAAAAACACAAAGTTCGTCGACTAGTCGCTTAAAAAAAGAAAAGTTCGTCGATCAGTCGCAGAAAAATTCCAAAGTTCGTCGATCTGTCGTTGAAAAAGTGCAAAGTTCGTGAATCTGTCCTTAAAAAAAACGCAAAGTTCGTGGATCTGTTGCGGAAAAAACGCAAAGTTCGTCGATCAGTCGCGGAAAAAACGCAAAGTTCGTCGATCAGTCGCGGAAAAAACACAAAGTTTGTTGATCAGTCGTTTAAAAAACACAAAGTTCGTCGACTAGTAACTTAAAAAAAGAAAAGTTCGTCGACCAGTCGCTTAAAAAACCTTAAGTTTGTCAATCTGTCGCGGAAAAAACAGCAAAGTTCGTCGATCAGTCTCAGAAAAAACGCAAAGTTCGTCGATCTGTCGCGGAAAAAACGCAAAGTTCGTGGATCTGTCGCGGAAAAAATGCAAAGTTCGTGGATCTGTCGCGGAAAAAACGCAAAGTTCGTGGATCTGTCGCGGAAAAAACGCAAAGTTCGTCGATCAGTCGGAGAAAAAACGCAAAGTTCGTCGATCAGTCGGAGAAAAAAACACAAAGTTCGTCGATCAGTCGGAGAAAAAAACACAAAGTTCGTCGATCAGTCGGAGAAAAAAACACAAAGTTCGTCGATCAGTCGGAGAAAAAAACACAAAGTTCGTCGATCAGTCGGAGAAAAAAACACAAAGTTCGTCGATCAGTCGCGGAAAAAACGCAAAGTTCGTCGATCGGTTGCGGGAAAAAAAATCACGAAATTTATTGTTCGGTTGCAGGTAAATTAAATAACGCAAATTTCTCCGAAAATGGTGAAATTTTTTGGACGGGATTTCAAAATTTTCGGCACGAATCCCACCCTGAAGAAAATTAGAAAATTTTCAATTGGGCACAGAAAAGACATTAATTTTATAAATATGTCGCAAGATACAACGGCTAAATTTACCAATTGGTCATGGAAAATGTAAAAATTCTTGGTTAATTGCAGAAAAAATAATTGCAAATTGAGTTATTCAGTTACGGAAAAACATAATAAAATATGTCAGTCAACTAACATATTTGTGGGGGGTATATACTGTGGGGGAATGTAAATTTAGTCAGTCGGCCGAAGGAAAATATCACAAAATTTGTCAGTCAGTCTGAAGAAAAATTTAAAAATTCGCTAGTAGTCCCATAATTCGCCCAGCAGGTAACTAAAAAAACACCTGGAAGTCTTGCCAGCAATAGGTACACATCTGGAAACTCACCATGACACTAATTGGTTGTGGGAAAAAAATAAAATAAAAAAATCATGAAATTTGTCTATTGGTAGACGTACACTTTAGTTTTAGTATGCACTGAATTGCAATCAAATATGAAATTATAATTTTCTCTTTGTTTATGACTAAATTTCAAAATTTATGTGGATTTCTAGTATGGTTTTTTTTTTTTTTTTTTTTTTTTGCAAACTTAGTTGAGTACCTTGCTTTAAATACCGTAAAATCTCATTACAACGAATTTGTAGAGACCACTGTTGAAATTCATTATTCTGAAAAATTCGTTAATGTAAAGTTCCAATATGGGAGATTTAAAAAAAAAAAAAAAAAAAATCGATACACATTAAATTAAATTACATATTATTAGTAAAGTTGTGTTAAATTTCTGCAAACATGTCAATAAAGAATTTATATACAGTATATTATTGTGAACATTTTTGTTATAAGATAAAAATTAAATTAATTAATTTTGAAGATTTTAGTTATAACTTCATAGCCAGTGTTCGAAATTAGCAGTCATTAGTCGTCAAATGCAACTGCATTATAGCATTTAATGACTACAAAATTTTTCCCGGGCGTCAAATTTGACGCCTAGCTTTTTTTTAACACTTATTTTTTTGTTTAACTTAGCCAATCATCCCCTTTTGAAAATTTGGTCTCACACAAAACAAACTCTAATGTGAAACAGCTTGACAGTGATTTTTAGCAGAGTGTATGAATACAAATGAATATATTAATTTATGCAAACTTCTGAACTTACTATTGAATCTGCTATTTAGCACTGCTGAATGTGAAAAGGGATTTAGTCAGTTTAATAAACGTAACCATTTATCCACTGATACTGTTAATGATTTATTAATGGTAAAACTGTATAGATTCAGTTTAGAAGATTTTTATCTAGATAAAGTTATAAATCCCCATGAAATGATGTAGCTGAAGGACAGTCAGATGTCCTGATTTTAGTATCTAACTTTATTAAAATTAGTGGGTATTGTTTGAGTTTAATCGTTGCAATCTATATGCAGTCAAGCATTGTTAGCATTAAATCACTTAATGTGAATTTTTGCTTAACATGAATTTATAATGTATTCCCAACTACCAACAGATAAGATGGTACTATTATATTAACGGTTTTTCACTCTAATTTTTATGCAGTAAACTTACTCTAGGTTTAATCTCCTAACCCAATACATTAAAATTTCAGTACTTTTCTGTTAGCCGGGAACCAGTGATATATATATATATATGTATGTATATATGTGTGCATATATGTATGTATATATATCACTGGTGCCCAACTAATAGAAAAGTACCAAAATTTCTTTATTTGCAATCTTAAAAATACACAAATTCATCAATAATTAAAATTTTAATCTAATACATTAAAATTGATTAAATTTTCTAGCATGCACGGAACACAATACTTATCAAAATAAATAAATAAAAATTAACTTACTTTTATTTCTTATATTCTGTCCATATTTACAGTGATCACCATTTCTTTTTTTTTTAAATCTCGCCAATCTTCTATCATTAGCTAGAAACAAATAGCCAATATTTTAACATTGCAATATAGTATCTTTAAAAACTTACTTAAAAATAGCTAAAATATAATTATAATAAAATATGTAAAAATAAACATAACACCAAAGAAAAAAAAATTGTTTTTTTGGGTGTATTATAAAAATGGTAAGATATAACGGTACTTTTCGGTTAGCAAGGCGCTAGTGAAATATATATATACACACATATATATATATTTCACTATGTATATATTATGAGTATGTGTATATATTTCATTGGCGCCCGGCTAACTGAAAAGTACCGATATAACAAACTAGAAACATTTTATTTCATACATTTTATCTAATTTTATATACAAAAAAATCAGCATTCGTAAATATCATGATATTTTCAAAAATATACAATATTTTTTTATATACTATATCTCATATTTTCAAAAAATTAATTTATTGATGATTATAAATATTTTCAGAGTTGATATAAATTAGACATTAAAACATAGGTCATTTAGCATGAAAATTTATGTAAAACAATATTATAAATGTCTTTTTCTATTTTTTTTTTTTTTTTTTTTTTACTTAGCAAAATTTAAGATCAACTAATTCAAAACAGAAACAATTTGCTTTTTACACTCACAAAAAACGAACTATTAAGATTTAATAAACAAGTTTTAAGAAAATTTTATGTTCTACACAACAAAATAGTTTGTTTTTATTAAAAAATTTTAACATAAATATAGTAAGCTAAAAAACTTAATAACCCATAGTGACTTCTTAACTAAATGAAAACAAGAAAAAATTATTTCTAATGAAGTTGCAAGTTTATCTAAATTAGATAGTTTATCTTTCAGTAGCTTTTCTAAGTAAATATTGTCAAACATAATTATTGATTCTACATTTAAAAATTCAGCTTCAAATATAAAACTTGGCAAAGTTTTTTTTTTTTTTTTTTTTTTTGGTACTTTTCCGTTATACAGACACCATTGTCACCAAGCATACATGTACATACAAACATTATGCATTCGCATACATTTTGGCATGGTGTCCGTATAACGGAAAAGTACCTTTTTATTTATTTTTTTTTTTTGGGGGGGGGGGGGGTTACAATACTAAAAAAACATGAAATTTCATACATGATATAAAAAACTTTATATAGATTATAAAATATGCAAGTCACAGTTTTTAAAAACTTTTCATTTCATTGTATGATGAAAATTTTAAGTACTTTTCGATTAGCCGGGTGCCAGTGATATATGTACATATATATATATATATATATATATATGTATATCAGAGTTTCCCCCACAGTTACAGAAGGGTGCTGAACCCTGCCTGCCCTTTGGTTTACAAAATAGCACCCTTCCTGCTCTTCATAAAAATAATTAGCACCCTTCTTGCCCCTCAGTAGAAAAAGTGTCCTTTTTGGATTAAAAAATTTCCCTTCATAGTAAAAACTGACTCAATGTTGTCTTAAAAAGAGTGCCCTGACTTTTAAATATTAAAAGTGGCTTTAAACAAACACCTAAAGAATACCTTTAATAATTAAAAAAATTGCCAATAAGAATCTGAAAAGTGCCCTTAAGAATTAAAAAAAAAGTGCCCTTTTCTCATCATCAGCGCCCTGCCCTTTTTTTAACATGGGGGAAACTCTGTGTATATACATATAAATATATATTCATACATATATGTGTATATATATATGAATGTATATATGTATCTGTGTAGATATATATGTGTATATATATCACTGGTGCCCGGCTAACCAAAAAGTACCAATATATAACAAACTAGAGACATTTTACTTCATACTGAAGACATTTTATCTTGTTTTATAAACACAAAAATCAGTGTTCGTAAATATCATGATATTTTCAAAAATATACAATATTTTTTAATATACTATATTCCGGTAGCAGAAAGTTCGAGACGGGCGACGTACGTCTCAGATTTTTTCCATAGAATTTTCTTCGTCTCACAGATTTTTTTCCATCTTTCTGCGGATTTTTGTACTTCATCAGCAAGCACGGTGCCGCAGCCACACTATCGCTTCGCATCTCGAGGAGCGCTATGATCTTCTGCGCATCTCCTCATTCTTTGCAAGCTAAATATCATTTTTTTTTCTCCGACATCCTTGCTCAATGGACCAACAGCGTTTGCTCATATACTGTGGATGCATCTCGCCAGAAAGTTCAAAAGAGAAAATCTGTGAAAAGCGGTTGAAGAAATCAGCAAAAAGCAGGCCCTGTCTTTTCTTTTATAGCTGCAAATGTGCTCTGCCTGTTTTTTTTTTTTTTTAATAGTTGCATAGCGTTTTGGGTTTGCAAAAAAATCTTCGTCTGCATATTTCAACCTGCGAATTTCACCAATAGGTGGCGGTTAAAAAACCGAAAATTTGTCAATCGGGCACAGAAAAATTTCGCAAAGTTCGTTAAACGGTCATGTGAAAATATTGCGAAATTTGTTAATTGATTGCGTGAAGAAAAAATCGCAAAATTTGTCAGTCGGTTGTGGGAAAAATCGCGAAATTCACCAGTCGATAACAGGGGGAAAATAGCAAAATTCATCTACAATCGTGTGAAAAAAAACCTGCGAGTTTTGGCGGCAAGATGTGGAACAAAATCCGAAAATTCGTCAATCAGTTGCAGGAAAATATCACAAGCTTCGTCGATCGATCGTGGGAAAATTATCTAGAAATTCATCTGTCTGTTATGGAAAAAATAGTGAATCTATTCAGTCAGTCGCAGTAAACCCCCCCAAAATTCTGCCATCTGCTGCAGAAGAATATTGCAAAATACATCTATAGATAGCGGGAAAATATTGCGAAATGCACCAGTCAGTCGCGAGGAAAAATTGTAAATTTTGTCAAGCTATTGCAGGTAAATAGCCACATTCGCCGATCAGTCATTAAAACAATTGTGAAATTTGTCCAATTAAGTGTTAAAAAAAAAAAAAGAAACATGTGTTTCACCTGTAAGACGCGGGGGGAAAAAATAATTCTGAAATTCTCTTATCGGTCGGCAAAAAAGCAAAATTTGTCAATTGGTAGCAGGAAAATATCAAATTTCTTCAATCGATCACAGGAAAACAATTGCGAAATTTGTTGGTTGGTTACAGAAAATAAACGTGAAATTCGTCAATAAGTTGCTGGTAAATATCGAGAAATCAAGTTAAAAAATTGCATGTAACAGTAATACTTTACTAGATATTAATTTTTGATATACAGTAAAAGACTTACTTATTACGTATAATGTTGTACTGTTTCATATAAAATATAAGTACTATTTAATGTAAAATTTTACATATCAATGTAGTATTTGAGGATTTTGACATAAGATGGTTTTGGACATAGCAGTTTAAACTCTCAAAAACATACACTTGTCAAAGACCTGCCAATCCTGAATTGTAACATAGTTTACCTGCAGATTATTTTCTGCCGCTGAAATATCTGTCGCAGACGGAGAATTTTCTGCTTCTGTGTCCCATATTTTCAAAATAGTTAACTTATTGATGATTATAAATATTTTCAGAGTTAATATAAATTAGACATTAAAACATGGGTCATTTAGCATGAAAATTTAAGTAAAACAATATTATAAATGTCTTTTTTTTTTTTTTTTTTTTTTTTTTTTTTTACTTAGCAAAATTTAAGATCAACTAATTGAAAACAGACCCAAATTGCTTTTTACACTCACAAAAAATGAACTATTAAGATTTAATAAACAAGTTTTAAGAATATTTTATGTTTTACACAACAAAATAGTTTGTTTTTATTAAAAATTTTTAACATAAATATAGTAAGCTTTGTCTTCTTAACTGAACAAAACGAAAACATGAAAAAATTACTTCTAATGAAGCTGCAAGTTAGATAGTTTATGTTTCAATATCTTTTCTAAGTAAATATTGTCCGACATAATTATTGATTTACATTTAAAAATTCAGCTTCAAATATAAAACTTGGCAAAGTTTTTTTTTTTTTTTTTTTTTTTTTTTTTTTTTTTTTTTTTTAATGGTACTTCTTTGTTATACAGGCACCATTGTCGCCAAACATGCATATACATACATACATTATGCATTAGCTTACATTTTGCCATGGTGTCCATATAATGGAAAAGTACCTTTTTTTTGGGGGGGGGAGGGGGGACAATGATAAAGATACATGAAATTTCAAACACGATATAAAGAAACTTGAAATACAGATAAAACATGCAAGTCACCATTTTTAAAAAACTTTAATTTCATTGCATGATAAAAATTTTATGTACTTTTTGGTTAACCGGACGCCAGTGATGTATGTACATATACATTCATACATAAATGCGTATATATACATGTATATCTATCACTGCCGCCCAGCTAACCGAAAAGTACCAAATTTTATTAATTACATGAAATTATTTAAAAGCGTCTATTTATATGTATATATAGAAAAAGGTTATTACATTCTGGTAAGTACAATTTAAAAATTAAATTAGAGTACTTAGCTGTTCAGTTAAATTAAAAGATTTTTTAAGCACTATGAACATTACTGAAATTGCACTTTTAGTAATGTTCACATTGTGATGTAGTATATTACTAGAAATCGACTAATTAAGTATTCCAGTAATGGGCATGGGTCCTAAAAATTAAAAAAATAAATACAATTTTTTAAATGGCCATTAATATATAAAATTCAAAGTTTTATATTATTATCAAAAATACAATTTTTGCAAGAAAATGAAAAAAGATTTAATTAAATAAATTCAAGCCAACTCTTGCATGTTAATTTAGATTTTCACTCAAAAACAATGGAACTGTGAAACATTTTTTGCCTCAGATTGCTTTGATTAAAAGTGTCAACAGTAACATAGATTATAAATAAAACATGCAATTTATGAAGAAAAACTAAATACAAGTTAAATTTTTATTTTTTTGAACTTTGAAAAGTGCCTATTACTGGCACATCTACCCTATACTGTATCTTGCTGACTGGTAAAACCAGGTCTGGCTGGTAAACTACTAAAAAAAAAAAAAAAAAATCTTCCACCCTTACACACGAAAAAAAATAAATAAATAAATAAGCAAGTTATACTTTTATTATTTCCTATTTCCTGATTAGTCAGATAAGGAAATACGAATTAAGTGATTTGAAAGCCAATCGTAAAAAGGTATACATATTGTTTTGTTTTCAATATTTAATGTAAACGCTAAACACGTCTAACCCTACTATTTGTTTATGTACATTAACACATAATTTAAGACGCATAAGAAGAATTAAATACTTAATTTATTAAAAAAAAAAAGAAAACTTAGATAAAATTTGTAACATAAACAGTCAATATATTAGATAAATAACTTACTTTAGCTGAGATGTTCTTCAGAAGAATTTTTATTACCGCGGAAAACCCCGCGGTAAAATCTCAACACAGCGGCCATTGAATTGAAGGTCAAGTGTGTTGCCACTCCGGTTTAGATAAATGCCAGCCGATGATAGTATATCGGCGATGAATCGATGGCTGTTAAAAAATTATCATATCCATGGTGTCAAATCGAAACTGTCCATCGACAATGTAGTGGCACGACGAAATGTTATCCTTTGTATGTATAGCTCACGGAGAAAGAACCTGGAGGGGAAACTAGAATAGGCGAGGATATCGAAAATGCAAGTCATATTTTTTAAACGAAAGAGGGCGCTGTAAAATTTGGCGGCTGCCTTTAAACAGAATGTCATTAGATTACATGTTAAATTCCGAAAGTACTTTACCCGATTATTTTTAATTATAGCAATTATATGTCATAAATATAAGATGGGATATAAATGTTTTATTCCGGGATGTAGATCGGGCTATGATGATGAGATAAACAAAAGAAAAATCGAAGAATTTTTTTTTTAAAGTATGTTTAGAGCTCCAAAGATGAGTGCTTTTTATTACACTTTAATTTAAAGTTATATGCATGTAATAATTTTTAAATTAAGAAATTTTTATCCTAGTATATCGATCTTAGTGTATATGTTTTTAAAATGTTATACTTAATGAATGCTAATGTCTGTGTCTAATTGACATGGCCATTTAAATTGTCTTATAGAATGCTATTTGTTTGGCTGTAATCTGAAGCTGTTTTTATTTGAATAATACTTTTAATCTCTAAAAATTATACGTCCATTCCGTATTTTTTCGCAGTACAATATCCGTGATATTTATTTTTAAATGACTACTATTCAGATGCTTTTGTCAGGATGAACTCTTATTTAAAGAGTTATAAAAAGCAATCGAAACGCCAAATATCTATTAAAATATATGCATGGTGTGAAGAAAACTTTATTTAATGAAATTTCTACTTGTTTGACTTTTTTAAAGTTCAAATTTTCAATCAAACATTTAAAAAATGAATGCTTTTTGCATTGAAAAGCATTACAGAAGCAGGTTAGGATAGCCTTCAGTTTACCGTGGCGCCATCTATAAGGAGAAAAACTGTATTGTAAAATTTCAACGTTACTTTCCCCTCCATCTATCTTCCTCCGTGGTATAGCTAATGGATACCTAGTATTTGATATGGGTTTTGTGCTGCGTAAGATTATCGCCATTCTTTTTCAGTACGGACACCACTTATATGACAAAACTTTATTTTGCCATGAAAAATATATTGGAATGTTACATGAAAATCGATGTACCTGACAATAATGATATTTCTTATATCAATTTGTGACGTTTCTGACAATTCTGTGTTTGCTGGGCAATGTCTTATATCAGTATTCTCATTTACTATTATCCTAATTTATGCTTCTATAATTGAGCTATGTTTATCAAATTCATAAATAATTCACTAATCATGTAAGGAAATGAGACAGACAGCATGTTTGACACGAATGCGAGCTAAAATTATCGTCACTGTATCCTTCCGCGCTGACCGCTGGAAATCATGTTGGGAAATAGGAAGTCAAATCTCCTGTTATACACGGAACTCAGTGATATCCTCTGATTCGTTTTCGATATCCTCTAGGGAATAATTTTCATAGTATGTGGTATCAACAGGCATGTGCGTTGAGCTCCGCAGAACACACGCAGGGAGTGGAAGATTTTGTAACGAACGTGCCTGTTGCCTTCTACCAAAACCACGTAAAACTAAATGATCAATTTGTAAACATATCAACGTAAATAAAATACAGTAATGTAACAAAGAAAAAAATGGTTCTAACGGCTTTTTACAAAATGGAGAATTGAAACAGATTGTTATTTTTTTTCATCAAGAGAGTTTTGCCCCACTGACTCCCAAACATTTAAGATATTTTAATAAAAATCTTTGACGAAAAAATCTTAATTCCTTTTTCTCACTGCGTTTAATTATTAAAATAATTTTTGAAGAATGTATTTTATTATTTTTTTTACAATCTTTGGAACAAAATTAAATTAAAATTGATTAAATAATTTTGAAAAGTGGAGAGAGACAATTGCCTTCCTTTTTCCTCTTGTGGGCGCCCATGACAATGGGATATGTAGCATCACTGTAGTATATCCAGATGATGATTGGTGGCTGTATGACTAATGACCCTCATCTGACAATCGCTCCATTGTGAAGTTGACGCGACCGTTTTTTTCAGCCATTTGCAAATCGTTACAAATTGTGTCATATTGACTTCACAATCTTCTTGACACACACTCAACTGCGTCAAGCGACGAAAATGACGGCAATAAGAGTTGCATTTTAGGAACAGTGTATTTTATTATTTTTTTTTTACAATCTTTGGAACAAAATTAAATTAAATTAATTTGAAAATTGGAGAGAGACAATTGCCTTCCCTTTCCCTCTGGTGGGCGCCCATGACAATAGGATATGTAGCATCACCGTAGTATATCCAGATGATGATGGGGGCTGTATGACTAATGACCCTCATCTGACAATCGCTCCATTGTGAAGTTGACGCGACCGTTTTTTTCAGTCATTTGCAAATCGTTACAAATTGTGTCATATTGACTTCACAATCTTCTTGACTCACACTCAACTGCGTCAAGTGACGACAATGACGGCAATGAGAGTTGCATTTTAGGAACAGTGCATTTTATTATTTTTTTTACAATCTTCGGAACAAAATTAAATCAAATTAATTTGAAAATTGGAGAGAGACAATTGCCTTCCCTTTCCCTCTGGTGGGCGCCCATGACAATAGGATATGTAGCATCACCGTAGTATATGCAGATGATGATGGGGGCTGTATGATTAATCACTCTCATCTGACAATCGCTGCATTGTGAAGTTGATGCGACCGATTTTTTCAGTCATTTGCAAATCGTTACAAATTGTGTCATGTTGACTTCACAATCTTCTTGACACACACTCAACTGCGTCAAGCGACGAAAATGACGGCAGTAAGAGTTGTATTTTAGGAACAGTGCATTCATTTCTCTTCGATAATAATTAATTAGAATATGACTTTCACATTTTTCACATTTTGCTTTTATAAAAATAATCCTTCTGAAACAGAGAAAAGAAATATTTTCGCATGCTTTTAACTTCGTTTGTTGTTTGTCTCGATGTCTGGCTCGAATCTAGTAATCTATTTTCGACTCACTTTCATCGAACCGATTTTCTGAAATATTGCACACTTGTAAAGTGTCGATAACAATGCAATATTCATGTGTTGTCAGGGCCGTATATTATTAGCACAGTACGTGTGGCTCAGGGGATTTAAGGGGTTTGAATGCCAGAAATTTCGTAAATTATTTGTCACCATATTTAATGGTGAGTGGTTATAATCTGGTATTCTTCCCCTGAGAAGAACGAACCCTTGTCAGGGTTAGGGTTCATGAGCAAAACCACTCTTTTACGTTTGTGATTAAAATAACATATATAACGAAACGATTTTGTTCAAATTTTGCGCACAAGTTCCTTCTCGATGACAGTAAATTTATGTATTTTCAGGGTCAGGTGCAAGGGATGAAATTATCTTTTACATTTTTTTGATTAAAATCCCATACCTAACGAAACGATTTTGTAGAAAATTTCACAGTAAATGTATTGTCGATGATAATGCATTTAAGTATTTTCAATATTTTCAGGGATAACTTTCTCTTTTATGTTTGATTGAACTCACATATCTTACAAACCGCTTATGTAGATATTATGAGCATACTTTCATTGCAGATGATAACGCATTTAAGTATTTTCAGTATTTTCAGGATGATTTTTTTTATGATTTAAATCACATGTATAGCAATCGGATTATGTAGAAATATTGAGCACCTGTCCATTGTCGATGATAATGCATCTAAGTATTTTCAGTATTTACAAGATGAAATTCTCGTTTACGTTTATGATTGAAATCACATATCTAACAAACCGATTATGTAGAAATTTTCAGCATAAGTTCATTGTCGATGAAAATGCATTTAAGTCTTTT
This sequence comes from Maratus michaelseni, assembly GCA_963931845.1. Taxonomy (NCBI): domain Eukaryota; kingdom Metazoa; phylum Arthropoda; class Arachnida; order Araneae; family Salticidae; genus Maratus; species Maratus michaelseni. The sequence continues at coordinate 341,917,786 of OZ007588.1, read as the reverse complement.
CCGTATTTTTATAATGAAATTGTCTCTTACGTTTTTGATTGAAATCACATATCTAACAAACCGATTATGTAGAAATTTTCAGCATAATTTCAATGTCGATGTAAATGCATTTAAGTATTTTCTGTATTTACAGGATGAAATATTCTTTTACGTTTATGATTGAAATCACATATCTAACGAAGTGATTTGCAATGCATTTAATCGAACACTTAATAACCCACACTCATAATGGCAAATCACTAGGATGTATGGAACTATGCTGAATTGTATTAATTTTGATTTTAATGCATTCAACATGTGTGATGTAATTTTTTTAGTTATATTTCTTTTCTAATTATTCCAAGCATCCTCGTCAAACTTAATATACTTTTAATTCTTTATCAAATTCTTCGAAAAAACTGAATTATTCTAATTGCTTTGATTTTTGTTTCTAAACTAAATCAGAATAGATAATTATTTTATGATGCGTAAAATACCTCTGATTGCTTAGCAATTAAAAAACGCATCTTAATACAATTTTCATGAATGTAATCTCCAAAATAGCGCCAGCTACAAAGCAAAAAATAATCAAACAATTTCGTTATTTAAAAAGTTATCTTAAGTACCAAACCTAATGAATTAATTATAAAAATAAAGATTAAAAGCTTGCAGAATAATGTTTAAGTATATTAAATGAAAAGTAACTAAACTTTCGAGTAAATGTAATATTTTTTTCTCTAGTAACCAGAGATTAATTAGCGCATGGTATCTTTAAAAAATCACACTAATAATGATTTACGTTCTATTTTTTTTTCTTCTTGTTCTTAAACTTCAGACTTTGTTCTTTCAAGATCTATTTTTTTTAATATAAATTTCCAAGTACAAAATATTTGCAGATTTATTAAACAAATTGAAAAATAAAGATTTTTTTTTCTTTTTCAATGAATGTAAAATTTATTTGATAAATTACATTAATGTTACATCAAAAATCAATGTTTTGATACGTGCGATCCCTAATTATAAAGTTTTTCGAACATAATTCTAATAATAGAGCCGGTCAAGTAGTTGCCACTATGACGTCAGAAATGGTTATAAGTTTCACTGCCGCAGCAGCGATCAAAATTTCAGTTGTATAAGAAGTCAATACACCTTTAAGATGTGAAAAGTTATGAAAATTGTACAGATTACTATCGTAAAAAATGTTTCATCCATTTGTACAATATAGTAATGGATTATTTTCCCAAAAATTCCTTTTTTCTTTTCTGTTTTTCTAGAAAAAAAATTATTAAATTTTATAATTTTTAAGTGTAACTAGATGCTTATTTTTTTCGCAGCACGCAGGATAACACTCACTTAACTCAACTATAAAATCCAATGTTTTTAAATATTTAGACAAACGGTGTTTAATTAACATACACTCGAAACGAATATGCATGCTTTTAATAATCAAATATAAATATTTCATAAAAAACGGAATCTTAGAAACATTTTAAATGCACAAATGAGCATAACTTTATAATTTCATAATTTCATTTCGTGTACATTCATTTGTTGCACAAGATGTTAAATCTTATGAAAATCTGTCTAGCCATTTTCGCTGTATATGGCGGTAGATGGAATGCTTTTTATTATAATTTTGTTCTAAATCAAAATTTTGAATACGGTTTGTGATTAAAGTATTAAAAATGAACTAAATTTCATTATGAATGAACGAAACAGTCTTCGAATAATGTTGTAGTCGGTTGGAACCGGTTCTGAAAGTGAAAGTACCCTTATATAAAAAAGTGGAACCACAATCGAAAAAGTAAAAACTAACAACGTTAGCTATCCAATTCAGAAAAAAAAAAATAAAAAAATTAAAATGCGAGCGAGAAATCTGTAAAGAAACCTTACCGCAGACTTAACATTAGCGTTCGAGTTTCTTCGGATGACTGCGTAGCACAGTGCGATATTTAGTCCCAAAACCTGGCTAAAATTATTTTATACCTCTAAAAGCTACACATCTACGTTTTTATTAACTCACAGGCTATCAAAGCCTGAGTGTTAATGTGCCGCCGGTTCTGTATGTATGTACGTATGTATGTACGTACGTATGTATGTACGCACGTATGTATGTATGTATGTACGTATGTATGTACGTAACGCGATAACTCTTGATAGAAATAACCGTTTTGCTTCAAATTTTGTTTATAGGTCCATTGTGATAAGGCGCTTCTCTGATTAGCTTTGGGGGTTCGTTGGTTAAGTATAAAGGGGATTGGGAACGGAGGGCTAAATCCCCCTTAATTTAGATAAATGAGTTTTTCATACAGAATTATCCGATTTTCTTCAAATTTTGTATATATATTCATTGTAATAAGGCACTTCTCTGGTTAGTTTTAGGGGTTCATTGGTGAAATATAAAGGGGGGAATGGAGGAATGATCCCCCTTAATACATAATCGATTTCTTTATTTTTCGAGAGGCAAGAGTATAATATACAATTAGTGTGAACAGCCTGTGCGCTCAATGTCCTCAATTTAACTGAGCAGTTTTCTTTTTTATTTGAATTGTAGAGTGAAAACGGTAAAATAAAGTCTTATTTATAAATGAAAGTATTTATTCATCAGTTTCAACACTATTACTGTCTTTAAGAATATTAACATTTGTAATATCACTTTCTGATAACAGACGTAAAACTTCAGAAGATAAGGGCTTTCTTTTCTTGTTTGTGTTGCATTTCAGGCCAGTTATTAGGGGGTCAGAAGTTAAAAGAAGCCTATTCAGGAGATCAATGTACAGGCCACTCGCGAAAACTTTCTTCTGTAGTTTAATTTAAATAACCTAGTATGTTTATTGCGAGCTTCTGCTGTCTCTTCAGATAGTTGGCCTATTGGCAGAATAGCTTCTTTCATAACGTCTGCTCCATGACGAAGTACATTGTGCATTGTAGGGGACATGGGATAAAAACCATATAGCGACACATACAGTTCAGCCGTCTTTTAGCAATATTTTTCAAATTCTTCTGTATTAATTTTGTATCAGTATTGTTTTCTCCTAATATTGTCCTTGTTTTTATGAGTAGCTACCCATTTTTGTTTGAACTGATTTTTAATACCGCAGAGCTTTTACTTCATCTCAGCTATCCTTGGATCACTTTCAGAATAATTTCTCAATAATTCTTACTCCATAAATTGATGATTTCCATCAAACGTTGACTCATTTGAGCATTGCATGATGGTATACAACTCATTTCGAGTCATAGATCTCAATTCAGAAGGCCATGTTTCCAAAATAAATAAACAAATAAATAGCAGTCATTTATATAAAAAATTGTAGGAACCAACAAAAAAAAATCGTTAAAATAAGGGGGGCGGCTGATTTTTTTATAATTGCCTTGTATACTAAGTATTGCATATTACACAATAGTTTTCATCTCTTAAATATGTTTAAAAATATACAAAATCCTTTCTAAATATTATAAATAATTATTTATACCACTATTATCTATACCTAAGTTGTCAGACCCCATAAACAAAAAATCCGCAGGATATTCATTAGGTAAACGTAGTGTGTATAAAGTAAATACCCGGTTCAGAATAATCCATCACAACAACAACCACTAAATTGTTCAGACACAAAACTACAAGAGATTTTAAAACACTAAAATCAGAGCGCATCGTAAAATCACAGGCCACTGGAAGCGAACGGCAACTTCGGACTGATCGCGTGGAGCGCTGTGTCGTGCTAGCGCATTGCACGTTTCGCCTTTGGATGCAGTAACTATTAAACTTTTTGAGGAATAATATACAGGGCAGGAAACCGATTTTTAAAGAAATCATTTTTGGCCATGTTTTGGGACTAAATACCACACTGTGCGTAGGCTCTTAATTATTTGTTTAATCCGTCACATAATACTTCTCAAGTGACTTTATTTGGCAACTCCAATGTGAAGCACACTTTAGAAATCCAGTCGTTGGGGGCCACCGTAATACTTACTCATCATGGATATGCATAATGTAAAGCATTAAAATAATAAATGTGTAACCTACTTATAAAATGCATTGCAATTCGAATAAAATCGTGGCTTGATGACGTCATAAACTTTAAAGGCTCGATTACTGAATTGCTTAAAAGAAAAACAATAATCCTATTAACTAGCGGTTTATTGCATCGGATTAAGCGTCTCATTTCCAATTAAAATATATCTTTCAATTGAAATTTCGATGAAATACAGGTTCATGAAAAATCGAAGAGTGTGGTAAATAGGATTCCAAATATCTCGGCAACTCATTATCCGATCGACTTCATGATTTATGCAAAATTTATGTTTTTTTATTGCTTTTATATCCACTCCTTAAAATAACCAATTTCGAAAATTTTTATATACCTTTTATCAGAACGAATATTTCGAGAGTCCGAATAAAATAGTTCCGGATAATCGAGGTTACTGAAATTCAATAAGCTTCTTCCCATTATTACATACTAAGTACATACCAAATTTCAAGTCTCTATCTCAATTTTTTAAGGAGATAGAGCGTTTACAGACACACAGACACAGAGACATATAGACACACAGACGGACGGCAATTTTTTTTTCTAAAAATATGTTTTTCGGAATCTCCAGTGTCTGAAACGTGTAAATCCGTCAAAAAAAAGTTTTCGATTTTCAAAATGATTACAAGACTTACCCTACTACGTATGATGGGTAAATAAAAGGGACGAATGTTTGGTAATATATGAAAATGTAATATAACCAAGAGAGAAAATATACAATAATCTGTTCGGAGTTACACGCGATTCCAAAAAGCGTTTGTTAGCTTTAGAAACAGCAGAAACCAATAGATTTTCGAGCTTTAAAGAAGCATTTAGAAAAACAAAGTTTCTTTTGCTGCCGCTGATTTTCGGAAACGGTTCCGAGTAGTTTTTATAGTATGTTAATAATTTTTCTCAAACCGGAATATCTATATATTTAAAACGCTAAGCGTTTTGTTTCGACAATCCGTGAGAACAAACTACTACATCAAATTACATCATTCTTCTTTTAAATGAAAGATATTTGGTCACAGATTTGTTATCGTACATTCGTTTGTTCGAAAATTTAATTAATTAGCCGTAATTTTAAATTAAAATTTTACTTCTGTTTATGACGTCATAAAGTCGGCAATCGGATTAACGCCCACTGTTGCGACGTACAGAGTTTATTTTCTGAACTCAATGATTGCGAGCATAAAAAATAAATATTAAATATTAAAAGCACGTGATTTTTAGGCCGAATTTTTTAATTTGTAAGTTAAAATATAGTTAAAATGTTTAAGTATTTAGGTAAAAATGTTTATCCGTGTGTTTTATAAGCAAATAAAAATTCATATTTACTGTGACGTCACGGAAATATTGTCCATTGGGTTCATTTTATCACTAAGCATTATAACTTTGTTGATGCCATTTTTTTCATTACAATTAAATGCAAAATATATTTTTATTTGTATGCATGGTGCTTAAGCATAAATGTACGTGTGGAAGTTTGTACCGGTGAAAATGACGTTATGCTTAGCTTGAAATGCATTTTAACATTGATAAAACTAAAACTAAAAATTTATATGATTGTGTCAACATGGCGTAATATTAACTGATATTTCAATTTTTAATTTTAAAGATTAGAACTGAAGCCATTATTGGTTGCTTCATCTTGATTGCATACCTTGATTACATGTTACCAATTACTTTTTTTAAATTATAGGATTAAGTTATAGGAATTATAGGATTTAAATTATTAAGATTTCCTTTTTTAATAAAAAAATTCACAAAAGTAAAGAATTTCAGGAAAAAAAAAACTTGAAATAATGATTGTATTTTTAGTTAGAATAAACAATGTAAGGCTAATATTTTATAGGAATTATTTTGGTAGGTTTGTTATAAGTTCATTTAACAGTTCGTTATTAGCGGCAAAGACTTATTTCTTTCCCTGTGAATTTTTCTTTCGATATCAAAAAATGGTAGTCTACTTTTGGACGCCAACCAAAACACAGTGGCAATATTTAGAAATGTATAACGGTTGTGACAACAAACGGCACTATCGCTTTAGCTTTCATCGCGCTTACATCACTTCTAAATACTAAAAATTTAATTTTTTTACTACATTTTACAATTTCAATTCTTACATCCTCAATTAGAAAAAAAAAATAGCTTTCGATTGAAATTTATTTGAAATCTGCCGCTTAATTTAACGACTTTTTAAATAATTTTCAAGCATGAAATATATTTCAATTCCATCTCAATAATGACCATCCGTTTGTTTTAATAATGTAAAATAGCCCCTTCGAAAGTTGCAACAATTGAAAATAGTCATCCCTAACCTTCATGAAAAGTGAAATAATAATAATAATAATAAAAACCTGATAAATCATAAGATCAGATTATCCATAAGATAGAGTATTTTGGCGCTAATATAAAATCTGTCAAAAGAAAAAAAAAACTATTTTTAGTTTATGATTAACATAAAATTGATATGTTGAATTCGTTGATGTATATGTTGAATCAGAATATGCTAGGAACTGTTATTTATTATTTTTTTAAAGATCCATTGGATATTTAACTGTATAAGAGACCGACTGTGATGGAAAAGGAATAATCATCCTGATTATGTAAAGGGATAGAAGAAACCATACAAATAAATTACAATTGAAAATTCATTACATTACATTACATTAAAATTACATTAAAATTCTCCCTCATCTGCATATTAATTTATTATTTTTAACAAAAATTCTTCATTTTTACATAAAAATTGATTAGTTTAAAACAATGGATGCGTTTTAGAAGATGTGGATTTGAAACGAACAATGATTAAAGAGGACATTTTAAAACTTTTAATTTAAACATTTTAAAACTTTTTTAACGTCGAATTTCAACAGTGCCTTTGGGCAGATGCAATACATATGCGCATAGGAGCTCATTCGATTGCATTATCACAGGAGGGAGGGGGGTGCTTATACTATGTTCTTTTATTTACTGAATATGAGATGAAAGTAGGAAATTTGTATGATACTTTATGATAGTGCTATTCCTTCTCAATTAAACCTATTCAGCTACTTAACTGAATTTATACATGCGAGAGTAACAAAATAATTTTAATTTTAATGTCAATGTTAATGCTGTTAATTTATTATATTTGTCAGTAAAATAAGCTTTTTGAACATATTTACTTGCGAATTGACAGCATCCAAAAAACCTATATTCCAGGTTAAGAAAAAAAAAACCCTACTTGGAGACGTTTCCGAAAATCAGTTGCAGCACATGAAACTTTGTTTTTATAAATGCTTATTTAGATCTAAAAAAAATATATTACTTTCTGAAGTTTTCATAAATAAAGAACGCTTTTCTGAATCGTGAGCAACTCGAAATAGGTTATTGTATATTTTCGTTTGTGGTTGTATTATATTTTATTAGATTCAGAAACATTTGGTTTTTATTACACTGTATCCGTGACCGATTTTCTTTTTCGAGATGCATACCCATTTTGTTTCTTTCTGCAAAAAAAAAAAAAACGCCTTTTGGCTTAAAATCAAATTTTTTGGGGTCAAAAGTAAAATCAAAATCGTCAAAAACAAAAGATAAATCGCCAAATATTGTTGCCCATTAAATAATTTTTTAAGCATTACGAACATTCCCAATCATGTTTAAATTAAATATTTTCGTTTTATAATATTATATGTCATCAAAACTTTTTTTCGTTTCTTTCTCTTTCTTTTTTCTTTCTTTTTTTAAAATAAAATTAACAACAGTTTTTTCCTTTATTTTTCGAGATGTATAGCCTTTTCAATTCTTTCTGCAACAATAATGGTCGCCAAAATATTAGCAATGGTAACCTTTTCGGCCAATATAACAGAATTTTCTATCATAATTCTATAACTAATGTACGTAGAACAATATGTTATATACTAAAACCTTCCCTGAAAAATTATCTATCGAACAGCGCAAGTTCCACCAAAATCCATTCAGCGGAACTCGAAAAAATGCATTTTTAAATCATTGTTCATTTTAAAAATATATATTTTTCATTTCGTAAAAAAACATTATGAATTAAGTGATTATTATTTTATTTATTCAAACCTTTCACAGAATATTTAAATGTCATGTGGCACTGTGCTTTTATAGAGATTTTTTATGTGCTCAAAAACAGATTTAGCCTTATGAAAATTGTTTGAGTTCTTAAAAAAATATAAAAACAGTTAATTATTTTATGACAATTAAAATCATTCTCATTACTAACAATTAAAAAACGAATCTTAATATAAATTTAATGAAAAGGATGTTGAAAAAGCAGCAAGTATCAAGGACAAAGAATTGTTATATAAAGATACTTTTTGTTGGAATTTCCAAACATAATGAATTAATTACAAAACGGGAGACTAAAAGCTTTGTGAGTAATTTTTAAGTACATGGCATAAAATTAACACCTTAAATAAATATAATTATATTTTTCTCTGGAGTAGTTAGAGACCAATTTTTGTGTCTTATTAAAAAATACCGTATTATTCATTCATGTAATATTTTATTTTTTATCATTCTTTTAAACTTTAGGTATATGATTTTTTAAAACATTTTTAAAAGAAATTCCGCACTTGAAAGTGCGAAATTTTATCAAACTCAATTAAAAGATTAAAAATGACGATAGAAATGACGAACTGAAATTTCTTTCATTTTCAGAGATGTAAAAATTTACGGAACATTTACATTAACTTTACATGAAATATCTAGTTTTTAAATTATTCATTGATAATATCATTATTTTTAGATCATTGGTTTTATCAATTGAAATCATCAAAGGAAAATTTTTATTTATTATTGTTTTTATTATTATTTTAAGATACAATTTGTTGTCATCCTAAACTTTATTTCGTAGTATTTTTATCACATTTATTTAATAAATGTGTTTCGTTAAATAAATTTTATTTCGCATGTTTTTTATTAAATAAAAAAAAGAGAAATGGTATTTTTAATATTTCAGTAAAAAAAAGAAAAAAGATCAAATCGGTGTTTTTGAATATTATAGTTTTACGAAATACATTTTTATTGACATTTATGCTTGGATACTGTAGTTTTTTCTAAATGTTACATGCTTTCATATTTTAAAAGTATTTCTTTTAAATAAGATATCTTAGATAAACGTTACACTTACCTAATTTGGACACAATAGGGAACTTTTGTAAATTCTTCTGCCATTTGTTCAAGTAACAACTGCTGAAATTTAAAAAAGTTCATCGAAGGAAAAAAAAGAAAACGAAATTGACCACAGACTTTATTCATTTTTCTATTTTTTAAGCAAAACAATCCCATTTAATATAATATAGTCAAAGGGTTTATTTCGCCTAATTTGCCATATTCGCAATGTCATAAAACTGCTCTTAAATCCAAATTGGCTACTTTCTGACACATCCTAAGTAGCACAAAATGGTTGAGTGAGCGTTCGCTAATTGTTGGCAAATTGTTGTCCAGCGTTGTCCAACAGTAAGAAATGTTCGACAGGTTGTTCCATTGGAAAACGAACCATTTGCCAATAAAGGCACAACAGTAGTTCAAACGTTAGATGCTCTGAATCCTTCTCAGATACGCTCCTAAATAGGCGGGTTTCAGTGCGTATCATTTCCCAACCATTTCTCATCGTTACCATTCCCATCCCTACCATTTACCACCGGTTTCCACAAACTCCCAACGATGGGCCAACATTGGGATATGTTGAAATCTCATATGCTGTGACCATCACAAACCACTGTTTGTTATTATTATTATTATAATATATTAATTTAAATAAATCTAATATAGTAATTTAAGCCTCTGTTACACACCAAAAATTATAAACTACTAGATGAAACCCGTCAAAACTTAACGGAAAAAAATACTATAACAGTATCAGTAAAATAAGCTTCTTTATTACTTAAGAAGGGGTGCGTATGAAACAGTCTTTGAAATATTTTATTTTAAAAGTTTTTCCCCCCAGTGAAATACAGAACTATTTCCGATGCAAACTCCAAACAAACAATCCGTAAACAACTGTTTAATGCAAATCAGTTTGACATTACCGCCATATTCCGCTATATTCCGCCATAAGAAATAAAATTTCATGGACCTATGAAGTATCATACAAATAGTATATCCTACTTTCATCTCATATTCAGTAAATAGAGAGGAACATAGTAAATAAAGCACACATCCCCCCTCCCCTGTGATAATGCAACCGAATGAGCTCTTATGCGCATGTGCATTGCATCTGCCCAAAGGCACCGTCGAAATTCGACGTTAAAAAAAGTTTTTAAATGTTTAAATTGTAAGTTTTAAAATGACCTCTTTAATCATTGTTCGTTTCAAATCCGTATCTTCTAAACCGCATCCATTGTTTTAAGCTAATCAGTTTTTGTGTAAAGATGAAGAATTTTTTTACAATAATAAATCAATCTGCAGATGAGGGAGATTTTTAATGTTTTCAAGTTTAATTTATTTGCGTGGTTTCTTCGGTTCCTTTACATAATCAGGATGATTATTCCTTTTCCATCACAGTCGGAGATATTTTCCCTCTTATATAGTTAAATATACAATGGATCTTTAAAAAATAATAATAATGTACAGTTCCTAGCCTATTCTGGTGTAGCATATATATCAACGAATTCAACGTATCAATTTTATGTTAATCATAAACTGAAAATAGTTTTTTTTTTTACATTTGACAGATTTTTGTTTAGTGCCAAAATACTTTATCTTATGGATAATCTTATCTTATGATTTATCAGGGTTTTTTTTCACTTTTCATGGTGGTTAGGGAAATCTATTTCCAATTGTGGCAACTTTCCCAAAAATTTTACATTATTAAATGTTTTATAATATTAATTTTAGATTATTAAAGCAAACTGGTGGTCATTGTTGAGATAGAATTGAAAAATATTTCATGCTTGAAAATTATTTAAACAGTCGGTAAATTAAGCGGCAGTTTTCAAATAAATTTCAATCGAAAGCTAATTTTTTAAATTTTTTTTCTAATTGATGATGTAAGAATTGTAAAATGTAGTAAAATGTAGTAAAAAATTGAAATTTGTAGTATTTAGAAATGATGTAAGCGCGATGAAAGTTAAAGCGATAGCGTCGTTTGTTGTCACAACCGTTATACATTTCCAAAAATTGCCACTGTGTTTTGGCTGGCGTCCAAAAGTAGACTACCAATTTTGACATCGAAAGAGAAATTCACAGTGAAAGAAATAGGACTTTGCCAGTAATAAGGAACTGTTAAATGAACTTATAACAAACCTACCAAAATTATTCCTATAAAGTATTAGCCTTACATTGTTTATTCTAACTAAAAGTACAATCATTATTTCATTTTTTTAATTATTATAACATTATTTTTAATAATTTTAACTTTTTTGAAATCCTTGATTTTTTTATTAAAAAATGAAATCTTCTAACCTATAATTTAAAAAAAGTAATTGGTAACATGTAATCAAGGTATGCAATGAAGATGAAGCAACCAATAAAGGATCCAGTTCTAATCTTCAAATTGAAAATTTGAAAAATCAGTTAACATTACGTCTTGTTGACACAATCATATATATTTATCTTTTTGGTTTTATCAATGTTAAAATGCATTTCAAGATAAGGATAACGTCATTTTCATATGCGCAAACTTTTCACACGTACTTTGTATACGTTACTTTTGTGCTTAAACACCATGTATACAAATAAAAATGTATTTTGTATCTAATTGTAATGCAAAAATGGCATCAACAAAACAAATGACAACAACAAAGTTATAATGCATAATGATAAATAAAACTAATGGACAATATTCCCGTGACGTCACAATAAATATGAATATTTTTTCGCTTTTAAAACACGCGAATAAATATTTTTTACCGAAATTTATCTTGCAAATTAAAAAATTCGTCCTAAAAGCCAAGTGCATTTAATATTTATTATTTCTATTTTATCCTCGCAACCTCGCAGTTTGTCGTTACTCTGTGCCTCGCAACAGTGGGCGGAATCAGATTGCCAACTTTATGACGTCATACGCAGAAGTAAAAGTTTAATTTAAAATTACGACTGATTAATTAAATTTTCGAACAAACAAATGTAGGATAACAAATCTGTGTCCAAATATCTTTCATTTAAAAAAAGGATATTGAAAGTTGATGTAGTAGTTTGTTCCCACGGATTGTCGAAAGAAAACACTTACCGTTTTAAATATATAGATAGTGCATTTCTTTGAGTTTAACTAGGAATTATTGTAATAAGCGAATAAAAGAAGCGCAGTTCCACAGCAATCCCTATTGGGTATTCAGATACAAAATTGGACCAACATCTATATTTTTAACTAACAATTTCACATGTAAAAATTTCTGCTTTTTTATCCTAAAGGAAATGCTCATCGCAAAAGTTAGCATAACACTTCCTCCTGATGAATGAGCAATGCCAAAATTAAAGCAGCACAATATTTAATATAATCATACTTATTAAATTTGGTGAAATCCCATTCATAGATGCCGAGATATAACTATCTCGGAAATTATGAAAACGAAGCATCAAATGCAGTATAGCAGCGTCACCTATATACATTACAGCCTAATCATCACCTATATGTGCATGATCAAACTAAATATCTCGTTTGATGAAATCTTGTCCCATAGATGCCGAGACATTTCTATCTCAGAAATCCTGAAAAACGCAGCATTACAGCCTGACCTCTTGGGTTGTATACACCAAAACCTAATCAGCACTTATATGTGCCACTGTGTAACTGAATATGACGTTTGTTGAAATTACATTCCATACACAGCATACCAGCTTTACATGTGCTATATGATAACGATGTTGCGATATACAGATACACCCAAACCCAATAAGTCCCGATGTATGTCAACATCTAACAGCTGAAATTCTGTGCATTCGTTCTTGAGATAGAGCGCCCTCAAATTTATGATACACACTTACATGCAGACAGACAGACATTTTTCAAAAATATTCAACTGAATATTAGATGTCTTGCATAAGATTTCGCAAGTGCTGTTCTCTCTGTAAATTACTTGAAAGAACCATCTTTCATATAAATAAAGTGGTTAAATTATTTTATAAGTGTAATTATTTACATAAGACTAAATTTTTTTATTAGCAATTAAGATAGATTGTTTGGGACAAAATTTTATATTCCTTTGATTAAAGCTTTTAAAATGCTTCAATAAACTATTTGAGATATAATTAGATTGCAATACATTTGTTTTTTACTTATTGCTCTTCCTTGCTACGCATTTATTGCATTTGCTACTGTATTTTCTTGCACCACTTGCTTTAATCTAATGCATTATACAAAGAATATGTTTTGAAATTTCTTTAAGCAAAGATTTTATTTCATTTCATTATTATGAATAGAGTTTAAAACACGCATCTTATTCACATCTTATTATCATAATTATAATATAATTTTACATTTTCTACATACAATGCAATACATTTACCTAAACCTCATAAAGATATTTCCATTAAAAGAATGTTTCTGCTTTAGCATAAAAGTTATTGGAAAAGAGTAAAAAACAGTTAAATAAATGAAACACAAATTTTATATTTAATTACACATGCAGTTCTTAAGTAAATATTTCACTTCATTTGAATTTATTATGTCAATAGTTATATTTAAAATTATATAAAATATTTTACAAGTTAAATAGAAGTTTGAAATTTAATTATTCGTGAATTTCTTAAACAAATATTACTTCTTCATTTGCACAATTATTATGGGCATATTTGTTATTTACGATATTATAAAATACTACATTAAAATTTTAATTGTTTGAAATTTTTATAACTAAACATGAGAAAAAAAAAACACGGGGATTTGCTATGGAAATTATGCATGTTATTTTTTTTAAATAAAACTTTATTTGTTAGTGTCTATATAAAGATGTATTTCATACTACACTTCTAGTCAAGCATTAACTTATCGTCATTATACGTACCAGAAAATTACTTTTAAATGCTAAAGGTGTAAAATTAACATCTATAATATAAATTAAAATAACTTTTATTAGTTGTTTTACATGTTTCGACTCTTCTGAGTCATTTTCAAAAACAAAATGAGAATATTCTAAAGATGCACGGGCTTTGAAGTTATTATTTACATGTACTTTTTTTTAAAATTACGCACGTTATCTATTATTATTATTATTATTTTTTTTTTTTTTTAATGACTCAGAAAAATGACTCAGAAGAGTCGAAACATGTAAAACAACTAATAAAAGTTATTTTAATTTATATTATAGTTGTTAATTTTACACCTTTAGCATTTAAAAGTAATATACTATTACAAGGTGTTATATTTTATTATATTGTTCGTACCAGAAAATACAACACTGGCTTCTCGGGTTACATTATTTCAACTGCAAACAAAATATTCTGTAATCAAACTGCATGCTATAGAAGTAGATTTTTTTTTTAATCATGCTTGAAAATTACTTTAAAAATGATAAACGAATAGTAAATTAAGATACAGATTTCAAATAAATTGCAAGTACATTTTTCTTCCTTATTCAACTGTATAATTTAAATTATGGGATGTTTAGCAGTAGTTAAATTTGCGAAAAATGCTAAATGTTCATTGCCAAAGTCAATATGCATCACTCACGGACATGTTTTTACCATTCTCCAAAATAATTGAAAAGTGCTTTTATTTTATGATTTCCTTTTTTCTGTCTTCCCATGCTCTAACTCTCGTACATATACTTGGATTACAACGAGCTTTTTACATGTTATTGATAATTACAATAAGACATTCCCTATTGGAAATGGAATGTGCAGCATTTATAATTCATTTACAGGGACACACAAAATAAATCCGTTACATTATGCTGTATGAGAAAAAATCGTTTGCAGTGGAGTGCATGGCATTTATAATTCATTTACAGGGATACACAAAATACTTCCGTTAGAGTACACTGTAAAAAAATTTCTTGAAAAAAACGGAAATTGTACTGGCAATCGAGACGCCAGTACCATTTCCGTACTTTAACGGAAAAAAAAAAATCCGTAAATTCCAGGAAATTTTCCGTGATTTCTGAAATATCCGTTTTTAAATTTCCGTTTTTTAACAGATATCTTCCGTATTTTTTAGATATTTTTATATCGTTAAAATAAATTTTATAGGACCAAAAAAAATTGTCAAGGAACATCTTATAACACTTTTTACTTTTTTTTCTTTCATTTCTGTGCGAGTTTTCAGTAAATAAATAACACTTGCCACGAAGGGGTTCGAACGAGGAAACTTCTATGTAGTAAACTGGCGGGCTGTACCATTAAGGCTCCTCTTCAGTAAACTTCCCGATTCCCCTCGCTAATGTTATTCCTATGGGAGTAGGATGCATTCGCATTTTTAAAATATCTCTTTGGAAAATTAATATTTTTAACTTCTGTTTTCTTTGTACCGTTCTTAAAGCATGTTTCTTTTTTTCTTAGTTATCAAAATATTTCTAAATTATATGCTTAATTTATATTTTTATCCGTTAAAATCTTAGCGAAACTGAATAAGATTTTAACGTTTCATATAAAATTAAGTATATATTTTAGAAACAAATTGACAACTAAGAAAAAAAGAGACATTCTTTAAGAATAGTACAAAGAAAACAGAAGTTAAAAATATTAATTTTCCGAGGAGATATTTTAAAAATACGAATGCATCCTACTCCCGTAGGAATAACATTAGCGAGGGGAATCGGGAAGTTTACTGAAGAGGAGCCTCAAATGTGGTTATTTATTTTAGATGCTTTTAGTAATGCAAAAACTTAAAGTGCCATAGTTAGATGGATCTTTTCAATATTTTATTTTCATAATTTTTAATATCTTGCTTTATTATTTGATGCTTTATAACAGATAAAATTTAACTTTTTATGTATTATATGCGTAAAACATTGTATTAAGACTAATGATTGCTTCTTTTTGCAATAGTACATATACTTTTTAAAATTATTTGTCTGTTGATCTATTTATCAATTCCAGTAAAAACAATTATCTTAAGTAGACGTATTTATTACATGCTATTAAAGTAAATTTTCTTTATCTCTTATTTTAAAAACTTATGTGAATAAAAAATTTTATAATAAATTAAATTATTATATTTAATCTTTGCTGAGAGCTTTTGTGTACGATTCTGTTAACCCTTTAACGCTCATTGGTTTCCCTAGGAAACCACAAAATTTTAATTATGAAATTCAACAATGACAGCAGAATTTTAATAGAAATGTTTTCCATTTATTATATATGTGAAATATCGCTTTTTTCTTATATATAAATAAATTTGCTTATAATTTCTGGTGTCAATCATTTATTTCAACATTTTATCAATTGAAGTGCTTCATCCGTTAAAGAGTTAAACTGAATAATTTTAAAAAATCGAAACAAAAAAATAGATTTTTAGAGAACATTTTGAAATTAATGACCTTAGGATAGGTAAATTTAAATTTGGACTTGATAATTTAGTTTAATTTATAAAATTATAAACTAACGAAATAAATTATAAACTTCGTTTTTATAAAAGTGAACAAAAAGTTATTAATTATTTTTTTATAAATTTAAAGAAAAAAATATGAACTTCGTAAAATTATAATTTATAAAATAATAAATAGTAGTTTAATTCACAAATTTATAAGACAAATCAGCTTAGTTTAACACCTACGTACCGATAATTTGCAAAAATATTATTTTATGAAACCTTAAAAATATTTTTAAAAATAATAATAGATTTTTAGCGAAAATTTTGAAATTAATGACCTTGGGATACGTATGTTTAAATTTGGATTTATTAATTTAGTCTAAATTAATTTAGTTTAATTTATAAAATTATAAACTAACTAAATATATTATAAACTTTATAAAATTATAAACTTCATTTTTATAAAAGTAAAGAAAAAATAATTAATTATTTTTATAAATTTAAAATATATATATATAAACTTTCTAAAATTATAATTTATAAAATAATAAATTTTAGTTTAATTTACAAATTTATAAGACAAATCAGTTTTGTTCAATACCAATAATTTGCAAAGATATTATTTTACGAAACCTTTAATAACCTAATATTGCCTCAAGTTAATAAAATTAAAATAAAATTTTAAAATGTCAGTGAAAAAATTCATAATTTGAAGCACTATAAAGAAAAAAAAAGTAGATTAAAAAAAATATTTTTCTGTAATTTATATAAATAAAGTAAATTTCTAAAGATTTCACTAAAAAATAAAAAATATCATTATTATTTTCACAAAAAATTACCGTCCAGACACGGGCCCGGTTAGAATGAGCTCCAGGATTGGCGCGAGTCTAATGACAGAAAATAGGCCCACGAGTAGGACCGGTCCAGGCCTGGATCCTAGAAGACTCTGGACCCTAATAAATACAACAATCTTAATTCACATTTCAAACAAGACGATATCTGTATGCAAACCTCTGAACGTTATTTACGGAAATGGGGAAATACGAACATTGTACTGTTTTGAAAAAAATCCATCAAATTTACGGAAAACTTTCTGCATATCTACGGATTTGAAATCTCCTTTACGGAACTAATGTCATTTACAGAAATTGTACTGTTGTTTTGGAAAAATGAAAGTTCTCCGTAATATTTTACGGAAAATCTCTTGTATTTTCACGGATTTGGAGTGTATGGACTATGGGAGAAAATCATTTGCAGTGTATTTTTTAAATGTAGTAATGGCTCATAATGAAATTGGTGCGCATTGCTACAATTCACTATAATTTTTTTTACTATAGAATACGGATTGCGTAGAATTTAATTAATCATTTACACTAATACAAAAATAAATTCGGTTACAGTACTGTTTTTGAGCGATAATCACTTGAAGTGCGTTTTCAACTGCGATTACAATGCACTTACAATACTATTACAATACAGAGCGAGTCAAAAGTTCCTGACACCTTTTAAGTTTCATTAAAAAATCAAGTACATTGACGTACGAGAGTAAGGTTTGGACAAACAAGTTTCTTGTGATCGAAAGAAGATAAAAATAACTAAATGTATCATAGATGGTGTTTCATCTGCTTAGCGACCCCCAAAACTATCAAAAACTTAAGACAAGCAAACATTGGATTACATATGGCACCATTTATTCCCACATTTAAAAATTGTTTTATGATTACTTAAACTTCTTTGTCTTCATAATTTTCGTCGCTGCGATTCAAAATAGTGGGGTTTTAGGACAAGAGTTTAAACTAAGAAGCAGAACTTAACTTAAAGTAGAGGTTGTGGGAATCATGCAGAAATAAATCAGAATATCAATCAGAATTATTTTTTATTAAAAATTGTTAAAAACACTTAAAAAATGATTAAAACATTAATACGCGATGAAATATGCGGCCACTATATTAGACAAAAACTAATACGTGCATTTTTAAAACGCGCCAAAAATGTAAACAATTCAAAATTAAATTAAAAAAAAAAAAAAAAAAAAAAAAAAAACATAAGTTAAATCACTAACAGGAATGAAGTTACAGATTATATAGTATTTGTTGTACAAATCTGCGTGCATTTTACTTCGCGAGCAATAAAGTGTAGAATCCGTTTATACAGTGTGTCCCAAAAATGACTGATGGATTTTGAAATTCAATGAAAAAAAAAACAGAACGCGATAGAAATGTATCTTTTGCGGCCTTATGTTTTCGAAACCAGGGAATTTTATCCCACCAATTCGCATATTTAGTTAACATTTTCGACAAAAGGGGGCGCTGCAAAATAGTGGTGATACTCCAAAATAAAAAATATCCGCTGTACCAACGAATAAACCATTTTCAATAGTGTACACTCTTGCAACAGCACTCACTAACAAATTGCGTAGCAAAATACCGAATGAAGATGTGACGGATTCAATTTCTCTAGAGCTCTCGCCTACCTGTAGTGCCATCTTTTGGTTAATAACCTTTTTGTTAAACAAATTTTCAAATTGGTGTAATAAAGTTCCCCGGTTTCTCAAACATAAGGCCGCAAACGATAGATCGCGTTCCTTTTTTTTTTTTTTTTTTTTTTACTGACTTTCAAAATTTATCAGTCATTTTTGGGACATACTGTACATAACTGATTGGTAATCGGGAAAGTTTTGGTCAAAAACGAACTGCCAAACATTTTGGCGAACAGATGTGTTACCCTCACGCACCGATGTTTGGCGACTTTGATTGGCGCGCTTTTCAGACCGGCGCCAAGCTACTATTTTCCGTCGCCATCTTAGAATCATAGCAAGCATAACATTTATACATAACAACGTATTAGAAAACACCGGAAAGGGAATTTTTACACAACAATAAAAATAAAGTACAAATACATTTTTTAAAACATAAATTTAATGTAAAATGTTACCTACGTCATTTCAACCTTTTAAAGTGCACTACTATATCAGACTAATCATTCATTGTAATTTCACTTAAATTTTTAGATAAAAGAATTGCGTCATTTTAATCTTTTAAATTGCACTACTATATCAGAGTAAACATTTGATTTTTTGAATTCTAATTTCATGACAAACACAACATTAATAAATAACGACGTATTAGAAAACACAGAAAGCGTAATTTTACATAATAATTAAAATAAAGCAAACATACATTTTTTACAACATAAATTTAATGGACAATATGTTACCTACATCATTTCATTCTTTTAAAGAAGACTGCTACAATCAAAATAATCATTCGATAAATGGATTTCTAATTTCGAACGAACTTTTAGTTAAAATCATCACGTAATTTCAATCTTTTAAAATGCACTACTATATCTGAGTAATCATTCGATAGTTAAAATTCTAATTTCAAACAAACTATTAGATAAAAAACTTATATGGTACTTTCGAAAAATAATATCCATTGGCGCAGACGACATTTTAACACTCGTCAATAACAACCTTAAACAATCACAATAAGAATGATAGATTCAAAGTGTGACTAAAAGAAACTTACAGCGCTACGTAATAAATCACATGACAAATAAAAATCAAACATTAACTAAACAATTATGCAGATTTTTTTTTACTCTCACATACGGTTTCCATAACACGCGTCTCTATAACAAATCACATGCCATAGAACGCCCTTTTGCAAGCAATCATGTGCTTTCTCAAATTCTCATCATCAATGACGTAATACAGACATGCGCAATCATTTTCCTTAACATTCACGCAAACAAGGATTACTATAACAAATTTCAACACCAATAATTAAATAGAAGCATAATAGCCGAGTTACCATAAAAGAAAAACAGTCCCCAAAGTTTAGCGATTTTTTTCCTTTTTTTTAACCGATTAAAAAAAAAAAAAAAAAAAAAGAAGAAAGAAAGAAAGAAAGAAAACACATCTGTGCGGGAGTGTAAAACATCATAGCCCATTTTGGTAAACTTGTTTTTATCGCAAAGCTAATGTTTTTTGACTTGTCCCACTCGTCTGATCACAGTTATCTAAGCAACTATCGTGAAATTCTGGAATGTGTATAGCATTAGTTTGGACAAAAATATAAATTTATACATACAAGCTATGCGTATGCCGATACTGATATTTAAAAACACTCTACATGTTAGGTAGCTTTACCGGTGTAGCGCTATTTATGAGAAATTTTTGGAACTAATTATTTTTTTTTGCTTAAACAAATTTTTTTGATCATGAGAAGCATTTATGACCTACGTTACTTTCATTCAAAAAAAAAAAAAAAAAAGGATTTTTTTTTATCAGGTAAGTTTCCTGTTAAAGTACAACCGAATTACTTATAATACACTCACAATACAGTTACAATACAACAATAATTATAGTTTGTAAAATTAGATAATTACAAAATAGGGGATTTTAAAATACGGTAGTAACTTGTTTACATGTGAGTAGATTTTCAGATGTAGTAATACTGTGACAATCTGAATAATTTCTAATAAAAAAATACGATCTATATGTTGTTATTTAAAAAAGTAGTAAGTTTCAGTTCATTATTGTAAATAAAAATTAATGTATTTCAAATTTTAACTGCTTAAAAGGCGTATAGCCAGCATAGTGAAAAAATATCCAAGCCGAGAGTTGAACCCGAGTCATCAGTATAGCGCACTGAAGTTCTACCAACTGAACCACTTGGAACAATACCCAGCCTGGCACTTCTCACTATCACATGTTGCCAAGGCTACAATAGCTGCACAAGGTTTTTTTTCCGTGAGCTACCAACTCTAGGGCAAACACGAAACGAAAGAGATTCCAGCAACGATGATTGAATAAATATATTTTAATACTTATAAATTTTACCATAGAAAACTTCTCACACCTTGCACTCATAATATTTCAAACTTTAATTGCTTAAAAGGCATATAACCAACATAATGAAAAAGTATCCAAGCCGGGACTTGAACCCGGGTCATCAGTATAGCGTACTGACGTTCTACCAACTGAACCACTTAGAACTCTATTTCGACTCCCGGCTTGGATTCTTTTTCACTATGTTGCCTATACGCCTTTTAAGCAATTAAAATTAGAAATATTATGAGTGCAAGGCGTGAGAAATTTTCTATGGTAAAATTTCCAAGTATTAAAATAGATTTATTGAATCATTGATGCTGAAATCTCTTTAGTTTCGTGTTTGCCCTAGAGTTGGTAGCTCACGGGAAAATATTCCATCTTGTGCTGTGATTCTAGCCTTGCCAACGTGTGATAGTAAGAAGCTTCAGGCTGGGTATCGTTCCAAGTGATTCAGTTAGTAGAACGTCAGTGCTCTATACTCATGACCCGGGTTCGAGTCCCGGCTTGGATACTTTTTCACTAAGTTGGCTATACAACTTTTAAACAATTAAAATTTGAAATATTATGAATGCAAGGCGTGAGAAATTTTCTATGGAAAAACTTCCAAGTATCAAAATAGATTTAAAAATGAATATGTTAAAAATAACATGAACCTAATTTATGATATAAAAACAGTAAATGTATAGCTTTTGTGTTCTAAATGATTTTTAACCCCCTAATTGCTGGGGTTTTTGACACCATAAGCTAAAAATGCGGAGAGTACACCACTTTTTCCGTACTAAAATTTTTCCTTTATGTAATCTAAAAATGTCTGCTAATATTACAAATAAAACAAAATATTACAGATAAAAATTAGTGGTATCCGAAAACTTTTAGTAACAAAGCACGCAAACTCTTTTTTTTCCCGAACTGAGTTCGGGTAAAACAGTTAAGTGGTTAATACATATAATAACAATAAACAAGGCATTCTGTGTAAATGGTAAGTATCTTCTAGTACCTTAAGCATACAAATTCAAACAGTTCAACGTTTTATTTTTATATATCAATTTATTTACGTTGAATATATCGTGCCCCTTTTGTAAAAAAAAAAAAAAAAAAAAAAAAAAAAAACATTAGTAGAGAAAAGACATTAAGATTTTAAATTTTATTTAAATGTTTTTTCACAATTTATATTAACTACTTACATAAGATATCTCCACATCATTTGTGCACATTTTTAATACATTTGATATCTTATAAAAAAAATGTGTTGCTCAAAAAATGGCGAAGTGGAAAAATAGATAGATATACAGAAATAGAAGAAAGAAAGACATTAAATAAAGTATTTTATTACGAAATAAATCGAATGTAAAATGCATTTCTAAATTTTTATTTTTGATTCTTTCCAATAAAATTTAAATTATAGCATTTTAAGCATTTTCTTCAAAATGAAATATATTTGAAAAACATGGAACTTAATTAAATTTTTCACGTGTTCTTTTTAAAAAGTTTCGTAAAACGTCCCATAATTCAATAATCTTCCAATTTTTAGTCTTTTAAGTTTTCTATTTAGAAATGAAGTTTAGAAATTATCAAACGGAAACTTTAAATGTCGCCATAATCGTTTTAGAAAAGGAAATATATGTATCAAATAAGCATTTAAATATCATCTTTGAAGAATCAATATTCAATCTTTAAACTAGATTTCGCTATAGAATGAAATTTTTGATGACAATAGTTTATTTTACGTGAAATTTCTCTTATGCGGAAGGTATATTATCGTAAAAAAAAAAAAAAAAAAAAAAAAAAAAAAAGATTAATAGAGAAATTACACGATGAAAGTACTTGAAAAGCCTAAAGTGCTTTTTACGACAATGTCTCTCATAATGTGGTGAAACTTTATTCTTCATGACTTCTTTAGTTATTATTTAGAAAATGTTTACCCTTATCTCAGACTTTTCCCAAATAGTATGCATTAAAACTTTTTTATGTTTTAAAATAGAGTTAATTAGCTATTTATGATCGGCAACTGAAGGCATTTGTGATAAACATTTTTAAGTAAAGTTCCGTCATTTTGTTTTTATACATTTGCTCATTATATGACAATTAACATTCATTTAGACGAGCTTTTGTCTGTTTAGGCATGAATGGTGATTAAAAAAATGTTTCTATTTCCTAACTTATATTTATTACTTGATGAACCTGCCCGGCGTTGCCCGGGCTCTTGGTAACCTTAAATAAAACTCAAGTTTGTATGATTTTATATCTTCTGAAAATATTTCAAATGAATCTAGTTTTGGGGGCTTCACTGCTTTAGAGCGTAGAGTGCTTCAAATGAACTTTGTTTCCGGTCCGCAAATGCCTTCTGCAGCATCTAGAGTGTAGTTCTCTAGAGTGTAGTAACCTTTTCCCGAACGAACCTGTGACCTGGGTCCCCGCTGCCTAGGGAAGCGTATACTGAGAGTGCTCCGCGCGCGCCAGAGACAATCGAATACCAAGTTGAATGAGCGAAACCCCGTAGTAATTGGGCCCATGGAACTGGAGATAAGAATGCGCCCTTTGGCGTGGAAATAAAACCTGTAAGACAATTTAAAACAAAGTTCAATGAACCAATTCCTGTTGAAATCTATCCCATAGAAGCGGAGAAAAGAATGTGCCGTTAATATTAGAAAATGTTGGTAACAGAAGATAAACTTTCATAAAGCTGAAAATAGCTGAATCGTAAGCTAAGTTGAACGAACCAATTCCTGTTGAAATTGGGACCATAGAACCCGAGAGAAGACTACGCCTCCAAGCAGTGGGAAGTGTCCCCCCCCCCCTCCCTGTAAATTTAACGAATTACCTTTAACATTAACGCGACATTTAATTAAAAAATGAAATTCCCCCCCCCTCATAAATTTACCACATACCTTAAACAGTAACATCACTAGGGTTTCGTTCAGTTCACGAAACCCTATTACTACCGCACCGTTGTCTGTCTGTCACAGAGCTATTCTAAGAAACTATGTAACTTACAGAGTTGAAACTTTGTGCATATAGCTCAATACCAGATATAAAATTCTCAAAATATTAAAATTTTAAAAATTCGTATTGTTTTAATAAATAGAGATAAAAAAACAAAAATCTAACAGCGTTTTCCTATTAAATTTAAACATTTTTCGTTGTAGCAGATGTCAAAAATTAAAAATCCACGATGAAATTCTTTCTACAATAAATAATTTTCTATCAGACGATTTCCACGTGAAAAATGAAAATGAAATAAAAAGTCTCACCAATTGAAAAAAAGATAAATATGAAAATAAATTGATTGACGTCATAGTGATAATAAAGCTGAAAATTTCTAAGATTTCTCAATAATACAAGGAGTATGAGTATTTGTATGTACACAAAGCAGATTAATATCATGTCATTAGAGAATTAAAAATAAAATCTGACGTCATATTGGAAGTTTAATGACCTTTTCAAATGTTTGAGAATAATACAAAGCGAGTATCAATATGAGTAATAGAGAATAGTAAATATATGAGTTTGAGAAACATATTGAATCGTGATAAAAATCCGATTATAGAAATATTCGCATATTTTAGCATTTTGAAGGTGTACAACATGTTTAATTTTGAAATTATTTTTTTAAATATCGCATTTAGTCCGCATGACAGATATTATTATGACAGAATATAATAGCGGGCTTTGCCCGCTATCGGGCTGGTTTAGATATTCGAAAAAATTGACCTGTAAATTTTTACTTTATAAAAAACATGACTTTTTTTTGTTGCTAAATGAAATGCATCTGGATTTATTAAAGAAAAGATAAAGTGTTTTGAAAGGAATATTAAACGAAACCTTTTGAGCTATCTTCGATCACACATACCCACTTGTGTTTTAATTTAAAGCTGTTGTGAGTAAACGTAAATTGTTTTTAAAAAACATGGCAGCTGAGGTCTAATGAATTTTTTAGTAGTTTATAAAGTAGCTAGAAGACCCGAGAACTATGTTAAAGAAAATTTAAGATAATTGGATCATTTTAAAGAAGCTGCACCAAGGGCCCAAACAGGAGATTAATATTCAAAATTGGTGGTAGCTGAGGTCTGAAAATTTTTGTTGTTATTCATGTAGTACCTGGAGGACCTAACAAGTTGTTTTACAAAGAGCTAGGGTATCGGACGATTTTTAAAGGAAAGTAGAAAAGGGGCCAACTGAATGTTTTGAGCAAGGGAAACAGATCGACTGAAAAAGAAGAAAGAAAGTTATAACAAACACATATAAAATTGCAAAACATTAAAACAGGAAAAAACATGAATTAAAAGAAAAACAAAACAAAACAAAACACAAAAATACTGACGAAATATTTCAGAAAAGTGCCTCCGGGGGGAAAAAGAGGAGGAGGTGGAAGGGAGGTGCATGATATGAAAGAGTGGTCAAAGGGGTGCATGTTGTACGTTTGTTCTAGACATTTTTATGAATATTTAATATCAAACAAAGTTTCAGCAAATTAAAAACGCTCACATTACTTTGCGCGTTAGAAAAGGTAGGTGCCAATTCCATACATTTTTCCTGGTATAGTACTATCTGTTTATTCTCCGTCCGTAGTTATAGTGACCGGAACCTATTCTGGCCCCTCTTGGTTATCTGATCGAGATTCTGTGGCAGCGTCTCGTTGTCAGTATTTTATGAAACCTATCATGTCCAGTACTGAATGAGTGCAGTACACAACTTAGTCATAAAGCAAATACACACTTGCAGTGAAATGACCCAACGTGATCACATAACAAACACAGAACCTGCTATACTAAATGTGTTCTGGTGTAAACGAATCACATTATGGGTGTGTGACAGGCCAGACTTCAAAAAATTGACAGCAAAAATAAAAATAATCTTTTCGAATCAACTTGGTAAATAGTGCGGTACAGAAAAATAGGAATACAAGTGAATGTATTAATCCTAATTAATGCAAGAAAAAAATAATAATCCCATTTATATGCGAGGAATATTGTTTATAAATCTACAGGATTTATATTGCCACAAAAAGGTCATCTACATATTAAAAAGGTATATTAAAATGAACATTAAAAGAGTTATTATTGAATTATTTTACTAGATTATGAAGTCTTACATTTTAATATTTTCATTTCTGAAGATTCCAGAATTGTGTTCCAAACTTTGAAACTGCATTATTGAAATTTCAGTTACATGTATTTCCTATTTTCTAATATAGTACATCTTCAAATATTTACAATATTCTAATTTAAATACTTGTAAGTCTCGCATTCATTTTAAACTTAGATTGAAAATAAACATTCCTTCCATACCTTCTAATTCCAATCACTGAAATCGATTTGTAGAAGCTATTATTAGAAATTCATCACATGGTTCTCTGCTTAATTAATCACTACATTTCTCTCATCACTATTCGGAAATATTGAAACAAATGACTATGCAATTTTGAGAATAAGAGTAAGTACATTTATTGTTTGCAAGAAATATCTATGATAATACGTTTTAAATACCTCGCGCGAGATTATGTGTCTTTCTTTCCATTTGGTTTCTCTGAGATATGTTCCACATAACTGCGTTTCAAACTGAAATGCGTTCTTTGAATAATTACAATTTAATCAATTTTTTTCCGTACGCAAAACGAAATATATGTATAAAAGCAGTCATAGGCTAGATATGCATTTTTTTATAGGAATAAATACAATGTATAAAAATGCGGTATTCTATATAAAAATGAAGGTGCACAAAATATTTTAGAAATGTTCTACTTTTTGTATAAAATAATATCTTACCAATGATTGAGATGGACCGTTACACCATCAAAACATTACTGTATAAAAAAATTTTGTGTATAGTAAACCACACGTTTATACTGAATGGTGTATAAAAATTTTATGTAAAATTATACTTTAAAATTACATCAAATTGACGTTTCGGTCAACTTCTATGACCATCTTCAGAATATGTTGTTAATTAACACTTGTAATTATAAACAAAAGGCTTCCCTTTGTTTATAAGTGTTTATTTGTCCCCATGGAAGACTTTTGTTTATAAGTGTAATTGTTACTTAACATCATATTCTGAAGATGGTCCATAGAAGTTGACCGAAACGTCAATTTGATGTAATTTTAAAGTATAATTTTACATAAAATTTTTATACACCATTCAGTAAAAACGTGTGGTTTACTATACACAAAATTTTTTTATACAATAATATCTTACCACGGTGCGTTGTCATTTTTTTTCGTTTGTAGCACTCGTATTTTTACCAAATAAGGAAAATACTATTAATTTAAAACATTGAGAGTTATTTCAGATAAAAATGTAACTAAGGTCTTTTTGATTATTTTTTTTATATATTCAATAAAAATACCTTTAATATTCTTATGAGTAAAATAAAGAAAATCAATTCATTATGAAACATTTTTTAAATACAGCGATTCAGAGTTATATTGTGAACAAAGTTTTAGGAATTGCATACGAAGTATAACCGACTAGATTGATAAAAAAATCATGAAATTTACTTTTATGTAACGAGATCTACGTCCTTATTCCGCGGCTATGAGAAGGAATTTTGTTAATAACAAACGACAAGGATAGTTTTGTGCCCTCAAAAAAAAAAGTTCGAAATCAAATGTGCTTTGTGCAGTGATAAACAAGAAAGTGTTAGGCATTACAAATATTAAATTGTAGGTGTATTATGTATGGGGTTAAAGTTTATAAAATGGCTCTTTCTCCAACTGAACGAGTAATTACTTTAAACACACACAAAACGGAACTTCATTCCATTTTTCCAGAAACGTCAACGCATTTTATGCTCGTATTCACCATTTACTTGAACCTAGAAAACCCAGGTCGATCGCTCAAATGAAATTCGCGATTAACCTGATTGTAGTGATTGCGGTTGAAGTCCAATCAGATTATTAATGAGTATCATGTGAGCATTCGACCGAAGTTTTAGAGATTGAGGTAGACGGTGATTATGAACATTAGAATCAAATTGAACCTGATCAGTATGGAAAATGAAGATGATTAAAAGTTATTCACTCGCACATCGCGTTATTCTAATAAATATATTTTTCAGCATCCTCTAGAGGTGAATAAGACAATCCCATTTGAAATATCCCTTTCAGGCACCTAACCCAACAAGGTTTTTTGTGTGAGATTGTGACAATGATTTTATTTTGCTCTACATATTCCTTCAAGTAGTAATAAATTCAGGTGATGGCGAGGGGAGTGCATTCCTTACCCGGAGCATCAGAGTCCCACCCGGAATTTTCAGATTTTCTATTTATTAATGGCCTGAAAGCGCCAATTACCACCCTCCTTTTAGAAGCTACGAAACAACTCTCTAAGAAACGAATATCTGAATTCAACATTGGCTTCAAATACGTTAGAACTGAAAATGCGAATCAAAAATACCACCGCCACGATGTGTTATTAAAATATAATCACTGAATTGCTGCAAAAAGGTGGAATATCACTATCAGGTTTGTATTTATAGAGTTTAAGTAATTGCCTTTTTGGCAGTTTCAGACAGTTATCCTGTCGAATGTATTAACATGCAAGAACATTATTAAGAAATATAACTGATAGACAAACGTATAAAGTTTACTTTCATTGCAGGTGATATGCAATAGTTACGGATTTCGTCTCTAATGGAATGATTTTTTATGATGATAGCAAATGGCATTTTTTGTGTGTAAAAGGAATTTTTTGTATGGAAAAGGCATTTTTTGTATTGAAAAAAAAGTTTAAAAAATAAACGTAACGTTTGTGTAGTGAGTAACGTGAATGTCTATGGTTTTATGTACATTAAAGTGTAATTGCATTACGTACCTGAAAAGGCTTACTGAATGGGTCTTTCTTAACTAAACGAGAACAGTAATCACTTTAATCTTATATAAGTCGGAACTCCTCATCAATTTTACGAATGGCGTCTGCGTATTTTGGAACCCGATTTTATCTTATGGATGGATCAGTCGTCGAAATTAGGATGCTCAGATGTTATTTTCTTGGCCACCTTGTCAACGAGAACTAACCTCGTGTGATTTTTTCTGTTTGTTTATGTCAAGAATCAGATTTTTGTTTCACGTCCTCCTTTAAGTGTCCCAAAATTTTAAATACGAATTATAACTGTCCATGACACGAACTGTCACTTATAGCATCATCGCCGACATGCTATTAAAATTATGAATGGTATTGACTATCATATCGATATTTATAAAGTAAAAAACAGCCATTTTAGCATTTGTGGATAGTTCGACACAATATTCAAGAGTTATCCTACTTAATGCATATGCGCTTTGGTTCAGTTGCAGTAATTGTGATAATTCGTGCAAATATTTTCAATGATACTGTATTTCCATTTTCCACTTATTTTTGGCTAGATTCTCTGTGCTAAAACCGTAGGTTGCTTTAAAATATAATTATCTAAATGAACTTAAAATATGAATATTTTTAAATGATTTTGAAACGAAATATTTTTCACTCATCTCAAATGTTTCCTCTTTATACATGTAATTTTTGTTAAACTATGTAGTAATAAATCGCAGGTTATATAAAAAAGAATTAACTAAATACACCTTTTTACTTTCTTCTCTCTATAATAGAATAAAGTATTTTAATCGAAATATTTTTCGACTTCCAGTTTTCGACAGATTTACAAGGTTTTAGTGGTCAGGGATTCCGAAAAACATGTTTTTACAAAATGTCTGTCTGTCCGTCTACCCGTCTGTCTGTCCTCATTGTGTCATCGAAATATATATGAAATTATACTTCAAATTGTACCAATTTTTTTATCTATCATTTTGGCTATGGCCAGTAGGTACCACTTGAATTTGGGAGTATTCCGAAGAAAGGAGGAGCTGCGATAGCGATTTTTGTTCCATTTTCACTATTGTCTCATCGAAAAGTGTATGAAGTTATGCCGATAATTTAACCAAATTTTTTTATATATGTTTCTGACTATGTCCTGCAGATCCCAATTGAGTCTGGGGGTATTGCGCCTGGAGGGACGGCTGTGATAGCCATTTAAAGATTTGAAATTCAAATAGATGTACAAAAAATTTAGAAATCCTAAAATATTTTTGCTTTAAATGTTTGGCCTTGATCCAAGGTTGTTGTTTTGGCTCTATCTTAAAACATGGCTTGAATTTTTAGGGTGACTGACATTTTGAAACTACACAGCATGGTTCCTCCATAAACGGGTTTATTTTATGAGTTTTAATGAACATGGTTTCGGCTGATTTCATCGTTGTAACCATCGTTTCAACTCTTACATGCTTAACACTATATATTTATATTCGCGAACGTCAAATTCTCGCCAAGCTTGGCGACTCTTGGCGAAATACCGCCAAATTTGTCGATAATACGGAGAAAATACGTTGCCATATATGAAGCCAAATGTCTGTCTAATTTGGTGATATTCCCATTCAAATTCGATATTGACAAGAAGTTGGAATGAGTCTTCTGTAATCGGTTTCCACGCATTTTAGCTTCGTGTTTTTCAGTAAAATTAGCTAAAATCTTAAAACCACGCAATAAGGAGATAATTTTTTCCTGCTGGTACAGGCCAGAAGGACTTTTCGTAGTTTAGTAAAATACATCGGCTGATCGCATCCAGGTAACCGGATGATTCACAAACAGCTGACGTATACAACAGAAAGACGAAAAATACTGATTTTATTATCTCTGTGATAGCGAATTTTGAAGTATTAACATGTATGAGATAGAAGAAAGTTTTGGTATTGGCGTATCCGACTAGTTGAGTATTGTATTACGAAATATTTATTGGTCTTTTTGTTAACATTTTCACTTCACCTTTATTTTTACTAGCTCCATGTTACTAAATCTTAGCTTAAATAAGAAAGTTATTATCTTAATGTGCATTCTTAAGTGAAATTTTCAACAATAGATTTTTGAACACTTTTTACTTACCCATCATACGTAGTATAGGGTAAGTCTTGTAATCGTTTTGAAAATCGAAAAATTTTTTTTGACGGATTTACACGTTTCAGACACTGGAGATTCCGAAAAACATATTTTTAGAAAAAAATTTTGCCGTCCGTCTGTGTGTCTGTGTGTCTGTGTGTGTGTGTGTCTGTAAACGCTCTATCTCCCGAAAAAATTGAGATAGAGACTTGCAATTTGGTATGTACTTAGTATGTAATAATGGGAAGAAGCCTATTTCATTTCAACAACCTCGATTAACCGGAACAATTTTTTTCGGACTCTCGAAATATTCGTTCTGATGAAAGGTATATAAAAATTTTCGAAATTTTTTATTTTAAGAAATGAATATAAAAGACAATAAAAAAACATAAATTTTGAATAAAGCATGAAGTCGATCGGATAATGAGTTGCCGAGATATTTGGAATCCTATTTTCCACACTCTTCGATTTTTCATGACCCTGTATTTCATCCAAATTTCACTTCAAAGATATATTTTAATTGGACATTTGATGATTAATCAGATGCAATAAACCGCTAGTTAATAGGATTATTATTTTTGGAGTTATAAGGAAAAACCTCTTTCAAGCAATTCAGTAATCGAGCCTTTAAAGTTTATGACGTCATCAAGCCACGATTTTATTTGAATTGCAATGCATTTTATAAGTAGTTTACGCATTTTTATCTTAATATTTTACATTATGCATATCCATGATGGGTAAGTATTACGGTGGCCCCCAACGACTAGTTTTAAATTGCATCATTATTATCCATTGTATAATTGTAACAAATATTTTCAGTTTTGGATTGCATGTTTAATAAATTAATAATGGGAAGGGTTATTGTACAAATACTCAAAACGATATGTGATATTACTAGTCGAATATTAAAAATACATTAAGGAAAGAACGTCAGTCAAGTAAATGAATAATAAATGTACATTTTCATTAATCTTTTATTTGCCCTCAATAATACAGAAATATTATTTAGCAATTAAAAAAAACGTGATTTCTATAACCCGCCATTTATGTATTTTCCATCAATATAAATTTGAGCAAGGAAAACATCTGGGTAGTATAGACAAGTGTTACAGCTATAGAATTTTTCAAAATAAAATCTCAAGAACTAAATATAACAATAAATGTTCAAAAATAATTTACAAATTAGAATAATCGAATATTGATTATAATAAATTTGACTTTTTATTTTCAGTAAATTTCAACATTATGTGCAACGTAAGTCACTGAATAAGAAAAAAAATTATATAGAAATGTAGAAAACAGAATGTTCAAAATCTGAACTGGACTGAATTATTTTGCACATGTTGACATTTAATGATTACTTCCATATTTAGATGCATTTAATTAAAATGAAAATAAATCACTTCTTTAATTTCAGAGAATAGGGTAATAGATCAATATCAATTCTTCACTATAGGATGTTGCAGCTGTTGTTGTCCACGTAAATAACCAAAACTGTTTACAGATATCAGTAGCTTAGCGTTAGGGAATGCTGCATTATTTTACAACCTGTATTATTACATACTACTGAACTAAAACCAAACAAACGGCGCTACAATCCATTATGGCCTACAGTGCCAATACATGTTTCTTTACAGCTCCTATACTACAGACTGAATCATACCGCCATTTAATAACCCAGAGGACCAAAAACCAAGCTAAAACCGGTTTGCTTACCGCAGTCGTGGACGGCGAGTGACAGTGACAGGGACGGCAAACACCGGCGGTAACGTAAATCATTAAATTAATCTAACTTTGTGTTATATGCTTTGACCAGACAAGTTGATCAGTTAAAAAATTTAGAATACTCAAATTCTATTTTAAATATCAGTGGAGGGGATTTTAAACGACGAAAATTTAAAAACTTTAGGAATGCATAAACTTGTAAAAATTTATTTAATTTTTCATTGAAGATAACCAAACTCAATGAATAACAAAATTATTGGAACAAAATACAGCTATGTATCATTAAAATATTTGACGTAATATTCCACACTAATGCACTTAATATCAATCCTTATCCCGTCATTACTCTAGATCAGTGGTTCCCAAACTTTTGGGCTCGCACAGCCCTTTTTGAGAAGAATTTCTATGGCGGAGCACTTTAACCCCACGGTACTCTATGGTTTACAAATTAATGTTTTTTTGCCTATGGAGCAGAGAAAGATTGGCTGGATTAGAGTCCGAAACAGTAGTTTCCAACATGGGTTAAACACTACACATGTTAAAAGAACTGCAACTAGTAGAAAAACGTTGCCAAC
Organism: Maratus michaelseni; assembly: GCA_963931845.1. NCBI lineage: Eukaryota > Metazoa > Arthropoda > Arachnida > Araneae > Salticidae > Maratus > Maratus michaelseni. The sequence continues at coordinate 341,884,324 of OZ007588.1, read as the reverse complement.
AAAATGGGATATATGGATGGGGTTAAATTTATATTAGGGCAGGTACTCATTGACGAAAAGTTTAAGCAAGGGGTGGAACTGAGCAAATTGTTTAGATCCTTAGTGTGATGACAAATGTAGAGAGCCAATATAAATTTTTAAATTGTTATAGCCTTATTTCTGATAGGAAAATGTGGCATCATAACATAAGAATCTTAGCCAATGTCGAGACCAATTAAAACAAAATTTTAAAGAAGGGTTGTTAAGTGATACAAGATGTTAAAGAAATGCTTTTCAACAACATACATTGCTTAAGAAATTAAGTACAATTATGTAAAACAGTATAGAAAATTTAAATAACTAAGAATTAATAAAAAGAAAAGAAAAAGAAAAACTGTATACACAACGTATGCAAATATTAAATGAATCTAATGAGGGGTTTATTAAATGATACAAGATGTTACAAAAAAGAGGCGTTTTAATATACAAACATAGTTTTACTATGAAAAACAGTATAGAAAATTTAAATATACAAATAACATAAACAGATTAAAGAAATTGAAGTTCATATTTAATACTATGGAAGTTTTTCCACAGAAAATTTCACACGCCTTGCATTCATAATGATTAATTCATAAAATTTGAAATTGAAGTTATAAAAAAAAGAAATGTATATAGGGGAGATGGGGGATGAATGGGACATTTTCACAAAAATATTTATTTTAAATATTTTATATAAGTTATTATCAATATTATATATCACATGTCAAATTTCAAGTGTTTGACTACATCTTATGCACAATATTTGTTAAAGATTATTATTATACAGATATATAAATTAAATTTAAAAAACGTTCTTCTATGTCCCAATCATCCCCACAGCAGGGATGAATGGGACACAAACATTTTCCTCCCCGGAATTTGTTCAATGTTAAGGACTAAAAGCTGAACAAAAATGCCTCCTTGGAAAAAGCTGAGAGATTATAAATTGAAATATAATCTCCAGGATTATTTGTTAGTCAATGATCTTGGACTCATCTCAGCTTTGCTTTAAAAGGCCCATAAACGGTGGACAGAAGACGATGGCTACAAAGAGGATGTAATGTTAAAAGAATAATTACCATAAATTATTAATTTATTAACATATATAATATTATTTAGTTAATAAAAAAATTTCAGTATCCTCTAGGGACGAATGAAGCAGTCCCATATCCCCATTTGTCATGTCCCAATCATCCCCATGATGCATATATTCAATTGTCAGCTATTTTGTCTCAGAAATTATTTTGTCACAATGGTTAATATGCATTATTTTTTAATTACCAATATTGAGCCTTTAAATAAAAAACTACAACATATCTTAATTGTTTATATTGCATAAGATATTTAAGTAACTTCAAATGTAAAAAAATTTACTTTTAAGCAGAGTTTTCAGGAAATGCAAATTTGAAGAAAACTGAAAACAGCCATGTGCTCTTGCTTTTGGTTATGAAGCACACTATGGTAGTGAAATCTATGAGGATAGGAAGCAACTAAAAGAAAATGTTTATTGCCTGAAATATTGAGAGCGTCCATCCATCCCTTGTCCCATTCATCCCCCATCTCCCCTACACAAACTTAAAATGAATCTAATTGGGGGCTTTAAATGATACAAGGTGTTATAAAAAAGATATTTTAAGTGACAAACATTGTTTTACTATGAAAAACAGAATAAAATTTAATTAACTAAAAATTCATTTAAATAACATAAACAGATTAAAGAAATCAAAATTATAAAAAGAAAAAGAAATATACATGGTGGTTATAATATAAGTATCTCTATTTGGCGCTGTCTGTAGCTTGAAGGAATAGCCCGCATGAAACCAAAATCGGTACGCTTACTATTCGAGAAAGGGGAAGAAGAATGGAGCAATGAAAAATAATTGCAGTGATTGCTGATAGATGGCGCTTTTGAGTATGAAATGTAATATGTAATACACGAACAAAGAATTAAGGCGTAAAACCAGATGGCATACATAATTTATTGGAAAATGTCACAGTGACCCAAGGGCTCCGCGGAGCACACTTTGGAAACCTCTGCTCTTGATGATATATTTTCTACATTATTGGATGATACAAATGATGAATTTTGAAAGCGCTCATTGTTAGAAAACGGAATGTCACATATGGCCATGTTAAGGATTTTGGATTTTGCATAATATTGTACTACATGGTAATTATATTTGACTAAATTTAAACTTATAAAACATTAATTTATTTTCCTAGAAATTAAAAAATATGTGCGGTGTACAAAATACCACCAAATTTTCTCTTTGAATTTGTGCAAATATTTAGCGGTAAATATGCACACGTATTTGATTTATGTATATTTTGCCAAACACCCAATAACAATATGATTATATTTCTTTTAAATGCTAAAAGGTGTAAATGAACAACATAATACAAATTAAAATAACTTTTACTAGGTTGTTTGACATGTTTCGACTCACTCCGAGTCATTTTCAAAAACAAATGAGAATATCCCATAATTGCACGGGCATAGATCACGGGCATTGATAGTATAACAATATGATTAATATTTTTTCGAGATATATTTCTAGTATATTATATTTCTAGACCACTAAATTAATACATTTATGTATGTTATTATTTTTATTTTTTTAATACCTCCATAGTATCGTATTTTTATCCCGTCTCCCGACAAACGTGATATAACAATAGACTACTGTGTTATCATTTCAGGATTAAATTTTCCTTTATAAAAAACATTTAATTTGAAGATATATGTAAAAAAATCGAGACTTTATATTTACGCACCTGGTTCATATTTTTTCTATTCTATAGCTAACATTTTACGATTATACGTGCATTATCTTACTTCCTTTCCATCTACTTTTACAATAAAAAGAACAAAAATAACAAAGAAAAGTTTTAGGATTTCCTTTCGATCGTTATACGCTGAAAAATACATTTCATTTTAGTCAAAATAGGATATATTTTATTCAAAGTCTTTTGAATCTTTCTTAAAGGATAGTATGACCATTAGAGTAACTGCATTTTTATTCAACAAACGATTATCGTTATTAAATTCGATTTAGAATCGATATAAATACAGATAAAAAAGGGTACCTCACAAAAGATTTTTATCATTAGTAAAATCCGAGTTTTTTGGGTATTATTTTCTACTAAAACACATTTATTAAAATGAGAAGTCTTATAAGTAAATATGAGTTTTAAGGTGTATTTGAATGTAATCAGCAGAACAAGAAGTTAAGATATCAAAAATTTCTAATTTTTTTTATATTTTTCTGAGATTTAAATTTTTTTCTATTATCATGTTTGCATATATTATTATAATAAAATTAAACAAGAAAGAAATATCATGTATCAAACATATATTATGAAACACTTTCCAAGACATTCAAAATACTGTACCAAAACTTCACAGTATAATATGACAACAGATGATGTTTAAGTAAACAAATTGGAAAATGCATAACCGTCGATAACCGAAAAATATATATTTCAGCACATCTTTTTTAAAGAATTATTTTGTGCAGTCCTGCATAGGATCTATACATTTATATATAGTATATATACTACACAGCATTCTAAAATGTACTCCAGTTAGAAAACACATAGCACAGTTGAAAATTTCTGTACAGCAAATTCCGCCAATAAACGGCAATGCATTCGAGATCTTTTGCGCAGACCTGTATAGGATTTGTAGAATTTTCATACGAAAAATAATATGCGACAAATGAGTTAAATTTAAAAAAGCGTACCACAACTGAAAACGTACTCTCAGCAGTTATTATTCAATATTATTATTGATAGAGTGTATTCAATTATTATTGATAGTACCGTAAACGGTTTATTTTTTGTGTCCCTCTAAATGAACGATGAATGTTATGTACAGTTTATTCTATAGTAAATCTCTTGTAGTGCAACCCCAGTGATATATATCAATTCAATATGTTTGAAAGTGTGTAACATTGTTAAAGTAAACCGCAAAGGATTTTTTCTCGTAGGCTACCGTTATGTAATGGAATTATTTTGAGTGTCCCTGTAAATGAATTATAAATGCTACACAATTAATTTTCAGTACCAAACAAGCCATAATAAACATAAATAACATATATCAATTGCATGGTAATCCGAGTAAAATTATCGATAGAGCACGTACAGACGGCAGACCGACATACAATTTCGTAAACACTTTTCAACTATGTTGGTAAGTGTTAAAAACCAACAAACGTCCGTAATTTAACCACCAGTGTTCAAATTAGAACACATTCTGTTAACTCCTCCCAAAACGTTCATTTAGTGAAATCTTTCAATTTGAAATGATTATATTTTGCTTATATTAATCCACACCTCACTTAGACCTCATATAAAACTTAAAGGAGGAAAAAACGTGATTTCATATCGATTTTGGATTACGTTTTATTTTGAGTGACATCTCTTAAAAAAACCACACCTAATAATGGTAAAATTATTTTTTTTCTACACAATTTGGAATAGCATGTTAATTATACAAGTTCAAGGAAACATTTTTGCATTGATTTTTTTCATAATTTGTGAGTGAGAGGATCAACGTATAATTATAAAAAATTTAAAAAATCGAGTTTCAATTAGGTAAACAGTACGGTATTATCAAAATACAGAAATTATGTGCAAATTTTGCAATGCAGAAGTTTGATGGTGTTTGAAATACGAAGGTGTCTGGAGAGATATGTAAACAACAAAACAAAAAATAACACGTTGAAAATTTAAAGTTTTTTAGTATTATTGTGAAACTCAGCAAATTTTCTATTATAATAATTCTAAAACCGATTTATTACTATTATTAAATGAATGTTTTTATATTTCTACACTGAAAAAAAAAACGCTCAGGGTGGCAGCGTGTTACTGCTCATCTTACTGTTTATTACTGTTAATTTATGGTATAATACTGACAGCTGGGGTATCAGTATTATACCGTAAAATTAACATTTTTTTCAGTGTCCAGAACAAAATCTATATATAATCTGTTTCTGAAAATCGGCCGGATATTTTATGCCATAGAATTTAATATAAGCTGTGGTAGCCTTATGTAAGCGCAGAATTAAGTATATTAAATAATATATTAAATATATAAGGCGAGTATTACTATTCAAATAGTGGTTCTCAAAATGCATAAACACAATCAAACTTGCATAACAACAGTTCATAAATCATATTCAAAACTCTGTCATTCTTTGTTTTTGACTTAGTCAAATAAAATACAGTTTCGAAAATATGTAAATATAACTAGCAGCTTCTGAAAAAGTACATGTTCTTGCCATTTAAATATTTACGAAAATAGGGGATTGCAGACAAATATTCGGGTTTATGTTTCAGTTTTTGTTCTGAAAAGCCTATCATTTTGTTACAAAAGAGATAGTTATAAATATCTCTTTTGTTACAAAATGTCTCAGTTTTCAGAATTCCGTTTTATAGATCTTTTAAACAAAGCGACAATACTTTTTTAACTGGATATTTGAAAAACAGGAGTATGTTATACCTTAATCCTCAAGTTAAAGCACGTACATTTCCTTGTAACATTGTCAAAAGTAAATCCTCTTTGTGAAAGAAAGCAATTTATTTTTATTTCTTGTAAGCTGTGTCATTAAGTCGCTCTTGTTCAGTTTTTAAGATGACAAGGGATGTTGAACACAAGAAAAACCGTCACAATTTATGGTGTAAAATGCTTTAAAAATATTTTTTATGATTATTCTTTCCTTCGATGAATTATCCTAATGCATTTTTATGTATTCAAAAATGCATTAGTGTGTTTAAATTTTAAGTTATTTTTTACTAGGCTTTAAGGGAAAAAAATTTAAACAAGCAAAAATCGACTAAAAAAAATTTTTTTGGTGTTAAAATTAATATATATGTCGTAGGCTAATTGGGAAATCCGGCTCTTTGCAAACAGCCTAGGCTCTTTGCAAAGAGCCGGTCTAATTGGAGAATCATTTCCCTTTTCCCAATCAGCCTGATGTTTTTCAGGCTTATTGCAAAGAGCCTAGACAGCGTTAGGCTAATTGAAAAATGACCATGCCTATTTAGAAAATGACCAGTTCAAAATATGGTGTTGTACCCAACTCGAACCTGAAAATTCCATTCGAAGTCGACCCGAACTCGACAGAAAAATTCCATCAAACCGTAATCCGATCCTAAAAAGACAAAATAAATTCCTTCGAGTCGCAACCTGACCCGAACCAGTAAACTCAAGTTAACCCGAAATCCAACACGAACCAGGAAAAATATTCCATCAAACCGTAACTCGATCCGAACCCGACAAAATAAATTTCTTCGTCTCGCAACCCGACCCGACCCTGAAAATTGAAGTTAACCCGAAAGCCGACCCGGACAAGACATAAAAATTCCATCGAACCGTAACCAGATCCGAACCCGACAAAATAAATTCCTTCGTGTTGCAAACTGACCCGAACCTGAAAATAATAGTTAACCCGAAACCCAACCCGAACCAGGAAAAATATTCCATCAAACCGTAACTCGATCCGAACCCGAAAAAATAAATTTCTTCGTCTCGCAACCCGACCCGACCCTGAAAATTGAAGTTAACCCGAAAGCCGACCCGAACCAGAGAAATAAAAATCCATTGATACGTAAACCGATTCGAACTCAACAAAATAATTTTCGTAGTGTCACAACCTGATCCAAACCAGAAAATTCAAGCTAACCCGAAACACGACCCGAACCCAAAAAAAAATCTATCGAACCGTAACCGGATCCGAACATATTAAATTTCGTAGTCATACAACCCGATCCGAAACTGAAATTTTAAGTTAACTCAAAAACCGATTTGAACCTGAAAATTTAATTTAACCCAAAACATAACCCAAACCTGAAAATTAAAGTTAATTCGAAGCGCAACCCGACCCGAAAGTGAAAATTGATGCTGACCCAAAACCCGAAACCGTCAGAAATGTCATCGAACCGTAACCCGATCCGAACCCGACAAAATAAATTTCTTCGTGTCACAGCCCGATCCTAGCCAGAAAATTCAAGTTAACCCGAAACCCGACCCAAACCCGATAAAAAAATCCATCTAAAAGTAACCCGATCCGAACCCGACAAAATAAATTCTTTCGTGTCACAACCAGATCCAAGCCAGAAAATTCAAGTTAACCCGAAATCCGATAAAAAAATCCATCAAACTGTAACCCGATCCGCACCCGGCAAAATAAATTTCGTCGTCACGCAACCCGAACCGCAACTGAAAATGTAAGTTAACCCAAAAACCGATTTGAACGTGAAAATTTAATTTAACCCGAAACATAACCCAAATCTGAAAATTAAAGTTAATTCGACACGCAACCCGACCCGAAACTGAAAATCGAAGTTAACCCGAAACCCGAACCCGTCAAAAATTTCATCGAACCATAACCCGATCCGAATCCGACAAAATAAATTCCTTCGTGTCACAACCCGATACGAACACTACAAAATAAATTCCTTCGAGTCACAACCTGATTCAAGCCAGAAAATTCAAGTTAACCCGAAACCCGACCCGAACCCGAAAAATTAAATTTCGTAGTCACGCAACCCGATACGAAACTGAAATTTTAAGTTAACACAAAAACCGATTTGAACCTGAAAATTTAATTTAACCCGAAACATAACCCAAACCTAAAAATTAAGGTTAACTCGAAACGCAATTATCGGTTTACGGTTCGATGGAATTTTTGACGGGTTCGGGATTCGGGTAAACTTTAATTTTCAGTTTCGGGTCGGGTTGTGACACAAAGGAATTTATTTTGTCGGGTTCGAATCGGGTTACGGTTCGATGGAATTTTTGACGGGTTCGGGATTCGGGTAAACTTCAATTTTCAGTTTCGGGTCGGGTTGCGTGTCGACTTTGGGTTCCGAGTTAACTTCAATTTTCAGGTTTGGGAGAGGTTTCGGATTAAATTAAATTTTCAGGTTCGGGTCGGTTTTGGGTTAGCTTAAATTTTCAGTTTCAGTTCAGTTGCGTGACGACGAAATTTATTTTTCGGAATTGGATCGGGTTACGGTTCGATGGAATTTTTTTCCTGATTCGTGTTGGGTTTCGGGTTAACTATTATTTTCGGGTTTGGATCGGTATGCGACACGAAGGGATTTATTTTATCGGGTTCGGATCTGGTTACGGCTCGATAGAATTTTATGTCTTGTTCGGATTAAGTTACTGGTTAACATCGAATTTTTAGGCTCGGGTCGCGTTGCAACATAAAGGAATTTATTTTGTCGCGTTCGGATCGGGTTACGATTCGATGTTTTTTTTTTGTCGGGTTCGTGTCGGATTTCGGGTTAACTTGAGTTTTCTGGTTCGGGTAGGGTTGAAACTCGAAGGAATTTATTTTGTCCTTTTAGGACCGGGTTACAGTTCGGTGGAATTTTTCTGTCGGGTTCGGGTTGACTTCGAAAGGAATTTTCAGGTTCCAGTTGGGTACAACACCATATTTTGACAAATAACTGCCCTTTTCTAAATAGGCATGGCCATTTTTCAATTAGCCTAACGCTATCTAGGCTCTGCAATGAGTCTAAAAAATGTCAGGCTGATTGAAAAATAAATGACCATATTCCAATTAGCCTAACGCTGTCTAGGCTCTTTGCAATAAGCCTGTAAAACATCAGGCTGATTGGGAAAAGGGAAATGATTCTCCGATTAGACCGGCTCTTTGCAAAGAGTCTAGCCTGTTTGCAAAGAGCCAGATTTCCCAATTAGCCTACGACATATATATATATATATATATATATATATACAGCGTGTCCACGTATAACCTGACCGACCTTTATTTTCGCAACCGTTGGTCCTAGATGTATACTTCCAATTACAAAAATGGTTTAAATAAGGTAAAGAATTACTTTTAACGTGATTTGGGTCAAGAAAAACATTTATTAAAAAATTACGAAATTTAAATTTTTATACGGTCCCCCGGTCCTATAAGTGATATTTAGTAAAAATTTACTGTGGCACTAAAAAGTACGACAAAAAAAGTCACATTCATCTAACATTAAAATTGACCGAGTTCTGAAAGTTTGAAATGCATGACTTATACCACTTTTTTGCATCTAAAAAGAGATGATTTCGGCCGTGCTTTCAGGGGTCGTATATGAAGTACTTAAACTTATTTCAAGGTATCTGCGCTTTGAAATAAATCGTAAAACTATTACGATTGAGTTAATTTTTATTAGTTAAGTTTCAGATTAATTAAAATAATTGTATTTTAACATATGTTTTATTTTGAAAGGATTTGAGGCTATGATTTCTTTTAACAAAAATTAAGTTATTTTCATAAGGTTTTATTTAACTTGTGACGATCGTCTTTCCAGTTTAAAATTTGTACTCGAAGTTTAACTCACTTTTAAATGTCCGATCGAAGTTAAATTTTACATACTGACTTAAATCCGATGGCAATGTAATATTATTATGATTTTCGACGCTTACTATCTTATGCATACTTATATTAGAGGATAACACAAAAAAAAATTCGGATAGATTATCATCAACAAGTTTAAGAAAGAGTTTTAGATTAGATAACATAAACCTGCGATGGTTGTGTTTTTTAAATATTAAAACTACGTTTTATGTATTTTTTAACGCTGAATAAAAAAGAATTAACTTTACTTTTAACCATCATATAAGGATTTTTCGCAAATCGTAAATTTCAAGGTTAAATCTTAACGTGATGGTTTAAAATGGTCATCTTCGGATTCAGCCCTAAAAAATCCATAAGAATCAATTTTCAAAAGATAAAAAACACTGCACAACCAAAAATTTGAAAGACAGTGTAATCTAACAGCATTTTAAAATCTGTATCATTTTGTAAAGAATTGAGGCTGTTATTTTTCATCCTTTTATTTAACAAAAATTCTGTTATTTTTATCCTCTTATATGTACAGTACAAATTGTATATTTTGCTTTAATATGTCAAAATGATTATAGATTTCACAATTATATTAGATTGCAATGTTAATTTTTCTCTCAACTATTCTTTTGATATATCTGACGATTATTTATATTTCTACTACATTTGTGAATGACCCCTATTTCGCAGCAAAAGATATACTCCAACTTTAAACAGCTATTATTCGGTCAATTTTAATGTTAGATGAATGGGACTTTTTTTGTCGTACTTCTTAGTGTCACAGTAAATTTTTACTAAATATCACTTATAGGACCGGGGGACCGTATAAAAATTTAACTTTCGTAATTTTTTAATAAATGTTTTTCTTGACCCAAATCACGTGAAAAGTAATTCTTTACCTTATTTAAACCATTTTTGTAATTGGAAGTATACATCTAGGACCAACGGTTGCGAAAATAAAGGTCGGTCAGGTTATACGTGGACACGCTGTATATATTGTAATAAAGTTTGCGAAAAGTATGGTAAATAAACCATATATATTCACTACTGGCCATCCAAAATGCTACACCATGAAGGAATGAAAATATCAGAATGATATTTATTGGACAAATACATTATAATAGGAAGGACAGGTGATTACATTTTCAGAAAATTAGGAGATATAGATCCTGAGAAAACACTACCCAAAGCGCCCACCTCTGGCCGCAATAACAGCATTTATCTGGCTAGCCATGGAGTGGAAGAGATTGGATGTCATGTGCGGGTACATCAGTCCATGCAGCTTCAACACTATGCCACAGTTCATCAACCGTAGTGACGGCCGAGTGGTGGTGGGCCAGTCGCTCAGAAGCCATTGACAGGACAGTTTCAATTGGTCAGAAATCAGGAGAACGTGTCGGCCAGGGCAACAGTCGAACATGATCTGTATCAAGGAAGGTCAGGATAGTACAAACAACATTCGGTCGTGCATTGTCCAGCTAAAAAGTTGCGGAGGCATCGAAGATAAGGCAGAACCATGGGCCGTAACACATCAGAAATGTAACGTCTGTTGTTGAAATTGCTGACAATGCGAACAAGAGGTTACCGAGACGTGTATCCAATGACACTTCATACCGTCACTCCTGGTGATATAACAGTATGACGATTCGAATGCAATCTGGCAATGTGCGTTTTCCTCGATGCCGCCAAACATGAATGCTGGCATCATGATGCTGTATATGATGCAGGAATGGTGTCTCACATCGTCTTTGATGAATCCAGGCTCTGTATGCAGCATCATGATGCCAGCATCCATGTTTGTCGGCATCGTGGAAAACGCACACTGCCAGCTTGCATTCGAATCGTCATACTGTCATATTACCTGGAGTGACGGTATGAAGAGTCGTTGAATACACGTCTCGGTAACCTCTTGTTCGCATTGCCGGCAATTTCAACAGCAGCCGTTACATTTCTGATGTGTTACGGCCCATGGTTCTGCCTTATCTTCGATGCCTCCGCAACTCTACGGTTTAGCAGGACAATGCACGACCGCATGTTGCTCGTACTATCCTGACCTGCCTTGATACAGAACATGTTCAACTGTTGCCCTGGCCGGCACGTTCTCCTGATTTCTCACCAATTGAAAATGTCCTGTCAATGGCTTCTGAGCGACTGGCCCGCCACCACTCGGCCGTCACTACGGTTGATGAACTGTGGCATAGTGTTGAAGCTGCATGGACTGATGTACCCATAAATGACATCCAATCCCTGTTCGACTCCATGGTTAGGCAGATAAATGCTGCTATTGCGGCTAGAGGTGGGTGCTTTGAGTAGTGTTTTCTCAGGATCTATATCTCCTAATTTTCTGAAAATGTAATCACCTGTCCTTCCCGTTATAATGTATTTGTCCAATAAATATCATTCTGTTATTTGCATACCTTCATAGTGTAGCATTTTGGATGGCCAGTAGTGTACTTTTGCAAAGTAAAAGTGAATCTATATTTAAATTATTTTAGAAAATATATTTTCCCTTTCTTTATTATCGCATTTAATATATATCCCCGTGTTTTAACGGCACGCCCTTCTCTCTGTTCAATGAAAATATGTAGTCAAAATTACATCTATTTTTATGAATTTAACTGTAACGTGCATTTATTTCCCTTGGCAGTTATTGCTTTAAATGAAGAAAAACAAAGTATAAAATGTTTCTCTTATGGCCAAATTATCATCTTGCTGCAATTTGCAACTGGCTTCTCATAAAGTTTTGGCGTCACTGTTTCGCATAAGAATTATTCACAGGCCTTCTGTTCAGTAAAATAAAAAGAATTCCACATGTCTTTACCATTTTCTAATAACATGAAAACGTCAGTTTGAGAATCTTCTTCATTTTTATCTAAAGTGTACTTAATTGCCAAATATATATGCCCTGCTTGTCTCCAATTATGAATGTAAAATAGAATGTTCTAACGGTTCTGGTAACCCATTCCTATCTTCACGCCTCCTCATTCGAAAAAGGAAATATTTTGGCGAGAATTGTAACTGGTGCTTTTGCATCATCCCTCATCACTCCGTCTCTACCTTTCAGCTCATCAACATCTAAAAAAACTTCGTGCAGGACCACCCGAAAATAGTACTTTAACTATTTTCTCTAATAAATATTGCAGTGTCTATTTACTCCCCTACTAAAGTCTGAATGTTGCTCTGTCATGACTGGATTCCTAATTGTATATGCTATCTTCTGCCTAGCTCCACTGCAGAATCTGCTTGGGATTTATGACATTATGTGACTTTTCTACAGATTAAAAACTCGATGTCGCAACATGGATTTGCCGTCTCACTTCTTTTATCAGAATCCAGATCTTCTCCGTTACAGGATCGCGAATCAATAGTAACTTGCGTTTCACAACCCAGAGTCCCACTAATGAATCTTATACCACACTTCACGCCTATATTGGAAACTTTACTTGTTGATAATTTCATAAACACTTCTCGAAAGAATCTCCAAGCTATCAGCCATATCATAAAATGTGTGTTTTGAAATTTCCAAAAGATAATTAATGAAAATAACGCATTATAATGTATATATAAATTTTTTTGTTTCAAAACAATCTTTTCTCTGGTCTATATAATTTTAAAATGCACCATGTGCTTTACTTTTTATTTAAAATTTTCAATTTTATTAAGAGATAATCATGATACATAATGCAAAAAATATGTACATATCTTTTGAAACGTTGGTTTATCAAAGTCCTGAAATTAAGAATAAAGTGTTTTAATGAGGTAAATCAAGTTTATTCCACTTTTTTTGTTTTTAATACTTTCCAAAACTGTTTAAATGTGTTTATGAATTCGGTTCGTCTGTCTATCCATGCTCTAAATCAATTAAATATGCTCGGATTGTCAGTTGCTTTTTATGTATTAATGAGGTTTAATATAGAATGTTCACTATTGAAAATGAAGTGGGTAGCATTTATACTTCATTTGTAGGGATATACAATAGAATTCTGGTACATTATGCTCAATGGAAAAAAATCGTTTGCGGTGCATTATTTAAATTAATTATTTAGATATTTCATTTCATTGAATGAGAAAAATGAAATTTCTTATTGTGTTATGTTGGGAAGGTTTAAATAATCTATTCCTGATGCATGATTTTGCGTTCTTGCTGTTTTCTCAAGAACTATGTGTCCTATCCTAAAACTGCATGCATAAATTGTTTACTACAGTTCATGTAAATCATAAAATTTTAAACAAAAACTAAAATTCATGTGTCCAGCATAAATTATGTTACACTTTCCAACACATCCAGAAAACTGTAACGGAGTTTCACTCTTAAATAGAAAATATACATGTAAGTAAACACTTTAGAAAATATATAACACATGTAAAAATCCAGTTTTAGCAATTATCCTCTACAGTCGAAAAGTGGTTAAGTTATTTTGAGCAACCCTGCATGTGATCTACAGATTGCCATGTAACACAGCATACTAAAATTTAGTTTATTTAGAAAATTCCCTTTTAGCAATTTTCTTCAATATACAGAAATGCACTTGAATTATTTTGTACAACCCTGTAATTGTCTATTGACTTTTGTGCACACCTCATATTAAGCTAAATTTAATTCTGGTAAAAAACGCATAACTTAAAACGCACTTCCAGCAATTACCAAACTATACACGGAATAACACAATTAAAAACTATCGTTAAACCTAAAAACGCAGTTCCACCAATTATCGCTGATAAACAGTCAATAGCATTTACCTTCTGAACGAATGCCAATAAACTATCACATACCCCCCCCCCCCCCCCGCCAAACAATATTGATGATAATATTAAATTTACGTGTTAACTTGAGAAGGATGGGAGTTTCCCTTCTTTAGATGTAGAGTTAAAGAGAGAGGGAAATGTGTTGGTTCGTTCTGTTTACAGGAAACCAATAGCTAATTTAAATATCATACCTTTTGACGCGTGTACTCCATATACTTATAAGTTATCTACCTTCAGATTCCTGATTAATAGAGCATTCAGTGTTTCTTCTGCAGAAAATTTGGGGGTTAATTGGATAAAATTAGCATTATCACTATTGACAACGGGTATCGCGTGAATTTGGCTAATAAATTAATTTAGAACTTTATTACTAAAATAAATAAAGGTATTGGTGAAAATAATACGGATAGCGAAGTTAAGTTGAAAAGAGTCGTTATGAGTTATTATCCGGGTTTCTTTGAGTTTATAAAATTTCCTTTAAAAGCGTTTGGTTACAGTTTAGTCGCGAGGGCTCCCCCTAAGTTAAAGACTGTTTTGAGCACGAGAATTGATCCTTTCGAGAAGGGTGACCTTTCGTGTGTATATGTTATTCCATTTATTATGGGGGGGGTGTTAGGAATTATTATGTTATGACACAGAGGAAATTCAATATTAGATGTAATGAACATATTGCAGATGTTAAGTATGGCAGAGGGAATACTGCCTTATCAAGGTTAAGTAATAAAGAGAGCATCAACATCCTATTTAATGAAGATAAATTGATTTATGGTTCCATTTTTTATTTACAACTTTTTGTGAGGGAATCTATTGAAATTTATTTAAGAAGTTCGAAAGCATGTAATAATACATTGTCATTTAACATTCCGAAGGTTTGGGTTGAGTGGTTGAATAATAGTGGGAAGCGGTCTGTAGATGGAGCTAAGATCGGTGTTAAAATTAAAATTATAGAGGGCATTGTAGCTACTTTCATATAGGGACTGTTCAGGCATTCCGGTTTTATGTACATTGTATTTGTGTTTTGTGTATATTCTGATGATGATTTGGTGAACAAATCGAACCATCTAAATTTTAACATTTTAATGTTTTTATTGATATTTCGACGTCTTTTAAGCAAAATAAACGTGCTTTAGTATATATTTTAGAAAAGTTTTCGAAATATATTTGTAGTATTAATTGTAATGGACGTATTTTAAGACTCTTCACTTTATATGTAATATAATAACACTTGAACGTCAATTTTATTAGAATGCAAGCTGAGTTCTCTGACAAGTGCTTTCTATTTGAGCTTTTATGTTATTTATTTGCGAAAATAATGACTCGAAGGCATATATAGACGGAAAAACTGTAAATATGCCAAACACCAGTTTCTTTTTGATTTAGATTGGAACTTAATATGCCGCAATTGAAGTTTTTCAATTTCCACTTAATCGAATTTAGACAAAATTAGCTCATCTAAATTCGTGAATTTTATGTAATCTCTCTGAATCTTGATTTAGAGACATAAGCAATGCCGTGCCAAAATTATTCTTTCCCGCGCCAGAAGCGGCACGCGTGCCATAGATTCGCCATGCCTAGTGTAGAGGATATATAGTATAAATTGCAAAATAATATGATAATTAGGAATGCGCGTAGAATGTTTCAAAAGTTAGAAATGTGCGAAATTTTCAATTTTTAGAAAACAACATTTTAAGTAGAATAAACTGTATAAATATAGAGATTTTACAGATATAAAATCTTATATCTCTGCGAAGAAACGTTAGAATTGAAAAAATCTTTTTGCATCAGATAAAGGTGAGCATCTAGTTTCATAATTCTCCAAATAAAAAAATGCGATTTTTAAGCGAATTTCCTGATTTTGAAAGTCTACTGTCCCCTTAAAAAATGTAATGTAAAGATTATTCATAAGGCTTACTTCCACATTTACTAAAATCATTTTGAAGAACTGAAAGATTTTGATATTTTAATCCGTACGAAAGAATATTTTCCGAATTTATTTAAAGCGTAAATGAATGGACTATGATAGAACATGAAGTTTCACACATGGACACTGAAAATATGTATATGTCATACGCTCAGATTAAAAGCTATTGTCGAAATCATAGCAACTCAGATTACAGAACTTGGTGACACACGCCTAGCCGAATTCATTTAGTAAAGTTTGACAAGTTAGCTTGGAAATAATTGCAAGCTTTTTAAATATTTATCCCAAATCCTATCGACAAGTGAAATTTTACTGAGTGTATTTGATCATTTAAAAAAAAAACTTTTTACTGTATTTTCATTCAAATCACGTAACTTCCAAAATGTAATTTTCGTAATTTTCAGTTCACTTACGTTGTATACATGACTTTTTCTTATAAGAAATGTAATAAAATTACTATTATAAATATTTTCTAAGTGTAGAATTAATTTATTTTCTTTCCAAATGAAAATCCTTAAATCTTATATAGTGCAAATGGAATATATCGGGTTGGTATAACAGTTAGTATTTGCACATTTTCTGGCCCGCCAAATTGGATTTCAACATGCAGATATTTTACAAATTCTGAATAATAATAAAAATACGGATTCTGTAATGGTCAGTTCTATTTATTAGGTTTGTAATATGGATATGTAACTAAATATTAATTATAAATAATTATAATACCAACAGATGGCGACACTTTACGTTTTAGTTAGTTGATGATATTATAGATATTATTTTTAATTTAACTATAGAGGGAGCTATTGCTTGTATATTAATTTTACTTTCAGGAATTAAAATTAGATGGAGTAATTATATATTCACGGATATAATTTTGTTATAAGAGTATTATCAACAGAATAGTTTTGTGTGTTTTTGAATTATTTTGTGTTGGGGTGTCATTGATCGAGTTGTGTTTAAAAAAAAAATGAGCTCTCAACTTGTCTTTCAAATCATTTCTCTCAACTCGACTCGAATGTCAACATGTTTGATACATGCCATGTGGAATTGATCATTATGCAGAAGTTGATATATTTTGAAGATTCTGTATCATTCTTGTGAGTAAAACATTTTTTCTACAATTTAAGGGTTCTAATTTCAAATATTATTTCAAAAATGATATCTGGTGGTAATTTAGTGTGGTGATTTATAAAGATTTTAGGATAATCGTTGTAAGTGATATATTATATATTTCTTAATGGTTTTTTATTTACATTTTACATATTTCCAATTTTAAATTTTTCCAATTGTTGTCTGGTAATAATTCAGTATACTTGGCTGATTCTACTGTTCTTAGCATCATGCCAGTAGAATTATGAAATACTGAATTATTATTAAAACACATGTGGGTGCAGCCAAGCTGACGAGTACATCCACATATGTTTTTTCATATCCAATTCTTGATTGGTTCTCTTGTGGTCCAGTTTTTCCACTGAATAATGTTCATAATTAATTTATTAATCCATTTGTCTTTACTTAATAGCAACTCCAATTTATAATTTTTTCCCCTTTCTCTCTCTTTCTTTTTAATTGTTCTTCAGGTATGAGTAAATTTGGCTAATTACCATTGAAGCACATGCTAAGGTAATTTTATGATTGCACAAGTTAATTATTAGCTATGTGGTATTCTGATTACACAATATCATTAATTATCTCTTTGAAGATTTTAGTAGAATGATATTAGAACTTGATATGTTTTTGAAATTCATAGATATTATAATTATATATATATATATATATATATATATGCAAATTTATTATATAAAAACCAGATTCTTCTCATGTTAAGCATGAGATCTTTCTTTAATGGGAATTAAAGAATTTCCCAATACCAAGCAGACTTTGGTGCACATATGCTTTGAATGAAAATGATATTCTAGACTAAAAGTACTTAAAATGTTTGTGCTCTTTCCTTATTCTGTTTTTGTTTTTTAAGATGGGCAAACATTGTCTTTGCATTATTTTTAATAATTAAAATAGTTTTACTACTAATATTGATTTTCTATATAAACACTGAGTATAATGCTAATAAGGAAGACGTGTGCTCGATTACCAAGTTCATTTATAAAAAAAAAAAATACGTATTTTTTACATTTAATTCTAAAAATGTTTTGATTTAGAACTTAAAATAGTATAATCAATTTTCGCTTTCCAATCCATTTAAAATTGGGAAGATTTATTCAAGATAAATATGATATCACTATCACATACTATTATCATAATAGTTAAATTCTCATGCAATTTATTTATTAAAAATATTTAAATTTTTACCTTAATATAGTATTGAATCATTTTTTGAAATTTTTATTTTGTACTCAATCATCTAATTTTTCTTTTTTTTACCATTCAAAATCAAAGCTTTGTTTTATTCCTTTGATTAAAAAATTGCATACTCACTTACTTAGAAAAAAAACTAATCTTTATTTTTCAATAACCTTTGATGATTCTTAAATTTCAGTGATTAAGTTAGGAAATAATTTTAAATATTTTATTAAAAAAAATCATAATTATTTTTATGATGTTTCATATTTAGCAGAAACTCATGCTAAATATTCACGTCTTCCACATATGTTTAAAATAAAAATTCCATTTTTTTAAATTAAATTAATTATTCTGACAAAATGCACTCAACATGCATTTGTATTATAAAACTTTTGTGGTTTACAATACAAATTAAACAATGTTTTATACAGATTTGTACTCTCCAATTAAAATAAAAACCTCGTAATTATCTTATAATATTTCATATCATTCCTTTAATTATGACTAATTAAAATACAAGTACCAATTCATTTTTTATAAAACGATTTTTTTCTAAGAAATTACAAGTATCTGGTAAAAAATTATTTAAATTATGTTTGATTTAAATGCGTATTTATATATAAGTAAAGTAGCGAAATTAATTATTTAATTATAGACGTACGTTGTATTATGCTCTTCAGAAAACTGAAAGAAGTGAGGCATAATTAACAAAAAAATATTTAACAATTATAAAATGTTTCTAGTATAAAAAACAATTAAATTAAAAGTATTATTTCGAACCATTATTATAAAGCAATTACTTGTGAAATTACACTTTTGTGGTTTTTTCAAACATTAAATATATTTTTCGTTCGGACTGCTTTATTTAAAAATCTTAATAGAGGAAATGTCAGCTGCATCATTTAACAATAAGATGAAAAAAAGATATATAAAATGCTTTTTTTACATAATTTCTTTTGAATATGGTGCTTGTGTATAGAATTTCTTTAAGTGTTTCTACTTTTGTGTCATTCTTTTTCAATTGTTTCTATGTATATAATCTTCCCTTTTACTTACCCATCATACGTAGTATAGGGTAAGACTTGTAATCGTTTTGAAAATCGAAAAAAAATTTTTGACGGATTCACAAGTTTCAGACACTGGAGATTCCGAAAAACATATTTTTAGGAAAAAAATTTGCCGTCCGTCTGTCTGTGTGTCTGTGTGTCTGTGTGTCTGTAAACGCTCTATCTCCCGTAAAAATTGAGATAGAGACTGGTACTTTGGTATGTACTTAGTATGTAATAATGAGAAGATACCTATTTCATTTCAATAACCTCGATTAACCGGAACTATTTTTTTCTGACTCTCGAAATATTCGTTCTGATAAAAGGTATATAAATTTTTTTGAAATTGTTCATTTTAAGAAATGAATATAAAATTTAATAAAAAAACAAATTTTGCATTAAGCATGAAGTCGATCGGATAATGAGTTGCCGAGATATTTGGAATCCTATTTGACACACTCTTCGATTTTTCATGACCCTGTATTTCATCCAAATTTCTCTTCAAAGATATATTTTAATTGGAAATTTGACGCTTAATCAGATGCAATAAACTGCTAGTTAATCGGATTATTATTTTTGGAGTTATAAGGAAAAACCTCTTTCAAGCGATTCAGTAATCGAGCCTTTAAAGTTTATGAGGTCAACAAGCCACGATTTTATTTGAATTGCAATGCATTTTATAAGTAGTTTACACATTTTTATTTTAGTATTTTACATTATGCATATCCATGACGGGTAAGTATTACGGTGGCCCCCAACGACTAGTTTATATGGAATTGATTAAAAAAATTGTGATGAAAATGAAGCAACACAGAACTGGTCGGATGTTTCAATCCGAAAACTTTCTTCCATCTCATGCAGGTTTCACATACACCAAAAACAAATCAGAACCAATTTATATCAAGGTCTAACTGAATCTAAAGTTTCATTAAGTTCTGTGCATCAGTTCTTGAAATATGACTATTAGGGTGGGCCGAAAAAAACTTTTTTTTTGTTTTTAGATTCGCTATACCACGGGAAACTTACCTCTTTGGTAGATTAGTAAAATGCAAAAACAAAATAAATAATTTTTTAAGTCTGACGGTAGCGCATTGGCCCTAAATTTTGAGAAAATATACGATTTTTATCATTTTTCAAATAAATGGAAATAAATCAAATAACTTCTATAACAAGTAGACATAGACATATTTTAGTAGAAGAAAGTATAAGAAGGAAAAATAAATGAAAAAAAATACATTTTACAATTTATTAGTAGCGTATTATGTTTAAAAGAAACATTTTTAAAATTTAGAAATTGCCATTGAAACCAGAAAATCTGACTGTGTAAAATTTCAGTTTGTATTGAAACATAGTCTTTTACTTGTTTTCACTTTCTTTTGGTAGTATGAAATAAGATTTTCTTGAAAAACTAGGCATTGACGATCTTGAGATGAGTGTAGTTCTTATAAAACCATCTCCGGAATTGGAGCCGACGACGTTTTGCGACGCCTATGTTACGAGCTCCCCGCATCGTTCTATTGTTTGGGTGTGACATGGGAAATGGTCAACGTTCCAATCAGCCACTGTTCTTCCTGGTTGGACCTTAGACAAAATCTCTTGATCGGTGATTCTTTCAAGCAAATGTGGTGGTGAAAGTGTAGTAGGGCTCCAGTGAATCTTCTCGATGTATTGTGTATCTAGGAAATTGATTTTGGGTGGTTGAAAACTCCTGATTGACTTTCTTTTAGAAGCTAAGTTTCTAGCCTTTATAATTCTTCTGAAACTTAATTCTAAACTTAAACCTCAAAAACAAGTTTTCAGAATGGGCAAAAAATGCGTTTCTCTTAATTACTGCGTCAATGCCTTTCAGCAAGTTTTCGGGCAGGAATCTTGAATATTTTATAACTTCAAATACGCGTTATGGTCCATTTGTGACGTATTTACTTTTTCTAATATGAAACCATACAGGTATATATGACTTTAGGTGAAAATATTCTAAGATCTGGTGTTCGCCTGTTGGGTTTTCAATACTTAAATACAATCGGAGAACTCTGTTCTCCATTGTTAACCACCTTTAGTGGGAAAGCGTGCCAGGCTCACGAACAGATAAATCTTCAAAACAGCTGCCTGATTTTGTAACAGAACTTATGTCCAACATGTACTGCCGATCTGTGTATATTTGTCATGTTTCACCCTCTTCTGGGTCTGCTCAAAACATTGTCAGTAGCATTTTTTTCTTATTTCACCGAAACTGGATTTTCACTTCATGATCTGGAGGTAATTGGATCTAATAGCACCGTTACTAATACGGGGTGGAAAACCGGTCTTAATCGTACATTTGAAGAACAAGTTAAAAGAACACTACTGAGGAGTGTGCGTCTCTTACATTTCAATGAATTGCCATTCCGGTTTTTGTTTCAAACTTAGATGGTGAAACGACTGTGCCAAATTCATTTCGTGCTCCAATTAGCAAACAGCTCAGTAAATGTGAGAAACTCCCAGTGGTAAATCTTTACAGTGTTGAGTGTGAGTTTCCAGAAACTGATAGGCAAATTTTAAGCAAAGATCAGCTGTACCTGCTGGACAAAAGTTCTGCTATAAAATCATGCAGCTGTCTTGAAGATTTATCTGTACGTGACTTGGCACACTTTCCCACCCAAGGTGATTAACCAAGGCGTCACAAAAGTCGTCGGCTCCAACTTCAGAGATGGTTTTATAAGAACTACACTTATCTCAAGATCATTAGTGCCTTGTTTTTCAAGCAAATCTTACTCCAAACCACCAAAAGAAAGTAAAGACAAGTAATGGACTATATGTCTTTACAAACTGAATATTTACACAATCAGTAAAATAAATTTTGGTTTCAATGGAAATTTGTCAATTTTTTTAAAATGTTTTTTTAAACGTAATACGCTATTAATAAATTGCAAAATGTTTTTTTTTTTCATTTAATTATCTTTCCTATACTGTGTTATGCTAAAATATGTCTAAATATACTTGTTATAGAAGTTATTGGATTTATTTCCATTTATTAGAAAAATTATAAAAATTGTATATTTTCTCAAAATTTAGGGTCGATGCGCTACCGCCAGACGTAAAAATGTATTTATTTTATTTTTGCAGTTTACTAAGCTACCCTAGAGGTAAATGTTTTGTGGTATAGCGAATCAAAAAACAAAAAATAATATTTTTTTTTCGCCCCCACGCAAAAAAATGATAAAAAACTGTATTTTCTCAAATTTTACAGCCGATGCGCTACCGCCACACGTAAATTTCATTTTTTTTTTTTGCATTTGTCTAAGCTACCCTAGAGGCAAGTTTTCCGCTGTATAGCGAATCAAAAAACTAAAAAAAGTTTTTTTCGGTCCACCCTAATGACTATCACTGAAATCGTGTAAATCCTGAAAAATGCAGCATAGCAGCGCCACCTGTTGAAAGATTTACACCAAAACCTAATCAACACCAACTTAACCATCTAAATTGGAACTGTATGCAATGCAAAACATTGAAAGGTTTCACATGAAAAGAAAAATTACTTTTTCAGTCTGTGAAAAGCAATCGAGTAAATTGAGCAGCGTAGGAAGTAACGAAAACCCTTGAGTAATATGATTATAAGACAAATAATCGCTTACTTTATATATATATATATATTCATTCCCCTTACATCAACATACATTTAAAAGAACACGCAAACTTTAGAATGTAAACTATATGTAGTTCCATCATGGATTTATACAAAAAAGAAAGATATCATTTTTCAGGTATACTTTCGAAATTCAATTTTTGAACAAATGCTGTTCAATCGCCTAGTTAAATATTCCAACAGAATCCTACTTTCGAAAACATTTTATTTTACAGTTATAACATTTGCAGTCATATAAATAATAATTAAAAAATAAAGAGAAAGTGTTAACATTATCACAGATGGAAATTGGTTGTCCATATATGGGCTAGTAAATAAATAAATTTAAAAAAAAAAGTTTAAAAAAAATATTATATTAAAAGGAATCTTCATGTATGTTTTGTAGCCCATGGAAACCTGGGTTGGATCCATTGGTATGTTTAATTAAATTCATGAACCATACAATACTAATTAATGCAACAGTATCAGATTGAAAATTTAACCTTCAAAAGAATCAAACCGTTTTGAGTCTTATGAAACTTCATAGCGAAATTAAAATGTCAAAAATATGCGTAAATCTTTCAAAATATACTTATAAGACAGTTAACTCTCAATTCACACATTTCTTGAACAATGCCGTGCATTAAAACGAAGCAGAAAACTTCCAAATGTAAACTATAAATGCGGTAGTAAGGGATGTAAAAAAAGAAAAGAAAATCATTCTTCAGATGCTTTTTTGAAATTCAATTTTTAAACATTTTCCGTTCAATCGTTAAGTTAAATATCCCATCAGTATCGTATTTCTGACAACAACAATTTATTTTATCGAGAAAATTACCTTAAATTCAAAAGATTGTGAAAGTATTTGTAAAGCTTAACAGGAAAATTACCTAGAAAAAAATCTTAAATACTAAAAGTGCTTTTAAAGAATATATTCCTTGTGAAAGAGTGATATGATTTTCGTTGAATTGATTATGAGGATAAATGGAATTTACGATTCTTAAAACATTAGATAGGCTAAAAGAATTATCAATTAAAATAAAAATGTCATCAACATACTTTAGGAAGCATTTAAAATTAAGGATATTAAGTATTTTTGCTTCAAAATTATGTATTTGTATATCAAAGAGAGGTACATAATTAGGGCGGCCCATGGGAAGGCCGTTTGACTGTTTGTAGAAGTTATTATTAGTAATGAAGGTCGTTTAATCAACACATAATCTAGTGTAAGCGAGGAATTCCTTAATTTCAATATCAGCATAAATTCTTGCATTCTAGTTTCCAGATAATTTAGAGCTCTTTTGACAGAATCGTTAAAAAATAAAATAATTTCATATGAAGAGATAGAATGTGACAATTTTCAGGAGGAATTTGATTTTCTGAACAAATCACAAATGATTTTTGTAGTGTTCACGTTATTAGCATAGAGAGTAGAGAACGAAACGGCCAGAAATTTTGCAAGCAAATTAATGACCGTTCCAATATTACAAACAAATATTCTGAGAGGGACGTTTGCTTTGTAAACTTTAGGTAAAGCATAAAATCTAGCACAATAAAGATCAGAAAAACAACAGATACCTTCATCCCATTACACAAAATCTTAGTAAAATACTTATTACTTTTTTAAACAGAAAATTGAGTATTAGTGGGGTCTTCGTTACCTTCAATATACAAGCTCTCTTTTAAAAAGCTGATCAACTTTACTAAAATAAACACTAGTATCTAATATAACATTTTTGCCGTATTTGTAGTAACGACGGGATCATTATAGTGTATTGTAAATCAAATAAGACGCGTTTTGGGGCGGAAGTCAGATTGCTGTGGGTGTGCATTTTCTTGTTAGCAGTAGTATTAGCAATGATGAGACTGAGAGGTTCGTTTTTAAGCTGGCGAGATACCACTGAATTTAAAGGAACTGTGAATCTGAGCAATTAGTTTTGGAATTGAAGGAAGACAAAACTGTGAGAAATTTAACCCGCGAGCGTTCGCGCAGGGTCTAAAAGGCCCGGATGTGCGGAACGCTCCCAATGCTAACACCCCTTTTTGACTGAAATGGGTGTGGTCCAGTGTAGCTGCCCTGAAGGTCATCCTCTTTCGAAAGAAAGACATTCCTACAGTCTAGTTGATTCTACTCAAGGAGAAATTGAGTTGAAGGGCCTTTTCGACCCTGCGCGCGTCGTAGTGTAATTTTTGCAGAGTTTAGTTATTAAAAATTTAAATGTCAATATGCATCGCCAATTAAATTATAATGATGAAATGAAACGTTTGCAGACTTTGTTAGCCGAAGTATCAACAGGGGAGTCGTCATTAAGTGAAGAAAATGAATAATTAAGTGATGATGAAGTTTTCAGTTCTCACGAGTCTTCTTCTGAAGAAGATTTAGAATCAGAAGATTTATCTGAAGTTTCGGATGAGGAATATTCTTTCAGGAAAGATAAATGTACAAAATGGTATAAGAAGAAATATCGCCAGAATGTTAGAACCCCCGCCCAAAATATTATAACGCAGTTGCCAAGAAATGTCGGGGAAGCTAGAAATGTATCAACTCCATATGATTCGCTACTAATGCTAATAGATGAAAATATTTTTTCAAGTATAGTAAATTATACAAATATTTATATCGCAAAGATAGCTGAAAGTTTTCAGAGGGATCGCGATGCTAAGAGAACTACAGTTGTTAAACTAAAAGCACTTATTGGATTATTGTATTTTGGTGGGTTACATAAATCTTCTCACGTAAATGTGAGAGATCTTTGGGCTACGGATGGAACTGGACTTGATGTATTTCATCGGACAATGTCATATAAACGATTTTTGTTTCTGCTGAGATGCTTGCGATTCGATAATATTACAGATCGTGCTTCAAGAAGAGAGATAGACAAGCTTGCTCCAATCAGAGAGATTTTTGAAACATTTGTAAAAAATTGCCAAAATTGTTATACACTAGGAGAATATGTAACGATAGATGAAAAACTTGAAGCGTGTAGAGGAAAATGTGCATTTAGGCTATATATTCCAAATAAACCGGCGAAATATGGCATAAAAATCTTTGCTCTTGTGGACTCAAGAACATTTTATACATGGAACTTAGAAATTTATGCAGGTACGCAGCCAAAGGGTCCTTATGAATTAAATAATTCTGCTAATGAAGTAGTTAAAAGATTGACTCACAAATTAGAGAATTCAGGAAGAAATATTACAGTAGACAACTGGTACACTAGTTATAATCTCGCAAAAGATCTACTAAAGAAGAAGCTTACTCTTGTAGGAACTATCAGAAAAAATAAACGGGAGATACCTGCAGAATTTATTTCCGCTAAGAAGAGAAATCCAAAATCTTCTTTATTTGGATTTCAAAAAGATGTGACTCTAGTTTCCTATGTACCAAAGAAAAATAGGTGTGTAAATCTTCTTTCTACCATGCACAATGATGATGCTATCGACCAGGAATCGGGTGAAGCTAAAAAACCTGAAATAGTATCATTTTATAACTTGACTAAAGGGGCAGTAGATGTCGTTGATGAGATGTCTGCAACTTACTCAACGGCTAGGATAAGCAAAAGATGGCCAATAGTAGTATTTTTTTAAATTCTCAATACTGCGGCTATTAATGCTAGGATACTGCTGCTATCATCAAAAAATCCACCAATTCAGTATTCAAAAAGGCGCCAATTTCTAAAAGACCTTGCTCTTGAACTTGTCAAAGATCACATAAAAGAGAGAAGCATGCAGCCATCGATTTCTCGAAAACTCAGAGATGAATTATCGTCGCATTCATTTTCTAACCAAGATATGCAGACTTCAGAAGCAAATGAACCTCCGAAAAAGAAGGTAAAAAATGTTAGAAAAAGATGTCATTTATGCCCAAATGCAAAGAACAGAAAATCCAAGACATGTTGTGAAAAATGCAAGAAAAACATTTGTATCGAACATACTATTCCATTATGTAGTACCTGCTATTAAAATGTAAGTATCTATTATTTTTTGTATGTATTTGAATAGATAAAGCATTTGTAACATTTTAAAGATAAATTTTTGTTTTCGCTCAAATGTTAGTGCTTTGACGCGCGAAAAATTGATATCGTGCCTTTTCGACCCTGCGCGCGTCCTCCCGTTAGTAGAATAAGCGCGCGTCCTGACGGGTTAAGACTAATTTCAAAACAGACTTTTGATCGCTTGTCCAAATGTGTGATGAAATGTTAAAAATTTAATCGTTATTTGAGAGTAAGAGTATGAGTAAATGAGGCATTCTGAGTTTAGAAAGAACCGAGATTTTTTTATCCAGATAGCTAAGATCGTCATCCTGAATTTGAAAACATATGTTCAGATTTTTATCGCTTCTTGTTTTCATGCTCCCTCTTCGATTGCGATGTACATCTAAGAATCGAACACTTCTTTGAAGAATTGTTTTAATCCTTACTCAGTTAACTATTTTCTGCTTATCTCACAGGATGATGCGCGCAGATAATTGCTCTCTAAACCATTTTTGTAGTCTGTTAGCACTATATGGAGAAAAAAATGAAGATTAATTTTATCATTTGTTTCATCGTGAAATTATAATTCCATTTCTTTTTATTCTGGGATATAGCACTTATATTTGATTCTTTGATTTCTCGCTACTATCATATATATATATATATATATATATATATTCCATTTCTCATTGTATATTTTAAATAGTAAAATATTTTTCTTATATTTAATTTTATGTTATTATTTTATTGTGTTTCAGTCTAAAGTCAAGCGCTTTTCTAAACTTAGACAAACACGCACTAAATTTCTAAATCACCTCGATTTTCTAGTAAAATGCAAAACACACAATGTCTTTCCTATATTAATTCAGTTTAAATGTTCGGTAGATAACAGTTTCAGAATTTCGAAAGCTATTCTTCGTTTTCCTCTTTAAGTCTTAAGACTTGTTATTCAAGATGATAGGGGAAAATATCCAACATTGAGAAAAAACTTTACATATTTTCCTCATCAAAAACGACCCTTCTTTTTCGGATTTTGAAAGCAAAATCTAAACCTTATATTTCCAAAATCAGGGATGCTCATCTTTGTACCCTTGATATAAAATTCTATGCCTTTTTATAAACTACCCAGGCCTAATTTAGTTGTACTGTTACTTCCACAAATAAAAAATCCATTCTTAAACTTTCATTACACACCTTGATTAGAGATCAAAAGTCTGTTTTGGAACTTTGCCCTAATTTTTCGCAGTCTTGTCGTCATTTGATTTCAAATTTACTTCCCTCATTGATAGTTCTTTTAAATTCAGTAAAATCTCATGTGCTCAAAAGAATCTCTCCGTCTTATCATTGCTAACAAGAAAATGTGCTCACAGAGCAATCTGACATCCGCGCAAAAGCGCATACTGATGAACAGGTGGCGCTGCTATATTAATTTTTTCATTATTTTTACGATAGCTTTATCAAGCTATACGATAGCTATAATATATATATATATATATATATTACGATAGCTCAAGAACTAATGCACGGAATTCCATCAAACTGCAGATTCTGTTAGACCTTGACATAAATAGATGTTGCTTTTTCTGTGTAAATAACCCATCAGAGGGCGCTGCTATGCTACTTTTTGCATTATTATCATGATAACTATATCTCAAAAACTAATGCACGCATTTTCTTCAAACTTCAGATTCAGTTAGACGTTGACATAAGTTGTTGTTGATTGGATTTTGGTCTAAATCTCCCAACAGGTGCACTGCTATGTTGCATTTTGCAGGATTCATACGATTTTAGCAATAGTCATATCTCAAGAACTAATGCACGGAATTTAATAAAACTTTAAATTCGGTTAAACCTTGATATAAATTGGTACTGATTCTTTTTAGTGTATGCGAAACCAGTGTGAGATAGAAGAAAGTTTTGGGATTGGCACAACTGACTACTTTTACTTTGCTCTGTTAACTAATCTCTGCTATTTTTACCTGGTGATCTGAGCAGATAATTGCTGCCGAAACTATTGTCATGGCGTGTTAGCATTGTATGGATTAAAAACGGATTTATTTCATCATCTGTTTCATGTCCAGCGGACATATCATTGTTTAAATACCATTCAGTTTTCAAGCTATATATCTCAAGAGAGTTGTATTTTTGGCAACAACTTATTTTTTAACGAAGAAAATTACTTACATTTGTAAGACCGTTAAAACATTTGAAATATTTAACTGCATTGTTTCATAAAACAATTTTTTTACAGCCAAAATTGTATGTAAAGAATATATCCATTGTAAAATAGAGATACTTTTTTGACGTCTTTAGTTATTACCTAGAAAATGGCTTCTCTTACATCCTCATTTCCTTAACCGATGCGTATTTTAACCCTTTGTATCACCGCGTTGTATATCTGCGACATACCCAAAAGTCAATGTTATTTGTACATTGGACTTTAAAAGATGATTTTATTTATTGCTGCTATTTTCCAAACACAGCAGTTAATAGATATTTTTCATAGAATTCCGAACAGACGGCGATACTGAGTTGATTTTTCATGACACAGTTTTATTTATAATTTGAGCAATTTCCCATCGTTATTGCTGAAATGAACTTCGTAAATTGTGTCAAATTAAAACGGTTGTATACATTCAAAAACACAAAGGTAAGTTTTTTTACAAAGGCAAGTTCGTACACTTTACAAATTTGTATTAAGAAATTATGTATCAGAAGTATGTAATTTTCTGTTTATTGCAGATGTGAAAAAGTACTTTTTAGTCAATATATTTTTATTTTTATGTTCTAACTTTTTAAAATTATTTTTACATGCCAAAAATCTATTTTCTAACATCTGAATAAATATTTTTAAAATCAAAGTTGTTGAAAAACAGAAGTGTTAAAAAAGTGATTTCCTTTAAAATACTAGTTATGGTCAGCAATTTTAAAAGGTCGGAAACAATTAATCGATATATTTTTTCTACCATGCTTAGTGCATAGTGTTACAGAAATAATAGAGTCGGATATATTGATTTTTATATAATTATTTAAATATATATTTTGATTAAATGTAAATGCGTAGAATAGACGTTCGAGATACTATTCAAAGAATATTAATTCTTAAATTGTTTCAATAATAGTATATAAAAAGGTGTTCTTGAGTAACACTTGAATGAAATATTTTTTCATCTAAATTGTAACCCTGAAATTGTAAATAAAATGGTAAAATAATTTAGCTTATTGACAAAGAAATGATTTTGATTTCAAGATCAAATCAAAATAGAAATAACTTTGAGTTTAATATCTAATTTATTTCATTAAAATTAAAATTTCGTATAATGCACCACACATTAAAGCACTAACTTCAAAGCTACGGTTTCATTTTAATACAAATTTTAATACGTTTTCACTTTTAAGATAATGCCCATCAATCGCCAAGCTAAATATCCCAACAGAATGGTGTTTTCGAAAACAACTATTTATTTTACCAAGAAAATTGCTTCAAATTCAAAAGAGTGTAAAAGTATTTGTTGAGCTTGACAGGAAAATTACCTAAAAAACTTTTCTTAAAACCTAACAGTGCTTTTACAGAATATAACTCTAGTAAAATGGTGACATATTTTTTCTGTTTATTTTACGTCTTTAGCTATCGCCTAGAAAATGATTTCTTTAGATCATGCGTATTTTTTTTTTAGTTAAATGCTGGTAAAATGCTACTTGTGTCATAATTATAAAGTTGTTCAAAAATATTAAACTGTAAGTATATTTATTTATTTAATTATCTTTTACCTTGGTTAGGTTTTAACGTTACAAAAATATTAGAATCGGATATATGCACTGTTATATTATTATTTAAGTATAAATGTGTATTTTTGTTAAAAATAAATGTCTAGAATAGCCGTTTGAGCTATTATTTAAAAAATATATTAATTGTTAAATTGTCTTTGTCGAACATAAAAAAAAGTAATTTTATGTAATGATCGAATGAAAACATTTGTTTATGTAAATTAGACTACGAAGTAAGTTGTTAATAAAAAATAAAAATAATTTAGCTATATATTGAATGAGAAATAATAATGTATATATGTATAAATAATAATTAAATATATAGTTGGAAAATCCTTATATACTATTTCTCCTGTCAACATCCCTTTTTCTAAGAAAATATGAAACGCAGAACAACGAATGAGATACCATATGAAAGGTTTTTGAACCGGCTTCTGACATAGCCCACTTAACAATTCGTTAAAACATGTTTTTGATTAAAATTTGCTGAAATTAAAAAATTAAATCGGCATTGTTTTCATGAAAGAAATGAAAGGTTTTCCTGAAATTATTGTTGCCAAAAAAATAAAATATCACATTATATGATGCTCATAGCAATTATTATAAAAAAAACACCGCACGGGTTTATTTTATACTTATGATTAAAAAGCGAAATTGAAATGGAAATGTTTAGATTTATATTTCTATGTACCATGTTTTTCCCGAAGCAGATGACGTCATCCTCTAATGCAGTCAAAATACGATTGTTATTTTTTTTTCTCGCGCGTGCATTTTGCAATCTTGGATCAGTTTTTAGTCTAACTTTGATGGAATAAATTAGATGATATTCTGGCTTGACTAACAACTAAATGTTGTTTGCAGATATTTTTATCCTTGCTTTTTCTTTAAAAGTTTAAACCTGCATCTAATAAATATTACATATTGATAAAAAATGATACTTCTCTATTATCCCGTCGAGCATTTTTCATAACAAAAAACTATCGCCAAATAAACGGGAGAACGTTGCCATTGGAATATCAAAAAATAAATAAATAAATAAAATATAAGAATTTAAGGACACAATTGTTATTTTAATTAATAAAATAACTACTAAATCAGTAAAACATAATGAAAAATACACGCAAATGTCGAATGTAAAACCACTAGATGACGTAACAAACACGCATAATGATTCTGACATCAAGTAAATGGGACTGCATTTTTGGCGTTTAATCTTACAGTTTGGCGGTAGTTTTTTGTTATGAAAAGTGGTCGACGGGATAATAGAGAAGTACCTAAAAATATTAGATTTCAGTGCAAAATCTTCGCACGGGCCCTCTGGTTATAAATTAATTAAGTCTATTTTCTTGTTATTATTTAAAAAAATAGCCAGTGAATACTTTCAACTTTAAACATACAGTGGTAGCCAAAATTGCTGACACTTTTTTTTTAAAATTTGAATGCTTTTCAACTTTGAAGGCTTATAAAAACTGTTATTTCTGATGCGGTGCAATGATTTTTACATCAAATGAAAGAACATTCAATGCTAAATTCGACATAATAAACAGAGGTAAAATATTTACATTAGAAAGAAAAATTTTCAGTGTAAATCACACTTTGAGTGAAAAATCTCTGTGTAGTTCCAATGTCACTGTCCTATCAGTATTTTATTAGGTATTCTGTATTTTTCAAGAAAGCTGCATAATGGCGTGGCATTGAGCCAACTAGTGATTGGAGCTCTTTCTGCATTATGTGGTGCCATGACACTATATAGCCTTACTTAATTCTCTTTTATTGAATAATTACTAATTTAGTACTAATTTTTAAGTACTATTTTTTTTTTAATTTAATCACACGGAACGAAAAAAGTTTTATGCGTTTCAGGTATGGGTCTTTAGCTAGGAGCTGAATTCTTCTGCTAGAAAAATAGAGCATTATATGGAAAAAGATCCCTGATAAAAGGTAGAAGTTTTGGTTGTAGGATGATGTCAATGTACTTTATGCTGTTAAGTGTGCCATCTATCACATGAAGGGGGTCTACAACATCTGCTGACATACATGCCCAAATCATAACACTTGTATGATGAATTGTTGTTGCCTGAATGCAATCTGGGTGTATCTCTTACACGATGCTACATCTCACATATTTTCTCCCATCAATACTCAATATCGATATTGATAGCCTGAAAGGGACGGCTCAGACGAGAAGACTAAGTGTCTAGAGCATATATGTCCCTCACGGTTCCCTTTATTAAAGTCTAAAAAGAAAAAAAAATACAATATTCAGCAGGAGCTGAATTTGTCATAAATAAAAGAAGATGGTGCTTGTTGGCAAAATATACAAGACAACAAACACCTTCTCTTTCGGAGTACATATTTCCCTCACGACAGTGGGCAGTGAGGTACTGATGAGGAATTGCGCGCCAACAACATAGTCTCCCGCGACAAGGAGTGCTGTGGCACAGCCAGAGAAAACTGTACTCGCTACAAGGGGGGATGCCATACGGAGAAATGTGAGTCACTTTGGGTACTAACTAACATGTCAGGTTAAAGATGGGTGCAAGGTGTTTGTAGATGCGTTTGAGTTTGTTTAGAAGAATGGGTCTTGAGAGAATGTTTTGTAGCCATCACTAGGGGGAGTTGGTGGACGTTTGATTTGCCAGTGTGCAGTGAGTGTGCATTCTGAATAAGCGCGGGTAGGATATCGCACTTCACCGCATTCATATCTATTAGATCCTGCACACCTAAAATTGTGAAGATAGGATTTGAAAGGGCCGTTTCCTGTTAAGAAGCTCACGGTGTAATGTGATACATGTTGAATAAAACTGTAGGGATTAGGTAAAACGCGTGCGTGCCGTTGTCTATGAGTTTACAGTTCTCCTTACACTCCGAGATGATCCTGGATTTCCGGACCCTCTTGATGAACGACTGGGGCACAGGGAGGTGGTGATCAATGTGTGTATGCCTGCTGGCTTGTTTTGTGAGTTCGTCCGCGCACTCGTTATTGAAAGTGGCCTTGTGCACTGAGGCGAGTCCATGATGTGTTTTTGAGTTATTAATTTCATCTTTAGTACGAGTAAGTTGGTTAATCTATGTGCGTGTATGACATGCAGTCCAGACACCAATCGCTAAAGATGGAGACTTTACTATAGGTTGGCCTTCTAGCTATTCTGGGGCGGAGAATATTGTAAATAGCTCTGACTGGAAGACAGAATTGTCATCTCCGAGCCTGTAAGCCCACTGATGAGACGCCTCACTTCCTTCCGTGGTGCAGAAAGCTGCCGCCACGCCGGTTTCGGCGCGTAACCCATCAGTGAAGATTGTGGGATAGGTGGCAGGGTTATAGCTGTTAAGTTGTATGTTGACTTGAAGGTGCTATGTCTCTTCCGCAGGATGGATGTGCCAGCCGCGGACTTTGTGTTCAATAGTCGTGTTAGTAAACAAAGTGTGGTAAATGCGCTCCTGGTAGATTTGGAAGTTGGTTGCTTTGTGGCATTCGTATTTTAAAGTTATTGCTATGGGTGGAATGTCGATGAGAGTTGATAGTGCATCAGTGGATATTGTTCGGTACCCACGTGAAAGTTGTAGCAAGAAAATCCATTAAGTTGATTCTAATTATGTGAATGCATGTTTTGTAAGTTTATCCTTCCCCCAGATGCATATCCCGTTTGTTATAATGCGTTCTATTATTGTTAGATACGATGTTTGAAAAAGACAATTACTTTCTCTCCAGAATTTGGATGTTAATTAAAGTGAATTGTGATGACAGGAGAAGAGTTTTAATTTTAAGCAATTTATATGTGAGATCCAGTTAATATTAAATTCTAATATTATGCCTAGAATTTTTAGTTGTTGTACGTGATGTATGCAGGCGGCGTTAATCCTCATTACTGGTGGTCTGTCGGGATCTAGAAGGAGTGGCTTATGTAACACAAGTGCCTGGGATTCGGTGATAGTGTGAGGTGTAGTGTATCCAGAAGCTGGCAGAAGGTTCGTAGGGCTGCGGCAAATTCTTCCTCCAGTTGTTCGAACTAGTTTCATCTTCCGTAGTTTCGTCACTCCATATCACTTGTTTCTGCTGACCTTCTATCTGTTTTTGTGTGTTTTGCCTACTGTATCCCTTTCTGCCGCTGATGTTTATTCCGTAATGATTGTTTTCGCGAAATCCTACCTTTTAGGCCAATATCCCTTAGTCTTCTTTGTACCAATCGTGTACTGACAAAAAAAAAGTTGCATTCCGGTCACAGATGACAACAATCTGTACCTGAGACAAATTTCTTTTACTCTCCTATCATCGGCAACTGTTGTGCATTTTTCTCGACTTTTATTTTCTTCGTTTTGGATAGATAGTGTTTTTTGATAGCTTAAACAAAACTTTTGTACTCCTGATGTTGTCAGATTTTCACTATTTCTCTTGCAATTGTTGCATATGAAAAATTATTTTAACGTTATGCAACAATCCTGAATGTCTTTCTGAGTGACCAGTCACCACTTTTTAAGATGGACAATGTTTTATTTATTTTTGACACCGTCAATAGCACTACCGATTACGCATAAACACCTAACTGTAACTTTTCTTCAGTAACCAACTTTATTCTGCAATATAAAATAGCCAAACTGGTCTTTCCATCTTTGGACATAACCTTGCACCTGCTCATAAAAGAAAGCTGATCACTGGTCCTAAGAATGACGATTCCGATTGACTGGTAGAAGCTGTTAATAAATTCTACTTCTTGAATCTCACGCAACTGTACATTTTTGACTGACTGAATGTAACCTAACTTCCCTTGTAATGCAAATATTTGACATGCTTATTGTCTTGAATTCAGAATTAAATTTTCTTTCATTTGATATATGAATTATTGCACTGCGTGAAGAATGCATTCAAAGTTGAAAAACATTCAAGTTTCAAAAAGGCTGTCCACAATTTTGGCCCCCACTGAAATAGAATACATTTGTATATACTTTACCACCCAATATTACCACCCAATTTGTATATACTTTTATTTACGCATTTACGTACATTTAAAAGAAACACGAAAATTTTCAAGTATTGGGTCATCCGGAAAATTCTGCGTTTTTTCAAAGCAAAGTGCGTATTCGGCAGGTTATTTTGCTACTGCTGATAAGGAATGACCTTGAATGACCCAGAAATGTACATTTAGTCTTCATTTGCTTACGATGCATAATTGCCGCTCATGTTGTGGCATAATTTTTGTTTCAGTGCAGTGTTAAGATCTAAAAACCAAAAAGTTCATTTGCGGCATATTCTCTTCTATTTCAAGAAAGGTAAAAAAGCTAGTCAGACTATTCGTAAATTTTGTGCTATATATGGACAAAGTGTTGTTTCAGATGACGCAATTCAAAGGTGGTTTGAATAGTTTAAGTGCAGAAATTTCAGCCTCGAAGATGATGCTTGCTGTGGACGATCATCATCTGTAAATGATAACCTCTTACAGAAGCTATATCTGAAAATCAATACACAGTTCAGAAGCTATCATACAGACTAAATATTCCAAAACATACATTGCATAATCACTTGAAGAAGACAGGGTATTTAAACCGCTACGATGTGTGGGCAACCCATACATTAACGCCGCAGAATATGCTTACTTGAATTTCGGCATGCGATTCTTTGCTGAAAATAAATGAAGAAGCTCTTTTTTAAAACCGCTCATTACTGGAGATGCAAAATGGATACTATACAAAAATGTTACAAGAAAAATATCATGGAGAAAACCAAATGAACCTTCCCAAGTAACATCGAGAGGGGCAGGGCTGCATCCCAAAAAAGTAATGCTTTGTGTATGGTGGGACTACAAAGCAATTATTTATTACGATTTGTTGTCACCAAATGAGACAATAAATTCGAAAAAATACTCTTCCTAAATAGCAGTTTTGAAACTAATAATCGATTAAGAACGTCAAGGACTGACCTTTATTGGTATTTATCGTGAAAAAACGCAGAACGTAACAGATGACCCACTATAAACAATAAATGCGGTCGTGAGGGATTTACAAAAAAAAAAAAAATCTATCAGGTTTTTTTAAATCGAAATTTTACACAAATACCATTCAATCGTTAAGCTAAATATCTTATTACAATAATAGCTTTGGCAACAACAATTTATTTTATCAAGAAATTTACCTTAAATGCAAAGGACCGTAAAAATATTTTGAAAAAAGAATTTTCATAAAAGTTAGAAGTTTTGAGGAAGACTTCAGTTGTAAAGTGTTGATAATTTTTACGTTTTTAACTTCGTTAGTTATCACTTAGAAAATGATTTCCCTTATCTCCCTATTTCCTTACCTGATACATATTTTTCAAATGCTAAATATTGGTAAAATGCTTACTTACTGTCAGGATTTTCGGAAGTCGAAAAAATTACGCAATAATAAAATTTTGCTATTTATTTATTTTGTACCTTGGTCAGGTCATTAAGCTACATAAAAATTATAGAAGGAGATATTGATTCTAATTTTATTATTCAAATATAAATATATATTTTCATTAAATAAGAATGCGTAGAAAAGCCGTTAGAGAACTATTAAAAGAATATTAATGATTATAAATTGTCTCAGTTGTATTTAAAGAGTATTTTTGTGTAACGCTGGAATAAATGCTTTGAGTTTGTTTTTCTGCTATTATTGAAATAAATATAGTGAATCAATGAATGCTCTCGACTCTAAACGTAATCGCTTGCTTTAAATAATAACATATTCCATTTTACATTTAAAATCTATATCACAAAGCTAAAACATGCCCGTAAATAACTCTGATGTCAGAACAATTGTGACAATGACCTGTGCTATCGCAATAGCTGTTACCGCAAATATATTCTGCTCTAAATATCAATTTAACAATTACGTGAATTAAAACGAAACAGAAAAGCTTTGAAATGTAAACAATAAATGCACCCGTGAAAGATGTAAAAATAACATAATATAATGTTTCAGATTTTTTAAATTTAATTTTGACACATTCACCGTTCAATCGTTAAGCTAAATATCCTATTAGAATCGTATTTCTGACTTCAAGAATTTATTTTACCAAAAAAAGTACCTTAAATTCAAAATACCGTAAAATATTTGAAAAACTTAACTGTAAAATTTCATAAAAGGATTTTTTTAAAAGCTAAAAGTGTATTAAATAATATATTTCTCATAAAGTGGTGATATTATATCTTCTTTTTTGAATTTTTAGTTGTTACATGGAGAATGGTTTCTGTTATTTGTGTATTTCATTTCATGATGCGCATTTTTCAAAAGTTAAATGAAGACTAAATATAAGTTATGGCTAGTGTTTTCATACGTCGGAAAATTAAAATAGATTTTTTTTTCACCTTTTATTAGGTCATAAAGCTAAATAAGTATTAGAGCATGAGATATTTCCTGTGAAATTTTTATTACCTGTGATATTTAAATATAAAGGAACTCTGCCCCTCGGTTCCCTTCGTGTACGCTAAACTCCGGATAGCAGTTTTACATGGGATAAGTTGAAGCGACAAAAATTGTAGGAAGTCAGTTTTATAAGCATTTCATTGGCAGTTCCGGGAAAAATCTTTCCCTCGTCAGATTTCCATGCATTTGAATGGCTGGTTCACGGGATATGGGTCCGTTTCTGAGTACATGCGACAAAATTGCTGCGACAATAAAAATAAGTTTGTTTTTCGAGCAACTCTTTTGAAGCCATAGGTTTAATATGGTGTCGCCCGAATAAAAACGTAACTTTGACGCCTGGTGTAATAGGACTATAACGATGATAGCAACAATGTGGTTACAACTTTATGAGAATTACAACAATGCAGCTAATTATGAGCAACCCACACTCGTTAAAATACGTAAACTGAATGTGGAAATTTCCTCGTACTATCGTATGTGTAGGCATATACTTATACGCACACACACACACGTACCATTTTTGGTGCCAAAACATAATCCAAAAAAAGTGTACTTTCTGCTGACAGTTTGACAAAATTTTACCAATGATTAATTTAAAGTAACATTTGTAGAAATTATCATTCAAGTTTGACGGGTGCCAGCACAAGAATATCACAAATTTGTTTGTCTACTAAATCAAAGAACAGTGTTGATTTATTCATTCCGAGTTTTTTTCAAGGCAAACTGCATGTTGCTCATTGGAATTTTGCTTTTATTTATAATTGTGAGGCAGAGTGTAGCATTATACCTATTAAAATCAAAGGAAAAGGAAAACGTCTATCTGAAGTCTTATATCTGTCTATTTTATTGATAAGTAAATAATAGCACTGAAGATGATAGAAATTTGCAATGGTTACTGTACCATCAGCATACCATATCGTACTTAAGCATGATTTTGGAATATTGTTATCTAAACAATATTTTTTTCTCTGTTGGTTTATGTAGTAGTACATTTATTTACCATCAAGCAGTAAGTTTTGACTAGTTTACGTTAAATTAAATTTGAACAAATTCAAACTGAAATTCTAAGTTGTTGAAATCAATTTTGTGTTTCAACTTAATAGTAACGTAATGTCTATGGTGCTGTTATAAATTCCAGTACACATTGAACTGAGTTTCATAGCTCTATCTAATTCTATGGCTTTGATTAGCGTTACTAACTTTAACTATGTTGTTTGTCGCAAACGATTTCACGTAACAATTTGTGAAAATGACACTTCGGAACATTATCACAATGAAGAGCATTGCACAAGCTCTTAGATAAAAAACACACATAATACAAATATAACGTAGAGTAATAAAATCGATAAAGATCAACCCGTTGTCACTCATCTCATTTTGTTTAATTAATATATATTTTTTTCAATTTATCCAACATTTAGTGATGAATTTTCTATCTTACTTATGAATGTTTTCTATCACCTAAATAATATCAATTTGTAGTCGATACGTGGTTTAAAAAATTGTTAATGTAAATATCTTGAAATTTGTAATATAGATTAGAAACAAACATCGTTCATAAACGCTTGAATTAAAATTCATTGAAATTCTTATTGCAACTTTCTTATATGTGTAAATTATGCTTTGTCATTCGATTTCAATTTCCCCAGTAAATACAAATATCTTAACAAACAAATTCTTCTTAATAGTACTTGGATACATTGTAATTGTAAATATCTCCACTAAAATATCTTTGCAATTTTTTACAAACTATTCTAACTATTTATTAATTAAGATATATGTTTTAAATGTTAATATCGAATCAGTTTCTTACTTTCTATCAATAAATGAGTTTAGAACAATCAAATTCTGCCTCATTTCTATTCTCTGTTTCTTCCGTAGGTATTTTCCCTTTAAAATAATACTTAAAAGAATGAAGTCTATTCTACAAATATTGGGTTCTTTAATTATTATTCGTTTTTTCTTCTTTTTTTAGATGAAATTAATTTGGGTAATTTTTTCTTTACGATATTAATAAAACTAAATTTTTAATACCTCTGTAAATATTTATGTGTATTGTAATATTGAAAGTGATATTGTATTCAGCATAACTAACTATAAATTAAAAATATTATTTTACTTTAAAAAACATAGAAAAATCGTTAATTAAAATA
This sequence comes from Maratus michaelseni, assembly GCA_963931845.1. NCBI lineage: Eukaryota > Metazoa > Arthropoda > Arachnida > Araneae > Salticidae > Maratus > Maratus michaelseni. Next base: position 341,844,054 of record OZ007588.1, on the reverse strand, counting down.
CATTCCTACAGAATACCGGATCTTTTTTTTTACTATAAACTTATTTAAAGTATCTGTTTTCAGAATAATAACTAAGTACAAATAAAAATTATTTCTTGTTGAAAGAATATAAATATCGTTAATTAAAATACACTCCTATGAAATGTGTGCTAGAATTCTCACAGAAGTTAATTAAAATGCACTCATATGCCATGTTCTGCATAGAAATCTGTAACCATAGCCGTTATAGTTCTTTTACTGAACCATGCAATAAATATTACTTCTGTCTACAACCGAAAAGTGTATTTTAGTGATGCTTTGTGAACAGAGCCGAAATAAATATATTTTATGGATGCTTTGTTACCATAACCGAAATAAATGTATTTTAGGGATGTTGTACAGTTTTTAACTCAACAAACATATTGTACAATATTAAATCATATAAGGACAGATATTCCCATAGACAGATTTTTTTTTCGTTGAAGACTTTGAAATTCTTTATTAGATGACATACAAATAATTTGGTATGTTACAATTTATATATGAGACTGTTTTTAGAGATATGTTTATCATATTATATTGTTTTCGTTTCAACGGCATTTTTGTATTCAATTTTTAAACTAATTATAAATTCAGTTTTTCAGTCCCTCAGCCTGCTTGTCCTCCCACTGTCTATCTTTAAATTAAAAATGTTTTTACACAGTCATACAAAATAATGCGGATAAAGTAAAGCGGAAAATATGCCGAAATGTGTACTTAACCCTTTTCTTTCTTTTTTTAATTATTATTGTATGTTTTCTTTTAACTTACAATTCCGTTTGTATGTATGTGGCAGTCAAATCTTGTGACTCATTTTTCTCCCACTTCCTGTTGACATACAGCTTTAAAATTTGGATTATATATGTATTGTTTAGGGCAATACATAAATTGGACATTGATTTTTTTTAATTCGATGCTTAAGGGGTAAATGTCGACCCAAAACTGCCATTTTCCCCATAGAAATAACGTTGCGAATATTTAATATTAATTAAATTAAAATCGCTCCATTGTTGGAACACTATTCATCCACTTTAACCACATTGTTAACCGCATCATTATGACGTCAGATTTGAATGATGCACAAATTTGTGGTTGAAAAGTATTAATGGCAGGTTTACCACAATTGCGCCAAATTTTGGACAACTTGGCGATATATCGCCACATTTGGCAACAAAAATAATTTGAAATATATGAAGCTAACTTGGCAATAGCTGGCTAATTTTCCGAAATTCCCATTTAAATGCATTAATTTTCCATAATCCAGCTCACAGCATATTAATTTAAACACAGTATATTTAAGGGATTTTGTTCAAGACCTATTGGTCAGAATTTAAAGTGAAAAATGCGAAAATGTACGTCTTTACATCTTCACACCGATGCTAATAATCACATAACCGCCACTAGAAGACATGGTAGTATCTGAACTTAATTTTAATGTGGTTTATATAGCCGGGTACAGAAAGGTTCTATCAATCGCAAAAAAAACCAGTGAATTTTTAATAATCGAGGTCGGTACCATGTCGAATTAATGTATTTTGACGTAAAATTTTGGGAAAAAATATAAATTGCAGTCAAAAAATTACTTATTATTTTTGTTTGAAAACATTACATTTTGGATTAAAAGCATGTTCTTTCTTTATTTAAAAGTATATGTCTTGATTGATAACTACTGACAGCTTTTAGATTTTTTTTCTTTTGAAATAATTGAAAAATATTGTCTTAAATATAGCCAGTTTTTATTAACAAAAATGCACATACTAAAAACGCCAGCATAAAGAACTGAAACGTACTTTAATGCATCAGACTAAAAATGCTATTAAACTAAAACATGTAAATTAATTTAATGTTCAATTTGTTTTCTTTTCGAATTAATTAACTATTTTGAAATATGTCACATGAAACATGATAGTTTCACACAATTTTAATAAGCATATTTTTAGTAAATAAATCTCCATAAAATTCTAATATATCTTTCTATCAATATATATTTTTGGCCTAACGGTAAAAACTATTAACACTTTGTGTTTTATTATAATTTTTCGTAATATAAAAATAGTTATTAAATATTGCTTTTTTATGGTTAAAACTTAAAACTTTTATTACAAGGTTTCATATTAACCAGCTTCAAAACAAGACATGCAATAAAAATTTCTTTCGATAGTTCTTGGGGAAAATATCTGTATTACTTTTCGAATAATCCAGAAAAAAAATCCAAAGAACAGTTGTTTTCAATGGGTTTCAGTTCAAATGTTTTTGTTTGGAAAACGTTTTTCTGTTACATCGATAGAAAATAACCCAATAGAAAAAAACTCTCTGGAATAGAAAATCGTCGGATAAAGTTGTTGATGTTTATTGATTGAAATGTAAAAAAGAATTGGAATGATCGGTATTTTGGGAAAACAAGTTCAACCCACATCAATCAAATTTACAATAGAATAAATTAAAATGGAAAGCAGGCGATTGGTATCGAAATTCTATGTAGAAACGTAAGAAAAGATTCAATTAACGAATAATTTTGACTAGATTTTATTTAAAAGAGTAAATGGTATATCTTTTTTTTTACACAAATGGAAGAAAAGAGAAGATTAATGTTATTTTCATGTTGAATTAAAATGTAATTAATTTCATTCTTTAAAAAATAAAGAATACTTAATAAAAGAGTATTAATAGAATATAGGTGAAAATATATATTTCTTAGTAACCCAATATTTTCTTGATTGGTAATTCATTATGAAATCTTGATTTTTAAACAACAGAAGCTTGCCCTATATTTACACTCTTTGGTATATTATATGCCTTTTTACATTATTTTTTAAGATTATAAATGACACAATATAAAATGTTTTTATGCATTCAATGTAAAACTTTCTAAGAAAATATAGAAAAATATATAATCCAAGTGGGTTTATTTTTTGATAAAAGATAGCGTTTTATATAAAATATATACTAGCATTCTTTGCCCGCTACGCTGGTTGGTTTCTCCAAACGAAATATGCCCGTGAATTTCATCTTTTGTTTTAAAGCAATATGAATCTTTACCTTGATTGTCCTTCCGCAATGCTATGAAACGAAACGAACGCCATTGCGTTGTTATATTTTCCAATTTTTGCACAAAGTTTGGGCTATTAAAGACAAACTTGTTTATTTAATGATTTACAGTAGCATTTGCTAAAGAACGATATAACAATATGCAACATACTAAAACTATCCCTGGAAAATAAACAATGCAAGTCCCATCGAAATCCATTCTGTAGAATTAAAATATATATATATATTTCATGGGTTCAACTGATTACAAAACTCCCCCCCCCCCCTAATTTTATAAGTAAGCAACATACAGGGTGTTTTTTTTTAAACTGACACTATTCAGAGCCGTCTGTAGCTCGTTCTAATAACTGGATTAACACAAAATTTTGTGAATGGACTAAGAAAACCATGGGAAAAAAGATTCCAACAAAAAAAATTAGTTCCAATCATCACCGATAGGGGGAAATGTGGCGCTGTGCTCATTTATGCAACTGCGAATTAGCATAAAATACGGGCAAAAAATGAAAATGCAAATGTTTACTTACGCAAGCGACAGTAGCGCCAATAGTTTAAGTTATAAATGCATGCGAAAAACACCTAGAAACAATTTCAGCTCAGGTTGAAAATGAATCTCACGTTACCGCAGCGCGCGTTACTTGTGAAGTTCTTATATTGTAACCAGTACAATGCACAAGCCGCTCTTCGTTTACTTATAACACGCCATAAACTGCGCAAAGGACCTTTATCCGTTAATGTATTGAAAGCAATGATTCTGAAATTCGAAGAAAGAGGCTCGCTAGCAGTTCGGTCAGGCAGAGGACGTAAACCGGTGGCAGAAAAAGTGATAATGGATGTTTCAACTGTGATCAACGAAAGGGAAAGTGTAAATGATGAATAAAACGTGACATTTTATCCAAATTATTAATTTTGTCTGTTTCTGATGGGTTTTTTTCAATGTACAGCGCCACATTTCCCCCTATTGGCGGTGATTGGAACTAATTTTTTTTTGTTGGAATCTTTTTTCCCATGTTTTTCTTAGTCCATTCACAAAATTTTGTGTCAATCCAGTTATTAGAACGAGCTACAGACGGCTCTGAATAGTGTCAGTTTAAAATAAAACACCCTGTAGAACGATTATACGATAATTGTTGAATAATATGCAATATCTCACGAACAACCGGACTTAGAAGAACGTACTTGGTACCACTCGATTCAGCATAAAAAATATATCAAAATATGTTATCATTTGACACATAACTATAATACCCGATTTTTAAGGATTTTTTTTAAAGTTTGTTCTCTTTTTAACCCCCTTAGGGCTGGAGTTTAAAAAAATTCCTTCTTACTGTGCCTCTACATCCCAAGAAATATTGTTTCCCCAATTTTCGTGTTGTTAGGTTCTGTAGTTTTCGCTGTGCGTTGATCATCTCCCCAGAAAGGACTTTCTTTTATATGTATAGATAACAGTTTGCGGGAATAGATTTCCACACATTATCTTATAACAATGAAAAGAAGTCCATCGCCTTTTATCGACAGTTTGAATTTATCCACTTGCTGTAATAACGCAAGTATTTTTAAAAATAAGCAATTGTTAGAATTTTGATATTTTGGCTAAAAAACGCATCGCCAAATTAGAAAAAAAAATGCATTATCTACGGACTATCGGACTTAGAAGAACGAACTTGGTACCATTCGATTCAGCAAACAAAAATACATTAAAATATGTTATCATTTGTCACACAACTATAATACCCGTTTTTTAAGGAATTTTTTTAAAGTGTCCTACCCTTTTTACCCCCCTTAGGGGTGGAAATTTAGAAAATATCTCCTGAGTGCGCCTCTACATACCAAGAAGTGTTTTTCCCCAATTTTCGTGTTATTAAGTTCTGTAATTTGGGCTGCGCGTTGATCATCTCCCCAGTCAGGACATTCTTTTATATATATAGACATGTATGTTGAGATAATATATCAAAATACTCACAGGAGAAGGTACTCATACTCACCCAGTTCGGAAGAAAAGGAATCAAATGGGTATCAATCGGTACTACACAAAGTGTTTGTAAAAAGTATGATTGATTTTACTTTGGAAATTCTACTGTGGGGATAAATACAAGGTCAACGTTACAAAGAAGACCATATAATACAATGCTAATTTAGGTTGCGTAATGGAATTTTTTGGAACAAAAGTTTGGTAACATACAAAGAAACGAAAAATACTCCCAGAAAAGTTTAAACCTCAGATATTATTTATTATTATTATTATTAGTATTATTATTATTCATTATTTATCAATATTTTTATTATTACATCAAACATCAGTATTTTGTCACAAATACGAAGTTCGATTTACAATAACATTGTTAAAAGAATTTCAAACTTAGGAGATAGCCACAACGAAAAAGTAACTCAAGCTATTAACGTGAAAGAACAACTTAAAACTAGTCGTTGGGGGCCACCGTAATACTTACCCATCATGGAAATGCATAATGTAAAATATTAAAATAAAAATGTGTAAACTACTTATAAAATGCATTGCAATTCAAATAAAATCGTGGCTTGATGACGTCACAAACTTTAAAGGCACGATTACTGAATTGCTTGAAAGAAACATCCTTATATCTCCAAAAAATAATAATCCTGTTAACTAGTGGTTTATTGCATCTGATTAAGCGTCAAAGTTCAAATTAAAATATATCTTTGAAGTGAAATTTGGATGAAATACAGGGTCATGAAAAATCGAAGAGTGTGGTAAATAGGATTCCAAATATCTCGGCAACTCATTATCCGATTGACTTCATGCTGTATGCAAAATTTATGTTTTTTTTATTGTCTTTTATATTCATTTCTTAAAATAACCAATTTCGAAAATTTTTATATACCTTTTATCAGAACGAATATTTCGAGAGTCCGAAAAAAATAATTCCGGTTAATCGAGGTTATTGAAATGAAATAGGCTTCTTCCCATTGTTACATACTAAGTACATACCAAAGTACAAGTCTCTAACTCAATTTGTTCGGGAGATAGAGCGTTTACAGACACACAGACACACACACACAGACGGACGGCAAATTTTTTTTTCTAAAAATATGTTTTTCGGAATCTCCAGTGTCTGAAACGTGTAAATCCGTCAAATTTTTTTTTTCGATTTTCAAAACGATTACAAGACTTACCCTATACTACGTATGATGGGTAAGTAATAATGCTTGTATTTCTGCTTCCACGATTTTGTTTAACATACCTATGTGCCCTCTAGCGTTTTTCGAAATATTCTTTTGAATGAGTCTACTTTCTAAAAAAATATTGGGTTGTCCGGAAAGGTCGTGCCGGTTGGAAAAATCAATTCATACTGGTAAATTCGGCCTGTTCATTATTAAACATTAAATATTGGAATCATTGTCTAATAATTAAATAATAGAGTTTTCTGGAATGAATTGATTTTCCCAACCGACACGAACATTCCGGACAACCCAATACATACCTCTTCCTTTGGCCATCAATAATGTTTTGTTCTGCCATGCTTATTCTCGAGCTGTTAATAAAAAATTCAAATGCAGAGTTCTTTAAAAGCTTAACAATTCGTGTGATGAACAATTAGTCTCTGATAGCTATAACCATATATTGTAAAGTTCGCGATTCCAGATACATCTTTTTATAATTTATTTACATTTCTAAATAGGCACACTGGCAATGCGGTTATTTTTATAATATGCTGGAAAAGAATAGTTGCTGAAGTCAATGAGAAAGTTTACTTAGAAATACATTAGAAAACTTCGAAAATTACATGGTGTAACGCTTGGTAAAGTAATTACACAGTAAAACAAATCTGACGCAATCCATTTTTTAAATTATATTGAAAATCACGTTAGTTAATACCTGCATAATTCCAAACCAGTATCTTGTATAAACGAGTCGATAATTCATAAATCTACAAATATTTACATTTTTAGAAACACCAAATGTGCATTTCAATACTATTATTTTTTAAATTATCTGTAGCTTTAATAACATAAAGACTAATTAGAAACGTAAAAATATTTTATCCAAATATTTTCGAATGGTAATGTATAGTCTAAATAAATATTAAATGTTATTCCTAAAAAATAAATTTTTAACCCAAAATATAAATTTAAATAAGCGCTATAATCAAACTGACTGAATACGAAGTTCTGAAACATACATTTAGATATGTTTTTCAAACTAATAGTCACTCAGAAAAATGTTTAAAGCATTTAATTCCCCAGAATTTCTAAACTTACGAGTGTAATGCAATATTTCGCAAAAAAGTAAAGTTAAAAGAGCAACTTAAGCATGGAAAATTGATTACTTGCAATCGATCGAACGGATTCTAAGTTATTCCCGAAGCAACTTTGGTCAAAGTTTCAAACGATGATGCATAAAATGTTTCCTTTACGGACACGTGAAATATTTCTTCCCTCGAGTGAAATAGAACTTTCTGTTTTATGGATGTTTGGACCTAAATTATCCAAATATTTATTGCGAGAATCTCTGTTTGCTACAGATAAATAGAGAAAGCTTTCCATATGACGTCAAATGTGTCAGGTTCTTAGAAATGTATGTGTTATTAAACAATTGTATGTTCATTACATAGAAAAGTTCTTATCTATTGTTATGTACAACAAAAACTTATAGCAAGAAATGTACAAAATTAGTAAATTACTTTAGAAGCTTTCATTTATTTTTTTTTATTTATAAGTAGTATGTAATAAATTTAAACTTTAGGAAATATTTTATACATATTTAAAAGCTTTATAAGGTAATATAATGAATAATATAAAAGGATAGAGTATGGATGTTGTATAAGTAATAGAGGAATGTTTCGAGCTGTGGTAATTGTGTCATGCAGTAAACTACATACTTGTTATTACAGAATTCTATATTTATTATAAGATAAACCGACCAGCTCTAGCGGGCATAAAAAAATAATAAAGCTTTAAAAATGACTACAAATTTCGGAAAATTAATTTTTACTTATGTGATGAATCATGGTAAGTAGAATACTTTCCCCCTTGGATTACGCAGTTCTCCCGACATTCAACATTCACGGTAAGTCCCCAGGCTCGGCTATCTAACTATCTCTCTCCTTGTAGGCTAGGGCTTGTCCCGAGTTCCAGCTTTTATGGTAAAACACCAGTGTGAGCGACCTCCCGAATTCTCTATGTCTGGCTATAATATCTTCATTAATCCGGAGTCTTTGATTTACAGCCGACAAACTATTTCTAAGGAAATATTTTTTATTCAGTTCACAACATGTTTCTCAGAAATAAAACATACGAATAATAATAGTCAATACATTCATGATACTCGTTGTACTTCTACTCAATACGACACTTTCTCGGTCACAGCTAACTTCTGCCGGGACCCACACGGTCCGGACCTGGGGCCCATTATTTCGGGAGTTTTAAACAGATTTATTTTATTTTTCAAAATGCCGTTATTTGATTATGGTATAATGTTTCTTTAAAAATGGGAGGTAGTTAATAAAAATAATTAAATAATAAAATAATAAATTAATAATTTTAATAATCATTTAAAATAAGTACGAATTTTGGAAAATTACGAATACTCAAATTGAATAAAAACAGTACTAACTAATTGGCAAGTAAATATGACAAAGGATTCCCAAAATTCATTTAGTCACTTGAGTCCCAAACTCTCTAAGTCTGTCTCTGAAAAAAAAAACACTTGTCTGTTCCATCTGGATTGAGCCGACATTTTTTAACGGACAACATAAGCAAAAAGCTTGTATCTTTCACTGAAAATCATCTGGTGATGAGACCACCGGAAAGTTGCCACGACCATGTCTACTCTCTAATAATTAAAACCTAGTTGATGACTTATACCGAATTCTGGCGAGGTATAGTTCCCAAACCGCAAAGACATTTCATTATTCTTCAGACGAGTTCGGAGCGAATTAACAAAAGGGACGATAAGTGAAGGAGATTGGTGAGAGACTTTGCTTTTCTCATTCTTAATGGCCTTAAGCTAAAAAAAAACTATCGAAGCAATACCAATGGGCACCGGCTAGTGAACCAGCAATTGGTTTCATTATTTATTATGTTTTCTTTTACTTCAAAACTTGGCACAATTTCAGAGAGGAGCAGGCCTTTTCCCGTAATTCAAATAGTCTTCTCAAATTAAAAGGGTAGTGCAGAGTCGACTAAAGCTTTTCATTGGTTCGCACAGGACAATTTTTGTAAGATATTCGGCACAATGCAGTCTGGCCTAAATTTTCTTAAGGCAAAGATCGCAAAAATCAAACATTTCATGGGCAGATTCAACCATTTCACGGCCGGGCAACGATTTTGTTGTTCGCTTCGGGTTTCTATGACCACCAGACCTCTGGCTACAAAGTTTCCAATACTGTCGCTCACAAACTCTGAGTAGCATCTTCAAAAGTAGAAGAGACTACACCAGAAAAAACTTTTGTTAAATCAACAAAAATTTGGTTGACCCAACAAAACTTTTTGTTTAAATATAGGTCAATGGAAATTTTGTTTGAATCAACAAAAAAAATTTTTTTTTTTTGCAATTCCAAAAAAAAATTTGTATCGTCAGCAAAATATTTTTTGTTAATTGGAGTAAAATGGTTCAATTTTACTTGACTTTTGCTAACACAACCAAAATGTACTGAACAAAACATGTTTTGTAGTTTTAATCAATTCCTTTTTCTGGGTGTACCTTGATCAGAAATTCTTCTCAAAGCCGTTAAAAATTTTACACCTCAGATTAATGTTATCTGATGAATCTGATTCATGGTACTCAACGGATCTCAGTCAACCATCTGATGCATGATACTCACAGATTGATCTTAGGTTACGAAACGTAGTTTAGAAGCTAATTATTTGAATTACGGTGAATAATTTTACTAACTTGTATTTAACCACATAAGGATAATAAAAATATTTATGCATAGATAGATAGCTTGGGGAAAAGAAGAATAAATGTTATTAAAAGAAGAATAAGTGTTTTTATAAAAAAAAAGTTCAATTCTCGATATTTATAATCATGGATCTATTTACATTATAAATATTGCAAGATGTTCAACTTGTTTAAATATATTCTGAAACTGTATCTCTGAACTTACCTCAGTTCCCAAGACATGCCTTCTGGTGACTGTATTTGTTACAGAAGTTGATTTTCTATGACTGGTAAAGCCTCATTGTCAATATGAATATAATTTTCCATTGGAAAGTTTCACACATTATATACATACCAAAGAACATTAGTGTATTTCAAAGACATATTCTGGCATAGATATAGATGCAAGTTATGAAAATTACATATAGAAATTTTATAATTGTTAAGAAATGGGTTTATTTCTGAATATTTCTGAATATCTTTGCATAATAAATATCGCGAAAAGTTCAGTTTGTATTAATATATTCTGAATCTCTAGCTAAAATTAATAACTTACCTTAGTTCCCAAGAAATGCTTTCCTCTGGCTGTATTTATTACAGAAGTTGCTTCTCTCTGACTAGCGATGCATCATTCCTACCCAAGATGAATTGCCTTTTCTGTCGGAAAATATTTAGAAATTTGAGATATAGATACATACCAGAGAGATTTAGACCATTTCAAAGAAATATTAGATTATTGGTAAAAAATAATATTATTCATAAGCACTTAAATAATATTTATTCATTAATTAAATTTTTATTTTTTCATATAATGCTTTCTTTAAATAATTAAATGATAGAATTTGGAGAAAGATCTTAATTGTTTTTTTTTTAAGTAGAAGGTATATTTTCTTATGACATGGACTTTTTCAGTTAGTGTGCTTGCTACTGACTCTGCGAATGCTATTGTTAGACAAAATATCACATGCAATTAATGTGCCTACCACGGGGATCCCTTGCGTATGAAACTAGTCGTTGGGGGCCACCGTAATACTTACCCATCATTGATATGCATAATGTAAAATATTAAAATGAAAATGTGTAAACTACTTATAAAATGCATTGCAATTCAAATAAAATCGTGGCTTGATGACGTCATAAACTTTAAAGACTCGATTACTGAATTGCTTGAAAGAAACCTCCTTATAACACCAAAAATAATAATCCTATTAACTAGCGGTTTATTGCATCTGATTAAGCGTCAAATTTCCAATTAAAATACATCTTTAAAGTGAAATTTGGATGAAATACAGGGTCATGAAAAATCGAAGAGTGTGGAAAAATAGGATTCCAAATATCTCGGCAACTAATTATCAGATCGACTTCATGCTTTATGCAAAATTTATGTTCTTTTATTGTCTTCTATATTCATTTCTTAAAATAAACAATTTCGAAAACTTCTATATACCTTTTATCAGAACGAATATTTCGAGAGTCCGAAAAAAATAGTTTCGGTTAATCGAGGTTATTGAAATTAAATAGACTTCTTTCCATTATTACATACTAAATACATACCAAATTGCAAGTCTCTATCTGAATTTTTTCTGGAGATAGAGCGTTTACAGACACACAGACACACAAACATACAGACACACAGACACACAGACGGACGGCAATTTTTTTTTTCTAAAAATATGTTTTTCGGAATCTCCAATGTCTGAAACGTGTAAATCCGTCAAAAAAAAAATATTTCGATTTTCAAAACGATTACAAGACGATACTACGGATGATGGGTAAGTAAAAAGACTGAAGTTGAATTGAGCAGTATTTCAAAGAACGAAAAAGTGTGCAAAATAGTTTTTAATTTATTATTTTAATTTTCTAAATTTGTGGATAATCCTTTTAAACCTTTTATTCATGACTTTTCTTTTTATAGTTTACGTTTTTCAGTTTTATGACTTACAGATTAAATGAAGAGCGCATCTATTATACAAGGGGAAATTATCACATATAAAAAGTTCACTTATCATAATAATCGTTGTGTAAATATAAATTATACTGTTAATAATCCGCTTTATTAAATGTTACATTAATATTGGATCATATTTTTATACACACCTTAATATTGATTAAGATCATTAAAATAATATCGCTTTAAAAAACATAAAAGTAGGCAAATGTTATAAATAATACATTGTACAAAAATATAATTACGTAATCAAATTTCATAAATCAATTTAGTTTTGGTCTTCTGACCACACTGGTGGGTATGACAAATTGCTCTTAATCATATCAATTTGACTTAGGTTGGGTATAGATCAAGCGCAACAGAGTCCAAGATCTTTATCGGTTTATTGATGTCTCATTCCATTGTCACCCGCACAAAGATAGTGACAATTATCAAAGAGAGATTTTCTCCCTTCAAGATAATTTTGTTTGATAATTTTGTACGTTTTGTTGTGAGACATTTGAAGAGAAATAAAAAAAATTACAACTGATCACAGAGTCTTTGATGAACAATGTCCAATCAAATATGTTATGTTTTTGCCGTTAAATTTGCTTTATCTCTAGCAGTAGAAATCAAATTTTATATCAAGAGAGTTTAAGCATAAGTAGTAATAGAGATGCATTATACTGATGTTAGAAAGCATAAGTTTATTTGTTAGAGATACGTTCTGTACCGCAACATTCAATATCATACCTCTATGTCATTTCAAAGAAACTTTTGTAATCTTATGTTTGCAACTTTTAAAAAACTAGGGTTTCCTCCAACGGATTAGTCTGCGTGATATTGTTGATTTAAAAATAACTTCTGACAAGTAATGAAAATGAGATGCTATGCTTAAAAAGCATAATAGTTTATCAGGTACTCCTTTGTTATTGAGAACTTGGCACGATAGATAAAATTGCAAGGTTCAATTTAGTGAAAAAAGCAAAAATTTTAAAAACTCTTTCTGGCAACTTTTATTTATATATAAAAAAATCTCATCAGGTAATTATTATCTTTATTGTTATTAACTTTATAAAATAACTATAACTAATAGGCATACATTTTGTTCAAGATTTACATCATTTAATACGTACATTGAGACGCAATTTGTATAACCCATATATAAATAAGCCATTTAGTAATGTAATACAAGACAAATAACATAAAAAAGCATATAAGATTAGAAATTTATTTTCATTGGTCGCCGTTTCACTTTCGTCTTTCGTGACTGTTTATAATTTTTGGCGCGAAATCGCAGTTTTCATAATTTATATATCATTTGGTAACAAATCTCCCTTTCTTAAGCCCGAACTGCGCCAAGCTTTACCTAAAAGGCCGTAGCTTTTAAAACGCCAAACGTTTTAAAGTTGCGAAATCAGATTTGTAGTCAATAGCGTATTTTAGAAAGAGTGGCTTAATGCAAACTTAATTTAATTGTCGTAACTAAATATTTATGTTGTACATATGTTGATCCATATATGCTGAATATATGTTAACAAATATTTTCATTTGAATTTAAAATTTTATCTCCATGTTGTTATAACTTTTGTTTGTATAACTACGATGGTCGATCCAGAAATAAGGTTCCCAAAGAGCTCCAGCCGCACGGGAAGGTGCGAGGCAAAATACGGCAACAACGCTGTAAGTGGTTGTACTCGCGATTCCCTCAGCCGCGCTTCGCTGCGCCACTCATTCTTGGCTTAGCAGCCGTCCGAGATGGAGGTTCCCATTGTTGATCCCGCCAAGTGCGAGATTCGTTCCGTAATTCGCTTTTTGCACGCCAAAGGGACTCCACCCGCGGATATTCATCCTCATTTGACAGAGGTGTATGGCGGGAAGTGTATATCCGTTCAAAACGTCCGAAAGTGGTGCAGGGAGTGTTTGTGTGGACTGTCATGCCTCACTCACCTTACAGTCCGGACCTCGCACCTAGTGATTATCACTTCTCACTTGTTCCCGAAGTTAAAGGATCAATTGTGTGGCCTACGCTTCCGGTGCGACGATGCCGTCAAAGAAGAGGTAAAACGCTTCCTCAACGGGTTGGCGGCGGAGTTCGACGACACTGGGATACATAAAAAGGCGCACCGTCTATAAAAATATGTGAAAAGATGGCGATTATGTAGAGAAATAGAGCAAACTTTCTTCTTTCCAACTATGTAAATTTCTATGAGAATAAACAATGTTGTCTATTTGTAAATTTGATGGGAACCTTATTTCTGGATCGACCCTCGTAATTATTATATAAGCTCGTGCACTTCAAACCACATTGATTCAAACATGCTTGTGTTTGAGACTAATATTGGCTGTAAACGCAATAGCCTAAGTTACTATTAAAGTACATAAAATATCCTTCAACGACTGCTCTAAAAATAAATTTTACATTAAATCTTCATATCGTCCAAATTATATATATATATATATATATATATATACAGGTGGTTATCAAAATAATGGAAACACCCTAGATTTTGAAGGAATTCTTTATTAATATGGCGTAGGACCGCCTTTGGCATGTAATACAGTTTGGATTCGCCTGGGAATCGAATCATACAAATTCTGAATAGTGTTTAGAGGAATATTGTACCATTCTTCATGGAGATATTGTGAAAGTTCCGTGAGAGATGCCGGTGGAGGATATCGATTCCGGATTGAAGGCTCTAAAATAGACCACAACGGTTCGATTATGTTGAGGTCTGGGGACTGTGCGGGCCAAGGTAGATGTTCCACCTCATCCTCATGTTCATCAAACCATGATTGGACAACTATGGCTGCATGAATAGGGGCATTATCATCCTGGAAAATTCCATCTCCTGCAGGAAACAAAATTTGCATCATGGGATGGACCTGGTCAGCTAAAACTTCTCTATACTTCTCCCCAGTGATCCTTCCTTTCAGGGTTACGATTGGACCAGCAGAAAACCATGACACGGCTGCCCATACCATGACCGATCCACCTCCATGCTTGACAGTTGGACAGAGGCAATCAGGATCATACGCTTGTGCAGGTGTTCTCCAGACATGTAACCGTCCTGTTGTGGGGAAAAGTGTGAAAGATGATTCGTCTGACCATATAACAGTCTTCCACTTATCAATCGACCAGGTTTTGTGGTTGTGGCACCACTCTACACGACGTTTGGCATTAGCATCTGTGACAAGTGGCTTGGGAATTGCTGTTCTGCCGTAAATGTTCTCTTTATGAAGGTATCTCTGAACTGTAATTATTGACACTGGAGAATCCAGATGCTGATTGAGCTCTGCGGTCACTTTGGCTGCAGTTGTTTTTTTTTTAGACATTACAATCCGCTTCAATACCCGTCGGTCTCTTTCACTCAGCTTCTCCTTCCGTCCACTATTTTGCTTTGCTGAGCTTGTTTTTCCGCTCTGTGTGTATGCTGTTATGAATTTAGACACCGTACCTCTAGAAACGCCTAAAAGCTGGGATGTTTCGGTCACCGTTGCTCCAGCTAGTCGGGCTCCTACAATTTGGCCTCTTTGAAAATCTGTGAGGTCTGATATTTTACGCTTCTGACAAAAAAAATCAAAACGTAGACAACTCTTCTAGAGCTCTCTCATACTACCTAATACATCTACTTTTTATATTAAAAAAAATCTGGTAGCTAAGATTATATTTTAATGCTTACGAAGAGAATTCTTAAATGTCCCTTTCATTCACAAGTGTTTCCATTATTTTGATAACCACCTGTATATTTACTTCAAAATTAAGCCTAGCAAATATTGCTTTATTATTTATATAAACTGTGTATATGAAGGATAGATTAAAATGACATCTAATCAAAAAATATCATGAACTTACTGATAAACCACTATAGAAACCGTTAAAACCCCATTACAAATTCTAGATGAAAATCATACTAAATAACTAGGTTACTTTCTTTTTCTTTCAAGTAGAAAAAATGAGATTTACTTTGCATTTGAATAAGTTTTGCTGCACTCTAATATTAGCGTAATTTTTATGCATGTTCTTCTTTCTTGGTTGTCTACGAGAATCTTCCAACGGTGAAAATGACGTCCGCAGTTAAGTTTCGTGACGTATGTCATAATGGCTGCATTTAATTGAGCTTTTTTTTATCTATTTATTTTATCTAATTTTCCAATTATTCAAATTTATTCTTGATAATAGATCAACCTGATAACTATACCCTGTAAAAATTCAGACGAAATCGTCGTTGAGTTATGCTTGATGAAAAGTTTTAATATTTGCCGTATTATATATACGATCTCAACACATTTTGCGCCGTGTGTTAGTCTTCACTTTTCTCAGACAAAAATAAATAAATTGTTTAGAAATCACATATTTCGAATTTCTGAAGTTGAAATTCATAAATGAAAACATTTTTCGTGTATAGCTGAATTAAAAATATTCGAAAAACCGAGCTTAAGTCAAAAGAGGCATCTATAAACACTAGTTTTTAACATGTATGCCAACTGTATTGATTTTTAGCATTTAGGAACATTATTAAATTGTATTACAGCATAACCTCTACAATGGGCACTCACGAATAACAAACAATTTGTCAACGAACAACACATATCTATATGTTTTTGTTTCTGAATAATTGACAACGTCCACGGTTTCCAAGGTTTCCAGTATTGAGAAGTCTTACAATGATCACATTAAATACAATTTCAAGGCTATATTCAGTGTATATAAATTATAGAAACTTACCTAGTCTTACTTTGAACCTCTTCTCATTTCGTATGTAAACTCTTTGAACAAAATGAAAAAGGTGACAGAGCCAATCAGGATGAACAATGTTTGTGTAAGAAACTAGATTACAATCCACTTATTCAGTCAAAACACAGGCAGTCTCACTCTAAAGAAAACCTGGATTTTCGACCTTAAATTCAACAATTTTGAAGATAATTTGGCTACATTATCAACAGAATAATCTCACATGTGAACACTTTACATCGAGTGAAGAAATTGCTTCATAATTTGATCAGTGGCGCCGTATAAACTGTTAGTTACATTTCGCATTATGGAATGTCACTGTTGTTTGTACATGATATCACTAATTTCACTGGAGAAAAGGAAACACATACATTGTGAGGATTCTCACAATTTGTGTCTTTGCGCTCGACTCTAGTATCTTTATTTCCGTAGTATAAGCTATCTACATTATCCACGCAGCCCAGTTTCACCATCAATCCGGAGAGCGTTTCCTCCATGCTTGTGGGGCGTGCCTAATTCGTCTCGGATGACATTGAGCCGTTGGTATTTTTTATTCCTCCCTTCGAATAACGGCAGTTTCATTTTCAGCGTATGATTTTAAATTTATTGTATTTTGGGTGGACCTTGTTTTATAAAATTTCATTTCTGGTCGTAACGGTCAGAATACGTGGAGTTTCTACCATCGATCGCTGTTGCTTAAATAAAGGGATTGCTATTATTAAATTTAATTAAAATGAGCGCTTCTGAAAATTTTTTAAATGTTCTTCCATGATGGATATTTTCTGCAATATTTTTAGAGGTCCAGGAAAACCAATTTACTACTAATTGTAAGGATCAAATAAAAAATATTTTTATTAAAAAGGGTATCATAATATTTTCCACTTCATTTACATATTCCGGCGATGGGAAGATTTAACACTTTCTTAATTTGTTTTGCTTTTGACCTCAAAGAACGCAAAGTGGGGTTATTGCTACTATCGAAATTCACAACTGCTGAAATTTTTTTATATGATCTACTTTTAACGCCACAATTTAACATCGTCAAAATAGCTTCAGTACTGGTAAAAGTTTCGAACGAAAATATTGATTTTGCTTTGAATGAGACACCCTGTATTGTTGAATGAATAAGTGAAATGCAATCCTTGTTTCCTATAGAAAACATTGTTCATCTGATGTGTTTCATGTCCTCTTTCATTTTATCAAAATAATTTACTAACACTCTGTATAATATAACTAACAATTGCTGCTCATGGGAAAACTCATTTTTAAAGCAGTTTTGTGTCACACTTATTTTTGATTCCATCATGAAAACTCTTAAAATAGTCCAGTGTTTATCTACAGAAAACACACAATCTTTCAATAAATAGCTTCAATAATTCAATGTCCAAAGACCCATAAAATACCCATGTTCTATCACACTCGAGGGAAGAAATATTTCACGCACAAGTAAAGGCACTATTTTATGCATCAGCGTTCGAAACATTAACGAATGTTGCTTCGAGGAAACTACAGAATCAATTCGATTGCCTGCAAGTAACCAATTTTCCATGTTAAATTTACTGTTTTAAATTTTAAATTATATTTTGAGAGTTTGTGTGCTAGAACACGTTTGAAGCAAACTTTTCTACGTGATAATGCATTAAAAATATCTATCAAATATTTATTGTAATCTGAAAAATTTAAAGATTTTTAGAGTTCCATGCCTGAAAAAGATAAAAACAGGACTTTTATAGTATCGCTTTGGAAATACCGATCATGGAAAATTATGAAATAAATCGACATAGAAATATAAATTGATGACTTTCGGATAGTTTCTTTACATGTGCTGTAAGACTTTTCTTAGTTCCAAATTTCAAGGTTCTGGGTCAACGGGAAGTACCCCATAGGTTTTTAGAGTAACAATTATAAGGTACTTTCGGTTGACCTAGAACCTTGAAATTTGACAGAAAGGAATGTATTAATTTATAAATCCTTAATTTATAAATATTCGAAAATCATTAATTTATAAATCTATGTCGATTTATTACGTAACAAACTCATACTAACGCCAAATTAATGCACTGTAATGGAATTTTTTGTAAAGGTAATATAACATAAGGCTACGGAAACCTCATGGTACGAGTCGTACTCACAGTTTTCCTTATAGGTTTTCTTCGAATGAATTATAAATGTGACCAATTAGTTTGATTTAGAACTTTCAGAATGAATGTTATTAATCATATTATGAACAGTTTAACATATTATACATCAAGAGGTGTTGAATGTATAGAAAATATCAAGGAAAAAAATATGAAAGTCTACTATCTATGAAATTTGAGATAACAATGTTTTCTGTTTGCTTGAGAAGCGTACTGTTGTTTGGAAATCTTGGATCGAACAAAAAATGAAGACAGTTTATTGAAAAACGCTGTTAAAGATAGGTTTAATAAAGGGAGAAGAACTATGAAAAGGCTTTTGAAAGAAAGCCCTTTTGAAGATTGGTACAAATGGGGAAGAATGATAGCCAATGCTCGTAAAAAAGAACCATGAATAACTATCATCTATCGTGTGTGACTATTTTCGTTTTTCTACCTCAGCCAATCATATAAATTTTAAAATGTGCTACAATATAATTATAATATTAGTTCTACGTGCAAAAACTATTTTTATCATATTGTGAAAAATGTAATCGTGTCGTATACATTTTAATTGAAACATGGAAACGCTTAAATTATTTCATATTTATCTTATTTTGTCATATTTTTCTTAATACCATATTTATATTTTCATTCCATATTTATCTATAGAAAATACAACTTCTTTCAATAAATACATTAATTAAATGTCCAAAAACCGAACTTTTAGAATAACTAACTTTAATCATACTACATACAGCTTAAGAGATTACACAAAGCAGTATTAAATGCATGTAAATTTTAGAATGTATACTTTATATTTCACAATCGTTCTATATGCAACAACTGTTTTTTATCTTATGAAAAACGTGGTATTTTTGCGTCACATATCTTTGTGATTGCATCATGGCACCGCTTTAAATATCCCGTATTTATCTAGAAAAATAACAAATTATTTCAACACTAATTCAAAGTACAAACACTCATAAAATATACCCATGTTCTGACGCACTCGAGATAAAAATATCTCACACACAAGGAAAAACAACTTTTTATGCATCAACATTCGAAACGTTGACGAATTCTGACTCCAGAATGTTGCAGAATCATTTGCATTACCTATAAAAAGTAAATTGTTCATTTTAACAATGTCGTTTTCACTTTTAAATCTTATGTATGATCGTAAATTTTCAGATTTTCTTTGATAGAATGTACTTTAAGCAAATTTTCCTACGCGATAATGCATTAAATATGTATATAAAACAGGTATGTAGAAAGTTTGAAGAGATATTTCTAAAAAATTCTCTCTTGCGTAAAAAATCTTTTTCTCTTCCAATGAATTAAAATTGTATTTTTTTCACAATATTTTATTTTTGCTTTGAAAGATATGACGAAGCTGTGTTAAAATATAAAATTACGAAAAGTTATTATAAAAAGTTATTAAAAGTATTTGTAAACATGTTTAATGGAGACAGAGAACAAATAGATAAGCAGAAACTTTCCCGTAATACATGACTGTAAATGAATTCGAACTAAATTGTGTGACAGAATATCATGACTTTCATCAGATATTTTTTGTACAAGCTTTTCATGTGCAGATATGAAATCTTATATAGAATTTTTTTACGCTACTTATACTTAATTCATCGTTAAAATTGGGTTGCTATAAATTTCCACTTCTATCCATCTCTCTCTCTCTCTTTGATACATCGTTTGAAGCTTACTGTAGAGATGCGAAATGTTTTTGGTGACTGTTTGCATGCTTGTCTCACAAGGACTGTCTCAAAAGCAATAACTGTTTTCTTTTCATTTTGTGAAATGAAAGCTGTTTTGCGTCACATGTATTTTTAATTACAGCACGGAACCTGTGTTTACGTTATGTATCAACGGAAAGCACACAAATTCTGTTAATAAATACTTCAAAAATTCAATGTCCATAGACTTATAAAATACCCATGTTTAATGACTCTCTAGGGAAAAGATATTTCACGCGCAAGTGAAGGCAATATTTTCTGCATCAGCACTCGAAATTTAACGAATGTCGATTCAAAGTTATTAAAGATTCGCTTTGATTGCCTCTAAGTAATTAATTTTCCATTTTAACATTGCTGTTTTAAATTTTAAATTATATGTATGGTCGTAGATTTTGAAAGACTCGTGTTGGAATGTAGACTTTTCAAATTTTGATGAGATATTTCCAAAACTTTTTCTCTCGCCTATAAAGTTTGTTTCTTATTTGATTGAATTATAAATGCAGGGATTGCACGTCTTCTATTTTTTAATACCACTATTTCCTAAGAGTTGAATTTTCGGTTCAGTTCAATAGCAGATTTTCTCTCGTTAAATAAGACGAAGATTACTATTTGGACATTGTGATTCTCAAAAGTAGCAACCGATACACACCCTGTTCCATGTCATCTCAAAGACACTCTTATAATCTTATGATTGCAAGTGTTCTTTTAAATAATAATAGATCAAATGTGAGATTTACTCTCGCAAAAATAGTTCCTTACTATACATTTATTAATTACTAACTGCAATATTACAAAAAATCTTTACTAAAGGAATGCTCGATGTATCTAGTAATGTCTAAGAGACAGAAATATGATAGAACGCAAAACATTTGAAAAAAATCTTAATAAAAAAAGTAGATAATTAGACAAAATATTAGAACTGTTGAAAGGCAATTTACTCGTATATGTAAAACAATGCCACATGTCATAATTGAAT
Source organism: Maratus michaelseni (assembly GCA_963931845.1). Classification (NCBI taxonomy): domain Eukaryota; kingdom Metazoa; phylum Arthropoda; class Arachnida; order Araneae; family Salticidae; genus Maratus; species Maratus michaelseni. The sequence goes on along the minus strand of OZ007588.1, from coordinate 341,822,623 downwards.
TTCATTTGGATGAAAAACGATGAATATTTTTCACTTTAACCCTTTAACGGATAAAGCACTTCAATTGCTAAAATGTTGAAATAAATTATTTACACCGGGAATTATGAACAAATATATTTCTATATAACAAAAAAGCGATATTTCACATACTCAATTAATGGAAAACATTTCTATTAAAATTCTGCTGTCATTGTTGAATTTCGTAATTAAAAATTTGTGGTTTCGTAGGAAAACCAATGAACGTTAAAGGGTTAAATCAAAGACCTTGTACACAATTTAAACTTGACAGGGTGCCAGCTACGCTTTGGATTGATGTCGCAGAGTTGCTCATAAGAAGTCAATTGTCAATCATATTTGACATAACAGTAGACAAATTTAAGGCGATTTAAAAAAAAATTACGCTGAACAACGTGACAGTTTCTGACTCATTTTTAAACATAAAAGCACGACACTGGTAGGCTTGATTATTGAAATGTTTTGTATAGGTAAAGTTTTTCATTATAAACGAATTATAAGCGATTGAGTTATAAGCGATTGTTGTCTCCAAACTACTAACTTTTAATGTATTAGTGTTAATCTGTGAATTATTTTTGAACAATTGCCTTCAATACTTGAATTCAATTAGAATGAAAACGTTTACTATCTATCACTGTGATTTGCCTTACTTAAAACGAATATCTTGTACAAAGCTTAAACTTGGTATTGTTCCATGCGATCTCCTTCGAAAAGAGATCGCAAAGTTGCAACACCGCCTTGGGCCGTGCTGTGTTTTTTAAGATTGTTGTGTATTTTAGATTTAATTAACCTTTAAAGACACGGATGGTGTATTGAGTGGGCGACTCAATGAAAACCAGTTGTCAATCAGTAAGTAATTACGTGATTTATTATAGTTGAATTAGTCTTTTTTTAACAATTAATATTTATTGCTTTTAAACTACATTGGGCATTGCATTACACACATATATCATTAAAAGTTGTTACGAATGCTTTAAAAGCCGATGGCGCATAGAGTGACTCGTCCGTGTCTTTATGTGTACAAACCGGCCGTTTCTTTAAAGGTTAATGTCTCGGCTAATTACCGACGAAAGTTTTCGAAAAATAATATCAACAATTCTTTGATGCTTCCGTGTCTATAAGTACCTTGAGCGCCCCTCAACTTCCCCACTGAGAGCCAGCAAAATAAAGTTTGTATGTAATGGAAAAATGCGATTTTCTCAAACTCTATGTGATCTAGAATAATTGCTATAGTTTTCCTGCAAGGTTCAAATAAACTCCTACTACCTCTAACTTTTCTCATTGTTTTAGTTTTAGTAGATTTAGAAATAGGATAAGGTGAAGCATATTTTTGCAGTGCATTTTCTACGATATCTGTCAAAATATAATACCTAAAATTAAAACAATTGTATTTTTGAGCTCGGTTTTACGAGATTTTGCGAACGATATACCTACACGATATACAATGTTATTTAAGTAATTTAATTAGCCCCACTAAATTTTTCCTAAAAACTTTTATGACAGGATAATAATCTATAGATATGTGGGTCAATAGCCTCTAAGACTCTGATAAGATTGAACTTTCCGCGTTCCATAGTTTCGCGAAAAACGGATGTGATAGACGACAGACAGGCAGACACACGAGTGATTTTATGATGGTTCAGTTTTTACTTTTTAAGTACGGAATGATTTATTTAGTACAATTATTGTCTTTGTCATCACACAATTTGAGATCAAGTCGAAAATCAGATTTTTTTATTATTATTATTTCACAGAATTAAAAATATTCTAATTACCTAACGCTTTATTAACACAATATTTTAACTTGAAAGCCATGTAGAATAATTTCGAAAATTCTAAATAAATCTTCTTTATCATATTAAGAACAATTTCACAGGTTAAATCAAGCGGTTTTCTATACATATAAGGTAAAGCCAGGAGAGATTGCGCACACAGAGGTTCTGGGGGAAGGAGTAGAGTGAGCGCACAGCGACTCCAGGTAGTTGTACAACAGCAGTAGTGGAGCGTCTACTTGAAAGTGCACGTTGATTGTTTTGAGCGTCTAAGATAAAGCATTGCTATTTTGTTTTGTTTTCCCAAAGTAAGTGCTTGAATTTTCATAGCTATTCATCAGAATTTCTATATAATGTCAGTAGTACAAAATATTAACGATTTCTCATAAGATACTAATCTAGACTAACAATGTGAACATCAACGGTTCGTTTTAGTTGCGGCCATATTTAAATAAAAAGCCGCACAATCTCTCCTACCGAAATTAGACAGTTTGCACATCTGCTACTTAGGAGAGATGGCGCATTGTTCCCTTTAGTTTCCATGCTAGGAGAGATTACGCAGCTTATTGAAATTAATTGTTGAAATATTCACTCCTAATGCAATAATATTTGCTCAAAAAACCTTACAACAATGTCATTTAAGTGTAATTATTATTGTTAACAATTTAATTGTAGTTATTATTAGTAACAATCTCTCCTACCCATGTGCGCAATCACACCAACCCTGTAAGGACAGATTGCGCAAAATAACTTTCTTGGTTTTGTTACAACTGTTCTATTAAATTACAACATAACAACAAAATAGCAATGGAAATGCATAAAAAACAAATGAAGTAAAAATTATTCATGGATAGTTTAGCAAAAAAGAATTGTGCGCAGATTCTCCTAGCTTTACCTTAAGTTTGGGAATATGTAGTATAATTAACAATTTATACATATGTATACATACAACAATCTATAAATCTTAATATACTTTATATAATCACTACTTTTTCAGATTTTGAAAAAACTTAATTTTGTGTCAGATTTGTTTTTTCATTGTTTTACGACGCAGCACGAAAATATTCCACATTTATATAAAAAAACACAGTTTCTTTAAATAAATACTTCAATATTTTAATATCTAAAGAGCCATAAAATATCTGGGCTCTATTTCACTCGATGAACGAAATATTTCGCGCGCAAGTAAAAAAGACAAAATGCTATGCATCAGGTTTCGAAACATTAACGAATGTTGTATCTAGGATATTACAAAATTACTTTGATTGCTTGTATAAATAATCAATTTTTTATGTTAACGTTGCTGTTTTAACTTTTAAATTTCACACGTAAACGAAAGGTTTAATAGATTACGAACTAGAATATATTTTAAACAATTTTGTTATGCATGATAAAGCATTAAAGATACGAGTATACATCAAATATTTATGTAGAGCGTTTCGTTTTTAAGAGATATTTCCAATTTTTTACAAGTGGATAATGATTTTTTATGGCTTATAAATGTAAAAATTGATTTGATTCAGGGCATTTAAAATTAAATTAATTGTATTAGGTACAATATAAAAGCTTTCTTAAAGCGATCTTTAACGTGTGTGAGCGATCTAACGAAAAAAAATTATAATCCACATTTTTAAAATTTGAGATGACATTGCCCTATATTAGCTTGGAATGTGTACTATTATGTGGAAATCTTGGAGAGAGGAAAACATGAGGTTGTTCTTTGAAAAACACAGTTGAAGGTATAAAAAGTGGGGTGGGAGAACTTTAAACGTACTTTAAACAACCCAGCTTATGTTTTAGTACAAAGGGGAAGAACGATTAATGTCGACGCTTATAAAAGAAAGAAGAATGAATAACTTTAATTTAACTGAGTGACTGTCATATTTTCCACTCATATAAACTTTAGTATCTATAGCGTAATTATAATAATAATTCTATTTGGAAAAAACTGTTTTGTTTTCAAATTCTATCTACAGAAGCAATTTTGTGTCACATGTATTTTTGAATGCAACACGGCATCGGTTGAAATATCCCTTATTTATCTATAGAAAACACCGATTCTTTAAAGAAATACTTCAATAATTCAATATCCAAATAACCCATGTGCTATCATACTCGAGGGAAGAAATATTTCAGCGCAAGTAACAGCAAGTAAGTAATCAATTTTCCAGGCTAACGTTGATGTTTTAACGTTTAAATTGCGAGTGTAGCCGTAGATTTTTGAAAATTTACGTTCCAGAACATATAGTAATGCATTAAACATATATCTATGTAGAATGTGCAGATTTTGCATGAGACATTTCTTTTTTTTTCTATTGCGGATAAAGCTCTTTTTCTTTTCGATTTAATTATAAATATAATTTTTACATTCATATTTATATTATGTATTTTTCTCGATATTTAATTTTTAGCTTGATAATTAGTAAACAAAAATATGAAAGACAAAAGATATATACAAAAAACAAAGATCTTTCCAAAGAAACCAATCTTTCAATACAGAGTATCTTAAAACTGTTAGTAAAATGTTTTACCGTATATAGAACACAAATACACAAGTACAAACTTCCGCACAATTTATGGCTGTAACTGAATTTGAACTCAATTGCTGTCACAAAATGTCAGAAGCATGCATATTGCTTCACAAAAGTTTCCATGTACAAACATAAAAATCTTGTTCATAATTTTTTTTTTGCCGTAACTAATTCAATGATATTCCATGATAAGTAATGATTCTAGGTAACCATGATGATTACGTCATATTCAAAATGGAGTCGTATTATTTCTGAATTTTTTAAAGATAGGTTTAAGTTTCCCATTGGAATTTTCAGTAAATGTCAACAAAAGTTAAAATGTTCCCAATTTAAAAGGTACTTATTTTATTACGGAAATTAATCATATAATAATAATTCTTTTTTTCAGTGAAATAATAAATATGATTTTTTTTACATTGTGTTGTGTTGGATATTTGCACATAGTATAATTTTAATGCAACAGAATTGTAATTAATTGTTTGTAAAAGTGTATTGAAACTAAATTTCAAATAATAAAATTAATATCTATATTATGAAAATCTGCATATAAAATTAATTTTGTATTCAGGCATTTCTGCAGAAGAGTGCAACAGCTGTTGCATCAAGGTCTGAATATTAATATTTATAAAACTAGTTATAGTAGGAATGCACCTCATTTGTCATGTTTGATGTACAATTTCCAACTTGTTTTACGTGTAAAGCTCTTTTTTACTTAATAAATTATAAATGTAGTTTTTTCATTTTCATTTATAGTATGGAATTTTTGCTATAATTTAGTGCATATATAAAAAATGGTAAACCAACATGTTGCTTTGTAACCAACTTTAAATACAAGATCTATCATAAGTATATAATAAAATGTTTAGTAGAGATAAAACTTTATTTGACAAACACAAATCATCATAAAATGTTAAAATGCATGGCTACAACTGAGTTCGAACTAAATTGCTGTCACAAAATATCATAAGAATGCATATTTTTTTCACAAAAGTTTCCATGTACAAACATAAAAATCTTCTTCAGAATTTTTTTTTTTTTTTTTTTTTTTTTTTTTGCCGTAGATTTTACTTACATTTTTGCTAATGTAGGATTTTTATAACTTCTTACACGTCTTGCTAGAGTTTTCCTGTCACAATTAAATTTAAAAATATAAAAATAAATACAGAATTATATATTTAAATGTGCATTCGAAACAAATGCGAATTCAATTCGGCCGTTATACAAAGAAATCACAATATATTGTACAAAATAAATTGCACTTTAACAACCATAAAAAGCAAAAGTTTGAGTTGTCCGAACGGAATTCGGACGATTCAGATAAGGGGTTAAATCCTCATTTCTATCGGACAGTTAGTAGCTGTAAAGACACCTCTGTATACCTTAACATAAAATATATTTACACAATTTTATCATTTCACATTTTACATACATATACACAACAGAAATTTTAAATGCATTCGGAGAACAACAAATCTAAACAACAGAACAGGAAACTGAAACTTTTTTGACAATTGAAAAACAAATTTTAATAAACAGCTGCGCTAAAACGATTTGGGACGAGATTTTGATGACACAGGAAATGTAGTTGGAGATGCATAGCATCAGTTTTATAAATATCATAACATCATTTGCTGTTTTTATGTGAAGTACTATCTTCACACATTTACTTTTCAGAAGTTTAAGCCATGCTCTGAAATGATCATTTTCCAAAATAAATAAAAATATATTTTAGAATTTAGATAGAAAGACATCTTTTAAAAGATTGACTATATAAAATTTGAAATATTTTCCAGCAATTGTTTAAGTGAAATGCGAAACAAATGTCGTAATAGTTTAAGTAAATATCATTAAAAATATAAAAAAAATGGTTCTAAATTTGAAACTTAAATTCCCCTTTGTGTACCAATTAAAAATATGAAACCATTTAAAATGGATCGCAATTTATGCACTACTAAAATAGGTGCAAAATAAAAAGGTTCTAAAACATTAAAACCATTCTAAGATGTTAAAACATTCGTCGGAATCTCAAGCGCTTTCTACCATAACCTGGCCATCATCCAAGGGCGAAAATGAGAAAAAATGCATTTTTTCTGGTCATTTTTCCAGGTTCTGGTAGAAAGCGCTCGGAGTTCCGACGAATGTTTTAACATCTTAGAATGGTTTTAATGTTTTAGAACCTTTTTATTTTGCACCTAATTTAGTAATACATAAATTGTGATTCATTTTAAATGGTTTCATACACTATATTGCCAAAGGTGATTGGGCACTTGCGATTTTAGACGTTTTGTTAACTATCTAGAAAAATACATGAGGAATTAACCTGAAACTGAAGGTGTGTAAACAGCATAGTATAGGTTATATATTTCCGTGAAGATTTTTTCCCGAAACCCCATAGGGGACTGTCAACAAATTGAAAAAGAACGAATATCTTTTGGATTACCCTGTAAAACTAATGTAGCAAAAGCGTTCAAACTCGAGATTATTAATAAGTGTCTTATTGTAATATACTGTATTCATCATATGAGGATAGCATGTATACCTGTAGAGAAATTAAGGTTTTTATAAAAGCAGTCCCAAATTCCGCCAAGTTTTTTGCTTATAATTTGCAGAGTTCTTAATATAAAAAAAAGTTACTTTGAGAAAATATGTCAAACAACATTGTACATAATACTCTCCAATCAGAATTAAAAAATAATAAAAATTGGATGACAAATGAGCAGGTTTACTAAAAAATGTTTCACTGCGCATGCGCAAATGCCATCAAAATATAATATGCATAATATATTAGCTAAGTATATAGAGCAACTTTTGTGAAAGTCTCAAAATCATAGCTTGAAAATTCTGAAAATTATCGTCGATATAATAAGCGTGAAATCCGTTGTTCCCAAAAGGAAGCAAAAAGATAGGGGTTGTATCCAAATATAGTAGTACGTGCAATATTGTGTACGCTATCTTGGCACTAATCAACAGATATTTGATACAACCCCTCTGTCCATTCCAAATGTGTAAAAAAATAATAAAATATTTCAATTTATGGGAGTGGTATTTTTTCCCCACACAATAGCAAAACATATTTTTATTATTATTATTTTCTGTTAGCGATATTTTTATAATATTATACAGGAGAAGGTCCAAATACCGCCTATCACTTTTATTTTCGATCTAGATTCTACAATTTTGAAAATTAGTGGAGGAAAAAGTCATGGTAGGGTACCTTAATATGTTTACATCTGTTTAGAAAAAAGAAATTGAGTTTAAAAAGCATTTTCTCGTTCTAAAACGAAACATTCCGAAGTCCGCAAATTATGAGTTTATTAAATAGAGTCTAAATACCGGCTACCTCAGTTTTTTCTAAAATACTCACACAAATAAGACCATTTTTGCTAATCAAGAGAGAAAAACACTGTTTTAATAAATTTTATTATTCAGACCTGCCAAGTCTCCGGCTTTTTGAATACCAGTAATTTAGTACAGAAAATGTAGTTTTCTTTAATCGGAGCATTTTGCGATTTAAAAGAACATAATTTTCTCTAAAAAATTACTGGTGTTCAAAAATCCGGAGACTTGGCAACTCTGTATTATTTAACAACATATAATATGTACGGAAAAGACATGGAATGTTTAATAAACAAGCATTTTTGTCAAATGTATAAAAATCTTAGCGACTATCTCGAACAGTCTTTTTCTCAATCTGTTACTAATTTTGTTTTTAATCGTGTTAAACAAAAGAAAAATTCTTCCTGCTTGAAATGTAGATTACTTTATCAACAAAATTAACAAACATAGTGTAATTACTCCCTGCGTCAATGCAGTCTCTATGGGTCTACATATCCCATTCTAAATATCGAACCCAGAATTCTCCCTTCTTGCCCTCAGAGAAAGCACCCTTACAGAAGACAAACTGCATCATCTTCCTCTAGCGAATATCTTCCTTTTTTAACTTTTTAAAATCCAATTTCTACCCTTTTCGCCTGAATGTCTTAGATCTTCTTCTGTTAATTTTCTTCTTCCTCTTCAGATTTATTGCGAATGATTTAGGAGTGTCCAACAGCGCTATTCTGTAAAGTGATTTGGTAACCAGTGTCGCAAATGACGCGACAAAACAACAAATCGCCCGTGATCCCATAAATAAATTTGTTTTCCCCTTCACACAGAGTAAACCCAGTAAGTTTCAAATACTGGGTAGCCGGAATTTAGAACACTCTCGGTGGACGGTGTTTAGACCACTGCTATATTTAAGTTAAAACCAGTATTACTGATTCATATAGTAAAACTCAAATAACGAATGTGCGGTATTTGGGAACTAAATATGTCTAAAAACAATTAATCGTCAATTAAGGTCAATATAATATCAGTAATTTTTTTAATGAGAAAAACATACCTGTAAAACTTTTTATATCGCAGCCTGCGTCGTGTAGGCACTTTTTTCTTTTACTGCTTCTAAATGAAACAGACTTCAGCGACGTACTGCTCGTGCCTTTTTCTCTCAATTAAAGGTACAATCTCTTCCTATGGCCGCTAGGCTGCTCTGCGCTTAGTTCTCAGAACACTACTAGGCCGGTATTTAGACCTTCTCCTCTATTTTAATATGACGGTAGCGAGTAAAAAAATATTACAGAATTTTAAACAAAAACGAAAAATCTTCCATTAAAAGTAGATTATGAAACACTTAAGAAAACTAACAGAATATTAGTATAAAACATAATTTATTTCATACAATGAAATCGATCACAGTTCGTCCTGTAATCGAATTCTTTTCATCTGTCTAAATGATCGATTAATGCTAGTCCTTATCTTTTTTAATTTCATTCTGTTCGAAGTATCATAACGTCATTAAAATGCATCGCAAACGATTTTTCCCCCCATAGATCATAATGGAAAGGAATTATTTTAAGCGTCCCTGTAAATGACCTGTAAATGCAACTTATTCTATACACCTAGGAAAGTATGTTTTAATCTACCTCAGTGATGCATATCAATTTAATTATGTTTGAAAAATTTTAACATCATTAAAATGCATCGGGAATGATTTTTTTCCATAGAACATAATCTAATGGAATTTTTTTGTGTGTCTCTGTAAAACAACTATGAATGCTTTTGTGAGAAAATGTTAAGGTAGAGAGAAAAAAGGGAATCCAATTCAATAAGACGTATTCTAATTCATTTCCAGTAATTTAAAAGATTTAATTACTTTCTTGGTTATATAATGACAAGATGAATATTTACAAATCAGTACATTAGACATATAAAGCTATGAAAACGGCTCTGATAACTATCTTATTATTAAAAGTAGCTAATAGATAAAATGAGGGACAACGCTCTAAAAATTGAATAAAAGACGTAGGAACGTCTTTCGTAGAGATCCACTCTGCATCAAAGCTGAGGTCAATCTGGCACTTTTTTTTATATTTTCTCCGAGCTTCGCTCAGATCATCCAAAGCTGAATCATTTTCCCAGGACCTCAAGAGCCATCTGGACTTCAAGGTCCATCTGTGCCTCAAGGGGCATCTGTCTTGGCCATGTGCCTTCTCGGACGCCACATTCGGCCCTCCTGACAGGTCTGTGTCCACACAGATGACACCTACGTTCGTCAGATTAGTGGCTGAATTATTTTTACAGAACCTGTAAGCTACTATAAAAATAAACAAAAACAAGCAACAAAATAATAGCAATAAGAAAACACTACAGCAACTAGAAAAACAATAGCAAAAATTAATATAAAATTAATCAAATTCTTTCATTTAGTTCATGGATAATAGTCTATGAAAAAAAAGTCAATTGTTGTTGTTTTACATGGAAAATAAAGTTAAGTTTCTTGATACTGTAGAACAATCACTAACTTTCCTATATAGTTTGTACACAAAGTTTTCTAGATAAGAGTTATTTACGAAAATTTTTTAATAAAAACACAAATAAAGGAAAAAAACACCACTGAACGCACATTTGTCACGTTAAGCCTATGGTTTCATGTGGTCTGCAGCAGTGGAGGTTATTCTTGGACCTTCTTGATAACCTACCTTCTCAACATTATATCTGTCATTATTTTTTACTTTAATTATCTTGTAAGGACCAAGGAATCTTGGACGCAATTTCATTCCTACTCCAAATTGGGTTTTTTGAATCGCGACTAAGTCACCTACTTGATAGCATTTTGCTGTTTTTCGTTTGCGATTGAAACTTTTGCGATTTTCTTCTTGGATTTTTAGTATGTTCTGCTTCGCGATATCTCTGTTGCTCTCTCTTTTTTCTACAAACGCATTCTCATACTCTTCATCAATAACCTGCTTGATTTTTAAATCTGTCTTATCTCTAATTTTTACTCCCGTTAATAGTTCAAAAGGCGTGTAATTGGTGCTTCGTGAACACGTACTATTTATGATTTTCTGAACTATTGAGACAAATTTGTACCATTTTGTTGGGTCATCGATGGAAAGTTTGCTTAGAATAGATATGAGGGTCTTCTGTACCCGCTCAACCTGACCATTACCCCTTGGTATGCCTGTTGTTATTAAGACATGTTCGATATTTTCGCCTTCTAAATATTCCTTAAATTCATTCGAGGTAAACGCGGGGCCACGGTCACAAATTATTCGCTCCGGATTTACAAATGTAATTTGTTGTTTCTTTAACTTTTCTATTACCTCTTTAGCAGAAGTTGTCTTAACTGGATAAATCCATACAAATTTAGTAAATGCATCTACCACGGAGAAAATAAAATTATAATTTTTGTTGGTTGACGACACTGGGCCTAGATGATCTACATGGTAAGTTTGAAGAGGAAAGTTTTGTTTAGGAATAGGATTTAGCAGTCCTTCATCTTTCCCTCTCTTTCGATTATACAAAATACATTCAATGCAATTTCCTATAACACTTTCTATCTGTTTTCAAATATTGGGAATGTAAAAGTTTTGTTTAATTATTGCTTCAGTTTTGGCTACACCTTAATGACCTTTGTTATGTATTTCACGAATTATTTCTTTTTGCATACCCTCTGGTATCATAATTAACTCTTTCTCATTTTCATATTTATACACAATGTTTTGCCTAATCAAATAATCTTTACTTTTATTTTTTTCGACTAGTGTTTTAAGAGTTTGAATATAATCATCTTCGTTTTGCGCCTTGGCTGTTTTCACCGTTACTTCATCCTGTGAACGCGTCATAATTAATACAGTATTACGACTTAGAGCATCACGTGTTTCATTTGATTACCCGGTCTGTGGGTTATCTGGTAATCAAATTCTTGTAAAAACAATGCCCACCTTGCTACTTTTGGGGAAAGATCTTTTTTCTCTAATGTTTTCTGAAAAGCTGAACAGTCCCTTACTATTTTCAATTTATTACCTAACAGATATGTTTGGAATTTCTTTAAAGCCTCAATGACTGCTAACGCTTCTAGTTCATAACTACTATATTTGGCTTGGGCAGGTGTTGTTTTCCTACTCATGAAATGAACGGGATGTAAATTTACATAATCATCTTTCTGTAACAATACTGCTCCAAAACCCGATCTGCTTGCATCAGTGTGCAATTCTGTTTCAGCACCTCGTCTAAATATGTGTAAAACCGGTTTACTAGCCAATCTAGTTTTCAAAGTTTGAAAAGCTTCTCTTTGATCTGGTCCGAAATTAAATTAATTTTCCGCCTTTAGAATATCACTCAAAGGTTTAGCAGTTCTGGCATAATTGGCAATGTATTTTCTAAAATATCCAGTCAGTCCTAAGAAACTTTGGATATCCTTCTTACTTCGCGGCTCAGGGAATTTTTTAACAGCTTAAGTTAATGTTTCTGAAGGACGGATGGTTCCGTTCTAAACTATATATCCTAAAAATTCGATTTTTCTTTTCAAGAATTGGCACTTAGCAAAATTAAATTCGAGGCCATGCTCGAAAGCTACTTCAAACACACGTTTCAATTTGAAAAGCGCAACTTCTTCAGAATGTACAATATCGTCAATGTACACCAAAATAATTTTATCCCTGATCAGATCTTTTAAACACGCATATATGTATCGTTGAAAATGCTGAGGAGCTGTACTCAAACCGAAAGGCATGAAATTATATTCATACTGAGAATAATTAGTAACGAACGAAGTGAATTTCTTACTGTTCTCATCAATCCCTACATGGAAAAATCCATTTTTCAAATCTAGCGTACTAAACACTTTATTTTGTTCGATGTTAACCAAAATATCATCTATCACTGGAAGAGGATAATTATCCCTAATTATCTTCTTATTCAGCTTTCGATAATCGACGCATAACCTGAAGTTACCATTTTTCTTTTTAGCTATGACTATCAGGGCTGCATAACTGGAACAACTTTTTCGTATTATGCCTTGATTTAGCCATTCCTCTATTTGTTCATCAACAAATGCTAACCGCCTGGGTCTTTGTTCAACTGGTATGTCATCACTTAAAATTAAGTTAACTTTTATATCAACGCTTTTAGTTTTCTTTGGTATGTAGAGCTCAATTAAATTAATTAGTTCTTCTTTTACAGCGTAGTTGGTTATAGGGGTCAGATTGATTTCACCTACATCAACAGAGTTTGCTATTTCTGCTAAATAAACAGATTGAATTTCAGGAGTATGAATTAAAGGGCTTTCGGTCGTAGGCACATCTGGGTAATCAGCTAACGAGTCTGGATCATTCGTGTTAGTGTCCACCTGGCTAGACGAAGTGTTGGACTTTGGGACAATAGTTACCAAGTTAACCGTGTACTTTTGCTCATTACTTCTTTTACCCGAAACTTTTTGGCCGAAATCCGATATTTCCAAATTTAGTTTACTTAAACAGTTATTTCCGAGTATCATATTGTATTGCAAGTCATTTAAAAGGTAAACATCGCAATTAACAACAATGTTATCAATTAAAATATCGGTGTTGAAAAAACCTGAAGGCCTCACTCCATTTCCACTAATCCCTGTTAATTTCACATCATCTTCATCATCATCTTTCATTCGGGACGCCCCAACGCTCTATAAAAGCTATTATTGACCATTGTCACATCAGATCCTGAATCTACCACTGAATTTCCTTTTTTTCCGTTAATTTCAATAGATTTGAAAATCTTATCCGAAGGACGAGTATTATTATCGGCAGTGTTAACAGTTTCCACGTAGTTTAAAGAGTTCTGGTTAGTCTTATGTCCGATTTCTTTGTGTCCAAAATTTGTTTGTTGTTTTTTTCTGTGGGGACACTGGTTTGATTTATGTGTAGCGTATTCGTTGCAGTAAAAGCACTTGGCTTTAAAAGGGTTAGGGTTATTTCTAGGATAATTGAAATGATTCTTTTCATATCTGTTATTTTGCGGAATGTTATTATACCGGTGGAAACTTTTATTTTCAGTGTTTTGAGCAAAACGCCTTTTTTCTTCATTATTCGAATTTTTACTGTCCACGCTCTTTCTAATATTGTTGCGTGATGCTTCATAATCATCAAGTTTGGTTATGAAATCGGCAACGTCATTAATTTTGGGCAATTCATCCACAAAATGTTCCTTAACTTCAAGCGGCAATTTCTTTCGTATTTGGTCTTTTTTATGAGAAAAAGATTTCTGCCTGAACTGCTCGGGGCTGAGTTTAAATCTTTTAAGAAGTAATTTCTTGATATAATCGTAATCATTCGAAAATTCTTCTTTCTCACGTCCTATTATGTTAACAATTTCCACCGGCAACAAACCTAGGAGATAAGTAACCCAGTCCTCCTTTTCGATCCCTAAACGCTTTATTTGGCGTTCAAACAGCGTGAGATAAATACTAATTTCTTCCTGATTATTGTATTTAGTTATCAATTTTAATACGTCAGAGCTTTTAGCGGTACTAGCAGATACTGGAAAATCATCTCGTTTACTTTTTGAAGCTACTTCTAATTCTAATCTTTTTAGTTCATATTCACGATCTTCCGTTTCCTTTAAGATTAATTTCATTTCTACCTCTTCTCTTTCAGCAGCTATACCTAATAGTAAATTTTTTACTAATTCTTCCTCGTAGCCTGCAGATTTAACTATTAAATCGATTAATATTGGCTTCGTCGAATTTTCCGGTTCCTCTAATCCTAATTCGGACACAACAGTTACTAAATCAACTATTTTTGCTCGTGCTAATTGGGCCATTTTAGTATACTTTAATTTTCAACTCTTTATTTGAATATAAATTCAAAATAATGTTTCACGTTCATATAAAAATATCTGGAGGCACGGCAGTGCCTCCGCCAAGTCGAGAGAGGACAGCCGTAAGCATAGTTTTCTGGAAGCAACTCAGGGCACTTTTGACCTCCCCATATCTCCGCGCTGGAGTATCCCAAAAATTTGAAACTTCAATTATAGAGAGTATTTGGCCCACAGGACCAAAATTTAAAATTACAACTTTCTGTCTTTTCTAGTTCAGGCGATATATGAACTCAAACATTCGATTTTTTGTCACTTCTTACTCACTCGTTCACGCGTCATCAAAAAGATTGGGTAGATCCCGTAGCCCCAGAAACTTGACATTTGGAAAAAAGGTAGTGTTTAGGATACAAAGAAAGGAAAAATTATAAAATCCAAAAAATTCGAAAAAAAAAACATTCGAAAATTCAACAAATTCCATCAAAATTGAAAATTGAAAATAATACGATCTTGTAGTCTTGGAAACTTAAGATTTGGTGTGAAGGTAGTGTTTAACATCCAGAAAAAGAAAACATCAAAAACACCAAAAAAATCGAAAGCAAAATTGAAAAAATCGAAGAAATTGAAAAAAAACGAAAATTTGAAGACAATCCGATTTTGTTGCGCTAGAAAATTCAAATTAGGAATAAAGGTAGTATTTAGGATACAGAAAAAGGAAAATTAAAAAAATCCAGAAAATTCGAAAAAAAAAATAAAAAAATTCGAAAAAAATTGAAAAAATGAAAATAGTTTGATACGATAACGCTCGTATTTATAAATTAATTTGGATGAAACTAATTGTGTGTATTAAGCTCACCAATGCCTCGACCGAGTTCGTTGGCCAGCTTGGTCCGCCATCTTGTTTCAAGATGGCGGCCACGGAAAATTTTAAAACTAAAATAAATATACAAAAAAGTTAAAAAATCAAGTTTATTTTTTAACTAGTTGTTAGGACTTGATACAAGGATTCCAGAGCATTTTTTGTTTTACCTCTATCTTAAAAATTAGCTGAGATAGAGCAGTTTGAAATTCTAGGGTGGCTGACATTTTGAAACAAAACAGCACATTACAAAAAACCAACGATAAATTTATGGTCAATAATGGTCAAGCAGGTGCAATCCCGAATGAATACTCCGTGTTATTATAACTGTAACTTTGACTTCGAAATTTTGATACGTTGCATTTTCTATTTGTTGATATTTTTGAACTATGATTTACGCTAAGTGAAATGTTGTTGTTGAAGAGGGATTTTCCATGTAAATCCGAAACGTTCAATTTTAATATGTTTTTAATGTTTTATGAAAGTGCATTGTAATGTCTGTAATTTTAATGATTTTAATATAAATTTATAAGTTTTAGTGAACGCGATTTCTCGCAAATTATTTTCTTTCATTGTTGTAATCATTTTCCCAATCATACGCATAAAACTATATATTCATATCCATTAGCGCCAAATTCTCGCCAAACTTGGCGACATCTCGCCAAATTTGGCGACAAAAATAAGTCTTCATAAATGAAGCCAACTTGGCTATAGCTCAATAATTTGGCGAATTTCTTATTCAAATTCAGTGTAAACGAATCTTTTGTAAACGGTTTCTTTGCATATTAACTTGCTGTTTTCGAGTAACATTAGCTAAAATTTTAAAACGAAGATATAGGAAAGCTACCTTTTCCTGCCGGTACAGGCCGGAGGACTTTTTTATGAGTTGTCGGATGCAATCTGTGTTTTGCATTAAAAAAAGTAAAACATTGAAAAACAAATCCCACAAGATGGGGATAGTTTGTTTTAGATAGATTTTAAGATAATTGTCCTATTAGCTAGTACACCTTCCGTTATTGTTTTGTGTTATTTTCCCCGGATTATGCTTTTCTTTTCTTTTGTTTACGAATTTTGTAATAGAAAAGTTCCGCTATAGACTGGCTACGTTATAGACCTTTTTTTTATAGCCAGGTTCATTTTCTTTCACAGGCTTTACCCTATCTGGAGGCACGGCAGTGCCTCCGCCAAGTCGAGAGAGGACAGCCGTAAGCATACTTTTCTGGAAGCAACTCAGGGCACTTTTGACCCCCCCCCCCCATATCTCCGCGCTGGAGTATCCCAAAAATTTGAAACTTCGTTTTTCTAGAGTATTTGGCACACAGGACCAAAATTTAAAATTACAACTTTCTGTCTTTTCTAGTTCAGACGATATATGAACTCAAACATTCGATTTTTTGTTACTCACTCACTCACTCGTTTACGCGTCATCAAAAAGATTAGGTAGATCCCGTAGCCCTAGAAACTTGACATTTGGAAAAAAAGTAGTGTTTAGGATACAAAGAAAGAAAAAATTATAAAATCCGGAAAATTCGAAAAAAAAAACATTCGAAAATTCAACAAATTCCATCAAAATTGAAAATTGAAAACAATACGATCTTGTAGTCTTAGAAACTTAAGATTCGGTGTGAAGGTAGTGTTTAGTAACCAGAAAAAGAAAACATCAAAAACACCATGTAAATCGAAAGCAAAATTCGAAAAATCGAAAAAAATCGAAAATTTTCAAATAATCCAATTTTGTTGCGCTAGAAACTTGGAATTCGGAATAAAGGTAGTATTTAGGATGCCAAATAAGGAAAAATTAAAAATTCCGGAAAATGCGAAAAAAAAAAATCAAAAATTCGAAAAATTCGAAAAAAATTGATAAAATTAAAATAATTTGATTTTTTAGCCTTAGAAACTTAAAATTCGCAGTAAAGATAGTGTTTAGGATTCAGAATAAGTTAAAATAAAAAACGCAATAAAATTCGAAAACAAATATCAAAAAATCGGAAAAATCGAAAAATAAGGAAAATTTGAAAATAATTCGATTTTATAGCGCTAGAAACTTGAAATTTGGAATAAAGGTAATATTTAAGATACTAAATAAGGAAAAATTAAAAAATATGGATAATTGAAAAAATACCCATAAATTAGTGCAGACGATATATGAACTCAAAAGTTTCGATTTTTTGTCACTCACACACTCACTCACTCTCGCGTCATCAAAAAGATTGGGTAGATCCCGCAGCCACAGAAACTTAAAATTTGGAATAAAGCTAGTGTTTCGGATACAAAGAAAGGAAAAATTATAAAATCTGGAAAATTCAAAAAAAACATTCGAAAATTCAAAAAAATCGAACAAAATCGAAAATTGAAAATAACACAATCTTGTGTGATAGTGTTTAGAATTCAGAAAAAGAAAACATCAAAAACACAAAAAAAAGTATATTATATTATAACATTCACTTGATTTACCTCTAAATTCAACCTAAATGATCCTAAGAAGACGGATAAAAAAATTACTATATTGGCATGACAATCAGGTAACTTAGAAGTAAAATCGAAAAATCAATAAATTTATAAAAAGTCAAAATTTTGAAAATAATCTGATTTTGTAGTCCTAGAAGCTTGACATTTGGTAGGGTTTAGTATACAAAGTAAGAAAAAATTAAAAAATCCGTAAATGTACAAAAAAAAAGCCAAAAAAAAACGAAAAAAAAAAAAAACATCGAAAAAATGAATATAGTTTGATTTATTAAAAATTTCCGGAAATTTTAATTTTGGCTTTCTTTTTATACTAAAAAGTTCTTTTATGCTAAATATCAAGTATCTAGGACTGCGAGTAATATCTCAGATGGATAGTACCTATCCTGGAAGCAATTGAGAGTACTTTTGACACTCCCCCTCCCATAACTTAGTGCTGGCCTAGGAACCTGAAATCTTTTTATCTACAGTACTTTGCAAACAAAACTAAAGCTTCAAATTTTTTATACCTGTAAATAATAGGGACAGAGTGTGGGCTTAGCGAAAATCAGTGGATGATCTCCAAAAAGAACCCAAAATCAAGAAAAGGAGGATTACTTACAAAAAGAAGTGAAATCTCATCAAAAAGTCACCTGTAAAAAATGCAGCCAAGACTCGTGACTCTTTTTCCGTAAAAAGTTCTGAGATCGTGTAAAGCCAAGTTTAGCTATCTTATTAACTCTGAAATTTTCATTCACAAATCACTCCTAGTCTCTACATCTTTAGTTAAATATTATTTTGTGACTTGGCAATTACGTAGCACGAGAATGTGATGTATATAATTAGTCTTAATCAAATAATACCATGCTATCCCATAACATATTAAGGTGTAATAACTTCCCTGTTCGTATATAATTAGCCTTAATCATATTATCATACATAACATAGTAAGGTGTAATAACTTCCCTGTGCAGCGTAATTGCCAAGTCACAAAATAATATTTAACTAAAGATGTAGAGACTAGGAGTGATTTTTGAATGAAAATTTCAGAGTTAATAAGATAGCTAAACTTGGCTTTACACGATCTCAGAACTTTTTACGGAAAAAGAGTCACGAGACTTGGCTGCATTTTTTACAGGTGACGTTTTTGATGAGATATGTTTATATAAAAGGTACTTACTTAATAGTATGATTATTTGATATTAAAACACATAAATTTCAAAAATGAAAATGAATAAAATATGGTTAATAATATACCATTTTACGCTTCAAGGCAAGCAAGGAATATACCCACAGCACTCGCGACCCAATAGCTCGTAAAAAAACACAACGAGCTTTCTTTCTGAAAAAACACTGTTTCACTCGCGGAACAAAAATAGCTCATGAAATAAAAATAACTATGAGCCTTTCTTGCTAAAAATAATTCAAATCACACGCGTTAGATTAAGCTCATGAAAAAAAAGCCCTTATAAGCTATCACCGTTCTCTTTAAGGTGATCAGGACGTCATCCTTTGCGATGAAAGGCGAGGGGCGAGTCGCTTCGATCCTCCGTAGACTGCTCCTCCGTAAGAATTTCGCTTTGTCAACGTCAATCAAAGTTTTTGAATAAACCACTTTTCCGGGATTTTCTTTTCGACGTAGCACTTATTCCGTTTTTTCGTCGTACTTCCAAAATCCTTTTAAAGTCCATGTAATTCAAATCGAAGACGGACCCTGAAATCTTTTGTGAGAAAATGTTAAGGTAGAGAGAAAAGAAGGAATCCAATTCAATAAGACGTATTCTAATTCTTTTTCCAGTAATTTAAAAGATTTAATTACTTTCTTGGTTATATAATGACAAGATGAATATTTACAAATCAGTACATTAGACATATAAAGCTATGAAAACGGCTCTGATAGCTATCTTATTATTAAAAGTAGCTAATAGATAAAATGAGGGACAACGCTCTAAAAATTGAATAAAAGACGTAGGAACGTCTTTCGTAGAGATCCACTCTGCATCAAAGCTGAGGGCCATCTGGCACTTTTTGTAATATTTTGTCCAGGCTTCGCTCAGATCATCTAAAGCTGAGTCATTTTCCCAGGACTTCAAGAGCCATCTGGACTTCAAGGTCCATCTGGGCTTCAAGGGGGCATCTGTCTTGGCCATGTGCCTTCTCGGACGCCACATGAATGCTATAAACTTCTTTTTAATACCGAACATTCAACTGTAAACATCAATAACACAAAAAAATTACTTAGGAATCTGATTTAATTTACGAGAGTAGGAGCACGGCCAGACAGAGTGAAAAACTGAATTCCTACAGTGTTAAAAAGTGATCACACATTAGCGAAATAGGAGTGAAAGGACGAAGGTTTACAAGCGAAAAAGAAAGAAATATCATGAATGCATGGAACAGAGCTAATAATTCAACCGCATTCTAACCAAAAGTTTAAGGAATGAATTTCGAAAATTTCAAAACTACAGATGTCAAATGTACAAAGAAAATACGAATTAATTTAAAATATTCTCAGACTTTTAGAAAGTGAAAGGAAGAAGTATAATGAAGGCGAGTAAAAAATAACTACCGTGATTTCATGGAACAGGGATAGCACAATGCCATTCTAAGCATTGTCAGAGACGGCGCCAGACAAAATACAAAAGAAAGTTTGAACGAAGATTTAAAAGTTAAGCAGCATGTTTACTTACCTACGTGAAACTGTGTTTTATTCAACAAACTGATTAATTGAGATTTTAAAATAATAAACTGCGCTACTTTCGATAAGATCATAGTGATTGGAGTAAAATGAACAAGAACCGTGAACTCTTCGCGCATGAGTCACGATTTTGCGAGAGTGATTCCAGACGTGTTGCAATCCGAATTAAGTAGAATAAACGCAGTAAGCTTAGACATCCCTCGAAAGGCATGTGTTGAAAGATAATGAAATTATGGTATGGGGAGTATCATTTTGCATACCGCATCGATCTAAACTTTTTGCCAATCTAACTATGGATACTGAAATAAATAATAAAGTTCTTGATTTTTATGTCAAGTTGTTTAACGCTATAATCGTCAATAGCTTCTCCCTAATGGATAATAATGACCCTCCCCCCCGTCCTCCAATCACGGTACACTAAAGATCATTTTTCTTGAGAGCGAATAAATCCAGCGTATGGATTGGGCCAGCGATTCGGGATTTAAATCTGATAGAACACGTGTGGAACGCACTAAGTCACCAACTTGCATCACTGCAGTCCTCACCTATCACACATCCGGGCTCTCAAGGTGTTATTTATCGTAAATACACTTTGTTATCGCGAGACCACCTAGACAATCTAATACACAGCATTTAAAAATAGCTATAAGTGTTGCATTTTGTTTATGTGTGACCATACACCTTATTAACGTTTTCTATGTATCTCCATAAAGTTAAAGAAAATTAAAACACCAGCTTCTCTGTACCATATTTTCTAGTATATTTCCTACGTTCTTATTTAATATTTTTCGGAAAAAAGATATCCTGAATTTTGAACATGTGTCAGGGATGACAAGATAAAGTGTATGCACAAGTCCCATGTTCTTAACTGTATTCAAGTTACATAAGTTTTTATACTTGTTCCTTTATTTTTTTCTACTCAGTATATATAATTCATATTTACGGACTGTTATAGTGTGAAAAGAATATGCCCGAGAAGAACAGACATATCTTACACAAACACACAACAGTTATTTTTTGTTGTAAGGGTACCTAAATTCACGAGTCTGTACCGAAAATATCAAAAGCTTACTAGCACTGAAATACGTACAAGTAGGTGGCAACAGTCATAAGTGTTGTTCTGCTGTATCAAGTGTAACACCGCTATTATCTTCTGTAATGTAATAGTGAAACCACCGATAGCTCTAAAACATGCTGAAATAAAAAATATATAATTTCCCAATCATTACATCTCATTGGATTATTTGGAAAACAAATGCCATCTAGTGTCCAGATTCTGAACTAATGTTTTTGATGCCATAACAATTCGTATTCTTGGGTAGATATTAATATTCAAACTGCATGTCACTTTGAGCCACACATCTTATTTAATCGCGATTTACTTTTTCTCTGAAGCTTTAAATCACTTACTAGGTAGACCGTCCGTTTGCAGTTGCAAATTCAAATATGTTGCATTTCTGATGATTTTGATTTAACTTCAGATTGTTGCAAAAAAAATATTCCTATCCGATATCATCTGCTATAGAAAATTTCATTTCAACCTTGAGGAGTTGCAGATAGAAATCTTAGTTCTTTTAACTTCTATACACGTCTCGATATTAATATCAAATGAAATTCTTCCAAACCGTTTTTCTAAATAAATAATCGCTGTTTCTACAACATTAAATATTATCTGCTGTATACATATAATTTTGATAATAAAATCTCACAACACTTTTTCTCTAACAGCTAATTTTTTCCCTTTATATTATAAAATCAAGTAATCAAATTATATCATTTAAATTAAACATTTAATTTCAGCACAATTCAATTGCTACGCGAAGTATAATTGCTTTCTTGTAATTGTAAAAGGCATCCTTGTAATTAAGTTGCGTGAATAGGGTCAGTAGTCAGTGTCATTATCATATTTTATAATTATGCGAGATCCAAACTATTCCGGGTTTAATTTAACCGAGTAACACATCACAGCTGGTATTGGTTTTACACCATTGTTCTCATTGTGAGTACATTCCATTGCAACCACCTTATTGTCAATCACTCATTGTTACATTGAATATTATGTCAGATATCAAATTGTCAGGCTAATGTTGAAATATAATTAATGCGGTTATTATGATGAATGTTTAACTTTGTAATGTTTGAGTTTTATAAAGTAAATTAAGCATTTCTTAATATCTATTGAAATTAAATATTTTATATTAATTAATTAATCAAATTTATATTTAACAAATGATTTCAATTGTTTATTTTGTTTTCGCATTGAAAATGTTATTTTATTTCTTATAATATGATCTGTTAAGAAGAAAAGTCCTTTCGGCCTGTACCGGTAGGAAAAGGTAGTTTTCATACCCCTTGTTATTAAAATTTCAGCTCATTTTACTCAAACACACGAAGCTAAAGATGCGTGGAACCCTACTATAGAAGATTCAATCCAAGTTTTCGTTAATACTGAATTTGAATGAGGATTTTGACAAATAAGTCAGCTAAATCCAAGTTTACTTCATTTATCGCGAATTATTTTTAGCCGACAAATGTGGCGATATTTCGTCAAGTGTAGTATAGCTCGGCGAGAATTTCATGCTGACGGATATGGCTGTGTAACTTCGAACGTATGAGAGTAACAACAACGATTACAGCAATTAAAGTAAATTTTCGAGATACCATGTTTTCTGAAGCTCACAAATAAAACCTAATTATGGAAATATCAGCCACACGACAATTTCAAACTGCTATATCTTAGACAATTTTTCAGATAGAAGCAAAAACAAAAAATGTTCCCGAATCCTTATATCAAGTCCGAACACTTAGGTGGGGGGAACGTTTTAGATTTCTAATTCTTTTGTACATCTTTTGGAATTTGAAGTATTGAAGTGGCGGACATTTAAAAACAAGATTGCAGATGAAACTGGCAGAGACCTTGGTAATTCCCGTACACATGCTCAATCGTCTGGAAATCGGTTCATAAATATGAGTATTGTCGATTGACGAAATAAGATTGTTTCAAAATGTCACTGACCGTAGAATTTCAAACTGCTATATCTCAGTCAGTTTTAGAATAGATGTGAAGCGGTAAATACTCCGGAATCCTTCTATCAAAGTTGAACACTTAGAAGAAAACAAAAATTCAATTTAATTTTTTTTTTGTACACCGTTTTGATTTTTTAAATATTTAAAAATATTATGTGGCCGCAATTTTAAAACAAGATGGCGGACACACAAGATTTGCTCGTATTAGGATATATGATTGTAATACTTGAGGATCTTAATTCCGGATATCCCTGCCCCTGTCCCCTGGCACATATACGTCTATCTTGATTTTAAATGGATTTTTTAAAATGTGCCAGTAATTTTATATCTACTCTGGTTACGTTTGTCATAATCAGACTTAATTAAAAATAAACATATCGTAGATAATTTCAATATGATTCAAAGTCTTGATATATATTAACCGCAAAACGAAAAATGGAAATACATTTGCGAATTAAACGTAGTCTTTAGAAATAAAAGCGTACTTTATATTAAAATTAAAAACAAATACTGAAATTTACATCATAATGTTTTTAAGATACATAAGCATCAAATTTACATTCTTCAAAATATCAGAGACAACAATTATTTTTTATATAAAAGTAACATCTTCAAATGGGAGTTTTAAAATTTACCGATAATGGATTTTTTGAATAAAGGCGATGTTTTAACTATTTCTTTGAAATTTAATTTTTTAATCAGATATGTGGGATTATTCAACTGAATATCCCCACAGAATAGAATTTTGGTAACAATTTATTTTGTTAAAGATATTCTCTTGAACTAAAACTGCTGTAAACGATTCAGAAAGAGCAGCAGGAAAATTAACTGAAAATTTTCTTAAAAGCTAAAAGGGCTTTTAAAGAATTTAACTCTCAAAAGTATATCGGATTGTTTAGTTACTGTCAAAAATTCCTTTTTTCTGCAATTTCTTACTTTTGTTGCTTTATATCCGTGTAAAAAATCTTTGAATTTATATCATACTAATAGACGTTTAAAGGTATTTATTAATTTTATAGAACATTTGACAGTTAAAAGAAAAATAATCATTAATTATAAATATATGTAGCTTGATCGTTGTTTCAAATTTGATAGAAATTTTATTTTCAATTATCTTAAGTATTTTTAAACTGGGTGTTTGACATTACCGCTAAGACAAAGGCCACCAGATAGCTTAATTTATGTCATAGTCAATCTATGTACAAACAAAATATGAATGGAATAGTTAAAGCTTATAACCCCATTTGTGTACAAATAGACGGGTATGTACAGTGTATTGCAAATCAATGTACTCACACTTGAAGACATTAACGATATCATGGAAAATCTATATTTTCGTAAAGGTTCAAATATAATGCTCGTCGCTCTCCGAACAAAAACAATACTGCTAATCAGTATCATGAATAATAGTACAAATAATTTCATTCAGAAATGCAATACATTATATTTTTTTTTCTTGCTTGAACTCATTGGCTGTGTCCAGTTTCGTCCAATAAACATCATTTTGAGATACCCCCATAAAACGAATTCCACAGAAGCGAGGTCTTGAAAGCATGCACAGAATTCAATACTATATCTTTGGTTTATACATCTGTTTGGAAAAGTTGCATCGATCGTGACCCTTGTATATATATATTGTATTAAGGAGGTGATCCATCTTCTGTAAAGTACATATATTCGCCATCACACAGCTTTTTGACACGAAATACTTCAGTGAATTATAGGATGTCAAAATATGGGTACATTTGGGACAATCTGTATATATTGTTAAGAGAAGTACGGTTTGCTTATTTTCAAATAAACCAGTCTAGGGATAAAACAAAGAATATTTAATTAAATAAAAAAATATTTACAGAATATTTACAAGATTTATCAAAGTGTAAGTTTGAACATTGGCTCAGATCCCACATTTTCGTACAGCCCAGTTTCTCGGGAGATAGGGCTCAAAACCAATGCGCCTTCGAATTCTCAGGTCTCCATCTCTAATTTGTTTCTATCTTCACCGCCGACTGTCGCGTTGACGTAATTTCTTGGCGTTGTTCTATATGAAATGTAAGTGAGCTGCTTGTTGCACCCTATTATTTCACACTCGGCTATTGACATGAATGCTCCTGACGTGCTTGTAGCTTTTCTCAAAAATAAATTGAAAAGAAAAAAACAAGAAGGGAAAAATTCAAAGACTAAAAAAAAAAGAGTTTCTCATAACTTGATCAACAAAAAATATAAATAAAATCGAGTAAAAGAGATATTTAATTTTAAAGTATTCGCAAAAAAAAAAAAAAAAAAAAAAAAAAATCAAGAAAATTTTCAAATGAAAGAGAAAAGTGAAAAACAAAATAAAAAATAAATGAACATGCAGTCAGTTATTGACCAATCTGAGTCTGTGCTAACGACAATGACTAAAGTTGTAGATGACCTGCAAACTTCACTTGAACATCTGGATGGGTTTCTCAAATCGTACCTATCGTTCCGCTGGAACATTTTACAACGCTAAATGTCTGGCACAGAAAAAAGCATATTTAGGAGTATTTAGTCTGAGGATGTCGTAAAGCTTGTGGTCTATGTTCATTTAGGATCAATTTCGAACTCTGATGTTTTATAACTCGAAATTTGGGTTTTGGAGCTTTAATATTATGACTAACTGGCTTCTCCCTCTAGCGGGCCCCTCATTTACATCAGGGCCTCGGATCAATATGAAACCTGAATACGAAAAATCTATAACAAACGAACCTCCGGCTCGGGTTCCCGCTGCCTTCGGCACCGTATACCGGGCAGTCTGCGCACGCACCGGATAAACCCTTAAATTCTACCTCGAATAATATAAACGTCTAACCGAACGAACCTCAAGCACGTGTCTCCAGTGCCTGCGGCACCGCAACGCCAACGTGCTGCGCACGCACTGCAAAATCCATTAATTCCAACTTCCGCCGCCAGGGGTCACAACCTGTTCTATACCAACATAACTGAAATCTCTAGGGCTTTCGACGTCGAGTCGAATGAGCCACACCCTGTCGTGATCGGCCCATATAACTAGATATCGGCAAGCGCACCTTGGTTGTGAAACTCGGAAGTAAACTCGATTAGTTCTATCGATGTTGAGTCGAATGAGCTAAACCGCGTTCTGATGGGACCCATAGAACCCGAGATAGCTGCAAAATTCATTAGTTCCACCTTCCGCCGAAAGGGGACGCAATCTGTTCTATACGAACATAACTGAAATCGTTAAGGCTATTAATGTCGACTCGAATGAGCCATACCCTTCGTGATTGGGCCCATAGAACCAGAGATAAAAAAGAGCCCCCTGGTGGTGAAACTCGGAAATAAAATCGGTAAGCTCTATCGATGTCGAGTTGAATGAGTCAAACCGCGTCGCGATAAGACCCATACTCCGGGAGATATTTTGAAAAAAAAATAAATTCCTTAGCTTTCATTAATATTATATAATGACATTACAATACACATTACCTTTGGATCAATTACCTTTGGATAAATTCCTTTATAGTTAAAAAATATATTCAAAATTTAAAGTGAACATAGTCATCATACTTTAAAACTAAAATAAAAATATCTTTATTATTAATGTTAAAATATTTGTGATTAAAATAAACCTATGACGTATGACAATTGCTCTTATGAAATTTATTATGCTGAAATTAACATTATTTATGCTTTATATATAATAAATTTAAAGGAATATTTGGTATAGATATTATCCTTACTTACTTTATAAATATCTTTCAGAAACGGAATTTTTTAGATATACCTTAGAAAGAACGCGTCTTGTATTTCTAATGAAATATTCAGAATAGATTTAAATACATTAAAAGAAAAATCAATACATGCATAAAATTTACATTTTCCATTCCATTTAAAAAGTTGGTGATTCCGTAAGATTTAGATTGAATTATAAAAATGGCTATTAAGGCGATTATGACATCTACTTAGTGCAGCAATAAACTGAGTTCGTGATTCAAATTAGAATGGCTTGATAAAACATTTATTTTTTATTGATAAGACTCAAACATATGCAGTTTTTAAAAATTCGGTGTTTTGAGTATTATTAAATACTCAAAACTTTGATTTGCTGTTTCTAATGTACTAAGATACGAAATTATCGAATTATTAAATTCGATAATTTCGTATCTTAGCAAATTAGAAATTAACTTAAAATAACATGATTACAGATTACAAGATTAATTAAGATTATTTAAAATACCATTTTATTATATTGAATAAATATTAATATTTACATGAATAAATAGATGGGTCGGCGCCGTCACTTTTTTTGGACACCACTAATTCCAAACAATTTTCGGGACAGATTTTAAAATTTATATACCACGGAGAAAGCTCCAAAACATTTGCAAGAGAAATTTAAAAAGATGATTATTGTTTTTTTAAAAAAAAGGAGGCAGCCAAAATAGTGACTGTGCCGACTCCTGTAAATATATTAATGGACTTTCTGAAAGATTTTTTAAAACTTAATAAAAATATTGTTAAATATCAATTGGTAAATTTAAAAAACAAATAAATTTTAAAAGAAACTGTCAGCATCAAAATGTCTTCAAAACGAAACAATCCCTTTATTAGAAACCAGAAGATTGTGCCAATACTAAGTTTGAAGATAAAACGGCAGTTGTAGTAACCATGCTACTTTCCCCTTAGTTTTGTACATTTATTTATATTACTACAAATCCAACATTACAATATTTTACCAAAAACATGTTGTGATGGACATTCTGATATTTCAGAAAAGGCTTTATATCGTACAAACAGCTCTTTTATGTCCTCTGATTTGTTTACTAACGTTGGTAATGCCAAGAAAATTTTAAGTGAAAATCTTTCTGATACTGCATTGTGTATAAAAGATAGTCACGGTTTTCCATCAATTATTCAATAATGTAAAACATCTGTAACGCATTGTTTTAACTTCTTTTAGGGAAAATTTTATAGATTCTTGGTAAATAAGTAATTCTTCTGTAGCTAAAGTGTCTGACACCGCTTTAACTTTTGCTACTACATTTGTATCCAATTCTAGCTGTCTTATTGGAATATCTATGAACTCATATAACGATGTACTTTCTGAGATATCAAAATCTCTTAATACCATTGTGAACAAAATCTCGGATAATTCTTCCGATGCTAAGATTTTGATCGATGAGAAAATACCTGAGTATAATTCTGTGGGTGTGAAATATTTTTTGCAAGATTTAAACCTAGCTCTTACTACATTCGAAAAAATAGTGCACTTAGGCATCTAGAATAATTTGTGTAAAATATTTTTCCAACTAGTGAAGGTGCAATTTTCTGCTTCTTTAAGAGATGTCAAGTTAATACATTAATGTGCGTTTCATGTAAAATAACCCAGTGCTTATAAAAATTCTGAAGTATTTTTTATGCCTGCAAATCCACTCCTAATGATATGAGTAAATTTTTTTATTCTTATCACCTAAGCCAATCGAAATCTGTGAAAGACTGTATTGAAGTGTCTTCTATATGTATTTATTATTAATGTTCGAAAACGTCTGTCTGTGTGTCTGTCTGCCATCTGTGACGACAAAAACTCCAGTTGCGGTCGTGGTGTCAGAATATTAAAAAAAAATCCGGAAATGTTGATATTCAGAATTGAAAAGATCAGCCCTTAAGTAAGAAAGATATCAATTAAAACCTCAGCCAAATTAACGAAAAAGAAACCTATTTATCGAAAATTCCAAGCAAATTTATCGTTTTGATAATCCCAGACATCGAAATTGCCACGTTTTCCACGAATTTTCCACGAAAATTGCCATCGAATTTTTCCACGTATCATCGAATAAAAAAAACTACAGGAGGTATCGATTCGAAACTCGGGGTACGAATTCACTCGAATTTTGTCAGTCCAAAAATTCAAGTTTTTTTTTTTAAATTGGGACCGTAACTTTTCTTTATTTTGGCCCAAAACTGACCAGACTTCCAATATTTACCCAGACAGGAAAGAGGTTACTGTAAAAAATGTCGGTTTGCCAGATCTGAAGTCAACTCGCTTCACTCGCTTTTGGAAATACGTCGAAATAAATACTCTACGTCCACGAAAATTTTCAACATATGTAAAAAAAAATGCGAATTCAATGAAAGAAAATTCCTGCCTGTAACTTTAAAAGATATCAATTAAAACGCATTAATGAAAATGAAAAAGGAAATTATTTCTATTTCAACAAGACAGGTGCAAAAGATTTGCACGTGTTCTGATAATAGCACGAATTCTGGATCAGACATCACGTCATTTTCTGAGAAAAAATATGTTGATAAAATGATGCATTTAAAAATTATTGGCATTTTTATAGGCTATATATATATTTTTTAAATATCGGTTTTTCGGATCTGAAAAGTATGCATCCTTGCTTAGAGTGAGCTGCGATTTTAGTAATGTATACACATTATATAATGACAACACTTAAAGATATTAATAAAGATTTTCTTTATTCTATTAAATCCTATCATATGTAATCTATATAATGAAAGCGTAAGACATATGTGACTGAGGAAAATAACTATGGGCTAACCACTTCTTTTTTTATATGCCAAGCGGACATTTTTATGAAAATTTATTTTTTCGAATAAAATTGCATAAAAGTTGCATATTTATTAGAAAGGTTGTTTAAAAAAATTGTTTGCTTGAGAGATGAGTTACATTAAAAAATGTATATATTCTGAGTTAACTTCAGTGGAAATTCGGTTAACAGCCGAATATCTCAATCCATTAAAGTAATTAAACAAAAGAGATTCATTCATCGTGAATCACAGAAATATTAAACCATGGAGGTAATCATTCGCACAGCAAGATCTCCATGGCAAAATTTCCATGGAGATCTCCATGGCAAAGCAAGATCTCCAGGGTTTTTGCAGCTCTGTCTGGTGTCGAAAAAACAATTCTCATCTGTAATCGTGGCATACATAATAAGAAAAAAAAGCATTTCATGCCCATTTCGCTCATAACAGACGATATAATTAAATTTCCTGAAATAACAAAAATGATTTTTCTGCATTGTAAAACTAGTTATACTACGAACGCACCACGTTTGTCATGTGTAACGTACAATTTCCAACTTGTTATTTACATTTTGGTCTCCCTATTCATCGAGCTAAAATTAAGTCTCTTGTTTTAAACTTAGACGCAAACATGCTACGTTTCTAAGACATAGCACAAGTTTTGGTTTTATTATTAAATGTAACTATTTTTCAAGCCGTTCTAGTTACAATCATGAATTCGGTTTATTGCAACTGCACTGAGTCGATTTCATATTCTCATCAATATTCCATTGTGTAATCTCTTTTGTATAAGTCTACCTAAAAGTTTTGCTATTAAAACTTTTCTCAATGAGATGAAAATGCAAATTTAATACGTTTGTCGATTTCTTAAAAATATCTAGTTTAATGCATTCTGAATTTCTCACCATATACAATGCATATTTCTTTCTACGAAATATATTACAACTGTCTTATCGTCAGATATTTTCAAACTACGACAGGATAATATCTATTCTAAATATTCTACTAACTTTATCTGCTCTAAAACATACCATATAAGTATGACAATCGTTATTTTCAAAAGTTACGCCAAATAAAATAAATTTATATTACCTGAATAATGCATAAAAGGTATTTTGACTGCACTAGATGATTTTTTTTCTGTAATTTCTAATCTCTTTTAAGATTTATATCTCATTTATTAGCCACACACAAGGTAGCTTATTCTTTCAGGCAACAGTAAAATTCATGTTTATGAAAAGTCACAGCCATCCATCGTTGCCACACGTTATTCTCGGAAAATGAAACATTTCAAGTTACTGAAAACATTAATAGCTCGAAAAGTATTCGTCACAAAATTGTTATACATACTGCGTTAGAAAGTTAAAAAGTTGTATTTTTCTATATATAAATTTCAAATGTAATGATTATGACGTTTTTCAAATATTGAATTTCAAAAATTACCAGACTTCACAATGAAGTACCATAGCGAAACCTTCACGCTTAAAAAGATAATGATAACGGCAATGTATCCTGACGTGTATCGTGTATATCGGTTATAGCATAGTAAAAAAATATAGTAGACTTATTATTCTGTTACAATATAAAAGTGAATTATGTATATACCTTTTTTAAAAATGAAGAAAAACATTTTATCACAGGCATCAACAAAACTTTTCTTCTATTTATTCCGTTTTTCCAAAGATATCGTTTTATCATCTGCCATAGCAGCATGATAAATTAAATTGGATTAAAACAAATTGCACAGTAGTCGAAAATATTTTTCTAAATCGAATAATTATTGAACAACTCAACACTTTAACATGGGTTCTTATTTGTTATTTAGATATTTTAAAATTGTTTGTTGACGTTGTGTTTTTATGCTAAGTTAAGAACGGGTTAAACAGCTAGTTAATTTGGTTAGCTTATCGACACCCTTTATACATAGGTTGTTGCTGACGATATTAAAAATCAAAATTATCTTTCTTTATTATGCCGATACTTCGATTTCTGAAATTGCACATACACTGGATATTACGCCTGCCACTGCTCGCTATTGGATTAAGAAGCACGAGAATGGTACACGCTGGTGTTTCGCGTCCTTAAATGGGTCATCCTCCTAATTCATTTCCCTCTGATGAGGTTCATCGTAATAAAATGCTTAAAATTATGCAGACAAAAAGAAAAGATCCTAATTTTCGTGCTCAAGAAGCTATCTCACAGCAAAGAGCTTATAAACGTAATAAATTTATATCTCCACTCAATGCGCCGATGTCAAACGACAAAAATGGAACATCGATCTCAACTGGGCCTGCAAACAACTAGAATTTCAAATAATAGCCAATCGTTTTGTTTTACACTATATACGATGGTCCGTATCACAAATGTTACTGCTGCGATCGAGTATGGTTTAAAACTTTGATTCGACCTATTTCAAAATCGAGAAAAATCGCTAAAGGAGCGACCGAAGAATTTCTAAGGCTGACATTTTATAAAAATATCGACGATGATGGCTCTTTCTGTAAAACGTGTTACGGTGATATGATGAAACTCGAAATTCCGGAGTACGTCATATCAAACGGTTTCGAATTTCCTGAAATACCTGACTGATTAAAATGTTTGAATCCGTTAGAAGAAAGACTAGTGGCGTTGCGCATCCCTTACATGCAAGTCTATACCATTCACGGATGCCAATTCAAAATGAAGGGTTCAGTTGTAAACGTGCCTATAAAATTGGATTCCACCGTAGATTACCTGCCATGTAATCTAGATGAATGCTATACGGTCTACGATAAGTTAAAAAGACGTTTGACTTACAAATCAGACTATATGAGCGCGATCGTTAGTCCGCAAAAATTCAATGCAGCAGCCCGGTACCTCACTCGACAAGAACTCTATCAGCACCTTGAAGTGCGTTTGTCGGAAGATTGGGAAATAACATGGCAAAACTTGGACGTAGATAAGCTACTAGTCGAATTTGAAGAAGAAGAAGAAGAAGAAGTGGAGGTCGATGAGTCAGAAGTAGACCTGAGTGCGACACACACGTTGCTCACCGACGACCACTGCATCTGCTTAACAGGTGAAAATCAAATACCTAAGTCGTTAAACTTTGATGAAAATGCCGACGAGCTGTCCTTTCCGACTATTTACTGTGGAAAAGTGAGGCACCTTAAAAAGGCATACACCTACACCAAAATCGCCAATTCAGAAATACGAATGTCGGATCGACGGGTAGTCCGATCCGATCATTTGCTGTACGCGTACAGTAAATTTAATCACTTTCGTCTTAAGAATGCTATCGACATTTCCGTTCGGAAAAAAGAAATCACTGAATGAAAGACTCACGACCAAAAATTTGCTCGATGAAAGTTTTGTGAACGACCTCATTCAGCACGACGACAGCTACAATTCCTCAGAAACATAAAAAATGCACCTGCTCATTGGGAAAACGAGAAGAAACGTGTGTATGCCGCAATGCGTCAGTGGGGAATCGCGACCCTGTTTGTCACATTGTCTGCAGCCGATCTGCTATGGTTTGAATTGATACAGGCATTAGCTTTGAACGTACAGAATCACATTTTGACGAGGGAGGAATTTGAAAATGAAAAAATGTTTACCAATGAAAAGAAGTGTGAACTCATTCAAAAAGATCCCGTGAACCACGAGAAGCTGGCTTATGCTAACAAACACTTTTTTTGACGAGTTAGACTTGGCTGAAAAAATCTCAACGATAAAAGCAGTGAGTGGCCAATCTATATTCTGCCGTAAGGTAGAATTTTTTCCCGCTTGTTTCTTTCTTTATTTATTTTGAAATAGAATTTCAAAGTTTTAATTAAAATTATGAATTCGATTTATTGATATACTAAACGGATGTCATATTCTCAATAGGCTCATTATACAGAGGCTTCAAAATAGGGTGCCTTATTTATATTAATATTTAATGGTGATAGTACACATAAAGATAAAAAAAATTTACAATAAGTCAGAACTGCAATAAACTTATTCAGACGAAAATACAGGTTATCTCACTGAGTTCAGATTTTCCTTTATAACTTTATCAATCAGGAAAACATTTGAACCGACATTTTCAAGAGACACTTTACCTAGTTTTGTAGGAAATGTGATTACATCACGATACAGTGATGACGTGCTAGAAATAGTATCCATGCACATTCAAACAACACAGAGAGGGCCGCTCTAAAATTCGATTGAAGTTTAATAATACACTACTGGCCATTAAAATTGCTACACCAAGAAGGCGACATGCGACAGACGTGAAATTTAAACGACAGGAAGAAGGTGCTGTGATATGCAAATGATTAGCTTTTCAGCACATTAAGACAAAGTAGGCGCCGGTAGCGACACCTACAATGTGTTTAAATGAGGAAATTGTTCAGCCGGTTTCTCATACACAAATTGCATTTGAACGTTGTTGCCGGGTGAAAAGTTGTTGTGATGCCTCGTGTAAGAAGGAGAAATGCGTACCAGCACGTTTTTGACTTTGATAAAGGTCGAATTGTAGCCTACCGGGATTGCGGTTTATCGTATCGCAGTATTGCTGCTCGCGTCTGTCGAGATCCAATGACTGGTCGCAGAATATGGAATCGATGGGTTCAGGACGGTAATACGGAACGCCGTGTGGCGTCTCAACGGCCCCCTATCACTAGCAGCCGAGAAGACGGGCATGTTATCCGCATGGCCGTAACTGATCGTGCAGCCACGTCATGAGCCCTGAATCAAGAAATGGGGTCGTTTGTAAGGCAACAAGTGTCTGCATGAACAGTTCGACGATGTTTGCAGCAGCATGGACTCTCAGCTGGGAGACCATGGCTGCGGCATCCCTTGACGCTGCGTCATAGACAGGAGCGCCTTCAATGGTGTGATCAACGACGAACCTGGACGCACGATACATCATTTTTTCAGATGAATCCAGGTTCTGTTTACAGCATAATGATGGTCGCATCCGTGTTTAGCAGCATAGACGTGAAGGAACATTGGCAGTGTGCATTCGTCATCGTCATACTGGCCAATCACCTGGCATGATGGTATGGGATGCCATTAGATACACGTCTCGGTCACCTCTTGTTCGCATTGACGGCACTTTGAACAGTGCAGGTTGCATTTCTGGTGTGTTACGATCCGTGGCTCTACCCTTTATTCGAGCCCTGCGAAATCCTAACTTTCAGCAGGATAATGTCCGACCGCATGTTGCCGGTATTGTACGGACCTTCCTTGATACGGAAAATGTTCGGCTGTTACCCTGGCCAGCACGTTCTCCAGATCTTTCACAAATAGAAACGTCTGGTCAATGGTTGCCAAGCGATTGGCTCATCACCATACGCCAGTCACTACGGTTGATGAACTGTGGCATCGGGTTGAAGATGCAGGGGCATCTGTACCTGTACATGCCATCCGATCTTTGTTTGACTCAATGCCCAGGCGTATAAGTGCTGTTTTTACTGCCAGAGGTGGTTGTTCTGAGCACTGATTTCTCAGGATCTATGCATCCAAATTCCTTGAAAATTTAATCATTTGTTATTTGTAGTATAATATATTTGTCCAATAAATATCATTTTGTTATCTGCATTTCTTCCTGGTGTAGCAATTTTAATGGCCAGTAGTGTACATAGATGTAACTGGCATAACGCTCACTTGCAAGAAAAATAATACAATTCTCAGGAAAGTCAAAAGAACATTGCCATTTCTAAACAGTAGCATAAAACTATAGCACTTAGCTTTTCATGCAGGTGAAAAATTGCACATAAAAGACGTAAAAGATATAGGGAGGAATGAGTAAATTCCCCTTCTGTGCATACAAAAGTGACAAATAGTGTAAGCTACTGTCATTCCGTATAACTACACTTATAAAACTTTTCTTGTAGCGAGACGCACCTGAGTCAAACGTATTAATGGAATAATACACAAAATAATTTTTTGGGGGTTCCGTTACTTTTCTTGCGGCTGAACAAAACTGTACATTTCCTACACTTCTTGTTATGTCATCAAGTTTAAATCAAGGTAAATGTGTTGAAATTTCGATGAAAATCTTCAATATCGTTGAAGTTATGAATGTAAATATAAATGTTATTTCGCTTGGAATGAGGCACCCTCCGTTTTTGACAGAATAAGTGGTTTGTGAATCGGCTTCACAATACAAAACTTTTTTGTCTTTACGTATGTTATCACATATAAATATATATGCTAATAACTTTGAGTCGGTCTGTATCTTAATTGAATATGTCTACCTTAAAGTTATCTAATTAGCACCTTCCTCAACGAAGTCAAAATTTAAATTTAATAAATTTATCGATTTCATGAAAATACCTAGTTCAATACGTTCTGAATTTTTCATCATATACAACGCATTTTTCTTTTAAAGAGAATCTTCGGTACTTCTCTATTATCCCGTCGGCCACTTTTCATAACAAAAAACTATCGCCAAACTGTACGATTAAACGCCGAAAATGCAGTCCCATTTACTTGATGTCAGAAGCATTATACGTGTTTGTTATGTCATCAAGTGGTTTTTAATTCGACATTTGCGTGTATTTTTCATTATATTTTACTGATTTATTAGTTATTTCATTAATTAAAATAACAATTTTGTCCTTAAATTCTTATATTTTATTTATTTATTTATTTTGATATTCCAATGGAAACGTTTTCCCGTTTATTTGGCGTTACAGTTTGGCGATAGTTTTTTGTTATGGAAAGTGGTCGACGGGATAATAGAGAAGTACCGAATGTTCATATTATCTTATTTATCTTATCCACTTAAAAAAAAATTATACTAAGACGAGTTGCATTTGCATAATTTAGGTAAAAGAGGATAGATTTCTTTTCGCAGGATAATAAAAAAAAATTATTTTCAATGCAACAAACAAATTTCTTCCTATAATTTCTAGCCTTGATTACAGTGTATTTATTCTGCATAGTAATGTATTTTTTAAAGAATATAAGTATTTTCTAAATAAGGTTAATATTTCTGATAAGAAATTCTTGTTTTCACTTAAAAACTTATTGATATAGTCGTTTTTTTTTTCATGTTAAGTTCTATTGTCTCTTAATGTTTTTAAAAGTATAATTTTTATTAAGTTTCTACAAATTTTAATCAAAATTCGTTATACAATAAAAGAAATATTTAAGTTATTGAAATCTAGTATTTTAATATATTTATTAATAAGTGACATGCTGTTTCCAAATGGATTAGATCAGTTTCTATTTTAGTGCGCAGAAGTGTTTAATTTTTTGTACACTATTTCCGAATTCTAATCTTCGTCTTATTTAAGGGCAGAATTCTGAAATTAAATAAGGTAAATATTAATAATGAACAGGGGTTCTAAAAATCAAGCACGTATACGCATTTAATGCAAAATAACTAAAGTAAATAAACGCTTCTGACATTGAAATAATAACAACATATTTTACAATCTTATAATTAGAAATATTCGTTCTCCAGCCATTCTAATTTTAATCAAAAATTTGTTTCATTGCTGTACTAAGTCGAATTCAGAATTTCATTAAAACCTAATTATATAAACTCATACCGAAAAGTTGCATAATTACTACGTGTCTCAACGTGATAAAAGATAAAATTTAATACTTGTATCTATTTCTTGAAAATACCTAGTTCAATGCATTCTTAACTCCTCACTGTACACAATGCATGATTTTTTCTAACATACCCTAAATTTCAATTATGTAATTTCTAAACTAAGTTCGGATTATAGCCATACATATGGTCATGTAACACGATATTACCAGAACCTGACCGAGTCCGCGGTTTGGGTAGGGTGAGGTGGCCGCTAAATTTTCGTTGCAAATCGGGTTCGGTTCTGGTTGACTTCTATTTTGTTCCCTGCAGCTGTGTTTCGTGTCATTTGGACTTTAACTGTTCCGGGTTCGAATTGTTTCTGGTTGGGTTTTGTCACATTCGAGTCAGGTTCTTGTTCACCTGATTTCTCAAAAAAAAAAAAAATGTCGAGATGAAAAACTATATGTTTTAATATTAATGAGTAGATATTTTGCAGAAAAAGGAGCAACCATCTCATCTCAGTTGAGGTAAGAATATTCACGATCCAAGATGATGTATGATGTCATCAGTATTCGGCACTGAGCTCCATAAAGAAGGAAAAGGCATCTGACGTCTCTGTTGGTTCAATTACGGTTGGTTAGCAAGAAAAACCTGTTTATTCTTTATGACTCCTACTATACACATGAAATGGGAAAATTTGATTGATCTACGTTAAACTGGTCTATAATGTGATTGGCCTACGTCGCCATGACGATTCCTGCAATGATAGCTACGACAAAAATGAAGCGGTAGATTGGTTGATGGAAATGTCTGTTTGTAAACATGCCCTTTCCTTATAACAGGAGATCTGTCTTCATATTATCCAACATGATTTTCAACTTTCAGCGCGGAAGGATACAGTGACGATAATTTTAGACCACGTTTATGGCAAAATATGCTGAATATCGCATTGCATTACATGGTTGAAGAATCATTTATTAATCAGATAGGCATAGTTTAATTAGAGAAGCATAAATTAGGATAATAATAAATCAGAACACTAATATCAAATATTGACAACTTGGACTTCTTTGATTACTTTGCCTTGCAAGCTGAATTTGCCTGGCAGGCTTCTGACCGTTAAACTCAGCACTTCTGTTATACATGGAGCTCAGTGGTATTCGAGGAGTTTTTAAGAAAGGCTTAGCTGAGGTAGCTGGTTTGTTTAATGAGAGAAAGCAAAAATGTTTCTCTGTAATGTTATTAATGAAATGTCGGCATGCGGCCATATTCAACCACCTTTACTCACTATCCAATCATCTACTGTTTGGTTCTTTATGCACTGTGTGTTCAATTAAATGTATGAATTAGTCTTCAAATCCAGTGTGGTCAAATGAAATACTTTATATTTAAGTTATTTCATTATTTACTATCCCCACATATATATTGATTTTCCTATTTGAAACATAAAATACAACATATATAATTGCAGACTACTTTTCTGTAATATATTCCATTAACATATGGATTGATTTTATTTCATTTTGTTCGGTTTCGGGTCAGTTTCAGTGTATCAAATTCAAGTCGGGTTTCGAATCAACGAAAATAATTTTTCGGGTTCGAGTCGGGTTGCGGGTCGACGAAAATTATTTTGGGATTCGGGTCGGGTTGCAACTCAACTAAGTATTTTGTAGGATTCGGGACGGGTATTACGTTAACTTTATATAGAATTTTCGGGTTGAGTTAGGACTCTACTAAGATTCCAGCAGACTGGACCAAAGTTCAATTTGCATCACATCTCCAATAAAATAGAGGGTAATTCTGTAATTAATTCAACCGTAATAGTATTGCTGATCTATGACCAATAGTATCGATGAAAACACTGACTACGGAAGAGTAACTGAAAAAATTATTTAAACCTATCAAAATGAATTTTTCGGAAGTCGAAATCGAGTTGTATGGTTTTTGTGTACTATAATTAGTACATTAGTAAGGTTTATTTTACGAAAATCATAGAAACCGTGTTCGATTTTTAGTTTCAATTTCACTGTTACGTGTGTTTTAATCTATTAAAACGAATTTTTCGAGAATTTCTGACCAAGCTAGATTGATTTTTATAACTCAAATTAGTACAGCAGGCAAGTTTTCTGAAAATCATTATTGCCATCTCCTAGATCGCCCGTAATCGTAGTGCTGATTAAGGACCAAAAGTAATGATCATACAAAATATTTATTTAATAGAACTCGTGGGAACTGTTTTCGATTTATAGCAGCACTTTCAGTGCTGCGTTTTTTTTAGCTGCCAAAATGAAATTTCTCAAAACTGTGAGCTAGCTAGGTCGTTTTCTAGTGCTGGACATACAAGCGATTTTAGGAGCCACGTTTCATGAAAATATTTACAGCAATTTCGATTTATAACAAGAAACATTTGCATTGCTGAGTTTGTTTTACCCCGTCAAAATGAATTTTCTCACATTCAGGATCTAACTATATCATTTTCTCATGATCGATTTACTATAATAGGAAAGTTACGGGAAAATCGTTGGAGTCTTTTTCAAGATAGTCAGATCGCTCAAAATTGCTATATATAATACTTCATAAGACAGTGCCTTTTGAAATATTTTTCGCCCTGTTCCTGATAGGTGATACACGTCAAAATATAATTAGCATCAATTTATAGATCTAATTAAATATGAATTTTCGTGGAATTATATGCACTAGTTCTTGTGTTTCAAAGCTCACAAAATGTGTGCAACACGGGTACAGACAGACCCACCACCCAAAAGGAGATCAGCCAAGAAATATTCAAATCGTATTTAGGACATCTTAAAATATCTGAAACCATAAAAACCGGATCTGGAAATTTTTTTCGTGAATCAAATATTTTTTTTCTGATGAATATAGAATATTTGAAACGTATATCTATTTTTTTTCTCTTTTCCTTCTAATTGCGGAATATTACGAATTCTTCTTAAACAATTTTTTTATGTTTTAAAGTTTTGAATAAATAACTCTCTATTATAACTTAAAAATTAACACTAATTTTATCGCTTTCTTCTTATTAATTCTAAAGCGATTGCGCAAAATACGTAAATCTAAGACTTTCCTTGTCGCTTAAAATTACTTTACATGAAATTTGTATTAAATATGCACATTTGTTCCCAAATTACATAAAACACTTAAAGGACATTCATATTCATAAATTGTAATATTTTGAATCCGTTTATTTATGAGAATATCAAAATTATTCTAAAATACGGAAATGCTATTTCCAAATCTACTGTATTAATTTCTCCTTTGGTAAGATTCAAAATAGTCAAAATCATTAAATGCGCTTATCGTGAAACATTTGAAAATCTTACAGCTTTAAGTCTTGTCATTGAAAATAAATATTGCTTCAAGAATGTTCTAATTTCAATCACGGAGTCGATTTATCGAAGATTCAGAGAGTGAATAAACTTATTTGCTGGCCTAAAAGTTATCGAAATATCTTTTCGTCGAATGAAATGAAAATTCAAATTTAATGCGTCTATCGATTTTTTAGAAATACCTAGTCCAATGCATTTTTAACATTTTTAACATTTTCACATTTAACACACCAACTGGCTAAAAATAATATTTTTTTAATTTGTAAACTATTTATATTCCTTATCCCCCTGAACGCCCAGAAACAGGGCAAATTCGTAATGTTGTTTTTTCTGTACTTTATTAAAAAATACTAAAAAAATGATTTTTTTAACTTGACATAAAAAACTTAACTACGCATATTAGTATAACCTTTGAGAGTATTAATCATTACTCGATGTACTGAAACTCAATATA
The DNA here is from genome assembly GCA_963931845.1 of Maratus michaelseni. Lineage (NCBI taxonomy): Eukaryota > Metazoa > Arthropoda > Arachnida > Araneae > Salticidae > Maratus > Maratus michaelseni. The sequence goes on along the minus strand of OZ007588.1, from coordinate 341,781,327 downwards.
TTATATTTGTAGAAATATATTAATTTAAACAATTCTTCTATTGCAGTGAAACCTACAGAATAGTGAACGGATATATCAGTTCGCGGCGATGAGGACTCCAAAAGTTTTTAAAAATTACAAATGTAACCTTTTTACATTAGTTTTTTTATGCATTTGTTTCATTTGATTTATTTTATTGTAGTACAGAATACTGTGATAGTTATTTTTATTGTAAAAGAAATATAATTAATTTTAAATGAACTAGAGCTATGTAATCATGGTCTCCGTCATCCACCGTAGCTACTCATGTGACCCGACAGTGACGATTGTAAGTTTATGCATTTTTGATTTTTTAAACCAAAATGAAAAAATTCAGTTTAAAAAGCCAATAAGTAAAAATTTTCAATATTTTATGATTTATTATTTTTCAATTAGAAATCGTGAAAATTATTGTTCTATGACCCATTTAAATAAGAATACCCCATTAAAGTACTGATAAATATTTTTGGTTTATTAGTGTTATATTTGTAGTGATTAATGAAAATGTCTGAGTCAAAATTTTACATACCGCAAAATTACCTTAATTGAAATTCTGAATACATTTTAACAAATGTTACCGAAGGTCTAAAAAATAGTAAAAAAGTCTTCAGATTAATAAATTATATTATTTTGGATACTTTAATGTTTGAGAATGTCAAAAGTCTTCGTAAATTCTGAAATGCTATTTCTACATCTAAATATAATAAAACCCAGTGTGTTGATTCCGGTATGAACTCATCCAAACAATGAATGGAAAACAATGGATTACTTCCATTGTTTCAGATAAAAGAGAAAGAATAAAAATATTCAGACACGTGGATTTTTGGACGTATTTTTTAATTTGTAGGTTAAATTTCGGTAAAAATATTTCAGCAAGGCATCACTTTGTTTTTATATGTGAATAAAAATTCATATTTACTAAGACGTCACGAGAATAGCGTCTATTGGAATTATTTTATCTGATGCCATTTTTTCATTACGATTAAATAGAAAATATATTTTTATTTGGATTCATGGTGATTAAGCGTAAATGTACTGTACATATATATAGTACGTGTGAAGTTTGTATAAGTTTGTGCCGGTGAAAATGACGTTAGATTAGCTTGAAATATATCTTATATTGATGAAACTAAAAACAAATTGATATGATTGTGCCATCATAATATAATTTTCACTGATTTTTCAATTGTAAATTATAAAAATTAGAATTGGAGGCTTTATGGATTACTTCACCTTGATTGTATACCCTAATTACATGATATCTATTGCTTTTTAAAAAAACTAAATTATACGTAAGTTGACTAAATTTTTTAATAAATAATTCAGAAAAATAGAAAGTTTCAGGAAAAATATAATTATTAAGATAGTGATATGGCAAAAAAAAAAAAAGCTTGAAACGATTACGGAACATTAACAGGTTTGCACGTAAAACAATATAAATAGTTCAGCGTTTGTTTCCGGATAATGTACTATAACAAATTGAAGACTTTGAAATAAAACACAAATTAAAGAAAAGATGTTACAGACGCACCTAGGTTGGCGAGATTTTTTTTGTGCCATTTTGGCGAGAAAACCCCGTTTTCGTGTATCTGTTAGACCTAGTTTGGGAAAACAGCATATTAGTTTTATTTTATTATGAAACAGTTTATTTTACTATAATAAACACACAATTTTATTATAAAAAACACGCAAATTATTTTATCGCACAATGATTAATTTATAATAAAATACTCACTATTTAATTTAATAAAAAAACACATACAATTACTTTTATATAATACCGTAGAAAGAAAAATCTCGCCAAAATTACCGGGTTGCCCAGGCAAAAATCGCCACTTTGGTACCAAAAAGATACCCTGGTACGTCTGCGACATCTCTTTCCAAATGAGATTTATATCCATATATGTATAATTTTACTAATTAAAAAAGATAATGTAATTTCCTTTCTGTTCTGTCATCGTATTTACACAAGATTAAAAGTTTTTTGCTAAAACTCCAGAGAATCTGAACTTAACGTTTCAGGTAAGTTTTCCTTATTGTCGAATAGTATGTAAACATTCTTATATTTCTTAGAGTATAAGTCAGTCAGTAGAAACTATTTATACTGCTATTGCATTCAATATATATCTGTTTCCTTTTACTAATTAAGATAGATCTGCAATTTCCCATTATCTTATTTACATCAGATTACAAATTTGTTGTTAAAATCCCAGAGTCCCATGCACTAACCAGGTCCTCAACTTAATGTTACATGCCAGTTTTCCTTATTCTCGATGAATAGTATATGAATATTTGGTACTTTCGTGTTAAATTCAGACCCCAAGGATAAATCGGCAAGCGACCAACATTTATCACCAAATTATAAAGCATCGATGACATTATAATAATATATGATGCATTTGTATATAAATATAACATTTCGTGACGTATATGGCAAAGTTATAGTCATATAGGACGCATATATGATGTATATATAGGACATGCATGTGTATAAGACGTATATATTACATATAAGATGTAAATAATGTTTATACACTGACGTATATGGCACATGTACGTCAATAAGTATTTGGAGTATATACAGGGTGATTATAAAAAAACTATCACGATATATGAGCCCCTAACTATCATACCGTTCACAGAAACTGAATGAAACTTTGGTTTAAAGTATTTTGAGGTTTGCGCTCAAGAATCATATGAAAGACAACAGTTAAATTCTAACAGTTACGGTTACAGTGACAAAATTTCGAAAATTTCAAATGGCAACACCTACTTTTTTATTGGAATGTGATCATCATAGTGAAAAACCATAAAAAGCGTTGGAACGGTACCTGTAGCACGAAAATCGCCGGCGCTAGATAGACTAAGAAAAATAGCGAAAACAACCAATAAGGGCAAAGAAGCAACAGAAAACAAAACATTTTATAGTGTTTCATACATTTTCCATTTTACACACGACGACACTTTACATGCGGCAGATGGTGGATAGCACCGAACAATAAAATGTTTTAATTTCTGTTGCTTTTCTGTCCTTTATTGGTTGTTTTCCCTTTTCTTTTTAGTCTGTCTAGCGCCGGGGATTTTCGTGCAACAGGTACAGTTCCAACGCTTTTTATGGTTTTTCACTACGAAGATCACATTCCAATAAAAAAAAGTAGGTGTTGCCATTTGAAATTTTTGAAATTTTGTCACTGTAACCGTAACTGTTAGAATTTAACTGTTGTTTTTCACGTGATTCTTGAGCGCAAACCTCAAAATACTTTAGGCCAGAATTTCATTCAGTTTCTGTGAACGGTATGACAGTTATGGGCTCATATATCGGGATATTTTGTTATAATCACCCTGTATATTCGTATATATGATGCATATATAATCTTTGCGAAATCATAGCTGCAGCCTTCGCATAATCGTTAAACGCGAAAGTACCAAATTTTAAGTAAAAACCATGATTTCTACCCACCGTCCTAATAGGACGTTCATTTACACTAGTCAGTTGTATTAATTTCTACAAGATTCAAAATAGTTAAAATCATTAAATTTGCATAACATTGAGTATTTGAAATCTTAGAGCTTTGAGTCTTGTTAATGAAAATAAATATTGCTTCAAGATGGCCTAGCTTCAATCAAGAAGTCGATAAATTGAAGTATCGGAGAGTAACTATACTTTTAAAAAGTCCTTCCGGCCTGTACCGGGAGGAAAAGGTAGCTTTCCTATATCTTCGTTTTAAAATTTTAGCTTATGTTACACGAAAACAGCAAGCTAAAATGCAAAGAAACGTTTACAAAAGATTCGTTAATACTGAATTTGACTAAGAAATTCGCCAAATTATTGAGCAATAGCCAAATTGGCTTCATTTATGAAGATTTATTTTGGTCGCCAAATTTGGCATATTTCGCCAAATGTCGCCAATTTTGGCGAAATTTTGGCGCTAACGGATATGAATATATAGTTTTATGCGTATGATTGGGAAAATTATTACAACAATGAAAGAAAATAATTTGCGAGTAATCTCGTTAATGTGCTGTTTTGTTTCAAAATGTCAACCACCCTAGAATTTCAAACTGCTCTATCTCAGCCATTTTTTAAGATAGAGGTAAACCAAAAAATGCTCTGGAATCCTTGTATCAAGGCCTAACACGTAATTAAAAAATAAATTTGAATTTTTATTTTTTTTTTGTATATTTATTTTAGTTTTAAATTTTTAAATGGTCGCCATCTTGAAACAAAATGGCGGACCAAGCTGGCCAACGAACTCGGTCGAGACATTAGTGACCTTAATACACACAATTAGTTTCATCAAAATCGATTCATAAATACGGACGTTATCGTATGGCATAGGTCAGATATATATATATATATATATATATATATATATATGGAGATATATATATATATCTATATATATAAATCAACATTTGAACGGAGGGTGGTTTTGGGGTCTGGGGGTCATGATCGGTGAAAATATATCGAAATTTTCCGGAACTGCTTTCCTCCGAACGGCTGCAATAGGTAGCTTTATACTTTTTTGTATTGAAAGCTACCTAAAATCTGCTGCAAACAGTCTAGTCATTCAACCGTTTCCTATAGATAATAGTTACATACTATAATTTGAAACGTTCTCATTGGTCAGAATAGCGATAAATTACGATTATGTAACCGTTTTATATAAAACAATTGAATGACTGGACAGTTTGCTGCATATTTTTAACAGAGTATCTTTATTGTTGATATTGAAGTTATCGTATCACCTCCACCCTGAATGAGACAAAATTCAAATTTGCCTTTATTGATTTCTTGGAAATACCTATTTCAATATTTTATATATATATATATATATACATATATATATATATATGGGATTATGATGATTAATATGTAGTTTCAACACTACAGAAGGTTCTTCAAATATAAATATCAACAACAAGGTTTAATAAAACAACAACATACAGAACTGAAGAACCAACCTAAAACTAAATTATTATTAATAAACAATAACAACTTCCATATTTCAATATATTATGTTACGGTCAATATGATATATCCGGTAATTATTAAGAATAACCGGTTATCTCTATAATAAAACTGTAAGTCATGTGATTGTCCTCAACAGTTCCGGGATGCCGCATCGCTTTTTCATATGCCAAGCGGCCATTTTTATTCAAAATTATTTTTTCGAATAAACTGCATAAAAGTTACATTTTAAGAAAGATCGTTCAAAATAAATTAATATTTGAGAGATGACTTGCGTTCAATTATGTATATATTCTGCAATAACTTCAGTCGAAAGATTCGCAGTTCAAATTCTCTATTCATAAAAGTAAACAAAAAAAAAGATTGATTAGTCGTGAACATTTAAAATATTAAATCATGGAGGTAATCATTCGCAAAGCAAGTTCTCCGCGAATGAATTTTTGGACCGCTGCCTCGCGTCAAAAAAATAATTCGCACCAGTGAGACAATCAAAGTTTACCATAATTATGTGCTATACAACTCAACTTTCGGACCTTTTCTTGACGTAAATTGAACTCATGTAATAATATTTAATGAATCAGATTTTTAGCATTTTTAAAGTCGCTAATACAGCTTTTATTTATCGCGTGTACAAATTAGAAATGATACTTTGATTTTGAAATCAAATGTTTTGATTTATGATATTATTTCTTATTTATTTATTTTCTCTTTTAAATGAAAAGTGTGAAGTATTTTAAATTTATGTAATATAAGCATTTTAGATTAAAGTTAAGTACACTGCTCAAAACAATTAAAGGATATTGCAGTTTTAGGTGGATTTTGTATCTGGGAAACTTTTTAGCTGATTGATACATGGTCGACAGACATAGTAGGTTATATGAGAATAAATTACACATGTTTGGCAGAAAAAAATGCATTTTATTGCGCATTTGTGTACAAAAGGAAAAAAACACAATTTGTGCACATGAGAACAAAAGAATAAGAAAAGGTGTTTTCTTCAAAGAAAATCATTTTCAGTAGGGGGTATGGTTTCCACGGGCGGCCAGCAACGTTGAACACCTTTGAGGCATGGACTCAATGAGGCTATTAATGACGAGTTGGGGTATTCCGCCCCACTCTTCCAGAAGAGCTCTTTCCAGTTCTTGGAGAGTTTGTGGGGGTTGTTGGCGGCCAGAAACTCGTCTTCCTAGAGCGTCCCAAACGTGCTCGATTGGATTCATGTCTGGAGAACACGCTGGCCATTCCATTCGAACGATTCCTTCCTCGAAAAGGAAATCCTCCACCAGGTTTGCACGATGTGGCCTGCAGTTATCGTCCATTAAAATGAAGTTATCTCCGATTGCTGCAGCGTAAGGGACTACAATAGGTCTGAGGATCTCATCCCTATATCGGCGACCAGTCAGAGCTCCATCTCGAATGATGTAGAGGTCAGTGCGCCCGTCAATGGAGATGCCACCATACACCAACACTCCTCCATCGCCAAATCTGACACTTTCGTGCACGAACGCAGGATTATTCCTACTGCCACGGTCCCTCCAGATGAAAATACGCCTATTATCCGGATGCACAGAAAAACGGGACTCGTCAGAAAACAGAATATTGCTCCATTCATTTCTCCTCCAGTTGACATGCTCGGTTGCCCACTCTCTGCGGTCGCGACGATGCCTTGATGTTAATCTAACACATACCATCGGTCGGCGAGCATACAGACCTACAGCATGGAGCCGGTTTCGGACAGTCTGAGTTTGAATCGTGGTGCCTGTAGCCGAGCGAAGGTGTTGTTGGAGAAGAGTAGCGTTCATGTTTCGGTGTCTCCGAGCTGTTAACGCTAAATACCGATCTTCATTGGGTGTTGTTGCCCGCCTACGACCTTGCCCTGGTCTTCGGCCTGCACATCCACTCTCCAAAAAACGGTTCCAGATCCTGGAAATGACACTTTGTGACACTCCAATGGCTTGCGCTACTTCGGCTTGAGTTTGGCCCCCTTCTAACCTATCAACAATTCTCCAAGCTTCTGAATCTGTCAAATGACTTCGCTGAGACATCGTACTCATCGAAACAAAGCAATCACTGAATGCCGATAATCCTTGTCTTCATTCTCTTTTATCCCGTTGAAAGTCAAATTTCATTCGCCGCAGCTGAAGCGACGTTTTTGACGTCGAACTCAAAATTTGCATACTCCACAGTTTGAAAACCAGAAAAATTTGCATTTGTGATTCTCTTCTTCTATTTTCGGCAAAAAAAATTTCGTTTATATCTTTATTTTATATAAAACTTCAAATATCCTTTAATTGTTTTGAGCAGTGTATTTTAAATGAAATGAGTGACAGGTTTATAATTTAAAATTAAATTAATTGTAGTATGAATGACGGTGATGGGAACGATATTTGGCGAATTATCATCTGCTCCCGGCTAACAAAAATACTCATAATTAAAAAAAAGAATAAAAATAAATAAATGATAGTTTGTTGTAAATAAATATTGATATACATATCAAAAATAATTTATAGAATTAAAATAAAAAATAAAAGTAAATAAACAACAATTTCCATAACAAAGTTTTCGCCAAATTGGCGAGGGAGGGGGGGGGGGAATCGCGCCAACGTGCGTATGTGACATTTGTGCCCAAAAAATATGCGAAATGCTACCATGATCGCAAAAGTTCATGATTTGTCTATTAGAATCTTCCGATTTGGCGAAGGATTAAGGGAAAATTAAATTATGAATAAATGTAACGTGTTGCAATGTTTAACATACATTTAAGGGAGACCAAACTGGTCGCCAGTGGCGGCTAGTTATTAATAATGATCGGATTAATCATATTGACCGTAACATATACATAATTTCAAAGCTTCTTTGAACATTGCATCAAAAAGTAACCAACTGCTTTGTCTCAAATCGATAGAACTCTCCCTCATGCTTGCGCGCTTTCATTCTTGTATTATATAATTATATTATATATAGCGTGATCTCATATCCGTGCTCGTCTTTATCGCGGCTCGTGATTATTATTATTTCATTATGTTCATACAATTGTTGCCTTTACTTCTTATTGTTACCTTTCAATTCTCACATTTATATATATATATAATTAATTTTCGAATACATTACACTGTTAAAAATCTGCAGCAAACTGTCCACTCATTCGATCGTTTTTAAAGATCACGGTTACTTGACAACGTTATAAAGCTATATGATCTTATTATTAACCATATTATGATCAGAATACAGTTAAATTAGGATTATGTAATCGTTTAATATAAAAACTGCCAAATGTCTGGTTATTTTACTGCAAACTTCTAATAGTTATATAGTTATGTTATTGCTTATATTTATTGCAGTGCATGTTATAACCAATTTATGTATTATACAAAGTAATAAATAACTGAATTTTAATTTTAGATGCACCTGAGTTATGTAATCATGATCACCGTCTTCTACGATGCCACCCACAGTAACTGACAGACATGGTTGTAACTTTATATATTCTCAATATTTTGAAAGCAAAATTTCAAATTTCCATGTTAAAAAGTGATAAAATTTTAAAAATCTTGGTTCATTTTTTTCCGTTAAAAAATCGTAAAAATTACTGTTTTTTTTTAAAATGAGAATACCTAATTAAAAATCTTGCAATTATGTTAGCATTATGTTAGCATTACGTTAGCAAATAAGTTAGCATTATATTTGATACTATTGTTAAAAATATAGGATTCTAAAACTTTAATTGCCGCTTAAATTTACCTTAAATGATATTCGTATAAAATTTTCACATCTGTTACCAATAATTCAAGAATGCGTAAGGAACATCCAAATTCATAAATTCTGATATTATGAATATTTTAATTTATGGAATTTCAAAATATTCAGAAATACCGAAATGTTCTTTCCACGTCAGTTGTATCAATTTCTCCTTTGGTAGGATACAAGATGAATAAAATCATTAAATGCTCCTAAGGTTAAACATTTCAAAATCTTACTGCCTGGAATCCTGTGATTGAAAATAAATATGGCTTCAAGATGTTCTAATTTCAATTACAAGGACATTTTATTGATTTTTTGAGAATGAATATATACTTATAGCTGCATTAATTTCTCTTTTTGGTAATATACGAATTAGTTAAAATCATTAAATGCGCCAAGCTGAACATGTGAAAATCTTACAGCCTTGAGTCTTGACATTGAAAATAAATATCACTTCAATATGTTCTAATTTCAATGACTGAGTTGATTTTTCAAATTAAAATATCTCGAAGTAAAATTTATTTTCAATGACAGGACTCAAAATTGTATAATCTTTAATCTCTACCGAGGAGAATTACCTCTATCCCTATTATGAAGAATAGACTGGTTTTATTTGGACCTGTTACTCCCGTGACCAGTCTTTAAAGCTTGGCTGAGCAGTACCTCTGGGTTCGTTAGGATAGATATTCATTTAAAACTACAAAATCGTACAAATTCGAAGATTTACGATGTCGAAGGTAGTGATGCCCCAACATTAGGTTCATTTTGAAAGATTTTCGTTTAAAAATATTAAATTATTTAACACTGATTTTGAGTATATTTAATGTTGTTATCACGGATCTGGCAACGCCGCACGGGTCAGCTTGTTTCAAAGAAAGAAACATTTATTAAGAAGGCCCGAATGTATTTAACTATGTAGTATTTTCAAAACAGCGATAAAGACATTAAAGTGGCATTTGACCCTCATTGAGAAAATTGTTAATTCCATAACTTAAAGGTCGATTTATACAAATAAGTTATTAACCGAATTAACCGAAATTGACGTTAATATAACATGCAAAAATAGTATGTCATATTTGAGAAAAAAAATTATAGTCTTATGAATAATCCTATTAAAATGCTTGATTATATTTATTTGAATAATCATTGAGTATTTTATGAATTTTGTGTTAAAACGGTGAACGTTTATTTAAAAAATATTTTAAAAAGTAAAAGAAGTGAGTTAACCAGAAGTAAGCGACAATGTTTATAACTTATGTTTGAAAAAAGAAGCATCAATTTCTTTATAAGAAATATTGATATATTCGGAAAAGATAGCTCAGGAAATTCTTAAAATTGTTAAAAATAGAATCAAAATAAATTCAAGAAAAAAACATCACGAAAAGACTCGAAATTACAGAGGAAGACATTCATTTATTGCATTTAAAATAACATTTTCCAGCGAGAAATAAAATTCGTATTTGGCGTAAATAATTCAAATAAAATTCGTCTTCCTCTAAAGGAATAAAGCGGGTAAATTTAATAAAATATTTGAAACAAATGTTATCCTATACTAATTTTAAAATAACTTCCATATTTTAATTTTATCATATTTTATTAAAAAGAAACATGCCTTGTATGTACGGCAAAAAAATAAAAAAACATTGGAATGTCATTATATATCAATCATTATGCCATCATCATATGCATATCAATTGTTTAAGTGAGAAAAATATTAAATTTACATTTACATTTCATCAAGAAAAGTAGTAATTCGTTAACCTTTAGGTTTTTGGAGGACACTTTGGTCCCGTCAACTAAGAAAGTATCCACACACAGAAATTAACAATAACAAGGATTTTTTAAAGACAAATTAAAGGGTCAGATGGCAGTGGTGCGGGTCGAATTAAACTATCGAGAATCATACTATAATCTTGAATACTAAAAACTGAACGCGGCAGTGTGAAAACAGAAGATGTTGGTATTTTTTAAATTGTAAAAATAAATTCTAAGACAAAAATTCGTATATATAAATATATTTTTAATCCCACCGTCTCCACTTAATTTGAATATTCTTCGAGAATTTTATGAATTTTGTTCAAAAATTGTGTGTTAACAAAAGTTGTATTAACAAAAATTAAGAATAAAATGAGTTTAAAGAAGCGAAAACGAATTTATTAGTGGGATATTAAATTAAAACATAGATTTCGTTTTCGGACATATTAACATATTTCAGAAATTCTTAGAAATATTTACAAATTAAACATTAGTTTATATATTTTACATACATTTTGCAACATACATTTTACAACTTAAATATTAGTTGTATAACAAAAATTAAGAATAAAATGAGTTTAACGAAACGAAAGCGAATTTATTAGTAAGATTTTAAGTTAAAACATAGATTTCGATTTTGGATATATTAAAATATTTTTGAAATTCTTATGTATGTAAAATATATTTTACATTTTACATACATTTTACAACATACATTTTACAACTTAAATATTAGTTGTATTAACAAAAATTAAGAATAAAATGAGTTTAACACAATGAAAACGAATTTATTAGTAGGATTATAAGTTAAAACATAGATTTCGTTTTCGGATATATTAACATATTTCAAAAATTTAAATATTTCATAGTTTAAGTTAAATATTTCAAAATCTTACTGTCTGGAATCCTGTGATTGAAAATAAATATGGCTTCAAGATGTTCTAATTTCAATTACAAAGGCAATTTATTGATTTTTTGAGAATGAATATATACTTATAGCTGTATTAATTTCTCTTTTTGGTAAGATACGAATTAGTTAAAATCATTAAATGCGCCAAGCTGAACATGTAAAAATCTTACAGCCTTGAGTCTTGACATTGAAAATAAAATAAATATCACTTCAATATGTTCTAATTTCAATCACTGAGTTGATTTTTTAAATTAAAATATCTCGAAATAAAATTTATTTTCAATGACAGGACTCAAAATTGTATAATTTGTAATCTCTACCGAGGAGAATTACCTCTATCCCTATTATGAAGGATAGACTGGTTTTATTTGGACCTGTTACTACCGTGACCAGTCTTTAAAGCTTGGCTGAGCAGCACCTCTGCGTTCTTTAGGATAGATTTTCATTTAAAACTACAAAATCGTACAAATTCGAAGATGTACGATGTCTAAGGTAGTGAGGCCCCCAACATTAGGTTCATTTTGAAAGATTTTCTTTTAAAAATATTAAATTATTTAACACTGATTTTGAGTATATTTAATGTTGTTATCACGGATCTGGCAACGCCGCACGGGTCAGCTGGTTTCAAAGAAAGAAACATTTATTAAGAAGGCCCGAATGTATTTAACTATGTAGTATTTTCAAAACAGCGATAAAGACATTAAAGTGGCATTTGACTCTCATTGAGAAAATTGTTAATTCCATAACTTAAAGGTCGATTTATACAAATGAGTTATTAACCGAATTAACCGAAATTGAAGTTAAAATAACATGTAAAAATAGCATGTCATATTTGAGAAAAAAATTATAGTCTTATGAATAATCCTATTAAAATGCTTGATTATATTTGCTTGAATAATCATTGAGTATTTTATGAATTAAGTGTTAAAACGGTGAACGGTTATTTAAAAAATATTTTAAAAAGTAAAAGAAGTGAATTTACCAAAAGTAAGCGACAATGTTTATAACTTATTTTTGAAAAATGAAGCATCAATTTCTTTATAAGAAATATATTCCGAAAAGATATTTCAGGAAATTCAAAAAAAATTAAAAAATAGGATAAAAATAAATTCAATAAAAATTCAAACATTACGAAAAACAAACAAAAAAACATTACGAAAAGACTACAAATTACAGGAAGATATTCATTTATTGCATTTAAAATAACATTTTCCAGCGAGAAACAAAATACTTATTTGGCGTAAATAATTCAAATAAAACTCGTCTTCCTCTAAAGGAATAAAGCGGGTAAATTTAGTAAATTATTTGAAACAAATGTTATTTTATACTAATTTTAAAATGACTTCGACGTTTTAATTTTATGATATTTCATTAAAGAGAAACATGCATTGTATATATGGCAAAAATTCACAAAACATTGGAGTGTCATTATACAGGGCGATTCATAAAAGATGGGCAGAACTTTAAGGGGTTATAGTACACTTAAAGACAAATAATATTAAATAGGAGACTAAGGGTCCCAGACGTATTCCCAAGGAGATAGGGGGCATTAAAGTTTAGGGTCCGAAATTTCAAATGATTATAAAACATGGAAAAATTGGTCGATTCGTTTGCGGTTTTTGCAAAAAATTTTCTTTATGCCAGTATTTTCTTGAAATAAAATTTTAAAGTTCAATTTCAAAAAATGCCGATAGGGGGCGCTTTAGACTTTGGAGTAACAAACAACTATTTTTTAACGTTATTTTTTGTATTTCTTTAAATGATTTCGAAAGCTTAGACTTAAACTTAAATTTTGATCTAAAAATCTGAGTCCTAACGAGTAGTTAAGTAGCGTAAACTGAAATTTGAAATTTGAAACCCTTCTCCCCCCAGAACAAAAATCAGTTATTCCCGATCTTTGTGTCGTAGATTAGGCTCTAACTACTGCCGCGTTTTGCTAAAATTATTCTTTATGTCAGTATTTTCTTGAAAATAAATTTTAAAGAAAATTTTCAAAAAATTCCGATAGAGGGCGCTTTAGACTTTGGAGTAACGAACAACTATTTTATACCGTTATTTTTTGTGTCTCATTAAATGCTTTCTAAAGCTTAGACTTAAATTTTCAGCCCAAAATCTGAATCGTTAGACGTGGTTAAGTTTCTGGGGAGAGGGGTTTGAAATTTCTACTCCTGAGCACAGTTCAGTTTACCATGTCCACACATTGTGTGCTGTGATACGAGGTAAAAAGACACAAATTAGGATTATGTTACCAAAGCATATTTATTAACATGTAATCACAATAAATGTTCAAAATTGTGACCACCAGAGGTTATGCACGCAGAACAACGGCGACGAATGGAACGGCGAACATTCGCGAAAACATCAGGCTTTTCGAGCACTTCCCCTACAGCGGCGGAAAGTCTGGCGACCAGTTCCTCGGGGGATTCAATGGGTGTATCATACATAAGAGCCTTCAATCGTCCCCAAAAAAAGAAATCGAGGGGTGAAAGATCTGGCGAGCGAGCAGGCCCAGCAACAGGACCACCTCGACCAATCCATCTGTTCGGAAATGTGATGTCCAGATAGTTGCGGACGTCTCGTACGTAATGGGCTGGCGCTCCATCGTGCTGGAACCACATGACCCGCCGGATGCGTGGAGGAACAACGTTTAACAGGTCTGGCAGCACATGTTGCAGAAATGTGAGGTATGTTTTACCGTTGAGGCGTTCAGGAAGAAGGTACGGTCCGATTAGGTGGTCTCCGAGGATTCCTGCCCAAACATTGATGGAAAAGCGTCTCTGATGAGCATGTGGATACGTAGCATGTGGATTGACATCCGCCCATACATGTGCATTGTGTGTGTTAAATGTACCTTCACGTGTGAAGGTACATTCATCGGTGAAAAGCACAGTTCGTCCAAAATGTGGATTTAGCGCGTTCTGCTGCAGAAACCAGCGGGCGAATTCAATACGATTTGGATAATCCCCTGGAGACAGTTTCTGGACTCGTTGCACATGAAACGGGAGCAAATGTTCATCCTTCAGTACCCTCCAAGTCGTGGACTGTGAGGTATCCACCTGGCTAGCCACTGTTCGTGTACTTGTACTTGGCTGCGCCGCTACTACATCCAGAATGGCTTCTGCAACAACTACTGATTCGTCCTTTTTTGCACGACCTGCATTCGACCGGGAAGCGAGAAATGATCCCGTCTCACACAACTGTCTGTGCAAGCGCTCGAAAGTTTTGCGGTTAGGCAACCGCCTGTTAGGAAATCGCTCTCCGTACATTCGTTGTGCCTCTGCACCATTTCCATCTGCCGCTCCGTAAATTAAATGCATCTCAGCCTTTTCCTTATTCGTGAAGGACACCATCTTCCGATTCATTACTACAGCGACTTACACTTGACTCACCGTTCAGTGGTTTTTATGCCTGAATCGTGTCGAAATTTTGCATACGTGTTCTTCTTCTTCCCCATTTGACATTTGCATACTTTCTGTTTCCTTCTTCACCCGGTGACTAGCGTCAGGAATGGAGCTTTAACGTTTGCATGAGCGACGTTTCCAACTGTGCCAGTGCCTTTATGAGTGAATTCCGACTATGCAGTCCTTGACGAAAGTTGTATTTTTGCCTCGTATCACAGCACAGAATCGTTGGGCATGGTTAAGTAGTGCAAACTGAACTATGTTCAGAAGTTGAAATTTGAACCCCCTCCCCTCGCTACTGAACCACGCTCAGCGATTCAGATTTTGAGCTGAAAATTTAAGTTTAAGTCTAAGCTTTAGAAAGCATTTAATGAGACACAAAAAATAACGGTATAAAATAGTTGTTCGTTACTCCAAAGTCTAAAGCGCCCTCTATCGGAATTTTTTGAAAATTTTCTTTAAAATTTATTTTCAAGAAAATACTGACATAAAGAATAATTTTAGCAAAACGCGGCAGTAGTTAGAGCCTAATCTACGACACAAAGATCGGGAATAACTGATTTTTGTTCTGGGGGGAGAAGGGTTTCAAATTTCAAATTTCAGTTTACGCTACTTAACTACTCGTTAGGACTTAGATTTTTAGATCAAAATTTAAGTTTAAGTCTAAGCTTTCGAAATCATTTAAAGAAATACAAAAAATAACGTTAAAAAATAGTTGTTTGTTACTCCAAAGTCTAAAGCGCCCCCTATCGGCATTTTTTGAAATTGAACTTTAAAATTTTATTTCAAGAAAATACTGGCATAAAGAAAATTTTTTGCAAAAACCGCAAACGAATCGACCAATTTTTCCATGTTTTATAGTCATTTGAAATTTCGGACCCTAAACTTTAATGCCCCCTATCTCCTTGGGAATACGTCTGGGACCCTTAGTCTCCTATTTAATATTATTTGTCTTTAAGTGTACTATAACCCCTTAAAGTTCTGCCCATCTTTTATGAATCACCCTGTATATCAATCATTATGCCATCATCATATGCATATCAATTGTTTAAGTGATAAAACTATTAAATGTACATTACCATTGCATCAATAAAAGTAGTAAATCGTTAACCTTTAAGTTTTTGGAGGACACTTTGGTCTCGTCAACTAAGAAAGTATCAACACACAGAAATTAACAATAACAATTATTTTTTAAGGATAAATTAAAGGGTGAGATGGCAGTGGTTTTGGTCGAATTAAACTATCGATAATCATAATATAATCTTGAATACTAAAAACTGAACGGAGAAGTGTAAAATCAAAATGCATTGATTTTTTTTTTTACATAAATTGTAACACAAAAATAAAAATTCGTAAATTTGCTCTTTTTAAATCCCTACCTCTCCACTTAATATGAATATTCTTTGAGTATTGTATGGATTTTGTTTAAAAATTGTGGATAACTTAATAATAGTTGTTTTAACAAAAATTACGAATAAAATGAGTTTAACGAAACGAAAACGACTTTATTAGTTGGATTTTAAGTTAAACATAGATTTCGTTTTCGGATATATTAACATATTTCAGAAATTCTTATAAATATTTACAAATTAAACATTAGTTTATGTATTTTACATTTTACATACATCTTACAAAATACATTTTACAACTTAAATATTAGTTGTATTAACCAAAATTAAGAGTAAAATGAGTTTAACGAAACGAAAACGACTTTATTAGTCGGATTTTAAGTTAAAACATAGATTTCGTTTTCGGATATATTAACATATTTGAGAAATTCTTATAAATATTTACAAATTAAACATTAGTTTATATATTTTACATTTTACATACATTTTACAACATACATTTTACAACTTAAATATTAGTTGTATTAACAAAAATTAAGAGTAAAATGAGTTTAACGAAACGAAAACGAATTTATTAGTCGGATTTTAAGTTAAAACATAGATTTCGTTTTCGGATATATTAACATATTTCAGAAATTCTTATAAATATTTACAAATTAAACATTAGTTTATGTATTTTACATTTTACATACATTTTACAAAATACATTTTACAACTTAAATATTAGTTGTATTAACAAAAATTAAGAATAAAATGAGTTTAACGAAATGAAAACGACTTTATTAGTAATATTTTAAGTTAAAACATAGATTTCATTTTTATATATTAAAATATTTCAGAAATTCTTATAAATATTTACAAATTAATTTTCTTGCCGAATAAATACACTGAAAACAAAATTAGAAATTACAGTAAAAAGTTCAATTTTTTACAGTCAGACTAACATTTTTTGTATTAATGAGAGAAAATAAATGTATCCTGTTTGACGTACATTATGAAATGAAAACTCCTTTTACTGTACAGGAGTACTTTTAGAGTGGAAAAAGTTTATGGAATATTTGGAATAGATATTTTCCTATCTTAATCCAGGAATATCTTACGATAAAGGAATTTTAAGATATTGTATTTTCCAGAAATCGATAAAATTTATTAAATTTACATTTCCATCTTATTGAGAAAAGTCGTAATTCGGTAACTTTTAGATCGACTTATACAAATGAGGTTATAGAATAAGATATTGATTACTTTATCAGTTCAACATAGTGCCTCAATAAACAGAATATACAATTCATGATTGAAATAAGATCGACTTAATGAAATTGCTTCGAATACTAAGACTTAAAGACATAATGTAACTTTCAAATATTTAATTCCAAAAGCATTTAATGGTTTTAGTGATTGAACTTTTAACGTCTGGAAAAACTATCTATTTCCAATACTAAGACTACAAGATACGGAGATTCCAAATGTTATATATTAGGAACATTTAATGTTTTAAACTATTTTGTATCATACTGAAAATTAAATAAATATAACTTCTATAGAAATAGCACATAACTGTTTTTTTTTTTTTTTTTTTTTTTTTTCTTAACGTTAATAGTCTTATGAATAAAGATATTAATAGGCTACATTTTTTAAAATTTGAATGCTCATCGAGTATTGATCGATTTTGCATAACAATTATGGAAACTTAATAATAAAACAAGAAAGAAAAATCATGCTTCAAGTACCGATTATTTAACATTTTCCAACACTTCCAAAATACTTTTAGAAACTTTTACCCTTTTAATAATGTCTAATGCCTGATGTCTAAGTAAATAATTAGGAAAACACATAACACATTTAAAAATCCAATTTCAGGAACTACCACAATATTCCGAAAAATATCTGAATTTTTTCGTGCAGCCCTGTATATGATCTATAGTTTTATATATATAATACATAGAATGCTAATATTTAAGTTCAGTAAGGAAAAGCATAGCACAGTTGCAAATCCCCCTTCAGGAAATTTCCGTCAATAAACGCAAATGTACTCTAGATGTTTTGTGGTGCCCTGTATATGTTCTGGGAAATTTATACACACCAGGTAATAGTGAAAACATTAGTTAAATTTAAAAACAAACGCGCATCGCAACTGAAAACGTACTTCCAGCAATTATTATTAACTAACAGTACTTTAACCGAATACTTTTCTGTGTCCCTGTAATTGAACGATGAATGCTATACACACAATATTCTATAGTAAGCCTCTTGTAATGCACCTCAGTAATATATAACAATTTCAATATATTTGAAATCGTGAAACATTAAGATAAATGATTCTCCCCATAGACCGTAATGTAGCGGAATTCTTTTGAATGTCTCTGTAAAGGAAGTATAAATGCGTACATCATATTCTATAGTAAGCCTCTTGTAGTACACTTCAGTGATATATATCAATTTCAATATGTTTGAAATAGTGTAACATCAATAAATAAACCGCAAATGATTTCCCCCTATAGACCCTAATATAACGGAATTCTTTTGAGTGTCCCTGTGAAAGAAGTATTAGTGCTACACACTTCATTTTCAATACCGAACATTTTATCGCAAACCTCAATAAGATATACCAATTGTATGAAATCCGAGTATATTTACGCGAGTTAGAGCACGGACGCCAGACAGACAGACCGGCAAACCGAATTCATAAACACTTTTCAACTATGTTGGAAAGAGTTAAGAAGAAGCAAGCTACAATGTCAATATTTTTTAACTAATTCATGAACTTTTTTATCAGAAATATTAACATATTTGTGAAATTTGTTAGATCCTTTAAAATAATATACAATGAAGAAATAACATACTGAAAACAAGTTTAGAAATTACAGAATTCATTTATTGAATTTAAAATAAGATCGTTTTTACTTACCCATCATACGTAGTATAGGGTAAGTCTTGTAATCGTTTTGAAAATCGAAAAAGTTTTTTTTGACGGATTTACACGTTTCAGATACTGGAGATTCCGAAAAACATATTTTTAGAAAAAAAAAATTTGCCGTCCGTCTGTGTGTCTGTGTCTGTGTGTGTGTCTGTAAACGCTCTATCTCCCGAAAAAATTGAGATAGAGACTTGCAATTTGGTATGTACTTAGTATGTAATAATGGGAAGAAGCCTATTTCATTTCAATAACCTCGATTAACCGGAACAATTTTTTTCAGACTCTCGAAATATTCGTTCTGATGAAAGGTATATAAAAATTTTCGAAATTGTTTATTTTAAGAAATGAATATAAAATACAATAAAAAAACATAAATTTTGCATAAAGCATGAAGTTGATCGGATAATTAGTTGCCGAGATATTTGGAATCCTATTTCCACACTCTTCGATTTTTCATGACCCTGTATTTCATCCAAATTTCACTTCAAAGATATATTTTAATTGGAAATTTGACGCTTAATCAGATGCAATAAACTGCTAGTTAATAGGAGTATTATTTTTGGAGTTATAAGGATGTTTCTTTCAAGCAATTCAGTAATCGAGACTTTAAAGTTTGTGACGTCATCAAGCCACGATTTTATTTGAATTGCAATGCACTTTATAAGTAGTTTACACATTTTTATTTTAATATTTTACATTATGCATATCCATGATGGGTAAGTATTACGGTGGCCCCCAACGACTAGTTTCTATTATTCAGTGAAAATATATTTATCTTATTTGACGTAAATTATACAAATGTACCTCGTCTTAATTTAAATCCAAAGGAATACTCTTAAATGGATAAAAATAAGAGAATATTCTGGATAGATATTACCTAACTAAATTTTAAATGATCTAACGATATTTGTATTTTCAGATATTTCATAAAAAGAAATATGCATTGTATATGGTGAGAAATGCAGACTACATTGAACTATGTGTTTTCAAAAAAATCGATAAACGAATTAAATTTTCATTTCCACTTCATTGAGAAAAGTGATAATTTAATAACTTTAACATTGACTTATACAAATGTCATTATATAGTATTAATGAGATTCTGATTTCGACTTAGTGCAGCAATAAATCGAATTCGTGAATGAAATTAGAAGAGCTTGAAAAAATATATACTTTTAGTTATAAGACTAAAAGGTATGTGTTTTTCAAATGCTACATGGCAGATTGTCAGATGCGTTTAACTATTTTAGTTAATTTGCATGCAGTGCATGAATGTTCTTATTGTTTAGTACCGTTATTTTCTAATAGTAATATTTGCCTTATTTAAATGCAGAATTCTGATATTAAATGAGACGAAGATTAGTATACGAAAACAGAGATACAAAACAATAAGCACCTGTATGATATTACAAAATTGTAGTCTATGATACTACAAAAAAATTCCTGACGGCTCGACCTACAGGCACAGGTAGATTTTGAAGACGCAGACCGTGGGGCGCCTATTTATTGGGAATTGCAGAAGAAATGACCTTTTTGCCATGATGCGGTAGTGGGGACCGCCCACTTCGAAATCTAAATGTTCTGTAGGCGGAACCGGCAGAAATATTTTTTCTGTAAGGGTTTGTCTTATAAAAAACTTGTCAATATAAAAGTTGTGGATAATATTAAGTAAATTTATAATAAATTTAAGCGGATATGATATCTTGTGAATGGACAAAGTTATGATTTTTTTCTTCTAAAATGCCTATTTTCCCCTTCCCCTTGAGGCCATTTTTAATATCAAAAGTGTATCATACATACATTTTCGGCCCTTTTGTTAGAAGTAATAATAACTTTAAACGGATTCGCTACGTATCATAACTAAGAAGTTATGGGTTTTTTCTGTTTTCTCAAACGTCCCCCCCCCCCTCTGGTTCAATTTTGCTCATTAACGAGCTTGATCGAGATTTTATGCCCCTTGATTTTATGTATCATTTTGGAAGAGATTTGTGCAGAATTATGGAAGTTATCGTGTCCATAAAAATGATAGATAGATAGATAGATAGATAAAGTTTTGAACTGGGGGTGGTTTTGTGCTCTGGGAGTCATGACCGACGTAGATATGCAAAATGTTCCAGAAATTCCAACTTAGGGGAGAATGTAATAGGTAGTACAGCCATGGAAAAAATTATAAAGACAAGCGAAAAGTCGCCAAATGTAGGAGCCGCCTGGCTAGAAAATTATGCAAATATTTGTATGATAAAAAGGCTTGAAACGGAACATTTCTAAAGAAGCCCTGATTTAAACCCCACAGAGAATCTGTGAGGCATTTTAGCTAGTGAAGTATATAAGCATGGCACACAATATGCAAATACAGATGATTTGACATCATCCATAGAATTAGCGTGGAAAAACATTTCTAAACAAACTTTAACTGGACTTTCTAAGTCAATGACTGAACGATTAATAAGGGTCATTGAGAAAAAAGGTGATTTTGTTGAATATTAATTTAATGTTCAGACATATTTCATTATGTCCTTATAATTTTTTCCATGTTTCGCGTAATGTATTTCTACTAATATGTGATTTATAAATTTTATTGTAATTTAATTTCATATTAATAGGTTCCTAATGTTTCTTAATGACGAGTAGTAAATTATGTTTGATTTTGTTTTCAGTTGATGATTACTTTAGTACATATGACTCATTTTTTAACGTGTCCTTATAATTTTTTCCATGGCTGTATTTCTTACGAAATCTACCTAAAAGAATCTAACTCGCATGAAAGTGACATGTCAAAGTTAGTGAATAACGTATTCTTATGAATAAAAATATTAAAATTAATATTTTTATTAATTTGAATATTGTTTGCGTATCTTACGGATTTTTTACGATGTGTGGAAATTTAATTAAAATGACATTTTAAATGTTTAAACAACTAATTAATTTACCTAGAAACAAGTGCCAATGTTAACACTTTCCAACATACTTGAAAAGTGTTTATGAATTCGGTTTGTCTGTCTGTCTGTAAATATACTCGGATTGTCATGAAATTTTTACACATTATTGAATTTTACTATAGAATGTTCAGTATTGAAAATTAAGTGTATTGCATTAATAGTTCATTTACAGGGAAACACAAAAGACTTCCATTACATTATTTTCTATGGGTAAAAATCGTTTACGGCGCATTTTATTGATGTTACGAAATTTCAAACATAATGAAATTAATATGCATTACTGAGGTGGACTACAGCACGCTTTTACAGGAGTATACATTTCCTAGCATTTACAGTTCAATTACAGGGACGTGCAAAACAATTCTTTTATATTATGATCTATGGGGAAAAATCGCTTGCGGTGCATTTTAAACATGTTATGAAACTTGAACATAATGAAATTTAAAAGGATCATTAATGTTCAATATAACTTATTTTCTATAGAGTAGGGAGTGCGTACGATTTATGGGTCATGTACAGAGACGCACAAAAGAGGTCGGTTAAGGGACTGACTATGATCGGTAATTGTTAGAAGTGCTCTTTCCGCTGTGATATACAATTTTATGTACTTTTTAGTGTTTCACATGTTGTTTACGAATTCTATAGATCATATACAGGGCTGAACTAAATATTTCGAATATGGGCAGCAATTGCAGAAAATGGATTTTTACTGAGTTATGTGTTTTTTAAATCGCTTATTTAGATATCTCATTCCTTCGTATGAAAAAATTAAATTTCTTAATAATATTCTGTTAGTTTTGGGAAGTGTTTCATAATCTATGCCGGATGCATTTTTCGTTCTTGTTTAACTAAAATATTAACATAGTAGAAAAATTATTAGTATATTTAAAAATTAAATTCACGTGCAATGTAAGTACACTGCAAGTCTAGAAATTTCAATAAGAAATTATTTTTTTCCATTCCAAATAGCATTTCTTTTTATTATCCAGCGAAAGGTAAGCTATGTTCTTTGACATAAATTATGAAAAGGTAACTCGTTTTACAGTAAAGAAATACTTTCACAAGGGATAGAGTTAATAGAATATTTTGAATAAATGTTATCCCAACTTAATTTGGAATTTTCCTACGGCAAGCTAACTTTGAGATATTTCATAAAAATAAATATCTATTTTATACTATAAGAAATCCAGAATGTATTTACTGATATAGATATTCGTAAAAACAACAAAATGTATTAAATTTGTATTTCATGTCATTGAAAAAAGTGGCAACTGGATAACTTTTAGAACGACTTGTACAAATGTGAATACACAATGAGATATTAATGAGATTCAACTTAATACAGTTATAAATCGATTTCGTGATTGAAGATTGAACGTCTTGAAAAAATATATATTTCCAATGATAAGATTCAAAGGTATCCGGTTACCAAATACTCAGTGTTATGCGCATTAATTGATTTTATCTACTTTGTTATTTACTGAAATTACAATTAATATAATGTACGTAAAAATAGCATGTCATATTTTCGAATAAAATATGTATTTTTATGAATAAAAATATTAAAATGCTATTTAAAATGCTATTAATTTGAGTATTTAATGAATATTTTATGTACTTTTTAAGAATAATTAAAAAATAATAGAAGTTTATTTAAAATTTTTGAAACAACTGAGCTAACCGAAATTAAGCGAAAATAGCAATAACTTTTTCATAAGAAAAATAAACCTTTATCATAAATATTAACACAATCAGACACTTGGTAAATCTTTTAAAATAAAATCTGATTAGAAGAAATGCAGTAAGAACAAGTCTAGAAATTACAGGAAGAAATTTATTTATTGCATCTAAAATAACATTATCAAAGAAAAACAAAATTTCCCATTTAACGTAAATTATGCAAATGAATTCAGTCTTGCTAAAAAGCAATAATTTTAAAGATGATAATGGAATATTTGGAATATATGTTATCCCATATTAATCTGAAAATATTTTTCGATACGAGAATTTAAAAATATTTCATGAAAAGAAACATGCATAGTATCCGGTGAGAAATTTAGAATGCACTGAATTAGATACTTTCAAGAAATCGATAAACGTAATAAATTTGCCTTTCAATCGTATTCAGAAAAGCGGTAATTCGATAACTTTTAGGCCTACTTACATAACTGGGATTATATAATGAGACGGTAGTGAAATTATATGTTCGATTTAGTGCAGCAATAAATCGAATTCAGAAATGAAATTAGAACGGCGTGAAAACATTTATTTCTAATGATAAGATCGAAACGTATGTGGAAGCATGTGTTAAAATGTAAGAAACATTTAATGATATTTAGTTATATCTTATCATGCTGAAACAGAAATTAGCCTTTTATGCCTAGATGGTACTTTAAAGTGCCAGTAGGGAAAATTTGATGACAAATATAGTTAAAAGGTGCATTACTAAAATTGCATTTTATTTTTCATGCAACTTTGATTTGCATCATTGTGTTTAGAAAACGCAGGCAATTTTACAAAACCAAGTTTAAAATTCCCACATTTTGTCAGGTAACCCAATTTTATCTGATCATCATCCGACCCGAACCGCGGGCCGCAAAATTACTAGAAGTTTTGTAACCAAGAGAAATATTTTCTCAAACATATCATATTCTTGCTGAAATAGAATATGATTGTTCCCCACCAATGACGTAGACACCGACTGCGTAAGACAATTAATTTTCATTTAAAACATAGAGAATAGCACTGGAGAAATGCCCGACTTCATCACATTCAATTAAAAAATACATATTATTAACAATCAAAATTTTCCTACTATGTACAAAGTATTTTTTGTTTATCATTTTTTAATTTTCAAAATTGGTTTTCGTAGAATGCTTTTGAATTCGAAAGAACTCCGAATGAAATATAGATACTCCGAAAGAAATGACGTCATACTTAAAAGAAAACAAGCATTTTCACTTATAAACTGAAACGTGTTATTACTGTTATGTCAATAGGACGTCATTTTCACTGTCTTCCCTTCCGACTGTGCTTACTTAGATTATAAGCCGTTGATATAAATATATTATCCATAACATGCTCTTCTGTAGAGATTAACTTTTATTTTCTATGTATGTTGCGCAATAAAGTTTTTCAAATATTATGCAGGCATTATAGAAGGTGAAGAGTATCTAATGGAAATCAAACCTCATAATAGCAGCTTCCTGCGAAATGTAGTTAGCAAGTTCCAATCGAAAAGCGATTATATATTAATAATGCACGTCGAATTACACGCGGACGACGGATCTAAGGTAGTCGCAACTGTAGATCCAAAAAAAGAAGCCAAATTTTTTTTGTGGTAAAATAGTTCGTACCTAAAAGTTTATATACACTTATCAGTATTACTCTATTTGACGAAATTTCTGCCTCGTGATGCACCCAGGAAGCTTTTATCATATATTCTAATACGAGCAAATCTTGTGGGTGGTTATATATATATATATATATATATATATATATACTAGCCGCCATTCGCGACCAGTTTGGTCTCCCTTAAATGTATGTTAAAAGCACTATAACACGTTACTTTTATTCATAATTTATTTTTTTCCGTAATCCTTCGCCAAACCGGAAAATTCTAATAGACAAATCAAAAACTTTTGCGATCATGGTAGCATTTCGCATATTTTTTGTTGTTATGTATTTCATCTTTCTTGACAAAAACCGCTTAACCAACTTAAGCGTTTATGCTTCATATCCGTTTGCTTATCAGTTGCAATATGTTTGCTAATGAGGAGATTCTTAAACATATTAAGTAGTTTTCCGTAATTGGATCCATTGCCAAATGGCGTATTTTAGTTAATACGATTTGGTGCATTGAAGTCTATTTTGTGAAAGTCTTTAATGATATCCACATTTACACTGAACCATATTGTTGCCAATATTTTTTTGTTTGTTTGTTTGTTTCTCGCTACCTTTGGCTGTAGACTTGATTACGGGGGGTTAGAAAATCTATCATTATTCTCATTTAAAACGTCTTGAATAATGTGACATAATCAGGGTGCATATTATAACACGTAATTTTCGAGTATGGTTTGGTGAAACATTGAACTTTTGGAAGCCAGTTTTTATAATCACATTTCTTTTAAACCATATTTGCTGTCAGCACTTTTGACCCGTTGCGTAGAATCTCATTAAAATTCACGAACTTCCTTCTAGATGCCGATCTCTGTTTTTCTCTGCTCTCCTATTTTGATATAGTTCAGGAGATTTCATAACTGCATAATTCCCGTACTTTGGCATTTCTGCTTAATGTCTACTGACTATTAAGATCCGTAACTTGTAAATACGCCACGTCAACATTACCGCCTATAATTCTAATTACAGCAATCCGTTTTTTCTCTCTATATTGCAACTGTATAGTTAATATAGTGCCCCGGTGCGTCTACGACAGCTGTTCCATCAGAACATTTGATTTCAAAATCAAAGTATCGTTTCTAATTTGCGCACGGGAAAAATAAAAGCTGGTATTGGCGATTTTAAATATGCTATTGGCGAGATTTGCGCCCAAATAACACAAAAGTACTTAATGATGTTATGTATTTTGTAAATGTATATTAAATTACTGTTTTGAAAGCGATTGGTCATTAATAATGGTAAATATGATTGGTGATTAACAATCATTTTCAGTGGTCTTTCTTCCTTGCACGTATAATACATAAATACCAAATTAACTGACAATTTGTTTCGAAATTTGATTCATTAAATATCATTACAGGAGTTGTATTTGTTTACATTCAGCTAAGAAAAGATAAAGAATGAAGGTGAGTTGTATAGCACATAATTATGGTAAACTTTGATTGTGTCACTGGTACGAATTATGTTTTTGACACCAGGCAGTGCTCCAAAAAATCTTTCACGGAAAACTTACTTTACGAACGATTATCTCCGTGGTTTAATGGTTTAATATTTTAAACCTTCACGACGAATGAATCTTTTTTTTTTTGTTTACTTTCATGGATAGAGAATTTGAATTGCGAGGCTAATTTCAACTGAAGTTATTGAAGAATATATACATAATTGAACGTAAGTCATCTCTCAAATATTAATTTATTTTGAACGATCCTTCTAAAAATGTAACATTTATTAAGTTTTATTCGAAAATATAATTTTTAATAAAAATGGCCGCCTGGCATATGAAAACGTGAAGCGGGCATTCCGGAATTGTTGATGACAGTCACATGACTTACGGTTTTATTATAGAGATGCAAAAATTATCTTAAAAATGGCTCTAACGATTTTGACGAAATTTCGTATCCGACCATTTTGGGGCTCCAGAAAACCATTGGGCTAGGTCACATGCTCGAGAAAATTCGATTAGTGGGTCATTTTGGGTCATTTTGGGTCATGGTCTAACTAATTGTACCTAAAAAACGGTTCAAACAATTTTGACGAAATTTTGTATCCGACCATTTTCGGGCATGAGAAGTCAATTGGGCTGGGTCACACGTTCGAGAACTTTCAATTAGTGGGTCATTTTTGGGTCAACGCGGGTCAAATTAATTTTATCTAAAAACGGCTCTAACGATTTTGATTAAATTTTGTGTCCTACGAGTTTCGAGCACGATAAAAGCATTGGGCTAGATCGCATGTCCGAGAAAATTCGATTAGTGGGTCATTTCTGGGTCATTGTGGGTCAAGATCTAAAAAGCGGCTCAATTTACACTAAATTTTGCATCCAATGGTTTCCGGGCACGAGAAGACTGTTGGGCTAGGTCACATGTTCGAGAAAATTCAATTAGTGGGTCATTTTGGGTCATGGTCAAGCTAATTGTATCTAAAAAACGGTTCAAACGATTTTGACGAAATTTTGTATCCGACCATTTTCGGGCATGGGAAGTCAATTGGGCTGGGTCACATGTTCGAGAACTTTCGATTAGTGGGTCATTTTTGGGTCAACGCGGGTCAAATTAATTTTATCTAAAAAACGGCTCTAACGATTTTGATTAAATTTTGTGTCCTACGAGTTTCGAGCACGATAAAAGCATTGGGCTAGATCGCATGTCCGAGAAAATTCGATTAGTGGGTCATTTCTGAGTCATTGTGGGTCAAGATCTAAAAAGCGGCTCAATTTAGACTAAATTTTGCATTCAATGGTTTCCGGGCACGAGAAGACTGTTGAGCTAGATCACATGTTCGAGAAAATTCAATTAGTGGGTCATTTTGGGTCATTTTGGGTCATGGTCAAGCTAATTGTATCTAAAATAACGGTCCAAACGATTTTGACGAAATTTTGTATCCGACTATTTTCGGGCACGAGAAGACTATTGGGCTGGGTCACATGTTCGAGAACTTTCGATTAGGGGGTCATTTTTGGGTCAAAGCGGGTCAAATTAAATTTATCTAAAAAACGGCTCTAACATTAAGTCTCCAACATTATCATCTCGTTAACATTAAGCGTAAGGACAGATCATATTTCGTTGGTGATAGGGATAATGAGGTTTCTGTAATCAAAAGTTTTTTTAATTGTAAATTGTAGATTGACAAGGCTTTATTCATATGGCATTTGCACGACATTATATTTTTTTTGGAAGAGGTATTCAAGATTTTTTGAACATAAGATCGAATATATGTTCTGTTAGGTTTCGTAATTCGTAAAATTAAAGTAGTTTTTCATTATTTTATAAGATGATAAAAATGAAACTGTTTGTTGTGTAACATTATATAATTTGTCAAACTTGTTAAATTTCCACCGTACCACTTCCTTAATTTCATGCAATAATATGCTCTAGCAATTCCATTACATTCCGGCTTATTAAAGGTTGAGAGAAGGTTCAAGTCTTTTATTAACAGCGCCTTCAGAACCTAAAAAAATGCATCTCTTATAATAGCGCAGCTGTTCGCATCATCTTGTTTGTTTTCTGCGAAATGTCATATATATATATATATATATATATATATATATATATGTGTGTGTGTATGTATTACTTTAGGTATGAAATAATTCGTTCATACGTAATTTTCTGCATAAGTCTAATCGATAGTATGAATATGCTACTTTTTTTTTCTTTTGTGATAATAGGCAAAAAAAAATTAAAAGTACTTCTATCTTCAGAAAATCCTCGTCACACCCATACTGTTGTATGGAAAAAAGTGTTGAATACCCTAACAATATCGGAAATTTGTACGTGACGACCGTGGAAACATAAGGTACCTGTATCAAATAAAAGCACGTTAATGATTCAGATCATAATAATATATGTTATAGAAGCCTTAACATTTTAACTGTAATATTCATACATATTTTTACAATATTAAATCATGCATACTCTTCTCGCAGATGAATTTTAATCAGAAGTGTTTAAAAAAAACACACTTTAAACGTGTCTTTATTAAAAGTATGTGTTCTAAATAATGCCATAATTTGCTGTGTTTATAAATTGCACAACACTTTAAAATGAAATATGTAGGTATAAAAAAGTCAAATTAAAATAATTATTATTTATTGAAGAAATCCAAATGAACTTTTAGGGCAGAAAAGGTACCTGTGTCCATTCGAGTCAGTCCAACACATTCTTCATAAACATGCATGTTTGCACTTCTTGTGTTTAAGATGCATATCGAAGATATGATCGTTTCGGCAAATGAAGCGGTACTTTAATAGGTTTGTTTTTTACATATTTCACTTTCATTCACAAACAGTATTAAAAATAAAGAATATTTCAAAATACATTCTAAAAGATCGTTAAATTATCTCGTACATCATGTAAAGATTGTAAAATTCAATCAATAATTTACACTTCTTTTAAATGCTAAAAGATATAACCTAAGAATATAATTTACAGTAAAATAACTTTTATTAGATTGTTGATTTATTTCAGCTCACTCCAAGCCGTTATCAAAAACAAATGAGAATATTCTATAATTGCACGGTCTTTATTTGAAACTCTATAATTTAATTTTCATGTACTTTTTTTAAATTACGCACGTTATTTTTTTTTCTTGGTTGTTTATTTTCCTATTTGTAACCATTGAGTAACTCGAGCCACAATTTCGGTACGTTAAATGATGCTGCATCGTTACACATTGTACTTTTGCGTGTTGCTATCTCTATGGTTTCTCTTATTATGGATGGATAGAATAGACTGGAGGGAAAAATTATTTTACTTTCATTAAAATTTATTTGGATGGTTTCTTCTTGATGTAATCTTGCCAGGGCTGTGGTTTTTCTGTTATACTTAATATCAGCTATATGCTCCATTTTTCTGTAACTAAATTTCCTGCTTGTCATGCCAATATAGTAATTCTTTGATCCGTCTTCTTTAATAAAATGCATTTCAAATACTCCTGAATAATTCTCAAAATTAATTGGGTCAATTTTACTGCAAATTATATTCTTTAATTTCTGAGGGGTTTGGCTACTAAGCAGATGTTGAAACGTTTAAGGCTGTAATTTTTTTTTTCAAAAAAGCTGGGATAATATTGAAGAGGATAAAGTTTGTATTTTTGCGAATCAACTTTGTTTTCTTGTTTCTGATTATTGGCAATATCCACGATTAATTTATTAATATGGTGTACTTTAAAACCATTATTACAAGCAATTTTATGAACATTATCTAATTCATTATACAATTTATTTTCAGTACAAACTAAAAAAGCCCATCTTATGAAAAATCGGTAGGCTGAAATTTAATTCCCTTCAGTCTATACACTCCATCCATACTAAGAGAAACCATAGAGATAGTAACACGCAAAAATACAATATGTAACAATGCAGCAGCATTTAACTTACCGAAATTGTGCCTCGAATTACTCCAGGGTTACAAATATGGAAATAAACAACCAAGTAAAAATAAAAAATAACGTGAGTAATTTTAAAAAGTACATGAAAAATAAATGATAGCATTTCAAATAAAGACCGCGCAATTATAGAATATTCTCATTTGTTTTTAATAATGGCTCGGAGTGAGCCGAAACATGTCAACAATCTAATAAATGTTATTTTACTGTACATTATGTTTTTAGTTTACACCTTTCACCATTTAAAAGAAATATATTACTACAAGGTGTTATAATTTATTATATTTTTTGAATAATTTACACTGATTAAATAGGAAAGTTTACTTACGGTTTTCAACGACGACGTCTCGAATGATTCGGAGGTCCGAAAATGACAGCGAAGCCGGTATCGGTTGTGGTTGGAACTATCCGGACGTGTCACATAAACTGTGGGACCAATATGGTTTATTTTCTACTATTGGCTAAATCGGCCGACTATATGTCGGCCTGATGTAGTTTTCTACAAGATATAAGCTGATGGCTTTCTTAAGAGCATAGCCGTATTTGGTAGCTTATAACAAAAACTCATAACTGTTATCTCGACAACATGAGAAATTGAGAAAACAATGTAATAGACACAGAAAAAATATAAACAAGTATTTTAAGCATTTGTTATTATAACTTTTAAAAACTCCAGAATTTTTTTTTCATTGAAATAGAGTACGGAAAAAAACTATAATTATTTTCAGTACTTTGTTATTTTTAAGAACGACCATATTATTTTTTACATGTAATGGTTTAGCATCTTGTTATTTTTTAAACATTCATTTAATACGTATAAATAAGTAACTCTAATTTTATTCGATAACATAACAGAATTGTCTAAAAAGTATCAGGTGATTCAATACTAATATAAAAAACAAACATTTGATAATTTTAAAATTATAGACAGTAGACATGATGCTGCTTTTCAAATATGCAGATAAAGACACTAAATTTCTTATTAACGAAAAATTTTATTGCCAGAATAGTTATATTTATTAAATATATATTTTTTACATTTTTAAAATAAAATTTAATCATTCATTTGTGACTTTATATGTACTTTTAGACAAACATTTTAAATGCTTCAATTTCTAAATATAAAAAAGAAAAAAAGAGGAAAAAGAATGAGAAAAATTTAATTCCGGAAAATAATCTAGCTGAATAATGGATAGAAATTATATGATCGGCTTATAAATGAAATAGAAATAATTTTGTTGAGGATTCAATTTTCTCTGGATATATAGATTTTTTTTCAGTTTCTTTATACATTACCTGAAATCCAATTATTGGAAATGGTGCAGTAAATAAGGGTACAAGGAAAATGTTGAAAATGGACTGTTGAGTTTTATCTTTATTTGTATCCGACGAAATCCGCATTGCACTTATGTAATGGAATTTTTCTTCTGTTATCTAAAGATAACGAAATGTTAACAAATGCATAGAAGCGTAAGAAAGAAAATAAAGAGTAGAGATTAAATAGTAAAGCGGTCTGAGAAATGATGATCAAAATGTGCATTAAAATAAAATGAACATACAATTTTATTTTCATTGGGCGTACCAAACTTACACCTTAATTTTAAAATGCAATAAATCATTAAGTACAATAAATCTAAAGGAAAAGTAACTTATTTCTTTTCTCGGCACAATAGTTTGTTCTTTCTCCTCTATCCCTTACTAATCCGATATATTAGTCTGTTCTCCTTTACCATTGAGTGTTTGCATTCAAACTACGTGCGGCTTCGCGCATGAAAAGGAATCAGTTTCATATTATTTGAAATAAACGCAAAGTGTTTTTATAGCTGTATTGTATTCTTTATTGCCTTAATTAAGGTTTTATCTGTAATCTGTTATTACAAACAATGTCGTATTCGGCAAGGGTGTGTAAAAAGCAAAAAGCAACGTATAATTGCATGACGATATACTTACTTGAAATTAAACTTAACAATAAAATATTAATTAGGCATACATTTACCTTTCTCCTTTATATTTCGACAGAACATTACTATGCTAAATATGTCTGAGAACAAGTCGGGATGTTCTTTGCTTTGTCAGGCATCTATATCTGAATTTCGGAAAATTATTTCCATCTATGGCAGCGCGCTCGGAAATTATCAGCATCCTCACAACTCCTATCCTTCATTTTCATCACTTGAATTTCCCATAACAGGATACATTTTGAATATCGAAGACGTGCATTTTAGACACGACTCATAATCATTTGAATTTGCTGAAACGGTTACGGTAACAAGAGAAAAATTCTTTATCCGTATCAAGAAACTGTTCCACACTGTTCCACACCAGTGCAATGTAATTTTACATTGCATTCGGAATACATTCAGAAAGACGGACTTAGTATTAAGGACGGATTAAGTATATGTAGACGGATTAAGTATACCTGCCAATTTTATAGAATTCTTCCATGAAAATGTGTTAAATTAATCCAAATTAAATAAACACGATTTTAACGAAAAATTGTATTAAATAGAATTTTTTTTATGTAATAAAACAATTTCAAAATCATAAAAATATAAAAGATAAGAAAGGTTTTAACTCACCTAATCAATCATTCGTTCATTTTATTTCTGTAGACCTTCAAAAAATTTTAAAGACTTCTTTAACATAAAACAAGATATAGTACGGGAAACGACACTTATTTTTAAACTGGTAACGATCATATAACTATATAAAATGAAAATATAAATATAATTGTCAGTCAACAAAATAGCGCCATCTGCTGACTTTTTTTCATTTCGCAACAACTTCCGCTGAATGAGATATCTCTAGAGACAAACGGGATGAACGTTTAAGAGGGAAATTAAGCTATACTGGTCTTCTGATGACGGCTCCTGTTTGGAAACCTCAATAGACATGCTCTTATCCTACTCTCACTTCTTGGATGAGTTTGGATATCAAAACCAACCTTATTCCAGTCGAATCGTGGGGTGTTATACTTTATGAGTACGACGGTTTTTCTTTAAGTTCGCTTGGCCAATCAACCTGTTGATGCTGGTAAGCTGATTTTGTTTCTAACAGATAACTAGATTTTCATATTTTGCGAATTTTCTTTAAAATGCTTTCTTTCTATTTTCTCATTTCCATTATATTTAATATTCATTGTTTTGCTCAATGGTTAGCTTTGTCAAATGTAAAGTGGGGAATCTTCTACAAATTAGGAAATGACCAATAAACATGTATGAAGGATTTGGTTCACCAGGATTGCTGCAAACGTAAGTGAAAGGTCTAGAATTCAGAATCGCTAATACTTCAATCACAATTAATTCCAGTACTAAAAAAGAAACCATCAGAGACATCTTCACTGATCTTACATGACGCTTTCAGAAACCTCCCCGCCAAGTTGGTCTTAAAAAATACATTAATAGGCTGCTCGTCAGCGAACTTCTCGATTCCCCTCGCAAATGTTAATCCTATGGGCGTGGATGCAGTCGAATATTTAAAATATATACTCAGGAAATTAATATTTTTAACTTTTGTTTTCTGTGTTCACTTCTTAAAAGATGTCTGTTTCTTAGTTGTCGAATTTTTTCTAAAATAAATACTTAATTTTATGTGAAGTGTTAAAATCTTATTCAGGTTTGCTAAGATTTTAACACATAAAATTATAAAGTAAGCAGATATTTTAGA
Source organism: Maratus michaelseni (assembly GCA_963931845.1). Lineage (NCBI taxonomy): Eukaryota > Metazoa > Arthropoda > Arachnida > Araneae > Salticidae > Maratus > Maratus michaelseni. Next base: position 341,746,879 of record OZ007588.1, on the reverse strand, counting down.
AATATTTTGATAACTAAGAAAAGAGACGTCATTTAGACTAACAGACGTCATGAGACTAAGAGACGTCATTTAAGAAGTGTACACAGAAAACAGAAGTTAAAAAAGTATTACTTTGCTGTGGAGATATTTTAAATATACGGATGCATCCTACGCACATGGAATTAACATTAGCGAGGGGAATCGGGAAGTTCACTGACGAACAGCCTTAATAAATAGGCAAGCTGTTAAACAATCTTTTTATATCTGCATTCTTTGTAATTTTTCATAAAAATATTTAATTCTCGTTTTGCCTTCTGGAATTTTTTTGCATTATCATCGTAGATGTGTGAGGCAACGAAATCGACTCAGCTAGATTAATGATTCAAATTATAGAAATAAAATATACTAAATACTAATGTAATATATTAACATTTTTAACAAAAACAAAAATCTTTTATATGTAGATATAGGTTGTAATTGTCTATGTAAATTGCTTTTTGTCTGGAGATTCCAAAAATATTACTAATTTTGATGTAAGTATTTTGCATTTATAATTATTAGTTCTATTTTATTTGTTGTGTTTAAATTCAATTAGCAATTGAAACCTTACATATCTTACCCAGACATTTTTATTAGTTCGAAAATAATGTCGGACGCTAATCCCGGACAGTTACTCTATTCACGTTAGGAGTATGTTTTATGGCACTTCAAAATAAATGGCAAATAATTTATGGCCAAATTTATGAGACCAGCAAAACGGGCAGTGAGGATAGGAAAATTTCTACAAAAGACCTCCCAGGTTACAAGCCACAGTATTGGTCGAAGTCTTACCAACGGTAAAGTACCAGAAATAAAATATGCATCTAGCATCTCCAATGACGATGAACTGGAACGAAAATTTACATACCAAGCGACGCTCTCCCACGGGACTGACTCCCCCGACTCAGACGAGGCCTTAATAATTTCCATCGAAGTCACTTCTCCAATTTTCAGCAAAAGCATTTGAGGGGGTCGGAGCAAGAGAGTGCTAAGCCACATTTTTGAACTTCTGAGATATTTCAATTTGAAAATTTGATCAAATACTCAAATCAAAATATATAACATAAAGTTTTTTCGCCAGTGTCTTAGTAACATTTAAAATATTATCCGTCGGGGGTGCAAAGCCCTCCAAGTTACCTGTGAATTATACCTCTGGGTGTGCCTAGTCAGGTGAGGGTCTCGTCACCTGATCAAGGGTCTAAATTACGAGACCTATTAAATCTGTCAATTTAACAAAGTTTAACAGAAACCTTGAACCGGCAAACAAAGATAACGGTAGCAAATCACAAGAGAGCAAGCACAGCAGCGATGTGAACAAATCAATAGGTCAGGTGGATCACAGCCATGCTGTGATCAGGCGATTTCCGTCCCGCACCCAGGTACTAACCCGTTAAGCTAGGCATTCATGCCGGGCAGGTAGGGGCCTGGTTAGCGGTATAATAATAATAATAATAATAATAATAACATTTAAAATATTCTGAGTAACAATATGGCATTACTTTAATCATATTACTATTACGTTCTTTGTAAATTAGCTATCTTCATTGGGGGCATAAACATATTGGGGGCAAACACGAAACCTGTCAAATATGCTGCCACCAAGTGACATTAGAAACAAATTATATGTAGGATATTATAATTTACAATATTAAGCAACAAATTAGCAACAGTTAGATTTATTTCACCAAAAATGTGGCTTGGCACTTTCTTGCCTCGACCCCCTCATTTCTTCTCCAATCGTTTATAGAAAGGGAGCTTCTTCGTTAAGAGGACTCTTCCTTCTTTAGTGTACGAGTATCATGGAACTGTCTCCTTATCAGTTGCCTCCAAGGCCAGTTGCCGTTTATAATCCATTCCGGAGGCAGATGAAAGCTTTACTTATTTTGATTAAAATCCTGCACTCAAGTTAAATAGAATCATGTGAAACGTGATAATTAAAACCCTGTATTTCGTACTTCTCTGAATATCCACTATGAGGACATGAACTAAAAGGTTCTAAATGCTTATTAAAATCCTGTACATATGCTGATTGAAATCCTGCGCTCATGCTGATTAAAATTTTCCAAATAATTCAAAACCCACGAGCGGTCACCAACATTTATCTGGGTGAGATATTTTAAATACAGTAATTGTTTAATGTTTATGGCAATGTTTTGCATATTAATCTTTTTAGTAATTTTAATTTTATTGCTTGACATCTCGTAACTGATTAAAGGTTTAAAAAAATAATTATTAAAACTAATAATTCTTGGCATATTTGCCTTAATATTTTTGCAGCTGAAATGCTTATCTCAAAAGAAATAAATTATAAAATGTGTATAAATTAACTTTGAATTTAATTTGAATAAATAAAATTATTTTATTTTATATTAAAATAAATATTATGTATGTATAATGTTTAATATTGTAATGAAGTAAATTAAGATTCTTTATTGAGTATTTTAACACCAGCAAATCGACAACTTATTATTATGATGAATTTTATTAAGAATAAATCCTGTGTTTCTCATTTTTTGGCTTACTGTGTTTCTATGTTTCATTTATAGGTCAAGATTTTTATTACAGAGTCGCGCATTTTTATCTTTATTTCATTCCTTTAGATTTTATAAGTATTCTAAATTATGAGATCGCTTAGAAGATTAATATTCATTACGCTTTCATTTATTTTATTCAAAATTAATATTTACTAGTTTATTTTATGTGTCTATAATCTATAATATGTGTCCAATCCATATTTTGTCATGTGTTGATTTTTTAAAAATTACTCTTTTGATTAGAACAATAAAATTAGTTGAATCAAGCCTGGTGTTTAATTATTTGGTTATGTTCACAACCATGTTTATAACCCAAAGACCATGATATAAGTTTTTCTGTATGTTATCTATAGTATCAACCTGTAGGCCTGGTACTCTTAACAACGTCCCTTACTTTCAGTAATGTTGACCAATCAATAATGCTTGGTTAAGACCCAAATTCGGTCTAAGAATGTGCTGCAAATCCTTCTTCCTGCTATAAATTTTCTGAAGACTAATTACTGTTTTCGGAATAGAGTCTGAAATTAATTCTAATTGCACTCCTTTAGTTTTAGCACATATAAAGAGCAATAGATAAGTACTTTCGTTTCATTGTAATATTTGATATATAATGGACCTAAATAATCTAGTATTCTAACCTGGAATGGATAGGCTTCATTTGTTCTATCGGCAGGTAGAGGTGCATAAACCTGGGGGGCAAGTTTAACACGACGTTTTTGACACAGATTGCATTTAAATATCAAACTTTTGATTCGTTGTCTCACTCTTAAAATACAAGTTCTTTCTCTAAGTTATCATTCTCTGTGTTACATTTTGAGTGAATCCGTGGTTTGTTTGTTCATGACAAACTTTGGTGATAAGGTCTGATAAATGACATATATTAGGTATTTTCAATAGCAGAGCTGACTGGAACTAGTTTTTCTTGTGCCAATGCTAAATATACTTCCGGAAAATGTTTCATTTAAGTATTTTTAACCCTAGATTCTTCAGCTAATTCACATTCTTCTGTATATAAGGGACCAACTTTCTTACTCAAAAGGTTTCTTTCAACGTGAATGTGTCGCTGAATCAATGCAGTTAATCGCAATATTTTCCTTAGCTTGTTCATTCTTCAGATGTCAAAAGGAGCTTCAAATCTTGTTGTTACGAGCATAGCCACCGCTTCATATTCTTTATCCATTAAATGCGTTTTCCTGGGCAATATTAACGTTGGATTTTGGCCATCGTTTCTCACCCTTCCTTAGATTCAGATCCTTTGGACAGGTTAATTTTACTCTCGTGATAACGTATTTTCATTTCCAAGACTGTGATTCCAACAATCAGGATCAGATATTTTTTTGGTTTCATCTACTTTGTTCTTCGCATACATGTTTAATTTTCGAGAATGTTTTTGGTAGAGTGAAGAACAATCATGGAATCTGACCAGATAATTATTCATGTCCTCTGGTAGATTCGAACGGAGTCGAATGTAATGGAAAGTCCGGTTCCTATAAGTGTAGCAAGATGCTTCAATATTGTCAGATTTATTGTCTGAACGAGTACGACTTGAATAACTATGTCCTACTTGGACTAAAATTGAAAGGAATTTTCCGTCATGGTTGCAAAATCGTAAATAAATATTTACCCCATAAGCTCATTTCCTAGCACCTAAGAAGACGTAAAATTGGCAGCCACTGAATTATTACATACTTTTCATTGAGAATAGATGTCTTGGAACAAAGATATGTTTCAAGTAAAACAATTCTTCAATATCCTGAAATATGTTTTCTATTTCTAATGGTAAAGCATCGTCCCAATCAAGTTTTTATTTCCAAATATCTTGCAGTAGTATTTTAGCTCGAATTGCAAATGGTGGTATTAGGCTCAGAGTATCGTAGATCTTCCGATAGCTCTTATCACACCTTTCTACGTAAACTTTATTTCTTTCATATCCTTATTCTTTTAAGGTTTTCCACTATCAATACTCAAGCCATCATCTGCTGAATTCCAGCAATAGCCAAGGATCTCGCATGACGTGGATTCGTTGTTACCTTCTTCCTTAAATCGATCTTGCAATAAGTGCACATTCGTTTTCTCCATTTTTTGGTTGCTTCTTCTAATATGAACTTTATTTGTTAGTTGATGGTGTACGCTAAATCTCTATCTTGCTGTGTGTTAAATAGTCTATATGCAATTTACTCTTGAGAATGTTGAAGGGCACTTGATGGATGCATTCTTGTATTTTTTTTATATGATGTTTAATAATCACAATTAGCAAAAACGAGCTCAATCTTTCTTCAACAATTACGCATGTCGTCCTTAAAGTTTTCGATTCATCGTCCAAATCTACCATAACCGATAGTAATTTAAATGTGTCTTTTTCTTCTGCCGCTAAATCTATTTGCAGAAATGCACGTTCAATAGTTGATGTTATGGTAACCTTATTTAGACGTTAGAGCAAAAGAAGTATTAAAATACCTGCCGTTAATTTTGGACCTGGACTCAAACAATCATAGAAAGAATTAAAATTAGCTCCACTTGAGGAGGTGCAGAAAACTACTCTCATTTTGTCACGCGTATCACCGCGTGATGTTGCATATAACAGGTTCTAGAATAATTAACACTTTCGTTTTTATTAACCCTTTCAGCAAAGTTTTGAGTTACGTTCTTTGAAATAATGTCTTTATAATGAATATAAATGTCTGTATTTTTCTTAAATCTTTTAAGGAGTTTTCGTAAGTGAGTGTTAGCATTACCATAGATATTATGTAGAAACTAAGAATGTTTGTTTCACAATAAGTTATTTTGGTAGCAACCTTCGATTTGTTTTACAGATTCTTTTTAAACTTCGCTGTCTTCGGAATTCGAATTGAGATACTACCCGAGATTCCCCAAAACTTCCCAATTCCAATAACTTTTTTAAAATGTTAAGAAAATGTTTAAAACTACATTAATGTATTTACATAATCTCTGGCTCTCTAATACTTTATTTAGATGTATTTGTGGCGCATTTTTCTAGCACTTGTTAATATACTTCTGATCTAAAGAACGACATTCGTCCATTCGTAATAAAATCTTCTATTTTTACAGATGAATGGTACAAAAAATAGTTTAAAACATTTTTTTAATCAGTTTTAATGATACAGGAATGCTGTTTTTTTATAGCAATTTTGTTTCAGCAAAAAGGGAAAATGTTCGAATTGACCAAATATGTCTAAAAAGGTCCTATAAAATGTTATAAAGGGTAATCCTTTTTGTGGAAAAAAAGGCAGGATTCTTTTCATTAACATAATGCTATTTCCTATCTTATTTGATCTTCATTGCAACTTACATTCCCTACTTACCTCGCACAGATAAAAATTAGTGTCAGTTTCAACATTTTTTAAACATCCTGAATTATGCGATATTTTATGCATTATATTTTTCTCATTATCTCAGAATTTTTTCTTTACTCCAGAGAGTTTCTAATGGCAAGTAAATATTAGTTATATTGGTTATACTGAGGTTAAATATTGTTTCGACAACAATGCTTTCATCGGAACAACTTCCAATGGAATACCAATGTAAGTTAAATTCCAGCAACTAAATAAATCCTGCAATTGTTTTTTTTTTATTTCATATTTTCTATATACTGAACTTATTCTAAGCAAGTATTTCTAGCAGTCGCATTTTTATACAATGATTTGCGGCAACGTTAATAGAGGAAGTTTTTTTTTTTTTTTTTTTTTTTTTTTTTTTTTTTTTTTTTTTTTTTTTTTGAACGACTGTTCGTAAAACAGATGATAATAAGATGTATGTAAACAAGTACGTCAATAAAAATGTATTAAGTATGAAGATAATGTATTACATATGATTATATGAACAAACTTAACGAATGATTTATAAACGAACTAAGCTTGACTTCGTACTGTTTTTTTTTTCTGAAATATATTAGATCCCTTTTTGAAAGAAATATTTATAAGTCAAGATTTAAATTTATCTATTTCCATATAATATAGGTTTCTGAGACAGATTTATTGAAAAAGTATTGCAGCGTTACTTAAAGTATTGAACATTTGTGGGACTAAATTTTTCTGTTTCCGGAACGTTTCTGCTCAACTACGAACATACGTTCTATCATTTTTATTTCTATAGAAAGATAAAAAATATATTACGTCATATAATTTATTCTCTTCATTTAAATAATGTAGGTTTTTAGAATAGTTTTAAAATATTTTGAATAAAACTGATAGAAAATCATAGATTTTCAAATTAAGTATGAATATGCATAAAAGCTTAATATATTACATGTTGTCACACTACAGGCTAGTCCTTTGAAAACGTAGGAGAATATAGGAGAAATAAAATAAAACAATTGTAGGAAATACATGCAATGTGTAAGAAATGCGCTTATAACAAATGATGATAGAAATGTCTTCCCTGAGCTTCCAATCACAGTTGAAATACATAGTCCTGTTCTGTTTTTCTAAAACCAATATTGTCAAGGATTACTGTCTACTGAAATACATTGTATAACATGATAAATATATAGATATTTTTCCTGACGATGTAAAGAGAAAAATCTAGAATGAGGTAAAGCAGTAATCCCAAATCGCTTGCAGAATACCAGCTTCCAGCTTGTTTAGTGGTTATGAGGCTGGCTACTGGACTAGAGATGCTCAAGATGGAATACCAATCAGACAAAGATTTTTGTAGTTGGTCAAATTCCTGTTTACATGGAGATCCCGCTACAATAAACACAAGAAGGAATACAAAATGAGATATAAACTCTTAATATTCGAAATGTAATTTTATTCTTAATTTAATTGTTAACCCGTCTTGTGTAAAAATTGTAAGTCGCGTGTTTAAAGTTTTGTGTATTGTGAAATATATGTATGGGAGTTCCCGGGATCCAACGATGCACATTACAGGTAAATTTAGTGATTTAAATGTTGATCTAACTATACGAACTAAATGAATTCCTTGTTTTCATATATTAATAAGTCCAATTTTTTTCACTGCGGACTCTTTTGTCGCCATCAGAAATGTGCGGACCATATTTGATCACCTTCCACAGGCCCGGTTGCCATTTTTATCTATATCATTTTCAGGCATTGCTTTTCCGAAATCTCAACAAGGAACATTTCTATGCTAGAATAATGAAAATTAACCAGTGGTGGAATTACCATGTTTCAGAGCATATTAAAAAGAAAAAAACAGATTAACCAAAATATAAAATTACGATTATATGTTTGACATGTAATTGATATTAATTGATGACGTACTGGGCAAGGCCACCACTTTGAAGATCATTCATGACCAGATTTTAAAGTTATAAATAGTTAATTTAAACTAATCAAGCAGGGGCGTGGTGTAAGTCTCTTTGCAAATTCAGCCTGTGAGATGCGGTGATTAATAGAGATTTAACTCAATATGCACTCAAAGTAAACAGAAGGTATGTCAATAATTCACTTATAAACTTATCACCGACGACTCAAATCACTATCAATGTCCATGTTCACGTAAAGCTTCGGCCCTCAAGTCAATAACGTTATCTGAAAGCTTTCAATACCGTCTAGATTTCACTAATGTTAGCAACGCGTGGTTGCTGATAAGCTTTATTCCAACTGTAAACTAAAGTCAATCTTACCCAACAGGAACGTTGCACTCGGCTAGATTATATTTCGCCTAAACACTTGCTGAACTCACAATTCCATTCCTTCGTCACAGGTCTTGATTTCCAGAGAAGAAGGACTCGATCAAAATCTGCCAATACAACCATTTGCTTCTCCTTTTATATTCTGCAGATCGACCAACAAAGCTTAATTTGCATAAACGTACAGCGAAAAACACTAACTGTACACTCCGAGAGCTCCGAACACACTTCACAATGTTAGAGTAAAACAAAGTATAGATGTCGCTGTTGCACACACAGGTTAAAGTTGAGAAAACTTTCACATTAAAAAAACTAGAGTCCCTTTATAACAGAGTTGCTAGTCCACTAGAAATAAAAACTTTAGAACCAATTAGAGTAAAGCATTGGATCGGGTAACCCGATTTAACCCTAACCCGATCCGACCCAGACCGTAGGTTGGGAGGGTAATTTCTTTAATTTCGTGCCGGGTTTTGATTCTTTCGGTCCGAATTTTGGTATGGTTTCGATTCTTTGGGGTCGTATTCTGGCTGACGCAGTTTTTAAAGAAAAAACCTGACTATTTTTAAATCAAAAAATTTCATTTTTATTCAAAGATGATAAAAATTATTTTAGAGATATAATTTCAGACTACTTTTCCATAATAGTATTAAAATATGAATTAATTTTCTTCCACCTCAGGTTCGGGTCGGTTTCTGGTTGAAGAAAATTTGTCGTTCGGTGCAGGACTCTAGAACCAATCACGCATTATCCATGTTAAAATAAATCTTATTTAAAATACAAATTAACTACTTGGGAAAAAAATAAATGTGTGACTTTTGTGTGTGTGTTTGATATTAAACTCAAGAACATTAAAGTTTCGAAATACACTTACATTTTACAAATTTGCCATTTAAGAAATTTGCTTCATAATTATTACAAACGAAATACGTTAAAAAATAATTATGGATAAGTATCAGATAATAAGTAAATTTAAATCCCAGACGATGCATAAATTTATGTTGTTTTCGTGTTATTACATTGCTCTGGTATAGCTTTTATCATATATGAAATTTCTGTTGTCAACATCCCTTTTTATATAAATTTACGAAACGCACAACAACGAATGAGGTATCATTCGGAATGTTTTTGAATCGGCTTCTGACATAGCACATTCACATTTTGTTAAAATATGTTTCTTTGATTAAAAATTGCTGTTAATTAAAAATTAAATCGGCATTGTTTTCATAAATAAAATGAAAGGTTTTCCCCAAATTAGCTTGCCACAAAAATAAAATACCGCATTATATGATGCTCAACAATGATTATCAAAAAATAAATAGTACGAAAAAGATAATAAAGCATGATGTCCCCGCAGGGGTTTATTTTATATTTATGGCTAAAAAGCAAAATTTAATTAAATTATTAAAAGAAAAAGACGCCATTGATCGAAGCAGTGCTATTTCACGTGTAGAATAAAAGGTACGCTTTGTTATATTTTATTAAATTTTATTTTAACTGTATTCAATTTATTTTTTTTTGTTTCATGTTTTTCAAGAAGCGGATAACGTCATCTTCTAATGCAGTTAAAATATGATTGTTATTTTTTTTTCTCGCGTGTGCCTTTTGTTATCTTTAATCAGTTTTTACTGTAAATTTGGTGGACAAGTATAAATGAGACGATATTCTGGCTTGACTAATGTTCACCAAAATCCAACGTTTAACACACAATATCGAACTGCAACACATTGAACAGACATATGTTTCGTGAGTATCTTTGACTCACATCCTCAGTGCCAGTAAAAATAAAAGTTATATCCCCCCAAAGACATGAAACAGAATCTAAAAACCCAAATGACAAACAACAACAATCCTCTATTGCTTGTCATTGTTGGAGTGATGGACATAATTTCAACTTTGATTCAGCCACTATTATTACGAAATGCAACACTCCTTTAGATTTAGACTTTTTTAAAGCAGTTTATATTCATAAATTTGGTAACTCCCTGGTCAACGATTTTTCAAGCGTACCTTACATCTCACCTTTCTGGGTTGATTTACTGTTTAGTAGTGCATCCCTTCTGGCTTAATCTTATTGGTTGCTTGTGTGTGATGAGCTTTCGGTGTGTTGTTGTTTGTCATTTGGGTTTTTGGATTCTGTTTCATGTCTTTGGGGAGAAATAATTTTTATTTTTACTGACACTGAGGATGTGAGTCCAAGTTACTCACGAAACGTACGTCTGTTCATTGTGTTACAGTTCTATATTGTGCGATATACGTTGTATTTTGGTGTATAATTGTCCACACAAGATTTTCTTCATAATCGTTGACTAATGTTGTTTGCAGATATATTTATCCTTACTTTTTTTTAAAGTTTAAATCTGCATCTAAAAATATTAGATATTACTAAAAATTATTAGACTGCAGTGCGAAATCCTCGCACTGGTAATTTTGTAATTATCTTATTCTTTTACAAATGTAACTGAGATTGAAAGATAGCTGAATAGCAGCTTTTTCACATACTTTTGAAAATTAGAGTAATATGCATGATGCAAACACAATTATAAAAATATCATATTCGAATAGCAAAATACGTATATTAACGTATACCAAACAACCACACTTTTTGTGTGTGTCTATATCGTTGTTAAAATTCTCTATCGTTGTTAAAATTCTAATAAATAGAAGGTATTTTTTTTTTCGGGAATAGCGAGATCGAGTTATTCGTAATACCAGTATTCCATCACATTTATTGTGCCGGATATTATATTTTGATAATGCCTATTTGGTACCATTAAATCAGTTTTCTTTCATTTGCCTTTTATTCATTTTCATTTTAAACACCCTCTTCCATATTACCCGGCTATCTCATAATACCCCTCAAATAAGTTTATTATTATTGTTATTTGTTTACGAGCGAGGACGTTTTTAAAAATATTTTTGAGCTATAAATAAATAATCACAGATAGTTGAAATTTGCAATTGTATTCAATTTTCGGGTTTTAAACAATACCGGACTGTAGTATTCCCTCAAATGTAAATAATATTCTGTAATTCCTGAAATGCTCCTCTGTATATAAATTTATCAGCATTTCTATTAATACAAACTATTAATATATAGATATATATTATAAAATGCATTTTATTTGACTAAAAGAAAAATTTAAAATAATATTTTCTTTCATGAAAACACCTGAAACATTGCAATAACTCATCTATGTATTAAGTTTGAATTTTTGTTTCCGTTTTTCAATTTATTCATGTCTTATTAAAATAAAATCTCGTAAAATAATCTCTTAAAATAATATTGTACTTCAGAAATTCCATTAATTTCTGCCAGTTTCTTTCTTTTTCTACGCTTTCTTGTTCCATGGAAAGAATTTCAAAATCATATTTTAATAATAAAAAAATAATAATCTTTTATTGACGGAATAAAAATCTACTGCAATAATTTGCAATAAAACTTTATTTATGTGCAGTAGAGAATTCTTGAAGCATGCACAAAAGAAGGGTTTTAAGAAAAAGTATTTTTTAACAACTAAATTTCTGATGAACAAATAAAAGCAGTGAAGTAACAAAATTAGTTGTATAATTAGGAACATACATATAAGAACATATGTTTTCAGCATTTTCAAAATATTGCTTGATAAAAAAAAAGTACAGGCAATAATTTTAAAAATTAATTTCCCAAATACTGGTTTATATATTTTTAAATATAGTTTTCAGTTTTGCATACCTTAGTATAAAAAAAATATTAAGTACCAAAAAGTTTAATTTAAAATTGTCCAAAATACAGATTGTCTGTAATTGAATTGGTCATTTCAAAAAGGGGTCAACTCCATAGCAATTGCAAAGGAGTTGACCCCTTTTCAAAGTACCCGATTCAATTGAAATAAAAGCGATACGAACCCGATAGTAAAAAATGTGTAAAGTTAAACACAGCCACACAGCAGGAATGTAATTAGTTTAGACAACACGGACTCATTATTAATAATGAATAAATTGTTTCACATTTCACTAGCTTCTAAAATGGTGATGAACTTTATTTTTGAGTACAATGGGTATATAAAGTATAGAAAAGTACCTTCGTGATTTATTCTGCTGTTTTGACATGTGATATATACTTTTACAGATACACAGCAAGAATGGGGCACCCGCATCAGACGTCGCGAGTTAGAATAGGCGCTGACAAGATTCGTGGACTTAATATTGCTAATGCACTGACGATCTTTAGAAAAACCGACAAGATGTTTCGCACTTGGCACGAAGTTGCTGGGGTGCTATGCGTTTTGCATATTTCTCTTGAAACATATTCTCTACAAAACTGCATTGCTATTAAATTGTTGCAATATAAATAAACTTTATTAGTTATAAAAAAATCAGTCACTTCTTTCAATTGAATATTAATATTTGAAATGTTATAGTTTCTCGACGATTTAAGAAATCACCACAAATTCATCATTCAGAAACTATGAAATATTTTAAATCAATTTTCTTGTTTAAAATATTCTATTTTAGTAATTTGTTAAGGTATTGAGAATTAAGCTATAAAATGAAAAACAAGAACGGAAAATCATGCATTAGGCATAGTTTATGAAATACAGGGTGTAAAATGTGGCTGAAAAATATGGGCGCGTTGTTTGACGTTGATATTTCACAACTAAAATCGGAGAAAGCATGCTTATTTTTTTCTATTTTTGTAGTATTTTTTATTGATTTTCTTGAGATATATTATTCATTTACTTTCGACGTGCTTATGATGCGCTTTGTTCATCGTTTGGCCATTGCTCAACAGGCGGCAAATGGAGAAAAAATTTCAAGGATTTTATCTACCCTGAAAGTACTACTTCGATCTGTGCAGAAGGTCATTTAAGCAGTGGAAATCAATAGGAAATGTTTATGTAAAAATAAATCATGCTGACAGCTTTCTGTTAATACCCGAAGAATTCGCAACATCATCAAACAAAGAATTTTCCAAAACGGTGCCGTAAGCTTAAATTCCATTGAAAAGAGACTGGATATTTCTCGTCAAACTGTCCAGAACATTGTTAAAAAATTTGTCGGACTCCATAGTTATCGTTTGTACCGCGGGGTATTTTTGTCAAACGACGCCAAGCTGAGGAGGCTAACAAGGTGAAAAAAAAATGCTCCTTTTTTTGTGAACAAATAAGACAATCTGCACCATCGAGAAGGCGCGCAACCATCGGAATGATAGGGCAATGATAATTCCAATGCAGAGAAATGCAAACAAAATAAAAATCGTCACACGATCGCTTTATCCGAAAATATTAATAGTTTGGGTTAGAGTTACCGCCACAAAAAAAAAAACAAAAAAAAACACCTTTAACTTTTATTGAAAAAAAATGTAAAGATTAATGCATAAACGCAGCAAGACGAAGTGTTTGCTACGATTGTAGGTCCATGAAAGCAAAATAATCGAAATGGAATTTTCCAGCAGGATTGGACACCCGCATGGAGCAGAAGCGACACTGGCCTTCCTCGAATCCCATATGCCTGGATATTTAACAAAGTTTGAATGGCTTTCGAACAGTCTGATCTTAACCCACACAATTTATTTACTTAGAAGAAGAGTTAAAGAGCAAGAAAATCTCTAGTTTGGACTGAATGCGGCACGAACTTATGAACGCTTGGGATGATTTAGATCAGAGTTAACTGTGGCGCACCGTCAATTCAGTAATCACTCGTTTGGAAGCTTTTGTAAAAGAGAATGGTGGACATTTGGAACAATTAGTTTAAATATTGCTATTAGTCTTATTTTTGTATTGTCAGAATAAAAAACGTTATCAGGTAGCCTATATGTTTGAGAAAATAGAGTTTTCTGCACGCCCATACTTTTCAGCCACCCTGTTATTCTCCAACACTAATAAAATACCATAAAGGAATTTCATTTTTTGCATAGAATGGAATGATATATTTAAATAAGCAATTTAAAAAACACATAACGTAATAAAAATCCACTTTCAGTAATTGCTATCCATATCCGATAATGTGTGCGAATTCCTTCTTGTAGCTTTGTAAGCAATCTATAGAATTTAAACACACCACCTTATACACTCAAAATTAGATAAATTTAAAAATGCATGCCACAGTGTAAAACGCACTTCCAGCAATTATCGATTCTAGTCATTACTGTAAACGAATTATATTGTGTGTCTCTGAAAATGAATGATAATTGCACCTCATAATCTATAGAAAACATGTAGCGCACTTCAATGGTTCCATTACGCTTGAAGTAACATAACATCATTAAAATGCATCGCAAAAGATTTTTCCCCATAGATCATAATGTAATGGAATTCTTTGTGCATCCCCGTAAACGAACTATAGATGCTATTTATTCGATACTCCTGAGAAAGCATGTTGTTGTCCATCGGAGTGTTGCATATTAATCTCAATGCGTTTGAAATATCGTAACATCAATAAAATGCATAGAAAGCAATTTGTCTCCATATACTATAATGTAACCGAATTCTTTGATTGTCCTTGTAAACGAACCATCGACGTTACACACTTCATTTTCAATACCTAACATTCTATAATAACCCTCAATAACATATAAAATTTTCATGGACATCCAAGCATATTTACGGGAGTTGGAACACGGTCAGATGGACGGCAGACAGGCAGAGAAATTTAATTCATTAACCCTTTTGAACTATGTTGGAAAGTGTTAAATATATGTTGGAAAGTCAGACGGACGATATAGTTGATTCAGAAAACTTTACTAAAAATTCCATATGCAAGCTGCATTTTGTATTTTATTAATTTGTTACGTTTTTTGCAAAAATAATTATAAAACTGTTTCTTCACATCGTTGAAGATGCAACTTTCTGTCTTGTGCACTGCTTGCTTCAGCTTCCTATAAATCAACTAGCAGCAACCTTCTCTGATACTTAGATAATCTGGTGTCTTTATAATTAAATTTACAGTTGATAAATGAAATATCTTTGTTTACTTATTACAAATTTTTTAATTTAATAACTACTCAAAAATTCTTAATTTGTATCGACACTATACGTGATAGTATCGTTGGGGTATTCTCCCCAGCGTTGAAAAAATCAGAAAGATACTTTACTTTAAAGAAAAAATTTCAAAGTTGTCTAAATATTTTTCTAAAATATATTTGTCAAGCATTTTTACGACTTTGAACGATTATAAACAAATGTCAAAGGCTTCTCATTCTTCTTCACTTACCCTTTAGAAAAATCATTTGAGAATATCTTTTAATTTCTCAAAGTTGTCTTAAAAGGCGGAATAAATTTTCACACAGCAGAGATTATCTGAAAAATCAAAAAATCAATCGTGTTATTTCTAAACTAGATTCCATTTATCATTGTTAAACACGACAAGACATCAAAAACTCGTCTTAAATCGGTTTGTTTCACCTGTTTTCAAAAAATAAATTGCGATCTATGACGTATAAACTAAAGATTTCTAACATGGCTGAAGTAATTCTTGTTATCCGAATAGAATATTTCTTTCACGGAGATAAATTCCAAGTATCAAGCCAATACTTTCCTAATGGCTGTATCTTGGTTAATATTCGCTTCCAATATTGATCTGATTTTTCTTATTTATTTGTCTAAATATTTTTATAAGTACATTTATCGATGTCTTTTGCGACTACCATGATCAGATTAATTTGTTAAAGGCTTTTAATTTTGCTCAACTTTCCCTTTATAAAAATAATTTGAGAATAAATTTTTATCTCATTTAGTTACCTTAAAAGGCGGAAGAAATTTTTACACAACAGGGATTACCTGAATAAACAAACAAAAAAAATTATAACTAGGTCTCATTTATCATTATTAAACACGACAAGCTATTAAAATATCGTCATAAACTGGTTTGTTTGATGGGCTTTCTAAAAATTTCTTGTAATATATGAAGCAAAAATTAAAGATTTTGAACAAAGATTTAGTAATTAGTGTTTTTCAAATACAATATCTTTTCACGGAGAACCTAGAATCAAAATAGTATTGTTTCCAGTACTTTTTATAGTGGCTGTAGCTGGTTAACATTGACTTTTATTGAAGTTTCTTCTTATATATAGTCGAAAGAATGACGCACTTTTGCGACTTCCGTTGATTAAAAAAAAAAATTCTGAAGGCTTTTCTTTCTGCTTTGTGTCCCATATAGAAAAGTCATTTGAGAATAAATTTTAATCTCTTTAAAGTTAGCTTAAGAGACTGAATTTTTTTCCACACAACAGAGATTACTTGAAAAAAAATGTTATTTCTAAACCAGATGCCGTTTGTCATTTATAAACATGAAAATCCACCACAATTTCCTCGAAAGCATGTTTTGCTTGTTTTCTAAACATTTTTGTGAAGCATAAAGTGAAAATTTTCAACACAGATGTAGTAATGATTCTTCTTTCTGGCATAGTAAAATATTTGTTTGGCAGAAATATATCCCAAGTATCGAATATAATATTGAAGCACAACTTCTTATAATGGCTACATCTTGACTTCTATTTGCTTGACATGTTCCAGCAACATTTTGCTGTTTACCTTTACCTAATATGGTACCAATATTAAATATATATATATATATATATATATTGCAAGTTCAGTGCCAGTATTTCGATTATAAAACCAATATTTCTGAAATATTGACGTTTCATTGCAAATATTTCCAAAATAAAACTAATACTTAACTAATATTGACATTTTAGTGGAAATACAGGGTCATCGAAAAATGTTGGACAGATTGGAAAGAATCATAACTCTAAAAGTAATTGAATAAACACAAGTTGAGTCTTTCCAAAGTACTCGGCAATTATTCAAGATTTGTTTGATGTAACTCTTTTAAAGTCGTGACATTCAAACGATGCGCAGAATCGATGATCTGAAAATGCAAATCACACCACACATTCGCAATTTTCAGTTTTTGCTTGGGTTATTTGTTCACATAGCGGATCCTTTCCTACTAAATCGACGATGCTGAATAACTTTCTAATTGATATTTTCCCATATATCCAATAGTTTTAGACATACGCTTTCCAATCCGGAATCATCGAAAAAGGTAGGACAGCACGAAGGTCACTTTCACCATGCAATTGCTTATACGTATCGTCTGAATGTCAGGACTTTAAAACTGCTACATCTAACAAATCTTAGATAGTTGCCGTTAGATAGTACCTTGGAAGGAAAACAATTTCGTACTCAATTACTTTTAGAGCTATGAATATTTCAAATCTGTCCAACCTTTTTCGATGATCCTGTATTTCCGATGAATGCGAAAATGTCGCAATATTTGGCCCTAAAAATCCAATTTATATAATATTGCGTTGCTACTAAGAATGTAATGTAAGAGCCATAAGAACGCAGAAAAAATAGCTCTATAAAAATACTCAAGTCATTTTAACTCGTTATCAATATAAGTCAAGCTCTTTTTTAGGGTTTCGTTCATCTCACGAAACCCTATTACTCCCGCTCCGCTGTCTGTCCCCGTCACAGAGCCGTTCTCAAAAGCTATATAACTTACAGGCATGAAAATTTGTATACGTATAGCTAAATACCTACTATGAAGCTCAAAATATTATAATTTGAAAAAATCGTATTATTTTAATAGAGAGAGATAAAAAACCAAAAATCTACCAGCATTTTCCTATTAAATTTCAGCATGTTTCGTTATAGCAGTTGCCAACAATTAAAAATCCACAATAAAATTCTTTCTACAATAATTAATTTTCTATTGAAAGATTTCCACGTGAAAAATGAAAATGAAATAAAAAGTTTCACCAATTGAAAAGAAAAGATTAATATGACGTCATATTGGTAATATAACGTAAATTTTCAAACATTTCTCAATAATACAAGGAGTATGAGTATGTGTATGTACAGTTTTGCGGAAGTTTAACGGATATATGATGAATTATTAACTTAACAATTGGAAGTTTAACGGATTTTTCAAATGTTTGAGAATAATACAAAGCGAGTATCAATATGAGTAATAGAGAATAGTAAATATATGAGTTTGAGGAACGTATTGAATCATGATAAAAACCCGATTATGGAAATATTCGCATATTTTAAGATTTTGAAAGTGTACAACATGTTTAATTTTGAAATATTTTTTTTTAAATATCTCATTTAGTCCACATGGCAGATATTTTTATGACAGAGAATAATAGCGGGCTTCGCCCGCTAACGAACCGGTTCAGATTTTCGAAAAAACGAGAAAAATAGACCGGTAAATTTGTACTTTATAAAAAACATGTTTATTTATTTATTTATTTATTTTTTTTTTTGGAAAATGAAATTTATTTGGATTTATTAAAGAAATGATAAAGTGTTTTGAGAGGAATATTAAACGAAACCCTTTGTGCGATTTTCGATCACACTTACCCACTTGTTAGGGTTTCGTTCATCTCACGAAACCCTATGACTTCCGCTCCGTTGTCTGTCTGTCACAGAGCCATTCTCAGAAACTAGGTAGCTTACAGAGTTGAAAGTTTGTGTATATCTAGCTGAATACCAGCTATGAAGCTCAAAATATTAAAATTTGAAAAATTCGTATTATTTTAATAAATAGAGATAAAAAACCGAAATTCTAACAGACTTTTTCCTATTAAATTTAAATATTTTTCGTTAAAGCAGTTGTCAAAAATTAAAAATCCACAATGAAATTCTTTCTGCAATAATTAATTTTCTATTGGATGATTTCCACGTGAAAAATAAAAATGAAATAAAAAGTTTCACCAATTGCAAAAAAATATTAATATGAAATAAAAATGATAGACGTCATAGTGGAAATAAAGCGGAAAAATTTTCAAGATTTCTCAATAATACAAGGAGTATGAGCTGTGTATGTACACAAAGCAGATTAATATCACGTCATTAGAGAATTAAAAAGAAAATCTGACGTCATATTGGAAGTTTAACGAATTTTTCAAATGTTTCAGAATAATACAAAGTGAGTATCAATATTACGTTTGAGAATAATACAAAGCGAGTATCAATAGGAGTAATAGAGAATAAGTAAATATATGAGTTTGAGAATTTTTGTATTTATTGAAAAAACATGAATAAATATTTAAAAATATAGTAATTGCTGTGTCTATTATTCTTAATATTGTAAGTTATTTTAAAGAGCTTCATTATTTAAAAAGCAATAGAAAAAAAGTACATTAAAATAAACTTTTATCTTTTCCATTGTAATAAAAATTATCAAACCTTCTGCCGTAGTTATGAAGTAAAATTCCGGAAGCTGAAAAATCGACTCTTATAAATGTTTAATGTTTTTAATAATTCTGAAATCGTTTTTTTTTTTTTATGATCCATTTCCTTTTCTAATATTATATCCAAACGTAAGAACATAAGTTTAAACAAAGAATTGTTACTTTACAAAAAGGAATGTAAATACCGCATGTGATTGAGAAAAAATTGTAAGATGTCCCTTTCATTCATATTATATTGGTTCCTTAAATGCATTCAGAAGTGATCTCTTTGGCATTGATCTCTGTAATTAGCTTTTTGGCTTATGCTAAAAAAACTTTAGGTTTGTAAACGACTGTATTAAAATATAAATTAAATGGACTGTTACCAATAAAACACAAAACTTTTTAAATTGTTAAAAAATAGTGTTTCCCCCTCTTTAAATCGAACTTGTTTTAACAAAGTTACTGCGCCACACGGTAGTAATATTTTAATTACTTAGTATAGGAAGCCGTTTTGATTAGGCAAGGTATCGAAAGTGAATCTTCACAACACAGCATGAAGAATAGTGGCTAGAAGATGTCGATAGCTACGATAGCAAACTCTTTATTATTATAATCCAGGTTTACAATACACATGTCGTCGGTATACAAAAATATAAGGCTGAGGAGAACGCAAGATCTTAAGTCATTACACTTACAGAAAAAGGGAGAGGGTGTACATAAGTTATAAAACTTTTTCAGCGCTAGAATGCGGTATTGGCGAACATGGTTATACAGAAACTAGTCAACCGAACATGAACTGGTGAGAAAATACTTGAGAAGAAAGACAGGAAGCCGATCATTAGGAACATTAAAATGTAGACTTAAAAGTGGGCCAATTCGAATTTTAATGCCATAATGTTCATCATGTAAAGTGGATACACTGCAAATGGCATGCCTATATAAGTTTCAGGAGGTTACAACAATGAACTGGGTTAGTTAAAATTAACACACGCGGATAGTTAAAATTAACACGCGAACATTATCTAAGATAAATAAAAAAGCATCTGTTGCAAGAGAATGTAATAATTTTAAAAGTTACGAAAAAATGAGAGGCAAGGAGTACTAACGCTTTTTTTATTATTATTATTTAACAAAATGCGGTCAGATATTTCTAAAAGATGTGTTTAAAAAAGATTAATTTTTAAGAAATTGGAAAGACCGAGAATGCATAAATTTGTAACCTGACAATTAAAATACTTTTTAAGATAAAAAATAGTAAGAATATGATTTTGGGAAGCACGGGTCAAATAATCTAAATAATTAAATTAGACTGGAATATATGAAATTAAATTTCCTTCATACTTACATATAATGGGATAAAAGGTAATTAGCCCCTACATATAAATCGGTCTCTTACGGACAGGAGTCGTTGGTGTTACCATGCAAGGTAAAGTGGTACTAACAAAAGCTATTACCATTTTACTACTGTATGAGTACGACTAAGTAAATGTTTACTTATATTTTTCAAAACTTGTACTGTATGATTGTAGGCGGAATATGGACAAACGAACAATTTTTTAACCGTTTAGAACTACGGTGACAAGTACTTTATCATAATAGTTTATTATAATGTAAAACATTTTTGTCTGCAATTTTAAATAAGTATAAATGTAAAAATAGTTATTTAAAATGCACTCTTTTAAAATCATTCAATGTTTATCTTGAAATTCACGCTCAATTCCATGACTGTAATTCATGATTAAAAAAAAAAAAAAAAAAAAAAATCCGTTACAATACATTAATTTGTCATGCACACCGAATCCAATTGAATAATGCCTTGCCTTAAAAAAACACTTTGTAGAAAGTGTAAGATAGTGAATTTATTAAAAAATATATAATTTTTGTTCTTTTTTAAGATATGGAAATAGGAAAGAAAAAGGCATAATTACCTTATTTGGGATTTGTAAACTGTTTTCTCAACGTATAATCATAATGTAATCAATAATAAACTTTTAATGGATAAAAGTGTTTGTTTTTATTATTATTACACACTTTATTTCTTTTATTTTTATTTAATTTAATACTTTTTTGTATTTAAAATATTGCATTGTTGCCGTTTACAGACAATTGGACTTTTTTGGAGAGCGGTGTTTTGCCATATAACTAAATCCATCGTTGTTCAGCTCATATACAATTTTAACCATAAAAAATATTTGGCCAATAATCGTTATTTTAAATATATTTATCGAGAAACCTAACAGTTTCATTTGAAGAATATTTCATATTCTCCAGATTTCATTTATTATATTTCTAATCCACGCTTTGCATTTAGCTTTTTGTTTCTCTAATAATACCAATTTGTTTACTTTCACAAAGTAAAATAATAATAATAATAATAACAATAAATCATATAAACAGACGTTAATTTTCTTTCTCTGTTCCTTTTTAAATGATAAAAACTTTTTCGCTGGTAGGTTATTGATTTATTATGCAGTAAGTAATTTCTTATACATAAATATATAGATAGATATATTTAAACGCTGAAAAATGAATTCTAATGATTTTTCAAAATATATATATTAAAGGTATTAAAATACTAAAATCTGATTTTAAATCTAAATTTTAAATTAATTTCCAATTAAATATTCTCTAACTCTTAATGTCTAATTCTGAATCGGTCTATTTTAAATTTTTTCCTAGCCCAACAAATATAGGGGAGAGTAGGATAAAACCGGGTAGGTGGGTCAAACTGGGTACTCTGTTTTCTGGCGAGGACGGCACCCGTCTTAGTCTTAATACATCCCATAGCGTTCCCTACTAGTGTGCCATCGGCTTTTGAAGTGAGTTATTCTCAGTGTCCGTGTAGTGCTATTGGAAAGAAATTCATCTCAAATGTTTTAATTTTTTGCCGTCTTTTCTGCTCTTCAAATAAATCCAGCCTGACGTATCGATTTAGGTAAGTAAACCACTGTTTTCTACAGCTTTAAAAATATATTTTGATGCCAAGTAGAAGTATTTACGTCCAGCTTTCCACGAGAACGACCACGTTTATATGTGAGCGCCTGTTGAAGCAATACCGGGTACCCACTGTTTTGCATTGATTTCTGAAATGAATTGATTCATTGTTTCGACACTCAACAGGTGGAGAATGATGGATACAATGTTCAGTCAGCAAAGATTGGGCTCATGAACAGTTCAGTGGATAGAACAAGTAAAAGTTGAGAAAACCATTACATGACAGCATTAAAAATTGCTTTAAAACCGGAGAAAACAAAAGTTTTTGTCCTCAAAATATGTATATATGTTTTAAAGTCTGATTTAAAGTTTATTACAATAAACCTTCTTGTTACTGGAAATGTAACAACTTAATTTCTGCTTAATACCTGGTTTTAGCCTATCACCAAAATTCGGTGCTGTTTAAGATAGTCCTTGCAAACGCCTTTTCCCAAGTAGAGAAGAAATTTCCTGTGGCAACAAATGCGGTTCTTCAATAGCCCAGATGTTCCAAAACACTTTTGCGTGTTGGGGCGATTTTTCCACCCTTCTAGTATTTTGTCAACAAACGAAAACCGTTACGTACCCGGTTTTACCCTACTTTCTTATATTAAACTATAGCCAATTTTAAGAATAAAAATGCAAACATCAACGTAATCTGCTATTGATTGTGGTTGAAGCCTTAAAGATTGTAGGCCGGAGAATCGTACTGGTCTTGACCACACATCAATAAAAAGCTATTAAACCAATTAAGTTATTGTCTTCCCAATTTGACATCTTCGTCCCCTGATAAAAAATATTACAAGCGCTGATCCAAAACCAAGAACGGACGCGAAAATCACAGATTTTGAACATGTGAGAGACTCTTACTTAACTTGTAATAATTAAATATTATGGTTCTCGGAGTTTCATACTCCCACTTTCTGTAAGTACTACTGCTAAACTGGATAATAAAAGACATTCGATGAAACAGCGAGGTCCCATGTCGATTTTTTCTCCCATCAGTCTTTCAAGTTATTTTTAATGCAACAATAAGACAATACTCCACATAAATCAAAACGTAAATTTAAAAACATAATACTAAAAATATTATCGTTAAAACAAGAAATAGTTTGCCAGAATAGTTAATGGATATAAATAGTGTATGGTGTTAAACAGTTAAATAGTTTTGTTCAAAATCTTTCAAACATATATTCATACATAGCTGCCAACTTTTAAGTTTTGTTGTCACCACTAAAATTTAATAGAACTTTTTTGCTTATGTAATCACCCGATTTTGTCGATATAATAAGATAAAATTTATTGTCAAATTTTAGTGGTAGGAAAAAATCGTAAAAGTTGGCAGCATCTTATATATAATATAGCGAATTTCATTTGATCAAAACATTTCCTTTAAAGATTTTTTAAATACATCAATTATAGGTGTCAAATTTAAAAATTACATTATTTTTTCTGTTGAATTTTTAATTCATTTTAAAATAAATAAATGTGCGTTATGACAAAAAGAAATGATTTAAATTAAAACTTTTCTGTGGATTTGTGTGTATAATTGCTTAATACATGTATGTGTTTTCCATACTTCAAACCTTTATTAGTATTGCCGAAGATATTGTCTTTAAATCCTTTAACCTTTTTGTTTATTTGATTTAAAGCTGAATCTGACTGAAGTTTCTATTTTCTAAAAACTACAATAATGATCGCCGATAGTCTCTAATCCACCATTATGTATGGAAAATTCAATGCGTAGATATTTCACAAATTTAATAGGCAAACTATTTCTTATTTTAAAGAAGATGTTTTTCGTGTTAAGTGTTTAGATGTTTTTAGTTTTGTTATTTTTATTAAGTGTGCATTTAAATATGTTTATATGTTAATAATATATTTTGTTACATTTCTGGCATAGCTCTCTTAAAAAATATAAGAAATTGATTTCTTCTTCTGAATTAAATATTTTATTCCTAGCAAGAAAAAAGGATTTATAGTTTTTGAAATAATGTGAAATATATATATATATATATATTTGAAAACTGTCTTATTGGTAGATTTAGCTTTTTAGAGAAGTTAAGATTAATAAACGTTTTTAGTTTTAAAAATATAATTTCCGCGCTCGTGCATATAGCAATTTTCCAATTTTAAGACTAATTACAAAAAAATAAAAATAAAAATACAATGTATATGTTGAGTCTTGTTTGTTAAAATCCTCAATTTCGGATCGATTGTGTGTTGTCTTATGGGTTGATTTCAATTACTTTTTAAAGCAGTTACGATTAATAAATACTTTTTTATCTTAAAAAATATAATTTGCGCACTGGTGCATAGATACTTATTTCAGTTTTGAGACTAATTAAAAATTTTATGTTTGAAGATTAATAAATTGCTAGGTGTCTGTGATTCGTTAAAATACGCGACACTTTATTTCTGCACGATTGTCTATGAAAGGGCTTGTGCTGATTTTTAAAGTGGCTTTTGTGTCTGTTTTATATTTTTCTACAAAACACAGTGCGAAATTTTAAAGGTCTAGCGGAACTTAATTACCTCGGATAGATCAAAAGCGTTTTTGTTGTTTTTACATTTTTTTTATAAAAATGAATGAAAAATGTCGTTATTAACAAAAATTACAAACAAAACAATTGCGCATATCGACACATATCATTTCTATTCATGCAGCTATGGATTAAAATTATCAATATGATGAACCGCAACGTCGCGTCACACCATGTGATTTCTTTTGCAAGTCACCAAACCTCTTGGCCGCTTCTAGTGTCCTCTGTTAGTGATATACGCAAGTAATTGACAAAATTACTCATGCTGTCGGTTAATTTGATTGTTTACTAACAAAAATAATCATATGGGATGCAAGTTTTCAATTTCGGAAATTGAATTAAGTCCCGCAGGATTGTTAAAATTAACTCTAAAACTCTATGGCCACCCTCATTACTGAAAGACATATTCTATCTATGTCTTTATCGATGGATTTTTTTCTCCTGCTATTAATTAAATTTAAGTCTGTTATGTAATATGACTGTTTCTTTATGGGAAAGTCTCAATCATGCCACCATTCATGTGGCTACCGAATTTTTTTTAAATATTGGAACTGTAAAATATACTATCAAGTCAATACATACGAAATGACACAAGGACTAAGATGACAATCAAATATATTTAAATGATAGTTACTGATTTCTTATTGGACCGTCGACTTTTTTTTTCTCACACAATTTTCAACTGCCTTTTTCGAAGGTCTTCCGTAGTTTTCCCCTCTTTATTCTATTTTAAACAGTGTTTATTAAAGAATTACATTTCATCCTTTTCTCCATCCAAATTTGCCAAACAATAGTGCATATTTCAATCTAACAGATGGCAGTGTCATATAAAATTTTACAACTTATTTTTTGACCCCATACCGTTCATTCTTATTCCGTTCATGACTTCTGTTCCCTAAATACATGCTTATTACATTAATTCTTTAATTCATATACATCTATCATTGTACAAATTATGCTTACAAACAAAATGAATTAATTATATACAAACTTATCTTCACATAAACAGATGGAAAATACTCAAGATAATTTTATAAAGCGAAAAATAAAAAGCATTTTCCTCACCCAATAAGTAATATAATACCGTTTTACATATCCCATTTTAATATGCTTCAGTTAAAATACACATATAATTGAACGTGCACCTTTGTTGTAAAAATACAAACATTTATTTCATATTTATAATAGAGTTAGAGGAAAAATATAAATTGTATTTATATGTTCTTTTTTTTTACTTCATTTTGTGATTGAAAAATGCCTTTTTCTATTTCTTCGGTAGTTTGTGTACAGACACTGAATAAACTCATTTATTTGTTTCGATATTTTATTTATTTGGAGCACAAACAGAATGACTTTTAAAGTGTAATCGGATTAAATATATATAACCGTATTTCTTTTACCGATAAATCCTTTACCCCTCTCTTTATACACTTGGGAGAAAATGGAGAAATGCATATTTTATTGGATGGGGAAAACACTCTTGAAATGATTTTTAAAAATGAATGTCTAAGAATGAATCATATTGAAATCTACACAATTCTTTAAATTAAATGGTACATCAAAAGTATTGAAATAAGAAGAGATGCAAATATAGGGCTTCGATGTTGTTGCTTTTTTCATTGTTAGATGGAAAACCTCGGTGCTTTTAGATTTCAGGATAATAAAGAAGTATAACATGATTGAATGATTTTTCAGTAATATAAAAGGAAAACAAATAATATTTTCAGTTAAAAGTTATTTTAAATAAACATAAATGCCACTTACTATAATAGGCATGTGTGTACAATAATGCAGATATATTTTATTGATACACAAAACATAAAATGTAAACTTTTCCAATAATATAAATTCAACATCCTTTTCCTTTTATTGTTCAAAAATACATACTAAATATTCACCATAATTGTTTGTAGTGTTATAAACGAGTATCTATAAATGTACCGTATTTATATTCATTTACTCTTAAAATTAAAGTATGTATTAGAAAATATTTAATGTTAGCAAAAAAAATAGACGATATTATTATGATATTTGGTTGCTTTTGTTGCATGTCAGGAAATGAAGTGTCAGAGAAGAAAACGATGATAGTCACAAAACCTTTCGATTAGAGTTATTCAACATTGCCTCTTTTACGCGATTTCTATCGTTTTTCCCCTATTAAACCTGCAGTCAACCGTGTTTTTCAAATAACTTCCACTGTTCTTCCGCTTTTATCCTATTTCGCCTGTGTTTTTCAAAGAATTATCGTTGATTTTACTTATATTCAATGTTGCAAAACGAGAGTACGTCTCGCAAGCTAACGGATAACTATAGGCTGATACAGCAATGTTTATGAAAATATAGCTTGTGTTCTTTAAGTCAACATTTTAAACCACGTTTGTTTTGTTCAAAATAGAATTGGAGAAACTCCCAAAACATTGTCTGTTCCCTGTCCACACCTTTGAATTTAACTTAGCTAAAATTGATTCTAAACCCACTTCTATATTTGAACTTAACTTTCTAAAAGCATTCTACATCTATAAAAAATATAAAAATATTGTTAATTGTGACTTTGCTATTTCCCCAAACACAGATTGTTCAAAAATATTTTATAAAAACGGCTTTTTGCTAACGTTTTTCACAATACCATTTCCCTTCCCTATACAATTTTCTATTGTCTGTTCCCTGTAATACATAAGGCAAAATTCCATCATTCTTTACACTGATAAAGATACTCAGAATGAAACAGAAACTATACTGGAATTAGTTAAACAGTTCTGGTGCTTAAATCGTTGTTTTATCTCCCTACTAGTAAGCTACGCCCGCTACGCTGGTCAATTTCTTTTAACGAACCTTTAATCAAATAAAATATTGACATTTCATAAATAACTTTTATATTTTAACAGAATAATAAGGCTACTATAATTTGTGACTCGTGCTATAGCCAATATACAAACCAGGACACGTCGCCCTTATCATTATATTTTTACGCATGAAGGTTTCGCTATGGTACTCCATTGGAAAATTTGGTAATTTTTGAAATTCAATATTTGAAAAACGGCATAATCATTAGATTTGAAATTTATATCAAGAAAAATACAATTTTTTACCTTTCAAACGCAGTTTGTCTAACAATTTTCTGACAAATACTTTTTGAGCTATCATTTTTTTCAGTACCTTCAAATGTTTCATTTTCCGAGATTAATCTGGTGCAACAATTAGCGAAAAACCCAGTCGTCAGCAACGCATAGTTTTTTATTAAAGAGGCTGTTGGAGCAGGGATTGTCACCACCAATTTGCCACCGTCACTTTTGAAATCGGTTCCGTGGTTCCAGAGATTCCATAGAAATTGTAATTCAGAATGACTTCAGAACGTTTTCGCTCATTTCACCCATTTAAATTTCGATTTTTTTTTTAATTTATTCTTAGAGAGCATTTACATCTTATAAGTAACTACAATGCTAAATTTCAAATTTCTTGCCCCTTCAGTATAAAAAAGTCGCAATTTTCGAACATTTTTCGATCCAGCACCACATTGATGTTAGTGGCACCGACATAAAATACAGCCTATGTTGGAGTAGGGATTGTCCCCATCAATTTGCCACCATTACTTTTGAAATCGGTTCTGTAGTTCCAGTGATTTCATAAAAATTGTAATTTAGACTGTTTTTAGAACGCTTTTCGCTCATTTCACCCTTTTAAATTTAAATTTCTTTTTTATTTTGTTCTTAGAGAGCATTTACATCTTATAAGTAACTACAATGACAAATTTCAAATTTCTAGCTCCTTCAGTATAAAAAATAAAAATAAAACTGCCCAGTTAAACTGAGGGCATTGAGTTCACGGGCTATTCACACTAATTGTATATTATACTCTTATTTCAAAGAATTTGAAATAATCCCATCGAAAAATAAAGAAATAAACAATATATTAAGGGGGGGGGGTCATCCCCCCGTTACCCCCCTCCATAGTTAACTAATGAACCCCTTAAACTAATCAGGTAAATCTCTAATTACAATGAATATATATACAAAATTTGAAGAAAATCGGATAATTCTGCATGAAAAACCCATTTATATAAATTAAGGCGGGATTAGCCGCCTCCGTTCCCCCCCTTTATACTTAACCAATCAATCCCGAAAACTAATCAGGGAAGCGTCTTAACCCAATGAACCTATAAACAAATTTTGAAGCAAATAGAATAATTCTGCATGAAAAACTCATTTATATAAATTAAGGGGGTATAAGCCCTCCGTTCCCCCCTTTGTACTTAACCAATCTATCCCTAAAACTAATCAGGGAAACGCCTTAACACAGTGAACCTTTAACCAAAATTTGAAGGAAATGGGATAATTCTGCATGAAAAACCCCATTTATATAAATTAAGGGGGTATTAGCCCCCCCCCGTTCCCCCCTTTATACTTAACCAATCAATCCCGAAAAACTAATCAGGGAAGCGCCTTAACACAGTGAACCTATAAACAAAATTTGAAGGAAAACGGAATAATTCTGCTTGAAAAACCCATTTATATAAATTAAGGAGGGATTAGCCCCCTGTTCCCCCCTTTATACTTAACCAATCTATCCCGAAATGTAATCAGGGAAGCGTCTTAACCCAATGAACCTATAAACAAAATTTGATGGAAAACGGAATAATTCTGCATGAAAAACCCATTTATATAAATTATGGGGGGATTAGCCCCCCGATCCCCCCCCTTTATACTTAACTAATCAATCCCGAAAACTAATCAGGGAAGCGCCTTAACTCAGTGAAACTATAAACAAAATTTGAAGGAAAACGGAATGTCTGCATGAAAAACCCATTTATATAAATTAAGGGGGGAATTAGCCCCCCGTTCCCCCCCTTTATACTTAACCAATCAATCCCGAAAACTAATCAGGGAAGCGCCTTAACACAGTGAACCTATAAACAAAATTTGAAGGAAAACGGATATTTCTATGAAGAGTTATCGCATTACGTACGTACATACATACATACAGAACCGGCTGGCAAGCTCTCAGGGCTTGATAGCCAGTTTGATAGCTAAAAAATCGCAATTTTAGAACGTTTTTTGCTCCTGCACCCCCTGGGTTAGTGGCACCGACATAAAATATAGCCTATGTTGGAGCAGGGGTTGTCACCATAATTTGCCACCATCACTTTTGAAATCGGTTCGGTAGTTCCAGAGATTACCCCCTACAAACAAACAAACAAACAATCTTTACTCCTTTATAATATTAGTATAGATATGCGGCATACTCGCGGTAGTCGAGATACTGCGACAAGTATCATCCTGATTGTCAGTTAATCTTAACAGACCACTGCCATCTCAATTCCCGCTAAATGGGACCATTTTTCCTCTTCACCTGTTAAATGAAAATTTTTTTACATTATGTTATATAAATAAACAATTCAAAATTTTGAGAAATAGTTATTAAAGGTAATAAGAATAAAAATATTAACGCTTTATATTCCAAAATGCGAATTAAAAAGAATATCCGGTTAATTAATTTACCCCTTACTTTATGAAAATATGTAGAAACTGAATCACCGATACATATAAATTAACTGACGAAAACAGCTATAAACTTTAAAAGGATTATATTATATATATAAAAAAAGAAAATACTATATACAGAAAGAGTTATGCACAGCATTGATGATATTCGTCTTTTTAAATGAACATTATATCTGATTAATACATTCACCACCACAGTTTCGTAGAATGTTTCTACATTCCAACAGCACAAGCACCCGTCACGTCTTGCTCCGTCGGCAGCCTTCTATTCACCCTCTGCTAGACTGCAGAGCAAATCTAATCTCCACTGCCCTATTGACTTGGCGCAAGCAGTGGCTTGTGAAGTCTGCATACCTTACACACGTACGTTGTGCAGGGAAACACAGTTCCCACAGTTTCGACCATACTGACACGTCAGCTGTCCTCATGTGACTAGCTCAAAATAAAATGACAGCCTGTGGGAGCAACTGGAGCACCTGAAAAGAAAACAAAACAAAGAGCATCATCCAAAGTTCTTTTTTCTTACAACAATATAATTAAAAACAGGGTGTTCCTATGGGGCTGCTGATGTTTATCACAGTTCATAAAGCACCAAAATCTTCAAAACAGTTTTTTTTAAAACTATGTCTGGGACAGGTTAGGGTTAAGAGTTAACAGCTTATATTTCAAAACACATAACACACATGACAATTAAAGTCACTAAACATAACAAAATGTTTCTTCTTCATCATCTTTCTTTTTTCTATTTATTCGTCTTACTTCTCTCTCTTTTTTTTCACTCTTCTTTCTTCTTTCATCACATTTCATATTCATAACTAGGTAAAGTTTTGCCATTTCTTCGGAATGAAACATCATCTTTAAAATCAAGGAATTTGTCAGGATCGATACCATACTTGTCAAAATCGGTAAAATTGTCATCATTGGAAATTTCGGTGTCATCTTCGGAGTTTACATCAAATTTACTTCTACTTTTTTTTTTTTTTTTTTTTTTTTTTTTTTTTACAGGAAAGCGTTTTTAACACCAGGCTTCTTTTTAGTAAACTTTTGTTTCCATTTCTTAAATAAAATGTTCAAAATAATTTATTTCTAAATTTCCAGTTAAATTTTCAGCAGGACTGAGACTGCGCGTAAATTTAATAACACTGACACATTTGCTGAAAATTTAATTGGAAATTTAGAAAATTTATTCTTCTCATGTAGTGTGCTCATGTACGACATTTAATCTTGCACTGTGAAGTTGCAGCCTTGCCAACGTATAAGTTCAAAATGCCAGACTGGATGTCGTCCAGATGGCTTAAATTGTAAAGCACTTGGTGCGCTATACCAGGGTATCTGGGTTCGATCCCCAGTCTGGACACATTTTTCAATCTGTTGGTTATGCGTTGTTTAGCAAAGTGAAATGTAATTCACATCCTTTGTCAGAATTTATTTCTGATTCATCTTTAAATTCACCTGATGGGTTATAGACGGCTTTAATTTCAGGATCATTTCTTAACAATTTCTTATTACTTCACATTTTCTTAATTTTTCTGAAATGTTCTTCACTTTTTACTTCTGTATTAGGTTTGTTTAAATTTTTCGGGAAACATGGCTTTTTTTCTTCATTTTCAAAATCTGCGGAATCTGAATAATGACTCTTGATGGTTTTAGAATTGTTACTTCGTTTAATTTGTTTATTAAGTTTAATAAATTCTTGTTTCAGATTTTCGAAATTTTCCTGTGAATTATCTAATTTTCTTTGAATTCTTCTTTTGGAATTTGTTATTTTAGAGCACTCGTTCTTGGAATCTTCTAAATACTTTTCTGATTGCTTAGAACTTTTATTAGCTTTCTCTAACCGTACTCTGTATTGTTCTGAACATTTTTGTTCTTCATATAATTAACATTTTAAATCGTGCAAGCACATCTCTAACTTTCTGTGTGATTTGGCGATGTTTTGCCTTTCTGCTACTTCTTGTTCTAATTTAATTTCCATATCATACAATTTAGACTGAAAGGATGTTTCGCAATTCTCGATTTTTTTTTTCTGACAAAAATTATTTTTTTAACTCAAGTACTTCCGTTTCTAACTTTTTATATTTTATTTCGACTTCTTTAACCTGAGCAATTAAATCTTGATTTTCTGAGCGTAATTCTTGAATTTATGTGTTGGAATAATTAAATGGCAAATTTTTGTTCTTGTTTTGAAATCGCGAGGAACTATTCTGGAATGTGGCAGAATAAGGGTTAAATTTAGAATTTACAGTTACATCACTTGAATTAATGACATTAATCAATTAATTATTAGAATCATTTTCATATTTATTTAGTTTTACATCATTACCAGAAACAGATATAGTAACTTGATTAATTAAATTAACATATCATAATAAACATATAAAATTTAATGGAATTATCATAAATCACAAAAACAGAGTTTTGAAATTTAGAATCATCATAGAATCACCATTAGAATTACCATTTCGATTTCTGCTTAAAAATAACCAAATGGCCTGAATGAATTTTTACCAAATCCAATTAAACGCATATCTGTTGATTCTAATTTTAGAAAATCTTTAATTTTATTAAAATTACTTCTTTACAAAATTGTACTTTGGCTAACAGTATCAATTTATGAAATTAAATTTAATGAATACAGCTTAACATCTTTAAGGATTAAATTTTCAGTACTCGTTACAATATTTACTGAAAAATGATCATGAAATTCTTTCACATCTTTTGCTTTATCACACTGAAATGATTTGTGACCATACAAATTGCAAGAAAACAGAGGAGACCTTTATCCTTATTTCTAAAGTCTATACTCTTGTGAATTTTATTGTCACTGTTATAACAGCGAATTCCAGACTTTGCGGGTTTAGTTTTATTCTTATACTCTACTTCAGGTTTCATTTAAGGCCTAACGTCAGTTTCTGGATTAACATTCTCATAATCAGATCTTAATTTTTCATAAATTTTAAGTTTCAGTTTAAATTTACTAATATCAGAAAACCGGATCATTTATACTACACTGGTGTGCAAAACTTAAGCAACAAACACAAAATTCTAATTTTTGAACTCGTAAGTACTCAAAAGGAAATGACGAACTATGACGAACAAGTGTAAAAAAGAGGTACTACCCTAACAGCACGGCCAGTCGATATGAAATCCCCTGGACGTCACACATGGTTACAAGTGTCATAATCGCTACGGTGAATCAAAATATGGAATATTTCACTCGTCTCATTATTACTCTCAAATGATTGTTAACACTGAAAAGTCACTGTGACTGTCGCTTTGTGATGGGTCACCAGGTGACATTACAATGAAGTTACCTTGTGATTCTCAAATCACTGTCAGTTGAAGATTGAACTTTGAAGTCATTGTGAGCATTGCATTGTGATGAGTCGCCAAATAATGTCACAATGAATTCGCATGATGACTTTCCGCTGAGCGACACTCCATTGTGAAGTCATCATTACACTCCTTTCTGAAAAGGCACCAGATGATTTCATTTTCTGTCATTTGGGAACTCGTAACAGAACAGGTAGCTGGATGACTTTACAATGGAGTGTCAAAATGACAGTCACATGAGAGTCACCAGGTGACTTCATTGTAAAGTCACCTGGTGACTCATCAAAAAGCATCAGTCATGGTGACTGTTCAGTGGAGTGGCCAAATGAGAATAAAAATGAGACGAATGGAATATATCACATTTCTGTTCATTGTAGTGACTGTGACAATTGTGATCATTTGTGATGTCAAGAAGACATCACATCGACTGGCTTTGCTGTTAGGGTAGTACTTATTTTCTACACTTGCTGTTTATAGAATTTCCTTTTGAGTACTCACATGTTCAGAAATTAGCATTTTGTGTTTGTTGTTTACGTTTTGCTCACTAGTGTAATTATTGCATACTGAATCAATACAGAATCTTCAATATTTCCACGAGAACATAACTGCTTTATATTTAAGAAATATTCGTCAAGTGCTTCAGTGTCCTTCATATTTCTTCTAGCTAACAGTTGATGTAATTCTGCAGAGTTGCATGTTGTACCAAATTCACAAACAAGTAATGACCTTAATTTAGGTCAAGAATTTAATTTACTTTCGCTTTCAATGAATAATTTTGCTTTACCTGTCATAGAACGTTTTGCCAAAATTTATTTATGTAAATCAGTTAAATTAAATAATGAAATCACATTTTCAAAACCATTAATCCATTTTTCAACATTTTCATTCTGAGTATCAGCATACGTAGCAACCATGTTCTCAATATCAGTAATACTAATGGAAGGTTTTGCAACAAAATCAGGAATCAGAAGTTGCGCTATTTCGTTACTACCAGAATGATTTATTTCAGAAACAGAATGAACATCATTAGAATTATTACTGGCACTACTATTAGTTTCGTTTGCTAATTCAGTTTACTTATCGCTAATTTCATTATCTTCAGTAATTATATTTGATTTTAATAAATTTAAATGACGCAAATAAGAAATTATTTTGTCAGTTGTTTCATCAAACGTTCTGGAATTATCCATACATAAAACATTAGAAATCGGAATTAATTCATTTAAAGAAAAATTCTCTTTAACTTTACGAATTTTTTCAGTATATTTTTTTCGCTGCCAATTTCAAATGGAAAGCCAGTAAATTCGCCAAATCTTTACCTACTTTTCAGATCTCTAACATCATAAAAAATTATTTTGTGAAGAATTTTGATTAAAGAGGACTTTTCTGTTTTAAGAGATGCTTCCAATTCCTTAACCCTCTAGCCGCGGGCGATGTTTCCATTTTCTTATATAAAATCGCGGCCTATTTTTATTCGTCACTTATAATAGTTATAACGATTGAATGCCACCGGAATTTAAAAACAAATTTATTTCCAAATAAATAAAAGCAGTTTCTTCATGTACATTAAAAAAACAAAGTTTTATTTCAAAATTCCGGTGGGAATGTCGCATTTGTGGGTTCAAAATGTTTCAAAAACTGCAGATCTTTCAGAATGACCTAATAAATGAAATGATATATGTATTATAATTTGTAAACGAATCTCACTATTTCTAAATAAAAGAAGATAGATTCAACGAAGAAATAGAATCTCCGGATGCTTAAGTACTATAAAAATTATAGGGAACGTCAAAATGGCGTTCCCCGAGGAATTGTATAGAATAAGTGAAACGCGATAGGAGCGTTACCCGCGGCTGGAGGGTTAATACAAAGAAGTTAAAATGACATTTTAAGAATAAAAAGAAAACAAAAACTTGCGTCATTAGGTGCATCCGCTTGACAAGAATATAAATAAAATAGATTGGAATTCACTATTTATCACAATATAGCACCTCTTAATTCTTGGTATCATTATAAAATAACACAATTATCTTCGAGCTTTAAATATGTCGTGTAGGCAACCTTTCTATAGGCATGTCGTTCGTGCCACTTCTCGACACCAAAATGTTGAAACTGAATCACCGATACACATAAATGAGTTGACGAAAACAGCTATAAACTTTAAAAGGATTATATTATATATAAAACAAGAAGATACTAGATACAGAAAGAGTTATGTACAACATTGATGACATTCGTATTTTTAAATGAACATTATATCCTATTAATACACTCACCACCACAGTTTCGTAGAATGTTTCTGTATTCGAACAGCACAAGCACCCGCCACGTCTTACGCCGTCGGCAGCCTTCCACACAACCTCTGCTAGACTGCTGCGCAATTCTAATATCCGCTGCCCTACTTACTTGGTGCGAATGATGTCTTGTGGAGCTTGCATACCTTACGCACACGCACGTTCTGCAGGGAAAGAAAGTTCCCACAGATATGTCAGAAAATTGTGCAATATTATTAAGAAATTTCAGAAATATCCCATCATGAAAACCGATTTATTAAATCTTTAGTTATAGGCCTTATTGTAAAATATTTATAAAAAAAACTTCACATTATACACACAAAAAGAAATTACAAAATGTATTGTTTGTTGAATATGGAAAACACACTTAAAATGGATTATAAAAATTAATATTTAAAAAGAGTCATAATAAAATGTGTACGATTCTGTAAAATAAAGAAAAAAAGTAATCAAATCTATTGAATGCTAGATTGAGATATAGAAAATATGCTAATTTATGCTTATGATGTTTGATTTCTTAACTCACTAGATGAAAAACTACGGCCTTTTTAATTTTTCTAATTTTACACAACCTTTTCATGAGTTGTATGTAATTTTCTCTCAAATAAACATAATTACTATATATTTTATTATGCGTATGTATACAGTATTTCCATTTATTTGTCGAAACATGAAACGTAACAATACCACCAACGTATGTTTAATATATTTTATTTTTCGCTTATATACTGGTCTACTACATTTAATATGCATAAATTGTAATTTCAAATAAAATGAACGATTTTTGAAAAGCGAAAATGTAAAATCACTTTCATATTTCACTGAGATTACCTAATACCGATTCACATAACCCTAAAACACTAAAAGTTTCATTTTATAACTAGACAATGCCACAGTTAATTTTTGCATCGTAAAAATAAATAATTTTAATTTATAATAGATTTATAATGAAAAAATCGTTATTATTTAACCCGGGAGCAGTCGCATGGGGTATGACATACCCCAGGGTGCGTACGGTTTTTACAATTGTCACCACTAATTTTCGAAAAGTGTAATCTACAATTTACATTATCATAGAATTTGTAACAATTGTCTTAGACTGAATAAGGTGACGATTATTAATTGTGTGGCAATGTAAAAACCATTCATTATCTGGGTATGAGCGACTTCTCCCGAGTTAACTTTTGCTGCATACTTCATGTGAGTACACACATTGAATAAACTCATTTATTATTTTTAAACGACTTCAGAAATGAAGCGTTTCTTTAATAGCCAATTAAAGGATTTGAGTGTAAATTTTGACACTACAATTCTAGTACATTAGGGAGGATTTTAAATTAAAAGAATTCATCGTAACGTGTATAGATTTTTTTTTTACATAGACACTTCAAATATTTTAATATATATATGATTGTCTACTGAGTTTCAAACGTGAGCGATAATCAACAAATTACCTTTATGAAAGTGAGAAAAATCGCATATGAGCTATAAAATTTGAGTGTTCGAGAGAAACGTGGACAAATACTTAGTGAACCTGCCATTATTGCTAAGCTAATGTTTGTTAACTTGCCTAACTCCTTTAATATATCTTGTCCAGGCCAGTATTCCCAAGTTCTGAAATACAGGATGGAATAGTTTGGACAAAAACTTCTAATCTGAGCATACGACATGTGCATATGCCACTTGTCTTTTATTTATAAAGACACTCAAATAGCAACTACATAGATTAAACTGAATATAATTGTTACGAAAGTATATTCTCTTGTATCAAACCAAACTCGTTAGAATACTCCAACTGGCGCTCAGTAAGTAAATAAAAATAAGTAGAGAAAGGGGTTTTATTTTGCCGTTTTTTATTTATTTATTTATTGCTTCAAAATTATTTTTTTGTGTATTTATTTCAAGTGTCCAATAGGTTGACGTCTAAAATTTAAACAGATTAAAAATTTGTTTTCTTTTAGCAATAAATCGTGTGATGTTTTTTACACCTGAGAAAATTCCAAAAAGTGCGATCGTCGGAGACGTAAACATTGTGCCTCGCAGACCGGCGAAACATGTGAAGGCAAAACATTGAACTCAATTATCTGGAAGCTCTGTGTTTTAGCGTTTTGCTACTATAACTTTTAAATAAAGGTAACGGATTGAACTGTTTCTTTTTTATATATAAAACAAATTAAATTCTCTACAAAGCAAAAACGGAAAACAAGCAAAAAAATTTCTATTTCAAATTATAAAAATTAAGAAAAAATATCAAATTTATGGATTTTGAATTTTGTATTATATATATATATATTTATTTTTTAATTTACGTATAATCAAAGAACTAAGTAATAAGCAGTATAAAGAAGAAATAGCAAAAAATATAGAACCTTGACATCAAAATCGTGGAAGAACTCGTTTTAAATGATCAACTCTCTCGTATAATGTTAAAACTCTTGTTTCTATAAAACTTGAAGAGTGAAATAATCGTTTAAAATAATTAGGCTTTTTAATACACGATCCAACTTCAGTCAATTTTCGTCATTTCAAAACTTTCTGGTT
This sequence comes from Maratus michaelseni, assembly GCA_963931845.1. NCBI lineage: Eukaryota > Metazoa > Arthropoda > Arachnida > Araneae > Salticidae > Maratus > Maratus michaelseni. The sequence goes on along the minus strand of OZ007588.1, from coordinate 341,708,367 downwards.
CCTTACAAGTATTGAATTTTAACTTAAAATTAGAAAAGATGAAAATGCTTGTACACGACGTTTGATTTCTTTCCTTGTCAGTTTGAAAACCTCTTAGCTTTTAGGTTTCTAGAAATTATACAAGCATTTCATGACTTGAAGTGATTTTTGAATTTCATGAAAGAAAGATAAATATTTTTCCTGACAAAGTTTATTTTAAATAAACTTAAACACTGCATATTTTATTCGACATATGTTGACAGTATTTCAGATTTATTTATTGAAACATGAAACGTAAAATGTAAACAATATAAATTCAAAATACCTTTTTATATGTAGTTCGACTAACGTAATTAAAGAATAGTTTTATTTGAAGTATTAAAAATTCACATTTTATTCAGTGCGCGAAAATACTTTTCAAATGACTTTGAAAAATGAATGTCTAAGAAAGAATCATATTGAAATCACCACAATTACTTAAGATAAATGGAAAAAAAGTAAAATTTATTTATCCTTGCATGAATGTAAAATAACCGTGCTTTTAGAATTCGGGAAATTTTCTAGCATTTAATGTTGGTTTCAACAATTCTTGAATTTCATAAAATAGAGATAAATTCTATGTCCTATCAAAAATTATATTAAGTAAACCAAAATATTGTCTGGTGCATTAGACAGTTTTGAAATCACCGCAATTCTATTTATTTCAAATGCTAAAAGGTGTAAACTAAAAACATAATACTACAGTAAAATAACTTTTATTAGATTGTTGACATGTTTCAGCTCGCTATCATTTAATTTCCGTGTACATTTAAAAATTACGCACGTTATTTTTTATTTTTACTTGGTTGTTTATTTCCATGTTTGTAACCATAGAGTAACTCGAGCCACATTTTCGGTAAGTTGAATGTTGTTGCATACCGTTAACTCGAGCCACAATTTCGGTAAGTTAAATGATTCTGCATACCGTTAACTCGAGCCACAATTTCGGTAAGTTAAATGATGCTGCATACCGTTAACTTGAGCCAGAATTTCGGTAAGCTACATGATGCTGCATACCGTTACATATTGTCATCTGCGTCATTTATTCATTTAACTTACCGAAATTGTAGCCAGAGTTTCTTCATGGTTATAAATATGGAAATAAACAACCAAACAAAAATAGAAAATAACGTGCGTAATTTTAAAAAGTACATGAAAATTAAATGAGAGCATTACAAAGGATAACTTCAAAGACCGTGCAACTATAGAATATTCTTATTTGGTTTTGAAAATGGCTCGGAGTGAGACGAAACATGTCAACAATCTAATAAAAGTTATTTTACTGTATATTATGTTTTTAGTTTACACCTTTTAGCATTTAAAAGAAATATATTTTTACAAGGTGGTATAATTTTTTATATCCCCGTAATTATTTAAATCAGATGGATGAAAATAATCAAATGTATCAAATACTAGTTAGAAATGAGAAAAGATGAAAATGTTTGTTTATGATATTTAATTTTTTTCCGTTGTCAAGTGGAAAACCTCAGCGCTTTTAGATTTCTGAATATTGTACAAGCATTTCAAAAATTTTTGCAATGTTTTTGAGTTAGATTAAATGGTGACAAACGTCACTTCCTGTCAAAGATTATTTTTAATAAACATAAATGCTGGCTATTGTACTAGAAAGTAAATAATATTGAAATCTCCGCAATTATTTATATTCAATGTTGAACGTGGTAACTAAAAGTATGACATATTATTCTGAAACATTGCAAAAAATGCAACTGTTTACTTATAATAATTGATTTTCTTTTTCAGAACTTCACTGATTTTTGATTTCTGGATTATTAACAAGCATTTCATGACTTCTTTCTATGATTTTTAAATTTCATAAAATGGTAATAGATACCATCTCCTGCCAAAAGTTATTTTTACTAAACACAAATACTGGCTTTTGAATTAGAAAGTAAAGAATATTGAAACATCGACAATTATTTAATTAAAATATAACAACGTAACTAAAAGTGTCAAATAGTAGCCCGAAACGTTGAAAAAGATGCAACTGCTTGCTTATTTTTATTTATTTATTTATTTATTTATTGCAGAACTTTGGGGATTTTCAAATTCTGGACATTAAGCAAGCGTTTCACGATTTGTTCCAATGATTTTTGAGTTTCATAAAATTATAAAAGCTACCATTTCCTGTGAAAGGTTATTTTTAATAAACACAAACACTGACTATTGTATTAGAAAATAAATAATATTGATATATTTGCAATTATTTAAATTAAATGGAACAACGTAACCAAAATTTTCCAACAAGAGCCTGAAACATTTGGAAAGATGCAACTGTTTGCTTATTACAATTGATTTTTTATTGCTAAAGCTCGGTCGTTTTAAATGTTTTGACATTAAGCTAGAATTACATTATTTGTTCCAAGGATTTTTCAATTACATAAAAGGAAGATAAACACTATTTGTTGTCATTTTTTTTAAACAAACACAAATTCCATCTATTGTTTTAGCTGTACAACTTATTATTTTTTCATATTTATTTACTGAAGCATAAAACATAAACTGTATAATTTTTTGCTAATGTAAATTTGAAATATTTGTTTAGAGAGTTTAAATAAATCTAATTCAATATTTAATTGTTTTTCCATTATTGTAACTAAGTATTTGGAAGTTAATCATATTTAATTCCGCATACTTCCTGAAATTAAACTATATCAGCAGAAATAATAAATGCTAGCCAGGAAAAGAATACAAATTCCGTCTATTGTTTTAGCTTTACAACTTTCTATTTTTTCATATTTATTTATTGAAACATAAAACACAATTTTTACTTTTATATTTATTTATTTATTTATTTATTTTGCTAATGTAAATTTAAAATATTTGTTTAGATAATTTATATAAATCTAATTCAATATTTATTTTTTTTCCATTATTGTAACTAAGTATCTAGAAGTTAATCATATTTAATTCCGCATACTTCCTGAAATTTAACTATAATTAGCAGAAATAATAAATACTATCCAGAAAAACAAGAACATTTGCAAATATATGCTAATAATATTTGATGTATTTTGTTGTTTAACACATTTGCATCATTAACGCGTATATATACGTCTATTTCAGAAATTTTCTTTTATTCAAAAATTCCGAAACATACTGGAAATTCCGAAAAAAAGAATTTTTACCTTATGTAATCACGAAACCTCTGTCATTAAATAAAACAAAAATAACTATTTAAAATTTCTGGTATGAAATCGGAATATATGAAATAAAAAAGAAATTCTTGTAGTGCAAGCTTTGGAGACAAATTAGTTAATATGCAATGTAACTATTTTATATTCATAAAAAAGGCATTTCAAAACCTGGATGGACAATGATTGAATGTAATTACAAAAAAAAAAAAAAAAAAAAAAAAAAAAAAAACACTCTTAAAGGAAACAAATGCGAATTATTGAAAAAAAGGTGTTTTAAAAATGTAAATAATTCAATCGGTTATGAAGTTACTGTCCGTTCAATAATAAAAAAAAAATACAATAAGCCAACTGTCTATGGCAAATCGCTCAGAATAAAATCACAACAAAATGTCATTGTACTTCAATAATACCTTTCTTTTTCGAATACGAATCCAATTTTTGCATAAGAAGGCGAGTAAAAAAAAAAAAAAATACCAATTTATGTTTTTAAAACGGCAACATCCACTTTTGATATGAATTTTTTGGATCAAAGTAGCCCAGAAAATTATATAGCTGCATGTTTAATCTGAAATCATCATACAATTAGAAAGGGTCAAAATTTGAGCCCGCTTATATTAAAAGCGCTCGACAAACTTTAATTTATATCCTCCCCGAAAATTATCTGATTGAAATGTTTGTTTTTTAATGAGTTAGAATGAATGTATCCAAACATAATCTAGGCATTTTTTAATTCAGAAACATTTTAATTATGAAAATTATTAATAATTTCATATTCGAAAATTTATTGATACTATACATATTAATTTAAATTAAATAATATATATATTAATTTTTGCATAAAAAGGATCAGTTTTGTGTGTTTCTTACTGCGAATTCCTAAGATTAGTTTTTAAGATGTAGGGAAATTTTAGTTTTGGACAGTTTTAGGGAAAAGTTTCGTTTCCATTTGCAGAAGAAAAATTCGTATGAAGTTAACAGAAAATTTTATGTAAATTTATCTTTTATGTATTTTTCTTTATAATTCGATTTTTTTTTTCTAGATAATATTTGAATTACTTTATGTTTATTTTTTTAGCTGTGAGACATTTATGTTATTTTTCTAAATTTATAGATAAACTCCTGACACATTTTTTAACTCTATAAAGATTTAAAGAAAATTGCATAAATCACATACCTTTATGGTCCAAGTAACTCAAATAACTTGTCAAAAGTTCATGTTATCATTTTAAAAATGAAAGTTGGCAAATGTTTTAATATGTTATTTCATATTATATTTCATATTCATTCATTCACTCATATTTTGAAAATACAGTATTCCGAATACTTTGTTGTGATTTTATTGTGAACGATGTCTGAATAAAAATAGGTGTGACCTTTTTTATGAAACGGACTGCACAATTCTCAGGGGACAACCAATAATAACGCAAACAATAGTAAATACAACAAAATAAAAAATAGTAAATAAAATAATAAATAGTAAATAAAATAATAATAAAAATAGTAAAATAGACTAAATAAAATAATATAGATACCAATCGAAGGGATAATATCTACTTTCAATTGATATTTTAAAAATTCTCATAACGGATCCCCCTATCTTAATCTATGTCTATCATTTAATATCAGATGTTATTTCAAACCAATTTGTACCTAGCTGTTTAATACGATTATTCTTAGCAAAATTAGACTGTGTGTATAGTGGGAGAGGTATATTTACATTTTTCATAGCATGAAGATTTTTTTAAAAACAAGTAATGTATGCTTACAACATTTATCCATACCTGCCAACATCCCACTGATCTTCCGTAAATTGTAGAATATTTTGATACAAGAAAAGAAGATTTTAAACCAGAATTTTTTCAAAGAAATAATACTAAATGAGTTTCACGCAGAAGCTTGAAATTAAATAAATTAAATAAAAAAAACTTCGTGTTATGAAAAATGTAAACATACCTCTCCTACTAAACACAAAGTCTAATTTTGGTAGAAATAATCGTATTAAAAAGTTAGGTACACATCAATTTGAAATAACATCTGATGTTAAATGACAGACATAGTTTAGGATTTGGGAACCGTTACGAGACTTTATTAAATATTAATTGAAAGTAGATTTTATACCAATAAACTTTATGGTTCCATATTCATTCAATCACTCATATTTTGAAAATACAGTATTCTGAATAAGAAGAATACTTTGTTGTGATTTTATTGTGAACGATGTCTGAATAAAAGTAGGTGTGACGTTTGTTATGAAACGGACTGTACAATTCTGAGGGGATAACCAATAATAAGACAAAACAATAGTAAATACAATAAAATAAAAAATAGCAAATAAAATAATAAATAGTAAATAAAATAATAAATAGTACATAAAATAATAATAAAAATAGTAAAATAGACTGGGTTAAATTAACCCAATTTTTACGGATGATTTAGCTGAAGGTTGGCAAGTAGGATTTATCTTTATCTTCACAGTTATTAAAATTCAATTCCACCCCCCCCCCCCCAAAAAAAAAAATGGATCAAATGTTCAAAATATTGATAAAGAGTAGTAAAAGTAGTGTGAAACCTGTTCCAATTCGCATTTTGATTGAGAACCTTATTGCTAAATATTGGATTCATTCGGTCAAAATAATGTTAAATCGTCTAGCCTTGTTATAGTCGTACAAAATCTTAGAAATTTAATAAAATTGAATCCATTTGGACATTACACTGTTAAATAGTTATTTTAAAAATACAAATTGCACAAATTGTGCCTATTAGTTGCTAAAATCAGTGTAAAAATTGTTTTAAACTCATAAAAGAGCTAAAATCCTACATGTTTCGTTTTAATAAAATTGTTTACATACTTCTGCAGTCTTATTTACTTAAAAAAATGATGAAACTAATCTTACCAAACATTTCTCTAAATGCAATTCATATTTGTCTTTTAAACAAGTGATTTAAAAAAATGACTTAAAAAATTTATGATTAAAACAATTGGTGATAAAATTACTTAAAAACATTAATGAAAGTAATCTTACCTAACATTTCTCTAAATGCAATTCATATATTTTTTTTAAACAGACGGTTTAAAAAAATTACTTAAAAAAAATATGATTAAAAAAATTTATGATAAAATTACTTTAAAAAATTGATGAAAGTAGTTGTACCAAATATTTATCTAAATGCAATTCATTTTTTAAAAAACAAACGGTTTGCCCTTAGATATTTATGAGTTGCAACTTTTTAAAAACTTATACAATTGTAAGAATCTAACGTGTATTTATCTTGTCTTAGAAAACTGAACACATTATCAATAATAATATTTGCGTCGAATGCATGAGACGTATTTTAAGTGGTTGTCTTGAATGTATAATGTAGAAATATTTTTCATTTTAAGAATGTTAAATAACACTTATTTTCATAAGCCTTTTTAAGATGCTTCTGGAAAATGATGCGCACATCCAAAACTACTTTTTGCTTTAAAATATACTCCTGTTTTCTTCAATTTTTAAAGAGTAGCTTTAAGTTATAAATATAAATATTACTTATATGTGCTTAACTACTTCATTTCACTATGCATGAAACAAGTCTGACATCACATGCTTCACTAACTTGTATGCAGACTTTCAATAAATTATTTAGATTTTTTTTTCTTATTTATCTCATGCTAAAACAGAGCAACTTCTATAATTTAAGCACTATATGATCTTATTGTACTTTCTAATAAATGTTTGAGGCTCTCTATACTGTCATGGAAATGGAAAAATGCCTTTTTTATTGGATAAATAAAATATTTTGAGAAGATTTTAGACGTGTGTTTCTGCAAATAAACCTTATTTAAATCCGCATACTTCTGCAAATTAATTTAAAGAATGCAACTGGAGTTATTTAATGTTAGCCTGGAAAAAATGCAAAGCTGCAAATTCATGCCTATGATATTTGATTTTTTTTCATTAACTAATAAAAATTTAAGTAATTTTGTTACTGCATGTTAAACAAGTACTTGAAGATGTGGTTGAAAATTTTTGGAATTATAAAAGAAAGAAATTTTTTTCGACTGCGTTTCTTAAAATAATTATGAATATTTTGAACTGTAAGGTATGTTTACATTATTTTAGTTATTTTTCCTAATTTGTTTTTTTTTTCTTTTGTCAGATGAAACGTAGAGTGATATTTTAGCCACGAACATAAATAAAGATATTTCTTTTTCATTTAAAATTTAAACGCAAACTCATTATTTTTTGTTATTTTTCCACTAACCACAAAATCTTGAAAGTCAACATTTAAAGAATTTATAAGAATCATAAATCTACTTTGTATAAATTTTGCATTTCATCAAACTGAATATACTGCAAGAAAACTTATGAATAAAAATAAATCTTTTAGCCGTCGTCAGTTTCTATTAATCGTCATTTATTAGAAATAGTATTTAAGTACTAACAGAGCTTTTATTTAGCAGTACACAGTAAAACTTACGGAAGAATTGAATGAAGATAATCAGTCGAACAGCAGGTTTTCAATTCTAACGAAATTAATTTAAATTGAAAAAACTCCCACAAAATATTTTAGCCCCGTCGAGGAAAAAAAAAAACTGTACTTGGCTTTAAATACAAAAAGGTCACACTACTATTTTTCACAAAACCACAATATAATCAAAAATCTATTACATATAGAGTTGCAAAAATCCCGTTTATTTCCAATAGACCCGGTTTATTCCCAGGTTTATTCCCAAAAGACCTGGTTTATTCCCAAAAAACCAAATTTATTCCCAAAAAACCCGGTTTATTTCCAGGTTTAAACCAGGTTTTTTCTAGCCTTTGCAACTCTAATTACATAATTTGTATATTAGTTATATTTTGTATAAATGTTGTCTTTTATTAAAATGTATACATAAAACAGACTTAGCTTAAAAAAAAACGAACAGAAAGTTCTTTAAATTTGTTTTAATAAAGAAATAGACAAAAATATTTTCATATTACAACAATTGGACATAATACTAATAAATAATTAAACTCTTAAAAAATAGTAAATAAAACAAATATTTAAATATTAAGATAATCAGTCGAAGAGCGGGTTTTCAATTCTAACGAAATTAATCTAAATTGAAAAACCTCCCACAAAACATTTTAGTCCCGTCGAGGGAAAAAAAACTGTACTTCTCTTTAAATACAAAAAAGTCACACTACTATTTTTCCCAAAACCATAATATAATCAAAAATATGTTACATAATTTTTATATGAGTTATATTTTGTATAAATGTTGTCTTTTATTATATATATAAAATGAATACATAAAACAGACTTCGCTTAAAAAAAAGAACAGAACGTTCTTTAAATTTCTTTTAATAAAGAAATAGACAAAAATATTTTCATATTACAACAATTGGACATAATAATAATAAATAATTAAACTCATAAAAATAGTAAATAAAACAAATATTTAAATATTAAATAATTAAACTTATTTACACAACATATTTTAAATTAATCCTTATAAAAAAAATACGCATCATATAAAATTCCTTTTTACTCCATCTAATCCAGTAATGTCTTACAACGTAAACATAAATATTCTTAAAATGTTCTTGAATATGCCATTTAGTTATCAAAAAAACTTTCTTATTATTCAGTATTTTTATAAATTGTATAATGTATTTATTTTCATCTTATTTATTTCATGTGCAAACAGTATAATTTTTAAAGCGTAATTGTAAATGACAGTATTTCTTTTATCGACAAATTATTTTCTACTTTCTAAACTACTGTAAAAAATGGAAAAATAAATATTTTTAAAAAGGAGAACACATAAGATTTATAAGATTTATAAATCTATTTTGTATAAACATCACCTTTAATTTAAGTACATATTATTACGGGGAGCTTAATCTTTAGGCAGAAGGCGCAGAAGCTGTTTTAATTAATTTTATTGTGTAAAAAGAAAAGAAGTTATATATAGTGCCATAAATAATTTATATATTAAAAAGTGCACATAACAGAAAATTCATTTTTAATCTGCAAAATGGGATGATTTCCTCCAAATCTATGTTAACTTTAGAGAATATAAATATATACATATAAATAGTATTTGATCTTCATGAACATCCTTCCTTAAGTGTCTTTCTTATGCATCAGCGGTTTGATAGTATACACTAAATAAACTCATTTATTTTATATATATATATTATTTATTTCATGATGAAATAGTATGCCTTCTAATGTGTAACCGGATTAAATAAACACATTTTTTTTTACCGATATATCATTTACTACTTTATACTTTCAGAAGAAAATGGGAAAATTCATATTTTATTCGATGGGGAAAACATTAAAAAATATATTTAAAAAAATGAATGCCAAGGATCAAACCGCATATAAATAATCATACTTCTTCGAATTAAATAAAAGAGTACACCTTCACTGTAAAAAAAGTAAATGTTTCTTTCTACAAAAATATAATATAACTACGTACGGAAACTTACAATAACCTCTTCCAAGTTACCCATGATTTGGAAAAGCGTTCTTTATCTATAGAAACCCCTTATCTATAGAAACCTCAGAAATTAATATACTTTCTAGATTTAAAACAGCATTTATGAAAATACATTTTCGTTTACTTCCACCGTTTCCCAGTAGCTTTATAGTGTATTAATAACTTTTCTTAAAGCAGAATATCGGTTTTTATGACGCTATCAATTTTAACTAAAACATTTTCAGCTGCGTAACATAATTTATGCTTGAAAGAGTAACAATATATCATTATTTTAATGTTAATGTTAATGCTTTATCATATTTGTCTCTAAAACATGTTTGCTGAACATGAAAATGTCTACTTTAGAATTGATACTATCCGGAAAAACTATATTCCAGGTGGAGAAAACTGATTAATACATCATAAAAATCTACTCGGAAATGTTTCCGATAATCGGTGGCAGCAAAAGAAACTTTTATTTTATAAATGTCTCTTTAAATGCCGAAAATATATTCGTTTCTGAGGTTTCTAAAGATAAAGAACTTTTTTTCGGAATCGTAAGTAACTCGGAAAGGATTATTGTACGTTTTCGTTTGCGGTTACACTAGAAGTTTCGAGATTAAGAAATATTTGTATTTTTTTACATTGTGCCAGGTATTGCATTCTAGAGTGCAAAGATGCAAAATCGTATTCATGATACTTAGATGTGTTTCGTTATTAGACGGAAACATCAGTGCTTTTAGATTGTTTGCTAATAAACAAGCATTTCAAGACTTAGATGAATTATTAATGCTTAAAAAGAGCGATAAATACGAATTGTTGTAAACAATTATTCTGTATAAGCTTAAATACAATTAATTTAATTTAATTTAAATTTTGCAACATAATGGACAATGTACGTGGTATCATAACATTTTACATAATGTAATTTTCTTATCCCTTTTTAAAAAATAACATGAACTAAAACGGCCTTCTGCAGTTTGTTTTGACGTATGTGGTAGGATGGAAAATTCCTTAATTCTTTCACCCACAATTGTTGAAGCCACCAAGGGGTGCTTTTCTTAAAGAGAATATGAAATGAAATAGAATCCTGATAGCCCGAACCCTGCGAAAAAGAAATTTCGAATTATCCGAAACAAATTACACTTGAAATTAAGAAGAAAACAAAATATTTTAAGTGAGAATTGAAAAAAAAAAGTGACAAAACTGAAAAATATTTTTTAGCATACATTACTTTGAAAAAATTATGGAAAGAAGCATTGTAAATATATTGAAACTTTTTAATAAACTGATTAATACATGCGTTTTATGATTGTCAGGGATGAAGAAAATTGTTAGATTTGTCTGATGAAGTGATGTGAATTTGAAATAATTAAACGTCAACATCTTATGAATGTGACGTTAGTAAGTTTTGCGGGAGGCAGAAACTGCCGTACCAGCGTCTTCCCTTCGGACCCCTTGAGTCAGGTGATGCTACGTCTGGACGCGCCCGCTCGTCAGCCTTTTTCGTCTCCAAAAAGAGCATCACGTGACTCGAGAGGTCCTTAGGGAGAATGCTAGTGTAGAGGCCTACCTCAGTTTTACGTCTGAATGAAGCTCTATATAGTGAAATTTTATTTAAAGTGCATTCACAACATCGAAATGCGATATACGAGCACTATATACATAACTAATAATCGGAGTCATCTTAAAGCTTGGAACAGCGAAATCACCCTATTTCTGTTACCTGTGGATTAATCTACAGCCAGCTGAATACTCATAATTTGCAATCTGTTTTGCCTTTTGTCTTTCTTTATTTGAGTTATATCATAAATTTGGATAATCCTAAATTTTGATAGTCGGAACCGAACAGATAACGGTCTCAATTAGTTATGATTAACGACGTTCTACTGTATTTTAGCTTACGTTGTTCTTTAAATTTGTGTAGCAGCGTTTTAACAAAATCCCTTTTAGTATCCATTTTTAATCTTTAACAAAGTCCTTAACTTTTCATTTGAATGAAAAATCTAAATTTTTTATTCATGCATGCTAAGATCCACTGATATAATATTTTTAATCTAACAAAAACACGGTATAAAAAAAATATATATATATATATATTTTAATCTTTTAGCACCAGGGAAGAAAATGAGAATTGTTCAGAGATTTACTTAAATTAATCATGAACATTGTGATTTGTAACTGATATATATTTAGGTTAGTTCATTCCCCTCCCCCCCTGTAAAATATAAAATAAGGTTTTGGCTTAGAAGGTAAAAAATCTTATTATTTAATATTTAAACACAAATTAATAATTTTATATTAGTTTCCCAATAGCCATAACCTTGGCCTGACTAAGACATTTTCGTGCAAGGGCAATTTTAATACTTTAGCACCTATAAATTATTTAGTTGATTTATGTGGACATATTTGTAAATACTATCTTTGTTTTTGTATGCAAGGGGTTGATGCAAAGTATGTAACTTTTAACTATCAGACAGTTTTCTCACCAGACAGTGGATTTCCAGGAGTTACACACAAAATTACATTTTTTAAATTTCTATATATTGCCCTGATTGTAATTTTTAACTTTATTTTTATGAAAATATAGAAACTTACTTCTTTTTAGTTCATGAAAAAGGAGAAAAATTTATGACACAGTAGGTAACTTCATTTATTTGACGATTAGAACTGAATATCTAGGGGTGAAAAAAAATCTAGGGAAATCTTAGAAGAAAACTCGCAATGCCTCTAATGTTACCGAAAGATTTTGCTGTGCTGAACGTCAAATTTCTAAATGATTTTCAAAAAATGTTTGCCTAGATATTATTATAAAAGTAAAAAAGGAAGTTTATAAAAGTATGCATTCCGTAATCGAGCATTATTATATTTGTTTTAGTAAATTTTTAAAAACAGAAAAAACTAAAATTAATCGATTATGTATTGCAAATTAGATTCATAAATATTATAATTTACTAAATAATATTGAGGAAAACTATTTGCTTTCCTATAAACGTTATCCCCAGGCTACAGGTACTATGTACCCGTGCGATAATCAGACTTTGATCACAACACACTAAATAGTATGTTACATATTATGCACAAGCATAATATATCTCGGTTTTTTTTTCATTTAAAATACATACATTTCAAGACAATCAATTTTTCAGTAGTGCATACAAAGTGCCTCGAATGATCCTTATTTACCAAAACGATAAAAACTCACTATATTTTTTATACAAAAATGTTTTATAATATTTATTTATATTGTCCATATTGTAAAATGTATTTTGGTGTTCTGGTAAAAAGTATGCGTCAGTAAAAATTACTTTTTATTCTAAAAATTGCACTCATTTTCTGTTGTTGTTAAAAATGCCCCCTGGCAGAGCATATATCAGTCTATTAACTGAAGGCTCTGGGCGAAAGGTATGCAGTATACGTTTTGAGGAAGCAGCACTTGGCGGAAGTCTGACTCGGCTTCAAAGTTTCCCTACATTTTTTATCCTGACCGGGAGGGATATAGTAAATCTACTGGCTGAGCACCTCGCTCTCATCTTGAAGTCTTTCCGCATCACCAATTTTGCGTGCTGATCTTGTGCAATCAACAGCTCCAACAGCAGGTGCCAACAACAGAACGGTTTTCATAGGCAGTGACCTTACAAATTAACGACCACGATCGATGCCGCTTAACTTCGGATGCTTTAATGAGAACCAATACTGTACTGTATAATCTGACATTGTTGACTCATTTCTTTGATATTTATTATAAATCAATAGCAGAAGCTTATATATTCTTTATATGTTCTTGAATATTAAATTTCTTGATTCAAAGAAGAGTCTTTGTATGCTCCAGTTCCTTCAAAGCAGGCAATGAAAAATTTATTATTTATTTTTGTATCTTATTCATTTTGAACGGAAGTGGTGACACTTTTGTGGGAAAATTCTCTTGTTTTAGTTTATTCTGAATTTTCCAACTTCATTTGGTTATTCCTCCACTTTTATAAGTTTGATTATATTTATTTTAACCTTTTGCAATCTTGTTTCTAATTAATAGTTATCTTTCTTACCTGCTTATTTTATTTTTTACCCGAAGCGCACCTGGAGCGACAAATCCGGTGTGCGCGCTAAAAGTCCTCGAGGACTTCTGATAGAGATTGAGCAGAGTTATAAAACACAGTGGTTAAGGTCTGTGGTGTGACTTAATATATAGCACATTGAAGAAACAGTTTATGTTGAAATTAGAATTATATTTATTCATTCAACTTGAATGTTAAACTTAAATAAAGATATATACATAGACCTCCAGCCTCTGCTGGGAACTTTGTTATCACATTATAGCAATAAACATGCAGAAAGGGGGTTAACTGTCTTTCCATCACATCACCACACCTTTCATGGAGTTGTTTCACCCTAGATATACTTACTCCGTACCTTAAACTAGAATAAAATATGCATACAGTTACAGTTAAAAGAGAGTGCCTTTACGACCGAAATGCAAAAGAAAAACCGGTTCGGAACGATTTTACTCCCGAACAAACCACTTGACAAATTTAGGGGGACAAGATTTTGTCCAGATTTCCAACATGCGGCCCCATCGGTCGTAAAAACTTCCTCTTTCTTTTCATAGTCAAAATAAAAAATATTACAAATGGCTCTCTGAAATCTTATATACAGTAGAGGTTTTGTTAGAAAATCAGCCTTTTTAACTTTAGAACTTACATGTTTTAACTCAAAAACATTTTCATTTATTAATTGACGAATAAATTGACACTTTATGTCAATATGCTTGGTTTTAAAGTTCTCTTGACTATTTTTAGAAAAATAAATGGCAGATTCATTATCACAGTACTGAACTGGTTTTATTTTATCACATAAATTAAGTTCATTTATAATTCTCGAATACCAAGTTAATTCCTTTACACTTTCAGTTAATGAGATAAACTCTGACTCCATAGAACTAAGTGCAATGCATTTCTGCTTTGATGATTTCCAAGCAAATGGAACGTTACTAAAGTAAATTATATAACCACTACTTGAATGTCGTTTAGTAAGGTTTCATCCCCAGTTAGCATCCGAATATGCACATAAACTTGAGGATTTTACATTAGACAGGTTTATTTTATACCTTTTTGTAGCAAAAATGTAATCCATTATATCTACCAATATCAACCAATGTTTATATGTATAACCATTACAAAATTGTGACATTATATTTACAGAAACTCTAATATCAGGTCTCGATCTATTTGATAAAAATGACAAACAACCGATTAACGATCTGTATGGATATTTTTTCATCAATTCATTTTCCACAATTTCATTTTCGTTAACTTTATCTGGTAAGGTACAGCCAATTTTAAACGGTAATTTAACATAACTTTTAGGTAAACCTCTATATTTTAATTCTAATCTTTCAATGTAAGTTTTTTGATGAATAAGTAATGAATCAGCAATAAGTTCAAAGTTAACACCTAACAAATATTTCGTTAAACCTATTTCAGTAATTTCTAAGCTACTTTTTAACATATTAGTTACAGATTGCAATATATTTTCATTTTCAGCAAACAAAACTAGATCATCTACATAGACAACTAAAATTGCATAACTTTTTAGTTTATATACACAGTTACACCATTTTAACTTACAAAATCCTAAATTATGTAGTATATTGTCCAATTCAGAATTCCATTCTCGGCCACTTTGCCGTAAACCATAAATAGATTTATTTAACAAACAAACTTTATTTTCGGCACATTTCATGACAAATCCTGGTGATTGTTTCATAAATACCGTTTCTTTTAAAGACCCATATAAGTAAGCTGATTTTACATCTAATTGAATATGATACCAATTTAACATAGAAACTAATAAAATAAACATTAGTTTTATAATTGAAAAATTTACAACAGGTGAAAATATAGCATTAAAATCAATACCTGGTTTCGTGTTTAAAATCTTGAGCTACGAGACGTGCCTTGTACTTTTTCCCATTTTTTTCTGTGTTTTTAATATTATAAACCCATCTGCTTCCCACTATTGTGGCGTTTTTGGGTGGATCAACCAACCGCCAGACCTTTCTTTTACTCATGAGTTCAAGTTCTTCTCTCATCGCGGTGTTCCATTTCTCTCTTTCTGGGTTAACTTGTGCATCCGCAAACGATTTAGGGATTTCAGTATTGTAAGTTTCATGTTGGAATATTTCACTTAAATATGAATCATCCGAATCGCTAGTTGAAGGTTCATTTAAAGTTTCTAGATTAGGATGAGTAGTTTTAGGCTTAAAGTCAAATTTATCCGGTTCATAAACGATTTTATTTTCTTGACAATATTTTTTAACATCATTTAATGAACTCAGTCTCTTATTTGTTATCGGGGTATAATAATACACGTCAATCCTGTTACTTTTAGTTCTAGGTTTTTCGATTCTTTTCCATTCTGAAATATTTATAGAAGTTAAAGTTATTTTACTCCCCCTTTTCTCTTCGTCTTTATTTAAACTTACTCCTGGTACTTTATGATTAAGATCTAGAGTCGCGTTACTTAAGCCATTTGATTCAATTTGAGATTCATTAAAATTCAATACAATATCCTTATACTTATTTACTCCAAATAATGTTTCTACCCCCTTTTTGGATTCATCTATACGCACATGAATAGTTTCTACTATTCGCCTTTCTTTTGGCATATAAATCCTATATCCTTTTGTTTTCATGGCATAACCAACTAAAATACCGGGTAAAGCTTTAAGTTGTAGTTTATTTCGTTTAACTTTAGGAACATTAACAAATGCTAAAGAACCAAAAATTCTTAAATGTCTTACCGAAGGTTTGAATCCCGTCCATAATTCTTGGGGTGTAAGACCTTGGGTTAAACTGTGTTCGGTTCTATTTTTTGTATGAACAAACGCTAAAAGAGCTTCCCCCCAGAATGATGGTTTTAATCCGCTATCGTGTAACATTGCTCGAACTGCATTCATTGCTACTTTATTGAAATTTTCAGCAACACCCACCTGTTCTGGCGTATAAATGGAGGATCTTTCTATTTGTATACCCAAATCAGTTAACAATTTCTCAAATAATTTATGAATAAATTCTAACCCATTATCAGTTGGTACACTCTTTAATTTTTTTACCAGTTTGTCTCTCAGCTTTCGCTAAAAACCTTCTAAAGTATTCAAAAACTTCCGTTTTATCCTTAAGTATATACACTTCAGTCCTTCTAGAATAATCGTCAATTATTGACAAAAAGTATTTCCCCCCTCCTAACGAGTTATCTGGGCTAGGAACCCACAAATCCATATACACTCTATCAACAATTTGACGAGAAATGCGTTTGTACTGATAATTTCTTGTAAACGAATGTCTATTAGATTTTGCAATTACACAAGATTCACACATCTTATTTTTGTTTTTACAGTTAATATTTTCAATACCTTTAACACAATTATTTTTACTCATTTTTTCAAGTAAAGGCAAATTTGTATGACAAAATCTACGATGTATAATTTCTGCATTTAAACTAGTCGAAAAGGCAAAATTTTCACATTTTGAAGCATAACCTTTAACAATATACAATCTATCTACTCTAGGTACAGTAAAACAATATCGATTATATTTATCATACACAATCATTTTATTATTTCCCCATTGAATGTGGTTTCCTGCAATATCTATGTTGGACCCACCAATTAAATTTCTTCTCATATTTGGAGCATATAAAACATTTTTTAAAGTTATTTATACATTACCTTTTACATCTAGTATGGTAAAATCAATATCACCAATACCCAATACTTCCGACGAATAGTCCTTGTCTCCAATCAGCACATGTTGAGGGGGGAGGTCCTTGTAGCTTACAAATAAACTCCTGTCATTCGTAAAGTGAGAAGTAGCTGCTGAGTCCAGAAGAAATTCGACAATTTTCTCATTTGAAGACATTAAGGCTGATTCCGATTGCCTTGTAGTTTCAATGTAGAAAACTTGCTTCTTCTCTCTATAATTTCTCTTTTTGAAACACCTTGTATCTGTGTGACCAGGTCGTTTGCAGTAACTGCATATTAAACTCGGCCCCATACGAGTAGCTGGTGACATACTAGAGCATCGAGAGGGTTCCAGGTCGCTTCCACTACTTGAAAACCATGGCTTTTTACTGGTTACGAAATTCTTCTTTGGAATGGTTGGTCTATCGGTATGATTCTGAAACTTGGTTGTATAAGCATCACCTACACTGATAACCTCTTTACCTTCATCCTTACGCTTTAAACAAATTCTTCCATTTTCACTAATTAACTGTTTAGAAACATTTTCCAATTTAAATTCTGTATCATCTAACCTGTATAACATTTGAACGAGATTATCGCATTCTTCGGGTAAACGACGGATTAAGTGGAAGCATACTAACAATTCTGGCATATCAAAACCTGCATCTTTCATTTGAAACCTTTTTTCTTCAATTCTCTTGTAAAATAAACCGATGGTTTCCTCTTGCGAGTTTAACTTCATTTCAAAGAATTCATCCACTAATCCAGCTAAACGTGCCCGTGACGTTGGTTCGAAGTTTAACTTTAGGATATCCCAGGCAACTTTTCCGCTTTCGTCTGAGCGATTAATATGTGGAATTTCCTTTCGATGGATTGATAAATCGTGGTATAAGCTCTGCGTTTACGCCATCCAAAATCACTTTTCTCTCTATCAGATGCATCCTCTTTACATGCAATATCGGGATTCGTAATAAACTCCCAACAATTCCGATCTATCAGTACACATTTGACGTCGAGCTTCAAAGAAGAATAGTTATAATCCGACAGTTTCTAGAAAGAATAAGTTAACTCTGGAACTTGTGCCATTATACTTTTTAAGCTATATATATTTCATCTAAAACACACCACACTGCATCTATTTGACCTTTAAATAGCATAACATGGCCCCTTAACCATGATAGAGATTGAGCAGAGTTATAAAACACAGTGGTTAAGGTCTGTGGTGTGACTAAGTATATAGCAGATTGAAGAAACAGTTTATGTTGAAATTAGAATTATATGTTAAACTTAAATAAAGATATATACATAGACCTCCAGCCTCTGCTGGGAACTTTGTTATCACATTATAGCAATAAACATGCAGAAAGGGGGTTAACTGTCCTTCCATCACATCACCACACCTTTCATGGAGTTGTTTCACCCTAGATATACTTACTCCGTACCTTACTAGAATAAAATATGCATACAGTTACAGTTAAAAGAGAGTGCCTTTACGACCGAAATGCAAAAGAAAAACCGGTTCGGAACGATTTTACTCCCGAACAAACCACTTGACAAATTTAGGGGGACAAGATTTTGTCCAGATTTCCAACAACTTGGGTTCGGTGGTCGTAGACGCGCCAGGCGCCACTCAGGCTCCTGGCGGCGCAACCTGGTTTTTTATCTCAATAGAAAATTGCTACTTAAACTTTCAGTTTTTATGCAAATCTCAGATTCCAGATATCGCCAAGATTTTCGATGCTGATCTTAAATCATTTTCGATGGTCGCATCTGAAACTGTCTTGCATATTTTGAGGTCATCATTTTCTATATAATTGTTTTTCTACAATGTTTTAAGGTGAAGAAGCTTGAATCTCCAATATGTCTAATTATGATGGAAATTGCGCATCTTGTTACAAGGAGACAACGCTTTTTGGTTATATACTTTTTCTTAAGCATCCTGGTTTTTCATTTTTAAAGTTTTCAAACTAATTAAGTATGCTATTTTTAAATATTCAATGCCATGCCTCATGATGCAGTAAATTTTATATTGTCTAGTAGTGTCAAGGATAAAATATTGGGTGTTATATTTTATGCAATAAACAACATTGAATTTTAAATTGGTTTCTTTTACTCTATTATATAGGCTATCTTATGAACTTAATAATAGTTTAATTAATTGCTATCCATGTGGGAAGTAAAATACTCTTTAATGCATTTAAACTGAACCAAGACCTGTGAACCTTTATAGTCTAATGCTATTTACAACTTCATCGCATTTAAACTGAACAGAGACCTGTGAACCTTTACAGTCTAATGATATTTACAACTTCATCGCATTTAAACTGAACCAAGACCTGTGAACCTTTATAGTCTAATGCTATTTACAACTTCATCGCATTTAAACTGAACAGAGAGACCTGTGAACCTTTACAGTCTAATGATATTTACAACTTCATCGCATTTCAACTGAACCAATACCTATGAACCTGTACAGTCTAATGCTATTTACGACTTCATCGCATTTTTCAGTCTATGCGAAAGAAGTTAACGCTCTCCACCTTTTGAAAATCCCCTTATAATGTGTATTGAACTTTGCTATTTTAAAGCTATTTTGAAGTGTGGATATTGGAAGTAAAGGTAATTTGCATATTCTACAGATATCCAGCATATGATGCAAACAAAGCTCTGAAACTTGCTGATATCCTTTCAAAACTCAAGATTATAACATGCAAATATCAAAATACATGCGTTTATTGAATTATCATACATTGAAAATACCAAACCCCTCTCTTCATATATTTTATCACAACATATGATATCGCCACCCACTTTCCAAAACGTTTTGTTACAATAGTCACTTATCAACTGTAATTGGATTAAATAAGCATGTTTGTTTTGCTTAATTTTTTTTTTCTCTCTGTATTCTTGAAAGAAAATGAAAAAATGCATTTTTCTTATTTGGATAAGAAAAACGCTCTTTAAATTATTTTTAAAGCGACTGCCTAGAAAAGAACTACATTTAAATTTTCACATTTCTTCGAATTAAATAAACCAATACAACTGATGTTATTAAAATATAACATGGAAAAGATGCAAATGCGTATTTATGATACCTTGAACGTTTTAGTTGCTTGATTGAAAAAAATGAACTTCGTATAGATTGAGTGATACTAAAATGAGATTTCCAGAATTGGGTGTATATTTCTTGAGTTATATAAAAGGGCGATAGTTACGAAATGTTGTTAAATATTATTTTATAGAAACATAAGTTAAATAACTATATTTCTTTTACCAAAATAAAGTTTTATTCCTCTGTATAAACTATGGATAAAAAAGAAATATTTTATTGAATATAGATGGGAATGTTGAAATGAGTTTTATAAGAATGAAAAAAAAAAGAATAATATTAAAATCCACATACTTATTCCATTTAAATGAAAGAGGGAGTCTAAAGATATTGAATCTGAACCTGAGGACAATGCAAAAGTATAAATGCGTGTCTATGATATTTGATTTCTTCCATTACCTAAAAGAAAACATCAATGCTTTTAGATTGTTCAATATTAAGTACGTGCTTAAAAACTCGAATGAAGGATTTGTCAGTTATATAAAAGGAAGATAAAAAAGAATTGTTGACAGAGGTACTAAATAATCATGACTATTGTAACTTTTATCTGAAATGCATATTTGCAGTTTGTCTTTCTTGGAAGATAATACGTAAAGTGATATTTTAAGCCACATAATAAATAATAATTCTCCGTTTTAATACAATAACGCGCCGTTATATCACACTTCCTTATAGTATCTTATTCGGATATATTGATCGTTTTTCAAGTCTGCCCAAAATAAAAAGTTCTCTCTTTAACACGCTGACTACTTAGAACGCGTATATTATATAACCACGTATGAAAATATAAAGAAACCCTTTTGATTTATCCGCGATCCCAAAAAACGTCCTTTATTTTTAGAAGCCTCGGAAGCCTATAAATCTTTTAGATTTAAAGAGAAATGTTTAAAAGCAATGTTTCTTTTGTTACCACTTAGTTGTGGAAACATCTCCAAGTAGCTTTTATAGGGTACAGGGTGATTCATAACTAAGTATACAACTTCCAGATGCTGTAAAACAGGAACAGTTTAAGGCACGTTCCCCAAATACAAGCCGTGAGGTAGGTGTACTCATAACGTTTTTTTCCGGCTGTTGTGCAAAGTGACATAGGCGATAGATAACGTGTCACGCAAATATGAACAGAAATGTCTGCGTCTGCAGTGGAGAAGCCAATTTGTGTTCTTGAATTGAACAAAACAGAATCTGTCACCATTGTGCAACGACATTTTCGAACACGATTTGAAAAGGAACCTCTAACCAGAAAATCCATTTATGATTGGTTTAAAAAATTTGAAACTACAGGCTGTTTATTCAAAGTGGGAGATATGGATTACCCGTTCGATGTGTGTCATGTGACTAAGGGTGCACAGATAAAACATCTGTGATTGCCTTTCTGGTTAGATGTTCTTTTCCAAGTCATGTTCGAAAATGCCGTTGCACTATGGTGACAGATTCAGTTTTGCTCAATTCAAGAACACAAAATGCCTTCTCCACTGCAAACGCAGC
This sequence comes from Maratus michaelseni, assembly GCA_963931845.1. NCBI lineage: Eukaryota > Metazoa > Arthropoda > Arachnida > Araneae > Salticidae > Maratus > Maratus michaelseni. The sequence goes on along the minus strand of OZ007588.1, from coordinate 341,686,408 downwards.
CATTTCTACTTACATTCGCGTGACAGCTATCGCCTATATCACTTTGCACAGCAGTGGGGAAAAAAACTTTATGAGTACACATACCTTATGGCTTGCATTTGGGGAACGTACCTTAAACTGTTTCTGTTTTACTGCATCTGGAAGTTGTATACTTATTTATGAATCACCCTATATCTGGAGGCATGTCATTGCCTCCACAAAGTCGAGATTAATCACTTTTCTGAATCCGGAATATTTGTTTTTATGATTCTATCTATTCCAATTAAACTTTTTGAGCTGCGTAACTGAATATATGCATGCAAGAATAACAAAATAATATTACTTTTAATGTTAATTTACCTTGCTTGTCTATAAAATATGTTTGTTGAACATGAAAATGTTCATTTTAGAATTAATAACATCCAAAAAACTTATATTCCAAATTGGGGAAACTGAGTAATACACAATAATCTACTCGGAAACTATCCGAATATCAGTGCAGCAGAAGAATTGTTGTTTTTATACATTCTTCGTTCAATCTTGAAAATACGTTAGATTCTGAGGTTTCTAAAGAGACAGAATGCTTTTCGGAATCGCAGTTAAATAGGAAGAGGTTATTCTATATATATTTTTGTGGTTATATTGTATTTTCTTAGACTAAGAAATATTCGTCTTTTTTTGCAATGTGCTTCCGAGTTTTTAACACTTTACAACATAGTTGAAAATTGTTTAAGAATTCGATTTACCTGTCCGCCTGTCCATGCTCTTGGTCATGTAAATACACTCGGATCGCCATGTAATTGATATATGTTATTGACGCTCACCATGGCATGTTCGGTATTGAAAATTAAGTGTGTACCTTTTATGGATAATTTACATGGACACTCAAAAGTATTCCGTTACATTACCAGGTCAATGAGGAAAATAATTATTTGGTGCATTTTAATGCCGTTACACTGGTTGAAATATAATAAAATTGATTTAACTTGGACGACAATGCAGAAAGCTAAATTATTATTATTATTATATCTATAGTTATAATGTATATATATATAGTTATAATATTATTATGTATCTATAGTATACCATTAGTATATCTATAGAGTATGGAATAAGTAGCAATTATTGTTCGCTTACAGGGACACTCAAAAGTGTTCCGTTACATTTCAGCCACTAGGGAAAAATCGTTTTTATTGCATTTTAATAATGTTACACTGTTTCAAACGTAAGTAAATTTATATTCCTCACTGAGGTGGATGCCAATACGTTTTCTATGGAGTATCGAGTAAGTTGCAATTATAGTTCGTTTACAAGAACGCACAAAATAATTCCATTATATTTTTATCTATGTGGGGAAATAATTTGCAGTGTATTTTAATGATGTTAAACTATGAACAGGCTGACATAATGAAACTGATATACATTTCGGAGGCACGCTGCAACATGTTTTTGATAGATTATTGAGTACGTAGAAATTATTGTTTATTTGCAGAGACACTCAAAAGAATTCGGTTATATAAGTATGAGAAATAACTGCTGGATGTGCGTTTTCAGCTGTCGCATGCATTTTAAAACTAAGTAAATTATTGTACATTACAAGGCGTGTAGATTATATACATGGTTGCATGAAAGAATTGCATACAATATCAGCTATTTACAGCCATCGCTGAACATGAATTTTCACTGCGTTAAGTTTTTAAAAATGTTTATTTCGGTATATCATTTCATTCTTTGAAAAAAGGAAATTCCTTAACAATATACCGATAGTGTTGTAAAGTGTTTCATAATCTATGCCATGATGCAAGATTTTTCGTTCTTGTTTTATATGTGACGGTTCTAATAAGTCTAATTTTCAATGGTTAATTTCACAAAGAAAATTGTAGTATGCATGTAAATTCATTTTGGAGACGTATCCTTCTTAATTTTTAACTCACTCGGATATAACACGGTTTCTCTTGCCTCCTGCCATGCGCGATGCAACGGAGTGCTACTAAATACAATTTAAACATTATTTAGGTGTTTTAAATTGCTTTGAAAATAATACCAACACTTGTTCTAGCATAACTCATTACATTTATATCATATTGCATTCAATTAAAAGGAATTTATTACATTGTATAAAAAAGAGAAATGTTTCTTAATCTACGATAATACAATTTAACCATGGACGAAAATTTACAATAACCTCTTCCGAGTTACCCACGATTCAAAAAAGCGTTCTTTCTCTTAGAAACCTCAGAAACCAATGTATTTTAGAGATTTAAAGAAGCATTTATAGAAAAAAGTTTTATTTTTATGCCATTGATATTCAGAAATGTTTCAGAGTAGGTTTTTTTCTTAGTGTATTAATCATAGTACATCTTAGAGTATGGAATAAGTAGCAATTATTGTTCGCTTACAGGGACACTCAAAAGTGTTCCGTTACATTTCAGCCAATAGGGAAAAATCGTTTTTATTGCATTTTAATAATGTTACACTGTTTCAAACGTAAGTAAATTTATATTCCTCACTGAGGTGGATGCCAATACGTTTTCTATGGAGTATCGAGTAAGTTGCAATTATATTTCGTTTACAAGAACGCACAAAATAATTCCATTATATTTTTATCTATGTGGGGAAATAATTTGCAGTGTATTTTAATGATGTTAAACTATGAACAGGCTGACATAATGAAACTGATATACATTTCGGAGGCACGCTGCAACATGTTTTTGATAGATTATTGAGTACGTAGAAATTATTGTTTATTTGCAGAGACACTCAAAAGAATTCGGTTATATAAGTATGAGAAATAACTGCTGGATGTGCGTTTTCAGCTGTCGCATGCATTTTAAAACTAAGTAAATTATTGTACATTACAAGGCGTGTAGATTATATACATGGTTGCATGAAAGAATTGCATACATTATCAGCTATTTACAGCCATCGCTGAACATGAATTTTCACTGCGTTAAGTTTTTAAAAATGTTTATTTCGGTATATCATTTCATTGTATGAAAAAAGGAAATTCCTTAACAATATACCGATAGTGTTGTAAAGTGCTTCATAATCTATGCCATGATGCAAGATTTTTCGTTCTTGTTTTATATGTGACGGTTCTAATAAGTCTAATTTTCAATGGTTAATTTCACAAAGAAAATTGTAGTATGCATGTAAATTCATTTTGGAGACGTATCCTTCTTAATTTTTAACTCACTCGGATATAACACGGTTTCTCTTGCCTCCTGCCATGCGCGATGCAACGGAGTGCTACTAAATACAATTTAAACATTATTTAGGTGTTTTAAATTACTTTGAAAACAATACCAACACTTGTTCTAGCATAACTCATTACATTTATATCATATTGCATTCAATTAAAAGGAATTTATTACATTGTATAAAAAAGAGAAATGTTTCTTAATCTACGATAATACAATTTAACCATGGACGAAAATTTACAATAACCTCTTCCGAGTTACCCATGATTCAAAAAAGCGTTCTTTCTCTTAGAAACCTCAGAAACCAATGTATTTTAGAGATTTAAAGAAGCATTTATAGAAAAAAGTTTTATTTTTATGCCATTGATATTCAGAAATGTTTCAGAGTAGGTTTTTTTCTTAGTGTATTAATCAGTTTTCTCAAACCGAAATATTGGTTTTTAGGATGCTACCAATTCGCAAGTAAACATTAAAGCTGCGTAATTGAACTTATGCGTGCAAGAGCAGCAAAATAATATTAATGTTAGTATTAATGTTATTGCTGTTAATTCATCGTGATTGTCTGTAAAACATGCTTGTTGAACATGAAAATGTTTACTTGAGAATTAATAGCATCCGAGAAACCTATATTTCGGGTTCAGAAAACTGATTAATACACTATACAAACCACTCGGAATCGTTTCGGAAAATCAGTGTCTGCAAAGGAATTTATTTTTTTTATAAATTCTTCTTTAAATATCGAAAATATTTTGGTTTCTGCAGTTTCTAAAAATAAAGATCCTTTTTCGGTATCGTGGGTAAGTGGGGGGAAGTTATTAAATATTTTCGTTAGTGATCATACTATATTTTCATACATTGAGAAACATCTGTCTTTTTTTTTACAATGCACAAAGGAATTAATCTAAAAAAATGTCTTAGAAAGAACTTCAGTTTATTATTGTTATTATTGGGCGAAAAATGAACACATTTGCATTTTAAAGCAATGTAAAATGATAGCATAGTTTAAGATGCTTTTGGTGAAGATTTCACATCACGGTAAATTTATTTTTAATCTAAAAAATGTACTCATTTTGTATGCGTTTGGTGTACGTTTCGAGCGGGACCATAAATGTTATTTTTATATTCTTAGAAGCTTCATTTCATGGTTAGCGAAAATGCCTTCCTTATGCTTCAGTAGTTAGATTGCAGACATTTTAGGAACTCATTTACTTAATTTTTATGTTTTATTTATTTCATACGAGAACAATATATTGTCAATTGTAATTGGATTAAATAACTATTTTTCTTCCATAGATAAATCCTTTGCTCCGCTGTACACTTTTGGGAGAAAATTAAAAAATACATATTTTATTGAGCGCGGTAAAAGTCTTGAATTTATTTTTAAGAAGGAATGTCTACGAACGAACCATATTTAAATATTCATATTTCAACAAATTAAATGCAACTGCAAGTATGGAATTTTTAACCATTCTCATTTTAAACACTGATTAGTTATTTTGAATTAGTGTGCCTGTAACCAAACGTAGAGCCATTCATTAATTTACGCAATGGAAATCTCGTGTGTTTTTGGCGCCTCCCTTCCTCTATGGGAAAATGCAATTGGATTAAATAACTATTTTTCTTCCATAGATAAATCCCTTCTATATAAAAAGTCGAGGTATTTCCATCAAGTGATTACAGAAATCATGTTAGGAACAAATACTTTTTTATTGAGCGCGTATTGAGCGCGCAAAAAAGTATTTGTTCCTAACATGATTTCTGTAATCCCTTGATGGAAATACCTCGACTTTTTAAGATTGTTTTAGGTTAAATAAATACTTGAAGAGTGAATAAATTTTTAATTATATGAATAGAAAATAAATAAAACATTTTGACAGAATTACTTTAAATGTTCATGAATACTGTAATATATAATCGCATTATTTTAACAATTTTTTCTTAAAAGATAAAACGCATAGTGTTAGTTATTTGAAGCTTCTAAGAATATTCAAGTGCTATTCTCTTCCCTGTGGTGACGTCACACTTTGAGCTAATTTTGATTAAAATAACACTGCAAACTGTATTTTTCTATTTTTTTAAAATATTTTGTGGATGCGTAAAAATATATATATATATATATATATATATATATATATATCATTAACTGTGATACATTGATCATAATATTCTTACAAATAATGTACAAGTAAATGTTTGTTTATTTTAGATGAGATTTCGCAACGTCTTAACATACATTCTGAGGAATATATTAATATGGTTTTATGAAACTAGGACTTACAACAAAGGATGATTTCCCAATTTTTATAGCTGTAAAAGCTTCTTTAAGGCTGTTCTAAGAAAATATACATCTTGAGTTATAAGCGATTCTTGTCCCAGAAAGGAAGTTATTTTTTCTTACCTGCACTCCTCGCGTACGAACATTTGGTTGGAAACGCCAAATTTGACAGGCTTTTTTTAAACATCTTCCGCCTTTACCAAAAAGCGAAAAAATAATTCGGTTACATAGTTTCTTAATAAGAGCACCTGGCAATTTGGTATATTTGCGAATAAAAATTAATTAAAAAACGTGTCCGAAAGGAGTCAGTTTGGATTTAAGGACAACGTTAAACAAGGAAAAGGCAGTAGCTGTTATTTTAAATAAATATGTAGCACTGATGATAGCGGAGTGATCTTATTTACGCCACACTCATGCAGATTTAGTTGAAGAATTCACTCTGCTATAAACATAAAAATATCTTCTTGGACATAAAAATCTGCAAAAAGTTTTTCAATTTAAATACCTATATTTGTATTATCTTTATAGGACTGCTTGGACTTTAAAATAATACTACATTTTTGAGAAAATATTTCGATACCACTTAACGTTTTAGCTGAAGAATTGGGAAGCTTTCTTTGAACACAGTTCATCATTTTTCTAAAACCTCTGAAGTCAATTTTTTTTTTTTTACTTTTCGATACCACATATTAGTTTTGCTAGATCTTTTCTTTTCTTTAGCTTAATTTTGCTTTTTCTTTTGCATTTTTTCTCTTTGCTAATGAATCCATCGTTTCTGCTAAGTCTGAGAATATTTATTTAATATTATCATAATATATTTTGTTTTGTTTCTTTCTTATCTCTACATATTCTATTTCATTTTTCTTCGCCACTAGTTTTGACTGTTAGTAGCATTTTTCTTGTTCTTTAAGATAATCCCATCCATAAAATAAAAGCTTATTTATGAACATACTACCAAATTTGGAGAAGCTTTACAAAGCTTGTAAAAATATCTAATCAAAAACCACGTACATCAATCCAAAAGAAAGCACACAAAAACGACGCGAATTATTTTAATATATCTGTTATCTGTTGTCAAAATTATTTTGTAATTTTAAAATAATATTAATGAAAATAAATAAATTTATTTATTTTAAAAATTTTAATGAAAGTATTTTTATTAGCTTGAAATTGACAGTATACAGTTAATTACGACTACAGTCTACTACAAGAACTGTTCTAATAAAGGAGGAACCAAGTAAACTTGAACAATTGTTTTCTTTTTGTTTTAATACAACTGTAGGTCAAAATATTGACAAAAATGTTACGTGTTATTCTTGTGATTACATTCATTTGTGACTTTTTTAATAACACTCTAGATACCGTTCCATGCACGACATAAATAATATATTTAGTATAAAATATGTCTTATTCCATCAAATCAAAGACTAAGAAGTTAAAAGTAAAAATTCTAAGTAGATTTGATAAAACTCAGACTTTAATGGGGTTTTTTTTATACTCTTGTGACATTTAAAGTATCAACCATTAAATGCATTTATAAAATGTTTTTAAGACTTTCTCTAAAACATTTTGCTTATATACTCTGTAAAAAATTTTGGTCAACAATTACGTTACATATACTGGCAACTTTGTGCCCAGTATATATACCGTAATTTAACTGGACGGTATAATGTACCGCAAAATATTTAAAGTATATGTACCGGCTGCACTACCCCCTCTCCTCAGGCCTGCACTCATTACGTAACAAGAGAAAGAGCACTACTTCAGGGGTTGCCGTACACCGAAGCGGGGATACCAGCTTTTTCCTTACTAAAAAATAATTATATTACGGTATAAATAGCGATTTTTTACTGAAAAACAATCATTTTACGGTATAAATACCGTTTATAATCGAAATGGCACATATATGGTTGTTTTACGCTTAATATACCTTAGACGTACGGTACTTATACCGTAAAGTCTGAAAACGGTACAAGTACCGTTAATTTACGGTACATCTACGGAAATTTTACGAAATTTTTTTACAGTGTAGATCTAACAAACATGATAATAGCTTGTCAATTTGAATAGCTAATAATTTCACTTAAAAAACAAAGAATAAATTAATCATGCATTTCAAGCTGATTAAATGAAGTTTAATCCTAGAACTACTGGAAATTTTACTCAACCTTGATAAAAACATTTCACACCAGAAATATTATTTAAAACTATTTAACTTATTGATTTACTTTTTGTTTCGCTCTTTAAGATTTAAAAGAAAAATCTATGTATTTCCTATACTTATTCTTATACTAACTGTAATTTAAACTAAATTTTTATGTATAGAAATGTAAACTGCTTTTTTTAAGGAGTAGATTTACGCTCTTTTCTGCTTATTTCTTGCCTTTCTTTCGAACGATTCTCCTTTAGAAACAGTTAAACATATTTTAATGCTTTTCTACTTTCGTCTCTTCCTGGTAACGCTTAAACTGCAAGTTAAATTTGATTGGCTGGCTTACTTATTTCGGATTGGCTGATGAAGTTTTTAGTCGAATCTTTTCCTTTCCTTTTCCTTTTCTTCTCCTTTTCATTTTATAGTGCGGTTTTACTACATATATACTTTTTTTCATGGCTCCTTTAAGATGTGCTATACTACTAATACTCATATAGAGTGAGTGGAGTTGTTTACAACTGGGAATCCCATTAACAAAACAAACGTTGCACTTGTTGCAAAGTCACTCGTTGCACTCGTTGCACTCGTTGTATAAAAGTTTTTCTTTTGGATTTTTCATCGGTGTTTTCCCGTGCAATACAAAGATGATGACGCAAAGTTCTCTTTCTCTTCTATAATTAGGTAAATGGTTTTTAGCTGATTTCCACTAAATGAGATTATGACTTCGTATTTTCCGACAGCTTTTTGATTGTTTGACATTAAAAAGACGCGTTTGAAAACATGGGTGAATGATTACTCAATAAAATAAAAAAAGGAAAAATAGGCCTTTTTTCAAAAGTTTTTTCATATAAGCATAAATAAAACAAATACAAATATTATTAAATAACGATATTTCTTTTTTGATGATTTTTTAGCCCTTAAAGCATGATTTCTCAAAAGAAATAGGAATAATATACCATATTTTTTTATCATTAAATACTTTGCTGCTCTATTTACGAAGGGTGGATGGCTAGGAACCGACGCGTATAAACAATAAATCTATATACTTCTACAAGTAATTGAATGAATGTAAACATTGAATGCTAATAAGGAAAATGAGCAGAGATACAAATGTAATACTTATGATATATTGATTTTGTTTGTAGCTTCCTGGAAAACATTAGAGCATTTTGATTATTTGATATGAAAGAAAGATTTGAAGACTTGAGTTAGTTATTGACTTATATCAAAGTAGAATAGTATAATTTGTTGAATGAGTCACTTTAAAAAAAACATAAATATTGCGATTTATAACTAAAGTATATTTACAATATTTCATTGTTTCTTTATGGCAAAAAGAAAGAATATTTTATGCATATTTTATTTGATGTGGAAAACACTCCTGAAATTATGTTTAGAAATCAACCATATATAAATCCTCATAGTCTTCAAATTAAATGTACGAATGTAAATATTTGTCAGGAAAATAAGAAATATCCAAATGCATATTTATAAAATCTTGATTTATTTCGTTCGTTGATGGAAAACATGAGTTCTTTAAGATTTTTTTTTTTTATTAATGAAGTTTTTCAAGACTTGAATGTATCAATTGAGAGTTATGCAAGAGGACGACAAATACAAAATATTGTGAACAATTATTCTCTATAAGCATAAATCCCACAAGCTTCAGTAGATATAAGTTTGTGTTTATTTTTTTAATATAAATAGTAATGTAGGGATTTTTACTTAATGTAATTTTCTTATTTCTTTCTAAGTGAATAATTAAAACTGCCATTTACATTTAATTCTGTCTTCAATCAAGATTGTTTCAAGCAACTCGCAACTGTTTCATAAGACATATTTTGCATTGCGAATTCAATTTATAACTTTTTTTTAAACTGCGAAGCAATTCTTTTATGAAATCTCTTCATTATCCATCGTAACGCAACCTTAAATTTCGCTTTTCTTTTTCTATTTTTTTTTAATTGTTTCTGTCTAAAATTCTACATAAAAAAAATAATAAAATTTATTTTTTTACACCAGTTCAAATATTGAAATACTTACAATTCATTTATAATTAAAATAAATCAGCAACAAATCACTACGAATTCTTTCAGAGAAAAATAATAACAAAAACTATCATATAAAGTTTACAGTTAACTTTGCTTTACTTCACAACTAATTTGTACGTTTTGATTTTTTATTATGAACAAAACAAAGTGTAATTTATACATTTAAAAATGGTATAGTTCACAATCAGTTCTTTATTATTGTATTTAATGAAATATCTATCGGATCGCTATGAATGTAACTAATTATTACATAAACAAAGCTGTATTTAGTTCTTGCTGTAATTAGAGGAGGAACGATTTCAAGACGAACAATGTGCAGAATAAAGAAAAACTATGTAGAATCCCTCTGTAAGAGAATGGCGACATATCTATACTACACTAGTGTGCAAAACTTAAGCAACAAACACAAAATGCTAATTTCTGAACACATGAATACGCAAAAAGAAATTCTATTAACAGCAAGTGTAGAAATTAGGTGCTAGCCTAACAGCACAGACAGTCGATCTGAAGTCTTCTTGACATAACAAATCGTCACAATTGTCAAAGTCACTACAATGAACAGAATTGTGATATCTTTCATTCGTCTCAATTTTACTCTCATTTGGTCAATCCACTGAACAGTCACCATGACTGCTGCTTTTTGGCAAGACACCAGGTGACTTTACAATGAAGTCATTTTGTGACTCTCATGTGACTGTCATTTTGACACTCCATTGTAAAGTCATCATGGTAGCTGTTCTGTGACGAGTTCCCAAGTGACAGAAAATGAAATCATATATGGTGACTTTTCACAAAGAAGTGCAATGATGACTTCACAGTCGAGTGTCGATCACCGGAAAGTCACCATGCGACTTCACTGTGATATTATTTGGCGACTCATCACATTACAATGCTCACAATGACTTCAAAGTTCAGTCTTCAACTGACAGTGACTTGAGAATAACAAGGTGGCTTCATTGTAATGTCACATGCTGACCCATCACAAAGCGACAGTCACAGTGACTTTTCAGTATTAGTGAAATATCCCATATTTTTATTAACCGTAGCGATTGGGAAACTTCTAACCATGTGTTACGTCAAGGGGACTTCACATCAACTGGCCGTGCTGTTAGGGTAGTACCTCTTTTCTACAATTGCTCTTTATAGAATTTCCTTTTGAGTACCCACGTGTTCAGAAATTTGCATTTTGTGTTTGTTGCTTAAGTTTTGCACACAAGTGTATTATATAAAGAGAGAACGGCTGACTGACTGACTCATCAATGCCCAGCTGCAACAACTAAAGTCAGGATCACGAAATTTAGACTTTAGATTACTATATGACCTAGGCAAGCAATTAGGAAGGATTTTTGAAAATTCACGCCCGAAAGGGGTTAAAGGAGGGAGTCTAAGATTTTAGTTCATTTCGCCATATCTCAGCAGCAGTTTTAGTTAGGAACACGAAATTCAGGAAAATAAATCTACTAAAAAATGGTTAAACACGTATTTCAACAATTTTAGAATTTTTTTCCTTAAGAGGGTTAAATGAGATGTTAGGTAAAAAAAGAATGAATCTTGCAACAATACAGTTACAAAAATTAAGTCGCAACAATAGTTACAACAATGAAATTCCAAGAATGAAATGCATAAATTACAGCTAAACCAATCTGCTAAAAAATAGTTAAACACGTATTTCAGATATTTTAGCGATTTCGCCGCCAACATCGGCAATAGATCAGATTATGGATTAGACGAATAAGACAACTATTGCTGATTTTTGATTAGATATTTTGCGTAATTTTTCAAATTAGGACGCAATGGTACGAAAATGGGCGTGACAGTGTATCGAAGAATGGAACGCAATTTAGCGAACTGTCAATTATTATACAACGAACTGTCTGTTTGATGAAGAACTCTTACCCGGTAATTCTCCGTCAACATCAACTTGCGAGTTAAGTCTTAACTCTCTGTTGAAATTGAAATCTAATTCACCGCTAAAACTGATCCAGGTGAAATTGGATAGGAATTCGAAACTCAAGTTGATAAACCCAACCTTCCTAAAATCTGGTGTTATTCGACAGCGCATGTGCAGTTTCAGCAAAGATGGCAGTTGTTTCGATTTAGTTTATTTTGCAGCCAACGCTGTTTGTGATGCAAAATGCAAGCGTTTAAGTATGCAAGTTAATTTTAAAAGAAATTAATATGAAAGAATGTACAGAGTGTCCCAAATGTCTCCGTACAACTTCAAAAATTTATTACAAAAAAAAATAATAGGCCTACAGCAAAAATAATTACAACAGTGCATAGAGTAACTTAAAAAGTTTTTTTCTACTGCCTTAGTAAACTTCAAAATGAGATCCTTTCGTAGCACGAAGAATATCAAGACGATATTCCAATTCAATCCAAGAACGTTTTTCATGCTAACATCAACAGTAGCTACTGCTGTTTGGATCTTTTGTTTCAATTCCATGAGACTATTAACTTTGTTCATCAAACAGTTGTAACTACTGTTGATGTTAGATTATGTTAGATGTTAGATGTTAGATGATGTTACTGTTGATGTATGATGCTGAAACGCACGTGGATGGAATTGGAATATCGACTTGATATTCTTCGTGCAACGAAAGGATCTCATGTACAAGTATACTAAGGTAGTAGAAAAAACTTTTTAAGTTACTCTATATACTGTTGTAATTATTTTTGCTGTAGGCCTATTATTTTTTGTAATAAATTTTTGAAGTTGTACGGAGACTTTTGGGACAACCTGTATTACTTTTAATTCTTAGTATTTTTTGGATATTTTAGCTCTGTAAAATCAAGATTATATTAATTTGTGGCGCAGATTAGAGCTTTCAAGGCCTACATATCTAATGAGTATTTGGTAGCGCCATCTACAGAATGAGAATAGAACAAATAGAACAATAGAACAAATGTTCTTAAACCAAATATTTTGGATATATAATTCAATTTTTTTTCTTTCTTAGAATAATAATTAAAAAGAAAAACAGTTTTTCTTATATTTTAGTTTTATCCCTATTTGTTTAGAGCATACAGCCAAAGAAGCAGAAATTTTCTGTTAAGAATCGCATATGTTCATCCCTTTGTAGTAAATAAATAATAATCTGTTGAACAATAATATACATAATAAATAATGTGAACTAATATATATATATATATATAGTTTAACATAATCATTTTTGTTTGAAAGAAACATTTTTCAAGGGATTTCTTGAAAATTTTCGCATTTCACAATGAATTAAAAAGAAATCTATTATAATAATCTACACATAAAATAAAGAAAAACCTTACGTCTAGTATACAAAATGAAAGTCTACCGGGCATGAAATTTTATCCAAGATAATTTAATTGAATCTGTAATCAATTACTTTAGTTAAATAAAGATATATATTTATTAGAAATAAATACATGAAAATGTCATTTTATACAACATTCGTTGCAAAATAAGTGAGCCTAGCTCGTTATTTACATTTATTCTACTTACTACTGTTAGTCTGATCAGAAAATTGTTTATTAAATTTATAGATAAAATATATATAAATATATAAGTTTTTCGTTAATTAAGAATTTTTTTTCAAGAATTTACCTGTTGCGCAAAATTTTGGAAAAATGACCATCCTATGACGGTAACAGTATTTCTAATCTTTTAGTCTAATTTTGTGAAGGAACAAAACCATGAAATGAAAATGGTATTTCGAAAATTATTTCTAATGTTTATTTATCTAAAAATTATGCACTTTCAATACTCTGTTTTGTTCCATTATTGAAACCTGGCGCTAAGCGAGGACACAAATCATCAACAAGATTGCTACGTCATGTGATCTGTTTGGCCAATCAAATATACACATTTCATCCTTAGGTTGACTATCCCGAGGTAGAATAACCACGGATCTGAAGATAACGATGAATTCCAATTATTAACCGGTGGTTAGATTTGCTAACCTAAGGTTTCTCAAATGTGAGTTGAACGTCTAGTTGAAGTTCGGTGTTGAATTGATCGGCTAGGGTGTCAATCTATTTCTGGTGACAATTGATCCCTACTATAGAAGCCATCAACCTTTTTGTACATGAGGAATTTTTCTTGCTGGCCAGAGATTTCAGGTTGACGATGCTGTCAGACAATCTGTTACCACTAGGATATCATCATTGTTGGGATTATTCTTCGATTTGCGGATACGAACTATGATATCTCGTTAAGATCATTTTCGACCGGTGTGGTAATTATGTTGAAAAAGAGTCCAAAGTTTGTACTTTGGTATATATCAATATTTTTTATTTCCATTACATTTTGTGATTTTTTAAAGGGCCAATAGAACTTTTATATACTCTTTTATTATAATCAAAGCACATTAATTTTAAATTTATTTCTATTTTTCCTTACGACAGTCAGAAAACACAACATAAAGTATAGTATTGTATATTTTCTTTTAAATTAATTTTAGCTTTGTGCTGCGACATGGGCCAATAAGTCCTGACCTCTTTATTCAACACGACATTTGGGTTTTATCCATGTTGAGTTCCGTTGTTGAAGCTTTCGTTTATATGTGTTAGTAATTTGGCACAGCGTATTTTACGCCATTAAAGGCATTCATCACTTATGTTAGTAAAATTCTGTCTTTGTCTGATTATTCACGACAGCTCAGAAATGATTTGTGACGATTAGATGCTTATCGGTATTCAAGTGCTTCGACGTCAATGTGTTAAAATGGATTTTGCATACAGGGGTGACCAAAAGTCCTTGACATATTTTTAAATTCAATAAAAATGAAATTAATTGGTACGTGAGAGTGCGTTTTGGACAAAAATGTTTCTCATAATCGAAAATTTTTTTAAGTAAATTAAAAAAGTTATTCAAAAAATTTCCATAAAGAGCAATATACCCTCAAATCGCATAAAATAAAAATAAACAAAAATAAATCAATATAAATAGATATGGGCCATTTTTTCTACGATTTACAACCATATTTCAGCGGTTTAAATAAAATAAATACAATTTATATGGGATTCGAGTTACAAAGAGGACAAACGTTGACATATAATATACACTATATTGCCAAAGGTGACCGGTCACTTCCGATTTTAGACGTTTTGTTCTAGAAAAATACACGAGGAATTAACCTGAAACTGAAGGTGTGTAAACATCATAGTATACGTTATATATTTCCGTGAAGATTTTTTGGCGAAACCCCATAGGGGACTGTCAACAAATTGAAAAAGAACGAATATCTTTTGGATAACCCTGTAAAAACTAATGTAGCAAAGGTGTTCAAACTCGAGATTATTAATAAGTGGCTTATTGTAATATACTGTGTTCATGTTTATGAGGATAGCATGTATACTCGTAGAGAAATTTAGGTTTTTATAAAAACAGTCCCAAATTTCGTCTAGTTTTTTGCTTATAATTTGCAGAGTTCTTAATATAAAAAAAAGTTCTTTTCAGAAAATATGACAAACAACATTGTACGTCGATAGAATAAGCTCGAAAATACGTTGTTCCCAAAAAGAAGCAAACAGATGAGGGGTTGTATCAAATATCTGTTGATTAGTGCCAAGATAGCGTACACAATATTGCACGTATATTTGGATATAACTCCTCATATTTTTGCTTCCTTTTGGGAACAACGGATTTCGAGCTTATTCTATCGACGACAATTTTCAGAATTTTCAAGCTATGATTTTGAGACTTTCACAAAAGTTGCTCTATATACTTAGCTAATACATTATGCATATTATATTTTGATTGCATTCGCGCATGCGTAGTGAAACATTTTTTAGTAAACCTGCTCATTTTTCATCCAATTTTTATTATTTTTTAATTCTGATTGCAGAGTATTATGTACAATGTTGTTTGTCATATTTTCAAAAACGAACTTTTTTTATATATTAAGAACTCGGCAAATTATAAGCAAAAAACTAGGCGAAATTTGGGACTGTTTTTATAAAAACCTTAATTTCTCTACGAGTATACATGCTATCCTCATAAAAATGAACACAGTATATTACAATAAGCCACTTATTAATAATCTCGAGTTTGAACGCCTTTGCTACATTAGTTTTTACAGGGTTATACAAAAGATATTTGTTTTTTTTTTTCAATTTGTTGACAGTCCCCTATGGGGTTTCGTGAACAAAATCTTCGCGGAAATATATAACCTATGCTATACTGTTTATACACCTGCAATTTTAGGTTAATTCCTCATGTATTTTTCTAGATAGTTAACAAAACGTCTAAAACCGCAAGTGACCGGTCACCTTTGGCAATATAGTGTAGCAGATTTCACAAAATAAAAAGACCTGCAACTGCGTGCGACTTTTATATTTTTTTATAGCTTTGAAGATATAGTGCCATCTATAGGAATTTTTTTAAATAAAATAGTTATTTAAACAAATCTTTTGATCATGAGACAAATCTTTGATCAATGTAATCCATAAAACACTCTCGGACGCTAATTACTTATTTTTTTTAAATTTCACATTGTGTCAAAACTTTGGCCCAGCGTGTATTTTCTAAATTCTCTAGTGTATGCAAATCTGTATTTTAAATTTGCTCAAAAATTCGTGTTCTTTATTTCTTGTTGCTTTAATTATTTTTCAGTGCGTAAAGAGAATTGCAAACACGGAATATTTAACATGCCAGAGAAAAATCCTTTAAGAGTTTCAATATTTAAAACTTTTCATGCGAAGAACAGAAATTTTTTCACACATAATATGGATAGAGCGTACAAAAAGGTAAAACAATTTAAAAAACTTTTAACAAGAAATTCTTAGATGTTGCTTAAAAGACTTTTTGGATAACAAATTGCGTTCATGCTTTTATAAAATAACAAACTGGAAATTTAGGAATCTTGCATAGACTGTCCCTGATGTTTGAGTAAATTTTGTAAAATAAACTTAGATGTTATAAATTCTAATAGATATCTTGAGTATTTGTTATGAGAGAAATCTGGTAATATAGAAAAAATATATATACGTCACTCCTCGATGCAGTGCCTATGTCATGCAATGCTCATTTTCGAGAGGTTTGGAATTGCATGGATACGTCGTGAGAACATTTGTGACTTCAGCTATTCTTTCATCGCGGTTCTCAGCTCTTCATCGCTTCCGAAATGTCTGTCAAGTAATACAAACATATTGTACAACTTTTTGAACTACCCTTGTATCAATATGAAATTTCATGTTGTCCTAAGCGTAAATACACTCACACTATTTCAAGTAATTTATGTTTTATGCTCCGAGGTTCAATCATTTTTTTATCGTAATGTCACCAGAAGAAAACTGTTAAACACTTCAAACAAAATTAAGAAGTAAAAAAACAATTAAAATCAATTTTTGTTTGCATTTAAAAAGTTCTTAAGAGTTAAATTATAACATTTTAATAATAAATTTTAAACTGAAATGCATATTTATCAGAATTACTTTTTGTTTAGAGACAAAATAATGAAATCAATTATAGCATTTGATTTAACGAAATAATAAAAAGAAAACTACCCAGTTAAACTCAGGGCATTGAGCTCACAGGCTATTCACACTAATTGTATATTATACTCTTATTTCAAAGAATTTGAAATATGCCCCTCGAAAAATAAAGAAATCAACAATATATTAAGTGGGGGGTCATCCCCCGTTATTCCCTCATAGTTAACTAATGAACCCCTTAAACTAATCAGGGAAGTCTCTAATTACAATGAATATATATACAAAATTTGAAGAAAATCGGATAATTCTGCATGAAAAACCCATTTATCTAAATTAAGGGGGCATTAGCCCCCCTTTCCCCCTTTATACTTAACCAATGAACCCCCAAAACTATTGACAGAAGCGCATTATCAAAATGAATCTATATACAAAATTTGAAGAAAATGGGATAATTCTGCATGAAAAACCCATTTATCTAAATTAGGGGGGTTATCCCCCCTTTCCCCTTTTATACTTAACCAATGAACCCCCAAAACTATTGACAGACGCGCATTATCAAAATGAATCTAAATACAAAATTTGAAGAAAATGGGATAATTCTGCATGAAAAACCCATTTATCTAAATTAAGGGGGGATTAGCCCCCCCTTTCCCCCTTTATACTTAACCAGTGAACCCCCAAAACTATTCAGAGAAGCGCATTATCACAATGAACCTATATACAAAATTTGAAGAAAATCGGATAATTCTGCATGAAAAACTCATTTATCTAAATTAGGGGGGGGGGTTATCCCCCCTTTCCCCGTTATACTTAACCAATGAACCCCCAAAACTATTGACAGAAGCACATTATTAAAATGAACCTATATACAAAATTTGAAGAAAATCGGATAATTCTGCATGAAAAACTCTTTTATCTAAATTAGGGGGGAGGGGGTTGTCCCCCCCTTTCCCCCTTTATACTTAACCAATGAACCCCCAAAACTATTGACAGAAGCACATTATCAAAATGAACCTATATACAAAATTTGAAGAATATGGGATAATTCTGCATGAAAAACCCATTTATATAAATTATGGGGGTTAGCCCCCCGTTTCCCCCCTTTATGCTTAACCAATGAACCTCCAAAACTAATCAGGGAAGCGCCTTATCACAAGGAACCTATAAACAAAATTTAAAGTAAAACGGTTAGTTCTATCAAGAGTTATCGCGTTACGTACATACATACGTACGTACATACAGAACCGGCGGGCACATAAGCTCTCAGGCTTTGATAGCCTGTGAGCTAATAATAAAAACTGCAAAAAGTCGAAATTATGATTAGCAATTTAAAAAATATAAACTAATAAAACTTCTTAAACTATTGACAAAATAGATTAAGAATATCTGGATATTAAACTGGACAAGAAAACTTGTAGTTTCTTTTTTGTAACCGACAGTATAACCTAGTTTAAAATAAATAAATAATTTTGTATTATTTTCTTATCTGTTGTAACGTGAGGACAATATCAATGTCAGAAAATCTCAATCTGAAAGTTTCTTATGAAACTCATATTATGTTTACCTTTATCAAAAATAATATGAAATGAGAAAATATCGAAATACATAAAACTTTGCTCTTAAAATGCTTCCAGTCCTAAATTTAGATAGTTATAAAGATCACACAAAACATCACCAATAAAAGTAATGAATTTACAGATACATGAAGGATAAAAAATAAAAATAAACAGGGAGGGGGACTTAACAAGGAATTTTTCAGGGAAAATAACAGTATATCCTTAGAGCAAAATTAAGCGCACGAATAAATAAGGCGAATCTTTCTATAAGAATTTTCGGTATTTCCTTGAAAACTCCCTAAACAGTGGCCGAGTAAAAATAGTTTTAAAAAAATCAATCGGTTTGATTTATGCTTGATAGAAAACGCAAACTAGTGAATTTAGTAAAAAAGTTTAAATTTTGTCGAGTTTCTTTTTAAAATATACCATTGGGAAAGAAAAAAAAACAATAGTTAAACTATCTATTCTGGATTTCCAGATTATTTGTTCAACGTATAATATTAATATAATGAATATTACTCTATTAATTTATAATTCTCTGAAAATATGAAACTATTTTTATTGTCATTTGAAATACACAACTGTACACAACTTTTGTAACCAAGTTAAGTTAAATAAAAGTGCGCAAAACACAAATGTTCAAAAGAAAAGAAAAAAAACATTTTAAGTAAAATAAAACAAAAATCAGTTGCATTTAAAGGAAGTCCCTTTTAGTGAATGCTGATATCCGGAATTTAATGTCTGATAAATTATCATTCATGGATTTTAAATATTATTGCGATATGATACACGGTGTTTCACAAAGGACCCCTAACTTTAAAAATCAATAACCCGGAAACGGTGATAGGTAGAAACATAAAATCAGTGGTATGTTTATTTAAAAAATCGTAAGAATCTTATACATAAATCTCAAAATTTAGTTAAAAATAGCACCGATAGATAGCGCTGAGAGCGTTAAGAATCCTTCTAAAGAGAGTTCAGAAACATAGAAAGGCTGGCCGTGGAAGATTTCGCCATTGAAATCTGACGGCTATTAGCGTATAGTGAAAATAATTCCGAAAGTGAGGTATACCGTGGAGGAACGTGTGTTTATTGTGTTGGAGTACCACTGATTAAATCAGAGTCCTACTGCCACAAGGAGAAGTTTTCAAACGCGATTAAGTCGCAAAAGACCCAGATGGGAAAGCGATTCCTGAGCTTTTCAAAAAATTTCAACAGACAGGCAACGTGGCCGATACGAATTATTTTCACTATACGCTAATAGCGGCCAGATTTCAATGGCGAAATCTTCGACGGCCAATCTTTCTGTGCTTCTGAACTCTCTTTAGAAAGATTCTTAACGCTCTCAGCGCCATCTATCGGTGCTATTTTTAACTAAAGTTTGAGATTTATGTACAAGACTCTTACGATTTTTTAAATAAACATACCACTGGTTTCATGCTTCTATCTATCACCGTTTCCGGGTTATTGATATTTAAAGATATTGGTCCTTTGTGAAACACCCTGTACTAATATATATATAATGACAACAATATATATTGTTATATGATATATATGATATTAATGTACTCTATAATTTATATGTATAATATTTAAATAAAAATATTTTCTGCAAGTAAATCAGTAAGAAATTTTAGATTTACCAGATTATATTAACTCACTTTATCGAATTTGAAAACTACATTGAAATAAATATCGAAAAAAATTATCGCCAAGCATCAAATGGTGCACAAGTAATTTCTACATTATTTCTTCAATATATCGAATTTTTATCTGGTCTCAAAGTGCTGTTAACATATCTTTGACTAGTTTTAAAAAGGAACAATTTATTGGTTCAAAATGAGCAAAAAAATCTTAATCTTAAAAATGTATTTTCAAAATTAAAAATTTAAAAATTTATAATCAAAGGTCTTGTAAAGATAAAGGAAAGGACTGGAAAATATCCCTTTTTCAAAAATTGTATTCTTGACTTGTTCGCCAGCAGTACGAAAACCAGGAAGGGGCAAGAATATGGAATAAATGTGTCTGTGAAACGCAGATGGTTTCTTTTTTTTTTTTTTAAACGCTCCAAAACTTGAAATTCGTTGCAAAAATGAAACTCTGGAAAATCACCTACCATCAAAATGACAGTCAAATAAACAGTCAAATCTTTCTTTAGCCTGCGTTCAACAATATAAACATGAAATAAACTAAACTAAAACTTTTTTCCTGGTCAGAACTCTCATGCAAGACAATGTATAAGCACATGAACATAAAAAGCTGTACAGAAATTCAGTTCTGTTTTTCAACTGAGTTTGTATTAGAAACATGAGCATTTTAATCCAAAGAAATTCAGCTATTCTTTTACATAGAAGAAAGCCTGTCGATTATATAATGTTAATTTAACAATCAAGTAAAATTTTTTACATATAAGAAGAATGGCATACCTGTTTCAGATCTCTTGGATAAATGTATATATTTATCTTTTCGAAATTAATTTTATTATTTCATTTTTTTTCTAAAGATCGTTTATGTTTAACCAAAAGTTTTCAATTCATGTTTTGTTTGATTCCTCTTGTTTATCTTGTACGTATAAATACACAATTTTATAATATTTAACTACATTTACGTTAAATGTAGTAAATTAACGTTACATTTTATAACATTTATTTTAAACATTAATGTGCCTGTTTATTCAACATTATACAAATTCGAAATTTTTTACAAATTACCTGTGTTTTATTATTATTAATAAAGCATATTTATTAATATATATATTTATTTATTTAAACGTAAAAAAATATCGAATAAAAACTTTTAACTTTTCTTCAAAAATAGAAACGGTGCGGCGTATTGTAATAATTTCGGAGTAAAATTCCGGAAACTAAAATATCCACTCCAACAAATGTTCAGTGCTTAAAAAAATTCCACAAGATTTCTTCAATAACTTCGGTTCCAGATTTATTGATATTATTTTGAAAGAGATAGATTTAATGCTAAGCAAAGAAAAAAGATTTTATTGAAATGTGTAACGTCAAATATTTCTTACGAATAAGAACAATCAAAAAATATAATTTGTTTCTTTTATCGTACAGAATATTGAATATTTGTAACAACAAATTTCATTTTTTAAAACAGTTTGCGTAATGTTCAAAAGCAGCCTATGCATAAATAATTGCTTATGAGCAAAAAAACTTAAAATATATGTGTATTTTAAATCTAACATTCAAATACGAACAACGATTAATCACAAATTTCTTAAAATATGGAAGTTTTTTTATTCTTTTTTTTTTTTTTTTTTTTTTTTTTTTACTATGTCCAGAAAATGTGTTATGTTCAGCTTCAATTGAACTTCGGCTGATCTGCAACCACCACTAGAGTTTATTTACAACGAGAGACTGGTCATCTGACAGTCGGTAACTTTATGAATTACAACTAAAATTTGGATTTCATAAATATCTTGATTTAAATATCTTGACAATATCTGCTTAATAGCCAAAGCCCCTCAGAAATTAAAGAATATCATTTGCAATAAAATTGACCCAATAAATTTTGAGAATTATTCAGGAGTATATGAAATACCTTTTATTAAGGAAGACGTGTCTAAGAATTACTATATTGGCATGACAAGCAGGAAATATAGTTACAGAAAAAAAGAGCATATAGCTGATATTAAGTATAATAGAAAAACAACAGCCCAGGCTACATTATATTAAGAAGAAACCATCCAAATAAATTTTAATGAAAGTAAAATAATTTTCCCTCCAGTCTATACTATCCATCCATAACAAAGAAAACATAGAGATAATAACACGCAAAAATACCCTCAGAGTTAGCTATGATTTTGGAAACGTTTCAGCTAATAGAAACCTGTAGCAGAACATACATTTAGAATCTCTATAAATTAATATTTCCCAAATTAAGAAAAAGCCTTTTTACTTTCTTCTATCATTACAAGAAGAAAGTATTGGATTCATGAAAACTTTCGACTTCCGGTTTTCCACGGATTCATACGTTTTAGAAGGTTCTGAACACGTTTTGACTGTTTTCAGAAAATGTCTGTGAGTCTGTCTGTCTGTCTGTCTGTATGTGACAAAAATGTTGTGGGCGCTTTTTATCAAGAACTAATGTACGAAATTTAATAAAACTTTATATTCAGTTAGTCCCTAACTTAAATTGCTGCTGATTAGTTTTTGATGAAAATCGTCCGACAGGTGGCGCTGCTGTGCTGCATTATTTGCGATTTCCGCAATAGCTCTATCTCAAGCACTAATGCAGTTATTTCCATTAAACTTCAGATTCAGTTAGACCTTGAGATACGTAGACTCTGGTTACGTTTTGGTGTAGATATCCCGACAGGTGGCGCTGCTATACCACTTTTTCCATTATTTTTACGGTAGCTATATCTCAAGAACGAATGTAAGGGATTTAATCAAACTTTAGATTCTGTTAGACCTTGACATAAAGAGATTCTGATTACGTTTTGGTGTAAAAAGCCCAACACGTGGCGCTGCTATGCTACTTTTTTCATTATTATCACGATAACTATATCTCAAGAACTAATACACGGATTTTCATCAAACTTCAGATTCAGTTAGACGTTGCCATAAGTTGTTGTTGATTATGTTTTGTTCTAAATTTTCCAACAGGTGGCGCTGCTATGCTGAATTTTGCAAGATTTACACGATTTTAGCAATAGTCTTATCTCAAGAACTAATGCACGGAATTTAATAAAACTTTAGATTCAGTTAAACCTTGATATAAATTGGTTGCTGATTCTTTTTAGTGTATGCGAAAGCTATGTGATATAGAAGAAAGATTTGGGATTGGCACATCTGACTAGTTTGTGTTCATTTTTGCGTCACAAAGGAGCTTTTATTTTCATAAATACTTCTCTAAATCAACGGAAATCTATTGTTCTTAGGAGTTTCTGATTGGTCCTTTTCCATATGATTTCTGAAGATAAAGAGTCGTGGTTAGGTTACGTCAAACTTTCATAATATTTTTTTCACATGTCAGAATATAATTTAACACGTTGTCTGCCATATGAATCAAATATGATTCACAAGATTTCTTCAATGCGTTGCATGAATCGTTAAGGTGGCCAACGTGTTAAAAGAAACTGTAACGTTTTAGACTGTATGAATTTATTTTAGACGCGACTGTGTTACAAGTTTCAAATTTAACTTTCAAATCATATTTTAACTCTTGAAGTATTCTAAAAAGTTTCCTTTATTTCTTTAAGCGTGAATATTTATGTATATTATTGTTTCGTAATATTTTCTACCAAAGAAAAATATCTTATCTCTAAGATATTGTTTCGCATTGAAATCAAAGGACTTATATATGTATATATATATATGTGTGTGTGTGTGTGTGTGTGTGTGTGTGTATAAGAAGAATAACAATACATTAAAATATTCAATTAGGAAAGTCGGTTAATACATTGTTTTTCTTTTACTGTTGTTATTTATGTAAAAATGATCAATTAGATTTTTTGAGTTCTAAATTTTCGAATGGAATTTAGTTGTGATTTAACCAAATAATTATAGTTAGTTTAAAATAAAAGATAATTGTTAAAACTGAATTGTTATGTATGTTTTGGAATATATGTATACATGTATTGCCTAATTAATGCATAATAGCCTATATTTAAAATATTTATTTTTCATAATCTTCTTGTTCGTGAATATATATACTTAAAGAACTAATTTCCATTTAAAAGTTCCATGAATGGACTATTGAAGTAATATTTTTCATCGATTAAATTCTGTTTAATTATGGAAAAAGAAATATTTACGAATGAAATTTTAATAGGCAATTTATTTGCAATTTCTTTAGTATAAAGCTTTGTATTTAATAAAATTGGCTTTGTAACCGATTCAGCTCATTTTTTATCGCAGGAGATTTGAATTCCCCGAACTGCAATAGATATTCTGAAAACTAATTCTAATAATACTAATAACAAGGTATTAATATCCTAATAGAATTTTCAGACAAGAGTTATAGTTAGGCTTACCGTAATTACCTAACTTGAAATCGGAACAAAATTATAGGGGAAATGGGGGTAGAAAAGAATTAATAGTATTTCTTTCTTTATTAAATATTGATACTTTTAAAGGTGTGTTAAATTTTCCATAAAAATATTTACAAACATTTTGGAATATTTTAGATATTAACTTAAAATTATTACTTCTAAAATAATTAATCCAAAGGTTTTGTAACTAACAGTCGATATATTTTGTTATAGTAATAATTAGTGATGGGTATAACGATTGATTTGATTATCCGAATGAATCATTCGCACATGCGCAGAAGCATATCTGTTTTTTATTCAATTACTACCAGAAATTTAAAAAAAAAAAGAAGTTTCTGATTCTAATTAGAATTCGATTAGACGCCAGATAAAAATGAAAAATGTGTTTCGATGGCGTCTAATCGAATTCTAATTAAAATGATAAACTTCTTTTTAAAAATAAAATCTGGTAGTAACTGAATTTTTAAAAAATGAAGTTTAACAGATATACTTCTGCGCAAACCCGAATGATTCATTCGAATAATCAAAATAATCGTTATGCCCATCACTAGTAATAATAAATATATCTTATTTCATAGAATTTTGCCGATCAAAAATTTTCGATGGATCATGTGTAAGAAAAAAACACATAAAACATTTTATATTGTAATAAAACAAAAATCGTTCTTTTTGCAACATAGCAGTATGACAAAATTTTGAATAAAATTAAATTTTTAAGAGAATAGAAATATTCACAATAGAAATCTACAATTAAAACAAGTTACCTGCATCATATATTTCAGTAAAAGAATCTGCGAATTTTCGAAAGTATAACACTTTCTTGTTTTCTGCTAAAAATAAGCCATTTTTCAGAATTGCGTTGAATCGCCATACATAAATCTTCTACTTGTACAAAAGAAAAAATACAAAATGAATCATGATGACTGCATTCACGAGACGATTATAAAAATTTACCAATCATAATGATCTACCTTCTAATATAATCTGGGACTTTCTTTAATCAATAATTTTTGTCAAAACGGAAAAATTGAAAAAAGCTTATAGTTTTCCTTTTGTTTGGGATTTTTTTCGTTAGCAAACCATCTTTA
The DNA here is from genome assembly GCA_963931845.1 of Maratus michaelseni. Lineage (NCBI taxonomy): Eukaryota > Metazoa > Arthropoda > Arachnida > Araneae > Salticidae > Maratus > Maratus michaelseni. Next base: position 341,660,681 of record OZ007588.1, on the reverse strand, counting down.
TGAAAACCAAAATGCAGATCCATCAACAAAGCTTCTTCTTTCACTGGATCCACTAGTCTAATATACACCCAATTTAAGACATCAGATTTATAAAAAATCACATAGATCAAAACTTATAGTAATTCCAACGGTCATGAAAATGTTTAAAAAAAAAAAAAAGCAAGGATAACCATTCTAAAAGCTACTATGAAAACATATTGTTTTATATATAATATAATAAATTTTTAAATCTAATTTCAAATAATGTGCATTCTTTAGATAATATAAATATGCTTAACATAAAGTTATATGATAACATAAAGTTTAAAATTTATCCGCATGAGTTTTGGAAATGCGCAATTTAAAATATTATAAGATTATGCATCTGCTGAATTAAAAAAAAAACATATTATATATCTGCATAGTTATTTATTCACTTATTTATTCCACTTATTTATTCACTTATTTATTCCATTACTTTGATTTGCATTTTTGTTTTGTACCAAAATGAAAAACGCACCATTTGCCAGTTTGTGAAGAACATATATGGATTTGAATATCCTCGTATTCTTTTTTCCCTATATCAGATAGTTTGCCATTTACAGACATCCCTGGACAGTCCTGTACAAGTCGTAGTAAACGGAACAAATATGTGTCGTGGTCAGGAAACCGGTACAAACCTTTGAATCCGGGACTGTCACAGCCCAGAATGGTAAGTCTAGCTATATTTAATTCGTCACCAAAATAAAACTAGTCGTTGGGGGCAACCGTAATACTTAGCCATCATGGATATGCCTAATGTAAAATATTAAAATAAAAAATGTGTAAACTACTTATAAAATGCATTGCAATTCGAATAAACTCGTGGCTTGATGACGTCATAAACTTTGAAGGCTCGATTACTGAATTGTTTAAAAGAAACATCCTTATAACTCCAAAAACAATAATCCTATTAACTAGCGGTTTATTGCATCTGATTAAGCATCTCATTTCCAATTAAAATATATCTTTGAATTGAAATTTGGATGAAATACAGGGTCATGAAAAATCGAAGAGTGTGGAAATAGGATTCCAAATATCTCGGTAACTAATTATACGATCAACCTCATGCTTTATGCAAAATTTATGTTTTTTATTGTCTTTTATATTCACTCCTTAAAATAAACAATTTCGAAAATTTTTATATACCTTTTATCAGAACGAATATTTCGAGAGTCCAAAAAAAAATAGTTCCGGATAATCGAGGTTACTGAAATTCAATAGGATTCTTCCCATTATTACATACTAAGTACATACCAAATTTCAAGTCTCTATCTCAATTTGTTCGGGAGATAGAGCGTTTACAGACACACAGACACACAGACGGACGGCAATTTTTTTTTTCTAAAAATATGTTTTTCGGAATCTCCAGTGTCTGAAACGTGTACATCCGTCAAATTTTTTTTTTTCAATTTTCAAAACGATTACAAGACTTACCCTATACTACGTATGATGGGTAAGTGAAATAGTTGGAAGAAAAGTGATGTTTGGAGAAGATTTCTTTATCTGGGATCACGCACACAATATACTAACATTAATACAATGTAACTTTTTCAAATTAACCGTTATGCGTCGGGAGTTACGACATCAGAATAGAAGAATTGAAATACACGAGGTGTCTCAAAAATCCTTTACAAATTGTAGAAATTTATATAAAATTAAATAAATATATATAGATGGAACTAGAGTTCAATGCTTTCTAATACTTTAAATCTGCTATTACATCTTTGATCAAATATGGAAAATGGTGTCAATTGTTCCTTTAAAGAAATTTGAAGCAATTCTATTTTTTCCCTTGTCCCATATATTTTCTAATAAAATGTAACAATAAAATACAGCATCTCACATTGGTGTGCTTTTTTTTCGATGTTTTTTAATCAGGAATTTCAAACATATGGGCTAGACAGCACTGTTAAAACACTGCAGCAAACTGTCCAGTCATTTGACCGTTTTTGTAGAAAACGGTTACATAACTGTAATTTAACTATATTCTGACCATAAAATGAGCAATAATACGATCAGAATATAGTTAAATTACAGTTATGTAACCGTTTTCTACAAAAACGGTCAAATGACTGGACAGTTTGCTGCAAATTTTTAACAGTGAGGATGGTTCAATATATGTCTTCAAAAACTTTGAATGTAGTATATTTCGATATTTTTTCATTGAAAATTTATCAAAGATTAAATTTATTTATTAACATTTCAGAATATTAAAAAACTAAAAATGTTCATAATGCTTACAGGAAGACATTCTTATATAATCTCATATCATATGATTAAAAATACAAACATATTTTTCTTTTTAACGCCAAACATTTCATTTTAATTGTCATTTTGACGACTAGCTTTAGGATTCAAATTTCTAAAATTGTTTACCTCGAAAATTCTCCGCAGTGTCTCTGATACTACATCATGATTCTGTTGTAAGACTTTTAGCACGCGTACCGTCAACCAGGGTGACTTTCTTTAGCCCGAGGTGAATTTGTTCCACCCCTTTGATAAAGACAATGTGTGTATGAAATAAAATTTGTTACAGTAAAACTAATTAGTAATGCCCAATTCTGATGGATTACAGCAGTAGCTTAAACATAAATTATTTAATTCAGCATTTTAGAAATTGAATTTGGCATTACTTCTATTTTTGATTTCTTTACTTTTCGCGCATAATTGTACAGAGGGTAAATTTTGAATGGAAAAAGTTATTTATACTTGATTCTGTAAAGTGGTAAATACATTATTTTAAATTTCTTAATATGTTTTCTTTACAAGTCAATGAGCTTTACATATATTAATTTGAGATTTTACATTTTACATTGAATTTATTCACAACTGGCATTTTCAATACCAATTTGGGGTGAGATTGTCTCGGGACAAAGTCACCACGAATTTAGATTATTTGTTATATTTAATTTTTCTGAAATTATAAACATAAAAACATACATTTGCTACAAATATAAACATTGCACTAGTATGTATATATTATTTTTTTGTCCACGTGCTTGTGTAATAATGCCTTGTACGTATAAATCTTCTGTAGGTAGTCGAAATTATGAAAATTATACTGGTGAAATGCCGCAGAAAGCAGTAGACGTTGTTCTACAACATGTATTAAGGCAAAGAAAAGCCGCTGAAAAATATTCAATTCACGGTCCAAGACCTGTTTCTTCTAAAATAAATGTTTTTTCCGTGCCTGAAATAAATTAATATATCTGATATTTTGTTTTCTTGGAAAATATTAATCGTCCCATGCCTTAATTGTTGATTATTTTTATATGTCTTGCATGAAAATCATTTTTAAATAAATTTCGTTTTACTATTAATTTTCATACAAAATTTGTCATTTTTTTAAAATGTCAAAATGAAATTTTATTATGTTTGCTATCATAATACTGGGGTTGGATTCTCTTATAAGGTTTTCATGTCTTATTCATTTATTTTTTAGTTAAGAGACAAAGTCACCCCAAACCAAGGTGACTTTGCCCCACTTTAAAAAAAAAATTAAAAAAACGATTCTTTAACAATACTAAATACTAATTTTAAATTTTACAATTGATATCTTGAATCTAGAAAAATGGAATTAGAAATTGTTTAACTGAACAATATTTGGGATTTCAACAATATTTGTGATCTTTAAACAAAGTCAAGACAAAGGTTTTTCAAGACAAAGATAAGACAAAGGTTGACGGTACTTCAAAAATAATATTTAGTGTAAAATATATCCGTTCAACGATTCAATTATTTTATCGTGAGAAAAAAAAATGTGTAAACATGGAAACACTTGAAACATGGCTCACTTGATCTTTCAAAACCCTAATTATGGTACAACTTTAACAATCGTTGAACTTTTCGCCATCCTATGAAAATATGTAACAGCTAATCAGAACAAATACTTCTATGCATTGTCAACATGATGCTTTAGAGCACAGGTCATCAACGGGTGGTCCATGGACCATCAGTGTTCCGCGATAAAATATCGGTGGTCCGCGAAAATATTATTACCGGTGGACATTTGGAATGTTTTGGGTTTTATTAATAATTAAAACTAGTAATAATAAAACACGATGATATTCTAAAAAAATATATATTCGAAAATTTACATGTTTACTTTTTAAAATTTAAATTATTGCAGGCATTGATAACTATGCTAATAGATATTATTTGTTATTTATCTTCAAAACAGGCGATTTTTAATTTTTGGCACTCTCTAAAATGTGAATACTAATTATTGACTGAATAATTAATCAAAATTTTGATTCAGCTTTTCACTATATATTTGTGATAAACAAATTTTCAATTTATTCTAATTATATAAGAAGAAAGTATTGGATTCGTGAAAATTTTCGACTTCTCAGTTCCGACGGATTTATACGTTTTAGAAAGGCCTGAACACAATTTCACTATTTTTAGAAAATGTATGTCCGTGAGTCTGCGTGTCAAATTTTTTGGCCGCTCTAACTCACAAACCTCTGCGTAGAATAGGATTAAATTTCTTATAAAGTTTCATTCTTATATGAACTGGTGATGATTAGTTTTCGGTATGTGAACAAAGTGATGATTTGTTCAATTTATGCTATGTTTATATAGTAAGTTTTTGTTCACAGAATTCAACGAAACATAAAATTTAGAATCCTCATAGTAAGAATACATTATGATTCAATTTTGGTTGAGGTCATCTAAGATGGGGAACCGAGATTCAATGAATTATTCGAAATATATAATAAAGTTTTGTGATGGTTGCAACATATTAGTTTGATTGTGTCACAGCAATTAAAACTCCATACCTGTGTCTGCTTGAAATGAAAACAGCCCTCTATGTTTCAGTAACTTATTTAATGCCATAATAAATACAGTAATCCCTTAACATTCGCGAGGGTTACGTTCCAGAAAAACGTTGCGAATGTCAAAACCGCGAATGTTGAGTCTATCTCTCTGCACTAAAAAAGGAGTAACGTTCTACAAAATATTAATAATAGAGGCACAGTATTTCAAGAAAACAAAAGGATATACATATAACATATATGTATGAATGTACAAACATATTCATATTTATGAAATTTATTTAATGAAGATAATTCAAATTAACTGACTGGAGAAATAATTACAGCTAAAAAGGATAGGTTTTTTTAAATAAAATAATTTCGACTCCCTCTCTATTATCAAAGAGATGATTATGTATGCAGCTTCAGCAAATCTCTACGAGAACCTGCACAAGCACATTTTAAATTAATAGATTGAAGTTATCGTCACAGTACCACTTGTAATATTTCCATTGCAATGAGTATTATTTTGCTGTTATTATTTTGTTTTCCTACAACACTCGCTCCTTTTTCAGTAGACAACTGAAAATTGTTTTGTAAATACATACTGAGAAAACACAGGGGAAACAATCTTTAACCACTGTAAATTCTGAAAAAGCAAAGATATAATTTAAAAAAAAAAGTCACGAATAATCAAGTCAGATTCTCGCGAATGTTAAGTTTTCCGCATTTTTCTTGTTCGCGAATAATCAAAACTCGCGAACGTTAAAGGATTACTGTACACGAACTTATGTCAAACAAGCAGGAATAAATATGTTTAATACGATAATAATAAGCTTTAATTATTTCGTAATATTTAAATTGACTTCAAGAATTTTGTTACAATTAAACAAGCTTTAAAGATTTTTTACTATTATATAAATTCTTTATGCTATTAAATAAAACGAATGTTTAAAAAATAGTAGTATCCCGCGGGCCACAGTTTGACACCCCTCATTAATAATTTTGTTATACTGAATAGGTGCATTTCATATTAATGAAATGGAAACTGTGTGATTGGAAAATTTCTACAATTTTTTACTCTACAGGTGTATTTATATTATTCAAAAATTCTTATTAGTTTTCCACGGGATTAAAATTATGATTTTAGATGTCCGTTAGGTTCAAAAGTTTGGTGACCGCTTCGTTAGTGCATAAAGATAACCGTCTACTTATAAAGTCGTTAGAACACTGGCTGCATATCGAGAGTTGTCGGGTTAGATCCCAGTTCACTTTTGTATGTCCGTAGTCTATTGGTTTCATCTTAAACAGATGTTCCGATCTGAATAGCCCTTTCTCCAAAGGTTAACTGTATCCACTTTATGGTTCAACATTCTACCAGATTTTGTTCAACATTTCACCAGGTCAGGTTCATTATTTTACCAGTTTATAGTTCAACATACACCAATATATGATTCAACCGGAGCACCAACTTTTGGAACAAAGTTTTACCACCTTACGTTGGTAATATTTTACGCACAGTTTTGGTCAAATGTTGAACCAAAAACTTAATAGTGCATAATAACAAGAGTTAGCAAAATGTTATCATTATAAATTTTTATTATAAAAACTATTTCTTATATGCAATTCGTTTTATTAACCCAACATTTAGTGACTACATTTAGCTCAGACTACATTTAGCTTAGTGGAAGAGGGGAGAAGAGAAAAGATAATGAGCTTCAGCTTCCAAAATCTTTCCTGAACTCAGTGAGTGGATTAGAAAGTTGAAATTGATATGAGCACTTCCTACAAACCCTTATCCCCAACAGAAAATATTTGAAATGTTTTCATCTTCCATTAAAGGATTAAGAAAGAGGGTTTTCCAAGGAAAGTTATATTTCTCATCTCTCCCCACGGGTAAAATGACGAATAGACGTGGATAAAGGGGGAAATTCTACAACAAGATATATCAAGTTATAGTTGGCCAATAAAAAGGGAACACCCCATGCAGTTTAACCGCCAAATTTACGTAGGTCAAACATAAAAAAGGAAATAAAAAATAAAAAATGAAATAGCCATTCGAATGAACATTGTGTCTTTCCGTTAAATACTTGACGGTATGAGATTTAATTTTGGATCCGCGTATTTAAATTTTTAGAAATCGATTTCTGCTAAAAAATTCATAAATTACAATTCCTAATTTTCTTGAAAAGTTATTTTGAAAAAAATATATTAATTTTCAAACCAAATATAATTACTATAGCCTATGACAATTTTTACAGAAATCGATTTCTAAAAGCTTTAAATATGTGAATTACAAATTACAGCTTAATATGCCTAGAAGTTTTTCAGTAAGGCTTCAAATACTAACCACATTGCATTGCGTTTTGTAAAAAATAAATTTATTATTAGGAGTTACAAAGCTTAAATTTTCATAACTCCTAAACTTCTTGACGAAATGACTTCAGGTTTGGTACATTTTATCAGAAAAGCCAAATTTGATGTCAAAATTACGTTTTCGTATTAAAAATTTCAGAATTTGATACAATTTTAGTATGAAGACGACCTTCTAAGCTTATTTATTTTAACATATATTGAAATAACACAATTTCCAGCAAAATGACTATTTCCGGTTTTTTGTGACAATTTGGAGATTAAAATATATGGAATATTCTCTTTTGTTGACCAACTCTACTTATAAAACTTTATTCAACACATGCTGCACAACTTCCCACACAATTCTAATTTATTAAAAACAGGTTGTAAATTGAAAATTCAAAAATAAAAATCATTGTGCCGCACTTGGTTCACGTCCCAACCAGAACAATCAGAATGAGCCCAGGATTATCACATGAAGCATTGAAACGCGAATTCTTTCTTTCTTATTCCTCACAAATAATTCAGTCTTCATATCATAATCTTCAGAATCAAAGTCATCTTCATACGAATCTGACACATCATCGTCATCTTGTTCTACCACCGCCATATTTGTTTTAACTAAATTTATCAATATATCGTTCATTGTAAACAACCTACATTTCATATGAGTTTTTGTAATTCGATATTTGTAGCTTGTGAATATTTTAGAAAGTGATTGAAATAACTTACCGAAAATGAGCTATTCCCTGCACTGTGAAATCCAAAAATTACAACAACACTTTAAGAAATAGAACTTCGGCTCGCAACTATGCAATGAATGAAAATCAATTGTTGATAATGAGTTACATGTTCCTCCACCAAGGGACTCTGGTGCGCCAAGCCAGGTGCTGTCACGTACACTGTAAAAAATGACCAATGTTTCTTATTTTATGAAAATATACTATAAACACGAACGAAAATATAATATAATCTTCCGAGTTATCCGAAATTCCGAATAGCGTGTTCCATTGTCTTTTGAATCCCCAGAAACCAATACATTTTCAAAATTTAAAGAATTATTTATAAAAACAAAGTCTTTTTCGCTGCCCGTATTTTTCAGAAACGTTTCCGAAGGGTTTTTATAGTGTATTAATTAGTGTCCTCAGCCTGCAATACCTGTTTTTCGAATGTCATTAATTCTCAAGTAAACGTTTTCAGTCGCATAAGTTAATTTATACATGAAAGAGTAAAGAAATAATCTTAATTTTAATGTTATTGTTAACGCTGTTAATTTTGCATGTTTTTCTGTTAAACATATTTTTTGAGCATGAAAATGTTTACTTGAGAATTGATGACATTACTTGAGAATTGATGGCAGCGAAAAATACTTTGTTTCTATAAATAATTCTTTAAATTTTGGAAATGTATTGGTTTCTGGGGATTTAAAATACAATGGAACACGCTATTCGTAATTTCGCATAACTCAGAAGATTATATTATATTTTCGTTCGTGTTTATAGTATATTTTCATAAAATAAGAAACATTGGTCTTTTTTACAGTGTATGAGACATAGATCTTATATACTGCTACCGTATATCTAATAAATTCTATGGTATGACCAGACAGGAGATAAACTGAGTTTGGAAAATGTAAGAGGACTACAAAAGCTGATCTAAAAGATTTCCAAGGACCAAAGTTTGAGAAGCGCTGTCGCAACACATATAAATTACATTAATTCATAAATTAATATTTCAAATGTGAAATATTTAATTAATGCATTTACTTACATTAGTGAATGCACGTCAGGAATTTCAGGAAAATCGGCATATACAACTTCATAGAAACACAGGAACTGTAAATTGACCTTGGAAATCGTAGAGAAGTTAGAATAGCAATTATGTTTGGCAGTTTCGATGCCGTATTTGAAAATTGTGAAATGAATGCCAGGTTTGTCGTAAAATTTGTGCACGCACGCGCGCAAGATGGAAGGCTAAATGTTGATATATATATATATATATATATATATATATATTGCATTTACATTTTAACGGACGAATTGAGATCTATATTTTCCACAAGATTTATAATTTTGTGTGGAAGTAGACAATTCTATATGTTATTTTATCTCTCCATTGCAACATTTTCCGATAAAAATTATGATACAGGAAAAAATGGTAAAAATCAGTTTTTTAAATATTTGCTGTCATTAGATTTTGTCAAAGCATAAAAAGGAATTCTTTACACCTCTTTTTTCGTATTCTACATAAAATTTTATTAATGCGAAATTTAAATTTGTGTACATCGTCTCTTGAAAATTTTTCATATTGAAAATAGGAGAAAATGAAACAAAATACAATCAAATTATAACACATCAGATTGTACATTACACTGAAATTTTTAAAATTCAAAGTAGCCATAGTTAATTTGACAGTACTCACCATGTTCCGTAGAGCGATGTAAATGCGTGAATGGAGCCAAATTTTGTAGTATGATTAAACATGACGGGAGACGAAGGATTTCGAAAAAATAAAATAAAATAAAATAAAATAAAAACAGCGCCAGATATCCGCTATAGGTGATTTTTTAGGGTTTCGTTCATCTCACGAAACCCTATTCATCCTGCTACGTTGTCTGTCTTACAGAGCCAGTTCTCTGAAACTATATAACTTACAGACTTGAAATTTTGTGTACTTATAGCTAAATACTTACTATGATGCTAAAAATCCTAAAATTTTGAAAAAAGTCGTATTATTTTAATATAGAAAGATAAAAAATCAAAAATCTAACAGCCTTTTCCTATTAAATTTAAACATTTTTCATTATAGCAGTTGCCAACAATTAAAACTCCATAATAAAATTCTTTCTACAATAATTAATTTTCTATTGAAAACTGAAAATGAAATAAAAAGTTTCATAAATTGAAAAAAAGATTAATATGACATCTTATTGGAAATAAAACGGAAATTTTCAAACATTTCTGAATAATACAAGGAGTATGAGTACGTTTAAGTACAGATAGCAGGTTAATATGATGTCATTAGAGAGTTAAAAAAATTAATCTGACGTCATATTTTAAGTTATAACGTCATGTGAGTTTGAGGAACATATCGAATCATGATAAAAACCCGATTATGGAAATATTGGCATATTTTAACATTTTGAAGGTCTCTATACAACATGTTTAATTTTGAAATTGTTTTTTTTTTAATATATCGCATTTAGTCTACATGACAGATATTATTATGACAGAGTATAATAGCGCGCTGCGCCCGCTATCTAGCCAGTTCAGATTTTCGAAAAAACGAAAAAAAAAAAAGACCGGTAAATTTTTACTTTATAAAAAACATGACTTTTTTTTTTTTTTTTTTTTTTTTTTTTTTTTTGGAAAAGGAAATTTATTTGGAATTATTAAAGAAAGGATAGTGTTTTGAAAGGAATATTAAACGAGACCCTTGGTGCGATCTTCGATCACACTTACCCATTTGCTTAAAACTTCTTTCAGTGAATCCTTCGTCCCCCGTCTTGTTTAATTATACAACGAAATTTGGATCTATTCTAGCAATTAGATTGTCTTACAGAATACGCTAAGTACTGTCAGATTAATTAAGTGTAATTACTTGTATACGTAATGTACACAAATAATATTAAATGATATTAAATAAATTAACAAAATGTATTAACAAAATTAAAATATATGTATTATACAAAACTAAAAGTATAAAACATGCATAAAAAATAGTCAAATAAATTTCTATTTACTTCCTTTCATTCTATTAAATCACTTAAGTCCTAAGACTGCTATTCAGTTTTTCTACGTCATTTAGAAAATTTCAAACGGAAAGGAATTGTGAAATACATAACTATAACTAACGAGGAAATTGTATAAAATGCTAAGCTAACTTATACGATTTTTGTTGCTTCTAATATACATTTGAACACTATACGGCGTATTCATAACAATATATATCACGATAATCTTATTTTCTCAAGTCTAATTTCAATTCCTTTACCGAGAATATAGTTTTCAAGAAAAATTTGCTGAGTTGAATATACGCGTAAATGGAATGATCTGCAATAATAAAATATTTGGTGTGTGAATAATACATTTATTTTGCTTTCAAGATTTGACACGCTATCGGAAACAGATCTGAAAGTTTTACTTTATTTCTTTTGCTTAAATGATTCAATATATATTTGCAGATAAATTTAGAAAGTCGAAAAATATTCAAAATTTCTTTAAAGCGCCAGTGATATCTTTAAAGATATATTTTAGATTTGAATCTTAACGGAATCGCGAGACATCTAAAGAGCACCTCTTAAAAGTATTTCTTTCCTTAAAAAAAGTTCCAAAATATTTCTACTTTAACTTTTATCAGAGGCGAAAAAGTTTATCCTAACTTAAGCTACGCAAAAGGAATAAATATGTGTCTGAAATATGCAGATTTTTAGTTATGCAAAAGGAATGATTTATATAAATATGTTTATGCTGTAAGGCGAGTTTTTATTTTATTACTAAAATATCATATATATATATAAGAGCGCCATTGAGAGCAGTGGCGTAGCCAGGATGGGAGTCCAGATGCTCTTGATACCACTAATTTTGTGAAAAATTTTCTTTGCCTTATCTAATCGGAGAACTTTCTGCGACAATGAAGGCGAAGAAAACTTTACAATATTACTGGTATCCAGAGCATATGGACCCCCCTCCTTGGCTACGCCACTGAGTGAGAGACTTATTATTCAATCAGCTTAAAAATATAACAAAAATTATAATAACTTTAATGAAAGATCTATATCAATAAAGTCTCTTCTTAAGGTTTCGTAAGCATAATTTATTTGATACGTCCATTGCGTATGAATGAAACTTTACAATCACTTTATTCAAAATATTTTATATGTTATTTCAAGTTTAAAATCTTGAAAAACCATAAAAATATGTAAAATATTACGTGTTTCGAAAAAACTCGTCACCAATCTTTATGTGGCGCAAACAAGAAACGCTTCCATATGAAAAGCAGGAGTAAGTCTGGATAGTAATGTTATAGAAAGGGGCGGGGACGGGCAAACAGTCAATAGGGAAGTGGAAATCACCCAATCAGATTTGAGTTGGGTTGGGTTGATTCATGACAGCTAATTATCAACAAGAGGGATATAGGCCCTGGGGAAAGTGCCCTCCGTGGGGGTCTTTTTAAGGGATCCTAACCCATATTAAAGCAAGGTTCGAAGAAAACAACGGAAATCTCCGAACGGTTAGGTCGACGAGCGCGACAGGGGTTTGAACCCAGCACCTCCCGTCTACCAGCTTAGAGAGCAGAACCTCTCAGCCACTGGTGGGGCTCACCCAATCAGAAGATGACAAAATAAAACGAAAAATGGGTCATGAAAATCAAACAAAAAGAAAAAAAATTAAAAAAGAAAAACAAAATGATTAGGAATAAAATATGTAATAAAACAAAAGAAGAAATCATTAAAAAGCCACTTAGTTAAGCAGAACATGTTTTCTCAAGCTGCAGACAGCATGTTTTGGAATCGGATTTTTCATTGACAATGACATCGCGATTGAGATGTATAGGTAAATCTTCAAGAAATTAATTTAAAGATGCAATTGGCATGAAAGGTAATTAAGTAATTATTTGTAGTGTGTGTCAAAATGTTTTTAAACTCTACTGTGCAATACATCAGTTTTTAATAACATCTTATTTGCAATCACTTCACATAAAACCATGTTTAACACTTTCCAACCTAGTTGAAAAATGTTTATGACTTCGGTTTGTCTGGCCGTCTGCCGTCTGGCCGTCTGCCGTCTGGCCGTCTGCCGCCTGTCCGTGCTCTAACTCCCGTCAATATGCTCGGATTGCTCTGCAATTTTTATATGTTATAGTCGTTATCTATAGCATGTTCCCTATTTCAACGGAAGTGTGTAGCACTTATAGTTTTTTTACAGGGACACTCAAGAGAATTCCGTTACATTGCGGTCTATGGGGAAAAATCATTTGCGGTTTATTTAAATAATGTTTCACTATTTTAAACGCATTGAAATTTATATATATCACTAAGGTGCATTAGAAGAAGCTTAATATGGAATAGGGTGTGCATAGCACTTGTAGTTGTTTTACAGGTACAGTCAAAAGAATTCCGTTACATTACGTCTATGGAGAAAAATCGTCTGCGGTTTATTTAAATAATGTTTCCCTGTTTTAAACGCATTGAAATTTATATATATCACTAAGGTGCATTACAAGAGGCTTACTACAGAATATTGTGTGTATAGCAGTCATCGTTCATTTACAGGGACACACAAAATAATTCTCTACTGTATGTTAACAATAAATCCTGGAAGTGCGTTTTAAGTTACTGAACGCGATTTTATTTTTAACTCGCTTTTTGTATATTACGTGGTGTGTATAAATTCTGTAGATCCTATACAGAGAAGCACAAAAGTTTGCGAACACATTTCCGTATTATTTAACTCCAGACGGAGAATTTTAAACTGTGCTACGCGTTTCCTAACTGAATTAAAATTTAGCATCCTATGTAGTATATATACAAATCTATAGATCCTATACAGGGCTGAATAAAAGTATTTGGATTACTCAGATGTTATCTTTTAGCTTATTAAACGGTATGATTTGTAAAATTATTTTGGAAGCGTTGGAAAGTGTTACATAATCTATGCTAGACGCATGATTTTTCGTTCTTGTTTAACTCAATTTTGCTTTTCTTATTGGTTATAACTCCGTATCAGCAAAAATGAAATCACAGAAAAAATAAAACATTTACAGTTTTAAGGAACAGAAAAACAGTTTACTTAATGTTAGATTGTCCTATTAATACCGGATTTATCTGTTATTTTGGTTTCTATAGGGTGCCTCTATGGGATATTGGCGACATACGCACAGGACGCATGCTCAGACTGTGTGTGACAGAAGTGTTTGTCAAAACTATGGCAAACTTACATTGCCATAATTTTGACAAACTTGGCGATAGTCGATACTCACCTGGACAAAATTGATTAGACGTGTGATGCATGTTAAAAAGCATTAGCTAGGCGATAAAAGCAGGATGGCCAAGATGTTTAGAGATTCAGGTTTGTCCAAAATCGCCTCAACAAATCAAATTTTGTATTCCGTATGTCACCACTCCCATATAATGGCACCATAGGTTTCTACACTGAAAGTTTTTAGACTGCAAAACGACAAATATAAAATGATCCATTTGTTAGCGCCTAACCGCACTCAAAAAAAAATAAATCCGTAAATTGAACGAATTTTTCCATTGATTATATTTTGTTAAAACACGAAAATTCCTTCTCTGTTTTGCTCATTTTCCCCAAAAATACAGAAACGTCAACAATGTAACGTAAAAATTACCAGAAATCTACCAAGATGCATTTTCGTCAAATCAGATGGATGTTCCGGCAACTCTGCCGCTTAGTACTTTTTCATATTTTAAACGAAATTTTTACATATGTTCTTTTTCCCTCAAAAAACGAAAAATTCGTAAACTTACTCTCAAAATTTCAAGAAATTATCCAGTCAAAAGACGTAAACTTCTTCAAATAGCAGAAAACACTCTTCCAACCATAGGGATGTTACGGGAACATGCTGTCTGTACTTTTTTCGTTTTTTGACGAAATATGTTTTTCAGAGTCCGTTTTAATATATCTAGAAACCACATTTATGGTTTTACTACCTCCGTTCACCGGTTACATAAACCTAAATGGAAGTAAGGAATCACATACACATATATATACAGAGGATTTTAAATTCATTAAGTTGATTACAAATGACATTAACTTCGTAGTAAATAACGATAAAAGAAAAACATTTTAACACAATGCAGAAAGGAATTCAAAATTTTGTTCACTTATTTAATAATTGCTCTATGCAACTCGCCTTGATCGCAAGCGGTCATCGAAACTCAACTACTTTCTGTGCGATTTCAAAAGTAACGCTTTACGCCCCTTTGTTCTTCGTTGAGGAAACGGTTACAGACAGCAGTTGTTTGCATATCTTACTGTTTTGGCTAATGCAATAACTTGATACAGATACATGTATCTGTGAGTACAGTGTAAAAAGAGAAGTGTTTTTTGATATAGAAAGAATTGATCAACGGGGTTGAGAAAATACATTAATACACTACAAATACAGCTAGGAAACATTTCCGGATAATTTGCAACAAAAGAAACTTTTTTGTTCAGAAATTTTTCTTTAAATCTCGTATATCAAATGCTTTCTGAAATTTCAGATGATAAAGATATACTTTTTGAAATCCTGGTAACTCGGAAAAAATTGTATTACATTTTCAAAAACCTTCTCACTAGATCAAGAAACATGTCTCCGTTTTTCAGTGTATGAACCGAGCTTTAAATGTTTGACTTCAAATTGTACGATAGACAGGGTTGCCAGTTTGACCTTTTTTTAAATTCAGAAATTGCGATTTCTTACCGGAAATTCTGAAAGAAAATTTTTTACTTTAAGCAACCATGAAATGTCTTTCATTTAATAAAAAATATAACATTGTAGAAAATTTCTGGTATGAATGTGAAATTTTGGAATTAAAAAAAAAGATTAAACTGGCAACCCTGACGATAGCTTTGATGTTGTTCGTGTAACCAACAGAAGACACACAAAAATGTTATGAATTTTGGGAACAAAACTGTGAATGTTTTTCCTCCTATCAATATTTGAACCAAAGATATTATCTTTTGTAAACAGGGGGGAAATCTTTTAAGCCACTTTGTACTTATGCATGCATCCATGTGTTCGTTTATATGTATGTACGTATGGTGCTATAGGCACTTAATTTCAGAAAACAACATAAGGCATTCTGCATTCGCTATTATATACAAATGTCATGAAAATCTCAGATGTCTCACGGCTATTATAGATAATAATGTGTTCAAATTTTTAAAATTCAAGTGGGTAAAAACACAACATATCGACCGTTTAGTCTTTTTTATGTAAAATATTGTATTTTATTTAAATAGTGTGTCTAAACGTGTAAGAATATCTGGGTGTTTCTGTGAAACTTAATGGATTGGTAAAGAAATAGCTATACATTTATGCTGTTATCTTTTAAAAAAAAACACTAAATTAAGAAAAAGAAAATCACAAAAAAATTAATCGAAATCAGATTTTTGTTGCATTGTTCCACACGAACATGTGCATGAAAAAATAGTAATATAAAATTCAGTTAAATATTTTTTCTGTAGTTACTTGCATATTTTAATAAAATTAAAGAAAAAAATGGATATTTAACATTAAATATTCGAGTAAATAATAATTATTAAGTACGGAAAAATATCAATATTCAAATATTCTGTGAATCTTGAAGAGCAAATAAAACACCTATAATACTAAAAAAATATCTAAGAAACCATTGTACATAATTTTACAAACAAAATTTACACATATTAAAAAATAAATGTTATTACTTTTTTTTTAAATTATTTATGGCAAGTCACTAAAATATTTCAGAGAGACTATCTTTTCAAATCATTGAACTTTATATACTTTCGTTAACTAAAACAACGTTCTTTTTGTTCTTGTAAAACTTTTAAAGTTTACAAATTATGTGAAAAGTTAAGAAAATATAACAGTCCCAAAAGATCAAACATTATTCAAATTTTCCTTCCAATTAGATGTTAAATGGTTGATGAAAGAATATTCGGGAACATATTTAACGAAATATGACATCTCACATTCTCTAACTAGCGTGTAAAGAAAACAGAGTTATTACTTATTAAGATAAAATGAATTTCAGTTTCCCGTATTTTCTATTTTAGTTTTAAGTAGAGAAATGTTTTCTTATTGATATTGTTTCATAAGTTATGCATTCTGAATTTGGACGATTTTTACTAACAGTTTTTTACTGCTTGTAGTTAACTAACCTGCAGTTAACTATCTTGTAGTTAACCTTATTTAAAAACAAAAATTTTATCATGAGTTTTATAATAACGAAAGAGTGTCATATTTGGTTATTTTATGCTTGATTTTTTCAAAATTTTAAATGTTTTTATTATCAAAATAAGATGCATGCCCACACGTAAACTTAATTTGCAATACATTTCAATATTCATGAGATCTAGAATCCTTTATACATCAGTATCCATTCTGGAGAAACACCAGAAATTTCCCCTGATTGCATTTTTTTAAATCAAGTTATAAAGGAGTTAGATTTCAGCATATCTGGACATGCACATTTTGTCACTAAGCAAGATGTAGGTATGAGGGCTGGCTGTATCACTTTTTGGATTACACGAAGACTGTTCTACATCGTTTATCAGGCTAGTGTTGTCAAATTATGTAATGTACGGTCTACCAAATTTTGTAAAACCGACATTAGTTTACCAGAAACAATAGCCTTTAACTCATATTTTATGATCGTCCTATATATAGGACGGCTCAAATTTATCTTATTTTTACAAGTAATATCGCATCTTTTATTTCTGAACCGCTACTAAAATGACTTTAATATCAATGATTTCTACTTGCAATCATACTCAATTTAATTTTAATAATTTAATTTTTCTTTTTTTTAGATTTTTGAAGTTGACAATTTTTCACTATTTTTATCTGACATAACTTTTTCTGTTTTGTATTTAAAAAAATTGTGTGAACAAAATGCCGAAATTCTCTTTAAAATTAATGTTCACAAATTTTACATTCAGAGGGAGTACAGTTTTACCACAATATTTACCACACAATTTTGCCTTTTTTAACGGCAGAAAAACACTACAAATTTTGTGAATAAACGAGATGATTAAGAATACCGAGATTTAAATATTAAATAGAAATTTTGCTACCTTAAATAATGGTTCTAGAATTCTTTGCAAACACAAGTAGTGTACTCTCCTTGTAGTATATATTTTATTGCTGGGTAATGACAATATATAAGTACACAATTTACAGTAGCTAATTCTAACTTCATTCTATGTATACGACAGTTTGAAAAAAAGAAAACCAATAATTTTTTAATTTGTTTTTTAATTTACTATTTATATTTTTTGTCTTATTAGTATTTATTTTTTTTTTCGAAAATTTATTTTCTCCTATATATGGTGAAATATGTGGTATTGAGAATAGAGAGGAAGCTCTCTATCGTTTGAGTCACAAAAGTAATTTTTTTTAATCATAAAGAGGTACAGACAATAGGTGTAAAAAATATTTCTTTTACATACTATGCATCCTCTTGAACACCAGAAACTAACAAATGAAACTAACTACTGGTCGTATGGGACCTAAACGAGCTAGGAGCAAGGCCAATAAGAGAATATCTGTAAAGATTGAACTGTGAATAATTCTAGTAGTGCTTCCGTATGCGTTCTCAGCGCACCAGGCGAAGTCACATAAAGTCAAGCGAAGACACATATTAAACCAATGGTAAGGTTCTTTTTAATTTTTTAGTTTGTGTTTCAATATTTTTAAATGATCTGTTTTTTCATAGGATAGCTGAGGTTGATCTCTAACTGGGTATTTTTTTTTTAGTTTTTCGAATTTGGTTGCAGATTCTTCTTATGAGGTCACTTTCTATTTTGGAACCGGTTCCGAAGAAAAAAAGACTGCAAATAAATTTGGCAACTTAAAGAAGTACCCAGTTACAGATCGACCCCAGCTATCCACTGCAGAAAAAAGTTAAAAAATACTTAAAGCCGAATGAGAAATTTGAAAAGAAGGCTGGTATTGGCTTCTGGGTGTCTTCACGTGACTAGTGTAGGCTCATAAAAGCCTACTTTAGTCAAGGGAAGAAACACTCAAGCTAATGTTAAGTTTATGGAAAGGTTCTTTATAGATTTCTCGCTCGCATTTTAATATTTTTAAATGATTTTTTTTGTATAGGATAACTGAGGTCCATCTCTAACGTTGTTAGTGTTTACTTTTTCGATTTTGGTTCTTAGTTTTTTTATATAAGGATACTTTCACTTTCAGAACCGGTTTCTACCGGTTTACAGTTGGTTATATTTTTTATATACGCTGGCATTTTCAATTTTGGAACCTATTGGAACCGGTTCTGAAAGTGAAAGTTTATACATTCGTCGTACAACAATGATTTGTGTAACGAATTTGTGTCGCTTCGTTTTAAAACATGTTCCGAAAAGAAAGTGAAGCATTTGCAAAACGTGTTGTCCAATACTGGGGAAACTTTGCTGGAAGAAATAAAACAATGACCGTTAAGCATTATTAAAATGAATGAACGAGCAAAATAATTATTTATCGAATAATTAAGAGATATGAAAAAATGATAAAACCATTGAAATCTACATCAAATATCATGAGAAAAGTACAGAATCTCTTCTAGAAAACCCTTTCAATTTTCACCCGTGCAATTTAAAAAATTAACTTAATGCAATCAACTATAAAAAAGAGGAACGTTGTGGATTATGGAATACAATCTACATTTCGTGCAATATAGCATCCCTATATTGATTAAAACCCGAAACCTGAATACAATTACAAAACTTCAACTACCTGCGAATAGCATTTATAGACAAAAATGATTTTACGAAATTTCATCACGTGCAAAGAAATATACTTATTATAATAAACCTATTTTGAGGGTATTGTAAAATAGTTGGGAAATATGAAATAAGGGATTAAAAATCAAGAAAACGAGCAAAATTTGGCAAAAATCACATTTAATGGTATGCTAATTTCTGCAGATTTAATGTACAATCTACATTCGGGGTAATAAAGCATCCCTATATTGACTAAAACCCAAAACCTGAATACAATTACAAACTTCAACTACCTGCGAATTTATAGATAAAAATGATTTTACGAATTTTCATTACTTGCAAAGAAATATACTTATTATAATAAACCTATTTTGAGGGTATTGTAAAATAGTTGGGAGATATGAAATAAGGGATTAAAAATCAAGAAAACGAACAAAATTTGGCAAAAATCAGATTTAATGGTATGCTAATTTCTGCAGATTTAATGTACAATCTATATTGGGAGTAATACGGCATCCCTATATTGACTAAAACCCGAAACCTGAATACAATTACAAACTTCAACTACCTGCGAATAGCATTTATAGATGAAAAAGATTTTACGAAATTTCATCACTTGCAATGGAATATACTTATTATAATAAACCTATTTTGAGTGTATTGTAAAATAGTCCGGAAATATGAAATAAGGGATTAAAAATCAAGAAAACAAACAAAATTTGGCAAAAATCAGATTTAATGGTATGCTAATTTCTGCAGATTTAATTTACAATCTATATTTGGAGTAATACTGCATCCCTACATTGACTAAAACCCGAAACCTGAATACAATTACAAACTTCAACTACCTGCGAATAGCATTTATAGATAAAAAAGATTTTACGAAATTTCATCACTTGCAATGAAATATACTTATTAGAATAAACCTATTTTGAGGGTATTGTAAAATAGTTGGGAAATATGAAATAAGGGATTAAAAATCACGAAAACGAACAAAATTTGGCAAAAATCAGATTTAATGGTATGCTAATTTCTGCAGATTTAATGTACAATCTATATTTGGAGTAATACTGCATCCCTACATTGACTAAAACCCGAAACCTGAATACAATTACAAACTTCAACTACCTGCGAATAGCATTTATAGATAAAAAAGATTTTACGAAATTTCATCACTTGCAATGAAATATACTTATTATAATAAACCTATTTTGAGGGTATTGTAAAATAGTTGGGAAATATGAAATAGGGGATTAAAAATCATGAAAACGAACAAAATTTGGCAAAAATCAGATTTAATGGTATGCTAATTTCTGCAGATTTAATGTACAATCTATATTTGGGGTAATACTGCATCACTACATTGACTAAAACCCGAAACCTGAATACAATTACAAACTTCAACTACCTGCGAATAGCATTTATAGATAAAAAAGATTTTACGAAATTTCATCACTTGCAATGAAATATACTTATTATAATAAACCTATTTTGAGGGTATTGTAAAATAGTTGGGAAATATGAAATAAGGGATTAAAAATCAAGAAAACGAACAAAATTTGGCAAAAATCAGATTTAATGGTATGTTGGTTAGTCTCAAAATACTTCAAATTTGCACAAATCACAAAAATCTGACTTTACGCCATCATAATCATGAAGTATTATCAGATATTGGTATTCTATATAACCTGACACAGTCCGTTTGTGAAAAAATTATTCTATGTTTATTGGTGTGAATCGCGCGCAAAAAAAAGAGATTTACACCTTAATCTGTCAGTATTTTGGTTTACATTATGCTTAATTTCAATGTACAAATATTACTTCTAATAATGTATAAAAAAATGGAAAAATTCTCTCCTGCATCTTTCCAATCACGAAAAACAAATATTTATTCAAACAACGTGCTCTGACGCCATCCGATAAACTGTGCGTTCTGGAAACGTTCTTAAGTAGTTTATGTTAATGCCGCTTGGTGACAGCACTTTACCAAACAAAAACCTTGGTATTGCATATTACCCGACTATTTCATAATTCCCGAAGTTCCCCTATATAAAAATAATAAATTGCGATTAGGCGATTTAAAAAAGAAAACTGCTACTAAAAACATGAAGTATTAGAGCAAATGAGAAAAATCCGGGTGTGGACGCATCTATAGAAAAATGCTTAGGAAAACTCTCACTTTGGATAATGAAACATTTGTGCCTAAAGTTCCAGCAGATGTACCAGTATGTAAATTTTATCATGCTTCTAATACAAAAGAAGCTTATTATAGTTGTATAAAGATAACCACAAAACTTTTTAAATAAATGTTTAGTTGCAAAAGTATCATAACCGTTTGTTTCTCTTTGAATGCTAAAATTTATCATGCGCAGTGTATAAAAAAGTATTTCATTCCTTTATTTAAAAACATAAGAATGATTAAATAATTTTTGTACAAATATGACCAAATTACATTATGCAAAAAACGCAATTCATTAGCTGGCATGTCAAAACAAAATTCTTAGGAAATCTAATGTTCCTCCGGCGAGAAGGATAGAGAAAGATGGGCATCGGCATTATATCAACAAGTGGGTAAGTGTGATCGAAGATCGCACAAAGGGTTTCGTTTAATAGTCGTTTCAAAACACTTTATTCTTTCTTAAATAAATCGAAATAAATTTCATTTTTAAAAAAAAAGTCATGATTTTTTATAAAGTAAAAATTTACCGGTCTATTTTTCTCGTTTATTCCAATATCTGAACCGGCCCGTTATTATACTCTGTCATAATAATAATTGTCATGAGGACTAAATGCGTATTACAAAAAAATCAATTTCCAAATTAAACATGTTCTTAAATGTTCAAAATGTTAAATGTTAAAATATGCCAATATTTCCATAATCGGGTTTTTATCATGATTCAATAATTTGCTCAAACTTATATATATACTATTCTCTATTACTCATATTGATATTCTCTTTGTATTATTCTCAAACATTTGAGAAATCCATTATGACGTCATAGAGTATTTTTCTTTTTAATTCTCTAATGACGTCATATTAAGCTGATTTCTGTATTTACACGTACTCATACTCCTTGTATTATTGAGAAATGTTTGAAAATTTCCGTTTTATTAACAATATGACGTCATATTAATTTTTTTTTCAATTGGTGAAACTTTTGAACTATTTCATTTTCAATTTCACGTGGAAATCTTTCAATAGAAAATTAATTGTTGTAGGAAGAATTTTATTGTAGCTTTTTAATTGTTGGCAACTGCTATAACGAAAAATGTTTAAATTTAATAGGAAAAGGCTGTTATATTTTTGGTTTTTTATCTCTATATATTAAAATAATACGATTTTTTTAAATTTTAGGATTTTGAGCTTCATAGCAGGTATTCAGCTTTAAGTACACAAAATTTCATGCCTGTAAGTTAGATATTAGTTTCTGAGAAACGTCTCTGTGACGGACAGACAACGAAGCAGGAGTAATAGGGTTTCGTGCGATGAACGAAACCCTAAAAAGAATACAGCAAAAAGAAACAAATTCCTGAAACACTTAGTGGGTTACGTCGTTGTGAAAAAAGCTTTAAAGTAGCTCATGAACATGGAAACAAGGTGATAGGCTATGCTCTAAAATTCCATAAAATTCTTCCCTCAATAGCTTATAAAGGAATGGAAAACTCGAGTTATATTTAGAATTTTGTAATAGATCATCCGTTAATATGCAATGTATTATGATTTATAAAAACAAGCCGGTTTTATTCCCAGAAGAAATTTATTTAGTAACTTTACACTAGATATTTTCAAACGTTACGTAAAAACTTAAACTGAAAAATATTTTGAATATCAAAATAAACTCCTCAAAAGAAATGGATATGCGGTAAGTGAGAAATTATATAAATACATAAGGAATAATTCAGTGTAGACACATGATAACGTGAAGCGAAGAATAGTAAAAGCTACAAGAATGCAGTCTACAATATTAAAAATGTTGTCCTTGGTCCTTGCAGCGTTTGGTGCTGCAGTAGTTGCAATCATAAGATGGTTCAACCCAGCACAAAATATTTAACCGTGTAGTGATTTCATACAAAATGGTACTGTGAAGGGAAAAATATTTAGTGTAGAGCGGTAGAGCATTTCTCTACTATGAAGCAATGAAGATATTTGTGCCTTGACATAATTACCTGAATTTGAAACGTTAATTTGTATATCGGCGATGAATTTGAGAGTTATAATTCAACATAGAAGCTGCAGGATATGGGTAATGTACTACGCGAACGCAGCAGATTCAAATACTTTCAAAGTATGTAGATAAAAACAACATAACCTACTTTACGCTTTATCACAAAATTATTACTGTTAAATCATGATCAAATATCGAGTTCACGTTACTACCGTCTTACACTATAAGGTACTTTCAGCGACTTTATTTGCAGTTTTGTACAAGCATGTTGTCAAGCACGTGTTCGAATATCCACCCACTCTTTCGTAATGGTGTGCTGAAGGGGGATTTAACAAACAGGGAAATTTTCCTGAAATGACCAATTTCCATCTTTTCTATCTATGCAGCACTTGTACGTTGAAAATTTAAAACGATGTGGGGACAATGCTATAAGTAATATCATTTTCAAAATGTACCTGGTGCCACAAACATAAATGTTTCATACAAGTACTTAAATACTTAAAATAATGACTAATCAATATTTCTCAATACATTTGGATTTGGTGAATATTTTAAAAGCCGCTGAATCTATATTGTGTTTCCACTCTCTTGTACAGTTCTAAATAAATATAGTTTTTTTAACCACATAATACATCGTAAAATATCATCTATTTCAAAAGTATTTAAAAGTTTCTCTGGCAGATTTTCAAAACTTCATTAATTTACAGTATATATTTTCTTAATCTCTTTTCTTCAAATATTATTTTTCTTGAAACATTTTATAGTTTCATTCGTCACAAGTACATTTAAGCCGCATTTTAGCAATTTGAAGATTCGCCATTTGAGACTCTAATGACACATTATATATAAAAGCACTTTATATAGTAATCATTAATTAATAAAGGATTTCAACTCGTTCGAATGTGAAATCCCTGAAGATATTTCAAAGGCGTCTGCAGTGATATATTATTGATTTCTGTAGCTTCCAATAGCGCTGTATAGTTAGATTTAGTGATTATTTTAAAGACAGGTTAGTTTCGATTGTGTTTACAGTCTGCTTAAAAGTTTGAATACAGCTGAAGTAATTAATTATCAGAGTATTTCACAATTCCGGTAATTTAATATTATAAATCTCATTTTTCTTTCAAGAGGTCTTTAATTGTTATTGGCATCCAGTTAAGTCTCCTCATCCTCGTTAAAGTAAGTTTTTTAATTTTAATTTATTTATTTATTTATTTATTATTTATTTATGTATTACTAGAAAACCCGCAGCTTTGCGTGTAGTTGTTGAAATATGCCAAGTGGTATTTGTGTGCCTGTTTTTATTTGAGGAAATTATACTGCTACAGATAAATAAAAAATAACGAATTAAGCCACATTTTGAGTAAACTTCATTCTTATAGTTTGAAATTTTATTAATGAGAAGAGCTAATTAATTCTAAATAAATTGTAATTTAGAATGCATTAGGAAAGTTTTCCGTTCATTTCATTTTTTCATTTTAAATTTTGAATTTTTTTAGAACCCCTTCTTAGCGAGAACATGTACATCTTTTTTCTTTTTTCTTTTTTTTTTTTTTTATTTCTTCATAATAAACGCTTTTTGTGTTAGAAGATAAAATTTTTGTGACAAGCATAAGAAATAGAAGAAAAATAATTTGAGAAATAACCATAATACTATGACGATGCTCAGATATTCATAGGATAATTTTATTTAAAATTAATATTTTCCGATATTTAGATATTAAATTATTGTGGGCTAAATTATTTTCTAAATTAATTCTTTATTTGCGCATTTTATCCTTTATAGAAAGTGTTATTTTCTTTTATCGTAAAGCTAATCTTTATAACCATTAAATACATTACAGTATTTTTAAGCTTGAAATCTGTTCTTTGTGGGTTTTTTTTAACTTGGGAATAGTTTCTACAGTGATCCTTAATGCTTTGTTCAGAAAATAACAAAAAGCATATCTATCTAAACTTCCATCAGCTGGTTCCTGACTTAATAATTAAATTATATACAATTTGCGGATATTTAAACCCCATTATAATCGCGCCGAGGCTGTGCTGGCAAGTTATTTAGGTTTACTATTTCTTGTCACTAATTGTTTTTAAGTTGCCGATTATGGTAAAACGTTATGGTAAACAATTATGGTAAATGTATGTCTGCCGTTCAAAATTTAAATGGTTATCTCCCTAACCCTGTTTTAACTCCGAGCTTTGGCTGGATTCCGCATTTTCTGTTGTCATTGTAACTGAGAATGTAATCAGATTATCTCTTACTCTCCTGCTGAAATGATCAATATTTTGATTGCATAACGGGGGCCATCACCTATCTATACTATCTCCGTTTTTCAAATAAACTCTAAAATCATTCTTGAATTTTATGTCTTCCATTGCTGAGCATTTCCGGGAGGAGAATCTGAGGAAATTCGTCTTCCACGATACAATGTACAGTAACAACCGATCTTTGAATTTATTTTAAGTTTACTGCAATAGTTTCATACTCCAACATAAGCTATACAACAAATACTTCGTTAACCATTAATGTAACGCTCGAACTATACGCACTCCATCATATTTTCTCTCCTTTTCTTTTTTTTCTTTCAAAAGAACTGACAAGCTGAGTAAATTAGACTTTACCAGAAGAGAAGAATGTTTACAGAGATTGTTGCCGACAAGGCATCTGAGCTAAGCCGTAATGTTAAATTAACTGAGTTATTTTGTAAATAGTAACATGTAAATACGTTGTAAATATTAAATTTATTAGTCATTGAAGAAGTTATCAAGTTTTAATTTGTAACTAAAATAGTTTCCACCCCGGATTCTAAATAATATGTCACATTAAAAATTAAACATGCTAAATGAATTTAAAACAAAAATGTCTAAGAAGACCATTTCTATTTATGATTTTATTGATGTAAATAATATTTTCCCCATTATTTTAAATACAAACATATTTATCAAAAGCATATTTTGTCATATGTTTAATTTTCTCTCCAAAATATTTTTCTTCATTTCGGATGCAATCATATTGAAAAGAAATCATAATTGAAATACATTAATTGTAAAAAACTAAAAGATTAAAAATAAAATTAAACCTCATAATAATGATACGAATATATTACTTCATGAAAATATATTCATATAATTAAACCGTTATACCGCATTCGGTTTAAAGTTCAATGAGGCAAAAATGTTTTATAATTATTACTATAATTGTATAGATATTTTTATAAATTTAAATTAGTAAAACTGCTTTTACACTCTGTAATAAAACAGGTATTACTTTTAAAGATCGTATTTCATAATAAAAACATGGTTATAAGCCAGATGTAATTAAAATGCTCTCTCCAATTAAATATTAGTTTTTGATAAAGAATTATCGAAGATGCAATAGTAGAAGTATGGTGCTCAGGAACATATAAATATCATATTGCGCAATTTAAATAGTGAAATGTTAATGTAAAAAATAATTGTTGTACACTTTTTGCAAAATGTTTAATATTTTTCCATATTTTATCTGTGCTTCATTTTAGAATTTATCTCTTTAAAATAGCGTATTGTGGCAATTGTTTGTCTGGAGAATTTTTGTTTTTATAAATGTTTGGCGATTTTTGTTGTAAAATTGTGCCATTATTTAAATAAACCTCGTGGAGAGAATGAATATGTACATACGTTTCAAATAATAATAGAAGTTATTAGTGAATCTATTAATATGAAAAAGATAATAATGAAATAGTGTTTCCTTTTCATGTGCTTTTGTTTGTATTCTAATCGCAAATATAACTTGTTTGCACGTTATATTCATATTTAGTAATAAATATGTGGAATGTCAATGTTCCTAATATGAGGCAAAATATTGAGCTTGTCAAAATATTACAAATTAAATAAATATATATTTTTAGGTAGCTTTCAATACAAAAAAGTATAAAGCTACCTATTGCAGCCGTTCGGAGAAAAGCAGTTACGGAAAATTTCGATATATTTTCACCGATCATGACCCCCAGACCCCAAAACAACCCTCCCTTCAAATGTTGATTTATATATATAGATATATCCATATATATATATATAAATATATATCTGAGATATGTCATACGATAACGCTCGTATTTATAAATCAATTTTGATGAAACTAATTGTGTGTATTAAGCTCACCAATGTCTCGTCCGAGTTCGTTGCCAGCTTGGTCCGCAATTTTATTTCAAGATGGCGGCCACTTACAAATTTAAAACTAAAATAAGTATACAAAAAAGTTAAAAATTCAAATTTATTTTTTAATTAAGTGTTAGGCCTTGATACGGGGATTCCAGAGCATTTTTTGGTTTACCTCTATCTTAAAAAATCGCTGAGATAGAGCAGTTTGAAATTCTAGGGTGGCTGACATTTTGAAACAAAACAGCACATTAACGCGATTACTCGCAAATTATTTTCTTTCATTGTTGTAATCATTTTCCCAATCATACGCATAAAACTATATAGTCATATCTGTTAGCGCCAAATTCTCGCCAAAATTGGCGATATTTGGCGACCAAAATAAGTCTTCATAAATGAAGCCAATTTGGCTATTGCTCAATAATTTGGCGAATTTCTTATTCAAATTCAGTATTAACGAATCTTTTGTAACCGTTTCTTTGCATTTTATCTTACTGTTTTCGTGTAACATTAGCTAAAATTTTAAAACGAAGATGTAGGAAAGCTACCTTTTCCTCCCGGTACAGGCCGGAAGGACTTTTTATATTGATGTGAAATTACGCGAAAGCATTCTGATAAACTGATTATTACACGAATGACTTTCTGTCAGTTATGATTTGTTTTTGAAACAATCAAAAAATAGCAATTTATTGCTGTTGGAAATATAAATATGAATGGAAATAGTGAAAAACACGGCATAACAGGTCTTCCGGTTGAGTGAACAAAGCTATAACAGAAATTCTATTATATATTGTTTCTGTTATTTATTAAATTCCCCATCTCTTTCAATTTTATAATTTGTTTAAATATTTTTAGCCTAAGTACATAAATTGTGTGGCTAAGATTCTCAAATTTTATGCCCTTTATTTAAACATTCAAATAATTTTCAACGGTAAAATATTTCATTAAACAAAAAGCCAAAAAAAGGAGGAGGGACCTGTATTTATACCATCTGCCGCCTCTTTCAATCCATACTAATAAAAGAAAGTCTCATGGCCTAATGCACCTGAGACTCAAGCTTAATAAGCTGAGACAAATTTTTAATAGCATGATAATTAACCAATATATTAATGAAAAACTAATCAAAAGCTCATCTCTTTTTTCCGGGTGGGCGGAGGTGCTAGCACATACCCATAACCCTAATTAAGCAGCGGAGAAAATGAAGAACCGTTTGAATAAGGGAGGCGTTTATTTCGCCATTTTTTTTACTTCTAAAAGCTAAACCAGTTGGTTTGTTTAAAAACAAAAGACATATTCTTAATGATCGCATTCTTATGTCTTAAATGCCGTAATCAATGCGAAAAAATATTGATGTAATCCCTTTGAAAAACAATTTTCAAAAAAGACCGTTTTAATGGGTAGATGTATTTTCCCTTACAGAAACGTCACCCAAGGGCACAAGTTTAGAAGGTACCGAAAAACCAAAAATATGCTTTTAAAGCTAAAACCTTCTTCTAATCGACGGTAGAATTAATTTTAAAAAGTACGAATTTTGACCCTTTCAAAAACACCGGCGAACGTAGGTCATTTAGTGGCTCTCTCGAGACGATTTTTTAACGCTAAAAATAATTATACGCCCGTATTTTGGCACAATCTTTTTAGAGCATCTCGGTAGACCAGATTTACATCTACCTACAACTACCTACAGCAATTTCGAAACGTTCGTATGATTAGAAATATTTTTTAAAGTAAACTCTGAGAAATTTTGGACAAAAACGTTAAATAACTGGGTACTTCTTGCGGCCACGCTCGACTTCAGAAAAGATTTTCACTATTTAATATGCAGATAATTTCAAGCTCGGATACATTTATATCTATAAACTACTAAAATTTCACAGACTTCGGACGTCAAAAACCGGACCCCGTGCGAAAAACCAGAAAAAAACAAGAACAAAACATATTTATTTTACAATATGTTATTTTTCAATATGTTATAACGATATTTTTTCACGTAATTTTTCCACGGGATGTAAACACGTTATATTTATAATCATTAAAATTTTGAAACAGTTTGGACAACAAGAACTATTTTTAAAAAATTATGAAACGACCATGAGTGAAAAAACAAGTAAAATAACTTTTATCACTAATTAACAGTATTTTTTCGCGTTTTTTTTTCATTAAAAATATAAATTCATACAAAATCGGGTCAAAGATATAAAGTCATACAAACTTGGGTTTATTTAAGGTTATTATCACAAGGCCGGGCAACGCCGGCTGTCAGCAAGTAAAAAAGAAAAAAAAGAGAATCGAACATGCATTTTTACTCTCACGCCTACACGAAATAGCAAAGTGTTTAAAAAAAGATAGAAAAGAAAAGAAACGCATACACCCTTTTTACATCTTTTCATTTTCAACAGAAACGCCCTTCACGTATCATTGTATGTATTCGTTTGCAACTAATTTTCATAAGCCTACACGTACATTTTGTAATAAGTTCTACAACCACACATGTGAAATCAGTTCTAAAAATAGGAAAGTTTGTGACTGGATCTTTAATGTATTTTAAAGTAATAAATGTATTCTTTGTTCGGTTTAAGGTCTCATGATCAAAAATCTCTCTCTCAGCCATGCTTTACAACAACAACAAAAAATTCTATAACCTCAAGGCTTGTGTGGGACACCGTTATAGATATAATTCATTTAGTATGCCAGTGTCTTTGTCGCTTTGCATGCACTATCGCCTAACCTTTGTGAATTGGCGACTTTGTTTCGCCAAAGCCGGACAATGTGTGGTGCATCATTCACGGCTTTTCGCCTGGACAGAAAAGACGCAATCATGTGTTTCCTCTTTTTGTACCTCTCTACAGTTTTTATAATAACGACCTACCTGCATAACCTTTAATGATTTAATAAAGCAATCTCTGGTAATTAAAGCAAATTGGACTTTTTTCCATGGTGTAAGAACCTGTGGATTACTCAATATTTATTTAGCCAAATCTCCATCACAAAAGCTCAAACTGAAACAAACTAATTTTTACTTCCTTCTATTATTATATAAAAAGAAATTTACACACAATTAGACGAACAACACGATTCGACTATATGACTATATTTGAAAATGTGTATTGGCTGTCTGTTAATCTATCTGCCTGTTACTTTGTGCATGAAAAATTTGTTTTTCAAGAACAAATGCACTGATTTAACCAAATTTTAGATTCAGTTAGACCTCGGTATAAATTGGTGCTGATTAAGATTGGGTATGTGGCTCTGCTATGTTATATTTTTCACAATATCCATTATAGCTCCATGATATCCACTCCAACGACTTTCATCTTGCAAAAAATGGTACCAGAGCGCATCTTGAGCAAATTCGTGGCATAATCCAAGCAAATATTAATTATTGTTAAAAAAGTAATCATTTAAGGAATTTGGTAATCGTCCGGTTACTGCTTCCAGTTCTAATGTGTTTCGTGCAGTTATTGATCTCGCAGAAAAGGGTACATTTAAGTCTGCTAAATAGGATTACCCAGCGCTTTATCTTCGCTATAAGAGTACTCTGGAATATTTATTAACTATGATATGAAACAATTAGATGATGTTTGTGGCATTTGTTTATTTGCACCGCCAAGTACAGGTAAGGATTTTTCAATATATTATTCTTTTGGGGATAATTTGTATGTTCAATCTTTAAGTAAATGGTGGATGGATATTTTAATGAGAGGAATGTTTTAATTTCAGGTGTTGAGCATTTTCATAGTTCCTGCTTCTTGTATTATTTAAAACTTTGGGCTGAAAGGTGTCCTTTTTTGGCGGAGACAAAAGGTTTTGGTATGCAAATACGACCTTTGCGCATAATTGTTGCGATATGGAGACGATTTGATAAGATATACATGTCTGAAAAGAGATAAATTTAGGTTATAAAAAGGGAGTCTTGCGAGCCTAATAGTCAGTTTGTTTCTGTACTTTGTAGTAATCATGCCACGTCGAACCTTATTCCGCCGGAGAATATACAGGGTCCGAGCCATGTTCCAATGGAGGCAGAGAAGGAGAAAAAGAAATCGATCTGGAGGACTCGGAGGATGATTTCCTTTTATCGTCAAGGTTTAAGAAACGATGATCTACGTGTATCATTTAAAGATGTTAGTTATTATAATTTAAAATGTGTTAAAGGTAAAGGTGATGATGGTACAGGCTCTGCGAATATTTTTCGGGACAGTCCAAAATTGCATTCATTAAAGAATACGGAAGCTAATAATTATATGAAAATTTATAGATGGGTAAAAATTAATTATGTTAAATATTTTTTTAGAGCTTTCTTAGTTACTTATCCTCTTGATAAAACATTTGAAGCAAGAGGAGGGGATAATCATTATGGTTTGTCTGCTTCTCAATTTTTAGGTGTTATTCCATTTTACTTAACTTGCGATATAGATGGAATATTTCAGATTAAAGTCTCTACAGAAAGAAACGAAGACGATGGACATAACAACAAACTGTTGGTTGGTTCAAAACAGACGGACAGTTGAAGTTTGCGACAACAGACGAAGGTTGTGACAATGCGTTCCGATATACCTTTCCTGGACCTTTGCTACAGTATGCCGAAACTTCATCTGTGGAGAAACTTCACAGAAGAAGGAACTTCGCATATGAAGGAACTTCACAGATTGAACTTCATCTAAATATTTTTTTTAATAAAATCTGGGAAATTTTCGACGAAAAAATTAAATAACTTGTAATTCTGTGCGGCCATGCTCGGATTCGGGTAACATTTTCACTAATATGCATATACATATAGATTAATAAAATTTTATAGAGGGTTCGGATACAGTTATATTTATAAAACATTCGGACTTCAAAAACCTTATCCAATGCAATACCAAAAAAAAAAAAAAAAAAAAAAAAAAAAAAAAAAAACGAGAACAAAACATATTTATTTTGTGTTTATATTTAACAATATGTTATTTTACAATATGTTATAAAAATATTTTTTCACGTAATTTTTACACGGGCTATAATAATGTTATATTTAGAATCATTAAAAATTTCAAACAGTTTGTACACCAAGAACTGTTTTTTAAAAATTATGAAACGACCCTGAGTGGAAAAACAAGAAAAGTTTTCTTACGAGCACTTTTATCACTAATTATCAGTATTTTCTCACTTTTTTTTAATTAAAAATATAAATTCATACAAAATCGGGTTAAAGATATAAAATCATACAAACTTAGGGTTTATTTAAGGTTTTATATTTCAATATTTCTTCAGCTCAATAATTCTTTAACCAAATCTCAATCACAAAAGTTCAAACTGAAACAAACTGATTTTAAATTCCTTCTATTACTATATAAGAAGAAATTTACACACGATTTGACGAACAGCACGATTCGACTATATTTGAAAATGTGTTTTGGCTATCTGTTAGTCTATCTGCCTTTTACTTTGTGTTTGAAATTTTTTTTCAAGAACTGATGCATAGACATAACAAAATTTTGAAATTCAGTTATACCATACCTTGGCATAAATTGGTGCCCACTAGGATTGGGTATAAATCGCTCTGCTATGTTATATTTTTCACAATATCCATGACAGCTATATCTCGACATCTATTGGGTGGATTTTCATCAAACTTCATATTCAGTTAGTGATTGAGAAAAATTGGAACTGATTAGGTTTGGAACAGGAGGCGTTGCTGTCCTGTGTTTTTCAGGATTTTAGTGATATCAATATCTATGGAATGTAATTTCGGCTATGATGTCATATACTCACGCACAGTTTTTTTTTAATCGGTTATAAAAAGGGAAAAAAGTCGCCAAATTTAGGGGATTTTTTCCTTTAAAGGCAACCTAGCCATTGTATTAAATTATTGGTTTGGCGCGGGCTTGAAAATCGCGTCAACCAAAAAGTCGCCAAACATATGCGTGAGTGTAAAGCATCTGTTCCGTAGTTTCAGCAAAGTTAATATGTAAGATATTTATTTAAAAAATTTGTTGATTCAATTTTACATTATAACTCAACAGGGTGATCTATACTTTGACAATGAACGTTATAGCGGTTATCTGGTAGTTTTTACTGGGTAGAAATGCACCAAATTTTAAATTTGATGTAGTTAATTAAAAAATGTATATGTTGGTCCAATTCTGTATTTGAATACTCAATAGAAGACTCTGCTGAACTGTACATATTTTTATTCAATGATCACTGAGTTAAATTAAAATAAATGCATTATACTTCGTAATCGTTCGTGTGTAACAGTGCTGTATAAATTAAAATATTAAAGTCCACATAGAAGAAAGTTTTGTGAGGGCGACAGCATACTGGTTAATGGACGTTTTACATATTAAATTTCGTGAAATTCCATTCCATATATTACGAGATATACTTATCACTGAAATCGTGAAAAACACAGCACAGAAGCTTAATCTGATGAGCAAGATTCTCCCAAACCTAATCCGACTAATTTATGTTGAGTTCTAACAGAATACGAAGTTTGATGAAATTCCATCCCATAGATGCCGATATATATCTATCATGAAAATCGTGATAGACACAGCACATCAGTGATGTCGATTGGCCTATATACACAGAAACCTAATTCAAACCTACTAATCTAATGGTCTAAATAAATTTGAAGTTTGATTAAACTCCGTGCATTAGTTTTTAACCTTTTGTATCACCATGTTTCATATCTGTAATGCAACATAACTAAAAATCAATGTTATTTCCAAAATGAGCTTTAAAAGACAATTTTATTTATTGATTATTTTTTCAAAAACTGCAATTAATAGAAATGGATCGTAGAATCTCCACAAAATTGCGATACTGCATTAGTTTTTTATACCAAAGTTTAATTTATCATTTGAGCTATTTTAGATGGTTATTGGTAAAATAAACTTTATGAATTTTATGGGATCAAAAGGGTTGGAGACATCCAGAAATAGTTTTTTCATAAACGTAAGTTTATGTACTTTAAATTTTGAATTAGAAAATTTAAAATATTTATGAGCAGTACTATGTAGTTTTCTTCCTCTTGCAGATATGAAACAAGCACCTTTTTGTCAATAAATTTTTATTTTTATGTTCTAATTGTTTTTGTATTTTTTACATGCTTGAAATGACGTATTCTAATATCTGAGTAAATATTTTTCAAATAGGAGATGTTGAGTTACAAAGCGTTAAGATACAGCGGCAACAAAATTTGTGTCAAATGCATAGAGACTAACAGAGAGACACACATTTCTGAAATATAGCTAAATCGTGTTCATAACATCTCAAAACATTTAATTTTCCCGATTCCATTACTTTTTTCTTATGTATATAGAAGAAAGTAAAAAGGGCATGTGTATAGCATTTACTCCAATAAGCATTAATAAAGCATTTTCTTATTTCTTGTTAAATGTTTTGATTATTTTATTATAATTTAGGATATATATTTACTGCCTCTCTGATTGATTTTTTTTTACAGATTATTTAAGTGCGTTATACAGAATCAAAAACATGAGATTATTTAGCAGATTTTCGTGTATTTCAGATGCATTCAGATAATTCTAACAAAACTCCACCGTTTAATGAGGTAAAAAATGATGTCTTAGCGAACAATTTGGAAAATGGGTGACACATTTGAAAACCCAATTTCAGCAGTTTCCATTTACAGTTGGAAAACTATCCGAATTCTTTTGTGCAACTTTGTACATGATCTATTTGATGATTTTTTTTTTCTGTAGAATGCAAAAAATTAGTTCAGTTACGAAACGCATAAAACTGTTGAAAATTTCCCTTCAGCAATTTCCATCAAAAAATGTAATTGTACTCGAATCCTTTTCTGCAGACCTGTATATCATTTTTAGAACCTATGCCCACTAAATAATATGTAAAAAATTACTCATACAAAACTCACTATGAACTATGTTGGAAAGTGTTAAAAAACGAGAACATTGCGATTATTTTATTGTTAAAAGTACTTTTTTTTTCAAATGTAATTCTGATTAATTTCCCTTTGCACAGTTTTTTTTTAAAATAGCATTTTCGTAAACAAAGGTTTTGATCACATACATCATCATTAGCTGTTA
This sequence comes from Maratus michaelseni, assembly GCA_963931845.1. NCBI lineage: Eukaryota > Metazoa > Arthropoda > Arachnida > Araneae > Salticidae > Maratus > Maratus michaelseni. The sequence goes on along the minus strand of OZ007588.1, from coordinate 341,624,760 downwards.
AATTCCAAACCATGCAAATAAATTGTGAAGTACTAAAACTAAGACGGTTTGTTAAAAACTAACTCTTTTAAGTTAGAGTATTCATCACTTCTACCTACCTTGTTTATTTAACAAATGCTTAGTTTTAGAGCATAATGTTTTTAAAAATGTTAACTGGGGCATATATACTCAACAACTGAAAATGTCTGCTAAAGTAATTGATGAATGTTTCAAAGCAGCACGAATAAAAAATTATGAATGCAGTAGCACATTAGCTTGAGTACTTTGGATGTTCTATAGCATTTATTTTCTAATTGTCGGTCGTGAAAGTTATGCATGTCTCACTAACGATAGTTTACTTCTCAAAAGAAAAATATGCTAAGTGCTTCCTAGTGTCTTGATAATATATATATATTTTTAATTTCTTATATAATTGATTTTCATGTCTAATGTTAACTTCTACTTGTATTATTGCTATGAGTATTTTATTTATAGTATATGTTATTCTGATTTTTCTCTATGCATAATTGTTACACAAAATTTGATTATCATAAAAAAAAATTCAATCACACCCATTGTCATTAAGAGCTAATTTTTTTTTTCAAAGAATGCAAATAAATTCTAAAATTAACACGTTGCGTTAAAAACTAGCACTTTTCAGTCAGAGTATTTTCACTTCTATCTGGCTTGTTTGTTTAAAAGATGCTAAGTTTTATCCCATAATGGCTTTATAAATAATAACTGAGTCACATCGACCTTACAAATGAAAATGTCATCGAAATATTTTAAACTTGCACTAAGAAAGATCTTAATGACAGTAGTAGTAAACAGGCTGCGGAGTCGGAGTCGGGCCTATTTTGGGGCAGAAGAGTTGGAGTCGGAGTCACTAAAAAACAGGCCGACTCCGACTCCGACTCCAGCTTCTTTCTTAGACAGTTCGAAGTGAAATTAAACCTATTCTATGTAATTTTAAATATATAAACTAAATTACTATTTTTATATTTGGACTATATATACAAAGAAACTCAAGTTAAACAGTCCTAATATACTGTCCAGTGTACAGCATATTTGAAAACTGTTATGAATTGAAATCCCTAATTTATATTTAGTACATAGTCCTTTCTCTAGGTTTTTGGGGGTTTGCGAAAATTGGAAATTCCCCCCCCCCCCTTTTTTTTTGTTTTCCTCAGATTTTTCAGGTCTGTGGGACCAGGAGTAATGCTGAAATTGTAAATTTTCTCCCCTTTTTCCGTGTGCATAGGACTGCCCCCCTCCCCCCCCCCAAAAAAAAAGAAAAAAACGGTTAAATTATAATTTTTTTTCTAACTCTGCAGTACTCAAAATAATGATAAAATAGTGAAATTCTGTTATCTTTCTCCTTTTGATATTCAGGTTTTGCAAACCCGAAATAAAGCCCGAATTATACAATTAATGCAGGAAATATAAAATTTTCATCTTTATTTTGCTTGCATTCTCTCAGAATTTTTCGGGTTCTGGAGACCCCAAATGATGCTTAAATTGTAAAATTTTTGTCTTCTATTTTTTGGGTCTGCAGGAATAGATATTAAACCAAAATTAAACATCCTTTCACCCATATTTTGGTATAATATATGCTTGATTTGGCATAAAATATTTTGGTTATCGTCTTAAAATGATATACCAACATATTATATGTTGTTTGGATTCATCTGATAGATCTTTGTGTGTGTTGTTCAAAGTAAATTTTGGAGATTTATTAGATTTCAGCTGTTGTTTCTATCAAATAGCTTCAAGTTTAACTTTTCGATTGCAATTTACATGCATATAAATATTTTACATGCAGTTTTTGCAGAGTTCTGAGATAATTAAATTTTACCACATATAAAATTTAATGCATATTGTGTTTTTGTGTGAGTGCATGTGCATAGAGTATCTGGGAGGTGGAGGGGGGGATGTTCAAAATATTTTCAGTCTTGACCAGAGCCAATTAATGTAGTGGCAAAGTTCCACAGGCATTTTATAAGAATATTTTTGCCTTATTTAAAAGAAAATCTGCATTTAAAAAAAGGTGAAACTTTTTATACTAAAATATTGTCGGAAGTTTGCCGCTGCAGTAAATGAGTCCTGTCATAATTCATCCAAAAAAATGAGTGAAAAAAAAAATATCGGTTGATATGTACATTATATGCTTCAAGGTCAAACAGGAATGTACCAGCAGGTTGTAGTGTTGCCAGTTGATGTTTTTTTAAAATTCCGATTTCTCGATTGCTGCCACTTTTTTTTAAATAGTAATATTTCCTTTATTTAATGACATTTAGTAAAGCGACTATTACTGTTTCAAAACAAATGACAGCAATGAAGCAATATGAATAATAGGAATCAACAGGCAAAACTAGTACTTTAGCCATCCCGGAGTCGGAGTCGGAGTCGGTTCCTTTAAAATTTCAGGAGTCTGAGTCAGAGTAGAGTCGGAGTCGGTCATTTTTCCTACCGACTCCGCAGCCCTGGTAGTAAATTAGTTTGAGTGCTTTCCGTGTGACAATTTATATTTTTTCTAACTGCCAGTACTGAAAGTTAAGCATTAACGATATTTTATATTCCAAGATAAAAATATACTAGGTGCATTACAAGGTCTCGGTAATGAAAAAAATGAATAATTGTTTTAAATAAAAAAAAATGTTTATCTCCAAATTTTAAGATACATAGGAAAGGAGTAAACTAGCTCGAGTTCTTTACATGTACTACTTTTGTTTTAGTTTATAGCTATCTGCAATGAAAGGTAAACACATCTCACTTACGATAGTTTATTTTTCAAGAGAAAATAAAGTAGATGTTATACAGGGTGTTCCCAAATTCGACCGACAAATTAAGAGGGATGACGTGACGTAAAGCATGATTACAATGCATTACAGTTCAAAGCCAAAAAGGAGACGACAGCACATGTTTACAGAAATGGTTCGAAGTTGCGGCCACGAAGGTCATTGTGCAGCCTACACCAACGGAGGAAGGATTGTCGGACACGTTAAAACATATTCCTATAAAAATATCTCGTCGTGACGTTGAACTGTAATGCATTGTAATTATGCTTTAAGTCAAATAAATGTTTTTTCTCTTTATTATTGGACCTTTTTTGTTCCACTCGACGTCACATTCATCATAAATGTTTTTATGATTTTCTCCCACTAAACGGGGTTTATGACCCCATGTCCTATGGTACGTTTTTATCCTCTTGATGCCTTCTATCACCCCTCTCAATTTGTCGATCAAATTTTGGAATACCCTGTATATACGCAGGATCTCGGGAATAAAAAGAATTAACTAATTTTCGAACGGTAAAAGATTATGTGAAATTTTCAGGATTTACACACGAGAATAAAGGAAAATTAAAGATGAGTTACTCAAAATATGTGCCATTTTATAAATCTATGAAACGTAGTCTATGAAAGAAGTAGTTACAAATCTCTCCAAAAAGGAACGAGGGCGCTGCTGCAGATAATGCTACGGAAATATGGTATGCATATAACATATTACAACGCAAAATTTGGATCGCGCAAAATCACACAGTATGATTTTTTATTATGATGCTACTTAAAACCACGTGTTTATAAAGGAAATTATCAATTTTTACTAGCACTGAAAAATATCACACTACAACATGTAGCAGCCATTCCAATTGATGCACTGCTATATACTGCATCAGGCATAATATCGCGACTATGCATATTGGATGTGACCATGGATACACTTGCTGTTGTGAATCATGCAGAAAAAATACTTATATTTTGACAGTAATCTCATCCATAGATATTTTTCATTGCGTTTTACTGTTACTCTAGACTTTTAAATCACCCAGTATATTTTGTACAGTTTGTCGGTATTGCATAAAAGGTAAAATAAAATATTTTTAACTGTAATATATGACTAACATTCGATCTGTAAAAACATCAGTTTCTTTCATTTGGTTTGCTAAATAAGGTCATAAGATAAACAATCTGTATTTATTTATTTATACAGATAAAAACACTTTTACAGAATACTTTCAAAACAAATCATTGAAAAACAAACACAAATCCTTTTCGGAGAATTACTTTTATTGCACACTTCAGTTGATTAAAATTTTGTAACACTTCAAATGATTGCATTTTGTTGTTTCACTTTATAATTCTGAAACTTAAACAATAAAATGAAATAAAATATATTGTTATTCTAAAATACCAAATTATATTTTTGTTTATAAAATACTATAAATTCACTGAAACCTGCTAAACGCAATCTGTATACAGGTTGTCCCAAAGAGATTGAAACGTGTTTTATTTATTTTTCCTGTTGGAGATTAGTAAACAACGTAATTTAGAAATGTTTCAAAACAAGTAAAAAAATAAGATTGTATTAAGGAAATAGTCCAGTAATTCAATTTCATAAAGTTACACGTTTTTTATTTTTATACGACCCCTTTAGACAGAAGTGCTCAATTGGAAAATTCACTTTTTGTTGCAAACAATTCATAACAAAAACATCAAAGTAGATATTTGTATCATTAAAATTTAATGGATATTACTTAATAAAACATTAACCATTTTGAATAGGAACAATCTATCAAATTAGAAGTATATATATGTGAGATGTATAAAGTAAAAGAAAATACGGATGATTATACATATGCAGCTGACCTTACGCAAAAGATAAGGAGTACTTGCAGCAATGTGGTGAGTATAATTGTCCGCATTCCACAATATTTAAAGAAGCATTATGAAAAGAACTTATTTATGTACTAAAATAGAGATAAAACACTTTGAAAAACATTTGTGAATTGCGTTTTTTTATTACATTTCCAGCATTTAAAACTGGACTTGTCTCCTTATGAGATCTCTGCATGTATAACGCTTTGTTTTGCTATATTTCTGATGCAATTTTTTCACACTTGTATAAATATTTTTCATATTACTTTATCACAATTCAGTTAATTTCAGTGATATAGGTATGTGACTTTTTGTAATTATCTTGTCTAAAAAAGGGAAGAATTTTCTATAACTCATTTTATTTACGGTCGTATAAAAAATTAACAAATGTCACTTTATTCATATTAATAAAATCTATCTCATTAACGAAAACATATTCCCTACCTTACATGAAACGCCTTTGAATTTATTCTGCCAGCTTATCTCCAACAAATAAAATATTAATGCGTCTTTCAAGCTGCTTGAGACACACTGTATCATGCAAATCTTCTCCAAAAAAATGGTGTTCCGATGAAAAGAATACGGTATTCCTTAGTTTACTGCATGTGTAAAACGGAAACGGAATCTTTAGCAAACTTGTATTACAACAAATCTATTTAAATAGAAAACGTTGCCATATGAGAAAAGTATTAAATTATTTTTAAAATATCGATTTGGAAATAAATGTTCAACTAACAAAAATTAGATATAGATCATTAACACACTGATCGCACCAACATTAATTAATGAGTATCTCATATTGTCATATTTATTTTATCATATAACACAATATGATAATGTAAGATTATCGACAACATGACGATATTACTAACAATATTGAAGTAAGATATAACTATTTAAAAGGATGACGACATTGTTTTTGTTTACCTTGAGCTGAATCATAAAAAAATCTATTCAACCAAGTTCTAAAAGGGAGTTGCTTCAAGTTCTAGAATTCAAATTTTTCTATAGTAATAAAAATTGAACATTGAAAATCAAAACTAATTCATATAACTAAAGGAGATATCAGATACATCCAACAATAAAATACTAAAATGTAAATTATCAATTTCCACAGAATTATTTTCAACAATATCATTCACCAGCATATTACATTACTTTTTTCCTGTCATTTCCTTCTAGTAATAATAGAATACAATATTTTATACAAAATAATTTTTATGCAATAGTTTTAGTTAGTTAAAAGTTTAATTTATCAGATAGTTTTAGAAATTTTATCATTTTTTATTTTTTTATCTAATCATATATTATTAGCAACCAGAGCCTGATTACCACAGAGATAGGCAGGACAGCTGCCCTGGACAGGGAACAACATTATTCTTGAATAGTAATCGTCGCCTTATTTAGACGCCTATCATAAATAAGCCGAAAATTACTATTGGGAAATAGTGACGAATCTTTGCCCCAATTCCCAAAAATTCTTAGTTGGGACATTCTTGCTTCAAAATGGTGGCTTATCAAATCTGATTTTTAAATGTATTTTTCATGCAATTTTTTGTATACATATTCAATTAAATCTGCTAAAGTGTCCATGTAACCCACATGCTACCCACTAATTTACGCTGTGGGGGTCCATTCCAGATTTTTTTAACAATAACACTATTATTTTGTAATATTCCTTGTAATTTTTTAAAAAAAGTCTTAAATGTATTAAAAATGATTTGTGGTTGTTTTCATCTAAACATTATAAATAAAATATTGATAAGTCGAAATCTTTTAAAATGTGTTATTTAACATCTGTAGGAATAGTGTTAAAAAAGCACTAATTACGAATGTAAATCTCAAAATATTTCAGTTGAACTTACAAAAAGAAAACGTGCTCGAATGTTCTCAAAATGTTACAAAAAATGCAATGTTTTTGAGGGGGATTACAGTTTATTTGTGAAAATAAACTGTATTCTATTAGCCTATAATCTAAAACTATTCCAGTATCATCAGTATTAACAGTGAACTGTTTAACGACCTGAGAGTAATTCGAAAGGCTATTTTACAAATATCTGTAATTTTCATCATAAAAAAAATAACAAAAGCTATAACTTTTAAAACATAATTTTTGTTAAATGCTTATTATGCATCAAATATTTTTTCTTAAAAGTTCCACTAGAAACCTGTTTTTATTCTTTTGTATTTTTTAAACGAGTATATTATTTTGATATAGAAAAAACTTTTATTATACAGTTTTTTTAACACGATTTACTGAGGAAAACATATTAATAAAGGATAAGAAAATAAAAAAAATATTTTATTTTATTCTTTGAATTTTCATTCCATTAATACGTAAAGAAATATCTGGGACTGAAGTTGAAGGCATCAATTTAAAAAACTTTTGAATTCAACTTATACCTTCAAAAAATATTGGCTAATAGAAAAAGATAGTTTAATTCAATATTTTGTAATGATAACGTATTTTTTTCTTTAGCAGAAAAAGATTTCTTCGTAATATTAAAAAAGCAAAAAAAAAAAAATTCACATAAAGTTTATTAAAAGAAAATCAAAATATAATAATACAAAAAAGTTAGATTGCCTGTTTCAGTACTTTTGACAAACTTCATAAAGTCATATTTATTTTACTATTTTTATTTTTTCCAATCATGTGAGTAAAATATTCTTTTTTTCATGCAAACTTTTTTATCGTCGAAATTCGATAGCCTAAAATTTTAGAAAAAGTCTGTTAATGCGATATCGATAAATAATTGAAATTTTTTTAAAAATATTGTATTTCTGGTATGCCATATTTCAAAATTAAGTTTACAAATATTTGTAAGTTTAGAAATAACTTATTTATTGGAGACTTATTGTAAAAGCACAGTTTTATTCCTTTTTAAAACTTTCCAACCTAGTTGAAAAGTGTTTATGACTTCGGGTTGTCTGCCGTATGGCCGTCTGTCCGTGCTCTAACTCCCGTAAATATATTCGGATTGCTGTGCAATTTTTATATGTTATTGTCGTTATCTGTAGCATGTTCCCTATTTCAACGAAAGTCTGTAGCGTTTATAGTTTTTTTACAGGGACACTCAAAATAATTCCGTTACATTACGTCTATGGAGAAAAATCGTCTGCGGTTTATTTAAATAATGTTTCACTATTTTAAACGCATTGAAATTTATATATATCACTAAGGTCCATTACAAGAGGCTTACTACAGAATATTGTGTGTATAGCAGTCATCGTTCATTTACAGGGACACACAAAAGAATTATCTACTGTCTGTTAACAATAATTCCTGGAAGTGCGTTTTAAGTTACTGAACGCGATTTTAATTTTAATTCGCTTTTTGTCTATTACGTGGTGTGTATAAATTCTGTAGATCCTATACAGGGAAGCACAAAAGTTCACGGACACATTTCCGTTTATTGACAGAAACTCCAGATGGAGAATTTTAATCTGTGCTGCGCGTTTCCTAACTGAACTAAAATTTAGCATCTTATGTAGTATATATACAAATCTATAGATCCTATACACGGTTGAATAAAAGTATTCGGATATTTTTCCGAATATTGTATATGTTGGAAATTCCTGAAATTATGTTTTGAAATATGTTATCCAAATTGTTTACTTAGATGTTATCTTTTAGCTTATTAAACGGTATGATTTGTAAAATTATATTGGAAGAGTTGGAAAGTGTTACATAATCTATGCTTGACGCATGATTTTTCGTTCTTGTTTATATTTATATTAATTTATGCAATTTAATAAGTTATATTATTCTGAAAAAGACGTTTTTAAAACAAAAATTATACAAAGAGTTATTTGGAACTCTTAGTTAAATTTTGCATCGAGAATGAGGAAGATGACAAAAAGCAATTGCCACATTGGGATAGCGTTTCCCAATTGCAACTGCAAGGATCACGAGGGACATGTGTATGAGCATATAAAGTTGGCCGATGGAATTTGTGGACAGCGTCAGTCTATCTTGGAATTTGCGGGAAGGTTTAAGTATGAACTCTGAACCTACATGAACTCTGAAATGGCAGGTGTGCAGCTAGTATACGGGACAGCGAAATGCAGTGAACAGGCTAGAAAGAAAGTGTATCAGAAACTATCATTCAGCATAGGCTCATTGAATTTATCGATATTCCAACGTCTTCATATTTGATTGCATAAACAGGAATTTTTTATATATGAAAGCAAGATAATCCTTGTCTCGTCTGTACCTCCCTGCTACCGAGTTTAGCGACACTGATTTTTTTCTTTCTAATGATATTATGAAAGTCACCTATTACATGATCACCTACAAACATTTTCTAATCCCCAGTGCATTGTGGATGTTAAAATGCATGATAAAAGGCAGCATGTTGAACACAAATGGTCTCCTCGTAAACACATCACGCTTATAACAACCTTCCGTTATTATTTCTTGAGTGATCCCATTCGTGAATGATCCTGTATATTTCATATTTATGTACTTATTTTATCACTTTCATTTGATATCCATCTCTCTTGCATTAAAATAAGAAAAATTTTATTTGTCGGATATTTTAAAGTTTGGTTGTGATAATGTGCCTAGTTACTGTTTAGTACGGGTACTCTAGTAGACGAGTGAGTTTTAGTTGAGATCGCATAATTTTTTGATCATAAGATTGTGGGTGGATGATAAATATATTTTGTCTTCCTTTAATTTGCACATACTGTAGAAGGATTCCCGGAATCTGATAATAACACAACGGGTATTTTGCAAAGATTTGATGTTAATTAATTTCTGTGGTTGTGTAGTACACATGGTGAAGTTTTAGCAAGCAACTTCGGATACGAAACTTATCTCTCTGCAGTGCATGTAATGTCTGCAATATAGTTCTCTTGCTTGTTCTTTTCTTATCGCTACACGGGGTTTGATTTGAAATGGGCCGGTTTGCAGTTTTCCAATTCAGCCAGGGACTGAGAGTTTCGCCTATTTGTTAAAGCGAATATATATATATATATATATATATATTTATATAAGAAGTACCGAAATTCACGGGTTTCCGTTACAAATTTGAGTTTTATTCTAACTGGATTTTTAAGTTCTAATAAAAAGAACTGTCAAGACATTATGAGCTGAGTTAAGAACTTTGTAATTTTAAAATCTTAGAAAAAGTTATCCTTTCTCTTCGTTTTTCATATTGAGCCGTCTGAATTACGACTATCCACTCCACTGCTTATACTCCATGAATACCCCATGCTTATTGCAAAAATATATTTGTTCTTTTTATTAAATTTTGTATCATGCCCGCCTTTTAAGTTAATAACCCCTAAGGGGTAATTACATGATCTCCGCCAGGCTGACTTTAAGATCATGATTTTATTTCATCGAAATTTCAAATCAATCTCCACTTTATGTGTGTGGTCTTATGTTAATTTCTCTGAATTATACATTAAACAGCCCTCTGACCTCTAAATTTCATATAAAGAAGCCATCAGACCAGGAATTATCAAATTGGTTTCCATACATATTACAAAGTATTGATCTTACAGATAAAACAATTAACTGATTCAACATAATGGAAAATGGCCAACATATCTTTTAAATGGAGTCAACATTTCCAATAGACAGTATAAATGAAATTGAAATTTTTCAAAGGCAGAAAGTTAACCATATTGGACTAATACTATATGACTGTCAAGGGAACACTTTTAGTGAAGCTCGCATATAACATTGAAACGTGGCATATTTTATGGCAGTATACGCCAAAGTTAGAGAATCTTTAAAAATAATCGACAAAAATCATTGGGTTTGTTTATTTTACAGCAGCATAACCTTTTAAAAATCCAATTTTTCATACCACTTATCGGACTATATTTTTTAAGTACTTTAGAATACAAATTACTTAATATTAAGAATAAGGTATTGAAAAACAAAAAACTTTTTTTTTTCAAGAACCTGTGAATTTCATTTCGAAAAAAAAAAAAAAAAAAAAAAAAAAACATAATTGCATTTTTGGCGGCGGGAAATTGACTTTCAGTTTTCCTGGCAACCCTGGTCCAATGTCATAGTCGTCTGATGTGTGTGAGTAGTGGTTTGGATTTGTATCACCATCTTTGGCAATTTAACTCGCTTTTGGTGGAAAATTAACAAAAAAAAACATTACTTTAAAATTCAATGCATACAAAAATATATATAATACGATTTTTGCAGACAAATTTTATCCGTTCTTTATCTTTGGGCTACAGGATTTTAAAACGCACCAGGTCTCAATAGTAGATGCGAGCTTAACCACAAGTGAATCCCTTGTAAGTCTGCACTATTCCGTAAAACTTTAAGAGCTTGAATGTCTGCTCATACATTTATTGTAAATATATATATATATATATACGTATATATATATTATAACCTTTAAAAAATAAATACCTAGGGACCATAGAAATTATAGCGTTCCCAGGTTGACAGTTTTAATTCTACTACTAAACCAGAGGGCCCGTGCGAAGATTTCGCACTGAAATCTAATATTTTTTAGGTACTTCTCTATTAACCCGTCGACCGCTTTTCATAACAAAAAACTACCGCCAAACTGTAAGATTAAACGCCAAAAATGCAGTCCCATTTAGTTGATGTCAGAATCATTATGCGTGTTTGTTACGTCATCTAGCGGTATTACATTCGACATTTGCGTGTATTTTTCATTATGTTTTACTGATTTAGTAGTTATTTTATTAATTAAAATAACAATTGTGTCTTTAAATTCTTATATTTTATTTATTTTTTGATATTCCAATGGCAACGTTGTCCCGTTTATTTGGCGACAGTTTTTTGTTATGAAAAGTGGTCGACAGGATAATAGAGAAGTATCATTTTTTATCAATATGTAATATTTATTAGATGCAGGTTTAAACTTCTAAAGAAAAAGCAAGGATAAAAATATCTGCAAACAACATTTAGTTGTTAGTCAAGCCAGAATATCATCTAATTTATTCCATCAAAGTTAGACTAAAAACTGATCCAAGATTGCTAAAGGCACGCGCGAGAAAAAAAAATAACAATCGTATTTTGACTGCATTAGAGGATGACGTCATCCACTTCAGGAAAACCATGGGACTTAGAAATATAAATCTAAACATTTCAATTTCAATTTCGCTTTTTAATCATAAGTATAAAATAAACCCGTGCGGTGTTTTTTATAATAATTGCTATGAGCATCATATAATGTGGTATTTTATTTTTTTGGCAACAATAATTTCAGGAAAACCTTTCATTTCTTTCATGAAAACAATGCCGATTTAATTTTTTAATTTCAGCAAATTTTAATCAAAAACATGTTTTAACGAATTGTTAAGTGCGCTATGTCAGAAGCCTGTTCTAAAACCTTTCATATGGTATCTCATTCGTTGTTCTGCGTTTCATATTTTCTGAGTAAAAGGGATGTTGACAGAAGAAATAATATCTAAGGATTGTGTCAACTCTGTTTTAAAATTAATTTTTTTCGCAGCAATATTTTAAGTACTGATCAGTTTTTATTCTATGAAAATGAAACATTTATTTCTTACAAAGATCGAAACAAATGTACCCAACAAATTAAAATCATTATAACTAATAGGGTTAGATAAATTTGCTTTAACTTTTTAGTCGACATTAATTTTCATTAGAGAAGCTTACATGCCTATGATTTTAGATAAATGTGATTATTTGCTTGAAGTGAATAAGAAGAAAAATAATAAAACAATAGCTGAGATACTGAGAAAATATTTATGGAAAATCAAAGCAAATTTCCATTTATCATGAATAAGGAAAATACAATACATTAATTAATCTAAGAGTATTGGAAATGTTTCCCTAGCGAGAATTCTTGATAATATGATATCACGTTTCTAAGCTAAATTAAAATTTTCGCCACTATTATTTAGTGTATAATGTTTAGTGTTGAAATATTGGGGCTTAAACGAATTTTAAATCAGTCATATGTTTAAATAAAGACACAATTTGTGTAATCTTTTCGTCCGTGAAGTCAGTTGACAGAAGAGAGTTGCCAATCCTGAAAATCCCTGCCTTCCAGTAATGTTTAAAATTGTGCAGGAAAACCTTAAAACTATGTCAGATTTATGACAGAACAGCAACAACAACACTGACGTTCTAGTAAAAATATTATATTGATATTTGTGAAGTTTTGAAAAACATATGCGTCATTCTACAAAAAGTGTTACTTTTTCGGTATATTGTAGTTTCACGTGTTTTATCTGTGTGAGTGTGTGTTTGAAGTTTTAGATAATAGAATATATTAAAAATATATATTAGATAAAGATTGATGATTTGTAATTTTTTTTTAATAAATGGAGGTATACTTGTATATCTTCGTTACAATGTTACACCTCATTTTATCCATGTGCATCTTTAATTATTTTGTGAAGTAATAAATATATATTATTCGTTCCATAATGTATTTTTCCCTGAAAATTCTTTTATATCAATACAAAATTTTATTATGAAACAATAGTAATTATTTTTAAAAATGTTTGAACTACTGTTTCAAGCCTTTCGCGCCAGCCCACGAACTTTAACATACTAACCTGCCGACAATTTGGTCCCTGAGCATCTAAGCGCCTTGGAACCGTGCAGAGCCGCAGGTACCAAGGAGAATAGTAGGAACCGCTTACGGCCCCAGACGACTGCGGAAAGCTCCCTCACAAGCGTTAAAGGAAAGCCCTTGCTCGTATTTAGTAGCATGAAAGTCAGTTTCAAGAAGCCCTGCTAATTCAACGATTGGGCACAGAAAACTCCGACTACGCACAGACAGGCTGGACTGGTTTTCAACCAAGTGTCCTACATTGGTCTAGATGTTGTCATTTGAACCGGTTCCTCTTGGTCGGCCAGTGAGGAAGAGGGAGAATCCCTCCCAGAGACGTAATATGATCTATATGAGTAGCTGGTACCGCAAGCGATGCATCTTCACACAGAGTCTGTTTGCGAGCGACTAGGTATACGCCCCTCGTACCATTGTCTAATCTCCGCCGTCTGCCAGTACGGAGGGTTACTGCATGCCGACTCACGCACTGACAAGTCGCAGCTACGGGGCCACAAGCAGTCCTTGTCTTCAGAGCCCGTCCTCGCCTTCGTTTCGCTCCACATAAGTTTGGAAGTGGACCTATCACATTAGTTCGCGTTGCCACCCAAGTCACCTTCCCGTCTTAAGCCGGACATGGGGGATAGGCCTACGAGGTACCTTCTCCCACCTGCGGGGGGAGTCTCACCCGCCTTAAAGCCAAAAACCAGTTTTGTGCGCGAGTCGGGCTGCCGGGATGATCCGTAAAACGCGACCGCTGAGATTATAGGCACCTCTTTCCCCACAAGACACCAATTAGGATTGATTGTGATTCATCCACGTACCTGTCCCGTCATGTCTACCCAATTCCAATCTCTCCGCATATTCTTCACTTAAGAAGCTGATTCGGGACCACCTGGAGGAGCACTCGGCTAGTTTCATTGGGAAATGGTAGGTACAGACACCCCTCTAATTTGCATCGTATCTGTGCAGGATTCTCAGGAGCTAACTGTTGGACCACTGTTGGGCTTTGTTGTCAAATGTTTCGTTGGCCAATGGTACGGCAAGGTTTACATTTTTTACTATATGCCAATGTGGGAGAGCAATTAGCCAAGGTTGATCCAACCATTTTGGGAAGAGTTTGAAGAAGATTTCTCGACAGTAAGTAAAATGACAAAGACATGTTTTTTTTTCTATTAAACACTCCCGCGGCACCTTACATTCTTCATGGGAGAAGAGTTTTTATCTAGTTTATTGACTCCAACTTGTATATAAAATGCGTTTTGTGTCTCTGGGATGATTTGTGTTTTATTTATTGCATTTCGCTACGTAAGTGCATCGTGATTGTTGCACACGGCGCATTTTTAAATAAATACAAGCTTAACTTTCATCTATCTGCTTTTACCAAATCAAAGGATGAAAAGCTCAGAGCAGTATTCTCGTAAATATGGACATTTTTCTATAATATACAAGTGATTTTTCTTTTTCTTTTTATTGAAATCAATGAAAATTCTATGTTTGAAAAAAGGTGTTTAACGCTAATTATTGTCAATCTAATTTTGATGAACTCTGTTACTTTAGGATATTTTTATTTATTTTGTTTTTTATGGCTTGAAACACGATGAAGTTCAATGTCAGGAAATAGTTATAGCCCATAAAAGTATATTATAAACAAGCTGTTTATTATCTGCAAATCGTGTTGTAATAATCTAAAATTTTGTTTTGAGTTTCGCAATTTTAGACTACAAACCTTTATAAAATTCAAATTCTTTATTCCAAACACAAAAGGAAAAACAAAAGATAAAAATTCCCCCAAAATGCTAAAACTCCTCTGCAACATCCAAAAATACCATCAAAAGCAAGGAACCTCTCAAAACACAAACACAATGCTGCTGCTATCATATATGTACTCTATTTATAATATATTTTTATCTAAAGTTATAAATATTGATTCGTTTATTGAATACTGCGAGGATATCGGGCACAGTCTTTGAATGCATATAAGTGTTTAAGGAACTACTTTATTCATCATAATCTGGATAAATTTAATACGAATTAAAACTTTATGTTAAAAGAAACAAGTCTTATTTTCCTTTTTAAGATATATACATGCATCCGTTTCCTAAGATTTTATTTTAATTTTCCCTACACATAAATATAGATCTTTCAAATAATATAAAAAAATCTGGAACCAAAGTTATCGGAAAAAATATTTTGGAATTTCTTTAAGTACAGAGCATTTGTTGGAGTGGATTTTCCAGTTTCCGGGATTTTACTTTTGAACTACCAAAATACGTTCCATCATTTTTATTTCTATGGATAAAGATAAAACTTTTATGTCCGAGGTCTTTTCTGTTACAGGCAAATAAATAAAGTTTTAAAATTTCTTTAAATTTATTGGGGATAAATTTCATCCAGATTCAAGCAAATATATTTTGAAGATTAGTTCACATGAATATGAATGGTTATTGCTGATGTTATTTTTCAATATATAAATGATAGATAAAGTGTTGAAAAAACAGTGGCTCCATTATTATTACATAAATAGTCAAAGTAATGTATAGTCCCGAAAAAAAAACTGATTATAATCTACAAATTCTGCTGGAAATAATCGTGTGAAAATATTACAATTACAATCACCTGCAGTGTAAAAAAAGATACTTCTTAATCCACGAAAATATAATATATACAATAACCTCTTGCGAGCTACCCTTGATTCCAAAAACCTTTCTTTGTCTTTAGAAACCTCCAAAATCAATATATTTTCGTGATTTAAAGAAGCATTTATGAAAACAAAGTTTCTTTTACTGCTACTGATTTTCGAAAACGTTTCTCAGTAATTTTTATCGTATATTAATCCGGTTTTTCAACCCGGATCGAAATATAGGTTTTTTGGATGTTTTCCATTCTTAAGTAAGCAATTTCATATTCAACAACCATGATAAGATAACAGCTTTAACATTCACATTAAAATTAATATTATTTTGAAACTCTTGGATGCATAAATTCAATTACGCAGCTAAAAATGTTTACTTGAGAATTAAGTTTCTGTAAGTTACAATGTAGTCTTATTACCAAAATAGTTTTTGTAATTTTTTGTCTGTTGGTCATTCATTCTTTTTTTTTAAGTCTGAAATAAGAATTTACTGCCTGTTCTTATATTGCAAAATATTAACATTCACGTCATGCATAACATATAATAATTTCCTTTGATATAGATAATGATTCCTTTGATAATTTCCTTTGATTTCCTTACATCTAACAACTTTCCGTTATAAATTGTTTAATATGTTGATAAATTCCCTTTGAACAATTTCCCCTTAATATAATAATCCCTCTAGCATCCTAAAAACCGATATTCTGGTTTTAGGAAACTGATTAATACACTCTAAAAATTACTCGTAAACGTTGCCGAAAATCTGTGTCAGCAAATAGAATTTTGTTTTTATAAATTATTCTTTAAATCTCGAACATATATTGATTTCTGTGGTTTCTTATGCTAAAGAAAGGTTTTCGGAACAAGGGGTAATTCGAAAGAGGTTATTCCATATTTTCATTCTTGGTTATATTATATTTTCGTAGATTAAGAAACATTTATCTTTTTTTACATGGGAATATCGTCTACTTTTTAAAGATATGCATAAATTATTCTTTTGGGGACGTCTACATATTAAATATCGCACCAACTTTAATTTTTAATACGGTAACACACACTTTTAATATTTTAAGTACCTTGGGTCAAATCAACCTGGTAAAGCTATTAGTTTATGGTTTGGTTTTCTTGATTCTTCATAGTGTTAGTAGGATTCAATCTTTGAGTTTATGTCTTTGAGGTTAAGCTAATGTTCAATTCACATCACAAACTATAATTTATATTTTTTCCTAAAAGTCATGTGATAAAAATGTTTTTTTATTAGATACAATGAATGGTCCTAAAATTGATCCACGTTCTTTTTTTATTCATATACATATTTTTAATTATAAAAAGTATTTATAGATTCCTATTTGAAATCTTTTGGATTTATGAATTAGATTAATTTTTACATAAAAGTAATCAGCGACACCAAAAATTTGGTTATGTGCTTTTACAGCTCATTCATTCCTCTCATTAATCTTTGAGTTATAGAAACATTTTCTTTTGTAAAAGTCTAATTGGATCGCCTTCCGTTACTATTAGCAGTATTGAAAGAAAAAACTTAAATATTCGCCAGGAAAATTCTACAGAAATTTTAATTCTGTATTTCTAGTTTATGTTATCATATTTTTTTTTCTTCTAGTTACCGTTTAAATGTTCCCGGAGATTTTCTGTTTAAGATCGTAATTTTATTTTTTGAACTTTTGGATAAACCCCTAATACATTTATTTTGTACCTCTGGGAAAAAATTCAGTGATTCAGAAAAATTCTGAGAAAAATATATACCTTTTTCGGACTACTTTCTTCCAAGAAATTAAAATAAAATGTCAAAAATTTGTGTTGTTATTCAAAAATGAAATTTAGTGACACTTTTAATTTGTAGACGATCCCCGATTCATCATTTATGCATAGTATTAAATAGTAGGCGTTATTCCCAGTTAAATTGTATACATATTTTTTTATATCATTATTATCAGCAGGGATAGTACGTGGGGTCACTTCCCTTTATCAGTTTTGTACCAAGCCTTTTATTAGATCTGACAGTGAAGATATATATTTTGCATATTTTTAAATTAAAAATTTAAAAAGAAAGTCAGTAAAAAAGTGGTAAACTATTCACAAGGTATAATGTTTCTTTTAACATTAGAAATTAATTCTTAAAAACTACCCTTTATTAAGATTTCGAAATAAAAATACCCTGTTATAAACATCTAAGGAGAAGCAGAAATGCATTTAAATATTCAACTGCGTAATTTTTCAAAATTTACCACTAGCAAATCTCATTAAAGAAAAAAACTAATTTTTTTTCTAATCCACGCATTATATTAAGATACTAAAAATCATCCAAGAGTATAACTTTTGCTTTGGGTTATCACAATAATGAGCGTAACACCTCTACAAAAATTTAACTCCAGTGATATTTATCATTTTTATCAGCATCATTATCAAAAACATTTTCGTTTATTATAAAAACAATTCTCAATGAAATAGCGAGAAAAGTACAAAACTATTTCTAAAACTACCGAATTCTGGATAAAAAGCTGCGAAACAACTTTTATTTCATCAGTTTTCAGTTTTTATAAGAAAGCTATGCTTCGTACCCAGGAGTTATTTGTAAAAATAATAAGACGGTATTTTACAAACTTTGATGTAAAAAATCTTTCTATAATAATAAAGGTGAAAAATATTTAATGAATATAGAAATCCTTACTATATTATCTACTTCAGACTAGTTTATTTGCTGCATACTATTTTATTTAGAATGTCTAACCCCTAAATAAAAAATATATTCCATTTCAATGTAAGCTACAAAATTTTATTTCTTTTTTCTTTTTTTTCTTTTTTGCATTTGATTGTGTTATTTCACTGAAAAATTTGTTAAATTTAAATAAAAAATGACTAAATAATTCTTGTATTAGATACTATTGTACAAACAACAGGCATTATGTTTTGCGTAATATCCGCTTTTTTATTTTCAAAATAAAAATAGGAATTAACAATTACCGTATTTACTCGCGTATACGTTGATCCCGCGTATAAGTCGCCCCCCCCCCCCACACACACACTTTTCCGATCAATAAATTAGATTTTTTTAAAAATACATTATTCAAAATAACCTGGGAAAAAAAAGAAAGTACTAAATATACAATAATAAAGAAACTAATTTTTTTTTTGTACATTTATTCAAAATCATCTGAAAAAAAAGTACTAAATGTAAAATTATGAAGATAATAATATATTAAAGTAATATACAAAGTTAAACTGATTCAAGGTCCGATTCAGTTTCGGACTCGCCAAACAATTCACAAAAATCCTTCGTCGTCATCGGCTCATCGTGGTACACGTTTTCAATCACTGTATCGCTACATTCCTCCTCGTCGTTATCGTTTTCGACAATGGCATCATTTTCTGTGCCGTCTAGATCGTTGCTTATGCAGCATTTCTTGAACGATTTTATAATCATTTCGGAAGGAATTTGATTCCACGCACCTTTAACCCACTGGGCTATTAATGCAATGTCGGGCTTTCTAATATTACCGCCCTTTGTAAATGTCGGACAACCGGATGAAATCCACTCTGCCCAATATTTTCTAACATTTGCTTTGAAGGGCTTATTGAGGCATATGTCTAGGTGTTGAAGGACGGATGTCAACCCTCCCGGGATTACAGCTACAGTCGTTTTCAGATCTTTCGTCAATTTATTCACGTTTTCAGAAAAGTGGCCACGAAACGAGTCGTAAACTAAAAGGGAAGGTTTTTTGAAAATAGCTCCCGGTCTTTTACCCCGCATATTTTTAAGCCAGTTGACTGTTCCGTCAGCATCCATGCACCCATTTCCATGGACTCGAATCAGCACACCAGATGTAACGTTTTTCTTTTAAAAATAATCAACGGATGAAGCTGACTACCGTCGACCAAACAGGAAAGAACGACCGTAAAACGGTTTTTTTGTGTGCGTTTTTACCAAAATGCTTTTTTCCCCTTGCAGATCACTGTTTTCTGCCCTGGTAGGTCGAAACACATGGGTGTATCGTCCATATTTCCTATATGGCAAAGTTCAAAATAATTCATTTTTCTTTGATAGATGACGTATTTTTGAATTTTCATAATCTTTGCTTCCAAGTCAAATGGTAATTTTTGTGCCAGTTTAGTGCGCTGGCGTAAAGTCAAACCATGACGATTCATAAATCTAGTGCACCAATGTTCTGATGCACGAAACGTGTTTGGAACACCATACTTTTCTACTTTTGTCAGCTTCAGTGCTCGTAAACGTATGTCAGTTCTAGTGACAGCGGATGACCACCAATAAAACCATTCTACCGGCACTCTACAACTCAATCATGCATTTTCGAGTTCTCGAAAGGGCAATTTTCCACGCCGCAAAGCCTTTTTTGATTTTGGGATGTTTTTTAGTTTTGCCTTATTCTTCGCCAATCACGAATCAATTTTTCGTGAACGCCAAACTGGCGAGAAGCAGCACAGTTGTTAGACTCTTCATCAAAAGAAATAACTTTATTTTTAAATCCGGCTGCGTATGAATTGCATTTCTGTTTTCTAGTAACTAAATCAGCCATATCAGTAGAAACAAGAAGAAAAAGTGCAGTAAGATAAACGAAGAAATAATGAATAAGTATACTATCAAGAACACGCAAGATATAACGCGGGTTACGTGTTTTTAGAGTCACATGTTTCTAGCCTCTCGCGGACGATTCAATTGCACATAGGGATGATACATTCTCGGAATTTTATCTACTGATCTCTCAGAGAGAGGTGGGTGTAGTAGGCGTACATTCATCGCCAGCACCAAATCCGTCACTCAGTCTCCAAACCTTTACCTCAGGGCTGATAAGGAAAAGCAATTAATTCCTCTTTTTCTCTCCTGGTATGGAAATCGACAGAAAATGACGTCATTGTGTTATGGAATGCGAAAAGAGAACAATTGCCTTTTAGAAGGCATTTTTGACTTCTGGTAAAAAAAAAAAAAAAAAAAAAAAAAAAAGAACTCTTGCATAAGTTGACCTCCCCAACATTAAAGTCTTTTTTATTCAAAATTTCTCGACTTATACGCGGGTAAATACAGTAGTTCCAAAATATATTCTTATTGTTTCTAGTCATATACATGTAGTTTAAAAAACTGTTAAAATGTGGTGAAGTTGAGGGGGTAGAGGAGATTGTGGAGTACACTACAAAAAACAAATTTATGTATGAAACGAAGGTCGCAATCAATTTTTTCAATAAAACAAAGAACAAAAACTCATCATCAGGCATAGAATGTATAACACTTTCCAACACTATCAGAATTATACAAAGAAATTTAATTTTTTCATACGGATACGATATTTAAATAAATAATTTAAAAACACATAACCCAATAAAACTCCATTTTCAGAAATTCCTTTACATATTCTGTAATGTGTGCTATATCTTTCGTGCAGCCCTCTATATGATCTATGGAATTTAAACACACCACGTAATACATTAAAAATTAGATAAGTTTACAAATACATACCACAGCAGAAAATGTGCTTCCAGCAATTATCGATCATAGTCAGTCCTGTAACCGAATTATTTTTGTGCCTCTCTGTAAATGGACGATAAATGCTTTGCACTCCATAATTTATAGAAAAACTTTAGTAGTCACCGTAGGGATCCTTTTTAATTTTATAATGTTTGAAGTATGTTTGAACATCATTAAAATGCTCTGCAATCAATTTTCTCCCATAGACCATAATGTAACGGAATTCTTTCGTGTGTCTCTGTAAACGAGCTATAAATGCTACATATTTCATCTTCAGTGCCGAGCATACTATAGTAAACCTCATTAAGATATAAAAATTACTTGGTAACATTAGTATATTTAAGAGAATTAGAGCACGGTCAGACAGACAGATAAACCGAATTCCCGAACAAATTGCAACAATGTAATAAAACTTTTTAAAAAGATTGCCTCACTACAACCTAAACCTCAGTTTTTGTTCATAGCTTTATAAATAATGAAAATATTTAAACGAAATTTTCAACAGAATTAATTTGCTTTGTGTATAATGTAACGATATATATCTATCAGATAGCATTAATTACTAGTACACTTAATTCTGATTTCTAAAAGCTTTTTTAAAAACATTTTTTTATTTTTTATAAAATTGCTTATATGTATTTTTTGAAAAATTAGAAACGAAATTTCCGGATTTGTCCTACGTAAAAATGTTTTTGACATACGCTAAAGCTTTTTAATTATCCACAATGTACATTTAGAAGATTTTCTCATAATATAATTTTTTACAGATGGTATAGAAATATTTATAGTACTTACTTATATTTATGTACTCGTTGCATATTCTAATTGTCAGTCTGAAGTTAGAGAAAATGTTTTAAACATGTCTACAAGCAGGTATTGAAGAACTAAAATAAAAAAAACTGCAGTTTAAAATACTAGCGATACTTGAAAGCGCTTAGATTAAGATAGATATAAATATAACAAATACCTAGAATCTTACTGTCAATGAAACTTTTATCAAACAGAATTTCTTGCTTAAAACTTAGCAATTTTCTTTCACTGAAATAATAATAAAAAAAATTTAAACTTCCGATTTATTTCCTGTATACAAGTTACATATCGACCAATCTTCTCGGCGAATGTGCAAACTTGTTAGTTATAAATCTCTATCATAGACGACTTTGCAAAGTAAAACGTTCAGAGGGAGTCATTCCATCCATGATTTAACACTTTAACGGACCATCTTAAGGGCAAAATTGTCATGTTATTTCATCTGTATTTTTTTTTTAATGCTACAAAAATTATTATTTGTACTTGATATTAATCATGAAAGAAATATCATAAATCAAGAATCAATTATGAAACACGTTCCATCACTTCGAGAATACTTTAAAAAACTTTGCTATTTAATAAGGTAAATAAAATACCTAAGAAAACATTTTTAAAAACCTTTTTAAACACATTTTAAAACCAAATTTCAACTATTACCACCACTTCAATTCTTTTGTGCAGTCCTGTATTAGATCAATAGATTTATATATATTCTGCATAGTGTGAGGTAATTTAATTAAGTAAGAAAACGCATAATAGGTTGAAAATTCACATTCGGCAATTTCTACCAATAGACAGAAACATACTTGAATTCTTTTATACAGCCCTGTATATTACATCAGATAAGATACACGCCACATTTTAAGCTAGAATTTCATTAAGGGAAAAAAGCTTAAAACTATTAAAATCCCACTTCCAGAAATTAGCATCCATAGATGGGAATGTATCCAGCATCCGATTTCTGATTATTTCCCTTTTTCTTCCTTTCTTTTTTTCACGAAACTGTAGTAATCTAGCTATCACCATTATCGAAATTTCATTAAAAATTACAAATAATATGTCGGAAACTAATTTTAAATTTCGAGAGGTATTATGACATTCTTGGTAGCTTACGAATAATTGGTGTTCTTTTAAAACCATAAATCAGCCTATTGTTGTCGAAGAAATTGTGAAATACAAACACGCAGTCGGATATTAATATAATAGACTCTCTGCGTGGCAACCCGAAGTGTTGCATTCAAATTGCATGATGTCTATCTGCTCTTTTGGGGGAAAAGAAATATAGTTTAATTGTAAATTTAGAAAATATTCATAATAGTAATTTTATAAAATATTAAATTTCAAATAAGAAATGTTATTTAATTGTAGGTAAAAATATCTCAATAAAAATATGCATTTTCACTGACGTCTTATAAGCATTTCATTTTATCTAGATTTGCCTCTTCATTTCAGGCCTGGGGGAATAAAAATGGAGCCATTTTTATGAACGTATACAAAAATGTTTCAGTGTTTGGAATTAAAATTAAGTGTGTAAAAAATCTCATTTTACAAGATAACCCATTTCACTTTTAGCGTACTTGCAAAAAGTTTCAACCCCCATCTTTCAGAAGCATTTACTTTAAAATCATTTTTTTTTCTTTAAAATCTATTTTTGTGAATAGTGATATATATATATAATTGGCCATGAATAATATTGGCCAGTTAAATGAAAGGAGCTTAATCTGGTTTCAATTCTTTGGTTGAATATATAACTAAATGGAATGGTTTCCTGGATAAATGTTTTCCAAATTTGTCGGCAGACGATTGTCCTTAGAATAACTGATTCACGAAACTTGAATATGTCAATATATATTTTTATTTCTTTGCATTTTCTGAAACATGTAATTTATTAAAGATTTTTTTTTTCATATAAATTGATATTTAAATTGAAAATAAATTTTATTTTCAACTTTAATGAGGAAATGGCGTGAATAAAAATATAATGATCCATATTATTGCCCGTTTCTCCCTCATAGAATAATAGAGCAGAATATTCACATCGAGCGTGGACGTGTTGCGCTACGTTTTTTAACAGCTTAACCTTTAAAGGCAAAGGCGGGGTACTGAATGTACCACTCAATGGAAAAACAGTTATGAATTCTAAAATAATTACGTGATTAACATTTGCGCTTTATTTACGCTCTTCCCAAAGTCACTTTCATGTTCACACAATGTTTAAAATTGAAGTTTCGCAATTTTATTAGCACTGTTTCTTTACTTTTTATTGGTAAGTTATTACTGATGTTTGGAATATGTTGTTGTATGTATATGTAATTTTCAGTAGTGTTAATTTGTGTGTATTCTGTTTCTTTCTTAATTAAACTTTTATATATATATATATATATATATATGGTGTCTATTACTTTTACTCACAGCCTATTCGTAGCCTATGAGGGACTACTCAGACTAGGAGACCAAATCTGTGGAGCATAAGTGTCCCTTCAGGTACCTTTATTAAAGTTTTTTAAAATATACAATTTCAGCCGGGGCTGAACCCGTTAGTATGCGCAACAGGGGGCGGGGTGAAAGTACAATGGCCTGGGGCCAGAATTGTCTGGAGTTCACAGAACAAACCCCCTTGCTGCCTGAGGACAGTTCTTCCTCTGGTGGCACGGGGCAACGAGATGTCAAGGTTCTTGAAATTCTCTTGAGGATGGTGTTCCGCAAAGCACCTAGACACTAAACGTTATTCTTGTTTAGTATCAAAAATTGATACCATGGCTTTAAAAAGGCGTTTGCGAATGGAATTAGACACCCGTGCATGTTACTACAAACCGTCCATTTTATATCAATTCTAATTAAATTAGTTTTTTTAAACAATTTCACGTTTATTAATTTTATTCTATTACCGCATATGACATCTAACAAGGATATCATTTGAAGTTGTTATTTAGGCTTTGTAAACGCATGGCACATTGAGTGCGCCGCACGCATCTTTATGTTACTGCAAATTGCCCGTGTCTTTAATGATTAACTACGATTGAACCATTATTTAAATATAGTTGTTTATTGAAAATTAGCATTAAAAAATCAGTAATTTAATTTAAAATATTGATAAAAAGGATATTTTTTCTAATCCAGCCAATAAAGAGGACTTTTAAAAGGAAGCCATTTTTTTTTATCTACAAGAAAGCAACCTTTCTGTATTAAAGATTTAACTTTCCTGTCTTAATAAAATCTTCTGATCAATGAGAAAACCCTATCTTATTCTGGCCATAATTCTTCTTGATGACAACTGCCGGTCTGATGTCCATGAGTCTTCACATATGTTTAGATTATAAATATGAAAAAAAAAACCATAAACGGTCTATTGCAAGTGAATATTCAGATGGTATTCTTTGCTCTTTACTTTATTTTTTTAATGCAATATTTTATTTACCTTCTTTAATGAAACTTTGTTAATAGTTACAACAAAATTACTAGCTCGGAAACTAATTCAAATTAAAAAATTTTGAGAGTGTATACGAGTGTTCTTGGATCCATGCGAATAATTAATGTTAATTGCATCGCCAAACGCTCAATTTTCTAGGAGGAGGAGCTGTGAAATACCACCAAAAAGTTAGATTTTAATGTAAAAGATAATAACACTAATGCATGTACTTAACGAAAATCATTAACCAAAAGAAGCTCACTAAGTCTGTATAATAATGATCTATTAGAGCCTATATTGGAAAAATTTGCATTCAAATTTAAATAAATGGTAAAATTTCATAATGCAGAATTTTATCAGAAACTACAATCACGTTTTACAAATTTTATCTGATTGAAAAGAGCAATTATTAAATCCAAATATTTATTTGAATTCAAATTGTATTTTCGAAATATTGTAAATTAAGAAAAGCATTACTAAAATGATTGACGTCATATTTCGCATAAAATAAACCTTACAATTAAATAATGATCTTATAACCAAAATTATTTCTTTGAAGGAAATGTTTTCAGATGTAATTTTCTTACGACGAGATTAAAATAAGAAAAGGTTATTTCTTAGAATAATCACAGCTTTAAAACATAGTTTAAAAATTAATGAGACTTAGTCACATCATTCATTGAGTTACAGTAGAGTTACAGTGTGTCACATTAGAAGTACATCTAATAAAGAAATATTTTCACCAGAAAAAATATTCATTTTTTTAAAGAACACAGTAAATACATTTTAACATAAAAATAGTTTGGGTCGTAATGTTTTCTTAATCGTAAAATTCAAGATGATATAAATGCATTACAAAACTAATTTCCCATTTTGAAATTTCATTCTTTCAAATAAATGTTAAAGTTAAAACAATACAGAAAGAAAAACTTTTATAAATTAAAAGTAAAATAAAAATGTTGTATTTCTATTCAGTATATAACTGCATATTATTCAAATTGTTTTCAAAATTTCAAATAGACTTATTTTCACAGATTGCCTAAAAATGAAGAAATCTCTTACATCACATATAAATTATAACGATAATTATTAGCATCCTTAAGAATATTATTAAAATTTATTATCTCGCTTATCTTTATCTGTAATATCGGTAAGAAAGATTGTACATAAATAAGGTTGTTTTCAGCCAAAAAAAATGCGTTTTATTTCGAGAATTGTTAGCAAAAACGACGCATTGATTACAAACGCACAAAAGTTCAAACATTTTTAACAATTGTAGTACTATTTCAACTTGTAAGAATAGTAGGAATTAGCTGGCAAAGCTTTAAATAAACAAAATGCATTACTACAATTTATAATACCGCAGGCAACGTTTGCTACTTCACTAAATCACTTAATGTAGAAAAAAAACTAATAAATAATAATATGAAATATATAATATGAAATAAATTATTGAGAAGTCAATAGAGCAATCTAAATAAATATCCTGAATGATCGCTATAATTCACCTGTTATGCCTCTTTGGAATTTTTCGAAATTAAAATTCGTTAACTTTCGTCATTAAATCTCTAGAAAAATCATAATAATGTCGAAAACCTCCACCAAGGAAGTTGGTATGTGTAAGATTTTGTTCTAGAATATATCACAAATTTCGGTACCAAAATATAATTTTTTTCCTCGTTTTTGAGAAAAACAAAATGAGAAAATCGACAGAGGATAAACTGCAACATGTTAAGCGTGAACTATTATTTATGCTAATAGGTGTTTAACGATAAACTTAAATATAATTAAGTTTAAACATTTAATTTTGATCATTAAAAAAATTAATCAATTAAATTTCCTTCATACATCTGTGATGATAAAATACAAGATTAAAAGTATAATCAATGCGAACATCTGCTATTTTATAACAGCGAATTCATCTTCGCAAATTCAAGGAAAAATTGCGAAACAGTATTATTCTCAATGCAATTCTCCTTTTTTGTGAAAGTTTTCGTGATATCAAATGAACTAAAATCAAAATACTTCGTTGAGTTTAGAAAGCGCTTTTCGTCACAGCTGCAGTTAATTCTCAAATAGCTAACATTTAAGTAAAGCAGAAAATTGAACTGAAAGCAGCTCATACTTTCCGACATATAATACATATGTGGCGACTAAGAGTGTAAAATATTTTTAGCAGAAGTATAATTAACTTTATGGAAGCCGACAGTCAATTAGTGAAGTTAATTTTAATATCTGGAACAAATATTATAAAGGCAAGTTCTAATCTGTCGCATTTTAGTGAAGAAGTTTTTAGTTACAATAAACATAACGGACTACTTAGCATTAAGTTATTTCTAGACAGTGGCGGTTTTTGACTGTATTTTTTTCATGGGGGAGGGGCATGCCTGAAACATTTGCTATTTTCATATCATTATTTTTTACAAGAAAACTTTTTCTTGCTTAATGGCAGAACTTTCTCCCTTTAAATAAAAGAAAGTTTTTCTTTTAATTAATAGTTGTAAAAAAAATAAATTTGGCATCCATGCATTTAGGGGGCCAAATAAAGACAGTCACGAGCAGTCACTGTTTCTAGATCTCTTCAATATCTAAATATCTTTACTTATCATATAACTAAACCTCTAAAGCTCTAATGATCAAATATAAGATTAAAAGTAAAATACATTTAAAACTCTAACGCCATTTACTCATGGAGTTACAGAAATAAAGGGAAAATCAAGGTAAAATTGCAAAAATTAATTATTTTGAGCGCCATTGTTTTATGTAAGTTTAGTGATATCAGAGGAACTAAAATCAAAATACTTTGTCATTAATTAGTTGAGAAAGCTTTTTCAGTGAGTGCTGCAATTACTTCTCAAGCAGGTAGTATTTATGCATTGCGGAAAATCTAAGTGAAAGAACTCATAATATGCGATATCTAAGACATATGTGGGCCTAAAAGTGTTAAATATTTTTTACTGAAGAATAGTTAACTTTATGCAAGCCGACAGTCATTTAGTAAAGTTAATTTAAATCTCTCGCACAAACATGAGAAAGGCAGTTTCTCAATGAGCATTTTAGGAATATTTTATTGTTATAAACCTATTTTAATACTAAAATAAAAATATTTATCGATTTGAAGATTTAATCATTCCATAAAAAGCAAACAATTAAAAATAAATATGCCCAGTTAAACTGATGGCATTGCGATCACAGGCGATTCACACTAATTGTATATTATACTCTAATTTTAAAGAATAATGCCAATCGAAAAATAAAGAAATCGACAATGAACCTGTATACCAAATTTGAAGCAAATCGGATAATTCTGCATGAAATACCCATTTAGCTAAATTAAATGGGGGATTAGCTCCCCCCGCCCCGTTTCCCCCATTCAGACTTAACCAATGAACCTCCAAATCTAATAAGAGAAGCACCTTATCAGAATAAACTTGTATACCAAATTTGAAGCAAATCGGATTATTCTGCATGAAAAACTCATTTATCTAAATTAAGGGGGAATTAGTCTCCGTTCCCCACATGTAGACTTAACCAATGAACCCCCAAAACTAATCAGGGAACCGCCTTATCAGAATAAACCTATGTACAAAATTTGAAGCAAATCGGATATTTCTATCAAGAGTTATCGCGTTACGTACGTATATACAGAACCTGCGGACACATTGACTCTCAAGACTTGATATCCAGTGAGTTAAAAAGTATTATTTTACGACCTATAAAAATGAGGTATTTTCAGAAGGGTCATCAGTTCTAAACTTTTAAAAAGTCAATTTTCTGTCTTTGATAATTTTTTTAATCTGATAAAATTTTGAATCAAGTAAAACAAACCAAATGAGAATATTCAAATTAGAATATTCAAGTTAGAACCGGTACAATTTGAAGTTGATAATGTGTACTTTAACGCAGACTCCAACTATTTTTTTTTAGAACTTTCCATGCATATTTCTCAAAATTATGTTTCTGCTGCTTGCGCGCAGTGTAAAAATAATACTTTGCGGATAGAGCATTTTACACAGATATGAATAAAATAATTGTACGTTACAATCTGCTCCTATTTTCTTTTAATTAAAAGACGCAAATTTTGTTTGTTGCAATAAAATCAGCATGCGTACAGTTCTACAACAATTTTCGAATGGAATTTTTTCGCATTTACTTGCAAAAAAATATTTAAAAAAACTATTACCGAATTACCTTTGATTGCAAAAAGATTTGTAATCTAAATAAAAAATATTAGGCAACGATTTCTTATCTGAATAAATATTAGGAGACGATTTCTTATCTGAAGAAATGGTGCCATACTCTTTGAAAATTCTAAGGAGTTTATGCAGCTTGTGTTTCTTTTAAAGGTGTATCACGTAAAAAAAAAAAAAAAAAACGTATTATATTCGCAACAAATATATTTTTTGTTGTTTTCACTGACAAAATATTCAGTGTAGATATAATCATTTTATACATAATATGTACGAAACAGATAATCTATCCGCAAATGATTTTTTTTTTCCATGTGCGCAAGTTGCAAATGCACATTTTTGAGAACATAAGTTAAAAATTATTGGAGTCTGTATTAAAGAACATGTTATCAATTTCAAATTGACCGGTTTCTTCATTAGATATTTCTATGTAGTTTGTTTTATTCAATTTATTTAAAGTTGTACAATGCTTTTTAAATTTGTAAGAAACACAATAAAAGAATTTTTTAAAGTTGAAATGAAAACTGATGATTCTCCTTAACTTGACTATACTTTAAAAAAAACTTAATGATTTTACTAATCTGAAATGTTATATATATATATATATGTGTGTGTGTGTGTGTGTGTGTGTGTGTGTTTGTGTGTGTGTGTGTGTGTGTGTGTGTGTGTTTGTGTGTGTGTGTGTGTGTACAGCTGAAATAAAATCAGCATATTTATTGAAGTACCGTTGAAGAAATTTAATAAATTCTTCGACGATAACCCGTTTATCAAGATAGTAAAAAAACTGTTAATTTAATGAAACAGCTTACAATCATATATGTTTTGGTAACTCGACAATTTTTGATTTGCACTATGATTTGAAAGAGAAACGTTTAAGGAATAGCTCCAAATCACAGAAATTTGATACAATTAAGGACGTTATTGCAGCTTCACACAGACTAAGACATTGCTGCGTCATTGCCTTTAACAGTGAACTTTACAAAAAGGGTTCTGAGGAAAGATAATTTAACAAAGAATATTATAATTTTCACTATATCACCATTTAATCGTTTTCTATTATTTTAGTCTGTTTTAATGCAAAACGCCGTCTATATAATAAAATATTTTGTTATTTTTAAATAATGAATGCATAAAATATTGCTTTAGAATATTTAAGTAAATAACATATGCATAACCATAAATATAAAATAGTAATTGTGCTTCCTTTGATTTGAAATTGAATAGAAACAGTTATATTTTTCTAAGCATCAAAATATCCTTTGCATGTAAATTACATTTTATTGTCCACACTTGAAAATTGTTTTTCAAAATAAATTATTAGTTGAAAGAAAGTTTTAAATAAGACTTTGCTAACTAAAGCATATTTACTTTCACAACTTCAGGCGCAATTTCTTTTTGGTATGATAAAATTCCATATGCATTTATATTAAATAAATTTATATAACGAAAATAAATTAACTGTGTTTATTATTATACATAAACATGGAAAACATAGAACTACTTACATTTTAATTCAAATAAACGCAACCTAAATAGTAATAAATATATTTTTCTTTTATCCGGTTAATTAATTATCCTTGCTTTAAATTCCGTAAGATTTTTTTTCCTTATAAATTTTTACATCATTAATTTTACAAAATATTCAGAAAGCACACAAGCAATCTAAATAAACAATTTAAAATGCGTTT
Source organism: Maratus michaelseni (assembly GCA_963931845.1). NCBI lineage: Eukaryota > Metazoa > Arthropoda > Arachnida > Araneae > Salticidae > Maratus > Maratus michaelseni. The sequence continues at coordinate 341,593,366 of OZ007588.1, read as the reverse complement.
CGCAGAAAAATTGCAAGCATCGATATTACTTTATTGTATTTTTCAGAAACATATGAATGCAGAAATTGAATCATATGATAAAAGCAAAATGAATAGAAAAATAAAACAAAGTTGTAAAAATAAATGAAAGCATCAAACTAAATCTGTTGGTTTCTCTCTGTTTCAAATTTCAATATAAAATTGAGTAATAAATTTTAAACTAGATTTTTAACTTAATAGAAATAATAGACTTAATCAAGTTCTTAAGCTATTCATCACTTCAGTAAAACTTCAAACTATTAAGCTATAATGAAAGGAGAAATTCGATTCAATGCTAGAATGTAATTGAAACACAGTGATTTTAACTTAGTAAATCGAAAGAGAAATCGTTACAATTAATGGCTTGGTACAAACTTCCTCCTTAAAAGAAATTTCTTCAATCATATCAAATTATTTTCCAGAAACTTTTATTAATCGTTTGAGAATGTGTCTTTTGTCACACAGTCCAATGATTTCTCAAAAAGTATAACTTTATAAAATATAGATTTTTATTGAATACAGCTCGCAGTATGTAAGGAAATAACTGAAAATTAAATGTTTTCTACTGAAGAATGATTTAATATATAAATGAATCCATTCACTTATTCTTTTACCGATCAATTTTTCTAATTAAAAACACCTAATTTAAATAATACTAATAATTAAACCTCATTCCTGCAAAAATTATAAAAGGGACTTTTTCTGAACTTTTTTACAATGCTCAATTTAAAATCTACCAGTTGAGGAAGACCGAGCTACGCTCAATTAAAATTAATTCTATGTTCAACTCGATATGACAATATGCGCGTACTATGTGAGTACAAAGTACACAATGTACTTTGTTGTTGTATATTTGTAGCCAAAAATTGACGAAATGTCGCAAACATGGCAAAATTCTTTCATTTGCGGCTAAGCATGTGTTTTGGCATTGATAATTTTGAAAGTAAATTTTACCACCATATCTGGTCAAAGTCGTCAACAATTCGTCAAACATAGACAAATTTGGCAAAATGTTGCCAACTTTGCGACTTCGTTTATTGCCAACTGTTCAATAACTTAATAAGAATTTCAAACTTCATTCCCATTGACCTGTAGTGACCCCAAAATGACCCACTAATCGAATTTTATTTAACATGTGACCTATCCCGGTGGTCTTCTCGTACCCCAAAACGGTAGGATATAAAATTTATTAAAAATTGTTAGGCCAGTTTTTCAGATAAAATTTACACACACACACACACACACATACACACACAATTTGCTCGTATTATAATATAGCACTTGGGAAGGCAGAGCTACGCTCGGTTAAAGATAGCTTTATGTTCAACTAAGCCTTGTGCTTAGTATAACATTAAATTAAGTGCATACTGCTCTGAACTACCAGAATCGTGCTTTCTGTTGTACTGTGAATTATTGGTTGTATCATCTATCTAGGCACCTATTGCAAATTTCTTAAAAATTCCTTCAGTCCTAAAAACCAATTTTTTCGCCAAAAGTCGTCAAAATTTCGACAAATATCACCAATTTAGGCGACATAATTTCATTTGGTGCCAAACATATGTTTTGGCATTGTTAATCTTGAAAGTCAATTTCCCGCCAAATTTCTCCAATGTTGCCAACTTTGCGACTTCCTTTACTGTCAACTATTCAACAACTTAATAACTGTTTCATTAGAATATTCCGTTTACGTTCCCGTAAGACTCACAAGGTTAGCACGGGGAAGGAAGGGCATATTAGCTAGTTCCGTATAAAATTTAAAAATCCATGAATACTTTTAAAAATTGCTAGAAATATTTAAATTAATTCACTGTATTAAAAAAAACATAAAAATTGAAACTTAGTTTGGCTGTATTTCGTTTAGCTTTCATGTTCTCAATAGAAGCATTAAATGTTAATGCAAGATTAAGCTTACAATGAGTACAAAAAAATAATGAAATTTGAGTTTATTTCTTGCGTACTACTAATTACAGGTAATAAGCATAAATTTTTGGAACTTTTGTTCAAAAAATTACTTTCAGCTAAATTTAAAGATTTTCAATTGAGGTCAAATCTGCATAAACTTAACCTATGCACACTAGTATGAATTCGCACCTACCAAAAATTCAAATGCATTTTTTGAAAACAGACTTTCATTAATTTGCATTCTTCATTAACAAAAAAATGAAATTTTTAATAAAAATAAATATCCTAGTTTTATTTCTCATTACATTCCGTGTAGGAATCATGTGTTATATTCCATTATCACTATATTTCCAACAAAATTATAAGCAGTTGAAGTTACAGAATTTCAAATCGCACAAGGGTGGAGTGTGCGAATCTTGAACCGAAGTGTGGAGATCATGAGTTAAAAATTACTTTTAAAATGTTTTACTACTTTGTTTAAAATTTAATCCATTCATTGCCATCTCCCATTTGTGGATTATGTGTACAAATAATAATCACAAATTGCCAACATTTTGAGAATTACATCAAAATCGTATACAAAATACAATAATCCGGTGGGGAGGGATAATGATATTATACAATATTTGTTAAATATCTAACAGATTTATTATAGTCCCATAACTCCCAATTTTTACACATTTTTCTCAACCATAAAAATTAAAAATAGTTTTTGCTGGATTTAATTACCGAAATTGGTGCTTAAATAAGGCAAAATTATCTACTAAATTTTAGAGGTAACATGAAAACGTGAAAGTGGACAGCTATGTAGTCTCTTTTAAATTACAGCATAATATTCATTCGAGTTTTCTAAGCAGAGTGTATTATCTAGCAGAGGTACATTCTTTTAGTTAGCACATTTTAAAATATATATATATGAAAAAAACTGGTAAAAAGTATAAAATATTTTAAAATTAATTTCATTTTATTCTTTCAGTTTCCATTCGATCAATTCGTATCATAAAAACTTATTTATATCAAGCGGAAGGCAAGAATTCAATAAACTTATTAAATTCCCTTTATATCTTCAAAAATATTGGATATTAGATAAAAAGTTTAATACAATATATTTGAAATTGCAATGTATTTTTTTTAAATCAGAAAAAGATATTTTCCTGGTGTAAAGAAAGAAAAATGTTATTTCACATGCATGTTATTATTAAAAAATCAAAATAAAATAAGACGATAAACAGGTTTGCCTTTTTCAGTACTAAGTTCGTCAATTTGTTTATCATATTTCGACTAAAACACATAATTACTTATATTAATTAAAAAACACCTATTATTATAAAAAAAATATATATATAACCGTATTAGGATTTGTTATTAGGAGATTAAATTGTGTCAGAGTCGCCATATTGTTTTTATTAATTTCGCATTATAGAATTATATTAGAAAATATTAATCTCACTAAAATAAAATATACATATACATGTTAAAAATTATTATAGTACATAAAAAAAGTTTTAAAAACCTCTTAAAAACAAACCAACTAGTTTCATACATTCACAACGGTGACATTCTCAAGGTTTGCAAATGATAAGTATTAAGATTTATAAATAATAATTTTATGTGGAAATGTTTATTTCTTATTTGCATATGTTAAGAATGTCACAGTGGCGAGTGCACAAAACCAGTAGATTTGTTTTAAAGAAACTTTTAAGACTTTTTTATGTACTGTAATCACTTTTAGCATGTATATATGTAATTTTATTTTTTTTATATTTGTATGATTCGGAAACAAATACTTTGGATTTTGGCTAAGCTGCTGATTACGTTCGAGTTGATCACTCTTTGATAGCAAAGATTGGACTGTGTAAAATTTCCAAAGTGTAGTATAAGGTTATTTATTGTGCCTGGTATTACTACTCACCAAAAAGATGCATAGTGGCTATACATATATAACGTTATCAACCTTTTTGGCAAATTTCCCCCACCCTTGCGATATCATACGTTATCATTGCTCGAACCCCCACACCCCACCCTCTTCCTAATGATAATGATATTGTTATCAGTGTCTATAATTTTTTTTTTTTTTTTCTCTTTCTCTCTTTTTTTTAATATGTTTGCAGTGATATACAGATATGTGATTATACATTTATTATTCGCATAAATAAAATATCACTATTATATATCAAATAACTTTATAACAAACTAGATGTAACCCGTCAAAACTAAACGGGAAAAAAATTACTATAACAATAACAGTAAAATAAGCTTATTTATTATTTAAGAAGGGGAGGATATGAAACAGTGTTTAAATTTTTTTATTTTAAAAGTTTTTCCCCCCAGTGAAAAAAAGTACTATTTTCAATGTAAATTCCAAACAAACAATCCGTAAACAACTGTGTAATGCAAATTAGTTCCACATTACGCCACTGAAAGAAAGAAAATTTCATGGACCTATGAAGTATCATACAAATAGTATATGCCTACGTCCAGATCGTATTCAATAAATAAAAGAACATAGTAATAATAGTTTGCAATGTGCAGGGTTATTCAAAATGTGTCATCCGATTTCAAAATTCTATATTTTCAAACATAAACGACACAGAATTATAAGTAATACATGAATGCAAAGGAAAAATATGGAAGTTTTATATTATGAACAATGCATGACGCTCGTGTGTTCTTCGTGAAGCTATTTCACGAAAGTTGTTTTAGAAGCTGGCTTTTCCAACAAATAAAGGAAGATCACTCCAACTTCGTTTTCCAACAAGATGGGAAACCACCCCACTTGACAATAGACGTACGTAGTTTCCTTAACACGGAGCTACCTCGCAGTTGGATTGGTCGCAGTGGACGAGATTTCTTGTTGTTACACAGCTAACCCCCTAAGTCACCTGATATGACTCCATGCAATTTCTCTCTTTGTAAGTTTGTAAAAGATAATGTTTATGTGCCACCATTACCTACAAATTTATGTGAACTTAAATAACGGATTTCTGTTGTACAATCAATTACCAGTAGCACTATACAACGTGTTTGGCAGGAATTTACATACCGTCTTGGCGTTATACGTGTCACTAAAGGAAGTTATATCGAACACTTGTAAAAAAAAAAAGTCAATATTTTTCTTTTGTATTCGTGTATTACTTATCATTCTGTGTCGGTTATTTATGGAAATACAGCATTTTGAAATCAGATGATTTATTTTGAATAACCCTGTATTTTAATGATTTTGTACTATTTCAAACATATTGAATATATGATATGCAGCACTGAGGTGCTACAAAATGCTTACTATAGAATATGGAGTGCATAGCAATTATCGTTCATTTACAGGAACAAATAAAAAGTTCTGTTACAGTACTGGTCTATGAATGATTGAGTTTCTACAAGTGCGTTTTCAGTTGTGGTATGCGTTTTTAAATTTAACTAATTTGTGCATGGTGTGTATAAATTCTGTATATCATTTAAAGGGCTGCACAAAATAGATCGAGTACATTTCTTTTTATGCATGGAAATTTCTCAAGAAGAATTTTCAACTGTGTAACTAAACTAAAGTGCACCATAATATGTAGTATTTATACAAATCTATAGATAATATACAATACTTCACAAAATAATTTGAACAATTTTCTGACTGTTGATGGTAATTGCTGATGATGGATTTTCCGATGTATTATGTGTTTTCCAAATTTTTTACTTGGATATTATCTTTCCCCTTTTTAAACAGCGAATTTCTGTTACATTCTAGCGTTACGCGAACCTGTTGAAAAATGTTTCATAATCTAAGCTTCATGCATGAATATTCCTTTTTCGTTTAAGCATTTAAATGGTTTTAATTTTACGTTTTTTAATATACTACAGTTTTAGAATTAAAAATTTATTTATACTGCGCGAATGTTTCTAAACATTTATTATGCAACATATGTTGTTAACAATACCGTTAAGTCGCTATCAGGTCTAGCAATATTTCAAAGAGCTTACTTTTGACATGATTTTAGCACCAATATTTCCACGTACAAACCGAAAGAAGTGTTGTAATTGACGTAGCAAAAGTTGCATGGAGAACTAGTACATTAAATATTAGTTAATGTATATTGCTCCTTAGATGGCGAAAACAAATTGCTATAATACTGCTGTATTCGCCACAAAGTTCACGTGTTCTTGAGTTAACTCATTTTCAAGACTCCATTGGAATAAAGTTTTATATCCTATTGGAATACACATTAAGTTTTATATCCTATTGCAATACACATTAAGTTTTATATCCCATTGGAATTTTTATATCACATAATAGATGTCTTTTTTCTCTTACTTTTTCAATTAATATGCGTTGTTTCTCATGTTTCTCCTAGTTAAGAATTTTCTGTTAGATTTTGCCTCGTTAGCTGTCACGAAAAATGAAATTGCTTAACTCCCATCTCTGATTGGGTTATTAGAGGAAATAGTGTTCGTACGAACAAGTTTTTGTGCACTGATCGGTAAAATTTTTTGCATTTTTTAGATTGCTGTCACAATCTGTATTGAGACAATTTGCCCCAGAAATTCCGCTAAAATCAAGGAATGGCTTAAAAATTGCCCGTAAAGTGGTTGAATGTAATAGAAATTTTATTATCAGTTGATTCTATCACGCATCATTGTGTAGAAAAACAAAATATAGTTCATATCTGGTATTTCAGAGTAGTTTAACAAGTATGGTTTGTAGGTGAAAGCCCTTTATCGGTATATATTAATTCTTTATTACATTATATTAATTCTTTATTACATTATATTAATTCTTTATTACATTATATTAATTCTTTATTACATTATATTAATTCTTTATTACATTATATTAATTCTTTATTACATTATATTAATTCTTTATAAATTATCGTATAGTTCAAAAAATTCCTAATTTTTATTTATATTTGCCCTTTTGTTTTTATTTTCTGAAATACTCAGAAACTTTTAAACTTAATAAAAAAAATACATTCCTTCTCATCATTATCCAGTTATTTTTATTTAAATAATGTTTAAGAAAGAATTCTTGGCCGTTTATAACCAAAGCTATCACGCCATGTTAAACAATTAACAAATTCGATAATTACATATTAAACTTTCAATATTATTAAGAAAATATCAAAGTATTAATTAAATAAAAAATCTAACTTTATAAATAATTTCCATTTGAAATGTGGAAAAATACAGTCCTGAAATCGTAATTAATCGTACTAAAATAATTAATTAAAAATTTTTTTAACTAATGTCTATCAAAATTTACATATTTCTTACATTTTATAGAGTATCCATAAAACACTAACACAGTATAGACTTTAAAAGAAAAGTCATTTTATATGGAAGAATTAGTTATAAACAATACTTATATATGCCATATAATTGAATTTCGAAAAGTATAAAAAGTTACGAAATATTTACAAACGTCAAGCATACAACAACAGATTCAAAGAGGCATATTATCTTAATAATTTAATTTGGAATTTGGAAAATATTATACATATAGTCAATAACTCCAGGAAACGAAAAAGAAAAATCAGCCATTGATTTTATAAAATTTTATTAATTGTGTTTCAAAATAATATTTTTAAGCACTTATATTTAAAATTCAGGTCAGTGATTTATCTTACAAAATAAATCAACTTCATTTGTTGTCAAAAACAAAACAAATGCATGCCACAAATTACAGTAATTACAACTTTAAGGTTATATAAATTAAAGTTTACACTTGACATTAACTTTCAGTATACATGCAAAAATGTCTCTCTCTTTAGATAAATGCAATTACTTGCTTGAGGTGACTGGAGATGCAATAATAAAAGAATATTTGAGTTACTGAAAAGATTTATGGAGAATCGATGAAAAATTTCTTGTATTTGTCATGCGTGAAATGAATTATGATTAAGGGAAAGATAACAAATCGCATAATCCAACAGTATTGGAAATATTTCCCTACGTAAGCTCCTCGGGAATGTCAAACTACAATTCTAAACGAATTTTAATTTATATCATCTGTATTTAATGTATTATGATTTATATTATCAAAGTATTATAATATTGTTTCTTAACTTTATAAAAAAAAATCAATCATATATTTGAATAATGTAACAAATAGTGTAAACATATTTTTGTAAAAATATCACATTGATATTACTGAAGTTTAGCAATGCATGTATGACACAAAATATTTCCCTTTTAAAAAAGGATTTAGTTTACTATCTAAAAAAATCTTAAGAACTTATAATGTTTTCAAATTTATAGAACATTCATTAGTAAAAATATCAAGCAAATATTAATGTGTTCATAAAATATTCCTAATCGTAGCTTTTCTTGACTTGAAAATTACATCAATGTTAAAAATATCTCATGTAAAATATGCCATTTCAAAAATGTTCCCCTAAAATCAGATTCAATAGTTCCAATTTCTTATGGAAGGCAGTCACAACATTTGGTTGAGTTAGAAATATAGTTGCTCTAAAATCACTTCATCTCTTTATAATCCCGGGAGGCCAAATTTAAAACACCCTACTCTGACCTCCCTATATGTTGACCTACTCAGTGTAAATACTTCAAATTTTCTGAACATAAGACATAGGGGAACGAATTTTGAGAAAAAATACTTCCAGCAATACCGATAGATGGCACTGTACAACGAAAATAAAAATAAAAGATGAGTTTAAGAGTTGAAATGGATGCATCAGGGCTATGGCAGATTCTGTGGAGTGATGCGGCCAATTTCCACCTCAGTTGAACAGTGAATACCCATAACTGTAGCATTTGGGAAATTGAAAACCTCGGTACCTTTCAAGAGACTCCACTCTACTCACCGAAAATTACAGTCTGATGTGGATTCCCTGCCACATTCATTGTTCAACCTTTCATTTTCGAACAGGCTATTCGCAATGGCACTGTGACATACATTGTGACGGCCAGTTTTTACAAAAGGATGTTCGAAACTTTTGCTGTGCCCCATTTGTAAGAGCGGCAATGTTTTGACTCAATTATCTTTATGTAAGGTGGAGCATCTCCACACATTGAACTATGTGTACAGTAGTTTCTTCAGCAGTAGTTTCTTCAGCGTTTCAGTAATGGCAGAGTGATTAGTCGTGCGTTTCCTACAACTTGGCCATCTCCGAAACTTAATTCGTGTAATTTTTGGCTGTGGGGACACTTAAAAAATCTTGTTTATCGAGAGCGACAGGTAACATTGGCAGACTTAAGAGAAGGTATCACTCTGCATGTGAGAAGCATCTCAGTCGACCAGTTACGATCCGCAATTGAACAAGCTGACCACATGCTGCAGATTTTACATCTTCAAGAAAGAAACCATATTGAGTAGCATTCCCTGCGTCTATAAGATCCTTGTCACGTGAATATTTGGTACGTTCATATAAAATGTGTTTATGTGTCTTTTCAATATATGCCCAGTTTTACAGAGGCATCTATCGGTTATGTCTAGAACTATTGTTTTCGCATAATCAATTTCCTCACGTCTTGAATAGTATGTATTCAAAATTTGAAGCTTATACATTGAGTAGTTCAATAAATATAGAGGCCGGAATAGGAGTCTTTTAATTCTAACCACCCTGTATAATAATGTTTTACTTATCTCCGTTAAATATGATAGCCGTTCGTAGTACCCGTTCTCTCTCTTTTGGAGCAAGTTATTTACATCACTAATCTTCCATCACTAAGCATTTTTTTTTCAAATAATGTGAACGCATCATAGATGATTCAATACTTGAATAATATAAGACAGGGGACATCGAAAACACGTCTACAGCAACATGAGATAAGTCTTCACCAGATATATGCGACAAAAATATTTTGAATTTTTGATAATATAACAATGTCATCTATTTTTGTTGAGTTAGATAATTAGTAGTTAAAATTCTTTCGTTTATACCAATTTTGTAATCGCCGCAGAGTCGTACGCCTATTCGTCTGATTTTGGTATCACTATCAGTTTCGAGATCCCCAATTCCTCGTCGCTACTTTCGAGATTACTCTTGAGATTAAATTGTGTCTAAACCGTTCTCAACATTTTCACGAAGGGCATACGATACTTGTCGACTCCTTATGCTAAAATTGTCTTATTATTTTCACGGTGTTTTAATGATACTTTGACACCTGGAATGCATACCACTTTCAGTTCAAAAATTTCTGGATACAAGGAAGTAATCTACTCAGCACTTTCTATAATTTTCACTTGTAAGGTATTCACATTTTCTGACTCTTCCGAATCAACAACATATTGAAGGCTAATTCTTAGATATCGAATCCATATACGTCCTAGTAAAGCATCAAAATTCTCCAAGATGATATAAAGTTTTGTACGTCACGTTATTCCCTTGCATTCTACATTTACATTAACTTTTCCATCTGAATGAAAAACATCACCAGGGTATGATTAAAAGCAATAATAGAATATTGAAGTTGATTTGGAATTTACAGTTTATGAAACTTATCACGGGAAATAAAAGTAAAACCTGCACTTTTATCCACTTCAAACGGTACCTTGTGGCCCTCAATTCTCACTATAGCGAGAAGTTTTTTAAAATTTCTTTTATTTTAATAAGAAAGTACAGTTTTTTCGTAATATAGTTTGTACTTAATTTATCCGTATTAGTTTTCCCTTTTTCTTGTAACAATGTGCGAATGCACACATTTGCAAGATGACCCCTTTTTTACTTTTTTACAAGCACTACATTTTAAAGAGAATTGCCATCCAACCTGCGTGTTTTTGCAGTATGATTATTTTTGCCGCATCGAAAAAAAATGATTTATTCCCAACTATTCATAATCAATTTGGGACCAAGAGCTTGATCTTTGAATAAAACGAGTTTTTGGTATAGAATTAGATTGTTGAATAGACGATCAGTTATCCAAATCAAATCTGGAACATCAATATTTCGAAACTTTTTAATTTCAATAACGCCATATGCTCGCCATATGTACGCCATATGTACTGGTCGCAATGTTTTAATTTTAAAATAATTAACGATCATAAATTCTGGAAATGTCCAAAGCTTTGGTTTTATAGCTATACTATCAAATATACTAACCTCTGACTGTAAAATGGTTTCACGAATAGAAGCATCGTAAATATCACGGGTAATTGAGCACGTAAAAATAAATCAGCGATAAAAACTTTACAATAACAGGAAAAAATAAATTCACAGTTCACTATATCATATCTAACAAGGAAGATATCCTTAAAGCGCTTACTCAGAAAATTTTGAAAAAAATGCTGATGAAGCTACTCATGTATGTAATAAAGGAACAGTGCAATTTAGCTGCGGAATCCCAGTAGAAAATCTGCAAAAAAATTAAATACTTTCGAGTATTTGGCGCAAAAAGACGCGATTTGGCTAGCAACATGTTTTCCTCGCCAACCACAAACGATTTTAATGCATTTTAAAATTGCTTGTAAAATGATTATTCGAATGAGCAATACTTAATGAATTTAAATTTAAACGATGAAAGTTTATTATTTTTTGTCTATTTTTTGTATTTTCAACAATGCTTTTTTAAATTTCCAAATATGTCAATGAGATTTTTGTAAAATTTGAAAGCGTAAAATTGTCATAAAAAATTATACGAATGGGTTAATTCTAGCGGGTAGTAATTTTCCAACTGGACGAAAAATGTCCGGGCCAGGATTCGAACCTGGGATCGCTTGGCTGAAGCCGCCACGCTCTACCACTGAGCTATCCCGGTCGAATCTGGAGGGCATAATTCATCCAATTAACCTTATTGATCAGAGAATCTGGTCTGATATTTTAATCAGCTCAACAGAAAAGATCGCAGGTAAAGGAACTCCAGTAAACGCTGGATACGTGATTACACTAGATTAATTTTAACACAATTATTTCAAATTGGTAAATAAATCAAACGGGTAGTAATTTTCCAACTGGACGAAAAATGTCCGGGCCAGGATTCGAACCTGGGATCGCTTGGCTGAAGCCGCCACGCTCTACCACTGAGCTATCCCGGTCGAATCTGGAGGGCATAATTCATCCAATTAACCTTATTGATCAGAGAATCTGGTCTGATATTTTAATCAGCTCAACAGAAAAGAGCGCAGGTAAAGGAACTCCAGTAAACGCTGGATACGTGATTACACTAGATTAATTTTAACACAATTATTTCAAATTGGTAAATAAATCAAACGGGTAGTAATTTTCCAACTGGACAAAAAATGTCCGGGCCAGGATTCGAACCTGGGATCGCTTGGCTGAAGCCGCCACGCTCTACCACTGAGCTATCCCGGTCGAATCTGGAGGGCATAATTCATCAAATCATGATTTATTTACCAATTTGAAATAATTGTGTTAAAATTAATCTAGTGTAATTCTAGCGCTCACGATTCCATACCCTCTTGTTCAGAATCGTTTGCATTTTGCGTTCAACATTTTCAACTCTCTGTACGTTTGCAGAAATATTAATTAAAAATATTCTTTAAATCAGATTAAATAAATAATTCACGTTTTTTCTCTATTTATTAGCGATTGAATGGGATTTTGCTATTGTTTTATCCCCCATTCCACGATTTTTACTAATTTAAACGGCTTCACCAGTTATATAAGTAATTTTTAAATGTATTTTAAAAAGAAAAGTAATGACAAACGCATTCGTTATACATTTTCGTTTCGAAGAAGTCGTTGTTTCCATAGCAACAATACTTTTCCCTTGAATTAACAATGTTCAGAATCGGGTTTATTTTTGAGCTTGAAACAATTTCAATCAATTTAAATTTTGTTTTAAATCTTAAATTTCATTATATATACATATAAATGTGCACACAAAATTATAGTTATAAAGATTTATTTATTATGTCAGTTAAACTTACATAAACAAGTTCAGCATAAAAAAGTATTTCCTTAAAGCAGGGTTGCAAAAATCTAGGCGCCAATAGATTGATTCCCACCACTAAATTTTATTTGTATTCTTCGTCAAATTTTATTAGTATACTTCGCCTAAATTTTATCAGTATTCTTATTAGGAGAAGAATACTAAAAATTTAGTGGTGGGAATCGGCCGATTGACGCCTAGATGTTTTCACCCCTGCCTTAAAGAGTATTTGTTATAAAACCGTATTTCTTTAAATTTTATTCCGTCGCCAACCGGTGATAAATCACCAAATAAACGAAATTTTAATAATATTTTTACGGACGTTATATCGAGGTTTCGCAGACATTTTTTTATATACGTATATATCTCATGAGAAGAACATTCTGTAATTTTTTCAAAATTTTCTAAGTATGCGCTTATGGAGACCTTCCTTGTAAGTACAGCAATAAAATGTGTGTCGAACTGATGTGTCGAAAGAAACATGTTGCGTTCCGATAACATTTTTCTTTACTTCTGCATTATCCCGTCGACCACTTTCCATAAAAAAATTATTGCCAAAATATAGGATTTAATGCTTAACATCCATGATCATGAAGTCACATTCACTTGATATCACAATCGTTACGCGTATTTGTTATGTCATCAAGTGATTTTTAATTCGACGTTTATCTGTATTTCAATGATGTTTTACTGATTTATTAGTTCTTTCGTTAATTAAAATAAAAATTACATCTTTAACTTTGATTTCGTGATATTAAAAGAGAAAAAGCAATGAAAAAAAATGCGATAGATCATCTTCAACAGAAGTCAATAGCGTTTATTCATCGTTGAGAATGATAATTAAGTAAAATAATGCAAATAAATAAATATCCAAGATTACTTTTTCTGTTTTTATTAATATATTGTAAATTTTATTGTTGAAAGTTACTGATAGTTGACACTTTAGTGATCGGGGCTTTTCCAAATTTCTTCTAAATTTTGAGATTCCAAAAACACGAAGTTGCTAAATTTACTGATTTATTTATTTATATACGAATTTGGTTTTCATTTGCACGAAACGCTCATACATGCGGCATAATGATCTTAGCATTAAGGAATTTTATGTATTTTGGGAGGATTCTAATGCACACAAGGAGGTCGCTTCATCCAGTGATGTTTTTATTCTGTTTTGTTTACCTGTGCGTGAAGCACTCATACATGCTATATAGTGAATTCGTGGCATTAACGAGTTTCTTATATTTTTGAAGGATTCCAATGCAGCGAAGTCACTGCATCCAGTGATGTTTTTATTTTGTTTTGCTTACATGTGCACGAAGCACTCATACATGTTATATAGTGAATTTGCGGCATTAGTGATTTTTTTGTAATTTTGAAGGATTCCAATACAACAAGGTTCTTGCACCCGGTGATGATTTTTTTTCTCATAGATGGGATATAGTTATCGCAGTATTGACGAATTTCATGTGTTTCCGTTATTTCAACTTCGCAATGGCCGTTAACATTTTTTTTAATATTAAAGAAATGTGAATTAAAACGTTGTTTATTACTGTTCATATTAACTTTTTTATATGTACCTTAATAAATTTGTGAAATAAAATATTTTTATTTTATTCATAAGTGCTATATCTAAAAAAAAAAATCATCTGTTTGTTAATGGTTTAATTAAATAAAAAATCTTGAAAAGCCTTCAAAATCTTGAATTATTTCTTATAATTAAATTAATTAATTATTATAATTTTTTAATTTATTCTTATAATTATTTCTTAAAAGCAAAGCATTTTTTGTCCAAAATCTTCTGAACGAATCAAATTTTATATCCAGTATGTCGAAGATACCCTATTCTTCAGTGACGCTTTTATCTCTAAATTCATTAGTTTTACTGTCTGTAACTATTTTAAAAGTTTAGAATGACGACATTCTACTATTTATTTATTTGGCGTTTTGTGGAGAATGGTCGACGGGATAATGCAGAAGTACCCAATTTTCTTTGAACAAAGGTGTTTTTCGAAAGTCGTTCAATTTTGACGGTATATTAGAAGATACTAATGTTGACAACATATTGTAATTTATTGCCCCTATAAAATTTAGATGCGTTTGTGTACAATATTGGTAATTAGATTTTTTTTTTCAATAATTTTCCAAACGTTGAAGATAGTGTGTAAACGAAAAAAGTTGGAATAAAACTGGGTTTATCTCAAGATTTTCAGTATTTAAATTATGTATTGAAATAACTGAATATTGTAAAGGCATAAATCTTTCAAAAAACTTTTACTGTTGGGTTGTAAACGCTGACATAAATTCTTTAAATTGCTGATAATCCATCTTGAATCAAATCAGAGCTAACATAATTTTCAAATTTAAGACAGGAAGAGATATCAAATACAAAACTTGTCATAATTAAATTTGTAAAATTGCATTAAACGGATGAAAAATTAAATTGCAAAAGACTATATTCTGCAAACGTGGACATAACATAAATTTACATAGAGAGAAAAATTCACTATCGCACTAATTTAACATTTGATATTTGAATACTAAAATTTAGTTTTTGTTTCAGTTTAAATTTGTACTGGTTCCAAAAGGCAATATAGACTTTATTGTTGTCAGATGC
The DNA here is from genome assembly GCA_963931845.1 of Maratus michaelseni. Lineage (NCBI taxonomy): Eukaryota > Metazoa > Arthropoda > Arachnida > Araneae > Salticidae > Maratus > Maratus michaelseni. The sequence continues at coordinate 341,577,996 of OZ007588.1, read as the reverse complement.
AACAGTCATTTAGACACAATCGTTTTAAAAGCTTGCAATGTTCTGAATGAAAGCGTACATATTCCGTCAAATGCTTTTTTAAATTGATATCATTTTCAAACGTCAAGCATCATTTTCTTTCATTGAAAATTTTTATTCTCGTTTCTAAGAAGGAGGAATAAATTTTCTTTGAGAATGATGTCATTTTGATGCAAATACAGGAAAATGTTGCAGTTTCATGTTTTTAAAGGGATTCTTTTAATGATGTCATGTTATGTTTTTTTTTTTTATACCGCTAACCAGGCCCCTACCTGCCCGGCATGAATGCCTAGCTTAACGGGTTAGTACCTTGGTGCGGGGCGGAAATCGCCTGATCACAGCATGGCTGTGATCCACCTGACTATTGATTTGTTCACATCGCGGCTGTGCTTGCTCTCTTGTGATTTGCTATACCGCTATCTTTGTTTGCCGGTTCAAGGTTTCTGTTTAACTTTGTTGAATTGACAGATTTAATAGGTCTCGTAATTTAGAACCTTGATCAGGTGATGAGACCCTCACCTGACTAGGCACCCCCAGAGGTATTATTCACAGGTAACTTGGAGGGCTTTGCACCCACGACGGATTTTACATGCACCAGGTGCCATTAGCGTACATAGATTTACATATTTACCATGTCTGTTGGCTTGTCACGTTCATGGTGGGTTGTCGCTGTAGTGTTTATCGCCTCTTTTATGGGCTGATTTCCCTTCTTGTTGTATTTGTCTCTGTCAAGGCTTTTTGGCGTTTTTATAGGCTCGCCCCTGTTGTGGGTTGTTTTTTGTCTATCATTCATTGGTTTTTTGTCTCTTTCTTATATATTTTTACCTCTAGCTTGTGCTAGAGCTGGTTTTCCCATTTTGAATCTTGGTCTTCTTTCGAGAGTTTCACTGGTTATTATGTCACTATCGTGGGTTTTGTCACGTTGTAACATTTGTTACTGGTGGTTGTCACATTGTAACTTTTGTTACTGGTGGTTGTCACATTGTAACTTTTATTACTGGTGGTTGTCACATTGTAACTTTTGTTACTGGTGGTTGTCACATTGTAACTTTTGTTACTGGTGGTTGTCACATTGTAACTTTTGTTACTGGTGGTTGTCACATTGTAACTTCTGTTACTGGTGGTTGTCACATTTCTGGATGTTGCACACTCATTTTTGTTGTCTTTGTCACTTTATCTCACCCAAGCATTGGGGATTTTGATTTTTTTTTCCCTTTGTGAATACGCTTTTTGCGATCAGTCCATTGAATCCTAATGGCTGTTATCACTGCTTTTGAATTTTGTGCAACTTGTTGATTTGTTGTTTGAGAAACTTGTCGCACTAATGGAGTGGGGCTTGTTCCGTGGCCGTTAGTCCGTCATGTATCTATGAGGCTGTATTCACTTGATTTGACACTGTTTTTTTCCCCATTAACTTTCTTTGGCAGGTGTGCTTTGTGCATTCACCATTTAATTATTTTGTTCACTTTTTGTTGGCTATTTGCCTTCATCAGTTGGTGAAATTCAGTCCGTCACAGATGACTTCCACTTCTCACTAGTGCTGAAAAAAATCGATTTTTTTTTGGCGTAGCAAAGAGGTTCCATTGCTACTTTTTTTTTTTTTTTTTTTTTTTTTTTTTTTTTTTTTTTTTAATTTTTAATTTTTAAAGATATATTAGAAAATATACTTACCAAATGGATGGCTTTTGAGAGTGGGATATGCTTTTGAGGAATCTCGCTGCTGGGAAGGTGTATTTATTGTGATATGAGATCGATGTTTTCTACTAACCATCTCATCACTGCTCTTCCTTTTGTTTGTACTTGTTTGTTGTTCGCTAACTGGTTGTGCCATATTTTTTCGTTGTTCGGTGTGATGTGGATCAGATGTAGTGTTTGGGTTAGTGGGCAGTCTGTTAGATAGTGTTTGGGGGTTCCCAACTCCCCGCATGAGCAGTTTGGTGCGTCTTTGCGCTTAAACCTGTGTAAGTAGTCCGGGAATGCTCCGTGACCCGTGTAAATTTGACTTAGTAGATTGCAGCTGATGATTCTGCGAGAATCTACTTTTGGGAAGTATTCATATGTCTTCCTGCCCGTTTCCCCATAATCCCACTCGAACTGCCATTGTTTGATAGTGAGTTCTTTTAGTTTTCTTTTTAAGTTTGATATCGGTCTTTCTAGATGGTATGGAATTTCTTTACTTTGGTTTTCTGCAGCCTTTTTTGCTAATTCGTCGGCATCCTCGTTTCCTTGGATACCCACATGTGCTTTGACCCAGCTAATTTTGAATTTATTGTTTGAGTCTTTTACTGTTTTTTGTATTGTATCGATTAATTTTACTACATTGAAGGGTTTACTGAGTGATTGGATGGCTGACATGCAGTCCGAGCGAATGCTGTATTCCTTCCCTGTGCTATTTCCCCATTCTGCTGCTTTTAGTATAGCCAGTAGTTCGGCTTGGAAAACACTGTTGTACTTCCTTAATGGAGCTGACCATGTTTTTATTTTTTGTTCATTTTTGAAAGCTACGAATGCCGAACCCGTAGCGCCTGTTTCCAATTTTGAACCGTCCGTATATATTACTATGTCCTTGTAATTATGGCCTATTCTTGGTTCTATGGTGTCCGCGGGATGTGTTTCCCATACATTAATCTTTTTTATATAGTCTGTATGGTGGATAGTGGTTTCGTGTATTTCTGTCGTTTCTCTTAAACGAGATATTGTGCCGTATTCTGCCTCGTATTTAACTTGGAGGTGAATTGGAATCAGGCCAGCAAGTACCTGAAGGGCCGCTGTTGGGGCAGTTTTATATGCCCTAACTATAGCCAGCAAAAAATGCCTTTGGCATGTTGTTAGTACTTGTTTACTTCTTTGGTTTAGCTTATGTCCCCATATTGAGGCTGCGTAAGTCAGTGTTTTCTCAGCTACTGTTCTATACCATATTTTTAAGATGCTTGGTTTCAATCCCCAACCCCGTTTGGCCATTTGTCCCATCATCCAAAACGCTTTCCTTACTTTGGCTGTTTGTGCTTGGCAGTGTGTTTCCCAATTTAGGTTTTTATGTATGATTACACCTAGATACTTAATGTTTTCTTTTCCTTCAAATTCCCTTTCTTTGAATTTAATTCCTTCAATTTTATATGTGTCTGCTGTTGGTAGGTTTCTTGTGTGTGTTCTATTAAGGTACAGTAGTTCTGTTTTGTCCCAATTAAGCGTTAGGTTATTTTCCGTTACCCATTCATAAAATTCTTTTATTATTTTGTTTGCTAGTTTTACTAATTGTTCTTTTGTTTTTGCTTTTATTATTAAAATAAAGTCGTCTGCGAAGGCCTGTATTCTTACATTTTTACCCCAGTTTTTCTTTAGGGCTGTATCTGCTATTAGCAGCCACAGCAGTGGTCCCAGACAGCTGCCTTGTGGCAGCCGCCAAATGTTTGTTTTGTTACTTTAATGCCGTTTTCTTCTAAGGATACGTATCTATCTTCTAAAAAGCTTAGTATCCAATTTATTAAGTAAGTGGGGCATGGTGATTGTTTTAAGTTTTCGGCTATAATAGGCCATCTGATATTATCAAATGCACCCTTTATATCCATTGCTATTAGTAATGTTTGGTATTTGTCTTCTTTGTCTTTCTTTATTGTTTTTATTAGGTTATTTAGTGCGTGTTCAGTTGATAACCCTTGTTTGAACCCATATTGTTTGTCGCTCCAGTATTTGTTGATTGTTAGATGATGTGATATCCTGCCGTGTATTATTTTTTCTAGTATTTTACTAAGTGTAGGTAGTAAGCATATGGGTCTGTAATTTTTTGGTTCTTTTGGATCTTTTCCCTTTTTATGAAATAGGACTACTGTGCCTATTTTAAATGATTTTGGGAAGTAGTTGAAGTTAAGGCATGTGTTATATAATGTTAGTAGTAGTTGTGGTGCTGCTGTGTGTATTCTTTTCACTAGGTTATGGTCTATGTAGTCAAAGCCCGGAGCTTTGTTTTGTTTTATGTTTTTGATTATTCTGTTAAGTTCTTGTTTTGTTATAAGCTGTGGTTTTGTTTCATTAAATGTCGGTGTCTCTGGTTTTAATTCATGTTCTATTGATGGATCTGTTAGATATAGGTTGTTTAGGAAGTGGTTTAATGTCTTTTTGACGGTTACTTCTTGATTGTTGGGCATGATGTTTTCTAATCGTGATGGGCTTGTTTTTTTGCCTGATGCCAGTTTATATTGAGGGCCATATGTATTAGTGACTTCCTCACAGTATTTTTTCCATGTATCTCTTTTGGCTTTTTGGACTATTTTCTTTAATTTTGCGCGTTCTTTTTTATATTCTATATGTTGTTTGTGTTTTAGTTCCTCATCTTGTTGTTCCTGGAATTTTCTCCTGAACGCCCTTACTCTATTTCTTGCTATTTTGACTTCTTGTGACCACCATGGTGGTGCCATTAATTCTGGAGTTTTTCTATGTTTGTAGCAGGCGAATGCTATTGCTGTTATTTCTCTCTGTAATCTTAGAGTTATGTTGTCTAACTGATCTATATTTGTTGCTTTTCTTAGTTCTTTTGTATATTTGTTTCTGATTTGTTTAATTTTCTTCTCGAATTTTGCGTGTTTGCCGTGTTTTGTTTCTAATCTATGTCTTTGATAACACGTATTTTTATATTTTATATTAAATTTTATGTATTTGTGATCACTGTTTGATTCGTCGTCGCTTACTTCCCAGTCTGTTATATTTTCTCCTAATTTAGCTGTTGCTATTGTTAGATCCGGCCATCCTTCTAGCTTCCTTTTACCTCTCATGGTGCTGAACGACGCTTTTGCGTGTGGTGGGTTTTGTACAAAGAGGGCATTCAGGAGGAGGAAGTCTGTAAGTTTTACCCCCCTGTCATCTAAGTTCGCATAGCCCCATTGTTGAGAGTGTGCGTTAAAGTCCCCCGTCAGTAGTACTTCGCCCTTGGCTATTTTCAGAGTGTCTTCTACCTCCTGCAGCACATCTTCGAAGTCTTCTACTGAGGGGGGTGCGTATACATTGATTATTGTTATTGTTTCTTTTTTATTTTCGATTTTTATTGCTGTTGTGTATTCTTTTTCTGCTATTGTTATTGGATTGGTGCCTGTGTGAGTTACTATTGCTGATCGATTTCTTTTTGTTTTTGTTATTTTCCAATTACCATTATTGAAACCTGTTATTTTTCCTGTTTTTTTATTTTGGTGAAAGTCTTGTAAGAGTCCAATATTTATTTGTTTGTCTCCCATATATCCCATAAGTGTTTGTGTTGCATGGAGACTGTTATGTAGGTTTATTTGTATTAGTTTGATGTTGTCTTGATTTTTATTGTTGGAGTTTTCTTTTGGATTTTTATTTTCATTCAGGTTTGGATTGTCTTGGGTGCCGCTTAGGCACGCGTCTGTGTTAGCGGCGTTGATATTGAACATAATTCAATTCGTGTGTCCTTTGTTGCCTGTTGTTAAGTTCCTCCTGTGACCTCCTATGCACCCGTGTCACACCCCTAGTTGTGTTTAATGTGATTTTGTCGTTTAGGACATCATTACCTGTAGTTAGTTTTTGTCTTCCTTGTTCAATTTCAATTTGTCTAATTTTGAGGAGCTTTCTGTACACCCTGCACTGCCCATCATGAGCCGTGTGGTCTATAGGGATTTGTGCCGGTAAGTGCGCCTTATTCCATTCGTTAAATGTAGTGCAGATGATACACCTCTTCCTTCCTTTTGGGCAATCTTCGTATTTGTGCCTACCTGCACATATCGGGCAGTACTGACTCTGCTTGCACTGGTGCGCCACGTGGTCAAAACCTTGACATTTGTGACACCTTTGGATCGTTACATAGTTTTTTATCGGACATTCCTTGAGTCCCAGGCAGATCGTTCTCTCCTTGAGAAGGTGATCCGCCAGGGGCTCAGGGAGCGCTACCGGTATATGCAATCGCCCTGCTGGTGCCCGTAGCGATTTTAGCAACTGTATTTTGTCCTCGTTTTGTTCTATGTCGATGCCTAGTTCTCTGCATATTTTGTGCTTGATTATGGCTGGCTCCACCGACTCCGGTACATGGAAGATGATAATTCTCTTCTTCCTTAAATTGGCTGTTTTTACTTTCAGGCCACTGTTACTCTCCTCATTCTCTGCCAGGGCTTCCTTTATCCTCGTAGCTTCCGTTGCGTTTTCGCAAACAATTTTTATGCCGTTGCGAATCCGTTTGACATTCCTGACTCCTTCCTTGTTTTCTATCGTATTTGTTATTTGTTGCTCTACTTCCTCTGCTGTCCGCTCTTCTGTAGCCTGAATAATTACAGTTGCCGTCGCGGCTTTGACCGCCTGTGCATAACTGTGAGCAACTGCAGTCTTTTTTGTTGCCTTTTGTGCTGGTAGCGATGTTGTCTCTTCTTCCATTGGTTGGGTTCCTCTTTTTGCTGTTACTATTTCCAAGGCTTCTGCCTTTGCCTCGGCATGTGTTGCCCTCAACTCCATCTCAGTCAGTGAGTTTATCACTACCTGCAGAGCTTGGTCCATGGCTTCACACGTCGATGCTGGTATCTTTGTTGATTTTGATTGTATCATCTTGATGTAGCTTATTGCCATCATAGCCCTCTCTATCTCTAGGGATCTCTTTTTAGATCCATCTGGTATGTCGCAAAGTGTCATGTTATGTTTAGGACACTACAGAACTTAATTTTTGGAAACCACAATCTATTAAAATTATTTTACCTTTTTTAATAATAATTCGAGAATGACACAATAAAGATATAATAAATAATTCAATGCAATAATAAATAATGTAATACAATGATATTATCATATCTCTTTTACTATCTGTAGCAATGGAGGCAATCCAATTGTCCCCATTTTGAAGAAAATTCATTACATTTTTTTAAAAATAAAAAATAAAATAACTATGTATTTTTTAAATAGCTATTTCTGGCTCATCTAAAAATGAATTGCTTTAAGTTTAAAAAAAATGATTATTAAGATTGATTCAATAAATTTTTTAACCAAAAATAGAACCGACTTAAAAAACTACTACAAAGTAAAAAAATAATTTTTTTTAGATAATAGTTAATAAGAAATTAAATTAAGAGCATTGTATTTACCATGCATATTATTATATTTATGTACATTAATTTGATTTTTTGGAGTCGGTGCCAGCCAAGCCAAATTGAAGCCATGTTACCATTTTTAAACATTTCATCTGATGTTATAAATGTGTATTTTCAAATGAGATTAGCAACTATATATTTCGACAAACATTGCTTTGGAAATTAGTTAATCATTTAAATCATTGTATTTTCTACCATTTGAAGAGTTATCTGTATTTTTTTATTGTCTCGTATTTATGTAGCTATAATTTATACGCGTGTTACGATTTATATTGGATATTTTGTTTTGAATTTTGTACTTAGCTTGGCTGGCACAGACTCCAAAAAATCAAATTAATGTACATAAATATAATAATATGCATGGTGAATACAATGCTCTTAATTTAATTTCTTATTAACTATTATCTAAAAAAAATTATTTTTTACTTTATAGTAGTTTTTTAAGTCGGTTCTATTTTTGGTTAAAAAATTTATTTTTCGCTTTTTAGTAGATTTTGAAGTCGGTTCTATTTTTGCTTAAAAAGTTTATTTTTCGCTTTTTAGTAGTTTTTGAAGTCGGTTCAATTTTTGGTTAAAAAGTTTATTTTTCGCTTTTTAGTAGTTTTTATAGTCAGTTCTTTTTTTAGTTAAAAAGTTTATTTATTTATTACTTTAGTGATATCCATATTTACATTAAACCATATTGTTGCTAATATCTTTTTTATTTCACGCTAACCTTGGCAGTAGACTCGAGTATCGAAGATTAGAAAATTTATCATTATTCTCATCAAATGTCTTTAAAGCCTTTAATGATATCTATATTTACATTAAACCATATTGTTGCTAATATATTTTTTATTTCACGCTAACCTTGGCAGTGGACTTGATTACGGAAGAATAGAAAATTTATCATTATTCTCATCTAATAACGTCTTTAAAGCCTTTAATGATATGTATATTAACATTAAACCGTATTGTTGCTAATAATTTTTTTATTTCATTAGCATGTTCAATATTTCAACTGAAGTGTGTAGCACTTATAGTTTTTTTACAGGGACACTCAAAATAATTCCATTACATTACAGTCTATGGGGAAAAATCATTTGCGGTTTATTTTAATGATGTTACACAATTTCAAACACATCGTAATTGATATATATCACTAAGGTGCATTACAAGAAGCTTAATATGGGATAGGGTGTGTAGTATATATTAGTTACTTATAGTTACTTTACATGGACAGTCAAAAGAATTCCGTTACATTACGTCTATGGAGAAAAATCGTTTGCGGTTTAATTAAATAATGTTTCACTATTTTAAACACATTGAAATTTATATATATCACTAAGGTGCATTACAAGAGGCTTACTACAGAATATTGTGTTGTATAGTAGTCATCGTTCATTTACAGGGATACACAAAAGAATTCTCTAATGTCTGTTAATAATAATTTCTGGAAGTGCGTTTTCAGTTGCTGAACGCGATTTTAAATTTAACTCACTTTTGGCTATTACTTGGTGTGTATAAATTCTGTAGATCCTATACAGGGCAGCACAAAAGTTCGCGAACACATTTCCGTTTATTGACAGAAACTCCAGAAGGCGATTTTTAAACTGTGCTACGCGTTTCCTAACTAAACTAAAATTTAGCATCCTTGTATTGTATATATACAAATCTATAGATCTTATACAGGGCGGAATAAAAGTATTCGGATATTTTTCCGAATATTGTATATGTTGGAAATTCCTGAAATTACAATTTTAAATATGTTATGCGATGCGTTTTCCAAATTGTTTACTTAGATGTTATCTCTCAGCTTATTAAACGGTAATGATTTGTAAAATTATTTTCGGAGCGTTGGAAAGTGTTACATAATCTATGCTTGACGCATGATTTTTCGTTCTTGTTATTATTTGCAACTTGAAAGTTGTCTGCCCAACAACTGGTGACCCGAACGTAATAACTCTTCATAATATCCGATTTGCTTAAAATTTTGTATATACGTTCATTGTGATAAGGCACTCATTGGTTAAGTATAAAGAGGGGGGGGCAGTGGCTAATCCCCCCTTTAATTTATTTATTCAGAATTATAATCCGATAAGTTAAAGCTGATTTAAATATATCAGTCTTTTTATTTGCAAATTCACGTAATACAATATTTTAGGATATTAAATGAAAGTCGTCTGCCCAACAAATTAACTATTTTTAAAATGCTTATTTTTTTTCGTTTTTGTTGAATTTCTGAAAAAGTACTGAACCAATTTTAATAAAATTGAAATGGGACCAATTCGAGAGTATTCTCTTTCGAATAAAAAAAAATCACATAAATAAGACGCATAGTTTCGGAGTAATCGGTGTACATACATAAAACAAAATACATACACGTCGAATTGATAACCTCCTTTTTTTTGAGTCGGTTAATAATAAAAAGCCTAGGTGATATGACAAAAAAAAAACGACTTGCGTTTTAAACATATTAAATTTCTGATAACGCTGATATTTGTAAATTTAAATTTGTGATGAGAATTTTTTGCTGCTTGAAAATTATGCAGTTCAATGTTGCAAAATTAGAGCCCACGTGCTTGAAACAAAGTTTTGAAAAGTGTTTTTCTTGTATCGTTAAAAGATGTTTTGCTATTCCGAAATTCAGATTCAAGTTTTTAACCTTATACAAACCTAATGAAATTCAAAAGGTTTATTTGCAACACGATACCATAGAATATTAAAAACACATATAAACGTTATCCAAAATACTAAAACCTCCTCTGCAACATTCAAAAATGCAATAAAAAGCCGCTTCCAATATATAAAATTCATGGTCATGCCAACAGCATAATACTATTTTGTTATCTAATATTGTAAACATTGATACCCTTTTTAATACTGCAAGGGAACATGCAAATCAAATTATGCTTTAAACAAAGTTTTCAAAAGTATTTTTCTTTTACGTGAAAACATGTTTTGCTAATCCGAAATTAAAGAAATCAATGGCGAATTCGTTAAGTTAATTTCTAGTTAATGTAATCAATGGCGGATAATTTTATATACTAAAAAAACTTGTTCTTACCTTTATTCATAATAATCGGAATTCATTTAACGCGCATGAAAACTCAAAGTAAAATCTTGTTTTTTTTTTTCTTTCTTTCTCTGTTATATAATATGCATCCGTTTTCTAAGAATTTTATTTTACTTTGACTACACATAAACTTAGATCTTTCAAAATACTATCAACAAATCTGAAACCAAAGTTATGGAAAAAAATCTTTCAGAATTTCTTTAAGTACAGAGCATTTATTGGAGTGGCTTTTCCAGTTTTCAGGATTTTATTTTTGAGTAACCAAAATACGTTCCGTCATTTTTTTTATGGGAAAAGATAAAACTTTTATGCCCTAGTTCTTTTCTGTTACAATCAAATAATGAAGCTTTTAAATATCTTTAAATTTATTGTGGATAATTTTTTTCATGATTTCCAAAAAAAAAAAAAAAAAATTAAAAAAATTCCCATGAATGTCAATAATCATTGTAAATATTAATTTTTATATATGTATAAATACATAGATAAAGCATTTAAAAATTAGTGACGTCTAGTATTTATTATTAGCATACTCACCGTAATGTATAATTAAAAAAAATAAAAATAAAGTCACATTTTCTAGTAATTATGCTGCAATAATCGCATAAAAATGTTATAGGTACCATTCAACTAGAAATAACGTCTACCATTTAAAGATATGCATAAATTATTCTTCGGTTAAACTACATATTAAAAATTGCACCAGCTTACATTTTTCAAATGCTAGCATCCACTTTTGACACTTTACTTGAGTTACTTATACTAAATCTGAAACTATGTATAATTTATGAAATTTCAGTATGTTAGAAGGGTTACAACTTTGAGGTAGCAAATGTTAAATTAACATCACGAACTTTTATTTATATCTTCTCTAAAATTCATCTGACCATTTTTGCTTCTATTTTTTTTTTTTAATGCGACTAGCGGGTTTTTCCGGGGACTCCTAGATGGCGCTGTTTGTTCTTTTTCTTGATAAAAAGAGCAAACAGCGCCATCTAGGAGGCCCCGGTTTTGCCCCCTACGAGCTATATTCACTAACCACCGTACAGAACACGCAGTCTCTAAATACACGCTAAACTCATCTGTTTTTAAAAGATTATTTTGTTACGGAAGATTGAATGATATTATCACGAACAATGGCGGTCTTCTCTAATCGTGTTACCATGCATTTCTAGCTGACTGGGGTATTTTTGAGTTATCATGGCAGCCTCCAACGCTATGGCGGGAGGTGACAGCTGTTAATTCGTGATTGATAAGTAAGATCAATTACACATTAGAAAATCAGCTTGTATAAAGTAGTTAAGTAAAGTTCTAAATAGTTATGAATTATGATTTACCTTATTTTTTACATAAAAATCAACCACATCGAAAACATGACTATGTGTTTTTAGAGCTCATTCCAGTCATTAGTTTTCGAGTTACGAAAAACATTTTACTCTTAGGAAATCTAAGAAAACCATCTCCCTTTATCGTTTGCATTATTGACCAGAAAATCATTTCAGGTTACTAGTTGGATGGTCCCTATCTTTTCTATGCTAGATATTAATTTTATATTTCTAAATTTATGGATAAAACACTAACACATTTTCTTCTATAACTCTATGAAAAGGCAAAAAAATTTACTACTTTTTACGGGTTTCCTTCAAATTAAGGAATCAAAATAAAGTTTCAAAAATGGGCGTTACAATATGTCAATTGAAAAATTGTACAATTTTAAATTTGTCGACAGTTTTTGAATCATAATATATGCACATAGTTATATAGTAGACATTATTTGCAGTTTATTGGTATCCGTATGTTTTCTGTACGATCAGCAGAAATAGTAGAGGTTGATTACATATTTCTAAGAAAATTTCCTGATACGTACCAAGCCTTTCATTTCACCTGACACTGATGACTATAACTTGTAGTATTTTTAATATTTTTAAACCAAATTTGTAAAACATGCTGTTAAATTGTCGATAAATACATGGTAAAAAATTCAGCATATATAAGGTTATTTTGTACATTAAAAATTAAATCTTAAAAACTATCATTTTTTCAACTCTCAAAATGAGAATTCCCCTTTATAAACATCTAAGAAGGAGCAAAACCGCAATTAAATGTTCACCTTTAACATAAAGAGTAATAAAAATCAAATCACATTTATTGTATCAGATTATTTGGTTTAGTTCATTTGTTTGAGATTAGGTTTTCTATTTCACCCTTTGAAAAGCGCATTAAACAAAAAACTAATTTTTTTAAAAACATTTTATTATAATAGGAATAATGAGAACCATCCAAGTGTTTAACTTTGGCTCTGAGTTATCGCAATAATGAGTGCAACACTTCTACAAAAATCGAAATCCCGAAATATTTCTTATTTTTATCAGCATCATTATCAAAAACATTTTCCTTTATTATAAAAACAGTTCTCAATGAAATAGCTAGAAAAGTACAAAACTATTTCTATAACTACCAAATTCCGGATAAAACACTACAAATATAACTTTTATTATACCAGTTTTCAGTTAAAGTTTGCTAAGTATCCAGGAGTTATTTGTAAAAATATTTTGTGGTATTCTAGAATTTTCGATGAAAAAATCTTTATGAAATAATGAAGATGAAAAATATTTAATGAATATAGAAATACTTGGCTAGTTTAACTTCTTTAAAATATTTTATATAAAATGTTTAACACTTCAAATAAAAAAATATATTCTATTTAAGTTGAAGCCTCAAAATTTTATTTATTTTACTTATTTGCATATGAATATGTTATCTCGCTGACAAATTGGTTAAATTTACATAAAAATTGACTAAATAATTATTGTATTGGATAATTTTGTGCTAACCGCAGACATTATGTTTTACGTAATCAGACGGACAGACAGACACAATTCATAAATAGTTTTCAACTATGTTGGAAAGCGTTAAAAAAAATTTTGCCTAACAACAAACTAATCCTGGATTTCTGTCCATAGATTTAACAATAATGAAGATATTTAAGTGAAATTTTCAATAGACTTACTTTGCTCTGTGCAAAGTGTAACAATATCACGAGAAAGGGGCATAAAGGAAGTAGTCTCATATTTCAGAATGTATTTGACATTACATATTGTGGCAATGTCCTAATTATCCTGCATGCCCAGTACATTTCACAAATATAAAATATAATACATACATACATATATACACTAACAGATCCGCCCGACATTGCACATGGAAATCTAGTGGGAAGGAAAATCCAGTTTAAAAAAAACGGGATAATCTAAATATAGCCATCATTGTAATTGATCTCTGCTTGTTCACATCCATAAATTGTTAATACGGTTATCAAAATGACGATGGCCTCTGCGCTTTGCAGCCATAATTCATCAATACGACAATCAATATAACAGGGTTCTGTGTGTTTCGCGCCTCATAATTCCTTAAGACAACAATCACTACAATGTGACCCTGTGATTTGCTTACATAGACCGTTAAAAGGACAATCACTTTAATATACACTTCTGCACGTCACGCCTCTAAACCGTCACTACGGTTATCAGTATAATGGAGCCCTAAGAATCTTGAGTTCATAAATCGTTTATAGCTATCAGTATTTAACTCACAAATCTGTTCTTCCAAGAAATGTTTTTAAGAAGGGGAGAAAATGCACTATATTTTGCATAAAGATTAAAATTAGATCACTAAATCGCGAAAAGCGTAAAGACTTTTTTTAAACATGAAATTTAGAAAAGACTACACAAAAATTCACCTGGAAAAAATGTCTTGCACAAAATATCTAATCAAAAATCAACAACAGTTGACATATTCCTCAAATCTTCCATAATAGATTCAATAGCAAACTTGAGCGATGCTGGCAACAATGTAGTTTAAGGATTATGAGAGTGACAACAATGGTTACTATAACAAAATTACCTTTGCGCCAAAATACTCTCGCTTAAAAACACCAATTGACTGTAGACCAGATTACGGAATAATCCTTTGTTTTTTATCTTGAACCCCGCTTTTCACCGGATTAGGGGTTGAATTTCGAAAAATTATGACTTAGAGATAACTATTATGAGTTAAGAATACATACCCAAGAGTTCAGATTTCAAGCTTCAAAAGTTTCGTCGGTGCGTTGATGAGTCAGTCAGAACAATACCTACTATATATATATAACATATTTTTAAAATAATATATAGGGTGGTCATAAAGTCTTTCCCTGATTACAATAATTTATTGCAGAAAAACAGAAAAACTAATATAATTAGGCATATGCTTGTTTCAATATATTGTAAAGACATTTATAAAGATTTAATCCAAGTACGTACGTCAGTAAATTTTGTTCTGAGTACCCTCAGTAGCTCGAAGAATGTCAGGGCGGTATTCCATTTCTCGCCACGTATTGCCCAACATTTGGGCTGTCACACTAGACACAGCATCTGTGATCCTGACCTAGAGTGTTTCAATATCTTTTACTGGTGTTGCGAATAATCTATCCTTTACGTACCCTCAAAAGTTAAAATATGGAGGAGTACTGTCAGGAGAAAGTGGAGGCCATGGTGCTACCAAGGGGACACACGTTGACATTTCATGAAGCATGTGGTCTTATTAAAAACGTTATAATAGTACTTACAATGTATCCAAACAATCTTATGTCTAATTATAATAGTTTTCGCACAATAAATATTTATAATCAGAGAAAGATTTTATGGCCACCTGTATGTTTAAATGTGGTTTCAAGAAGGGATTAAAAAATATATTTTTTAAGATAATTGCTTATAAAAAAGTTTATAACTTAGTAACGAAATTTTCAGATTTTGCTCTACGTAAGGCTGTTTTTGCCATAAACACTTAAGTTTGCAACTATCTAATATGTGCATTTAAAACGTTACGATTATATTTATATTTATACAACAATACGAGATTTCTTCCTCATGCTTGTTTGGCTACATAATCTATTAATGACTAAAATTATAAAACATTTTTTTTCTTCATTTCTATAGGTTTGTCAGACGTCTTTATGGACTAAAATAAAAATTAAAGTGAAAATTGCTGTCGTTGCTTAAAAGCGCTTAGATTAAGATAGATACAATAATAAAAAAAAAACATAGCATCTAAGTATCTATGAAAATTCGTATCCGGCAACGTTACTAGCTTACACTTAGCAAACTTTTCTCTCCTGTTCCTTAAAGATCTTCCCAAAACAGCTCTAAAACTTCAGATTTTTTTTTCGATTGGCCCGAGTTTTGCGGGGAATTTGCATAGTTGTAAATAAGCAATTTATAAAACGTATAACGCATTTAAAAATTTAATTAAAGAAATTACTACTAATAGCCGAACTTTCCGCCAATGAACGGAAATGCTCTTGCGATCTTCTGAGCAGCTTTGTATAGGATTTATATACACCAATTAATATTTAATAAAATAGTTAGAGTTAAATACGAGTACCACAACTGAAAGCGAGCTATCAGCAATTATTCTAGACAGATTATTCATAGACAGTACTGCAACCAAATTCTTTTGTGTGTCCCTGTTAATGAACAATACATTCTAGGCATACCATATTCTATCGTAAGCGCCTCAGTGATATGTGTCAATTTGAATATGTGTAAACTAGGGAAACATCGTTAAAATACGCTACAAATGATTTTACCCATAGACCGTAAAGTATCGGAATTCTTTTGAGTGTCCCTGTAAGTGAACAATACATTCTATGCATACCATATTCCAGACTAATCGCCTTGTAGTGCACCTGAGTGATATGTATCAATTTGATTATGTTTAAAATAGTGTGACATCATTAAAATACACCACAAACGATTTTTCCCATAGACCGTAAAGTAACGGAATCTCTTTTGAGTGTCCTTGTAAAAGAACCACAATTGCTACACACTTAATTTTCAATACTGAACATGTCATCTAAAATCCCAATAACATATATCAATTTCAAGGCATTTCGTGTATATATACGTGAGTTACAGGGCATTTCGTGTATATATACGTGAGTTACAGCTCCGACAGACAACAGATAGACAAACCGAATTCATAAACACTTTTCAAATTTGTTGGAAAGTGATTAAATGTACAGATGGAGTCGTTCAATCCAATATTTATAACTCTCTGTACGTCACACAAAACGAGAAAGATTGTAATTTTTTTTCTGTAATTTTATAAAACCTGAAAAAAGATGATTTTTTCAATGCGATATAAAAAATAACTTTTTATAAAAAGATAAATATTGGGAATGCAATCATTATTCAGGGTGATTATAAAAAAACTATCCAGACATTTGGGCCCCTAACTATCATACCATTCAAAAAAACTGAATGAAATTTTGGCAAAAGGTATTTTGAGGTATGCGCTCAAGAATGATATGGAAAACAACAGTGTCACTCAAACAGTTACGGTTACAGTAAGAAAATTTCGAAAAAATCAAATGGCAACACCCAGTTTTTTGTATTGGAATGTGACCTCCATTGTGAAAAACCCTAAATAGCGTTGGAACGGCAACTGCAGCATTAAAATCACCGGCGGTAGATAGGCTAAAAGTGAAGACAACCAATAAGGACAGAGAAGCAGCATAAAATAAAGCATTTTATTGTGTTTCACAAATTTTTCACATGACCTCCTTCACACACGATGACACTTTGCATGCGGCTGATGGTGGATAGCACTACAGCACGTATCATGGCAATAGGAATTTCTTGAATTGCAGTTCTGATGGCATCTTTCAAATCAGATGCAGTTTGAGGACGAAACTGATACACTTTGGATTTCAGATATCCCCACAGCCAGAAATCCATTGGTGTCAGATCAGCAGACCTTGGTGGCCACGGAAACGGGAAATGACGGGAGATAACTCTGTCACCAAATTGTTGAGTTAAGACACGTTTGACTGAAGACCCGACATGTGGAGGAGCGCATCTTGCATCCACACAACTTCAGATAGAGCATTTTGCCGTTGCAATGCGGGAATCGCGTAATGAGGTAACATGTCCAGATAGCGAGCACTCGTTACTGTACACGTTTGCAGATCACCGGCAGTAACCTCTTCATAAAAGTAAGGGCCGAGGATGAACTTACTCGTTGTACCACACCACACAGTCACTTTTTCCTCGTGTAATGGACGTGCATGCACATCATGTGGATTATTCTCTGCCCAATGAACACAATTTTTCGAATTCACGTTACCAGTTAACGAGAAATGCGCCTCATCTGTCCACAGAATGCATAAAGGCCAGCTGCTCTCTTCATCGTACCGGATAAGGAATTGATTTGCAAAATCCAGCCGTAATTGATAGTATCCCGCTTCGAACATCTGGACACGCTGGAATCGATACGGAAACATGTTTAGAACAGAGCGCAGAATCTTGCGTACAGTGGAATTCGGTAGATCCAGAACACGTGAAACACTGCGTGCAGTTGCGGGACGAACTGTGCTTATCGTGTGATGGACTTCTGCAACAGCTTCCACAGGAACGGAAGGTCGTCCAGACCGAGGTCGATCGCATGTGCAACCAGTTTCTTCAAATTTATGAATCAAGTCCCGTACAGCTTTGACAGTGCATGGGCCTCGCCGTAATCCATGGTTTCTGCGGTAAACACGCAATGTCTCTGCGGCATTTTGTCCATTCAGGTAATAAATCTTTACGATTTCCCCACGTTCTTTCCCTGAAAGCGGCATCTTGTTCGGAATGGCAGAAAGGAACATACGTGGCTCGCATTTCGCAGTGCCTTTTCTTTCACCTAGCGTGACGACGTCAGTCATGACTGTGTCTTACGTAGAACAAGAAATTTGCGTTTCTTGGTTTCTTCTTCCCGTTTTGTGGAGAACTAATCAGGCTGGGATATCAGCCAAAGAAACGGTGTGAGGTGTGACGTAAATGAAACGAAAATTAATGCTCTGGTGCACGGCAAATTCCTTTTTACTTTTCCCTAGCCTAGTTCCGGTGATTTTCATGCTACAGTTGCCGTTCCAACGCTATTTAGGATTTTTCAAAATGGAGATCACATTCCAATACAGAAATCTGGCTGTTGCGATTTGATTTTTTCGAAATTTCCTCACTGTTTGAGTGACACTGTTTTTTCCATATCAGTCTTGAGCGCATACCTCAAAATACCTTTTGCCAAAATTTCATTCAGTTTCTGTGAATGGTATGATAGTTAGGGGCCCAAATGTCGGGATAGTTTTTTTATAATCATCCTGTACTTAATATTTTGCAACTTTGTTAAATCTGTAAAAATACATTATTTGAACAGTGCATGTATTGCATTTAGAACTTCAGTAATTCTTCAGTGAGAGAATTATCTCGGAATTGACAGTAGAAGTGAAAAATTGCAATCAAAATCCCTCCATTAAAATGTTATGATAATAACCCATCTAAATCTATTGTAAAAAGGAATTGGTTGTAAAATTACTATAACGATAAAATTATTAATATTTTGTTACAAACCACAAGTGGAGTTTGCAGATTGTTTTCTTTTGTGATGAGCGAAAATATAATTACCAAATACAATTTTTTTTTTCGAATTGAAACTGCATGTTCCAAATATTATTTATACTGATTTTGCAGTAAAAATAACTTTCATAAAGAATGTAATTATAAAAAATTTAAATGCAACTATTAAAATGAATGTCAAACGAAGCATTAAATATTATAATAGTAACATTAATTTCTATGTAGTTAACAAAGACCATTAATGAAAACCAGTTCATTTAATTTTAATGATAATGATCTATGAGATACTTCACTGAAATAATTTGCATTAAAAATTAAGTTAATGATAAAATTTTACATTGCAGTGTTTTATTAGGAACTACAATAATATTTTACAAATTGATTCTTTTTGAAAAATTGATTATTATATTCAAACCTTTATTTCAATTTAAACTATATCTTCTAAATGTTGGAAATTAACAAAATATAAACAAAGTATTATTTTTTAGCATACTTAAAAAGCGTTTGTAAAAAAAAAAAATTACTTTATATTTTCATACAAAATTGTACATTTAGTTAATTAACTTATAAACAAACACGAAAATTATTTCTTTAGGGGAATTATTTTTAGTTACAGTGTTTTTAATACTAACGTACAATCAAACAAAAAAAAATTCTTATTTTTAACATAATTGCAGCTTTACAAGATAATTTAAAAGTTAATGAATTACGTAAAGCCACATCATGCATTTATAAAATTTTTATTTTAGCTGTACCACTAAACTAATAATTAAAAAAGCTAATAATTAAATAATTTAAAAAGCCAAATTTTGAATCGTTGTGCTTACTTGAACGAAAAATGTTAAACGGTATAAATGTGATGCACTTCAGAAAATATTCTTATTTACATATTACATTCTTTTAAATAATTGTTGATACTAAAACAATATAAAAAATAAATATTCAATATTTTGCACTTCTATTGCGCATGTGACTGTGTATTTCGTATTTTGTTTCAGATAGTAAAATTCATTTACTTTCACATGTGTTAAATATTTATTGCATAAACAAGAAATTTCGTACATCGTGCACAGATATTTTAAATCTCTTCCAACCATTATAATATCATTGTTTAGAAATTCTTCATCGCGTTCGAGTCGATAAAAAGGAATTTGCAAATAAATTAGTTATTTTTCGCTCTATCAATGCACTTTATTCAGTAAAATCATATATTGCACTTTATTCAGCTCAAATCAATGTCAATTATGATGCAGTGATAACAATTCACACAAAATCATCATAATTTTAAATTGGAAAATTTAAAGCTAAGACTGCAACAATTGGTTTGCAGAACTCTAAATCTAGAAAAAAGAAGGTATCACTGAAATCTATAAAATTGAAAGCAACCTCTTACCATTTCACTAAATCGCAGATTCTCCAAGCATCATATTTATACTCTTGTTCTTGCAACCAATTCTTTAGAAATTATCACAGAAAATCTAGAAGCTTCTCGATTATTCACCTGCGATTGAACATACAAATTTATTTTCTGAAAGTTTTATCCTACAGTCATGAATTCTGCAGAAAAATCATAAATATGTCGAAAATCTGCTTCAAGAACATTAGAAGGTATAAGAATTTTTTATAGGACGATTTCACAAATTTCGACACAAAAATAACACACTTACATTTTTTCTTGTTTATATATATGTTACGGTTAATATGATTAATCCGGTCATTATTAATAATAACGTGTTATTATTAATAATTACCGGACATAAAGGCAGGTTATTATTAAAAATAATCGCGGTTATTATTAATAATGACCCGATTAATCATATTGACCGTAACATATATATATATATATATATATATACATATGCAAAACTCGTCAGCGTGTTCAATACAGTATATCACTGCAACATATTATTTAAACTAAAATTTATTTTCAGAAAAACTTAAATATAATTAAATTTAAATGTTTAATTTCACACATTTATTTGTCAATTTTATTTATCAATTAAATATGCCTCTATGCAGCTATATTGATCAAATATATAATCAAAAGTATAATTGGTATGAAAACCTGCAATCTTATAGCAACAGTGAAATTCGGCATATCCGAGCAGGATTTGCAACAATTAACGATTTCCAATTCAATTCTCCTCTTTTGTGCGAGTTTTTGTGATATCAAATGAACTAAGTCAAAATATTTCCTTGATTAATTACCCGAGAAAGCGCTTTTCGTCACTGTTGCAATTAGTCTGAAGTAGCTAACATTTATGAAAAGCAGAAAATTAAACTAAAATCACCTCATACTGTGCGACATCTAAGACATATGTGACGTCTATTAGTGTGTTAAACGCTTTCTGCTGAAGAATATTTAACTTTATGTATAAGCCGACAGTCAATTAGTGAAGTTAATTTATATCTCTCATACAAATATGAGAAAGGCAGTTTCTCAGCGACTTTTTAGCACATATTTGTATTATAATAAACATATATCAGAACAATTATAGCATGTCATCATATAAATATTCAGTTAGGAACAAATAAAATTATAATTTTATTACTTATAAAGAAAGATTATTTTTATGTGGAATGTATTTTTAAGGAAAACTGAATGATTTTTATAACCTGAAATGCTTTAAAAAAATTTCCTAAATTTTCTAAATATATATTTTTTTGTCAAAATTTATGATTATTAATGAAAATTAATTTTTAAAGTTTCCTTTTATTGGCGTTGATATGCGTCTATTGAAAATAAAATTGTCAACCTTGTAAGAGGGAGACCGCCAGCCACTGAAAAGTTTTGCTCTGAAAGTTAGTAGACGGGAAGTCCTGGGTTCGAACCCATTTTGTAATCGTTGGCCTAACCATTCAAAGTTTTTCCTGGTTTTCTCCGTTTCTAAAAATCAATGGCAGCAGAATAAACTTTGTTTTTAAAAATGATTTTTTAAATTTCGAAAATATATTGCTTTCTCAAGTTTGTAAATTTAAAGAACGCTTTCGGAATAATTGGTAACTCGAAAGATGTTATTATACATTTAAGTTCATGGTTATATTATATTTTCCTAGATTAAGAAACATCTACCTTTTGACAGTGATCATACATTATCATAAGTACTGTGTACCTTATCATCATATTCAAAATTCGTGACGATGGGCCGAAAGTTAGAATCGTCTCTGTTTTAAAAGGCAGTGCTCATTTTGAAGATACAGTACCCAGTTTCGAAAATTTGAAATTAGGACACATTGAGAGAATATAGGATATTCTGATCATATGGACAGTTTATCCTCATCAGCTATACCGCCACGTATAGATATACCTAAAAAATGAAAACCGCCATCTGAAATTATGGTCTTCTGGTCGCCTTACCCTACAGGGTCAGAGTTAGATAAAATAGTTTGCTAAAAGCTGAAAATTAAAGTGTTTGGAAGCATTTTTGTTTTACATTTATCGCGCTACTAATGCAATTAATTGCTACGATTTAAAATCATGGGGCTTATATAGTAACAAGAAAAACAAAAAGATATATACTATCTTAAAAATTAAATGCCGAATTCAGAAAAAAATTACCTACAGTCTGTAACTTCACGAAAAGATAAACTAATCCTTCTTTTAAGGAAATGTACGATTGTTGTTTTAAATAAGATTTTTAAGACCCCTATATTTTAAATACAGATCACTGTTTAATATGACTGAATAAATTTCCTTCATTTGTAATTAATATAGAAACAAATGCATGCAACAAATTACAGTTATTAAAACTTTAATATTATAAAAAGTTACTTTAAGCTTACATTCGATATTAATTTTTACAATTTATTATACATGAAAATGTGTCTCTGGTTTTAAATAAAAAATAATATTTGCTTAAGGTGACCGGAATTGAAATAATAAAATGATAATTAAATTGCTGAAAAGATTTACAGAAAATCTATATACATTTTCCTGTATTTATCATACAGAAAACAAATTATGATTAAGGGGTCAGGTAACCTTTGAACTCACAAAATACATGAAA
The DNA here is from genome assembly GCA_963931845.1 of Maratus michaelseni. Classification (NCBI taxonomy): domain Eukaryota; kingdom Metazoa; phylum Arthropoda; class Arachnida; order Araneae; family Salticidae; genus Maratus; species Maratus michaelseni. The sequence goes on along the minus strand of OZ007588.1, from coordinate 341,555,408 downwards.
ACGAGACCTCTGTAAGAATTATCATAACTCCGTAACTATTTGACTTTGAATTATAAAATTTTAAATGCATATTAATAAAGGTTTATTTTATAAATTAAAATTCTCCAAAAATGTTTACACTCATATAAAGCTTTTAAATTTAATTTAAAATATAGTAATTTTTTTACGAAAAAATTATTCTTGCATGTACTGCGCGCACGATTTTTCACATTTGAATTGCTAAAACCATTAAAAAAAATTTTAATGAGTACATATATAATGTGTTCTCAAAATGACCTACGATGAAAAAAATAAAATGAGTAGTTCTTGAGAAAAAAAAAAAATTCAGAGAAATTCGAAATATCGAGTTTTTTTTACTACAAAAGTAGTCATAAATTCTAAACTTGTTACTTGAGAAACATAATCGTAGGTCATTTTGTGCATCTGTTTGGTTAAGACATTCAGTCAAAATTTCATGAAATTCTAACCAATAATTTTTTTTAAATCGTGCGCGCAATGACCAAAATCGTCGTTTTGAGAAAATTGACTTCAAAGATCAAACTGTCCCTTGATCATATACAAAAAGCTCAGACTCTTTTAAACATAACTCCTCTTCTAAAGTGAATTTTTGCATGGGGTTTATTTTAAAATGTTCCTAAACAATCATATTTAATTATAAGCTAATAAAAAAAATTTCAAATTTCTCACACTTTAAAGGTTACCTGACCCCTTAAGGGAAATATGACATATCAAGTAATCTAGGAGCATTGGAATTACTTTCCTAGGTAGCCTCCTAGGTAATTTTAACTCTCATAATGATTTAAATTATTAAAGTATTGTAATTTGTTGCTTAAAAGTTTTTATAAAGCATTCGTGTGTGTGATTAAAACCATAGGTTGTGTAATCATATTTTCGTAGAAATATTACATCGATATTATGGAAGTTTTTCAGCTCCTATATGATGCAAGATGTTTCTCATTTAAAAATAATTTTAGCACTTATATAAAAGAGAATCTCAAAATTTTGCATGGTTTACTAATTTATAAGTATAAATTTACTAAACGAAAACTTAACGTAATATGACGTAACTATCACACATACTAAGCGTTATATTTTTGAAAGATAAACTATTTCTAACTGTTAAAAATTTTAATGATCTATATTGTGTACATTTTAAAGATGCTGTTGAAAGTGTTTACAAATATATCCCCTTTTTCATGGAAGGTGGTCTTGAACCAATCTTGGTCGGGAACCAATATATCCGTTTATGATGTAATACTGTTGAAATAATCTCAGGAAAATTTGATAGTCATTCCAAGTACCCGATTCTGTCTTTTGTGGAACGTTATTTACCCCACAAGCCTACTATCACTAATCATTATTTTTGAAATATGGGAAACATTGATGATTCAATATTTGAATAATGCAATACTAGATTATTAAGAATTACCAAATGATAACTTCATAACGATTTCTAATTAAAGTAAGAGTAAAGATAGGATTTCTCGATAATTATTGAAGTGACAAAGTGACAAACCAATTTATTCAAGATTAGTGACTTCAACGATACTTTATATTCTTTATGAAAAAGTTTTTATCTTGCTGATTGATTGCAAGTTTATAAACCGGGTTCCAAGACTGTGGGATTTTTTTTTTAAATTTTTGTGTGTTCTACTTATTACATCATATTGTGTTTGTGCATCTTGTGATAGGACATGTGATCAATGCATCGCGATTTGTTGATCACGGTGCATCTTTAGAATGGGAATTATCTTATTTAATTAAAAATCTGCTTGATTTTACTTTACTAAAACATGAAAAGTTTATAACAGCTTTAATTAAGTATAGATATTTTTCCATAATTTATCCGTAACAACAATTATTCTTGATTTTTAAATAGAATAAATTAAAACTTCTTAAATAAATATCTATTATTAATATTATTAATATTTATCAACATTAGTCACAAAATCTATCAAATCCGTGACAGCACAGCAACTGTAAATCTAATTTTGCGATGAACTGGACTCTGGTGATTTTTTAACATGTTCTACGGCTTGACAAATGATGAATTTTAACGTTGCCATATGCATATTTAACTAAATTCGGTTTGTAACAAGTTTTCAAAAAAAAAATTCTTGGAAGCATGTTTTATTATTCTGAAAATTATGTTTCGCGTTTATCTCATTAAGAAAACAAATTTTATAAAATTCAACTGAAAATTTTCAGACACAAAACAAAAGATATGAAACGAGATTAAAAAAAAATGGTAAAATGTCCCCACAAAATTATGAAAACTGCCCTTTAAACATTCCCGAAATACTCTTAAAAACAAGAAACGCAAAAGTAATGTTAATGCTACTAGCATCTTCTAGATCATATCAATGAATGACACTATAATAAAAACATCCATTTATTCACTAAAATCTATTTGCAGATGTTTTATAGTCTTTTGAAATTGGGTTTTGTGATGTCACGTAATTTTTTTCTCAGGACTGAGGACGATATTAATCTAACATTAGAAGTATAGATTTTTTTAATTACTGCAAGTATAATGAGCACAGGCTTTGAATTTTAAATAATGAAAAAATATTATTGTTATACTTTTTTTTCATCTTAATCTGAGTCTATCTAATGCGTCTGAGAACTCTATGTAAAGATAAAAATATAATATTTTCCTTTTTTCTGTTATATAACATGCATCCATTTCTTATGATTTTATTTTAGGTTTGTCTACACATACATATAGATCTTCCAAAATAATATCAATAAATCTGGAACCAAAGTTATCGAAAAAATCTTTGGAAATTTAAGTACAGATCATTTATTGGAGGGGATTTTCCAGTTTCTTTCTTTTTTTTTTTTTTTGAGCAAACAAAATACGTTTTACTATTTCTATTTATATGAGAATTGATAAAATGTTTATGACCTAGTTTGCTGTTACAGTCAAATAACGAAGGTTTTAAAATTCTTTAAAAAATATTATAACTTAATTTTTTAAAGATTTAAGAAATATATTTTGAAAATAATTTCACATGCAAATGTTATATTTTTGTTAAATGAAAAAATAAAACGTGGAGAAGACAGACGCATCTACTATTTATAATGTAATATTTCAAACAAATACAAACAAACAAAATTAAAACAAATATAAGTTCGGGCTGCAAAGATTTTTAGTTTTGAAATATTCCTTTAAAAAAGTTATTTATAAACAATGAGCCCTTTAAATACGAAAAACAGTCGGAAAACAAGTTTTCCTTTCTTTTTTTCCCCGACAAATGGTAAAGCAATGGAGCAAAAAAAATCGGTTTAATGCGGGAGATTGTCCTTTGTGGAACGTACCGGGATTCTGCAGATTGCGCTGGCACAGTACTAGAAAAAAGCTTGTTTTTTTTTATTTTATTTTTTTTTTTTTTTTGCAAACGTAAACAAGGGAAGAGTTGGGAAATGTTGAGGAATATGAACAGACCTATGTGACGAAGAATGCTGAAGTCCTTAAAGACCCGCGGAAGTGTATGGTCCAGATATCACTGCCACATGCCACCCTCCAATACCAGAATCTTTTTCATCCACCCTACAGCCCAGACCTGGCACCAAGCAATTTCTACCATTTCCGGCATCAACTAAGGTTCTCAGAGGCCAATTTCAGAGCAATAAAAAATTGAAAACAGTTCTTCCGTATGCAGAATACGCATTTTTCAGAGTTTTGAAAATTGATAACCATGACAAATACATCAATGTTCTTGGTGATTAAGTAAAAAAACAAATTCGGCCAATTACTTTATGTTCGCAGTCTCTTACTACTTGAAAAAAACTCTGCCCATAGAACTTTAAGAAAACTTATTTTTCGACCCCTTTTCTTAATTTCAGAATATTTAGTGTTTTATAAAATGGAAAATTATTCGTGTATGTAAATTGTCTGCGTGCGTGTTCTTAAGTGTAGGTTTGTAATCTCTATAAACTGGAAACTATTTAAATAAAACAAAGAAAACGTAAAATGTTATGTAAATGACGATATGGGATTATTTTTCCTTAAAAAATTAATTCGTTCAAAAAGTCATTATCTGATGGAAATGGTGTTGTTTGAGTGTCTGGCAGTGTGTTTATTCCATACGAGCATTAAACAAAGCTGTGTTGACCATCATTTGAGTTATGCATTTGCTAATTTTGCCTTTTGCCTATTCGAATGTTGTGGAGTAATTAGATTTTTTCAAAATGTATTTAGATAAATTTTGAGAGCTGCGTATAATATACAACATTTACAAATATCCAAGAGATCCCATAAAACGTACAAAATGCAGAAAATAATTTCAATCGTTGAAATTATTTATAACGTCAGGTATCTTTTTAAAATCAGCTAAAACACTGAAAATATTTATTTTTACTTACGTACATTAAAATTTTGTTAAACTATTATATTTTAAACAAAACCGCAATAAAAATTTTGTGTTAGAACAAAAGTTAATGATGAAAGGGATTGCGATTTTCCCTATATATGCGGTTCAATTTTAAAGGTCCAATTTAAAGGTTCAATTTTAAAATCATTTCATTAAAAAGAGTTACTTCTTAGCTTGCAGGCACAATTTTACGAAGATCACAATCCAGATCTTCATGAAATGTTAACAGTTCATATAATAAATTAAAGTACATGAAAATGTACATGATCCTTCATAATTAATATCCTTAATATTGTTGCTTTATGGTTTAATTTTTTTTTAAATTTCCAACTTTTATGTAGTATTTATTTTTTTATTACTGAAAGAATACAAATTTTGATTTAAAAGCACAATTTTGATTTAAAAGTAAAGTCATTTGTTTAATTAGGCAATATTTGTCCAATAAATATTTTAAGAAAAACTTTAGACTGCTGTGTTATATGGGTATTTTGCAACGAGCAGTGCATTACTTCTTGCAATATATACACCTAATATTTATGATTTAAAATAAACAAAAATTAAATATATTTGATTTCTTAAAAAGCAAAATTCAAGTTAGAACGATTGTTTAGATATTTCTTTGAGATTTTGTACAAGTGTATTTGATTTTTAAACTAACAAGCCTTGAAATTTTCAATAACTTTTGATATTTCAAAAATACCTGCTCCCTTAAAATCATCGACAGGGAAGAGACAACATACATATTTAAATATTCAATTTTAACTTGAGTCGTAATAAATCAAAATACATTTATTATAACAAAATATTCTTTGAACATTCAAAAATATAATTTTCCAATTTTACTCATAACAAACCCCATTAAATGAAAACCTGAATGCAAGCGACATGTTTTGCCTAGAGTAATGAAATCTATCCTGGAGTATAACTTTTGCTCTAGTTTTCTATAATAATGAACATAACATCTTTCTAAAAATACAACTCCTCAGATATGTCTCTTTTATATCAGCATCATTGTCTGAAACATTCTCGTTTATTATGAAAACAGTTTTCAAAAAATAAGGAGAAAACTACAAAACTATTTTTGAAACTATCGAATTTCTGATAAAAAGCTGCACAAACAACTTTTACGACGCCAGTTTTCATTTTATGTAACAAAAGTATGTTTTTGAACCAGAAGTTATTTGTAATAACAAAAAGAATATATTCCAAAAAATTCGATGAAAAGTTTTTATGAAATAATTAAGGGAAAATTTAGTTGAATGTAGAATTCCTTGATAGTCAAAAATTATTGTTTTAAATGAATGTTTATCCCTTTTAAAAAATGGTATTATGTATGAATGAAAGCTTCAGAATTTTAATTTACTTATTTACGGTTAATTACGTTATTTCATTTATAATAATAAAATGAAAAAAATAAAAAAATGAAAAATTGTCAAAATAATTATTTTTTATCAGATATGTGGTTTTACTCTTGACGATGGAGCTCAACACCCTAAATACTAGGTCGATGCGTTGATTCAAAAACTGGCGCAATCGAAGGACAACTTTTTCTAGAAATCTTACAGTCCTTGAATTTGACTATCACTATTTTTTAAATGTAACCTTCTTTTTATTTTTCTGAGATTTAATAATGCTAAGATTACGTTTCAGAATTAATCATGCTCAAATTCACAGGAACATATGAACGCTGAAATAAGTCCGCCATCGACAACCATCAAATTTTGTGTCAACTCCTAAGCCTAGTATCCAGTGAGGTGTGGGTGGAAAAGCATGAAAATATACTTATTTTCATTTCGCTACATTATATTGACGTAACATACGATAGCCAAATGATAATTTGATGAAAAGAGAGAGCCCTACAGTGAAACAAACCACTTACGTAATGTTTTAATATCATAATTTAAAATACAGATGTAAATGCTCAAAGTGACAAAAACAAAGCACAAAAAGGCTTAGAGAAACCTTTTGCTATGATGATCGACACGCTTTGAACGCACAAACAATGCTATTATCAAGATCTTGACGAGAAACAAATGCAAAACAAGAACATATGCAATGAATCAACCTCTTTTGAATTACCTAAAATTTGGCTCGAGATGTTTTTCCATTTTAAAAAAGCAATAAATAAATAACGTTCACGTTTACAATTGACTATTTTTAGGCACCGTCTTTTATTACACATATGATCTCGTTTACGATTTTCAAATTTATTTTCAAATTTTTGCGAGAATAGTTTGTTTATCGTGTAGATCTTGATAATAGGGCCGTTTGTGCGTTTGAAATGTGTCAATCATCATATTAAAAGTTTTTTTATAAGCCCTTTTTATATTCTGTTTTTATCACTTTAAGCATTTGCATCTGTATTTTAATGATAATTAGTTGTTTTATTATATGATCATAATTTAATTTTAAAAAATAAAATTACGTCCAAATTTAGAAAATGGATTTTTAAAATTTTCATTTCTTTAATAATTGAAAATTTTCATGCAAAGTAGTAAAACAATTATTAATTTGTCCCCCACAAGATAAATATAAACTTAAAATAGACGTTGATAATTAAATAATTGTATTTCAAATATGCAAAATTTAAAATTATAGTACTACTAAATAAGTTTTTACTAATTCAATAATTATTTTTAGATAAACTTTAATATTGATAAAAAGGAGGTTTGCACTTGCAATATATGTCCAAAAGTTACCGTACACTTTTGATTTTAGTCGTTTTGTCGAATATCTAGAGAAATACTTGACGAATTCTTCTGAAACTTCAGGGATGTAAAGAACATGTTTCACGACATACTTCTCAGCGAATGTCTAGTCATGAGCGTAATAACCCTTTCCGGCGCAGACAAAGTCTGTTCGTAAAATGAGAAATTACTGACTGACACCGGAATTTACAAACGACTTTTTTAGAAAATAAGAACTTCTTTTTTTTAAGCTTTCATTGTAGAAACAAAATTTTATTAAGTATTCTTGGTGTCGAATGTAAGTTTGGAATTAAAATTAGGTGTGCCCAGAGTGGGACTATTGTGCCGGAAAGGGTTAAGCGGATAACAACAGACCGAATAAAAAATTAGTATTTGCGATTACCCTGTAAAATATAATGCCTGAAATCTTTTGTAACTGTAACACATGACAAAATGCATTTTATTTTATAGCGTGATTGCAAATAAGTTTTCAATTTAATGTTTGTCCCCTAATTATCCTCTAGACCAATCCTCTGCTGAAAATATAAGGCCAAACATAATCTTTACATTCCTCAAATAGATATATAATTGAAACGATCCTATTTATACAAATTTAAAGTACCTGTTATAAAAATTACTAAGAAAATAGAAGAGTTTGCAATATAAATAATGATAAGAAAATTTACAACAAACATTTATGTCAGTCGTAACATTTAACACTGATATTAACATGTATACTTAAGGGTAAATATTAACCAAAACGAATCCATTTACGTTTTCCGATAATGATCAATTTGGATTTGCACTAAAGTAATTGCTTTAAAAATTAAAATAATGATAACATTTTATAATGCTGCACTTTAATTTTTAAATAAAAGCATTTGCATTTTCAGATTGATTCGCTTTAAAAAAAATGAAAAAGTAATTATTATATTCAAATATATTATTTGTATTAAAACTGCATCTTCTAACTATTAGAAATTAAAACAAAAATCATTACCTACCTTATTTTATTATTTTTTAAAAACCGTGCTAAAAAAGTTTACATCATATTTTTCTTAAAAAAAAATAAAAATAAAAAAAATTGCTAGTTGATAATGAATTTATAAAAATGACAAAAAATATTTCTTAGGGGTATATTTTTTAGCTACAGTCTTTTAATACGAAAATCAAAACAAAAAATGGTTAATTATTTTAAGACTAATTACAGCTTAAAATACGGTTTTTAAAGTTAATGATTCACATAAAGCCACATCATGCATTTATAAAATAACTAGCTGTTACCCGTGACTTCGTTCACGTATCATTAAAAGAAGAATAAATGCATTAATTAAACAAAATATTTAATTACCGATAATTAGAAACGTAAATAATTAACTAACTCTTTATGACATTCCATAGGAGACAATACAGTATTTCTATGTTATAAAGGCCTTGACATAACTAAGTTTTAAAAAAGTGAAATTTTGTCACAAATAATACGAAAAAGAAACTGCAACCAATGAAAAAAGGCGGGCCAAATAAAATCGTGGAAATCGGCGAATTATATAAAAACATATGTCAAGTTTACCTGGTAAACCATTTTACTTTTAACGCCTTTGTGAAACGTTTTAATAGCAATCCTTCAAAGATAATGGAAATAGTATATTATTTTTCATTAAATTCAATTCTTGTGAATAGGGAGCAATTATTGTAGACCTAAATGCAAGGAGCTTAAATTTGCCCCCATGTTTTAATCTATAACTGAAAAAAATCTTTATTTCTAAATGAAAATATGTTGACAGAAGATTTTTGTTCTCCAGAATAAATTGATTCATGAAGTTTGAATATGTGAAAATACGTTTTTATTTTTAAAAAATTTTACTGTAATCAATTTTTTTTTCAACATCTATTCAAATTAAAAATAAATTCCCTTTTTTTTCAGTTTTAATGAGAAAAAATATATTAATCCGTTTTATTTCTTCTTTTTTATCCACAAAAATGGAATAATTTAGTTGCCATTTTTAGAGAAACATCGTTAAAATTTACAAAAAAAAAAAAAAAAAAAAAAAAAAAAAAAAAAATTAAAAATTTAAAAAATAAAAATAAATAATAATAATATCTCGGAATTTACATCATTTTTTTTTAATTCTGAGAGTTTATGACATCTTCGGATGAATGATAATCGGTGTTATGTAAATCGCGTTGCGTTTGACAATCTGAAAAGAGTAGTTGCGAAATACAAACAGGCGGTCAGATTTTAATATAATAGATTCGTATTTATTTTTATTTTCCTAATAACCATGGTGTGGTTTTTGGCAAAAAACTCTCATCTGTATGTAACTGATATTCATCCTTTATAATCGGTATAGATAAAAAAAAAACATTTCAATTTTTCGTTTTAAATATGTCGTGAAACTAATCTACTTTCTATACTTACTGATCCCTGTATTACTAATGTATGGAATAAATTCTCACGCCTTGTAAAACACATTTGAAAATTCCCGTTTTATTTCAAATATGACGTCACATTTTCCTCAGAGAAATCTCTTTTTAATGCCATAATTCTTGTTAATTTTCTTTTTCTGGCAATCAGGACGTACATTTTAGCGGAAACTCACATTTGTTTGTAACTGGTACTCAAGCTAATTATTAATCAGTATCGATAAAAAATATTTCAGTTTTTCATCTTAAATATTACGTCTATTATCTATCTACTTTCATTATACATTGATATTCATGCTCCTTGTATTATTACGACTATTTAAAAATACATGTTTTATTTATGACGTCATATTTGTCCAAGTCGATGAGGACCCTTTTCATAGTTCCATGGTCCAAGCGAAATCTATTTTTAAGAATATAATTATTGTTCATTTATCCTTCTAATTATAACGCAGTTTTTTGACAGAAAAAGATATTTTTAATGTAACCGATATTCATACTTCATGTATAATAACAAATACTCCATATTTTTGTTTCAAACATCACGGAAACTCATCTTCTTTTGAATTCTTTTTCATTTTCAATTTTCACGTGAAAATCGTTCAATTGAAAATTAATTGTTGAGGAAAAATTATTTTTTCGTTTTTTTATTTATTGGCAACGATCAAAGCCCTAGCAACGATAAAGTAAAATGGTTAAATTTTATGGGAAAATGTCCATTTATTCTCTATGAAAATAACGAAATTTTGAATTATTAAGAAAACTATTTAAATAAAATGAACAAAAACCAGCCTATGTTCATTTGAGGGTTATAATCAACGTATATGCAAAGATACAGGATCATCAAATGCTCCATTTTGACGCTGGCTTCAGCCTAACATTTGCACACAATCAGATTTATAATATTATTAGGATATAATCAACGTATATGCAAAGATACAGGATCATCAAATGCTCCATTTTGACGCTGGCTTCAGCCTAACATTTGCACACAATCAGATTTATAATATTATTAGGATTAGGATATTTTAGCGATGCAGCTAAAATAACATTTTTTTCAGCAGATTTAATATTCATAGCTTTTCTTTTATTAATTATTTTTTTTCTTTGACTAAAACGTATTTCTGACCGTTATGTTTTCTGGAACTATTAAAGATATCTGAGGAGTCCAGTGTCAAAGTGTATTAAATCCATTCTTTCTTTTATCCACGTTTGAGATGAATTCTTATAGGCAATATTTTTTTCGGTACTGTCTTAGGCTCAAAATGTGAAAAAAAATAGCGCTATTCACTCATGATTCTAAATATGTGAGCTTATTAATATTGTAACGGAACATTCGCAGCAAAGGTGCTCACTTGAAAATGTTTCTTCCGTATGTGGACGTCTAATTTTCGTAACTTAACAAAATATGCTTGAATTCGATGATTTAATCTTTTGAACTCTTTAACTTTCATCCGTCTGAGTGGATTCGTCAAAATTTAAGTTTTCCATTGTAGTTTGCGAAATTTATGATAAATCTGAAATTTACGATACATAATTTTATACGCGGTTGTTTCCTATAAATCATGAAGTTTTCATTAGACAGAGTGGGCTTTTGTTTATGTTTATTGAGAACATACATCTGACTTGTGTGCTTGACATCAAGTGCCCGCTTATAAGTCATCGTCAATATACAGGGACGAGATAGCCACAAAGAAATTTACAACACCAGATAGTTACATCCGGAAGCTCCACAAAGTGTGTGCAATGGAGTTGGCGGGAGTCGAACCCACTGACCTGACTCCTACGCTCTCAAGCGATTAGCGGAATGGTGTCTTAACCACTCGGCCACGGAGGCCCCTGTGGGCTTTTAAGAAGCGAACCTTTCTGATATTTCAGAAAATAAGTTGCTGCAGGAGTCACTCTACATGAAAGTTGTCATTCACCTTAACTGGTGTGTGCCAGCTATTTTAGCTAGCTTAGATGTGATAATGAGAAAACATTAACTACGGATTTTGCAGTGGTAAGCTTTTAAAACTTGGTTGTCACTAATAAAGCTATTTTAGAAATACTTGGAACTTCCATTAAACTCCTTCTATTTAAAGAAACTAGTATATTTCAAAAATAGTTTGTATTTTCTGCGAGATAATTTGTTGAATTAGAAGTTAGACTTAGATATAAAGCTTTTCATAGTCATATTGTTCACGGTTATTTCCCTCTAATTGTTAGCTGAGTGGTTAGTCTAAGTGTTAATTGAGGGGGCCTTTAAGAAACGAACCTTTCTGATATTTCAGCAAATATCAGGGTTGGTGCAGGAGTCCCTCTACATGAAAGTTGTCATTCACTTTAACTGGTATGTGCAAGCTATTTTAGCTAGCTTAGATGTGATAATGAGAAAACATCAACAAAAGATTTTCCAGTGGTAAGCTTTAAGAACATGGTTGTCACTAATAAATCAGTTTTAGAAATACTCAGAACTTCCATTAAAGTATATATATTTAAAAAAGCTAGTGTATTTGGAAAATAGGTTGGATTTTCTGCGAGATAATTTGTTGAATTAAAAGTTAGACTTAGATATAAAGCTTTTCATAGTCATATCGTTCACGATTATTTCCTTCTAATTGTTAACAATTTCTTATTGGTTGTTTACTTTGTATGCTTATATACATCTGCATAATAGATACATACATACATACATACATACATACGAGGGAAAGTCATTAAATAAGTCACAAAAGATAATTAAATAACAACTTACAATAATATTCACTTCAAAACTATTTCTATTTCTCAACATATTCTCCACCAATATTTATGCACTTATATCACAGTTTTATCAGTGCCCCAACACCAGCTGCATAAGATTCTTTGGGTTGCTGTCTCAGCCACATTAGAACTCCTAGTGGAACTTTTTCTTCATCTGTGAACATCATCTTGCTTCCAAGATGGTTTTTTAATGGACTAAACTAATGAAAATCGCTTGGGGCTAAGTCGAAGCTGTATGGTGGATGTAGAAGAAGTTGCAAAATGATGTTCACAGATAATGAAAAGGTTCAACTTGAAGTCCTATTGTGGCTGACACAGCAACCCAAAGAATCTTATGCAGCTGTTGTTGGAGCACTGATAAAACGGTAATATAAGTGCATAAATATTGGCGGAGAATATGTTGAGAAATGAAAATAGTTTTGGAGTGAATATCATTGTAAGTTATTATTTAATTATCTTTTGTGACTTACTTAATGACTTTCCCTCGTACATAAACGTTCTATAACTTGTGGTAGTTAAAAAAATTAATTAAAAAATCTACAGAGTGTGATGTATTCAAATTAAACCCCAAATTCAAATCATTTTTATACTAAGATCTCATTTTTCGGAATAACTTAAGTGAAATTAAATTTAAAGCTAATGATAATATCGATGTGAAATTGTAATCCTATTACAACGATTTCAAGATGGAAACTCGTATGAGAAAATGCAAAAATTAATTAAATTGGATGCCACTCGTATCTTTTATGTGAGTTTTGGTAATATCAAATGAACCGGATAAAAATAATTCGTTTATTAATTTCTCAAGAAAGCGATTTTCGTCAGTGTTGCAATTACTTCCCAAGCAGCTAATCTTTCTCAAACATAAAAATTTAGCTGAACATAAATCATATTGTGTAGCATCATGTAGAGTGACGTCTAAGAATATTAAATGTTCTCTGCTGAAGAATAGTTAACTTTATAGAAAGCAATAGTCAATTAGTGAACTTAATTTAAGTTTCTTGTTCACATATGAGAAACGCAAATTCTATACCAAGTTACTTTATTCCAGGCATTTTCATTTTAATAAATATATTTTAGTAATTAATATCAAGCTATTTCACAATCTTCTAACCATCAAAATGTCTTTATTTAACAATTATGAAGCTTTTAAAAAGCTTTAACAGCTAAATTGAAGATTAAAAATATAATAATTCGTGTGAACCTGTAATCCTATTACCACGGTTAAAACTTGACAAATGCAAGACGAAATAGCAAAAATGAATGATTTTCAATGCTATTTTCCTCTTTTATGTACGTTTTGGAGATATTTAATGAATCAGAATCTAAATACTTATTTGATTAATTACTCGAGAGCTTTTCGTCACTGCTGAAATTACTTCTCAAGGAGACGTTTTTATGAAATTGGAAAACAATTAGCCGAAGCGCTTAGTATGTGACACCTAAGAAGTATGCTTAGACTAAGATTATTAAATAGCTTCTGCTGAAGACAACATCATATGAGCCAACAGTCAATTAATGAATTTATTATATGTTTCCCATTCACAAATTAGAAAAAGAAATTTCTAAGTGAACGTTTTCGTTGTAGCATATGTATTGTAATAAACATAAGCAAATAAATAAATGCTAAAATTCATCTTTGAAAAGCTAAAAAATTAAAATTGCACTTAATGTGTTCATTACTCAAAAGAACAAAATTATAAGAACGATTTTAAACTACATTAACATTGTTCAATGTCAGTTACTCCAAGCACTTTCAGCTATAAAACATAATTTATCCCTGATGAAGGCTATCTGCATAGCTAAAAGTGCTTGGAGTAATTCACATTGAATAATGTTAATGTAGTTTAACATCTTTCTTACAATTTTATCATCTTTTAAGTAATAAAGTACATTAAGTGCAATTTGTTATGTAAGAAACATATTTAAATACTTAACATTACGCTATGCCTAGACCTTTTTTACACCTAAATATCTTTATTTATAAATTATTAATCTTCAATAATGCACTTATAGGATAATTTATATTTACATTTTATAAGATCAACAGTACCATATTAATTGTGAACTTGTAACCTTATTACAAATTTTCAACTTGGCAAATCCAAATATAAATAAAGTAAATGAATGAATTTCAATAATATTGTCCTCCTTTATATGTTTTGGTGATATAAAATAGACCAGATTCTAAATATTTTGTTGATTAATTACTCTCGAAAGCTCTTCTCGTCACTGTTACAATTACTTCTCAAGTTGCTCTATATGAAATAGAGAAAAATTAACTGAACGTAAAATGTAATATGTGTCATCTAATACATACGTTATTTCCAAGAATATTAAATTATTTCTCTTGAAAAATAGTTTACTTTATGGAAGCCAACACTCAGTTGGTGAAATTAATTTAAATCGCGTGTACACATATGAGAAAGTTAGTTTCTGAGATAATTTTTAAGGCACATTTTCTTTATAGTAAACATATTTTAATACTTAAAATTAAGATATTTCTAGATTTCATCAATGTTTGAATTTTCAAATAAGAAAAAATAAAAGTGCAACTAATAGTTGTTTATCCGCAATTAAATACAGAGCTTTAAAATGAAAGCAGAATGAATTTATAAAATCTGAAATGATTTCCTAAACCTAATGTAATTGATTGTTGTTTATACAGCGAAAATATTTTCAAGTACAGTGCTTTAAACTGAAAACAGAATGAAATTATAATCTGAAATGAATTTCTAAAGCTTCATTTCAAATCAAATCATAATTTACGGGTGGAATTTGTGAGATTATTCGTTTTTTATTTACTTCAGTGAATTGAATTTCATAGGCCTATATTGTAAAGGATATTTGTGGACCGTTGTGGAATGATTTAAGCAGCATTATTTAATGAATGTACAGCCTTTAAAATCGAAATATTCGATTAAGATCAAATAAAAATTTAATACTATGATTATACACGAGACAATATTTTTATGTAAACTGACAAAAAATGTAAACTGAATATATATATTTTTTTTAATTTGAAATAATTTTTTAAATTTTCTTTTAAAAGTACAAATTCCTGAATTCTCACGACTCGTAGTTTTTCAATTTTCCTCACAGTGGACTTCTTATTGTAAACAATAACAGTTGATGAGGTGAAATGCTTGAAGGAACATTTTCACATTTATGGATAAATAATATCAAAGCGTAGATGGTTAATTAAAACTAAATAGAAGAGTTATTGGTTCAGATTAGCCACGTATATTTTTTTTTATTGAATTACACTGTAAAAAAGCGCAAATGATTCTTAATCTAGGAAAAACTAATACAAACACGAACTAAAATATACGAAAACTTCTTCCAACTTATCAATGAATCCGAAAAGTGTTTTTATATTTAGAAATTTAAAGAAAATCCAATATTTTCGAGATTTAAAGAATAATTTATAAAAGCAAAATTTCTTTTGTTGACACTGGGTTTTCGAAATCGCTTCCGAGTACTTTTAATAGCGTATTAATCAGTTTTCTTAAAGCGGTAATACCATTTTTTAAGATGCGATCCATTATCAATTAAACATTTTAATCTGCGTAATTTAATTGATGAATGCAAAAGTAACAAAATAACATTAATGCTACTGCTGTTAATTTATTATTTTTGACTTTAAAAAAAATTGTTGAACAAGAATATGTTTAATTAAAAATTGATAGCATCCAAAAAATTTATATTCCGGGTTAAGAAAAATGATTAATACACTATATACAAACTACTCGGAAATGTTTCCCGAAATCAGTGGCAACAAAAGAAACTTTGTTTTTTATAAATGTTTCTTAAAATCTCGAAAATATTTTGGTTTCCTGAGGGTTTTAAAGACAAACAAATCTTTTTGTAATCGTGGGTAACTCGGGACAGCTTATTTTTGCCGAAACATCAGTTGAGGCTCACTGTGGGGAAGCGGAAAGTTTTTGGTTTCCGTTTGTTTATTTGTTTGTCTGTCTGTCTGTTCCGCGAAAACTGCCGTAAAAATAATCCAATTAGGTTGATTTTTGGTGGGTATGTTGGTGAGGTACCCGGAATTAGCTGTATAGTTTTTGGTTACATTTGATACATTCGTTCAAAAGATGTAGAATATTTCTTTTCAGGTTATAATGCTTTCCTATGGGAATACAGACGATTTTCAAATTTCATTTTTAACTGAAATAAAAATCGCATATTTCAATAATGGATTTCAACGTAAAATCATGGATGCTAAATTTTCAATATGGAGGTTTTAAATATACATAATAACGTTGCAAATTTGCCGATACATTTATTAGAATTTAGAAATTAATTGTTTAAATTATTGGAAATATTTTTGCATCTGTTCGGGAAATATAAAATTTTTAATTGCCAGATTTTTACAAATTTTAAAATGCATTTATTTTTACTTTGCTCTTTAATTTGTCAGTTGCTTAGCAACCAGATTTCAAAGAATATCAAAATAATAAAATTCAAGTAACTCGCACTATTTTACTGCAATATTTTATTAGCAAAATAAAATAATTTCGGGTGATTTCAACATTGTATTGACATAAAAGAGAATTTATTTTGATACAAGTTACCGTTTAGCTACTATCGAATAATTGCCGGAATAATCTAAAGAAATTAGAGTAGTGAAACGATCCTGAAAAATGACAATTACTGGAAATTCAGAATGTAAAAGCTATCACAAAAAATATTTTATAGCGCCAAATCATGTTCGTTATTTAATGAAATGGCAGTGGACACGATTACGAATGAACCCAATAGGTTTAAAAGTTTCCAAATATGCCTATTCTGGGGAGATTTTAGTATGCTATTGCCATCGAGTTAAATCAGGATGTACTTAGGTAAAATAAATATTATAGAATGACCATTCAAATTGTTTATTCGAAACAAAAATTGTAATAACGCTAGATTTCTAAAAAAGATATAAGTGAAAATAGTAGATTCAGTTTACATTTTATAAATGGCTTTTGTACATGAGATATTATTCAACTTATCCATCAGATGCAGGTGTTTCGTGGTTGGCAGGTAAGTAAATATTGCTATTTGAGTATTAGAATAACATGGAATTATTTTCGAAATTGTTGCTTATCCTAATAAAACCACTGTATTGAATGAAATGCAATATCTACTAGAATCATTCACATAATCAATAAGAAATCACAGATATAAATTTGATTACGGGGATTACGGGGGGATTACGGGGAAGATTACGGGGAAGATTACGGGGGGTTCAGGGAAGCAGAGCCCCCCTGCAGAAATAATTTTTCTTATCTGAAAAATTACAAGAAGAAGAAGTTTATAAGAATTTCAGAATATCATTGCATAAACTATGTTTTAATTTAACGCTTCTAATTTCTAAAACCAACGAAGTTTTTTATATGCCTATATATATATGTATGCAATATAAAAAAAATTAAATTGTGGATTGTAAGATGCTAAAATAATATTAAAAGTGACATTAAAAAAACAATGACTTTCAGAGCTGACGTTGAGGCTCCTGATCTGCAGATTAACTAGTATATTTCTGTTTGTGATTATGTTACATTTTTATAGATTGAGTAACATTTGTCTTTTTCTACAGTGTAACTTTTATTCTATTACTAACTACATATTCAAAATTCTAATTCTTAAACATTTTTAATTTTTAACCATTTTAACGTCCCTTCTTAAAAAAAAATTCTAAATTGGTAAAGAAAATATAGCCCTACGATCTGGAAATGGCGCATGGTGGTGACATCTGTTTTCTGAAAAATATATCTGAGATGGATCAAACTATTGACGCATGCAGACACTAATACATCAGCGCAGAGGTTAATAATAAGTTATTTCGTACAAATACGTCAGCGAACATATTTTATTCATTTTTGTTATATAATAAATATATTTTATAAATTAAACTATTTCTAGATGTCTTCAACTTCTTTCAATACCATTATTCAGAAATTATTAAACTTCCATAAAGCTTTAATGATATAATAAAACATCAACAGTATAACTCATATGAACCTGTAATTCCATTGGTTCCAAGTTTGCAAAATCAAGAATACATCGTAAAATTGAATGCTTTTCAATGACATCCTCTAATTTTATGTAGGGTTTGGACATATCAAATAAACTAGAATTAAAATACTTCGTTAATTAGTTACTTCAGAAAGCACTTTCCGTCACTGCTGCAATTACTTTTCAAGTAGCTAAATATTATAAAATGTGGAAATTTCAACTGAACGTAGCTCATATTATAAGCGCTAAAACGTATGTGATGTCTAAGTGCGTTAATTGTTTTCTTCAGTAGAATAGTTAACTTTATGGAAACTGACACTTTGTGGAATTAATTTAGATCTTTCTCACAAATATGAAATAGGCAAGTTTTATGTAAGATTTTATTTTTTACTCAAGTAGTAGTTCATTATAATAAAGATATTTTGCGACTTCCCATTAAACTATTTCAATATTTCTCCAACATCATAATATTTAATTAAAACAAATAAAATGTAGTTGTATATTTTATACTGATAAACATTTTTAGTGGACAGCTTTAAAAGGAAAACTGAATGATATTTTTAAATATGAAATAATTTTCTTAACCTTTCATTTACAAAAACAAAAAATTATAAAATGTATAAATCATAATATAAGATAAAAACTTATTACTACATCACAAAATCAGTAAAGCACACCGCATTTCGGAAAAACTACGTCCTTCTTCATCAGGCCCAAAAAAGACCCTGCACTGAAAGTAGGGACCACACATTGCTTCTGTCTACCTCTTGATTTCAAATTGTTAGCACGTATTGTTTACGCCTGATTAAAAAAGACGACATTTTTTTAGAAACCCGTTGTGCATTACCTATTTTTACGGTTTCTAGAATGTATTTACCTTATGAAATCTGTAGTTACACAAGAATGATCTATAATGAATGATTTACAAGAAGCGTTGTATAAAAACTGGAAGTTAAGTCATTAAAAAGGTATTAAGTAACTACAGGCACAGCAAACCATGCTTCAGTATTTTGTTAAAATATCTTACCTCAAATGGTACGCAATCAGCACATTTTTCAAATAAAGTGGCTAAGTGGCAAGACATTTTTTTAGAAGCTCCTTTAGTGAGTCCTGTACTGCTGAAAAAAATAACAGTAGCTTTATTGGATTATTGGTTTGGGGCAATATGGACATTTTTTCCACGCAAGAGCTAAACGGACCTGTAACAGAATTGTCAGTCCCAAATTTCTACAGATTCCACAAACAAATTACTATTTCATCCTTGTACAAGCTATAATAAGATAAAATAATACAAAATTTGGGTAATCGCACATGAATAAACTGGAAAATGAATGAAAATAAAATATGAAAAGTTTGAAGAAAGGAAGATTTCCACATAAAAGTTCCAGAAACAAACATGCATGATTTGACAAATCTGCATATGTTACCAAAAAATATTTACAAATTCAGTAGATGAATTAAAAGAGAAATGAATGACTCGCTAATATTCATGCTCCATTATTCAAAACAAGTCGCACCAGAATGTAATATAAGAGACTTCATTTTTCTTGTAAACGAAAAAGTTTTTAAGTATGAGCTAACTGAATTACCAATTCTATTATAATATATCTTGATATGTCTAACATAGATATGTATCAAAATCAAAATGGTACATTCGTTCGCTCTGTGTTTAATACATAGGTAAAATGTTAAAAATGTAATAAAAATATAAAAAATAACCAAGTTTGGTCTTCAAAAATAGATGTGTTTAGCAATTGCAGCAAACCTAAATGTTGCATAATACTGAATAGACATAATAAACAATTTAAAATAATTATAATAAAATAAATTAGAATAAACTATTATGTTCACCTCCATCTTCAGTGCCAACTCAAAAGGTAAAAACGAATTAAAAACTCCTAGGCATGACCGCTTGCCTACCATCTATAAGGCTTGGAGCTTAAGGGCTCTGAAACAGCTGTTTGCCATTAGAAATGATTTTAATTTGTGCTAATTTAACGTTGCACATTTATTTTTAATATAACGGCACAAAGTTTTAATCCACCTTTTAGATATTATGTTCACCGTTGAAATAGACTGATTTTACAGTATTATGGACCTTAGTTCTTTTAAATCAATTTCAACACAAACTGACTAAATAGAATACCTGAGGCCCCCCATTAATCACTTCAGTTAAAACTCCAAACTATTAACTCTTTACGAAAGTTGGAAATTCGAACTAATGCTAGACTGTAATTGAAGCACATTGACCTAAATAAATCTAAACAGAAATCATTACAATTAATCAACTCTGATTGCCAAATTCCACTTTCAAATAAATTTCTTCAATAATATAGTATTTTCCTGAGTCTTTTATAAATTACTTGAGAAGGTGCCTTTTGTTACGCAATCGAATTATTTCTCAAATAGCTTACATTTAGAAATGCGAGAATTTTGCTGACTACAGTTTCCAGCATATAAGTGTATTTTCTGATACTCAAATATTTTCTACTGCAGAGTGATTTAGATTATTAATGAATGGATTTACTTAATACAATGAATTTAAGTCTTTTAAAACGGACTGATACTAGTGCAACAGAAAACTATTTTGTTGATAAATTTGAATAATGCTACTTTCATATCAAATTTCACTTAAAATGACATCGTGAGATGTGCTAAAAATGCAATGTATTTCAGTCGTAGCACCGTATGTAGTATCAGCTACATTTTGAATTATGAAACGTCTAGCTCAGTATCATTTAGAAGCAAATGGGGACATTTTTGGCATATCTGATGATGTCATTACGTTTCCAAAAGTAGTATGTTGAAAACATGTGTACAATGTACTCATCATTGGTAAAGATTGGGACGAAAACACAGCTTCGGATTGAAATAAAACACCTTTTATTTTTGACTGAAAAAATAATTGTGACCCTAGTTTCTCATACAAAAATGTCTGTATTAATGTCTATTACCATCCCTAATCTGTTTTCTAGCATTTTGGACAGCACTGTATTTTTAACAAACTCCAACAAAATGATATAAATGGATAAATATTGATTTGTCCCGGGTAGGGTCAAAAACAATTTTTGTTTAAAGATCTTTTACTTGTTTGGATAACATTTATGATATATATTTACTGGTTCTATTATATTTACTGGTCATTTATTTTGTGTAAAGATTTCTTAAATATGTTATATAGGATCTGAAATATTAGTTGTTTAACCTATTTTAATGTATTTTGACATTTAAAAAAAATGAATTTTGATTTGTTTTACAAAAAGCATAACACCATCGTAGTTATTACAAATGTTAATTTTTAACACTTTCCAACCTAGTTGAAAAGTGTTTATGACTTCGGCTTGTCTGGCCGTATGGCCTTCTGGCCGTCTGCCGTCTGGCCGCCTGTCCGTGCTCTAACTCCCGTAAATATGCTCGGATTGCTCTGCAATTTTTATATGTTATTGTCGTTATCTATAGCATGTTCCCTATTTCAACTGAAGTGTGTGGCACTTACAGTTTTTTTACAGGGGCACTCAAAAAATTCTGTTACATTGAGGTCTATGGGGAAAAATCATTTGCGGTTTATTTAAATAATGTTTCACTATTTTAAACGCATTGAAATTTTATATATATCACTAAGATGCATTAGAAGAAGCTTAATATGGAATAGGGTGTGCATAGCACTTATAGTTACTTTACAGGGACAGTCAAAAGAATTCCGTTACATTACGTCTATGGAGAAAAATCGTCTGCGGTTTATTTAAATAATGTTTCACTATTTTAAACTTATTGAAATTTATATATATCACTAAGGTGCATTAGAAGAGGCTTACTACAGAATATTGTCTGTATAGCAGTCATCGTTCATTTACAGGGACACACAAAAGAATTCTCTACTGTCTGTTAACAATAATTCCTGGAAGTGCGTTTTAAGTTACTGAACGCGATTTTAATTTTAACTCGCTTTTTGTCTATTACGTGGTGTGTATAAAACCTGTAGATCCTATACAGGGAAGCACAAAAGTTCGCGAACACATTTCCGTTTATTTACAAACTCCAGACGGAGAATTTTAAACTGTGCTACACGTTTCCTAACTGAACTAAAATTTAGCATCCTATGTAGTATATATACAAATCTATAGATCCTATACAGGGCTGAATAAAAGTATTCGGATATTTTTCCGAATATTGTATGTGTTGGAAATTCCTGAAATTATGTTTTTAAATATGTTATGCGTTTTCCAAATTGTTTACTTAGATGTTATCTTTTAGCTTATTAAACGGTATGATTTGTAAAATTATTTTGGAAGCGTTGGAAAGTGTTACATAATCTATGCTTGACGCATGATTTTTCGTTCTTGTTTAATAACGAAAAATATATATATAGAAAAAATCAGACTGGTGTTATAGACGCTTTTTATCGAAAAAAATATTATATTTGAAATATATCGAAAGTTGATAAATAAACTTATCTTATTGATCTTATATAGCCTTTTTTTAAGGAATCGTAAAACAAAATTAATTAGAGTAAAAGTAAATAATCCTCAATTATAAACTATCGAAACATCTTCCAAAAAATAAATTTAACAATATCGGAAGGGGGAAGCCAAAAATTAGCCTTATTTCACATCTTCTTTATTATTTTTAAAGCATTGTGTATATTGATGCTCAGTGAAATGCATTTAGTTTAATTTAATAGCAAATCTAAAGCTAAGAAAATATAATTTCAGTTCATATTATTGAGTACACTTTTTCCTCATCTTACATTGAATCACATTAATCTATCTTTTCCTCAAACAACTCCAATGTAAATATTATTGTAACGGAATGAACATATGTTTTTTTTTCTTTTATCTGTCTCTTAGATTTTTTTCTTAAAAGAAAATTGCATTGATATTTCTAAACACTATTGAATTAAAGACACACTGTGGATTTATGGAGTGTTACCTACAATGACCTCTCGTTTGAAAAAATTAGAAACACTACAATTCATCTATAATATTATTTTAGTATAAATAATTGTTATTGTTATTTTTAGAATAAATAATGACAACAACAACAAGTATTTAAGATACAAAATTATCATGTGTTTTCGAAAGTGATGTTTTCAGATGCATAATGCGCTGTTATGATGTCAATTAATGATATATTCTCTCAGGTGTAATGCTGACATCACATTCATCTTTTCATAAAGTGAATAGATAAGAAGATACAGGGTGTTCCCAAAATATTGAAACGTGCTTTATTTGTTTACCTGCTGGTGTATTTTGATAGTAGGGAGTGTAACTTGCAAAAGTGTTCAAAATAAGGTAAAATTTAAGATTATATATATAGTAAAAAATCCTGACACAAATTGTATATGATCCCTGTGTCCTATAAGTTGCATTTAAACAAATTCTTCATACTTTGACAAATAAAACAGTAAGATTTCCATTCTTACATGACCAAAATTCACCGAATGATTGTATGTTAATTTTTATTAAATTTCATAGCTTCCCGGCAGTAAAATGGGACGGGCGATTATTAATGTCATCAATATAATCTTAATTCCGACCACATTTTGAAAAATTCTGAAATTTACATTGCCTACATATCTCCAACAGGTAAAAAATTGAAGCGTGTGTCAATCTTTTGGGGACACCCTGTACACTGGAATTCAAAAAGTTAAAAGATACAGCTCTCACATCATGCTTTGATTTCTCTGAAAAAACATTTCGCCAAAAAACGGAAAAAATGCTGCAACAGAGTTCCCTAAAACTCAGTGAGATGTCACGGAATTTTCTTGATTAAATAGAATTTCTGATTAATTTTAGTTTAAAATGGATAAATTCCCGTTGTTTTTTGCTTCGATTCAAGAATGTTGAACAAATGTTTAAGGCACGATGAACATAGGTATTAAAAACAGCCAATTTTTTATTAGGAGGGTGAAATGAAAGTAGTTATTTACCCCCACATCGTCTTTCATCTCACCCTCCTAATAAAAATTGGCTGCTTTTAATACCTATGTTCCTCGCGCCTTAAACATTTGTTCATCTGAGTGTTTACTCAAAGCAGAATTAGACCACATTAAATCTATTCCATTGACCGGAGTTATTCTGTTGAAATCGTTGATTCAGTTCATAATAAACTAATTAAACGTACACATTCCAACGTTAACAATGTTCGCAATGAAAATTTAATTATACTTCCATATTTTCAGAGAATTAGCCATCAAATATCCAGAATTTTGAAAAGATTCGATTTTAAAGTAATTTATGCACCATTTAACAAAATCAGATTTACAGATCTCAAACATCCAATCGACAGATTTTCAAATTGGGGAATTTACAAGAGTGTGATAGAATGTACATAGGTCAAAATGAGCGAGCTCTTAAGGTCCGCTTGGGAGAGTATAAAAACTATATTAAAATTTGTGACATTAAACGCTCCACTATTGTTAACCATTGCTCGTCTAACAATTACAGTTTTAATTTTTCAGAAGGTTCAATAATTCAAAAGTGTTCATCGATTTACGACCTTGATTTTTGGTAAGAATTCAGGCAACTTAGTTAATGATATGTCCAGTACACCAAATTTTTCAAATGTCTGGCTGCCTCTCCTTTAATTCATTCTCTTCACTTCCCCATCTTCACCTTTTTTACCTCCGTACTTAAACGGCGGAGTGCTTCTGATTGGTCTCCTTTATCACATGGGACTCCTGACTCTGCTGTTGTTTTTAAACACTCATCGCCATTCCATCTTGGCCGTGTGTGGAGACGCAAGCATACTTGCATGGCCTAAACTTCTAAATAAGTGCTTAATCTTTTTAACTTTGGCACTGACGATGGAGTTTTAGAGGCTCCGAAACAGCTGCTTGCCACTTTATATGTATTTGATTTGTGCTATTTTTTACGTTAATAGTTTATTTTAATGTGTTATCTTTTTTTAGGGTTGGCTTTTTAATGAAAGTGTAAAAACAAACAAATCCTTGCTTTATCAATGAATGTGTGTATTAAGTGCTGTGTTTAAGTTTTAAAAGGTAAAAGTAAAGGTCTATAGTAATAACAAGACAAATAAGCGTATAAGAAAATGTGGTAAACATTGTAAAAGTACTGTATGTTATGATTTATTTCTAAGATATTAAAGTAAATAAATGGGCCTATGATTTACAAGCTTTGTTGCAGAAAATTGGCATTCAGAAGTTTTTGTTAAATGGTACAATATGTTGCTTATATGAATAAATGGCATCATGTCTGTGGCCTAAGATCTCGTATTCAACTCGATAATTTAACAGCAGACAGTGCGAACAGTGATTACTTGGATTTTGTATCATGTAACATTAAACGAGTCTATGTTACGTAATGCATATTCTTAACCATCTGAATCATTTTAATCGCCTTGCCTCTTCGCAGCGTTGTGAACTCTTCCAAATCCAGACATATTATTTTAGTTGTCTTCTTTGATAACATCTCTAATTCCACTGTGACTAAAAAATATCTAAAGTCTTATTGTCACGCAGTTAACAGAAAATACAGCCTAGGGTACTTCACAAATCTCATCTGCTGTTAATTCTACCATTATCACATAGAAGTTCAACAGTTGGTAGAAACTAGCCTTTCTTAATCACATAACAACAAGCAGGGTAGAAATTTTGTAACCTATCTGTTTCTTTGGCTGAGATAATGTTACTATTGTCTTCACGTAACGTGCAAGATAGTGATACACAATTCACTGTGGCAACGAAATTTGTCCCATTTGGCGACGAGTTGCAAATGACTAAAATATAGGTCACAGTGGAGACACTTGTGAGTCATAATGTGACGAAATAAAGAAATGACTTTTTAGCCACCTTTGTGATTGCGACATGTGATCATTGTAAATCTACTGGCTGTACTATTAGGAACGTGTTCGAAAATATTCTGTTCATGTAAGAAGTTGGTGTGTCAGGATAGAATATAACATAATTTTTTGGCGTAAATAGTCATTTACAATAGGCATTTTGTAAATTATGAATCTCTACAATAATTGAAAATTTGCAGAACTGCTGATTCCTAAAAAGATAATTATTAATTAAATCCGATCTTATCAGTCTTATCAGCTTGATTAGAATGAAAGGAAAATACACGGTACATTGTCGAGCTGGTTTTGTTATATTATGGTACATAATTTTTTTCATTTACGAAAACTCGTTGATATATCTTCCTTATTTTGAATTTTTTGTTTAATATGATTTTTGTAATATACACGTTTTGCACGCAACTATATGCATATTTATATAATAAATGCGATCTGCATTCCTCAAACACAGTACGCAAATAACGGAGAAGAGGAAATTTTTGAAAAATCAGTTTTCAAAAAAGTTTTCAGATTTCCATTTTACTCTACTTATAAAAACGATTGTTACATAAAAAGTTAAATTTTAAACAAAATGATATTCTACGGTATTGTAATTTTTTATACATTGTATCTAATAATTTCTTAACTAAAACTTTTAAATTCAAAAAATTATATCGAATACTACTTTATAGTTTTTATACAGTTAAACTGTATAGTGCACGTTGGACTTAATATCTGGAGACAATTCCATTAAATGTAGACATATATAGTGTAGACTTGAGTACAATATTTTCTAATATTGGTGAAAAATTGAATATGCAACGCTTTGATAATGTGTTTCGGTAATCTATTAAAATAAAGAACTTAGGTGGAGCAAACTCTTATGTTCTTCACGCAAACTCAGCCGAAAAATTTAATACATGACATTTTATCAATCTGAAAAAAAATTCCCCCAAAAGAAAAAAGAAAGTGTCATTTATTTATGCACTATTCGCGTTATGTTTAGCGTAATATTCCCTTTATTATTTTAAACTATACTAATTTTGTTTATATTGTCTTTTTATTTTGTTAAACATTTCATCAAGCATGTCTATCCTATGTATGTAAAATCCTAATGAAACGAAATTGTGTAACGATTTTATAAAACAAATTTGTGTAACCATTTTATTAAACGACTGATAGATGAATTCGGATATATGAAACGAATTTATGAAAAGCTACGGTTTGTACTACAATTTTAATAGATAGCTAGACAGACAGACACAAATAAAGGGACAGAAATAAGGAGACAGAAAGAGATAAAGAGACACAGTTCAAGAGACAATCAGGGATAAATATACAGACAGAGATCAAGTCACAGAGAAAATAGACACAGATAAAAAGCGATAGAGAGAAATATAAAGAGATAAACAGAGATAAAGAGATCCAGATAAAGTTACTCTTATAAAGAGACACCGTTAAACAAATGGATAAGAGACACATATAAAGAAACACAGATAAAGAGACAGAGATACACATACACAGACATAGAGATAAAGAGACAGACAGGGATTTAAAAAAAAACAGGAAAAGAGACACCGATAACGACAGACAGATATAAACAAACAACCACAGATAAAGAGACAGACAGAGGTAAGTGGAACAGATAAAGAGACATAGATAAAGAGGCAATTTTTTTATGAATGGATTAAAAAGGATGAACCAGTGAATGAATGAAAATCAATGAATGAATAAATGAATAAAAAATAATGAACGAACGAATGAATGAAAATTAATCAATGAATGAATGAATGAATGAAAATGAATGAATAAAAATCAATGCCTTAATGAATATGCATGAATGAATGAATGAAAACATCAATGAATGAATGAAAGACAATGAGACAGACATATAGACAGATAGAGAGACAGATACATAAATAGAGACAGTCATGCAAACATATACATATATATATATATATATATAGAGAGAGAGAGAGAGAGAGAGAGATAGATGCTAGAAAATCAAACAGACAGATAGTTATATAAAGAAACAGACGGACATGTAGACAGACAGATAAAAAACAAGGGGTTGTGCATGAAGGGCACAGGTGGCAGAACCCCATAGTTTAATTGTGTTGTTTAATAAAAAAAAAGATTGTTTTATAAGAGATGAATTAACATTTCCTCGTATAATAATGAAAGTTCAAAATATTGTTATTTCACAATTAAGAATGTTTTTAGAAAAAATTTATGTAAAATTAATACTTTGATAATATTTCGTTAATTTATTTATTTAGATAATAGCTGAAGACTGTAATATATTTTTTACTCCCGTATTTTCTCAGAAATGTGTAAACAGTGCTTTGTTTGTTATCATGCTGTTTTACTATTGCCATCCTTTACATTATATTTCAATGGAATTTGTTTTTTGCTAACGGAAATTTCAAAATAGTATTATAGTCTTTATGGTAAGAGTATTCTGTGCTTAGAAATATATATTTTGTGTTTCTGATATCTCTGTAAAAATATACGTTATGAGAAAGATATATCGAATAACATGTGATTTTTTCAAATGTATATCATTGATATGAAATAAGAAATATTGCTTAATACACCGCAGTAACTGCGTCTGCTAATCTTTAAAAATACTCGGCTTATCCAGAAAAATAATTTTCCCAGATCGCCAACAGATTAAAGGTCAAATGCGAAAGGACAGGACGCCTCTTAATCATTATGTATGATGAAAAAAGAACTACTTCTCTATATTTCCAATCTCCAGTGAATAATATTATCTCTTTTTGTTCCTAATTCAGCGGTACAGTAACTTTGGATTCTTTGATTTGTTGATACTTCTAAAAAATTCTGTTATTTTTTTTTACATTTTATATTTAAATTTTTTTCTAAGTTATCTTTAACTTTTCGGTTATTCTTTTAATATACATAAGGGAATCCAACCCGGGATTCCAGAGTTACAAAAAATAGATTAAAGCTATTTTTTATTGAAAACTCCAACAGATGTTTTACAAATATATGTATATATATATAGGTTACCCATTAACAACGCCAAAACTCATTTTATGTGAAAAATATCAATAACGTATTCAAATAAACGTTTTAAATAAATTAAAAGTGATACTTTTAAATTATCCACATGCTAGGAGATAGTAGTAGGAAAAATCGCCAAAAATCGCTACTTACAGCAGCTATTTTGATTCTGATAATTTCTGTGGTTTAAGCAATTTTTTATTACATTTCTGTTACATTTCTTTTTTGCTGATATTATTTCATTTATTTATTAATGAAGTTTTAATTTCGTTATAGATTATTAGCCGGAAACCAATGCTGAATTATTTATTGTTTTAAGTGCAAACGCGTTAATCTATTATAATCGGGCCGTACCCGATAGAGATAGATTTTTAAAAAATCCATACTTGAAAATTATTTTAAAAACCATAAATTATCAGTATATTCATTTGCGGTTTTCCAACAAATTGCATTTAAAAATGCATTTATTTTTCTATTCGACGGTGCAAAAATTTAAGTTAAAATTGCTGTAAACGCAAAATTTATTGATCAGGTGTTATTAAACTCTAAAGTTTTGTTACAGTCTTACACTCTCAGAAAAAACTGTAAATTTATGAGCGTTTGCCCTTCAATTTTTACGGGCAACAGCCTTATTTTATGAAAAACGGTCTGATCCACTCAATAAGCGGCCTTATCACTTAGATACTTAGAAAATTAAAGGCAATCCACATATTTTTACAGTTCTTGCCCATATGTGAGCAACAATACGGTACGATCCCATATATTGTCCTCCGCTAGGGTATAACCCTTCATTTTACTCGTGTTTCGAAAATTTTAACCTGCCAAAAAAGCAATTCTGTGATGATTATCTAACGTGCTACATGCTACGGAACAGTAAGTAAAGTGTTATAGTGTTTTAAAGTGCATTATATCCTGCTAATTATAACGCTGCATTACTTTGCCCCGTAAAATTACGTGCTGCACAAAATGATGGGCATGGATTGTTTTTTTTACGGGGTATGACTGGAATCTCTGCTGCCGGCCCCTGCCCGTAATTTTACTGCAATTTTTTTTTTACAGTGTATAAATATTTAGAAAAGTGTTTAATAATCTATGCTTGGCGCATGATCTTTAGTTCTTGTTTTTCTTTATAATATGGATGGGTAGGTGTCAATGTCTGCTCTTCTCAGGCATTCCTTTGAACTATTCGTCGTATTGACATTTTTATTACTTTTTCAATTTTTTTTAATTTAGAATAAATAATCAAATAAAAAAATCTATTTCCTCCTCGTAGAAAACTTTTTTATACTTTCCGGGATAACTACTCTCTGCTAATAATCATTTGCTGATGAGTGTTGATAATTATTTGCTCTCGAAACTATAGCTGTTTTATCAATAGTTCTTCACTGAAATTATAGTTCTTTAATCAATACGTTAAAAAAAAAGGTGACGTAACCACACAACATCAAAACATTCTGAGATTGTTTACAGCTATGAGAAAAGTAGTTCTCTTAAAAAGAATAGTGGCGGAAGACATATCCATTTTAGTGCTGCCCTCTACAGACTATTAACTGAAGTACAAATACTACATATATATTCCCATATATTATCGTTTATTGATTAATAACAACATGGTTATCAGTAGCAACACCAACATAAATACCAACTTTAATTTTAAGTATTATTTCAACTATTGGCAAATATCGAAATGCTAATAAAACTTGGTATGTTTTAATCCAAATCACCAAAATGTTCCATGATTATTAACGTTAAAAACTGTTCTCGTGTAATACACGTTATCAATGATAAGACGCTGTATTTTTAATTATCTTTTGAGAGGGAATAAAATGTATTAAATACGCTTAATGTAATTCACGAAATGTTTGACCAACAGTATTATCACCAGACGGAAGGAATTTTCACTTGAATGCTCTGTTGACTGTCGATTTATAAAAATCTGAATTGAAGTTGCCATTCCATATATGTTTATCACTAAGTTTTCTTATTATAGTTACAAAAAATAATAAACTATATAAAAATAAGCTGATTACGTCTAATTTTCGTAGTTTTTCTATTTGATTTTTTTAGAATTATATTTATTTAAATTATGTTCTCAGAAATATAAACATTAGCATGTAGAAAGTCAATCTGATATTGTACAAGATTCTATTTCACATATATATTATAGCAATAAATTACTTGAAAGTATTCGTTTTTATCGTATCTTACATAGTGAAAATTTCATTCAAATTATTAAATTGAAGACATTTAGGCTATATTCCAAGTTTCGGTGTGTAGTAATGATGTATATTATAGGGTAAATCATCTGAATAATAAATAATAAGTTGTTTTCATGTTATGTTTCACTAATTTTAAGAAAGGCAGTAATAACGGTGCATTAAAATAATGATTAAGATCATGCGACAATTAAAGAATATTAATAAATATTAAAAATGATTAATAATTAATATTAATAAAACTTTCAAATTTATTATAATCATTTAAGTATTAGAAATTGTAATAAATACCGTATAATTAATTTTAAAAATAATAACTACACCACTATCACTTACAACTCCAATTGTAATTGTAATTATTGCTTCAACGATTGTCAAAATATTAAAATACTAACAGTAAGTTTTAATAAATGAAACAATGGTAAAATACACACATATTTCTAAATGATGAATTACTGTAAAATATATAAAGATTACATTAAAAACAAATATCTACAACGTCGACCTACATCTGTCGACTGCACTGTCGACAATGCTGTCAGAATCATCTTGTGTTTGACTTTTATCATGATGATGGCCTCAGATGTACGTTGAAACTATAGATATTCATTTTTAATGTAATTTTTATATATTTTACAGTAATTCATCATTTAGCAATGTATGTGCATTTTACCACTGTTACATTTATTAAAGATTTATTTAATAAATGTTAAACTAGTAATATCTAAGCTAGTAGATAAGCTAGTAATATCAAAACGTCCAAGACTTTTTGATATTACTAGCAGTAAGTATTATTCTTTAATCCGAATCAGCGAAATATTCAATGATGAAGCATATATAATATGCTTCGAACATAATATGTTTCATATATAATAGATATGATGTATACTATATCTATTCGGTATGAGATGTATACTATTGGAATCACATATAACATGATTCCAATAGTTAAAAAACATCCTGAGATGTATTACTTCACTTAAAAGATAGAACATTACAACTTCAATTATCTTTTATGACGAATTAAAAATTTTTATCATTGTTTAACGAAAGTGATAAATATATGAAATAGTAACTTCATTTAAATTTTCTGAAATCAAAATCTGTAGATCGTTCAAGGAATAACTTTTTTTCGTCTGGTAAAAATATGTCTGGTCGAATCTTTCCATAATTGAAGTTGTAATGTTCTATCTTTTAAGTGAAGTAATATATCTCAGGATGTTCTTTAACTATTGGAATCATGTTATATATGATTCCAATAGTATACATCTCATACCAAACAGGTATAGTATACATCATATCTATTATATATGAAGCATATTATGTGTGATATATGAAATATATTATCATTATCATTCACGAAAGATTCGACCAGACATATTTTTACCAGACGAAAAAAGTTTTCGCTTGAGCGATCTACAGATTTTGATTTCAGAAAATCTAAAATGAAGTTACTATTTCATATATTTATCACTAGGCTTCTTTATTTATCATTAACAACATATACAGAAATCAGTATAGGAATAACATGATGAATTTGAATTTTTATGGGTCTTCTTTTTAAACTTCTTGGAATTATATTTATTTAAATCGTTTTCTCCGCAATATAAACACAAACATACACTGATATTTAAGCTTATATTGTATGAAATTATGTTTCGCATAAATTTCAAAGCAGTAAATGACTTGAAGAATTTTGCTTTTTATCTGACAACGCTCAATGAAAAATTCATGCAAAGGATGAAAATGAAAATGTTTACAGAATACATATCCATGAGTTTAAAATGTTCATTTTGAGTATTAAGTTTTTCGAAAAGTAATAATAATAAAATCCATAGGATAAGTAATCATATATAATAAGATTATCTAATGTTATATTTCAAAAACATTACGAACAATAATGGTGAAAAATTACGATATAAATGGCATGACCATTACTAAACATAAATGATTACCAAAGAATTAGTAAGAAAGATTAAGAATTAGTAATATTAATGAATAATTTCTATTACCATCATTTTTATTATTAATACTTGCTTTTACACGTGACTTCGTTTACGTAACATTAAAAATAGAATAAATGCATTAAATTAAGCAAAATATTTCATTCCCGATACTTAAAAAAATATATAATTAACTAAATCTTTATCACATTTTATAGGAGACACTATGGCATTTCTTTTTTATAGGGGCCTTGACGTAACTCAGTCTTAAAAAAGTGAAATTCCATGCCAAATAATACAAACAATTTCAAAAATAAAACTGCAACCAATGAAAAAAGGAGGGTCACGTAAAATCGTGGAAATCAACGAGTCCCTGTTCTTAAAACGAAAACACAACGCTGGGAGAAATCTACTACAACAATGCATTTTACGTGGTATTTGGTGTGGAATTTGTATATGTATGCATTGCTAAATGTGTATTATTATATTGTTTATTTGTATAGACCTATGTTATATATTTCTTACTACAATATTATTTTATGACTTATTTATATTTAAATTAAATAAAGTGCTTTTTACTAAGGGGTGTAAATAGTGAACAAACTGCTTATGCATTTTATACATTGATAGATTTCATAGATTTAACAATCTGGTGTGATTCTAAAATGTTAATAAAGGTTGCCAGAAGTACTTTAAATTCTGCCCAATTTAACATCGATATTTCTCTATCGCGTCAAGAGCACTATAAACAAATAGATACCAATAATACCAACCTGCTGATCTGAATTTGCATATTTTTGATATTATATAAATGATTATTTAAATTGATTTCGTGAGTTTGAAAATTCATACACTCTCAGGAGGATTAAGTGTGTCGAATAATTGATTTTTTTTGTCATTTATAATTATTCTATTTTCAATTCATTCCTTTTATGTACATATTCATTTAATTTATATATTCGTTTCAAAGAATATTGTTTAAATTGATTATTAGGATTAGGATTAGGTTAGAATACCATTAGGGAAAGGATTAGGAATAAAAATTGGACGATGGTGGTATGACCGATTCAGGTTTAAAGACTGAACCTGGATGTATGTTTATATCATGAAGTAATAAGAAAATTATCGAATGATATTTTTAATATGTCTTACAGTCATATTTAGCATCAAAGGTGACCGAGGAAATGATCATCTAAAATACCATTAAGTATTTATCACGCTAAAAACAAATATGCTTACAACAATGTCTTTACTTTTGCGCCGAATTTCGCTCGATAAAAAAGGAAAATTGGCTTTGGAACTGATTACAGAGCCTAACCTTCCTATTTTCGGCAATTTCCTACCTATATACGATTTTTTTTTTTTACTATATACAACGCGGTTTCACATTTATGATATTATGAAATGGTACGATTGGCTTGTTCACGTTTACACAATTTGGCTTGAGAAAAAGTTTTACCACTTTTTGATATCTTCTTTGCTATTGTATTACACGAATTTCTCAATAAATTTGATTTTCGTTTCGATAATATTGGTGTTTTTTATGTTTTTAAAAATATTGTAAATTTACTTAAACATTCCTTTAACAGCTATGCCACTTTACAAAAATCTATTATAAAACAGCACATTAAAAACAGCCATATTTAAAAATTACTTCAAACTTTTTACTATTTTAAGTCTAAAAGAAATGTAAAATTAATTTCTGGTTGCGAAACGACGATTTCCAAACGTGTCTCAGTTGTACCAATTGACTTCAAGCCTTCAAACCATAATTTCAATACTGGTAGAGAGAAAATTATAACAAAAAAGCAACTTTCTTAGTAAAAATAAAGTCATTTTTATTAATATTTTCTGATTTTCGACATGGATAATTTTGTGGCCCATATTATTGACATTTACTGTCCAGTTTCTTTTCAAACTTTTTTTTAATTTTCAAAAATTTAAATTAAAAATACAGTATACTTATGTTAGCCGTACGCAGACGAAAGCCGCCAAGCATTATTCCTATCACCATCATTCGTAATGGATTCATTTCATTTAAAATATAAAGCTTTCACCCATTTCATTTAAAATAGAGAACTTTAATTTACAAAATATACATTTAAAATACATATATTACATACATTTAAAATACATCCATTTCATGTGAAATAGAAAAAGAAAAGAAAAAAAAATAACAAATTTCTAATAAATGATTTGTTAACCCATCATTTCATTTCAACATCAAAGCATATCTATTTTATTTTCGATATATGGTGTCATATTTCTATGTTTTTCTATACTTTCTTGTATCCATGACACTTGTGTCATAACCAAATGCTTGGAAATGCGCGTTTTATTTCTAATATAACGTCATTTTATTTTCTGTTTAATTCTTAAAGTTTTTATTTCATTTTCATTTTTCACGAGGAAATTTTTCAATTGAAAACAAATTGTTGCGTAAAAATTATTATTCCCGATTTTTATTTAGTATTGGTAATGATAAAGTATTAGCAACGGTAAAGTAAATTTAACCCTTTTAAAATTGTATACGAAAAAATGTTCATTTATTCTGAATGAAAATAATGGAATTTTGAATTTAAAAAAATATATTTGAATAAAATAATCAAAATCTAGCCTGTGTTCATTTCTGGGTAATAATCCATCTATATGCAAAGATACAGGGCCATTAAATCCGCCGTTTTGACGTTTACTTCAGACAAACATTCACACGCACGATAACATTTATAATATTACGAGTAGGGAAGACCGAGATATGCTCGGTCAAAATTAGCTTTGAATTCAAATATCATGACCCATGACCAAAATGACCCACTAATCAAATTTTCTTGAACATGTGACCTAGCCCAATAGTCTTCTCGCTTCCTAAAATTGTAGGATACTAAATTTAGTTGAAATCCTCTGAGCCGTTTTTAAGATAAAAATAGCTTGACCCATAATGACCAATGACCAAAAGGACCCACTAATCAAATTTTCTCAATCATGTGACCTAGCCCAACAATCTCTTCGTGCCCGAAAACCATTTGATGCAAAATTTAGTCTAAATAGTCTGAGCCGTTTTTTAGATAAAATTAGCTTGACCCACAGTGATCCAAAAATGACCCACTAATCGAATTTTCTCAGATATGTGACCTAGCCCAATGATTTCCTCGTACCCGAAACTCGTAGGATACAAAATTTAATCAAAATCATTAGAGCCGTTTTTTAGATAAAATTAACTTGACCCGCATTGACCCAAAAATGACCCACTAATCCAAAGCTCTCGAACATGTGACCTAGCCCAATGGTTTTCTGGTCCCCAAAATGGTAGGATACAAAATTTCGTCAAAATCGTTAGAGCCGTTTTTAAGATAAAATTTGCAAATATATATAACCACACACACACAAGATTTGCTCGT
This sequence comes from Maratus michaelseni, assembly GCA_963931845.1. NCBI lineage: Eukaryota > Metazoa > Arthropoda > Arachnida > Araneae > Salticidae > Maratus > Maratus michaelseni. The sequence continues at coordinate 341,518,789 of OZ007588.1, read as the reverse complement.
ATTAGAATATATGATTAGGATTGTAAAAGTAAAAATACTAAAATAAGATGTATAATCAATAGTAAAATTAAAAACAATGTGCTAGTAACATAACTACATTGTTTATATAAGCAATTCCTTAAATAATATTGGAATACTGGCTATACATTTACCAATATTGGAAAATTAACATGAAATATTCCAATATTGGATTATTTACATTTTCCAAAGATTTGTGCAATATTTGCAAGAATTAAATCAACAGTGTTTACATTTCCCCCAAAACTGGTGCAATATTTGCAAGAAATAGTCCAGCATTGTCTTATTTACAATTTCCCATACCTGGTGCAAAATTGGCAAGAAATAGTCCAACACTGGGTTGATTAAATTTTCTTATAACGTGTGCAATATTGGTAAGAAATAGTCCAATATTGGATTGTTTACATTTTCCCAAAACTGATGCAATATTCGCAAGCGGTATTTCGTCATTTAATTGTAATATGTTTTGTAATATAATTGTAATATAATTGTAATATAATTTCGTCATTTAATGGAAAGTCAATGTTTAGCATATTACCCCACTTTTCATTAGCAATATTTTTTAATGATTGTAAAGTTGGTACGATACTGTTTCCTCAGTATAATCAAAATAAAGAATACTGGTATGATACAAGTATCATTGTCAATAACACCATCATTAAAGACAACAACTGCATTAAAATTTTTACTTCAACTATTATCAATATATAAAAATACTAATGAAAATAAATATGTTTTAATCCAAATCACCAAAATATATAATAGTTCCAAAACCTAAAAAATAAAATAAAATTTCAAATATATTATTCCGTTTAAAAGATAGAATGCGGAACTTTTATTTACATTTCAAGTCAGAATCAAAGATTATTAACTGCGCATAAACTAATTCACGAAAGATTTGGTCAATAACTCTTTTACCAGACGAAAGGAATTTTCATGTGAACGCTCTACTGATTTTCAATTTCTGAAAATCTGAAATGAAGTTATCATTTCATATGTTTATCGCTAAGTTTTTATTTCCCGTTAAAAAAATGTATGAAGCTGTATAGAAATAAGACGATTACTTCGAATTTATTTGATTCTTTTTTTTGCGAATTTCTTAGAAGTATATTTATTTAAACTGATTTTTCTAATTAGGAATATAAGCATTAACATTTTAAAATTTAAGCTTGTGTTGCATAAGATAATATTTCGCATAAATTTCATACCAGGAAATGACATTAATATATATATATAAACTCCATTTAAGTGAAAGTCCAGTTATCCGAATCTTTACATTTTTTTCTTTTTAACACGTTATAACACAGCGGAAAAGTAATTATGAATTCGGTTCGTGTGTATATATGTCTTCCAAGATCTAACTATTGGAAATATAGTTATTTTCACATAACTGGTTTATGTTATTGAAGTTTACTATAACACGTTCCCTATTTAAAATGAAGTGCTTACCATTTTTAGTTCTTTTACAGGGGCACACAAAAGTTACATTATGGTCAATAGAGACATTTTGCTTTTGGTATAGTTAATAATGGCACACTACTTAGAAGTATATTTATTTAAATTGATTTTTCTAATCAGGAATATAAGCATTAACATTTGAAAATTTAAGCTTGTGTTGCATAATATAATATTTCGCATAAATTTCATATGAAATTTAATAAAAAAATGAATAATATGAAATGAATAAATGAATAAATTGAATAAATAAAATGAAATTCATATGCGTTACTGAGATGCATTACAACATGCATTTTATAGAATATGGAGGGCGTAGCATTTATCTTTCATTTACAGGATCACACAAAATAGTTCGGTTATAGAGCTGACTATGAGCGATAGCTGATGTAAAGTTCTGTGTATGGACACGTTTTTAAGCTTAGTTAAATTTTAGTATAGCACGTGGTGCATAAAAATTCTGTAGATGAAATACAGGGTTACACAAAAGAATTTGTAAGCATTAACGCCTATGTGTGCGAATTGCTTAAAACGCGCTTTTAACTGTATTGTGCATTTTCCAACAGAACTATATTTTAGAATACTAAGAGATAATAGTAGAATATACATAAACTCGTGTACAGGGCCTCGCAGAAGAAATTGGATATATTACCATATAGTTGGAAGTGCATTTCTCAGCTAATTAAATTTGAGCACACCGTGTGATGTGTATAAAATTAAAGATCATTTACAAGTCTGGACAATGAATTCGAATGCCTTACTGATTATGGGCGCTAATTGCTTAAATTAGGTTTTCAACTGTGTTATGAATTTCCATCATCCATCGTATCAAAAAATGAAGTTGTTTGAAAATATTCTGGTATTAGGAAAAGTTTCGTAATCTTTGCGTGATGTGTGATATTGTTGACTGGGTAAAAACATATTTTTGGTTGAATTCAGGATAAAAAATTACATCTTGGAAAATCGTTGAAATTTACAACTATGAAATTATATGTTACAATTTGTAAATCGTGAATATCGTATTTGTAAATAGAAAATGCGTTGTTTCGGCAACACCGCAGCGTTCTCCCCCTGCAAAATGTTACGCTGGGACACATTGAAGACAAGAATAAATCCACGGAAAAGGTTATTTATTTCTTAGAGATATGAGATACTTGAGAGGTGGCCTCCGCCTTCAGCACGATTAAGTTTTTCTCAGCACGAGAGTCAGATATGATCTGAACTTTTTCATTAAGTTACAATGCCCACATAAAAATGCTGAATCAAGCCAATGGCGCGGAGTTATTAACAACAGTTTGAGAAAGCGCAATGCTAATTTCGAACAATAGGCATATCAAGGGATCCCATAATTGGAAGGCTAGCAAAAATAAGTAAAATGGCATGGCAACCCAGTCACCATCTGAACAATGCATGGAAACTGCGGTTTTGATAGAAGCGAACTGTATATACAATTATTATTAAGTGCGGAAACAGCAGATGGAAATTTAGATAGATATGCATTTGTTATATACTGAACAAAGGGTAAAGAGTAATTGAAATATCTGCTTCCGCATGTAAAAACCACAAAGAGAAGATTGGAAGCTTATAAACTGGATAATAGAGTAAGATATCTTTAACGCTTATGAATTTAACATTATTATGAAAGGAAAGCTTTTTGACAAAAGTATTTAATGCGCATACGAAGAATAAATTTATAAAATAATTTAGCCCATAATATTTTAATATTTAAGAAGGAAAAAATTAAATTTTGAATAAAATAATCGTAAGAATATATGAGCAACGCCATATCATGCATGATCTTTCTTTCTTGTTTTTAAATTTACGACTTAAAGATAAATTATTCTTTTTTAAAAGAAAAAAATGAGCTTAAAACCTACACTGCAAAAAATAATTGTTGATTTTACAGTATAAAACTGGCAACCCAGCTGCCAGTATTATACCGTAAAATTAACAGTATTACTGCTTGCACAGCAGCGTATTACTGCTTATTTTACTGTTTAATACTGTTAATTTCACGGTATAATACTGGCAGCTGGGGTGCCAGTTTTATACTGTAAAATCAACAATTATTTTTTGCAGTGTAGATGCTCGAAAAATATAACAAAACAACTGAAATTTCATGAAAAAGTACAAATTCTCGTGCTTAATTTTGGACTTGTTAAAAATTTGACGAAGAATATTTTTATCAGATGAAAGGAATTTCCACTTCAGCGCCATACTATTTTTCGATTTCCAGAAATCTGAAATGATGATACAGTTTCATATGTTTATCCGCAAGTTTCCCTTTTTTATCATATAAAAAATGCACGAAGTGATTTAGAAAAAAGAGATTACGTTGAATTTTTAAAAAAAGGTATTTCGTGGTTTTAATTTTAAATTTCTTAGAATTAAATAGCTTTAAATTGTGGTTTCTCATAAATATAAACTCTAAAATATGGAAATTTAATCTTTTAGAATATACTGTATTAGCTTACATTTCAAATAAATTTAATAGAAATAAATTACAACAAGATTTTTGTATTTTACCTCATAATTAATATAATAGCAAATCTTCGAGTATTTCTTGTAAAATATGAAAATAAAATGGAGAAAGTTCTACATATTTATGACTTTAAAAAGGGAATTTATAATAAGCAATTATAATGTAAGTTTTTTTTTTTATAAGCAATAATTATAAAATGTGTCGTAAGGTAAGTTGCTACAATGACATTAAAACAGTAATATATTACGAATGCATAGAAAATTGCTTTTAAAAATATAAAATTCTATTTTTTTTTTTCAAATTCAATATATTAAATTTTTACGTACTGACAACGTTTGTTTAGTAAACGTTTGTTTAGTTGTACTTACAACGTTTGTTTAGTAAAATGAAAGTGACACGAAATTATGTTTTATTTTCAAGCCCATTTTTGGAAATTGAGTTTAATACTAAATTAACAATATTCGAAATTTAAAAATATAGATAGTATATATTATATATATAAATTAAAAATGAGAGATGTAATGGCTAAAACTGTATTTATTTGCTGGCAAATACTTCAGTCTCGTGTTTAGTTTGTTATACATATATCTATATATATATATATATATATATATATATATCAATTTAAAGCTTATTTTGCTTTTTGGAATCGACTTAAAACACATTATTGCCATGCATTGTAATGAAAACAGTTATATGTTATACATATATATTTTTTTAATTCTATTACCCGTATGCTTAAAATAATGTGAAAGAAACTTATTTTAGTGTAAATTTTAATGGGTGATACAAAATGTACAAAAACCTTTTTCCAAAGTACAATTTTTTTTAAAGTGGAAAAAGATAAACGTAGTTTTCAAAGCATGTCTTCGACTGGTATTTTTCGGGTTGAACAGTATTCTATTGATGGCATCTGAAGGCGAAAAGAGAATGTAGATATTTATCATTCAGGTATTACTTTGCAAGTATAAGATGTATTGAAGAAAAAATACGATTCATAGTCGTAAATTTTATCACATATATTTATTTCTGAGAGTTTAAAATATCTGTGACTTAAATAATAAGTAATATGAAAATATAATTTTGAAGCTATATTGTAACAACGGCTGCAGGATGCAGTATTTCTCCGAAAGAACGTTTGTTTCTTTCTGAACGTTAGAAGATGCTCGCAGCAGTGGGGAGGGGGTTGGTCATTTTGGAGCAATGACCGAGGACTTCCGCCCTTACCCCCTCAGTGGACAGTGTACACGTAGACGTAGAGAAGCGGGGAGTCTGTTGTTGGAAAGCGAGCGATGAAGTTCGCTTGTAAACAGCTCCGGTTTTAGTGAGATGTTTTTTTTAGTGCTTTCCGCTGTGGAACAGATATGTGTTAATTGAAAGCAGAAACTTGTACATAATATTTTCTTAAATTAAATCATTTTTAATTGAATCCAGTGGATTCTTTATTAGTTTAGCTGTGCGTGAATGTTTGTGTTTGAAATTAACACTCGCTACACCACAGCTTATGATTAATGGTGGCAGTGCTCGTTGGGATGTTGGAACTAGATTAATTAGTTCCACGAATCCTTAGCCACCTTCTGCAAAAAATTATAATTGTGAAAGTCGTGCAGTTATCGTATAAGCACGCATTTTGTGGGAGAACTTTGTCGACGATTTCCACGAGTTTCGGAACGGCCAAGTATTCAGAGTTTTATTTTCTGACATTTGGAGTCTCTGTAAAGAAGAACCAGTTTTCTGTCCGGAAGGTCAAGGATTCATTCTTGTGAAGTGGAGCAAGTGGATGCCATCGATAAAGATCCGGTGTGGAGCTTCATTTCTGTTGGACTGGTTATCTGCCAACCCTGGAATTTGCTATGTGTTCCCCAGCGTAAACATCAAATATGGAATGGTAAGCCCCTATATTTCTCGTGCATGCTGAATTTTGGGAGGTCCCATTGTTATATATACTATACATGTACATAAATTTAGTAGAAATAATGTTGGGCTAAGTAATTTGAAGTAGGGTTTATTATTATTATTATTACTTCAAGGTTCATGCGTACGGGAAAGCTATAAGTTATTTTATATTCTCTGGTTATTGTACTAATGTTCTCAGGTAAATATTTATTGCAGAAGTGGCGGGTTATTTATTTTATATGTGTTTTTTTTTTCTTTTGTGATAAGTATAAAGATTAAATTATTTTTTATGCACATGTAGAGTGCTAATGCAACTAAACAATATGTGTTACAGTGTGAAAGCATTTGTTTAGAGGTAGAGATATTCATTAAATTAGGAGATTGAATTTATGAAAATTATCACTGTGAAATCATTTTTAAATTTAATTCATATTCCTAGTAGAAAGGAATTTTGTTTAAATTAATCTACTAAGTCTTTTCTTTACTGTGTAGTATTTTTATGAGTGTTTTTTGGGTTTATCTTATCATTTATGGTGTTTTATTTAGGAAGTTACTCAGGTTTGAAAAGAAAAGTAGATCCTTGATTTTCTTTGCTTTTTTATTGCTAATTGTGTTCGGGAAAATTATTGTGCTTTTTTGTATTTTGTATTGAGATATTTTCTGTGTTTAATTATGGCCAGTTTCTTGAATAAACAAAATAAAAGCGTTCTGCTATTGCTCGCGGCCGATTTTGATACAGAATTACCTGCGGACAGTAAAAAGATAGCGATAATTCAGGCAATTTTGCGTGCCTCTGATTATGAGGAGCAAATGGCTAAAGATATGTTGGAAGGGATATTAATAGAGAGGGAAAAACTGGCAGAGCAAGAAAGATCAGACAAATTAGCGGAGCAAGAAAGGTTAGATAAATTGGCAGAAAGAGAGAAAGATAGACAGTTGGAGTTAGAGAAGGCGAAGATAGAATACAATGTAGATACTACCTCTGTAGCTTCCACGGTTTCTGTAGTGGCAGAAAGTAAAGATAAAAAAGTAAGTTTAAAAGATTTAGTCCCAAAATTTGACCCTAAATCCTTGACATTACTTTATTTTTTATGATTTTGAGAGTCAGGCGTTAAAGAAAATTTAGATGAATCTAATTATGTATCACAGCTTATGCCCTTGTTGCCTGTAGATGTTGCGGAAATTATTGTAAAGGAACCGCTAGAGAAAAGGGATGACTATCAGCACATCAAAAGCGTTTTGTTAAAAAGGTTTAGATTAGGAGCTGGGGCCCTTAAAACTAAATTTGAAAACCATCAAAGGAAGTCAGGTGCACTGTGGTCTGAACTTGTGTATGAGCTGAGAGGGTATTTGGATAACTGGTTGGAAACGGTTGAAGTGAATGATTTCGAATCCCTCAAAGAACTTATACTCACAGAGCAGGTGAAACGTAGAGTCCCTTTTGAAATTAAGGAGAAATTCTTAGACGAATGGGATGAGATGAAGACAGCGTCTTATTTAGCAGAAAAATGCGATAAATATGAGAGTGTGAGAGGGAATTTTAAGAAAATGGAAAATAAATTTTGGAATAATAAGTCATTTGGTAGGGACAGAAACGGTCAGGAGAACTTCAAGAGTAAGGGGGAACAGGCAGTAAAGTCGGGAGGGGCTGATAAAAAGGATCACGCAAGTAGAAATTCTTGGAATAAAGATAAGTTTGATAGAAGGGTTGGGTTGGGTTGATTATTGACGGCCAATTATCGACACTAGGGATATAGGCCCAGGGGGAGTGCCCTTCGTGTGGGTCTTTCTAAGGGAACCTAATCCGTATTTACGCATGGAGAAAATCCACGGCTCGAAAGAAAACCACGAAAACTCCGAGCGATTAGGCCGACGGGCGCGATTGGGATCGAACCCAGCACCTCCCGTCTACCAGCTTCGAGAGCACAACCTCTCAGCCACTGGTGGGGCAGTTTGATAGAAGGAAACCTATTGTCTGTTTCCAGTGTAACCGTGCTGGGCATATCAGACCGGATTGCCCAGATTTAAAACGTAAAGACTCTGGAGATGTAGTTAGTCACCTGGGTGTAGATGTTATTTTAGGAGAGTGTTTTGCACCGTATTTCAAAAAGGCAGAAATTAATGGAATAGAACGGGATACTGGGGCTGGCATTGATCTTTGTGACCGTAGCTGGATTGATAATGAGGATTTGATTGGTGAAGTCACTTGGATTAAACAACCCCTGGATAATGAATGTAAATGTTCGCCATTGGCTAGAGTTACAATTAAAGGAGATTTTGGAACGGTAGTCACTAAGGCAGCTGTGAAACCTATCGAGTTAGAACAAGATTATTATTTGTTAGGAAACAAAACGGCTGAGCTTATTGAGGAGTTGAGGCGTAATCCTGTACCGGTAAATGCTGTAATGACGCGCAGTCAGAGGCGTGAACATGAGAGAGAAATGTCCGCTGTGCAAGTTGAGAGTGAATTTGGTTCGGAGGATGGAGAACCGGATGAAGGGGAGTCTAGTGACGGTGAGGAAGAAGATGGGATAGTTATTCCGGAAAGGTTAGAGGCAGAGTCGGGTTTGGAGAAGGTATCCGCAGAGAAATTTAAGGAAGAGCAGATAAATTGCGCTTCACTTAAGTAGTTGTGGGAGAAGGCCAGTAAACCTAACGAAAAAGAATTTTGTGTTAGAGATGGTAAGCTTGTGCGGGTATCGCAGTCACGGAGAGGTGATGATAAAGTGCAGTTATGTGTGCCGGAAGTTTATCGTACAGAAGTTCTAGCATTGTGTCATGAGCAGGTGTCAGGGCATTTGGGTACGACTAAGTCCAAGGATAGGGTTCTGAGATGTTACTTTTGGCCAAACTGTTATTATGATATTGAGAATTATGTTAAGACTTGTGATACCTGTCAAAAGGTAGGTAGCAATCGAGATAGGCGAAAGGCCCCTTTGAAGTTAGTACCGATAATTTCGGAATGCTTTACCAAAATAAATTTAGACGCGGTTGGTCCCCTGCAAACTAGTAATAAAAACAACAAGTACTTAATTACATCCATTTGCCTCGCTTCTAAATATCCTGATGCTATTCCGGTGGAAAACATCACTTCTACATCCGTTATTGATGCTTTGGCACAGATATTCGCTAAGACAGGTTATCCAAGAGAGGTGCAAAGTGACCTAGGAAAATCTTTCACCAGCGAGTTAACATCAGAATTTTTTAATGTATTTGGTATCAAAGTGTCGCATAGCTCAGTTTGCCATCCGGAGTCGAACAGCGTGGAAAGGATGCATTCTACTTTGAAGAAAGTACTTAAAGCCTTGTGTCTAGAGTCAGGTCGAGACTGGGAAGAGGTTTTGCCTATGGCGTTGTTTGCTCTAAGAACTGTGACGCATGAAAGTACTGGGTTTAGTCCTGCCGAGCTGGTTCATGGAAAAAATTTACGCATGCCGCACACTAGTTTATGAGAATTGGATGGGTCAAGGTAACACGGATCAAAATGTGGTAGATTACATTTTGAACTTGACGAATAGGTTGAAAAGGTGTCAGGATTTAGCAACTAGGCGTATGGAGGAATGTCAGGACAAAAGGAAGACATGGTATGATAGGAATGCGGTAACTAGAAAATTCAAAGTTGGTGACCAGGTGTTGGTTTTGGCAACATCAAAGCCTCATAAGATGGCCGTAAATTGGGTCGGGCCGGGAACTGTCACTGGAGTGATTTCGGAAACAAATTACACAGTTGACTTGCCAGAGAGGCGCAATAAGGCGACTATCTACCATGTGAATCTTTTGAAACCTTATTACAAGCGGCCTGAATTTGTTAATCTGTTGATTGACATAGATGCGGAAGAGGTGGAAGAAAATGCTGAGATCCCTTATCCCCTGCCAAACCCCACACAAATTGACTTCTGGGAAGTTGTGTATAACAGCGAGTTAGAGAAAAAAGTGACAGATAGCCAAATAAGTTTATTTAAGGAGGTTATAGAGAGAAATAGAAAAGTTTTTTCTTCAGACCCTGGACGTACCCATCTGGTAGAGATGGATATCGAGTTGACAGATGAATCGCCGGTGAGGGCGAAACCTTATAGAATGTCACCTAGGCAGACCGAAATTTTAAGAGAGGAAATCAGGAGACTATTGGAATTAGGAGTGATAGAAGTAGGGCAGTCTGATTTTACGTCCCCTATGATTTTGGTAGAGGTTCCGGGAAAGGATCCTCGTCCCTGTGTGGACTATCGCAGATTAAATGCGAAGACCCGAACGGAATTTTTTCCACTCCCCAATATAGAGGAGGTCGTAGAAAAGGTGAGTTCGGCGACTTTCATCACGGTAATGGATTTAACCAAAGGTTATTTCCAGATACCACTGACCAAAAGGGCCCAAAGGTACGCTGCGTTTGTGACACCTTTCGGAGTATTTTTACCCAAGGTCATGATGTTTGGTCTCCTGAACGCACCTTTCTACTTTTGCAAATTAATCGCAAGTGTTTTGGGTGGGCTTGAATTGTTTGCCTTGCCATATATCGATGACATTGCGGTGCTCTCTTACATGGGAGAGTCACATGAAGGACATCGCTGAGGTTCTGAAGCGATTGTTAGAGGTAGGCCTAACAGTGAAACCCACAAAGTGTAAATTTGCACAGGATAGTGTGAGATTTTTGGGTCACGAGGTAGGTTCGGGGAAGCGGTCTCCCAGTGACATAAAAGTGAAGGCTATCCAGGAATTTCCAACGCCTTCCACGAAGACGCAAGTGGGGTCATTTCTGGGAATGACGGGTTATTATTCACGGTATATAAAGGATTATGCAGTAATTGCAGTCCCCTTAACAAATGTTTTGAAAGGGAAGATCAAAAAAGAAAAGATAGAGTGGAGTGAGGAGTGCGAAAAGGCTTTCCAGGAATTAAAAGAGAAGTTAACCCAGAGTCCCGTATTGTACGCCGCAGATTATAGTCAGGAATTTATTGTGCAGACCGACGCAAGTTTATATGGTGCTGGCATAGTCCTGTCACAGGTACGAGATGGGGAGGAACATCCCATTCTGTACTTGAGTAAAAAAATTTCCAGGGCAGAGCAGAATTACAGCACTGTTGAACGGGAATTGGCAGCAATTGTGTACGGTCTGAAAAAACTGAATCACTACCTGGACGGGCAGCGGTTTGTGGTCCAAACAGATCACAATCCTCTGACGTACTTAAAAACAATTATGGGTTACAATGCGAGATTGACTAGGTGGGCATTGTATTTGCAGTCGTTCAACTTCAAAATCGAACACAAACCTGGGAAACTTCACGGGAATGCAGATGGGTTAAGTAGAACCTAATAGTGTAATTTCTTTAGTATTTAGTTAGTATAATTTCCTTACTTGATTCATGAATTAGTAGTTGTTTATAATTTTTATTTAAGAGTTATTTTTTTTTGTTGTTATTTATCACTTGTATATATTTTGTGTGTAATTTAGTATTTTTTAGAATTTACTTTAATTTCAAGGAATCGCACTGTGTCAGTTGTTGAACTCAGATAAATATCTCATCTGTTATATTAAATTTAATTACGAAAATGTTTTTATTATTTGAATTGTTATGGAAATTCATAAGTGAAATCTAGGATTATCATGGGTCTTTCAAAACTGAGTACGCGTGCGTCTGTATGAACCTTGTATAGAGAAAAATTAAAGTGTATAAGGTTATTAAGGTGTTAGTAAAAGGTAAAAGTATTAAGGTAAAGTTATTAAGGTAGTTTCTTAGCACTTCCAACTGGAGTTTAGGTGTTGGGACCTCTCAGATTTAGTGTGTTAAGAATGAGGGGCTCAGTACCTGGTTCAAATTTACATTTTCATAAGTGTATGCACCGTATGAAAATTCTTTAGGGGGAAGGAGCTGCAACAACGGCTGCAGGATGCAGTATTTCTCCGAAAGAACGTTTCTTTCTTTCTGAACGTTAGAAGATGCTCGCAGCAGTGGAGAGGGGGTTGGTCATTTTGGAGCAATGACCGAGGACTTCCGCCCTTACCCCCCCAGTGGACAGTGTACACGTAGACGTAGAGAAGAGAAGCGGGGAGTCTGTTGTTGGAAAGCGAGCGATGAAGTTCGCTTGTAAACAGCTCCGGTTTTAGTGAGATGTTTTTTTTAGTGCTTTCCGCTGTGGAACAGATATGTGTTAATTGAAAGCAGAAGTGTTTATTCTGCGGTGATTATGAAGAACACGATTAAATATTGTAAATCACAAAGAACTTGTACATAATATTTTCTTTGATTAAATAATTTTTAATTGAATCCAGTGGATTCTTTATTAGTTTAGCTGTGCGTGAATATTTGTGTTTGAAATTCACACTCGCTACACCACAATATCATCGAATTTGTTAAAAATCATTTAATTTGCTTATTGAAAATAATTATATTTATTGCTTAAAAGTTTATATTATGTTCAAATGCTAAAAATAAAGTAGTTGTGAATTTTGTATGAAACAAATATGATTTCGTTACTTATTTTAGAAGTAAAGTTAAACTGAATTCGATCACAAGCAGAAAATATTACATTATTATTTGCAGATAAATTGTTTCTTCATTAAGATATTTTATATTTATATTTTCTAAACTGAATTCGATCACAAACAGTAAAATATTACATAATTATTAGCACTTTCCAACCTAGTTGAAAAGTGCTTATGACTTCGGTTTGTCTGGCCGTCTGCCGTCTGGCCGTCTGCCGTCTGGCCGTCTGGCCGTGCTCTAACTCCCGTAAATATGCTCGGATTGCTCTGCAATTTTTATATGTTATTGTCGTTATCTATAGCATGTTCTCTATTTCAACGGAAGTGTGTAGCACTTATAGTTTTTTTACAGGGACACTCAAAAGAATTCCGTTACATTGCGGTCTATGGGGAAAAATCATTTGCGGTTTATTTAAATAATGTTTCACTATTTTAAACGCATTGAAATTTATCTAAGGTGCATTAGAAGAAGCTTAATATAGAACAGGGTGTGCATAGCACTTATAGTTACTTTACAGGGACAGTAAAAATAATTCCGTTACATTACGTCTATGGAGAAAAATCTGCGGTTTATTTAAATAATGTTTCACCATTTTAAACGCATTGAAATTTATATAGATCACTAAGGTGCATTACAAGAGACTTACTACGGAATATTGTGTGTATAGCAGTCATCGTTCATTTACAGGGACACGCAAAAGAATTATCTACTGTCTGTTAACAATAATTCCTGGAAGTGCGTTTTAAGTTACTGAACGCGATTTTAATGTTAACTTGCTTTTTGTCTATTACGTGGTGTGTATAAATTCTGTAGATCCTATACAGGGCAGCACAAAAGTTCGCGAACACATTTCTGTTTATTGACAAACTCCAGACGGAGAATTTTAAACTGTGCTACGCGTTTCCTAACTGAACTAAAATTTAGCATCCTATGTAGTATATATACAATTCTATAGATCCTATAAAGGGCTGAATAAAAGTATTCGGATATTTTTCCGAATATTGTATATGTTGGAAATTCCTGAAATTATGTTTTTAAATATGTTATGCGTTTTCCAAATTGTTTACTTAGAAGTTATCTTTTAGCTTATTAAACGGTATGATTTGTAAAATTATTTTGGAAGCGTTGGAAAGTGCTACATAATCTATGCTTGACGCATGATTTTTCGTTCTTGTTTGTAGATAAATTGCTTCTTGTTTAAGATATTTTATATTTATATTTTCTATTTCTCTGTATTTTACCGATGATTTAAATTTTACATACATCTTATAAAGTCGTTTATTTTGCTTTCTTATTTTTAAACATAATCTAATTACCGTGAAATAAATTATTAAATTTATTTAAATTATCATATATTCGCCGAATATGTCTCTAAAGCAACATACATAAATACGAAAATCGCAGTATAAAAGTGGTTTTTTTTTCATTTTTAAAATAATGGGTAAATTTCTCAATGTCGTCCACAAATCTAAACTCATTCACAAACTTTTGATATTCTGTGAATCATTTCAGCAGACACACGTATGCTAAAGCCAGAAACATTGTGATTAAAATTAACTCCTACATTTTACTTGCAGTTGACTTATACGCCAAAATATACGATAAAACTTTGTTCATGATTTAAAGGACAGTGAAACTATTAGGTTGATGCAATAGTTCTGTCGTATTTTAATACCTAATTTTAATACCTTTAATACTGGTAAAGTTTTATTATACCTGCTTGCTTTGAGGATAGGTAAAATTACTAATTTAACTATTTAATATTGCATTAATAGTTTTATTAAAACTTACTTACTTAAATTGCGCATACTTCGTTTACCTATCTGTTAAATTTGTATTTTAGTTTATTATTCTGTCGTTAATTCCTTTGGAAGAATGCGCGTTAAAAGTCCCTTAGGACTTGGGTACGGCAATTGACGTGCTTGACGGGTGCCCTCAGGCCCCTGGCAGCGCAGCTCAGTTTTACCAACGGGGAAGACTGAGCTAAGCTCGGTTAAAATTAGCTTTGTGTTCAAGACAATAAATTATCACTGTATTATTGTTAGAAACATTTTATTTTATAACAGTATTATTTACAGAAACAATTAATATTAAAATTATGTGCATATTTCTAAATTTTACATTACGTACATATTTACATTGAAAGAGTATCCTTCCAAACTACATTTTTAGTTAGTCACGCACTTTCTTTTGGTAGCAAAACTGTTAGGCCTGAACGCTTTTTTACACATGAGAACGCAACGCACATCATTCCGTGCATAAAGACGGAGAACCTAAAATCCACGCCTACGAAATCGAATGTTTGCCCCTGAGCCTTGTGGATGGTGATGGCGAACGCCGGCCGCACGAGGAACTGATGGTGTTGTATAGTGCAACCCAGCTAGTCCTTACTCGTAGTGACCCCAAAATGACCCACTAATCGAATATCTCCACTCTTATTGAGAATTTCCAGAAAATTCCTTCATATTCTGAAAACCAATTTTTTTCGCCAAATGTCGACAAAATTGGCGACATTCTTTCATTTTGCGCCAAGCATGTGTTTTTTGTCGTTAAACTTAAAAGTCAATTTTCCCGTCAAATCTCGCCAATGTCTCCAACATTTCACCAAATATGGCTAAATTTGGCGAAATGTTGCCAACTTTGTGACTTTGTTTAATGCCAACTGTTCAACAACTTAATAATTGTTTCAACCTTCATTCCCATTAAAATGCATTCACCCGTAGTGATCCCAAAATGACCCGCTAATCGAATTTCTCGAACATGTGACCTAGCTCAATGGTCTTCTGATACCCCAAAACGGTAGGATACAAAATTTCGTCAAAATCATTAGAGCAGTTTTTAAGATAAAATTTGCATACACACAGGCACACACACAAGATTTGCTCGTATTAGAATATATGATGATTATGTTATTTATTTATTGATGAATTTTTAATTTCGTCATGATTATTTGTCGAAAATAAATACTGAGCTATTTATATTGCTTTAAGTGCGAACGTGTCATCTTCCATAACTGGGCTGAACGTGATAGAAAAATATTTTAATAAAATCATGCTTGAAAGCTGTTTTATAACAAATAAAATATCAGTAAATTAAGATACAGTTTTCAAACAAATTGAATTTACAAGTACATTTTCCCCTATTCTACGGTATAAAAATTTTAATTGAAAAACTGTTTAGAAGTTAATAAATTTGCAAAAAAAAAAAAAAAAATTATTATTCAGTTCGTTGTACCGTCAGTGTGACTTCAGCGTTATTCACGAACATGGTTTTGCTTTATAATATAGATATTGTCCATATGTAGTTTCTTTTTATAGCAACAGGAAAAAATGAAATGGATTTTAGAAGTTAAAAAAAATCGGGACTTTTAACAACTATGGCACTTAACTATGAGACTTATGATCTAAAATTATTCCTCGAGAAGATGATTTTTGTCAGATTTGATTTTATGAAAATCATGACGGCCTTGGCGTTTATCAAAATAAGTGCTAAATTTGAGGATCATCGGCCGAATAGTTTAGGATGAGTAAAGTCACAAAGAAACCATTGGAGTCGCACAAAAGAGGGTTTCTTCGCTCAGCTCAATAAATATATTTTTTCTTCAATTTTAGGGCATATCCTAAGATTAGTCATACAAACGTTACCATAATTTCCCTTGCTTCGTTTCAAAAAGAACATTTAACAAAATATCTGCGCTTTTTAATTTACAAAAATATTTATGCATGAAAGCGCATTAAAAAATTATGCCAACTTATTGTACATCACAGATATACAGCTCCTGCAGAAGGAAAATCTTGAAACAAAAGTATACATTTATGTGCCAAAGATTAAATTAAAATCAACTAAGACAGATGATGAATAGACAACGTTATTCGAGTAATCAAAACTTCATAATCATGTACTAGGTCTTAATTTTATTTCATTTTAAATCATCAGTCAACATAAATACTTGATTTTTTTCCCGCTAAATCATTTATTTTATCTGAAATACTATTGAAATATTTTTAATAGTCAAAATTATCAAACGATTATAAATACAAAGATGAATAAACATTAAAAGGCAGTATTATTATTATGTTTTTGGTTCAACAGGAGAATCAAACGTTGGAACATGGGTGACACAGCTTCTGGTGGTAACTCTTTGGGCACCATGTTTGAGTGACATGTTAAACTAAATTTTTAACAATGTGTCAGTATAATATTTTAGGTTCATTATTCTTTCTTACATTTATACTGGAAAAACAAATTCTTTCAATTAATGTAGATTTAAGACAGAGTTTTGAAAATAAATTAATATTTAACTATGTAGAATGTCTTTTATAATTATATCTGATTTATTTTGTCATAAAGGGTCATGCATTTTAAAATTTAGCTCAAATTTTAAAGGTACATCTACACCAGGGTTACCAGTTGACCTTTTGATTTTTAAAATAATATCACTAATTTAACAATACTCGCATTATTTAATGTTATTAAATAAGCATAATATTAATATTCGGGAAAACAACTGTTGCTTTCTGAATTTAAAAAAAAATTCTACATCATAATTTTAAGCTTTTCTGAATTTTTTTTCCAATCCTGCGATTTCACAAAAACACTTGCATTTTTATAAATTGGTCGAGTAATTTGTAAAAATGTACAACTTGCAATTTCATCTTAGATTGCAAAGAAATATATTGCATTATTTATTTCAAACTGCTTATCAGACAAAATAAAAAGAGTTAATTTATTAATTATTTCAGCAGGATTTTGAAATATATAACGTGGCGAAATTTAAATTAACAATTAATTATATCTTTATTTAGGTCGCAATGGCTCAAACTATAGTTTGAACGATTGCGATATAGCAGGGACGTAATACGAGGAAGTTGATTATTCACTTTGTCATTCTCTCTTTTAAAATAACTGTCATCAATATGAAATTTGATAGTATTAAAATACTTCGTCCATTAGTTACTTAAGAAAGTGCTTCTCGTAGCATATGGCATTTGTTTCTTAAGACTCTAATCGTTTGCAAATATTCAGAGTTTTAACTGAGATCAGTTAATAATACACACATCACATCTGAAAGTATCGAATGTTTTCTGCTACTGAATAATTAACTACAGCGAAATCGACATTTAATCACGGAAGTTAATTCAAATCTTTCAGATGACTGTAGAGAGAGTAATATTTCAGCTGGCTTATTTTATTCAATCAGTTTATTATTTGTGATGAAATGATACTTGCAATTTAACTCATAAAGTCACGCGAAGAAACGCTCAAGCTAATATTAAGCCTATCGGAAGGTTCTTGGCAGATTTCTCGCTCACATTTTAATTTTTTTAAATATTTTTTATTTTTAATCTCTAACGTTGTTAGTTTTCACTTTTTCGATTTTGGTTACAGTTTTTTTTTTTTTTATATAAACGGACATTTTCAATTTTAGAACCGGTTGGAACCGGTTCTGAAAGTGAAAGTACCCTTATATAAAAAAAACTGTAACCAAAATCGAAAAAGTGAAAACTAACAACGTTAGAGATCGACTTCAGCTATTCTATGCAAAAAACATCATTTAAAAATATTAAAATGCGAGCGAGAAATCTGCCAAGAACCTTCCCATAGATTTACTATTAGCTTGAACGTTTTTTCGCATGATTGATGTAGGCTCTTAACGAATGCGACAAAATTTTTTGTCCCAGCAATTCAATTTGTCACACAAACGTTTGTGAGCAGTCTCTGAGACCGCTTAACCGTAATATGAATAAAATAACTGATTAAGGGGTCTCAGGAGTCTTACTTTTCCTCCGAAGATGCAAGTTTGCATCATGTCACATTTTATTTTATATCTGATTTCATATAACACACAATAAAATGAAATTTTTACCACTAAAAGGCTAATGTCTGCTTGATTTAATATAATTATTTCAATGTTGTACAATTCACATTTAATTATTTAAAAAAAGTTTAAATTTTTAAAAAAAAAGTAAAAAAACTTTTTTGCCTGGTATGCACTACGCGCAAGGTTGTAGAAAAAATATCGCTTAAAAAATAACATACAAAACTGATAATGATGTAAAATGTATGTATCTTGAACTTATACTTCAATTTAGAGCAATTAAAAATTTAATTTATTTTAAAATTGGCATTTAAACATTTTACAGTTTAAATTTAAATTTAAGAAAAATTAAATTTTTAGTTTCTTGAAATTGAAGTATAAGTTCAAGATACATCAATTTTACATCATTATCAGTTTTGTTTGTTATTTTTTAAGCAATATTTTTTATACAACCTTGCGCGCAGTAGATACCAGGCATTTTTTTTTTTTTTTACTTTTTTAAAACTTTTAATTTTTTAAAATACTTAAATATGAATTGTACAACATTGAAATAATTATGTTAAATCAAGCTGATATTGACCTATTAGTGGTAAAAATTTCATTTATTGTGTGTTATATGAAATCAAAAATAAAAGAAAATGCGACATGATGCAAACTTGCATCTTCGTAGGAAAAGTAAGACTCCTGAGACCCCTTAACTCATAGAATACTGTTTTTGTACTAATTGTATTTTACAGGACTATTATAATTATAATTCACCTATTCAGATGTCTCTAGCAATAGTTCTTGGGCTCCACATGAAACAAATTTTCCCTAGTATCTATAGTTAAACTTAAAATTACAAGTTCATCTGTGAAAATTGAAAAAAGCAGCGGTTCGCGAGACCGATAATAGCAGTTGAGAGTTAATGTTTCGTTATTTTTAGAGTGTTTGCTGTTCCTTTAAATGATACACAAATTAACACAATTTTTTGCACAGAAAGTACGGAAGTACCTTGCACAGGAACAGTTGAAGAAAAATTATGTTTTCAGAATAAATGTTAACTTAAAATTATTAAGTTTTATTTATTTGTTTATTAAATACTATTTATACTATTTATCTCTTAAAACGAAAGAGTCAAAATAACTCAAGTTGAGCCGAAATCCACTCAACTCACGATTTGAATGTCAGCTTCTCGTCAAGAGTTGAAACAACTCGAGTGAACGAGTTATTTTTAAGCAACTTATGATTGAGTGATCTCTACTTTTACTCATACTTGAGTGAAATCAAATCAATGAAGGTTACATCCAGTTGCACTTGAGTGATTTGTAATCAATTTAAACTTGAGTAAAATGAGATCATTTCACATTTAGTCCAGTAGTTCTTGAGCGATTTGTAACCAATTCATACATGAATGAAATCAACTCATTTAAGAGTTAATCCAAAACCCCTTGGATGATTTCTAATAAACTGACTAAATAAAATCAAGTCATTTAAAATGAAATTCAGTAACCCGATTGATTTTTATCACCAAAATTCAAAATAAGACAAATTCTTGCATATTTTAAAATAAAAATAATAATGATAAGTAACTAACTTATTTTATACTTTATAAAAATTATATTTTATTATTTATACTTCTGAACATTTAATTAGTAAAACTCGCACTATTTACCAGCATGTCCCTTTTTATTACTGGCTTTCTTTAAACTGTATCTATTAGATCTCTAATCATATTATTATAAATTGCTTCATGCCTTATTTAATGATGATTGCAAGCTTCACACCCCTTCAGTGTTTTGCTATTTGCTTTTTTAAGTCATCATTGCAGTACTTGCATTCGTAAACGACTTGAAATGATGAAGGGGAAATGTGGTTAAAAGAAAGCATGAATTTAAAGTATTTTTAAATTTTACTTCGCATATATTCATGAGTTTGGAATTTGTATCTCAATTCTGTAAAAAATTAAACGAATTCGATCGCAAAATTAATGCTAGAAAATAAACTATTCATTTAGTATTTCAATGTAAAAAATATATATAATCTAAAGCACTATAAAGTGTTTGCTATTTCACAGAAAAAAGAGAAAATATAGGAACAATTAGGTTAGTAAATTGAAAAATTACACAATTTGTAATTTCATTTTACATTTCATATAGAATTATTAAAATACTAATTTTAAGTTGTCTTTCAGACGAAGTAAAATAATGTATTCATTGTTTAATGATTTCAATGAAACTTGAGTATAAAACATATAGAAGTCTTAATTAGTCAATAAATTATTACTCGTATTTTAGTCTCAAAAGCTCAAAATTAAACAGATATTAATAGCAGGAATTAATGAATCACTGCGCCATATCTATGATATCAAATTCGCTATTATCGAAATACTTTATTCATTAACTTCATTCATTATTTACTTGAGAAAGCGCTTTTGGTCGCATGTTGCATTTGCTTCTCAAATCTTTAATCTTAAGAAAATACTCAAAGCTGTACTTATTACAGTTCAGAATACACACGTGACATCAAGAAGTGGTGTGTCTCCAACTATTGAATAATTAATTATTGAGAAATCATCAATTAATTACTGGAATTAATTCAAACCATTCATATGAGTTTAGAGAAAACAGGCTTATTTTATACAATCTGCGTTTTATATTTGATGCTGGATACTTTAGAATATTTAGTTATGTATAGAATTATTTATCGATTCATAGTATGATATATAAGTAAACTTATTTTATTTCAGAGAAAACACTTGCAAGGTAAGCAATTGAAGAATGTGTGTTTGGTATTTCTGTTACGGAGGATTTTTTGCGTGATTGATATAGACCGAGGGGTTTGGGGTTGCCCTCCGTGGTCGCCGTTCTGAAGGAACCTAAACAGTATTTGCCACAACGTTCAAAGAAAACGATAGAAAACTCCGAACGGCTAGGCCAACGAACGCGACATGGTATAGAACCCAGCACCTTTCGTTTAATAGCTTTGATAGCAGAACTTCTCAGCCGCTGATGAAGCCAGTTACAGAGAAAATCGTGATTAAACTTTGAGATAAATTTGAATTAACGCTGGTGAGTTGAAACCACTCAATATTAGAATTTATTCAACTGCACAATTAAAATTTTGCATCAAACTGTCCAATCATTCGACTGTTTATATTAAGAACGGTTACATAACCATTGTTGCAAATTCCCAAATAATCTGCTTTAAAAAATCCCATGATTGCATCACATCCTGGAAAGTAGAATTATTTAATAGAAAATAATACTACAATTACTATCCTAAGACTCATCCGAACAATTAACAGACATAATTTAAATAGAGTACTCAAGTCCAGATTCAATTTACGCCCACACACAACTCAATTAAATGTTTACCAAATTTATTTGTAATGACTCGGAAATGTTCTAGGGTTTTTCCTTAATGACTGTGTTTTTTTTTTTTCAGTTGTAACTTTGGACTCAAAAAAGCGATTTCACGGCAAATCAGAGCAGACGGTCTGAAAAGAAAGGTGTTCATGGCTTCTTAAAAACAGATAGTCTAGAAACTTTAAAAACTTTAGACCTTAGATTTAGAACTTTAATTTAACGTAAATTAAACTTAAATTTAATTAATGTAAATATTATCATTTAACTGTAAATAGAGAATGCATCTTCCATATTGTATCATATAACAGAGGATTTTTAATATAATTATAATTTTTCAAGTAGTGAATACAGAGTACTCAAGTCCAGATAAAATTTACGCCCACACACAACTCAATTAAATGTTTACCAAGTTTATTTGTAATGACTCGGAAATGTTCTAGGGTTTTTCCTTAATGACTGTGTTTTTTTTTTCAGTTGTAACTTTGGACTCAAAAAGCGATTTCACGGCAAATCAGTGGGATAAAGTTCCCGTAGTGTCTGTGTCCTTGCTTCATGACACTGTCTCTCTTGGAGTACCATTTCTCTGGATTATAAATCTGAAACAAATCACGACCGCGTTTTTGGATTGAAGATACAGATAAAAGCTTTTATTTACCTATTTTTTGAAAGAAGTTTATTAGAATCAAGAAACTTGACATTCGAATTTTACAACCGAATTTAACTATATTCGAACCATATTATTGCCCATATTACTGTCAGAATAGAGTTAAATTAAAGTTATGTAACCGTTTTCTATAAAAACGATCAAATGACTGGACAATTTCCTGTAAATTTTTAACAGTGTGGAAGTTGGAATCAAATTATTTTTCCATGGTTTCCCTAATTAAACGAAATAGTGCATCTTTTGAATTATAAATTATTGCTGTTATTTTCCATACTTTCCGGTTGAAATCCGGCTATTATAAAACAAAATTAAACTTTCATAAATATATATATATATATATATATATATATATATATGAATTACTGAATTTTGGATTTCATCTATTTCTTAAAATAGCGCTACATGGCATGTAAGAGTAAAACGTATATGGTTTCTCATGCTCTGGTACTTATAGAATACATCGCAAAAACAGAAAGGAAAAGAAAATACATTTAAAAAATGGAGGAAAAATAACTCCAGAAAATTGCAAAACTAAACAATTTGCGATTTTCCTTTAAATTTGGAAGAAAATCTCTGCAGTATCCTTTTCGCATTCCCCATTAGACAGAGTGAAAGAAGTTTTTAAATTAATTCATCATTACAGTAGCACTTCAATAGTCATGATGGCGTTTTGTTACGGCGCGAGAGATCTACACGAAGGATGTAAGCCGAAAAGGAAGAGTACACTTCATGGCACACTATGGGGAAGTGGCTTTTTGCAGATATTGACCGCAATATGTAATGGGCGAATACACAAGTGGCCTTAAAAATATAAAAAAGTTGCAACTGTAAGGCTTACTTCGGGTTTTATTCAAATATTTTTTAAATAAAAAATTGGTGCAGAAAGACGTTTTTGTACGTGGGGTTTCATTCAGTCAAACACGGCGAACTACCAATGCCGCACCTGTGCGCAAATAATCCCAACGTTTCTCACTCCTCAAATTATATAAACAGAAAAAAATATAGCAACGATTTTGTGGGATAAAACGGGATCTTAATTTTATCTGACAAAAATGTTTAAAATTAAAATATATATACAGGGTGTCCACGTATAACCTGACCGACCTTTATTTTCGCAACCGTTGGTCCTACATGCATACTTCCAATTACAAAATTGGTTTAAATAAGGTAAAGAATTATTTTTAAAGCGATTTGGGTCAAGAAAAACATTTATTAAAAAAATACGAAAGTTAAATTTTTATACGGTCCCCCGGTCCTATAAGTGATATTTAGTACAAATTTACTGTGACACTAACAAGTACGACAAAGAAAGTTCCATTCATCTAACATTAAAATTGACCGATGAAACTTTGAAATGCATGACTTATACCACTTTTTTGCATCTAAAAATAGATGATTTCGGCCATGCTTTCAGGGGTCGTATATAAAGTACTTAAACTTATTTCAAGGTATCTGCGCTTTGAAAGAAATCGTACAACTATTAAGATTGAGTTAATTTTTATTAGTTAAGTTTCAGATTAATTAAAATAATTGTATTTTAACATAAGTTTTATTTTGAAAGGATTTGAGGCTATGATTTCTTTTAACAAAAATTAAGTTATTTTCATAATGTTTTACTTAACTTGCAACGATCGTCTTTCCAGTTTAAAATTTGTACTCGAACTTTAACTCACTTTCAAATGTCCGATCGAAGTTAAATTTTACATACTGACTTAAATCCGATGACAATGTAATATTATTATGATTTTCGACTCTTACTATCTTATACATACTTATATTACAGGATAACACAAAAAAAAATTCGGATAGATTATCGTCAACAAGTTTAAGAAAGAGTTTTAGATTAGATAACATAAACCTGCGATGGTTGTGTTTTTTAACTTTTATAATTGTGTTTTATGTATTTTTTTTAATGCTGAATTAAAAAAAAATTACCTTCACTTTTAACCATCATATCAGGATTTTTCGCAAATCGTAAATTTCAAGGTGAAAAAATAGCGAAAAATCTGATATTATAAAATAGATGTAAGACTTTTTTATTCAGTTTAATTTTATTTAATTCAATAGTTTATTCAAATTTTTGGCTTATACTGGGTTTCTTGCAGCTAAACAGCTCAGGGGTCCGATGAGGTTGGGAGGGGAGGGGGGATCAATTTTAACTTTGAGCTTTTTAACTTTGAAATTTGCGATTTGAGAAAAATCCTAACGTGATGGTTTAAAATGAAGGTCATTTTCGGATTCAGCCCTAAAAAATCCACAAGAATAAATTTTCAAAAGATAAAACACATGGCACAACCCAAAATTTGAAAGACAGTGTAATCTAACAGCATGTTAAAGTCTGTATCAATTTGTAAATAATTGAGGCTGTTGTTTTTCATCCTTTTATTTAACAAAAATTCTGTTATTTTTATCCTCTTATATGTACAGTACAAATTGTATATTTTGCATTAATATGTCAGAATGATTATAGATTTCACAATTATATTAGATTGCAATGTTAATTTTTCACTCAACTATTTTTTTGATATATCTGACGATTATTTATATTTCTACTACATTTGTGAATGACCCCTATTTCACAGCAAAAAAATATACTCCAACTTTAAACAGCTATTATTGACTAAAGCACTAGACAGGCAACAATGGAAAAATCTGGGGGAGACCTACATCCAGCAGTGGATTGAAAACGGTTGATGATGATGATGATGATATGTATCGAAACCTAATTCATTAAACAATATTTTTTAGCCTCAAAATATTGCTCACAAGACCAAAAACAATAATTTACAACAATATAAAAAACTGAACAGTCATAAGAAAAAACAAATTATCGGTTACTCAATTTTTGTTTTCTGCTGTTTCTAAAAATAACGCTACACGGTATGTAAGATTAAAAAGTATATGGTTTCTCATGCTCTGGTACTTATGGGATAATTCTACGTGGTTGATAAAGATTGGGGAAATACATAAAATTTTTATGTATATCGTGGAAATTCGCCGTTTCGGCAGATTGTGCGTGGATGTCTTTCTAAGGAAACCTAACCACTATTTACGCAATGTTAGATGAAAAACACGGAAATCTCCGAACGGTTAGGCCGACGAGCGGGAGAAAGGTTCGAACCCAGCACTTCCTGTCTACCATTTTTGGGAACAGGAACTCCCAGCTGCTGGTGAGTGCAGCAACACTTCGGATTAGAAAATATAACGGAATCTAAAGTACGAAATATTTATGCATTTTATTTCAATCGCAATGACTCAAATAAATCCTATTAACTGAAATTACTTATTCAATCTGTCATTCTCTCCTTTAAAATAACTTGCAGTGATATCGAATTTGTTGGTATCAAAATGTTTAGTTCATTAATTTACTTGAGAAAGCGCTTTTCGTCGCAAGTGGCATTAGCTTCTCATATATCTAATCTTTAGAAAATACTCAGAGTTTTACTCTTTGCACACGTGATATGTGAGAGTGTTTAGAATTGTCTGGTACTGAATATTTAACTATAGAAAAATCGGCAGTCAATTACTGAAGTTAATTAATTCAAACCTTTCAGGTGATTTTAGTGTAAGCTTTGAGCTTGCTTATTTTATTCAATCTATATTTTATTTGTAATGCAATAATGTACTTTCAATTTAATATTCAGTCATTTGTAGGATTATTTATCGATTCATGATACAGTACATAAATAAACTAATATTTTTCCAGAGGAAGCATTTGTGAGAGTAGCAGAAGAAAGAAAAGTCGTAATAAAATTTAGAGACCGTGCTGAAGCGACAGAATATTTGAATTTATTTAGTTAGAAATTTCAAACATATGTAATTTTTATGGTTTTCATTATAGTATGATGTAGTGCATGTTTTCAACTATAAATTACCATTTGCGCTTGCCATACTTAGCTGCAAAAAATCGGTTGTTATGGAATAAAATTTACAGTATTTAAAAATCTCCAATCCGCACTTATCCTTCAAAATTTCGTTCTCATTTCCGAAAAAAACTAGCAAATCTAATCAAGAAACTAATACATTAAAATACACTAGTCCCTAAACTTTTCAAATTATTACATTTTTACTTTGTCAGCTACTTTTGGATTACTCGATGTATAGGACAGCACTGATCGTATATTTTTAAAATTATCCGCATTCTATGAAAATCGTATTAATTGTACTATTGTCTATACTTTTCAAATTATTGATTTTTACTTTGTCGGCAATTTTAAATTATCCGCTGTATAAGACATTACTGACCGTATATTTTTATGATTCTCCGCATTCTCTGTCAAGCGCATCGTACTAACTATAACAATATTATAAAGAAGTAGCGTTTGTTTGTTTGTTTGTAGGGGTAATCTCTAGAACTACCAAACCGATTTCAAAGTAACGGTCACAAATTGATGGAGACTATCCCTGCTTCAACATAGGGTATATTTTATGTCGGTGGCACAATCTCCCAATGAGGAAAGAGTGAAACTTGTTCTAAAATTGCGATTTTTGTGGTACTGAAGGATCTAGAAACTTGAAATTTGGCTTACTTATAAGATGTAAATATCTTCTAACAAGATCTAAATTTAAAAGGGATAAATGCACGAAAAGCGTTTTAAAAATATTCTAATTTACGATTTCTATGGCAATGTTAAGGATAGAAATTTGACATGACTGCACTTGACTCAAATGTGCGCACAGAACTGTATATTAAAACATTCGGAATTTTAAAGTGTACAGAATAAAAAAGTTTCTAAATTATAATTAGAAGCTAGAAATTGCTAGTTGTGTATAATTTTCAAATTATTCGATTTTTACTATATCGGTTACTTTTCAATTAGTCGATGCATATGGCAGCATTGACTCTGTACGTTTTTAACATCCCCTTTCTTTTACCATGGAGATGATGTGTTCCAAAAAGGACTTGCAGAATAAAGTTATCAGACTGCACAATACACATATTAAAAATATTCCTTTAGATTTCTTATTATCTGATCTTTATATTTTAACTCTAAATCTGTCGGAAAAATTGTATAAAGCAATTTCTTAACAGTAACTGATAATGCGAAATGTAATATTTGACATGACACATTGTATGACAGAAAATAATAAAGAAAACGATTTCAACCTCCAACAATGCTTTATAAAACATTCCTTGAGTGTGAATAATTATTTGTTTTTACATTGTTTTTTACCTACAAGTATTTTATTCATTGCGAAAGTAAAAGTTTGAGATAAATAACTTTGAAGAGACAAAAAAAAAAAAAAAAAAAAAAAAAAAAAGCAACTTCAATTGAATATTTCTTAAATTTTATTGCATTGATATCTACTTATTAAACGCCAATTGACGTAATGTAGAGAGCATGGTTTGGCACACCAACGAATTTCTTGTGGCTTCTTTTTATTGTGATCCATATTCACTAAAAACTATATTATTTGATGCATCATTCATGTTTGACGCGCAGTAGATGATCCTATATTAAACTTTCTGATGCATCTCTCAATTCTAAATAAAAAGTAACTGCCGTTGCTGCCGTAAGTAAATTTATTGTGACCGGGGCACATTCTCGGCGTACATTAAAAAATCTATGTTACATAGAAAAAAACGTGAAAACTGGGAGTTTTATTGAGAAATTTATGTTAAACAGGCGGAAGAAAACAGTTTTTAAATCGATCAATTATTTTAAGCACTAATTAATGTTGAAATAGGTCAAGATAGTTCAGGTGCATACGTTTTATAAAAGGCCGTTTTATACCAACTGTTGATACATTTAAAAAAGCCAAATAATATTTACAAGCCCTCTTCAATTAAAAAATATATTTACACATGAATATTAAACAAGAACAAAAAATCATGCGTCAAGCATGGATTATGTAACACTTTCCAACGCTTCCAAAATAATTTTACAAATCATTACTGTTTAATAAGTTGAAAGATAACAACTAAGTAAACAATTTGGAAAACGCCAAACATATTTAAAAACGTAATTTCAGGAATTTCCAACATATACAATATTCGGAAAAATATCCGAATACTTTTATTCAGCCCTGTATATGATCTATAGATTTGTATATATACTACATAGGATGCTAACTTTTAGTTTAGTTAGGAAACGCATAGCATAGTTTAAAATTCTCCTTCTGGAGTTTCTGTCAATAAACGGAAAAGTGTTCGCGAACTTTTGTGCTGCCCTGTATATGAAATGCAGAATTTTTACACACCAAGTAATAGACAAAAAGTGAGTTAAAGTTAAAATCGCGTTCAGCAACTTAAAACGCACTTCCAAGAATTATTGTTTACAGACAGTATAGAATTCTTTTGTGTGTCCCTGTAAATGAACGATGACTGCTATACACACAATATTCTGTAGTAAGCCTCTTGTAATGCACCTTAATGATATATATGAATTTCAATGCGTTTAAAATAGTGAAACATTATTTAGTTAAACCGCAAACGATTTTTCTCCATAGACGTAATGTAACGGAATTCTTTTGACTGTCCCTGTAAAGTAACTATAAGTTCTATGTTCACCCTATTCCATATTATGCTTTTTGTAATGCACCTTAGTGATATATATCAATTACAATGTGTTTGAAATCGTGTAACATCATTAAAATAAACCGCAAATGATTTTTCCCCCATAGACCGTAATGTAATGGAATTTTTTGAATGTCCCTGTAAAAAAACTATAAGTGCTACACACTTCAGTTGAAATAGGGAACATGCTATAGATAACGACAATAACATATAAAAATTGCAGGGCAATCCGAGCATATTTACGGGAGTTAGAGCACGAACAGACGGCAGACGGCAGACGGCCAGACGGCCATACGGCAGACGACCGGACAAACCGAAGTCATAAACACCGTTCAACTAGGTTAGAAAGTGTTAGAAACAAAGAAAACTTTAAAATTATTAAATTATTACGAGCGATAAGCATTTAATTGAAGAAATTACGTCATATTTAAAAGAATATATTTAAAACATCATATTTAAAAGGATTTTCTTATAGCGTCGAAAAGTAAACTTTTTGTCTACAAAAGTCAGGGGTGCAGCGACATTTTTTACGTAACCATTTTATACAAGATGGTTTTCAAATGTGGGACAGATATTACATAATCAATCACGAAAGTAGTCGTCAGCTGTCCCAGCAGCGGTAGATGCGGCCTTGGGCCCGAAAAAAATTCCTCGTCAGAGGGAAATGGACCTTAACCCGATTACAGAAGATTGCCACTGTCATGATAATATCATTCAATCTTCTGTAATTTGGTAATATTTTTAAAAAAGAGAAAACTATGGTGTTTTTAAAGACTGCGGGGACTGGTCGTGAGTTGGCGAGCGCAGCTCGTAAGGAGAAAAAAAAATTAAATAGAAGTTGTATTGACAAACTTAATAACATATTTAAATTTTATGGCGTTTGGCCACTTTTTACTAAAGTTAGAACATGAAAAAGAAAAAAAGGTAAGAGATACAAGCTAAACTTTTCAAATTATTACATTTTTACTTTGTCGGATACTTTTAGATTATACGTTGTATAGGACAGCAGTGATCGTATATTTTTAAAATTTTCAGCATTCTATGAACACCGCATTGTACAACACAATTGTCTATACTTTTCAAATTATTGGATTTTTACTTTGTTGGCTACTTTTAGATTACCCGGTGTATAAGACATTACTGACCGTATATTTTTATGACTATCCGCGTTCTCTGTAAACTGCATCGTACTATTGTCTATACTTTTCAAATTATTGGATTTTTACTTTGTCGGCTATTTTTGGATTATCCGGTGTATAAGACATTTCTGACCGTATATTTTTATGATTCTCCGTATACTCTGTAAACTGCATCGTACTAACTATACTAACATTATAATAGAAGTAACGTTTGTTTGTTTGTTTATTGGGGAAATCTCTGGAACTACCGAACCGATTTCAAAAGTAACGGTCACAAATTGATGGTAACTATCCCTTCTCCAACATAGGCTATATTTTATGTAAGTGACACAATCCCCCCAATGAGGAAAAAGTGAAAAACTTTGTAAAATTGCGATTTTTGTGGTACTGAAGGATGTAGAAACTTGAAATTTGGCATAGTAGTTACTTATAAGATGTAAATGTTCTCTTACAGTTTCTAACAAAATCGAAATTTAAAAGGGGTAAATGCACGGAAAGCGTTCTAAAAACATTCTAATTTACGATTTCTATGGCAATGTTAAGAATAGAAACTTCAAATTTGACATGACTGCTCTTGACACAAATGTGCGCACAGAACAGTATATTAAAACATTCGAAATTTTAATTGGCGCAGAAGAGAAAAGATTCCAAATTAAAATTTTAAAGCTAGAAATTACTAGTTGTTTATAATTTTCAAATTATTGGATTTTTACTATGTCGGCTACTTTGAAATTAGCCGATGTATAGGACAGCATTAACCGTACGTTTTTAACACCCTCCCCCCTTCCATTACCATGCACTTGATGTGTTTCAAAAAGGATTTGCAGAAGAAAGTTATCAGAATGCACAATACACGTATAAAAAAAATTCCTTCAGTTTTCTCATTATCTGATTTTTGTATTTTAACTCCAAATCTATCGGGAAAATTGTATAAAGCAATTTCTTAACAGTAACTGATGATGCGACATGGAATATTTCTTTATGACAGAAAATAATAAAGAAAACGTTTTCAAACTCCAACAATGCTTTATAAAACATACCTTGAATGTGAGTAATTATTTGTTTTTACATTGTTTTTAACCTACAAGTATTTTATTCATTACGAAAGTAAAAGTTTGAGATAATTAACTTTGAAGATAAAAAAAAGCAACAATACAATGCGTAACGATGCGGCATCTTTTAATTTACCGAAACTGTGGCTCGAGTTACTCCATGGTCACAGATATGATAATAAACAACCAAGTAAAAAATAAAAGATAACGTGCGTAATTTTTTAAAAAGTACATGAAAATAATAACTTCAAAGCCCATGCAATTATGGAATATTCTCATTTGTTTTTGAAAATGACTCGGAGTGAGTCAAAGCATGTCAAACAACTAATAAAAGTTATTTTAATTTGTATTATGTTGTTAATTTACCCCTCAAGCATTTAAAAGAAATATATTATTACAAGGTGTTATAATTTATTATATTGTTCAATTGACTCTTTTTTAACTTTTATTGCATTGATATGTACATATTGAACGCCAATTGACGTAAATTAGAGAGCATGGTTTGGCACACCAACGAATTTTTTGTGGCTTCTTTTTATAGTGATCCATAGTCACTTAAAACTATATTATTTGAAGCATCATTCATGTTTGACGCGCAGTAGATGATCATATATTAAACTTTTTTATGCATCTCTCAATTCTATAAAAAAGTAACTGCCGCTGCTGCCGTAATTAAATTTATTACGACCGGGGCACATTCTCGGCGTATATTAAAAAATCTATGTTACATAGAAAAAAATGAAAACTGGGAATTTTATTGAGAAATTTATGTTAAACAGGCTGAAGCAGGCATTTTTTTTAATAGAACAATTATTTTAAGCACTAATTAATGTTAAAATAGGTCAAGATAATTCAGGTGCATAAGTTTTATAGGATCAAAACTATGCATATCCATTCAACGATGTTTCAAAGGCATATACTTGATTAGATTGTAGTGAACAGTGTGCAATCATTTTTTTTAATTTGTCTAATATTTTAAGATTTTTTTCCACGTTTTTCAAAACTTTATTATCTGAATAAAGATATATTTCCTAGTTCTAAAAGGCCGTTTTTTACCAACTGTTGATACATTTTAAAAATCCAAATAATAATATTTACAAGCCCTCTTCAATTAAAAAGTATATTTACACGTAAATATTAAAAAAGAAAGAAAACTTTAAAATTATTAAATTATAACGAGCGAAAAGCATTAAATGGAGGAAATTACGTCATATTTAAAATAATATATTTAAAACATCATATTTAAAAGGATTTTCTTATAACGTCGAAAAGTAAAATTTTTGTCTACAAAAGTCAGGGGTGCAGCAACATTTTTTATGTAACCATTTTATACAAAATGTTTTTCAAATGTGTGACAGATCTTACATAATCAATCACGAAAATAGTCGTCAGCTGTCCCAACAGCGGTAGATGCGGCCTTGGGCCCGAAAAAACCCCGTCAAAGAGAAATGGACCTTAACCCGATTACAGAAGATTGCCGCTGGTCATGATAATATCATTCAATCTTCTGTAATTTGGTAATATTTTTTAAATAGATTAAACTAGCGTGTTTTTAGAGACTGTGGGGACTGGACCTGAGTTGGCGAGCGCAGCTCGCAGGGAGAAAAGAAATTTTTTAAAATAAAAATTGTATTGACAACCTTAATAACATATTTAAATTTTATGGCGACTGGCCATTTTTTACTAAAGTCAGAACATGAAAAGGGAAAAAGGTAAGAGATACAAGCAGCAAATGTACTATTTTTGGATCCTGACTTTATTTATTAATTACTACCACCCAAATATACCTTTTCAATATTAAAAAAAAGAGTTATTGAAATTTATTCGTTTAAAGTTTATGTATGGATATATATTAGTGCTCCCTATTGAACGTTCATACGAGTATACGTATACTTCGTATTGGTACAGATTTTGGATTCGTATGATACGGCCAAGGCGGTTATATGTATTATACGAAAGAGTATATACGGTACTGCGTTTATACGGAACTGTTAAACGTATAAACGTATAAACATAAAACGTAAACTTTAAACGTTAAACGTATAAACATTTAAACGGTGTTCTTTCATTGCGTGAAAAAAGTTGCTTTTCTCTTGCAGGTCTGTGGATCAGAGACATTTAAAAACCCACACAAGAGTCATGCATTATCACGGTTTAGCGGGGCGCCATCGTGACTTCTGGATCAAATTATCACAATGGTTCCGGGTTGCGAAATTCTAAAAGATAGTCACGTTTTAGCATTATGGTCAAATCCAGCCACCTCATTGGTCATTTAGTCGTGTCCTTTCCAGAGAGTAATCCCTTGGCGGTAATGAAAACGTCGCCAACTCACTTGTCTATTTCTATGGTTAGAAAAACGAAAAGGAAAAAATTAAGTTGGTAATTTTGAAGCGAATGTTATATTCAGCTTTCATTTAAAATACACCATTGAAAATAAATTAATGTTTAATGACATTTTATAAAACGAGAGTGGAACGGTTTAGATTTTAAGCTATATAAAGATTTTAAAATATGACAGATACTTTTTCAGAAAATGGAAATTAAAAAAGAAATTCTGCTTTTTTGCTTTTTAAATCCAAAAGAATATGAAAATTCCCACATTGCTCTAAAAAATTTAATAACCATCGTTAGAAAAACATTTTCTATAGCTTAAGATAGTATAAAAACATAAAAATATATATATATAAGTTCTTATTAAATAAATATAAGCGTCAGTACTGAACATTTTCAAAAAATTCTGTCTAAAAGAAATTAACTAAAAAAACGCTGTAAGTTTTTAAATAAATTTTAAATATAAAGAATAAACATTACAAAAAATATTATATCAATACTTATATGCTTATATATATAAGCTTTTAATATATATATATATTAAAAATATATATATAAATTAATTCAATTTAGTATTTATACAGGTGTAATCCATTAAAGCCTTATGCTAATGTTTACTTATCTACTTCAAATAAATAATGCTCTAAGCCATCTCATAACATCGCAAATCTTCTTATTATTAATCTGATGGTATTTCACATACGCGTACAGTTTTGAAAATTATTGGTGGGGCTCACTCTTTTTTAAACAAGTAAGTGTATGTTAGTGTAAAAAGATCGATTGACAATTTAATGTTGCCTTTTGCTTTTTTAACTCCCTTTTAAAGAAATTAAACATAATCGTATATTGATAAATAATTACAAGTCAAATAAAACATTAAGACAATATAAAAAATCGAATGTACAGACCCGTTTATAAAATGATACTCGCTGATGTTAGCGAACCGTTTATAATAAAATGGCAATAAAATTTGACTTTGTATAACTTTTTTTTTTCTTTTTGTGGAACATGGATTTTTTGTATATAAAAAATTCAAACGTTGAGCATTTTAAATTTAAAAAATAGAGTGAAAAAATTTTCCTAATGCCGTTTATCCTTATAACAAAAGAAAAATAGGAAAAATGGAACATTTAAAAATTCTATAAAATACTAGAAAGTTAAAAAAGAAAAAAACTAACGGCTAGGCCTACAGGCACAGGTAGATTTCGAAAACGCAGACCATGGGTGCCTGGTTATTGAGAATTTCAGAAAAAAATGACCTTTTTGCCATGATGCGGCAGTTGGAACCGCCCACTTTGAAATCTACATGTGTTTATAGGTGGAACCAGCGGACTTTTTTGCTGTAAGGGTTGGATATAAAAATTTGTCAATATAAAAGCTGTAGATAATATTAAGAGAATTTTTAATAAATTTAATCGGATTTTATATCTCGTGAATCTCATTTTTCTTCTAAAACCCCTATCTCCCCCCCCCCCTTTGAGGACATTTTTAATAAAATTAAAAAACTGATATACATAAATTTTTGGCCCTTTTCCTAGAAGTAATAATAACTTTAAACGGATTCGATATGTATAAAAATTAAGAAGTTATTTTTTTTTCGTTTTCACAAAAAGCCCCCTCATTTGCCCGCTCCCCCCTCCCTGGTTTGATTTTGCCCATTAAAGAACTTGACCGAAATTTTATGTATGAGTTTGTAAGAGATTTGTGCAGAATTATTGAAGTTATCGTGTTCATAAAAAAGTGATATATATATATATATATATATAATGTTTTAAACTGGGGTTGGTTTTGAGTTCTAGGAGTCATGATCGGTTTAGATCAATAAATAATAGTTTAATAGATCAAATAATAGTTTTAAAATTAATTAAATTATTATATGTTTTGAAAACAATTTAGAAATCCTGAATGCATAATTTCAGTAATCCTTTTTCTCTTTCCTGTTACCATATGTTAAGACAAGAAACAGAGCAAAAATTATAATTCTGAATAAATTCACTAGTTCGCGCTTTCTACCAAGCATAAATCAAAACGGTGAATTTTCCATAATTGCGGCCCACATCAAATTAACACATTGTAATAGAAATTTTTTGGAACAACGCGAGTTGCAGTCATGAAATTAGGCGTGATTTTTACAATAAACATTCAATTTCAAAAGTGTTTAAGAAAAAACTTCTTTTACTTTCAGACTTATTTTATGGGGACTTATTTCATGAATATTATATTGGTTTTAGCTATAATGCATTTCTTTAAATTAAAAGTACATGACAATTAATTCATTTTCGAATTAATTTGGGGGAGGGACGCTGTTCCCTTCCCAATTTTTATCCAAACTTGATAAAATTAAGTAATTTTAAAAACATTATTGATGAGTTTTTCTTAGAGAATTTTTCTTTTACCGTTTTTCTGATGATCTACAAAGTCCAGAAAAAGTCATTTCTGATGATAGTTATTAACTTTTTCTAGGTTAATTAGGTTAACTTCTATGTTCCCTTATATTAGGTTAATTTCTATGAAAAAACAGAAGCATTATTTAATATTCAATTTATTAAAATAAAATAATGCATTAAAACTTCAATTCATTTTATAAAATTCCCTGTTTTATTTAAACGAAATGCCCAATATTAAAAAGAAAAAAAAATAAGGCTTTTTAAATAATTTACAATTGTTTGCTGTAGGGGTGATAATAATCAACAGTATGAAAAACGGCCATATTAATTAACATTTATTATTAGTCATGTTTTTTTTTTAAATACTTACATTTAAGAGAGGAAAATCGGACACCAGTTTGGATGTAGCATTCAGACATTTAAATTTTTTTAACAACATCTACACTACATCAAGGACTGTCATTAAAACGAAACTGAAACTACATTTGTAAACTGTTGAATTTTCGAAAATTTCCAAGACATATCGGAGTGCGCCAAATCTAAAACGCCAAGCATCAACCGCGTCATTGACACGTGACTGATAACAGCGAATGAGGACGCAGTTCAAGCCAATAATGCTAAAACGTGACTATCTTTTAGAATCTCGCTTCCGGGTTTACTTGCCTTGCGGTTCCTGTACAGGTAACGGGTGCTTGAAAAAAAAGAATTCGGAACATTTTTTCCTCGGTTTAGATTTTGGTTAGTTTTACGTCAAAACTAAGCTATTAATTAAGACGTGTTTTACTATGGGTAGCGGGTAGTTTGAAGCTAACTTTCGCAGGTCTGTAAAACCCGCACATAGCTTTTTTCTTTTATTTCTGGAGTGGACACTTCGCGCGAAACATTATTTTTTAACATATTATACAGATTGCTACGGTAACGCCACCAATTTCCAGTTTGTTCTCGGTTCAGTGACGTAACACTGATAATGTCCATTGGTATTAAAATAAATACGTATACTTGCAATAAACGTATACTTGAATTATACGTTTAAACATATAGGTTAAGGTATACGTGTTTCATACGATGTATTATACGTACATACGTATAACGGTTAAACATATAACCGAAATACGTATCGGTCGGGGGCACTAATATATATTAAAAAACACACCCACAAATTGTATTACTTCCTTTATAGAAAATCGTTAAATAATATCACAAATTCAAGTTCAAATTTAGAATTTTTTTTATCATTCAACTTTCATTTCAATACTTTCACCAGTTTCATTGTTTTGCTGCAATAAATATGATTTCGTACGTATTAAGAAAATTTTGCATTTTTTGTAAATAGCTCGTGAAGCAAAATTTTAAGGAAAAAAAATAATAATTCAATTTTTAAGATTAAGAATTTTTGTTATTGTGCCAATCATCCTTCCCACACTTTTTTTTTTTGGTTTGCGTACTTTCTGTGTCTATAAAAATGTGTTTTGTATTATATTTTTCTTCCTAGAATTTGATCTTCCTTAACCGATATCAATTTTTTAGCTCAGAGATGGCAAACCTCTTACGCGTCAGGACTGCCAAAAATTCACACACAAATATCTGTCAACATTGTAACGACCCAAACATTTACATAAAAAGATATTGTAGCATAGGCTGTTTATGCGAAACATTAGTTTCTAGAATGAGTCACTATATAAATAAATAAAAAAAATGTATTGGAATGTGCCGTTAATTTAGTGAAATTTTGAGTCGGAAATTTAATTCATTTAAGTTGCACATAAGGAAAAAAGTTACAAATTTATATTTTGGTAATTCTTAAATTATTAATAATGCAACATCTAATTTATGGTAACCCAAGTTGCGCGAAAAAAGGTACTAATAATTTATTGACATATTGGTTTTGTACTTTCGCTGAAGAATGTTTTTCTCCAGGTTCATATTTTATTATTTTTTATAATATACGTAGCAAAATTAGGTCCACTAATCATTTTATTGCAGTGATGTCTTACGAAATTCATTTGAAAGTCTACACTGGAAAAAAAAGAAAAAAAAATGTTGATTTTACGGTATAGTAATAGTGGTAGCTGGGATACTAGTATTATACCGTAAAATCAACAGTTTTTTTGTTTGTTTGTTTTATTTTTTGCAGTGTGCAGCTTTTAAAATGTATATAGAAAGGTGGAATAGTTACATGTCGATACATAGAATCACAGGGGAAAAATATAATGATGTCTTAATCTATGCAATATAATTCCAGTTTTTATCATAGTCAATTTAAACTAAATTTTATTTATTGTAACAAAAGGAAAATTAATTTTATCGATATAATAATTATCAAATTTAATTTTTTTGTGTGTGTCAGAGTAACTGCTGTGCTATGAATTTCTTGTTCTATGAAGTTCTATGAATTCTCTTTTTATTTAATTCTTGAGCATGTGTGACATAGGTTCGTCATCTCTGTACAGATGATTTATTTGTTTTGTAAAATGTATTCGCTTTGACTTTTCGAAACTTTCTTCTTATTAATCCCCGCAATTTAAGTTGTAAACTTCTTGTGTAATTAATTTGTTCAAATATTTCGATTTACTGTATTCTACCTTCGATAAAAAATATAAAAGTTTAACTTTCTTTGAATCTAACTAATTATTTCAGCCTATAATTAAAATATAACAGGGTGAAACGTAATACTAATTAAAATAAAAATGTAAGTTACTTAAGTTCAGTTTTACTTTACATGTAACGTTGTTATTTAAAAAATATATTAGTTTTACTTTCACATGAATCATATTTCTTTAATATATTCCTAGTATGTTCTTTAAAAATTTAACTTTTAATTGGAATGAAAATTTAGATAACGTTTGGCCTTTGGGGACCGAATTATTTTCCCGACTCGCTTCATAATTATGAAAGTTTAAAAGTTTCTTTACGATAAAAGACCATTATTTTTCGCTAAATTAAATTCAGAAAATTAAAGCGACGAACATGTATTTAGTTAATAGTTTGGATAAAATATGATATTAATTTTGAAATATTTCATAGTTAAGTATCAGACTCGTGCGCTAGGTGTATAAACAGCATTATTTTATCTATAAACATTCTTTCCATTTAGCACTTAAATACATGTTCCTTTAAAATTTGTTATTTGGTTCTGAATAATTTATTATGAAAATATCTAAAGCGAATTTTTATTAAACAGAGGGCGTTCTTTACCGAAAACAGCTAATTTTGGGATCATTATTAAGAATAATTTGCATTTTCCCCCCAATTTGATCGTACTTATAATTTTTTTTTTAATTGAAAAAGTGCATTGTTACTTATAAATATCCAAATGCAAAAATTATATTCATACACACATTTTAAATTACCAATAACAATGAAGTTACTTTTCATGATGTCGCTACTATTTCTTTTTGCTGATATGGTTTGATTATCCTAGACACGGTAGTTCTGATCTTAGGGTCCAGGGTTCCCGCCGCCAATCGCTATTGCGCATATAAGCGACAAAGTGTTCTGTCTGGCGAGAAAAGAAACGATCGAAATTTCCAAATTTTCTAATCCTTTTATTTCCCTGTGTACACTCAACACTCTCATTCCCGTTGCTGAAAGATTGCGTTCAATAGTACTATACATTTAATATCACTTTATTTCTGATGAAATTTTTCTGAACGCATTTCGTCAGATTTCCACTATTTTAAAAATTTCATCGAAATTGCCCCCTTTTCCAACCCTTCCGTAAATCTCTCGTTGGGAACCCGGAGGACATTGAGTCAAAAATCTTTATTTATATTTAAAACTTTTTCTGCTCTGTTTTTTTTTTTTTACATTATGATGCAATATTTATCACTTATATGTCTCCTGAAATTGCCATTTTTCCTTTGCCGCTTCTGCCCTAGTACCAAGTACACAAAAGTTATAATCTTTAAAACTGTAGTTTTCATTTTTTCTGCCGTATTACTCCGTAGTAAAAAAATACAAATAAGAAATAATCTAATAATCCCCTGCCCCTAAAATTTCCATATTCCCTTTACTGCCCAGATCTCAAATTTAAAAATCTTTAAAAATGTGAACTTTTAAAATTTTTTCTGCTATATTTGTTCGCTTGTTGTAATAATAAGTAATCCGTTATGTAAATTTCTTACACCCGGACTTAACATTTCTGCCTCCCCGCGTTTGCTTGTCCTGGCACACAAATCTTAAAATCTTTGAAAGTGTTCTTTTTTTCTGTCACAATTTATTACGTTTTAGCAACAGAAAATAATCACTAATCTAAATAAATACCTGAAGTATTTCCTTCCATCCAACAAAGAGGCCAATTTCTAAGTATTTGTTAGTAAAGCAAAAATTTCCCACTTTTTTGCAGTTTGGCTATTTTCACCCCTTTTGAGATATGCATTTCGCAACATTACTTCACTTCAGCGGCACTCGAAGTGGGGGACAAGGTACGAACAAGGGTTGTGCGGGTGGTGTCTCGGCAACAGGCGTCAACACTAATTAAAAATTGTGGGTTAAAAAATGGTTTTAGAGTGAATGTTTCACGACGAATCTATTTTTCTAATATTTATTTTTCTATTTTGTAACAGTTTATTTTTTCTAAATATCCAACTTGCAAAGGTTTGTCAAAAGTCATCGAGAATACAACTAAGGCCTCGGTATTGTTGAGGGACCCCGAAGAAATATCAGAGTTTAAACTCAAATCTTTGACTTTTCTACCCACAGGGTGATTTCTTAAGTCCTTTTCGCCTAAAAAACAGATTAATCGAGTTAGTTACTGCCATGAATGTGGTGCCTATGTATTATTAATTGCCGAAACGTAGGTTGAGACTCACTGTGGAGACCCGAAAAGTTGTTGGTTTCCGTTTGCTTGTTTGTTTGTTTGTTTGTTTGTTTGTCTGTATGTATGTCTGTTCCGCGATAACTGCCGTAAAAAACATTCGATTAGGTTTATGTTTGGTGAGTAAGTTGGTGAGGTACCCGGAATTAGCTGTATAGTTTTTGGTTCATTCACTCGAAAAATATAGACATTTCTGTTTAGGTCATAATGCTTTTCTATGGAAATGCAGACGATTTTCAAATTTCATTTTTAACTGAAATGAAAATCGCATATTTGAATAATGTATTTAAACGTTAAATTACGGACACTAAATTTTCTATATCGGGGGAGGGGTCTTAAATATATGCAACAGCTTTGAAAATTTACCGATACATCGATTAGAATGTAGAAATTAATTGTTTAAATTATTGGACCTTTTTTTGGAATTGTTCGGGAAATATAAAACATTTTATTTTCCTATTTTTTATAAATTTTAAAATGCATTTATTTTTCTTCCCTCTTTATTTTGCTAGTTGCTTAGCAACCATATTTTAAAGAATATCAAAATAAGAAATGCATTTTTTCATCTAAAAATTTACAAGAATAAGAATTTCATCTGTAGAATTTATACACACCAAATAATATGCAAAAAACAGTTAAATATAAAAACGCATACCACAATTAAGAACGCATTTCCAGCAATTATTGCTCATAGACAGTTCTGTGTATCCTAATTCTTTCTTGTGTCTCTATAAATGAACGATAAATGTTATGCACACTATTTCCTGTAGCAAACATCTCGTAGAACACCTCTGTGATGTATATCAATTTCAATATGTTTGAAAGAGAATAACATTATTCAAATATACTGATAAACGATTTTTCCACATAAACTTTAATGTAACGGTATAATTTTGTTGATCCCTGTAAACGAACTATAAATCCTACGTACTCCATTTTCAATACCAAAAATACCATGGTAAAGCACAATCACATCTATCCATTACAAGGTAATCCGAGTATATAAACGCGTTGGAGCTTGGACAGACAGACGGCCAGATGGGCGGGAAAACCGAATTCATAAACACTTTCCGTCTTTGTTGGAAAGTGTTAAAACCGAATTTATACACATTTCAACTTAATTGGAAAGTGTTAAAAATTAAAAGATTTATAGGTAAAGAAACTTTGCAGTTATATTACACCTCAGAAATTTTTATAGTGATAACTTAACTCAATGTACTTCTATATTATAACTATGCCTTAATGATATCCTTGCAACGCACTGGATCAAACATGGAATAACTGTGATTAAAATAAAAGGGAAAAAGATGGATCGCTGAAGAAATGAGCTTATTTCTTCTATATATTTCTAGTCGTACAATAACGTTATTTAATATCTTATATTTTGAGTCATATATTGAGCAGTTTGTGAGAACAAAGCAAAATTTAATCAAAATCATTTAATGTTAGAGTATTTCAAGTTTTCTTAGGAAAAAAAAAAGGAAACATTTTTATGAAAGTTATGTAATCTATCTATACCAATACTATAAAGAAGCAAAGTTTGTTTGTGTGTACGGGAGAATATCTGGAACTAACCAACGGATTTCAAAAGTAATGGTGGCAAAAATTTCGCATGGTGGTTACTGTTAAGATGTAAATGCTCTAGATAAGAACGCGTTCTAAAAAATTTTAAATTTCAAATAAAAATTAAATGATTGGAAAACCTTCCCAATATATATTAAATTACAATTTATTTAGAATTAATTTTAGTTCTTCTCATTAATTTAACTCTCATTGTATAAGAATGAAGTTTACTCAATTAATTAGTGGCTTAATTAGTTATTTTTTATTTATCCGTAGCAGTATAATTTCCTCAAATACAAACAGGCACACAAATATCAATTGGCAAATTTCAACAACTACGCACGCAAAGCTGCGGATTTATATTCGAATCCTCGATTTTGCCAGTAAAAACCGGTAAAGATATTTTGGGCAGCTTTATGATAGCTTTATTAGAGTGTTCATGATTATTTATGCTCGATTCATGACTAGAACTATCACCATTATTATTTACATCACAGTAAAATTTATTAATAAAGGTTTTGAGACTTACCTCTATCTTTCAAATGTCATCGTCTGGTACGGAAAGTGTTCCTCCGTTTCCTATTCGCTGAAGATCTTTTTTTCTTTGATATTTTCAAACTTGAACTTTTCCTGAACTCCTTGAACTTTCGACAGACACTCTAGATGAGATTTCCATTCTGCGATTTCGAATGCGTTTTTCTTAACTGCTTTCATAATCTTCGTTATTTGAGACTTTATATTACCTCTCCTTCGATTGAGAGTAGTTATTTCCGCCTCAGACATCTTTAATTTTTCTGGCTGAAAACTGATAATTCTATGTAGATTGCACTGATCCTTACCTCCGGATCGCTAGGACGGAGGTTGCGTACGATAATTAATTGAGAGTGGAGTGTATAAAAAAAATATTTATTTTGAGTATAAATTGCAGTCTGCTTGTTGCCACTGTGTCAATGACTTAACTGCAGATTTAGTCTCGGTAAAGGGTTACATTAACAAAAAGGTGTTGCCAGTTACAAAAGATGCAGGGGTAGTGTTCCGTCGCCAACAAGACAAAATTACAGATACGGAACATATATAAACGATTTTGTTTCTTTTTGCAGCTTTGAATACAATATATGCATCCCTCTTAAATTATAATTTTTTATATTATTTCCATTAGATGCATATAATATTTTTCAAGACATTTCAGTCAATATAATGATGAAAATTTTCTTAATAAATTACATGTAAATAGTTCCTTTTTTCATTCATCATACTTGACGAGATTTCATAAAGTTTTAACTGTAAAAATGGAAGAACATATATATTACCAATATACAGTAACAGTAGGGTAGACCGGGGCACATTTACGCATGGGGCAAGTTTACGCAGTGCACTTTTTCCGAAACGAGTTATAACTGTTGGTCATGACAGATTGATGCTGCTCCCTAAGCGGGTATTCTCACAAGTTTTTGAGCGTTAATCGAGCATCGGTCTAGCATGCGAAAAGGATAACCTGTTTTCTGTCAAGGTGAGTAAATTTTGCGTTGAACTTATTGAAACTTATTGTGAACTAATGATACTTAGTTAAGGATAAACAAATACATGAACATTAGCAGAATTTTATCCTTTTTTGAGAACTGTATTTATATGAACAGAAAAATTTTAATTTTCGTTGCACGTTAAAAATAAATCCAAACACGGGGCACGTTTACGCACGTTATTACTGCGTAAACGTGGCCCTGAAGCTTTTTTGCTCCGTACTATCTCAAAACTTTTTAGTATTTTCAGGCTATTTAGTTTTGCAAATCATCATTTAATGTTTAATTGAGTAACAGATTCGTCTCTTATAGCTTAAAATCATATAGTTCTGTCTTCATGCCAGTTCAGCTTTAATTTTATAGACTGTTCAGCCTGTAATAAATTTTCTTTATTTTACAGATGGTAAGACATTATGTTAAAAAAACTAACAGAACCAAGTTAGATGTCAAAATAAAGAAAAAATGCCGTTCTGCAAGTGAGACTTGGTCAAAACACTATTCGAGGGGCTGCCAAACTTTATAGATTGAATGACATGACAGTGGATAACTACTGCAAAAAAATGGGCTAACTTGCGTAACAAGGACCTGAAACCGCTAAACCCATTGATATTTTCTGAGGCTGATTTCATGCCATCGTACGTGACTGACAGACCAGAACCAACATCGCCCTCTACTAATAGGCCTACTAACGCCTCTGGCACTGCAGCAAAAGTCTCTGAGACTTATATGCCTATCATTTCCTCCAAGTATTTCTCCCAGAAGGCCTTCCACTTCGTCACATGTAGACTACCCAACACCTGAAGAACTGAAACCATTTGAAAAGGCAGGGCCACGGCTTGGCACCAAGAAAGGGAAGAAAAAGAGGAAGTTCGCAATCCTAACTGATTCTCCGGTTAAAGAAGCCCTCAGACAAGAGCAGTTAGAAGCTAAAACGAAAAAAATGAGCACAACAAAACAAAAAGAAGAAATTGCTTAAATATTTACTAGTTTCTATGGAAGCAGAACAAGAAGACAGCAAAGGAAAAAGTATGAAACCAAAAACTGGAAAAGGGAAAATGTTGGTACACTCTGGAAAAAAGGAAATAGTGAATGAATCTGATGAAGATGAAAACTGTGTGTGTATTTATTGTTTGAAATTATACATCCAATCCAAAAAAGGTCAAGATTGGGTTCAATGTCTTCGATGCAAAAGGTGGTTCCATGACAAGTGTGCAAAAGGAATTACTTTATTTTTTGTTTGTAAAAACAGTAACAGTGATGATGAAGATGACTAAATAGTTTCTGTTTTTAATT
This sequence comes from Maratus michaelseni, assembly GCA_963931845.1. Classification (NCBI taxonomy): domain Eukaryota; kingdom Metazoa; phylum Arthropoda; class Arachnida; order Araneae; family Salticidae; genus Maratus; species Maratus michaelseni. The sequence goes on along the minus strand of OZ007588.1, from coordinate 341,474,012 downwards.
AGCAATAAATCCTATGTTTTCAGTTTAGCCTATAAAATGTTCTTTAATTAATTCTCTTTAATTTTTTTTTATTTTTAAACAGTGTTCTAAGTTATAAATAAAACATTTCAATTTGACTAAATATTTATTTCACTTACTCCTTGGTATCACTTATAATATGCGTAAACGTGCCCCACTTTATTCATAAACTTGCCACCAAATCTTTATAAAAAGGGTATACAAAGGCGTTTACAAATAGTTATTGGAAAATAAAATGAAAGTTAAAGTTAAAATAAAATTTAAATTATTGAAAAGTGTACTATGAATAATTTTTTTTAATTTGGTAATTACGACCAATATAAAACACTTTGTGTTTAAGAAGCATTGAATTTTTAGCATTAAAATAAATATATGATATATTTTTTAAAGTAAAAACAGTACATATGTTACTACGATTTAAAATAAAATTGAAAATAAATTATACTAAATTTAGGTTTAATGTAGGTTTACTAAAACGGACCAATAAATACACAGTAAATAATTTAAATAAGCAAATAAAACTAATGTTAACCACAAATTCAGCTTCTGTATACAGAATCCTCCAAAACTCAGCCCTCCTCTCTATGTTGAGAATGCATAAGAATTTCAAAAAATTGTAAAACCACGTGTCCAGTTTGTGGGGGACTTCATTTGATTTTTAAAAAATTGGAACAGTGAGACATAGGAAACTCCCGGTGAAGTATATCTTTTGTTCGAAAACCTATTAATTGAAAATAATGGATCTTTTAACAGAAATCGATTTCTAGAAGCTTCAAATATTCGAATTCAAAATTACAGCTATTTAGTAGTAGTTTAGAAGAAGTTTTTTATTTATCATAAAAAGCTATTTTCATTACAGTTTATTTTGAAATGATTAAAAATTAATTTAACATGAGGAGTTTCAAACTTTAAACATAAATAATTGCTAAACTTCTTCACAGAATGGCTTCCCGTTTGGGGAAAGATTACGGAAGAATCCAAACCTGATATCAAAATTAGGTGTTAACATAGAAATCTTAAAGTTGGACACGTCTCCTAGGCCCTCCTATGCTCCCCCCCCCCCCCCAGCCACATTTAAAAAAAATGAGGGCCCCTTCAAATTGATTGAACACATGTTTTACAGTTTTCCGAAAATTCTGCGCTTTCCTTAGATAGAGAAGGGTGAGTGAGACCTTTGGCGGGCCATGTATACTTCATGGCTGATATTTATCTTTTTTGTGAAAATGTAGGTCCTTAATTAAATATCATAGAGAAGTTTATTCTAAAAGAAAGTATTTCACATCAATAATAATTTAGTAATAACCTTTTCATTTAAATAAAAATACAAGTTTCTAATCATTAAAAATATCATCCTTTAACTTCCATTAAAAGAAAATGTAAAAATCTAAACAATTGCAACGAATTTCGTTTACAAAAAATCAAAATAAAGATGTTTGATTTATAACAATATCATTATCAGAAGACAACTTTTTTCAATAACTTTTAATATATCATTTATTTTCTCAGGAAGAAAAAATATATAAATCTCTAAACAGAATACAATTTTTGAAAGAGATATCTCATAAAACTTTTTTTTGAAAGTCATATCTTGTTATGTTTTTTTCTCTAGTTTTCTTCAAGGAAAACAAATTTTAAAGTTTAGATATTTTTTACTATGAAATCGCAGAAGAAACTTTTACGTTTGAGTGGAACTATAACCATAGTTTAAAAACTTTAAAGTTGTGAGCGTTTTATGTCACATAGAAATTCCGAACTTTTGTTATAGTCAGTTAGACAAAATATTCTTTTATCTCGAAATATTCTAAAATAAATTTTAAGTCAAAGGCGGTATACTTTGCTTAAGTTAAAGGTGCAATTTAAATTGCAGCAGTATAATTGTTTTATGCAAGACTTGCTTCAAATATCGCAAAAAGTATGTTTATTGGCAAAAGAAAAAAATTCTGATATCAGCGTTATAAAACATTTATTGAGAAGAAAATTAGATGGAAGACAGGTGTCTAATATCGGATACCTTTTCTTATAAAAATTTACTGTTTGAAGTTTTTTCAAGCAAACTCTGTCAAAAATGTTCTGCAGGATGTTTACTTTGATAGCGTTAACATTTGGATGCAATAAAATAACTGTAAAAGGAACAATAAAGTTGTTCACAAAAAAATGCAATTTTTCATATTAAAAGAAAGTTACCTGATATCGAAAATTATAAATTCCTAATATTTGATAGGGATTTGTGAACTAATGTAAAGCATAGTGTTAGCTTAAGAGATAATTATAATGACATATTATAGTGAAGCATTTTACCTGAATATTGTAGTAGAACACAACATAAAACATATATTGTCATTTTATTTTTGTAAAAATCAACATTTTATTTTTGTAAAAATCATATACACTGATTTTTCAGCTTTTTTTGGCAGTTCAGGGGCAAAACTCGTGAGCCCATCAAAGACTCTTGATCAGCTCATTGTTCACCTTATTTACTCAATCGATAGGTCGAGCTCCTTACTGTTAATCCCTACTGTAACCAACCCTACTGTAGCGAACTAAACCTAAATCTAACCTCAAACGTAAACATCTATGCTTATACTTAGATTATGTTACTACTACTATTCTTACTGTAGCTACTACTATTCTTAGGCGAAATTAGGATAATAAATATGGAATTGTTCTAATATCTTTCTAATCAAAGCGTTAAGTTCAGTAGAAAAATATTTAAAAACTTAAAAAACACAAAATTATGTATTAGAACATAAATTTATTTTTTTCCTCTTCGCTACTGAGGTCCACATATGTGGACCTTGGATCTTAGCTCGTTGTAATAAAACCCTGCATAGTATCTAAATTTTGATTTTCAATTCATATTTGTGATAATCTAAGCTTTAAAAAAATCCAACACATGTCAGCACCTGACTTATTTTAATGGCTGAACAGTAGGTTGAAACTGAGATTATCGAAAATGCCGTCAACTCAGCGATTGCGTAAAAGTAAGTAATAATAATCTATATTAAAATTTTAATTAAAATGTCATATTTTTTTTATATTGTTAAAAACATTATAAATATTCATTAGATAACTTTTTTTGTTTATTTGTTGACGTTTTTGATTTTAAAAGTATCATTTTGTTGAGGTCCACATATGTGGACCTCAGTACTCAACGAGTATAAATAGGCTTAAACTCAGGGATTACTGTTAGAAATAATAATAAAGTCCCCCTATATTTAATTAACACAAAATACGTGTTTTTTTAACTCAATATGCAATTTAAGCTAGTTTAAGTGGATTTTGTATGATTATTAGGTTAATTATTAATTAATGTCGATTAAATTATGCAATTTTATTGAAAATATATGGACATATTGGAGAATATTTTTAGATGTATAATGCATTTTTGACTGGAAATAGATAAAGATAATTATTTTTACGTAGTTATATTTGTAAAGTAATCTTTCTCGTAAATAATACATAATAATAATAGTAAAATATTAAAAGATTTCCTTGTATTGTTTCCTTGTTACTCAGGACAACTTTTGATTTTTTTTTTAATTTAACTTATATTAATAATGCACATGTACTTTTTTTATATATTCTTTTTAAACTACATAATTGGAATTTAATAGCTGTTTACTTTTAAATGCACAAAACATAGCTTAACACTGTTAAAATTAAGTACTTTCTTCAAACTAAAATTTAATCACCAGTTATGATTTTAACCAGTTGAATAATGCATTTTTCAATTCAGATATGGGGATCTAATATGCGAACATAATTAAATACAGTAGAAGATCTTTATAACGCAAACCTAAAAACACGAGGTTGTGCGTTATATAGAATTTTGTGTTATATAGATCACATTTCACACATCATTAAATTTAGCTTGTAAAACATGGTCATTTATGTGTGAAACATACCAAAATACATTAGAGTATCTTTATATTGCATTCTTTATTACCAGGAGTTGTGCAGATTATAATTTTTTCCATAATACAGATTATTCCACACATTGTTAAATTTACTTTATAAACATTGTCCAAACATACCTGTATCAAATCACAGCAATGTTTTCAGTAATAAGCTCTGAATTGAGGAGATAAAGTTGAACTAATGTATCAAATTTAGTCCTCTAGAGAATAGCAACTATTTATAATGTGGGAATTCAGGTTTTTCTTTGAAAATTCATTGTTTACATCTGAGAAGTTGTGCGTTAAATGGAGAATTGCGTTATATAGAATTGTTTTATAAAAATCTTCTACTGTAGATACAATTATTTACTCCAGTAAAAAATATTTGTATCATACCATAAATAACTAAATTAAGATTTTTTCAAATCCCCTGGTCAACATGATGAAATGACTGACACATTTTCTGGGACATTTTTAAACGTAAATGCATAAAATTGACAGGTCTGATTATTGCAGCGATTTGAAACCAAAGCACCTTGTCAAGTAACAACAGGTTTATTTTTTCTTTTTCGGACTGACGCATTGTGAATTCGGTTCAAAATGTCGATTTTAAAAGCATTTTCGGAAGGATCATTTTTGCTAAAATTGGAAGATGCATTTAAATTAGATAGTTTCTGAATAAAAACACGTGTTAATTTCATGCAATTTCGAACTAAAATGAATTCAGAAATGTGTCAGAAGTTAGAGTTTTAAGAAAAGTTGTTAACATACCTTATAAGGAAATCCGTCTTGAAAATGTAGGACATTTGCCACGATTTTTAGACAGCAAAAATTCGTCTAAGTGTCGTTTGAATTTGGAAGGATGTAAATCCAAAACAAGAGTTATGTGTGGAAAGTGTAACGTTTATTTATGCATTTTGAAAAAATAATTGTTTAGAAAAATTTCACACTAAGTAAAAAATAAAGTAATAAAATTTGAGTTTCCTAGTCATTTCTTAAATATATTTCTCGACAAAAATTATTTTAAATTATTGAGATTTACAATTTAATTAATTTAATGCTTTTAAAGCAATAACAAATAACAAATAATAATTAACTATGTTACATTAAAAACATTTATTTTTGCAATTTTAAAAAGAAACAAATGTTTAAAATGGATTTCTGAAATTTTGAACTTTTTTTGCAGTTGAGTTCCAAGGTCTACATATGTGGACCTCCATTTACTGGTACCCTGGTACATCAATTTTTAAAATTATTTTATTATTATCATATTAGAAGCCAAAGTAAATAAAAAAAACCTATTCCAACATTTTTTCAAAAATTATTTTTATTTCAGTAGCGAAGAAGATATAACAGAGTTAAGAATTGGTGGAATACCCACCACTGAGAAAGAATTTATGCACAAATCCGTAGGCTGTAGAGCCTACCATGGAACAGACATGCAGTCCGTTACAGAACAATATAATCAGTTACGATTACGTTTACTTTCAATTTTCAGGAACTGATTACGATTATGTTCCTTTTGTGACTGATAGGTTATAATTTTCTTATTCTACGAACTGTTAGAATATTCTAAAATACCATTGGATATAAATTACTATTAATTTTTTGTTGCATTACGGTTAATGCACAAGTCAGTTATGATTACATTTCAATTACAGTCATTTCGTTACCTAGATGTTGCAAATCCCTTATTCGTTAATTTCCTCCCCTCTCGGCTAGTGAGCTGTAGATAGAGGTTTGCACGGGCCGAAATTTCTAGGTCCGGTCCGAAAGAAGGCTACCTTAGTTCGGCCCGGTATAAAATACAAACTTTCAGTTATTTTATTATATAATTAAAATTTTTTTAAGAATATTGCATGCATATTTATGCTTTATAATTTAGACGTTAGAATGCAGAATTGCACCATCAATGATCACTTAGACTTTTCGACTATATTGTCAAATAAAAAAAATTATGTAGTTCAGAGTCTTTTAAAAAGATGGTTAAAAAAATCATAACTTTTGAAGTTGTATAATAAAAAAGTAGATATTTAAAAATATTTCTCTATAATTTATTAATGTATATTTCTAAATATTCTGTTAACAAAAGTTCATTATCACTATTATAATAACATTAATAATTATTAATTATTTGCACTACCCATTTTCACAGACATTATTTTATTTTCATACACATCAAAGAGTTAGTGTACACGTCTAAAAGCCTTAAAAAATATTATTTTTAAACAAAAACTGCATTTCAAACACGTCCTGGGAACAATTAAGGCCACGTCCTGCTCTGCCAGGCCCGAGTCTGCTTAAATAATTAAGCCGGGCTCAGACGCGATGTAACTGTCCGATGTAGATCTCTACACTGGGCATGTTAAATTTCTGTATGGATGTTGTCGAACTAACATCGGCTCGTGCAGTACATTTATAACTTATTCTCGGCACAGACAGGTTCATTGAAAGATTTTCATATTTTATCAGCTTACCCAGACCCTTTTAAATTTGTTATCTAGGGTCGGTCGGCCCGGTTAATTTTTTTATTGGCCCGGCTGGCACTTTTTATTTTTAAATCGACCCAGTCCGGCCAGTTATTTTTTTATGGTCCTGGACCGGCCCGATAAAAATTTGTGTTTACTCTGCCGACACGGGACGACCGTTTGAAATTTTATCTTCATTTTTCTGCCCGGGACCCGTGCAAACCTCTAGCTGTAGGTAGTAGTGAGCCCAGTTAGTGGAATAAAGACAATTTGTTATAATGTTTAGCAGGAACAGAGTATTTGTAAATAACCAGGGCAAAACATAATCTAATTTTTTGATAGATAGAAAATTGATTATATAGCTCTTAGATACATATTACAGGGCTATAGGATTACGATTAGATTATTATTATCGAGTCAAAATTCTTGTTTATGATTATTTTACAACTTTCAAAAACAAAACTTCATGATTGCGATTACATTTTTTTTAATCGACGGTAATCGACAATTGCACCATTACGATTACTACGAGTTTGCAATGAAAGTTATTGCCGTATCCAATATAAAGAACTCATCTGATATTCGGTACATTCACCCTACTTAAAAAAACAAAACAAACAATGCCGACTGGAACGTCAACTAGTATACATTATAATCATGGCTGATATTTATCTGATTTCGAAAATTTTATATTCTTATTTAAAGATGAAAGAAAGAGTTCATTTTAAATGGAAATATTTCTCTTATCCAAAATTCTGTTAAAAACACAAATTCAATATAATAACAGTTTCTAATCTTAAATATATTATAATTTAGCTTCCGTCAAGAAAAATAATGAAAGAGCAAACAAAGAATTTTGACTTCTAATGATATACTTATAAAAAGAAAACTTTTTTCAATAACTTAAAAAGAAATCGTTATCAATAACGTTAGGAAATCCTTTATTTCCTGCAAAAAAAGTTTAGAAAGAACATAAAATCTTTTAAACAACATACATTTTTGAAAAAGCCATCGCATTAAAAAATTGAAACTATATCTTGATACGTTTGTTTTTTACTTGCTTAGCCCAAGAAACTAAATTTGGAAATCTGGAATTTATTTACAAAAAAATCTCAAAATAAATTATGTTTAAGTGAAATCATTAGAAAAATTTTTAAAGCTTCAATCTGCGAGTGTTTTATGCGATATAGAAATTTTCGTTTCAGTTATATTCAGTTAGAGAAAATGTTCTTTTTTGTCGAAATAATCTATAATAATTTTTAAATCAAGCACATTATAATTTTGATACTGCATAACTTCTAGTACCAATTTAAATTGTTTTACGTAATATTAGCATCAGATGTGACTAAAAGTCTGAGGCTTTTGGGAAGAAAACTTTTCTGGTATCAGCATATGTTGTAGTGTTATTGTTCTTTCTTTCTTTATTATTATTATTATTATTATTATTATTATTAAAATTACATACCTATTATATCCAAAACTTTGCCTGTGTAAACAAGTGTCGTATAGTGTGTAGTATAAGATAATGGGGTTGGCTGTGTTCCGTGTGTGCATACACTTAAAAAAAAGTGTTTATTTTACAGTATAATACTGAGACCCCAGCTGCCAGTATTATACCGTAATATTAACAGTAATAAACAGTAAAATAAGCATTAATACGCTACAGTGCATGCACGTCAGCGTATTACTGCTTATTTTACGATATATAGGAAAGTCGATATCATATAGTCGATATATCATATTTTATGATATACTAGCAAGCTACGCCCGCTACGCTGGTCAATTTCTTTTAACCAACCTTTAATCAAACAAAATATTGACATTTCATAAATAACTTTTATATTTTAACAGAATAATAAGGCTACTATAATTTGTGACTCGTGCTATAACCAATATACACGTCAGGACACGTCGCCCTTATCATTATCTTTTTACTCATGAAGGTTTCGCTATGGTACTCCATTGGAAAATTTGGTAATTTTTAAAATTCAATATTTGAAAAACGGCATAATCATTAGATTTGAAATTTATATCAAGAAAAATACAATTTTTTACATTTCAAACGACTTGTCTAACAATTTTCTGACAAATACTTTTTGAGCTATCATTTTTTTCAGTAACTTCAAATGTTTCATTTTCCGAGATTAATCTGTTGCAACAATTAGCGAAAAACCCAGTCGTCAGCAACGCATAGTTTTTTATTAAAGAGGCTGTTGGAGCAGGGATTGTCGCCACCAATTTGCCACCATCACTTTTGAAATCGGTTCCGTGGTTCCAGAGATTCCATAGAAATTGTAATTTAGAATGACTTCAGAACGCTTTTCGCTCATTTCACCCATTTAAATTTCGATTTTTTTTTAAATTTATTCTTAGAGAGCATTTACATCTTATAAGTAACTACAATGCTAAATTTCAAATTTCTTGCCCCTTCAGTATAAAAAAGTCGCAATTTTCGAACATTTTTCGATCCTGCACCCCATTGATGTTAGTGGCACCGACATAAAATATAGCCTATGTTGGAGTAGGGATTGTCCCCATCAATTTGCCACCATTACTTTTGAAATCGGTTCTGTAGTTCCAAAGATTTCATAGAAATTGTAATTTAGACTGTTTTTAGAACGCTTTTCGCTCATTTCACCCTTTTAAATTTAAATTTCTTTTTTATTTTGTTCTTAGACAGCATTTACATCTTATAAGTTACTACAATGACAAATTTCAAATTTCTAGCTCCTTCAGTATAAAAAATAAAAATAAAACTGCCCAGTTAAACTGAGGACATTGAGTTCACAGGCTATTCACACTAATTGTATATTATACTCTTATTTCAAAGAATTTGAAATAAGCCCATCGAAAAATAAAGAAATAAACAATATATTAAGGGGGGGGGGGTAACCCCCATTACCCCCACCCCATAGTTAACTAATGAACCCCTTAAACTAATCAGGTAAATCTCTAATTACAATGAAAATATATACAAAATTTGAAGAAAATCGGATAATTCTGCAAGAAAAACCCATTTATATAAATTAAGGCGGGATTAGCCCCCTCCGTTCCCCCCCTTTATACTTAACCAATCAATCCCGAAAACTAATCAGGGAAGCGTCTTAACCCAATGAACCTATAAACAAATTTTGAAGCAAATAGAATAATTCTGCATGAAAAACCCATTTATATAAATTAAGGGGGGATTATCCACTCGTTCCCCCCCTTTATACTTAACCAATCAATCCCGAAAACTAATCAGGGAAGCGCCTTAACACAGTGAACCTATAAACAAAATTTGAAGGAAAACGGAATAATTCTGCATGAAAAACACATTTACATAAAATAAGGGGGATATGCCCCCCGTTCCCTCCTTTATACTAAACCAATCAATCCCGAAAACTAATCAGGGAAACGTCTTAACACAGTGAACCTATAAACAAAATTTGAAGGAAATGGGATAATTCTGCATGAAAAACCCATTTATATAAATTAAGGGGGGATTATCCCCCTGTTCCCCACCTTTATAATTAACCAATCAATCCAGAAAACTAATCAGGGAAGCGCCTTAACACAGTGAACCTATAAACAAAATTTGAAGGAAAACGGAATAATTCTGCTTGAAAAACCAATTTATATAAATTAAGGAGAGATTAGCCCCCCGTTCCCCCCTTTATACTTAACCAATCAATCCCGAAAAGTAATCAGGGAAGCGCCTTAACACAGTGAACCTATAAACAAAATTTGAAGGACATGGGATAATTCTGCATGAAAAACCCATTTATATAAATTAAGGGGGGATTAGCACCCCGTTCCCCCCCTTTATACTTAACCAATCAATCCCGAAAAGTAATCAGGGAAGCGCCTTAACACAGTGAACCTATAAACAAAATTTGGAGGAAAACGGAATAATTCTGCATGAAAAACCCATTTATATAAAATAAGGGGGGGATTATCCCCCCGTTCCCCCCTTTATACTTAACCAATCAATCCCGAAAACTAATTAGGGAAGCGTCTTAACACAGTGAACCTTTAACCAAAATTTGAAGGAAATGGGATAATTCTGCATGAAAAACCCATTTATATAAATTAAGCGGGGGATTAGCCCCCCCCGTTCCCCCCTTTATACTTAACCAATCAATCCCGAAAAACTAATCAGGGAAGCGCCTGAACACAGTGAACCTATAAACAAAATTTGAAGGAAAACGGAAAAATTCTGCTTGAAAAACCCATTTATATAAATTAAGGAGGGATTAGCCCCCCGTTCCCCCCTTTATACTTAACCAATCAATCCCGAAAAGTAATCAAGGAAGCATCTTAACCCAATGAACCTATAAACAAAATTTGAAGGAAAGCGGATATTTCTATGAAGAGTTATCGCATTACGTACGTACATACATACATACAGAACCGGCTGGCAAGCTCTCAGGGCTTGATAGCCAGTTTGATAGCTAAAAAATGGCAATTTTAGAACGTTTTTTGCACCTGCACCCCCTGGGGTTAGTGGCACCGCCATAAAATATAGCCTATGTTGGAGCAGGGGTTGTCACCATCAATTTGCCACCATCACTTTTGAAATCGGTTCGGTAGTTCCAGAGATTACCCCCTACAAACAAACAAACAAACAATCTTTACTCCTTTATAATATTAGTATAGATAGGATAGTCGTGACAGTCGCAACAGACGATTTTTATAAAAATATATTTTTCATATGTATCGTAAATATTTTCTCTCAATTACAGATTATTTTTATATTTCCAGTTGAATTTTTATGTATGACGTTGACAGTGTTACTTCAGAGAATTTAAAAAAAATGTAATCTGTAATATTTTATTTCTGCAAATTAAAAATTGTGTTGAGTTTGAATTTTACAGATAAATGTATTTAGAGGTATCTTTATAACATCATGGCACTCGTGCCAAGCAAGAGCGAGTTGCTACTTTGTATAAATTCCAAATAATATGCTAAAATTTAGTTTGGTTAGAAAACGCATAACACATTTGAGAATTCATTTTCTGATCATTTTGAGTATCCTTGTAAATGAAATATAAATGCTACATACTTCCTTTTCAATAGCGAACCTCTCATAGTAAACATAAATAACATATATCAATTACATGACACCCTAAGTATATTTGCAAGATTCAGAGCACGGACAGAAAGACAACAGACGGCACTTTTCAACATGTTAGAAATTATTAAAAAGTACAAACAAAGAATTTCGACTTTTATCGACATTATTACTAAAAGAAAGCTTTTTTCAATAACTGTAAAAACATTATTTATTTTTCAGGGTAAAAATTTTTAAATTATTTAATTGTATAAAATCGCTAAAAATAAAATCTGATAAAAAAAAGGCATATTTTGTTATTTCTAGTTTTCGGAAGAAAAATAAATTTTAAGCATAGATTTTTTTTTTCAGTGAAATCGCAGAAGAAATTTTTACGTTTGAATGAAACTATTAAAAATATTTAAAAGTTTAAAGCTGTGAACATTTTAAGAGATATAAAGTTTTTGAATATGTGTTACATTCTGTTAGATGAAATATATTTTCTAAAGAATTTAAAATATGTTTTAAGTCGAGCACTATATCTTTTGCATAGATTAGGAAGGCAATTTAAATTGCAGATATTTAAATTTTCTACGCAATGTTTTTTTTTCAATTTAGCAAAAATTTTGAGTATTGTATGGAGAAAATCTCTCTAGCCAATAATTTCAACTTCTAATGATATCTTTATAAAGAAGAAAGCTTTTTACAATGAGCTTTAAAATCATCACTTATTTCTTTTCACAGAGAAGAAAAGTGTTAAATCTTTAAACAGGATAAAATTTTTGAAAGAGAAATTTTATAAAAATTTTGAAGTCATATCTTCTTACGTTTTTATATAAATATTTTTTTTTGAAGATTAATATTTATTTGCGACGAAATCGTAAAAGAAGTTTTCACGTGCGAGTGAAACGTTCACAAATCTTTGAAAGTTTAAATCTGCGAGCATTTTAAGTGATACAGAAATTCAGAAATCTTGTTACATTCAGGTAGGTGAAATATTATTTTATCTCTAAATAATATAAAATAAATTTTAAGCGGCGGAACACGATATATTTTATGTAAATAAAAGGAATGATTCAAAAGTAATAGTTAGTTACAATAATAACGGTGTTTGTCATACACTGGGATTACGAAGTACACCACTACAAAATTAAACACGACGCAACAATCTCAAAAATAAATTTCCATTTATTATATATATTATTTCTGTTGTCAACATGCCTTTTCTCAAATAATATATAGCGTAAAACGATTAATGAGATATCATTGGATAGGGTTTTTTTATCATATCTGACATTATATACTGAATTTAACTAATATGTTTATTTGAAAATTCACTTAAATTAATTCCATGAAAATATACATTATGATGCCATCGATATATATCGATGGAAGAAGTGGCATCGCTTGACATCCATTTTTTTAATCAACTAACCTAACCTATATAAAACTCGTATTACAAAATTATATCCTGTAGAGTTTCTCAAACATTTAAACCCATCAGGACTGCTACCGCATAAGTTAATTTTAAAGATATACACAATTGTAATGTTAATCAGAAATGTAAATGTTAAAAAGGCTCGTCACGTAAATAGATCAATACAACTGTTGCTGTTTGATTAATTGATTGTGGAAAAAGTTTTATTATTCCACGTATAAATCTAAGCCGAACTACTGGCTATACTCAAAGCAGCAGAATGGGGAAACAGCACAGGGCAGGAATACAGCATCCGCTCAGACTGCATGTCAGCCTATCAATCACTCAGCAAACCTTTCAATGTAACAAAATTAATTGACAATATACAAAAAACAGCAAAAGACTCGGAACAAAAATTTTAAATTAGCTGGGTAAAAGCACACGTGGGCATCCAAGGAAACGAGGATGCCGACGAATTAGCAAAAAAATCTGCAGAAAATCAAACAAAAGAAATTCCATACCACCTAGAAAGACCGACATCAAACTTAAAGAGAAAACTTAAAGAATTAACAATAAAACAATGGCAGCTCGAGTGGGATTACGGAGACACGGGCAGGACAACATATGAATACTTCCCAAAAGTAGAATTGCGCAGAATTATCAGCTGCTATCTACTAAGCCGAATATATACAGGACATGGAGCATTTCCTAACTACCTAAATAGGTTTAAATGCAAGGACGAACCATACTGTTCATGTGGGGAACTGGGAACCCCTAAACATTATTTAACATCCTGCCCACTAACCCAAACACACCATCTGATCCCCATAACACCTAACAATGAGAAACTATCGCACAAACAGTTAGCGAACAACAAACATGTACAAACAAAAGGAAAAACAGTGATCAGATGGTTAACAGAAAACATTGACCTAATATCACAGTAAATATACCTTCCCAGCAGAGAGATCCTTGATGAATAACCCTCGTCCCCATTAGTCCCCCCCCCCTTGGTAAGTATAATTTAATATTATTAAAAAAAAGTAGCAAGAAAACTTTCTTGCTACGCAAAAAAAAAAAAAAAAAAAAAAAAAAAAAAGTAGCAAGGGAACCTCTTTGCTACGCCAAAAAAATCGTTCTTTTCAGTACTAGTGAGGAGTGGAAGTCGACTATGAAGGACTGTAAAACCACCAAAAGATGAAGTATAATCAAACAAAATGTGTCACAAGTGCCAACAAACCAACGGGGTGAAACGTAAAACGTACACCCGCAACTACAAAACAATTATAGAAAAAAACATGTTTCATCTAGTGAAACAGCCTCATAAGCAAAAGACGGACTAACGGCCATGGAACAAGCCCCACCCCATTAGAGCGTCAAGTTCTTCAAACAACTAACCAACAAAGTTGCACACAAAAACAAATAGTGGTAACATTCATTAGGATTCAATGGACTGATCGCAAAAAGCGCATTCACGTAGCAATCAATAGGATAAATACCCCAATGCCAGAAAGGGAAGAAAAATGGCAAAATGCAACAGTGTGCAACTACAAAGATAGTGACAACTACCAGCGACAAAAGTCGCAATGTGACAAATTACCGAAAGTGACAAAAAAAACCAGCGAAAAATTCGCAATATGACCAATTTCAAGAAAGTGACAAACAATACCAGTACAAGATAGTGACAATGACAAAAATAGGCCAATAAAAGTGGCAAAAACCCTAACATAAAGTAAATATATGCAAAAAAGAGACTAGCCCACAAAAGCGGCGACAACCAAGACAACGACAAACCACCATGATAGAGACAAGCCGATATAAACGGCAAAAATCAAACATTACAAACAAGATACAGGCAATGCCGCATGAAAGGAAATGAAAACATCAGCGATATCCTAGGTATGGTATAGAATAACTGAAGGCATAAATAAATATTCAGGTAGTTAATAGTAATTTTTTAGAATTAGACAGAAATTAAATTTTGTAGTTCAGGAATAAAATCCAAGTTCATCCCCCTTGTAAGCTATTAGGTAACTTTAGTATCCCATCTAATTTTAGTACGCATTAGTTAAGCAGTTTTTAGTAGCAATTTTTGACTTAAATTAAGCTTCTCAGCACCTCCAAAGCTAAATTAGTGCTAGTTATAAACATTATACCATTAATTATATTTAGTTAGTATTTAACCATTTATCCCTACCCTCCCATATTTATGTAAGTTATATAAATTATAAATATTAAATTATATATAGATAATATATAGCTGATGCTCCAAACCCTCTCATAATTTAGTAAATTATGCATATAATGTCCCCCTGGTAGAATAAGCAACTCTAGAATATTTAGTTTCAGTTAAAATTATCGTAGGGTAGAACTACATGTAAATTTAGACAAACAACGAAGTAAGTAATAGTACTTAAAGTCTAAAATTAGCACTAAGTTTGTAGTATTAAAAGTGTTATAAAATGTCTAACCCCATTCCTTTTCAGATGCGGCGATCATGTACGCTAATGGCCCCGGTGCATGTAAAATCCGTCGTGGGTGTAAAGTCCTCCAAGTTACCTGTGAATTATACCTCTGGGGATACCTAGTCTGGTGAAGGTCTCGTCACCAGATCAAGGTTCTAAATTACGAGACCAACTCGAGTAGCGGTGGCATGACGTACGGATGAGCGATGCAGCGAGGAAATAGTAAATATCCCAGCATCTCACATCCGTCCGGCATGACTTCGCTACACTGCGCAGGGCTGAACCGCCTCATCAAAAATCAATTAGCAACCGGCCAACTAAGAAAAAGCAATTAAAGCAACAAGACGCACTGAAGCCACGTCGGCCTATAGATTTGACAAACACATCTTCGCCAAGCGGAGAGCAGGTGAATCTTCGCCCCGTTGCCAGTTATCAACTCGTTAAGCTCGGCAAAAGCCTGGCAAGTAGGGGCCTGGTCAGCGGTATAAAAAAAAACCCTTCCGATCGAAGTATGCATTTGAACATGACCAGAATACAGTACCCACTTAAAATTGCTTTCGCAATGACAATTAATAAGTCTCAAAGGTAAACTCTTCTAAGAACTGGATTGTACTTACACCAATGCTGTGTTTACTCATGGGCATGCGACATACGTTGCGTTCTCAAGAGTTACAATATCTAACAACATTTTTATATCAATCACTGAAAATGAAACCTAACTTGCATTCTAACATCTGGCATTGTATACAAAGAAGTATTGTAGATTGTAACTGTGTTCCATTTTAACTTAACTGTATTTTTTTACAAAATTAAAAAAAGTTTTAATTATCCAAAAATTATGTTAATCCTTTAATTATACAGCTATAGCTATATAAGTCAAATAAACCAAGTTACGTGTGAGAGTTATGGCTACTACACAACAATTTAAATTTTGTAAAAGCAACAAAATTTTGCTGCAATTATAAATTACAAAATTATGGTAAAATTTAAAAAAGAGATTTTGTTAATTCAAGTAAAATTGATGAAATTTTGTTAAAATTTTGTAAGAGTGTCAACATTATTTTATTGTCAATGCAACAAAACCAACTTTTTACTTCAACTAAAAATTTTGCTTAAACAACCAAAATGTACTCAACAAAACATGTTTTGTTGTTTTAATCAATTCCTTTTTCTGGGTGTAATTTAAAAATTTAATTTAGTAACAGAGAAGAAATTAAAAAGAATGAGATATTGCTTGTGAAATTTCGATAAATCTGAGCTGCCCTACATATAGGACGATGGTAAAATATGCGTTAAAAAATCTAAGTTTTCAGAAATTAGATAAACATTAGCCATGACACATATACACTGTTTGGCATTTCGGTCAACAATAGTTCATTTATGTTTTTATGTTTCAAGTATAATTTCTGCTTTCTTTGGTACAATGTCTTAAACATCTTTAAACCTAATTCTAGTGCTACGTTATTTTGTTGGTCCTTAAAATTACAGAAATCTCTATTTGCGTTTTAACTTTCATATTAATTTTATACCGACAGTTACCTGTGAATTCGTTTATATGAGATTCGAAGAAGAACGAATGCTATTAAAAAAGCATCAACTTCCCCTCCGACTAAAAAAAAATGAAGAAGCACCTTGATTATGGAAAAAAATAAAACTTATCAATTAATCCCGACAGTTATCGAATATCCCAGCTGTGTGAGACGAATAATCTATAAGCGAATATTCCTGCAAAGTAAAATAATTGTAATAATAATAATAATCAGTGGACCCATGCCGCCTTCCTTCTGTTGTTCAACGAAATAGAATGGGTGTAAAATAGAGTGGTTTGTAAACGAAGCAAAGAAAAAAAAAAGCCGAATATTTTACAAAATGCTGCAAAATCGTAAATTCGTGATTAAAACAACAAAACATGTTTTGTTGAGTACATTTTGGTTGTTTAAGCAAAATTTTTAGTTGAAGTAAGAAGTTGGTTTTGTTGCATTGACAATAAAATATTGTTGACACTCTTACAAATTTTTAACAAAATTTCATCAATTTTACTTGAATTAACAAAATCTGTTTTTTAAATTTTACCATAATTTTGTAATTTATAATTCCAGCAAAATTTTGTTGCTTTTACAAAATTTAAATTGTTGTGTAGTAGCCATAACTCTCACACGTAACTTGGTTTGTTTGACTTATATAGCTATAGCTGTATAATTAAAGGATTAACATAATTTTTGGATAATTAAAACTTTTTTAATTGGGACGGGCCAAGGTAGTTTTAAAAATCCCCCTATCCCATTTATTACTTTTTTCTATCTTTACAAGAAGAAAGTATTGGAATCATGAAAATTTTCAACTTCTGGGTTTCGATGGATTTTAGAAGGTCCTGAACACGATTTGACTGTTTTCAGAAGATGACTGTCTATGACTCTGTCTGTTTGTATGTGACAAAAATTTTGAGGGCGCTCTATTTCAAGAACTAATGCACGGAATTTAATTAAACTTTATATTCAATTACTTCCTGATATAAATTGGTGCTGATTAGTTTTTGGCATAAATCGCGCAACAGGTGACGCTGCTATGTTGCAATTTTCGCGATTTCTGCAATAGATTCGCGATTTCTCAAGAACTAATGCACTGAATTACATCAAAATACAGATTGAGTTAGACCTTGACATAAATAGAAGCTGATTTCATTTTGATGTCAATAGCCTAACAGGTGGCACTGCTATGTTATTTTTTTCATGATTTTCACTGTAACTAAATCTCAAGAACTAATGCACGGATTAATTTTTAAATCATTTTCAGCAGTGATTTACGCCTGTAATTCTTAAATAATAACCAGTGAATTTTTATCCTGCTTATTTTCAAGCTAAAACCGACCGTGTGGAAAATGTTCCAAGCCGGGAATCTTACCCGGGTCCTCAGAATAGCGCTCTGAGGCCCCAGTATAAGGCAACACAGTTAATTTTTAATTAATTTTCTGCAGTGAATTATGCCTGTAATCCTTGAATAATAACCAGTGAATTTTTATCCTGCTTTTTACAGGCGTAATTCACTGCAGAAAATGAAATACAAATTAACTATATGTTGCCGTATGCTAGTCTTTGTATTTTCGTCTCATGTTTGCCGCAAAAATTTGCATGCTCATGCAGGGCCTGTTTACCGAATAGTCCCGGTAAACCCGTGCTTACCTAAAGAAATACAAAGATTCCCCCAAATTTACTTTTCAGAATAACTTTTTACAAAAAAATAAAAAAAAAAAATTCAATCAGGGTAAGAAATACGTCTACAGAATTTTTATCTAAGAAGCTCGCTCTTTCTAAATTGTTGTTTACTCAAAATTTTGATGGTAAAATTGTTGCATCATACTAAAAGTGGATTTACTAAATAAAAAAGCAATTGGTAGAGGAGGGCCCCAGAGTAACGTCGGGCTTCCCCTACTTTTCTGTCTTCAGCGGACGCTGTGCTCATGATGACATTTCCATCTTGTGCTGCGGGTGCAGCCGGTCCGACATGAAAATTTTCGAGTTTGGATATCATTAATTCTGGCTTAGTGGTTAGAGTCTCAGATAGTTATTCTGAGGACCCGGTTTCGATTCCCAGATGGGGACATTGTTCAAACTGTAGATTTACGCTTGAAAAAAAAACAGGATAAAAATTCACTTGTTATTATTCAAGGATTACGGGCGTAATTCACTGCTGAAAATGAATTAAAAATTACCTAAAAAATAGTTAAGTTTAGATTGGTTCTAATACAAAAAATAATTTTAAAGTAAATATTATAATTGTTTATGTAACAAAAACCTTTTGTTGTTAAAACAAAAAAAATTCTTAAAATTACACAAAACAATTGTTCTTTAAACAAAAGTTTTTGTTGCCGAAACTGAAAAGAACTCTTAAATTAACAGATAATTATATTTATTTTGAGAAAACTTTCAACAAAATAATTTTGTTAATTCAAGTAATATTGAAACATTTTTACTTGAATTAACAGAACATTTTTTGGCTGACGATACAAAATTTTTTTGTTGGAATTGCAAAAAAAATCGACAATATTTTTCTTGTTGATTCAAACAAATTTTCCATTGACCCATATTTAAACGGAAAGTTTTGTTGGGCCAAGCAAATTTTTGTTGATTCAACAAAACTTTTCTCTGAGTGTAATAAGTGCCACTTGTAATCATATTAAGTTCATGTTTAATAATTTATTTATTTATTTTCGATTTTTGAAGTTAACTAAATTTTATTATTTTATCTGAGATGACTGACTTTTTATTTTTATTTTTATTTTTATTTAAATAATTCTGCGAAAAATAAATGCCAAAATTATCGTTAAATTTAATCATGACAAGTTTTATCTATCGCTTACCCGGAAAAAAAGTGACACAACTGAAAATCACTACCTATCATAGGAATGGCAAAAGAAGAATTGGTATGTTTTTACTGTTACATAAAACTATAGCACTTGGCTTTTGCATGCAACTGTAAAAGCGTACATAAAAGCGTAAAACCTTTAAGAATCAAGACGTAGAAGCGATAGGCGGGGATTGAATTCATTTATCTCCTCCCACCAACCCCCTTTGGTGTTGTGGCAAAAAGACAAAGCGTAAGAAACTTTTCATGTAGCAAGATACGCCTAAGTCAGACGTATTAGTGGAATAATATGCAAAATGAATTTTTCGGAGTTGTGTCGATTTCATTGCGGGTAAGCTATATTATTGCTAACTATCGCTGTATAATTGCAAAATATACGCATAAAATTATAGTAGTTTATTGTAAAGTTAGCTAAAGTACAAATGCTGGATGATAAGACCTTATTGTATTGTGAAAATTCTGACGAGGTGCACAGATTTTATGTCCCCCCAGACTCTGAGATATAAGGTGTTTGAGTCAAAACATGATTTGTCGCATACAGGAATACGGGATTCTATGCAGCTAATCTGTTCAAAATACATTTGTCCAGGACTGAATAAGATGTGGCTGTGTGGTGTGGAGCGTGTATTCCCTGTCAAATACCTAAAGTACACTTACATACTAAGTCTTCCTTGATGCGATTCTTGGTTCCGGATGAGAGATTTCAGCATATACACACAGACGTCATTGGTCCTTTGCCGCTAGTATGTGGATTCATATATTGCCTAACAATGATTGATAGGTTTACTCGGTGGCCAGAGGCTGTACCAATTGTGGATGTGACTGCTGAAACTGTTTCTAAGGCCAAGCTAAGCTGCTAAGGTTCTAAGGCAAGTTGCTAAGGTTCAGACGAGGGTTTCCCGATTTGAAACGCCTCAGAGGATAACATGTGATAGGGGTAATCAATTGGAATCCATACCTTTTAAAAGCCTGGCGAGAATGCTAGGCACTGGTATAGCTAAGACTACTTCGCTATACCCCAGACGAACAATTTGGTGGAGAGACTTCATCGACCTTTAAAGCAAGCTTTAATGTTCTATAACGTGGATTGGTTCGAAGCTCTACCTCTGGTTTTGATATGTCTACGAACTAAAATACGTGAAGACATCGGTGCATCTACAGCTGAATTAACGTATGAAACAACTTTACGGCTTCCAGGCTAGTTGTAGGAAGATAGCCCCTTATCCACAGATATTTATAGCTAAGCTACAGAAAATTATGCATGCTTTGAGACCCAGTTAGCCTTTAAGGCATGGTAAGCAAAAGATCTATGCTGCAAAACAAAAAAGAACTGCACACATGTGTTTGTTCGACGAGGTCCTTTTAAGAGGTTTCTACAACCAACGTATGAAGGTTCGTTTAAAGTCGTGAAACGACTCGAGAAAGATTTCGTTGTTTTCATCAGTAGCTAGGAAAATATCATAAATACTGATCGATTACACCTGCTTTTCTTTTGAATGAAGAAAGGGAGCCTGATCCTGCGACTTACATCACCAGGTCGGGAAGGAAGGTTCGTTTACGGCTCCGTGGGTTGAGAGACTGGCGGAGGAGTTGCATGGCGACGCTAATTTGTCTTCATTCACAGCCGAAGCCGAAAAGCTCACTACGTAATCAATTTCTTTCAACAGAGCAAGAAGTGCGTTCTACCGCGACCTACGTTATACACGGCCGGTGCATGACGTTTAAAACGTCACATAGAGTGGATAATTTTTACACGATGATTAGTGCAAAGCGGCGCGCCCACTGTTTTGCACCAATCACTGTGTAAAAATGATCCACTTCATGTGACGTTTTAAACGTCATGCACCGGCCGTGTACCACGTAGGTCGCGGTTCTACTGTTTAGCAAGAGTTTGACGAGGTTTCGTCAAGTACCGAGAGATACTGAGAACTCAGAGAAAAGCTTTGCTCACTTGTTTAGGACAGCGACCGGTGAAGCATCGTTGGTTGGTTAACGCTGCTGGGTGGCTTTATACACAATATTTAATAATTATGTTTACTATTTTAATATGTTAAGTTTTACACATTTTGTTACATTTTAATAAAGTTTTATATAGTGACATATGGCCTTCACATTTCCCAGCTTAACCTTGAGAAAAATTGTCGTAAATATGTAAAAATATAGTGGCAAGTGGAGTCATATGATAAATTATTGTACTTTGCACCCTAGTAGGTAAAAATTGCTTCATAACGAAAATACTCAAGGTAAACCATTTGTAAGCTACGAAAAAGGTGGCACAAGTCTTCAAATGTACTAAAAAGTGGAACCTACTGAAACTATTTGATTAGCTTGATTTAAACGCCATTAGTTTCAGAATATTTTAAAATATGAAAATACAAAAAGGCAGACCGAAATTCCTTTACGACTCTTTACTCGTAATTCCTTTGCGACAGACTTGCGTAAAATATTGAAAATTGTAAAATTTTTAATCACGTGAAGTCGATTGCTTAATGGTCCGGCTCTGTATGATAATAGATAACAGTAATCTAATAACGAAAATACTGAAGGAAATTAGATAATGGATGGCAGAAGTCATCAAACGTGCCAAAAAATGAATCTGATCAAGTCATCACCTTAATCATCTTAAAGCCGTTTGGTTTCATTGCTTTTCAAAACAAGTAAATTTAAGATTTAAAATAAAAATTTAATCGGATTTAAATCACACTCGGATTGATTTAAGATAAGTTCAAATAATTTATTAAATTATAAAAGTGGTCAAACAGATATTTTCATTGCATTTTACTTGAATTATTTTTTTTATTTTGTTCCTCTTAACCCCACCATCCCCTTTATTCAAGCATTATATGAGTATATTTAATAACCGAACATTAACTGAAAATATTTATGTTCACAAAGATTAAACCCATCATTTTGTAGACAGTATTTTTCTAAATTCTCTAGTCGTATTTTTCTATTTAGAGAAATAAATTCTGATCTTCACCATGACATTTTGTCGTAAAAACAGAAGATTCGCTTTACAAAAGATTTTTCGACAGCTTTTTATAAGAAAAATTGTATTTTTAAGAAATAGTCTCTAGTCTTCTCGTTATTTTTAAAGAGGCGTTATACAAGCTAATAAAACAGAATTTTTCTGATAACGATAGCGATAAAAGTGAGAATTTTTTTAAGATGCTCAACTTTTATATGAAAGTATGCTCATTAGTACAAGAAACCCCAACTATGTAAAATGCTTTGATGTTCTTCAAAAGTCCTTGCTCAGATAGGGGTTGTATACGTAACTTCTTCTTTTGATGTTTTGCTGTAGTCGAAATTTTAAAATGATATACACTGAAATTTTAATTAGCATATTTTGCAATAACAAATATATTACTTTTAATACCACATAAGTAAACTTTTGTATATTTAAATACTATCGAAACATTATTTACGCTTTCGTTTATATCCATGGTTTAATGCGTGTAACTTACACAGACATTTAATTTAATTTGTAAATGGGTGTAGCTACAGTTTTAAAAGTTGGGTCTACACATATGCAAGTGAGTATGCACTACACAATCAGACCGCTTGCAGTGCCTCTAGCGGAAAAATGAGGAACTATGGCTACTTACTGGAAATTAGGCAATTAGGAAGTTGTTCTGTACCGTCGATTCAGTAAAAAATTCTACTTCATGTACATGAACAATTTAAACTTTAAACGAATAGTTAATTTAAATGTGTGCGATTCTTGTCTATGCAACAGTATGCATTTGGTTACAGTGTGAGAAATGGTCTGATAATTGCAACAAAATATGGATAAATCAGAAGGAACATAAATTCATTCCTTATGCTCGAATTGGTTACCATCAATCGCAAAACCTTAGTTCTTGCAGCAGTAATGACGCAAAACGCATCAACTGACTATTTGTACTTTTTAATCTCTGTATAGGCTATTCATATACTTGAAGTGTCACTTCCGACTAAATCGATGACGCAGAACAACTTTCTGATTTACCTTTTCCCAATATATCCAGTATCGTTCGAGATAGAATTGCTATGTTTAGCATTTAGCCGTTTGAGGGCGCTGTTAATGGTCTCACTGTGTAGCGCGTAATTACTTATCTATGTCTAGACACCACATTTATAACTGTAGCTATACTCGTTCACAAACTAAATGGCTGGATAGCTTATACACTTTCCATCCTGTATATACAAAGTGGCCTAAATGCTGTTTCTTTCCACGTGTAGAACTTTGCTTATAAATTTTTAGCTTTTAAAGACTTAAAAATTCTGCATATTTTAAACATGTATGAAGTACATTTGATTCTTTAAAAGTCATTACATTTTAAATTATCGCATAAGTTTGGAGTTTATGAATTACCCCAAGCCGTATGTCCTAGTTGTGATAGTGTTATATTATGTAAACGTCATCCGTTTGTCAGTAATTTTGAGAACATTTTGAAAAGTATTAAGTTTATGAAATGGCCATGTTATGCGCTAGTCATCTCAAGAACTCTACTTTTTTGTCCGTTTTTTCATTATAAACATTTTAGTTAATTATATTGAACTAATAACCTAGACACTTTTGTAAATGTGCTTGAGTAAATATGCAAAATGCTTACAAATTTCAAATCAGAATTCAGTAAAATTAAAGATATTTAAAATTCTCAAAACTTAAAACGATCTTAATTGTTACACTTGTCTTATATGTATTGATTTAATATACAATTTTAAAAAAAAACTCTACACACATTTTGCATTCTCAAATTTGCTGTCAATCGAGTAACTTGCTTTTACTTAAATCGTTCTAAAATATTACAAATATCAAATTATTAAAAAAAAAAACTTTGTATAAAACATTATTTTACTTTTAAAATCATTAACATTAGAATACTTTTTCCTCAATATTAAAACAGAAGTGTAATTTATATTTTTGAAAAAAAATACTGCCGAATACCAATTTTTATCGTTTATTTTGACATATAAGAGCTCAAACAGACCATACAAACTCACATTCTATAAGCATAAATTTAAATAAAATGTGTTACACTCGTCCATGAACAAACCTGTCAGCTGCAACGTTCAAAATGCAAATGTGATAAATTGAGAATATTTGTCACATTTTTCTAAAACCTCATACTTGCATTACACAATAGCAGTTGATAAATATTAGCACTCGCTTCTGACATTTCATGTCATCAACAGATTGCTGTGATAGAGGGAAATTTTTATGAAAATCTCATTTTCACTTTACGGCTATATTTATTAACTTTCCATGTAATAACTCTTCACTGTTATATGTTATGAAATAGAGGATTATAGCGTTATTACATTCTATAAGAGTGACTTAAAGAGAAGCTATTTCTAATCACGTTATGCTAAACAATAAAATTATCTCTCATTCGATTTCCCAATTCAAAACATTTCTTTACTCAAAAGTCTTATAAAAAACAGCAAAAATAATGGTACACAAAATTCATGGGACTTTCAAAAATTACTTGCAAACATAACTATTGTAATTAATTTTATTTTTATTAAAATAATAAAAAAGGGGAAATTCCTAGCTAGCTTAAATTGAGTAAATTCTCTATTCTAAATCCATGTTTAAATTTTAATTATCTTTTGGATGTAATAAATTTAAAATATCTATATACAATATGGGAACGCCAATCAACTCAAATTACTTAACCAAATAATCAATAATGAATTATTAATATTTATTGGGAAATATTATGTGAAGGTTTTAAGTAAATTTTTGTCTCCCACCCCTTTCTTCAGAAATAAAATTTATTATCACTGAGACATCACAGCTCCTTTAGGAAAAATACACACAATTTGACTATTTTTTATAAAATTTGAATTATTTATTACATTAAACATATATATTTTTTTAATTTGTGTACCTAAAACGAATGAACAATAAATTTAAGTTACTTATAAAATATTTAAATTTAAATCTAAACAATTGAAATAAGATTTTTATTGAGTTTTGTAACAGCGACGGAACTTAACAATCTTTAATTTTATAAACTCAATTAAGCGAGAAATGCTTGTATTTATCATTGAGTAAATGTTTCAAAGTTTAAGAATAATGTGAATTGTTTGGTAATTAGACATAGAGGAACGGCCTAATATTTTTTCTTAGGTCCACCTCTGTGCCAGCTAATACAGTATATTAATTATTAAAACAATAGTCACATTTGGCGACCAGTCTGTGCAACCAAACGCACGCACTGTGTAATTCAGTAAATCCTTTGAAAAAAATGGGGGGGGGGGTGTTACTTTTATTTTCTTAATTTGAATACAAATCTTTTAATAATTCATGCTTTTTATTTAATTACAAAATGTTTAATCAATGCTTTTTATTTAATTATCTTGAAAGATTTTTATAATTCATCCAAATACGATGGTTACAAGATACTCCACAAGGCCCAACAATGGAACATTGGTGAGCCAGTCATCACGATGTTTATATTGATAATGAACTTATATTGATAAATATAAAACAAAAAAGAACAAATCATGTCTGATTAAAAAAATCCGAAACACTTTACGCCACGACCAAAATATTGTTGCTTAATTTCATTTTATGATCCGCTGAAAGAGCATTTCAAAATAATTAAGCTATTTCCCGATTAAATACTGCATTTTATTGAGCATATTTTTCACAATAATGATGTCCTACGAGGGTTGCCTTTTATGTTTTTACAAACGAGCAGTAGAAGGCGCTACTGAAATTTGTCTTCAGGATATTCGTAAAATTTACATTTTTTTATCTTTGAATCCGTGGCATCTTAGAAATCGTCTGCGTATTTTGTTTACAGCGAGTGTTCTAAAGAAACAAGTGAGTGATAAAAATGAAAATAACTCGTCAAGGTTTCCGTTGGATGATTTTTTATGATTTTAAGAAAGGCCTCACTCAACAAGAATGCTTAGCATCGCTTCGTGAAACTTTTGGTAATGAAGCACCATCAGAAAAGACTGTTTACAATTGGTTTGCAGAATTTTGTTGTGGTCGTGCGCCCGCGAGTGATGAATCTCGTGAAGGACGACCAAAATCGGTAGTGATTCCAAACAACTTCGATGCTGTGCGCAAGATGATTGAAGAAGATCGGCATGTCACGTATGGTGAGATAGAAGCATCCCTTGGCATATCACAGACTACAATACATTCGATTTTTCACGAACATTTAGCTGTTAAAAAGATTTGTTCCTGATAGATTCCGCACAATTTGACAGAAGCTCAAAAAGAGGCTCGTGCAAATTGGTGAAAGGAAATGCTAACAAAAATCAAATTTGGAACTGCAAAATCCGTATACAACATCGTTACAGGAGAAGAAACTTGAATATATTCGTATGAGCCAGAAACTAAACAACAATCCACAGTTTGAGTGTTTCTAGATGAACCGATTCCTACGAAGGTTGTTCGTTCACGAAGCACTTCCAAGAAAATGATTGCTTGTTTCTTCGGCCGTATTCAACATATCGCAACCATTCTTTTATAGAATTGAAAAACTGTTAACGCTGAAGGGTATACAAAATTTTGTTTGCCAAAAATCATCAACGAAATCAAGAAAAGCAGCAAAAAACGCCGCATCATATTTCACCACGACAACGCCAGCTCCCACACAGAGCATGAAACAATTTATTATTTGAAGGATAAAAATATCGAATTAATGTCTCATTGCCCATATTCTCCTGATGTGTCGCCTAATGACTTTTTCTTGTTCCTTATGTCAAACAAAAAAATGCGTGGGCAGCGATTTTCATCACCTCAAGA
This sequence comes from Maratus michaelseni, assembly GCA_963931845.1. NCBI lineage: Eukaryota > Metazoa > Arthropoda > Arachnida > Araneae > Salticidae > Maratus > Maratus michaelseni. Next base: position 341,446,598 of record OZ007588.1, on the reverse strand, counting down.
AGCTGTCGATGCCTTCCAAAACTATGTTTCTGAGATATCAACTTCAGAGTGGAAAAACTGTTTCAAGAATTGGTTTGAATGGATGGAAAATTGTATAAATCTTAAAGGCGAATATTTTGAAAAGCAATAAAACAGTTTGTTCTCAAAAAATTATTTTTCTTCCAACTTTTTGTAAAAACTTAAAAGGCAACCCTCGTATTCCAATACTTACAATAAATTTCACCAAAACTGCCTAATACAATGAAAAGAAAGCAATCGAAGCAAAAAATGAAAAAAAATGCAGAGTTCAAAGCTGCCTGTAAAAATACAAGAAATTTACGAAACAACAATTGTAACACTACAAAATGCATGTTGTTAAAATCTTTACGCAACGACTTGCTACTCCATTAATACACTTGTGCATAAATCCCGAGACTAACTCGTGTAAAGTAAGCTAAATTTTGTCTTGTGAGTCAATCATGAGTGTGACTAGGGGTAAATAAAATATACTTTCTGTATCAATCACGAGTGTTGTTTTGGCGTAATGCCAGCTCTTGACACTGATCACTACGACGCCGTGATAATTTTTGCTTTGTTCTTTGTAGTTTCATTTTGACTCTTAAAAATCATAGTATATCTGATAAAAAGAAAATATTTTCTGTCTAATTTTTGTCATGGCATGTACATGACTTACGCTGATAATATTCTCGGTTCTTAATGGAGATTAAGATTCAATGGATATAACAGAATGTTTTAAGAACATTTTTCTTGACTTTTTCTGGAGATTACTATGATGATTTTAAAAGTCATATTTTTCTGTGCTTTATGATACGAGTATTCTACCTAATGATTTTGTTTAAATGCAAAACTTCATGTTTGAAGTATTCCTGAAAGAATAAAATGGCTCATTATTCTTTTGCAAGCCGTATTTGTATTTAAAGCATAAATTTCTAAAAATCAATCATGTACAATATCAAGGTTGTACATGAGCTCTCCTACTTTCTGTTACTTTTTAATAAAGTATTTTAATCACTTTCCCACTGAATACTGAAATTTATTTGGCCCCTGATCATTTATTTTATTTAATCGCTCTCATATCGGGAAGCTTTCTTAACTCTTGAAGATATTTGTTATTTTCGTGAATTCGTGGAGTGACAAACGTGATTTGTTATTAATGCACAAGGGAGGGCGTTAAATAACCATTCTAAGTACATAACTAATTTAAATAAATAAAACCACCTGGGCTAGCTATCGGGAAATCCCATTATTATTTTGGTCATATAATCTTGTATCTTTATGACAGAAATCTTTCCCCAATAACTTGGCTTGTTTTGTCGCCAATTTTGGTTTCTATACAAGCCAATACATAATACTTATCATTCAAAAAGCTTATAATTTTTTTTAAGTAGCACTAGCGCGTATGGTTGGAAGCTATTTTTAGCTTTCTGCACCAAAGGTAAAATTGTGTTAAGTTTAAAAACGCATAAAATTCCTGAAAAGATATTTTATTTTGTAACAATGAGAGAAATATTTTTTAACAATTCAAATATAAATACTTCTGAATTATTTCTGCTTTACATTCAAATAATTGCACGGATCATATTTCACAATCTTTAATTTTATTAACTCAGTTCAACGGGAAACGATTGCATTTGTGCTTGAGTAAAACTTTCAAAGTTTAAGAATTATGTGAAAAGTTTTTAAAGTAAAGCTGTCCCTGTAGATCAAGCATTACTTAAATTGTCCTACCAATTAAACGTTAGGTTTTGAAAAATAATGTTCAGAGATGTATTTAATGAAACGTGACTTGAATTAAATTCTAACTACAGAGAAATAAATATAAAACATTTACCAATTAAGATAAAAACAAGAAAGAAAAAATCAATCCTCACTCTTAAATTTCAAAGCACTTTCCAACATAACCAAAATATTAATGCTAAAATTCATATTTTGATGCACTGGAAGGAGAATAAACATGTTGCTTTCCAACAAGGACGTACTTTACTCAGCAAATATTAGACAATAACAAAGAGCTGATGAATTTCACTAAAACATCGAAATGCTGTGTGTAAGATGATATGGGCTCAGCCCGAGCTCAAACACAGATCAAAAACGGGCTCGAGATTGATTTGTATAAAAGACTACGAATTCAAGTTTAAAGTGAAAATTCTATTCATTCACCAATTGAAAAGAGGGAAAAAAACGTGTTATATGAGAAACAAGAATGTAGTTTGTGTTTCATAAAGAGTTTTACAAGCCATTAAAAATCAGTTGAAAGGGAATTGAAATGTTATTGATGGGATCTAAGGAGACATATTTTATACGACTATGAACCTTTTGCATGGTCAGTGTTAATAATATAAAGAGTCTGTGTAAATCTCCCATTGCGGTGTGGGATATCCTTAAAACACTCATGTTTGAAGTCCTTTTAGATAAATACTGGAAAATAAAACTCATATCTTTGTGCCATAGTTGTGCAATGATATTTTAAAGCAAGAAGATTTAAAACTTTTAGAAATTTCTTTCAGTGTTTGGGTATAAATAAAAAAAATTATATTTTAAACAGATTATCAGCTACATGGAAATCGCGAAACGTTGTCATGGGGGAGTACTTAAAATTAGTTTTTTTTTCTATGTAAGAAGATATTTTTAAGTAAGAAAATTAATATTGAAGCAATTTTAATACATAATTAACAATTTTCTACTGCGTAATTTCGGAAGCGGGTTCCGAATAAAAAGCCTGAACTCATCTCCAATGAGCAAGTAGAAAAGAAAAAAGTGAAGAAACTCATAAAAGTTTCTAAACTTAAAAGAAACTTGTGTAGTATTCACAATGCAGCATCAAGCGTGGTGCGGGAGGTGCCCCGCGCTAGGCGCCATCAGTTAGAATAGGCGCTGACAAACTTAATCGACGCGGACACTAAACACTACCCATGCATCAACGATCACTAGAAAAACTAACAAGGTGTTTCGCCCCAGGCGCCAAATAGAGTTGTTGCGGTGTTGAGTACTCTAGTAGCAACTCTATCTCTACGAAAAACGGGAAGTGTCGCTGAAATTGCTAAGTATCGACTTGTTCCTTCGATAATTCACTCAATGTCAAGTAATCCTATATATATATATATATACATGTGTTTTTCCAACAATAACTTGTGAATTTATAACAGTAAAGCGAGACTGTTCTCAATAATTTGGTTCCCATAAGTCTTAGAGGTTTAAAATATGGAATTTTCTAAATAAGTTATTGTCGCCAAATTTTATTGGTGAATTTGATGCTATTATCCGTCGCTTTACAGATCCATACAATATACTCAATATTCAAAAATGCTTCTTGTTCTACATTTCTAGTAACAATACTGCGTATGTGCGAAAGTTATTTTTAGTCATTTGCATAAAAAATAAAGTGTTCGTAAAATTTATAAGCGCATTAAAGTCCTGAAATACAGAGTATTTTTATTTTGTAATAATGACAGATTTATTTTAAATAATTAAATGATTATAAAAAAAAATATTTAAATTATATAGTAAATGTTTCTGCGTTTTATTCAAGTATTTGCACGAACTACGTATTGCAATCTTAAATTTTATAAACTCAGTTCAACCCGTGGACTCCACACTTCTGTTTAGCACTTGCGCACTTCATACTATAGTGCGATATGGGGTTCCGTAACTTCAACTGTCTATAACTTTGTTGGCCATTTAGTGATATGAAATATAACACATAGTTCCTAAACAAAATTTAATGACAAATCGAACTGAACTGAGATATTAAAATATTCATTTTGTTCATTAAAAATGTAAATTAATGAAAGCATGTTTTCAAAAATTCCTGAGATTTGAAATCTTGGTTGATGCGAATTTGCAGGAGTGTAGAGTTCACGGGTTAAAGAAAAATGCTTAAATTTTTGCTAGGATAAAACCTTTTAAGAAAATATTTGAAAATGTTGACACTGTAAATCAAATCAAGCATTATATTGCATATATCAAACAGATCTACAAAAAAAATTATTTTAGTAAGTTTAAAAAAGTATAAAATTATTACAAACGTATTTTTATTTTGTAACAATTACAGAAGTTTTTTGTTTTATGTTTAAATGGTTATTCATTCTATGTTCTTTGTTTTTTTTCCTATAATTTTATAAACCACATATCACAATCTTTACTTGTATAATCTCAATTTAACAAAAAGTAATTACATTTTTGCTTGAGTAAAACAGAAGTATAAGAATTATGTGGAAAGTTTCTAAAATAAAGACACCCCTGTAGATCAAGCATTATTTAAATTTTCCTTCCAATTAAACGTTAGATTGTTTTATAAAGAATGTGCACATATATATTTAACGAAATTTGAGATGGATAAAAGGCTAAAAGGTTAGAAAAATAATGTTTTTTTTATTCATTAAGCTAAAACCATAAGGTAAAATTCATGCATGCATACATAGATTATAAAACAATTTTCAACACAACCAGAATATTATTACTAAAATTTATATTTTAATATTCTGAAAGGATATCTCAAAACAAATAAGTTGCCTCCCAATAAAAGAATGCATTTTATTCAATGAATATTAGGCATTAATGACGAACTGACATTATTGCCTACACACATATGCACACATATATCCGACATGTATGTGCACACATATGTTCGACAAATTTCGCCAAAACAACGTAATACGTAGGAGTATAATAATCGCAGAGACTTGCAAGAAGTTTGTATAACAGCAATTGTTACATGACGAAGAATGCAAGAGGCCGCTGAAACTTCTAGGCAATGTCTCCTTAATAACTGACTTAATGTTAAACAACATTTTAAAATACTTATTTTATCATAAATTCTTGTGACTTTTATCAAATAGTCGCATTTACCTTCAATAATTTGTCTTTTATATGTCTTTAAGGTTTAATTCTGGAATTTGCTAAATAAATGTCGCTCACCAATGCTGGTCTCTGTATCAACCAATACATTGCACTAATTATTCAAAAATTCTTGTGAAGCTTCATTCATAGTAATAATAGTGTTTTATGTGCGGAAGTCATTTTTAGCTATTTGCCAGTGAAGCTTTTTAAGTTTATAACTGTATAAAATTTCCGAAAAAGGAATTTCATTTTGGAGTAATAATAACCATTTTTTAAAATAATTAAAAATTGAATATTTATTAATTATTTATGGATTTTATTCAAATAATTTCGCAGACCACATATCACAATCTTTAATTTTATAAACTCAATTTAACGGAAAATTGTTGCAATTTTGCTCGAGCAAAACTTTCAAAGTCTAAGAATTATGTGAAAATTTTTGAAAATAAAGCTGTCCCAGTAGATCAAACATTATTTAAATTTTCCTCTCAGTTAAACGTTGGATTTTTGATAAAGGGCATTCAAAGACATATTTAATGAAATGTGACATAAATGAAAAGTTAACTAGAGAATAAGAAAGATACAGTCTTTTACCAATTAAGGTAAAAATAAAGTGAAATTAATTGAAATTTCCCTTTCATCTTTACGATTGAAAATATTTTGCTAAACATAAATTTTCATTATTTAAAAATTCTGAAACTTTTTGATACATTCTATTTTTTAATGTTATATATTATCAAAGTTTGAAAAATATGTTTTTTATTTATAAATCATACACTTAACTTAGATATTTACATGAATAAAGTCCTATTTATCACGGAGAAATAAATTGAAACATGTTACTTAAAATTGAAACATACTATTTTAATTAAATTTATTTCAACTTCCCAAATATTTATAAAAAATAATATTTTATTTATTTTAAAAACTTAATTATGATTTTTTTAAATATCGGATTCTTGATTTTACTCCTATAAAAACTTTCCACGCAATAACTTTTTTTTAGCGATTAACAATATTTACAAAGAAATGGTTTTCATTATTATTATTATTATTATTATTACATAACCAGTTATTCTGTTTACAAGCAAAAGAAAACAAAAAAAAATCAAAAATTCAAAATATAAAATATAAAATCTATTTTTTAAAGATATATAAACTTTTTAACTGTTAGTATAATGGAAAAACAGCAGCGAAAAAATATATATAATTAAAATAGAGTGTTTTAATTTTACGCAACGTAATTTAATTTATTTAGCTTTGAAAAATGGGAATTTATTCATGTGAATGTCTGTAAATGATTTTAAATAAAAACAAAATTTTACGTCTATAGAAGCATAAACTATATATTTTTCTGATATTTTCATCAATTCTAAAAAACAAATTAATTGTATTGTTAAAACAAATATCAGCTTTACATTTTTCGTAAGTTTACATATTTATACATCTTTTTTTTTTCAATAGCAGTTCGGAAATGTGCTTGCTCTACGAAACTAAGAGTTTGTTCAAGAATTGAACGCCCCAAAAGAACTCAGAAAGCTAGAACTTTGTCAACCACACTGCTAAACAGCTTCCGATAGAGCATAATTTATCCAATTATAAACTGCAACGTAAATTTTGGGACTTGTATTCTCAAGAGATCTTTGGCTATGGCTTTTATATATTGATGTATTCACTATACACTATTTATACAGACAGGTTCACCGTGTTCTCTGTTGTCGACCTCGGATGCTCCCCTGATTACGATTCATAAAATTTCAAACATTAACAACAAACACATAAATAATTTTCAATATTTGTCATCTCTATTTAGATTTCGTGACGACATTTAAGTTTAAAGTTATAAGGTACACCATAAACTGAAATATACTGACATTTTTCAAGTGAATAACTGTAAAATATAATACGATAAAGCATTACAAAATTATTTTAAAATTATTATAAGTTAACAAAATTATTTTTAAAGTATTAATTATCTTATTTTTCTTTTAAATGACCATTTGTATTATTTCAGGAAAAATGAGACAGCGATCAGTAATTTATTATAAAATTCTAATAATAAATATTAGTTAACAAGAACTTTTCTTTAACGCTCTGTAAAACGAAACAAGAAAGAAAAATTCTGCGTCAAGCATAGATTATGAAACACTTTCTATCACATCCAGAATACTTTAATAAAACTTCACCGTTTACTAAGGTAAAGAAGATATCCGAGTAATTAATTGAAAAAACGCATAACACATTTGAAAACCAGATTTCAACTATTTCCGTCTTCAGCATATAAAGTACTTGAATTCCTTTTTGCAATCCTATTTATGATCTATAAATTTGTATTTTTTCGACATAATATGCTAAAACTTAGTTTTGTAAGAAAACGCATAACACAGTTGAAAACTCACCTTCAGAAATTTCTGGCAGTATACAGAAATGTACGTGAATTATTTTGTACTCATGTATATTATCTACAGATTTTTATACATGCCATATTTTAAGTTAAAATTTCGTTCACGGAAAAAAGCTTAAAACTATTAAAATACCACTTCCAGAAATTACCATCCATAGATGGCAATGTATCCAGTTTTATTTGTATATCAATTTATTTATATTCAACAAACATATCTTCGTATACTAAATATAGCTTAGCTTGAAATTGCATAACTCCATACCACCATAATTGCATAACTCCATAAAAACCACCTTTAAACAATTCATTCACATACTCAGCAAAGCTTACGAATTCTTTTGAGCAACCTTGTATATCGTCTATAGAATTTAAACGCACCACGTAATAATGCAAAAAATTAGTTGAACTTAAAAATGAAAGCCGAATTTGAAAACGCACTTTTAACAATTATCGTTTTGTGTATCCCTAAGTAAATGAACGATAAATGCTAACTATACAATATTTATACAGATAGGCTCACTGTATTCTCTGTTGCCGACCTCGGATCCTCCCCTGATTATGATTCATAAAATTTCAAATATTAAAAACAAACGCATCAATATTAGTCCCTAAGTAAATGAACGATAAATGATAAGCACATCATATTCTTCAGAAAGTATCTTGCTATAAACCTCAGTAATGTAACTGAATTTCATTATGTTTCAAATAGTGTAGCATCACTAAAATACGCTGCAAACAGTGTTTCCTGCTTAGACCTTTATTTAATTGAATTATTTTGTGTGACCCTGTAAATGAATAATAAAAGCTTTGCACTCCATATTCAACAGAAAGCATGTTGTAGTGCAGATCATAAATGTATCATAAATTTCATTACGTTTGAAATGGTGTAACATTACTAAAATACACCGCAAACAATTTTCTCTCATAACCTATAATGCAAGGGAATTCATTTGAGTGTCCCTATAAATGAACTATAAATGCTACACACTTCATTTTTATTAGAGAACATGCCATAGTAAACATTAATATAATTAATTTTAACGTCATTACTGTAACACATTAATGTAATACCATCAATTACATGGCAATCCGAGTATATTTACGAGAATTAGAGTACGGACAGATGGCAGACAGATATACCAAAGTCATAAACACTTGTCAAGTGCGTTGAAAAGTGTTAATAAAGGAAAACATAATACTTTAATTTTTTTGCGTAGATTCACGTTTTATAAACAGTCTGGCCGATATTTCGTATTTGCGAGTACTATAAACTCCTGTTTGTAAAAATTGCAACACCATAAAGGAATCATGCTAGTGAGCTGAAACTTACAGAAAATGTAAATTAGAGAGTCGTATTCAAATGATTATAATTTCAAAGTCACCTCGTAAGCATGGGCTGAGCAATGCACTCCTGCTGATTTAGCAGTATAAATAGAAAGCTGTATCGATACGTTGCAAATAGTACATGGTTGTCTGCGAATGGTAAGCGTTTCATGAGAAGTCACTATACCTCGATGATGAGAGAGGGCAGCATATGCTATTGAGTTTGAACGGGAACAAATTATCGCTTATGTGGAAGGGTGTTTTCTTATTGTGCAATAACAGATCCTGTAGATCGGAATGCCATGGCAAAGATGCGAATGTGGAAGTATTAGACAGAAAAGAACCGAACGAGTCTCAAATGTAGGAATGGATGACGAAATGTTACGTAAGAACAGGATTATAGATACCTCATCCACATGACAGTGACGGACGATAACAGAACGGCAGTTGGCAGAACGTTGGAGGACTGCTGTAGGTGTGTCATTGTCTGCTGCACCGTAGACTGCATGCAAGAGCTTCTTTGTACGGGATTTTCATCACGCAAAACCATTGGCTCCTGCGGCTACAATAGGCTTGTCGACATGAACATCTGCTTACCGATTGGCAAAAACTCGCTTTTCCGTTGAATCCCACTTTAATTTGGTGTACAGATATAGGCACAACCGCATTAAACGCTGTAACTGTGGACGCTACCTTCCGAAGTGTGTCGTCCAATGTAACACTGGACGAATCACAAGCGTGATGATTTGAGGCCAACATATATCTAAGAATTGTTAAAAATTTTTTCAGCACAAGAGATGCAGCTTCTTTTTTGGCCTGCCTGTTCACTGAATATGTCGGTTTTTGAACATGGGTGGGATTTTGTTGGTAGGAGCCTCGCTCGCGTCGTCCTCCTGTACCTGATACTGGTGAACTTTGGGTTCGGATACAAGCAATTGGGAATGCTTTTCCGAGACAGAGATTCAAAGTATGTTAGATTCTATACCACGTCACTTAGAAGCTTGTAACGCGCAGTGGTTTCTCAAAATGCTGATTTTTGACATGTAATATTGTAATTTTACTTTGTAAATTTAATCATTTATTTGTCCTGATACAAGTAGTTTGTGTAATAAGTTTCATTCAATTCTGATAAGTCCTTCATGGTGTTGCACTTTGTACAAAAACGAGTTTCTCCTCGGTGATAATACTGATTCGCTGTTAAAATATTCCTTAAAAATTATGCTTCCTGAAGTACGTTTAATGAAATAATAATATTGCTTATACATTGACTTTACATTAGAAATATTGGCCATAAAGTAACAAAATATGTTTACTGACATTGCTGCAATACTAGAAATTTGTAAACACATTAATTTTAAAAGCATTATTTTATGTAAATTTTGCTAAAATATGCCAAGATATAGCCAATGCAAACAAAAGTGGTGCAATATTATTTTTTTCTTGTGGGTGTGGACATATCTTTCATATGTTAATCAATATATTTATTACTTTACCTGAATAAATTAAACATATACTAAAAATCGTTTTAAGATATGATAATATTTCTCAATAAAAAATTTGCAAAATCTTAACAGTTGATGCATTTTATTACATTAAAAAATTGTGTTGCGTTTCAGAGAAATTTTGTAATTTGTATTAAAACTAATAAATTTTCAGAAATAAATATTTATCATCTGAGAACTAAATAATCTTTCATAAATTTCATAAATATTAATCGAAACAGCTGCATCTTACCGCAGTTAGCCTGTCTGAAAGTAACTGATTAATAAACATTTCAAACCAAAAATTAAGAAAGTTCGTATTAAAAATGGCATTTTATTAAGTACTTATACTTATTATACTTTTATTAAGTACTTATGACATATTTGTTTACATTTTGTTTATGCGAGTGATAAATTTTAAATATTTCGTTCTCACATTTATAGTTTCAATAAATCTAAAGTATTGATTTAATATTCTATTAGTATATCCGAAAAATATACAACCGGTCTCTGTATCGGATTTGTATGTCCTATGAAAAGTATTTTTATAAAGAATAAACTTTACAATTTATAAAAATAGTAGATGAGAGTGTGTGTCATATGAAAAATTTTACACAAATTAGCAATTTTTTCTATTATATTTTGTAAATAAATAAATAAAGTATGAAACATGTCGAATAAATATGTTGCAAAAACTCACAGAATTATTTAAGAATTCATGTAATATGTGTTTCAAAGATTTAAAAAAAATTAAATAAGATATCAATATTTCTTCATTTATTTAGATTTTGTGCCAAGATTTAATTTTAGCGTCATACGGTATTTCGAAAACCTAAATCTACTATATTTTCTATGCCCTTATCCCTGCAATTTTTGCCAGGCGGCAAAGTATATGGAGCATATCATATATGAAGCATTATAGTACTTTTTTTAATGATTATCTTTTGTTCTATTACGAAAAATGAGACAGAAGGTAGCAAGTAACTATCAATTTTAGTTATTATATTTTTTAATTTATATTACTATAAAGCCATAAAATGAAGACGTTGGTATGTGTTATATTTTCCTTTCCTACTCCTCCACGTGTAAATCTGCTACCCGCGAACGAAAGTAGAGAAGTTATATTGTAAGATTGGTATCGTTGACACCTCCGATATAAAATGATGATACCGGACATCAAAATAATAAATCTCAGAAGAATAATCAATTAGTATTTTATTGATTTAATACGATTATTAATTAATGGAACATATGGACACTTGAACACAATTACATATATATTCTAGGACCACAAACAAGTTATTATTCTCACAGCAAAAATATATTGCTCTTGTTCAAAGATTGAAAATATATTTAAATACTTTCTCTACGCAACTGTTTAACTCAATTATAATCAATTTATCTACTAATCGCATTTCCTCTATACACAGGTCGGTCTATACTTGAATAGCACACAGCTACATCCAACGTATATCTACTCACCCTCGGCGCGGCAACCCCTCGCCACCTTCCAAGTCGCGACACGAAACAAAATGCAACAAAAATCAAGCAGCAAAATAAAAACAACAGGTAACCGTAAGTACAGTAGAAAAAAGGAAAAGGAAAAAGGAGAGGAAAAAAATCCAATACAGGTAAAAGTAATCAATTTTTTCTATTTTTTTATGTAAAGTTAAATAAACATGTATTAACCCCCTTCCCTTACAGGGTTTTTTTTTCTCATCATGTACACTAATGGCGCCCGGTGCATGTAAAATCTGTCGTAGGTACAAAGTCTTCTAAATTACCTGTGAATTATATACCTCTAGAGATGCCTAGTCAGGTGAATGTCTCGTCACCTGATCAAGATTCTAAATTACGTGACCAACTCGCATAGCGATGGCATGACGTATGGGTTTGATGCCAAGCCCAGGTCCATACAAAAAGAATCACATCAATTAGCAGCAAAGCAAAAATAGGAATAAAACAAATACCTCCACATAGCCGTTCTGCCAGCAATGGCCAGCCGCTAAGCGTCATCTCTTCAGTGGCACTACGCGACCTGGTGCCAGGCACTAAACCCGTTTAAGCTAGGGAAACCTGGCAGGTAGGGGCCTGGTCGCCAGACTCAAACAACAACAAAAAAAGTCGCTTCCTCCGTCTCAACTGAACTCTCCCGCCACCTCTCGTCAGCAGCAAACCTCCGTCTTTTCACTACGGGGCCATCCATTCTTCTTCCAAGGACGACCACGTCTACCTCCCGCTCAAGTGGACTCATCCATTTGGTCGTTCGACCTTCATCCTTTCCTTTCCACTGTCTGCTAAGAAGTCTATTGTCATTGATGTACATTCCAAAAGGGGATTATGGCTCTTGGGACTTTCACTTTGAATATATCAGACCATATGTGCAGATAATGGGTGATTGATTTTAATCAAACACGAAGAGAAAATAAGAAAAATGTATAAATAACCACAATAATATATTACTAGATGGAACCCGTCAAAACTTGACGGAAAAAAAAGTTAAATAACAATATTAGTAAAATAAGCTTCTTTATTGCATAAGAAGGGGTGCGTATGAAACAGTCTTTCAAATATTTTATTTTAAAAGTTTTTTCCCCCGGTGAATTACAGTACTATTTCCGATGCAAACTCCAAACAGACAATCCGTAAACAAAATGCAAATCAGTTTGACATTACCGCCATATTCCCCACGGCAAGAAAGAAAATTTCCTGGACCTATGAAGTATCATACAAATAGTATATACCTACGTTCATCTCATATTCAGTCGATAAAAGAACATCGTAAATGAAGCACACATCTCCTCCCATAATAAATTTAATATTACCTAGTTGATATTAGCTAATGTCAAAAGATTGGCAAACCACAGAGTTCAGAAAATAAACGCTATGCCTGGCAAAAATGGGAGTTGTCGACTTTATGACGTCATAAGCAGAAGTAAAAGTTTAATTGAAAATTACGGCTAATTAATAAAATTTTTGAACAAACGAATGCACGATAACAAATCTGTATCCAAATATCTTTCATTTAAAAAAAGAATGGTGTAATTTGATACAGTAGTTTGTTCTCACGGATTGCTGAAAGAAATCGCTTAGCGTTTTAAATATATAGATAATAATTAGATACAATTAATTAAATTAATGATACATATAATAAGTACGTCCCACTGATGTCAGAAATCTGACAATATGTTTTTATAATTATTTTTTGTATAGCTTCACAGAATATAAGTATGAATAATATTTGACATTTGTTACAATGAATACGCTGTTTATTATTGATTGCTCTTTGGGATTGATGTTTTGATATTTTATATATTTAAAAAAAAAAAAAAAAAAAAAAATTCCTATTTTTTATACATTTAATTTATTATATTATCTCTCATCTAGCAAGTCTATATTAAATCGATATTATAGACGTAATGAAACAATGAAGGTGTCGATGTAGTATTTAAAATTTACCACCCACATCAAGAGATTGAATAAACATGTCACAAGTAGTCAAATAAATGAAGTGCCACTTAAATAAGAACTTTCGTAATTTTAATATGAAACGTTACTTCATCAATTATTTTCAGGCTGGCTTTCTGAGGTAAGATGCAGCTGCTTTAATTAATATTTATGAAAGATTACTTAATTCTAAGACGTGGAAACAATGGTTTATTTATTTTTGAAAAATTATTATTTTTAATGCAGACTGACAGACTGCTTTTAAACGCATCAATATTTGGTAAAATAATAGAAATGCAACATCTGTTAGGATAACAGAAATTCGATATTGTCGAACGATTATAACAAAATTAAAAATGGATATTTATTATGTTCTTTTTAATTATTATTAGTATTGGGATTGATATGCACCACATTTTCTAAGATATTTACGTCCACGCCAGTATTATCAATGATAATAAATGACAGATTTAAAATATTTCGTTCTTATATTTATCGGTGCAATAAAATATAGTTGATAAATATATAGTTGATATACAGGGTTATTCAAAATGTGTTATCCGATTTCAAAATGCTATATTGTCATAAATAAACCACACAGAATGATAAGCAATACATGAATACAAAAAAAAAAAATTATTGAAGTTTATTTTACAAGTGTTCGATAAAACTTCCTGGTTGCACTGCACTTTTCTTTTTACAAAGACATCCACTGCTCCGAAAATGCTGATACCACCTTCGAATACACTGAAGCGTAGGTAGATTAATTCCGTACTTTTTACGAAATTCACGCTAAACGGTGACATCGTGGAAACGACAGCACACAAAAAGCTTTCTGATACACGGACGCCATTATCACTTCTGCCGTTGAAAAGCTTCCAAAACAGCTTTCGTGAAATAGCTTCACGAAAAACACATGAGCGCCATTTATAGTTCACAATATAAATCTTCATATTTTTCCTTTGTATTCATGGATTACTTATCATTCTGTGTCGAATATTTTTGAAAATAAGGAATTTTGAAATCGGAGGAATAACCCTGTATAGTTCATTAAATATATTGATTTAATATTCTATTAATATGTCCGAAAAAAATATCCAAACAACTTTTGTATTCTACTTATACTATGAATTTATTCTATTAGATTATTTCATTTGTACTATGATATATATTTCAATAAAGAATAAATTTTATTTATAACTTTAAAAAATACTAGATGAGGGTTTATGTAATATAAAAAGTTATGTACAAAATAATTAGCATTATTTGTTTGTATAATATTTTGTAAATGAATAAATAAATAAAGTATGAAACATATGGAATTAATATGTTGCGAAAAGCATAGAATTATTTAAGATTATATGTAGTATTAGGTTCAAAGATATTAAAAATGATTCAATAAGTTTTCAATATTCCTATATTTATTTAGATTTTGTACAAGATTTAACTTTAGCGTTCAGTATTTCATGAATCTGAATCTATTAATTTTTTCTATGATGTTATCCATAGTTTCATACTCATACCATTTTTCATACTGCAAATAATAATCATATGAAGCATTATAGTTTTAGAAAATACATTTAATTAATATCAATTATCATCCTATTTTATTTTTCTTTAAAATAACTTTTTGTTGTCCGATTACAAAAACCGAGACAGAAAACCGTAAATAATTACGAATTTTAGTTTAAAAAAAATTATATTACTATAAAGCCATAAAATAAAAATGTTGTAGACATATTAATGGAATACATTAGAGGCTGTTTGGATATATTTTTCGAACATACTACTAGAATATTAAATCAATACTATAGATTTAATGAACCGATAAATGAGAGAATAAAATATTTTAAATTTACCATTTAATACCATTGATAATATTGGCCTAGACTTAAATATCTTGGGGGAAATGTGGTGCATATCAATATTATTTTAATCAATACCGTTCTTAGTGTTTCTAAATAATAATTAAAATAATAATATCTATTCATTTTCAATTTCATTTTAATCTTTCGACAGAATCTAATTTCTATAATCCTAACACATGTTGCATTTTATTACATTCCAAAATATTTATGCGTTTTAAAGCAATACAAAAGTATGCATTAAAAGTGAATCATTTTTCAAAAATTATATTTAGCATTTCCGTAGTCTTATTTGTATGTAAACCACAGTTTCCACCCCTTAGAAGTAAGTATTATTTCATAAATATTAATTAAATAATCAGCTACACCTTACCACAGAAAGGCGGTCTGAAAATTATTGATGAGTTAACATTTCACATTAAAATTACGTTATTCGCAATTAAGTTCATATTAAAAGTGGCACTTCATTTATTTGACTACTTATGACATGTTTATTTAATCTATTGATGCGAGAGTAAATTTTAAGAACTTTACACTCACATTTATTGTTTTATTACATCTATAGAATATTCTATTTAATATTCTATTAGTATGTCCGAAAAAATATGCGAACATTCGTTGTATTCATTAGTAAGTCCCATTACAAATACTTTAATAAAGATTAAACTTTACTTTTAATCTGTAAAAATACTAGGTAAGAGCTTGTATGATGCAAAAAATATACAATAGTTAGAAATTTTCTATTCCATATATTTTTTTAAGATAAAGTGTCAAACATATGAAATTAATTTGCTGCAAAAAAATCATATTATTATTTAAGATTCCATGTACTATTAATTTTAAAGATTAACAATTATTGCTTCAGTAATTTTTACGCCATACTATGCTTCGTAAATTTAAATCTATTATTTTGTTAAATGCAATTCATTATAAAATATAATCACACCAAGCATTATATTTTTAACAAAATACTTTTAACTGATATTAGTTATAATAATATGTAAAATCAGAAGCTAAACTGCCAATAACTATAACGGGGGACTCTTAGTTCGTTTAGAAAGATTTTCATTTAATAAATATAAAATCATACAAATACGAGTTTCACTTAAAAAACAGACCGGGGTGCCACTCTGCCGTGTGCCCCCCTCTCCAATTCTAGGTTCATTTGTATATCTTTCGATTAAAAATATAAAATCACGCAAATTCGAGGGTGTACCCTGCCGAATTCAGTGGGACCCACAACTATAGGCTCGTTTGGGTGGATTTTCGTTTAAAAATATAAAGTCATACAAATTTGAGGGCTTACGCTGCTGATCCCTTCAAAGTTCCTTTGGAAAATTTTTCAGTTAAAAATATAAAGTCATAATAGAGTAGAGCGTGCGCAGAACCTCTGATGTAATCTGCTTATGCACTACGACCCCCAACTCCAGGTTCTTTTAGATAGATTTTTATTTAAAAATATAAAATTATACAAATTCGCGAGTGGAGCTTCCAACATTAGGTTCGCTTGGAACGATTTTCATATTAAAATATAAAATCATTCAACACTGATTTAAGGTACACTTAAGATTATTGTCACAAGAATTTTTTAATGCTTAATGATCTTCAATTGTTGGTGCTGAAGTAGTCCACATCTAGGAGCCGTCGTTCACCTGATTCGTTAAGATGGCGGGTAATCGAATGGATAGAAATTGTGTTATCACAAAATGGTGCAGCTAAACGACTTAATGTGCTCGTAGTGTGGTGCAAAAACTCTGGGATTACTTTAAATCCAAAAATTCAGAATCTGAAAGACCTGTTCCAGACCACTCACGGGTTATACAAGATCGGTTCATAGCTCATTTGTCCCGAAGGAGAAGGAACTTACTGTGGTTCAGCTTATTTCAGATCATCGTAACTCAACAGGTATGAAAATATTTGCTACTTTGGTGCACAGACGTCTTCGCAATTAAGAACTCAATTCAAGGCGACCCGTTGCATTTGACCCGCTTAATCTACAACACAAATATGCCCGTTTGTGTTGGACAAGACAGCACGTTACCTGGAACAGACAACAATGAGATTCCGTACTGTTCACAGACGAGTCCAGGTTTGCTTTGCAGAGTATTCAGTTCGCGTGTTGATCTGGAGAGAACAAGCCATTAGATTCTACCTATGTAACATTGTTGAAAGACACAGTTATAGAAGATTTGGAATCATGGTTTGAGCTGGAATCTCTCTGGTGGTCACAGTAACTTCCATGTGTGCTATGGAAGAACTCGGACTGCTATGAAATAACGAGACGAGATCCTTGCTCCGTTTTTCACACCGAATGCTACTGCTATTGGTGATGAATTAATCTTAATGGATAATAATGATCAAATTGAGCTAGAATCGTTTATAAATATCTTGTGGATCAATGTTTGGAGCGAATAGAATGGCGAGCTCAATCTTCGGGCCTCAATCCGATAGAGCATCTTTGGGATTATCTCAGTAGAGAGGTGGCTGCCATACGTTCATTTACAAAGTCGTTAAATGAGATGGAACAAGCGTTGCTACATGTATAGACGTTTTTCCCATTCCAGTGTACTATAATTTAATTGACGATATGGAAAGTTGATGCCACAACTGCATTACAAATAAGACCAGACAACATTCCTTATTAAAATCCGTTTATTTGTTTTTGCCAAAAGACTGCCATTTCATTTGTAAATTATGCTTCATGTTAAAATTAAGTAAAATTCGATAAATAACTGCTTATAGCACAATTCCTCTAAATTTCGTGTCTTTATCTTCATTTGTTTTCAAATTAGACAAAAGACAGGCTGTACTTTAATTTTTGGAGGCCAGTGTATTATCAATTTTAATGATGCGCAAAGTGTAATTCCTCCTTTTTATGACAATTTTTCCAGAATATTGATAAATGGGTTTCTAACATTGATGATGTCCTAGTATGTTTAACTTGCCTGTTTTGCATTAATTATTTTTGGTTAAAAGATCCCTAAGAGGTAAAGCTCATTTATTACTAGAAACTGAATGTCATATAAATTCAAGGAATAAACTGAAACAGTTCCTTTTATCAGAATTCGGTTCATTATATGATTCTGCCGAGTTACACGATATATTAAATGAGCGAAAATTATAAGAAAATGAATCCATATAAGAATATTTTCTTATCATGAAACAATTATGTGCACGCGGTAACAACGAGGATTCTGTCCTTATGCTGTATGTTATAAATGGTATACATGATCCCGTCTTTAGAAAATCAATTTTATATGGTTATCAAACTATTTTAGAGTTTAAACAGAAGCTGAACTATAAAACACTAATAATAAGTTTTAATTAACTAGAGCTGCTTTTTCGTAGCTTCATAAATCGTGAGAAATTTTATTTATTGTTTGAAATAAATTGTAAATACTAGTTGATTATAGAAACTGGTCCAAGAAAAAATAGGAAATGTAGGTGCATATTGCATATATTAATCATTGTATTTTAATTAATGCATTTTTCTGTCTCTCCCTCTCTTACTTTACATGAAAAAAATTAACAGATAATAAAAATCATTTTAAAACTTCTCATAATCTTTGGACAGCAACGAATGTTTATAATTGCAACAGATGTTGTGTTTTATTACATTTCATAATATTGGTGTGTTTTAAAGAAGTCTAACAGTTTGTATTAAAACGAATCATTTTAAAAAATCTACATCATTTAATGTAGTGTCATTTGTTTATAGTCCACTATTTCTGAAACTAAGACCTAAGTAATATATCATAAATATTAATTGAGACAGCTGCCACAGAAAGCCTGTCTAAAAAATAACAGAGGAAAAAATATTTTTTAAACTAAAATACACTGGCCTCCAAAAGTACAGCCGGTTTTTTGCGTCTAATTTGCAAATGAATGAATATAGAAACAACAAATTTGGAGGAAATGTGCTTTAAACTGTTATTATGCGACATAGAAATTTACTTAAGTTAAACGTAGAAATAAAATTACAACAAAAAAGCACTCATGGTGGAAAATTTAATTCTTGGAGAAATCAGTACATCGCAGTATTATGCAGTAAAATGTGACAGAAACATTAAAAAACTAGTTCTAATACGGAATATGTCCACCCCGGACTTGAATGCATTGATGGCATCGATTTTCCATGCTCTCAATTAAATTGTCGGACACCAAAATAGGTAACGCTGACCAGACTTTGAGTAAGCCTTGTTCCAACTCATTTAATGACCTTGGAGGAGGACTTAAAGCCGCAACCTGTCTTCCAAGATAGTCCCAAAGATGTTCTATCAGATTAAAGTCTTGAGAGTGATCTGGCCATTCCATTCTCTCCAAACAGTAATCCTCAAGATAATCCTCAACAACCACAGCTCGGGGTGGTCTCGCATTATCATCCATTAGAATGAAACCATTGCCAATAGCACCGGCATATGCGCGCACATGTGAATCAAGGATCTCATCCCGATATCTCGCACCAGTCACAGTTCCTCCATGGAACACATGCAGGTCAGTGTGGCCTCCGAGTGAGATCCTTGCCCAAACCATGATTCCACCGTTTCTGTACCTGTGTGTTTCGACAGTGTTTGATTGATGGTATCGAGTGCATTGTTCTCTACAGATCAGAAGACGTCCTGAATCGCTCTCCAGTGTGAATCTGGACTCGTCTGTGAAGAGTACAGAAGCCCACTGTTGTCTGGTCCAGGAAACATGTTCTCTTGCCCAACATAAGCGGGCCCTTCTCTGTCGTCTGTTGAGGGTATATATATATTACAAAATTTAATTTTTTCCGCAATCTGCTAAATTATTCCATACAATTTTTCCATTTAATAGTGTTCCGTATATAACCCCAGCTTATTAAAATAGTTCTTATTCTTAAAATAGTCTTTTACTATTCATATTTAAAGCCAATTTATCCTAATCCACTTAATAATATTTATTCGAAAGTAGTTAGCCTAAAAATGGCGATAGCTTTTTTAATTTATTCTTTAAATAGAACATCTTTATTAAAATCCATTATTAAAATTCATTAGTATTATTCCCGTGTAGTCAAATTGCTACAACCTCTTTATTTAAATGCTAAAATATCGCATCTCTTAAATTATTCCGCTCAGAAAACCTTATTTCCGTAAAGTTATTCTATTATTAAATATTAAATGTCTATTAAAATATTTCCGAAAAACTTTAATTCTTTCTTTTTTTTTCCTTCTATAAAGATTCATTTTATTATTATTATTTTTTTTTTTTATTACGTATTAAATTCGAAGTTTAACTGCAACCTCAAAACAGATAAATTAGTTTGTTGATATGGCAGGCATCTGGTACGAAATTATCCGAATATTCTGGAAAAGCGTAGAACATTTTTCGCGGTAAGAAAACCACTTTTCCGAAAGATAATTCCACCGGAAATACTAATAGAGTACTTAAAAAAACTTTTGATTTGATAAAAGTTGGTCACGTGACGTATTCTGTCTTCTTACGCGAGCTAGTTTAAAAAAGCTTACACATCCTGATTCGGAGACTTTTTTGACGTTGGTGTTTACTAAAAGAAACGGGACGGATTTTGGAAAATAATGGAACGTTGTCATCGAAAAGAACTTTGACAGTGGAGATTTTTGACGCTTAGCGTTGGCTAACGAGCAGAGTAAAACTTTAACTGCCTTATAATACGGAACATCGTCTTTTAGTTAATAATGTAGAGAAATTTGGTAAAGTTTTAGAAGGGTTTCGTGCCCAGTGGATTCAATCCATTCACCTAAATAATGACATTAAATTTGGGACAATTATTGACTGTCGAATGGATCGTACTGCTGCATAGATTTAACTACAGCCTACCGAGCATTCCTCATGAAGTGATGTCTTCAAACTGTCAATAAACTTTTTCTTCTACTTAAAACGGACTGAAGTCATTTGTTGTTGGTGACACCACACGGCCTCCTGATGCGATCTAGAAGGGAAACCTGGCACAGAGTTAAACATATTTATCAACGATCTTCCGACTGCCATTCACACCGAATTCGAACTTGAAAATACGACATATATATATATATACGTGACGATTTTGGTGAGTGAGAATGAAATCTGCTAGAAATCTCGTCGAACGACGGTGCTGTGTTACCTTACTTGGCCATGAGGTAGGATTTGAAACTCTATGGAACTAGCAGCCGAGACCTAATGAGAAATATTTAAGGAATAAAAGCCGAAGTCGGTACAGACAATAATACACAGTTCCAGTCATGTTGGATATCAGGCAGTCATCGGGATAAACCGCGTTGTTTCACGAAAACAATGTAAAGACAAAATGAGATTTTATCACTAAGAGAACAGTGAGATAATGTCAATACAGAAATTTACATTTGTGTCGTACACAAATTAACACATCTTTATTTATCGGAAAACAAGTTCTTATTGCCAGTGAAAGATTTTCAACTTAGGCATAATTATTTCCATGTAAGATGAAATTTAGTAGTCATTTTATGAAACTTCAACATACAAAAGAAATAGGTAAACATCACCCACAATAAAAAAACAAGCATCTAACAGTATAATGATAGAAATCTCCACGACACTCTGCTGTTGTGCATTTTCTGATGCAGGGAGAAAGACGAAAGTAATGGTTCCTGAACTCGTGGTGACGTTTATATTGATCGGTCATACAAGTATAGGATTCCCAAAATAGCCAAAAGTTCTTAAAAAATTAAAGAGCACAACGTTCGTCTTGACTGGAGTATGGCGAAAACTGGTGCGATACAGCGCTGCTTTTAGCGGGAAAACCCTCCGAAGTGTCCCATTCAGAATTAAAAGTAGGCTTCGAACTTAAATAAAATATTCTAAAATGGAAAGAATTTTGATAAGGGAAAGAAAAGTTACAAGTCATACAAATACTTAAAATTTCAGACACGGAAAGGGCAGAAAAAAGTATTTTAAAGTAAAAAATGGTAAATTAAATGCTAAATTAAATAGTGAAAAAAACTACAAGATATACATATATATATATATATATATATATATATATATATATATATATATGGAATTTGTGTGTGTGAAAATACACACATTCAAATAACTCACCAGTTTCTATTCAAACGTTTTTCTGAAATATTCCATGTCCATTAAAATTTTCTATTCTGAATTTTCCATTAATTAATATTAAATATGTTAAATTATATATTCATCTTAGAGATACATTTAATATTCTCAATGCAACATTAAGTTCACTGTTTAGTAAAATTTCCCTAATTTCGTTAAGGTTAGCCATTTGTGATTCAAATGCTTCATTTGATTGAATGCGTTTTCTGAAATAATCATTAATTAAAGAAGAATTTCCATTCTTTCACAAGTGAAGTCTGTGGAAGTCATTTCAAAGGCAGGTGCAGTGACTAGTCATCGATTTCTGTTATTTACAATTAGTTCTGAATAATTAGAATATGTCAAAGTTTTGTATGAAGTCATTCACTGATTTAGTTTCCGAGCTTTAGCTTGAAGTAAAATATATATTTCTGAAACAATTATTAACAGAAAATTCCTGAACGAAAAATTTAATAAGATTTATTTCTTTTGTTAAAGGGTTGAATAATTTATTTCCGCAAATAATACGTTGCGTATGAAATATTTTATTTCGTTTCCTTTTAACTAAAGCTATATAGACTGGCTTGAAATTAGAAAATAATTAAATTTTACCAAATCTCATAAAACAGAGAAATGTGCAGGTAAACGGTTTAATAACTAAACAATTAATTAAAAAAACATTTTATTTTAAGTACGACAAATATCATAAATTCAAATATTACAAGTATATGTGTAGAAAATTTAAGCAAATCTCCATTAATTAAATTTAGGTATCTATAACATTACTAGTATATAACGCCCGTCAAAAATGACGGAATGTTGATCTGCGTTCATAAGACTTCATACAAACAAACAGCATGAAGATTTTGTTATTCAAAGGTTTGTATTGTAGAAAAGTACATTTTAAGAATGGCAATTGATTTCTACAAATACAAATGATGAGGATTTTTTCTTTTACCCAATATTCAATTTCTGAAATAGTTCAACAATTGGACAAAACATTCAAAGATATTTAAAAAATAATCCCTGCGCGAAAGGTTTAAAAAAATATTGCACAAAACATTAAAATTTTGTTCGTTTTAAATTGTCTAAGTTAATAGTATAATAGGGTTAAATTTTAATATTTTTTGAAGAACAAAGTTTTCCAGTCATGAAGAAACAACTACATAGCAGAAAGACATAAAAAGAGACAGAAAATTGCATGTTTATGGATATTAGCTTTTTAATACACAGTAGGAAAATATCCCATTTAAAATGACAGAAAAAACAGTTTTCCAGTAATGAAAAAATAGTTAAAATAAATGCAACGTTTAAAGTAGATTATATAACTTTAACTTTTAAAAGTATTCATCAAAGTAAAACCTGATTTTGTCTTATTTTAAAAATATGCCTGAAAAATCTATAATAAATTTTGATCATTAAAAATCTTATTTTATTTCATAAGTAAATTGAAATTATTAAATGCATTAGTATAACTGAAAAATATCTTTTCACATTCTCTTATTAAATTACATTTATTTATTTATTTATTTATTTTTTACTGCAAAGTTAGGTTTAAATGTTGCAGTTAAAAATGTTGATGTTAAAAATCAAAATTTGATATGCATTGATATAATTAACATATGTAGTATGCGGTACTATATATTCCTTATATTTTAATTGTGTTTCATAAGAAATATTCATTTTACAATGCAAGCAAACTTTCAGATGTAATTGGATAAAAGATAGGCGATTGAAATTTGATTTAACCAAGTTAAATTTTTAAGAAAGAAATGATATTAAGCTGAACCTTTTATAAGTTGATATTAAAATAAATCAATACACCCTGAATTTTTCTTAGTTTAAAAATATGCTTACATGCATTTTATATTATTTTACAACTTTATTATTATGTTACATAAAATATCAACTATCAACTATCAATTATCAAATAAAAAACAGCAGAAACCTTTTTCGTTTATATTTATCGCCAATAGATGGCGCCAGAAAAGTACTTCGGAACGAAATGTAATTGCTGATGGATCATAGCAAAAAAGTCTCTCTATAAAAGCTATTACGGCTATTTCTGAAAAAGTACTTACAGGAAAAAAATGCTTACAGAAATAAATTAAAGAAATCCTTTAATATATTTAAAGACTTTAATATGCTTTTACAAATATTTTAAGAGCATAATCAGATATTTTGATGAAACGTTCAAAGAGTCATTCTTTTTTTTTCTAGATATGGGATTTATGACTCTGAATGGCAACAGTATTAGTTTGTTTACATCAGGTAATGCGATGTTTAATCTGTTATTTTTAATTTAAAACTTAAAACATTAATATACATGTTTTATACGAAAATATGCTGAACAGATATTATTTCGAATAGAAGAAATTACCATTTAGTGGTCATGTGTTAGCATATGTTTTTCAGGTAAGCCTAACATGGCGTTTAACTACTGTCGACTCACAGACCAGAGTGGTCTAGCCCGGATTGGTTACAGACACTTTCTTGCCTTTGAATTTTATTATAAGTAAGATAGATTTATTGTACAATTAAAATACAATTTAAAATTCTCATATGGCTCAAATATTTGCATGGAGCATTTAGGAAAATTGTCTTCATTTCATAAATATCAGCTATTAGCTTTTTTTTGTTAAAATCCTCCAATTTATTGAAGGCTAATTGAAGGCGTTTTCTGTAATAATCATTAATTATCGAAGAATTCAAATTATTTCACATGTAGATTCTCTGGAAACCATTTCATAGGAAGGCACAGAGACTGATCATTGGTTTATTCTATGTACAATTAGTTCTGAATAACTACAAAGTGTCAAAATTTTGAGTGCAGGTCATTTTGTCCTGCAGTTTTAGTTCAAAGAGAAATATATATTTGAGAGTTAATTAGAAATGATCCCCAATCGAAAAATTCAAGAAGAAATTATTTTAAAAGAGGAATTAATGCTTTATTTCTATAACTAATACATTTTATATGAAATATTGTATGCAGTATCTTGTATTTCTTTTAATTAAACCTGTAGAGACTTGTTTGTCGGATAGCTTTTATGTTTTCGGAAATCAATTTCAAAATTAAACATGAGGTATAAAAAACATAACAAAAGACAGCAGTCGAAATTTTATGCACATAAATTGAATAAAAACACAACATAAAAATATATAAATTTATGTAATAAACTCATCAGAATTCAGCTATAAATTAGCTTGCATCATTGGAGCAATAAAAGCTAAAAAGGAAAAATGTCAAACAGTATTTGAACTGTACATAAGGGAACGTACAGAAAAACAATTACTTCAAAGCAGTTTCATAAACTATATTTCTTGTTTCTTGATTCGAGGCAAATACATACAAATTTCTTGAAGATTTCTTTTCTCCTCTTGAACACGCAACGTAAAACTGTCCATGATAAAAGCGGGGAGATTACCAGTTGACTCCAACTACATGTAAAGATTGCCCTTGTGCCTTATTGATCGACATGACAAAAGCTAACCGAATTGGAAATTGTAGACGCTTGAATTGAAATAGCATATCAAATGGAATGAGGAGTATGCGCGGAATGAAAGCATTCTCAATTTTGGCACAGCCTGTCAAAATTGTTGCTTCAATGACATGAAGCTGAAGCTTCTAAACTACTAATCTTGTACCGTTGAAAAGTCTAGGAGGATTAAAATGTCTGAGAATCATAATGAACGATTCCATCTTCAGTATCAAGTTATACGGTGGCCTACCGGGAGGGTCCAGAAAGTTTATAAATTCAGTAGTGCACAGGCTTTTTTTCATCAACAACAGTATCTATTGATTTGTACAATACAGCTTTTCCAGCTAACTCTTCTTCAATCTTCAAGTTGATATTGTTTACACTATATCATTTTTTGTGCAAGAATAGCACGTTCGGAACGCCATTTATCGTCTGCAAAATGTCGTCGAATATTTGGAAATACTTTCACCTTGAGTTATTTAACAAACACAACTGTGTTACGAAATGCTTCTCTGATTTTGAACAGACAAGTCACTAGATGAAATGGTATTAATCCATTCCGAATATTTAACAAATGGTCAGCAAATTGACCATCTACTATATTTCCATGCATATTAACTCTCATATTTGTACTTAGTCGCGAACTGCGAACTTGCCTCCAAAGATGGGATGCTTTAAGAAGGTATGCGTTAATTTCATCCGCCATCATTCCTTTTTGAATGACCGGCAATGTTTGTCGGAAATCTCCCGACAATGCAATAGTGATTCCATCCATTAGTAAATCATTGTCTATTAAAATTGAAGTTTCTTACTGAGGACCTACAAAGCACTCTTGTGTGACAGGGTGCATTCATCCCATACAATGACCTCATATTTAATTATTTTTTTTTAATCTGAAACCTTTATTTCAGTGCTTCACATTGAATTAGCTCTGGGAAATTTTCAAAAATTTCTAATATGCACGCATACACACAAAAACATGTTTAATAGATTTTTTAAAAACAAAAACGAATTCAGAGAACCACAGAATGTTAAAATATGCTAATCTTTCCATAATAGGGTTTTTATCAGGATTCAATGCGTCACTCACAAGAAAAATCTCCATGCGCGCATACTCAGATTTTTTTTTTTATTACAGAATATTCTTCTTATGATAACATATATGTTTGTAAAGAAATTTGCTGCGAACTTCGATATAACGCCCGTAAACATTTATGAAAATTTCACGTTTTTGGCTATTTTTCGTTTTCTGGCGACAAAATGAAATAAAAAAAATACGGTTTTATGATAAATACTCTTATAGGAAAACCTTCTCTACTCTTCCTAATTGAACTAGTTTAAGTAGGTTTAAGTTAAATAAACACAATTTTATAACTGGTGGTTTTGCCATATATATTTATATGTATATGTAAAGAAAATTAACGATCGTATTATACGGTTTTGAACAAAATTTAAATTGATTAAATTAAAAATGCTTCAAACTAAAAAGTAAAGTCTGATTCTGAGCACTGAATATTTGACATTGATATTGTTAGTGTCAGAGACAGCAAGAGAAAAATATTGTTGCCATGGGAACAACAATTTATTCAGTGTCAAAATATATAATGGGAGCTTTCTTAATTTGGCAATTACTGTTAAAATAGACTTAAAACTCATCCAGCCGGTGAAACCGTCTAAAATTAAATAACTTCAGCAACTAGCAACTTGTATACATATTATATAAGCTTATAGAAAATATAATAAACTATTTAATAGTTCAAGTTTAAATTCATAAAGGACGGCGCATTTAAACACTCATTCAACGAAGAATTTTCAAATGCATTAAAAATCGTTTGCATTTGGCCCAGAAAAAGTGTTGTTCAAAATGCGCCAAATACTCGAAAATATTTTACTTTTTTACAGATTATCTACTGGTATTCGCAGCTAAATTTGACTGATCCTTTATTATGTATATAAATAGTTTCATTAGCATTTTTTCAAAATATTCTGAGTATGTACTTTAAGAAAACCTTCCTTGTGAGACTGTATGTGTACAGAAAGTAAAACAACTATTATGACGTGATATTAAACTGCTGACGTCATATCCACTTTCTTTCTGTATTTCCGATTATTTGCATTATCCTTGTATGATTGTCAAATATTTGAAAAAGTCCGTTAAACTTCGAATATGACGTCATATTTATTTTCTTTTTAATTCTTTTAATGACGTCATTTTCACCTGATTTCTGTTCTTATTCTTACTCATGCTCCTTGTATTTTTGAGAATTGTTTACAAATGTCCGTTATACTTATAATATGACGTCATATTCCTCTTCTTTTTAATTCTTGGAAATTTTAATTTCATTTATCTTTCACATGGAAATCTTTCAATTGAAAATTAATTGCTGTGGAAATAAATTCTTTGTCAGTTTTGAATATTTGGCAACGAACTATAACGAAAAATGGTTAAATTTTATATGAAGATTAGATTGTTAGATTGTTGGTTTTTATTAATTTAAAATTAACTGTAATATATTTTGATCCCGCATTACTTTAGTTGCCTCGGCCGTGTTTTAATACACCTGTACGTAAAATGTCACAATTCTTCCTTCTAAACTTGTGGATTTGTATCGAAAGACAGACAGATAAATTTCAACTTTTATATACTAAATTATAACAGACAAAAATTGCCATAAAGTACCGTAATTTCCAGCCTATAATCCGCGTACCAAACAATCATGTTTAGACCCAGAAAATTAATTTAATAATTGAAGTGAAATATTTACATAGATCCAGTATATTATATTTTATAAAAGAAAATTTCTGGGCGCAACATGATTATTTGATACGTGGATTATACGTCGGAAATTACGGCATACAGTTTAACGATTAAACATATAATTAAAAGATAATCTTAAAGAAATTCGTGCTTAAATATATCTTTTAAAAATATATAAAAAATTTCCCTACTAAATAAAGTTTGGCATTTAAAATTTTATTTACTCACCAAGTGGAAATATTTCACGCTTTCATATGGCTGACGTATTTACGTGCAGTGTTAAGTATAATTACCCTCATTTCATATCAAATGTTTCAATTTATTGAAAGAATTTTCTGAATTAATCATTAAAGACGTGTTTAAATTTTTTTTCACAGGTATGAATCTCTGGAAGTCGTTTCAGAGACAGGTGCAGTAACTAATAATTGATTTCTGTTATTTACAATTAGTTCTGAACAATTCAAATATGTGGAATATTTGTGTGAAAGTGTCGTGTAATTTTAGGGCTTTGGTTTAAGGTAAAATATACATTTCTGGAATAATTATTAATAGAGGATCTTTCATCGAAAAATTTAATAAGGTGCACTTCGTTTATTAAAAAGATAAATATTTTATGTTTGTATTTAATATAATACAGCATTTAAAATTCTGGTAGTCTCTTTTGATTAATAATACTCACTTGAAATTCGTATTTTACTTTTACATTTTACTAAACTTTATAATAGAGAAAACTTCCGATGAAGATACGTTTTTTAACAATTAAATATAATTCAAAACATGTATTTAGAGTTAGTTCTGAATATTTAAAATATGTTGAATTATTGAGTGCAGATTCAACTTTCATGTAGTTTCAGGTTTTCAGTTTAAGGTAAAATATGTATTTCTAAATTAGTTATTAACAGAGAATCTCTAATAAAAAAAAATCAACAAGTTGTATTTCTTTTCTGAAAACGATGAATACTTCATTTGTGTAATTACTAATATATTACATATAAAATACTATTTTTAGAAATCTTGTGGACTCTAATTAATAATACTGACTGGAAATTCGACGTTTTATTTTTTAAATTTTACTAACCTTCATAAAAAATAAAACTTCTGATGAAAGTAAATTTCTTAGGAATAACATAGAATTTATTAAGAGAACAGAATTCAAAACACATTTATTTTTAACGAAATTGTGTACAGTCCTGAAAAAAGGGTAATCAACCCCTAATTATTGATTTGTAAATAATGATATAACAATGATATAAGTATCAAACTACGAAAAATAATGTGTAGAAATTTAAATTGTACGTAAATTTGTTTACAGATGTCATCTATATACATGGCTCTTAAACAATCCGTTTTTTGAATACCAGTATGTCCTAAGAAAAACATTTTTGGTGGGTTTCTACATATTTGCAACAAATGTAACCTCCGAGATAGATTTATACAAAATTTAGAAGAAAACCTAAAAAGAAAAATTTGTATGAAAAGAATGATAATTATAAAAGGATAATTTAGAAGCCCTGTATATATTAAAAATTGCACCAACTTTCATTTTTCAAATAGTAACATCCAGATTTGATACTTTGAGTTCCATGGCTAAATATGACCGGGAAATATACAGTTTATGCATATCTTCTTAAATCTTCATAGAGTTAGAAGAGGTCAATATTTGAGGATGCTAATGTTAAATATACTTGACAAACTTTAATTTATATCTTCCCGAAAAAATATCTGTTTGAAATGTTTCTTTTTTTAAAAATGAGATATACTGAATAGATAGATCCAAACATAATCTAGCATTTTTTTTTATAAGAAAACATATCTTTAACTATGAAATATATTAATGAACTCAAATTTCAAAACAAATATGAATGTGATCATTTTTACATAAAATCAATAACCGCCGTCAATAAGATGGCTATGTAACAGCTCAT
This sequence comes from Maratus michaelseni, assembly GCA_963931845.1. NCBI lineage: Eukaryota > Metazoa > Arthropoda > Arachnida > Araneae > Salticidae > Maratus > Maratus michaelseni. The sequence continues at coordinate 341,416,024 of OZ007588.1, read as the reverse complement.
TCCTATCACTAGTTTTCGAGCTATAGTGAAATATCACTTTTCAACGGCCTAAAGGGACTGCTTGCCGTTATTGTTTGTATCCACAATAAAATAAAAATAAATAATAAAAATGAATAAATGGTCAGCGATAAAAATTGTGTAAAATTTTCTTTTTTAGACACCTAGATTATTTTACATTTAGAATTATTTTAAATTTTTCTCTGCTATTTATTGAATGTTCCGGGCAAAGTTTGCCTCTCCCGACTCACCCCACTTTCCAGCATTCTCGATTTTTTTTTTTAAATACTTCCAATTTTTATTTCACCCTGTAATTTTGTGTGTACATATATATAGTGCTCCGGTAACCTCTCAAAAATTTATAGAGCTGTGGCTGAGTTCTAAGCTGGGTTTTGCGCCATAAGTTTTTCAATTTTGGCCCCCGTTTAACAACTTTTCAACTTGTTTAATTTTTTAAAAAATACTTCCAAATTTTATTCCGACCTGTAAATTTACAAGCACATGTACTTAGTGCTCCGATAACCTCTCAAAAATTCTCAGAGCAGTGGAAAAATTTTAAGGTGGCGTACCAGCTTTGTTGGTTAAAACTAGGTGCTTCACTTGCAGTCGTGGCGTGGTTGTTTGTTTATGTTGGTAAGTTTCAATTTAGCTCCCATTTTTTTAATTAATTTAGTGTTCCCGAGAGCGTTAAGTGTTCATTTGACTTTGTAAAAGGTCTTACTTAGCTCTATGGGGCACTTTGGCATCATTAATGTGTAATTTAAGACCTTTTATGAGCATTTTGCCAAACCTTGTTACGTTTTGTTATTATCGCCGCTATTTTCATCTAAGTGTTTCTTTTTCGATCCCTCTTAAAAAATACTAAATATGTCTTTTTTATATCTCCGTTGTATGTTATAGATGCTCAATTAAATTTCCTACACACTGATGCTATTCATTATTCCCTCAGTATTTTATAAGTGCATGTTTTATTGCTTCAAAGTGAAAATTTCATTTTCTATTCAAAATGGCTACCATTATAAGGCATTCACGCCAAAATTTCCATACGATTGGTTGGTTGACTGTAACACGTCGCTGCATAAAACTCGAATAGGCGAACTCAATAAGAATTGAGTTGCCTTCATAAGAGTGGTAGATCATATAGTTATATGGCAATCAGCCCACAAATAAATACAGTAATTTAGCACATTACACTTTACCCATAGTAGTAAGGAATGTTAAATAAAACACTTCAACTGCATAATAGGTAATTTCTCTCATAATATATAGTCTCACAGGGACAGCAAAGTTTTTCTAGCTATAACACGCATCTTCGTAGGCTTTCACGATAGGCCCTAGGGCCTATTTTTATTGAAATTCTTTAATTTTCATCCATTCTTAATACATAATACCTCATTTTAAAGGACTTGAAATGGGCTTTCCGATTCTGTGGCACATTTTAATTTTGGGCCCGTCAGGTTGGGCCCTGGACCCCCCCTGAAGTTGATTTCACTTTTCCAATCTTACAAAGTTTCTCCATCTTTATATAAGTATAATACCTCATTTTAAAGATCTTCCAATGGACTTTCCATTCCCGTGGCCAATTTCATGTTACGACCTCTATTTTAGGCCCTGGGCCCCTAATTGAGGCACTATTTATAAGCATTCTGGATGTTTCATACCTTTCCCATAGTCCAATAGCTTTTTCACAAGGTCTCAGTGTGAGCATTCCATTTCCGGCCCCCTCTTCTTCCACTGGTCCAATCAGGTGGCCCTGTGGCCCTTAAAAGGGCCCTTTCATAAATTTTAATCCTCCTTGCTTTATAATATCTCTTTTTTTATGGTCTTTCATGGACTCTCAGTTTCCGTGGCCTTTTACAATGGTTCTACTTACTGTGGCCCACATCCTCATAGGCCTTCGTGTTGGGCCTTAGGGCCCTTTTATGGAAAAACTTTTATTTTTTATCCATTCTTAAAACATAATATTTCCTTTTTTAGGTCCTCAGATGGGCTTTCCGATTCTGTGGACCATTTTAATTTTGGCACTGTCAGGTTGGGCCTGGACCCCACTAGAAGTTGATTTCACTTTTCCCATCATACGAAGTTACTTCATATTTATATAAGTATAATACCTCATGTTAAAAATTTTCCAATGAACTTTCCGTTTGCGTGGCTATTTTCATGTTACGACCTCTATTTTAGGCCACGGGCCCCTTAAAAGGGCCCACTCATAAATTTTAATCCTCCCTGCTTTATAATACCCACTAGTAAGCCTGCTGACCCAACATCACACCATAAAACCTTTTATATTTCATATATCGACCAAAACCTGAATTAAACGTAGTTAAAATCATTTTATTTTTCTTTGTTGCACCAGTGAAACCCCATTCAAAAATTTAATTACTTTAGAAATTATCGTCTTAAAAAAAAAAAAAAAAAAAAAAAAATCATGGTATAAATTGAATAGGAATGAAAGTGCACCTCATGGCAGAAAGTCCATACATTGTAAAATTCTTGTCATAAGGGTCATCATTGTAAAAGGGAAAATCTCCCACAGCTCTATAAGTTTACTCCAATGTCAATGCCCTTTTGACATTTTTAATTGCAACAACTCTCATCTTTTATGTTCTTAGATTCTATTAGTGAATAATACTAAATTTTACCTTTTAAAAGTGGTTTTTTTTTTTTTTTTTTTTTTTTTGTTCATAATATTTTTAATTTAACTTCTAGTAACTTCTGCCATAAGAGCCACCTTCAAATGTTTAATCATACCTTCATTCATCGGATCTCTTAAATAATTCGTGAGATCATTAAATAACAGTATTACGTTTCTTCTGGCTCCATGGCACAAAGAGTCGTTACAATGTAAATTTATTGTTAAAAGGGTATTCTCTAACCCTAGTAAAACTTATTTTCCCCAGTGTCATTGTTTATTGAAAATTTCCCACAGCTCAATAAGTTTTCTCCAGAGCCAATGCATTTTGACTTTTTCATATTAACATTTCTCATCTTTCACGTTTCTAACAATTCTGCAATTCAACTCCGGCTGGTCTCAATATTTCATTACTTTTTATTTTTTTTTTAATTATTTTTATTTATAGTTATTTTTTAAGCCCCTAAGGCAGCCCTTTTCCACAGTACTACTTTTTTTTTTCTTTTTTTTTTATTACATTCAGTTTTTTATTTTTATCATCCCCCCTGTTTTGACTGGAGAGAGCTCCCACAAACCTAAAGCTTAATTCGAAATTTCAAAAGTTTAAATCTAAAGTTTAAAATTATAATCGTTACAGTGAACGAAGGAAAAGAAATTTTGTGTAACCATAAATGTCAGATGAGGAACTAGTAGAAACCAAAAGATTAAAATTAAAGTCTAAAATTAAAACTAATATAGCGTACGAAGGAAAAGATAAAGTTAAAACAGTGAGTTACATGATAAATGACGGACGAGTCAACATCAAACATCTCACTACAAGACTATCCTGGAAAAACAATAACTCCCTCAACCATAAAGAAAATCGAGGACAGAAGTAGAACGAGGAAAAACTACGATATGGCTTCTCAACCACAAAGCACACCAAAATCGCGAACAACACAACAGCAAAAATGGGAGAAACTGACGATAGTCGAATTGCTAACAGAATACGACAATCTACCTAAGAGCAAACAGAAAAAGGACACAGAAAAATTGCAGAAGTTAAGAATGGTGCTAGACAAGAAAATCACAGAAGCAGAGAAACACAATGAAGAAGCAGAGCAACTTAGAGAGGAGCTAGCGCAGTTGAAATTGAAAGAAACCAGTTTGCCAGAAACAGAAACACTACGAGCAGAAATAGAAGAGAAAGAAAAACAACAAAAGGAAAAACTACAAAGATATGATGCGGAGATGAAAAAGCTGAAGGAGATAGTAGAAAAGCAAGAAGAAAGAAGAGAAGAAATAGCAGCACTGAAATTAAAACAGAAGGAATTAGAAAAGGAACTAAAAGAAGCACAAAGGTACCAAAAACAATCAACACCACAACGGAACAAACAAGAAATTGAGAGGTTGATACAAGGCATACAGGCCGTAATCCCAGTAGACGACCAAGAACAAATGAACAAACTCCGAATACAAATAGATGAGTTAATGCTGTGGATTGAAGACTATGACGATGACAGAACAAAATGGAGTGAAGAATGCCGAAGGCTAAGGAATGAAATAAAACTGTACGAAAACGTGGAGGAGCAAGGAAAAAGATTAAGAGAAACAGTGGACAGGAAACTTGGACAACAGGGCGCACATATCAAATCAGCGCTACAAGAGTACAAAAAAGAAATAGATACACTGAAAAAAACGCTGAGAAGTCAAACAATACCACAAAGTAGCAAAAATCAACCACAAGGAAGTGAGGGATCCTCATACTCTCAAGTTCTGCAGCAGCGGCCCCCACAGAAACCATCTCTGGTGGTGACTCCAAAAGATGGAAGCCTGACAGTACAGGAAATCCGCAGAACACTAAACAAAGAAATCGACTCAACGACTTTGCCAAATCTCAGTTGCAGGCCAACAAAAGCAGGTAACTTAGTAGTTACCTGCAATGATGAGAAGGACCTCACAGAACTACAGCAAAAACTAGTAGATAATGCAAGACTAGCACCAAAGATAACAGTGAGCAAAATAAAACCCCGAACTCAAAAAATAATCATATTTGGAGCCCCTGCAATAACAGAACACGACGTAGATGAAGCAAGAAGCACCGAAGGAATCCAGGCTGACATAGACTATTATTCGGAGAATATTTTAGCCCCGGCACTGCTCAGGACATTAAGGGTGGAAAAAGTTAACTTCAAATTACACAGAATCATGAAATCTGCACAAAACAATGAATCAACGAATCTCATCGTGGAAGTGCCACAAAGGGACGCAGCACTCCTGGAACAAACAAAGGTCAACATTGGTTTTAACAGATGTGGAGTTCGCAAATACATAATCACACCGAGGTGCTTTAAATGCCAACGACTAGGCCACATGTCAAGAGAATGTCTAAATCCTGAAGTGTGCGCGAAATGTGCCAAAAATCACAATACATCGGACTGCACATCCAACAACAAAAGATGTGTGAACTGTTTAGATGAAAACAAACAACGTACAGGAAGTGATAGACACTTGGACACAGAACACTATAGCTATGATAGCTGCTGCCAAACGTATCGACATTACCAGAAAACTTACATTCAACACCGGACTCAGATGGCATTAAGTTCAAGGTAATCCAGTGTAATCTACAACGTTCCAAAAGTAATACGGCAGCATTTGTAAATTTTATAATTGAAGAGGGTTTTTCACTGGCATGCCTCCAAGACGCTTACATCTTCGACGGCCGTCCTGCTTCTTTGCCCCTGAGTGTGCCATGCTACAGCTCCAGCTCACTAAATAGTCACATCCTAATTTTAGACCAAAATCTTAAACATTGTCTATCAGAAAAATTTAACAACTCTGTATTTATAAATTTAGACCTACAAAACGTAATTTTGAGCATTGGGAGCCTGTACTGTCCTCCGAGGGCTGAACTCGAAACTGACCTCCAGGACTGGAGATCAGCTAAACATTTGAGCGACTTCTGTTTGGTCCTTGGGGACTTTAATGCGCATGACCCACTTTGGGGGTATAATCGGGTGGATGCCAGGGGAAGACTCCTTATTGAATTCTTGCTCGCACATAACCTTGTAAAACTAAATGAACCATCTTGCCAACCAACCTATGAGTCGGACGGAAGGGAGGGCCGACCAGATTTATCAATCTGTTCACAACCCCTCTTCCAACACTTCAGCAACTGGGAAGTTGTCCCAGAACTTTTTGGTGACCACAGGCCAATTATTACACAACTATTTTTAACAGTAATGGATTTACCAAAACGCAGATTTAAAACTAAAAACATCCCCCCCTATAAATTTCAAAAAATGGTTCAACATAAATGTTTAATACATAATATTAATTTTAAAACAATTAAAACATCCCAAGATCTGGACATCCATTATGAAAAGTTCTACCAAATTATTAAAGATTCAGCAAAAACCTCATTTAAAAAGAAACCCTCATTTCGAAAACCTAAATTTTCCTGGTGGTCGCCGGACCTTAGAGCACAGAGGAATAAAGTAAAAGCTTTATATAATAAAACAAAAAACTCTAATTTCGATCCAATAAACAACCAAAATTACAAAAAAGAAAAAGCCAAATATAAAAAACAAATTATCTGTGCAAAAGAGAAAGCGTGGGACAATTTCTGTAAAAAACAAACTGACCCTTTTGGCATCTCAAAAAAACTCGCATTCCAAGATTACCAAGATAAATTAATTAGCTTTCTGCCGGACTCATCTTTTCCGGTTTCCAGGTCCACTTCATTAGCTAACCTAACAGAAAGAATTTTTGGGCCTTCGGCAGGTATGCCAGTACAACCCTCCCAGGCATTTAACATACAACCTCAATCAGACCAACCAAAATTTACAAAAAGAGAATTAAGAAATGCAATATATAGCTTCAACCAAAACAAGGCCCCAGGGCCAGACGAAATCGATCATCGTATGATAAGAGCGATATTTGCAATAATACCAGATACACTACAAGACTTATTTAACTCAGCACTTTCCCTAAACTATTTCCCGGTGGCCTGGAAGCTGGGGGAGCTTATCTACTTTAGAAAGGAAGGTAAACCACACGACGAACATTCATCTTATAGACCGATAACTTTACTTCCAATAATAGGCAAAATTTTTGAAAAACTATTGCTGCGAAGAATTAATCATATACTGACGCTAAACAATAAATTAACAAATAAACAACACGGTTTCACACAATTAAAATCAACAGAAACTGCTCTTCAAAATGCACTATCATTTATCGACATCAACAAAGAAAATAAAAATTACACGACATTCATATCGCTGGATTTCATGGGGGCATTTGACAACCTTCCATGGGACCAAGCGATTTCATCACTAACCGACTTAGGCATCCCGCAGCAATATATCAATACAATTATCTCCTTCCTTTCGAGTAGGCGGGCTCAGGTTGATTGGCAAAACCCTAATATCTTGCATTACTTCACAAAAGGCTGTCCACAGGGCTCCTGCTTTGGTCCTTTTCTCTGGTTGTCACTTTTGGAGGGCTTACTGCGTTACTTTGTCTTCGAGAACTGTGCGATTGTGGCATACGCGGATGATGTCTTGTTAATTATTTGGGGTCCAACACGCGCTGCGCTAGAGCATAATGGTAGGATTGCCCTGAATTATGTTCAAAATTGGGCTACGAGCAACCACATTGAAATATCATTGAATAAATCAAAAACAATTACATTTGGCAAACCTAAAATCTTAAAAAGGGACCCAATCTTCAAACTAAAAGGACAAAACCTACAATCAGTCAAAACCTTAAAATACTTAGGAATTACAATAGACCAACATCTTTCATTCCTACCCAACATAGTAATAAAAAGGGAAGAAATTACTAAAATTACTCAAAATTTATATAAATTTTCGTCAATTTCGGGTAGGTTGCCAAATCATTTCTTTAAGATATGGTACTCGGCAATCCTACAGCGCCAAATCGCTTATGCTTGTGGGGTGTGGTTCACGCGTATGACACGGTCGCATGGTGTGCGTCACCTCTTGGCAGCGCAGAGAAAAGTACTCCTACTCATTTCAAGAGCGTATAAAAATACGTCAACAGCGGCATTGCAGGTCCTAACGGGTATCCCGCCCCTGGACTTGCAACTGGAAGCAGAGGCTGAATTTGCTAGAGTCACTAGATTGGGGATATCATCAACGCGTATTAATGCAGAAACAATAGCCACAAAGATCTCAAAATATAAAATTTCACCAACTCTAGATCAAATAAAAACCTGTCCGGGTTCAAAATTCAATGGGGAATTCCATATCTTTACAGACGGTTCAAAAACAGCTGAAGGCACAGAATCGGCTTTCTGTGCTTATAAAAATAATATAATTCATCACACGTGGCGTGCAAAACTAGACTCGGGTAATTCAGTTTACCAGGCCGAATTACTTGCGATTGGAGAAGCTGTGCGCTGGGCTATGGAAGAGGATTCGGTCAACTTTCTAATTTCATCGGATAGCTTATCAAGCTTAATGGCTCTTTCAAAATTTGACATAGATAATTATTTAGTTCAGGAAATTTTAGTACGTATAAATCTATCCTCCAAAAACTTCTTTTTTAATTGGGTCAAGGGTCATTCGGGTGTAGCTGGAAATGAACTGGCGGATCAGTTGGCGCGGTCAGCAACAAACGATGAAACGCTGGAAACAACTTTTCTTCCTGTACCACCGTCTACACTCAAAAGAGAATTAACAAAACAAATCACAGACAGTTGGCAACAACGCTGGTCTACAGCACAAGTGGGTCATTACACAAGAGACTTCCTTCCGGAAGTCTCGCAACAACTAGAAATACACAACAGATATCTATACCTATTTTTAACAAATCATGGACCATTTCAACAACACCTATTCCAAATTAACAGAAGTGACTCACCACTTTGTATCTGTGGATCAGAAGCAACATCGTTACACTACATATTAAATTGCACTCTAACTTCACATTTTCATGTCAAAAAATCACCACAAATGCCACTTAAAAACTGGCTACAATATCTCCTGGACCGTCCGGTTCTTCTCCAGCGCATAGTCAACTGCATGAAATTTATTGAAAAAAATGAATTTTTATTTTTCAATCCTCTTCCTCTGTAGTCGAGCGCCCGCTTGTCCAATATAGCAGGGGTCCTGTTTTCTCTGTACATATGTATATAAATAATTGTATTTTGTATTTGAATATAATAATTGTTGTAATGAGATTTAATATCACACTGTCTGTATATTATTAGTATCTGCATATTATTTGTAAATTTTTAGTATATTCGCATCTGTATATTCATATTAGTATATTATTAATTGTATTAGAAGTATTTAACCAAGAATCTGCATCCCATTTAACCAAAAATCCAAAATATAAAGTCTGCACAGTACTTGTATATAGTCATATTCTGGAAATGGTCTAAACTGTATAATTGTATAATCGAATTAATTATAATAACTGTATGTATGCATCATATTTTTCCATATACATCAATTGTAGTAAAGTATTTGTATAAAATATGCTAGCCAAGAATAACCCATCATATTTAACCACTAATAATTTTAGGCATGGTGCCCGCACAGTATTTGTAAATAGCTCATCCGGAAATTATATATTCTGCATACATTGAAATAATAATAATAATCGTATGTATGAAAGCAATAACTGTATTATCAGACAAAATTCATGTGTAATATTATATTGTAAAAATTGCATACATAATTCTGTAATTGTGGTCTCGCTGGTGATAGAGGCGTGTCAGCCCCTCAGGATTGCACACAAACTCTAAGGCTTAAGCCGGGTTTCCTGAGGTGGTCATCCCTTGAATGTTCCGGGCATTTTTTCCTGTAAATTCTTGATTTTATTTCTCTAATTTTATTGATAAACTTTGAACACATTTTATTTTATAACTGTAAAGATTTAAGTATAAAATCTACAATCTATGCATTTTTCCTGGCAGATTTTATCCAAGGAACTCAAATTGTCAAACGTGGGTGTCAGCATTTGAAAATGAAAGAAGGTATAATTTTTAATATGCAGACGACATCAGAAGTTCAGTTTTAAGAATAGAATTAATTAGTACATCTTATTCCCGTCGATTGGTACCCGTGTTTTTTATACGATTATTTTCAGCAGAAATGGTAAGGCCTTTTATTTTGCCAGGACTGTGCCATAAATACAAATAATTCAAAAGATTTCTCTAAGAAACTTTCAAATAACTAAGGTTCGATTTCTGTGGCTTGTTTCGGCATTTAACATTTTCATATGACTCATGTATTTAAGAACAAAGGGATGCCCTTTGAAAGGAGGAACTGCGAGAGGAGGTTCAGAACAGAGGAACGTACCTCTGAAAGAATAATTTCTATTTTATTTTATTAACTGCACAAATTCAGTTTCGAGAAACACGGTTTCTCTCGGTGGAATCATGTCTTTGTCTAATTATAAAAAAGAAACCAAAATTTTTGTTCTTCATTAGTGCAGTTTACTTCTTTCGCAGTTATAAAAGCTGGGTCTTTCATTTAATGTAATTTTCATTATCAAGCAGGACTGTCGTTCTACCAAGCAAAGCATTAACAAAATAATACTAAGCCTGTCAAACGAACGAACGCCAAGAAGCAAGCATCAAACTATTTACTACTTACTTGTAGGAGAGAACTCCTCCATACTAATTAGACTAAACATGCTAATCATATATCAAAGAAACCAAGCATCACAGAAAAATAAAATTTGAAGACTCTAAAGAAGTTTTTAATTTGAGACCAACAATATCTTTATAAGTGAATTGTAAGCAAAGATACAGAATTAAAAAAATATATATGATGATACTGAAATAAACTTATGGCTTTCTTCGTCAGTTAAATTTTGAAAACAACAGAGACTTAAATAATAGACAGAAAAAAGTAATAATTGTATTTTGAAACAGGTGATTATTTAAGCAAAGTGCTTTTATAAAGTTCAGTTTGAAAAAAAAATATTTTCATCTTTAATTAGCAAAAGACTGCTAATGAACGCTAAAATTAACAAAATACGCTAAAAGATCGATAAACCCGACAAACAACCGCGTAATATGAAGATCATTTTAAAATAAAAATTGAATGGTTATTTTTATTATCTGAGGATAATTAGTTGCGTATTTTGTTATAAAATCCCGCTTTTTTTAACGGTTTTTTTCACTATTATAATAACTACACCAAGGATAAAAATGATTTGATCAATACAGATAGATACTGGTAATTAAAGTTTTAAGACATTTTAATTAGAGTAGATTTTAGCGTTAAAATATGTAATTATCAATTATTTAATACGATTAGATATATAGTACTGTAGATATATTACAATGCGCCTTATTTTATTTAAATTGTTTATAATAAAGTAAAATATTCTAAGTATTGAAACAGTGAATTAAAACTATATCAAGAGTTCTTATGCATTAATCTACAATGTAAATATTACATTTAACTGATTCTTAGTAAGCAAATGTTCAAGTTATATTATGCATATTATAAGTGTATGTAGATCCTGAATAAAGTATGAGCAGGCAGAGGGGAAAAGGAGGAAGTGCACCAAGTTTATTAAACCTTTTTGTTTTAATGTAAGTGGTTTAGTTAGAAATCTGCGAGTGTTTCATGTAAAGTCTTAAAAACGATGTTTTGTAAAACGTTTATTTAAAAAAACAACTGAAAATAATCATTAAAATTCAACCGATAATTTCAGTTTAGATGGATAAAAAATGCACTTTTACATTTATATTGTTTATAATAAAGAGAAAAATGTTCTATTGAAAGGATGAATTATAAATGTGTGAAAAGTTATTATGTGTTAATCTACAAATTAATGTAAATATGATACTGATTCTTTAACTGATTCTCAGGAAGTATAAATTTGCGTTACTGTAACGTAAGCATATTATAATTGTATGGGAAAGAGGGGTGCAACAAATTTAGTATGCTACGAGAGCTTATGCTAATTTCAGCGAGTAGATTTTTTTAAAGTTTAAAAAGTTCAAATAAAAATCTACAGGTTCTACCGACTAGTTTCGTACTCACAAAATAACGGTGACATTCTCGAAGTCTGTAATGATAAATTAACTATTTTCGCATAAAATTTGGAAAATGTATTTGATAACAAACTTGGAAAAATCTCACGGTTTCTATTATAAAAGAAAATATTATGTTACTAGTACAATATTTTTTACATCATGGTTATTGCGAAAAATAATTTACAGTCACAGTAAGTATTGTGAAGAACGTATCGCTCGCTCAAGATAAAGCAATAACGGAAGTATATAAAAGGTTTATTTATTTACGCCTAGGAATTGTACTTTTACGCTATTTATACTTAGTTTTCTCAATCAAACTTGACACTTGGTTACAATGACCATTTTAAATCATATACGTCATTTGAACTGCATTATCTTTTCAATATCTCTCAATGAAAGAAGTAAAAATAAATGGAAATGTATGGATGTCTTGGGGAAAATATCTTATACAAAAAAATATTCTGACATTACACATGAGTCATTCTCATGTATATCATATACATTATGTATCACAAAATAGAGTTTGGAATTTGTCTGATTCTTTCGTCAACACCCTGTAAATTTATTAAATTTAATAACAATGTCAAAATATCTGTTACATGCCACAAAACAAAAATGCATCATAATTATTTATAAAAAGCAAAGACATATTTTCCCCTCTTTTTCATCAATACGTATTTTATAGTTTAGAAATAATTTGAAAATTTTATAAATAAAGTCACCCTTGTGAGCCTGGCAGTATTTAAATTTTTCCTCCAATTAGTTATTAGTTTTCGATAAAGAATGCTCGGGGATATAATATGTGAAATAAGGATAAAGATCTAACTGTTAATATTGGAAAATTAAATTCTAAATGAGTCAATTAAGAATAAATTTCAGTGAAATTCTAATTTGAGCATTAATTTTCAAAATATTTTTCTTATTCACGCGTACAGAGATTTTGATAAGGAATGCTCGGGGAAATAATAAATGCAGTACGATTCCTTGAAACTTTAACTATTAATAGCGAAAGATTAAAATGAAAATGAATAAATAATACATATTATTTCCTTTTACATGAGTTTGGAAAAGGTTTTCTTCATATTTAATAACTATGTGTCATGCGAAACGTTCTTATTTGTTAAACTTACTGTGACGTCACTATTACAAACTATTATTGTGGGAATTGTAAAAAAAGCGAATTTTTAAAAAAATCCTTGAAATTCTAATTTTAGCAATAATTATGAAAACATATTTCTCGTATTTCATATCTAAAAGTACTTAGATTTTGACAAGTAATTCTCGGGGATATAATACAGGGTCAGAAGAAAAAACCGTCTCCATTTGAAAATTAAATAGTTCATTGACTGCAATAAATATGAAAGTGAAATAAATGCCATTCATATCTTGTAGCTCATAAATTTCATATACTGTGAGTTGAAAACAGTTAAAATATTCGTGAGTAGATGGCGCTGCACAGTCTCTCAAACATTCAGAATACTCAAATAATTTTCAAAATTCAAGCCTTTTTCCGGTTTTTAATCTCTAAATAGAATAAAAAGAATAAAAGTTGAGATATTTTTAATGCAATTTTACATAATAGTTTGAGCATTTCTACAATTTGAGATTATGCAGAGACATCTATTGATGAAAATTTGAACTGTTTTTAAAATTATATTATATGAAATTAAAGAGCAACCAGATAAAAATATAATTTTTTTCATTTTCATATTTATTGTATTTAATTATTGATTGCATTTTCAAATTGAGAGGTTTATTTCTTTTCATCCTGTAAATACTATAGGATTTCTTGTCAATCTATTAAAAACGAAACAAAAAAGTTATAAATGAATGAATTAAAAGTAAAATTTAGTTAAATTCTAAATTTAGAATTAATTCTGGAACAATTTTCTTCTGATTCAATATATAATATAGCAATATAAATATGTAATATATTATAACACCTTGTTATAATATAGTATTTCTTTTAATAGCTAAAAGATGTAAAATAAAAACTTTATAAATATTCAAAAAAAGTTTTAATTAGATTGTTTACGTGCTTCGGCTCCATCGAAGCGATTATCAGGACTCTCCGTGGCTGAATGGTTAAATGACATCCCTCCGCTAATCGCTTGAAAGCGTAGTCGAAGGCGGCGGGTTCGACTTCCGTCAACTCCGTTGCACGATCTTTGTGTAGTTTCGGCTTTAATTCTTTGTTGTTATTTCCTTTTGTCTATCCAGTCCTCATTGTGACGATGATTTATAGGCGGATATTTGTATCAAACACACAAATCTGGTGTATATGTTCGATAAACAAACAAGCCATTATCAAAACAAATAAGAATAATCTACAATTACACGATCTATAATGTAATGTTTTGAAACGCCATCATTCAATTTTTCACGTATTCTTTCAGATTACACACGTTATTTTTTTTATTTTTACTGGGATATTTATTTTCATATTCGTAACCATGGATAAATTCAAGCAATAAGTTTGGAAAGTCAAATGATGCTGCATTGTTACACATTGAATTTTTACATATTCGAATCTGAAGAAATAAGAAGTGCACTGAAATACGTAAGTGCATCATTATAATAAAACACTAGCTCTGTCCGATAGCATTCAATACGGGCTGACCAAGCAGTATAATCATCTGAGAGTTTATAAAGTTTTTAATTCACACCTTTTAGTTATGAAAGGAAATTTGTAAATATTCGTTTTACGGTGAGAATAAAAATAATCTAAATGTACTTTTATTTGAAAATGGTATTTTTCGTATGGATATTAATATCTCATTATACTTGAACACAATTAGTAGATGAAATATGTAAGTGCATCATTATACTAAAACTCCAGCGTTCGATAGTGTTCAATACAGGTTCATCAAGCAGTACAATCATCAAGGAATCGGCCATTTTACGCTAGGACTTAATATTTTGAATAAAGCTCAATACAATTTACTTTATTAGACATATTGTGGGAAAACAAAAACATCTTGAGAGATGAACTATATCAAAATATGCATATATTAAGAGATATATCTTCAGTTTAAATTTGACTAATAACCCACGATCAGCAAAGTAAAAATCAAAAAACCCCTTTGATCAGAAAGGATTCATTATTTTGTGATTAAATAAAATAAAGATGATGGATGAAATAAATTTGCTCATCCACGCAAAGCAATCAACTGGCCGCACAGGTTATACTTATTAACAAATCAGATTTCAGAACTTGCAGCAATGACGTTTTATTCTTATTAGATGTTAGAAATTGGAAACTGTTTCTTTTCAGGATCAACGAGTCGTGCTGCGAATTCTGATGTATTGTTAGAATCTCAGATAAGGGATAAATTCATTACGTATGGGTTATTTTCTCTTCTACTTTTAGAAAGTGTCTTTGCAGGAAATAAATTTCTTTATTAATTTCGTTTCGTGGTTTATATTGGATTAGTTTGAAAGAATTAAAGATGCACCCTTTGCATATTTTTTTATTTAAAGACAGGGAGTGGGCGACTTTTTTTATTCTTTACGATTTGGTCAGAAATTAAAGTGTCAGTTTTTGTAAATGCTGTGAATGTGTCGCCGCCTACCTTTATTCTCAAGATTTGAAGAATAAATATTGCAATTTCATTTTAGAACTTAAAGAAAATCTTATTTTGTGTAGTCTATAATAGTGATATTTTTGATATATAGTGATATTTTTAGTATAAAAAGTTAGAGGCAATAGTTTTTTTTTCTTTTATAGAAAAAAGATACTATTTGTTCACAATTATAGAAAATTATTATATTTATGTTTAGTCAATATAAATCTATTTTAGAATAAGATTTTTTTTAATTCTTTTTAATCAAGAGGGATTAATTTGTTTATTATTCTTTTGTCCAGCATAGAACCAAGTTCATCCGTATGTCCAATCGTTTCATTGAGGTTAAAACTGTCTATAACGAAAACCTGGATAAAATTAAATATGATTATTGTAGAACTGGGCTTCGTCTATCTATCCAAAGTTTATTTTCATATAAAACAATGAGTTGCAAGTATAAAATGAAAAGTACGTCTATTTCACATACCGCATCGTGCAACAATCAAATGCAATTACTGTTTCTTTATGTATATTCTGGCTTTAAATAAGTACAATTGTGTTTGTGAGTAGGTTATTTTGTTAAAACCGGAAGAAGGGACGATCGACAAACTTGCGAAGTAGCAAGTCGTGGCAGGCCTTCCATTTTCTGCTGATTTTTGAACATGTTATTGGAGTCCTATATTATTTATGTTATTTTACAAATGCTGCTATATGTTATTATAGCAAAAAATGTTTTTCCCACAACATTGTTTTATGAAAATTTATTTCAGCATTTAAAAAACTGTAAAGTTCTATTTGTACACACACAATTTAGCAATAACATTTCAGATTTTATGTAATTTTAACTTCATCTCGAATGTTAATAAATTCTAGAATAATTAAGTGAGAACTTACGTCAAAGCAGACAATTATTTATCATTTCTGTTTGTCTTACTTGTTAATTAGTTTCTATGTTTCAGAGCATGAAATTAAAAAGTCTTTCAGAAAGATTAACTCTGACATCTGCACCTCATCATCGAAAACGACTCTGGAAATAATTTCTGAAAAAGTATTTTAAATTCAACGCTATTAAGGTTCTTACTGGAAAAGAAGTAATTTGACAGCATTTGGACGAACTAGATTGTTTGTTTTAGGATTACTTGGAATGAAGACTGAAAACTTTCGATTTAAAGTACAAGGTGTCAAAAAAGATTGATCGAAATAAAATCTTTAGTAGCAAACCAATATTGGTTTTACTAGTTATGTTGAGTTTCAATATTGCAGCAACACTGCATTTATCGCAAATACTACAGTCAAATAATAATATTGGTTAAATATTACTTTTCCATTGGACATATTTAATATAAAACGCCAATATTGCACAAAGGTTGTATTTACAGTTGAAATAGTGACAGTAATATGGAGAAAAATATTTCTGGCAATATTAATTCAATGTTTCTAAAATGTACACTTTCTAATGTTGGGGCAATATTTTATAAAAATAATGCCAATGTTGACCAAGATATGAACAAAATTTACCCATCTTATTTCTCTACTAGTGTATTAACTACTATAAACCTGAAACAGTAATAAGATATTTATTTGAGCAGGCAATATTTTACATATTCATACAAAATCATAATTTATTATCTGGATTAGTAAAATTTTATTTTATTAGTATTCTCCAAAAAGGGTATTTTTTTAAATTTTACTTAACTATTTTTAAAAATTTGGAAATTGCATTTCTGTACAAAAAAAATTGTAATAACTTTTAAAATATTACGAAAATTTAGCTTCATATTCAATACTAAACGTAACATATTGCAAACGTCAAAAAATTGTACTTTTCAAGAACAAGTATTCCTTTTTTCTGCTTGTCTCATTTGTTGATCACTTGCTCTGTTTCAGAACATGAAATAAAAAGTATTTCAGAAAGATTAACTCCTTCATCTGCACCTCATTATCAAAAACGACTCTGGAAGTAATTGCTAAAAGGTCGACGCTATTAAAGTTGTTAATGAAAATACAGGTACTTCGAGGCATCTAGAGCGGTTACGTTGTTTGTTTTAAGAATATTTGTAATGGAAACTGAAACCCTTTGTTTTATACTAAAGGGAATAGTAAAAGAATACTAATCCAAATGCAATTCCTAATAGTAAAGTAACATTGATCATACTTATTATACTGTGGTTCAGTATTGCGCCAATATTGCATTATTTGGTAAATAAGATACCACTGATTATAATACACATAAGATACAATGACATACCACTATTGTTTGAATATTGTTTTTCTTTGGAAATATTTGCCATGAAATGCCACTATTACAGGTTTTGCATTCGACTTATTTTGTCGTTGGATCCACCAAAATTTAACAGAACACCAAAAAGTGGAGCGTGTCAGAATCAGTAAAGAAAACCTCAAATTAGTAGTTAATTGATGGTGGGCATTGCATTATTTCTAAAATCATAATTGGTGATGAGATGTACCTTTTTTGACGTTCCTACATATCGATGAAATACTAAAGTATGTGTCTTTAAAGATGACCCGAAACCAACAATGGTAAAAATACAACAATCAATGAAAAATGTATTGTATGCAGTGTTTTTAAGAAGTACAGAACTGGTCAAAGCCATAAAGCTGGAGGGAGAGAAGAGAGTCACAGCTAACTGTAACACAACTAAGGGTATTTCAGAAATTCTTCGACAGGTAAATGTTAGGAGACTCATGCTTCACCATGATAATGCATCTTCTCATTCAACAAGGATTACAGTCTACTTTTTTGAACAAAAACACATCAAAGTGATAGAACATCCACCCTATTCTCCTGTTCTTTCCATGTGTGACTTTTGGTTTTTATTTTTTAATCTGAAATAAAATTACTTGGGTATTGTTTTCATGCCGAAGATGAAATTGATGAGGCTATCAAAGCATAATTTTGTTGAGGCAAATAATATTTGGAAAATTCGACTACAAACGTACACTGATCTTGGAGGGAACTACTTTTAACACTCCTAAGAGCTGATAAGTTTAACTCAGACGTATCTCAAGAAACTCCATGTAACTCTTATATAGATTAACAAAATATTTTACGCGTGTAGATTCTTTATTATTTATGTCTATTTCATTTAGGCCAATTATATATTTATTGTCCTTTTGTAATTTCATAATTATAAAGATTAATTTATCAATAGCAATACTCTCTCTATGTATGTGCAGTATGTAAATTTTATCTTTTTGATGGTGTTGTTAGGTATAAAATATTTTCTCTATTAAGAGTTAAGTGCATTAAAACTTTCAAATAAAATCTTTCGGATTTTGAAAGCTCTGAAATGAGATTTTGGTTGAAACACGCAAAATACATTTTCTTTTTAATCATGTTCATTCCTTTGGGTATTTACGTCAGCTTTAATAATAACATTTCCCGTCAAGAGAGTTTCTTGTTACATGACATATTAGAAAATTGTTCAATAAATTACTTTTATTTCTTCAATTCACAGAACTCTGTTATTCAATCTGTTTTGAATGTGGCATGTTTCTTTTTAATTCTAAAAGTAATTATATTTTCGTTACTGTCCAGATGTCTTAAAATTATTAGTAGAAATATTTAGGGGTGATTTAATACACGTGAAGACAAACGATCTTCCTATAGAAAACCAGAGTTTCACCCTACATATTGAGTCCAAAATACAGGGTATTCACTCGAAGCCGAATTCTTATTTTCATTCATAACATTACCAATAATTATAATGACGTTTGTGAAATGTAATTACATCACATGAAGTGTTGGGTGATCACCGTAATTTAGTCATTTATGCCATATATATTGACAGATACATTCTGAAATATGGATCTTCAAGCTCATCGCTATTATGAAGCTAATGATGACCATTTCCAACATGTCTCGCAATAGAATCAAATTTCACAAAAATCAAAGTAAGTCTGTTGAAAGTATCTTTACAATATCTTTATAATGAAATTATGATTGAAAATCCGAGTTTTTCTTGCAGCGATACATCCTGTATTTTTAACAGAATAAGCAATTTTTGACCATACTTTCCTATACAAAAATGCCTTGAAATGCTATTACCTATTAAAGTTGTGACCATATTTATTGTTACACCCTGTATACTTAGAGATTGAATATCGAAAAAGCACATAAGGCAAGGACTTCCTCCTCTAAAATTTAATAAGGGCCATATAATGACTTTAAAAAGGTATTTCACGAGTGTACTGGGAGGAAAAGGTACCTTCCATATTTCTTGTTTTTAAAAATTCAACTAAATTTAATCAAACACACGAAGCTAAAATGCGTAGAACCTGATTATGACAGATTCCCGGTTTTTCTCGATGTTGAATTTGAATGGAAATTTCAAAAACATTATCAGCTATCGCTAAATTGGCTTCATGTATAACGACATCGTCATCAAATTTGGCAAACTCTTGCCAAGTATTTGCAAACATAACTAAAATTTGACGCTGGTGCATATAACTATGTAGTTTTAAGCGTATGAGAGTTGACACAATGGTTACAACAATGAATGAGAATTTGAAGCAACTCACGTTCAATAAAACTTATAAATTAAACCCAATTATGAATGTTTCCTTTATCTTTAATCTGTTGTCTTGTTTCCAACTGTCAGCAACCATAGAAATTCGAATGGCTACATCTCAGTCATTTTTAAGAATAGAAGTAAAACAAAAAAATCTTCCAGATTCCTTGTATCAAGGCCGAATATTTAAAAAAAACTTTTTGGATTTAGAATTTTTTGGGCACCTTTTCTGAATTTGAAATCTTTAAGTGGCCACCATTATGAAACAAAATGGCGGATGAAATTAGCCAACGAACTCGGCTCGAAACCTTGGTAAGACCTGTACAATGCTCAGTCGCATCCAGATCAGTTCATAAGTACGAGGGTTATTGCTGCACGACAAAAAAATCAGATACATGCATATATATATATTTATTTTTTTATTTACATTGCATTTCTAATTTTTTTGTAGGGAAAGTTTTCTTACTGCAAGAGGATATCCACACTATTTCAGGAAACTTCCATTTAACCTGGAATTTGGAATGTGATCAATAGGTTGTTAACCAATCATATGCCATCATGATGTGCAAATTAGAAACTACCCAGGTAACCAAATATACATCTGCTATATATACTACAAATATACTCTATCATGCAGATAACATAATGCAGATAACCTGAGAACCTGAGTACATGCAGATAACATAAAACAAATTGTTAAAATAAATATATGTGTACTCAAATAAGACACTATCGCGATTAATTTTTATAGTATTGATGAATTTTCATGTATATAGAATTCAGAATATTTTTTCCAATTGAATGCATCATTTTTCCGAATGCAAAAATGATACCTCGCTTTTCTTGGCTTCGGCAGTTAATCAAGCCATGTATGTAAAAGTGTTATAATAAATAGGAATTAAAACTCGATTAATTTTTATTCATACTTGTGTAGTATATGTATCAATAATAATTGTTATTAACGTTTTTAAATTTTATGATTAATGTATTAATACAAAAACTTCTCCTATATTATGCACATGTTAGTTTTAATTTATTTGTGGTATTCTTTTGTATGACACATTTTCTGCATTAGCAGTTAAATCTATTAAAATCTTTCGAAATGAAATCTTTTGTATTTTCTGTACGCTGAAATGACATTTTGATAGATACACGCAAAATACATTTTCTTTTTAATCATGTTTATTCCCTACGGCATTTTCGTCAGCTTTAATAATAACATTGCATGACAAGAAAGATTCTTGTTACGGAAAATATTGCGACTTTTTGTTCTTATTGTTTCAACCGTTTGAGGAGCAGTGGTATATTATATATACCAATAGATTTTAATCCCCAAATGTCACAATTGCAACAGAATTATGAAATAAAACGTTGTTTTTACAATATACGTAAAGAAAAAGCTTTTACTTAATTTCAAATAAATTTATTCATAACTTCTGGTGCCATTCAATGACTTCAATATTTTAGTAACAAAAGTGCTATGCACTTGAAAAAGTTAATTCCCAGCAGTATGGTAATTAAACTTTTTGGAAGTTGTTTATACTTCTTTTTAACACTTTCCAAAAAAAAATATATATATATATATTTATGAATTCAGTTTGTCTGTCTCCCTATCTGGCCGTTTGTCCGTGTTCTTACGCTTGAAAATATACTAGGATTACCATTTAATTTTTATATGCTATTGGGATTTAGTATAGATTATTCAGTACTGAAAATGTAATGTGCAGCGTTTATAGTTTGTTTACAATGATACACAAAAGAATTCCGTTACATTATGGTCAATGGAGAAAAATCGTTTACGGTGCATTTTATTTATATTACGATATTTGAAACATAATCAAATATCGTGACGTGGGCTACAAAATACATTTCTAGGAGCATAGAATAAGTAGCACTTATAGTTCAAAAGGGCGCACAAATGATATCCATTACATGATTTTCCCCACACACATGATTACGCCACAATGATTTTCCCACATTCATGGGGGGACATCGGTTACGATACATTTTAACGATGTTATGATACTCTAAAAATATAGAAATTAAAAAGGAGCACTGAGATGCAACATGTTATTCGGGGATTATGCAGTGCGTAGCGTATATCGTGCATTTACAGAGACGCACAATATAATTCTGTTACAAGACTGACTAAGATCGATAGTTGTTGAGGTGGGTTTTCCGCTGTGGTTATCCATTTTTAAACTTATCTAATGTTTAATGTATTACGTGTGTATAAAATCTATAGATCATATACCGGGCTTCACGACAGTATTTATACACATTACCGGCTATGAACAGCAATTTCAGAAAGTTTAATGCGTTATGTGTTTTTTGTTTTTTTGTTTTTTTTTTCAGAATTCTCATTTCGTTGTGTGAAGTAATGCAATTCCTTAATAATATTCTGTTGCTGTAGGAAAGTGTTTCATACTCTATGCCTGATAGATGATTTTCCGTTCCTTTTTTAGTTTAAAGTTAATTATACTTAAATTTTATACGTGATGTCTTTAAATTATTTGTATAAGCAGTCATCTGTGATATTACACACCAAGACAAAGAATTTTTATATTGGAAACCGTGATCGAAATCCTCTTATTGAGTCAAAAATATCGGATGTCTCACTGACCAAATCCACGTGATCGTCATAACATTACCAGTGATGAAAATTGAATTAATTACATCAAGGGTTGTTCTGGAAGTACATAATAATACTAACTGTAACACCGTGTATATTGTCAGCTGCATTCTGAATTGTAGATCTTGTATTTCAATGTTTCTTGTTCTGTATGCGAATGGCACCCCATTTCCAGTACTTCTTGGAATGTTATCACGTTTTGCAGAAAACAAAGTAAATATGTCGAAAATATGGTCACAATATCTTTATTATTGGTAATGTTATGAATGAAAAATTATTTCTTTCTTGGAGCGAGCCACCCTGCATTTTTGATAGAATAAGTAGTTTTCGACTTTGCTTTCCTGTGCAAAAAAGTTTTTCCTTAACGTACACTATCAAAAATCTGTGACTATGTCATTTGTTGTAAACTGGATCTCATCAAAAAGTCACCTGTAAAAAATGCAGCCAAGTCTCGTAACTCATTTACCGTAAAAAGTACTGAGATCGTATAAAGCCAAGTTTAACTATCTTATTAACTTTGAAATTTTCATTCACAAATCACTCGTAGTCTCTACATCTTTAGTTAATTATTATTTTGTGACTTGGCAATTACGCAGCACAGGGAAGTTATTACACCTTACTATGGGATGGGATCGGATGAGATAATTTAATTAAGGCAAATTATATACGCACAGGGAAGTTATTA
Source organism: Maratus michaelseni (assembly GCA_963931845.1). Classification (NCBI taxonomy): domain Eukaryota; kingdom Metazoa; phylum Arthropoda; class Arachnida; order Araneae; family Salticidae; genus Maratus; species Maratus michaelseni. Next base: position 341,392,973 of record OZ007588.1, on the reverse strand, counting down.
CACATTAATATGTTATAGTATTATTTGATTAAGACTAACTATTTACATCACATTCTCGTGCTACGTAATTGCTAAGTCACAAAATAATAATTAACTAAAGATGTAGAGACTAGGAGTGATTTGTGAATGAAAATTTCAAAGTTAATAAGATAGTTAAACTTGGCTTTATACGATCTCAGTACTTTTTACGGTAAATGAGTTACGAGACTTGGCTGCATTTTTTACAGGTGACTTTTTGATGAGATTTCACTTCTTTTTGTAAGTAATCCTCCTTTTCTTGATTTTGGGCTCTTTTTGGAGATCATCCACTGATTTTCGAAGATGTTACCTTAAAGAAATTTCAGGTAACTAGGCAAGCACTAAGTTATGGAAGGGGGGAAAAAGTACTCTCAATTGCTTCCAGGGAAGGTGCTATCCATCTGAGATATTACTCGCAGCCTAGATACTCGATATTTAGCACAAAAGTACTGTTTAGGATAAAAATAAAGCTAAAATTTAAATTTCCGAAAATTTTCAATAAATCAAACTATATTCGATTTTTTTTTTCGGATTTTAAACTTTTTTCTTACTTTGTATCCTATACCCTACCTTTCTGTCAAACATCAAGCTGGTAGGACTACAAAATCGAATTATTTTCAAACCTTCGACATTTTATAAATTTATTGATTTTTCAATTTTACTTCTAAGTTTCCTGATTGCCATGTCAATATAGTAATTCTTTGATCTGTCTTCTTAGGATCATTTAGGTTTAATTTAAAGATAAATCAAGATAGAGTCACCATGATTTTATTTAGAAAGGACTATAAAGCCATAATCAGCCACTAATGTCGGGAGGAGAGGGGGAGCTGGGAAAATTTTTTTGGCGCTAACATCATTTAACAATCCATATTTCATATGCAAATTAAATAGAGTATAACCTGTGAAAGAAAACAAACATGTCTATAAAGAAACCGCCCATAACGTAGCCAGTCTATAGTGGAACTTTTCTATACCGAAATTCGTAAAAAAAAAAAAAAAAAAAAGCATAATTCGGGGGGAAAAAGCATAAAACAATTAGGGGCGGTGTACTAGCTTATAGGCAATTATCTTAAAACTCATGTTTCTAGAACTACAAAATCAAATTGTTTTCGAATTTTCGATTTTTTACAGATATTTCGATTTTTCGATTTTATTTTCGAATTTTACAAATTTTTAAAAGTTTTTTTTTTAATCGTAAATATAATCTTTACACTACATTTTAAGTCTCTAAGACTACAAGATCGAATTATTTTCAATTTTTGATTTTTTTCGAATTTTCGGATTTTTTCATTTTTCCTTATTTTGTATACTAAATACTACCTTTATTACAATTTTCAAGTTTCAAGCGCTACAACATCGAATTATTTTCAAAATTTCAATCTTTTTCGATTTTTTAAATTTTATTTTCGAATTTATTGTGTTTTAATTTTTCTTTTTTCTGTATAACACTACCTTTACGCTGAATTTTTAGTTTCTAAAGCTACAAGATTTTAAAAAAATTCAATTTTTCGAATTTTCCAGATTTTTTTATTTCTGTTTTTTTCTGTTTTTGTTAAACACTACCTTTATTCCAAATTTCAAGTATCTAGGCCTACGGGATCCACCTAATCTTTTTGATGACGCGTGATTGAGTGAGTGAGTGACAAAAAATCAAAACTTTCAGTTCATATATCGTTTGCACTAGAAAAGACAGAAATGTGAAATTTTAAATTTTGGTCTGATTTTCCACATACTCTATCTAAACGAAGTTTCAGGTTTTTGGGATACACCAGCTCAAAGATATGGGGAGGTCAAAAGTGCCCTGAATTGCTTCCAGAAAAGGATGCTTACGGCTGTGCTCTCTCGACTTGGCGGAGGCACTGCTGTGCCTCCAGATACAAAATTAAAAATTCAGGAAAATTCCAACAAATCAATCTTTTTTCGATTTTTTTTTCGATTTTTTCAATTTTTCGAAATTTTTTTTTCGAATTTTCTGGATTTAATTTTTTTTTCTATCCTAAGTTCCAAATTTCAAGTTTCTAGTTCTACAAAATCGAATACTTTTCAAATTTTCGATGTTTTCCAATTTTTTAATTTTATTTTCGGTTTTTATTGTGTTTTTAATTTTTCCTTATTCTGAATTTCAAACACTACCTTTACGCCGAATTTTAAGTTTCTAAGGTTAAAAGATCAAATTATTTTCATTTTTTCAATTTTTTTCAAATTTTTTGAATTTTTGAAATTTTTTTTCGAATTTTCTGGATTTTTTTAATTTTTTCTTTTTTGTTATCCTAAATACTACCTTTATTCCAAATTTCAAGTTTCTAGCGCTACAAAATCGAATTATTTTCAAATTTTCGACGTTTTTCGATTTTTAAATTTCATTCTCGATTTTTATTGTGTTTTTAATTTTTCCTTATTCTGAATTCCAAACACTACCTTTACGCCGAAGTTTTAAGTTTCTAATGTTAAAAGATCAAATTGTTTTCATTTTTTAGAAAAAAATTTCGAATTTTTGAAATTTTTTTTCGAATTTTCCGGATTTTTTAATTTTTCTTTATTTTGCATCCTAAATACTACCTTTATTCCGAATTCCAAGTTTCTAGCGCAACAAAATCGGATTATTTGAAATTTTTCGATTTTTTTCGATTTTTTCGATTTTTTTAATTTTGCTTTCGATTTTTTTGGTGTTTTTGATGTTTTCTTTTTCTGGATGCTAAACACTACCTTCACAACAAATCTTAAGTTTCGAAGACTACAAGATCGTCTTATTTTCAATTCTCAATTTTGATGGAATTTGTTGAATTTTCGAATGTTTTTTTTTTTCGAATTTTCCGAATTTTATAATTTTTCCTTTCTTTGTATCCTAAACACTACCTTTTTTCCAAACGTCAGGTTTCTAGGGCTACGGGATCTACCTAATCTTTTTGATGACGCGGAACGAGTGAGTGAGTGAGTGACAAAAAATCGAATGTTTGAGTTCATATATCGTCTGAACTAGAAAAGACAGAAAGTTGTAATTTTAAATTTTGGTCTTATTTGCCACATACGCTAGAAAAACGAAGTTCCAGGTTTTTGGGAAACTCCAGCGCAGAGATATGGGGGGTCGAAAGTGCCCTAAGTTGCTTCCAGAAAAGTATGCTTACGGCTGTGCTTTCTCGACTTGGCGGTGGCACTGCCGTGCCTCCAGATATATGTGATATACGCATATATGTTGTTCAAGATCTTGATATATGTTGTTCAAGATCTTGAACAACATCTGTGCTGTGGTCTCCGCTGTTCGAGTGTCCTTGATAATGGCTTAGTGTATAGCCGAAAGTACTAGGAATTATGTACTACTAAGATCTTATGTTTTAAAGTTTTTAAGACATTTGTACATTGGTTTAATCTTATGTCTATAAAAGTAACATATAAATTAAAATCATTTTTATCAAATGTTTTTCTTATGGTGTTATTCTCTATGAAACAATTTCGGCATTAGCAGTTAATTACAATTTAAATTTTCTAAATGGAATCTTTCGGATTTTGAAAGCGCTGAAATGAAATTGAGATTGAAACAAACACAATACATTTTCTTTTTAATCATGTTCATTCCCTTGGGCATATTTTCCAGCTTTAATACTAACATTCTTGGACGTAATATAGTTGAAAATGTTTCGACTTATATGATAATCGAAAATATTTCAATTTTGGTTTTGGTTTTTATTCGCAGCATTATGCAATTCAATAAATTTTGGAGAATGTGTGTGATTCTTTATTTATTTTAACTTTAGAGTTTAATGGTGTTTCCATTTTATATACAGGATGTTTCAAAACAGATGGAACAAAACATCAATGTTTGTAAAGTTGCAAACATTTTTTGTGTAGGAAACCAGCCTTACAATCCACTTATTCAGTCAAAAATAAAAAGTCCCTCACTTCAATCCGATCAGCTATATTTGATAATAACTTTAATAATAATGAAAATATTTAAACAAAATTTCAACTAACTTACGTTGAACGTTGTGTAAAATGTAGGAAAACTGCAGAAGAGTACGAAGAAAAAACGACGGTGTGTACGAAGACAAAGTGCAGAAGACTTCGCCAACCTTATTGAGGAATGAACCGCGCTTAACTAGACGTTCATTAATTTGGAATATAGTTCACATTAAATACGGATGTACTAAGCTAACTACTACGTACTTCCAATCCCTTTTTGTAATGCCGTCGCATTTCAAACAAAACAGTTTGTTGCAATTTTCCTTAAATACAAGGTCTGATCATATATAAACGAGAATTTATTTTTTAAAATTACTGAACTAAGATACAAAACTCGTCTTATTAGATAATCTCCCCACTGTAAAATATATTTTCCCAACTCGTAAGTAATTTTTTATTCAATTGGCTTGCAATGAAGGAGGCTGGCTTTCAAACCAAATGTGCACACATGCCTCAATGACTTCATCGTCATCAACTTGATGACCTCCAAATGTTTTTTGGGTGGCCCAAATATGTGAAAGTTGCAGAGTGAGAAGTCAGGGCTTCAGACACAGTGTTCCAAAATTGTTCAAAGCATTTCTTCTAGCTTTTTGTTTTCTTTCATTTAAAACTGCCGTAAAGAGTACGATATTTTATTTAGAGAGGATAACATGTTCAAACTGAAATTTGTTATTTTGTACCTATATGCAAGTTTTGCGTCAGTGATGGTAGTATATCAGTAGTAACTTAACAGTAGTATGCGGCTTTATTATGAGGGTTCAAACAATATAAATGTTTTCATCAGACAAAATGCTCCTCGAATGCAAAACGTTGGCTGCTTAATTTTCAACAGTTTCACGTTATTCAATGAACATTTTTGGCAAATTTTATATATCTGAGTTGCTTTAAGGCAGCGAGCTAAGCATTAAGTAATCTTAGAGGGTTTATTTATTCTGTTACAATTTTCTTTTAACTAGGGGGCTCTGCACCCTACGAGTTACGCTCGCATCGCCCGTTCTGACACCGCAAACTCTAAAAACACGCTAATTTGATCTGCTTTAAAACGATTACGGAAGATTGAATTGCAATTAAACGACCAGAGGCGATCTCCTGTAATCTTGTATTCATTCGTTTTCCTTTGACTGAGGGATTTTAAGGCCGAATCAACTGCTATCGAAACAGCTAACAACTGTTTTCCTGATTTATTAAATAAGATCAATAAACATTTGAAAATCAACTTGTATAAAATGGCTAAGTCAACAATGTTGTCTCAGGGAGTTTTATAACCACGCTGTAAGAAAGTTCTTTTATGTAAGACTTTTAAATGGATCGTTTCCGATATGACGTAATTTTCACCAACGCTTTCTTCCTCTTCTTAATATTAACGCAAAAATACAGTTTTTAATAGAAGGGAAATATTATTGTTTCTTCAATGTTTTAAAATTTAGAGCAGTTGGTAAAAGATTTTTTTGAAATAAATGAATCTGTCGCGTAAATATATTTTTTGATTGAAAGTGTTTGGAAATATTATTTAAGCCTTTTAAATATGGCGTAATTTTCTTCATTTGTTATGCCATTCAACAGTGCCTGCAATTTAATATGGAATACTCGAGCTACTAAATACGGTCTGTCAGAAAAGGACTGTCCAGGAAGCAAATTTTCTAAAATTCCACGCGACTTCGGATTGCAGGTAAAAGTACAGAATATGTCTAGTTTTCCGCACTTCGTAACGATTGCCATAGCATCATTATAACGTTCACGCATGTTACGAGGTGAACCTTGAAACGAAGAGGGCGATATAACAGCTCTTCCAGCAGGCAAAGCTGAATCTGCTGCTCCCTGAGCAACATAATCCATAAGGCCGCGGTATTCCTCAGCTCGCAACTTCGATTGCTGATATCTGATGAATATTCAAACTATTTGCTTCTACTTGAAGGAAGAAGTGAATAATCCACTGCTGTGTCAATGGACCTCCATATGAAATAGGGTTGAATGTACCCTGTCGAATAGCTGTTTGTGCAATTTTAAACTGGAGCATTGACACATTTCTTCGAGCACGAACTGCAGATCCTGGAGATTGATCAAGCAGCAAATTTGGCTGCCAGCCAGGTTCACCTCGAGGATAGAATATAGCATAAGTCATTGGATCCATGTTGGAACTTAAGATATTGAGTGGAACAAAGTAATTTGTATTGTTTTCAGGGCTGTGAGACAAAATTCTTATATCACGCTCAAACGGTGGCTCTCCATCATCATTTGAAAAATCATTGCCACTTCATTAGCTGTTGGTAGATTGTAACGCCTATGATCTGCGTGTGCATCTCTTCGCAACACTGTGTGAACATTTGGCATTGATAAAGAATTTATGCGGGATTCTTCCTGATTTTGCCTCTCTATTACTAACATAATTCTGAAGGCTTGAGCAAATGGGTTTACGTCATGCATAATTCCCTCAAAATATGTCGTAAACAATTTTCATTTTGTGGTATGTTCAATCGCTCCGTTATAGCTTGAGTGGTATTCAGGACATACAATTGGGCAAATTTTCTTTCCTCACCTGCTCGGGGATGTAGATGAAACGTCACATGGTAGATTTGTCTCTGAACTCGAAAGCATTAACGACCACGTCCTGGAACATTTTCTGCTAATTTTGCACCCATTGATGCAAAGGAAATAGCACGAATGTAGGAGCGTATATTTTCATGAAAATGCTTGTAGTCAACTGCATTTTGGTTGCTTAAAATGTTTTTCAAAAAAATGGTGGAAAAGTGTCACATGTAGGAAGTTTAACTTTTCTTTTATGGCAGCAGCTGTTTGGAATTTCCCCAGGAATATGAAGAGCCTGACATTACTGGCACATTACATCTAAACGACCACAATTGTGCCTACCGATGTTTAACTCTGCTTGTGCACTTGGCTGAGTTTCTCGGTTCAGTCTGAGAAATCCGTTGAGATTGTCGCGATCGCCAACGTGCAGTTCTTTCCCTGGGCAATCGGCGCCTTCTTTTCGAAAGCGTTTCATTCGGAAAATCCATAGTAAAAAGTAAAAAATTAGTTTTAAAACATTCAAAAATAACTGCAGATAGATCGAAGCGAAATCTCAGCACGTTTTCCTAAAGAAACAACGTTTCATTGTTGCCCCACAGAACAGTGATATATATGAATCATTGATATGAATCATTATTCATATGAATAATGATGAATAATCATTAAATTGAATGAATATAATAATTAAAATTCTTAATATTTGTTGAAAACATTGATAGCACTTTGAAAAATATTTATTCAATAAATTACGTAATATTTTCATATTTATGTTGGTAACTTACTGCTTGTAAATGTAAACAGTAGTAAAATTACTGCTTATAAATGTAAACAATAAGGTAAAACGCATTTCAAAATATTTAAAGGCTTTAATATGCTTTTACAAATATATTAAAAGCAGAATCGGATGTTAGCCGTATATTTTTAATGAATCGTCAAAGAGTCGTTCATTTGTTTCTTGATTTGAAACTTGTGTTTCTGAATGGCAACGGTGTATATTTGTTTACATCGCTAATCTGTTGTTTGTAGCTGCTTATTTTTAATTTAGAACTTAAAACATTATAATTGTTTAGTTTTTGAACGTTTTAGAGAAAATGAAGAAGAAAGGATGTGATACAATGTAGATTAAATAAGGCAATTGTTCGATTTATAATACGGCATCGGAATGCTTAAGCCTATACATACATAGCCGCGATATGTTTTTTTTCTTTTTCGAGGATGGGCGCGTCTTGGTTTCGTTACCTTAGCGTATTATATAAATAGATTCGGGCATCGCCTTTCAAGATGCGCGGCTCGGACACATACACACACAAAGACGAACTGTTACAGATGCAACATTGTTATTGTGTATCCGAATGCCGTGAAAATATTTTTTTAACTGAAAAATCTTATATAAAATGTGTAGTACGTAATTTTCAACGTGTTCTTAAGACTACGGAAAAACCTTAAAAAATAGGTTACCTGTCTGATGAAATATATCTTTTAGATAGAAAATTGGTAAGACTACAGGCCTGAATCCACATCTACACTAATAAATAACCAAATAAACAAAAAGGAACAACATTTTTATGTATGCTGGCATTACGCCTATTACAGCAATATTATTTCAGGAACAGGCTGTCACATCTAAATTTGCCAAGACCAGAGCACACCCGCTGTCAAAAGTCTAGGTTGTCCTTTCACGTCATCATAACACATGACTTCTTTAAACCAATTATCGGTCTATTTTTCGAAAACTCACTCGGGCTTGAGTGGTGCTAACATCTATAGTCACAAAGGGGATATTAAATAGTTTTTAAAGGGAAATCAATATTTACCACACTATGGTTTGGGTAAAATAGTTCTAGAAACAACTAATTTTATGAAACAAGTTTAGAAGCAAATGTGATTTCATGAATTGACACACTTTAGACGGCAATATGAAGGAGAATCTCCATGAAAAAAATTAATAGATATACTCAAATATTTTCAGTTCTGTTGTGTTTCAAGAGGAACCTTCCGCAAAATGCTTCGCCACTTCGTTTGAAATGTAGCCTGAACGAAGGGACCACTGTATTTATTTTATAGCAGATATCATGAATGAAGTATTTTTGACGTACTTCTTTTATCTTTATTTCATTCTTAAATTTTATGAAAAGTTCTTTGTGGTTTTCTGGTTAACTCATATTACTATCTCAAAATTCATGTTTTTATTTTTTGCATCACTTTATGATTAACTGTGCGTTAATATATAAATAAATACTGATATCAGTAGTAAATTTTCTGTTCAATTTCAGTAAAATTTAATTTAAATTAAATAAAACGGTACTCTTATAACTTTATCGCTTGATTTTTTTAGCCTATTTCAAGCACCTTTCATTCAACTATTTTACGATGACTACATTGTTTTCATTTTGTTACAATTTAAAAGTTTATGACGTTTTTTATACATAACAGTCAAATTGTCTTTGTATAAAAATTTATGATGAAATAAAAATATTATAGTTTCGTTTTAAAAAGCCCTATTCTGTTTTATTGTTTTCCCTTTTAGTCGTTTGAAACACTGAAATTTTGTTTATCGGAATTTTTGCTATCATAGCCGGCAATAATTTTACTCACATATATTTTATAACAGTGTAAAATTCTACCATATATGAGGAGTGAAAAAATGCTTAAAATTCAGTTACCTTATGTCTTATTCGATTCGAATAACTGATGAATTCTGTGATCTACAACTATGAATGGGATGCTGAGGTGTAGTAAGACACTTATGTGCTGCACGGAGATATATAGGTATAATATTACTATATCTATGACTACACGATGAGATACCTCGCAGCTCCACCTAGTGATAATATATAGAGTTATAGATCATATTTCAAAAACGGTAGGGAATACGACCTAAAGATCGTGGAAAAATTGTTCAACATCATCTATTTAGTAAAACATATTCTTCATACAGATACGTTAGATGCTAGATAAGTGTTGCCTGTATAAACAAAAATATTTTATGTGGATGTAAGAAATACTGTTTATGAAAAACAAGTATTTTTTTCTAAAGGCGATGAGGGATATTTATTTAAATGTGAAAATACATTTGTAGTCCAGTCAAATTAGGTTTTTTTCTGGACATAATTACGAAAGTTTTCAAACGTGGAAATATTGTTTGGGAGGGTCTACTAATGAACATACTAAAAGTCCTGATGGATGGGGGTGAGCGCGAGGGGGGGGAGGTAAAAGAAGGTACCTTTTTTCGGTTCTTTGTTAATGTCCCGTAATCTATAAGTGCTACGGAAAAATTGCTAATACAAAAGATAAAGAGAATTAAATTCTCTACAATATAGGTTGTCTACATTTTTCTCTAGAGTCCATAGTTAACGAGATAATCGCATTCAAAAATCAAGAAATTTGCCAAAAGTCACACCAGCGCCAGAGAGCGAGTCAACGGCACTTACATTGCACTTACTTAACCTAAACTTATTTGAGTTCCCACTCCCTTAACTAACATATCTACCGATAGGTTGAATAACGGAGTTTCGTTGGGATAGGGGTTTATTTAGAACAGAATGTGCCCCCTGGCGGTGGCATGTGAAACTAACAGATTTTGGATTTTAGGTATATTTAAGGTTATTATCACGGGCCCGGGAAACGCCGAGCGGGTCAGCTAGTATAATATAATATTATAATTAACACTATAAATACGCAAATATTTGTAGGTAGTGCATGTAATAGATGTGTGTATAAGTACATATACATAAATATATTCACTACATAACTCATTTAATATGATTTAATAATAATAATAATGGAATTTTAAAAACAGAAATTTTAATTAAATTAATAATTATAAAGATACATTAAATATAATAATTATAAAGATAATGCAGTTATAATAGTTATAATTACAAGTAAATCTGCAGATCAGGAAATCTAACGTTTTTACAATTTTTGTTTCCGAAAACAGTTTTGATTGTCGTTCTATAATATTTAGATCTAAGAATTTATCTAAATACATCCTAATTTACTCTATAGCATTAGATTACTAAAATCACCACCAAATAGGTATATTTGGAGACTTTTAAACTTAATGGATAGTCATTGATCATCGTGTCTACTGCCAATTGACAAAATTGTTAACGTGATTTGGAGCTATAAAGTATTTTTTGTGATAGCCTTTTAATACGAGTAGTATCCAGATTCAATTCAAAACCGCAATGTTAATAACATCGTTCATATTTGACGCAATTCTCTGTTGCAGACCAAATTCCGAATAATTAGCTAATGGTTTGTTTCTCTCAGCCAGGTTTAATATTTCTTCTTTCGCAATCGGGATTATTTAAATTAATATTTTTATAGACTATGAAAAAAAGTAGCTAAGTAACGATAAAAGTAGAAGAAAAAAAATGAATGTCAAATAAGTAAATTTATAAAACAAATTGTTTTACATTATTCGAAAACATGTATGAGATTCCACCAAAATTTATTCTTTCGCAAAATGTAAATTTGAAAATCGCTTGAATTGCCATAGCAAAGCAATACGCCGCAAAATAAAATATTTTATATTTTCCGAATGAATGAACCAAATGTAACAAAATACAATACAGCTATATCCGGGTACCTAACCACCATGAATACTTAATTTTAAGGATGCCATAATGGAAATGGAACATAAATCAGCATCTTTTGAAATTTCCCATTGAACCCGGCGTAATCAAAATGATCAAGAACTTGAGTATATTGTTTATTCCTATATTATTGCATTTGACGCATTTTTCATTTTTATATGTTTTATAATAGCAAAAAATGTCATTTGATAAAGTTATTGTTCAGGCTTCCATTCTTCTGACCACAACATTTATTAATGTCTGCTTAAGTTTAGGTTAAGTAGGTGTAATAATGTAAGAGCCGTGGACCCGGTCTCTGGCGCTGGTTTGACTGTTGACAAATTTCTTCATTTTTGTATGCGATTATCCCGTTACCTATGGACTCTAGACAAACATGTATAGAACCTGTTTTGTAGAGAATTTGATTGTCTTTATGTTTTGTATTAGCAGTTTTTCCGTAGGACTTACAGCTTACGAGATATTAACAAAAAACCGAAAAATGGTACCTCCTTTTACCTCCCCCCCTTCGCGCTCACCCCCTACCCATCAGGACTTTTAGTGTGTTCACTAGTAGACCCTCCCAAACAATATTTCCAAGTTTCAAAACTTTCGTAATTATGTCCCAAAATGACCCAAAATCTGCCTAATTTGACTGGACTATTGTATCAAATCGGATCACAGTCTTTCGAAAATATGAAACAAAAATTGTGAAGTGGTACAAACAAGGAAAAATACGGAACCGCCTGTTTCTTTTGTATTTAAAAGAACAGTTATTTTTTAGGATTTAGACGCGTTTGTCTGCAAACGTGAGTGTTTATAATTGTAAAATGAATTCATCGTCTGCTATTATTTATTTTTCTCAAACAAATAATCTCAAACCAGTTTTAGATTAATTCGGTATTTATCTAACTTATTCATCGTATCTGCGGGAATAATATACCTCTTTCTTACTTAATCGATCATGCTATACATCTTTGTTATGAACGTTTGGTGACTTCTCCTTTAGGTTTTAAGATACGATCTATATTGCTGGAATTTACCACTCGGGACATTGCAAGATAGCTCTTAATGTATCACACAGCCGTTTAAATATACCTAGACGCCTCATTCATGGTTGTAATAATATCGGTTCATCAATTATATCAGCGGAAACAGACTTAAGAATTCACCTTGTATGTTTCACAAATATTTGCCCTTCATCTAAATTTGAAATTAAAAAAAAGAACAAAGTACGAATAAATTATAATCACATAAATTGACCTTATTATGTTTTCTGATACATTTGTGCATTGAAAGTTAACGACAGATATTTAACGGTAAATGTTCTATTTTAAAAAAATTATATGTTATATAAAAATATATACTTTATGCAAAAAAATACTGTTACATCGAGGAAAATATAAGATTTAGTAAAAATATTCCTGAATTTATTCCCAAATAATAAGCACACGGGGACATAATTATAAGCAGATGCATGTGTAACACTCCTCTTAAAACAAATCCGTCAAACAAAAAGCTAGAAAATCATTTTGGCTGATACTTTTCCATTTTCAAGAATAAATTAGTTTAACACAAAATATATCTGTTATAACATATATATATTTTGCGTTTTTATAATGTTCGTGTAAACAAAGTTGTGACGCACTTTTTCGAACTGCCTCAAAAATGATATACTTGCATGCTGTTTATTTATTCTTTAAACTCAATCAATGTCATTCTCATGGCGCTTTAATTGAAACAAATGCATGCAAAGTTAGAATAATTAAAACAAAAGAGTAAAGACACACTCGCATTCAGTTTGAGTCATTAATTTTCACTTGACAGAAACTTAGTAGAATTCGAATGAATGAAACTCTTTGCCGGAGGCTAGCACTGAAACAGTAAGAGAAACTTTAGGAGATAGGAAAAAGATTTATGGTAAATCAATAGAAATTCGTATTATGTTGTATGATGCATACGAATGATTTGTATGATATGTACGAAATACATCATCAGTAGTGTAAAATCAGCTTTTAAAAATAGCATTATAATTTAAAGTTTTGATAAAAAAGAAATTTTCAAGAAATTAAAATCACATGCAGCAAAGATATTTTACAAAATAAAATTTCTCATAAGTCTGTAATGTATTGTGATTGTATACATTCGGAGAGCAAAATGTTCGCTTGATATATGATTATGATATTCCCTTGTTTTGGAATCTAACTCCATATCTATATCAGCAAAATATTTATTAAAGTCTTATATAAAATTATTTACTTTTAATATAATACATTATCCAGTTCAACGAAAACATAAATTTCGTGAAAAAAGTCATGGATTTACTTTATTTAAAGACAAATCATACCGACGAAGACAAACATTATAACAAATTCAATCAAATCAAGAACTACTAAGAAGGAAAATGCAGTTCACTTAGAATGACTGTCTTCATGAATAACACAACAGATGTTTTATACTTGGATAAAGTTGCGTGAATAATGTTATGGCACAGTTTTTCAAACTACACTAAAAGTTTAATTATCCGTCAATCATGAAATCGTCAATGTGACGGATAATAGAAATTCCGCCCACCCCCAAGAACAAATTCCGGCAAGGAATATTGAAGATCAAATTTTAGCATAGGACAAATCAAGATTAGAATTCGAAGTTGGTTTCATCAGTATAGTTCATTAGCCAAGCCTGTGGATCTGTACATTTACCGAATTTTATTGCACTATTGGTGAAATGCCTAGACAAATTTTCACACTGAATGAGCAGTGATACGTTTTAACTTTCTCTGACATGCTTACCATTTTTCGAAAATCAGGTGAAGACCGACAAATAACGACGAAACAATTAACAATCTTTTTTTATATATGTATATATACTATGTTTAGGGATTGACAGATATTAGAAATTAGCAGTTTAAAAAATAATGAATAAAAGTAATTTTACTATAGTTTAAAATAATGAACTGCTGTATGTTATTTGTGTAACTCTTTAAAATTAAGTCAGTGCCGTTCCAGTGACAACGACTTTGAAACAAATGCATTAGTACATAAGAGAAATTACAGCATAAGAATTTGCTCGCGTTCACTAAACACTCGTTTTCAGTTATAATCTTTCATTTTCACTAAATAAAATTCGGATGAGTGCAATTTTTTGCCTCGGATGTCATTGAAACAGTAAGAGGAAAGTTTAGCTACGGAAAGAAAAAATTGCGTAAAATTAAAATGGAAACTTTTTGCCTCATATCTAATTGCGATACTTATTGTTAAATTAAATTATATAACAGCAAATGATTTATTAATATAGAGCCATTTATCTATCATATTAAAATCTGACTGTCTGTATTTCACAACTACTCCTCTTAGAATACGGAAAGCAGCGCGATGTACCACTTATCTGCATGGATCCGAGGATATCTTATAAGCTCTCAGAATTTTCTACAATTTAACCTACAGCTTTCCGGTTTTATTTTCGTGTTCTTTTAGGCATAAAAATTTAATAATCTTCGTCACTTATCTCTATACGGTGCCGTAGGCAGCGGGGACCCGTGCCGGAGGTTCGTTTAGAACTGAATGGAGGTTTGTTTAGAACAGTTTGTTTACAACAGAATGCGCCTCCTGGTGGGGGAAGGAGAAACTAAGAGATTTTCAACGCAGCACGCCCGGTATACGGTGACGTAGTCAGCGGGGATACGGGACAGAGTTTCATTTTGTAAGAGATTTAAGGTTATTACACGGGTACGGGCAACGCCGGACGGGTCAGGTAGTACATAATAAAAGTTTACAAATAAGATTGTTTTTTTATGAGTCAATGGGTTGAGGATGCCCCACCGATGGGGTAAAATCACAGGGATATGATGAAGGAAAAGTTTAGACTTTGTTTTGAAAAATATTTTTTTTTTTTTAAACTAAGGAACTAAACTAATAATATGTCAATTTTAAGCCTAATTATTTACTATTTAAAAACAAACGTATATTTGAGGGGCCCTCTGCAATAACAAGGCAAGAGAAAAAGGAAATATTCTCAGCTACAAAACTTTTAAATTTACTTTCAACATTTTAATTTACAATATAACTTCTTCGCATATATTCCTATTACGAATAGTTTTCTAGCGTCTTGTCTTTGCTTATGACCATAAAATTTATATTTCCTTATATGCTGTGTAATACATTACATACATCTGAAAATTGAACTACAAGGTAACTCCACTTGCCTTGTTATTACAGAGAGTCAATCAATTTATTTCATTACAATTTGAGAAATCGCAGAAAAGAATTCCACCTCTTTATAAACTTTGTAAAAATCATAATCATCTTGTCCCTGTGGTTTTGATTACTTTTCCTTAAAATATTGTTTATAGGCTTATAGACATTCCAATTACTCTTTTCCAAAATAATTTTTTATTTCACGTAAAATATCAGGTTTTACGCCCTGAAAATATTAAACGAAAAACAAGTCTTAAAATGGCTCTTTTAAAGATTTAAAAGGTTAAACTTTCGGTTAAAGTTTCATTGTAGTAAATAAATTATTATTAAATATGCTACATATAATGATATAAAAAGTTTCAATAACTTCAAATGTTTTCATATTCGAGAATTTTGAAAACTGAAAACAATTTAATTACATTTAAAAAAAATAATAATTCTTAAACACAGAAACTACATAAATACCAGTAGGGAGCTATCATAAGGGCCGCTTCACCTTCTGGTCTAAATCAAAGTATTTCAACCATTACCAGATAGAGGGCTGCTCAAATTGAGTCAAAAACTGAGATATCCCGTTTCAAACGACTATACGGTTTTACCCTATTTTCCCCTATATACATTTTTCAAAATTAAACCAGTGTTATTCCCCTAGCAAATAGCTATTCTTAGTAAGAATAATTAAAATATAGAACTAAAACATACTCGCTTTCTGTTACAGTCATTAATATTTGCTAGATAGAAACTTAGTGAAATTTCGATAAACGCAGGTGAACGCCTGAGGAGTTACTGAAACAATAAGCGAAAATTTAAGATGTAAGAGAAACATTTATTACAAATCAATAGAAATGCTTGTGATGCTTATATTATGTATGATAATAAATCTTCAATATTTGAAAAGCATTATTTAGAGAAACTGAATAGGATTAGAAATCTTGTGAAAAAAGAAATTTTAATTAAACTAAAGTTAGGCAATTAAACTTAACAAAATAAAAAAAAAAATATTTTTGGAAATTAGAATTTTTTTGAACGGCAGAATTTTATTATCATCACATAAATATAAACAGTAAAATTTTTCAGTTAATGCTTTATTAAGAAACTCCCAACATTTAAAGCTAATTAAAAATATACAGCCAGAAGAAAAAAAAAATATGCAACATAATTTACTTTCAATTTCGATAATTTTGTAACCCTCCAGTTTCCAATGCACTCTCAAATGTGAACCTCTTTTCTGATCCGTAATTCTTTAAAAAATGTCACAGAGAAGTTCAGGCCCCTCTAATTGCTACTGGAGGAACTAGATAATGCTTGTATTTAATAACTGCTGTTATAACCAGATGTTTTTTAGAACTTTATAAATGTCCTCGTGCTCTTTTGACTCGTGCACTTTAAATTTTGTTTTGTCTATGACTTGTAAAAGGCAAGTATTGACATTTTTCCATATTTATCGTTAGTATAAAAGTTTTAGACATTTCCTGTATGCAAATTATCAAGGAACTATCAATCCACACCTGCAGTGAACGGTAGTATGGCAACCAAACAGAAAAACCCCCAATAAAATAACATTTCTAAATTTTGCATTTACCATGACTTGAAAAATGTGATTTTAACATTTTCCGTTATTTATTATAAGTATCAGAAGTCTTATGTGTGAAAATCAAAAATGAACTTTTAATCCAACGCACAATGCACACTGCTGTGAACGATACTATAAGAAACAAACAAACAAAAAGACAATGAAAATTATTTTTAAGTTTTGCATTTATCATGACTTGCAAAAGATTAGTATTGTTATTCTCCCCTTTTACCGTTAGTATAATAATTTTAGAAGTTTTGTATATGAGATTATAAAGGAGCTCTTGATCCAATGCACATTTGGTAAACGGAACTGTAGCAACCAAACTGAAATAAAACTGTTAAATTGCATTTTTTGCCTTATTTAGAGGCTGATTAACTAAAAACAGTGTAAAAAATGTACAATTGTTCTGGTAAATCTCCTGTGGGCACTAAAGGTTTAAATTCATTAAAAAAATTAAGTTTCGTAGTAGAAATCATGATTTTTCACAATTCTAGTAATATAAGTATTTGCCCCAAAATAAGGCCTACGACAAATATAATTGAGTAAGATGTTTTTCAAATAGTCACTATCTAATGTATCATCCTGTCTTTAAAAATACATGTAACTATGATAAGAATTGCAACATAACCATTTTATTAACAGGTTGATTTTTATTCTTTACAACAGTTAACATTGGTAAAAAATTAGAAAAAATTTACTGACATTTACGCTGCCATTGTACTACGAGGAAGTGCTCATTTAAATACAAGTAAAATTTATGTATTTAAGAGGTTATGGCTAATGAATTTACAAACATTGGAGTTGAGAGGAAAACAGGTCGAATCTCACTTTGGAGGCTTATGACGGTGTTCCAGAAGTAGATGACATGACTATTGTAACGGGCAAGGGTAAGAAAAACTAATAGCAATCAGTTGTTAAATGACAGCTAACTTACAAACAATAAAAGGAACTTTTAATCCAACGCACAATGCACACTGCTTTCAACGATACTATAAAAAACAAACAAACAAAAAGAAAATGAAATTTACTTTTAAGTTTCACATTTACCATGATTTGCAAAATATTAATATTGTTATTCTCCCCTTTTACCGTTAGTATAATAATTTTAGAAGTTTTGTATATGAGATTATAAAGGAGCTCTTGATCCAATGCACATTTCGTAAACGGAACTGTAGCAACCAAACTAAAATAAAACTGTAAAATTGCATTTTTTTGCCTTATTTAGAGGCTGATTAACTAAAGACAGTTTTAAAAATGTACAATTGTTCTGGTAAATCTTCTGTAGGCACTAAAAGGGTTTAATTCATTAAAAAAATTAAGTTTCGTAATAGAAATCATGATTTTTTACAATTCTTGTAATGTAAGTATTTGCCCCAAAATAAGGCCTACGACAAATATAATTGAGTAAGATGTTTTTCAAATAGTCACTATCTAATGTATCATCCTGGCTTTAAAAATACATGTAACTATGATAAGAATTGCAACATATACATTTTATTAACAGTTGATTTTTATTCTTTACAACAGTTAACATGGGTAAAAAATTAGAATTAATTTACTGACATTTACGCTGCCATTGTACTACGAGGAAGTGCTCATTTAAATACAAGTAAAATTTACGTATTTAAGAGGTTATGGCTAATGAATTTACAAGCACTGGAGTTGAAAGGAAAACAGGTCGAATCTCACTTTGGGGGCTTATGACGGTGTTCCAGAAGTAGATGACATGACTATTGTAACGGGCAAGGGTAAGACAAACTAATAGCAATCAGTTGTTAAATGACAGCTAACTTACAAACAATAACAAGACAATTTATTTAAAATAAGTAATAATTTTGTCTTGATTAATTTAGTATCTTCAGATATCTGGATTACAGAACGAATTTTGATTCGATCCACAGTTGATGAGAAAGTTTCATTAGGTTAAAACTAAATGTTTATCCAGTCATTTAAGCAAATGTTCATAAGGTGATCAAATCAAATAATCATCGATAACGAAACTGCCAAGTGCTCCTCGATGAATTTGTGATCAATATATCCTGAGGATCAGGACCGAATTTGTGATCAATATATCCTGAGGATCAGGACCGAATTTGTGATCAATATATCCTGAGGATCAGGACCGGACTGTAAAACAAAAGATTCGGTTAACAAGACCGCTCCAAACACTATATCCAGGAGGTGGTTAAATCAGCCTCCTAATCTGAATCAAAAATCAGTGATTAAACTTTCTGAGTTTTTTCTTAGACTTTTCAGTTTTCTTGCGGTAGAAAATCTATCCGTTCAAGCCGACTGTTTTTAGTGATTAGGAGATTTTTCTCTTTTAAACTTCCTTCCTGATTAGATTCACGTCTGTGCCAAGATTTATTTTTCACGTCTGCGGTGGACTTCTTCCAGTGCATACCTCTGCAGCCCTCAACGACTTGGCCAGACTGGCACATTTTTGTATTTTTTCTGTATTATCCAGACTACTTGGCGCCTATCATTTATTCTGCTTTCATTTGTCAATCCGCTGTGATGGTTGTTTCCGTGCGATCTTGGACGGTCCATACTTTGATATCTGCCCTAGTTTAAGGAAATAGACTTATGTCATCACGCTGTATTTGAATAAATGTAAAATTTTATATATTAATGAATAAATAAATGTAGATACTTGTACATGAATATATCTACATAAATGTAGATTGTTGCAAAATAATATATGTAAATTATTGTGCACGAAGAAGAGACATATCTTTGAATATAAGCCTAATATATCTTTGGTATATATACCTTACCTATAAAGGTAATATACCTTACCTAATATATCTTTGGAGAAAAAAATCAAAGTAAGTGATAGTTTTATTTTTGGGGAAACATTTTTTTTTTCACTGAGAATTAAAAAAATAGGTGAAATAATCATGTATTCCCTCAAGAAATAAAAAACACAAAGAAAGACCATACAAGTAAATGAATCATTGTCTGTAACAACACTTCATTTAAATCAAGAACTGTACTTAGAAAGAGAAAGAAGAAAAAAAAATTCAAATTACAATATTTGTCGTTATGAAAAAATCAACAGATAAACTTCTATGGAGATAGCTTCTATGAAGTATGTAAAGAATCTTACATCCAAATTTACGAACTATCTTAAATCAATGATCTACTTCATGCTATTTATATATTTCTTTAAATTTGAATCAGAGCTATTTTGTGGTACCGAAATTGAAGCAAATGTATAAAAAGTGAGAATTCTTATAACATAAATACGAGACACGTTTTTGGTTTGAATCATATTTTTCGCTAGACGAAAAGTTTGCAGAATTTTGAATCAAAGCATTTCTTTGCCTGAGGTGTAACTGAGGCAATAAAAGAATATTTAATATGCAGGGGAAAAATATGCAGAATTGCTAGAAGTGTGGGTTGTGTCTATTTTATTTAAGAGATTAAACTTATATGATAGAAATAAAGCATTAAGAAAATAGAAGTTCTTTAGAAGAAATTGTAACAAAATGAAAATTAAGCCTGTTAAATTACGAAAAAAGTTATTTTTTTTTAATTAAAATGTGTTATGTGTAGGATACTTTTTATCTTTGTAAAAAAATCATAGTGGTAAATTTTTGTTTAATATGTGATTATAGTACTCCGAGTTTCAGAAACAAAATATAAGATATATATATATATTTATTTATTTATTTTAAAAAGTATTTATGTAATAGCACAAATTATCATATATATTTAATTCACTAAAAAGGTTTTTTTAAAAAAAAAAAAAAAAAAGAAAAAAGGTGAAAGAGTCACGAATTTTTAAAATAATTGCGAACGCAATAAAAAACAGATACGAATGAAGTAATGCTTATAAAACTTCAATTAAATCCTGAACAGTGTTATGATAGTGAATTATACATAATCATGACAAATGTTATAGTCATATTATATATTATAAGAGGGAGAAAGAGGCTTGTAATGGCAATCTCTATGCATAAAACAGGTGTTTTACACTTCTAACATGATGCTGCATATAGAAATTTATAGCACAGTTTTCACAAACTAGCTTAAAAACATAATTTACTGCTTGTTATCTGTATAAATCTTTAAAATTAAATAAATGTTCTCGGGGTTCTAACATTTAAAGAAATATATACAAAATCAGAATTATTAAAATAAAAATGCCAAATACATTCGCTTCGAGGATAAGCCATTAGTTTTCGCTATGTAGATTTGTTTATAGAATTCGAGTGAGTATAATTCTTTAAATCAATAAACGAAACAATAGAAATAATTTAAGATTTAGAAAATAGATTTATCGTAAATCAATTGAAATGCGCCTGTTGCTTATGTGTGAGATAAGTCTAAACCATATTTAATCTTTTGATAACTAAAATTATTTCCGTAAAAAATACAACAGTTATTGCAATGTTATTTTATTAGACACTTGGTATACTATTAAATAAATAAAATAAAAGCACCCGTAATTGTCTGAGTGCAACGAAGACTCATACACAGCGCAGTATTACTTTGCCCCATATATAGCTACGATGGATATTAAAACCTTTCGTCAAGCATAACTCAAAAAATATTTAACGGATTTCGTTCAAATTTTTACAGCAGGTACCTATAAAGGTGACAACGACGTCTATTTATTACCAAGAATAAATGTCAAACCGTTTGGAAATTATATTAAAAAAATAGATAAAAAAGCACAATTAAAGTACATACGTCACGAAATTTTGTGCGTGCGTCATTTTCATCGGCAGGAGATTTTCGTATAGACAATCGAAATTGAAAAGTTCATGGAGTAAAAAAATATGCACGCACTAATATTCAGCACAATAAAATATATTTCAATTTAGTAGAAATCGAAAATTAATCTGAATTTTTTTCTGTTTGAAAGAAAAACCCCGCAATAACTTGGTAGACTTGGTATTAGAGATTTAGCGCAAATCTCAGCAATAGCAGCTTTTTTTATTTTTTATTTCGCGTGTGTAAATTTAAAAAAAAAATTCTTTGGTGTTTAAATAAAAGGTTTCGATTTATGGCATTATTTCTTTTTTTTTTCTTTTTAGCATTTTAAATGGGATTAATGAAAGGCATGTATTTTTAATTAACTAAGTGAAAGGTTTATATTTAAATGAAATGAAATCAATATGAAAATGTTATAGGAACAAATATTTGGTGATTTATCAACTGCGCCAGGATAACATAAAAGAACCAATATATCAAACGGTATGTAGCGGAACAATTATATTATAATCACCCATCGTACAAGAAAAAAAATCTAATATTCTGCATTCAGAGGGAAAAATCCATCTCCTGTGCCGTAAGATTTGGCGAGTTCTTTTTTGGTGATAAGTTTTTCGATGTGATTGTTGGGATCTGCAGGATTTGGCTTACTTTTTCTAAATCTTATTTTTTTGCAGATGTAGTATTATGTAAATATATTTTTTTGTAGATATTTTTCCATTTTGTATATTTGGCATTCTATTTTGTATATTTTCTATTTGGCATTTGGAAAAGAGATTTTTACCTTTTTATCTGTGCCTTCGGAAATATTAAAAAATAAAAAAAGATTTACATATATCAAGCGTATAATGTTATGTTTTGCATTTTTATACGGACCACTTCTCCATTTTTAGATTTTAAATGCTATTTATTATTTACTAGCCGTTTATTAATTGTTTACAATTTACCCTCCTGACAATAACAATTATTTATCACAAAAATGCCTCTTAGGTTTGTTAAATAAGTTTGTTTATGTATTTTCATTACTTATTAAAATATCGAATATGGCGATAAAATTTTATTTTAGCATCGTGCTTAAATTTTTAAGATGGTGCAAAAACATGCTTTAATAAACGTATGTTTGTAAATATTTCAGAAACATGTTTTACCGCTCTCTTGAAAAATTTTGTAAGATGCTAAAACTACCTTTTGGCACCATTTTAAATTTTTTTCGCCAACCGACATAGGATACGAAACTTTTCCCCATTCAGATACACAGATAAGGCTGGTTTCAAACAAGAGTAAAGCTAGCAACAATATTGTTTTAACTCTATAAGAGTTACAATAATGATATTAAATGCTCCGATTGGCTTTGGACCCAATTACGAAAGTTTCTCCTAAAAAAACTGTAGAAGAAGTCTTTTACATTTGTTTCAAATGTAGCTCGGTCTACAAGGTATTAGTTAATAATACAAACAACACTAATGGCATGGAGGCAAAAGTTTTAATTTAAATGTATATATTTGAAACCCTCCCCCCCCCCTCAAAAAAAAGTTACAGTAATGAATTTAAAATGGCGTTAAGCCACGCTTTCTGACATAAGCAATTGGCTGCAAACGCGATAACGAAACTTTCACTTAATAACACGTAGCTAATATAGCCCTCAGGGTACTTTGCAGTTATACAGACCTTGTGGGGTTTTTTAAAAAGCTTGAGACAATTCAGGTTTCAGAAGTTGAGATTTACTGTCAAATGATATAAACAACTATGAACACAAAACTGATGAATTATTATTCAGGTTTATGTATGTATTTTAAAAAAAATGCATCTGATTACACTTATTAGATAAATTACTTCTGTTTGCATTTAATAACTGATAAACGGCTTCTGTATATTAAATGAATTGTTTAAATATTGGGAAGAGGTGGCGAGAGGTAGAAAGAAGAGTAAACAAACGGGTAGACAGATAGGTAGAGAGGCGAGTATCGACATAGGTATGCTGCCGGGTAGCGAAACGAATAGACAGACGGCTAGAGAGAAAGGTAAAAAGAGGGTTGACAGAGGGGTAGCGAGATGGGTCACGAGACGGGTACAGACACCGGTAGATAGGAATGTAGCGAGAAAGATTGCGAGACGCGTAGCGTGGTAGATAAAGAGACGAGTAGGGAGACGAGTTGACTGACGGGTAATGAGATTGGTAGCGAGTCGGGTACAAAAACAGACGGATAGTGAGACGGGTATACAGACGAGTAGAGAGACAGTAGATGGGTACGGAGATGGGTAAGAAGATGGGTAGAGAGGCGTATAGTCAGACGGGTAGAGAGACAGATAGACAAATTGAGAGACAGATAGACAAATGGGTAGCGAAGTGGATAGAGACACGGCTAGACATACAAGTAGTTAGACGGATAGACAGTAGGGTGGATCGAAATTTTTTTTTTCACTATTTCAAAACCTACCTATGCGGAAAAGATGTTCTATTATATGGAGATTAAGAGAAAAATAATTAAAAAAATTAATTTTAAACTTTAATACTGCCGCAATGGGGTTGAAATTTCTAAAAAAAATGAAAAAAAAAGACAATTTTGGTTAGATGATTTTTGAATAAAAATAATTATTTTAATATTAATCTAAACCTACCTATGAGGAAAAGATGTTCTATTGTATGAAGATTAAGAGAAAAATAATTAAGAAAATTAATTTCAAAATTTAATACTGCCGCAAGGTGATTGAAATTTATGTATTTGAGTCTTTTTACGGTGAAAAGTCAAAGTGATTTTTGTTAAATGAAATATACATTTTAGTAATGTTAAATATTAATTGCAATAAGAGGACACTTAGGTGGTTACAATAAAAAACTTCAGCTTCTTATTTACCAGCTTCTTCATTATTAAATAAAGAAAAACCTATAAAATCGTCGAAATTACAGTGGGCGATAATCACGTTTGGTGTTGAAAATTGGCATGAGGTTTCGTGATTCGATGCGATTTCCTATAAAACCGTCTCTTCTATACGATCAACAAACAGCAGAAGATGCTTCCGTGACTGTTTTGACTATCCGTTCCGTAGCTTGAGTGTGGCACGGAAACACCTTGATAGTAGATATTATAGCCGCCGGAATAACTCCTGGATTTACTATTGCTTCTGAAATCATGTCGTCACTAAATCGTTCAGTTAGTGGAGGTTCTGTCACATTTTCCCATTTAATCAAAGCAATATAATCCGTCGCACAAAGTTCAAAAGCTGGTAAATTGAACATACGGACATTATTCGTTGAAATGTTTGGGATTGCAGCAGACCGTTTGACTTTGCTCGCTTTTAGAAATCTTCGAAGGGCCAATGGCCTTATGTGAGTTCCGTTGTCAGGTAACATCGATATCAGGATATTTTCAGGATGGCAAAAAACCCATTTCTCCTAATAACAAGGTCCTATTCCACCGGTGAAGCTTCTGGGCCCAGTCGTGGTTCCATCTACGTACG
Organism: Maratus michaelseni; assembly: GCA_963931845.1. Lineage (NCBI taxonomy): Eukaryota > Metazoa > Arthropoda > Arachnida > Araneae > Salticidae > Maratus > Maratus michaelseni. Next base: position 341,367,942 of record OZ007588.1, on the reverse strand, counting down.
CGAAAAGATGACGTAATGGAAGCTCATTGGCGTGTAACTGACATACAAACCATTGTAGTGGACGCTTCAGAATCAGTTCTAAATTTTGAATAACACCTTCTTTAACACTTGTGTTAATAGATGTTCCGTTGCAACCGATCGCAACCAACTTTGTTGCATCTATATTGTTGTCAACGCAGGACAAAAAATTTACGATGTCTTTTCCAATAACTTGCACTCACTCGGAATTTACAGATACGTGTCCGATGTATTCGGAACCAGGTTCTTTTACCAAGCTTACGTGTTCTTCTATTATGACTATTCTTCTGTTATCTCCTAGTGATATAGTCCTGTCTTTACGTTCATCGAAGTATAAACCAATTGGTCATGGTCAGAATCTTTCACAACTGACTGAGACGGTAGAGTGGTTCTTGCCTTTGTCTCTCACGTCGAATGTTATTTCTGTCAACGACGTTCGATACATCGCTTTGTGAGATAATGCCCACATCTTGAAGCGCAGCTGACACGATGGCAGCGCCTGCTCGGTCGGAAATACCAAAACGGTCCAATGTCTTTGCTACGGCATGTAATTTCGTCATTACATATGTGACAGTGACACCGTCAGCGTATTGGGCACCGCTTTCAATGATAGCTCATGATGAAGAAAACTCAGTATGCTCGCACATACGCCGCTTCAATTTACACCCGTTATACATATTCATATTCAAATATATTGAACTGGACGAAAGGTCAGACAGTGTCTTGTTTTTATCCACGTATCGCCCTTGCTTTAATTTTCATTTCTCGTTCTTAGTTATTTGTAAAGTGACTTTCCGATCCAGCGACCCGATTACCATTTTTCTTACAGTTCGCATGTCTAATAGAAATTATCTCTCGTTCATTGGTACTTTCCGTTCTTTCTTACAGAAGTAACATTCAAATAATTTACAAGTACACGCCGATATATGAAAAACAGCATTTGCGTTTTCCGGAAAACGTCAATCTTCTTGCGATAGATTTTAATCCCTTTTCTGTCTTTGTAAGATTTAAGATGACCGAGACATTTGTCGTGGTATAATCGAACTTTTCTCAAAATGCTATAGTGGTCAATTATTGGGATTGAAGCTCGTTTCCAGGTCTCTTCAAACTTATTAGCAACTTCTTCACATGAGGAGGAAAGTGCAGATGTAGACAATGTTTCCTTGCTTCGGTATTATTTTGAATGCCAACATACGCACTTTATCACGTTACTGTAGGTAGGAAGCCTATTCTTTGGCATATCCCAACCAGACCAATATATAGGGCAAATCATGTCTTTTCTTAACATCGCCATGGTGCAATAATATTCAAAGTACACTACGCAACACAATACACTTACAAAGAAAACTTACGCAATGAAATCGAAATTTATTTCACTTTTCGAGAACAGCGCCCGATTCCGTAAGCCGCTAGCGGTGGGAACACGTTTATCCAGTATTATTCAGAGTAAAGCTCCTTTAACTATTATAGGAGTCCTAATTCAGAGCCACGCGGGCGTATCATATGACGTAGGGAATATTCCATGACGTAGCGCTTCCAACTTATGGATGGGGTGGAAGCATAAAGCGGGAGAATGAAAAAGCTGGAATTGCCCTTTTTTCGAAAATCCAACCCCCTTGCGGCAGTATTAAATTTTGAATTTATTATTTTTTATTAATTTTCTTTTAATCTCCATACAATATAACATATTTTCCGTATAGGTATGTTTTGATTAAAATTAAAACAATTATTTTGAATCAAAAATCATCTAACCAAAATTAGGTCTTTTTCCAATTTTTTTTCGAAAATTCAAACTCTTTGCGGCAGTATTAAATTTTAAAATTAATTTTTTTAATTATTTTTCTCTTAATCTCCATGCAATAGAACATCTTTTTCTCATAGGTAGTTTTTGATAAGTAATATTTATTTTTTCACCATATAACATCGATCCACCCTAATAGACAGACGGTTAGAGAAATAGATTGGCGAGTATCGAGACCGATAGAGAACTATAGATACAGGTAGTGAGACGTGTAGAGAGATAGACAATCGGTTAGAGAGACGGGCAGAAGAACGGATAGGGAAACAGACAGATTGTGGAGAGACAGACACACAGGCGAAAGAAAAGTCTGCAGATTGGCGCAGTAAAGGCGCAGGGGGCAGAGCCTCCTAGAGAATAATCAAGAAGTATCTGTTAATCTTAATTTTGAAATATATATAATTTTTCAATTTTGCCGATATTGAGATTTAATGTAAAAGTTACTTTACAGAAGTCATCGAAAGAGTTTTTGTATACTTTAATAGTAATTTTGACTATAGTTTTGCAATCTGGTTTGTAGCAAAGCATGTTATCAATGTGGTTTGAAGTGTAAGAGTTTCTATAAACAGTTATACAAATAATAGATATATAATCAAGGAAAAAAAATTAAATTCACACACACAAAAAGGTGCAACAATGAAATTAAATTTGCGTTAAGCCACGCTTGATAGAATAATCTATTGGCTGCAAATCCAATTACGTAACTTTAAAAATCTTGGCGTTTTAAAAGATCCGGCGTTTTTTTTTTTTTTTTTTTTTTTTTTTTTTTTGGAGTGAAAACTTCTTTAGGCGCGTTGAGCATTTTTTGAGAGGGGAAAAAACCATTGAATTCGCGACAATGTTACCGTTACTGTTACCGTTACTGTTACCGACACCGGTACTTTTCGGTTAGCCGGGCGCCAGTAATATATATACATGTATATATACACGCACACATATATCTACACATATCTACAGATACATATATATACATACACATATATATGCATATATGGATGTATATATATACAAATTTATGTATATACATATGTATTTATATATGTACATATATCACTGGCGCCCGGCTAACCGAAAATTATTCCGATACCTCTGTATATTTGGCGACGATTCTGCAATAGCTGGTTCAGGTAAGCAACCATAGATTTGCTTGAATTAATATCTCACTTTGACAGCAAAAGTGATATTAGTCTCTATTTAGCATTATTTGAAAGACAAATTTCTCGAATGGATATAACAAAAGAAAATTGGGTCACACATTTGTTAAGTTTAATTCAGTTAGAAATCGCCAATATTATAGCTAGAGAGCCAGAAACATTGGCGAACAATTACGATTATGTAAAAGATTTACTTCTTAAACGCTTCAAAATGACGCCAGAAGAATTTAGGCAGAAATTAATGTCACATAAAAAAGAATCTTCAGCCACTTGGCGCGATTTAGCATTTGAATTAAGAAATCATTTGGAAGAATGGATTAGCGGTCTTAAAGTATCTGATTTTTAATCCTTAAAAGAATTAATAGTAGTAGATCAAATTAAGAAAAGGTTATCTATAGAAATGAAAGAACATTTTATTGATGTTCTTCCAAAAATTAAAAATGTAGACGCATTAGTAAGTAAACTAGACGATTATGATGCGGCGAGACGCAATGTTAAAACCATGAATGGAATTTCACACCACTTTGAAGATAGAAAACCCGAAGTAAGTAAAAATGAAAATTCCCAATCTTTCTTTCATACCCAATACCAAAACAAAAGAAATAAATCTCAAAAATTCTCAAGGCCACATAAAAAAATGTGGCCTTGAGAGTTACATCTAACTCTCAAGGCCACATAGCGTCTCAGTGTAATAATAGCAATAACGGTCAAACTAATGAGTTCGGTCAAGACTCTACCGAAAACTATCGAAATTATAATCGCCAAAATCACAATCCTAATGCCGATGTACAGGAAAAAGCTAACATTGCTACTGTTGGAATCAGAAATAAGTCTAAACCTAATGGAATGGGTAAAATAATTAATATCAAAGGCAAAGAAGCAGATCTATTGTTTGATACAGACAGCTATATTTCTTTATTCAGTTACGAATGTTATGTCATATTGGGTCGCCAAATTTGTCTTCTGTTGATATCTTATTAACTGACACTGGCGGAGAAACTGTAAATCTAATTGGATATTTTGTGTATGAAATACGTGTCGATGGGTTTCTTATATCAACGAAATTTTATGTTTCAAAATCTCTCGCATACGATATTGTAATAGGGCAAGACGTGATCAGCAAACTAAAGTTGGCGATAGATGAAGAGGGAATTAAAATTGTTGGCGAGCGCAATACTTTTCAAGTACGTTGCCTTAAAGTTGTAAATAATTCCGATAAAAAATTAAATTATGTTGCCAATTCATACAATGAAGCGAAAGTATCAAAAGAAAATAGTTCACGTGCAGAAAACGAAATGATTGGTATTGTGAATAAAAATAATTCAGAAAATTATTTCAAGATAAATTTAGCACGCGCGGTGAAAACAGATAAAAGTGACTCAACTCACGAGACCAAATCAAAAGATGAAAATGAAATAACAAAACACGGAAAATATTATAATTTAACGAGCACGAGAAAAAAAAAATAGAAGTAATATAAAAAGAAAAAATGAAAATAATGAAATATTTCAATTTTAATATAATATTATAATGTACAATAGCGCATTAAATGAAAATTGTAATATAATTTTTGTGGTAGTAGTTTATAATAATGAATAAAAAAAAACACTTCATTTAAAAGTATTTCCTGCACAATAAAACGTTTCCTGACGATTCAAAAAATACACACGTAATTGTTCAAGTTTTCACTTCTGTCGGCACTCCCGGAGTGCCATTTTTTTTTTCAAGTTTTGCGCAATATGCGCTTAAGAAAATGAGATTCTTTGCCACATGTTAAAAAAAAAATTTATGACAACACATCTGATGAACGGTACTTCTTTTCAATTTTTTTAACAGTGTATATGAATTTATATATGATATTTTGTAATTCTATCATTTAATTTGCTCTTTTTCTTTATATTGTAATTGTTAACCCTATGTTCTCAGCAATATCACTCAGACTAATCCCTTTGAGGGAAGTCCTGGTAATACATTAATTATATCTGTAGTTGATTAGCAAAGTATATTTCATGAAAGGCATCAAAGCATATAGGTAATAGCACAGCAAAGCATCAACTACCGAAATATACATATAATATTGGATTTTACAGAAATATTTATATAATTTTTTTTATTAAACAACTGTACAAAAGTTACTTATTTAAAATAAAAGAGTTATTTTAAATAATGATCTTGATAATACTGATTTCGTACTATATTACAATGGCGCGCACTGTTATCAAGAGGTTAAATACAACATTTAGAGATAAAAATTAGAAGTTCTTCTCAAGAATAAAATTTTATATAAGTAATAATTATACATTTAAAGTTATATAAAAAGAACAGTGTTTTTTAAATAATAATTTTTATAAAATATATTTTATCTTTGTATAAATTACACCAGTGATTTTCTTGTTGTTGTTTAATAGGTAATTACTGATACTTCTATGTTCTAGAAGCAAAACATATGATAGCAAACTATTTGTAAGCACAGCATTACTTAACAGCATTTATATTAAATTAGCAAATATTTTTAAACTCATTAACAATATAAAAGTTTCGTAGAAAAAGTATTAATTTCACCAAAAACTCAAATACACAGGGGGGAAATAACTGCATAAATCAACGCCTGTACTTCTATTAAATCAAGAGTACAATGAAAGAGGAAGAAAGAAATATCACCTTTACAACTAGAGACTTTATGAATAAAATAAAATTCATGGTACCGAAATTGTAATAAATGCGTGCAATATCAGAATATTTGAAACATATATGCGGAATACATCCGCCTTTAGGCTAAGTCAATCAATTTCACTAGACAGAATTCAAGTGTGAATGCAATTTTTTGCCTGAGCTACCCGCAAGCACTTTAAAAAAAAGCTTTATATATAAGTAAAAGATTTATGGAAAATCAACAAAAATACTTTTGATGCTTATCATATACGTGAAATAACTCTTAAATCATGCGTTGTAAACATTTAAAGATAACAAAGGAAAGTTATTTTATATACTTTAAACAACTGGCAAACACGCAGTTAAATTATATCACCATTACTTAATTAACATTTTCTACACGATGGGTTTTTTAATCTTTGCTACAGTAATATTTTCGCTTAATATGTGAATATTTCGAGTTTCAGAAACTAATTGTACATCTACGAAAGCAGAATATTTCTTACAGAAAAGCTTTACATAACGGTATTTACTTTAAATAGAATATATGTTTAAATTCACCGAAAAGATATAGGTTTCGTGGAAATGAATAATAATGAGTTTGCTCAAAAATAATAAACAACACTCAGTGTAAGACGAGATAATAAATCAGTGTCTGTAACACTTCAGTTTAGTCAAGAACTATACTAAGAAGGCTAAAGATAAAAACATTTCAGCTTACAACAACTGTCTTCATGAATAAAGCAACAGATGGTTTAGGGCTTTCTGAAAATGTATGAAAAATGTAATAACACACTTTTTTGAAGCAGCTTAAAATAACGATCTATGTGCATGCTATCTGTATAACTCTTTAAAATTAAGTGCGTGTCATTTTTACGGTATTGGAATTGAAACAAGCGTCTACAAAGTGAGAATAATTTAAACTTTCATGTGAGTTTCATTCGCTTTCAGGCTAAGCCATTATTTTTCTCTAGACAGAAACTTTGTGGAATTGGGATGAATGTAATTCTTTTTCACTATACATTAAAAGAAAATTTAAAATACAGGAAACAAATTTTGGTAAATAACAAAGATGCGTTAAGTTTATTTTATGTACGAAACAAATCTTATATAGTCCAATGGCAGTATTTCGGTGAAATAAACGGAAGTTCTTTAAAAAAAGAAATATTAAAGGAAATAAAATTGTTTTTAAATTACAGCAATGTTATGTTTGAAATTAGAATTTTTATACATATTAATAAATTAAAACAATTTTCTTCTTGTTTAGTTACTATCTATTACATAAGGTATGCTATCCAAAAAGCAAAAATTGAGATTTACTTAAATTTAACAAATGTCATTTACTAAATTATAACGAACATTTACGCATGACAATCCGATATAGAAGAATTTTAAAGATTAAATCATATATTTCGCTAGACGAAACGTTTGCAGAATTTTGAATCAAAACATTTCCTTGCCTGAGGTGTAACTGATGCAATCTATATAATAAAACTGTAAGTCATGTGACTGTCATCAACAGTTCCGGGATGTCCGCTTCATTTTTTATATGCCAGGATGCCATTTTTATTCAAAATTATTTTTTCAAATGAAACTGCATGAAAGTTACATTTTTGGAAATATCGTTCAAAATAAATTAATATTTGAGAGACGACTTACATTCAATTTTGTATATATTCTGCAATAACTTCAGTTAGGCTCGCAGTTCAAATTATCTATCCATGAAAGTAAACAACAACAAAAAAAGAAAAACTTTCATTCGTCGTGAACGTTTAAAATATTAAACCATGGAGGTAATTGTTCGAAAAGCAAGTTCTCCGCGAATGAATTTTTGGACCGCTACGTGGTGTCAAAAAAAATAATTTGCACCAGTGAGACAATCAAAGTTTACCATTATTATGTGCCATACAACTCAACTTTATTCCGGATCTTTTCTTGCCGTAAGCCGAATGTAAACAAATACAACTTATGTAATAATATTTAATGAATCAAATTTCGAAACGATTTGTCAGTTAATTTGGTATTTATGTGTTATGGGAAGAGACCCAGCAAGAGAGATCACCGAAAATGATTATTAGTCACCAATCATATTTACCATTGTTATTGACCAAACGCGTTCAAAACAGTAATTTAATATACATTTATAAAATACATAACATCATTAAGTACTTTTATGTTATTTGGGCGAAAATCCCGCCAATAGCATTTTTAAAATGGAACAGCTTTCGCCGACGCATCGGGGTTGGCGCGATTTTTGTTTTGCGCCATTTTGGCGAGAAAACCAAATTTTCAGGTGCCTGTTAGAGATTGCTAAAACAGCATGTTACTTTTATTTTATTTTGAAATATTTTATATTATATTAAAAAACACACAATTTTATTATAAAACATACACAATGATCAACTTATTATTGAACACACAATATTTAATTTATTATAAAACATACGGAATCTGCTCTATCTGGTTGCCATACCAAGCAGAATCTAGCAGAAACTGCCGGGTTGCCCACGCATAAAATCACCATTTGGACGCCAAAATGATACGCCGGTGCGTCTGCGACAGCTGTACCCAAAATTACGTGTAATAATATGCAGTCCGATTATGGCAAATTATTTAAAACGGTTTAGATGATAATAATGATAGATTTTCTAATCTTCAGACATCGAGTCTACAGCCAAAGTTAGCGACAAACAAAGGAAAGAAAAAATTAGCAACAATATGGTACTTCAAAAAAACTTTCACAACATAGACTTCATTGCATCAAATGGTATTAACTAAAATACGCCAATTGGCAATGAACCCAATTACGGAAAATTACTTAATATGTTTAAGAATCTCCGCATTAGCGAATATATTGCAACTGATAAGCAAACGGTCATGAAGCACAAATGTTTAATTGGGTTAAGCGGTTTTTGTCAAGAAAGATGAAATACATAACAACACAAAATATGCGAAATGCTACCATGATGGCAAAAGTTCTTGATTTGTCTATTAGAATCTTTCGGTTTGGCGAAGGATTAAAAAAATAAATAAATTATGAAAAAAAGTAACCTGTTACAATGCTTACCATGCATTTAAGGGAGACCAAAGTGGTCGACAGTGGCGGCTAGTAAAAGAATATTTAAAGTGCAGTGCAAAAAATATGCAGAATTGCTAGAAGTGTGGGTTGCGTTAATTTTATTTAAGAGATTAAACTTCTACTGTAGAAATACAGCATTAAGAAAATAGAAGTTCTTTAAAAGAAATTATAACAAAATTAAAATTAAACCTGTTAAATTACAAAAAAAGTTATTTGTTTTAAATTAAAATGTGTTATATGTAGAATACTTTTCATCTTTGTAAAAATTATAGTGGAAATTATTTGTTTAATATGTGATTATAATACGTCCGAGTTTCAGAAACAAAATATTATATATATATATATATTTATTGATTTATTTTAAAAAGTCTTCATATAATAGCACAAATTATTGTATATATTTAATTCACTAAAAATGTTTAAAGAAAAAAGAAAAAAGATGAATGAGTCACGAATTTTCTAAAAAATTTCGAACGTAATAAAAAAGAGATACGAATGAAGTAATGCTTACAACACTTCAATTAAATCAAGAATAGTGTTATGATAGTAAATTATACATAATCGTGACAAATGTTATAGTCATATTACATATTATATGAGGGAGAAAGAGGCTTGTAATGGCAATCTCTATTAATAAAACATATATTTTACACATTTATCATGAAGCTGCATATAGAAATTTATGGCACAGTTTCCACAAACCAGCTTAAAAAGATAATTTACTGCTTGTTATCTGTATAAATCTTTAAAATTAAATAAATGTTCTCGGGGTTCTAACATTTAAAGAAATATATACAAAATCAGAATTATTAAAATAAAAATGCCAAATACATTCGCTTCGAGGATAAGCCATTAGTTTTCGCTATGTAGATTTGTTTATAGAATTCGAGTGAGTATAATTCTTTAAATCAGTAAACGAAACAATAGAAATAATTTAAAATATAGAGATTAAATTTATCGTAAATCAATTGAAATGTGTTGTTTTTTATGTGGGAGATAAGTCTAAACCATATTTAATCTTTTGATAACTAAAATTATTTCCGTAAAAAATACAACAGTTATTGCAATGTTATTTTATTAGACACTTGGTATACTATTAAAAAAATAAAATAAAAGCACCCATAAGAGTACATTAATTATATCTGTAGTTCATTAAGAAAGTACATTTCATGAAAGGCATCAAAGCATATATGGGATATCACAGCAAAGCATCAAATACCTAAATATACATATAATATTGAAATTTACAGAAATATTTATATAAATTTTTTTATAAAACAATTGTACAAATGTTACTTATTGTAAATAATAGAGTTATTTTAAATAATGATCTTGATAATATTTATCTTGTATTATATTGCAACAATGGCGTGCACTGTTATCATAAGGTTAAAAACAACATTTAAAGGAAAAAAAACAGAAGTTCTTTTTTTTTAAAAATATAATTTTATTTAAGTAGTAACTATGCATTTAAACTTATATAAAAAGAACAGTGTTTTTTAAATAATAACTTTTATAAAATATATTTTATCTTTGTATAAATTACTCAAGTTATTTTGTTGTTGTTGTTTAATAGGTAATTACTGATACTTCTATGTTTTAGAAGCAAAACATATGATAGCAAACTATTTAAAAGCACAGCATTACTTAACAGCAGTTATTTTAAATTAGCAAATATTTTTAAAAATATTCATTAAAAATATAAAGTTTCGTGGGAAAAGTATTCATTTCACCAAAAATTCAAATACACTGGGGGGAAATAACTGCATAAATCAACGCCTGTACTTCTATTAAATCAAGAGTACAATGAAAGAGGAAGAAAGAAATATCACCTTTACAACTAGAGTCTTTATGAATAAAATAAAATTCATGGTAACAAAATTGCAATAAATGCATGCAATATGAGAATATTTAAAACATAAATGCGGAATACATCTGCTTTTAGGCTAAGCCAATCAATTTCACTAGACAGAATTCGAGTGTGAATGAAAATTTTTGCCTGAACTACCCGTAAGCGAAATACTAAAAAAAAGCTTTATATACAAGTAAAAGATTTATGGAAAATCAACAAAAATACTTTTGATGCTTATCATATACGTGAAATAAATCTTAAATCATGCGTTGTAAACATTTAAAGATAACAAAGGAAAGTTATTTTATATATTTTAAAGAACTGGAAAATACGCAGTTAAATTATATCACCATTACTTAATTAACATTTTCTACACGATGGGTTTTTTAATCTTTGCTACAGTAATATTTTCGCTTAATATGTGATTATTTCGAGCTTTAGAAACTAATTGTACATATACGAAAGCAGAATATTTCTTACAAAAAAGCTTTACATAACGGTATTTACTTTAAATATAATATATGTTGAAATTCACCGAAAAGATATAGGTTTCGTGGAAATGAATAAACGAAAAAGAAAGGCTACCGCGGTGCTTTTCGCGTATCTTTTTTTACAGACCGCCGGAGTCACGTGATGCTCGAATGCACCAATGCAGGTCTACGAAAAAAGCATCACGTCACTCTAGCGGTCTGTAAAAAAATATGAGTGGAATGCACCGCGGTAGCCTGTCTTTTCCGTTAGCCTCGCTCAGTGTAAGATGAGATAATAAATCAGTGTCTGAAACACTTCAGTTTAGTCAAGAACCATACTAAGAAGGCCAAAGATAAAAACATTTCAACTTACAACAACTGTCTTCATGAATAAAGCAACAGATGGTTTACGGCTGTCTGAAAATGTATGAAGTATGTAATAACACACTTTTTTGAAGCAGCTTAAAATAACGATCTATGTGCAGTGCATGCTATCTGTATAACTCTTTAAAATTAAGTGCGTGTCATTTTTACGGTATTGGAATTGAAACAAGTGTCTACAAAGTAAGAATAATTAAAACTTTCATGTGAGTTTCATTCGCTTTCAGGCTAAGCCATTATTTTTCTCTAGACAGAAACTTTGTGGAATTGGGATGAATGTAATTCTTTTTCACTATCCATTAAAAGAAAATTTAAAATACAGGAAACAAATTCTGGTAAATAACAGAGATGCGTTAAGTTTATTTTATGTACGAAACAAATCTTAAATAGTGCAATGGCAGTATTTGGGTGAAATAAACGGAAGTTCTTTAAAAAAGAAATATTAAAGGAAATAAAATTATGTTTTTAAATTACAGCAATGTTATGTTTGAAACTAGAATTTTTATACATATGAATAAATTAAAACGATTTTCTTTTTGTTTAGTATATGCTTGTGACAAGGGCTCAGCAAATGTGATATCAGGTCGCCGTTGGCGATCAAAATATCTTAAATGGCGACTAGAAGCATCAACAGTGAATGATCCAATGATAATTAATTTGTACGGTTTACTTAATGACTATAAATGACGGCATTTCTTTGCAATATAAATTCTCACTTAATGTTGAAATGTTTATCTGTGATTTCTCTACAATATTATGTAACTTCAACTGTAAAAATCCGGGGGGGGGGGTAATCTTTAAAATGAAATTTAAATATCTCAAAAGAAGTCACTATACTGCCCCATGAGAAAGCTATAGATAGGTGGTATTTTGGATTTAAAAAAATTGGAGATATACACAAAGACATACGCCAGTAGTTAAAGAGCAAAAATTATATTTTTTTAATTTTTTACTTCTTAACTACTGCGGCATATGAGCGTAAATCTCATGAGTGTGATTTCTCAGTCCCCAATATACCTCTCGGCATTTCTTAGCAATATAAATTCTTATTTAATGTTAAAATGTTTCTTTGCGATTGCTCTACAATATTATGTAACTTATACTGTAAAAATCTGGGTTTTTCTTTTCTTTTTTTAATCTTTAAAATGAAATTTAAGTGTCTCAAAAGTCACTATTGTTCCTTGTCTTCAACCTATAACGTGATCATTAAAACCATCAATAAACAATAATTATTAAAAGGTTTTGAAAATATTATAAATATGAATCTCATAGAGCGAGAATAATATAATTTTTATACGAGTGAAATGTGTAATATTCGTTTTTGATGGGTTTAAAGTCGTGTCCCTCACCTTTTTTGTCACTAGTGTCCTGGTGTGTGAATTTCTTCATATTTCCACGAGATGGCAGTATGCAGTCATTTTCAGTATTCTTTCCAATAAAGGAGCACATGTTGTTCTTAAAAAGTTTCCATTGCTTACTGTTTGTTCATGAAGGAGGTTCTCTGGATTGAAAATGATGATGAAAAGATAAGCCTACAGTCACCAACCGTCACTACTGACTCCATTGTTAATTTAAATATTTATATTTATAGATTAACCACTATCTAGCCATTTAATCGTAGGTTTGATGTCTTTGAAAATAGTGCATACAGCATTCCAAAAATGTTCTTTTTAAAGTAAAGTGGCAAAATTGTAAAAAATTTCACTATTGTCCCTGTTACTTTTGTCCCCTTACAATTTGTGTTTTGTCTAATAAAAACTGCCCTATCATATTTATTTTTCATTAAAGTTTGTGACCATCTACTAATTATTATTCTGATATACATCAGTGGCTATTAAAAATTCAAATTGAGCATAATATGAGACGCTTAAAAATCAGATATCAGCAGAAAAGGAGCAGCCGTAGACTTATGAGATTTTCTCTCATATGTTCTTGTACATATCTGTATTTTATCATTTTTCGAAAAACCACGACAAAAAAGATGTTTCTAAAATTCTTATACTATATAAAATAACCTAAAACTGTCACTTTAAGGATATTTATCAGTGGTTTGCCTAAGTATTTTTTTTCCAAAATAAATTTCTTATGGAAAAAAATAACGATTTATTCAAAAGTAATTTTTTTATGATGTCGCATCCTTTATTCAGTCAAACTTTATAATGGACTTATATTTCATTTTTTTAGCATCATATTTTTTATAAGTTTCGTCAATAAAATTAATTTATGTTAACTTTCTAAATTCATTTATAAATTATGTTGAAGATTTAAGGCAATCCAACATATATTATTACTATTACTCGTGATTATACCTTTTCAATGAATTCATAAAATCATTTTAGTAGTTTTGGAAGAATCCTAGATTAAATAAAAATTTGACAAAAACTGACAACAGTGGCAAAGGCGTAAATATTTTTTACTTGAAAAAAAAAAATTACTAAATTTTTTTTCTGAGTGCCAGAATTTTTTCCTTTTGTAGGGGCCCGTCTTATGATACCTGCTAGTTTTAAAAACAAAGTACGCAACAGGAAATTGGTTATTAAAAAAGAATTATATAAGAATATTAATATTAACTCAGAATGTATTTTTAAATTTTCAGAAAACATGAAACATTCGTTGCGAAGAATTCTGAAAGCAGAATGAACACTTCCGGTGCTTCTTCAAAAAATGAAACACAAAAGAATAAATCAATGTCTGTAACGCTTCAATTAAATCAAAAGATATCGTAAAAAAGGGAAAAAGAAAAAAAATCCTGGCTTACAACCTCTTTCTTCATGAATAAAACAACAGATGTTTTGCACTTCTTTGAAGACGGGTATAGATGTTACAGCACACTTTTTTAGAACTAGAGTAAAATAATGATATTCCGCAGGTTTATTTTCTTAACCCTTTCAAATCAAGTAAGTGTCATTTCTACGGTGCCGTAATCGACACAAATGCATACAAAAATAGTAAAGTTAAAACATATGAGGCAGGTAACAGTCTTCCGTTTTAATTCTCTTGAGTCGGATTTTTTTTTTTTAATTATTACTTTAGGTATTAAAATTTAAAGGTATCTATCCAAAAGGCAAAAATTAAGATTTACTGAAATTTGACGAATGTCATTTACTAAATTAAAACGAACATTTACTTATGACAATCCGATATAGAAGAAATTAAATGACATTTGGAAAATGCCGTATTAAATCAGAATTAAATAGAGATAACAGCGCTTCAGCATTTCTTCTTTTTTATCATAAATTGGTCAAGTGACCCCTATTTTTAACATTTCCCAACATAGTTGAAAAGTGTTTATGAATTCTGTTTGTCTGTCTGTCTGCCGTCGATCTGTCTGTCCGTACTCTAACCGCGTAAATATACTGGGATTGCCATGCAATTTATATATGTTATGGACCTTTACTATATGGCATGTTTCGTATTGAAAATGAAGTATGTAGCACTTATAGTTCGTTTACAGGAACACTCAAAAGAATTCCGTTACATTACGGTCTATGGGAAAAATCATTTGTCGTGTATTTTAATGATGTTGTACTATTTAAAACATATTGAAATTGATATATATTACTGAGGTTCATTACAACAGGCTTACTATAGAATACTATGTGGATAGCATTCATCGTTCATTTACAGGGACACACAAAAGAGTTCGGTTACAACACTGTCTATTAATAATAATTGCCGGAAGAGCGTTTTCAGTTGCAGTAAATAAGTTGTCGTTTATAAATTTAACTAATTTTTTGTTTTTTACTTGGCGTATATAAATTTTTTCGGTCACATACAGGGTAGCAGAAAAGATCTCGTGTACATTTAGATTTATTGGCGGAAGTTGATAAGAGGAATTTTCAACTGTGGTATGAGTTCCCTAATGGAACTAAATTTTAGCATACTCTGTGGTATATATCCAAATCTATAGATTATATACAGCACAGAAGAATTCGAATATTTTTCGGACTACTGAGGGCAGTTCCTGAAATTGTGTTTTGAAACGTGTTATGCGTTTTCCAAGTTGTTTGCTTAGACATAATCTTTCATCTTATTAAACGGTAACGTTTTGCTAAAGTACTCTGGAAGTGTTGGAAATGTTTCATTATTTATACCTGATGCATGATTTTTCGTTTATGCTAAATTAAAAAAATAAAACAAGTTTGAAATAATTTTTTTGCATTTTTTTACAATGTGTTTGTAATAAAATTGCGATGGTGTATAGAGCTTTAAGCAAACGTTTATTTGATGTTATTACTAATTACTGACACAAGAAAGAAAGGATAATAGTAAATATACTATCATTGCTACATGCAGATAATAAGAAACGCATTTGTAAGGATAAAATGATAGTAAATGTAAAGACGCGTCCAATTTTTATTAGGTCCCAAAACTGAAACAAATGCATAAAAGTGAGAATAATTAAAACATAACAACGTGATTTCTCAGTTTCAGTCATTAATTCTCACTAGTCATTAACTTTGCATAATTCGGGTGAATGCAATTCTTTGCCTGGGAGTATCAACAAATAAGTAAGAGAAAATTTCAAATACTAGAAAATATGTACGGAAAATCAATACAGATGCGCATGATACTCATCATATCTATGAGATAAATCATATGTAGCGCAAAAGAAACACTTCGAAAAAACAAAGATACATTTAAAAAATATATATTTTAAAGAAAATAAAATCAATCAGTTAATTTATAAACAAATTGTTTTGAAAATAATAGTTGCTTATCCGAAGGGATTTTATTATAATTCTGTTTCCTATGAGATTAGTCCTAGTTTCAGAATATAGTTGGAGATGTAACAACAAAATAACTTAATTACGAAAGTGCGTTATGTAACAATATTTACATTAATTACAATATTTTTAATTTCCTGGAAAACATATGAACTTCGAGAAAATATATAATTGCGTATTTCCTCAAAAAAATCAAACACTCGGATTTAAAGCAGCGGATAAATTACTATATATTACACTTCCAGTTAAACCAACTACTATAATAAGAAGGCAAAATACAAACTTAAAAAAAATTTCAACAACTGTTTTCATGCATAGAACAACAGATATTTTATACTTGTCTGAATCGGAATGCTATGACAAGATTTTTCGAAATATCATACAAACCGAATTCTTCCGACTGCTCGAAAATATGCCCATGACGGGAATCGAACCCAAGACCTTTGCAGAGGTGCCAAGCTCTCATTAATATTCCGTAATATGTGGGTTAATTTGACTCAGGTTTAACATGTTTCGTACCAGATATTTTTTTATGAAATGAAAATAAATAAATTCCTGTAGAAACCTGAATTTAAATAAATAAAGATTCATCCAATAATTTTTCTGGTTTGAAGCGATGTTAAACTGGGTCAGATTAAACCACATATTACGCAAGATTGGTGGAAACTTGGCACCTCTGCCTTTGACGTAAATTGCCAACGCTCTACTCATTCAGCTACATGGGCCGACAACCGGCGGACACATTTCACTCAGATAACCTTATTGGCAACAGCATCTCGTCTGCCAGGTAGACAACTCAACAGAATATACCACTCAATTGGAAAAATTCAGTTTGTATGATGTCTTAGTCAATCAATATAACAGAGTTAAAAATAAATAGAAGTTTTTCGAAAAGTTTGTAGTAATGATTTACTGTATACTGTCTTTATAAAAAAATAAAATGAAATAAGAGCAATTTTCCCGTTACCAAAGTTTAAACAAACATCTAAAACGTAAGAATAATCAAAAGATAAATGCAACAAAATAGCGAGGCACACTCTTCTTCAGTTAATATCATTAATTTTCGCTTGATAGAAATTTATAGAATTCAGTTGGGTGCAATTGTTTCCCTGAGTTGTCACTAAAACAGTAAAAGAAAATTAGATATATACGAAAAGAATTTATGTTAAAACAATACAAATGTATATAATATGTGTTATCTAGTCGGCCGGTTTTTACTTGTCACTTATGTCTAAACTGCTAAACTGGGTTTTAAATTTATTTTGGTTTCATAGCTGTCGTTATTATAATTTCGATGCTTAAAATCTTCAGTTTAATTTAAAGGCAAATTATAGATAGCATTGGTTGTTCCGTAACCGACTGCTGCGGAACATACCTTTTCGCCAAAGTGGAATCGCCGCATTTCATATTTCAGAAAGTATAAATGATTTGCTTTTCAACGTTTTGAGGCGGGAGCTTCGCTTCTGTAGGGTTTTTCTTTTGGTTCCGAACTGAATTAGTTATGTTATTTCTGTAACTGGATTAACTTAAGTTTACATTTATTAAGTTTACATATTAAGATTAACTTAAGTAATATGATTTAAGTTTACAGTGTTTTCAAATAAGTTTTAGTTATAATTTAACAGAAAGTTTAAGTTGTTTTTAGGAATTAGTTTTATTTCAATAGACTGTTTTAAAACTCCGTCTTAATCTGAAATTAAGTTTTGTTTCACCAATATTTTTCCACGTATAAAGCTCGTGTTTACCCACACGTTTGCTCTAAATTAAAAAGAAATCTGAATGTGTTTTTAACAGTTTAAATCTTTTTATATATTTAATATTTTATATTTAATATTTAACATCTTCGATTAAATTTAATTTGAATAAAAAACTGTAGTCAACAAACAAATGACTTTTTATGGATTTTGAACTCAAGACTTAGCCTTACTTCAGGTGTCTTCCAGTGCACTGTTTTTAAAGCTCTGCTACGTGCATTATCAAAGATATTAGACTTGTACTGATACAGGTTATTAGATAAGAAGTAAAAATACAGTTATTAAAATCATAGTATAAATTGCATTAGTAAAATATTTGTTTAATTTAATTATAATACATCCATTATTCATAAATAAATAAATTGTAATTATAAATAGTAAAGTATATTTCTTTTTTATTCACTCTTTATATAAAAGTATTTACTTTTAATTAGCATATACTCGTATGTTTATGTTCAATGAAAGTATAAAAGGTTTGCAGAAAGAATCGGAAATTTACTCAAACAGTCAAATAGGAAAAGAAAGATATACAAATAAATCTATGTCTGTAACTCTTTAATTAAATCTCGAACTATCCAAACAAGAAGAAAGAAAAAAATGACATACAACCGTGGTCGCCATGAATAAAAGATCAAATGGTCTTTCCTTCTATGCAGATGCGCAAAAAATGTTATATCACATCGTTTTCGCACTAGCCTAACATAATAACTTATTGCATGCTATCTCTATAAATGTTTAACATTTAAAAAGTTTATCTCTCATCGCACTTAAATTAATCAAATGTATGAAACGTAAGAATAATTAAAATATAAATACGATACACACTCTCTTTACAGCTAAGTCATTATTTTTCATTAAACAGATAATTTCGAATAAATGCAATTTTTTATCCAATGTGTCATTGAACAGTAAGAAAAAATTTAAGACATAGAGATGTGAATTATCTTGCACGAACAGAAATGGGTTGAAGTTTATCTTAGGTATGAAATAAATCTTAAATAGTGTACTGACAACATTTGATGAATCAAACATAAGTTCTGTAAAAAATACAATACAAAAATATTTTTTTAAATAAATTATATAGTTAAAAAAATCTACAAATTAAAATGCTCATAAAATTTATACACCTGAGCTAAATTATAACAGTAACATTTTTAAACTGAAGATGTAATTAATGCTTAAAGTGATAAAAGCATTACACAAAAAGGTTTAAAATACCTTTTAATATAAAGATGACATATTTCGTACACTCAAACGGCGAATTCACCAAGATCGAAAATGATAAACTATTTTAGCAAAGTTTTTAAAAATGATAAACAAAAAACATGAGACCACTTATGTAATTAATGCTTAAATGTTTCGAACAGTCAAACGACGATTTCGTAAAGATCGAAACTGAAAAAATAACAAATTTTATGTCACACAAATTTCATTTTCAAAAACTTTGCGAAAATATTTTATCATTTTCGATCTTGATGAAGTCGCCGTTTGAATGCACGAAGCATATTATCTTTATATTAAAAGGTATTTTAATATATAGGTATCTTTATATTAAAAGGTATTTTGTCATCTTTATATTAAAAGGTATTTTTGAGTAACGTTTTCATCATTAACGTTATATCACTTTAAGCCTTAATTACATCTTTAGTTTAACGTTAACAAGTGATTTTATTATATTATTCATAGCATTTTTGTTTAATATGTAGTTGTGATACCTCAGAGCGTTTGAAGTAAGATTATTTTTTTTTAATTTAAATTAGTATATACGTTTACATTAAATGATAATATAAAAGGTGTGCTAAAGGAATCCCAACTTTTGATTAAAAAAACATTGAAAGAAAAACGAACATTTTGACATTGAAAGAAAAACGAACGAACAAATCAGTGTCTGTAACACTGCAATTAAATCAAGAACTGTACTAAGCAATACCGATTTAAAAATATTTTTTTTTATGACCGTGGTGTAAATAAATAAGACAACATATCTTTCACACCTCTATGTAGGTACGTAAAGAATCTTAAAGCACACATTTTTGAAATAGCTTAAAGTATAATACATGGTAACTGTTTGGCTCTTTAAAATTAAATAAGTGTCCTGTTTAAAGTACCGAAGTTAAAACAAATGCCCACAGTATAATAATTAAAGCATAAATGCGAGATACATTCGCTTTCAGCCTAAGCTATTAATTTTCCTAGGCAGAAAATTCGTAGAATTCGAATAAATATAATAACTTTAGTCAGTTCGAATAGAAGCTGGAGTAATGCGAGACAAAAGAGTAAACAAAATGCTTTTTTTTTTTTTTTTTTTTTTGTAATTAGAAAAAGTTTTTTGTAAAGTAATACATCCCATCTCACAACTTTGATGAAACTTTAACAAAATTTTTGAAAATTTTAAAAGCAAATTTTGATGTTTAAAGAATTTCTTCTTCTTTTAAAAGAAAAAGATCTTCTATTCCTTATAACACCTTGTGGGGTAATAACATATTAGTGTTCTAAAATTCAAGTAAAGACTGTGTTAAGCTGAAAAGGGCACATTTGAAAAAAAATCTTACAACACTTTTTAACAGATTAAAAAAACAAAATTTTGTTTTCGAGAAGGTGAAAAAATAAATTTCTTGACTTATACAAAAAAGTTCCTTTATTTGTCCTGAAATTAAGTATACAGCTGTAGATACATGATTTAGGCAAAATACGAATGTTTACACACTAAGTATACAGACACAAGAATAAGGGAATAATCTGAAACTTTGCACAAAGAACTTTTGCCCTGTCCTTATTACCCGAACGTTTCCTAAAAATAAAATAAAATAAAAATCACACAATTTTATCGAAATATAGTCTTGAATTGTTCAAAATAAAGTACAGTAAAGATCTAAAATATTTTTCCTAAATATTATGGAAAATCTATTTTTTAATCGCAGCAAAGAAACGTTTGTGAAATTTCGAAAAAATTACAAAGAAATTCCAAAAACGTATTTATTTGCTCTTAACTACGATAGATGATCAAATTGTCCTCCTCTAACTTCTAGACACGCATGTGCATGTTTAATCATATTCATGCAGACACATTTCAGAATGTCAGGTTATTGTATGATCATTATGAAATTATTGAATTATTCGGTTCACTGTAGGGACGGATGGCGCGTACTGCTCATAAGACTTATGAAATACTGTTCTCACTTCTTTAAACAAAAATATAATCTTCGTTAATGCAACGATACTCTTCCGTGTAAAGCACCATGTTGATTTACACACGCGTGCGCATTTTTCGACATTATTCTGAACTCCGTTAGCTACGTCGATTTAACCGCTAACGTAACAGACTTCAGTGTTGAACATTTTATTTTAGTTTAACTAGAATATGGATTATTTAAATTTGCAGTTCTGCTTCTTTTTTTTCGGGTGGGAAGGGGGACACAATGCACATAACCTATGCTTTTGCTAGCTTAGGCCAGAGTTCGGTAAATTGTAATCATGGGTAAAAGAATAACATCAAGTAATATCTTTGTCAATGTATCATATATGCAAATACCTAACATAAGTACATAATAATACGTATATATATATATGTGTGTGTGTGTGTATATATATAATTTATACGATAATTTGCATATACGATATACCAACAAAAGTATGCTGAAAGTACTGATACTCATGATTACAATTTACCCCCAATCTAGCATAAGCTAGTCTATTTTACTTTCTTTCTGCTACTTATTTTGTTTTGCATTAACTAATCGTTATCCACGTAATATAGATCAAACATAATATGATTTGTAACAATATATATATAAATTCCATATAAAATAAAACTCCAAAATCTTGTGTTAAGTTAAAAGCACAACATATCTTTCACACCTCTATGTAGGTACGTAAAGAATCTTAAAGCACACATTTTTGAAGTAGCTTAAAGTATAATACATGGTAACTGTTTGGCTCTTTAAAATTAAATAAGTGTCCTGTTTAAAGTACCGAAGTTAAAACAAATGCCCACAGTATAATAATTAAAGCATAAATGCGAGATACATTCGCTTTCAGCCTAAGCTATTAATTTTCCTAGGCAGAAAATTCGTAGAATTCGAATAAATATAATAACTTTAGTCAGTTCGAATAGAAGCTGGAGTAATGCGAGACAAAAGAGTAAACAAAATGCTTTTTTTTTTTTTTTTTTTTTTTTTTTTTTTTTTTTTTGTAATTAGAAAAAGTTTTTTGTAAAGTAATACATCCCATCTCACAACTTTGATGAAATTTTAACAAAATTTTTGAAAATTTTAAAAGCAAATTTTGATGTTTAAAGAATTTCTTCTTCTTTTAAAAGAAAAAGATCTTCTATTCCTTATAACACCTTGTGGGGTAATAACATATTAGTGTTCTAAAATTCAAGTAAAGACTGTGTTAAGCTGAAAAGGGCACATTTGAAAAAAAATCTTACAACACTTTTTAACAGATTAAAAAAACAAAATTTTGTTTTCGAGAAGGTGAAAAAATAAATTTCTTGACTTATACAAAAAAGTTCCTTTATTTGTCCTGAAATTAAGTATACAGCTGTAGATACATGATTTAGGCAAAATACGAATGTTTACACACTAAGTATACAGACACAAGAATAAGGGAATAATCTGAAACTTTGCACAAAGAACTTTTGCCCTGTCCTTATTACCCGAACGTTTCCTAAAAATAAAATAAAATAAAAATCACACAATTTTATCGAAATATAGTCTTCAATTGTTCAAAATAAAGTACAGTAAAGATCTAAAATATTTTTCCTAAATATTATGGAAAATCTATTTTTTAATCGCAGCAAAGAAACGCTTATGAAATTTCGAAAAAATTACAAAGAAATTCCAAAAACGTATTTATTTGCTCTTAACTGCGATAGATGATCAAATTGTCCTCCTCTAACTTCTAGACACGCATGTGCATGTTTAATCATATTCACGCAGACACATTTCAGAATGTCAGGTTATTGTATGATCATTATGAAATTATTGCATTATTCGGTTCACTGAAGGGACGGATGGAGCGTACTGCTCATAAGACTTATGAAATATAGCCCAGTCAAATAAGGATATAACCTCGGAATGAAAGATAACAAGCTGAAAATTTGCAAAAATCTTTGTTTTGACAGTCTAAAAGTAAGCTAAAAAGTCTCATATAATCTCGTGTCCGCGTCTCGAGATATTCAAGGTCAAAGGTCATGAAAATCGGTTTTTTGCTTATATCTCAAAAACTGTACATTTTATTAAAATAAATCTAATTACAAAATTAAAGTAGACAAAATTTACTATCAAATACATACATTATCTTTAATTTTCTGACAAAGAGTTTAGGCGCTAGAGCGAGCTGAATAAAGACAACTTTCTGACCTTCAGACCAAAACGAGAGAAACTTCTTTCACCCTCGATTTCTCAAAAACTATGCATTTTATCGAGAAAACATGTTACAAAATTGAAGTAGGCAACATTTTCTACAAAATTCCTAAATTAACTTTAATTTTCTGACGAAATTTTTAGACGCTAAATAGCTCTGAAAAAAGCGACTTTTTGACCTTTGAGCCAAAAAACTAGAGAAACACCCTTTCCTACCCTCAATTACCCCAAAACTGGGCATTTTATTGACTAACACCGCTACAAAATTGATGTAGATAACATTTTCTGCAAAATGCCTATATTAACTTTAATTAGTTTTTGGCCCTCTGGCCTAAAAGGGAGAAAAAACCCACTAAAGATTTTTTCTTATATTTCAAATGATATTTGAAGTTATTACAAGACTTGTAGAGAATAAAATTATCTACAAATTTAGTCTTAATTAGTTACATTATTTACTTACTAATAAATATTAATTATAAATAAGAATTAATTATAAATAAATTTGATAATATTTTGTTAATTTATGTATAAATAATAACATATTGAAATGAGTTTTTATGTATTATAATTACATTTTTATTTATCATACGATTATCGAATCTATTATATTTTGTTTAAGTTAAATTATAAGGCGATTATTACCTCTGATTATCAATAGCAGACATACAGCTTACATTTCCTCTTGTCCGTCGTCGTCTCCTTCTTCTTGTCGTTTACACTGACCACAAACTGAGAAGCATGGCAACCCTACTTTTCTACATCCACAGTTCGCGCCACAGCCTTTCTTGCAATTGCAGAAGATCGTACTGGGTAGTTCTTCTGGGGCTGAAGGTAATAATGTTAAAGTGGGTTCAAGGATCTCATTTTGTATTAACCACCCCCATTCTTTGGGTTCTAAATCTTTCCTTAACCAAGTTTGGATCTGATAGTAGACACGATAAATATGCTGTCGAGCTGCTGCACTTGTTGGTGGAAGAGATGATAACTGCACCGGTTTATTGAGTCTTGTTGATTTAATGAATTGTGTGTACCTAAAATTGTCAATACTATGTTCTGATTTTGGAGCATTATACATTGCTAAAAGAACACGTATTCCATTTTCAAATAATGTGTTTGGAGGGCAGTTGTCTTCCTGAAACAATTGAGCGATTCGTGCAAATTGGAATGTTTCTCGAACATTTTTATAATTGTCAGTGTTCCTTTTTTAAACAGCGCAGATGTTGTGTCACATCCACTGATAGCGTGCAAAAATAAAATATGTTCTTTAGAACCAGGATATTTGTCGAATCTTTTAGATGAAAACATTCGTGTCTCCACATTGCCTTTACCCATTTTTTTAAAAAAGATTTCTCGCTGATGTGACTGTGTTCGCCCTATTAAAATAACTAACAGATCAACATCTTCTCCAACTATGATGGCGGTCTTTTGATGTTTCGATTCTTCAATGGCTGTTTCGATGATGAGGGTATCAGCATCATCTCTGGCTTGTTTTGTAGTGATGTTAACAGTTTTTAACTGCGCAATAAGCATTTCAATAAAGATTTTTTTATTGCACCGGTTTGATAAAAACTTTTCTTGGCTGATTGGCACAATCATTGTCTCATCAAAACGAACTTAGTAAGATGTTGAAACAGCAACAGTTCTTCTGAGTTGTTCCGTTGCTTTTATATTTTTACTGTTATCTGAATAACCGTCGAATACAACAACAATATCTGAACCAAAATGTATTTGCAAATATTTGAAGTATTTCTAAAGAATAATTGAGAAAGTATCGTCTTTGCTCCATATGACGCGATGCAGAAGAAATCCACCATCGATAATGAAAGTCACATTATCTTCATCCAACTCAATATTAAGAGGTTCCATATTGTTATACAATTTTGCTTTTGTAGTTTTTCGCATGCCGGCAGTATCAAAAAGCGATGTTGGGTATGGACTTAATTCATACTGCAGGTATTCTTTGAGATTATGTTCAAACTTTTTGTTTACTTTTATTCTTTGGAAGAGTAGCAATGGATCGACAGCAACTTTGTAGTATTTACCTTGATGGATTTGTTAACTGGAGAAATTGGAAGAACTTTGTCTGCTTTCTTTAATTTTATTTCATTAAATTTCAAACCAGTTATTTTAACCATTGATTCAAAACCAATATTATGGGCTCTGTGGCCACTTCATCACAACCATTAATATAAATAGAAAAAAGAAAATGGTCTTATTAGGAGACCGTGTTTCAGAAAATAATATACGTAGGTATATCCAAGCACTTACATTGATCGAAAAATAAATACTAAATCCCTTTCCTACTTAAAATATAATTATTATAAACAAAAATGTAATTACAATGTATTTAAACTATTTAATTTCAATATCTTATTATTTATATAAATTAATTAAATATTATCATACGAATGTCTTATTTATAAATGTCATTTATAAATAAGTAAACAATTTAAATTTCTTAATTTTGTTATATTTCAAACACCATTTGAAGCGTAGGAAACAATCTTGAAGGATGTTTCTCTTGTTTTGGCAGAGGGCTTTAAACTAGCCCTTTTTCAGCGCGCTTTAGCGCTTGAACCCTTTGTCAGAAAATTAAAGTTACTTTTGCAATATTTAGATAATGTTGTGGACTTTAATTTTGTAATTAATGTTCTTTGATAAAACGGACAGTTTTCGAGTAATCGAAGGTAGGAAAGGGTCGTTATTCTTGCATTGGCTCGAAGGTCAAAAAGTCGCTTATATTTTTCAGCGCTATTTAGGACCTAAACATTCCGTCAAAAATTAAAGTTCATTTATGAATTATGTAGAAAATATTGCCTACTTTAATTTTGTAACAGATGTTTTCTCGATACAATGCATAGTTTTTGAGAAATCGAGGGTGAAAGATGCAGTTTCTCTCGTTTTGGTCTGAAGGTCAAAAAGTTGTCTTTCTTCAGCCCGCTCTAACGCCTAAACTCTTTCTCAGAAAATTAAAGATAATATATGTATTTTATAGGAAATTTTGTCTACTTTAATTTTGTAATAGGATTTATTTTAATAAAATGCACAGGTTCCGAGATATAAGCAAAAAACAGATTTTCTTGACCTTTGATCTTGAATATCTCAAGACGCGGACACGAGATTATATGAGACTTTTTAGCTTACTTTTAGAATGTCAAAACAAAGATTTTTGCAAATTTTCAGCTTGTTATCTTTCATTCCGAGGTTTACCCCTTTTTTCACCTTATTTGACTGGGCTAATACTGTTCTCACTTCTTTAAACAAAAATATAATCTTCGATAATGCAACGATACTCTTCCGTGTAAAGCACCATGTTGATTTACACACGCGTGCGCATTTTTCGACATTATTCTGAACTCCGTTAGCTACGTCGATTTAACAGCTAACGTAACAGACTTCAGTGTTGAACATTTTATTTTAGTTTAACTAGAATATGGATTATTTAAATTTGCAGTTCTGCTTCTTCTTTTTCGGGTGGGAAGGGGGACACAATGCACAAAACCTATGCTTTTGCTAGCTTAGGCCAGAGTTCGGTAAATTGTAATCATGGGTAAAAGAATAACATCAAGTAATATCTTTGTCAATGTATCATATATGCAAATACCTAACATAAATACATAATAATACGTATATATATATATATATATATATATATATATATGTATATAATTTATACGATAATTTGTATATACGATATACCAACAAAGGTATGCTAAAAGTACTGATACTCATGATTACAATTTACCCCCAATCTAGCATAAGCTAGTCTATTTTACTTTCTTTCTGCTACTTATTTTGTTTTGCATTAACTAATCGTTATCCACGTAATATAGATCAAATATAATATGATTTGTAACAATATATATATAAATTCCATATAAAATAAAACTCCAACATCTTGTGTTAAGTTAAAAGCACATTGACTATTCTTGTTAAAAATCTTCATTTCAGGTTTCTACAATTGAGCACATTTTTGATAGCTATTCACTAGTTTTGTGGAGCGGTCCCACTTTTCCTTTTTAACCGTTTTTAGGTTATTAAAATGATTTGCAAATGATATTGTTCAGCACCACAAACTGCACAATCCTGAAAATGAACGGAGTTTTTAAAATGATGTAATAGGAGACAATTCTTTCTTATTACCCCCAGCAAAATTTAAAACGGTGTAATAAGAGACATGACTTAATGTACATGGCTAAAAAATATTTTAATAATTTACAAAATAGAATATGAATAGGTATAATTATAAGAAACATCTTAAAAATTTATATTATTTTTAAATAAAATGGTGTTAGGCAGTCAAATTATAACAATATTACTTAATTAATGTTTTCTACATGATGAATGTTTAAGACTGTGCAACAGTGGCATTTTCGTTCAACTCAATATGTGTTTATATTGAGTTTCAGAAACTCATTACTTATGTACGGCAGCAAAATATTTATTATGAAAAATTGTTACTTAACAGCATTTACTTTAAAATGAATATATATTTAATTTCTCTGGAAAGTTTGTTTCGTAGAAATATATAATTATAAATTTCCTCAAAAAATGAAATTTTTGTGTTACGAGCAGCGGATAAATCAATGTCTATAACACTTCAGCTAAGTCAAGAAATATATTACTAAGGATGTGAAAGAAAACATATTTGAGCTTACGACTGTTTTCATGAATAAAAGAACAGATGCTTCACTCTGAAGTTGCATGGAGAATGCTATAACACAAGTTTTCGAAATAGATTAAAATAATTATCTGCGGCATATTATCTCTATAACTCTTTAACTCCATAACTCTTCTGTTTGAAATACCAGGACGTACATGCGTACATCCTCATTTTATGTCCAAACTGCAATGTTCTAATAATTTATCAATGTTCTAATGGTCATTCATTCTTTCGTAAATTATAATGTTTAGCTTTCGATTTTGTTTGTAACTCTGATAGATACTGATTTTATAGAATAATTATGTCAAACAAGCACAGTGATTATGTTCCCAATTTTGATGATCACATAGACAATAGTGATGAAAGCTTCGAACCTTATTTCTGTTTGTATAATATAAATAAACTTTTATTTCATCTCTTTACATTACATGCAATTAAATAATTCACATGTAATTAAAAATAATGACAAAAACTTTTTTTGACGAAATTTAATGTATCTGATATTCAGCATACTATCACTAAATTTAATACAGTGCTTACGGGGTTAAAATTGAAGAAAGTGTCATTCTCATTTCACCGAAATTAAACAAATGCATACAAGTTGAAAATACTTAAAACATGAGAGCGATGCGCATTTTCGTTTTCCGGCTGAACATTATTTTTGTCTAGATAGAAAACTTGTAGCATTCAAGTGTTAATATAATTCTCTGCTTGAAGTGCCAGTTACTGAAGCAATTGGAAAAATTTTTAGATTCACGGACAAGATTTATGAAGAATCAATAGAAATACGTATATGTTATAATGTATATGTGAAAAAAAATCTTAAATCGTGTAAATGCAATATTTGAACATAACAAACGAATGCTCAATATAATAAATTATAACACCTGGTAATAATGTATTACTTTTAAATGCTAAAGGTGTAAAATTAACAACATAATATAAATCAAAATAACTTTTATTAGTTGTTTTACATGTTTCGACTCTTTCCGAGTCATTTTCAAAAACAAAATGAGAATATTCTAAATCTGCAAGGGCTTTGAAGTTATTATTTTCATGTACTTTTTTAAAAATTACGCACGTTATCTATTATTTTTTACTTCGTTGTTTATTTTCATATCTTTGAAAATGGAGTAATTCTAGCCACAGTTTCGGTAAATTAAAATGTATGATATATGTAACGATGCGGCATCTTTTAATTTACCGAAACTGTGGCTAGAGTTACTCCATGATCAAAGATATGAAAATAAACAACCAAGTAAAAAATAATAGATAACGTGCGTAATTTTTAAAAAAGTACATGAAAATAATAACTTCAAAGCCCTTTCAGATTTAGAATATTCTCATTTTGTTTTTGAAAATGACTCGGAAAGAGTCGAAACATGTCAAACAACTAATAAAAGTTATTTT
Organism: Maratus michaelseni; assembly: GCA_963931845.1. Lineage (NCBI taxonomy): Eukaryota > Metazoa > Arthropoda > Arachnida > Araneae > Salticidae > Maratus > Maratus michaelseni. The sequence continues at coordinate 341,338,615 of OZ007588.1, read as the reverse complement.
GATTTATATTATGTTGTGAATTTTACACCTTTAGCATTTAAAAGTAAACGAATGCTCTATCAAAAAAAATATTTTAATGAAAATAGAGTTATGCGTTGAATTATAACAAAGCTACTTAATCAAAATTCACTATTTGCCGAATTATAAATTTTCTTTAAAATAACAACATTTCTGTTCAATCTGTAATTATTCCGATTTTCTGAAATTGATTTCAGGTATACAACAGCAATATATTTTTTACAATAAATTGGTCAAGTACGAGTATAACTCGCGCTCAAAGGGTTCCGTACATTACATTTATTAATTACTATTTATTAATTATTAAACTACTACCACACCTAATTTTTTCATAATTTTAGCTTAAGTAAATTCGGGAATAGGAGGAAGGTAACATATCTTTCTAGAATACTTTCTACTATATCTCTGAAAATATAATACCAAAATTAAAACAAATATATTTTTGAGTTCGATGTTACAAGATCTTTCGGACGATACCCTACACAATATATAAAAATAAAGTTTTTTTTTCTAGTAACTTAATTAGCCCCCTAAATTTTCCCTAAACATAGTGAATGGCTATTAATCTTAAAATATGTGGGTAAAAAGGCTTTACAGCTTTCCCAAATTTAAACTTTCCACGTCCCATAGTTTACGAGAAAAAGGTCTCTGACAGACGGAGAGACAGGCACAGGAGTAATCTTATAATGGTTCCGTTTCTGCTTTTTAAATACGGAACCCTAAAAATGCTTTACATATCAGTATTTACTTTAATTAGAATGTATAGTTAAATTCACTGAAAGGTGTAACTTTCGTGGAAATACTAAATTATTAATTTCCTCAGCAAATTAAACACTCGGGGTAAGAAAAGTGAACAAAAAGCGGTATTTGTAACACTTCATTTTAGTCATAAACTGTAAAAAAAAAAAAAAAAAAAAAAAAAAAAAAAAAAAAAAAACGTTTCGTCCTAAAATCGGTTATTTCATGAATAAAACAAATTATGTTTTACGCTTCTATGAAGCTGCATCGGGACTAGCTTAAAGTAAAGATGTACTGCATGCTATTTGTATAATTTTAAAATTAGGTCTGAGTCACTTTTATGGTACATGAATTAAACCACATGTATATAAAATGAGTATAATTAAAATAGAAACAGAGGATACACTCGTTTTCATATTAGGATATTATTATGTGCTAGCCAAAGAAATCGTAGAATTTAAATGAATGCAATTATTTACCTTAATATTTGAATTATTACGTAGCTACAGAAACAAGCTATCATTAAATTAAAAAAATATGTACTAGGAAAAACTTTATATAATGTATATTTTCCGACAATTTCCATACATATTAAATTTTAATGAAATTATAAAAGATTTGTGCGAAGAACCGTCAGTTTCCTGAAAACTTAGCTACAGAAACAAGCTATCATTAAATTAAAAAATATGTACTAGAAAAACTTTATATAATATATTTTCGGTTTTTATGAATAATTTTTTTTTCGCGCTGCTATGAAAATGCGTAAAACCTTTAAAGCAATAGCGTAAACTAGCTTAAAATAGTAATATTCAACACGTAATATTTGTAACTCTTTAAAATTAAATAAATATCGCATTCTCATGGCACCGAAATTTAAACAAATTTACACAAAGCGAGAATAATTAAAACATAACTGTGAGATGTACTCACTTTCAGGATACAACATTATTTTTCTCTAGACAGAAACTTTGCACAATTCGAATGAATGTAATTCTTTTTCGGATGTGTCACTGAAATTGTAAGATAAAAATTCAAAATTAAGAGAAAAGATTTATCTTATATTAACAGAAAACAGTTCAGTGTATTCTTAGGAAAGAAATTAGTCTTAAATACTGTAAGGACAGCATTTGCTGAAACAAACATAAGTTCTATAAAATAAATGAATAAAGAAATAAAACTATGCAGTTAAATTACAACAAAGTTATTTTGAAAATTAAAATGTTTACATATTTTGTACATTTTAGTATAAATTATAACAATATATTTTTTTTAAATATGATTTTATGATACCTCCGAACTTTAGAAGTAAAATGGAAAATATAAAAATATTTATCTAAAAAAGGCTTCAAATATTATAACTATTTATGTATATAATTGTGTTTTATTTAGATTAACTGAAAATAGAAAAAGGTTTGTGAAGGGGGTAAGAAAAGGTCAAATCAAAATTAATGAAATTTTCTCGGAAAATTCACAACAGAAAGAATAAGAAACATAAAAAACAATGTCTGTAACACTTCAATTAAATCAAGAACAGTACTAAGCAGGAGAAAGAAAAAAATATTTGCCTGATAACCGCAATCAAAAATCGTAAAGAAACTTGATGTTTTATGATTCTATAAAGATGCTTAAAGTAAGCTGCAGCACACTTTAACTATTTGCTTAAAATAATGATCCAATGCATGCTATGTATATACAGAGTATCACAAAAATATTGAAACGGGCATTAACTGTTTAATTCTTGAAGATACATAGGCAATGTAAATTTCAAAAGCATTCAAAAGAAGTTAAGAATAAAGATTATGTAGATGAAATAGTCTTATCCTTAATTAAACAAGAAGAAAAATCATGCGTCAATCATACATTATGAAATACTTTCCAACACATTCAGAATAAAGTAACAAAACTTTACCATTTAATAAGTTGAAAGGTGATGTCTAAGTAATCAATTTGAAACACGCATAACACATTTAATTTCAACAATTCCCGAAACTTATCCGAAATCTTTTGTGAAACCCTATATATGATGTATAAATTTTAATATATACTACATAGAATGCAAAAATTTAGCTCAGTTAGGAAACGCATGACACAGTTGAATATTTCTCTTCAGCAATTTCCGTCAATAAGCAGAAATGCACTCAAATTATTTTGTGCAGCCCTGTATATCATCTATAGTATTTATACACATCGAATAATATGGAAAAAATTAGTTAAATTTAAAAACGCATACCAAAACTAAAAACACATTTCACACAAATAATTTCTCAAAGATGTTACCGAATTATTTTGGGTGAACGATAAATGCTATAGACACCATAATCTATAGTAAGCATCTTGAAGTGAGCTTCAATGATGTATATCAATTTTAATATACTTGTAACATCATTAAAATACACTGTAAACGATTTTTCCTCATTGACCATAATGTAACGGAATTATTTTGAGTGTCCCAGTGAACGATCTATAAATGCTACACACTTCATTTACAACACCGAACATGCCATGGTAAGCCTTAATATCATACATCGATTACATGTCAATTCGAGTAAATTTGTACGAGTGACAGGGCGGACAGACAGCCGGACAGACAAACCGAATTCATAAAGACTTTTCAACTATGTTGGAAATTGTTTAAAATTGCTACTGAAAAATCGTCTGCACAAGTTTATCTTCTGTCCGGGTCCGGGTCATATCTCGATTTTTGACCTTACAAATATGGAACATTTACAGTGCAACTTGTCAGAGCAAGGAAAAAACTTTTCTAAATATTATTAATAAGACTCAGAGACCGACTAAAAATTTAACAAGTTGGAAATTGTACGTCAAACGTGACAAATGAGTTGCGTTTGTACTATAACAAGTTTCAGTGAAATGAATTACATCGTCTGTTATTATGATATGATTAATTTCCGTAATAAAATAAGTACATTTTAAGTTACCAACATTTTATCATGTGTTGACATTTACTGAAAATTTCAATGGGAAACTTAAGCCTAGCATTGAAAATTTCAGAATTGAAATCCATATTTAGACTTTTTTTCCATTTAATATCTATTTCTACGGAAACATCGATCCAAAAACATTGATCGAAAAACTGTCGGTATATTATATGATTGCTATAGTTAAACAATTTTAGTATAGAAATTACGGTTTTTAAATTCAGTAATACGGAAATAATATGACTCCATTTTAAATAGGACTTAATCACCATGGTAACCTAGTATCATTACTTAGCATGTGATATCATTGAATTAATTACGTATGATATTATTTAATAAAATTATACATCTCGGTCTTTTGACGATTAATCCTCGGAATCTGCTATAACAAAGAAGTACCAATTTTTAAAAAAAATCAAATTACTTAATAAATATTTTTATTAATATCTTTTTAAGTTTTGATTTGATTTTCATAAAATTTGAAATGACTCGACAAAATTCTGCAAGGATCATATACAATAAATTTCAAATCATTTGGTTGGGTAGTTTTTGCGCTGTTATATGCGGACAGACGGACAGACAGACGGACGGACCAGACGACGACTATTAGGTGCTACGTATTTATATAATTACGAACGCACCTAAAAAGTATAGCATCTTTTTTCACGCAATGAACGAAAACCGTTTAAACGGTTATATGTTGAACTGCTGGGGTAACTTTTGGAAAAACTTACGGAAGGAATGTTTCATTCATTCCTAACTTATTTTGGAACACTTTTGCAATTTGTGTTCTTCATGTACCTCCAACTGGTAAAAAACATAAAGCGCGTTTAAATCTTTTTGGGACACCCTGTATTTTTTTTAATTAAATAAGCGCCATTCTTGTGACACCGAAATTTACGAAAATGCATACATAGTTAATATAATTAAAAAGTAAATACGAGATACACTTAATTTAATGCTAAACCCACAATTTTCGAAAGACAGAAAATTGTGATAATTGCGGTGTGGATACACTCCTTTGCCTGAGGTACTGGCAAGCGGAACAGTAAGAAAAATTTTTAAATACAAGAAAAATATGTATGGAAAACCAAGAAAAATTCCTCTGATGTTTATCTTATGTGCGAAAAAAATCTTATGTTCTGTGAAGATATACATTTGAAGATAACAAAGGAAAGTTCTTTAAAAAGGATATTTTAAAGGAGATGGAGTTATGAAGTTAAATTATAACAAAGATATTTTTCAAGTTAAAATTTTCTAAGCGAGGAATTTCTAAATTAATTAATAATTTTTACATGACGATATTTTTTCTTTGAAAAGCGACATTTTCGATTAATATGCAATTACTCCGAGCTTCAAAAATGAATCGCAGGTTTACATTTACGAAAAAGCCGTCCATAACAGTATTTGCTTTATGTAGAACATATATTTAAATTCACATGAAAGATGTAAGTTTCGTGGAAATATAAATGTGAACTTCTTAGAAAAGTTAAACATTCAATTTAAAGGGGGTGAATACATTAGTGTTAGTAACACCTTCAGTTAAAACAAATTCTATACAGAAAAAAAAAACATTTCCTGTTACAACAACTGTCTTCGTCACAAAAACTAAATGTTTTACGCTTCTATAAAGCTGCATTAAGAATTCTATAGCAGATCTTTTAAAACTAGCTTAAAATAGTGATCAACAGCAGGCTGTTTCAGTATTTCTTTAAAGTAAAATCAGAGTCATTTTTAAAGAATTTGAAACAAACGCATACAAAGTGAGAATAATTAAAACATAAATGCAAAATACAATTTGTCTAAGTCAAGTCTATGCAATAACGGTAATCAGAATAGTCGAATAGAAAATTTTATATGCAAGGAAAAGATTTATAATAAGTCAATAAAAATGCATGAGATGTTTATCTTACGTAAGAGATTAATCTTCAATAACAGAAAAGTACCAGTTAGAATAAGCAAAGGGCGGAGGAAATTACTTAAAAGTTATATTTAGACTTTAGAATTGTGATATTCAATGATACCAAAGATATTTTTGGAATTGAAATTTGTTATACGGCAGTAGAGAATATAAAATATTGTTAGTTAAACTATATAAATGCAAGGAGAAGAAGTACAGTAAAAGATAATAGCAAGAGCAAAAGAGAGAAAAAGCGAGAGAAAGAGAAAAGTATCGTGACTTGGGGTTACTTGGACAAAATAAAAAATGTATTAATATAGTCCTAGATGAAACTGTGTTACTACACTGTAAAAATAAATTCCTTCAAAAAGCAGAAAATATACTCGCAGTAAAGTTGCCGTATATTCTCGTATATCCTACGATTTATTACAAAATTTCCGTTTTGGTATTTCGCCGTTTTTTCTATGGAAATTTTCTTCTTTTGAAGACGAAAATTTTCTGTTATTCAAGAAGAAAAATCTTCTTTTTTAAAAATAAATTCGCGTGATATTTAAAAATTCTAAATAATAATTATATATATTGGTGCATATTTACAGATGCATACATAACAGATGCTTGTAATGTCACAAATATTATCACACACGTTTCTAATCATCTTGTCTACCTTCGGATTGGAATCCGGGAACTTTTCAATATTGAATGCATTCACTATCTCCCATACCACTTGGCAACATTCAACGACTTCGTTATAGACCTAAACATCAATTATAAAAATTAAAGTGTAAATAATTTCGTTTTTTCTGAATTTTAAAGTAATGTTGTTGTTGTTGTCGTGTCAGAGAAAGTGCCATGGCACTTCTCTGAAAGAAGAGGTGCCAGAGAGCCTCAAGAGAGGTTGGACTTCTAGAGCTGGTCTCCTAAATTTGAACCAATTCCAGAGAGACCTGCACCTGGATTGGCATCCCCAGAGGTATCGTTTTTCAAACTTGTAGGACATTGGAGCCCCGAACAGATTTTGCTTGCACCAACTCCCATTAACGTACACTATCCCACAGCAGCCGCAGTCGAGAGAGGTTGTCACCCTCCCAAGCATTGACCATGGTCGATGTTACTTCACTTTCAGTTATCTTGACGGGAACCGAGCTTAATCGTCTGCGCCACTGCGAGATTTTAAAGTAATAATTCCTTTGTTTGTTTTGGAAGGCGCATTTCCTTTTTAACATTCAATGTGTACGAGTGAAAAGTATTAATTTTCCATTAATTCTAGGAAAACTTACGATTTTCACTCAAAATAGAAAATTTCCGTTAATAAAGAGAAATTTTAGATCAAAACACCCGTATATATACGAATTTTTTGTACAGTATAGTTAGTGCTTTCATATGTTCAGCTGCGCTTCTCTATCTTTTTTATTTCGCGGTACAATCGAATGGAGAGTTTAAACCTTTCGGAACTAATGGGACTTAAAGGTACCGGTCAATTTAAATAGATTTTATTTTGTATTAGCAATTATTCGTGTTGTTATCTGCATGTAGTAATGATAGTATATGTCTATGCATACTTTATTATCACTTCATTTATTTTTCAGTCTTTAGTACTTTGTTTAAAACTCTTTGCAGCGTTGATGACTCTTTTATTTTAAACATACGTTTCACTCTTTAAATTAAAAATAGATGCTATTTTTCTGAGAAATTAAGTTTATGATAAAAAGTAAAAAAAACACTGGAAAGTTGTTAAGTCTATTTAATATTTTTCTTGTAATTTTTCAACTGGACGAAAAATTTCCGGGCCAGGATTCGAACCTGAGATCTCTCGGCTGAAGCTGCTAATGCTCTACAAACTGAGCCATCCCAGTCGAATCTGGAGGACCTAATTCAGCCAGTTAACCTTATTTATCATAGCATCTGGTCTGATATCTGAATCAGCTCAGCAGTATAAATCAGATGTAAGGACCCCAGTAAATACTGGTTATGTTATTACACTAGATTAATTTTAACACAAATATTTAAATTGATAAAAAATCATGTTAGTTGTAATTTCCTAACTGAGCGAAAAATGCCCGGACCTGGGATCTCTTGGCTGAGAAATCCCAGCCAAGAGATTCCAGGTTCAAATCCTGGCCCGGACATTTTTCGCCCAGTTGGGAAATTACAACTCACATATCTTCCGGTTTAAGAAAACTGATTAATACACTATAAATCTACTCGGAAACTTTCTGAAAATTAGTGGCAGCAAAAAAATAAAAACTTTGATGTTATATGAGGGGTGTACAAATGAAAGTGATTCGAGGTGTGTATCCATGAGATGCGTAGGGACAGAAATGAGATAGATACATAGATGGAAACAACAATATTTAATGAGTGAAATGCATACAAAGTTTGTTTTAAAAAAATCACCCCTGACGTTTAGGCAGGCGTCCCAATGCTTAGGAAGGTTACGAATTCCGTCCGCGAAGAACGATGTCGGTTGATCATGGAGCCAGTTCAGAACTGCAGCCTTTACGTCCTCGTCGGTGTGAAATCGTTGAACCTTTAGGCTTTTCTTCAGCGGCCCAAAGATGTGATACTCGCAAGGCGATCTGGACTGTACAGATCTGGGCTGTAAGGTGGATGTTCCAGGACCCCACTTTTTACGGGCCAGTGCCGCGGCACACACCTTGGCGACACAGCCAGCATTCTGGGACAAATATCCACCTGCTCACACTTTTCCAGTGTTAAATCTTAATTACAGCTCGCTGATCCGTTTCGGACGCAGTTGCATCTACACCTGGTATTTCTAACTGACTGCCACGTCCTTGCGAATGAGGTTATCACAAATCTGCTTGCGCATGCGCACGCGTGGTACAAACGCCTTCACAATCGCGTTTGTTTCACGAAAATACATTGAGAACTGCCGCATGTAACGCTTCGAATCACTTTCATTTGAACACACGTTAGAAATGCTTCTTTAAATCCCAAAAATATATTGATTTCTGAGGTTTCTAAAAATAAAAATCGTGGTAACTCAGAAATGGTTACTGTATATTTTCGTTCATGGTTATGTTATATTTTCCTAGATTAAGAAACATCTGTCTTTTTTCAGAGGGTACTATTAATATGACAAAAGTCTATAGAAGAATTTTAAGTCATTTGGATAATACCGTATTATAACGTAATTAAATATGAGATAACAGCTTTTCAGCGTTTCTTCTTTTTTATCATAATTTATTTAATTCGGAAAAGTAGCACCTATTTTTTAATTTAAAAAATAAAACACGTTTGAAACTTTTTTTTTCTTTAAATTTTTTTTACAACACGTTTGAAATTAAATTACGACGGTGCATAGATCTTGAAGCGATTTTTCGGCGAATTTCAACGAATGTTATCTTCAGTTCACATTCGTTTGCTTTCCATTTCCTTTAGTTTGTTTTGTTATTAAATTCTGAAACATAAAATAAGTGATAATGTTAAATGTAAATACATATACTGTCATTACTATATGCAGATAGTAACAAACGTAATTGCAAAGATAAAATGATAGCAAATATAAAGACATGTCCAATTATTATTAGTTAACGAAATTGAAACAAATGCATAGAACAGAGAATAATTAAAACATTTCAGTGTGAATTTCAGTTTCAGCCATTACTTTGAATAGTTCGGCAGAAACTTTGTACATTTCAGATGAATACAATTCTTTGCCTGGGGTGTCAATGAAAGAGTAAGAGAAAGTTTGAGATACGGGAAAAGATTTATGGTAAATCAATAGAAATGCACGTCATATTTATCATATCTATGAGATAAACCATAAGTAGTGTAAAAGAAGCACTTGAAGAAACAAAGGCAAATTCTTCAAAAAATATATTTTAAAGAAAATAAAATTGTTGCAGTTCATTCAAAACAAAATTATTTTAGAAATTAAAATTCAAAAGTTTTGGTTACTCTGAGAGAAGTCCTAGTTTCAAAATTTAACTAATGATACAACTATAAAATAATTATTACAAAAATTCTATGTAACAGTATTTATATTTTTTTTTTCCAGAAAACTATGAGTTTCAAGAAAATGTATAATTATGAATTTCCTCAAAAAATCAAGTTCTCGGATTAAGAGCAGCAATGAATAAATGAGATAAATGAGTGTCTATTACACTTCAGTTAAATCAACAACTACAATAAAAAGGCGAAAGAAAAACAGATTTCAGCTTACAATGACTACCTTCATAAATAAAGCAACATATGTTTAATGTTTGCCTGAAGGTCATTGAAGAATGTTTTAACACGCTTTTTCTAATTAGTTTTAAAAATCATCTACTGCATGCTGTCTTTATAAAAACTTAAATAAGAATCAGTTTCAAGGTACCGAAGTTAAAACAAACGTCTACAAGATGAGAATAATCAAAAATTAAACGCGGCAAAAGAGCGAAACGCACTCTCCTTTAGTTAATATCTTTAATTCTCAAAAAATATAAATTTGTATAATTCATTTGAATATCAGCAATTTTTTCTGCCTGATATGTCAGAAAAACAGTAAAAGAAAGTTTAACATTTAGGAAAAATATTTATGATAAATCAATACAAATGTCTACATTATATAAAATGCATATAAAATAATGAAAATTAGCATACAGAAGAACTGTAAAAAAGCTATTTTACAGAAATTATAATTATGCAGATGATTTAAAGCAAAGGTATTTTAGAATTTTAGAAATTAGTACATTTAAAGTACCGGTACTTATATCTTAGTATAAATTGAAATAGTAAAATTTTCGTTTAATTCAATTATAATACCTCTGAGTTTCATAAGTACAAGTAAATCGTAAGTAAATAAAGTGAAGTATTTTTTCTAACCTTCTAATCTCATAGTATTTACTTTAAATTTCTTATATTCCCTGAAAATATAAAAGTTTCACAAAAACAATAAGAATAATCATGAATTTTCTTAAAAATTCAAATACGCAAAAAAGACATACAAATAAATCAATGTCTGTAAAAGATTTTAATTAAATCAAGAACTATCTAAACAAGTAGAACGAAAAACAAGTGGGTAAGTGTGATCGAAGATCGCACAAAGGGTTTCGTTTAATATTCCTTTCAAAAAGCTTCCCCCTTTAATTAGTAAATAAAAATCATTAATTTATAATTATTCTTATCATTTATCAATAACATTTTATCAATAAGAGCATAGGTGGCAGCACCAATAAATTTAATAATAAAATGATAACAAGAGGAAGCTACTTTTAAATCAGATTAAAAATATTCAAGCACTGCTTTTCAAACTATTTTAACAGCATATGTTTGTGTGCTGAAAAAGCATATTTAATTATATAATTTAATTTTAGCTTTTTAAATAAAACCCATAAAATGGGGGAAAAATACGAAAGTTCTTTTAATTAAATCCATCAGACAATGAAATACAAACATCGAAAATTTCAACTCCTGCCTTCCAGAATAGAACCCTGAACCTTTGGGTCAGGAGGAAAACGCTCTACCACTGAACATCTAGCCTTCGTGAAAAAGACTGAAATTAAGATTCTGTTTTAAGATCTAAGAAAATCGCAGAAATGGTCGGATGTCATTAAATTAATTAATTTAATTAAAATACTATAAGACTTTTCAAAATTTTATGATTTGGGTTGTGACAGGGGATATTCAGCTATAAGTATACAAAATTTCAAGTCTCTAACTTATACAGTTTCCGAGCACGAACTCTGTGAGGGGCAGACAGACAGGGGAGTGAGACGAATAGGGTATCTCCAAATGAACGAAACCCTGAATAATGACAATCGCGATATTTCTGTATAAAGCATAGATGTTCTATGCTTCTATATAGTTGCTTAAAAAAAGTAACAGCACATTTCTTTTTCTAAGTAGATTTAAATAATAACTTATTGCACGCTATCTCTATAACTCTTTAAAATTTAAAAAGCGTGATTCTCATTACACCGAAATTCAACAAATGCATACAAAGTGAGAATAAGTAAAACTTAAATACAACATATACTCGCTTTCAGACTAAACCAATAGTTTTCACTTGAGAAAAGCTTTGTAGAGTTCGGATGAATGCAATTGGATGAAGTCAAGGAACAGTAACAGAAAATTCAAAATATGGGGGAAAAAGAATTACCTTAAACAAACAGAAATGCGTTGAAGTTTACCTTAGGTATAAAATAAAACCTAAACAGTAAGCTAACAACATCTGGTGAAACAAACGTAAGTTCGGCAAATATACAAACATACATACATATATATATTCACTTTACATATATATATATATATATATATATATATATATACATATATATATATATATATATATATACATATATATATATATATATATATATATATATATATATATATATATATATATATATATATATTCATTTTTAATGAAACAACTTTATAGAAAATGTAGACAGACCTGCCCCATTTAATTTTGGTAGTGATGCTATGCAGCAGCAGTCGAAGCATTAGGAGGCCTGTATTTTTGTTTAAAATTCGATTTGAATACATAATTGAGAGTTTTCAGTAGCCATCCAACTATAGTGTCGTGATTCGGTTCTTTAAAAAAAACACAATTTTTGCAAAAACAATAGCGCAATTTTCTAATTTTTCAAAAATTTAAAAGATTGAGCCGATGGCACTTAGCTACAACCTTATTTTACAAGAAGAAATTTAGATTTTATTCTTTTTTTTTTTTGTTATTAGGGATTCTGCCCATCGAGCCCAGATATTTCGGTACGCGTTAACGCGGTTGCATGTTTCCGACGTAATATGTGTCCAAATTTACTAAAACAAATTATTTTTTAGTAGTTATAGCAATAAAAAAAACTTGAAATTATTACTTTTTCAATTAATTTCTGAAAACAAATTCCAAAATATGCCAATTATTCGCCGCCGAGAACGTACGTAATCCCTTAAATGGTAAAGTAGCTTATTACTTTCAGTCTGCGGAAAGCAAATTGGTCGTGAATAAAACTATGTTATAGAAATTGTTACACTGAGGAGTAGAACTATGAAAAGATTCATCATTAGTCACTATTACTCTCATTTTCTGAAAAAAAATGCTATACTTATTGTATGTATTGAACTCAAATTATGGAAAAGAAATTGGAAAAGGATTCATTGAACGAATTTCATAGACACCTGTTGCAATGTTAGATAGGCACTTTTGTGACGATATGTAGTTTAGTAGGTCTTTATTTAGCGTTTCGTTATGGAATTATAGCCCTATTTATAATATTTATATAGCGCTATTTGTAATTACCAAACTTAGAAAACAAATACATGTGATACATCAACTATTGGCAATCTCAAACACGTTAACGTTCAGCCTCATTTAATGAACTTATCAATCATTAAATTTATACATTTTACAATGTAGATATACACAAAAAAACATTGTGTAGAAATTTTAAAATAAAGGGTATTTGAAGATTAAAAAATATGTATATCCCCTAACCATTCTGTAATAATCTAGGCGTCATAATCTAGGCATAATCTAGGCGTAAATAAGCTTCATTTGAAAATTTCAGAGTAGACAGATACAAATCACACCTACCAAAAAATAACATAATACAAGAATTAGCATGCATTTCACATAAGATATACTAAATACGAAATGCGTAATATTATCAATTTTCACAATATTATTAATGTATATTTTTAATATGTTCAATGGAAATGTGTTACAATCACTTTAAAACAAAAAGCATATGTTTGTTTAAAATAGTTTTACCTTCTCTGATCATTGATTAATACCATGCAAAATTGAATGATATGATTGCAATAAATATGAATAGCTATTTTTATACCATCATAACATAATATGTAAATTGGGTTACTTTACATTACCGTGTGCATTTATTATTTTGTTAGTTCTTTAATTTAGTTTTTTATTTATTTTGACAAACAATTGGGCTGGCGTGAAAAGAAATATTTCATCTGAAAGCAATTTTTCACAATTTTGAAATTACTTGTCACGTATTATTTGCTAGTAAAATGTGAATAGTTGCCTCTGATCAAGTATCCCAGTTTTGCAAACTTTTCACTTCAATAGATATTCCTTAAATGCTGTTTAGTTATATTTTCTGTTTTATTTTATTTTACTTTTTTTTTCATTTTGGTCTGAGTATATTTTCTGCAAATTATCTATGAAAATATGAATTGAAATTGGCATTAAATATGGACTAATTGATTTCTGATATTTATTGTAAAGCTTATGTGTATAAAATACATAGTATTTTGAATTTTAAGGGTGTATTCAAATCCAAACTGCTTATTTTGAGACACATTTTTAAATTTATTTTTGCTCTAAAATGTCTCGAATTGGCAGGTTCTCTTATTCAGAAACTTTATAAGGTCCGTATTGTCTCGATTTTCTGATAAAGGCAGAATATAATGTATAAAATGCTGTCAAAATGGACATTTTGAACCGAATTTCCTGAAGCGATAGCGCTGGAAACAAAAAAAAATTATCGTACTGTGAAAATATTTGTTTGTAAATCAATTTCTAATTAATTGAACGAAAGATAAAAACATGTGCCCCTTATAAATCCCTTCATAAATCACGCCGCCAAGTTTCATGTTTTTACTTTTAAAAATGAGTCTGAAAATGTGTCTCAAAATTGTGAGTTGTTGAGCATGGAAAAATATTTTTTTAATTCCGCCTTAATATATCTATTTCCGAATGGTAATCATCTCCTTATTTACACTCCGAAATTTTAGATTATATGAAGAAAATATTTCTATTAAATGATGTGATTCCTAGTTATCCAGGTGTTGTAACTCTCCTTCTTGTATACATTAAAAAATAAAACTATCCAGTTAAAATAATACAAAAGTTTTTAAAAAAGTAAAATACCTATAAATTTGTAGACTTTAGTATAAATGAAAGCCAAAACAATTTGTTTAATATGTAATTATGATACATCCAAACGTTTGTAGTAATATTGTTATGAATTTTGTATATACCTGTAAATATTCCATTTGTTTAAATTTATTTTATTTTATTATTGTGAAAATTGCAGTATTATTAATGTATTTCCTATTGAGCAGCATGTAACTCAATGCTAAAGGCCTCAGATGGTTTGCAAGGAAAACAACCTTACACCCTCATCTTTGTAATGGGAGTCTGTGGTAAAATCGCCAAGGAATGGGTTTATCGCCAAGTTGGCGATGGTTTTGGCGACTTATTTTTGTCGCCAAATTTGGCGATATATCGCCAAATGTCGCCAAGTTGGCGACGGATTTGGCGACTTTTTGTGCAACCACCCCCCTTATACCTGTACATTGGGATCCTTTCTCGCTTAGGTTCTCTATCGAAAGTTAAAGCACTTTCTGGTAATTTCTAGCATCTGAAGGCTCTGGAATAATCTGGAAAGATCTCTGAAACCTATATAAGGACTTCCATCAGTTCAGTTGAGTTAGTTGGCTGTCAACTGCGATTGAATTCATACGAGAGGCTTTGCATTGAGAACTGTGTTTCTCGGATCGATTTTGTCGTTGATACGTCGTATTGAACGCATTGTTTCTGTGTGAAATTTTGCTGCGCTTTTATTGGATTTGAAGATTACTGAATATCTTGTAATTTTCAGAAGATATTTGTGATCGTATTGCACTGTTTATAGTGAATAAAGCCTTTTTATTGTTCTTATATATTGGCATCAGTCCTTTCGAACCCCGAGCTCACAACATTTGGTGTCAGGAGTGGGGTTGAATGCCGATTACCAGAGCAATGGAGGCACAGCTGACTAAATTATTGGAGAAATTAGGGGAGATGGATGAGAAAATGACTGCCAACCTTGGCGAGTTGAAAGAAGAAATGAAGAAGGAAATGTCAGCGATGGATGAGAAAATGACTACGAACCAGGCTGAAATGAAGGAAATGTCGGAAGAAATGAAGAAGGAAATGTCAGCGATAGATGAGAAAATGACTGCGAATCAGGCTGAAATGAAGGAAATGTCGGAAGAAATAAAAAAAGATATGTCAACCAACCTTGGTGAGTTGAAAGATCTGATAGAGGATAAAATAACATCTTTAAATGAAAGAATTGACTCCGTGGAAAATAAATTTGAAGGAAGGTTTCAAGAAATAGAAGAAAATGTTCAAATGACAGCCAAAACCATAGAAGAAGTTCAAATGACAGCGAAAACCGTAGAAGAAAGGGTAGAAGAAAAAGTTCAAAAGATCGCCAAGACCGTTGAAGAAAGCATAGAGAATGTAAAAAAAGATTTGGAAAAAGTCAAGAAACAGAAGATAACTGCCGTAAACTTTTCCGAAGATTTCAAGTATCCAGATATGCTTCCTCGGGCCTTTATTAAACTTTCGACCTATGACGGCAAATCCTCCTGGCCAGTTTTTAAGACACAATTTGGGATCGTAGCGGACGCCAATGGATGGGATTCCCAGACCAAGGCTTGCCAGTTAGCTGCTTCTCTACGAGCTGATGCTGCCGACGTCCTACAGACTTTGCCTGCAAATGAACCGCTGGATTTTGAAACGCTCGTCAGTGCCTTAGAATTGCGCTTTGGCGAGAAATGCATGAAGGAATATAGCAGACTCCAGCTCAAATCTCGACAGCAGAAATCCACTGAATCCCTGCAAGATCTTGCTACGGATGTCGAGAGACTTTCCCATCTTGCTTATCCGGACTGCCCGACTGAAACTAGAGAAAGTTTAGCTCTGCAACATTTTATTGATGGTGTGCGTGACCCTGAGATCCAGACAGCACTCCGGATTGCAGATCTCAATGATTTAAAAGGGGCTTTGGTTTACGCTCTGAAATTCGAGGCAGCCCAGCAAGCTACTAGGAAAGATCGACACTTTGTGCGAGCAGCCAACCTGCCTGAGACGTCGGATAGAGCTGTGGAGTGCTTACAGCAGCAGATGAATGACATAATGAGAAAGATGAACTCCTTAATGGCCAACAAACCTTACAGGAAGATCAAGTGCTGGAAATGCGGTGGAGAATGTAATGCCATATCCAAATCGACTGCCCAAGACGACCCAGCACCGAAGCTAATATCTCTCCCGCTAACGGAGGAGCAGGAAAACTGGTTAATGGCCATCTTGCGGGGCGGAGGTTGCCAGATTTTGAGAAGCCCCATTTTCAAGTGTGTCAAATTTCTGCAAGAAGTTGCGGCGAGAACGGAGTTTTTATAGTCGGGCGTGTGAATGATTTGCCCTGTAATATGATCATCGATACAGGAGCCAATGTGACCATCGTTCGGAAAGATCTAGCTCTGCGGCTAAAAGTAAAACTCCTCTGGACTCCGCCCCGTGTTATCCTTCAAACCGTGACCGGGGATAAGATCGACATACATGGAAGAATGAAATTGAAAATAAAGTTTGGGAACGCCGCTTACCATCATACAGTCTATGTGGCCGATATTTCAGACCCTTTCATACTCGGACTGAACTTTTTTTAAAGAGCATGGATCTACACTGGATTTTAAGAAGAATGAGTTACGCTCTGCTCAAGAAGATGTCACTATTTTCAAACTTGGAAATGAGTCCGTGTCTATTCAACGGATCACAGCCAAGGCAGATGTTATCATCCCTCCTCGGACCGAAATGATGATACCTGGATTAACTGACAACGAAAGTAGTTTTCAATGTGGCTTGGTTGGATATCCTGAGAAGAGCCCAAAAGGAGTGCTAATAGCATCAGCGCTGGTAGATCTGTCGAGAGATGTGATACCCGTGAGGATGGCGAATGTAAGTGAAAAGTCTAGAATTATCCAGAAGGGTGAAGTGCTTGCTGCCTGTGCTCCAGTCACCTGTGTTTGCAAAGACCCGAGCTTGACGTTGTCGGAGCCGCCTACAAGTTTACCACCTGAAATTGGACGAAATGAGAATTTATTTCCTGAGCAGAGACATGCCGCAGAAAGACTGTTCCAGGAATTTACGGATGTGTTTTCACAAAACGAGAATGATATAGGTCGCACTTCTCTGACACGTCATAGAATTGATACTGCCGACCATCTACCGATTAAACAGCATCCAAGACGCTTGCCGTTTGCAAAACAAGAAGAGGTTTCTAAGCTCTTACGAGAGATGCAGGATAGTGACATCATCGAACCGTCATCAAGTCCGCGGGCCTCTCCCATCGTGTTGGTCCGAAAGAAAGATGGCTCCACAAGATTTTGTGTGGATTATCGTAAACTTAACGATATCACGAAGAAGGACAGCTATCCTCTACCAAGAATAGACGACACGCTAGATACTCTTTCAGGACATAAATGGTTTTCCACGCTGGATTTGAAGAGTGGATATTGGCAAGTAGAGATCCATCCTGATGACAAAGAGAAGACCGCATTTACTACTGGACAAGGACTTTGGCAATTTAAAGTTATGCCGTTCGGGCTCTGCAATGCACCAGCAACGTTCGAGCGCCTCATGGAGACAGTGTTAAAAGGCCTGACTTTTGAAGCTTGTCTCATCTACCTAGATGACGTCATCATTGGTGGCCGCACGTTTGAAGAACATCTAGAAAATATTCGAAAAGTGTTAACGAAGCTAAGAGCGGCAAATTTAAAGCTGAACCCTTTGAAATGCAAGTTCTTCCAACGAGAAGTAAACTATTTAGGACACATCATCTCAGCTGAAGGTGTTCGAACAGATCCTGAAAAAGTGTCTGCAGTAAAGCACTGGAAACGTCCGGAAAATGTCCATCAGTTGCGAAGCTTTCTGGGTCTATGTACTTATTACAGAAAGTTTGTACAGGGGTTCTCCAACATCGCAAGACCCTAGCATAGGCTCACTGAAAGCAAACAGAAGTTTCTATGGACGCAAGAATGCGACAGTTCCTTCCAACGGCTGAAAGAAGCTCTCACATCCTCTCCAGTCCTTACCTATCCAGACCCCGACAAACAATTCATTGTGGACACGGATGCCAGTCAGGAAAGTGTCGGCGCTGTACTTTCCCAAGAAATAGATGGCCAAGAACGAGTCGTAGCATACTGGAGCAAATGTTTATCGAAAGCGGAGCGGAATTATTGCGTCACTCGTAAGGAGTTATTAGCTATAGTGAAAGCCATAGAACACTTCCATCACTATCTCTATGGCAGGAAATTTCTCCTTCGTACTGATCACGCATCCTTAACATGGCTGATGAATTTTAAGAACCCAGAGGGCCAAGTAGCCAGATGGATACAACGACTCCAGGAATACGACTTTGACATCATGCATCGTAAAGGTTCATCGCATGGAAATGCTGATGCCTTATCAAGAAGACCGTGTCCCGAAAGTTGTCGCTATTGTTCCAGAGCGGAGAACAAGTATAATCCCGAACATGTCATACGCCAGACGAAGACTTCACTATCAACGCCACCAGATCCCTGGAGTAATGAGAAGATTCGAGAAGATCAAATGGCAGAAACTGAGATCAAACCAATCTTGGAGTTATTAGAATCTTCTAGCACGAAGCCCAGTTGGAAAGACATCTCGACTTACAGTCCTACGACGAAGCAATATTGGGCTCTTTGGAACTCTCTCCACGTCAGGAATGGTGTCCTGTTCCGAAAATTCGAATCGGAAGATGGGAAGACATCTCGGTGGCAGTTGGTACTTCCTCGATCCCGAATACCAGAGGTCCTCAAGGAATTACATGGCAGTCCCACTGGTGGCCATTTTGGAGTCATGAAAACATTACATAGAGTCCGAGAGCGCTTCTTCTGGGGAAAAGCGAGAGCTGACGTCGAACAATGGTGCAAATCTTGCGATGCATGTGCAGCTCGGAAAGGACCAAAGAAACGTAGCCCAGGAAGACTACATCTCTACAACGTAGGAGCACCTTTCGAACGCATCGCCCTTGACATCCTAGGTCCTTTGCCAAGAAGTGCTGATGGCAACAAATACCTCCTTGTTGTCATGGACTATTTCACGAAATGGCCTGAAGTTTATGCCATCCCTGATCAAGAAGCTTCTACGGTTGCGGATGCCTTGGTACACCAGTGGATATCAAGGTATGGAGTCCCCCTTCAAATGCATTCTGACCAAGGGAGAAATTTCATATCTGCTGTGATTGAGGGTCTCTGTCAACTTCTCGGAATGGACAAAACTAGGACGACGCCTTTACATCCACAGTCGGATGGCATGGTTGAGAGATTTAATCGTACCATCCTCAACAATCTCTCACTGCTAGTCTCAAGAAACCAAGAAGACTGGGACCAAAAACTTCCCTTGTTTCTTCTCGCCTATCGCAGCGCCGTCCATGAAACGACCGGCTATTCCCCGTCTCAGATGCTTTTCGGTCGTGATCTTCGTCTACCTTGTGATCTGATTTTTGGTCGCCCTCCAGATGCGCCTTCATCGCCAGAGGGATACGTGCAGAATCTCCAGGCACGATTTGAAGACATCCACAACTGGGCTCGAGAGCGGATCAATATACAGACGGAGAAGATGAAGACCAGGTACGACACGAAAGCCACGGGACATCAATTCAAAGAAGGTGACAAGGTTTGGTTTTATAATCCGACTCGACGTAAAGGACTTTCTCCCAAACTGCAATCGCACTGGGACGGTCCTTATACAGTCCTAAACAGACTGAACGATGTCGTAATTCGGATCCGAAAGTCACCAAGTTCGAAGCCTAGAGTCGTTCATTACGACAGGCTGGCTCCATACTATGGCCATAGTACTTAGTTCATTGATTGTAAATAGTGTAATGTAAATAATGTAAATTAGTATAACCATGGTCTTGTATATCAGTTAATGTAATAATTTCTTTTGCTTAGCATTATCATTATTAATGTTATTATTATTTAAATACTTGTATAATTCAGCATTATGAATGTGTTTAATTGTTATTTTCCATGTTTGCTTTAAGTGTTTCGAATAGTATAGCATTTGTTGGTAACAGGTTTGCTTCCGATCAAAGGTTGTACTGCCCGGGACTTGCAGTCCTTGAGAGGGGGGCAATGTTATGAATTTTGTATATACCTGTAAATATTCCATTTGTTTAAATTTATTTTATTTTATTATTGTGAAAATTGCAGTATTATTAATGTATTTCCTATTGAGCAGCATGTAACTCAATGCTAAAGGCCTCAGATGGTTTGCAAGGAAAACAACCTTACACCCTCATCTTTGTAATGGGAGTCTGTGGTAAAATCGCCAAGGAATGGGTTTATCGCCAAGTTGGCGATGATTTTGGCGACTTATTTTTGTCGCCAAATTTGGCGATATATCGCCAAATGTCGCCAAGTTGGCGACGGATTTGGCGACAAAAGACTGTGATTTTATCCGGCACTGTTGTCTTTATCAAGAACAATATTTTAATCTCTAAATGTATAACATTTTGCTATTTTTTGGCAGTAAGAACTGCATTCTATAAGGACTCTTATATTAAACTTCGCCTTGGTCATGATGTAGGACATTATTTATGTTTACAGTACAAATAACTAATTTATCTATATTAGTTTTAGTTCAACTAGGATGGATGCTGGTTTCTCTGGACGGTTATTTGCAGTTTCTTTTCGGACATGGGACTATGTGTCTGGAACAGATGGACTTCAAATCTGAAAATTCTGGCGAAATGATAAATGAATATTTGTTGGAAGACAGTGCTGTAGCGTCCTGGGAGCTCGACTGGTCTGTTCATATGGAAGAGTTTGCAAGAACTCTGTACAATGTATTGGGATATGGAATTGAAAGACAATTGTAACCCCGAATTGTCTATAATGTTGTTATTTTTATTTCTTATTTTTACGTATATCATAGGTTAGTTATTTTGTTTTGTTAGCCAGTATGCTTTATAGTCAGTAATCATAGGTTATCGACTCTTGTAACTGTAATTGTCGTAATAGTTGTTTGATTTTTAGTTTAAGATAGCTGTTAAGTTTTTTTTTTTTTTTTTTTTTTTTTTTTTAACCATTACGTGATTGGTTTTTATTCACACCTAGGGGTCTTGTCATTTTGTTTTAATAATTGCCTGCTGCTCTGGGCTCGCTCCTGCGGCGCGGTTTCGTTGGAAGGTAGTGGGGGTTTTCCGCCGGGACGTGGCATCCTATACCTTTCACGGTTGGTGTCCCGGCTGGGTGTCTCTTGTGCAACCACCCCCCTTATACCTGTACATTGGGATTCTTTCTCGCTTAGGTTCTCTATCGAAAGTTAAAGCACTTTCTGGTAATTTCTAGCATCTGAAGGCTCTGGAATAATCTGGAAAGATCTCTGAAACCTATATAAGGACTTCCATCAGTTCAGTTGAGTTAGTTGTCTGTCAACTGCGATTGAATTCATACGAGAGGCTTTGCATTGAGAACTGTGTTTCTCGGATCGATTTTGTCGTTGATACGTCGTATTGAACGCATTGTTTCTGTGTGAAATTTTGCTGCGCTTTTATTGGATTTGAAGATTACTGAATATCTTGTAATTTTCAGAAGATATTTGTGATCGTACCCAGCTAAAAATGAACTGCAGAAAATCTGCAAAAAAAATGCAGTTGAGAAACTGCGGTGATTTGGCCAATTCGACTACAGTTTTTTTGAAGTCGATACAACTGCAAAATTACTGCAGTAATTTTGCAGTTGAATCGACTTCAAAAATTCTGCAGTAATTTTGCAGTTGAATCGACTTCAAAAATTCTGCAGTAATTTTGTAGTTGTATCGACTTCAAAAATTCTGCAGTAATTTTGTAGTTGTATCAACCTCAAAAATTCTGCAGTAATTTTGTAGTTGTATCAACCTCAAAAATTCTGTAGTGGAATCGGCCAAATCACCGCAGTTTCCCAACTGCATTTTTTCTGCAGATTTTCTGTAGTTTCCCAACAGCATTTTTTCTGCAGATTCTCTGTAGTTTCCCACCTGCATTTTTTTTTGCAAATTTTCTGTAGTTCATTAAAATAGAGAACCTCGTTTCTCTTAAGTGACGTCTGAATATTTCTGTTGTTTTTACAGACACCCTTGGCGTAATCAATGTTTATTTTTGTTTACCAATACTTTCTTTAAAACAAAACAATAAATATTACAAATAATATAGAGAAAATTCTTTGGCTGTTTTTAGACTCTCAACTTGTATATTTTAGGAGCAAAATGGAAGTGATTACCCCCCCCCCTCTCTAGAATTCTGCAGCTAATTTAACTAGCTGGTAAACTCTCTCCATTTCTCCGGCTCCTCATTTGGCTAATTTTCAATTAAACACTCCCAGTTGTATACATACATGTTACTTTCACAATTTATATAAAAATCTGTTGTCCCCCCCCAAAAAAATTTTTTTTTCTTTGTAGCTTGTGAGAATATATATATATATGCGAAAGGGATTGCAAATTTTTAATCTCATAAGCAATTCATAATGAAGTCTATTGTGGCAGATTTAGATGATAATTTTAAATATTAAATGTAGGGGAGACTGGTACGCAGTGGAACATTTTTTCAGTTAAAAATTATGTTCTCTTTAATGCACAAACCGATCTGCATGAAAATATTTTTGAATATTCCTTAAACATTTATACATTTATCATAATTTTCTCATAACATAGTTTTCAATATATTTTTCAAAAAAATTTTTTATATGCATCCATAAAGTGGACCACTGTGCCCCACTTCTGGGGCACAGTGGACCGCTATTAGGTATTATCTGAAATACAATATAAGTCTATTTTTCATTAATCTAAGTCTTTTTTTATTTTCCCTTTACCTGCAAAATAACATAGTAATATAAATTTACAAGTAACATTTTGAAACAAAAACAAAATGAATTATATTTTGAAAATAATAACAGATTAATACAGGAACAATTGCACTTTAGTTGAAGTTATTACTTAAGTACAAAAAAATCAGCGCACATTAAAATTTGCAAATGAAATTCCAAAATACTTAAGAGTAAGATTGAGCCTGGAATTTTCCTGAAATACTTTTGGGTCTGGGAGCAATATTATGACATCATTGACAACAATAGATTCATCTACAGTTTCAGGAAAAATAAACTGATTTCCATTCAATTTGCATCTCATTAATCTTACTTGAATAGAATCATCAAAAATTTAGACTACAGTTATATTTATCAAAGGCAGTATATACAAAACAAAATATTTCTTACTATATTATATAAATTGTCATTTTTCTTTGTTTACTTTATTTTACAGTTAAATAACTTTTTTTAAACAATATTTCTTTATAGTAAATAAGCAATTATTAAATATTTTGAACATTCTGCATTACAAGAGCAGAGTGGATTGTGGATCACTGTGCCCCAGGAGTGGGTGGTCAACTGTGACCCATGTTGAAGTTCAATAAATAATCATATTAATATTGTTTATCATATTAATATTGTTTATAGCTTCCTTTTAAACATATTAACTTTAAAGTTAAATAAAAAAAGGATCTTAGCTTTACAAAAAAGCTGTTTTATCTTATTTATCTACAACCTTTAATTACTAAAAAATTGAAATATGATGATGAAAAATTTTACTTTTAGAAGCTCAAAACAACCAATCAGGATAAAATAGTTCAATCTGAGCTAAGCATATTTTCTGAAGGCTATAAATAATCAGTGCAGTGCTGTTGGCTATTAGGATATAAGAGAAGCTTTAAAAAAGTTTAAATAAATAAAATATTAGAGGGTGGTCCACTGTGCCCATAGTTCCAGTGTGTATCAGTCTCCCCTACATGAAATTTAAATGCAAAAATTAATTTTAATTGCAACTAATTTTTCCACAATGTGACTTTCAAATTTGAATATTCTTTCATCTCTTAAAGATAGTATCAATATGTGCCTTGAATATTTATATAATTTTGAATATATAAAATAAATTATACGAAAGGATATATATATATATATATATATGTAAATTTCTAAATTATATACCATTTACTATGAAATAAAATGTATTACATATGTTACAGCTAATAAAAAATAACTGCATAAAATTAATATTAAGAGCAAAACAAATATATGCTTTGCTGTTTTTAAAAAAAAAATGCTAAAATTTACAAAAATTACTCTTACCTGCATCCTGATTTGTCCTTCCAATTTTATCTTGTATGCAATTATGGAGGAAATAAGGTTTAAATTTAAAAAAAACCATTTTATTAACATTTGATGTTTATGCTTTATAATTTACATCGTATTTAAATACCAAATGTATTTACAAATTCTTCTCACATTACACAGCCTTTGCAGCAGAATTTAGCTTGTTTCGAATGGTGGCACGTACAAGTGATACATTTACACCAAACTTGCAGGCAACATGGCCCTGAATATCCATTATCCTGGATCCCATTATCAGAGGAGACCGCGAAAACACTTATATAAGCGAGGTATGCAATTATCCGTTACCGGATTAAGCAGGTACATCAACCGAACATTAACTGAAAAAAAACCCCTGGATGCATGAAACTCACCATACAGCAATCTCTAGAATGCATAAAATTCATTCAAACAGCAGTTAGTAACATATATATGTACGCTTCGCATACATTAACTGAAAAAAAAAAAAAACGTGGATGTATGAAACTCACCATGCAGCAATCTCGAGAATGCATGAAATTCATACAAACAGCAGTTAGTAACATATATATATATATGTACGCTTTGCCGACATTACCCCCCCCCCTCCCCCCCAAACAAAAAAACAACAACATCCTGGATGCACGAAACTCACAATACAGCAATCTCTAGAATGCACGAAACTCACAATACAGCAATCTCTAGAATGCACGAAACTCACAATACAGCAATCTCTAGAATGCACGAAACTCACAATACAGCAATCTCTAGAATGCACGAAACTCACAATACAGCAATCTCTAGAATGCACGAAACTCACAATACAGCAATCTCTAGAATTCATGAAATTCATTCAAACAGCGGCTAGTAACTTTTATATATATATGTACACTTCACGCACATTAACCGAAAAAAAAAAAACCCCACAAATTGAATTTCAGAAGAAAATTTGCAAATTTCACCATTCAAGAGTGTAAAAATCCTGAATTTCGTCGATAGTGCATGTAAAATCATGAATTTTCTCAATCGAGCACGTAAAAATAATGAATTTTGTCGATTGTGCACAGAAAAATAATGAATTTTGTTGATCGGCTACGTAAAAAAACTTCGCCATTCGGGAGTGTAAAAATCCTGAATTTCATCGATCAAATGCATAAAAATCACAAATCTCATCGATGGGGCGTGTAAAAATCATGATTTTTAGCGATCGAGTGAGTAAAAATCATGAATTTTATCGATCGGCGTGTAAAAATCATATGTATTTCGTCGATTGGCTACGTAAAAATCAAATTTCGTCATTCGAGAGTGTAAAAATCTTGAATTTCGTCGATCGAACGCATAAAAATAATGTTGTCGATCGAAAGCGTAAAAATCACAAATTTCAGCAATAAAGTGCAGAAAAAATCTGAATTTCGTCAATCAGACGCGGTAAAATCCTGAATTTAATCGATCGGACGCGGTAAAATCATAAATTTCAGCGGTCGGGTGAAGAAAAATCATGAATTTCAGCGATCTGATAAAAAAAAAAAAAAACAAGAATTGTGGCAATTGGACACGGAAAAATCACAAATTTCGGTGATCAGGTGCGGAAAAATCATGAATTTTGGTGATCGGATGCAGAAAAATCGTGAATTTCATCGATCGTAATTGGAAAAATCATAAATTTTGGTAGTCAGGGGCGGAAAAACCAGGAATTTTCGTGATCGGGTGCGGAAAATTCATAAATTTCAGTGATCAAATGCAGAAAAATCATTAATTTCGGTGATCGGGTGTGGGAAAAATCATGAATTTTGTCGATCGAAAGCGTAAAAATCACAAATTTCAGCGATCAAGTGTGGAAAAATCCTGAATTTCGTCAATCAGACGCGGTAAAATCCTGAATTTAATCGATCGGATGCGGTAAAATCATAAATTTTGGCGGTCAGGTGAAGAAAAATCATAAGTTTCGGCGATCTGATGCAAAAAAAAAAAAAAAATCAAGAATTGCGGCAATCGGGCGCAGAAAAATTACAAATTTCTGTGGTCAGGTGCAGAAACATCATGAATTTCAGCAATCAGACGCAAAAAAATCAAGAAATTTGGCCGTCGATTGTGGAAAAATCATTAATTTCATCGATCGGACGCTGTAAAATCATAAATTTCGGCGTTCGAGTGCAGAAAAATTATGGAATTAGGCGATCAGACGCGAAAAAATCAATTTTGGCGATCGGCACGGAAAAATAAAAACTTTCGGCGATCGGGTGTGGAAAAATCATGAATTTCGTCGAACGGGCGTGGAAAAATCGCTAATTTTAGGGAAAAAAGTTAAACAGAAAATCCTGCATTTGGCCGGTACTTTCCATGTTTTTAGTCGCCAGTTTTTCAAGTTTAATCGACGAGTGGCGACTGGTGAGTGCTTATTTTCACCTTTACTCTGAACCTGTTTACGTTTTACATGCGACTCTCGGCATTGAGCAATAAGTGACAGCGTTCATCCATTATTTTCCGCAATTCGCTAACTTTGTTAATATAATAATTAACACCGTAATTCATTTTTTAAATGTTTATACATAGCCATAAGATAGCTAAAAATATGTACCGACAGACACTTCTTCAAAACTGGTTTCTCTTAAAAAAATTAGATAGATTCAACGTATTTATAAAAGCCTTACTAGAAAAAATATATTCATAGGATATTTGTATTTTCAAAGTTTTGTTCATATTATCTTATTTTAAACTTTTCTTTAATAGTGATGGAGTTAATTTAGAGTTTGTTATTGTGAATTCAAATAACTCATATTTATTACAAAATTAAATTAAATATTTGAGCCTTTTATCAGTACAATTAAATTTATAATATTGTTTGGGTTGATCTTGACTGTACTTAGCCTGTGTGTCAATATTAGTGTCAATCCAATTAATGATTTCTCAAGGTTTTTACATATATTTTCAATTGCTTTTAATCAAAGTTTATAAATAATATACCAGGAGGAAAATAACTTTATAAAAATTATGATTTAAAGTAATGCTATTTTAATTATTGTCCTCTTGAATGATATGTTACATGAAATGCGATTAAAAGCTTTTTCTTCTTTTTCCAAGATAGTTTGCCAAATTGGTATGTTACAGATGTCAGTTAACATTTTTCAATTAATAACAAAATATTTGTTGCTATATTTTTATACTTGATAGCAGGGGTGTAAAAATCCAGTCGCCAATGGGTAGATTACTACCACTAAATTTTTAGTATTGTTCGACTAATAAGAATACTGATAAAATTTAGTTGAAGTATAATAATAAAATTTAGCCGAAGAATACTAATAAAATTTAGTGGTGAGAATCGGCCCACTGACTCCTAGATTTTTACACCCCAGCTTGATAGCTTATTTTTAAATTTTGTATGCTGTTACTTGTTTGTAATAATAAAAACTTTGGATTTAAAGAAAATATATATTTTTTTTAAATTATTTATCCATTGAACACCATAAAACACATTTCAGGATTCATTTTCTGCATTTTTTATTACAAAATAATGTAAAATTAATACAAGAAAAAACATCTAGTGACCAAAATTTATCAAATTATAAAGCATATATGACATTATAATAATACTATATGTGTTTTACATTTCGTGATTTATGGGCATAATCGTAATTGTAGGGGCAACAAACTTTAAATTAACTCCATCGCTATTACAGTATTAAAAAAAAAAAAGTCTAAAATAAGACAATATGGACGACACATTGACAATACAAATCTCCTCCGAAATAATTTTTTTTGGCAAGACAACGTGGCACTTTATAAATACGTTGAATGTATCTAATTTTTTAATCTATCTAGATTTGTAGAGGTGTCTGTCGGTACATATTTTTAGCCATCTTATGGCTATATATAAACATTTAAAAAATTACGGCATTAATTATTATATTAACAAAGCTAGCGAATTACAGAAAATAATATACGAACGCTTGCACTTACCGCTTACCGCCATCGCCGTCAAAATGTAAACAGAACACGATCGGAATTGGAGTTGAGTTGAGTAGTAGTGTTTCTTCACATAATTGGAGACAGAAATGCCGGGTCAGTTACGAAAAAAAAAATAAATGTTAAGGAGATTTACATTTTTCATTTGTTTTTTGAAGTAAAATTTTATTGAAAACTGGAACTCATGCCTGTAGTTAATAAGTGGAAAGGCCATTTCCCCTCTCTCGATTTTGAAATTTAAATAACTAAATAACTAAAATAAATAATAAAATAAAAATAAAAAATAACTTAAAATAAAAGAACTAAGAATTTTTCGTTGTGTGTAGAGTGTGTATGTGTGTGGGGGGGGGAGGGGGGTGTTCAATTACTACTTTCTTCCTGAATTTTAAAGTTTAAGTAACTAAAATTACGTTTTCTCCGATTTTGAACAGCATAATAAAATTGGTTCTTTTCGAGTAACTTAAAAGAGGAACTAAGAATTTTCCGTTGGAGGGGGAGGGGGGGGGGGGCGTCATTAACCCTCCCTGGATTTTGAAATTTTATTTAATTTTTTATTTTGACCGATTTTGTAAAACAGTAAATTTATTCTTTTTTCGAGTAATTTAAAGTAATTAAACACTAAGAGAAAGTACAAATTTCCCGTTGGGGGTGAAGGGCGGACTTTCCCCCTTAAATTCCCCATGAAAGTTATTTATTTATTATTTTTTATATTTATGTGTTAAAAATTTATCTCCAAAGGGGAGGTTGAAAGCAATGTCCGCTGCTTAACTCGCTGTTCCTCGCTTAACTTAAAAGAGGAACTAAGAATTTTCCGTTGGAAGGGGGGGGGGGCGTCATTAACCCTCCCTGGATTTTGAAATTTTATTTAATTTTTTATTTTGACCGATTTTGGAAAACAGTAAATTTATTCTTTTTTCGAGTAATTTAAAGTAATTAAACACTAGAGAAAGTACAAATTTCCCGTTGGGGGGAAGGGCGGACTTTCCCCCTTAAATTCCCCATGAAAGTTATTTATTTATTATGTTTTATATTTATTTGTTAAAAATTTATCTCAAAATGGTTGGTTCAAAACAGTGTTCGCCACCCCTCCCCCTCCCCCACCCCCGCCCGAGGATTTTGATTTTGGTTCAATTTAGTCCCATTAAACTAAAAGTCTTGAAAACAGTGTTAATTATTAATAACAGAGTAAATACGCAATATTGTCATAAACTGAAAAACTTTAATATTGCTTAGCTTTTAAAACTGCAGATAAATTGCTGAAAATATCTCACAAACTTACTAAAATTAAGTTCTGTAAAATTACCTTAGAGTAACTGCACTTATACTGCAGATACATCTGAAAATATAATACTGAATTAATGACTGTAAAATTACTTCAAATTTACTACAGTTTTACTACAGATGTAAAGTCTCATTATTTTTTTAATTTATGATTATAACATAACTTCACGTAAACTGCAGTTTTTTTGCAGATAAAAGCTCACAGTATTTTTGAAATATATTACTGCAAAATTACTTCACATTAACTGCAAAATAACTGAAGTATTTTTACAGTCGAGATTGCACTACAGAAAATCTACAGTTGACTGTAGAAAAACTTTAAAAATACTTCACTTCTGTAGAAAAACTGCAGTTCATTTTTAGCTGGGTATTGCACTGTTTATAGTGAATAAAGCCTTTTTATTGTTCTTATATATTGGCATCAGTCCTTTCGAACCCCGAGCTCACAACAATATATAAAATAGCAAAATGTCTATTTTTTTTAACTTTATACATTTGAATTTAATTTAAATTAGCATATATTTTTATATTAACTGAACATATAAAGCGTTTGTGGAAGGGATAATACCCTTCCTAAAAAGTATTCTAACGTACACAAAAAAAGAAACCAATACATCAGTGCCTGTAACACTTCCAATAATACAAAAACTGTTCTAAGCAAGAGGAAGAAAAAAAAATTGCCGTCGTCTGGATGAATATAACAACAGATGTTTGAATTTTTTAAAGTTTGTAAAAGTATCGTACAGTACACGTTTTTGTAATAGCTTAAAGTATAAAGTATAAAATATCTGTGGTATCTGTGTGATTCTTTAAAATTTATTAAGTGTCATTTTCATGGTATAAAAATGGAAACAAATGACCACAACTTTTCAATAACTGAATCACAAATGCGAGATATGGTCACTTTCAGTCTAAGCCATTCATTTTCGCTGGACAGGAACTTCGTAGAATTGGAATAAATATAATTCTTTTAGCAAGTAAATGAAATAATCAGCGAAAACTTTATATGCAAGAAAAAGATTTATGGTAAAAGCTTTATGGTAAAAAATATGATAAATCAATAAAAATGGAATAAGAGGTTTGTCTTGTACACAAAATAAATCTTAAATGGTGTGAAGGCAATATTTTTAGATATGAAAGGAAAACTCTTTTTTTTATATTTTAGAGAAGACACTGTTATGCAGTTTAATTATAACAATATTACTTAATTAAATTTTTTTACAAGACGAACTTTTAAAGCTCTGCAATTGCAGAATTTTCGACCAGTATGTTTATTTTGAGCTTCACTAACTCATTGCTGAAATTCAACATAAATTTTTTTCTTCAAAAATCCTCAGTTAACAGCATTTACTTTTAAAAAGAATATACATTTTATTTCCCTGACAGATTGACTTTCGTGTAAATATATAATTATGAAATTTCTCGAAAAATCAAACACACAGGTTAAGAGCAGCGGGTAAGTCGATGTCTACTACACTTCAGTTAAATCAAGATATATACTAAGAAGGCGAAAGAAAAAATATATATAATTCAGTATACAACGAGTGTCTTCATGAATAAAACAACAGATGTTTTACGCTTCTCTGAACCAGTGTGGAGAATGCTATACCACACGTTTTCTAGCCAGCTTAAAATAAATATGTGTTTCATGTTATCTCTATAACACTTTAAAATTCAAGAAAGGGTCATTCTCATTGCACCGAAATTAAACAAATGCCTACAAAGCCAGAATAATTAAAGCATAAGAACGGTGCTCATTTACTTTTAGGCTAAAACATTATTTGTGTTTAAGTAGAGAATTTGTAGAATTCGAGTGTGAATATAATTATTTTCTAGTGGTACCAGTAAACCAAACAATAAGAGAAAATTTTATAAACAGGGGAAAAAATTATGAAAAACCAATAGAAATATGTTTAATGTTTAATGTACGTATATGTGAAATAAATCTTAAATAGTGTAAATGCAATAGTTGAGCTTAATAAAGAAAAATTTAAAAATATGTATATTTAAAGAACATAGAGTTATGCATTTGTATTATAACAAAGTTGCTTAAGGGTATTATGTATGCCTTTCACTCTGCAAAAAAAAAAAAAAAAAAAAAAAAAAAATTCAATTTTTTCATTTTTTTATTGTTTTTACAATGTATTTAGTCATCCCTATTATATTTTGGCGAAGTTATGTAAACATTCGATAATAATACACATATTAAAAAGGTTTTTGAAAGCATCCATTTCTCTTTAAATGTATCAAAATTGCAATCTTTAAATTTATTTTTCTCCATTTGTGTTTTTTCCAATATATGAGTATTATGAAACTCTAATATATGCTTTTCCATTGACTCGCTACACTGTTAAAAATTTGCAGCAAACTGTCCAGTCATTTGATCGTTTTCTGAGAAAACGGTCACATAACCGTAATTTAAGTCTAATCTGGCCTGAATATGAGCAATAACATGGTTAGATTAGAGTTAAATTAAGGTTATGTAACTGTTTTCCATAAAAGCGGTCGAATGACTGGACAGTTTGCTGCAAATTTTTAACAGTGTATTTTATGGACAACACTTAAGGTAAATTTCAATAATCAGCGAAAAGGATAAATAAAGCTTAAGTGGTGCAAAGGCTCCATATGCAGATAATAAAGGAAAACACTTTTTAACACTTTCCAACGTAGTTGAAATGTGTTTATGAATTCGGTTTGTCTGTCTGTCCGTGCACCAACTCGCATAAATAAATTCGTATTGTCATATAATTGATATATGTTATTGAGGATTACTATGCCATGTTCAGTATTGAAAATGAAGTGTATAGCACTTACAGTTTTTTTTACAGGAACAGTCAAATAAATCCACTATATATTACGGTCTATGGGGATTTTTTTGCGGTTTATTTTAATGATGTTACACAAATTCAAACATATTGAATTTTATATATCACTGAAGTGCACTACAAGAGGCTTACTACGGAATATGGTGTGCATAAAAATTATAGTTCCTTTACAGGGACACTCAAAGGAATTCCGTTACATTACGGTCTATTGAGAAAAATCGTTTGCGGTTTATTTTAATAACGTTTCACCATCTAACATATTGAAATTGATATATATCACTAAAGTGCATTACGAGACGCTTACTATAGAATATCGTGTGAATAGTATTCATCGTTCATTTACAAGGGCACACAAAACAATTCGCTACTGCCTGTTAACAATAATTGCTGGAAATTCGTTTTCAGTTACTGAAGGGTTTTTTAAATTAAACTCATTTGTTGTCAATTACTTGGTGTGAATAAATTCTATAGATCATATACAGGGCAGCACAAAAGTTCTTGAGTTCTTTTCCGTTTATTGACGGATATTCCATTAGGAGAATTTTAAACTGTGCTACGCGTTTCCTAACTGAAGTAAAATTTAGCATTCTATGTAGTATATGTACATATCTATAGATCATATATGGAGCTCACAAAAGAGGTCGGAAATCTTGCCGAATATTGTTGGTAATTCCTAAAATTGCGTTTGTTAGGCGTTTAAATGTGTTACGCGTTTTCCAAATTGTTTACTTAGATATTGTCTTTCACCTTTTATTAAACGGTAAAGATTTGTAAAATTATTTTGGAAGTGTTGGAAAGTGTTACATAATCTATGCTTGACGCATGATTTTTCGTTCTTGTTTAAAAAAATATTTTAAATAATTAATTATTTAATTATAATTTTATAATTATTTATTTATTTATTTATTATTATAATTAATTATTTTATTATTTAATTATTAAAAGCGACCAATTTTTCAGCTATATAGTTTTCCGTTTATTATTAACAAAAATATTAAAAAAATATATACACATATTTACTGTGTTTTTTACATATGCATGTAATTTTATTCAATTTCTCTGAAACTAAGTAAAAATTTTTTAATTATTTTTTTAGCTTTATAGAACATACTTGTAAAAAAAAACATACCAAAATAAAAGTTTCGAAAAGTTCAAAATTCTAAGAGAAGTAGGATTTTTAAATTTTCTTAAATTTTTTATATGCACAAGAATTGCATTTTCTCTTGATTAAATCCTTTTTCCTCCTAAAACCATTTAAATAAATCAAAACGACATTGTAAAACATTGAAATGAAAGGGTACCAAGACCCTTAATTAAAATTCTTTACTCGAGGAATTTTTTAATATTTTTAACAGCACCATTATTACTCAATATGTGATCGTTCCCAGCTTTAGAACTAACACTAAAATGAATTTCAAAATCCTTTGTATAACAGTATTTATTTTAATTAGAATATACAGTGAAATTCCTCGTAAAAATGTGCATTGCTTGAAAATATGTAATTTTGAATTCCCTCAAAATGCAAACTCTTAAGGTAATAGGAACGAATAAATGACTATTTGTAACGCGAACTATGTAAATCAGTATCCGTTATAAAGAACGGTACTAAGAAGGCGAAAGAAAAACTACATTTCAACTTATAACGACTATTTTCATGAATAAAACAGCAGATGTTTTATGCTGCTTAAAAGAAATGAGCTTAAAATGACGATCTATGGTATACTATATCTAAAACTATTTAAAAATTTAAAAAACGTCATTCTCTTAGCACTGACACTAAACAAATGTATACAAAGTGAAAATATTTAAAGTATAATGGGAAAGAA
Organism: Maratus michaelseni; assembly: GCA_963931845.1. Lineage (NCBI taxonomy): Eukaryota > Metazoa > Arthropoda > Arachnida > Araneae > Salticidae > Maratus > Maratus michaelseni. The sequence continues at coordinate 341,304,198 of OZ007588.1, read as the reverse complement.
CGCTTTCTTTAAGGATAACATTATTTTTCTGTACAACATATTGACATTATTAAAACATTATTTTTCTGTAGTCAGAATCTTTGTATAGAATTCGGCTAAATGTAATTCTTTGTCGGATGTGTGATGAAATAGTAAGAAATATTTTAAGATATAGCAGAAGGAATTATCTTAAATAAACATATATGCACTGAAGTTTATCTTAGGTATGAAATAAATTTTTAATAGAGCAGGGACAACATTTGATAAAACAAACATAAGTTCTGAAAAAATAAAAAAATAAAATAACATCATGCAGTTAAATTTCAACAAAGTTTTTTTTTAATTAAAATGCTTATAAAATTTTTACTTATGAATTATAAATATAATATTTCTGATGAATATGTAGTGATGATAAATTCGAACTTCAGAAGTAAATTGTTAAATAGTATTCATTTAAAAAAATTTCTTTATATAATTTTTAGTTAAGTTAAATTAGTATGCATAAACATTAACCGAAAATAGAAAACTTTTTCGAAAGAAATTATGTTGTGAGCTTAAAAAAATCAAACACACAAAGAAAAAACGTAATGTCTATAGTGCTACAATTAAATCAAGAACTGTACTAAGAGAAAGCAAAAATAACTTCCCTTACAACCGCGATCTCAATGAATAAAATAACAAGTGTTTTAAGCTTTCATGAATGTTCGTAATGTATGTTATAGCGCACTTTTTGGAAGTAGCTTGCAGTAAATCATGCTATTTTCGTAACTCTTCAAAATTAAATAAGTGTCATTTTAATAACCAGTAAATTGAAATAAATGCATACAAATTGAGAATAATTAAAACATAAAAGTAATATTCGCTCCCTTTCAGACTAAGCCATTAATTTTCGTAAGACAGAAATTTTTCGAACTCGAATGAATATAATTCTTTAAGTCAGAAAGCAAAATAGTTAGATAAAATTTTAGATGCAAGGAAAAGATTTATGCTAAATCAATAAAAATGACATGAGACGTTTATCTTACGTACGAGATTAATCTTGAATAACTGAAGAGTAACATCTCGAATAAACAAAAAGCGAAAATAAATACTTTAAAGGGGAAATTTAAATTTTAGAGTTATGCAGGAAAACTGTAGCAAAGACTTTTTTAAAGAGGAATTTCTTGTTGATTGTAAAGAGATTAAAATGTCGTTGCGTTAATTGGCACATGTTAGAAGAAGAGGGAATAGAAAGGGAAATATGGGGAAGGGAGGGTGAGGTTCCTCATTCATGGAGTAGAAATACTGCTATAGATGTCCGACAGACATGTTCCGCAATTTAATTTAATAAATTGTGGAAACTAACGATAGAGAACCACAGCTCTAAGTAAAAATATACCTATTAAATAATTACGTAGACCTTGACTTATCGACTGAAAATGCAGCGACATTTAATTTTCGGGGAATCTTATTAGGTAAGACCAACCACTTCCAGCAGAAAATGGAGCTACGCCTCTACACAATTTCAATCTTTCAGAGGGCGTCCTATAAAATTTCTTACGAGCTGGCGCCCGCCTTACTGCTTACGATACAAATGCTTCGTTCTGTTACGTTGTTACAAATGCAAGATATTTCGTAATAATAATCCATATACTTAAAGCTAACCCGCTTTTTCGTTTTCCATGCAAAAATGGCTTTTATACGCGTGCGCGAGCATTCAGCCAATCAGCTAGAGGCTTTTACTGTCCAGAGACAATTTGGATTCCGGGATGTTTCAGCCAATGAGGTGAAGGCTTTTTCCTCTCTCTAAAAGCGTATTTGGATTACAATTCCATGTGGGTGTTGAAACTTTATGGATTTCTTTAATTAAGGTATTTTTTCATTTTACCGTATTTATTTTCTTTTTATGTCGTATGTATTTTACTACTTTGAATTTTTTATAACTAACCCTTTTTTTGAGAGAGAGAGAGATTTAGTGGCACGAAATTCCGCAAATCGTTTCCGATGTAAACAAACTATTAAGATGCAAATGTAAAATTTCAGTTTTTTAAAATTTTCATGTCCTTCTATACACATTTTAATATGTAATTCTGTGTGATATGATTAAATTCAGGTTTTCTCAGCGACGATCACAGTATTTTTACCAAATAATTTTTGTATTAATCAAGCTTTTTTGGTTATTAAGCATAGCTAAACACGAAAGAAAACTTTATTATTTTAAGATTTTGATGTGAATTATTTGCGTACATTTATAAGGCGAGTTTCACTGAATAATTCAAGAAAAAAAAATCTCATCATTATACATATTTAGTTATGCATTATTAATTATTTACTTGGCCTTTACTTTTAATATTTCAAACTTACAGCTGAATGTAACTATTAAAACATTTGAAATACTGTATTCGTAAAATGAAATTTCAGCTTAAACACTCGACAATTACTTTTAGTTATGCATTATTAATTATTTACTTTGCCTTTACTTTTAATATTTCAAACTTACAGCTGAATGTAACTATTAAAACATTTGAAATACTGTATTCGTAAAAGGAAATTTCAGCTTAAACACTCGACAATTACTTTTAGGTTAAATTCAGGTTTTTTCAGTGACGATCAGAGTATTTTTACCAAATAATTAAAAGTACTACATGCATCTATATATATATATATATACCCTTAAATCTGCATAGCTTAAAACCGGAGTTTATGCAGATTTTAGAATTTTGCAGGTTTCTGGTCACTGTTTTGTTTACATATTTTAAACAAAAATTTCAATTTAATAATGCACTGAAAATTATAATGAATGCTTACAATTAAACACAAATAAATTGTTTTACAAAAGCTCTCTAACCACATTGTTAACAAAACAAAAAATTTCTCGAAAAACACATTATTTTCCCGATATTTTCCCACAACTAATCAATAAATTTCATGATATTTTATTGTGATCTTAAACCATGAACTTTAGTACTTTTCTGTTATACGGACACTATGGCAAAATGTATGTATGTATGTAAATGTATGTATGTATGTTTGGCGACAATGGTGTCCGTATAACGGAAAAGTGCCTGAATTATTATTTTTAAAAAGATATATAAAATATAAACATAATTGGCGACACAGCAAGTTTTCTGGATTTCTCCCAGTATGTGAAAGTCGAAGATGAATTTCATTCATTCAATGACCTTTTTAAAAGTTTCAAGTTTGGATTGAGTGCACATGAACATAGAAACCGATACCTATTTCTATGTTCATGATTGAGTTATTTGGATATCTTTTCGTATAGCACAGAAAATCATTTCTCCCGCTTTCGTAATAGAGATAAATTCTGGTGTATTTTTTTTTCTTCTTTTTATATCATAAGTACTTTTCTACTTTAAATTTTTTTAACCTAATAGTAATTGTTGCGTTTCTAAGCTGAAATTTCATTTTTCGAATGCAGTATTTCAAATGTTTTAATAATTACATTCAGCTGTAAGTTTGAAATATTTAAAATATTAAAAGTAAAGGTCAAGTAAATAATTAATAATGCATAACTAAATATGTATAATAATCAGAATGACATATTAAAATGTGTACAGAATGACATGAAAATTTTAAAAAACTGAAACTTTGCACTTGCAATTTAATTGTAAATTTCATTGTTTACATTGGAAACGATTTGTGGATTTTAAGAATTTGCGGAACTTCGTGTCACCAAATTACTAAATCTCTCTCTCTCACTCTAAAAAAAAAGGGGTTAGTTTAAAAAAAATCAAAGCAGCAAAATACATACAACACAAAAAGAAAATAAATACGGTAAAATGAAAAAATTACTTTAATAATAGAAATCCATAAACTTTCAACAACGACATCGAACGAACGTATCTCATCTTTTGTTTCTGATGTTTGTGATAAGGAACACTCCTTTGGCCCCCTCCGCTCATTGGTTGAATTGTAAAGGGCAAAATTGGGGGACAAAATGACTACAGCATTTTTGAGTAAAGAAAAAATCTGAAATTCACAGAAAATTTTCTGAAAGGTTTCAGCACAGGGAGAGAGGGTAAATGCCCCCTCGGCAATAATTATTTTTGTTGCAAGTTGGGTTAACTCTCTTTACGGTTCGAGTCGATTTCAGACTGAGTGTAGATTTCTGCAAGTTGGATTTGGATTAACCCGATTTTTCAAATGTTAGTTCAGTATATTATTTCAGATTAAAACTATACCTATAATAATATGTTTGTGTGTCTTGAGGTTTGTATAGATGTTTGTGTGTGTGCTGTTTTTAATAAAGACAGTTTCATTTTTCACACGAACCTTTCAAAAAATTCACATTCTTTGCGCAATCCTTTAACAAAATTCGCATTTTTTTCGTGATCCTTTAACAAAATTCGCATTTTTTTTCGTGATCCTTTAACAAAATTCGCATTTTTTTCTGTATCTTTTTTTGTCGAGATTCACATTTTTTTTCAGCTATCCTTGACGTAATTCGTGTTTTTTTCAGTGATAATTTGACGAAATTTGTGTTTTTTCTGCAATTTTTTTCGCGAAATTTGCGTTATTTTCTGCGATTCTTTTACGAAACTTGCGTTTTTCTGTGATCCTTAGACGAAATTTTCATTTTTCGCAATCCTTTGATAATAATCGCATTTTCCCTGCTGCCTTTTGATGAGATTCATGATTTTTCAGCAATCCTTCGATGAAATTCGTCTTTTTTCAGTGATCTTTGAAGAAATTCGCATTTTTCTCGCGATACTTTAACGAAATTTGCGTTTTCCAGCGATTTTTTGATAAAATACATTTTATTCCGCAATTTTTAGACGAAAATTGTCAAAAAAGCGCGTTTTTTTGGTGAAATTTCCTGTTTTGCGATTCTTTGACAAAATTTGCTCATCTTTTGTGAGCCTTTTGCATAAATCATGTTTTTCTGTGGCCTTTTAACAAAATTTACGTTTTACATGATCCTTTGATGAAATTAGTGTTTTTCCCGTGATCATTTGACGAAATCTAGGATTTTTTTCCCGCAAAGATTGATTATATGTTTTTAGTCTGCAGGTGCCCTAAAAAGTTTGTGACGCCCGTCGCTGCATTGCACACATTCTGCCACGGTGTATCAAACAAACAAAATTCATCCTAAAGAATTATTGTTTCGTTTCTGGAAATGAACAACCGTCAACTCATTGGCTGAATTATAAAGGGTGAAATGTGTAGGCACTGAGTATCATCTATACTATTAATGTCGGTAAACGTCTGTCTGTGTGTGTGTTGGTGTGTCTGGCGTCTGTAAGCGCAAAACTCTGCATGCAGACGACGGACCTAAGCGCTTTTGGTACAAAAAATTTCAGAAGGGGAGTTTTTAAAATTCACAACATTTTGCGGGGTGAGAGGAGGGGTGTGAACGAATTTTAAAAATGAGTCCGCATCAAAAATTATGGCGGCGGGGGGAAGTATGTTTTGCCCACACGGGGCGGAGACTTTTCTAAATTTTGCTGACACCACTCATATGATATATCATTCGAAAGGCCTGCGTTAGTCAAGTTCAACTCATTGGCTGAACTGTAAAGTGCTTAATGTGTCAAACATTAGCGGAAAGAAAGGGCGCAATTTGTTCGTTCATGGAAAAAATCGTGAAATTCGTTAATCGATAGTCGATAAATTGCGAAATTCGTCTATCGATAGCGGAAAAATCGCAAAATTCATTAATCGACAGTTGAAAAATCACAAAATTCCTCAACTGGTTTCGGGAGAAAAGTTTTCGAATATCGTCGAATGACTTCGAGAAAAAAATCACATCCGTCAATTTCAGGGAAAAAATCGTGAAATTCGCCAAATGGTTTCGAAATTTGTCGAGCGACATCAGAGAAAAGAAAACCTTTTTCCATTCAGTTATCGCAATTAATCAACTATTGATTAGCGAATTTCATGATTTTTTCCATGAACGTTTGACGAATTGCGCAAAAAAATTAAGAATATCGTTAAATTGTCTTGGGTAAAAAAAAAATTAATATTGTCAAATGCCTTCGAGAAAAAAGTTGCAAGTTGAAACGCCTATGACCTCTTTTTCATGTTATGCATCTATGGGGTCCATCCCCCACTCCCCCCCCCTTGTGGGACACTTTTCTAAATTTTACACACACCCCTTATGTGATATATCGCTGGAAAAGTCCTTGACCGCTTATTCATGTTATGCATCTCCGGGGTCCATCCCGCCACTTCCCCTCCCCCTAAGGGAGGCACTTTTCTAAATTTTGTTGACACCCCTCATGTCATATATTGTCGGAAAGGTCTGTGACTGCTTAATCATATTATGCATCTCAGATGTCCATCTCCCCACTTTGCCCCACCCCCCCTCAAAGGGTACTTTCTAAATTTTGCACACAACCCTCATGTTATATAACATTGGAAAGGTCTGTGACCACTTAATCATATTATGCATCTCCGATGTTCATCTCCCCACTTTGCTTCCCCCCCCTCCCAAGGGATACTTTCTAAATTTTGTTGACACCCCTCATGTGATATATTGTTAGAATGGTCCGTGTCTGCTTAATCATATTATGCATCTCCGATGTCCATCTCCCCACTTTGCCCCCCCCAAGGGATACTTTCTAAATTTTGTTGACACCCCTCATGTCATATATTGTTGGAAGGGTCCGTGACTGCTTAATCATATTATGCATCGCCGATGTCCATCTCCCCTCTTTCCCTCCCCCCAAGGGGTACTTTCAAAATTTTGCACACAACCCTCATGTTATATATCATTGGAAAGGTCTGTGACCACTTAATCATGTTATGCATCTCCGGTGACCATCTCCCCACTTGCCCCCCCCCCCCCAAGGGGTACTTTCTAAATTTTGCACACAACCTCATGTTATATATCATTGGAAAGGTCTGTGACCACTTAATCATATTATGCATCTCCCATGTCAATCCCCCCTCTTTGCCCCCCCCAGGGGTACTTTTGTTAATTTTGCACACACCCCTCATGTGATATATCGATGGAAAGGTCTGTGACTGCTTAATCATATTATGTTCCCCACTATGAAATTTGCAAGTTAAAGCAACTATAAATTTTTTTTTATGGTACTATCAAGTTGTTTGCCGTCAAATTTTGACGGGATCCATCTAGTAAAATAGATAAATTAAATGAGCAAATATACTTAACAATTTAAAAAAAATAATTTTAATAATATTTACATTTAGAAAAATAGCCACAAATAAGCGTTTTAAAGAAGGTAGTATAAGCACCAATTGTTAATAATGAAATAATAAGATTATGTCATAAAAATCATATCAAGCGCTATTTAATGCAAGAAGATAAGTATAAAAAATCTATTACATTAAATATATATATATTATTTATTTTTTAAATGCAATTTTATTTTCGATATATTTTATTTTTAATGTAGCATAAAAACTTTTACAATGTACAACCTTTTCATATTTGACCTCTTGACATAGTTTATTTTATACTGTTTTGTATTTTTTCTTTGGAAATATAAAAAAATTGATCTTCTGGATCGTCGTCAGATATATTAATGCGATAAAAAATTATTGCTTCATTTAAAATACATTTATAGTAGATATCGTCTATAAACATTTATAAAACATTTTTACGACTTCTATAATCATCTGGAACTAGTCAGGAATGTATTTCACATCTTCTGCCAATAAATTGTTTTTTAATGATATAAGAATTTTCATTCTGTTGATTTTCCGAAATGGCGAATGTTATTGAGCAAAGAACATACATTTAATTTTGTTTTGCAATACAATTTATGCTACAAAAGCATTTGAAATGTTGCAAAAAGCTTTTAAAGACGAATGTTTATCAAAAACAACAGTATTTGATATGTATAAAAAGTTTAAAGATGTTAGAGAATCCGTCATTCAAAAGTCAAGGTAATGTTGACTGCTTTCTTTCATTGTCATGGTGTTGTGCATTATGAATTCCTACCAAATAGCCAGACAATCGATAAAATTATTATTTTGAGTGTTTGGCGCCATTTTCGTGAAGCAATTCGTCGAAAACAGCCTGAAATGTGAATAAAACTAAGGGTTTTTGCACCATGGTAATGCGCCTTCTCACGATGCAATTATTATTCGTGCGTTTTTAACCAAACATTCAACAAATATGGCTCCACAAGCTCCGTATTTACGTGATATGGCCCCGTGTGACTTTTTCTTATTTCCAACGGTTGAAATTGACTCTTCGTGGTCACTATTTTGAATCCATTAATTTGATAAAAGAAAATTCTCGACGAACTCTGCAGGAGTTTAACAAAAACGACTTTAAGGCAAGTTTTAATGATTGGAAAAAAACGTTGTCAGAAGTGCATTGCAGTCGAAAAAAAATTACTTTGAAGGAGATGTAATACATTTTGACCAATAAATTTATACCTTTTGTTTTATGCCACCGTTCTGGGTGCTTTTTCGTGGTACACAAATTTTCTAAAAGACATGCAAAATTGCCTTGGAAATCGAGTAAACCGGTCTTATACCGAAAGGGATTAATGAATTGGGGAATAATAATATATAGATATAGATTCGGTGCGGTATTTGAGAACAGTTGAAGAAATATCACGTTTGTCGTAAAATTTGCGCGTCCGCTTCCGCTGAAAGGTTAATATACAGTCAGTTAGCTACTAGTCATTCCATAAAAAAAGATGGGGTTGTTTGCTGCTTATAAGAGTTTACGTTACGTCATATTCAAATGCCAAGTAGGTAAGCAAAGGAACAGTTGTTTTCGAAATGAAAGATATAAAAAATATTAATGTATGTAGCGCCTCAGTACTGTGCATTTTTTTAGAAAAAAATATATAATGTTCTTGTATTTATTGAATGCAATATCTTAAAAGTATATGAAAGCTGTGGGTGTGTAATTATTATATTACAAAACCTTTTTTTCTTTTAGAAACATTCTGTAGAAGGAAAAAATTAGCTACGACTTGCACAATAATGTGAATTGGATTATTTTATATTACATTTTATACTTTATTAAAGCAACTATACACTGGCCTCCAAAAGTTACAACTTGTTTTTTGACGCTCACTAATCAAAAAATGAAAATAAAGATAAAAATATGTTTTTTATGAATGATCATAAGTAACTTCAATAAACCTTGTGAAACAAGTATGCCCAGCTGTATTTTTTTTAAAGAATTGAACATTTATATGGCAGTCGGGGGAAATTGAGAATATCCCACTTTGAGAATTTGTGTGAATTTTTTTTATGGTTGTTGTTCTTGAATTTTTAGTATTAAAATAGTGTTGTCCATGTCTAGGAGATGTCGTTTACTTGATTCGTTAAGATGGCGGGCAATCGGATGGATGGAAATGGGGTTATCACAAGCTGGTGCTGCTGGACGTCTTTATGTGTCTCGTAGTGTGGTCCAAAGGCTCTGAGATCCGAAATTCAGAAATCCCGAAAATTTGAATCTGAAAATTCAGTATCAAGAAGAGTTGTTCTATACCACTCATGGATTACAACCCCTGTACAAAATCGCGTTCTAGCTCTTTTGGCTTGAAGGAGGAGCATCACTATTGTTGATCAGCTCATTTCAGATCATCGTAAAGCGACAGTCATGGCAATACCTGCGATTACGATGCATAGACGTCTTCACAATTAAGGACTCTATTCAAGACAACAGGTTATTTGTGACCCTCTTAATCGACAGAACAGAAGTACCCGTTTATGTTGGACAAGAGAGCACTTTACCTGGAACAGACAACAATGGTCTTACGTATTTCTCATGGACGAGTCCCGGTTTGCTTTGGAGAGTGATTCAGTTCGTGTGCTGATCTGGAGAGAACAAGGCATCAGATTCTACCTATGTAACATTGTTGAAAGACACAGGTATAGAGGAGATGGAATCATGGTTTGAGCTGGAATCTGTCCAGTGGCCACAGTAACCTCCATGTATGCCATGGAAGAGCTCTGACTGATGTGAAATATAGAGACGAGATTCTTGCTCCGTTTGTCACATCGTATGCTGGTGCTATTGGTGATGAATTAATGTTAATGGATGATAATTCCCGATCGTATTGCGCTAGAGTTGTTGATGAATATCTTGAGGATCAATGTTTGAAGCTAATGGAATTGCCAGCTCAATCTTCGGGCCTTAATCCGATAGAGCATCTTTGGGACTATCTCGGCAGACAGGTGGATAAACAAGCGTTTCTCCATGTACGGTCTTTGTTTCCTATTCCAATGTCTGACAATGTAATTGACAGTATAGTAAGTCGATGCCACAAATGCATTACAAGTAGGGCCGGACACATGCTTTATTAAAATCCGTTTATTTAATTTTTTTCACAAAAAATTGCCACTTATTTTTTTTTTATCAAATAGTAGACTAATGTAATTTTTTATTTGTACATCATGCTTGATGTTAAAATTAAATAAAATTTGACAAGTAACTGTTTAAAGCACAATTCCCCTAAATTTTATGTCTTTTTGTTCATTCGTTATCAAATTAGACACAAAAAATGGTTGTGCTTTAACTTTTGGAGGCCAGTGTATTTCAACTATCCATAGATAATATAAATAGTGTTCTTCAGATTAAAAATACCCATATTTTCATACATTTATTTCAATACATTTCAAAAATATATATAACTCGAAATCAAAATAACTAATACATATATATTGGACATTTTATAATTCATGTGATTTATCTTATTATGCATCAGACATTCAACTGCAAACAATTTGTTCTAATACTTTTTGCTTGCAGTCTCTCTTTATGTAGAAGAAGAATGATTTTTGAAGAATAATTAGATAATATAACGCATTGATAAATCCCTGCTGTCCTTTATGTACACTGCAGTGAATGCGAAATTGAATATTTTATTGGATAAACGGATGTTTTTGAAATAAAGGTTAAAAAATATATATCAAAGTACACAGCATCGCAATGTTGTATAAATCTTTAGTACAAAATAAAGGAATATTCTTCCATTTATTGAATGCGAGTTTAAAATATATGGATGCAGTAGCGTGCACTTATCGTTTTACTATTCTTCTGTATCAGATGGAAACTTCAATTTATTCAGATTGTTGAATATTAAGTAGGCGAATGGAAATAGTTTAAAAGATCGTAAACCTGCGCATAAAATGAAAATACAGGGTTGCGGATAATAAATGAAAGTAATATAAGTAAAAAAAAGATGGATCAATGAGAAAATTGAAAAGTTTGAAATAAATGTCTTTGTGAAGAGAAGTTAAATTCACGAGATAAACAAAATAAACCTATAAGATAAAGATAAACATATGCAGTATGTATTTCCAATACAATAGACTAGAATTAATTTAGAAATATGTCTGGAAAAAGGGTTTTTCTGTATATCATAAATTCGTTTGAGTTTAAGTAAACTGTGGTTAAACTTATGAATGAAATCTAATTAACTGTGGATAAGCTAAAGAAAAATACATATATATAAAATAAGACTTACAAATATGTCGTCAAACACCTTGCCACATGATATTAAAACTTTGCACAAACCCAAGGCTTTGCATTTCAGAACAATCGATGAAAATATCTTGTCTGTCAAGATCCCAGTTTCTTCACAAGAACACAATCTTTAAATTATTTTTAATCCTTTCAGAGACATAGTAAATCTGTTACTAAAATTTTAAAATGATTAAATAACGCCAAAATTTACAAACAAATTGGTTTGAAAATAAACAAGTACCTTTTTTATGTGCATTCCAAAAACAAAATTACGAAAACATTTTGGGTACCATTTGGTACCTTCGAATTAAAATTAAGTGATATATATAACGTACAACCACTCTTCAAGGGGTTAAGATACATTTTATCCCTTATTAAAATTATTTTTATTATGAGTAAATGGAATACATTATTTTTTTACGTAATAAAATATACATATTATATTTTGAAGAATAAATAAAGACAAAATTATTAATATATTTTTGAATAATTTTATAAATCTATAAACTTTTAAAGTTTTATTTTGATCGAAGATCGAAGCCTTCCTTGATCTGGGAGTCGGCAATTTTCTGAAAGAGAAGTGTAATGTAAGATCTTCTCAGATTATTACTTTCTTTTATATACAAGAAAAAAGTATTGGATTCGTGAAAAATTGCGACTTTTGGTTTTCGCGAATTTATACGCTTTTGAATGTCCTGCACACGATTTGACCGTTTCAGAAAAATGTGTAACCGTGATCCTGTCTGTGTATCTGTCTGTGTGTATGTGACGCAAATTTTGTGGGCGCTCTAACTTTCGAACTACTGCATGGAATTTAATAAAACTTCAGATTTATTTAGACCTTGACATAAATTGGTGCTGATTAAGTCTTGGTGTATATCGCCCAGCAGGTGGTGCTTCTAAGCTGCATTTTTTTTACAGACAGAAAAATATTTTGTAATATATTTAGTTTGAAATAATATAATGATAAGACATTGCTTTGAATCTTTACAAACAATACAGGTAGCCTGAGAAGTGACAGAATTCTGTGCTACCAGTTAGGTTGTGGCGGTACCCCCCGGATCGACAACGAAATGAGTAGCCATTGAGACAATATTTAAGGTAAAACCAACAAGTTTATTTGAAAGCAATAGATGAGGGTTGCAGTAGAGTGGGATAAACGATGTTCCAATTCAGATTCAACTACCCTCAAAATAACTAAATGCAAATTCACTAATACTCAACTTACGTGAAGGAAATGGCTGTTCAGTAACTCCCTAAAACGATTCCCCTGGATGACTGAATACGCTGAAAACATTCAATTATCATGTCACATAACGAGAATTCCGTGGATTCTAAAATTTCGTTATTAAAATACTAAACTTTGAACTCTTTACCACGACGCTGAAGTACTTCAAAGATTAACTAGAAAACAGCTTAAACGGGCACAGGTTAAAGTAAATGTTATTATGAACCTTTAAAATCCACGAACAAGTGAATGTTTGGTTTCGAATTCTTTGACGGAGAGGTCTGACTACAAATCCGCTTAATTAAATTCCAAGCAATGTATTTATACTCGACAGTTGATCACCATGACCTAATTATCATATTATGGCATAAACTAACAGTGAAATTAAGATTTAGGGAAGCACAATTGCACTTGTGGAAATTTGAGAAATTGTAGATAAATGTCGCTTTTATGGACACATCTCAGTGTCGGATAAAACGCTCACAATCAAATTAGAATCCCTTTATAAGCGAGTAGCTAGCTCCTGCCATAAGGTTACATATTACAGGTACTCGCCCAGATGTCTCTAACCTACTGACTTTTAAAGCAGGGCATAGCATTATTTAATTTGTATGAAAATATTTATTTGAAATCTAATTACAGTATAAATACAATGTTTGTCAGTTTTGTTTACAACATCTTGGATTTGCAATACAGTGTTTGCCTTTTTTTTTTTTACAACAAGAACTCTTTCCTGTCTTAAGATCTTCACTGTCGAAATTCACTTTGCGCTGCTTATTATCGAGATTTTGCTGATAGGTTGCTCTGGCAATCGTCGACAACAAATAGCTTAATAACCAACACGATTTCTCGTAGGTGATGCGTCATTGGATACGTCATATCACCTTTCGAATTAGACTACTGATATTTCTGGTTGTTGGTGCTGTCATTCGCCGACAACACATAGCCTCATTGCCGACAAAATTTTTCTTAGCGATATTGGAAAGGTTATTTTGATAGTAAATAGGTCATGGATTACAACACACTGTTTAAAATATCGCGAAAACTTACCTCTGATCTTAAAGGCTATCTATTTTCTGATCAATAAGAATTCTCCATAAACGACCTTGGAGCGTTCTTATTGGTCAGAAAATAGACAGCCTTTAAAAACAGAGGTAATTTTTCACGAAATTTTTAACAGTGCATGCTGGATCTACAATACAATGCATCGCAACGGCGTATAATGCTGTACAGAACCGTTTACCGTCTGAACACCGATGTAAGCAGTATCGAGCACGGTCAATATTTTGGACTGTAACTGCGCTGCTGTTTATGTTTAGGGGGCTCTCGGTGGGAGTTATAATATAGTGGTATGCGGGAAAGGACTACCGAACCGGTAAATTTCACCCTTCCGGTTAGGACCACAATTGTAGGAAAACTTTAAAGCCCGCAGTGCTTCATCAAATGAAAACTGCGCCCTTTCGCCCTGCGTCTTCGTGACGTTGCCTTCCATTTCGGAAGACAAGGGGTCATTAGTTACAGCAACAAGAATAAAATACAATGCGATAAAATTATAACTAGAAGATAAGTCACTATGTATAAAAGCTGAATTCTTCAAAATATTTAACAATGAAATATTTTCTACTGTTATACTAAATATGTCAATCTGTATGCTTTATGTCCCTTTTGGACATGCTTTGGTATGTTAATTTAATATTGTAATATAACCTTTAACAATATTTAATATAACCTTTTGGTATGTTAATTTAATATTGTAGACAAGACATATATAATATCAGTTATACAATCACTTCGAATCCTGGCCCAGACATTTTTCGCCCAGTTGGAAAATTACATCTCATATTTAAAAATACCCTCTTGACATTTATTTTCACGGTGCGAAATGAAATATAGTTATTTTATTAAGGCATACATACCACAATGTTCAAATAGCCAATTTTAGGTAAATATCACAATTTATTTTTATTGTTTTATTTGAAAGACCGTACAATTCGCTATCCAAAAACAGTTTTTATTTTCTTCTTAAGATGATTGGAAGTGCAGTATAGTTATGGCAGTTTTTGCTTCAGATCTTAAACCAGAAGTGTGTTTTTGAAGTAACCGAAAGTTGTGTTTAAACGGCCTAAAGAAGAAAAATAACTTCTAATATTGATACTAAGGAAGGTATAATGTATAAATATGAAGAATTTTAGCAACCTGGGGTAAATATTTCTAATAGATTTTCAGATTATGCGTTTTTGAAAAACACGATTTTCATGAAAATTCTGTTAAGTCAAAAGTTACTAGTACAAAACTTATGGTTATACATATATAACGAATTTTCTACAATTTATGCAATGTGTGTTGCAGTGTAATGAACTATCTAACTGAGACTTCCCTATAATTTCGCTACTATTTTTATAAATTAACACAGATAAAATATGTGAAAAAAGCATCAAAATAATATTTTAATGGTTATATATCTTTTGAAGTTTTAATTCATATCTCAGTTTGTAGCTCATTACTTTTTTATTACCTCAAATAATACATTTATTGAAAATATATTAGTAAACTATCATTATTTTTGTCGCGAGGACAGTTTCGCTAAATATCAACTATTCTATTAATTTATCCTAAAATGTGAAAAATAAAAAAAGAATTGGATCAAAATAGTTTGTTTATCAAATAAAATTGTCTTTATATCCTCTAATGTATTTCCAACAATCTGTATTATATCATTTTTTATGTATATATCAAATGTGGTGGAACACCTTAAATAAAAATTATGTTTATGAAATCAAATATAAAAAAAGTATACTTACGCTGTGTTACAGTATTTCAGCTTTAAATATACCTTCACAATATAAAATGGACGTTCCTATTTTTATTGAATAAGAATATAAACTATATGTGTATGCAGAAGCATTGGTACATAGGCTGTTTTATTGTTCTTTAGAATTAGATAAAAACTTCAATTCGCTCTTATTGTTGAATATTAAACAGACATAAGAATTTGGTATAAAACATCGTAAAACTGTGTATGAAACTAATAAATATTGTTTGATGGTAAAAGATTAAAGAATATAAGTCAGAAAAATTTATAGTACTCAATGAAAAATGTGGATATTGCCAATAAAAATGTGAATATTACCTTTAAAAAGAGAACTACAAACAATCTACATTTTCAATAAAATATACCACAATTTATTTATTAAACATATCAAAAGAATATTTTTTTCTCAAAGAAATGTCTTTTTAACACTTTCTGACATAGTTGAAAAGTGTTTATAAATTCAGTTTGTCCGTCTGTCTTTATTTCTCTAGTCTCTATTTCTTTCTACCCGTCTGTCTTTCTGTCTACCGTCTTTCTGTCTGTCTGTCGGTACTCTAACTCGCGTAAATATACTCGTTTAGCATGCAAATCATATATGATATTGAAGTTTACTATATATGGCATGCTTTCATATGGCATTTTTGGTATTAAAAATGAAGTGTGTATCATTTATATTTCGTTTATGGTGACACTCAAAAGAATTCTGTTACATTACGGTCTATGGGGAAAAACCGTTCGCCGTGTATTTTAATGATGTTCCACTATTTCAAACATTTTGAAATTGATATATATCACTGAGTTGCACTAAAAGAGGCTTACTATAGAATATGATGTGCATAGCATTCATCGTTCATTTACAGGGACACACAAAAGAAATCGCTTACAGTAC
The DNA here is from genome assembly GCA_963931845.1 of Maratus michaelseni. NCBI lineage: Eukaryota > Metazoa > Arthropoda > Arachnida > Araneae > Salticidae > Maratus > Maratus michaelseni. The sequence continues at coordinate 341,287,886 of OZ007588.1, read as the reverse complement.
TGTTTTTTAACAATAATTGCCGGAAATGTTTTTGCAGTTGGGGTACGCCTTTTTAAATTTAACTAATTTTTTGTCTCTTAGTTGGTGTGTAAAAATTCTATAGATCATAAACAGAACAGCCCAAAAGATTTGGAGTACATTTCCGTTTTTTGATAGAACTTGCTGAAGGGGAATTTTCAACAGTGCTGTGTGTTTTCTAACGGAACAAAATTCTATCATACTATGCAGCATATATATAAATGTATAGATAATATACAAAGCTGTACAAAAGAATTCGGATATTTTTTGGACTGTTGGTGTTAATTCCTCAAATTGAGTTTTGAAATGTGTTATCCATTTTTCATACGCGTAGTCCTTCCGGGCATCGCTCTCTGGACTGGGGCTTTGCCGCATAGTAAACAAACCTGCTGGGCGGGGCTAGTTGAGCTGTAGCCGAAAACTAGGCCTTCCCGACCTGTTTGGCCTTGAATTTGTTTACTCAGACATCAACTTTCACCTTATTAAATGGTGAAGCCCAAAAGAATTCGGATATTTTTTGGACTGTTGATGTTAATACCTCAAATTTTGTTTTCAAATGTGTTATGCACTTTCCAAGTTGTTTACTGAGACATCATATTTTACTATATTCAACGGTGAAGTTTTGTTAAAATATTCTCGAAGTGTTGGAAAGTGTTTCATGATCTTTGCTTGACGCATGATTTTTCGTGCTTGTTTAATTTAACTAAAGTGAAGTTAGACTAATTGATGACGTATATTTGACTCTTGTAAGAATAATAAAAAATGTGTTAATGAAATTCCATCGTACATATGTGTCTTTATTACATGGTACAGAAAATATCCATACATATGAGTTCTTGAATTCTTCTGTAACCAACAAAAATATTTTAATTTTACAGGCATTACAATTGCCTGTATGTCTGTAACAAATCTTTCACCGGATTTTTGGCTCCCTTTCCGGTCGCACTTATTTTGTTCTAATGTTGCACACAATTTTAATGTCAATGACAATGAAATATTTATGTATTTTGACGGGCCTTACCTCTTCAAGAGATAGTCCAGAGTCAAAAACATTATTTTACGTTGTAGACTAAAATCACATTTCTAACGAACTGATGTTGCTCAAATTTTGCATACAAGTTTGCTGTAGATTGCACAGCAATATTCATGTATCATCAGGGTCGTACATGATCAGGTGCACGGTTCAGGAGTAAAAACATACTTTCACATTTTTGAATGAAATCGCATATCTAAAGAACCGAAGAGGTAGGGTTAAAACAAGGTTGATTACCCCCTTACGTCAGAGTGCTGTAGAAGCGAAATTTGATTTCCCCCCAAGTCCAAACTCCGTAAATGATAAATCTAGTTTACCGCGCATAAGGTGGGAAGCGATGCAAAATAAACCAGAAAGTTGTGGCTAAAGCTCAATTTATTCGCAGTCAAAGCAAGTCTGTCTGAGGAAGCAATGAATAGTACGACTTCCCATTCTTCTGCAAAGTATCTGTAGTAATCAACAAAAGAAAGGAAAGTCTCAACAAAAGAATGAACGTCGAATGGAATGATCAGTGAGATCTCCTGCTTGACCTCTGAACTTAAGACATGCTAAGAAAGTAATAAAACATCAAAGAGACAAAGTTATGACAAGAAATAAGCCGCCGATAAGACTGATAGTCTGGGCGAACCTTAAGAACACCGGTTTAGCTCGGATAGGAAAAGTAGAGATTCGGAAAACAGAGGACAGCCCATCAAATGGGATTAGCAGAGGCGCGGAAGAGAAAAGGTTGTATTGTAAGTCAAGCGATAAATCTAATCGTGAAGAATCGAAAATTCACATTAGCGAAAAACCTCACTGTTATGTGTTACCTTTTAAAAGTAAAACCGAGAATATAAAATCAGGACAGAAAATTATGGGAACGCATTCGGGTATGACCGAAACTATAAACAAAGCGTCAAGACATTATTGTCGAACTAATGCGGTCGAAGATACGGTAATAGCGTAAAGCAAAACATAGCACTAACCAATGGAATTTAGTACCACAGTGACGAAATATAATAAATTATCTGTGAACTGGATAGAACACAAAAATGTAAAGAGGCAAAACCTCGAAACAAAGAATATTATCGGCATACGAAAAAAATGGGAACCATCTCAGTTAGTAATACGAGCCGTGTAAAATCGCAGTTTCAAAGGAAGCATATGTCGAATTTCAGACGAAAGGTTTGTGTAAACATGCAATTAAATATGGGGAGTTGGAGATTCTCTCGTTAAAAACAGAATCCGAGGAATATAACTGCGAATAAAGAGGGTGAGAGCATAAACTCGCAGAGTGATGTAGTACCGGTCAGCTAAAAGAATTATTGAATTATCGCAAATTCGCTGAGAAAAGAAACAAATATTTAGAACACATGTTAGGAGATGGGCGCTAAACGCCGCCGGAATTGAAAGTTCTAGCAACTGCGAATTTTCCTTCACCGAAAACTGAAACAGAAATTCGCATATTTTTAGGGATGACGGTGAATTACTCCAGGTACATCCAAATTTACACAACAATAGTAGAAAAGTTAACTAACGCACTTAAAGGCACCGATAAGAGTAAAATTACGTGGAATCCTAATATGAAAAAACATGTTGCAGAATTAAAAAAGAAAATAACTCAACACCCGGTTTTGTTCGCCCCAAATAAAGAGCAATACAATTTATCATTCAAATGGACGCTTCAATCAAAGGTGTAGGAGTAGTTATATCACAACGCATTAATGAAGAAGAACACCCCATTATATATTTGGGTTGTATATTCACTCTGCCGGAAATTTTGTGTGACAGAAACTGAATGTACTGAAATCATTTTTGCAATTAAAAAGCTCCAGCATTACTTGGATGGTCAAACATTTTGTAAAGAGACAGACCCCAGCCCTCTGTCTTGGTCGTCTTGGTTGAAAATAATCCATGGAGCAATGTTAATTGAGTAAGCGCTTATGTTTCAAATTTTCTAGTCTATACTGTTATATAAAGAGGAAACGGTGACTGACTGACTGACTGGGTGACTCATCAACGCCCAGCCGAAACTACTAAAGTCAGGGTCACGCAATTTGGACTGTAGATTGCTGTTATGGCCTAGGCAAGCAATAAAAAGGGATTTTTGAAAATCCCCCACCCCCGAAGAGGGTTAAAAGGGGGTTCGAATGTTTTAGGTCAATTTGCCATATCTCAGCAGCAGTTATAGGCAGCAGTTATAGGTAGGAGCTTGAAATTCCAGAAAACAAATCTACTAAAAAAATGATTAAACACCTATTTCAGCGATTTTAGAAATTCCCCCCAGAAGGGGCTTAAAGGGGTGTGGTCGAATGTTTTAGATCATTTCGCCATATTTCAGCAGCAGTTATAGGTAGGAACGCAAAAATCAGGAAAACAAATCTACTAAAAAAATGATTAAACACCTATTTCATCGATTTTAGAAATTCCATCCAGAAGGGGGTTAAAGGGGGGTGGTCGAATGTTTTAGGTCATTTCGCCATATCTCAGCAGCAGTTATAGGTAGGCACTTGAAATTCCAGAAAACAAATCAACTAAAAAAATGATTAAACACCTATTTCAGCAATTTTAGAAATTCCACCCAGAAGGGGGTTAAAGAAGGATGGTCGAATGTTTTAGGTCATTTCGCCATATCTCAGCAGCAGTTATAGGTAGAAGCGCGAAAATCAGGAAAACAAATCTACTAAAAAAATGATTAAACATGTATTTCAGCGATTTTAGAAATCCCCCCGAAGGGTTTAAAGGGGGGTGGTCGAATGTTTTAGGTCATTTCGTCATATCTCAGCAGCAGTTATAGGTAGGAGCGCGAAAATCAGAAAACAGATCTACTAAAAAATGATTAAACATGTATTTTAGCAATTTTAGAAATTCCCCTTCCGGAGAGAGTTAAGGGGGGGGGTCGAATGTTTTAGGTCATTTTGCCGTATCTCAGCAGCAATTTTAGTTAAGAGCACAAAAATCAGGAAAACAAATCTACTAAAAACATGACAAAACATGTATTTCGGGGATTTTAGAATTTCCCCTCCCGGAGGGGGTTAAAGGGTGGTGGTCGAATGTTTTAGATCATCTCGTCATATCTCTGCAGCAGTTTTAGATAGGAGTGCGAAAATCAGGAAAACAAATCTACTAAAAATTGAATAAAACACATGTTTCAGCAATTTTGCAAATTCCCCCCAGAAGGTGGTTAAATGGGGGGGTCGAATTTTTTAGGTTATTTCGCCATATCTCAGCTTTTATGTAGGAGGGTGAAATTAATTAAAACAAATCTACTAAAAAATTGGTTAAACACGTATTTCGGCGATTTTGGAAACTCCCCCCAGAAGGTGGCTAAAGGGGTATTCAAAAGTTTCGGGTCATTTCGCCATATCTCAGCAGCGGATTTAGGTAAGAGCGGGAAATTCAGGAAAACACATCTACTAAAAAATGGATAAACACGCATTTCAGTGAGTTTAGAAATCCCCCCTCCCGAAGGGTTTTAAAGGGGGTGGTTTCGAAAATTTTAGGACATTTCGCCATATCTCAGCAGCTGTTTTATGCAGGTGCGCGAAATTCAGGAAAACAAATCTACTAAACAAATGATTAAACACGTATTTCAGTGAATTTAGAAATCCCCCCCCCCCTAGAAGGTGGTTAAAGGGGGATTCGAAAGTTTTAGGTCATTTCGACATATCTCAGCAACAGTTTTAGGTTGGAGCGCGAAATTCAGGAAAACGAATGTAATAAAAAAATTACATTGTCTACCCGTGCAAATCCGGGACGGGCCGCTAGTATACAATACAACAACTTCCTGGAAAACTGATTCCATATTTTGATTGTTTAAATAGTCTAGATTAGTTTACTCGAGAAAGATTAACGTTCATTATACTATTAGAATTAAACTCTTAAAATTAAAATGTATTAATGCAATGTGCAAAATTTTTGTTTATTATTATTAGTATTAGTAATTAAATTATTAACGCAGTAGTGCATTCAAGGCAAGAGAAGGTTTTTTTACATACATATCTCTGTTAAAATGACGTGAACTGAAACCCAAATGATTTTCAGTAGTATAAAACCCGGAAACCAGTTTAGAGGGGGAGGTTAGCTGTAGAAAATGTTTTAAATAACTATTAAATCATTTTCTCTGCTAGAAAGAAGTCTTTTTTGTAGAATGGAGCAAAGACATAGGTCTCTGCGCAATCTTTGAGAAACTATTTCTGATGTCTTTTAAGTGCTTTCAGCTAAATTGCAATGCATCTTATCTTATGACATTTAAGACTAAAAATGAATGCAAATCTTCCCAAAATTTTCTATGGCACACCTTGACTAATGAGCAGGGAGATATTACACTTCGGAGTTCAAAGCGCACTCCAGACTTCAATCGGTGCCCGTATAAGCGTGGGAAGAACGGTAAAAGAGAATTCAGATCTCTCTTGTTCCTTGGCCCATCCCACAGAGCACTGGAAAAAAGGGTATTGGAGCCTCCGCTTTGTTCACCTCCTCCACGTGGCAACAGCGAAAGAAAGGGGGGGGGGGTCTAGAGAGAGAGATTGGAGAGAAAAAGCTTGTTGTTTATCGGCCTCAGAAGTTCGCTGGAGCAGAGATCGTATTGATGACATGCGGTCGTCATGCGAAAGGACGTATAAATGTTTGAGAAAGTGCATCCGCACTGAATTAGCTAAACAGGATAATCTAATCCGGAGATTTGTGTGAGACAACCATCTTTACACGTTCGCATCTAATAAAACGTGCCAACAAAAGAGTTCTACCTGAGTGATGACGTGATAGTAAGCTCAAATGCCCACTTACCGTACACATGTGACTGTGTGTACGGTAAGTCAGAATTTGAGTTTGAACTATCCAGTTCGATTAGCGAAGTCAACATGTGGTAGCCTAACAGCTCTCTTATAAAGGTGCTATTGTGTTTTGAATGTGAACATGACGTCAAAGTCTAACCTGTGTGCACAACCACAACAACTATACAATGTATACATATTTCCCAAGTATGTGTGGAGCCTTCGGAGTTTGCGGTTTCTGTCTTCAAATTTTAGCTTCGTTGGTCAATCGACAAGGTATAAAAGATGAAACGAAAGGTTTTATCGGAGGATTAGAGTAGAATCATTTACTAGGTGGTGAAAAAGGCCTGCGCTGAGGAGCTAGAGCTGTGCTTTCAACACTTGTCCATGAAATTGATGTTCAGCTGATTTAGAGTTAGCCGTTTGGTAAAATCCTTTGAGTAACAATTTGAATAAAAGTTATTCGACAACCACGGGTTGCCATTGTATTAGAAGTGATATTGGAGTATCGAATTCGGAAGTGCTTCTTGAATTTCAGCTTGAAGCATCGAATGGCTTCTGTATTTAGTAGAGAATTGTACTACCAGTGTTCGTCACGAAAGTGAGCCTTGTTATTTTAGTAAAACATTCAGTCATTTCTAGTAAAGATTAAGTTAGTGATTGAATTTTGTAGTTCGTCGCTTAATATAGGCTAAAACTTGCCAAGTACCACAACCTTTGCCGCATTGTTTAAATAATTTTTTTTAACCTTAAAGTTGCAAAATGTCTGCGTTCGTTGGGAATGGTCTTGACACGCACGCTACAAACATTTCGGCATCCGGCTGTGTTTAGAGAAACCTTTAAAGTCATTCAGAGGATTACATTCACGATTGAGATTAACGCATATATAGACTTTAAAACTGTGTGCGATTATCTACAAAGAACTACCCGCCTGATTGCATTGCTGTCTTATGTCTATAACCACACTTACCCATGACATATTTATTTTATGCAAGTTGACTTGCCTTGTGATTTTTCATAATAAGGTTTTGTTGGTTAATAGCTAGATTTTCGAATAGCCCGCTACCACTTATATCTTTAAATTACTCGTTGATCTTATAATACTATCTCAAAGAGGAATATTTTCTAAAATTAAAGAAAGTATATTCATGCATTTATTGAAAGCGAAAATGAAATATATCCAGAAATGCGCTCATGCCATTTTACTATTCTGCTCCTTCAGATAGCACCTTACTTAATTACATATAACCCACTTTGGGGAAATTTACCATTTATCATTTACCATTATCTTTCTTGCTGAATTTTAATTTTTTTTTAAATAATCATTATTATACAGTATGCCCACTGAAGTCCCTTGCCACTCTCTTAACTTCGGAACGGCTGCTGCTATATTCATAAAAGTAGTGTCTAGGTATAGTAAAATAGCCACTCGCTACTCAATGAAACCGCCTACGGCGCCACCTGGTGCAATGCTACGCAGTTAGCATTCCTATTTCGAAAACAGAAAGAGATACAGAAAAAAAGTGATTTACAAAGTTTTAGAGCATCATCGATTTAGTACGAAAATGCACCTTGTGGACATTAATGCGAAAAAGAGAACGGTTAAAACGCGCATTTGTTTTTTCTTGATTTCCAACACTGTGACGTGACAAAACGATCTTAGAAAGAAAAAAACAACTAGTTATAATAATATACCTTTATTTTAGATGTTCAAACCTCTGACCGTCAACTGCAATGCATATTTGGATCCTTGTTTGAATTTCACGTTGCACACGTTGGAGCATAGATGGTGACACGCTGGCACAAGCGTCCGTAATGCGTCGTTTAAGGTCCTGCAATGTTTGTGGAGGGGTCATATACACCTTCTGTTTCATAACTGATTGTTTATTTCTTTCTAAGATCGTTTTGTCACGTCACAGTGTAGGAAATCACGAAGGAACAAACGTGTGTTTTAACCGTTCTATTCTTCGCATTAATGTCCACAAGGTGTTTTTGTACTAAATCGATAATGCTCTACAACTTTGTAAATCACTTGTTTGCCCTATCTCTTTCCGTTTTCGAGATAGGAATGCTATCCGCAGTTTTCCACCAGGTGGCGCCGTAGACGGTTTCATTCAGTAGCGCATGGCTACTTTACTACACATAGTAAGACAGAGATCCAACTTCGCCTGAAAAGAGCGACTGCGGCGGATGGCATAAGAACTAAATCATCGCTTTGGCAATTTTTATCTTCGTGAATCGTGATTTCCGTTTAAGTGTAACCCTATTCTGCTTGGCGTCTTTCTGTTGTCATTTGCGCATGTGCAAATTTTCGGCGTTCGCTAATTGAATTTCGAATCTTGTTTATTACTTATTATTAAAATTATTCTTTGAAGATCAAATAGTTGATTATAATTATTATAATTCTTCAAAATGCTACGAAGAGAGGAGTGTATTGTTTGCAAGAACAAGACGTCAAAGTTATTTTTTATTCCTAAGAATCGGTAAGTTGTGGTTTATTTCTATGTGTTATTTTTGTTTTTATTTTTCAAGTTCCATTATGTATGAAATATTTTATATATATTCAGTGTTGGCAGATTTTTAACAAATTTTGACTATATATTATCGTTAAAATAACTACCATACCATAAATCTCATTCATGTTAAAAAAAATTTCTCTATATAAAATTTTATTCATATACATTTTCTATCGCAATGTAAACATGGTACTAAGTTTTTTTCCTATACTAGTAAATCTGCAGATCATTTTTTTAAAATATCATTTTAACTTCGTACAATCCGCAATTATTATTTTTTCAATTGCATGCATGTTTATAAGCATATAAAATTGTTCGAATGTTCCAGAAATTAGAATCCTAAAATTAAAGTGGTAAGTAAAAATAAATGATTTTAAAAATTGTAAAAAATATGAAAGTAAGATGTTTATATTTCCCGAACAGATGCAAAAACATTTTCAAATATTTTAAGCAATTAATTTCTAAATTCTATTAAATTTATAAGCAAAATTTTAAAACTATTTGAAATCCATATCGAAAATTTAACATTCATAATTTTACATCTAAATCCATTACGCAAATATTTGCATCCATTACGCATTAAATAAAATTTGAAAAATCGTCTGCATCCCCATAAGAAAGCATTATGACCTAAAAAAAATATTCTATATTTTCCGAACGAATGAACCAAATTTAACCAAAAACTATACAGCTAATTCCGGATACCTCGCCAACATACCTACAAAAAGTCAACCTAATCGGACCATTTTTACGGCAAACAGACAGACGGAAACCAAAAACATTTCGCGTCTCTACAGTGAGCCTTAACATGACGTTTCGGCACAAATCTGTCAACACTCAATATATATAAAATATTTCAAACATTATGGAACTTGAAAAAACAAGAACAAAAATAACACATGAAAATAAATCACAACTTACATTTTGAAGAATTAAAAAAATCAACTTTTCCTTTCAAACTTGGATTTTTTTTTTTTTTTTTTTTTTTTTTTTTTACCACAGCACTTATTTTAAAATAAAGTTGAATTCCGATTGTTTCAGAACATGTTAAAAATAATAAATATGTTTTCATTCGCGTAGATAGATAATCAGCCAACCAACCAACCAAAACAAGAAGCAAGTAGTCGCCGTTTTTTATTTTCCTTCCCTCATTTGTCGCCAAGAAAGCGATATATAGCTCTATTTAGCAACCTCTTTTCTGTTACGGCTGTAGTTTTCGCGTCATCCGCAGCTAGCGCCACTGTCTATGTGTAATCCCATGTTAAAGAAGTTGCCATTGAAGTCTATGAGAGTTGATTCTCTGTTTAAATCTCCTTACTCTGTGCTTTACTATACCTAGACACCACTTTTATGAATATATAGCAGCAGCCGTTCCGTAGTTAAGAGGGTGGCAAGGGACTTTAGTGGGCATACTGTATTTTAGTTTTCTGCTTTCACTTTTATATTTATATGAAATAACACAAGATTTTTAGAGAATAATTTACGATGGTTTACTAAATCTATTTTTGCTCTAATTTAAACCATAAGGAATGCGAAAGTGGATATTTTATTTGATAAAAATAATAATTTAAAAATAAAGCTTAATACAATAGTCATCGGCAAAGAAGGACAGGAGAGGACTATCATCCCTGTCTAGATTTTAAATTTTAATTATTAACTAAATTTTTTTCCGGTGATTTAAAATTATACTAAAATTTGTTATTCCCAAGTGACTGTAAAATAATTAAACACTAAGATAATGGGGAACTCGTTTTTTTCGTTCCGTTCATGTTTAACAATAACGAAAAATCATGCGTAAAGCATAGATTGTGTAACACTTGCCTACACTTCCAAAATACTTTTAGAAATCTTTACCGTTTAATAAGGTCTAATGTCAGATGTCTAAGTAAACAAAAGATGACCGCCCCGGGAACACAGCTTTCGCTTCAGAGTATAAGTACAATCCCGGGGCGACGTCTAAGTCAAAAATTTCGAAAACTCAAAACACATTTAAAAATCCAATTACAGAAATTACCAACACTATTCGGATAGATATCCGAATTCTTTTGTGCAGCCTTGTATATTATCTATAAAGATTTATATATATATACTACACAGAATGCTAAAATTTAGTTCAGTTAGGAAACACATAGCACCGTCGAAAATTCTCTTTCAGCAATTTCCGTCAATAAACGCAATTGTACTGGAGATGTTTTGTGTTGCCCTGTATATGATCTATAGACTTTACACAAACCTACTGATAGGCAAAAAAATTAGTTACATTTGAAAATGCATGCCACAGCTGAAAACACACTTCCAGCAACTATTATAAACATATAGTACTTTAAACGCATATCTCTGTGTGTCCCTGTAAATGAATGATGAAGCTCTATACACACAATATTCTATAGCAAACCTCTTGTAATGCACCTCAGTGATATATATCAATTTATGTATGTTTTAAATAGTGAAATATTATTAAAATAAACCGCAAAATGTTTTTTCCCATAGACAGTAATGTAACGGAGTTCTTTTGAGTATCCTTGTAAAGGAACTATAACTGCTATGCACACCATGTTCTTTAGAAAGCCTCTTGTACTACATCTCAGTGATATGTAACAATTGCATGACAATCCGAGTATATTTACGCAAGTTAGAGCACATAGAGACAGACAAGCAGACGTCAGAAAGATAGACAAACCGAGTTGATAAACACTTTTCAACTATGTTGGAAAGTGTTTAAAAAATGTGTACGAGACTATGGACAACAAAAAATTAATGTGTTTGAAAATATTGCCCCTCCCTGCATTTATTTCTGCCAGCACCTGTGATTAAAATGAATAGCAAATTATAAACTATCTCAATTCTTCATATTTCTCCAGAATGAAAGTCCATTCTTGTATTTATTGAATGCGAATTTAAAATATATATAAATGCCGAAGGTCGCTCGTGCAATTTTACAATTTTACTGCTTCAAAAAAACTCCAATTCACTCAAATTGTTGAATTAACAGGCATAGAAAAATGGGATAAAATACCGAAATACTGCACAAAATTTTTTTGAATAAGGTTTGATAATATAAAAGTAATAAAAAAGTATTATAAAATGGAAATGTAGAAGTTGTCAAAAAATTTTCTCTAAAAAGAGAAGTAACTGCAATTTACGTTTGCAATAAAAAGTGCCTCAATTTATTCATCAATATTTGTAGAAATATATTTTAGTGATAATTTTACTAGGACGCGTTCTTAAGTTAAACAAATATAATTAAATTAGATTAAATTAATTAAAGAATATTTTTATGAAATATCGTAAAATGCTATTTCTGTACATATATTTTATTCTGTTAACTGAGAAGTTGATGCAAGATTTAGATTTTTTACCAAAAAAAAAATGCAAATTATTCATAGGTGAGTTGTTGTTTTTAGTTTAACTGTCAAAAGATAAAACAAAATTTATTTAAAAATACAAAACAATACTAATAGCTCACGAATTGAATGTTCCTTCATTTTTTCAAATGTAAAATGAGTTAAAGTGATTTTAAAGAACAAAATCTCCATATTTCAGAGAGAGAGAAATATGGTCTGAGCGAGAGAGTGGAACTCTTATGCTGCCACTCCAATAGTTTATTTGTAACGCTATCCCTTATTAACTGGTCGGCGGACGACCATCCAATTCAGGGAAGTGATAGGTGCCACGGCCGGCATGGTTCGCGTAAAAAAAGTTTAAATAAATCATGTCTTTGAGGAATAATTTTAGATAATAAACACCATAGACTTAACGTTTATAACTTAAATTGAAACCCACATGCGCAAATATTGACATAATCATGCTTACATAAATATTAAGTACTTACGAAAAGTCGAATTTTTAAAATGCTTATGACAAACTTTTTTCCGACAATTAAGGTAATCTAAATGTTCATTTAAAAATTAAAAAATATTGGTGTGTACTTGAAGACCACAAATGAATGCCTGCAAATTAACTCGCACAGCTCAATTTTATGCAGGCCCTGCATGCGCTTCCACTAGTTACATAATAAATTTTTCCGTTCTTTCTTTTACTATCTTCGACTTACACAGTTCTTCTCCCTTTGTATCTGCTTTTAACTAAATATTTTTTTCAGAATATTTCCTTCATTTTTGCCTCAATCTTAGGATCCTAAATGATAGTTCGCATCTTAAAATAACACACAGCAGTGTCATCTCATATTTCACCAAAAGTGGACTATCATCGTTATCTTTCTTTCTGCGTAGCCCTTCATATATTATTAGAAAAGTAGTATATTTTGAAACATATATAGTTTCAAAATTAGTTACAAATTTTGCCAAGACAGATTGAGAGAAACTAAACTATGTTATTTTAAATATTGAAGCAACAACACTGAAAACATCAGAAAAGATAAGCGTGATAATACCACAGACATAATCGCCAGATATGCGCAACGTTTTTTTATTACGTTCTTATCCGATCTTTTGGTCATAATTGAACATCCATTGAAAATTCCACTTCATTTTCAGAACATTTTGATTGGGGTGGTGAAGTTTCAAAACAAGAAAAATCTGCTCCTCAAACTAATACATAATTTTTGTACAGGAAATTTGCAATATCTGAACAAATGTGGAGACCTGGTAGAAAAAGGTGATTACCCCCTACTAACGCCACCGCAAATTATCCTACAAAAATGTGACTGGCACCAATCTATAATATAAACAGTGCGTATAAAAACTTTAAAAACAGCAAAAAAAAAAAAAAAAAAAATTGACAATTTTCAAATTAGATGAAGAAAATTTTACTATAATGTTTATTATAAAGTTGAGCAGATCATAAAAAGTCAACCAAATTTATCTGTAAGTATTTTATTACGAAAATAAAATAATTATACCAAAAAAAACACTATTTCCGCCTGTGTAAAAATGTTATGACATCAAAATTAAAACAATACAGTAATGAAGAAACAAATACTCAGTATGTTGTGCAATCACGATTGCTTTTAATGACCGCAAATATTCTATCTTTCATGGACGTTATTAATTTTGGTTACAGTTCAGGACAAATTTTGTACTATTCATTTTCAATCGTAGATATGAATTCCGAAGACAAATGCCTTCTATTTTTGTACATTCGTCTTGTTAGATCTCTCTATATGTTCTCCATAGAATTTAGATAAGGCCTTCTGGGTGGCCATTGCAAAACTTCAATATTTTTCTTCTGGAACCAGAGTTTTGTCCTATGGCTTGTATGAATAGGAGAATTATCTTGCAGATAAATCCATTTTTCACCTGCCAGAAGTGTTGCAACAAGTGAAATATGGTCATAAATTGTTTTGTGGATATGCTTTTAAATTAGCTTTTCCTGAAAGTGAGTTTCAAGTTACCCTACGCCGTTAAATGAAAAGAAGCCCCATGTCATAATGGATCTGCTACTTAATTGATGTTTTGAGAAAATTCATTTTTCTTTTCTCAAATCATGCCCAAAACACTTCCAGTCATCAGGACCATCTAAGTTCCATTTTTTTCATCGGTGAAAATAACTTGCAGCAATTTGTAGCCCCAAGTCATCACGTATCTTGCAAACTGTAAACGCTGGTTTTCGTGTCTAGTCAGTAAAGAGGGTTTACACAATTTTTCTGTATATTGGAAATTTCCAGATCGAGTAATTGCATTCCAATTTCTTTTTCTTGCACATAGTGGACCCAATCGTTCATAGAATTTCTTTACTTGAGTATTTTCTTGTTGTTACTAACCTTAAAACTCTCCTTTCATCTCTGAGTGGCACGGTTTTTGGTCTTCCTCCAGCATTTTCCCCCATACTCGTCTTTAAACTTTAAAAAATCGTTCACAACGGTTTAAATGTTTCTATCTATTTTGCAATAGACCGACAACTCATTCCGTACAATGCAAGAGATTCAACAGCACCTTTTTCATATTTAGTCAGTTTACTTGCTTTTGGCATTATTATAAAATTAACAAAACTCGCAATAGAAAACATCAGAAAAATAAACATACACAAGAGTTTGTAACGTGCAAATCAATAATAGTTATACATAACACTTCTATAAAAAATAGTGGTGCCCTTAAAATTTTTACACAGGCGAAAATAGTGTTTGTTTGCATAATTGTTATTTTTTTGCAACAAAAAGTTCACAGATACATTTTGTTGACTTTTCGATTAATATTTCAACTTTATGATCAACAGTTCAATTATTTCATTTTAAATTTATCCAAAGTTTTGTAATTTTTTGCTGTCCTTAAAGTTTTTACAGGCACTGTATTTTAAAATAATTTTCTATAAAAAATAGGAATAGGCCCACGCTAGAGTGTAATCTGCTCTCGGCTTGTTAAGAACACAACAACACATTGCAATATATTATGTGTATAACATTACATTTCATGTTTTACAGAGAACAGCAGTAGGTTTTGTTATAAAATTACACAACGCAAGTTTTGTGATTTTAGGGGACAACTAGTTTTTCAGTAACTTTCTCAATTAAATTGTTACTTAAGCTAATAGGAATTGAATTGGTTATTTAAAAAACTAACCAAATCCATTTTGTTACAAAAAGGTTTTTTTTTTCTTTTTTGTAAGCATGTCCGTTCACATTTATTGACAAAATTTATAAAGAATTATTTGCCCGTTGTTACTCAAAATTCTCGTTTATTGCGAAAACAACATTAGTTAATACCAAGATCTATTGGAATGGCCAACAGCAGAACAAAAAGAAGATGTTATCGAATACATTAGTCCTTTAGTAAATATGACTATGTGCTTATGTTCTTTAATGAATAGGTGCCAAGGATTGCAGTTTTTTCAAAACCACTATTTTAAAATAGTCATATTTGCATTATTTAATCGCAGAATTAAGCGATTTAATAAGGTTAACAGTACTATTCGGAAATAATGGCATTTAAAATACGTAATAATTGGCACCTATGCACTTAATGTCAATCTTTAATCATTAATTACTCGCATTGGTTTATTTTGAACGCCATTGGAGTTACAAATTTAAATATGCATGATACAAATGCAAATTGTAAAAAAAAAAGCCCCGTATGCTGATGTTATTGGGTTTTTTTAATATTGCACTATATGGTTATTGTATTTGACTTAAATTTAATCTTATAAATCATTCATTTATTTTCCTAGAAATTTAGAGAGATATGGTGTGTAAAATACACAGCACGGAAAATTGTGATGTGAGAATTTCTGCGAATATTAAGGGTTGTGATGCAGACGTAAATAAGCCGAATAAAATTATGATAAATATATATTTATATTATATCTAGTGTACTAAAACATATAGAGTGAAAAAACAAACTAAGTCCAAATATATTTTAAAGATTTTTTTTCAATTTTAATTATTATAAAAAAATTGGCATGCTACGCCCGCTTTGCTGGTCGATTTTTCCAAACGAACCTCGAATGATTAAAAAACTTTTAGTTCCACTTTCCACCGCCAGGGGCGTACGTATTATTAGCACTTGTATATATATATATATACAAGTTATAAGTTATATATATATATAACTTATTAGTGCGCACGTATTAGTACATAATTAGATGCTCTTTCGTCGCTTGCAAAGTCAATCTCTTCCTAATTCTTTAATCCACGCTCACGTCAAACAACGCTAGTTGTCTTTGAACCCGATTACGGAAATTTCCGTATACAAACATACATGCATGTGAATACAAACACACATGCATGTGAATACAAACATGCGTACACATTAATACATAGATACATACATATAATGAATACATACGTGACATTATATATTTCTCGATTTCTTTGTTTATTATCCGTTGGCATGCCGTGAATGCGGAAGTTTCCAAATCCGTATTATCCGAATTCATATTCAGATTTCTTTTTTAAGTGTGTTTGTAATTATATAAATACGTAGTACCTATAGCTGTCGTTTGGTCCGTCCGTCCGGCTATCCGCATATAATAACGCAAAAATTGAACCAAATGATTTGAAATTTAATATATATACAGGGTGTAACTGAAATGCTTCAACAAACTTTGAGGGATGATAGTACTCATGAAGACGAACAAAAAATGCAATGGAACATGGGGTCGCAAATGACGTTTAACTCCTTCAGGGGCAGTGGTATGTTTATGAAAGCCCTTAATTTTAATTCCAAAACGCCATAATGGCATCAGAATTTTGCTAAAATCTTTTCCATTTAATATGTATGTGAAATATAGCCCTTTTTCTTATTTACAAACAAATTTTTTTATAAATTCCGGTGCCAGTCATTTATTTCAACATTTTAGTACTAAAAGTAGTTTGCCCCTAAAAGTCTTAAAGGATAAAAATAGAGAAAATGCGTCTGAAAATGGACTGGCACCGGAATTTACAAAAAAAATTTTTAGTAAATAAGAAAAAGGCTATATGTCACATAAATATTAAATGGAAAAGATTTTAGCAAAATTCTGGTGCCATTGTGGCGTTTTGGAATTAAAATTAAGTGGTTTTTTAGACATACCACTGTCCCTGAAAGGGTTAAATGTCATTTGCGACCCCGTGTTCTATTGCATTTTTTGTTCATCTTCATGAGTACTATCATCCCTCAAAGTTTGTTGAAGCATTTCAGTTACACCCTGTATATATATATATATATATATATATATATTGTTATGAATTTTGTATATATCTGTAAATATTCCATTTGTTTAAATTTATTTTATTTTATTATTGTGAAAATTGCAGTATTATTAATGTATTTCCTATTGAGCATCATGTAACTCAATGCTAAAGGCCTCATGTGGTTTGCAAGGAAAACAACCTTACAGCATCGGTTTTTATAATGAGTTCTATTGGAAAATCGCCAAGGAATGGGTTTATCGCCAAGTTGGCGATGGTTTTGGCGACTTATTTTTGTCGCCAAATTTGGCGGTATGTCGCCAAATGTCGCCAAGTTGGCGACGGATTTGGCGACTTTTTGTACCTGTACATTGGGATCCTTTCTCGCTTAGGTTCTCTATCGAAAGTTAAAGCACTTTCTGGTAATTTCTAGCATCTGAAGGCTCTGGAATAATCTGGAAAGATCTCTGAAACCTATATAAGGACTTCCATCAGTTCAGTTTAGTTAGTTGTCTGTCAACTGCGATTGAATTCATACGAGAGGCTTTGCATTGAGAACTGTGTTTCTCGGATTGATTTTGTCGTTGATACGTCGTATTGAACGCATTGTTTCTGTGTGAAATTTTGCTGTGCTTTTATTGAATTTGAAGATTACTGGATATCTTGTAATTTTCAGAAGATATTGGTGTTCGTATTGCACTGTTTATAGTGAATAAAGCCTTTTGATTGTTTTTATATATTGGCATCAGTCCTTTCGAACCCCGAGCTCACAACAATATATATATATATATATATAATCGTTGCAGAATTTTGTCGAGTCATTTCAAACTATATGAAATTCGAATCAAAACTTCAAAAGATATTAATAAAAGTTTTCTTCATTCTATTAAATCCTATCATACGTATTTTATGTAATAATAACAAGTTGGAAATTGTACATAAAATGTGACAAAAGAGGTGCGTTCGTACTATAACTAGTATCAGTGAAATGGGTTATATCGTCTGATATGATTAATTTCCTAAATAAAATAAGTTGGCAACATTTTATCTTTTTTTGATATTTACTGAAAAATCCAATGGGAAACTTAAGCCTAGCTTTGAAAATTTCAGAACTTGAAATCCATATTTAGGCACTTTTTCCATTTAATATCTATTTCTCCGGGAACATCTATCCAAAAAACTGTCGGTAGATTTCATGATTGCTATAATGGAACAATTTTAGTATGCAAATTCGGTTTTTAAATCCAGTAATACGGAAATAATAGGACTCCATCATAAATATGACGTATTTACCATGACAACCTAGAATCAATACATATCATGGGATATCATTGAATTAATTACGTATGATAGGATTTAATAGAATGTAGAATGTGACTATAACTTGGTCATAGAGGTTATAAAATGTCATGTACGTCATATATGACTATAACGGCATACATGTCAGATGAATTACCGAAACCACTTGGTCGCTAGACCATGAATCCTCGGAAGCTGCTATAACAAGGAAGTACCGATTTTTAAGTAATTCAAATTACTTAATAAATATTTTTATTAATATCTTTTGAAGTTTTGAATCGATTTTCATAAAATTTGAAATGATTCGACAAAATTCTGCAACGATTATGTATATATTAAATTTCGAACTAATCGGTTGGGTAGTTTTTGCGCTGTTATATGCAGACAAACGGACGGACCGACTATGACTATACGTGCTACGTATTTATATAATTACGAACGCACCTAAAAACTCAAAGCATGTGACTGAGGAAAGCAAATGCGGGCTGACCATTTATTTTTTCATAAGCCAGGAAGCCATTTTTATTCAAAATTATTTTTTCGAATAAAATTGCCTAAAAGTAACATTTTTAGAAAGATCGTTCAAAAAAATTGCTTGCTTGAGAGATGAGTTACATTCAAATATGTATAGATTCTGAAATAACTTCAGTTGAAATTAGGTTGAAAGACAAATATCTCAATCCATTCAAGAAAATAAACACAAGCGATTCGTTCATTATGAGTCATAAAAATATTAAACCATGGAGGTAATCATTCGCCAAAAAAGATGTCCATGATAAGAAAAAAAAAGCATACTCATTTCGCTCATAGCAGACGATATAATTCAATTTACAGAAATAATAAGGATTATTTTCTTTACAATGTAAAACTATTTATAATACGAACGCACCTCATTTGTCATGTTTAACGTACAACTTTTTTCTTTCTTTATTTTTTTTTTATTTGTGAAATATAAAATTTAAATCAAATTACATTGATTTGGAAGTTACAAAGAATGTAAGGTGTAATTTGGATACCTATCACCTTGGCACTTTCAAAGAAAAAAAAACAAGTGGTCGTTAAAGAAGTAAACTTCTAAACGTTAATCTATAGTATAAATCTCAAATATGTACATGAGTAATGTTGACGTCATAACTATGCGGATAACAATGAGGTTAAACTGCATAAGATACGACAATGGAACTAATTATTTAATTAATAACAAAATGGCTCGTTTTTTTTTTTTTTGCTTTGACTTCGCACTTTATTTTTTTTTTCTAAGTAGCTAGTTACTCTACATTTAACCCCCTTAGGGGATAGATTTCTAAAATCGCTTAAACACGTGTTTAACTATTTTTTTTTAGTAGATTTGTTATCCTCAATTCAGTAGATTTATTAACCTGAACTGCTGCTGCACTGAGAAAAAGGACACTTTCAAATCTGAGTAAATCGATGTTTTCATTTTGTTATGAAACTTTTTGATTCAAATGTGACGACCAAATGCTTTCAATTCTGAAGTACCAGAAATAGTTTGAATATCGAAACATGGACATAATCAAAACTGAGCACATAGAGGTCAGTTCATACACATTTTTGAAACATGGACATACTCACAAATGATTAGGATAAGTTCAAACTCATTTTTGAAACATGGAAATACTCAAAAATGAGCACATAGCAGCCAATTTCATACTCATTTTTGAAACATGGACATACTCAAATATGAGCACTTGATGTTTAATTCTTGAGTGTGTGCAGGTTTTCAGAAATGAGTATATAAACTTGAGTAATTTTGATTCGGAGCCATTTTGACTATGCGACATACTCAGATTTGAGTATTTTTTGCGCAGTTTTGAAATTGTCGTTTTTAGAGTGTGAGATACTGCGGAGTGACCTAAAACTTTCGACCCCCACTTTAATCCCCTAGGGCAGCGCTTCCCAACCTTTTTTCCTTCACGTACCCCTTGCTTGGGCTATTCTTTTCGGAGTACCCCCTTTTATCAGAAACACGCCCCCACCACCTACTTTCACTCATATAACGCAAATATGCTTTTTGAAATTAGTAATGTATCCACTAGTAAATACTCATTAAAAAGAAGGAAGCTTTCCTATTATTTAATATAAATTAGTGGCATAACCTCGCCTATTCGAAAACAAAAATAAGGGTCTGCTTTAGAACGCTTTTAAACATAAAGCATTAAGAATGGTAACTCTGACGTAAATAAAGTCTCCAATTATTAATAAAAATGGAACAATGAGGGAAATTTGGTGGTAAATTAATATTGTATAATGATCAATGACAGTTTTCGCGAAGATGGGGGTAAATATAGTATAAGTACTCATGCAATATGATAATCGGTGGGAGGAGCTGGTGACATTGAATTATCAATGAATTATTATGTCTAGTGAGCCTTTCCCCTCATTTTGAGTGTAACATTTTGAGTGTAACATTAAATTACACATGAGACTAACTTTGTAATCCAAAAAGTATCAACTTTATATGTTTTCAGTGAAACCATTTTTGTGATTTCCGCCATTACCGATATTATTTTTACGTACCCCCTGCAGACCCTCCACGTACCCCCAGGGGTATGCGTACCCCAGGTTGGGAACCGCTGCCCTAGGGGGTGAATTTTCAAACATCCTTTCTGAGTGCATGCCTACATTGTGTAAGGAAAAAGTTTTTCAAATTTCATTGTCCTAGGAGCAACGGTTGATGCTCGGCGTAGATTATAAGTAAGTGAGGACATGTTCCTTTACAAGTACAGATATATAACTGATAACACGTTTAAAGATTTAAGAAATATAATGTGCACAGAAAAGTTCTTAAAATATCTAACATTTGTGTGAAGCACAATGTTTATTAATTCCTGGAAAATCCTTAATTTGGATTTTGAAATCACCGATTAATTTATTAGAAAAACATAAAAACAGCGCATAAAAATTCCGTTGGTGTTGTTGATTTGCGAGGAAAATTTGATTCATTAATGCAAGATCATCTTCAAAAAATCCAAATTAAGGAAATTCACTAACTAGTTCAAGAGTCTTTCCTTGGTAATGTAATACAAAACTTCAGAAAAATTATATTTCTTGTTTTATTATTATTATTATCCTCTTCTAAATATATTCTTATAAAGAGTATTAATACGTTTGAAAATAATACATTTTTTAAAATGGAATTTCAAAACGAAAAAGTAAATGTATGTTGCTGCATCCTAAAATGTTTTCGAAACGAAACAGTGTTAGCAATCTTATCAACAAAAACTTTTATGCTCATTAAATATTTTTCTACCCAATTTTCTTTCATTGCACATTAAATATTTTTTTTCGTTTTTTAAACTGAAGAATCATTACTTTACTTTTACGACAAATAAACTCTGAGCTACAAAATGTGCCTTTGTCGTAAAAACTCGTAGCTGTTATAACAGAAAACTCTTCCCCGTCTTTTTATCGAAAAAATTGCATTTTTAAAAATAGTCTTTTTTCAAATCTTTTCCTGGCTAATAAATATAAATGTTTCTCATAACGATGATTGTAAAAGTAAACAGCTTTTTTAAGCATTAATTTTTTTATAAAAGTATACACATTACTATGAGAACTCAGAGTCAAACTATTTACTGCTTTTAAAAGGTTCTCACAGCAATAAGTCGCGTGGGGAAAAAATCAAATTACTTTTTCATTAGACATATTTGTGGGAATTTAGTTTTAATAAAGTTGTTTCTGTAATCTTTACTATAGATATTTTTTTCTGTAGTAACCCTAATAACAAAAAACAATTACGCCAATATTGTTCTTATTGGATATATATTGGTCTATGCTGAATATATTGGCATGCAATACTGCTTCAAATTTGTATGATTTTACACTTTAATAATATTACACTTTTATTCTCAAGAAATATTTCGCCATTTCATTGCCGATATATCTAATGTAAAGACAATACCTCTGCAATAGTAGCGCTCCATTGAAAATATCTCTAATGTAAAGCCAATGCAATAGTGGAGTTTCATAGAATATGTTGAAATTTAACCGTTTGAGTGCTAGCGCCGCAATGTATCTGCGGATCAAACAAATTGTGTTGCAACCCAGAAATTTTATCTTGTAAAATGTAACTCACTAGATCGCTGTAAATACTTCAACTGTTGAACGAAAATTAAATAATTTCAATTATTGAATAAAATTTCTGGGTTGAAACAAAATTTATCCGCAGATACATTGCGGCGCTATCGCGCTTCATAGCACTCAAACGGTTAAAGTCAATGTTTCTGTAATAGTGGTATTTAATTACAAATATTTTCAATGTAAAAAAAAAATTAATTATTCAATAATAGTCTTTCATTGGAAGTATTTCAAATTAATGCAATGATGACTCAGTGTTGGGCCTAGATATGATCAATATAAATAATATTGGTTTGCTACAAGATATATTTATTTTACTAACATAGAACACATTTTCTTCTTCTCCGAAATAAAAAAAGTTACAATGCGTTTAAAAAGAAGACGATTTTTTTTCCAGTACAATGCGAAATGAAAAGCATTTGTACTCTAAACAAAAGCATTTGTACTCTAAACTTAAAACATTTCCGAATAAAAATGGTGTCAGTGATCTTAAAGACTTTTATTCTCATTAAATATTTTTCTACTAATTTTTTTATAACAAATTACCAAAATGTTTCATTTTTGAAATTCTCGAACCATTACCTTATTTTTACGACAAATAAATTATAACCTGCAAAATGTGATTTTGTAGATGTGATTTTGCTGGTAAGTTGTGGGCCTCCTAATGGGAGTAGGTTATTTAGCCCAATTAAATAATAACTATCCACATTTAATGAGGCATGGGTGTTGACTTAACAGGGAAAAGGCATGATCGTTGTTTCTGGACGTAGGTGAAAATTAGAGTAATCCAATAAATAATACACATACTACTGAGTTGCATTAATTACTTTACTCTAATAGTAGAGTATAAAGGGGCGTGCGGTGGCGTCTGAGTCGAGCAGCGGTGCGGTGGTGCGGCGGTGCTCTGTTGTGGAGGTGTGGTGCAGATGCTGGCGTGTAGGTGGCGAAGGAGGGTGCCGTGCCTGTGCTGAGTAGTGGAGGTGGAATGTCTACAGCAATATCAACTGGAATATTTGGAATGTTTTCGAAAATAATTTGTAGGACTTAGAAAATTTTGAAAAAAAAAAAAAATCAATTGTCTACTACAGTACAATGTGAGTTTCAACGGATTTAGTTTGGTGAATTAGCAGGTTGTTTTTTAATTATTTAATTTTAATTGAATTACAAAATTTTCGAGGGTGTTTTTTTTTCGTTGGGAAATGTATATACTCTAACACGATGTTTTTTGAAATAGTTTTATTTCGGTGAATTAGATTTATTTTTTTTTAATTTTAATTTAGGGACTTAAAAATTTTTGTAGCGAATTTTTGTTTCGCGTAAGTATGTGTATTCTAGAATGACGATGGTTTATTTTTTATTTTTTTGTTGTTTGTTTGATGAAATAAAAAAATTATTTTATTTTTATTTTTTATTTAAAAAAAAAATTTGAGGAGTTAGAAAATTTTTGGAAATTCTTTTTTTTTTTTCGCATAAGGTGTGCGTACTCTAGGTTAAGATTAAATTTTTGCGGGAATTATTTTTTGATAAGATGTAGTATTTTAAGTAAAATATGTGTACTCTAGCACGGTGATAGTTTAAATTTATTTTATGTGTGGAGACTTAGGAAATATTGTTTTATTTAATTTTTTGAAAATAATTGTGAGAAGATTTTCACGAGATTTTTTTTTCTGCTGGAATATTTTTAGAATTGGTTGAGTGCATTATACACTAATGGAATGTTATGTGAAATAAACTATAATTTTTAGGAGAGTTTAGAATCTCATGCAAAGTATCACTTAGATTGTACGTTTAAATGATTCAATTTACGTTCGGAGACGTGAAATATGTGTGAAAGATCTATTTTTAAGACGAAACATTTTGTGAATAGTCCTGTTTAGGAAGAAAAGTTTTATGAAGGGTGTTTTCAGGTGTATGTTCCTATTTAAAGGTGAAAATTTTTGTGAAGAATCCTGTTTTGAGATGAAACATTATATGAATTACTGTATTACTGTATTACTGGGGGGGGGGGGCTCGAAAGCCAAAGCACCGTGACCAGAGGTCTATTGTACTGTCCCCCCAGGTTTCCTAATTTTGAACCAATTCCAGATGAGAGACCTGCATCTGGATTGGCAACCCCAGAGGTAACGCTTATATAGAACTTGGTGGACTTTGGAGCCACGAACAGATTTAACGTGCACCAGCTCCCATTAACGTACACGGTCCCACAGCAGAGGCAGACTTGAGAGGATAGATGATGCACCCTCCCAAACACTAACCGCTTCAGATGCTGCTTGGCTTTCGGTGATCTTACGAGAACCGAGCTTTTACCGTCCGCGCCACTGCGGGACAACATTATATGAATAGAGTGTTGCCACCGAAAAAATAAAATGTATATAACGAAATAATGAAATAAACATTTAACGGTACCAAGGGAAAAATTCTAAGCTAAATGATACTCTGTATTTATGTTTACCTTATTCTAATCTTGAACTTATATTCAAAGCTATGAATACATTTTATGAATCGAAGTGGAAACACATAAATCCGACAGCTTCCGAAACATTCTTCTTATATATGATATAGAAGAAAGTAAAAAGTAAATGCAATCAAAAGATAAACACATTCGGATAAAAATAGTGTAAAAAATCTTATTAACAAACGACTTTTGTGCTCGTTAAATAATTTTCCACTTATTTAATTTATTTTTTTAATCATAAATTATATATTTTTTCTGACCTGCAGAATAGTTACTTTACTTTTACGAAAAATAAATGCTGAACTACAAAATAAGCTTTTGTCCTAAAACATTTTACCTGATGTAATAAAAAACACTTATATTGTTTTTTAGTGTAAAGAGTTTACTTAAAAAAAAAATAGTCTTTTGAAACGCTTTAATCGGCTTATAAAAATGAATGTTTCTGATAATGTTGAGGATATAAAAAATATATATCCATGTGTACGCAGTTTTCAAGAAAATATACTCATAATTGAGATAATCCAGAATTAGAACTATTTGAGTACAAAAATTCTCACAGTAATACGTGCCTTGGAAAAAAAATCATATTTTCATTAGATGTATGCAAATCATTATGCTGCCAACTCATTTAGCAAAAGTTAATTTAATTTTATAACGAAAAAAACTGTGAAAGCTGCACTAGGGCATCTGTGGATTTAGGGGGTTTACTCCAATGGTTAAGGTGACCCTGATTTCAAACTGACTCTTATTATCGGAATATTATTTGTCCATTTTAACAATGTTTAAAAACTATTCGTAAACTTGTAGTGTTATACGTATACTTGTAGTTTATTCGTAAACTTCTAGTGGACTAGCTTATTATATCTGATCTCTTAGAAAGGGATTCTAGTTTTTTTAATGTGAACGTTTGGTTAACATTAACCTGCGCGCGCAACAGCAGCATCTGTACTTTATTTTGCTTTAATTTTCCGAAGTTTGTTTTGAGCTCTCGGAATCTGTGATTATTGATTTTCACAATGAGTGTGTGCAAGTTAGACTTTTTTGGTCAATCTGCGGAGTATAAAAACAGAATCAAAAGATTGTATCGGTGGATTTGGATCGAGTCTTGTCATTTTAGAAAATAAGCTCCGCATCTAGTGTCGGAGTTTTATTCAGCACGTGCATTGGAGATTGAAAAGTATAGCGTCTATCTGCATGCAGCTCGCCAGTGTCGTAAGAGAGAATTTTGGTTTATTGTTCAAATGAAAATCCATCGCCAACCACGGGTTGCTAATTAATGACATTTAAACAATATTGATAGTTGTGAGTTAATTTTTATCTTGGAGCCACAGCCTATCTTGCTATCGTAATTGTTAGTGGTTCGAGCCGCCTGTGTTTTGTATATAAGTGAGTTTTTGAAATTTAGTAATCTTCTATTTGTTGTGTTTGTGAATATTGATCTAAGGATAAAGTACTGATAATCGTAGCATATCGTAGACAAAATCGCAAAGTAGCTCGTATCCCTTTCCATTTAAATTTCAAATAAAGTGATTTTATCTATAAAATTTAGTTATGAATGCTTTTCAAAGTGACGTACTTGCCGGGTACGTCACAAAGTTGTTCGTTTTAATGTTTATTAAGCATACAAGATTCGAACGTATTCTACGATTGGTATAATTATTTTCTTATCTGAATTAGTTCTTTTATAGATATTGAAAAATTTATTATTAGAAAGTGAACAATTATAACTTCACCTCAATGTATGTGTACCTTTAGTGATTTCCATTTTTTTATATATTTGCAAGGTGCTTCCCCGTGTTCTATGCTGATTTCAAACTGTAGAAAAAGAAACATACTGTTTAACATAAATGCTGTTTTACAACTATTGCACCATAAACCTTATTTTCTAGAATAAATATTACTTGTCATTCAGATCTTTCTCAAACAATTTCGAATGTCACAAAATTTGAATATTTTTTAAATAGTCATCACATTATCATAGAGATCAAACGCCACATCAATAAGAAAAGTCTAACCATTTTTAGTGCTCGTAAAAATGATTACAGTTCTTCAAAATGACACTCTAAAGAGAAGAAAATGTTTCTTCATCTAAGAAAACATAATATAACTACAAACGGAAATATACGCTCACATGTTCTGAGTTACTCACGATTCCAAAAAACATTCTTTATCTGTAGAAACCTGAGAAACTAATATAATAGACGCTTTCAGTCGTGACGTCAGTCATGATGTTTTGCTTAGAAACTGACTCCGAACAAACGGTTGCTAAATTGTATTTTCTCTTTTATTTGTACATTATAGCTATAAATTATAGCTGTGTTTTAACGCAGCTAAGTGTTTTAATACTTTGTAGGCAGTCGTAACATTTTCTACGATTTATATTTAATTAGAAATGAAACATAGCAACCGTTTATTTGGACTCAGTTTCCAAGCAAAACGTCATGACTGACGTCACACTGATAGCGTCCGTGGCTAATGAAAAAGAAAGGCTACAGCGGTGCTTTACGCGTATCTTTTTTTACAGACCGCCGGAGTCACGTGATGCTCGAATGCACCAATGCAGGTGTACGAAAAGAGCATCACGTCACTCTAGCGGTCTGTAAAAAACGATAAGTGGAATGCACCGCGGTAGCCTGTCTTTTTCGTTATCCTCGGATAGCGTCTATTTCGAGATTTAAAAAAGCAAAGTTTCTTTTACTTCACTGATTTCTCGGAAACATTTCCAAGTAGTCTTTATAGTACATTAATCAGTTTTCTCCACCTTGGAATACAGGTATTTCGTATTCTATCAATTCTCAATTACACATTTTGATGTTCAACAGACATGTTTTACAGAAAACAGGATGAATTTACAGCATTAACATTAACATTAAAATTAATATTATTTTGTTACTTTGGCATGCATAAATTCACTTCGCAGCTGAAAATGGTTAATTGAGTATTGATAGCATTCCGATTTGACAAAACTGATTAAAACCATATAACTACTCGGATATGTTTCCAACAATCGGTGGTAGCAAAAGAAACTTTCTTTTTATAAATTCCTGTTTAAGTCGTGAAAATATGTTGGTTTCAGAAGCTTCTATAGATAAAGAACGCTTTTTGGAACAGTGAGTAACTCGGAAGAGGTTACTGTATATTCTCATACATGATTATGTTTTATTTTGGTAGATTAAGAAACGTTAGTTTTTACAGTGTAGAAAATTAAGGTTTATATATAAACCACAACAGTTTCTATATTGAAAAGTGGATTCTCTTATATTCCGAGCAGATAAAATATAGCTCGGGATTAAGGATCCCATAAATTTTGGGATCCATAGTCATTTCTAGTATCGAAAATCATAGAATTTTCGGGACTGTAAAAATCAAGAATCGTATGCAGAATGTAACAAAAAAGAAAATACTGCGTTTACTGAATTAAAGTACTTTATTCAACATAAAAAAATCAATTAAGGGAAATTAATGTCTTTTAGAAAACTAAATATCAAATTCATTAAAAAATATCCCTTTATAATTCGATCATGTTCTTTGAACACTATACTTAATAAACCATACCGTATTGGATCCTCTGCAAATAATAAAATAGAATATAAATCATTAATTACATTTTTAATGATTAAAGTATTTGTAGATTAAAATTAACTACGCAATTAAATTTTCTTCAATTCAATATTAATTATGAAGTACATTTAAGTTTAATTTTTATATTACAGATTTTCATTAACCATTAGAAAGAAAATAATAGGAAGATAATTCATCTGGGACTCATCGAATGCTTTAATAGCTCCCACTTGGTCTTTTATGTATTAATATTTTTTTTTCTTAAACGTTAAATTAATTATGCACTGTTAATGCTTTTCGTTGTATCCGCTTGATCTTAAAAATTCTTCTGTTTCTATAAAAAAAAAAAAAGATCTACTAATTACTGGCGTGTTTAAAAAGAATACTTGTAAAATTTATTTTGCAGTTGAAATTCTGTAATAAGGAACTTGTAATTAAAATTGTAATTAAATTGCGCACTATTAGTGTTTTAATAATACTCATGTTATATTTTATGCTTCAGATATTTATCTTTCATTCTGAAGTTAATGAGACAATATTAATAATTTCTTTTTGTCGTCTTCTTATCTGTAGTGATAGTTGTATTTCTAGAAAACGTGCACATACCATTTCCTTACATCTTTAACACTTTCCAACATAGTTGAAAATTTTTTATAACTTCGGTTTGTCTGTTTGCTATCTGGAGTCTTTAACTCTCGTAAATATACTCGGATAGCCATGTAGTTGATATATGTTATTGAGGTTTACTGTGGCATGTTTTCTATTGAAAAAGGGGTGTGTAGCAGTTATAGCTCGTATACAGGGACATTCAAAATAATACCGTTACATTATGGTCTATGACGAAAAATCGATCGCAGTGTATTTTAAGTCTCCGAGCGTTTGAGGGCTTTCTTGCATTTTCATAAATATATTTATAAAACTTAAAATATTTTCTTTCCTCGTTTGTTTCTAAAATACACTTCATATCTCTTTATTTTACATATATCTTAAAATACAATTTTGTTAAAAATATTTTTGTCTAGAGCCGATTTAGGTAGTTTTTGAGAAACGGAAAAATACGAGCAAAACGCTATACAATTTCATGCCGAATGAAATTTATATGGTTTTTTGGGATGAACATGCTTTTTATAGAACATGGAATGCAACGCATTTATCATTCATTTAAAGGGTCACACAAAAGAATTTGGTTACATAATGGTACATGGGGAAAAAATTTGCTGCGTATTTTAATAATTTTACACTATTTCAAACAATGAAATTTATATACATTATTGAGATGCACGAAAATTTTCTTACTGTAGATCATGACATGCATAACTGTTGTCCTTCATGTACTGGGACATACAAAAAATTTCGTTTACAGTACTGTGTATGAGCGATAGATTCTGGAATTATATTTTCAGTTTTTGTATGCGATTTTAAATTAACTAATTTTTTGCTTACTAATTAGTGTGTATAAATTCTACAGATGTTATACAGAGCTACACAAAATAATTTGTAATCATTATACTGTGCATGATGATGAATTGCTTAAAAGTGTTTTTAATATTGAGTTTAATATGTATTTTCCAGATGAACTATATTTAGTTATACCATTACTTTTTAAATATAAAATTTTAAATTAAGTCATACCCATGTTAAACGTAAAAAAATAGGATTTTTTATGTACATCTCAGACACACAGCAGCATTTTTCTAAATATAAGTTATAGGAAAATGGGATTGTATAAAAAAAAAAAAATTTGTATTTTAATATGTTACAGCCCCTTATAGAACAATTTTCATATCTGTAAGCTATACTTGATATGTATACCTTTGTGATTGGAAGTGTGTTGTCCGAAAAGTTCGTGCCGGTGCACTGTTAAAAATAATCTGAATTTCACGGATATTTTTTTCCTGAATTTCACAGAAAAGTCCCTTTTTACGACAAAAAGGCATTTTCCGTTAAAAACAGAAAATTTCCTCATATTTTCTGAAAACAACGGAACAGACGGAGAAGAAAGTGGCCAACGGAGATATTCCGTTATCTGCTGCATATTTATTTTCAATGTTTAAAAAACTGACATGTTGCAGCACAGAAAAACTAAAAATTCAATAAATTAAAATTTCGAGTTTATTTAAAAGAACAAAATAGTTCTTTCGAATTTAAAAAAGCAACAATTAATTTTCCCATGCTTTTAAAATTATTAATATATATATATATATATGTGTGTGTGTGTGTGTGTGTGTGTATAATAGTTACATTAAGTAGGGAAAAAATCGATTTTACTCAAAAAAGCAACAAACAAAAATGCTTTTGAATTTAAATAAAAAAAATAATAATTTTTTCATTCCTTTGAAATTATTCGCAGTTTGATTTTTAAAGTTATAAAAAACACTCTCACTGAAAATATATTCTAACCGAACACATTTAAAAAATATATAATAGTTGAAAAAAATCGATTTTCTCATAAAAGCAAACATACTTTATCGAATTTAATTCAAAATATAATATTCATATTTTGCATCTAACAATCAAATTAAGAATATATATAATTCATGTTTTAATCCTCCATTAATAAAAATAAGTTAAGTTAAAAATAAATCCGTTAATTCACTGTAAAAGTACTGGCAGAAAAGTTGCCGGACTTTCAGATTATTTTTACTATCAAATTCAGATTATTTTTAACAGTGCACCGGCACGAACTTTTCGGACAACACACTTTCAATCACAATCACCCCAACCGATACCTAAAGTTTTCAGTCATAATCTTCTAAAAAAATATCCCTCCAATTAATTTCAAAATTACCAGGTTTCTAAATCCCAGATTGTTTAAGTTCCAAGCCGCGATTTGAAGAAATATTTTATCATCGTTTCAAACTCGCATTCTAAGCAAGGGCCCACTGGTCTTGCGGTAAAACACTTGGCTCAAGGCGCTATCGTCTCGCGGTTCGAACCCCAAGGTCAGCCGGAAAATATTCTTGAAGTATGTCAAATATTATCCCTCTAAGCGTCTGGAACGTAATATTCCTTTCACTAAGCTCCAGCTTTCACGCAATATATGCAGTGTTTAAGATAATATAATTCTATAGATTTAATGAAATTTCAAAACATTGAAAAATGATTAATATTCTCAAGAGTTACATTCATATTTGTAACTAAGTTTTATTTATAATGCTGAAAGAATCATATTTTTTTTAGCATATAAAACAAAATGCAGAGAAAACAACATTACAATTTTACCCTTTTTCAAAACGCTCACAGGGTTAAATACTCCCGTTATAGTCAACAGATGGCAGCACAAACAGAGAGGTAATATTTTTAAAACCGAGGTCATTCAAAACGGAAAGTTACCGTTTGTTCAAACGGAGATTTTCCTTCTGTTAGCTTTCAAAACGAAAAGTTACCGTTTCTACAAACGGAGGTTTTCTTTCTGTTATCTTTCAAAACGGAAAATTTACTAATGGGACGGAAAAAGTCCGGCAACTTTGCTGCCAGTACTTTTACAGTGAATTAACGGATTTATTTTTAACAGTGTGGAGAAAATCAGTTAGACATTGATTCCGATAATCTAATGTCTAATAATTAAGGCGTAGAATTTTCCGGTACGAATTGATTTCCCCAACCTGCGCGCACTTTCCGGACAACCCAATATTATCAAAAAACATAATCTCCATTATTTCTATTTTGAAATTTTTAAGGGCAGTATTAACTACGTATAAAATCTTAATTGTTTAAATGTTGCTAAAAACTTTTGGTAATACTTAAAATACTGATGCTTTCTTTTTTTCGTTAGTTTTACAAAAAAAAACATTAAAATACATTTAATGTTAATATATTTAATGCCTACGTTAAAATACATTTTTATAGCGAAGAAAACAATCTTCTTTTTATTAAAAATGCAGCAAAATTAACGTTTCATAAATTATTAATAGCATGTTAAACAAAATTAAGTAGGTAAATAAATAAATTAAATGATAATAGATATTTGTGTAATTTTGTTTTAATAATTATTTATTTAAATAAATGAGCAAAAATTTGAAATTTTCCTGTACTATTTATGTTAAATAAACAAAATTTAAGTTTAAAAATTGTGTTGATATTCTTCGATAAAAATAATTTTATTCCACAAACAATCCACGCATCCTTTATAGCAATTAAAAATTAAATATTCTGAGTTATCACATTTTGGTTAAATAATAGCACAGCCTACTTTATCTAATATTTTGTAAACTTAGTTTAACGGAAACACTGCCACTTTTGTTCTAGTAAAACTTTCAAAGTTTAAGAATTATGTGCAAAGTTTCGAAAATAAAGCCGTCCCAGTAGATGAAACATTGTTTAAATTTTCCTTCCAATTAAATATTAGATTTTTGATAAAGAATCCACAGCGATATATTTAATGAAATATGACGACCATGAAACATTAACTAATGCTTAAGAAAAATTAAGTTGTTAGGGATTAAGCTAATGAACGCTTTAGAGCTCCCATAATCGTTTTATGTGCAAATTTTTTAAAACTTTTTACGCGTTTAAGAACTTTGATGCTTTGTTTTGTGTGCGTCATTATTTAATAATAGACAAATAAGTTTTTCTCAATAAATATAATATGCAGAGGAGGGGGGGGGGGCAAATGTTTTTAGTGCATTTTAAAATTCAATCAAAAAATCAAGTTGTTGGCTTACGAGAGTGCGGTTCGCATGAAAATGCTGATCCTGATCAAAAGTTTTGTTTATGTAAATTAAAAAAAAAAAAAAAGCTTTAAAAACTGTCCATAGATGGCACTATACTTTCAAAGTTGAAAAAAGCACTACAAACATAAGTTAGTTACATATCATTATTTTTTGTCTAGTTACATAATATTCGGAATATATCCATATTTAAATTTTTCCAGCCTTTTTTAGCTCGAACTACATCCATATGGTACAAAATTTCATTTCATACTTTTAAAAATGGTAGTAGATTTTACAAAATTAATAGTTTGTAACTACAGTAACCCCTCGATATATCGCACTACTTGGAAGATAAGAAATAAACGTGATATACCGAGGGGAGCGATATGATGAGGGAAGGGACCGAGAAAAGTATTTATAAATTAAAAAAAGAGCCCCAAATTAAGCTTCCGATTTAATATTTTTTTCAATAAACCTTGTTGTGCTTGTTGTTTTAACTGGTAAAAAAATTGCGCGGAGTTTTTTATCCCTGGAAATGAGCTCTGTTTCGTCAGGATGGGCTTTTCAATTGTCCAGAAGGAGCAATGATTTTTCTTCTAATCCTTTGTTACTAATGTGTAACCGAACTGAAGGAACAAACACATCATCGAAGCACCACTTAAACATTTTTTGTATCATCCAACAGTTTTGTGAGAAATCATACAAAACTGGTAATGCCTTCCGATTCACGTTTTTCTAAATTATCGGTGTCTTGTGCCAATTAAAAGCCACTTTAGTTTGTGAGTTCTAATCTTATTTACAGTAAATAAAAAAGTAAATCTGTTCTTTACTTCTTTGTAACGAGAAGTTCCAGGTACACTTTTCATACTTTTCAGCATTGTTTTCTTTGGCAAACATTTTCAAAATAAAGCTGCTTCATCAACATTATAAATCTGCTCATCTACATAGCCTTCTTTTCTTTATTTATAATTAGTCTCAAATCAAAGGAAAATTTTCCTACGGAATCTTAAATAGCAGAATATTTTTTTCTGAATATTGGAAGTTGCCTATTCCATGTCATTTCTGCCATCTCCAAAACCACCCATCACTTGCTGTTAATTTGTAGTTTGGATCATCTTTTATTATTTTAGCCAAAAGTTTAGATTTAGTTTTGATGATAGGTTGAGATAAAGAATCTCCAATGGCTCTTTGTTCCATAAACCACAAAAACAAAGCTGCGCCAATTTCTTCTTCATCACTGACTCTCGATCTTTTTCTCTTTAACTTCGGCGGTTCATTCACGGCTTGCAAAAAATTTTGTAGTTTTACTTCATCATTTAACCATCCACGAACAATTGCTGAAATCCGGAAATTTATCAGCGACAACAAAAAAGAGCGAAATACACGAATGTGTGATATACCGAGGCGCGACATAACGAGGGGGTACTGTACTTATCTTAAGTTTTAGATACCTTATTAAAGCTGTGAAGGTATAGTGCCTTCTATGGGAAAATTTTGGAATGAAATCTTAAACAAACATTCTACCATGGGAAACATGTTTGTCCAAACCGCATTATTGTACAACAATTACTTGAAATTTTTTACTGAATTTTGAAATCTGGCTAGAAATGTTTGGCCCACCCTGTATGTACTGAAAATATCAATTAGGTGTATTATTCAGTGCAATATACAGGGTGTCTCAGCAAGTATCGCTAATTTGTAAGCTGAATAACGTGTTAATGGGCGGAGCTAAGATTCCTATAATAGGAGCTGACGCATATCCATTTTGTTTCGCATTATTGGTACACTGCTCAGAATCAATCTACCGCAGCCGGAGTTGGGGTTGCCTAAGACTCGGTTCTGATTGGCTGAACTGGTTCTGATTAGCTTGGTTTTTCGACTGGGCTGCAATTCGGGTACCAAATCTGCGAGGATGCGTCAGCCTCTATTATAGGAGTTCTAGGTGGAGCTAGTGATGCCATCAAAAGGAAAGCTATTTATGTTTATTTTTGTGTAAAGTATTTTAGACGCAAAAATGGCCCAATATCAGTCGAAGATATCTTTTTAGCTAAAGTCTTTTATCTTTGTCAACAGAGACCAACCAAAGCATTCAGAAAATGGGATCAAATGCTTTGAAAATAGGCCAAAAATTTCGAAACAGAATTCTTCACAACGAGGTGTATTTATGATGCTTTCTGTGAACACCCAATTCCACGAACACAGATTGCACAGGATAGAAATCCTGCGCATTTAACAGGCGACACCCTAGATTTACATAGAAATAGATAATTTTTTTCTCCATATAAAGATTAAACATCTCAACTGTAGTTTCAAGAGCCATTAATTGCCAGATCTCTTCAACAGGTGATTAGTGGCAGAGAACATTTATCTCACAAAGGATAAAAAATTCTATTTATAAAAAACAGGGGTCTAGCCGGACTTCCCAGGTTACAGAACATATGGCTCGGTGTACAAAACATAAGTAAAAATCATTTTTAGTTGATAACTCTAGTTTTATTTTTTTGTTGTTGTTGCTCTTGTTGTTGTTTTTTTACATTTAATATAATATTTTTGGATTGTCCTCTCACAACACCAGAAAGTATTTGTATATGGAAAATCTATATATTTAAAACGCTAAGCGATTTCTTTCGACAATCCGTCAGAACAAACTACTGCATCAAATCACACCATTCTTTTTTTAAATGAAAGATATTTGGACAGAGATTTGTTATCGTGCATTCGTTTGTTCGAAAATTTAATTAATTAGCTGTAATTTTCAATTAAACATTTACTTCTGCTTATGACGTCATAAAGTCGACAACTCCCACTTTTGAGGGCATAGAGAGAACTCTGTGGTTCGCCAATCTTTTGACATTAGCTAATATCAACTAGGTAATATTTTAACATTGTAGTATAAAATCTTTAAAAAAAACTTAATTAGCTAGAATATAATCATAATAAAATATCTAAACGTAAACATATCAATATGAATAACAAATCTCACGTAAAATGTTGCAATTTAAATGATTCCAATTGAAACAAGATTTGGAGAGTTATCCTTGACGCCCAGCTAACATAAAAGTACCTATTTTATTTTACTTATTTACACACATATTCAAATTTATTATAAAACACCAGGTTGTCATACAAAGCAAAAATCGTCATTTAGGCGCCAAAAAATAACCCAGGTGCGTCTGCGATATATGTACTGCTTTAATCAAAATTATTTTGGTTGCACCGCATATTGCAAAATTAATTAAATGCATGATTATTGCTTCTTTCTCAGATTAAAAATAAGAAAATTGGTACTTCTCTATTATCCCGCCGTCCACTTTTCATAACAAAAAACTATCGCCAAACTGTAACGCCAAATAAACGGGAGAACGTTGCCATTGAAATATCAAAATAAATAAATAAATAAAATACATGAATTTATGGACAAAATTGTTATTTTAATTAATGAAATAACTAATAAATCAGTAAAACATAAGGAAAATAGACGCAAATCTCGAATTAAAAACCACTTGATGACGTAACAAACACGTATAATGCTTCTGACATCAAGTAAATCGCACTTCATTTTCGGCGTTTAATTTTACAGTTTGGCGATAGTTTTTTGTTATGAAAAGTGGTCGACCGGATAATAGAAAAGTACCAGAAAATTTAATGTTTAACGAAATTCAATTATTTGATCGATCGCGAATTTTGGTTCTTTTTCGTTATACCGACACCATGCCATACATGTAAATATATGCTTGGCGACAATGGTGTCCGTATAATGGAAAATTACTCAATTTTTTCTTATTTCGGGCTATACCAAAAACAAACATTTTACAGGTAACAAAAAAATCGCCGAAAATGGCTGCTTCATCAGCTGTTATGACAGCAAAGTTGGATAAAATCTAATAACCTGAATTTTACAACGTTTATGCGAAACACCACAGAGAACACACGCTATTTTTATATAAGTATAGGGTATATTTAAACGAATAAGAAAACTAACAACCTTCAATAATATAATGCATGAAAAAGTAAACAAATAAGGGATTCAGCAAATCATAAAATATGTATTTCTTAATCTATCTATACTAATATTATAAAGGAGTAAATCTTGTTTGTTTGTTTGTAGGGGGTAATCTCTGGAAACTACCGAACCGATTTCAAAAGTGATGGTGGCAAATTGATGGTGACAACCCCTGCTCTAACATAGGCTATATTTTATGTCGGTGCCACTAACCCCAGGGGGTGCAGGAGCAAAAAACGTTCTAAAATTGCGATTTTTCAGTTATCACACTGGCTGTCAAGCCCTGAGAGCTTGGCAGCCGGTTCTGTATGTATGTATGTACGTACGTAATGCGATAACTCTTCATAGAAATATCCGTTTTCCTTCAAATTTTGTTTATAGGTTCACTGTGTTAAGGCGCTTCCCTGACTAGTTTTCGGGATTGATTGGTTAAGTATAAAAGGGGGGGGAACAAGGGGCTAATTCCCCCCCCTTAATTTATATAAATGGGTTTTTCATGCAGAATTATTCCGTTTTCCTTCAAATTTTGTTTATAGGTTCACTGAGTTAAGGCGCTTCCCTGATTAGTTTTCGGGATTGATTGGTCAAGTATAAAGGGGGGGAACAAGGGTCTAATCCCCCCCTTAATTTATATAAATGGGTTTTTCATGCAGAATTATTCCGTTTCCCTTCAAATTTTGTTTATAGGTTCACTGAGTTAAGGCGCTTCCCTGATTAGTTTACGGGTTTGATTAGTTAAGTATAAAGGGGGGGATCGGGGGGGGGGGGCTAATCCCCCCCTTAATTTATATAAATGGGTTTTTCATGCAGAATTATTCCGTTTTCCTTCAAATTTTGTTTATAGGTTCATTGGGTTAAGACGCTTCCCTGATTACTTTTCGGGATTGATTGGTTAAGTATAAAGGGGGGGGGAACAAGGGGCTAATTCCCCCCCCCCTTAATTTATATAAATGGGTTTTTCATGCAGAATTATTCCGTTTTCCTTCAAATTTTGTTTATAGGTTCACTGAGTTAAGGCGCTTCCCTGATTAGTTTTCGGGATTGATTAGTTAAGTACAAAGGGAGGGGGGATCGGGGGGCTAATCCCCCCTTAATTTATATAAATGGGTTTTTCATGCAGAATTATTCCGTTTTCCTTCAAATTTTGTTTATAGGTTCACTGTGTTAAGGCGCTTCCCTGATTAGTTTTCGGGATTGATTGGTTAAGTATAAAGGCGGGGAACGGGGGGATAATCCCCCCCTTGATTTATATAAATGGGTTTTTCTTGCAGAATTATTCTATTTGCTTCAAATTTTATTTATAGGTTCACTGTGTTAAGGCGCATCTCTGATTAGTTTTCGGGATTGATTGGTTAAGTATAAAGGGGGGGAACAAGGGGCTAATTCCCCCTTATCTATACTAATATATAAAGTAGTAAATATTGTTTGTTTGTTTGTTTGTTTGTTTGTAGGGGGTAATCTCTGGAACCACTGAAGCGATTTTAAAAGTGATGGTGGCAAATTAATGGTGACAATCCCTGCTCCAACATAGGCTATATTTTATGTCGGTGCCAGCACCCCCAGGGGGGTTCAGGAGCGAAAAACGTTCTAAAATTTCGATTTTTTGTGTACTGAAGGAGATAGAAGTATCAAATTTGGTATGGTAGTTACTTATAAGATGTAAATGCTCTCTAAGAACAAATTATAAAAACATTCGCAATTTAAAAGGGTGAGATGAGGAAGAAGCGTTCTAAAAACATTCTAAATTACAATTTCTATGGAATCTCTTAAACTACAGAACCGATTTCAAAAGTGATGGCGGCAAATGGATGGTGACAGTCCCTGCTCCAACATATGCTAAATTTTTTGTCGGTGCCACTGTCCGCAGAGGGTGCAGGAGCGAAAAACGTTCCAAAATTATGATATTTTCAATAATGAAGGAGTTAGGAACTTGACATTTTGTATGGTCGTTACTTACAAGATTTAAATGCTCTATAAGAACAAAATCTAAAAAAATTCGAAATTTAAAAGGCTGAAATAAGCAAAAAATTTTCTAAAAACATTCTAAATTACAATTTGTATGGAATGTCTGGAACTACTAAAGCGATTTCAAAAGTGATGGTGGCAAATGGATGGTGACAATCCCTGCTCCAACATAGGCTATATTTTATGTCGGTGCCACTACCCCGAGGGGGTGCAGAAGCGAAAAACGTTCTAAAATTGCGATTTTTGCGATGCTGAAGGAGCTAGAAACTTCAAGTTTGGCATGATTGTTATTTATAAGATCTAAATGCGCTCTAAGAACAATTTCTAAAGAAAAATGATCTAATGATTCTGCGATTTTTCAACTATTGAATTTCTAAAATTACCAAATTTCACAATAGAGTACCATAGCGAAACCTTCACGCGTAAAAAGATAATGATAAGGGCGACGTGTCCTGACGTGTATATTGACTATAGCACGAGTCACAAATTATAGTATCCTTATTATTCTGTTAAAATATAAAAGTGAATTATGAAATGTCAATATTTTGTTTGATTAAAGGTTCGTTAAGAGAAATTGACCAGCGTAGCGGACGTAGCTTGCTAGTATAACTATAAAATACAGAAAAATATTCTGGTTACCATAAAAAATATTCATTATCCCGTCGAAATTCCGTGCATTATCCCGTCGTCCCATTAAGAAAAAAAAACCTATATGCAAATTAGATACTTTTCGGTTAGCCGGCGCCAGTAATATATATATATACATAATAATAAACTCCAATGGAAAATTACTTGCAGAATCATTATCAGAAAAGCCAACCAAAATCTATAAACCACATAAATTCAATACTAGAAAAACAAAACTATATACATTATATATATTTGTATATATGTATGTATATACTATATATATACTATATATATATATACATATATACTTCATTGGCGCCCTGCTAACCGAAAAGTACCTCAAATAATTCGCCAAACTGTAGCGACCAATAAACAAACGGAAGAATATTGCCATTAAATCTCAAAAAAAGAAAAATAATAATAAAAAATAATAATTAAGAAAACCCCCATTTAATAAAGTATCATTTATCAGTAACTTTTAACAATAAAATTTACAATATATTAATGAAAACAGAATCAAAAATAATCTTGGATATTTATTTATTTACATTATTTCTCTTAATTATGGAAAAGGAATAATCATCCTGATTATGTAAAGGAATGAAGAAACCATACTAATAAATTACACTTGAAAACATTAAAAATCTCCTTATCTGCAGACTGATTTATTATTGTAAAAAAAAATTCTTCATCTTTACATAAAAATTGATTAGCTTAAAACAATGGATGCGTTTCAGAAGATATGGATTTGAAACGAACAATAATTAAAGAAGACACTTTAAAAATTTTGATCAAAACATTTTAAAACTTTTTTTAACGTCGAATTTCGACGGTGCGTTTGGGGAGATGCAATGCACATGCGCATAGGAGCTCATTCGGTTGCATTATCACAAGGGGGGGGATGTGTGCCTTATTTAATATGTTCTTTTATTGACTGAATATGAGATGAACGTAGGGATATGCTATTTGTATGATACTTCATAGGTTCAGGAAATTTTTTTTCTTGCCGTGAGGAATAGGGCGGTAATGTCAAACTGATTTCCATTTTGTTTACGGATTGTTTGTTTAGAGTTTGCATCGGAAATAATAACGTAATTCACTGGGGGAATTTTTTTAAAATAAAATATTTGAAAGATTGTTTCATAAGCACCCCTACTTATGTAATAAAGAAGCTTATTTTACTAATATTGTTATTGTAATTTTTTCCGTCAAGTTTTGACGGGTACCATCTAGTATCAATTATGTATTCAAATAAAGTTTTGAAATTGGATTAAAACGGCAGTTTAGTATTAGCCGCAGCCTGTCCGTGCGTTAACTCGCACAAATATGCTCTTATTGCTTTGATATTGATATATGTTATTGGAGTCTACAATGGCTTGTTTGGTATTGAAAATGAAGTGTTTAGCATTTATGGTTCTTGTACAGGGTCGCTCAAAATAATTCCGTTACATTTCGGTCTATGGGGAAAAATTGTTCGCGGCGTATTTTAATGATGTTAAACAATTTTAAACATATTCAAATTGATATATATCACTCAAGTGCACTACAAGGTGCTTACTTTAGACTATGGTGTGCATAGAATATATCGTTCATTTACAGGAACATTCAAAAGAATTTCGTTACATTACGATTGATGGGAAATATCGTTTGCAGCGTATTTTAATGATGTTAAATTATTTTATATACAGTCGAACCCCGCTATAATGAACCCGGTATATAGTGAACACTCGGATATAGTGAACTTTTTTGCTGGTCCCGTCCGAACTCCCATTTAACTAATGTTATTTTATACGCTTATAGTGGACAGCTGAGATTTTGGTAGTTCGTTTATAGTGGACTCCAATTTTATTTCCCCAGATTTCTTTTTTCAGTTCTTCAACTTTAAACTTGCACTAGTTGTGACTGCAAATGATGACATGGCTTTATATTGTTTCAAATTTCACTCTTTCATGCTCATCACCTAACCAGGACATGCTTCTTCCCCTCCTCTCCCTATTACAGGAACAAACCTCGCTTCTTCGTTTCTCCCAAATTCTAGGAATAAGCTCTGGTGTTCACTTGCTAACTTCGCCCCCCGCCCCTCGGTATAATCGGAACCACCCGGAACAGTCCAAGAATGTCCCTCGTTTTACAGTGTCTCTCTTCATTATTCTTTTGATTGATTTGAGATAAGAAGACGGTTTTTCAAGAGCATCTAAAAATTTTGTAAAAATGGCAAATTCTTTGAAAAGAAAAGCATTTTTGATTGATGATAAGGTTAAAATAATTAAACGTATTGAAGATGAAACAAATCAATCGGCATTGTGCAAGGAATTTTCCTTTTCAAAATTTACAGTTTCGAACATTTGGAAAAATTGCAGTGCGACTCTTGCTGCACACAATAAAAATTTGGATTCTTCGAATAAACTACGTTGGGCTGAAAGAGAAAATGAGGAAGAAGCTCTATTAAAATGGTTCGCCATTCAGCGGGATAGAAATCTGCTTGTGACCAGACCCATGCTTCAAATTAAAGCGAATGAGTTTGCCGAAAAATTCGGAGAAAACAGTTTTGTGTGCTCTAATGGATGGCTGGATAAGTTCAAAAAACGTAGCAATATTTCTTGTGGAAAGATTGTTGGTGAAACAGCAAGTGTTCGTGCATCGGATGTGGAAAAGTGGAACGCTCAAGTGTGGCCAGATGCAATCCAGGGTGATGAAGACAAG
Organism: Maratus michaelseni; assembly: GCA_963931845.1. Classification (NCBI taxonomy): domain Eukaryota; kingdom Metazoa; phylum Arthropoda; class Arachnida; order Araneae; family Salticidae; genus Maratus; species Maratus michaelseni. The sequence goes on along the minus strand of OZ007588.1, from coordinate 341,245,636 downwards.
GATATTTTTAATGCTGACGAAGCTGGATTATTTTACAAAATGACTCCCGATCAGACGTTAAAATTTAAAGGAGAAAAGTGCACTAACGGGAAGCTCTCGAAAGTGAGAATAACTGTTCTTGTATAAATATGAACGGATCAGAAAAGCGAAAATTAACTGTTGTGGGTAAATCCCAAAAACCAAGGTGTTTTAAAAATGTTAAAAGACTGCCTGTCAATTACAAAGCTAATAAAAAATCCTGGATGACTTCCAGTTTTTTGGAAGAAGAACTTCGACAATGAGACAATGATTTGTTGAAGCAAAAGCGTAAAATTGTTCTCCTTGTCGACAATTGCACAGTTCATCCCCACTTAGAAAATCTGAAATTCATTAAGCTCGTTTTTTTGCCTCCAAACACGACTTCTGTGCTACAGCCCATGGACCACGGCATTATTCGCAGCCTGAATTCCCACTATAGGAAACAGCTAGTGATGCGTATTTTGGAGAACTATGAAGAGAACAATACGGAATACAACATCTCACTTTTGGAAGCAGTGTTTTTGTTGTAAAAGTCATGGAGACAGGTGACATCAGCAACAATCTGCAAATGTTTATGACGCGCAGGTCTTTCGAAAGATGTGTTGTGGGAAGGAAATTATGCCAACGTGGAGGACGAAGATGATGAAGAAATCTTACCAATAGCTCTGTGGCTGGAAAAGCATCTTTTGCTTCTTTTATGCATCTTTTGCAGATACATATATGCAGCCATGCCCCCGAAGGAGCTAAACTTAACTGAAATTGTTTGTGTAAATCTAGTTGCTTCATTCTGTACCCTTTGATTGTTTTAATAAACTTTATTGTTATTGTTAACTAAACTTGTCGTTATGACTGACTCATATCACACTATTGCCGAGGGCCACTTTAAAAACTTAAATTTTAAAACTTACTAAATTAATTTTTTTTTATTTCATCATCATTACTCCATATTACAAGCTATAAAATGTCATTTTTAAAAACCTTTATTATGTAGCATAATTCAATTAAAAGGCTTGCTGGCGCAACATCAACTTTAATTAGACTACTTCACAGTACACAACAAAATCTTCGCCCCCGCCCCTCGGTATAATCGGAACCCGGAACAGTCCAAGAATGTCCCTCGTTTTACAGTGTCTCTCTTCATTATTCTTTTGATTGATTTGAAATAAGAAGACGGTTTTTCAAGAGCAGCTAAAAATTTTGTAAAAATGGCAAATTCTTTGAAAAGAAAAGCATTTTTGATTGATGATAAGGTTAAAATAATTAAACGTATTGAAGATGAAACAAATCAATCGGGTTAATTCGCATAATGTGAACATTTTTCCAAGGTATTTTACTGAGCACTTCGAATCTTGCGATAATGAAGTGTATACTTCTGGTACCCCCACAAATGATGACATTGTGTCTGGAGTTAAACAAAAGAACGATGTAGAAGAAGACGTAGAAGACGATATTGAAGAAGAATTTGAAATTTTGGCACCTTCTATCTCAGAAGTGAAATTGGCAGCGAATATTCGGAACCTTTTTTTTTCTACAGAAAATGTGTGGACCAAAAAATATCAGATTCTTTACTAATTGTTGATAAGAAAATTGATGAACTCTACTTAAAATCGAACTGCATTCGATCAAAAATCACAAATTTCTTCCATAGAATGCAAAAATAAAATCATGTTTTAGTAAGTAACTTTTTCTTTTTATTATTTGATTTATTGTCAATTTAATTAGCTAATGATTTGTAAGTAAATAACGTATTGTAGCAATCATTATTTTTAACAATACATGATATACTAAAAAATCAATAATAACAATCATATGCAAAAAAATATTTTCTTTTTAAAGAATTTGGATATAGTGAACCATCGGTTATAGTGGACATATTTCTGGGTCCGTAGACGGTTCACTATAGCGGAGTTTGACTGTATAATCAATTTGATAAATATAACTTAGGTACACTAAAAAGCGCTTACATTAAAATATATATGCATAGAATGTATAGTTCATTTACAGGGGCACTCAAAAGAATTTGATTACAGTAATGTCTATGAATAATAATTGCTGATAGCACGTTTTGAGTTGTGGTACGCGTTTTTAAATGTAACTAATTTTTTGTATATTAATTGGTGCATATAAATTCTATGAATCATAAACATGGCTGCTCAAAAGATCTCACATACACTGTTAAAAATCTTCAGCTTTTGGTGCATATAAATTCTATGAATCATAAACATGGCTGCTCAAGAGATCTCACATACACTGTTAAAAATCTTCAGCTTTTGGTGCATATAAATTCTATGAATCATAAACATGGCTGCTCAAAAGATCTCACATACACTGTTAAAAATCTTCAGCTTTTGGTGCATGTAAATTCTATGAATCATAAACATGGCTGCTCAAAAGATCTCACATACACTGTTAAAAATCTTCAGCTTTTGCTGCAGACGCACTCCACAGCTTTTAGAGAAAACGGTTACTTTACTATACTATGGAGCATTTTCATTTGTCAAAATTAGAGATATTCTATAAAAGCGGTGGAGTGACTATACAGAAAAGCTGAAGGTTTTTAACAGTGTACATTTCCATTTAGTGGCAGAAAATGCTAAAGGGAAATTTTTAATTCTGCTATGTTGTTCCTAACAGAAATAAATGTTAGCATACTATATAGTATACATACAAATATATAGGTGATATGCAAGGCTGCATAAAAGAATTCGGATATTTTGTTTTACTTTTGATAGTAATTGATGAAATTGGGTTTTCAAATGTGTTATGCATCTGTTTATTAAGTCAATTAAATTGTTACAATGTTCTGAATGTGTTGGAAAGTGTTTCATATCTATACTTAGAGTTGCAAAGAGCCGGTTTATTCCCGGGTTTATTTCCAATAGACCCGGTTTATTCCCAAGTTTATTCCCAAAAGACCTGGTTTATTACCAAGTTTAAACCGGGTTTTTTCTAGCCTTTGTAACTCTATCTATACTTGACGCATGATTTTTTGTTCTTGCTTATTCTGATCATTTTACTGTTATTTATATGTTATTTATATGTATGTTAAACTTTTGTTTTATTTATTTATTTTATATCTTTTTGGTAAAGTTTTAATTTTATTATGGAATATTAGCCGGAAACAAATATTGACACAGCGAACACAGAGGAAGCATAGACGATGATATACATGCTGTTGATAATTGATGGTTGAAGTAATATTAGTTGAAAAGAAGTTGAAGATATTTACAAAAGTAATAATAGTAGAGCTTTGTTATTATGTATTGGGGATTAGAGAAAACACTTTGCGAATACTTTATGATTTTTTTTAAATTGTTACTAGGATTGAAAACTACATATGCCTCTTTAAATGATCTCTGCTTTACGTAATACTTTATTTAGATGTACCTGAGGTGCAACTTTCACATACTTGTTAACATGATTTTTATCTAATGAACGTCATCGTCAATTTTTATATCATATTCATTTTTGCTCATAAAATCTCATTTTAAATGGTGTGAAAAGTGGTGTACATCAGCCTTTTTTCACTCATTGTAATTCAATTAATTTTTTAAGATAGATTATGCATTTTTTGTAATGATCTTGTTGCAACAAAGAAAAAACTTTCTAATTGGCCAATTTTGTCTAGGACGGACGTATAAAAATTAAAATATGCAACATTTTGAAAATTAATAACAAAACTATTTATTTTTACTTCTTATCTAAATTTGTACACTTTTGCAATTTACATTGCCTATTTATCTTCAACAGATAATAAAAGAAATAAAACGCGTTTCAATCTTTTTGGGACACCCTGGATATTAAAAAAAATTACTTTTATATCCTTTATTTTGCCGATAAAAATCAATTTACAACTGTTTTTAAATGAAGGATCATTTTGCCCCTTTGGTGAGGGTAAAATGATCCTTTGGACACAGTTTTAAAAATCTATTTTTTTTTAATTACTCAATTTGGATTTAAATTATTATTGAAATATGTTTACAATGCAAAATATAGTGTAAAACATACTAGCAAAAGGCCAAAGATTTATTTAAACAGTTATGTCATTTTACACAAGTTTTTCCCTTAAGGGCATCATTTTAGGTCACCTTCCCCTACTACAAGATTGGAATTCATAAAATACAATTTAATCAAGCTAATATTGTGTTCGGTATTATATGTGTACTGAAATTTCAGGTACTGGTGAATTTTAATAACTAAAAGACAGCTGCAATTTACAAAATAAAATAAAAAAATTTACCTAGCCTCATATTTCTAAAAAATGTATATGCGTGCGCGCCAGTGTTGTTAAAAGCGTGTTATTCTAAAATTGCTTTTAGATATCAAAACATCATTGGGGCTTATTAATATCTGCAGATAGCCCTGTTACAAATTTGTGTAAAAATTAAAAAAATTTAAAAAAAAAAAGATACACAAAATACATTATATTTTCTCATTGGTTTACAAGTGACAGAGGTTTATTATCTATTATGTTTTAATATCCTATTACATGATGTCAATTTTTTGATAATAAGTATCAAAATAGTTTTCTCAGAACAGCAATGGATTTGGTAGTTACTTATTTATTTATTTTATTTATTTATTTATTAATTTTTTGTTTTTTGTTTTTTGTTTTTTGTGAAATAAAAAAATTATATACTTTGTTTTAACAAAAATAAGAATGCGCAAAAAACTCATAAAAATAAATTGATAATTACAGAATTTCTGACTATTAAAACATTAGCTTAAATTTTAAATTTTGTATTTAGTGACAACTCCTCCCCTTTTAAACCTTTAAACATATTAAGCCAGTTAAATATATTATACACATTAAAATATTCAAGATTACTGCTTATGAAATCTGAAATATATTTCAAATAACTTCAGCTACTTCTAAAGTTTCTATTCCCATATTTTAGAGAAATATTCAAATAAACTTCATTAATTGCCAGGCCTATATGAGATTAATCATTCCTCGGAAGGAAATATTTAAACACTCTTATATGTCGCATGTGTTTATGAACCGGATACTGTAAAACTGCCCTGGTTTCATAACGATTAGCCTTTTCAGTTGCAGATTCATATTTAGACAGAAATCGCTTTCACGAGAAATTATTAATTAATGATGAATTTCAACTACTTCACATACAAAGTCTTTGCGAATTACTTTGAAGGAAAGTATCTAATAGAAGGTAGAACAGTAGGAATAATTTATCGGTTTAAATGCAGGTTCATTTCAGGTCTGTTTATGTTCAGGAATTCATTTTCGCTCCATTTATATATAATGAGTGAGATATTAACTTATCTGGAATCATGTTGTCACTTATTTTTAAGCAACAATTATAATATAAAATAATTTAAAATAATCAAACAAGGTATGAATTTGAATAATAATTATTTTATGCACCAGTTTAACACATAACACTTACTAGATGTTAAATAATTAACTTTTCTAAGTTTAAGGGACCATTTGTTCAAACGGAAAATCATTTGGTAATAGATGGAAAGGCAATGGACGCACACCCAACAACATGGAAGTGGAATGTATAAAATAAAATCTCTGTAAATGCTTGTCTTGTTTTTTTTTTTTTTTTTTTTTTTTTTTTTGTAGTTTTATATTGTTTTCAAAGTTTCGCTCCTCCTATGGACAAACTTTTAAACTATTTTTTATTTGATTAATTAAAACTTTTTATCACACGAAGCATGTCAGTCCAAATCGTATTTGTGTGTGCTAATTACATGATTTTATTTTAATTTTGGAAGTGTATGAAAAGCTTTTGCCCCGTATTATACGCATTAAAATATTGAAGAACTCTGCTTTTCAAATCTAAAATATGTCAAATAATTCCAGCTACTCCAAAAGTTTATATTTCAATTAACCCTACACTGCATGAATTTTTATTTTTGAAGCACATTTTTATATTCAAATTTAAGGTTAAATAAATAAGAAATTGTTAAGAGTATTTATTCGCTTTATTTAAAAGCAGGGTTTTGTGATTTCATAAGCCAAAACTTTTTATTTAAATATAGTGGTTGCATAGATTTGAATTTATTAATTAAAGATTGAATTTTAATTTATTCATATATGCATCAGTGTGCATTGTAGAATTAAAGGAGGTGCTGGTCGATTAGCAAATATTTGGCCAGCCAAATACTTCTGTATTTTGGGATTTAAAGATATGAAAATGTTAAATTTTAAAACATATTTAACTTCATATTTAACACAAATACTTCAATTTTGATAAAATGGATTTTTTCACAAGCAAATTTTATACACTGAATAAAACCTATTCTTTGTAGTATTATTTAAAAAGAGGATAGTCTTAAACCTTTTTTAATTAATAAAACTTTAACTTCCTGGCTTCTTCTGTAGATTAAAATAAACTAATAAAATTTTCCTAAATTTTAAAACAAATACCACACAATCGAAACGAAATTTGAGGGGAATTATAGTCCGGGATACAGGGTAATATTTTAGCAACATATTTTAGAGCCGATGATTTTAGTATATATATATGATAGATTAGATGGTATAAATAATGAAACTGCCAGTTAGCTGGCGTACCAACGGGGGGCATTGCCATAGCAACATCACGCAGCCCGCTGCAATGTGAAGTGAATGACAACGCGCTGATTGATCGTCATTTTGAGACATCATCAGTAATTAGACTGCCATTCATTTCACAATGCAGCAGGGTTAGTGATATTCCGATAGGAACACCTCCCCGCTGGTTTACCAGCTCGCTGCCAGTTTTATTATCTGTACCATCTAAACTCTTATACTTATCAAAATCATCGATGCAAAAATTGCTTGCCCAAATGTGACGCTGCCTTCCGGCGTATTAGAAGGAAAATTTTACAGTCATATAGTGTTTATTTGTTAAGTAGAAATTAAAGTTAAAAATAATTATTAAAATGGCAACAAGGCAATAAGAAAAAGTCTCTGTTCCTTGTGATTTAGTAAGGAAGTTTTTAAATACATAAGAGAGCAGTGTCTGGAGTGAGCGATTATTTTAAGGATCTGAAAACATGCAGGATTTTCTAAAATTCTGGAACAAACTTTCAGTAAATATAATATGGACAAGACAAACATTTTTTGCACATGAAACCAGCATCTTAATCCACTTATTCTATCAAACATACAAGATGTCTCACTACAAGCTGAACTCAAATTTTCACTACTTTACCAATAACAAAGATACTTTAGCCAGATTTTCATCATATTTACTTTGATTTCTAAGAAATGTGATAACATCAATAGAAGTGGCTGAATTTTGGACAGTGATATAATTAATGTAAGGTAAAGCTAGGAGAGTCTGCGCACAATTCAAAAGAATAGCAATAAAAAATCTAAATATTAAGTTTTTGCTAAACTATCCATGAATAATTTTTACTTCATTTGTTTTTATGCATTTCCATTGCTATTTTGTTGTTATGTTGTAATTTAATAGACCAGTTGTAATAAAACCAAGAAAGTTATTTTGCGCAATCTGTCCTTACAGGGTTGGTGTGATTGCGCACATGGGTAGGAGAGATTGTTACTAATAATAACTACAATTAAATTGTTAACAATAATAATTACATTTAAATGACATTGCTGCAAGGTTTTTGTGAGCAAATTTTATTGTATTGGGAGTGAATATTTCAACCTAATGCTTAAAGAATCAGAAAAAGGAAATGATTTTAAAAACGATTAAAATATTTTAATTAAAGGAAAAAAAATTAAAGAATCAGAAAAAGCAAGTCCTGATAAGATTACAAAATAAAATTATGTAACTTAATAACACGTTTAACTTAAAATTAGTCCCTTTTCATTTTTCAGTTTTTTATGCAAGTTTACCAATAAACTGCGTAATCTCTCCTAGCATTTAAACTAATGGGAACAATACGCCATCTCTCCTAAGTAGTAGATGCGCAAACTCTCCAATTTCGGTAGGAGAGATTGCGCGGCCTTTTATTTAAACATGGCCGCTACTAAAACGAACCGTTGATGTTCACATTGTTAATCTAGATTAATAGCTTATGAGAAATCGTTTAAGTTTAAAATATTTTGCACTATTGACATTGTATAGAAATTCTAATGAATAGCTACGAAAATTCAAGCACTTACTTTGGGAAAAGAAAACAAAATAGCAATACTTTATCTTAAACGCTCAAAGCAATCAACGGGCACTTTCAAGTAGACACTCCACTACTGTTGTACAACTACCTGGAGTCGCTGCGGTCTCACTCTACTCCGTCCTCCCGAACCTCTATGTGCGCAGTCTCTCCGACCGCGCCATCTCTCCTGGCTTTACCTTACTGTCAGCTGCAATCTGAATAAAAATGTGTAGTTCAATGTTGTTTGATGTGAATGGCAGGGATTTCCAGCATTTTAAATAATTGATAGGTGTTTGTAGGAAAGCTGTAAAGAATATAGACTTTTTTAGCTTCTCACTTATTTTTGAGTATTGGAATTGCTATTTCGAACTTCGCCTTATTCAATTGCAGAACTCTTCGATTAAATAAAACGAAGTACTTACTATACACGACTATTCGTAAATAGTAGTAGCCAAAAATAGGCACCTAGGGTAATAATTTAAACGTTTCTCTTTTTTTATCCATTTCTGTATGGTTAAAAGTGTAAACAGTTCTATTTTCTTTTACCCATTATATGAGTGAAAATATTAAAACTTATTCATAATATGGCTCAATAGATATATCCAATCACCTGTTATAGTATTATAAATGTTAAAATCTATTTTTTTTTTCTAGATTCGTCCATTTACTCTAGCACATATTTTGTTTGTTTTTAATTCTAAACTAACTTTTTTTTTTCTTTTCGTTTATCTTTATATTCTACACCATCTCTTTTTTAGTGTAATTTGGGTTTCAGTGTTTTTACTGTTACTTAACGAGAGAGTTTTCTTTAATTAAACCCAAATTAATTCTACATTTACTTAAGTTCTTTTCCAAATGTCTTTGTTTTCCTTTGGTATTCGCTGCTGCAGTTTCATCTAACTTCTACATCATTTGTGAGTTTATTTACACAACTTAATGTTGAGTTGGAGAAAATGAGTTTTTGCTTTTTTTTAAGATTCTGCATAGTCTGACTGTCTTATTTCTTTACCATAATGAACTCAAACATTTTTTAACCACAATCTGTTGAATATGGAGGGGATAAAAATAATAGAAAAGTTCAGAATAAAATACTTATGAGGAATTATGAGTATATTTGAACTTAAAAAATATTAATTTTAGTATTATATATTTTGTACTTCCATATTATAGGCATTTTGGTGCTTTCCAAAATGGCGTTAGCGCAGTTCGGGCATAAGAAATTGAGATATGCTGCCAAATGAAATATGAAAAGTTTCTTCAGTAGATACATTTTCTTTTTCAACTAATAAGGGACCCTGCCCAAAAGGTACACCCGATTTCAATGAAACTTTTATCATAGAGAGTACTCATGATATGATGAAGAAGAATACCAATTTTATCGGCTATCGTCAAGGTTTAGCATTTTAAAAATACTTGTAAGATCTAATACTTATCTATGATGCAACTAATGAAAATCACTAAATGTTTAATAATAAAAAAGAAGCTGTAATAATTACTTTTCAATTGTATCCGATTTAGGAATAAATAATAAAATTTTATCACTTTTTTTTAGTGTCGTTCTTTTTTAGTGTCGTAGCTTTTTATTCAGAAAAAGAAAGAAAGAGTGAGAAAGAGAGTAAAAAGATTATTGAGAATAATTTTTTATGTACATTCGTATGTTTAAAACGGCGCCCTGTATTTCACTTTTTTATTGAAAGATTTGCATTTTAAAGCATGCATTTAGCTAATATTGGCGTATTATTGAAAATAGTACCAATGTAGAGTCAATATTAGCATTTCACTTGAAACATGCCCAATTTAAAGCCAATATTTATGAAATTTTTACATTTCATTAAAAATATTTGCAATGGAAAGCTAATATTTGACAATATTGGCTGTCCGTTAGAGATATTTCTCAAGTAAAGCCAATATTAATGCAATGTTGGTGATTTACAATGTTTTGCAATGTTGACAATATTTACAATGCAAAATAAATATACAATCATCATTTGCTTCGTATTCCAATCACAGTAACTTCTATGCGCAAAACCTCTAAACGTCACTTACGAAGATTCTACTGTTTTGAAAGCAATACAGAATTATTCCATAAAATTTACGGAAAATGTCCTACATTTTTACGGATTTGTAATCTAAGAACGTCAATTACGGAAATTGTACTGATTTTTAGAAAATTAAACTATTCTGTAAAATGTTACGGAAAATTTTCCTTTACTTTTACGGATACAATGTATAATTAACTATGTAAGCAAAAGTGACGAACAAATGTGTTTCTTTCTGTATGTAGTGAAAATTACTTCTCATTACACATATTAGATAAGTTACCTTTGTATATAATAATAGGTCTATGACTTCTGTATGTAAATCTATATATATCGAATAAACTGTGTAAATATGGAAAAAATTGCCTGTATGTATGGAGCAGAGAAGGAACGTAGTGAAGAAAAGCGTCATGCAGCAAAGTGTGTGTGAAATTTTTTCTTCTCTTGCCAAACTTTTTTTGTCAATCTCGCCAAGACTCCTATAAAAGAACAGTACGATATATTTATCTACAAAGGGCGTTCCATAAACTAACAGTAAAATCATAAAAAATCAAGAAATATATTTACAGCAAAAAATACATCATTCTTTTTCAAAATACTTTCCCTCAGATGATATGCAACGGTCCCATCGTTCAACCAATTTTCAAAACGAGTAGAGAAGCCTTTTTCTGTAAGCTGCTTCAAAGAACTGCTGAAAAAACTTCAGAATCTGTATTAAATTTTCTGCCACGGAGCTTCTCCTTCAACGTCGGAAACAGCCAGAAATTGCATGGTGCGTGATCTGGCCTGTAAAAGGGATGTGGCATGATTTTAATATTACATTTACTAACACATTGTGAACAGAAATAGCGACATGCGGCTGAGCATTATCGTGATATAATGTCCAATTCCCTACCAGTTCATGACGCTCTCTCGATATGTATCGTCGCAAAAAATTCAAAACTGAAACAAAATATTCACCATTCACAGTAGTTTTTGAAGGCACAGTATGCTGACAGATTACACCTTTATAAGTAAAGAAAATAATCATCATGACCTTTCCAGCAGAATTCGTTTGCCGGATTTCTTTCGGAGGCGGAGAACCAGTGTGTTTCCATACATTTGTTGAGGAAATTATAAGGGAATCAAAATGATGCAACCAAGTTTCATCACCTGTTATTACAGTCTTTAGGAAATTCGGAACATTTTTAAGCATCTATTTTCACTCACAACATTTGTGAATTCTTGTTTGCATTTATTCTTTTGTTAGGTGATGAGGGACCCATCTGGAACAAACATAGCGAAACTGTAAATTGGTGGGGGGAAAAAAAAAAAAAAAAAAAAAAAAAAAAAACCAATGCAAAATATCGACTTTTCGAAAAGTTACTTGATGCCACTATTTTCTCATATGTTTTTCGCCGATTTTCTTGCAAGATTACCTACACAGTGTTAACATTGCGATCACTCACAACACTTTTTGGTCAGCCAGGCTTAGGAGCCAATTCTGCAGACAAAAGTCTTTTTTGAAATCCCCATGCCATCTAAAAATCGTAGACTCAGCAAAACATTTGTCTTTGTGAGCTTGTTTCATTAATTTAACAATTTCTGGAGCTGCTTTGCCCAAACGATAGCAAAATTTTATGACACAATGCATTTCGTTTTTTATCTCTGAATCGCTCAACTTCATTTCTGTAGGGCAAATAAAACAGTTCTTTAAACAAGCACGAAAGTAAGAAAATAAAATCTTCTGCTTCGTTTAGAACATCTATAAACGTAAAGTTAACAGTTTGAAAAAATTACCTGCAGTTGTATTTTTTAGTTTCTCGGTGTTGCCACTACGTAAACAAATAACTCTCAGTTTTTATGGAATGCCCTTTGTATTTATTTATTATTTTCAGCTAAACGATTCTTGTTTATATATACATATATGCATTAAAAACTTATATCACATCGTCAATAACACACCGTTACACAGTTATAAATAATTGAAATTAAATGAGTTCAGTTTTTAAAAAATGTATTAAGAAATATTTTGCTTCATTTATATAAGAAATATTTCCATGTGAACAGAAAAAAACTTCTCCATTTTCAAATTTCGTGAAATTTTATTTTATAGCTCTCTCTAAAGTCTAAAAGAATAAAAATTTATCTTTTCGCAAAAGTTTATATCAACACTTTATCTTTTCTCTTTATTACGTATTAAAAATTCAAAGGACTTTCGACATGCAACAATCTATTCTTATTTTTAAAATAGATCAAAGAAAATGAAACATTCATAGGTTTATCTCAAAACTTTCTATTCCGTTTTATTGACTTTCATATTTCTCTTTTTTCCATTGTCGACGCTTTTTTATTTGATTTTCTTTGTTTGTACAATATCGTGTACAGTGAGCATTTATCGTTAAACATTTAAATGAAGTTCTCCTTTATTTATGTTTTCTGAAAATAAATCTTTCATCATACATAAAATGTCATACCTGGAATAGAGACTCATAGAATGTGTTATTGGAGGATACAATAGCATTTATTCCTGATGCATTTTTAGAATAACGATTTTTTTTTAATAAAAAGTTAAAATTTCAGTGCAAATTCACCTTGTTTAATAACTAAAATTCATAGAGATACAACTAAATGTAAATATATTGTTTGAAGGTGCGTAAAAACATACATAAAACATTTAAAAGCACATTAAAGTCCTTTTTAAAAAATTCGAAACGTTTTCAACCGAACTACTCGGTCATCATCAGTGAAAAACTAATTGTTGAGTTGAGTTCTTGTCTCTTCGCGTTTTCTTGCTTGCCCGGAATAAACTATTTTACTTCAAGGGTTTGGAATATAAGGTGGGATGGGAAATGTAATCAATGATGTATTATTTCATTCCAGACTGCGTGGATATCATATGATAATACATCGTTACATACTATTTATTTTTTAGATATTATTTCTAGAGACTCTCTTATGATAGCTTCCAGGTGATTTTTCTAAAAAGGACTTTAATGTGCTTTTAAATGTCTTATGTATGTTTTTACGCACCTTCAAGCAATATATTTACATTTAGTTGTATCTCTATGAATTTTAGATTTTTTTTAATTTTATAATTTTATAAATCTGTTATACTTTTAACCATAGTAGTTGTTTACTACTTAATGAACAAAGTTTTCGATTTTTCACGTCTGCAACTTCCATGTACATGACAAGCCTCTTGTTATTCTTAGTGAAATTTTAATTTAACTTGTTGTTATGTTAAAAGGAAAGAATAATCTATGGAATTGTAAAAATAAAATTGTTGTTTGGTAAATTTACAAAAACTGTTTTCTTATTTTTTAATATGTAAATTATAAAACATACTTCAGTTTAAAAAGCTCTAATTATTTTGCGATGTGAAGTAAATTGAATTATTTTCGCGTCTACAAACTGGTGATTCGTTTTAGTAGTATAAATAACTTATAATGACTGAAAAACAAGGAGATAACTGTGAAGAAAGCGGACATTGTAAATTGTGACTCCAACTAGCTAAGCATTAAAATTCCCCTATTCTGGGAACAAAAACCTGACAAATGTTTCATCAAAATGACGCACAATTTGCTATTGCAAATATACAAATGAGCAGACAAAATTGAACTATCTAGTAGCTCAATTATAACCTAAATATGTTGAAAATGTATGGAACATTATTCAAAGTAAACATGATGATAAATATACGACTGCTAAAGACAGATTTTTAAGTACATTTAAAAAGAGTAGGGGGGGGGATGTATCGAAAAAAATGCTTACAGGAATATCATTGTGAGATTTGAAACCTAGTCAGTTATTGCTCAAAAAGAAATCGCTTAGTGGAAATAATATAACTGATAAGCTTTTGAGAACACTGTGGCTTGATAATTAGGATACATGATTACTTCTGAAGGTTCAAACCCCTTCCTGAAAAAGTAAATGCCCTCCTTAATTATAAATTATTGGAAACAATCCATGAATTGCGCACTTTCCTTCGTCTACTTAATTTTTATAGGAGATATATAAAAAATTTTACTAAAAATCAAGCACCACTTCATGAATATTTTAAAAGGACCAAAAAGAAAGATAAAAAGAAAATTCTGTTTACGAATGAAACAAAAAAAAATTTGAGCAATTTAAAGAAGATTTAGCAAATGCTGCTTTATTGAGCTATCCCAATCCTGACATCTCATTAGCTCTTTTGTACGATGCTTCTGACTTCACCTTTGGTTCCGCGTTGCAACAATTTGAGGCAAGCTGTTGGAAACCTTTAGCCTTTTTCTCAAAAAAGTTATAGTACCTAAGATAAAGAATTATTGGGAATATACCTTTCTGTAAAGCAATTTAAACACATGCTAGAACGAAGACAATTTATAATTTACACGGATCATAAACCCATAACATTCGTGTTTCAGCAAAAAAATTTAAAAGCTTCGCCTAGACAGTTGTGTTATTCACAATATATATCAAAGTTTACAACAGATATTCGTCACATTAGGGAAAAAAATATAGTTGTAGATTCATTGTCAAAATATAATCGATCTCTGAAATAGTTTATGACAAAATTTCTGACGCACAGATTAACAATGAAGAACTGAACAAACTACGTTTAAATCCATCTTTGAATTTCAAACAATATCCTCTGGATGCTTGTAAACTTCTTTGTTGTGATATTTCAACTTCAAAAATTCATCCATTTATACCTGAAAATTTTAGAAATCAAGTATTTAAAAAATCCACAACTTAACTCACCCTGGTGTGAAATCTATAGTCAAACAAATAGCTTCAAAATTTATATGGACAAACATTCGGAAGAATGTAAATCAATGGGAAAATATTGTATCGCTTGTCAAAAAACAAAATTACCAGACAAACCCATTGTTTATTTGCCACATACGGAGAAACAGATGAAAGATTCAATGTTGTTCATATTGAAATAATAGGTTCACTTACACCTTCAAAAGGAAAACTATACTGCCTAACTTGTATAGACCGTTTCACATCTTGGAACGAAGTTATTCCTCTAGCAAATGTGATTGTCGTAACAGTTACTCGAGCATTTTATGACCAATGAATTTCACGTTTTGGCATTCCATATCGTGTATTCGCTGATCAAGAAAGATAATTGAGATCTGAACTTTTCAACAATTATGTATTATTTGTGGTTTTAAAATAAACTCAACAACAGCCTATCATCGAGAGTGTAATGAAAAATTGAACGAATCCATTGCACTTTAAAAGCAACAAATAGAGCGCACAATTCGATTAAATGGAAGCAGTCATTTCCAACAGTTCTGTTAGGATTACGATCAGCTTTGCGAAGAACTAAAAATTTTACCATTGCACAAATGGTCTATAGAAAATCTGTCAGGCTACCGGGAGACTTTTTCGAAGAACCGAAAACTATCATTGACACAGGAACATTTGCTAAAGAATTGCACTAAACAAATGGGCCAACTTAAACTTTCTTAAATTCACCGGTAACCTTCTCAAAACATTTTTGTTCATAAAGATTTGCACAAATCTATCCATGTTTTCATATGCATTGATAGAGTTAAAGAACCACTCGAACCTGCTTATGATGGACTTTTTCCAAATGTCAAAATATATGAGAAGTATTATACGGTAAAAATCAAGGGCAAAGACATAAACATATCTATAGATAGAT
Source organism: Maratus michaelseni (assembly GCA_963931845.1). Classification (NCBI taxonomy): domain Eukaryota; kingdom Metazoa; phylum Arthropoda; class Arachnida; order Araneae; family Salticidae; genus Maratus; species Maratus michaelseni. Next base: position 341,229,859 of record OZ007588.1, on the reverse strand, counting down.
TAAAATCTGCATATATGTTAAGGATTGGTAAGAACATTCCTGATCATGAGGTATCAGATAAACAAATGCCTCTGCCCGAGAACAAGCTGTCTATTGAATTAATAATAAAAAATGAACGAACAAATTTGCCTGATAAAAATATTAAAGAAAGACCTACACGTTCTGGTAGACATGTAAGATTTCCAAATCGTTATAGAGACTGTTTTGACACTATTTTTATTTTATTTCATATTATATTTGTATCGTAACTATAAGTTATTGATGAAGGAGTAATGTAACCCCCATGTACATGAGAAGCTCCTTGTCATTTTTATTGAAATTTAATTTAACTTGTTGTTATAGCAACAGGAAAGAATAATCTATGGAATTGTAAAAATAAAGTTGTTATTTGGTAAATTTGCAAAAGTTTTCTTAATTTTTAATATGTAAGTTATAATATACTTCTTAAAATACTCTAATTATTTTATGATCTGAAGTAAAACGAATTATTTTTGCATCTACACGTCCGTAAAAATAATTAAATTATCCATCAATCGCGATCACAAATTTTACGTCAAAAGTTATATTTCTTAAACCTTTCTCAAATACAGCACTGAAACTGTATTAACTGCATCATTCTTATTACTCATTTAAACTTTTTCTTTCGGAATAAGACTTGCTTCACCAATTACCAATGCATTTCTGTGGGTCTTTGAAAAATTTGTTTCGCGCCACTGCTGTAACATGTAGTTATATTAATTATTTATTACACATTTTAAAGATTTATTTCTGGAATACTGAAATTTACATGTTTTACGCTGAATTATTTTTCTATTTTACTTAGTCAAACGAAAAATATTTCATTGCATTTGTGGCAAAACTAGAAAAATGAGAAATTACTCAATATAATATTTTACAATTATCCAGAAGAATCAAATGAAGGTATAAAAAATTATCTTTGTACGGATAATTTAAATAGAGTAAAATATAATACAAAAAAAATGAAAATTTGTACAATGTAAAAGTTCTTTGTTGCATAAAAATAATTTACAAAAAATAGAGAAATTGTTCCAAACTATAAAACATTCAATATAAACATCTAATTTTGACACCATAACATCATATTTATTTTCTTCGGTTAATTTTATTATCCGATATCGAACGCTAAGTCATTGGGTGAAGAAGTTTAAGAATTATGCAGGTTTAAAGCGTGGAATTCCTAATGTTATGTTCATTTGTAATCGATGAAAAACATATTACAATGCGGCTAGTTTTTTTAGCATAACTCAAAAACTTCTAGTCGGAATGAGCTGTAATTTTTAATTCGCCCATTTTTAGCTTCTAGAAATCGATTTATATATTTAAAAAATCATAGGTTACAATGAATATTTTTTTCGAAAAGTAATTAAAAAAAATCGAAAAGGAATTCAAATTATGTATAGATTTAATTGTAGCAGTGTTAGTATGGGGGTATACTATTTTTTTTACGACTGTATCTTTTCCTAAAAAATTACTGAAGGTATTACGATATTCTTTTTTTGGAACAGATGTGTTACACTCACGCATCGATGTTTGTGGACTTTTTGATTGACGCGATTTCCAATCCCGCGGCAAACCAATAACTTAATACAACAGCCAAGTTACCATTAAAAGAAAAAACCTCTAAAATTTGGCGACTTTTTTCCTTTTTATAACCGATTAAAAAAATATATAACTTAACAAATTACAACGACCATTGGAAAAATGCAGAGGGATAGTGGGGCACTGTTCGGACTCTACCATAACCGTTACCTCGTACTATAAAGTATTTAAAAATTTTATTAATGTAGTCCCCCCCTCCTAAAATACCCCCCCTTATAGCAGACCTATTCACCCCATCTTACTATAACATAGTTTCCCCATAGTTCCCCCTATTTCACCCACCTACTATAGTATGATCTCGGAAGCAGGCGGTGTTACCCCACGTGCTGCTGGCGCAGAAGTCCCATTCCCTATCTACTGACTTCCCGTTTGGTTTCCGAAGGTAGAATAAACCGAAATATCAAAATATAACGCCAATTTTAGGCGTTAGCATTGAAATTTTTAAAGTTTGGTACAATTTCTATTTGTAGACCATCCCCTAAGCAAAATTTAAGTATTGCTTTAACTCTTGTTTAGATTGATGTCTGAGCTAAATGTGTTTTGGGGAAATTAAAGTTGAAGACCACGTTTTTTGCTTTATAAAACGATTTTGCATCTGACGTCAACTTTTGAATTCGGCTTTTTTTTTTTTTTTCATATCTGATAATCTGCAATTATCCTTTTTGTAATTTTAACATTTTTGTAACGATTTTATGCATTTCTATTGCCTATTCAAAGAAAAATTCTTCTAAGTTACAGAATTTCGATAAAAGCACTTAAAAAATTCTTCTAAACTTACAGAATTTCGTTAAAAATGGTTAAAATAGTAAAATGCGAACATCATTTGGTCCATTCTCGACCGAAAGCAACAGCCATTTTCCCAATGGTTTAAAAAAAAAAAAAAAAAAAAAAAAAACGGTGCGTGAGTGTAAAACACCATAGCTATTTTTTTAAATTGATTTGGCGGTACCTAGGCTATAAATTAATCGTTCGGCAAGAAATAAAAATGAACTATTATCTTTTTAATTTTTACTTCTTCCAGAATGATTAAATTATAGTTCAGCTACTGCCAAAATTATTACAAGAAAATGCATTGAAATCATCTTTGATAGTTCCCCAGAAAAAGATGCATCAATGTAAGCTGTTTCACATGTCACTCCCTTGAGATTACTTCCGAGATATCCTGAGGATCATATTGGTTTGATGTCGAACGTGTGTTTTGAACGCATGTCCAAAATAGGTCCGAACCAAGTCCAAAATGGGATTATTCTTATTTATAGATTTTATGGAGAAAATACCTATAAATTTCAATAATAGACGATTTTCGATAATTCACATTTTTTCTTTTCTTTGTTCATTTTATTCTTTTTCTTTTACGCTCTTTTATTTAACCCATTTATGCCTAGCATCGACGCTTTAGTAAAATGGGAAAAAGCGCATTTCGCACCACTTTTTTTTTAAATAGAAGTTTGGTGTCTTTTTTTATCGAGGACTCCTCGATAGAATACGACATCAAATATCTGTAAAATAAAAAGTGGTGTGAAATGCGCTTTTTCCCATTTTACTAAAGCGTCCCAAAATTGGGACGCTAGGCATAAATGGGTTAACTTACGTTAGATTTTGTATGTAAAGATGGAATTCTTCACTACCTTCCTGATATGCTAGAAGTATAAAAACTATGTAAACAGGTGTGTTTCCGATGACATTCCAACCTTTTAATATTTTTAGAACTTAATTATAAATTAAAGAGTTAATTTTAAGGTATTTTTCCATTGAACGGATGCAAGTGATAAATCGCCAAATAATCTTTATGTTTACAACTGTATACGAGTATATAAAAAAAAACGGTGTTAATGATGCGCCAAACAAAAAAAAAGCCAAAATAGGCCAAAAATAGGCCAACTAGCAATGAAACTGCAACACCAAAGTACTTTAAATACTAAAACGTAGAAAAAATAAATAAAAAATAAAGAGTGATACTTTTTTTAAAAAATACTCTTTTATCATTTAATAGTTTAATATTAATTAAACTATATTGTACGTTGCAATACGATAACAATTTACAAATCGTGAATAGATTTTTTAGATAATGTTTTTTTCCATTCCTGTTGCCATATCTTATGAAAGAAAAAATTACATATTTTTTAATAAATTCATTCTCTCACTCTTTCAAAAAAGTGTCAATCAAAGCGCTGAATTTTCAATAATCGGGAACCACTCCGAATTTAACATATTGCGACGGAATTTTTTTTTGGAACTGAGTACATGAATCGCAATCATGAAATTAGCGTCATTTTTAAGATATACATTGAAAGCTTGTTTAAAAAATAGGTTTTTTTTTACTATTTTTTTATTTACTTATGAATAATTCAAAATTTCCATGAATTAATCCTTTTTATGGCATTATCTTTTAAAAAATTACGAATTAAAAAAAATCATTATTCACTGATAAATACTTAAAGATATCTATCTAAGAAGAAGAATGTATTAGAAATAAATTTGTCTCACTTAAATAATATATGTTTTGATGCCCGCCAAAGGAAATTCTTCATTTTAAAACGTCATTTTGTTTTATTTTATAGCTTTATCTGAAAACATAAAATATCCATTTCCACACGATTTGACAGCAACACTTTCTGTCTTTTGTTTATTAAGTTCTAAAGTTTCAAACATTCACTACGTAACAATCTATTATTATTTTATAAATATATCCAAACAAATTTAAACATTCATAACTTTATTTCAGAAACTTCTATTCAGTGTTATTGACTTTTTTTTTTTTACATTATCGTGTCCAGTTACTCTTTAAAGCTTTTAAATAAAGTTTTTCTTTATGTTTTCAGAAATAAAACGTTCATATAAACATAAAAAGTCATATCTGGAATCAACACGCATGCAAGTGTTCCATAAGAGAATAGTTTAGCGTCAATTCCAAATATGTCTATTTTTCGTAAAAAGCTGTTTAAGACATCAGGTATCTTTAAATCGACCAAAAAATCTATTATTTTTTTATTCTATGTTTTTAAATTGCAGTTAGTTTGTAATATTTAAGTCACATTCAGAAGTTTGCATTGGAACAAAAGTTATGATAAAAAACGTCAGCTATCTGTAATTGCGGCATAATAAAATGTAAATTTTTAAAATCAATTTGCTGAAAAAAAAATTCCGCTTACATGCATGATTTTGCAAAAATAACAAGCCAAATTTTAATTAAATTTTAATATTTAATATAGTAAATAATCACATATGAACTGATCTAAATTTTGATCCTTCAGTTAATTAATTATATTTAAAAAATGTTTAATTATTTTTTTTAAATATATCTGAGTTTTGGAACTTTACGAAGAGTAAAATGTGCTTTATACAAAACGAAGAGTAAAATGTGCCTCATATGCAAACATTTCAAATCTATTTGAATGTGATTGACTGTGCCATTTCCAAGTTTCATTCTGTAATTCATCATGTAAAATTTTAATGTATTTTTCAGGTAGCATATTTTTGTAAATTTGTAGAAAAAACTAAATATGAGACATATTTTATTTGCTTATGATGCATTTCTGTGTCGCGTCATTTGCCCTCTACAGAATATTTAAACATTTACATTTTAATTTATGATTAATCTCTCAACAACTTTGTTTAAACATATCTCTGACAAACTTTTACTTTTTATGATAAAGTACTGAAATTTTGTACATGACCTTATTAATATGTGGAGTACATTTTACTTATTGAGAAATTTAATGTACGGGGACCGTATAAAAAATTTAATTTCGTATTTCTTTAAATTTAAACCTCTGAAAATTTTAATCGATTTCATAAAATTCTGTACTCTTTTTACGTAACTTTGTAATTTTTAATATATCTATGATCAATATTTAAGTAATAAAAGCCGAGGTCAATGTTTTTGGGACACATTGTATATTACATCACATTTACAGGACATTTTATAAATATCCCACTCTGAAAGATTGCCTATTGGATCTTTGAAATTTGTAAATTTAATTTTATTAAAATGAGTGTAAGTTAAAATCGAATTTCATCAGGATTTGAGAAATTTCATAGCTAATTTTTTGGAAGTATGGTAGTAAAATTAAAATCGTATTAAGAACAAAGTTGACACTAGAATGGATAAGTTTAATGCGTTTATCATAAATTGAATTAATGATTCCATCTCAGAAACCCCGATCAATAGCAACGGATTTAATTCCTATTAATAATCAATAATTTAAACACATTTTTTATTCAATAAATATTCATTTTAATGGACTATTATATTTAAATGTATTCACGATAACCATAAGGCGCTGTTCATTGCTATTGACTACCTCTCGCAGCCGATCCATATTAGAACAGCGGCATTGCCGAAATGGAACGCAGACGATAAAACACATCGCCAAAACACACGGCATAAAGATGACCGAACAAGTAAGACAGCTTCTGATTGCATAAAGAATTTAACAACGAATGCAGATACCGTTATGAGAAAGGCCAATTAAGAGTGGCCAAAATGTCGATGGATATGTCTGATTACTTGACAAAAATACAACAATTAGAAAGAAATTTGATGATATTTCCGAATAAACTTTATTGAAAAAGGAAAAAAGTACTATTCTGGGCTAATATATGTTACAGCTTAAAATATTGGTTGTTTACGACATGCTTACCAACGTCTTGTGAATTTCGTGCCCTTAAATTAAATTTAAATTAAATTACAAATTTCGATAATATATTGTTTAATATCGCTTCTTTTTTTGTCTGAGTGCAACGAAGACTCATACACAGCGCAGTATTACTTTGCCCCATATATAGCTACGATGGATATTAAAACCTTTCGTCAGGCATAACTCAAAAAATATTTAACGGATTTCGTTCAAATTTTTACAGCAGGTACCTATAAAGGTGACAACGTCGTCTATTTATTACCAAGAATAAATGTCAAACCGTTTGGAAATTATATTAAAAAAATAGATAAAAAAGCACAATTAAGGTACATACGTCACGAAAATTTTGTGCGTACGTCATTTTCACCGGCGGGAGATTTTCGTAGACATTCGGAATTGAAAAGTTCATGGAGTACATGGAGCAAAAAAATATGCAGCACTAATATTCAGCACAATAAAATATATTTCAATTTAGTAGAAAATGAAAATTAATCTGGATTTTTTTCTGTTTGAAAGAAAAAACCCGCAATAACTTGGTAGACTTGGTATTAGAGATTTGGCGCAAATCTCAGCAATAGCAGCTTTTTTTATTTCGCGTGTGTAACTTAAAAAAAAAATTCTTTGGTGTTTAAATAAAAGGTTTCGATTTATGGCATTATTTCTTTTTTTTTCTCTCTTTTTAGCATTTTAAATGGGATTAATGAAAGGCATGTATTTTAAATTAAATGAGTGAAAGGTTTATATTTAAATGAAATGAATTCAATATGAAAATGTTATAGGAACAATATTTGGCGATTTATCAACTGCGCCAGGATAACATAAAAGTACCAATATATCAAAGGGTATGTAGTATGTGAAATGAAACAATTATATTATAATCACCCATCGTACAAGAAAAAAAACTAATATTCTGCATTCAGAGGGAAAAATCCATCTTCTGTGCCGTAAGATTTGGCGAGTTCTTTTTTGGTGATAAGTTTTTCGATGTGATTGTTGGGATCTGCAGGATTTGGCTTACTTTTTCTAAATCTTATTTTTTTGCAGATGTAGTATTATGTAAATATATATTTTTGCAGATATTTTTCTATTTTGTATATTTGGCATTCTATTTTGTATATTTTCTATTTGGCATTTGGAAAAGAGATTTTTAACTTTTTATCTGTGCCTTCGGAAATATTAAAAAATAAAAAAATATTTACATATATCAAGCGTTTAATTTTTATACGGACCACTTCTCCATTTTTAGATTTTAAATGCTATTTATTATTTACTAGCCGTTTATTAATTGTTTACAATTTACCCCCCTGACAATAACAATTATTTATCACAAAAATGCCTCTTAGATTTGTTAAATAAGTTTGTTTATGTATTTTCATTACTTATTAAAATATCGAATATGGCGATGAAATTTTATTTTAGCATCGTGCTTAAAGATTTAAGATGGTGCAAAAACATGCTTTAATAAACGTATGTTTGTAAATATTTGAAAAACATGTTTTACCGCTCTCTTGAAAAAAATTTGTAAGATGCTAAAACTACCTTTTGACACCATTTAAAATTTTTTTCGCCAACCGACATAGGATACGAAACTTTTCCCCATTCAGATACACAGGCAACGCTGGTCTCAAACAAGAGTAAAGCTAGCAGCAATATTGTTTTAACTCTATAAGAGTTACAATAATGATATTAAATACTCCGATTCGTTTTGGGCCCAATTACGAAAGTTTCTCCTAAAAAAACTGTAGAAGAAGTCTTTTACATTTGTTTCAAATGAAGCTCGGTCTACAAGGTATTAGTTATAATACAAACAACAGTAATGGCATGGAGGCAAAAAATTTAATTTAAATGTATATATTTGAAACCCTTCCCCCCCTACCTCCCCCCCCCCCCAAAAAAAAAGAAAGTTACAGTAATGAATTTAAAATTGCGTTAAGCACCGCTTTCTGACATAAGCAATTGTCTGCAAACGCGATAACGAAACTTTCACTTAACTTAACTAGGGGGCTCTGCCCCCTGCTCGCTACGCTCACCAACCCCCGTTCGGATTTCACAGCATCTTAAAACCTGGTAATGTATCCTGTTTTAAAAAGATGATGATGATGATATCACGAACGGCGACTTTCTTCTGCAATCAGGTTATAATGCTTTTTCATTTAATTCATCTTTTTTATTTTTAATATTCATGTGTAAACACAATTTTTATGACGTAATTTTCTTTATTTCCTGCTTTCAACACGTGATCATTTAATTATTATTTTAAATTTTCATTATTGTTTTTAATAGTTTCGCGCAAATTACATTTTTTATTTGAGATAAAACATAATCCTTTGCGCTTATTTAGAAATTGGCAACAATATATTCAATAAAAGATTTTTTACTCGATTTTTAAGGATTTTTTGAGTTTTTATTGTCCGACCGTGATAATTTTTTTAATTTCTGAAAGCTTGTTATATTTTGCGTCTGGTGGTAGGATTTTCGAATCCGTAGGAAGGCTAGAAAAAAAGTAATAGCTCCTCAAAAAAGTCCTTAGTAAAAAAGCGATGAGACTAACCCGGAATATCTACGCAGAATTTGATTGGTCTAAATCGTTTATGGCTCAGTTCCAGATTACTTTTTTTTAATATAGAAGGATAACATGTAGCAACATGTAGCAATAACACATGGGCTGATAAATTCCCGGTCTGGAACACAGATGGCGTTGCAATCGCCGAACCGAAGTTTTTTTTAGTAAATACTAACCTTTAAAAGGTAGCAGAAAAAATGGCATGACGATTCGCAATGTGGATAGAACGTTAGAGTGGTTTCAGTTGAACGACTTTGTTGATAAACAAAAAAATGGATAAACAAGATTTTCAAGAATTGTTATTTGATGGGAAAAACATCGTTCAAACAAAAGCTTGGCTTGATAAGCGTTATCCGGACACTGCACCAGGCAATCCAACCATTATTGACTGGTTTGCTGAATTTAAACGTGGTCGTACGGACACCAGTGATGCACCACGCAAAAGAGGTGGTTACTCCGGAAAACATAAAAAAGTCCACAAAATCGTTTTGAGGAACCGTAAAGTGAAGTTGCAGGAGATAGCTCAGTCTCTGAAGATATCCAAGGAACGTGTAGGTTTTATTTTGAATGAACATTTGTTTATGAAAAAGCTGTTGTCAAAGTGGCTGCCGCGCGTGTTGACTTTTAACCAAAAACAACAACGAGTTCTGAGCACTGTTTGGAGCCTTTTCGTTATAAAATTATGTTATTTATTATTAAATTATTATTATTAAATTAATATTATAAAATTATTATTATAAAATTAGTATTATAAAATTATTATTATTATTATTAAATTATTATTATTTATTATTAAAGTTATGTTATGTATTAAAGTTATAAAGTCATAAAGTTATAAAGCTTTGTTAAAAAGTTGTGTTTTCTTTATTAGACCGGGAACTTATCAGCCCATGTGTTATAGCCCTCAGGGTACTTTGCAGTTATACAGACCTTGTGGTTTTTTTAAAAAGCTTGAGACAATTCAGGTTTAAGAAGTTGAGATTTACTGTCAAATGATATAAACAACTACGAACACAAAACTGATGAATTATTATGCAGGTTTATGTATGTATTTTTAAAAAAAATTGCATCTGATTACACTTATTAGATAAATTACTTCTGTTTGCATTTAATAACTGATAAACGACTTCTATATATTAAATGAATTGTTTAAATATTGGGAAGAGGTGGCGAGAGGTAGAAAGACGAGTAAACAAACGGATAGACAGACGAGTAGTGAGATGGGTAGGGAGACGAGTAGCGACATAGGTAGGCTGACGGGTAGCGAAACGAATAGACAGACGGCTAGAGAGAAAGGTAAAAAAAGGGTTGATAGAGGGGTAGCGAGATGGGTAGCGATACCGGTAGACAGGAATGTAGCGAGATGGGTAGCGATACCGGTAGACAGGAATGTAGCGAGAAAGGTTGCGAGACGCGTAGCGTGGTAGATAAAGAGACGAGTTGACAGACGGGTAATGAGATTGATAGCGAGACGGGTAAAGAGTCGGGTACAAAAGCAGACGGATAATGAGACGTTTATACAAACGAGTAGAGAGACAGTAGATGGGTACGGAGATGGGTAAGAAGATGGGTAGAGAGGCGTATAGCCAGACGGGTAGAGAGACAGATAGACAAGTTGTGAGACAGATAGACAAATGGGTAGCGAATTGGATAGAGACACGGCTAGACATACAAGTAGTTATACGAATACACAGACGGTTAGAGAAATAGATTGGCGGGTAGAGAGACCGGTAGCGAAATATAGAGACAGGTAGTGAGACGTGTAGAGAGATAGACAATCGGTTAGAGAGACAGAGACACGGCTAGACATACAAGTAGTTATACGAATACACAGACGGTTAGAGAAATAGATTGGCAGGTAGCGAGACCGGTAGCGAAATATAGAGACAGGTAGCGAGACGTGTAGAGAGATAGACAATCGGTTAGAGAGACGGGCAGAAGAACGGATAGGGAAACAGACAGACTGTGGAGAGACAGACAGACAGGCAAAAGAAAAGTCTGCGGATTCACGCAGTAAAGGCGCATTAGAAGTATCTGTTAAGGTTAACTTTGTAATATATATAATTTTTCAATTTTGCCGATATGGAGATTTAATGTAAAAGTTATTTTACAGAAGTCATCAAAGATTTTTTGTATACTTTAATAGTAATTTAGACTGTAGTTTTGCAATATGGTTTGTAGCAAAGCATGCTATCAATGTGGTTTGAAGTGTAAGAGTTTCTATAAACAGTTATACAAATAATAGATATATAATCAAGTAAGAAAAATTTTTAATTCACACACAAAAAAAGGTGCAACAATGAAATTAAATTTGCGTTAAGCCACGCTTGATAGAATAATCTATTGGCTGCAAATCCAATTACGTAACTTTAAAAAGCTTGGCGTTTTAAAAGATGCGGCGTTTTTTTTTTCCAAGTTTTGCGCAATACGCGCTTAAGAAAATGAGATTCTTTGCCACATGTTAAAAAAAAATTATGACAACACATCTGATGAACGGTACTTCTTTTATATTTTTTTAACAGTGTATATGAATTTATATATGATATTTTGTAATTCTATCATTTAATTTGCTCTTTTTCTTTATATTGTAATTGTTAACCCTATGTTCTCAGCAATATCACTCAGACTAATCCCTTTGAGGGAAATCCTAGTAAAGATAAGGATAAACTTAAAAGATACAGGGAAAAGCATTATATCATTTTTGGAAACAGGAATAAAAATGTCTGAAATGTTTACACAAGCACGGATGTTTGATAAAGGTGGGTTTTTACCAGTCCCGAGTAGGGCCAGTTATACGTTTATTCTAAACACCATTTAAATTTTAAAGAAAAAAAGTCGAAAGGAATTTGTCGAAAAATTTGGGTATAAACACTTTCATAAAAGTGATGGTTGTTTGAGTCAATTTAAAATATGTATATATGAAATTGTGTGTAAAATATTATGTGGACAAAGAACCTCTGTTTCTGAAAAAACAATTGGAGAATGGAAAAAGGATAATTCAAAAATTTGAGGATTACAATCGAAAAGATACATTTAATATGGATGAAACTGGATTGTTTTACCGTTTGATGCCTGACTTTAACATTAAACAAAAACGAAAAATCATGCGTCAAGTATAGATTATGAAACACTTTCCAACACAGCCAGAAAACCGTAACGAAACTTCACCGTTAAGTACGATGAAAGAAGATATGTAAGTAAACAGTTTATAAAACACATTGAAAAATACAGTTTTCGAAATAACCTTCCAGTGTCAAAAAAGTAGTGGAATTATTTTGTACAGCCCTGTATATGATCAATAGATGTGGATATATAGCATGATAAAATTTAGTTCAGTTAGAATATTCACATTTAGCAATTTTCTCCGATCGATAAAAGTGCACTCGACATTCTTTGTACAGCCCTGTATATTATCTGAAGACTTTTGTACACACCGCATATTAAGGTAAAAGGAAACTTAAAACTCAATCGCAGAAATTACCAACCGTAAACGACAATGTATATTTTTCTTTGCGTAGCCCTGTATATGAATAGATTTATATTCCACAAACTTATATTAGTATACTAAATATATTATAGTTCAGCAAGAAAATGCATAACATAATTAAAAACTACCCTTAAGCAATTCACTCCCATAGTCTGTAATACTTACGGATTCCCTTGTGTAGCCCTGTATATGAACAAATGAGTTTATAAACACACACGTACTATGAAAAAATTTAGTTAAACTTAAAAACGCAAACCAAAGTTGAAAATAGCCTTATTACACATAGACTGTAAATATCGCACATGTACTGTAACCGATATCTTTTGTGCGTCCCTGTAAATAAACGCAATGCACGCCATACTTCCAAGAGAGCAATTTATAGTAAACCTCAGTAATGCATATCATTTTCATTATGTTTGAAATAGCGAAATATCACTCAATTACACTGCAAAAGATTTTTCCCCATAGAACAATGTGCAACAGAATTATTTTGTTTGATCCTGTAAATGAATAATTAATACTTTGCACCCCATATTCTACAAAAAGCATGTTTTAATTCGTTTCATAATTATATATAAATTTCATCAAGTTTTAAATGACGTAGCATCATCAAAATTGCACTTGAAACGATTATTTCTTATTGACTGAAATGTAACGGAATATTTTTGACTGTCCCTGTAAAAAAACTATAAGAGCTACACACTTCAGTTGAAACGGAAAACATGCTTTTGTAAATAACAATAACATACAAAATTTAAGGCAATCCGAGTATTTTTACGCGAGTTAGAGCACGGACAGACGGACAGACGGCAGACGGCCAGACAAACCGAAGTCATTAACACTTTTCAACTAGGTTGGAAAGTGTTAAAAAAGAAACTTGTCCCGTTGGGAAAAGGAGCAAAGATCGATTTTCATTAGAATTGTACTGCTATGTCGAAACGCAAAAACTCTTGTAATTGAGAAACAAAAAATCGACGGTTTATCCCAAAAATCCTAATGAAAACTTACTTAATGAAAGATACTTATAAAAAAGTAACGGTGAATTAAGATGACAAAAAAGAACGAAAAATAGATCCACTGAAAGCAAATTATATGATAAACAAAGCTTGGTGTGATGTTTCGAAATAGACCACTGTTAACGTTATTTTCAGTTTCGGGAATTTTCTCATCACTTTCAAATAATAATGACACTGTTTTGTTTACCTGAATTGGAAATGACAGATGAACTGGTATCATAATTAAATCTGACTTCTGAATTTAACATTGATCAGTTTGTTAATGTTGATGAAGAATTCAGTAAGGAGAATATCGTCGAAAAACATGCAGAAGAAGAGTAGTGCGATGGCCTTGTCAGTAAGGAAGAATTCATAAAAGATGCCGAGAAACTTGCCCCATTTGGTGCACTTGAATATTTACAGAAAGTTGTTTGTTACTTTCAGAATGAAAACTTGTTAACGAATGAAATTAATATATATGTTGACAAAATACAGTGCGCACTATTACATATGGCTGATAGAAAAAGAAAGCAGAGCTTCTTAACTTCATTCTTCAAATTCATATAGGTATGTAAAACTGTCTTTTCAGAGAATTTAATCCTTATTTTTAGTTACATTTAAATTGGCCCTGTTCTTTTAAGTGTAGCATATTAATACATATTATGCATATATCGTTAAAGTAATACAACAAATCTCCAGCTATACAAAATCCAATCAACCATATCTATAATCACAAAATAAAAATTTTGCGACATGAATTGTAGATATTTATTTGTAAAAGTATAATTTCCTAGAAATTTCTTTTAAAGTCAACGTTTTACTCTTTTTCATTTTTCTACTGCTTGTAGTGAAAGTTATTCTTTTGTAGACTTAATATAGTATGAATACATAAGGTCTACATATTAATTAAACAAGTTGGAAATTGTACGTCAAACGTTACAAACGAGGTGCGTTCGTACGCACGTTTTAGAATTAAATTCATGATATCCCGTGCCTAGAACGGGTTAAACAGCTAGTTAAGTATATATTTTATGACACTGTTCATACAAATATCTTAACTAGTTATATAAATATTCAGATATATATGTATCAGCTAGTTATATAAATATTCAGATCTTGATGATTTTTAATTCTGTGAAATGAATTATATCGTCTGCAGATTAATTTCTGTCATAAAATAAGTATCTCGGTCGCTTGACGATTAAACTTCGGAAGCTCCTATAACAAAAAAGCACCGATTTAAAAAAAAAATTCAAATTTCTTAATAAATATTTTTATTAATATCTCCTAAAGTTTTGATTCGATTTTAATAAAATTTGAAATGTCTCGACAAAATTCTGCAAAGATAATATATTTTAAATTGCAAACCATTTGGTTGGGTAGTTTTTGCGTTGTTATATGCGGACAGACAGACAGACAGACAGACGGACAGACAGACAGACGGACGGACCAAACGACGACTATAGGTGCTACGTATTTATATAATTACGAACGCACCTAAAAAAAGCGTTTATAAGAGAGATCTTTATGTAAGAAAGTGCAAGTTTTAATGATTGTTTCCTTAGCCGGATTTCTACATACTCGGATTAAGTTCAGAGCATAGGATTAGTCAACATAATTGTAGTTTTTACTGCATAACGAAATAATTCGTTATAACGTTTTAATGAAAGCACGTTATAACGAACAAATGTTTTGAGCACTTTCGATATCGTTGTAAGGTACTTTGACAGTACGTATTTCTGGCTTAGTCGGAAGAGTAGGTTGATTTCTTTATTTTTTTACGATACAAACATCACATTTAAAAATAATTAAACAAATTGGTCTGATTCTCGTTAAACTCGGTTTAAAAATGTAGTTTAGACTAGTAAAAATTTTATTGAAATCAAAGAAGTTTAACATATATTAACAACAAACTGAAAATATAACTCCATTAATCGTAATGTTCGTCCGATTTTCAAAAGATCTTTATTTTCGATAAATCATCTTGATAACTTATCCAATATATTTCCAAGATCAATACACTGTCCCAATTTGGTTGGAATTGGTTCAGTATTTCGGACGCTATCGTGATAACAAGTTTTGCATTACATAGATTTATAAATATTTTGCATATACGATTTATAAACGAAGTGTTTGTAGTAGGTCGATTTCTAAAGAAATCAATATAACATACACTATAAAGAAGTTTGTTTCATTTAAATAATGTATATTTCAAAGCGAACAGAACAAAATTCTCCATTTTTAAACTTCATGCTGTATTATTTTATAGCTTTTCTGAAAGAACAAAATTTCTATTTTCACAGGACTTGATGGCAACACTTTCTCTTTTCACTTTATTATGTTTTAAAAATTCAAACGGCTTTCACCACGCAACAACCTACTCTTGTTTTTTAAAATAGATCGAATAAAATGAAACATTCATAGCTTTATTTCACAGAGTCCTCTATTCCATATTATTGACTCTCTTATTTATTTTTTTCCCACTTTTTATTGTGTTTTCTTTGTTTATGCAATAGCGTGTCCAATGATCATTTCTCCTTAGATTTTTAAATTAAGTTTTCATTTATTTATATTTTCTGAACATAAAACTTTCATAGAGACATAAAGCGTCATACCTAAGAATCTAGGCGTATACAAACATGTTATTAAATAATTCTCTAGCGACACCATCCTGCTTTTTTTTTTTAATATTGATCGATTATTTTGTGAAAAGGTGACTAAGATATTTAATCGGTTCCCAAATCCTTTACATGGAAAAAAGTTTAACATCTTAAGGGGGTGATAAACAGTTTAAATTAAGAATTTTCTCTTTATGTTTAAAAGCTGTATAAATTTAGACTGACTGAAAACGCGCATTCCCTACGTGCATAAGTATAAGCTAGAAATGAGTTCTTGCTCTTTTTTATGAGCCCTAGCCCGGAAAATTTTATGTCATCAGAGCCCGAACCTGATACCGAAAATACACTTAAGAAAATTTTTAATAACATTTTAAAATTGTTTCAAGATCAGGTTTTTATTTAAAACATCTTTTCTTAGATATAAGTAAGTATTAATCCTAAATACTCCCCCATGACAACGTTTCATAATTTTCATGTCCCTAAAAATCTGTTTAAAATAGCATATTTGTTATTTATACCCAACCACTGGCAGAAAACTCCAAAAGTAGAAACTCTTAGTCTTTTAAAATATCATTGTACAACTATGACAGAAAATTACGAGTTCTGTTTCCCAGAAATTCTCGAAAACGACTTCAACAAGAAGCGAGTGTAGACACGGATTATCCCACGCCTAGGAGTTCTGTGTCGGCAGTCAGAAACTTGCAAGGCAAAGGTAAAAGAAAAAGGTCTACATTGTCAATATCAGATATTGGAGTTCACATTTACTGTTATCCTAATTTATGCTTCTCTAATTAAGCTATGTTTATCTAATTAACTAGCAAAACCAGCGACTTTGCTCGCGTAATTCCAGAAAAATACCATGTGATATTCGTTGGCCTATCTTCATTAGAGTAGATTTTACTGCCACAGATAATTCAGAAATTACTAATTAAGCCACACTAATTAAGCAAATTTCTGTAATGACTATATCACAGAAATTGCAATTTTAAAGCTTTTCTGTTCTTGCTCACATTAAAATTTCAAATTTTTTAAAAACTGTTTTATGTATGCATTTGTGTCTCTAACGTAACAGCCATGTAAAATTTCAAGTTTCTATCCCTAACAATTTCAGTTAAATCATTGCTTAGAAGGTTTTTAGACCTTTTTCAGCTTATTTCACTTTTTTAAAATCGTTTTTAGTGAGCACTGAAATCTTAAAATAGGCACCATGCCAAATTTCAACTTCCTATACCAGCAGCATCACTAAATTCGAAATTTTGTAATGTTTTTTGCTTCTGCACCTTTTTTAAATTTCAAATTTTGTAAAAACTGCTCTGGAGAAGCATTTACGTATACAAAATAACAGGCATGTTAAATTCTAAGTTTCTATCGCTAACAATTTCGAAAAAAAAAACATAATTTATAACTTTTTCCGCTCAGTTTACACCTTTAAACTTCGAAATTTTAATAGACTGTTTATACCAAGAGTCTGCAAAGTTACAACTATACTAAATTTCCAGTTTCTAACCCGATTAAATTCAATTTAAAGTTGAACGTTTTTAGAGAGTTTCCACTCATTTCAGTCTGTTAAATTTCGATTTGTTTAGAAACCGGTCTTGGTGAGCATTTTCATTTTAAGAGTAATCACCATGCCGAATACGAAGCTTCTATACCAGCTGTATCACATAAATTGCAATTTTAGTACTTTTTTCAAGTTTCTAATCTCTTCAGTATAATAAAATTTGCAATTTTAGAACGTTCTTCGCTCTTGCAACCCTCTCAGAGTAGTGGCAATGACATAAAATATAGCCTGTGTTAGAGCACAGACTGTCAAAATAAATTTGAAAGCATTACGTTTAAAATCGGTTCGGTAGTTTCAAAGATTCCATAAAAATTGTAATTTAGAATGTTTTTAGAACACATTTAGCTCATTTCACCCTTTTAAACTCCAAACTTTTAGAAACTGTTCATAGAGAGCATTTACATCTAACTATCATGCAAGTAACTATCATGCCAAATTTTAAGTTTCTAGTTACTTCAGTTTAAAAAAAATCGAAATTTTAGAAAGTTTTTCGCTTTTGCACCCCTCTGTGGTAGTGGCGACATAAAATATAGCCTATGTTACAGCAGGAACTGTTACCATCAATTTGCCACCATCACTTTTGAAAACGGTTCTGTAATTCCAGAGATTTCATAGAAGTTGTAATTAAGAATGTTTTTAAAACGCTTTTCGATCATCTGACCTTTTAAATTTCTATTTTTTTTTTTTCAGAATTTGTTCTTAGAGAGCATTTACATCTTATAAGTAACTACCATGCCAAATTTAATGTTTTTAGCTCCTTCAGTATAAAAATATCGAAATTTTAGAACGTTTTTCGCTCCTACACCCCTCTGGAGGTAGTGGTACCGACATAAAATATACCCTATGTTGGAGCAGAGACTGTTACCATCAATTTGCCACCATCACTTTTGAAAACGGTTCTGTAGTTCCAGAGATTCCATAGAAATCGTAATTTAGAATGTTTTTAGAATGCTTTTCACTCATTTCATCCTTTTAAATTTCAATTTTTTTTAGAATTTGTTCTTAGAGAGCATTTACATCTTATAAGTAACTACCATGCCAAATTTAATGTTTTTAGCTCCTTCAGTATAAAAATATCGAAATTTTAGAACGTTTTTCTCTCCTACACCTCTCTGGAGGTAGTGGCACCTATTTAAAATATAGCCTATGTTGGAGCAGGGATTGTCACCATCAATATGCCACCATCACTTTTGAAATCGCTTCGGTAGCTCCAGAGACTACCCCCTACAAACAAACAAATAAAAAAACAATCATTACTTCTTTATAATATTAGTATAGATAAATGATTCTCTAATCATGTAAAAGAACGTGATAAACAGCATGTTTTGTCACTAAAATTTCCGTCACTGTATCCTTCCGCGCTTACAGCTGGAAATGATGTTGGACAATAGGAAATATATGTTATTAACACTCTGTATGTTATTAACACTCATTATGCAAAGGTTTCAGAATCAGAACATTTCTCCGTATATCCCTTCAATAACAATTCATTTCCATTACAAACTAATGTTTAAAGGATTGTAAAATACTTCAAGAAACTTAGATTGCATTCTTGTTTCTCAAATAGCATTTTTTTCCTTTTTCTGATTTGTGAATAACTAAAATTTTCCTTTTGAGTCCAAGCCCGCCAGAGCCCGAAAACTGGAATAAAAATCGAGCCCAAGCTCATTTCTGGATTGAGCTCGGGCTCACAGGTTCGAGTTGAACCGGGACTTCCGAGAGGGCGCTGTGTGCTCTTTTTACCTGGCAACGTTCTAGTATTAGTGACGTTACAACCGAGATTGGTTGGTCATTGAACCGGTCCGGTCAACGTATCCCTGCAGAAAGATTTAATAGAGAAATTTTGAATTTCAGCTGTTGTAATTTATGATTACATAAATAGTAGTAGCAAATTTCATAATTGGGAAATAAAAGAAATTTAAAAGTTTTAAATTAAAAAATCCTAAGATTATTAGATCTGATTGAACACACATTGTTTTATCCTTTCCTAAAAACATTTTTAGAATAAATATACGTACCAAAAGTATAATGAATCTGACAAAACTTTACAAAATTAAAACCATTTCTCTTTAACACTACACGCCACAATTTAACTAAAACACAAAAAATATATATTTAAATAGAGAAATCGGTATTTTTCTACTATAGGGGCCGTGGCATTTTTTTTTATAAGTTTTGCGCAATTTGAGCATAAATGGCTATACAGGACTACCGAAAGACTAAGATACATTATTGGCATGTATGATTGCTAATTTCTGTAAATGTGTTTTAAGTTGTATTACATTTTTTTTTACCGGAATTAAACTTTAGCTTAATATGTGGTAAGTTCTAAATCATGGGGTACTAAAAATACAATGTTAAAAATATGGAACACAACAACAACAGAAAAAATCATAACTTATGGTGCAGGAATTTGGGGAGGCCACCTAACCAAGGCAGCACAAATAAAATTATTATCCATCCAACGCATGTTCCTACTGCAGATTTCTAGAGGATATAAAACTATTTCTAGTGATGCACTAGCAGTCATTACCGGAATCCCTCCTATCACATTTACCATTCTATACGAATTTCAAAGGAATAACATAATAAACCTACATAATAATGCCATAACACAAATCCACTTCCCACATTTAACCATTCAACACAAGATACAGAGCTGGCAAATTCACCCAGCTGATGAAATTTCCCACTTCCAAGTTAACCCTAAATGCAATTCCTACTCCCCTTCCCACCGCCTAACAGTCTTCACCGACGGCTCATGCACCGAAACCGGCGTAGGCGCAGCTTTCTGTGCTACGGAAGGCGGAGTGCTTACTCACCGGTCGGCCTGCAGATTGGACAACTTCAACTCGATTTATCAGGCTGAACTTTTTGCCATCCACAAAGCTCTAGAATGGATTTCGGAACAACAAACAACAATTGCAATCCCCATCTATAGTGATAGCCTATCCAGCCTGCAGGCAATCTACGCCTTTAGAACCATCAATCCACAAATCCACGAAATTAAAACCCAACTTAGTAACCTGCTACATAAAACTTCGCTAGGTCATGTGACAGCACACCAGGGGATCTTCGGCAATGAATCTGCGGACATGCTGGCAAAGGAAGCAACGACAAAAACATCCATAGACATCTCGCTACCTGAGCCCCACTCCTATATCAAAAGATCCCTTAAAATGCGCATATTGCAGCAGTGGCAAGACCACTGGGACTACTCAGAGAAAGGTAGATATACCTATGACATAGTCCCGGCGGTATCTTGCAATCTTATTACTTTAACTCCCTCAACCACTGCCTTCCTAACGGGACACGGCCCTTTCGGGTCATATCTAAACAGGTTTAAAAGGGCCCGAACTCCCACCTGTGAGTGTGGCGCAGAGGCGTCAGCCTCACACTTCTATTTTAACTGCCCCCTTACAGCTCGCTGGCACATCCGTCGCCCCTCTTCTCCCCCTAGTGGTTGGCTAGATAATATCCTTTCCCGCCCAGCACTTTTAAATAAACTGAAAAACATCTTTAAGTTTTTGATGGATCTTTCTAACTTGACCCGTTCCTGAGTTATGGACTTCATTCAATCATAACCCATCTTCAGTGCCCAGTGTCGTGCTGGAGGTATGTCTCTGGCAGTGAACTACCTGTAATGTACATTAAGATAGTATCACCTTATCATGTCTGTTTCCACCCCGCCCCCTGTCGCGTTTTCTGGCGGGTTCAGCTCCAGCTGAATTATGTTTTTTTTAAGACCTTAATAAAGGGACCGGGAGGGACATCTATGCTCTACAGATCTGGTTCCCAGTCTGAGCAGTCCCTCTTAGGCATTCAAAAGTACAAAAGTCTTTAGATAATATACAAGGCTGTATAGAATTGAAGTGCATTTCTATCTATGGCGAAAATTGCTAAAAGAGAATTTTCTAAATGAACTAAATTTTGGCATGCTATTTAGTAGCTTGCGAATCTATAGATCACATACAAGGCTGCACAAAATAATTACACTATTTTTATGACTATAAAAGGTAATTGCTAAAACTGGATTTTTAAATGTTTTCTAAGCTGTTTACTTACATATCTTCTTTCACCTTATTTGAACGTGAAGTTTCATTGCAGTTTTATAGATGTGTTAGAAAGTGTTTCATAATCTATGCTTGACGGATGCTTCTTTGTACTTGTTATGTTTTTATGTTTAGTCTGCATTGTGCCGTCACTTAATAAACCTGCGTTAAATGTTCTCCCTTTTGATTAATTAAATCTTCCAGAAACATCCACATGGTATCAGGAGTGAGGTTGTAGTGTAAATATAATATTTAAAATCTGAAGGTTTTGGATTTAAAATAAAAATGGGATTTCGTTCTGTTTGTGTTGGATTAAGATTAGATGTGCGTAGAGGGAATGACGACAAATTGCGGTTTATACAGGGGACTGAATTCCGATTTGTCTTCTTTGATATTGTTATGATGTTTTTTGTGAGAAATATCGTAGTGAATTTTTTTTTAATTATTTGCTGTTGGTAGGTCAGTTTAGGTTTTTAGGTAATTTAAATTTTATGGAATTGATACTGCGATTTGAGTATTTAGTGTTAGAGAAAGAATTAATAAAGACATTTGTTAAAGATTTCTTTTACTTATTGTATTATTTATTTGTATGTTGAAAGAATATATATTTAACAAGTATACAGTTGTGTACTGTTATTAACACGTTTACCGCCTTAACTGATATTTGATTACTTGTTGAAATCACCCAAACTACCCCTTGGCAATCCTGAAGCATGTAGTTTAGTCATTTGTCCGACAGATGGCGCTACGAAGCAATCTGAGACGAATCAATGGGACTCTGCGCATGAGACCGTATGCTTTCACGGTGCGCAGAATGGAAGTCGCGCATTACATCATATGGACTCGTGGTTGAGGTTAACGTGTTAAATAAGCAAAATGACGCAAAACGCAAAGAAGTTGTTAGATCCGCTATCACAAAATTATTAAATGGTATCGGAGAATTGCTTAAAGAAATAAACTCTGTTGGTATAGAAATACCAAATGAGATATTATTGTTAATTATAGAAAAGAACTTGCATTAAAGGAATTAAACCTAGAAAGTGGAGTTTTACTTTCATCTAAAGAAATAGAAAGTGACAAAACAACATCAATAAAATATTCTGAAAATCTTTGTGAGTAGAAACATAAAGTAAAAGATCAAATAGGAAAATTGAAAGGTCCAGAAATACTCGAATCGCGCCTTCTATAAATATAATAATTGTTAAATTATCAAATTTGAATATTAAAACATTTTCCGGTGATTCTGCTTCTGAGTTGGAATTTTAAGGCCAGTTTGAATCTTTTATTGATAAAAATCCTTACGAAAACAGATAACGAAATAGGGTCAAACAGAATTAGAACGAAATAGGTCTTATGAAAATAGATAAGCTAAATTATCTGGAATATTATTTAAATGGTCAGGACGCAAGTTCAATTGCTGGGTTAGCGATTACAGGATTATATTATGATGCGGCATTCAATATTATTAAGAGTAGATTTGGTATAGAAAATACACTAATACAAAGATACATGAATGGTGTATTAAGAACTCCTGCTGTTCACTATTCGCAAGTTACAATGGTTTAAGAAAATTATTTAATAAAATTAGGTTTCAAATTAAAAATCTGTGAGTTTTGTGTGTTAGGAAGAAAACCTTTAGGAATTTATCAGCGCCCGTTATTTTAGATAGGTTTTCAAAATAGCTTGTCTTAGAAGTTAATAGAAAATGTCCTTCTGACTATGCTGTACTTATGTTTCTAGAAAACGGAATTCAATCTTGGGAAATAGCATGTTTAGTTCAATGAAAATGAGATTCTTTTAAAATGAAATCTGAAAGTTTTAATAATAAATTCAAAGGTAATTTCAAATAAATTAATAATAAAAGATTTCATCAGGTACAACCAACCGGAAGTTATATATCAAATGTAAATAAAGAACTGTGTATTTTGCGACAGTGCTCATCATGAATTTTACGAATATAATACCGCGTAGAAGATATGAAAATGAACTAAAGACAGAAAATGGGAGTTTTATTGGGTTTTTTAAAATCACTTTAGACGTATGCGTAGGCTGGAACTTGAGTGCAAACATTGTAAGAGTAAATTCTGTAATTATTTTTTTTATGTACACAAGTAAATGATGAGAAAGAAACGCAAAAGGCAAATAATGATAATAGTAAGAATAAATTTGATAACAAGTCTGTTACATAATTACATAAGAAAATCTGCCTCATTGCAAAGCATTCCACAAAATTAAAAAATATAGTTTGTAAAAAAATAGATCCAATGGAGCCAGATCAACTATCATGTGTTTATGAAATCCGGTTCACCCGGGCAGATGGAGCATTGCAATATTATATAGGAATGACAAATAGGAAGTTTAAAACTACAATAAAGTAACATATGGCAGATATCAAATATGAGAGAACTAGATATTAGGCCAGACTACATAGGATACAGATTTTACAAACTGATTTTAAGTATAGTAAAATAATTTATTCATCAAGAAGTTATTTCCTATCCATTTGCCGTGAATCCATAGAAATATATATGCGAAGCGAAAACATATGCAATGAATCAGCCTTTTTTAATTATCTAAAATTTGTCATGAGATATTTTAGAAATTAAAACGCAATAAGGAAATGTTAATTTTAATGTTTACGATTAACCCCTTTAAACACCTTCGTTTATTATACATATGATCACGTGATTTATGTCAAAAATTTTTACGAGAATAGTTTATTTATATTTTTTTATCTTGAAAATGTCGCCGTTTGTACGTTCGAAACATGACGATCTTTATATTAAAAGATTTTTATGAGCCTTTATGTATTCTGTTTTATCATTTTAAGCATATACATCTTTAGTTTAACAAGTATGTTATTTTGCAATGTAATTCTTCGTTTCCAAATCAAATATTCCACTATTAGCGTGCTCTGCGATTGTTAGTTCGATAAATCAAATGCAAGCAGCTAAAATCACGCGCCTCTTATTGGATAATGTATCAAAAAGCTCATAGTGTACTACAGTATATTAGCTTACTAGCTGATCCGTCCCTAAGTAGTACGCACTAAGAGAGGATTTTCTAAAACTCCATACCTTAAAGGGGGTCAAAAATGAGAACAAACTTAAAAAAATCCTTTAAAATCAGCTATTATAATTATATGACAAACTAGCAAGCTACGCCCGCTGCGCTGGTCGGTTTCTACAAAGAACCTTGAATCAAACAAAATATATCGTTTAATTTGACCTTGTATTTGAAAGCAATCTGTATATTTACCTGGAATATCCTTCCACGTTATTGAAAAATGACGTGACTGCGCTATTATATTTTCTAATGTGCAGTCAAAATTTTAGCTGTTAAGGACCAACTCTTTTATTTGGTCATTTACAGTTAAGGTTTGCTAAATAATGATAAAACTATATGCAATATACTAAAACCATCACTAAAAATTGTCGAACTAACAATGCAAACAAGTTAACTAACAAAATCCATTCAGTAGAAGTTTTTATAAAGGGTAATCTTTGATAATCGGGTTCATCTGATTATAGAACTTTTCCACATAATTCTAAAACTAACAGAACGTTATAAAATACACTAAAACCATCCTTATAAATTATCTACTTAACAATGCAAGTCGCAAAAAATACGCCCAGTAAAATCTTTCAAAAAGGCTGATCTTTCGGAATCGGGTTCACCTGACTATATAACCTTCACACATAACTCTTTGACTAAGCAAGGTAGAACAATATGTAGTACATTAAAACCATTCCTGAAATAGCATCTAACTAACAATGCAATTCTCATCAAAATCCGTCGAGTAGAACTTTTTCAGAAGGCTAATCTTTCATAATCGGAGTCAAATATTGAAAAGGCTAATATTCGATAAAAAAATGGTCACCCGATTTTCGAATTTCCCCCTATAATTCTAGAACTAAGCAACGTAGAATGATATGTTACATAAAAAAAATTTCCCTAGAAAATTATCTAACAGTTTAGGTTTCATCGAAATCCATTCGGCAAAATCTTTTAAAAAGGCTAATATTTCATAATCGGATTGATCTGATTATAGAACTTCCCAGAATAATTCTATAACTAATCTACGTAGAACGATATGTTCTACAATAAAACCTTCACTGAAAAATTATCTTACAGTTTAAGTTCTACGAAAATCCATTCAGCAGAACTCGAGTTATAAGCAGCCGGAACGAAATTTCCTATATGTAGAAGTAAATAGAAGTGTATTGCCATTAATATAGTTTGCATTTGAATTTAAAAAAGGTACTTTTCGGTTAGCCGGGCGCCAGTGATATATGTATATGTATATATTCATACATATAAGTGTATATATATGTATGTGTATACATGTATTTGTGTAGATATATGTATGTATATACATGTATTTGTGTAGATATATGTGTATATATATACATGTATATATATATCACTGGCGCCCGGCTAACCGAAAAGTACCAAAAAAAATACTGCAAAAATGCAGTCGTGCACTAAAAAAAAAAACACCTTTTGGCTTAAAATCTCTCATCAAAACTGTTTTTCTTTTTTTTCTTTTCTTTCTTTTAAAAATAAAATAAAATTAGTAACAGTTTTATCTTTTATTTTTCCAGATGTATAGCCATTTCAATTCTTTCTGCAACAAAAAAGACACCTTTTGGCTTAAAATCAAATTGTTTGAGGTCAAAAGTAAAATCAAAATCGCCAAAAACAAAAGATACATCGCCAAATATTGTTTCAATATAGAAATCTTGCCCCTTGAATAATTTTTTAAGCATTACGAACATTCCCAATCATGTTTAAATTAAATATTTTCGTTTTATAATATTCTCTCATCAAAACTCTTTTTTTTTTCTTTCTCTTTCTTTTTTCTTTCTTTCTTTTTTTTTTATTAAAATTAGTAACAGTTTTTCTTTTATTTTTCTACATGTATAGCCTTTTCATTTCTTTCTGCAACAGTAATGATCGCCAAAAAATTAGCAATGGTAACCTTTTCGGCCAAAATAACAGAACTTTCTATCATAATTCTATAACTAATATACGTAGAACGTTGTGTTATACACTAAAACCTTCCCTGAAAAATTATCTCTCGAACAGATTAAGTTCCATCAAAATCCATTCGGCAGAACTCGAGTTATAAAGGAACGGAACGAAATTTCCGTTTGTGTTTTATATATATAGTAGATGTATCAAAAAGCTCATAGTGTACTACACTATATTAGCTTACTAGCTGATCCGTCCGGCCTTGCCCGGAAATCAGTAACTTTCTTTTGCGGTTTCGATAAAAATAGTCATTTTCGGAGCGCATTCTGTTCTATACAAACCTCTTTCTGAACGAAACACCTGTACTCTATCCCGCTAAGCACGCGCTGCAATATCGTTTAGTTTTAATTTCCACCGCTAGGGGGCGCAAAATCATTTTACTTAGTTATCTATATCTTAATTATGCACTAAAAACTAACGTTTAACACACAATATCAAACTGTAGCACCATAAACAAACGTACGTTACGTGAGTAACTTCGACTAACATCAACAGTGTCAGTAAAAATAAAAATTAAAAATTTTATCCTCCCAAAGACATGAAATTAAGTCGAGAAACCCAAATGAAAAACAACAACACATCGCAAGCTCATCATGCACGAGCAACTAATAAGATTAAGCCGGAAGTGATGCACTATGACACAGTAAATCAACCCAGTAAAGGTGAGATGTAATGTACGCTTGAAAAATCGTTGACCATGGAGTTACCAAATTTATGAATATAAACTGCTTCAAAAAAGTCTAAATCCAAAGAAGTATTGCATTTCTTAATAATAATGGCTGAATCAAAATTGAAATTATGTCCCTCACTCCAACAATGACAAGGAATAGAGGATTTTTGTAATTCCTTTTTCTTAACATAGTTTCTGTGTTCATTGATTCTGAAACGGAGTTGCCGTTTAGTCTGTCCTACATAGGACAAACCACATTGACATTGGATATTGTAAATACCCCAAAAGTTTTTATGTGGAATTTTATCCTTTAACGGTGAAAATTTTAGCTTATTAACTGTCTTAAATTACAACTTTAAAATCACAATTTCTTAAAATATTAGCTGTTTTGAAGCTGATGCTGATAAAATGGCAAAATAATGAGGTTAGAAAAGAAACTGTAACAACAGAAGAATCATGATTATTTTAGTATAAATGTCTGCCACATACAAATTATTACTACACATTTTCAACAAAATCACCATTCATTTCTTTTTAGTTTTCTTTGCATATATTTTCTTTTTTTTTAAGGTTTTTAAAAGTATTGAACTAATCTTCCGTAATAGTGTCATCCGCTAATTGGAGAATTCACTATATTGTTGGAAATTTCTTTATATTTGAGAGGGACTCTGGATGGTGAATCCGATTGCAGAAGATTGCACGAAATTCGCACTTAGCGATTAGTAAATTTATGGTTTTCATTATAAAGCAAACGGACAAAAGAAGATTTACTATTATATATTTTTCACCTGCAGTTATTTTAATGTCACTAAAAAGCAACTTACAATGTACAAAAAAAAAATTTGAAATGCGAATGGAGACCAATTGAATAATATTTGCTGATTTGTCATTTTAGACTAGATAACAAAAAAAGTACCTTAAGTTCATATTAGATAAAATTTCGATCATGATAAAGCTATTTCGGCAGACGCACAGCCCTTGCCGCTAAAATCAGTGACAAATTAACAAGTATGTTCATTATAGGATTTATTTAGACAACACAGTGAATAATAATGTAATCTTGAAAATAAGAAAAATAGCAAGCCTATTTATTTTTCCATGTTATTATTCTAATTAGAGAAATGCAAAAGTATTTTCGGTTCAAGTATTCACCAAAAAGATTATTACTAAAAGTTTGCATAACTAACTTTATCATTATCTAGAAGTATTATCAAGGAGTATCATCTGTATTCGGTAAACAGCAATTTGACATTATTTAATGGAGTGTAGTTAGCGTGTAATTAACTTCGTTTTGTAACTAACTCTGGTTAATTTGTAACCATATCGTTGCAAACACGTCTAATGTTTGTCTTCAAACTTGGCTTTGAACCCGATTATGGAAGATTCGGAAGACTTTATTTGATGCAGACTAGAGGATTGTTTTTCTACCAGAATCAGTTACCGAGGTTTTTTCCAGGTTAATGGTTACATGATTGCAACTGGTACATAAAATGAAAAGACAGTGAAAATAACGTTAATTTAATTTTATTCAAACAATTCAGCTTAAAAAATCTAATTTTTTATGATTCTCATTTTTTTACATATGAAAATTAAACACTGTTCTTTTTGTGTAAATAATTCATTACATTTTTGACTGTGTTTACACTGCTTGAATACAAAGATAGAAAACGGTAGTAGACCTGAAATCGAGGCTAACGAAAAAGAAAGGCTACCACGGTGCTTTACGCGTATCGTTTTTTACAGACCGCGGGCGTCACGTGTTGCTCGAATCCACCAATGCAGGTGTATGAAAAGAGCATCACGTCACTCTAGCGGTCTGTAAAAAAAGATAAGTGGAATGCACCGCAGTAGCCTGTATTTTTCGTTACCCTCGCCTGAAATAAGATGACGTATATTACGAAATGTAACGTAGAGTGAGATTGTATTTAAGCTATCAGAACTACACATAGCACTAAGCTGAGATGTCCGGAGTTGAAGAACTAACAAACAAAAAGGAATAATCCGAAAATCATTTAAGTATGGTCAACAATGGTTGTAATTCTCTCTTTTTTAGTGTGGGTACTAGGAAATACTTTTATTTCTGTTGGTCATAACGTCCACATTTTTCTACCAAACCCTACTGTAAATGATCAAATAAAGGAGTTGCTCCTTAATAGCCTGAATTTTGTCTAACGCATAAGATAATATAACAGCGCAAAGGCGTTCGCATTGTATTCAGCAAATGCGGAGGGACATTTCAGGTGAAGATCCATATTACTTTAAAATACAAGGTTGAATTCACCATTTCGTTTCATTCAAGGTTCATTTGGAAAATAGCCCAACGCAGAAGGCATAGCTTGCTAGTTTACAAATAAATTTCTTATTAAGCAGTTTGAAAATAATTTAAAATTTGTTGATAGTTGTTGTGAGATTCGATTTTTATGGAAAGATTCACCCGTTCAGCTGGGAACTAATTTCACATAACTAAAAACGGTTTGGTGATTTACGGAAATGTTTTGATAAAAAAAGAGTGGATCACGAATACATATAAACAAATAATAAATGATCAAGTGAGTAACTTAATAATAGAAGTATGTGCCTAGGATTGTAATAAATATTTCATGTCACATCGAACAATTGTAAACATAAATAAGGAAATAACTAAAATTTGCGTTGTATATAATTGTAGTTCAAAATCTAAACAAAATCAGTCATTAAAGAACTGTTTATAAACATACTCAATTTAAATCCACATATACTCGAAAACATATCAAAATTTAGATATTTAAGATTGCATTTAACGGAGATAATAATAAGACATTTTTAATAATAAAAATTGCAGAAGATGACTGCAAATTTTTAACATTTCTTTGGCTGTCCTACATAAATAAATGTTTCTGCATATAAATCTTTATAATTCATAAACTGCTGCATCAAATAATTCCTATTTTGTATCGTAAGAAAGAATTTACCAAAAAAGCGAAATTTAATACCAAAACTAAATTTCGTGTTGAAAATGCCAGAGTTAGGTACAATTTCACTCTGAAGATGACCTCTAAGCTTATATTTTAACATAAATTGAAAAAAGGCTTAATTACGAGTCAAATTTATAGTTTCGTTTATTTTCTGAGACAATTTGGTGAAAAATAAGTATGAGGTGTTCTGTGTACCGGCCTTATTTCTGTAGTAACAGCTACTATATATCACAGTATGTCACATATAAACTTTTAGAAAGATTTATCAATGCTGCTAAACCACATTACTGAAAACGTCTCTGAAAATAATTGATGAATAACTACTTCAACTCAAGACTAACTACTTTTTTAATGAAAACGAACATGAGATAATTTGAATGTTTCTCGTGAGTTAATTTATTCTGTAGCTGTTTATAATTGTTGAAAACGTTTAACTCAAGATAATTATATTTAAGAGAAAACAAGATCACAAATTTGTGAATATTTCCTTTTAAATGTTACAAATAAGTATACAGAGTTTTAAAGTTTTAGTAATTTATAATTGCTGTTTTTATATACAGAACAGTCCTGAAAAGGATTGAATCTCTGAATGTTTTAAATTAACTAAGTAAACTATGACAGGTGTTGAAGTTACACTTGAAGTATATTGATGTTTCATCATTAAATTTCTATGTTTTACTTCCAAATATCTGTGATTGGCAGTTATGCTTTCTCTAAATATTAGCCTATGTGTGTAAAAATGGATAAACGTTCACTCAACTTTTAAGCATTGTTCAGTTTAGCTGTTGAAACGCCAAAAATAATTGTTTGTGTTTTGAAACTGTAAGCTTATTTTTAGCAGTATCACCAATTGAGTCAGTACAGAGGCATCTTGCAATGAGTGATATTTGAAGCTAAAAGAAGGAAGCGTGGTAAGGAAAATCCTAATTTTATACATTACTCTCCTGAAAGAACAACTATAATAGCTGCCACTGTTCACTTATTGTGGAAATTTGAAAAAGTTAATTTCATTTTCGGACACTCAGGACAATATATTTTTAAGGCATATGATCAACAGGGTAACCGATTAAAACAAACTTACCATCTAGTTAGCTTTCCCATTTCAACCAATATATCATAATTTCAATTCTTCGAAATAGAGTTAGACACCTCCAAAATGACCATAGCCTTATAAGAGGAGAGAACACCTGGTCAATTTAATATAGGTCAGTACTCCAATAGTCGGCCACAATGAGATAAAGTATTTTATATATAATTGATTTTCAGTTCGAAATAAAATATTAGAATTTCCCTATGTGCAGCCATCTCTCATAAATCATCAACCATCATCAAAGAATCGTGTGTATTTTTTTTTTTTGCATTAATTATCAGCCATTCTGTCTGGTATAAGTGGCCGACTACTAAAATTAAGTGTCCAACTGCTGACATTTTATCCTATATATATATCACACTCAATCAGTTAATTACAAAATTGAATTTGCAAACATTGTTTTATTCACTGTCGCCGTTTAACACTGTTGTAACTGATATAAATTATGGGTAGATTTATCTAGAGATAGTGCTACTATCTTTTCTTTAAACCAAAGTCTCATTTGTGTCTTCAGTAACTGCCAGTGCTTAGTTACTGAAATAAAATTTTGGGTTAACTTTAAAATCTGGCAGCATTCCGAAACACAAGGTTGCCTCAATTAAATTAGCTGTGCTTAGAGTTCGATGGTTAAAGTCCATTAGAGTAAACACAATAAAACTTCGTATAATTACAATTTAGACAATAGAGAATAGATTTCACAAAAAAAAAAGTTCAGATTTTCCACCACAGGGACAGCAGAGGTGCTTCAAGCTGGATTAAATTTAGCCTGTTACCGTTCAAGGTATTCTAAATAAATACATATTGGAAATTGTACGTTAAACGGGACATATAATGTGCGTTCGCTTTATAATTAGTTTCACAATGTTTCACAATGTAAAAAAAAAAACCTTATTATTTCAGTGAAATGAATTATATCGTCTGCAGTGAGCGAAATGAGTATGCCCTTTTTTTATTATTACGTATTCCACGCTTACAAATGCGAATTTTTTTTCTACACCAGACAGCGCGTCAAAATTCACCATGGAGTTCTTGATTTGCCAATGATTACCGCCATGGTTAAATATTTTTATGACTCATAATAAACGAATCTCCTGTGTTTATTTACTCTGATGGATTGAGATATTCGGCTGTTAACCTAATTTCCACTGAAGTTATCTCCGAATCTATAAATTTTTTAATGTTACTCGTCTCTCAAGCAAACACTATTTTGAACGATCTTTCTAAAAACGTAAGTTTTATTCAATTTTATTTAAAAAAATAATTTTGAGTAAAAATGTCGCGTGGCATATAAAAAAGAAGTGTTTTGCCCGTATTTGTTTTCCTCAGTCATATGACTTGCGCTTTTATTATATAGATTATTTACGATAGGATTTAATAGAATAAAGAAAGTTTTATTAATATCTTTTTAAGTTTTGATTCGATTTTCATAAAATTGGAAATGACTCGACAAAATTATGCAACGATAATATAAATTAAATTTCCAACCATTCGGTTGAACAGTTTTTCTCTGTTATATGCGGACGGACATAAAGACGGACTGACCAGAAGACGACTATAAGTGCTACGTATTTATATTATTACGAACGCACTAAAAAACGCCATTGTATGCTGCGGTCATGAAAAATAAAGACAGGCTAATTAAAGACAGGTCATGCATTTGTCCGTGTTTGACGAAATAAAATAAGAAGATGACAAGGCAGGACAAAAGTGTAGCAGGATATGAGCTGAAGTCTTCAAAAAATTCCCTGATAAAACCAGAGGCGGTGAAAACATTTGCCTACCGAGGAGCATGGTCTTCCTGACAGAGTGGTTCGGACAAATCCTTAATACATATATTAGGGGTTTAGATAGACCCAAGCCTGTCCCAATGCCTGAGCTCGAGGAAAATTTCTATTATTAAATTCGGACTGAGCTTAATTTCTATCTAAATTTTCGGGCCGTACCTGAACTTCATTTTTTATGTGACGAGTTTGGACCTCCTATTTTTCCGGCCGGACCGGGCGTGTATTTCATTCTTTCCGGCCATGTCGGCTGGAAATTTTTTCGTCACTTGCGACATTATGGGAATTTTCCTCCCTAATTAGTGGAGAAAGTAAACGTTAACACAACGTTTATTTGTTTTCTTTCTTTTTTGCTTTTTTGCTTTTAATGAAACATTGTTTTATACGTTGGTTAATCACATAAAATATCTTTTGCCAGTATGCTGTGAACGACAGGAATTTCTTTGAAAATCTTAAGTGTACTCAAATCTTATCTATGAATTTGAATAAAATCTTGGACACTTAGAATCGATGTTTAATCCGACAAAAAGCTTTAAATATTTTATTTTCAATCAAGCTCAATTTTTCTTTTAATAAGGAAAATCTGTCATTTTTTGTATTCGCCATTTTTCGGGAGGCCGATGTGAATGCTAAAAGCAGTTAATGAAGAGTAGAAGGTAAGAAGATTTACATAGTTGGTTATTTATCGTTGGTAGTAATTAAAAAATGCCAAGGAATGAAAACAAGTTCTTCCGGCTCAGTCAGAGGAGTAGGTTGATTTCTTTGTCTTTTTTTTAATTTTAAGGCACATACATAAGATTTGATACAAATTAAACAAAATGGTGTCGCTATTTTGGCGAGAAATGTTTTAAACCAGATTTACCAAATGTAATCGAATAGATATGAAGCAATTATAACAAAACTGTTAAAATATTGTTGAAATCATAATTTAAAAATAGCCCATACATTGTAATATTATTCAAACCATTCAATGAATGCCATAGAAAACATTTGTGTGTCAATGTAAAAGAACGACAAAAGCAATATACTTGATTAATTAATTTTTTCAACATCTTTGAGAGATCAATTCACTGTCCGAATTCGATTTCATTTAGTTCAGTATTTCGAACATTATCGTGATGGTAAATGTTGCATGTTTCTTGCATTAGTGTGTCTCTGTAAACAAACTATAAGATTCACATACTTGATTAACAAACTCATTCGAGATATTTGCAAGATCAGTATACTGTCACATTTAGGTTCGAACTGGTTCAACATTTCGGATGTTATCGTGGTGAAAGATTTTGCATGTTACTTGTTTTTCTGTAAAAGAAAAACTACAAAAACTACATACTTGGTTGACGAACTTCTGAAAGGTACCGGCAAGATCAGTACATAGACTCCCATCGAAAAAAGAATTAGCACCAACAGAATCCGAAACTTACCACGGGTCGGTTCAAGTTAGGGTATAATCGGGATTTCCGACCCGATGCAGGACTTTACCCTCAATCCCACCTTAGCCCAACAAAAAAGTATTTCATCGACTCGCATTCCGATCTGAACTCAAAATATTTCAATCTGAACCTGAAATATTTCACCCTAACACAACCCAAAACACGTAATCAGAAAAAATTGATCCACAATTCAATGTATTAATTATGGAAAAAAGTCTATAATCATATCCCTTATCCTATCCATAATCCCTCTCAAATATAAATATTATGTTACAAAATAAACATGCAAAGAATCATTAAAATGTATAATTTTTCATCTCAAAAATATTCTAATTTTTTTGGAAAACTGGGTTATTTCAAACCCGACTTGGAAGAATGAACATCACGCAGTTGGGAAATCTCACTGTACTTGTGGGGAATTATCCATATTATCCAACTTGCTAATGTATGTGGGGAAACTATATGAAAAAAATCGCTATTGTGATGCTATGACTTCAGAAACCCTTGTCGTCCATTAGTTTAGTCTCCCCGACTTCCAAAGGAAAAAATACGAGCGCCAACCCAACCCGTACGCGGGTTGGTGGTCATCTTTTATATGCTAACCCGCTCCCGACCTGACCCGGTCCGCGTGTCGGATTGGGTGCGAATGAAATCGGGTTTCAACCACCGATGTAGGACTCCCAAGTCAAATTATTTTCTCCGATAACAATTCAATTTTGATCCCGACAGGGGCAAAATGTATGCCCTCACCCGAACTTCCCTCTAGCACCGCCCTTAGATAAATCTCCTAGGAAAAAAACATCTATCAGGAATGCTTTTAGACGAATACTAGATTAGAAAATAAGATTATCATAGATAAATTTGTGACTTTTTGCTTTACATGGAAACAACATGAAATGATTTTTATTGTATTTCATTTTATTTATTTATTTATTTTTATTATTTTTTTTAATTTATTTATTTTTATTTATTTTTATTTATTTTTTATTTTTATTTTATTGGGGGGGGGGGGCGGGTGATAAATGCTTAACAAAAGAATTTCTATCAGATGCGTTACTATTAAGACTAAGAAATGCGAATTTTATCTGATAAATTTGTATCTCACATAGGATTATGATTAAAAAATAATGCAAATTAATATTTAGTAATACCATAAAACACACAATTGCATATATTTCAAAGTCTGAAAGAATGAATTCCTATTGGACCTATCTTACAATTTACAACAAATATTATCAGAAGAGAGACTAGATACTGAGAACGTCAATTGGTAACACTACCGCTTGTGTATTTCCACA
This sequence comes from Maratus michaelseni, assembly GCA_963931845.1. NCBI lineage: Eukaryota > Metazoa > Arthropoda > Arachnida > Araneae > Salticidae > Maratus > Maratus michaelseni. Next base: position 341,194,063 of record OZ007588.1, on the reverse strand, counting down.
GGATTCGAATTATGAAATGGCACAATTACTGGAAAGTGCGAACAAAACATTAGAGTGACAGGCAGGGAGGAGAGAGAAATGTTCGAATCCTGGCACGGACATTTTTCGTCCAGTTGGAAAATTACAACTCATATGATTTCTTTACCAATTTGAATAATTGTGCTAAAATTAATCTATTGTAATCACGTATCCAGCCTTTACTGGAGTTCCATTACCTGCGATCTATTCTGTTGAGCTGATTAAAATATCAGACCAGATGCATGATTAATAAGGTTAACTGGATGAATTATGCCCTCCAGATTCGACAGGGATGGCTCAGTTGGTAGAGCGTAACGGCTTCAGCCAAGATATCCCAGGTTCGAATGTGGCCCGGACATTTTTCGTCCAGTTGGAAAATTACAACTCGTATGATTTCTTTACCAATTTGAATAATTGTGCTAAAATTAATCTATTGTAATCACGTATCTAGCGTTTACTGGAGTTCCATTACCTGCGATCTATTCTGTTGAGCTGATTAAAATATTAGACCAGATGCTATGATCAATAAGGTTAACTGGATGAATTATGCCCTCCAGATTCGACCGGTATGACTCAGTTGGTAGATCGGGGCGGCTTCAGCCAAGATATCCCAGGTTCGAATCCTGGCCCGGACATTTTTCGTCCAGTTGGAAAATTACAACTCGTATGATTTCTTTACCAATTTGAATAATTGTGCTAAAATTAATCTATTGTAATCACGTATCTAGCGTTTATTGGAGTTCCATTACCTGCGATCTATTCTGTTGAGCTGATTAAAATATTAGACCAGATGCTATGATCAATAAGGTTAACTGGATGAATTATGCCCTCCAGATTCGACCGGGATGGCTCAGTTGGTAGATCGGGGCGGCTTCAGCCAAGATATCCCAGGTTTGAATCCTGGCCCGGACATTTTTCGTCCAGTTGGAAAATTACAACTCGTACAATAAACAGTTCATCAGAATATCATTGCATAGAACTGTGTTTAATGTGACACTTCTAAAAGTTATTTTTCTAAAGCTTTAAAAAGTCGTGTATGCTTATAAATACTTATATAACCTAAAACTAAATAAATTATGAATTCTGGATATTAAATATTATTAAGTGGGATTAAAATACAATGACTTGAAGAGCTAAGATTTTGGCTCCTGATCTACAGATTTACTAGTGGGTAGATAAAATGACTTTAAATCCGGGCTGGATTCAAGTAGAGAAATATATATATTCGGCAATTTGCTCATAACCTTCTAGAGTTTTTGATTCCAAATAAGATTTAAAAATCTATAAATCAATATTTACTAATACCTTCAAAAGTATTTAATAGGTACTCTGGTGAAGATCTTGGGCTGAAATATTTTTATGTTTAGAGGATGAATTTGAATAATTTGTGAGCCGTAACTTCGTACATTCGCGTTGCAAACAATTACCCAAAAGTTCTAAATCCATGAGGAAGGCATACATAAAATATCAAATGAAGACGAAGTCATCTCTGCTGAAAATTTTGTTTATTGATATATAGCAAGTATAATATGGTAAGAATGGGGTGGTCTCGGTTATTAGGGGCTTGAAACAGTTGTTGACAGACCAAGAGCTAGGAGTGATCTGATTTTGGATAATATATTGTCTCGCCAAGTTTCGATATACATTGAGCCAACAGATCGCAGACGCGCAGAAGAATTTATTTGTACGTTACGGGTAATTAATATAAATGTTTTGGGCAGATGGAATGAAATGGCTACCACATTTCGCGAAATCATAATTTTAGTGAATTTTAGTGGACACTTCCGGGCAACCCGGTAGGAAAGGAATTTTATACCAAGGAAACAGATTAATTCGTATCTGGGAAATTACATTAATTTGCACAAGTTGTTTATGGATAGAAAAAGGTTGGGCGCCCATGCAGCTGTAATAAATGTCTGGTAAACATTACATTACATCTGTTATAACCGCATTGGAATAAAGAATAGACATTTAACGTACATGCTGCATTTAATAAAGATAGCAGTTTATATGAGAAAAGCAAATAACATTTGAGGTTTTAGAATATGAGATATTTTAGCGAAGAGAATATTAATTAATATATTCAAAATTAAGTTAGGGAGATAATAATTTAGAATAAAGATATGTATAACTGATTCTATATCATAGGTATTTTCAGAAATGAAGTACTATAAAATACCAATTCTTTAAATTACGTTTAGCGAAGCAAATAAATGCCAAGAAAAATATAATATTTCAGTTCTTTTGTTTTTAACAGTGCAAAACGACAACCAATTTTATTGTGTTGATATTGCTCTTCGCTATATTTAGTGAGAAATTAAAAAGAAATATGTTTGAATTTACAAATGTATTCTGTTAAAAGTATTTCTTTAAAAAATTAGACTTATTAAGTATAAAGTCAAGTCAAAACATTTATTAAGTTCATCCACGAATTCAAAAAAAAATTTCTAGTGCATAAAAAAACTGCCTTGTTGGAAGATTTTACTTAAGCGCCAGCATGGCTAAAAATTAAAATTAATTATTTTTAACACTTTCCAACATAGTTGAAAAGTGTTTATGAATTCGGTTTGTCTGCCTATCTATCCGTATGCATGATGTCTGTCCGTGCTCTATCTCGCGTAAGTACCGGGTGCGCCATAAATTCGTTAAAACATTACAAATTCCTTAAAAAAGGAACAAATGATGCTAAAAAATTGCGGTTTGCACGAATGGGATTAGAGGGAGATCGGATTCATTTTAATAACAAAAAGTTGTGGCTCAAAAAATTACCGATGGATGGCGCTGACATGCATAATATGAAGCAGATGTCAATGAGAGCCTTCCACTTCGTGGACGATAATCCAAATCACGGAGGAATATAGAATCTATATTCCTCCGTGATCCAAACGACCCATTTCTTCGAAGCGTCTGACAAGCTTCAATATCCTATCTCAAGAAACGTACCCTTTTCTCGTCTTGAGTCCTTTTGACGTGGGAAATTTTCTCAATGCAACCGTTGCTGATTCCCCATTCTTCTAAAAGAGCTTAACAAACAAAGCTTGATCAGGTAACGATACCAAACTGATGGCATCAAATGAAGAATTTTGTTCATCAAGGTGTTTTATTGACAGTCGGATTTGCATAGATCTGCTTCATATTATGTATGCCCGAGCAATCTATCAGTAATTTTCTTAACATCATTTGTCAAATGTTATTGAGGTTTACTATGGCGGATTCTGTATTGAAACTGAATTGTGTTTCATTTATAGTTCGTTTACAAGTACACTCAAAATAATCCCGTTACTATTACGGTCTATGGGGAAAAATCGTTTGCGGTGTATTTAAATGATGTTATACTACTTCGAACATATTGAAATTTATATATATCACTGAGGTGCTCTACAAAATGCTTATTATAGAACATGGTGTACGTAGCATTCATCTTTCAATTACAAGGGCACACAAAAAAATTTCTTTACAATACTGTATATGAACAATAAATTCTAGAAGTGCATTTTCAATTGTGGTATGCGTTTTTAAATGTAACTAATTTATTAACATTATTTTTTGTGCATAAATTCTACAGATCATATACAGGCTGCTCAAAAGATATCGAGTCAATAACCGTTCATTGGAGTAAATTGCTGAATGAGAATTTTCAACTGTCCTATGCGTTTCTTAACTGAACAAGATTTTATCATACTGTGTAGCATATACACAAATCTATTGATCATATACAGGGTTGCACAAACGAATTCTGATATTTCTCCGACCATTGACGGTAAATGCAGAGGTTATATATATAGGTTTCATAATCTATGCTTAACCCATTATTTTTTGTTCTTGCTTATTTTTATTCTAAAGAAACTTCATAACTGTACTGTCATATTCTATAACCTTTCCTTATACAATATATTTTTTTACTATGATTAAATTTAAGTTAGTGTATATGTTTTGCAACACTATGTCGACGTTTCCCTCAATATCGAAATCCGATTTGTTCAGTAATAGGTAGATAAAATTCCTCTAAAAGTAGGGTGGATTCAATTAAAGAAAGAAATCCATTCGGCAATTTCTTTAAGACCTGGTACAGCTTTTTATTTCAAATAAGATAAACTGAAAAAAAAAACTAGATGAAAATCTGAAAAAAAAAATCGATATCTACTCAATAACTTTAAAAAACATTTACTTGGTACTTTCAAGAATGAAGTACTACAAAAATTAAAAAAAAACAGTAATACCAATTCTTTAAAGTATGTTTAATGAAGCAAATAAAAGTCAAATAAAAGAAAGTTCCAAATTTTTTTTAAATTGTTTTTAGATTTTCGAAAACGACATAAATTGTATCTTTTGGTTTATATTCAGTGGGTTTGCAATAGTTAGTGAGAAACATTTTTTCAATCTACAAAGGTATTTTATTTTGCTGAAAGAAATTTATTTAAAAGTTTTATTTTATTTAGTTACATTGTTGAGAATATTATGTAAATTCCAAGTTTTTTTTAATGTAGACTTCAGATGCTTAAACAACTATTAGGATGAAATTTAAACTGAGTATGAAAATATTGCGACGTTGCTTTCAATATAGAAATCTCATTTGATTCGCAGTTCACTGTAAAAATAGACAAATGTTTCTTAAACTATGAAATTATAATATAACCACGAAAGAAAATATATAATAACATATTCCAAGTAATCTACGATTCCGTAAATCTTTCTTTTTATTTATTAACTCCAGAAACCAATATATTTTAGACATTTAAAGAAGCATTTACAAAGTTTTTTTTTACTGTATTGATATTTAGAAACGTTTCCGAGTAATGATTTTCTTATTGTGTATTAATCCATTTTCTCATCATGAAATATATGTCTTTCGGATGTTATCAATTCTCAAGTAAACTTAAAGTTCAACAAACATGTTTTACAGACAAACATGATAAATTAGCGGTACAAACATTAATATTAGTGTGTTACTCTTCTTTGCATACATTCAATTAAGCAGCTGAAAATGTTTATATCAGAATTGATAGCATAATAAAAACCGATATTCCGATTTGAGAAAAGGAAGGGATTAACATACTATAAAAACAACTCGGAAACGTTTTCAAAAATCCGTGACAACAAATGAAACTTTGTTTTTATAAATGCTTCTTTAAATCTAAAAAATATTTAGCTATCCGATGTTTCTAATGATTAAAAAATGCTTTTCGGATTCTTGAGTAACTCGAAAGGGATTATTGTATATTTTCTTTCGTGATTATATTATATTTATGTATATTAAGAAATATTTGGGGTTTTTTACAGTGTGGATAGATAAAATTTCTCTAAAATCAACTTATATACAAAGAATGACAGTAGCACTCCCAACAAATCAAATCAAACCAAACCCTTTGATGTTTAGTTTCGTTTGGTGACACTACCATGTTGGATTTAATTAAAAAAGATATTTATTCGACAATTTTTTTTCCAGTCTTTTTATTCTACATAAGATGGGAAAAAGACCGAAAAAACATGCATCAGCCATAAAATTTGAAATACTTTCGAACACTATCAAAATATCCTTAAGAAATTTCATTTTCTCATACCATAAAGTGACACATCTATTAATATATGCGGAATCGTTTATGCAAGTAAAACTAAAACGTAATGCAACTCAAAAACTCAGAATGCAACTTACAATTTTTTTGGGGGAATTACCTTCCATAAATGACAATGTGTGGATTTCTTTTAGTGCAGCTTGTGTGTATGAATTTATTCCTATTGCACTATATTAGCTACATATATAATGTAGTGAAATATAATTGAGGTGAAAAATGCTTAATAGGAGTCACTAAAAATGCACTTTCAAGAAATGTCGTTCATAGACGTTAATCCGAATTCTTTTGGATAAACCTGTAGGCATTATACACCCCCCCCCCCCGCCCCCACATAACACAGATTTAGCATAAATGAATGATCAGGTATTAAAAAATATATATATTCAAAAATATTACACATATTATAATAAGTGATATATGAAAGCAAAGGAAAACATTTCACGTTTTTGTCGTTGCTCAACGCTGGATTGACGTGCAGGTAACGAGGATTTAACCTTGTTCACTTGGCCACCAAGATCTACGGATTTCTTTTTGTGGGGTTATATCGAACTTGTTTATATGTTGTTCCACGAATTGTCGTAAACTCCCAAAGAACTTAAAGAACGAATCAGTGCTGCATTAAAAACCGTTAACAGTGTAAAACTGCAAAATGTGTGGAACGAGCGTGTTTACAGATTAGATGTTTGTCATGTTGCGAAAGGGTCACACATCTAACATTTATAAATAAAAGAAACTTGGAATGTTTTCTTTATTTTCACATATCACTTATAGTCCAGGCACTAGGGGCTAAAAAAGGGCAAATAAAGGAAAGTTTTCGGTGCAGTTTTGATATTTGGTTCTTTTATGTTTTTGGGGTTCTCAACACGAGTCTGAGGTTTTCCTACAAAATCTGTTTTTTCAAAGTAACTTCAAAACTAGGTATTTTGAGTGAAAGTTGATAGTGTATAATTTAAATAGAATAAAATTTCCTACAATTTATGTATTGGAAGTTTTTCTCTCTGATCAATGGTTTAGCCGTGAGAGTGCCGCAAAATTGGGAGTTAAAAACAAACAAGTGGGTAAGTGTGATCGAAGATCGCCCAAAGGGTTTCGTTTAATATTCCTTTCAAAACACTTTATCCTTTCTTTAAAAAATCCAAATAAATTTCATTTAGCAACAGAAAAAAAAAGTAATGTTTCTTATAAAATAAAAATTTACCGGTCTATTTTTCTCGTTTTTTCGAATATCTGAACCGGCCCGATAGCGGGCGAAGCCCTCTATTATACTCTGCATAATAATATCTGCCATGTGGACTAAATACGATTTTTTTAAAAAAAATTTTATATAAAATAGATATTTAAACCTATTGCGTAATCCTTTTAATCCAGGTCCTACTGCCAAATTGCGTATTTTAGAAAGTGAGAATTTTTGTGACAGTTCTTTAAAAGTATCTACATTGATTTTAAACTATATTGTTGCTAGCAAAAGCCTATGTTTGGAGCTAACCTTGCCCACAGATTACGGAAGATTAGTTATTTTATATTTTATTAGCTGTTACCTGTGACGTCGTTCACGTAACATTAAAAGAAAAATAAATGTATTAATTAAGGAAAACGTTTCACCCCCGATAATTAAACACATATGTTACTATCTTTATAACAAAATCCGTTTTTTTCGAAACTCGATACTCTGTCATAATAATATCTGTCATGTGGACTAAATGCGATATTTAAAAATTAAATTAATTTCAAAATTAAACATGTTGTACACCTTCAAAATGTTAAAATATGCGAATAATTCCATAATCGGGTTTTTATCGTGATTCAATACGTTCCTCAAACTCATATATTTACTATTCTCTATGACTGATATTGATACGCGCTTTGTATTATTCTCAAACATTTGAAAAATCCATTAAACTTCCAATATGACGTCAGATTAATTCTCTTTTTAATTCTCTAATGACGTGATATTAATCTGCTTTCTGTACATACACATACTCATACTCCTTGAATTATTGAGAAATCTTTGAAAATTTCCGTTTTATTACCCATATGACGTCATATTAATCTTTTTTTCAATTGGTGAAACTTTTTATTTCATTTTCATTTTTCAAGTGGAAATATTTCAATAGAAAATTAATTATTGTAGAAAGAATTTTATTGTGGATTTTTAATTATTGGCAACTGCTATAACGAAAAATGCTTAAATTTAATAGGAAAAGACTGTTAGAATTTTGGTTTTTTATCTCTCTATATTAAAATAATACGATTTTTTCAAATTTTAATATTTTGAGCTTCATAGTAGGTAGCACCTATAAGCACACAAATTTTCATGCCTGTAAGTTATATAGTTTCTGAGAACGGCTCTGTGGCGGACAGACAACGGAGCGGGAGTAATAGGGTTTCGTGAACAAAATCCTAAAAACTGTAAAAAAAAAAAAAAAAAAAAAAAAAAAAAAAAAAAAAAAAAAACGGGAATTACGGAACTGTACGTCGATGTAACACAGAAACTAACCATTTTCTGCAAACATTAACCATTAATGATACTAAAGATTATATTATTGACTGTATTTTATGCATTTGAGGTAGAGGAAAAGTGCGGATCCGGCGCCAGGGGCAGGTGGGAGCAGTGTAGCAGCTCCACTTTCTCTAATGAGTGGAGGGTGCTCCTTCTCCAGAGAGCTCGTACTCTAAAAGGAGGTAAAATTGAGGGAGGGTAAAAGACAAAAAAATATAAAAAGCGAGAATTACGGCCCTGGACGGCGATGTAACATGAAAATTTACCATTTAAGCAAACGTTGACTATTAATGATGCTAAAAACTATGTGATTGACTACATTTTACAGTGAAGTTGCCTGATAATAAATACGATGACTCATTATGCATCATTATTTAATTATAAATAATTATGTACATTAGTAAGTATATTTACATAAAGTAAAAAAGCAAAAATCTTATTTCCGCTTTCTTTTATTTAAAGGCCCCTGCTGTTCATTGACATCTACAACATAGAAAATAGATGAATGGAATTGGTGGGTTTTTTTATTTACTACCTAAATTACAGAATAAATGTTTTCTTAATAGTAAATGTTTCATACCTTGTGGCATGGCTTGTTCCCCTTCCATTGTGTCCACGGAATTAATGGGTGGGCAATCCATCTCCAGCTCGGTTTCAAGGTATAACTCGTCTTCCTCGTCTAGATTCACCACTGAGATGTTGTTGCAGTTCCCTACGCAGTTGAGGCACATATTGGAACAACAAATACCTACCTTCTTGCACCCACAATTTTGTTGGCAGTTCTTTTTGCACTTACAGGATACATGCTTCAACAATGCAGGGGGAGAAGGGGTTAGTACAGTAAATACAGGCTCAATGTCAATATTTGTTATTTTCCATCCCCACTCTTCAGCATTTTTTTCAATTCCCAGCCATTGCTGCCCCTGGTGATATACTCTTAAGGAGTACTACCGTGCTGCAGCTGTAGATGGTGGTAAAGCAGCTGACTTCTTTAAAGGCTGACTTTTTGTACGAAATATACCTGAGGTGGTTCAGCGAATGCACATTCGTCCCACTATAGCCGTACAGCGAGACAAGAAAACGTTCCCCAGTGGCTGCAATCATCTCCTCAGTAGCGTCTTTGAATACTTTAACAACGTCAGCAACATCTGTATTCTTCACAAGAGTATTGAGTAACTTCATTTTTCCTTACATAAATGGTGCTGACGTTGTATTGCACACGCTCATAGCTTGTAGGAAGAGGATGTTTTCCGCAACCGTTTAACTCACAGAATTAGCTGGAGAAAATATCGTTGGAGAAACGGTGTCTTTCCCAGATTTTAAAAAAAGAAACGTTTTCAGCCCTGCAGAGACCTATCAAAATGACCAAGAGGTCTACATCCTCCCCAACTATAATCATCGTCTCATTTGATGGAGCCAAAGACAAAGCAGTGTTTACAATCTAGGTGTTTGCGTCTTCTTTTGCTTGCTTGCGTGTAATATCTTCTTATGATAACTTGTCATTCATCATAGATATTAACCGACCTTTGTTTTTTGGGTTAGCAAGAAATTTTTCTTTGGAAAAGGTAGGTATGATTGTACCTTCAAACAATTTGTCAGTTGAAGCATATTTCCTTGCTCGTCTCATACTCTCAGCAGTTTTTGTACCACCTTGTAAGTAATCAGGGTAGCAATCAAAGACAACTACTGTCTGCGGTTGGTATTTTGACGGTACGTACTCAACATATTTGTCGCAGATTGTTGAAAAAGAGTGATTCCTACGCCAAACAACCCTATGCAATAAAAAACCACCATCAATGATGAATTGAATCCTGCTACTAAACCACTTGTTTGTTAGAGGTTTGAATACCTTATACAGAGTAGATTTGGTTCCTTTTCTTAACCCACTGTCGAATACAGTTAAGGAATAAGGGTCTAGATCGTATGTCAAAAACTCCTCAAGGTCTTCACCTGAATGCTTTGCAACCGAAATTCGTTGTAACAAAGTTATGGGATTAATAGGAACCAACTCGTCGTCTGCTAAATAACGATTCATAATGAGTCGCCGTATTTATTATCAGGCAACTTCATTGTAAAATGTAGTCAATCACAATACTCTTTAGTATCATTAATAGTCAACGTTTGCTTAAATGATTAATTTTCATGTTACATCGGCGTACAGGGCCGTAATTCCCCCTTTTTACAGTTTTCTGAATTTTCCCCTCCAATTTTACCTCCTTATAGAGTACGAGTTCTCCGGAGGACTAGCACCCTCGACTCATGAGAGGAGGTGGAGCTGCTCTACTGCTCCCATCATCCTCTGGCGCCGAATCCTCACTTTTCCTCTGCATCAAATGCATAAAATATAGTCAATCATATAAACGTTAGTGTCATTAATGGTTAACGTTTGGATAAAGTGGTTAGTTTCCATTATATACATCGACGTACAGTGCCGTCATTCCGTATCTTTTTACAGTTTTCTGTTTTTAACATCCATTTTTTACACGATTTTTGTAAAAATAGCGTATTTCCCAACAAAAATTTTATTGGAAAACCTCAGATTCGTGTTCAGCGACCCAAAAAACATAAAGAAAGCAAATATCAAAACTACACCAAAACTTTCCTTTATTTTCTACCAAATGACTGGACTATTATTGTAATACGTGTAATAGTTTTGAAAATATATATTTTTTAATCCGGCCATTCATTTATGCTAAACCCGTATAGTAAAATTTATTTCGGTATACTAAAAACGCGTAGAAAAACTAGAAACGAACTTCCGTCAATTACAATCCATAGACGGACATGTGTCCAGATCTTTTCATAGCCTTGTATATGAGTTCATTTATATTCTTGAAGCATCTCTTGGTACACTAATGGTGCTATCACACGTACTCTCATATCATAGTCAATATCAGATATTTCATCCGAAACACGTTTTTCAAGAGGAAAAAGCTCGAAATCGCCCCGTTTGATATATTGCCTCTCGTAATTTTTTTAAGATCTAAATGACAGTAGTTTTTATCCTCTACGATAGATGTCAGCTCGAAATCCACCAATCAGAGCTCTCTAAAATTTCAAGATGGCTACCGTCAGTAAATCAACATGTTTGTTTAGCGTGGTCGCAAATATTGAAACCAAAAATACAGAAGAATTAAGGAAAAAGCAATATCTTTAGTAACACAGGGACCAATTATACACGAAAAGAACTTTAAAAATGTGCAGTTATTTTGAAATTAAAGAATTACATATGCGTCGATTGTCTCTTCGGAGTTCGTAATTTACTACTCCCGATAAGAACTTTATTTACTATTTAAAGTCATTTATTGCGATTATTTTATTTCAATACCTTATATTATTTGCTATATGTTATAATTGTACTGTCGTAGTCACTGATTTACTTCTCAAACTGTACTAGTTTAATTACTTTCTGCAGTGTATTTGCGTTATTTCGTACTTGTCGCCAAATTATGTCGCTAAAGATAAAAATGCAAGCAAACACGCATCAAGGTATTTTATTGCAAAAGCATGCAGCGTTCAGAATCTAAATTTTGTAGTGGAGGGGGGGGGGGACAGAAAATGTTCTTAAACTTTTAGAAAAAACTAAATTTAATAAATGAAAATTTAATCTAGCAGCTATTTATAGTTAATTATATTTTACCTTCTAATAATTTTCTTTTAAAACAATCTTGATAATCTTTTTTTTAAAGATATACAATTATTATACAGACATACATATTTATTCGTAAATCGGTGGAATAGTAAAAATATATTCACCGTTGTCCGTTTATCCAAGGCTGTCTGTTAGATGGTTGGCGACTTTCTGTCTAACATGGTTTATTAGTGAGAAATTGCGTTTCAGAATCAGCCGGAGTGGCTGAGTGGTTAGAGCGATTGCCCGGAACGCTGTGGACCCAGGTTCGATTCCTGGCTCCGGGTAATTTTTCACTTCATGTTAGGATTATTGTATTTAATGTATGTAGGTGAGAATGTCCTTTTCAGTCTATTTTTCCTTTTTAATTATTGAATTTCAACCACCCTAAAATTTTGTCTACCCCCTCCTAACGGTGTATAAATTTTAAACCTTTATATGTTTTTCAATTTGTTAAGCAAATTGTGCCCTTTTTTACTTATTAATAATAAATAACGCATATACCCCCCCCCCCCTCCAGTTAAAATATTTTGCTTTCCTTCAAAAAAAAAAATTATATATTTTCGAAAACAAAAATCAATTGTAATGTAAAACCTTCCTAACAGAAATAGATTTCTAGAATTTTCAAATATGCGAACTCAAAGCTCATTCCGCAGAATAGTTTTTAAGTTATGCTTAAAAAAACACTTGTCTTGTAATCTGTTTTGCGACGATCGAACATTTATTTAACATTAGGAGGTGCAAACATAAAACCTGCGTAATTTCTAAATTACTTTAACGAGTGACTTTCAATTTGATACACGAAGAAGGTAAAATTTACCGAAAAATATGATGTCAAAATTAGGGTTTAGTACTAAAAGTTTTAGAATATGTTACAATTGCTATACGTAACTTTCTCCTTCCCCCCCAGCAAAATTTATGTACAGCATTATTACTAATTACTACAGTTATTACTAATTTATTGTTACTTGTGACATTTTTATACAGTGATTTGCGGCAGAGTTAGTAGAGGATATAACTCCCCCCCCCCCCTCCAGGACTGTACAAAATATGTATAAAAATAAGGATTGTGTTTTTGAAACGAGAAATATCAAAAACTCATTTAAACTTTCGAAAAATGATTAAAATCATCAAAACCAAGGAAGAAAACACTTCAAAAGATTGGGAACTATATCTAAATTCTATTACGTATTTCAATTTTACATTACATTCAATATGTAACATGAATTATATTTAAAATATGTAAAATATATTAACTAAAATGTCATAATAGTGATTTTGGCAAAATAACTAAAACTTAATTTAAAATCTTTCTTTTCATAACAGATTTCGGGTTAGCGCTAAAGTGCAGTTCCAATACATGTGACAAAAGACTAGTTTTAATAATCTATTTTTTTTTCTAAATCACTTAATACTAATAGTTGAGAATTCTTAATATTTACAGGTAATGAAAAACATAAAGTGAAGATATGGACTCTATAATTTAGAATTTTTATGTTATATTAGCGAGAGTATTGTTTTTATAATCTTGGAATTTGAAGTAAAATGATCACAATAATATATATATAGAACAGACACGAAAAGAAACTGCAATGTATAAAATGTTAGTATGCGATAATGTTTCCTGTTTATCAATCGATCTCTACACTAAATATTAAAACACCTGCTGCAATTACTCGCCAAATGTTACGCCCTCTCCTTACATTAGAAGATAACTTTCAGTAGGGAAAGTAACCCTAGTTGCAGCGTGAAAGTGCAGCTCCAAGAAATCGAGAGGCAATAGCATATACTTCATATCGTATGGTATTCCGTGTGATAACAGCTTAAAATTCAGTTTCGCTGGAATAAGAGCTGGAATAGCTTCATAACACAGTTACCAAAACACTTTAGGTAATTTACGTCCATAGACATCAATCTTTACGAATTCTTTTGTGCAGCTATGTATATGATCTGTAAAATTACTGCACAATGCACGTACACTAAAATTCAGTTAATATAAAAAATGAATATCATAGCTGAAAACGTTCTACTAGCAAATATCCTCATAATCAGTCTTGTAACTGAACTCTTTTGTGTGTCTTTGTAAATGAAAGATTCTTGCTACGAACTCCATATTCTAAAGAAAGCATGTTGGTGTGTGCTTTAGCAATGTACGTCAGTTTCGACATTTTTAAAGTACTGTAACATAATTAAAATTAACTGAAGACAATTTACACTTGAGTTATGAAAACACACTCATTGAATCCATATTCACCTTTTTATATAAATATTACTTAAAACAACATAAATGTCTAAAAACATATATGCACCATTTTATAAAATTTCTTTACTTAAGGTGTTTTAATATGCAAATCTGTATTTTCACATTGAAAAACCTAGCGCTTTGGAGCTAACTTTAGCTCGACTTCAGGGTTACAAATCACAAAATGCAGACACACAAGGCCATAATGGTAAGGAATTCTTTTGTGTCCCTGTAGACGACGAACAACAAGATACTTCATCTTCAATAGGGAACATGCTAAACAAATCTCTTTTACATATATCAATGTTGTAGAAATCCAAGCATATTTACGAGAATTGGAGCGCGGTACAAACTGACACACGACCATAACCCATAAACCGAAGTCATAAACACTTTTCAACTATGTCGGAAAGTGTTAAAAACTGTAAATCGGTATTTACTCGTCGCTTCAAAAACATTTGTTAGTTTCAAAAGTAAAGTAGTACTAGAAATTAAAAGAACAATAACACCAACTCTTTAAATTATATTTACTGAAGCAAATGGCAGCCAAGTAAAAGATAACTCCAGTTCTTTAAATTGTTTTTTGTAGCGCAAATTGCATCTTCTTTCTATTAGGTGCATTCGTAATTATATAGATACGTAGCCTCTATATTCGTCGCCTGGTCCGTCCGTATGTTCGCTTATAACAGCGTAAAAACTACCGAACCGAATGGTTTGAAATTTAATATATATAATCGTTTCAGAATTTTGTCGAGTCATTTCAAATTTTATGAAATTCGAATCAAAACTTAAAAAGATATTAATAAAAGTTTTCTTCATTCTATTAAATCCTATCATACGTAATTAATTCAATGATATCCCATGATAGGTAAATATTCTAGGTTGCCATGGTGATTACGTTCTATTTAAGATGGAGTCATATTATTTGCGTATTACTGAATTTAAAAACCGAATTTGTGTACTAAAATTGTTTCATTATAGCAATCCTATTATCTACTGACAGTTTTTTGGATAGATGTTTCTGGAAAAATAGATATTAAATGGAAAAAGAGTCTAGATATAGATTTCAAATTCTGAAATTTTCAAAGATAGGCTTAAGTTTCCCATTGGAATTTTCAATAAATGTAAATAAATGATTAAATGTTGCCAACTTAAAATGTACTTATTTTATTAAGGAAATTGATCATACCATAATGACAGATGATATAATTCATTTCACTAAAATAACAACAGTACGAACGCACCTCATTTGTCACGTTTGACGTACAATTTACAACTTGTTCTTTTTGTTTCAGTAGGAGGAAATTTCACTGTTTGAATATACATTTTATTTCGATTCAGAATTTAAAAAAAAAAATAAATGTAAAATTTTATTCAATTACATTATAACAAGCATTGTGTCGATCGCGTGATTACAGGTTTTTCACAAAGACTTGCTCATTTATGCAAAATTGCGATACTTAAAAGATGAAAGAAAAATCATATATCAAGCATAGATTATAAAACACTTTCCAAAACCTCACGAATACTGTTACGAAACTTCGCTGCTTAATAAGATAAAAGATGATAAAATGCATAACATAATTGGAAACACAATTTCAGAAATTACTGTCTGTAGTGGGATAAGTTACTCTAATTCCTTTGTGAAGCCCTGCATATGATCAACAAAATTGTATATATAATGCATAATTCCGTTAACTCATAACACTATTGGAAAGTCACTTTTATCAGTTTCCACCAATAGACGGAAATGTACTTACATTTTTTTGTACAACCCTGTGTGTTATCTAGAAATTTTCCTATGAACCACATATTAAGCTAAAATTTAAATCAGGTAAAAAATGCATAACACAATCAAAAACGCACTTTCAGTAATTGCTACTCATAGATTTCAATGTATCCAGTTTTTTGTGCTGCCATGTATATGAACTTATTTATAGCTTACAAACATATTGTATTGTTTACTAAATATAATTCAACTGTAAAAAGAAATACACAATTAGAACCACCATTAAGGAATTCACGCACATAGAGAGTAATTCTTTATAATTCTGTCGTGTAGCCGTGTATATGATATATAGAATTTATACACAACATGCAGTATGCAAAAATTTTCTTAAACTTAAAAACGCAAGCAGAAGTTGAAACTCACTTTCAGCAATTGTCACTCATAGACAGTGCTGTAATTGATTTTTTTTACGTGTTTCCTTATAAATGAACGATAAATGATACACACTGAACATTCTACAGTAAGAATTTTGTAATGCCCTCAGTATAGAAATTTCCTTATGTTTGAAATAGTGTAACATCATTAAAATACGCTACAAATCATTTTTTCTTCGTACACCATTATGTAACTGAACTCTTTTCTGTAACCGTATAAATGAATGAAAAAATGCTTTGCACTTCATATTCTACAGAAAGTATATTTCCTGCCCCTCCTGTTTTCTGAAACGGAGTTTTACTACACCTCATAAATGCATATCAATTTCATTGTTTGAAATAACGTAAAATCATTAAAATACACTGCAAAAGATTTTTCTTCATAGACCATTATGTAACTGAACTCTTTTGTGTGACCCTATAAATGAATGCAAAAATGCTTTGCACCTCATATTCTACAGAAAGCATGTTTCCTGCACATCATGTTTTTCTGAAACGGAGTTTTAATGCACCTCATAAATGCATATCAATTTCATTGTTTGAAATAATGTAAAATCATTAAAATACACTGCAAAAGATTTTTCTTCATAGAACATTATGTAACTGAACTCTTTTGTGTGACCCTATAAATGAATTAAAAAATGCTTTGCACTTCATATTCTACAGAAAGCAAGTTTCCTGCACCTTATGTTTTCCTTAACGGAGTTTTACTGCACCTCATAAATGCATATCAATTTCATTGTTTGAAATAATGTAAAATTATTAAAATACACTGCAAAAGATTTTTCTTTATAGACCATTATGTAACTGAACTCTTTTGTGTGACCCTATAAATGAATGAAAAAATGCTTTGCATTTCATGTTCTACAGAAAGCATATTTCCTGCACATCATGTTTTTCTGAAACGGAGTTTTAATGCACCTCATAAATGCATATCAATTTCATTGTTTGAAATAATGTAAAATCATTAAAATACACTGCAAAAGATTTTTCTTCATAGAACATTATGTAACTGAACTCTTTTGTGTGACCCTATAAATGAATTAAAAAATGCTTTGCACTTCATATTCTACAGAAAGCAAGTTTCCTGCACCTTATGTTTTCCATAACGGAGTTTTACTGCACCTCATAAATGCATATCAATTTCATTGTTTGAAATAATGTAAAATCATTAAAATACACTGCAAAAGATTTTTCTTCATAGGCAATAATGTAAAGGAATTCTTTTGGGTGTCTCTGTGAACTATAAATGCTACATACTTCGTTGTCTATAGGGAACATGCCATGGTAAATCTTAATAACATATATCAATAAGGTAGAATTCGAAATATATTTAAGGGAGTTAGAGTGCAAACCGACAGACTAACCATAAACACTTTTTTACTGCGTTGGAAAATGTTAAAAATTCAACAAATGAAAATAGTTGCAACTAGTCTGTCACTAATAAAGAATCTTCCATAAACTTTATTTAATTAATACAATAAATAATACACTTAAGTTAAGGAATCTCCCATAATGACATTGTCCTATACTTTTTAGAACAACATTTAAAAAAAAAAAAAACATAATGGCTAATGAAACAAATTAACTGGAATAATAATAGAAATAAATTTAACTATTTAATTTCTTTATTAATTTATAATGGAATATGTAGCATTTAATGCAACTCTCATTTAATGTAAACTACATTTATGCAACTATCTACTGGCTTTATATCATCCGCTTTGAATATAAGACTTTCTAGAAACTTTCTACTTGTGCGACAAAACATAAATAATGTATTTGATTCTTTACAAATCACTTTATCGATTTTTCTGATCAAGCACTATTTCCAACTGCTGTGAAAAAGTATTAAAACAATTTCCTAAAATGTCTATTTAAAAGGTAAATTGACGGAGATAAAAAAAAAAATTGAAAATATGCAACGGTAATTTGCTTTACTACTTCTGAAAAAGTTTAAGCATTTTATTTTGTTTCAATAATTTTACTTATTTCTAATCACATAAGACAAGAAACAAAAATGCGATTTTTTTTAAATTCTATTTTGGAAACTATCATTAGAAAATGATAATGATGAGAATTTAATTGCGTCTATTCTTGTTTTAAAAAAATGAATAAACTATTTTCGTTTTCATTTTTACTTTTTTCTATATATACTATAATACAAGAAGAAAGTTTTGAAATCGAGAAAACATTACACTTCTGTTTATTAATGTATTTTGCACATTTTGGGATGCCCTGAACATGATTCTACTATTTTGTCCATATGTCTGTATGTACTATGTGATTTCACTCAAATTTTCTCTTCACTCTATAATGCATGTAATTTCATCAACCTTCATATTCTTTTACAACTCGACATAGATTGGGGGCTTGTTATTTTTTGTGTGTTTATTGCGCAACAGATGGCGCTACTTTTCTGTGTTTTTGACAATTTCCGTGATAGTTTTAGCTCGGAATCTATTGGGCCTGATTTTCATAAAATTTAACACATAAGATGTTTATTTAAAATTATCTTGATGCAATTTTGACTTTCTTCATTCAACAGGAGTCTCTGCTATTTTTCTGAGAAACATTGTTGCTGTATATCAGTACCCAAATTTTATATTTGAAGTTATTAATTAAAAATGTGTTCCAATTTTGTTTTGGAATGTCCAACAGGGGACGCTGTTGAACGGTGTTTTTTTATTTGCTCATCACTGCAACTCCTGCTAAATTTAAAAATTGCACTATATTTCGCAATTGTTTGGGGATTAGCGTTAAGGACCGCTTCACTGAAACTCACGAATTGCGACATGCCATGTTAACCTATGGTAAAACTTAAACGCACGATTACTTATCACGTAATATAGTTATTAAAATACGGTTTTCACCATCAGAAAGTAGAAGTGATATGCCAACGATGTGCGTTTTTAAAAATTGTTTACCTAAATTTTAAGTATTTTTAATAAGTTGATAATATTTCATCAAGTGAAAATTTTAAAATTTATAGGGATTTTTTAAATAGTTCACATTTAAAGAGATAATTTTTAAAATAGCACATCATCGGCATCTGACGTCGACTTTCTGATGGTGAAAGCAGTCTTTTAATAATAATAATAGGTAACGAGTTTAAGGTAATATTAGGTAACACTTTTAAGTTTACCCATAGCTTAACATGGGATTTTACGATCGGGGAGTTTCAGTGAAGCGGCCCCTTAAGTTAATCTGTTAGGATATAGAAGAAACTTTTCTGATATCCACAGCATACTGGTTACTTTGGGAAACGATTTTTTATTAATAAAATATGTACAAGAATATTTTCACGAAACAAAATTAAATACTGTTGCGAATGCATGCTTTTCAAACATCTTTCAAAGAAAAATATAATATTTACTTTATGAAAGTAATAATTGTGATTATTATTATTTTGTAATTGTAATTATTTAAATAGTTTACTCTCTCTATTTACAAATAATGTATATAAAATCACTTGTTAACTTTAAATTAATGTCTAATTAATGCTTAAAGTGATAAAAACATAACACGAAATGTTTAAAAATACCTTTTAATATAGATTACATATGTTTCATTCGCTCTATCGGCGACATCTTCAGATCTATATGATAAATAAAATATTCTCGCATAGTTTTTTGAAAATGGTAAACATAAACCACGAGATCGCATCTCCAAGGCAAGCAGGTGCTTAAATTGGTCAAACTGGAAAACGTGAAATTTATTATTTATTTTTATTTTTATTGCTTTTTCAATCTGTGAATCATCGCGTGTCAAATTTTAGGTAATTCAAAAGAAGCGGCTTCATTGCAAATTTTAATTTTTCTCAAATATAATTCTATTGATTCACGGATAATGGATGGGAAATAAGCTCGTGATTGAAAAATTATTTAACTATTCTTGAAATCAATCTGCAACGGGTCTATTCTATATTGTCTAGCTAAGGCAGTAGTTCTTCTGTCATATTTGGTATCTGCCATATGTTCTTTTATTCTTGTTTTAAATTTTCTGTTTGTCATTCCTATATAGTATTGTACTGTTCCATCTGCCTTGGTGAATGGGATTTCATAAACACCGGAAAGTTCATCAGGTTCTATTGGATATGTTTTTCTACATACTATGTTTTTTTAATTTTGTGGAAGGTTTTGCAATAAGGCAGATATGAAATTTTCTATGTTTATATTTTAATCTTTCAAAGAATGAACGAAATTTAATGAACGAAACTCAAAAGTATCAACTTTACAATATTATCCTGGATTCTTAGAAAGATTAAAATATAAACTTAGAAAATTTAATATCTACCTTATCCCTACCGGTAGAGCGAATGGAACATATGAAATCTATATTAAAAGGTACTTTTAAACATTTTGTGTTATGTTTTTATCATTTTAAGCATTACTTAGACCTTAATTTAACGCTCTATTTAATTGTTGCTCTATTTGAAAACATTATCGTGGTGTGGCTATTAAAAAATAATGCTGATACTTTTTTTACCAATTCAAAAATATCCGTCTAGAAATGTACATAATATTACAATTTTGTCTTTCAAATGTGGAAGATTTTATAATTTTGTTTAGTAATTTCTTAAAGTTTTTATTGATATTCGATTTCATATTTTGGAAATCCAGTATATTGATTTTTCTGATGAAAAATTTATTTTAGATATTCTGAAAAAAAAGAATAAAAATGCTTTAAAATAAAAATGGTTTTTGTGATTTTTTTTTTCTGATTAGAAACAAATGATGAAGAAATAAAGCTAGAAATATATATTTTTTTTATTTTTGCTTCGGTGCTTGTGAAAAACTTCGTACTGTCGGTCAAAAAAAGGGGGTGGGGGAGAGAGAAAGAACACTCCATACATTTTAATTCCCAAATTGTCCCCTACCACCCCCCCCCCCCCCAAAAAAAAAAAAAATAGAAGTAGCCATTCAACCGGAAATTATGACTTATTTCAATTTATATTTCAAACAAATAAGCTTGGGAGTTCGTCTCCATACTGAAATTGTAACAAACTCTGCATTTTTCAATACAAAAACCTTATTCTGACATCATATTACGATTTTGGGGTAAATTTTAACTTGGTATTCCAAACAGGAAGACATGCTGTGTAAAAGTTTAGGAATCGAGCACATTAGTCGGGAATTTCTCATGTTAAATTCCTTATTTATAGCTGAAAAACAAATTTTAATGCATGAAGCTTTTAAAGCATAATGCAAAAACAACTTGGCGGTGGGAGGTGATATTTTAGATTTGAATATTTGAATCCTCTAGAAGTTAATTTCTGTTAAATATTTTATAGGTTACGATATATATATATATATATATATATATATATATATATATATATCGGAAGTAAACTTTATGATTGATGTATTATTTAATTAATGATCGAAAAAATGTGTATTGTAAGCTATAAAATATTTTATAGAAATTGATTTCTAGAATCTTCAAATATGCGAATCTGAAACAACCCCTCACCCCGCTAAGTAGTTTTTGCATTATACTTTAAAAGTTTCAAGCACTTGTTTTCCAGCTATTAAGAATGAATTTGACATTAGGAATTCAAGACTTTAAATGTGCATGAATCTTGAACTTTTGCACCGCTACAATTTATAATTTTGTGCAGAGTTCGAGTTCACAGCAATGTCTTTTAATACACCAGGAGTTTTTTTCGCTCGTTTCTAACATCTTCGTAATTTTGCCATACGTAAATTTTTGAAACATTATCAAGTTTAAATTTAAAAAAAATACATCAAAAGTGGTTAGAAATTTTTAACTAACCTGTAGTGACTGTTTGTATGTCAAGTCTTTTTTCTTTTCTAGAGTACAAACCAACTTCAACCGCACTCGAAATAAATTCAAATTAGCAACGTACTCAAAACCATTATTTTGGTATGACGAATGCGCACTCATATTACCTTCATATTCTTACACCACCCTGTCTTACAATGCATGCAACTTACAATATGTGCAGCAATTACATTACCTGAAATTACATACAACAATGCTTTTTTCAACAAACTGAAAGTAAAAGCAACAAATCTGTTGCTAATGAATAATCTTCCATAATCTTGATTAAACTGAAACTTAATGATATGCATTTACAGTGATGTATTTCCCGTAATGGGTTTGTCAACATCTCTTTCTCAACAAGCGAAAGTAATAGATGCCCTGCCGCTAAAATAATAAAATAACTGGAACAACAGAACAATTATAGAAATAAATTTAACTACTTATTTCTTTATTTACACACAATAGCATATACCAGCAGCAAACTGAAATTTATGCGAGTACATAGTCTTTCACAAATCCGTTCATATTTCAAAAATTCATAAAAAAAATAAAATAAAATAAAATAAACTGCGGTATCGAAGTCCTGTTTGGACCATAAGACTTTTCAAAGAATCGGATTTCTTCGTGGTTGAAAGAAAAATATCTAGAAACAGAGCTAAATAAGATTAATAATCTCAGACATATATAATTTTAGATTTCAACTTTCATAAAAACTATTCAATTTACTGATTGTCGTAAAGCAATGTGGTTTACACCATAAGATTTGACAAAAAATTGCATTTTTCGTGGAAAAGGGACAAAATAATTTAACGGGACAAGAAAAGTTTGAAATGACAAAAATTGACTGAAGTTTGGTCGTGGATTATGAAGCCTGAAATTAATTTAGACGATATATATATAAAGTCCCTGGCCAAATTATTAGACGCGGTTGTTTTTATTAGCATATTTGGTATGTAATGACCCTAAAAACTAATTCAGCGTGGTAATATAGTTTTAATTCATTAAAATAATGTTCGCCACATATTTTCCAAGTTTGAGAAACTGCTTTTCTTGACATGTAGAATTACTATACAGTCTCAAGGTCAACCGAACTAAAACACCTTCAGTTACGTGCCCACGAAGGACGATTACGGAGGTGTTGATGATACTGTAAAATGAGTTGTTATGTGTTTATTTGTATTTCTATTGTGAATATATTATTTTTAATTGTGAATATACTATTTTTAGGTAATTGAAATATGTGTAGAAAGACAGACTTATTACCAGAAAAGAAAGGTGAAATAAAAGCGCTTTTAAATACTAAAAATTTTTCAAATAGAGAAATATCAAGCGAATTGAATGTTTCTGAAGCAAGTGTAAGGCTGATAAAGCAGAAACTTGAGTTTGGATTAAAGATTGAGCCCAAAAAGGATGAAAAATGAAAAGGATGAAAAAAGAACGGCGCTTAAAGAAGACGTGTATGGAAAACCGATTTGCAACCAGTAAACAGATCAAATCGAAGCTCGAAAAGTCTGATGTTGTTGTGTCAGAACGATCTGTACGCAGAAAACTGTCAGCAATGAATGTCAAGGCCTTTAGACGAGCCAAGAAACCAAAATTAACCGAAGCAATGACAGGTTAGCGGCTGAAGTGGGATAGAGAGCATAAAAACAAGACATTGGAGGACTGGAAATAGGTAAATATGAGTTATTCTTATTCTATTAATACTTAAAGTTATTCTTATTCTATTAATACTTAAAGTTATTCTGATTCTATTAATACTTAAAGTCATTCTTATTCTATTAATACTTAAAGTTATTCTTACTCTATTAATACTTAAAGTCATTCTTATTCTATTAATACTTAAAGTTATTCTTACTCTATTAATACTTAAAGTTATTCTTATTCTATTAATACTTAAAATATTTAACAAGGCCTTTCCTTAACCATTATATAAATACTACATGTTAAAAATTATTTGTTTCCGGTTTGCTTTGGTGACGAAAGAACTTTTGAAATTTTAGCTAACAAATCGCAGTTTGTGCGTTGTCGTCCTGACAAAAAGTTTCATCCTGACTGTGTCGTGTCAACTTGTCAAGCACCCAACAAAGATCTTGGTTTGGTATGTCATATGAAAGACACTGGACGTCTTTACATAATCAAAGGAACTATGAAACAAGATCAATACAAAGAGGTGTTGCAAAATCGGTTGATTCCGCAACTAAAGTAATGGTTTCCAAATGGAGGACATTTTGTATTTATGCAAGATGGTGCTTCTTGTCACACGCCACGATCAATCAAGGACTACTTACAATAAGAAAATATCCCTGCACTGGATTGGCCTGGTAACTCACCAGACATGAATCTCATTGAAATATTTGGGTGCTGTTGAAGATAAAGTTGGCTAAATAGGTAGTAACCAATAAAATCCAGCTGATAGAAATATTATACATGTCTGGAATCGTCACCTTCGCATGCAACAAACTATATGATTTTGTGTTAACAGCGTACATGCCACGACAAATAGAGGCATTGATTGCCTCCAAGGAAGGCTCCACAAAATATTGACATTTTTCGAGTTTCAAGTTTCAAGTTTTTCAAGTTCAATAATTTTTTATTTGATTTACAAAAATAAATAATTTTAAAGTCATTGGCGTGCTTTTTATTTATTATTACCCTACAATTAATGTTTATAATAAATTTTAACTGTTAACACAGTAATATAATCTCTAGGAAACTAGTAATATGATTTTATACCAGAAAAAAATATATATATTGTGTTTGTTTATTTTTGTTTTACAGAAATAAAAAAACTAGGGCATCCAACCCGGGCTTCCCGGGATAGAGAATATATGTGAAAATCATTTTTTTCATTTTTAACACTTTCCAACCTAGTTGAAAAGTGTTTATGACTTCGGTTTGTCTTCCGTATGGCCGTCTGCCGTCTGGCCGTCTGCCGTCTGGCCGTGCTCTAAATCCCGTAAATATGCTCGGATTGCCCTGCAATTTTTATATGTTATTGTCGTCATTTATAGCATGTTCCCTATTTCAACTGAAGTGTGTAGCACTTATAGTTTTTTTACAGGGACACTCAAAAGATTTCCGTTACATTACGGTCTATGGGGGAAAATTATTTGCGGTTTATTTTAATGATGTTACATCATTTCAAACACATTGTAATTGATATATGTCACTAAGGTGCATCACAAGAAGCTTAATATGGAATAGGGTGTGCATAGCACTTATAATTAGTTACCTTACAGGGACAGTCAAAAGAATTCCGTTACATTACGTCTATAGAGAAAAATCGTCTGCGGCTTATTTAAATAATGTTTCACTATTAACCCATTGTAATTTATATATATCACTAAGGTGCATTACAAGAGGCTTACTACAGAATATTGTGTGTGTAGCAGTCATCGTTCATTTACAGGGACACACAAAAGAATTTTCTACTGTCTGTTAACAATAATTCCTGGAAGAGCGTTTTAAGTTGCTAAACGCAATTTTAAATTTAACTCACTTTTTGTCTATTACTTGGTGTGTATAAATTCTGTAGATCCTATACAGGGCAGCACAAAAGTTCGCGAACACATTTCCGTTTATTGACAAAAACTCCAGAAGGAGAATTTTAAACTGTGCTACGCGTTTCCTAACTAAACTAAAATTTAGCATCCTATGTAGTATATATACAAATCTATAGATCCTATACAGGGCTGAATAAAAGTATTCGGATATTTTTCCGAATATTGTATATTTTGGAAATTCCTGAAATTACGTTTTTAAATATGTTATGCGTTTTCCAAATTGTTTACTTAGATGTTATCATTCAGCTTATTAAACGGTAATGATTTGTAAAATTATTTTGGAACCGTTGGAAAGTGTTACATAATCTATGCTTGACGCATGATTTTTCGTTCTTGTTTGTTATTGAAAACTAATATATTTTTGTACATTTAATAATTTTTGTTAGATTGCCCGCTAACAACACCAAAGAAATTGCTAAAAATTTCGTTATCTACGGAATTTTTTTTTTTTAATTCTGATAATTTCAGTAGTTTTAAACGTTTATTTCAATTACATGTCTGTTAAATCTGTGTTTTATATATACTATTTTATATATTCTTTAATGAACTTTTAATTTCGTTATTGAATATTTTAGCTGGAGACAAATGCCGAACTTTTCATATTGTTTAAAGTGCAAACAGATCATAGAAACTCGATAGAGTTTCTCGCCAAGCATAAGAAACAGCAATGCATTGAGCCGTAAATGAAAGGAATTTCCGCCAATGGATGCCAAACGATTTTACATTTTTTTTTTTTTTTTTTACTCTGTCTAGTTTATATTTTGCGGACGGGACAAAACGGGTTTTTGACACATCTATATCTCGCGTTCTATTTATGATAGAAACAAAATTCTTGATTCTATGGAATGGGGCGTGCCACGGGACTAAGAATTCAAAAGTAAAGCAAAATCCGACAAATAGTTTTTCAGTAAATGCGATTTTAAAAGTGCTGTTTTTTGCACTTTTTAAATCTTGTTCAGACCAAAAACTGTTGACAGGGCTACAGCAATGTGTAATTATCGGATTTTTACGCGGTTTACGTTATTTGAATCGTTTTTATGAGTAGTTCGGACCTTTGTAAGTTTCATGTAAAAATATTAATTAGTTTTTGATTTATATCAGTTTAAAGTTGTTGATTCCTATACTTAACATAGAGCAAAAAAATAATAAATGACCCAACTCTTTTAGGAATGGTCGTATACACATGATATTAAGATATGTTATTACACTCGACCCAAGTAAGCTTCCTATTATAAAAAATCTTAACATTTAAGGTTCGTTTACAGGGTCTCACAAAAGATCTTTTGATATAGGACTAAAGAGTTGTGTAATTATCCGATTTTTACGCGGTTTGCAGCATTTGAATTGTTTTTATAAGTAGTTCAAATGTTTAATATTTCGTGTAAAAATATTAATTAGTTTTTTATGTATACCACTTTAAAGTGATTTATTCCTATACTTAAGATGAAGCAAACAAAATATTAAATGGTCTAACTCTTTTCAAAAAGAACGTATGCGCATGATGTTAAAATATGTTACTACGAACTACCGAAGTTAGTTTCCTATTGTAAAACAGAAGTGTAGAATTTACTGTTCGTTTACAGGGTAACTCAAAAGATTTTTTAATAAGACTAAAAAGTTGTGTAATTAGCAAATTTTTACGTTGAAGTACATGATTCTTGTACTTAACACAGAGGAAAAACAATAGTAAATTGTATAACTTTTGTCAAATTCGCTATATACACAAGATATTCAAATATGTTACTACACCCTCTCTATTGTAAAGCGGCATTTAAGCATATACGTTTCGTTTACAGAGTCTCTTAGAAGATCTTGATTACACTACAACCGATGTATATTTACTGAGTGAGATGTATTTTAATGATTTTACACTGTTTCAATCTCTGTAAGGTTTCATTATCTTGCTTTAAAATTTAATATAAGATCATTTTGTCCGTCTGAAATCTCGTCGATGTTAAGCTCTAAATCTATTAATATATAGTATTTTCATCGATTAAAAAAACTGTGTTTATTTATAAATATATAATTCTAGCGTATTAGGAATTGATTGAAATAGCGATTACAAAATTCCAACTTTACGTTCATGCGCTGAGTAATAGAATGTAAAAATGTTGATACCCCAAGATTACAAGTTTTGCATTTAAATATTTGCCGTTCATCAAATCTCCGGCTATGACGAACTTAAAATGCTAAATTTCGTATACAATAGGTGATCGGTAACGAACTGTTCGGTTTACGAACAAATCGGTTAACGAACACTTTCGCGTGAGATTTTTATGTTCGGAGAACTAACTCCTCTCGAAACAAAGCCATGATGAAGCAATGCCGTGTTTCATATTTGCCAAGCTATACTTATTGCCTATATTGTCAACTTTGAGATTATTTTAACAGTTGCATACATATGTCCTAATTAATTCATGGACTGGTAGAGATTGGGGACCTATATTTTAGGATCACCGAATTGGAATGAACAGACTATATGAACAGAAATCACTTTAATAGTTTTTATACTTTTGCAAACGTTGCGAATTTTATATTTTCCAAATTCTCGAAACGTTGAGTTAAAAAATTTAAACAAATAAAAAACTTCTAAGGTGCTCAGTAATTTTCAAAAATAATATATTTAATATGTTAGTATAAAAATCCCTGTAAATTTTTATACTAATAGAAATAGGTTCGTAGGAAAAAAAAAATGTTGATTATTCTCGGTAAAGTATGCTTCATAAACTTATCGTTGTAGTTGACCGAAAAAAGTGCTTCTTATTTTTCCACATTTTTCTGAAACTGTAGTATTTTAATTAGTTTGTAAACTACTGTAAAATTGTGTAATTTTTTGTTTTTGAATGTATATAATCGGAAGAGTGATATAAACAAAAGAAAAAGGAAAATAAATATGTCATAAATAATCTGATGAATACAATGTAAGGAAATTAATATAAAAGTTTCCCAGTTGTTATGGTAGCGACATGTACATTGGAATAAGTCACTCAATAAATTGTATAATTCTGATGTATAATTCTGTTTATAGCATCACTATTATTTTATTTTTTTTTTGCCCCTTTTATCTTTTCTTTTCTGAATAAAAATGGAATCCGTATAATTGAAATTAAATACCTTACAAAAAGGAGTGATATCTCATCAAAAACAACTCGTTGTAAATGATCCCGCCAAGCCACAAACCTAAAACGTCAGTCACAAAAAGAAGTGATATCACATAAAAAGAAGCGATATAGAAGTGCATACTCCGAGTCCCGTGTAAAAATCTATCACCACTCATAATATTTCCAAAGGACTCGGAGTTAGGTACAGTATGTGAAAACTGCTTGGCGACCTGCAGGCTTTTATAATGTTTGCGTTTCTGCAATTACATATGACTATACTAACTTAATTTAATTTAATTTAATTTAATTTAATTTATTTATTTATTTTGCTCCCATAAAATTGTAAAAAGTTGAAGCTTCTGTGTTTGCATGTCCTTTCTTATTTATGAGCTTGAAAAATCAATTTGTTGATTTTATTTACCATTATTTAAACTAGAAACACCACTCTTACGAAGAGGATTTTTTAAGTAAACATGTAAAGATTTTGAGTTTGTAATATATATATATATATATATATATATATGATGATCATACGCATATTAATAATATTGTACCTTATAATAAACGTTAACTAAATTGAGATATATTGCAGTAATTCTAGCGTAAGCGGAATCGCATAGATCTGGGGAAAAATCCGTTCTGTCAGTTCTTTCGCATACAAAAATATTTAAAAAATGATGTAACAAAAATTAAAAATTTATTTTTTTCGATTTTCAAAATTGATATACTGCTTATATTATAAATGCCTGCAGGTCGCCAAGCAGTTTTCACATACTGTACCTCACTCCGAGTCCTTTGGAAACATTATGAGGGGTGATAGATTTTTACACGGGACTCGGAGTATGCACTTCTATATCGCTTCTTTTTATGTGATATCATTTCTTTTTGTGACTGACGTTTTAGGTTTGTGGCTTGGCGGGATCATTTACAACGAGTTGTTTTTGATGAGATTAATATTTTGTAATCGTCTGCAAGCGATAGAGATAGATTAAAAAAAAATAATGCTTGAAGTTTAATTTAAATGTTATACTAAATCAGTGAATTAAGATACAGTTTTCAAACAAATTGCATTTGAAAGTAGATTTTTTTCCCCATATAACGGTGTAAAAATTAAAAATGTGCGATGTTTAGAAATTAAAAAAATTGCGGTGCCAAAAATCGCAAAACCGAAATTTCATTGTCAACTGTTGCCATTCGCAAAATGACATCAGCGTTACGCACGGACATGTTTGTCCTTTATAATATAAATATTTGTTAAATTGTAAAAAAAATAATAATAATAATAACAAAAAAAAAGTTTAATATTGTACGACAAATTTAATCTTGCAAAACTAGTTCTGCCACAATTTCGAAGTCCAGGTTCCATATTTTTAAGTCGTCATGTATTCTTTACACTGCTTATTACGTTGTCTCACGATTATACCTGAAAAACAAACAAAAGAAATTGTGAAACATTTAACAATAGGACTACCGTGTTTCATGTATACCTAGAACTACCGGAGTAGTTCATAACTGATGCATGGACTTTAGTGATGTTATTCTTGTTTTGTATGGGAGATACAGACGCACAATAAGGTTTGATGTTTAATACAATGATTTTTAATTAATGAATAATAACATTTAGCTTCCGGAATATTACATAATATGAAATATAATAATCGATACCATCAAAAATAATTCAAATTTCTAATTTTAGAATTGATACTTTGAGATTGTGACCGCTCGTATGAAATGTAAAATAAGAAAATCTTTCAAACAATATACATTTAATTATCAATTTTATTTTCTTAATAATGTTCCTATAGATTAATAAGATATTAAAACTGAATAAAAATTAAATATATGTAGATCCATGATATTTTACTTACATTTTACGCACATTTTACGCAATTCTAGGTATACAGACCTATAGATTTTTAAAAAAGTATTCGTTGGATTTCAACTAAATTCGTGTTAAGGCACTACACTGTATATTTCAATCAGTTAAGCAATTTCAATTTTTTTTTCTGAAACACAATTGTGATACCAGCAAAAAATTACGTCTTGGGTCATAGCCTCGGTAGTTCTAGAGTGTAGAAAAGTAATAAAAAAATTCAAAATCCATAAAAATTAATATATATTTTTTTCTTATAATTTGAAAAAAAGAATTGTTTGGTGAACGCACTTACGGTATATCCTATATTTAATAAACTCATATTATGCTATTTCCAATAACAGCTTCTATAAACTTTTTACTTATACAATGAAGTATAGTTCACAGTGTACACAGTGTATTTTTAATTTTTTAGAATTCTTTTTATCGATTTTTCTGACCAAGCATTATTTCCAAATACTTTAACGAAAAGTATAAAAACAATTTCATAAAAAGTTTATTCAAAAAAATAAAGCGATGAAGAGAAAAAGATAATTGGATCCGATGCTTGTGAAAAACTTTATACATTTATTTTCGTTTCACTAATGTTATTTTTTTCTAATCATATAAGACAAAGAAATTTCTGCGAAGATTTCTTTTTCATTTTGGGTAATTTCGTAAAATCGAATCATTAGAATATTTTAATGAGATTTTAATCCTGTGTTTCTTTTTTAAAAATCTATAAATTATTTTTGTTTTCATTCGTGTTTTAAGAAAAGATTTTCTAAAAATAACTTCACATACCGTATATACTCGCATATGAGCCGACCTCAAAATCATGATGAAACAGGTTTAATACCAGTAATTCAGAATGGTTTTCTTCACCCTTATTTAATCTAATTTAATTCTAAATCATTTAAGGTGAAGAAAACCATTCTGAATTACTGGTATTAAACCTGTTTTCATCTCGAATTTGAGGGTTGGCTTATACGCGAGTATATATATACGCTAACTCCCTTCGACATAATAAAAATTAACTTCTTCCAGGCATAGCTTGGAGGCACGCCAATTTCTTTGTGCAATTTTTGTGCATTGTCTTTCCTGCAATTACAGCTGAAAGACATACACAAAACCAACTTTATACGTAAACTTTCGTAGGAAATTGCGTTTTTTTTTTTACGTTAAAAAATTAATAATAATTGTATACCAGTGATACTATTGTGCTTAAAATGTATTTTCCTATACAAATGAACCCTTTTTTTTAAAAAAATTACGTTTTTTTTATCCTCAAACCTGAGATAGTTTGAGCCGAAAAGGTGTCAAATGCCGTCTCAAATGCATGTTCATCAAATTTTTAGATTAACAAGAAAGAAAAATCATGCGTCAAGAACAGAGTATGAAACCATTTCCAATTACTTCAGAATACTGTGACAAAATTTCACCGTTTAACCCTTTCCGGCGCGGAGTAAGTCTGTTTGTAAAATGATGAAATAATGGACTGACACCAGAAATTGCATACGAATTCATTAGAAAATAAAAACTTGCTTATTTTCCGGTACTTAACAAAAGGAAAATTTTAATTAAATATTTTTGGTGCCGTTTGTCAGTTTTGGAATTAAAATTAGGTGTCCTTTTTTGTGACCACCGCCCATTAAAGGGTTAATAAGGTGAAAGATGATGTTTGAGTAAACAATTTGGAAAATGCATAACACATTTGAAAAACTAATTTCACCGATAATCATCTATAGTCCGAAAAGTATCCGAATTATTTTGTGCAACCCTGTATATGATCTGTAGATTTGTACATATGCTAAACAGAAATGCCAAAATTTCATTTAGTTAGGAAATTCCTAAAACAGTTGAAAATTCCCCTTCACCAGTTTCCATCGATAAGCGGAAATGTATGCCAATTCTTTTGTGCAACCCTGTATAAATATGTAAAGCACATAGATAAACGTCTAAAATCAGTAATGGTACACTTAAAAAACGGTATATTTCAGTATACATAATAAATACGATAACCCAATAGGAGTGAAAAATTAGCCAGGGCCAGGACTTACACCTGGGTCTACAGCGTAACGTGCTGTTTCTCTAACCACTAAACTTTGCTCAGGTTTGCTCAGTGGTTAGAGCAACAGTTACGCTGTAGACCCAGGTTCGAGTCCAGGCTGGCTAATTTTTCACTCCTATTGGGTTATTGTATTTCTTGTATTTATCTGAAATATACCGTTCTTTACGTGAACCCTGTAAATGATCTATAGGTTTTATACACACCAAGTAATATGCAAAAAATTACTTAAATTAAAAAAACCCATACCACAATAGAAAATGCACTTCCAGGAATTAACGCTCATAGACAGTATTGTAACCGAATTCTTTTGTGTGTCCCTGAAAATGAACGATAACTGCTATACACATCATATTCTATAGTCATCATCTTGTAGTGCACCTCAGTGATGTACATTTTGCAATGAACATTTTGCCCCCACATTTTGCAATGAACTGGCCTGGATGACGTGGAAGGTACGTGGGTACGTGATCAAGTGGGAATGGTATTTAACTGCTGCTGGAGAGTCTGAGGAATCATTCTTGTACTTACTTTTTTGTGTGATGGGGAAGGCTGTGGATCTAAGCGACTTTGATAGAGAGCAGATTGTAATCGCTCGAAGGCTCGGAACAAACATTTCCAAAACTGCACGACTCGTGGGTTGTTCGCCATCTACAGTTGTTAGTACTTATGCAAAGTGGATGAATGACGGTGAAATCAGCAGTAGACGCCAGGGTGTTGGACGTCCACACGTGATCAAAGAAAAAGGACGTCGGATATTGTCCCGCTTGGTGAAGCAAAACCGACGTCAGACAGTGGCTCAGCTGACAACCCAATACAATGCTGGTACAAATAGAATTTTATCGGAGCACATTGTTCAGCGGACACTGTTGGATATGGGGCTACGCAGAAGACGTCGAACTCGTATGCCTCTGTTGACCAAGCGTCATCGCCAACTACGCCTACGCTGGGCCCGGGAACATCGCGACTGGACTATGGATCAGTGGAAGAGATGGTCAGATGAATCACGGTTTGTCATTCATCACGCCGATGGCCGTGTCAGGGTACGCCGTCTTCCAGGCGAACGGTTGCTCCCTCAATGTACAGCAGCCCATACACAGGCCGGTGGTGGCGGTATTATGCTTTGGGGGACGTTCTTATGGGCGCCTCTAGGACCCGTGGTTGTGGTACAGCAAACCATGAACGCTACGGAGTATCTGAACATCACTGCGGACCGGTTGCACCCTTACATGGCGTCTGTCTTCCCAACTGAAAATGGAGTCTTCCAGCAGGACAACGCTCAGTGTCACAAGGCTCGAATTGTGTTGAAGTGGTTCTAGGAACATAATGCTGAATTCTAGTTAATGTCCTGGCCGCCTAACTCACCGGATCTCAATCCGATAGAACACATTTCGGATGTCATGGAACGGAAGCTCAGAGTTCAAATACCACCGAGTCGCAATATCTCGGATTTGCGTGACCATTGCTTAAACATCTGGTACAATTTGTCTCCGGCCATTTACCAAGGACTTGTGGCATCCATGCCAAGGCGGGTTGCAGCTGCGTTGCGGGCCAAAGGCGGACCAACTCGTTATTAACAGGTGATCATAATGTTTTGGCTCTTGAGTGTATATCGGCAGACAGACAGACAAACATAATTCATAACTCATTTTCAAGTATGTTGAAAAGTGTTAAAAAGATTGATAAGGATAATTTTCTCCTGTATTTGTGTGAAATATTTATATAATTACTGTCCTTTCAACAACGTTATTTATTTTTAATCATACATGAAAAAAATTAATAAAAAATATATTTCTAGAATTTTCTGAACATTTTGGATGGGTTCGTAAATTCGATTCATTAAAATATTCGATACTTACGTATTAACGCCACCGCAGCAGAAGTTGCGCTAATGCGCCAATAAAGAGCAATCTTGTTGTTCACACGCGCACGCAGTTATCTTTTGGATTCCTTGTTGCCTTGTTGTTTGCTGATTTTTGACGCCATTTTTTAATGCTACGAAAGATTGGGGGCACTTAAAGCCGCCAAATCTGTAGTTGCGGTGGCGTTAATACGTAAGTACCAAATATTCTAATAATTGGATTTTAATGCTGTATTTTTTTTTTTTTTTGCCTTTAATCTGTTAATTGTTTTTGTTTTCACGCTTTTTGAGAATATATATATTTTTTTAATAAAATCTGTAAAATAAACTTTATAAAACAAAAAATTAAAAAAGACTGCTACAAATGAGCATACAATAAGCATGTTTTGAGAAAAAATGGCAGTTGTTTATTTTTTTTTTTTTTTTTTTAGTTATGTTAAGTGATTAATATACGTTCTCGCCGGCGAAAACTTCACATATTTTGAAATTTTGTTTTAGGAAGAGGGTAAAATTAATTGAAAAACTAATAATTCCACGATTTTTTTTTTATTGCTTCAAATATTGTTAAATTTGGTCAACGTCGGAAATGTGCAACTGCGTTGACCTGTACCAAAATATCCGGGCTCGATTGGCAGCATCCTGCCTTCCTGTAAAAACCAAAAATTATTAAAATCTCATTCCCTTCTTGTAAAATAAGGTTGTAGCTAAGGACTGCTGGCTCATTCCTACCTTCCTGTAAAAACAAAAAATTATTAAAATCTCATTCTCTTTTTGTAAAATAAGGTTGTAGCTAAGGCCCACTGGCTCATTTTTTTAATTTTGAAAAATAAGAAAATTGCGTTATTTTGAAATTTGTTTTAATTTTTTCATCTAAAATTTTGATTTTCAAACTTATTGAAAAAATAAAATAAAATAAAATATTCAAAAAATGACTCAATGGCCCTTAGACAAATTAATTATGCGTAGATAAGCGCAAATTTTATCCAAAAGTGCAAAAATTGTTCAAGTTATTATTCTATCCATGTTGAAAAATGTTGTATCCAGAAAATCGCATTTAAAGTTGTAGCAGAAAAAATATATACTGATAATTTTTTTTTAAACTTACACTTAATTTGCTATTTCTCCGCCATACTATGGATCCTCCTGTGCCTTAAGAGGCTATTTCATTCACGCGAAACACCCGCTCGCTAATGTTCATCCTAAAGGAGAAAGGTTTTAAAATATCTCGATTGTATTTCGATATTTTTAAATGAATTTTTTTGCATTGGATGGCTGAGGTCAATCTCTGCACAGGCCATTTTTCACTTTTTGATTTTGGTTGTAGATTTTTTTTAATGAGGATACTTAGTAAAAGTATCTTAATAAAAAAAAAAAAAAAACTTGTAAACAAAATCGAAAAAATAAAAAATGGCCTGTGTAGAGATTGACCTCAGCTACCCAATAGAAAAAAGAAATAATTAAAAATATGGAAAAGCAAAGGAGATGTTTTAAAAAATTTCTCTAATAGGATTAACATTAGGGAGTAGGTATTTTCGCATGAGTGAAGTAGCCTCTTAATCTCATCATTTAAAATGCTTTTGAATCTTTGGTAGAATCTTTTCGGGGAGGCCGGTTTTATGGATCGTGCGCGAGCTCACATTTTTTGCTCACATCTTTCTTAATAATTCACATATTACTTTAAACCTTTTTGCCATAATTTTACACACGATAAAGATTTAATTTCTGTTAAAAATAAATAAATTAATTAATTAATTAAAAAAATCGATTTTTTTAAAGTTTAAAATTTATGTAACCCCTTAAAATGAATAGTTTTTACTCTGCACTGATTTATACATTTATAGACCAATTAAAATGTAATCGGCAACTAAAAAATAATACTTGTAATGCTTCTCTTAATTTAAAAAATATGTATATCAAGAATTGTACCTAAAATTAATATTTTGATTTTCAAATGTGAAAAAATTAACTAATTTTCACTTTTACAATAAAGTATAAACAGCGCATTTAATTTTTCAGAACTCAGTTTATCAATTTTTCTAATCAAACGTTACTTCCAAATATTTTGAGAAAAGTATTAAAACAATTTCATAAAAAGTTTATTAAAAAATGAGAGAAATATAGAAAATTGTCCAAGACAATTCGCTCTGGTAGAATGTAAAAAACTTTACACATTTATTTTCATTTCAGTAATGTTATTACTCTCTAATCACATAAGGAAAAACTTCATTGTAGATCTTTCTTTTTATTTCAGATAGATTCTTAAATCTGAATTATTAATGTATTCTAATAAATAGATTTTAATTCTGCGTTTATTTATTTTTTTAAATATGTGAGTTATTTTTGTTTTTATCCTGAAAAAGATATTCTATAAATAACAGTCAATAATGTATTTTGAAATTAGGTTAGAGATCTTCCATAAAATGAAATTAAATAACAACTGCAAAAGCACGCTTAGTAAACAATTTTCAGACGAAAAGTAAGGGGTATTTTATAAAGGGTTCAGCTATCTTTATTTATTATTACATTTAGCTTATTTATTGGCTTATTACAAATAGCTTTATTTTAGGTAACACAATTAATAAATAGTAATTTTTAAATAGTCATCCTATCGTGTATTATTTTTACATGAACGCGATAAAAATTGTCATCTTGGCAACAGTGAGATTTAGAATGAAAATAAATAATAAAAGGTTGCCAAAAATAATCTGTTGTGCTAAACCACTCTTATTCAAATACGCCAACTGGTGTGCAATAATTAAATATCCCTACATTAAAGTAGGAAACAATTCTTTGAAGATGTTTTTGTTTTTTGTTTTTTGCAAGTTTAAATACTTTGTATGCTATTCTATCGATACATTTATCGTGCTTGCAGATAAAATTAAAAAACTTTTGATGTTTTGAACGATGGATTATTTTACCAATATTTACCAACACATTTTTTATTTTTTTATAGCTATATTTTATATTCGAGTAGAAATAAAATATTTCAATAGCATTCTTTAGTTACTTAACGAACGATATATTTAACAAAAGAAAAAAAAACATTTTGAGAAAATTAGGTAAAATCAAGATTGCCATACAATTTTTCCTATTTTACGCATTATCTAATATGTGGACTAATAGTATTTTTGTAACAGTATTAGTAACAGTAATGGTATTATTCTAACTTCGGGTCTGAAAAAAGTTTGAAATGATTTTTTAAAAATAAAAAGTTTCGATTACACTTTAAAGGGCAGTCATTACTTTTATCATCCTTCTAATTTTTTAAATAATTTTAAACCCTCATTGGCGAAAAAGTAACCACTATATATCAGACAGATCGAGCTAACATAACTTTACTTGTATACGAAGTTTACAAGTTTCAAACACTACGTTTCTCCGCAGCATCATATTTTCCCGTTTTGGTGTCAGCACACAACAATCTAGAACGGACAGTTTAAAATGCGATTTTAATAATCGTGATCAAAATTTTAAACAATATACCGGGTGGTTATAAGATAAATATCTCTATTTGGAGCTGTCTGTAGATCGATGGAATAACCGGAATGAAACCAAAATCGGTACATTCACTATTTGAGAAAGGGGACGAAGAATGAAATAATAAAAAAAATAATAGAAATAATCGCTGACAGATGGCGCTTTTGAGTGTGAAATGTAACGTGTAATATTGTGTTCCGTGGAGGTGTCGCAAACCTCAATGACTTTACCGCATGACACAACATGTGCGAAACATCACTCCTGATGCGGTACATTCCGCAGTTGAGCATGTCGTGCACCACCTGGATTGCGTCCTCCAGCACAATGGCCATGTGGAACCTGAACATGATCAGAACCGCCATGCGAAAGCGTAACCACTTTCACTGTGACATTTTCTAATAAATTAGGTATGCGATTCGGTTTGATGCCTTAATTTATTGTTCTTGCATTACACGTTACATTTCACACTCACTAGCGCCATCTGTCGGTGATTGTTACAATTATTGTTTTTATTGTTTCCATTCTTCTTCCTCCCCCTCGAATAGTAAGTGTACCGATTTTGGTTTCATTCGGGTTATTCCTTCGAGCTGCAGACAGCTCCAAATAGAGATACTTATGTTATAACCACCTGTATATTGTTATGTCAAACTACCTCAAACATCTTCTTTGCCATTATTTGCTTTCCGGACACAAACGATATTTCTGATTGAGCGAAAATGTTATAAACCACTATCGCAAAAACTGTATAGATTTTCATGCAAATTGGCCGGCGGATTAGGTATTTAATCTGTTTTTGAACGATTTCTCAATAGATTCTATAGAGAAAATCACCGAGGAAATGTGATACTGTATAAGTGACAAATATGCCGGCGATATAATCAGACATTTGTAGCGCACTAATAACGTTTGCAGTTTCAGTTTCAAAATTTGACGTCCAGGTTTCAAATCCACCAAATTAAAAAAAAAAAAAAGATTTTCCTGTTTGTATATGTACACATATTTATTTAAAAATTATCCGTACTTAATAGACTATTACAAATTCATACAAAAATTTTAAAAATCAGAAATTTCATGGTAGATTTTTAAAATGAATATTTTTATGAACGAAATATTTTTATGCATCAAAATATTTATTTTTTGGTTGCTTTTTTATATATTCAAACCTTTAAATGTATTCAACTTGTTTAATTAATATTTCCAAAATTTCAAATTCTTTAAAATATCACAAATAAAAAAATGAATTCCAGTATTTCCAGCTGGAAAACATATTTTATTCTGGAACTTTTATAACATCGGAATTTTGTATTCACTTACAAGATTAAAAAACACTAAAAATAATAAACGTGTAACTTTAAAGTCGGCCATAAATTTGTGTACTGCCATGGGGGTTAAGAACAGAACTATAAAACTTTTATAAATCTTATTTGGGTTACTTGAACCGTAAATTCGAAACATGTTTTATAGTGTCTCTAAACGGCTCCCCTCCCCCTCTCACCAAAAAAAAAAAAAAAAAAAGGAGAGAGAGAAAGTATTTCACATAACCAATGAAGCACATTTTGGTTTAAAAAAAAGAAATATTTAGTAATTGATTTATTGAGTAAATTTATACATGAATGCATCTGAAGATAAAAAAAATAACTATTCGACAAAGATTTTAAAAAGATTAAAACAAATAAAATAGCCTTATTTTCATAATGTGATAAAATTAGCGGTAATAGCTGATTTCGACTTCTTGCTTTAATGATATACATCAAAAGAAGAAAGAATAAGAAAATCATGCAATACACATAGATTATGAAACACTTTCCAACACTCCCAGATGATTTTAATGCAATTTCGTCGTTTCATATGATGGAAGACGAAAACGAATAACATAGTTGCAAACGCAATTCAAGCAATTACAGCCCATAGTCGGTAAAGTATTCGATTGCTTTTGTCTAATTCTGCACACTTTCTATACACACCGCACAGCTTGCTATAATTTAATTTAGTTCAACATTCACATGCAGCAATTTCCTTCCATAGAGACTAATATAATCGGATCATTTTGTATAGTCTTGTATATGATCTATAGACTTTTATATACACCACTCAATGTGCTAAAATTTAATTCAGGTATGAGACACATAGCATATAATTCAGCTATAAAACACCGACAAGCACATCCTTAGATGGAAATATATCCAATTTATTTTGCAAAGCCTTGTATATAAATTTATTGATATTCTGCAAACATCTTATAGTGTACTAAAACATAGATCAGCTGGAAAACATGACACTGTTAAAAACATACTTTAAAACCCTCTGACCACCGAACAAAAGGGCAAAATTGTAATGTTGGTTTCTCTGTAATTTTCTTTAAATGCTAAAAAACATGATATTTCAAACATGATATAATAAAACTTAATTAAGTATATGAATATAACCCTTGACACTACTAATCATTACTTAATGTTTTAAAAGTATATTATATTTGTAGAATCCTATTAATTAAAATAAAGCTAATATTGCAGTGGAAGTTATTTTATAAATTTTAAAATAATAAAATAAGAATATTTTGACTGACTTTGACCAAAAAAAATAGGCAAACAATTATTTTCTTGCTTCACTAGTTTATCAATGCCCCTTTCACCAGATATAGATTTTGTAGCTCTCAACGATTGTAGCACTCTTTTGAAGCGTTTGGCAATCAGCATTTTCCGAACAGGTCGGTTAATTCAGCTTTTACACTATTTCTTTTCGTTTCTTTTTTTTTCATAGATATATAATTTTGATAAGTTTCATCAGATAACATGGATTTTTCTGTCTAAATAATATTCTGTAATATAATTCTGTCTAAAATAATCTGTCTAAAGTATGTATTATTCTAAACTATGTAATAATTAATTCTAAACTATGCTTGTTATTATTTTTCCTCAATTAATTTATAAAATACCTTTTCGTTTTTTGATAATTAATAACGGAAGAGGTGGATATATTTACCTGTCGATTAGAACTTTTTGCTGGGTACCAGATTTTATCAAGTTTGTATAGCTGTGGTTATGTACATCGAGAAGTATGTTCTTCAATCCGGGAGGCCCGTGTTCTATCCTCTGATATTCATAAAAGTGTTTAATGGTAATTCCATACTGGAGTTTGAAAGAGAAAATTGTAAAAAGTATTTGTTTTATTATTGATTGCGATATTAAGCTGTTCAATATGCAGTTATACTTTGCGTAAGTATTGTATATTCATACATATCTAAAGTGTTTTGAATGTTTTTAAAATAGTTGCACATCCATGGTGGTTCTTGTTTTTTATTATTATTATTATTACTAGGAGGCATTGCTAAATACGAGCTACGCTCACAAACCCCCGTTCCAAGACAGCGAACTTTAAAAACACGCTTAATTTGACTTAATTTTAACGCTTTAAAATTATTATAGAAGATTGAATTATAATTAAACGACCAGTGGCGATCTCCTGTAATAGGGTTTCCAATAATTTCCCTTTGATTGAATAATTTTAAGGCCTAATCAACAGCTGTCGAGACAGCTAACAACTGTTTTCGTGACTGATTAAATAAGATCAATTAAAAATTTGAAAGATCAGCTTGTAAAATGGCTAAATATCACTATTTCCTTTAATTTTAAGATTGTTTTAAGTAACACATTTTAAATGTTTATTTTTTCATATGACGTTATTTTCACCAAAATTTTGTATCTCTTTTAGTATTTACGTGAAAATGCATTTTTTTAAAAACTTAAAAAAACATCTCAAAATAGGAATTAAATCTTTCATTTTAATATATTTTTTTTAATTGAAAGTTATTGGAAATATTATCATTTGAGCATTTAAAATATGACGTAATTTTGAACATTTATTGCTTTTAACGCGTAATTATTTTATTATTATTTTAAAGTTTTATTTCTGATTTTAATATTCACGTGTAAGCATACTTTTATGACGTAACTTTCTGCACTTACTGCTCTTAACACATGATCATTTAATTATTACGATAAAGTTTTATTTCTGCTTTTAATAGTTGTTTAATTGAAAAGGGATACTATTATTGGGACTGTTTTACAAATTAGCAACAATACAAATAAATGACCTTTTCGAAATCTATACTTATAAAAGAACATGTCTTGACTGACTCCTAATCAACGCCGTGCCTTAACAGTTACTCCTATAAGACTATGAAATTTCGAAAACATGTTCCTTTCATAATGTAGGCACCTACTAAGAAAGGATATGGGAAAATTCACCCCTAAGTGGGTTAAATGGAGGGTCGAAATTTTTATGTTATTTCGCCTTTTCGCCCTATCTCAGCAGCAGTTTTAGGTAGGAGCGTGAAATTCAGGATAACAAAGCTACTAAACAAATAATTAAACAAGTATTTCAACGATTTTAGAAATTCATACAAGAAAATAATTAAATGGGGGGGGGGTCGAAAGTTTTAGGTCATTTCGTCTTTTCACCCTATCTCAGCAGCAGTTTTAGGTAGGAGCATCAAATTCAGGATAACAAATCTACTAAACAAATACTTAAGCACGTATTTCAGCGATTTTAGAAATTCATCCAGTAAGGGGGTTAAATGGGGAGTGGAAAAGTTTAGGTCATTTTGCCTTTTTTGCCATATCTCAGCAGCAGTTTTAGGTAAGAGCATGAAATTCAGAATTACAAATCTATTAAAAGTTAGTTAAACACATATTTCAGAGATTTTAGAAATTCACCCCCTAAGGAGGTTAAATGGGGGGGGGGTCGAATGTTTTAGGTCATTTTGCTTTATCTCAGTAGCAGTTTTAAGTAGGCACGTGAAATTCAGGACAACAAATCTACTAAACAAAAATTTAAACACGTATTTCAGATATTTTAGAAATTCATCGACTAAAGGTGGTAAATGGAGGGTCGAAAGTTTTAGATCATTTCGCTCTTTCGTCATAGCAGTAGTTAGCTTGAAATTCGGGATAACAAATGTACTAAAAAATACTTAAATAGGTTACCAGCGATTTTAGATATTCATCCACCAAGGGGGTTAAACGGAGGTAGAAAGTTTTAGGTCATTTTACCATATCTCAGCAGCATAGTTTTATGTACGAGCGGAAAATTTAGCATTACAAATCTACTAAATAATAGTTAAACACGCATTTCAGCA
This sequence comes from Maratus michaelseni, assembly GCA_963931845.1. Classification (NCBI taxonomy): domain Eukaryota; kingdom Metazoa; phylum Arthropoda; class Arachnida; order Araneae; family Salticidae; genus Maratus; species Maratus michaelseni. The sequence goes on along the minus strand of OZ007588.1, from coordinate 341,151,087 downwards.
ATTTAAGAGCTAGCAAGTTTGTCGCCAACATCGGCCATAAACCCGATCATGAAAGATTAGATGAATAAGACAACTATTGCTGATTTTTTATTAAATATTTTGCGTAAGACATTTTTCCAAGAAAAAGTTTTTCTTTAATTTTATATTTTATAAATTGTTTGTGCGCGTTTCGTCTTTTAGCGATCGGATTAAAATTTTTATATAAAATATAGTACACTTCCTCTTCTGCTCAAAATGCATTTTTTGGAAGTAAAGATTTGCGATTTAAATACAGATAGCCATATTTATGGGCTCGGGTATGCTCAAGGCTGCGTTATAGTGGTTGTCGCATAATTAGTTTAAAGGCGTGCAACCCTGTTAAAATAATTTCATTTTAACGATATATGCACAAAAAATAACTGAATCCCGTTATAGTGAACACTGTATTAACGATATATGGTTGAAAAACACATAGAACCCCGTTTTTTTGTTTTTTATCACGGCATTCACAATTTATGGGCGTGAAACCACAGTGCCCATTTACAATTATCGCCATGTATCTTGGGCAATCCCATTTTACTTTATTTAATCTAAACGCTCTCCCTTCCCTCTAGATAATCACAGGCAGGGTCGAGCAGTACTTTGTCAGGGGGCTTATGAAAAAAATATATATCGTGAAATCTTTATTTACGTGTGCTTTTTTGATATTCTTATTAGTAATTTTCATGGAGTTTAAAATAAAGTATTTTATTTATATTTTTCTGTTTGTATGTAAATTAACTTTCTGGGCCCCAAGCGAAGTCAGGGCTATACGCTTCACAAGGTATCTGGACCCCACTCGGAAGCGACCGGCTAGACGGGCGAAGAGGGGCTAGTATGAAATATATCTTAATTAATATGATGAAATAAAAAATTGAAAAAAAAACACTCAAAAGTTTGATCAAATTAAAAGATTAATTGCACACTGTACACCACAAACTTGTCAACTATATCCTTTCAATAGATGGTTAAATTCTTATGCATAGTTTTTGTTCATGTAGATAATCTTTTTAAGAGAACTATTTTGACCGAATTTAATATTAAACATATCTTAAAATAATTCTTTAATTAAAAAACTGCCTATTTCAGTGTGCTTCTCAAACATTTCTGTATAAAACTGCCAAAATTTCTTATATATATATATATATATATATATATATATATATATATATATATATGCAATAGTTTTCTTAATATTAGCCTAGAGAGCCCGCCAGACACAAAAAATTCATTGTCGGCGGTGACAGCGGGGGTTACTTTTTTTAATAATGGAGAGAAACTACAATTTATGGTTCATTTTATTACCTTTAAATTCATAATATCGCAATGATTCAACAATTTTTTATAATAAATTCAAATTAAGACATGAATTTTAATGAAGTCTTATATGATTATAACAAATATCTGGTAAAGTAATTAAGATTATCTTCGGGATATTTTCTTTTTCAAATATTTTCAATCTTTGTATTTAGAACTAAAAGAAAAATAATGTAGTTTAATAAAAATAAAAAAGGACGTATTATTTCAGTTATAAAAATATCTTCTATTTTAGAACATTTGTTATATCTAAATTCTGTATTCACTTACAACATTAAAAACCACTAAAAAAGTAAAATAATAAACGTGTAACTTTAACGTCGGCTATAAATTTTTGTAATGCCACGGGGTTTAAAGACAAAACTATAAAGTTTTTTTTTTTTTTTCTAAATCTTACATGGGTTACTTGAACCATAAATTCAAAACATGTTTTATAGTGCCACTAAAAACTTTAAGAAATTAAAAAAGAGAAAGAGAGAGAGAGAGAGTATTTCACGTAGTCAGTGAAGCACAATTTGGCTAAAAAAAGAAAATTTCATGCAGTGAATTTATGCATGAATGCATCTGAAAATTAACAGAAAGTAAATAACTATTCAATAAGGACTTTAAACAATTAAACAAATAGCATGATTATGATTTTTCTGTTTAATTTTTCAGTAAAATGTACTTTTCGCTGTGTAAACATTATTCTTATATATATATATATATATATATATATATATATATATATAATTATATAATTTTCTACAAATAACCAATTTGGGTAAAACTCAGAATATTTTCCTGATCACTTGAAAAATATATGCTTCTAATTCTCATTTGGCACGGTAAACTCGTTCTTCGAACGATGGCGTGTAAATTGAAATAGTGAAGTTCAAAAGCAAATTTCGCACTGAAAATAAATACACATATATTAAAATAAACAAATCCATATGAAACGCCGTAATGTTTTTTGAACACGTTCCGATATAGTTATAAAGTGTTTATGAATGCGGTTTGTCTGTCGGTTTGTCTAGTCCTCTGTCTGTCTAGCCATGCTTTAACTCGCGTAAATATACTCGGATTGACATGTAAATAATACACGCTATTGAGGTTTACCATGGCATGTTCGGTTTCGAAAATGAGGTGTGTAGCATTTATAGTTCATTTACAGGGACAACCAAAAGTATTCTGTTACATTATGGTCTATGGGGAAAAATCATTTGCGGTATATTTTAATGCTGTTACACAATTTCAAACATAGTGAAATTTATATACATTATTGAGATACATTACAAGAGGGTTACTGTAGAACATGTCATGTGTAGCACTTACAGTTCGTTAACAGGGACGCTCAAAAGAATTCCGCTATAATATAGTCTATGGGGAAAATGGTTTACGGTAGTATTTTAATGACGTTACATTGTTACAAACGTAATGAAATTGATATGAATTTCTGAGGTTTACCCAAAAACAGGCTTGTCCCTGGCAATTTCCAGATTCTTAACGCTGATAATTTGATTATCCTCGATACTTAAATTAATTATTGCACGTACTTTCTGATCTTTTTTGCACAAGTCGGTCGTAATTGGGGTAGTTCCCGTATTGGAAAACGTAAAACAATCCATTGAGTTTTAGTTAAGCAATTTCCCACCAGGAGCGCTACGTAGAGTAAAAAAACGATTGTGAAAAATTTTATCAAAATGTAAACTTTACCGAGGCAGGAACTTTTTCTGAAAACATATTTATAAAAGGAAAACATAAATCAATTTTATTAATATTTGGTTATCTTATTTCCTCTCAAGGGGGCCTTTAAACGCAAAAGAAAGATTTGTTGAATGTATATAACATACTTTAACTTGGGATACGATTGTCATATAAGAAAACATAAAAAAGTGATTGTAAAGTAATAGTTATGTAATTTCCACACGCTGGTGCTTCAAGAATAAAACTAAAACATACCATGTGAAAATTTCTAACAAAACACCAATTTCAGCCTGTCGGAAGTTTATTATGAAGTTTATTATAAAATAAATAAATAAATATTCATTTACCCTATTTTCCTCCAGGGGACAGTTTAAACGCGAAAGAAAATTATGTTGTATCTGTACTACGCATTTTTAACTTCAGTATAGCTGCCATACAATGAAACATAAAAATTCGATTTTGCAAACAGAAAATAAACCAGCTGGTGAGATCGGGCTGTGTTTGGTTAAAATCAGCTTTGTATTCAACTCGCTAAACTTCATTCTTTTCGTAGACTTCTAAGTCTTTTGCAGATCGTAAGATTTTCTGTTCAACTTCAGAGACTTTAGGCTTCGACCGAAGCACTTCCTTAAAGGTGTGGGATTAATTGCGAGAAAGATCTATGTAACCTGATTGGTTAAATTTCGTTTTCGAGAACGTTCTATGGACTCTGATTGGTTGAATCATGTATCTCAGCTCCTATTGGGAATTTCTAGAAAATTCCTTCAGATTCTGAATGCCAATTCTTTCGCCAAGCTTCACCAACATTCTTCGAAAACTCGCCATATTGACGACATTATTTCATTTAGTGCCAATAATGTGTTTTGGCATTGATAATCTGGAAAGTCATTTTCCGGCCAAAAATCGGCTATGTCGCCAAATTTGGAGAAATGTTGCCAACTTTACGAATTTGTTTACTGCCAACTGTTCAGCAGCTGTTTCAACCTTTATTTCCATTGAAATGCATTACACGTAGAGATCACAACATGACCCACTAATCGAATTTTTCCGAACATGTCGAGTCCAACGTTTTCTCGTACACCAAAAGGGTAGAATATAAAATTATCGTTAAAGACATTTTTTAGATAAAATTTCCATATATATACACACACACACACGATTTGCTCGTATTATAATATATCAATTGGTTACGCTATTTCCACCCACATGCAAGAATAAATTTTGTTGAATCAGTATTACCTAATTTTAATTTGGAGCATGGGTGGCATATGAGAAAACATAAGAAAAATCCATTTTAAAGTTTTAGTTAGGCAATGTTCCACCATGGGCGCTACCAGCGTAAAAAATCCTGCGAAATTTTTTTATTAAACATAAATTTGATCATGGCAGAACATTATTCAAATAATTTATACAAACCCGCAAAAAATCAATTTTTAAAAAAATTAGTTACCTTATTTCTCACCAGGAGACGCTATAAACACAAAAGAAAATTGTGTTAAATCTGTGCCAACTACTTTAAATTTCAATATAGCTATTATACAATGAAACATAAAATAAATCAATTTTATTTAAAACTGAATATATTATTTCCTCCCAAGGGCGCTATAAATAAATAAGTAAATTATGTTGAACAAGTACAACCTATTTCATAATAATCATCTACGCAATTAATGTATAATAAGACGTCAAATTTCTCCCCAGCGAAATCTCTTATAAACTGTTTGACAGAAAATTTTCTCCTGTATGTAACTGATATTCATCCTTATTAATCAGTATCGGTAAAAATTATTTCAATTTTTTGTTATAAATATGACATTATATACACCTGTTTCCTGTATTTATTCATACTGATGTTCCTTGTATTATTAACAAATGTATTACTGCTGCTGAACTAAGAAATGCTTTTTTTGTTACAAATATGGCGATATATTCGCCTGCTTTCTGCTTGAATTATAACCAAATATTAGAAAATACCCGTTTATTTAGAGTATGACGTCGTGTTGATCCCCTTTTTTTACTTTCTTCTATCTTTACAAGAAGAAAGTATTGGACTCATGAAAATTTTCGACTTCCGGTTTTCGATGGATTTATACGTTTTAGAAGGTCCTGAACACGATTTGACTGTTTTTAGAAAATGTCTGTCTGTGAGTCTGTAAGTCTGTCTGTCTGTATGTGACACAAATTTTGTGGGCACTCTATCTCAAGAACTAATGCTCGGAATTTAATAAAACTTTAGATTCAGGTAGTCCCTAATACAAATTGGTGCTGATTAGTTTTTGGTGAAAATCGCCCGGCCGGTGGCGCTGCTATGCTGCATTTTTCGCGATTTCCGCAATAGCTCTATCTCAAGAACTAATGCTCGTAATTTAATAAAACTTTAGATTCAGTTAGTCCCTTATATAAATTGGTGCTGATTAGTTTTCGGTAAAAATCGCCCAGCAGGTGGCGATGCTATGCGGCATTTTTCGCGATTTCCGCAATAGCTCTATCTCAAGAACTAATGCTCGGAATTTAATGAAACTTTATATTCAGTTAGTCTCTGATATAAATTGTTGCTGATTAGTTTTTGGTAAAAATCGCCCAGCAGGTGGCGCTGCTATGCAGCATTTTGCAGGATTTACACGATTTTAGCGATAGTCCTATCTCAAGAAATAATGCACGGAATTTAATAAAAGTTGAGTTTCAGTTAGATCTTGATATAAATGGGTGCTGATTCTTTCTAGTGTATGCGAAACCTGTATGAGATAGAAGAAAGTTTTGGGATTGATACATCCGACTAGTTTAAACTTAAAAAAAATTAATTCAATTTCAGTTTGAACGTGGAAATATTTCAATTGAAAATTAGTTGCTTTGGGACAAATTATTATTACGGTTTTTGAATTGTTGGCAACAATAAAGAAACATAGTTAAATTTTATAGGAAAAATGTCGATTGATTCCCAATAAAAATTATGAAATTATGAATTATTAAAAAATATATTTGAATAACGTAAATAAAACATAGGCTATGTTAATTCCTGGATTATAATCCACCTACATTCAATGACATTTAATCATCCGTTTTGATCCTGACGTCAGCCAAACAATTTCACTATTTCAAATTTCAAATTTTATTAGAATTAGCACAGAGTAAATATTTTGTGGCAACGCGTACAAAGGTGGAAAAAAGTCTAGTAGTTAACTCGTTCAACGGGAGATGCTGTGTTAAATTAACATTAAGATGTCACACTGGAAATAAATAAGTATTGTGCTGCCGCGCAATACTTAAATAAATTTATAAATTTATTTATTAAACTAGCTGTTACCCGTGACTTCGTTCACGCAACATTAAAAGAAGAATAAATACATTAATTATGCAAAATATTTTACTCCCAATAATTAAAAACGTTAATAATTAACTAACTATTTATCGCATTTCATAGGAGACACTACGGTATTTATTATTATAGGGACCTTGACATAACTCAGTCTTAAAAAAGTGAAATTTTGTGCCAAATAATCGCGGAAATGAAATTGCAACCAATGCAGAAAGGAGGGCCTAATAAAATCGTGGAAATAGACGAATTGGATAAAAACAAATGTCAATTTTACCTGATAAACAATTTTACTTTTAACGCCTTTGTGAAACGTTTAAACAGCCATCCAAAAAAAAAAAAAAAAAAAAAAACATTACTTACAAATAGTATATGTTTTTTCTTTAAATTCATTTCTGCCTCCTTGGTTTAATATATAGTTGAAACAAATCTTGTTTTCTAATGACAGTATATTGGCAGGCAATTTTTGTTCTCCAGAATAAATTGATTCATGAAGTTTGAATATGTGAAAATATGTTTATATTTTTCGGATAATTTACTGAAATCAAGATTTTGTTTTCACCATCTATTCAAAGTGAAAATAAATTCTGTTTTTCAGTTTTAATGAGAAAATGGTGTAAAAAATATACTGATCTGTTTTATTTCTCCTTTTTTATACACAAATATGGAGTAAGTTACTTTCCGTTTTTAGAGAAACTTCGTTAAAAAAATGGCATTTAATTTAATTTTTTTAATTCTGAGAGTTTGTCTGACATCCTCGGATCAATTATAACCGGTATTCGCTAAACCGGTAGTAAACTAACCGGTAGTAAATCGCGTTGCGTTCGATAGTCTAGGAGTAGTTGCGAAATACAAACACACGGTCAGATTTTAATATTATAGATTCGTGTTCATTTTCCTTTTCTTAAAATTATGATGTGATTTTTAGCAGAAAACTCGGATACTCATGCGGAACAAAATAACGAAATAACGGATACTCATGCTTAATAATCAGTATAGATAACAAAACATTTAAATTTTTCGTTATAAATATGGCGTGAAACTCATCTACTTTCTATATTTATTGATCCTTGTATTATTAATGTAAGGAATTGATTCACACTCATTTTAAAACATATTGGAAAATTCCCGTTTTATTTCAAATATGACGTCTCCTTTTTCCCCAGATAAATCCCTTTTTAATGACATAATTCTTGTTAATTTTCTTTTCCAGGCAATTAATTTTAATACTGCCATACGGAAAATTATGTTACTTAAACGAAATAATATTAAATCATTAGGTTTTATCAACAAAAATGGAACTATTAACATTCGTCATTTTTTTTTAGGTAATCGAGTTATTTCTTTTAGTTTTAAGAATGAAAAATCACTATTTCTTGCTATCCATGACATCATTTACGGCATGGATAATTTTGCGGAGCATATTATTGACATTTGCTAACCATTTTCTTTTGAAACTTCTTTTTACTTTTTTAAAATTTAAATAAAAAATACGGTATAGTTATATTAGCCGTACGCAGACGGTAAAACGGCAAGCAAGTAATTGTTACCATACAGAAGAAAAAAAAAGAAAAAAGTGAAGAAAAAACCCAAGATCATTTTATTTCACCAATCAAAGCATATCCTCTTTATTTTCGATAAATGACGTCATATTCGCCTGTTTCCTATGGTTACGCATATTGAAACCTTGTATTATTATCAAACACTAAAAAAGTACGTTTTATTTCTGTTAATTTTATTTAATCTTCTTAATTCTTTATTTTTTTTTAATTTAATTTTCATTTTTCCCGTGAAAATTTTTCAATTGAAACAAAATTGTTGAGTAAAAATCATTTTTTCGGGTTTTGAATTAGTTTTGGCAACGATAAAGTATTAGCAACGGTAAAGTAAATTTAACCATTTTAAAATGCTATACGAAAAAATGTCCATTTATTCTCAATGAAAAGAACGAAATTTTGAATTATTCAGAAAAATACTTGAATAAAATAAACAAAACCCAGCCTATGTTCATATGAGGGTTATAATCAGCCTATATACAAAGATACAGGCTCATTAAATGCTCCATTTTGACGCTGGCTTCAGCATAATATTTGCACACAATCAGATTTATAATATTATTAGGATGACGATTCATTGATTTAAACTTATATTGAAATTTAACAGTTACATTTAAGAGTATTTACAGGAAAGAGTAAATACATTTTTGCATCTTTATCGCGAGAGAAACATAATCCGAATGAATAATATAAAACAGATTGTTTTTCCGTTCTTGAAGATAACATCATTTCTATAGTTTTTCATTGGAGAAAACTTACATCATTTTTTTTTGCATCACTGGAAATAACACAGCTTTTACGTCACTTCCATGACGCGAGAGAAAAATCCTTTTGATTGCACGAGTTTCACTGCTGGTTGAAATCAATGAAGTTCTCATTCAGAAACTCGTAAAAAGTTCAAGGTTAACTTTCTTTCATTAAAGATGACCAACTGAAGAGATTATATTTGGGTTATTTCCAACAGTTAAGTTTGTTGTTGTTGTTCGTTTTGTGGTAAGGGAAAGTTCGTAGACTATGGGTCGGATGGTCCGGCCTTGTTGGCTTACAAGCCATAGCGAGGGTTTGTCTATGTGCTCAGAGACGAAGTCTTCGCGACCTCCCAGCCGCGCAAACGGTACTTTCTCCGTGCCATAGCAGAAAAGCATGTGATTACCTTTGTAGATTTTCACATACGGAAGCGTTGGTAAAGCAAGTACGTGTCTGTAAAGCCAAGAATAAGGCCTAGGGCCCGGCGTTCCTTTGGCTGCCCGGTTACACGAAGCTCCTGGGGAACTCGGATGCGTCCCCTATACTGTAAAAAATTGCTGCAGTAAAATTACTGCAGCAGAGATTCCAGGCAATGTCCGTAAGAAAACGGTTTTTGTCCCTAGATAAACGATCTTTGTCCATACATAAACGGGTTTTGCCCGTAAAAACATGACATTTACGGAAATTGACCGTTTACCTTGAAAAAAGGGCATTTTCCGTAAAATTACTGCAGCAATACACGAAGAATGCCCGTGATTTTTTTTTACAGTATAGTATTATGCTTTAGTTTCCTTAAGTACGTGGCTCTGCTGTTGTAGCGATCATATCATCTTTGGTATGTTGGGTGCAGAAGAGTAATGTGCGAGGCTAACGAAAAAGACAGGATACCGCGGTGCATTCCACTTATCTTTTTTTACAGACCGCTAGAGTGACGTGCTGCTCTTTTCGTACAATTGCATTGGTGGATTCGAGCATCACGTGACTCCCGCGGTCTGTAAAAAAAGATACGCGTAAAGCACCGCAGTAGCCTTTATTTTTCGTTAGCCTCGGTAATGTGCAGGTGACGATGCTCTCGCTTAGCCGGTAGCCTGCGTCATAGTGGCATCAGGCCGGTGTAGGCCAGTCCCGTGTGCCATCTGGGTTCCTCAGAACCTGTACTGGCGAGGCGAATGACCATAAGTTCTAATCATTTTCTATGAAAATTATCTTAGTAATTTATTTTATGTGGGCCAAGAACTAATTGGGTTTTAAACTACATTAATGTTTTCTAATGAATCTTAATTTGAATGCATTTATATAAGTAACCAAAAATGTCGTTATTACGTATTCCATGCCTTACGGAAATATCAGCTGAAAAATGTGCTTTTTGAATAAATATACATGTAATATTCTTTTTAAAAACTTTTAACTGTAGAATAATCCTTGTTAAGAAATGCAGGATCTCCTTTAACAAAATTGAGTCGGGCCTGTTTTTATTCATTTTTTCCCCTGGCCTTGAAAATTTCGCCCCTATAGACCTCTACCTTGACATAACCATACACAAAACAATTACACGAAGATAGGTCAGAAGAACAAAATGGGCAAGATACTAACTGCTGATCTTAATCTTTTCCATTACCTCATGATCAACGAATACAGTTAATACTTGTGGTAAAAAGCTGCTGGTTCAAAAATGGTGAATCCTTTCTGCACTGAGCAAAGAAGTAAGTAGCTGCAACCCTCTTGTTTCATTATTATTATTATTATTATTATTATTATTATTGTTATTATTATTATTACCACTATTTCGGTATAAAAAAAGTTTACTCTTTGAAAATGTTGGTCAGCAAAAACGAGAGAAATTGGAAACTATGAAAGTGCCTTGCAACATTGCTTTTTGAATGACTTCAGTCACATTTCAGTACACAAACTACCTTTACTCTGTCATTTGCTGCTAACTGTAATTATTGCTTATCGTTATTGTATTTATTGACTGTAAATATCTATTGTTTTTCAATAAACAAAACACTGGTAGTTTGGCCCCGGATTTACAAGCTCTAAGGTCTCGCTACAATGCTTCAGGATTTTTGTCCACTTGTTGTTTACCGCCATCTTACAAATTCCTCCTCCTATCGACCAAATCAAGAACTATTGGACATCACTTACGATAAATGTAAAGTTTGTGTTTCTATATCATTCCAATTGGTTAAATTTCTCACGCACTTCCTACTTTCCTACTTTTTGTTAACTTCCTTGGACTACCGTGTTAAAACTCCCAGAATATTTTTTTTAATTAGCCTGTAATATTATTTAATTTTTTCTCCAAAAAGTCAAGAATGATAACAAAAAGAAGTTTAATAATCCTAAAATTAAACTTTTATTACTAGAAAATTTTACAATTCGGTTGTGCTTTTTTTTTTTCAAGATAAAATGAAAGAATAACCTTCATCGAAAAGTTTTCATTTATGTGATTAAAACGAAATAAACTTACTAGAATAAGAAAAAAAAATGTATGAAGTTCTCTGCAAACCCTGAAGCATCTTTCGAAATTCTTCCTCGCTTTTCTTCTTCTTCTTTTTAATTTTTGTTAACAAACTTCTTATGAAATTGCTTCTTCTCTATTTTTGGAAAAAAGTTATTTGGGAAGAGAAATATAAGCTAGGATTTCTCATTTACTGAATTTCTTATAGGCAATATTCAGTTTCTGGGCATTCACTTTGAAGAAGGTAAAAGGAGCTATAAAATTAATTGTTATTCAAGTTTTACTTTATTAGCAACTATTTAATGAACAGCTTAATATTGTACAACAATAGTTTGAAATCAAATGAAAATAATTGATATTGATTCCATATTCTCCGAAACTATTGAAATGATTTCAATATTTATTTATTTATTTTTAAAGATGGGTATTATAATTATCTATATTTCAATCTTTTTTGTTTGGGGGGGGGGGGGAGGAGAAACAATTTCTTTTTAAAAAATGTAGATGCGTTATGTACAGGGATTTTTATTTTTATTTTTTGCCAAACGATCAATTTATAGTTTAGCTGTACACTGTAAAAAAAAAGACAAATGTTGTTTAAGCTAGGAAAGTATAATAGAACCACGAACAAAAATATACAACAACCTATTCGAAGTAACCCAAGACTCCAAAAAGCGTTGTTTATATTTAGAAACTTCAAAAATCAATATATTTTCGAGACTTAAAGAAGCCATTATAAAAACAATGTTTCTTTCGCTGCCACTGATTTTCAGAAACGATTTCGAGTTGTTTATAATATAGTATTAATCGGTAAACCCGGAATATAGGGTGTTTCGGATGCTATCCATTCTCAAGTAAATATTTTCATGTTCAAAAAAATTATTTACAGAAAAATATGATAAATTAACAGCATTAATATTAATATTAATATAATTTTATTATTCTATCATTTATAAATTCAATTATGCAAATGAAAATGTTAATTGTTTATATCATCCTGAAAACCGATATTCCGGTTTGAGAAAACTACTTAATACATTGTAAAACTACTCGGAAACGTTTCCAAAAATTAGTAGCAGCAAAAAAACTTTGTTTTTTGTAGATGCTTCTTTAAATCTCGAAAACATATTGGTTTCTGAGGTTTCTAAAGATAAAGAACACTTTTCGCAATCATGTATAACATAAAAAAGAGTAAAAGAGTATTGTATATTTTCGTTCGTGGTTATATATTTTCGAAGATTAAGAAATACTTGTCTTTTTTTTTTTCTTTTTTTTTTACAGTGTGCTCTAAATATCAGTGTGCTCTATATGCATTTTGTGCTCTATAAATTCTTCGATCTTTTCGAAATCTGTCACTTTTAGATTCGCACATTTAAGACATGCATTTACATAGAGAAAACTGTACAGACTTACCAAAATTGCTTGAAAACAGCAACAAGTGCTTTTCAAGTGCAATTTTTGTACTTTTCACTAAACCTACCTTGTAAATATGATTTTCAACTTATTATAAGAAATTTAATAATCTTACTTAATATTCAAAATGTTTTATAAATGTAGAATAAATTTAGATTCATATTTTTTACTTACCCATCATACGTAGTGTATAGGGTAAGTCTTGTAATCGTTTTGAAAATCGAAAAAAAAATTTTGACGGATTTACACGTTTCGGCACTGGAGATTCCAACATATTTTTCGAAAAAAAAATTGCCATCTGTCTGTCTGTTTGTGTGTCTGTGTGTATGCCTGTAAACGCTCAATCTCCCGAACAAATTGAGATAGAGACTTGAAATTTGGTATGTACTTAGTATGTAATAATGGGAAGAAGCTTATTGAATTTCAGTAACCTCGATTATCCGGAACTATTTTTTTCGGGCTCTCGAAATATTCGTTCTGATAAAAGGTATATAAAAATTTTCGAAATTGGTTATTTTAAGAAATGAATATAAAAGACAATAAAAAAACATAAATTTTGCATAAAGCATGAAGTCGATCGGATAATTAGTTGCCGAGATATTTGGAATCCTATTTTCCACACTCTTCGATTTTTCATGACCCTGTATTTCATTCAAATTTCAATTCAAAGATATATTTTAATTGGAAATGAGACGCTTCATCCGACGCAGTAAACCGTTAGTTAATATGATTATAAATTTTGGAGTTATAGAGCATTTAAAATTTTAGACGTCATCAAGCCACGATTTTATTCGAATTGCAATGCATTTTATAAATAGTTTACTCACACATGTTTTATTTTCATATTTTATATTATGCATATCCATGATAGGCAAGTATTACGGTGGCCCCTAACGACTACTTTCTTAATCTAAAGATCTCAGATAATGCAAATGCAAATGCAACACATTGGGTTTCCACTAAGCTCGAAAAAAAATCAGGTAACTATGCATTAGTTTAGTTTGAAAAAAAAATACATAACACTCTGAAAACAATATTTGTCGAACTGAAAAAGAAATAAGAAATCTTTATTTTCCAAACCATACTTTAGCATTTAGTTTAAGTGGTATACCCATGATTAAAAAAAATTCTAAAATAATGAAGTGAATAAAATTGCAACTTTAACATGGACCATAAATTTTGTATAGCATTGCGAGTGTTAAGAGCAAAACTATAAAACATTTTTACGCCGTAAATGTATTACCTGAACCGTAAATTCAAAACATGTTTTGCGGTGTCACTAAAACAGTTTTAAGAGAAAAAATAAAACATTTTTTTTTCAGAGGTAAGAAACTATTTCATCGTAACAAATGAAACACGATTTGATAAGGAAAAGAAATTCAGTTCTCTAACTTTATGCGTGACTACATATGGGCATAAAGAAAAATGGGAAAGTAATAAAGAATTCAAAGGATTAAATAAAAATTAAATTGTATTTTATTTTTTTGTGTTGATGTTTTGAAATAAAATGCCTTGTTGGTCCTTTTATAAAATGTAAAAATTTCAAGACTTTCTTTCAAAAGTTATTTTTATAATAGTTCTCAATTGGTATTTGCCCATGAATAATTTCCCCTAAAACAAATTAAACCAAAATTCGAAAAAAAAAACTACCTTATTGAGATATTTTATCTGTGCACTTTAGTTGTTGATATCTATACTAATAAAAGACTAAATCACTCTGTGTGTCTGTTTGTCTGTCTGCGATGGATAGCGAAATCTAGAGCACTTAGAATTCTGAAAATTTAGATGAGGATAGTCAAAGGCCTTTCCCCATGCACCTGAGTCTCAGAATTTTATTATTTTGAAAATTAACAAAAATATTAAGTAAAACTCATTAGACATCACATCGAAAATGCTATCTGACTAAAGAAAAGAACTAGTACTGTTCTTGATTTCGAAGCTAGAATTGAACGAGTTTGAAATTTATTTACTAGTTAACGAATTTTTAGAAAACTAATTAAGATATCGATTTGAAACTTTGTGAGCAAATATAGAATAATTTTCTGCATCCGACAATGCAATTTTTGTAAAATTCGACCGGTAATTTTTCATAATTTTTGCAAAAAAAACTGCAAACTTCTGGTGGAACCGTTAAAAAATATCCCAAAAAATTTCACACAGGGATCGGCTTTCACTAAAAACGGAATTACAAAGAGATTTGTTTCTCTGGCCGATCTCTCTATTTACTTTGCGAAAATGAAAGGAAAAAATTGCCAATTTTTACTAATTAACGAAAATTAAGATAACTAATTAAGATATAGATTTAAATTTGAGAATGAGTGCCATCTGTCGGCTATTTTAGCGTAGCGACTTCGTTATGATCTAATTATCAGAAAAATATAATTATTTTTTTAATGATGGCGTTAATGTAGGGAAAAAGGATTTTTCTTGAACAAATTATTCCTTATATTTGCAGGTAAGGGGAAGGGGGGGGGGGTTAACACCTTGCTCTGATTTACATAAAACAAATTCCATTTAAGAAATTTAACATTTTTAGCTTCTGCCGTAGCGTTTTATAAATGGTATATATAGAGAACACCGGATATTTCAAATAACGATTTTCGTAAAAATTAAATTTATGTTCCTAATAAAAGTACACAACCCGTATTTACTTGATGCATACCAACAGTCAAAGTAAATGATTTGTTGTTGAGCACTTGACCAAGCGCCCCTGGTGGGCAATCCTACAAGTTTTTTTCTCTAATTGTGCATTCTTATTTCGGGTTCTTTGGGCCCGATCACAACGGGGTTTGGATGATTCGACTCAGTTTTCAATCCCGTTACAGATTATAATATTCAGAGGGTAATTTTTCTTAATTTTTGCAAAAAAACTGCAAAAATCTGGTGGCACCGGTGAAAAAAAATCGATTCCTCAGTTCCACCTTTCACCGCCAGGTAGCGCATTATTTTCTTAAGTTCTATAGGTCTGATTTCGACGAGAATTGGTTCATTCAACTCCATTTTTACAACGGGTAGCTAGGGATAGCGTGTCAAACGTGAATCACGCAGACAGGCAAGGGATTATTTGATTGGACGTAGGCGTATTTGCGTTGATTTCGAAAGATATCGAATTGTTGAACACATAAATATAATCAGGTGTTTCAAATGTCAAACTTATGGACACGTTGCAAATAGGTGTGCAGGAGAGCAGAGGTGTGCAAAGTGTTCTGGTTCACATCAGACGTTGGTGTGTGATTCAAAGAATGTTGTCTGTGAAAACTGCTATTTTGATGGGAAGACGGAATTGATTGATCATAGGGCAGACAGTTTTGACTGTCCTGTCTATCAGGCATATAGGACTAAACTTTTGGCTAAGCGTTTGTAAGGGCGACCCTTCGGTCAACCTGGCGGTTTCTGGTGTTCGAATTTTACAAATCAATTTAAATCATTGTAAATTAGCTAACGAGGAATTGGAAAGATATTACGATAAATTTAACTTCGATGTAGTTTTGTGTCAGGATCCTTATGTGGTGTGTGGAAATGTTGTAGGGATTCCTCCTTATTGGAGATCATTTATTTCTCGTAATTTAACCTCTGCTATCTTAATAACTAACAAAGATTACAATGTCATTGAATCTTTAAAGCTGAATAATGTTGTTTTTGTAAACCTTAATGTTGATTGTCACGTCATGTCTTTGGGTTCCCAATATTCAGCTCCGGCATCATCGGATGCGTTGGATGAGGATTTTGCTTCATGGACAGATAAATATATTGACTGTTCTAATGTATTATTGGGAGGAGACTTTAATGTACCAATGAGGTCGATGGGATACAATAGAGATGACCCTAGAGCAGAAGTTTTATTCGAGTATCTCTCTATAAAGAACTTGTCAATTGTGAATGATACAGATGCTCCTTCAACTTATGTACGGGGTGATCTCCATGGAAGGCCAGATCTTACACTTGCGGGGGAAAATATATGTAATTATATTGATTCTTGGGAAGTTAATTCAATTACTGATACTTTTAGTCATCATCGATATATTTGTTATAACTTAAATATGAATCCTTTGATTAAGTATGCAATACGTTATAAGACTAAATATTGTACATTTAAAAGATTTAATAATTTATTTAAGCAGAAAATCAAGACGCTTTTGGACTCTCTGCTTCGGATCAGTGCTGTGGATCAATTGGAAATTTGGATGAGTAATTTGCAATATTACTTAACTCAGTTAATGGATAAGTGCTTCAGACGTAAGACATTGGGATATAGGCCAAAACATTCTTGGTTTACGGAGGATGTGAGGCGAGAGCGTAATAGATTAAATGCACTTTATAAAAGGTATCGAAAGAACCTGGATATAATGAAATATAAAGACGCCTATATAGAGGGTAGAAATAAATATAAGAAAAATGTAAAAATGGCTAAAAAACAGGCTTGGTTGGACTTTTGTGATAAAACAAATGAGAGTTATGGAAGATTATTTAGATATATATCAGGAAAAAATTTGAAACATACTGATATGATATTTACCACTCTGGAAGATAGTACAGTTTTCGATTCGTATGATGATGTAGCGATGCAGTTAATGCAAGAACACTTTAGTGTTGACAGAGTCCCTCTTAATATACATGAGTGAGTATATACCTAATGTTAGTGAGTTGATTGATCAGAATTTCAAACCAATTTCGCATCGAGATCTAAAATATGCATTGCGTTGTCAGGCGAATAATAAAGCACCAGGTTTTGATTTAATGGATCCGTTGTTAGTTAAAAATATCTGTTCAACTTTTCCAGCTTTTATATTGGCTGTTTTTAATAAATGTCTCGGCTTTGGCTATTTTCCAAATTGTTGGAAAAAGGGAACTGTGATATTTTTTCGCAAGAGAAATAAGAATCCATCCAGTCCTAGAGCTTATCGCCCGATAAGTTTACTCCCAGTGATGGGAAAAATATTTGAGAGAATAGTGAAGGTCAGAGTGATCTCAAGACTGGAGAGAACGAAATTTTTGGATGGGGCGCAGCATGGTTTTCGAGAGGGGAAATCAACAGTAACGGCAATTTTAGATTTGAAGGAAACAGTTCGACGAGTTTTACATGAAAAGAAATACTGTGCAGTGGCTTCAATTGATATAGAAGGTGCCTTTGATGCACTTAATTGGAATATTTTGGCACGAATTATTGAAATGCTTCCACTTCCTTTATACTTGAAATCTATACTAAGGAATTATATTAGCAGTAGACAGATAGGTTTTGACTTTGCAACGGGAATTGAATGGTTTGTACTGTTTCAAGGTTGCCCACAGGGGTCTTGATTGGGTCCGTTGTTGTGGCTCCTGACAGCGGATCGTTTACTTAAATCTTATCGTTTGCATTCACATAAGGTGATCTCTTATGCAGATGATTTTGTATTGTTTGCAGATGGAGAAAGTCGACAACAATTGAAGGAAAATATGAATGGTCACCTGTCGAATTTTGCAGATATTTGTGATACATTGGACCTAAAAATTAATACTTCCAAATCAGTGGCAATGTTGTTTGGGAAGAATACATTGGAAAGACGAAGGCCAATCTTTAAAATGCGTGGAGAAAGTGTTTCGGTGAGGGACAATTTGCAATACTTGGGGTTGACTTTAGACGGTGCGTTCAACTGGATGGTACATTTGGAAAATGTTCGAGAAAATATCAGAGAATTTGCATTAAATATTAAAAAGACAGGAGTGAGAGACAAGGGATTGCAAGCGAAGTTTCGAAAGATTTGGTATAATGCAGTAATAATAAAACAGATAACATATGGTTATCAGGCATGGTTTGGTGATCTTAAGATAGCAGCTATGAGGCGCATTACTTCTTGTCAACGGATAGGACTTTTATCAGTTGTAAAGGCCTATAGGTCAGTTTCAACTGACGCACTTTGTGTTTTGACTGGAATTTTGCCTATAAAGATTGAATATCAAGCACATTATCATAAATTTCTCTTTAATGGTGGAGGTCAGTCTATTATTATTGAAGATTGTGAATTGACAGCAGACGATTTTTTGAGTAATAGGAGAACTTATAGTTTCCCGGTCGATGGACGGGATAACTTGAGAATTACGGATTTTGTGGATAAAGTGGTACCACAGTCACCGTGGCCAATAATTTATTCAGATGGTTCGAAGATGCAAACAGGTGTGGCGGCAGCTTTTACTATATTTTTGAATGGAAATTACATTCTTGATTACAGAATTAAATTAGATAAATTTAATTCAGTTTTTCAGGAAGTGTTGACTGCAATTTATCATGCAGTTCTTTGGTTTGTCAATTCAGATTTTCAGACTACAATTTTCTACACGGTCAGTCTCTCCTCAGTCTCGGCGTTGGATAACCTTTTTCCGTCTAATGAAATATTATACATGATATTTAAGCTATTTCTTGATTATCCTCAGAAGATTTTGCATATAGGATGGATTAAGGCCCACACGGGATTTGAGGGAAAGTGGATTTGGAATTTATTTGCAATAAACAGGTACTTATTTACTATCTTACTGGTCATGGGAGTTTCCCGGAATCTTTGTTTAAGATTGGAAAAAGACAGTCTGACAGATGTGGTTGTGGCTCTAGAGGAACAGCCGTGCACTACATATTTGCACTATATACAAGGTAGATGTTCTTATGTGAAATATCATTTTCATTTTGTTAGACATTTAACTTTGCGTAAGAATTTGCAGAAGACTCTGTTTGATGTCAACAACTATAAAAAATTGGCAGAGAACTACAATATTTTGAATGGCATATTTTCGTTTATTAGATACAAATTTTGACTATGAAAGAAATATTTGACTGTTTAAGTTTCTTGGACGAATTGGATTTGAAAAGTGATGCTATCTAATTGAAAGAAATATTTGACTGTTTAAGCTTTATGGACTAATTGGACTAGACAAGAGGTGTTATGTAATTGTGATTCATCAGCATCTTTCACTGTTATTATAGGTTCTTGGGGATTTTCCCCCCGGAGCATGAACAGCCATAAACCTAACGGTTTGGCACTCCGGCTGGGTGCTTCCAGCCCATAGAACTAGTATTTTCAAGATGAATTGAATGGGCGGACATAATTAAGTGCAGCCATCACCTACTCATATCATGTGGACTAATTTAACATGTAAATCCAGTGCTTTCATTTTTACAGCTTATTTGGTGAAACATTTGTTTAGTATGGACTGATCTAAATCTACAAAAACAACTTTTCAAAAGTAAAAAAAAGCCAAGCGTAAAAAAAAAAAGTTGTGGCTAAAAAATGGTGTGACATCAAATTTCCAAGCTATTATATTGCTTATTTAACTTTTTTCCATTAAATAAGTTATCATATATATAAGTCGAGTGCCTACGTATTTGTTAATAGAAATCGTTTTCTCCTGTACTAAATACATCCTAATGAGTTTCTGAAAATTCAATTTTTTTCAAATTATGCATGATGGGCTTGGCGGCCATCTTTCCATATTTCTAAGCACCCAAATAAAAGCGTAATATGTTTGCAATGTAATATGTTTATAAAAATTTCGAACTTCAGATTCTAACTACGGACAGATAAATTAGATAAGACTGATATTTTGATAAATTGATTTTTACTAGTTTGAAATTAATAATTACTCTAAAAAATAAATCATAAGATGAATCTTTAAGATAAGTCATCATTATCTTAAGACACAATTTTCAGAGCATAAAAGTCTATAAATGAAACTCTTAAATATTTGCTTAAATAACAATTTTGAACTTCGGATTTTAACCAAGGTATTTGGGTGGTTAGAATTTTGTGAATAATATTCAAAGATGGCCGCCAAGCCCATCATGCATAATTTGAAAAAAATTGAATTTTCAGAAACTCATTAGGATGTATTTAGTACAGGAGAAAACGATTTCTATTAACATATACGTAGGCGCTCGACTTATATATATGATAACTTATTTAATGGAAAAAAGTTAAATAAGCAATATAATAGCTTGGAAATTTGATATCACACCATTTTTTAGCCACAACTTTTTTTTTTTTTTTTTTTTTTTTTTTTTACGCTTGGCCTTTTTTTACTTTTGAAAAGTTGTTTTTGTAGATATCATTTCTTTTTTCAAATATATTGAACATAATTTAAATAATCTAAACATGAGAAATAATTTAAAAATACATTTTACTTTCAGTCATTGTTTAAACGGTTAACTAGAAATACCAGTAGATTTTTCAATTAAATTAATTACACTCTTAAAAACAACATACTAAATGTGGCTTGTTATAATACTTGTTATCCTCCGTTAAAAAATATCACTGACTAATCCATTAAATGAATAAAAATGGAATATGTACATAGCGTGTCAGCGCTGCATTTGAAATCAAACGTGATATCACGCTTTTTTATTATTAGCACTAGCTGGCAACGCCCGCTAGCGGGCCCCTAATTTACACCGGGGCCTCAATCCTTTTAAAACCTCGAATAAGATAAACCACGAACCTCCGACCTGGTTCCACGCTGCCTTCGGCACCGGATAATCCCTTAATTTGCACATCGAATTGTATAAACCTGTAAACAAACGAACTTCCGACACGGGTCCCCGCTGCCTTCGGCACCGTATAGCAGTCGTGCTGCGCACGCTCAAGTTCTATCTTCCACCACCAGGTAGCGCAACCTGTTCTATACGAACCTCGGGCACTAAAATCGGAAAGCTCTATAGATGTCGAGTCGAATGAGCCATACCCCGTCGTGATCCGACCCATAGAAACAGAGATAGGAAAGCGCCCACTGGTGGTGAAAGCTAATCGCGTTTGGGGGGCAAAGTGGGGGGATGAACACCGGAGATGCATAATAAGATTAGGCGGTCACAGACTTTTCCAACGATGTATCACATGAGGGATATGTGCAAAATTCAGAAAATCCCCCCCCCCACCTGCATAATTTGATTAAGCGTTCACAGACCTTTCCAACGATATATCACATGAGAGGTGTCGGCAAAATTTAGAAAAGTGCCCCCTTTGGGAGGGGGGTGAAAGCGGGAGGGTGGACCCCGAAGATACATAATATGAATAAGCGGCCACAGGCCTTTCGAACAATATATCACATGAGTAGTGTCGGGGGGGGGGCGCAAAATGTGGGGGTTTCACCTGTGGTGCATAACATGAATAAGTGGTCACAGCCCTTTGTAACGATATATGACATGACGGATATCGTTAAAATTTAGAAAAGTGTCCCCCCCCTTGTGTAGGCAAAACGCGCTCCGCCCCTCCCTATAATTTTTGACGCAGCTTTATTTTTAAAATTTATGTTATGTGTTATAAAATATCGTAAAGTTTCAAACAGATAGCCTTATTATACTTCCTAATTTTGTTCACGCGCCCCCCATCCTCTCCCCGAACTGTGACGCGCCATTCTTTTTTATAATTTTTTTATCATGTGTTATAAACCATCTTAAAGTTTAAAACAGATCGCATTGGAATTTAATATATTTGCTGAAATTACTATTATATGTAGAATAATATAGAAATAAACCCTTCTTTAGATTGTAATTGAGATATATGAACAATTTTTAGAATTTATGAAAGCTGATTTTTATTTATTTATCTATTTATTTATTTTTTGTTTATTTATTTATTTTTTTTTTGCATTGCCCAGTGCATGTTTTGAATTTCTTAGCAATTTCTTCGATTTACATCATTTTATTCAATTAAACATTGTACTGTTACAATAAATTTAAATGGGAACTTCACTTCTAAAACAAAAATAATTTAACAACTGGATTTCATTAATTTATAGAAAAATGACGTGAAAAGTATTCCTGTGAACAAAATGCCTGTCCTTTACCGTTTTTTTTTTTTTTTTTTTTTTTTTTTTTTTTTAAGAAATAAATGAATGACATTTAATTCATTTCAAAAATTTTGTTTACGTTTGGAAAGAAATTTTAAATGCCGATAACTCTTAATGTATACATATTAGAAGGTACATCTTCCCTCAAAAACTAATTTATTTTTAAAGATCTTTCTAAAAACGTAAATTGTATATTTAAAATATTTTTTAAAGCACAAACACTATGTCTGATTACTTTATTTTACAATATTTTAAGAACACGCATTTTATCAGACAATTAAATGCACTAAACAAACACGAGTGAAAAACTGACCTGGGCCAGGACTCGAACCTGGGACCTTACGCATACCATGCCGACGCTCTGCGACTGAGCCACCCAGATCTATACGCTTGACGGAAATTTCTCATACTTATTCATGTTGGAAACAGTCATCTGCCACAGTTTGCAGTCATATTTAATTGTTTGATAAAATGTGTGTTCTTATAATTATGAAGTTTTATTTTCTAAAAAAATATCTTCAGAAGAAAATGGCTCACTTGCAGATGAAATTTGATGTTGTTATAACTTGTAACTGATTTGTGCTATACAGACTAACCGCCACTGGCGACCAGTTTGGTCTCCCTTAAATGTATGTTAAGCACTGTAACACGTTACTTTTATTCATAATTTATGTTTTTTTCCGTAATCCTTCGCCAAACCGGAAGATTCTAATAGACAAATCAAAAACTTTTTCCGATCATGGTAGCATTTCGCATATTTTTTGTTGTTATGTATTTCATCTTTCTTGACAAAAACCGCTTAACCAACTTAAGCATTTATGCTTCATATCCGTTTGCTTATCAGTTGCAATATGCTTGCTAATGAGGAGATTCTTAAACATATTAAGTAGTTTTCCGTAATTGGATCCATTGCCAAATGGCGTATTTTAGTTAATACGATTTGGTGCAATGAAGTTTATTTTGTGAAAGTCTTTAATGATATCCACCATTTACACTGAACCATATTGTTGCCAATATATTTTTGTTTGTTTGTTTGTTTCTCGCTAACTTTGGCTGTAGACTTGATTACGGGAGAATAAGAAGAAAATCTATCATTATTCTCATTTAAAACGTCTTGAATAATGTGACATAATCGGAGTGCATATTATAACACGTAATTTTTGAGTATGGTTTGGTGAAACATTGAACTTTTGGAAGCCAGTTTTGATAATCACTTAAATATGTCACACCAACATTACCGCCTATAATTCTAATTACAGCAAACCGTTTTTTCTCTCTATATTGCAACTCTATAGTTAATATAGTGCCCCGGTGCGTCTACGACAGCTGTTCCATAAGAACATTTGATTTCAAAATAAAAGTATCGTTTCTAATTTGCACACGCGAAAAATAAAAGCTGGTATTGGCGATTTTAAAAATTCTATTGGCGAGATTTGCGCGCAAATAACACAAAAGTACTTAATGATGTTATGTATTTTGTAAATGTATATTAAATTACTGTTTTGAAAGCGATTGGTCATTAATAATGGTAAATATGATTGGTGATTAACAATCATTTTCGGTGGTCTCTCTTCCTTTCACGTATAATACATAAATACCAAATTAACTGACAATTTGTTTCGAAATTTGATTCATTAAATATCATTACATGAGTTGTATTTGTTTACATTCAGCTTACATCAAGAAAAGATAAAGAATGAAGTTGAGTTGTATAGCACATAATTATGGTAAACTTTGATTGTGTCACTGGTACGAATTATTTTTTTTACACCAGGCAACGCTCCAAAAAATCTTTCATGGAAAACTAACTTTACGAACGATTATCTCCATGGTTTAATGGTTTAATATTTTAAACCTTCACGACGAATGAATCTTTTTTTTTTGTTTACTTTCATGGATAGAGAATTTGAACTGCGAAGCTAATTTCAACTGAAGTTTTTGGAGAATATATACATAATTGAACGTAAGTCATCTCTCAAATATTAATTTATTTTGAACGATCTGTCTAAAAATGTCACATTTATGAAGTTTTATTCGAAAAAATAATTTTTAATAAAAATGGCCGCCTGGCATATGAAAAAGTGAAACGGACATTCCGGAACTGTTGATGACTGGCTGTCTGGCTGTCACCCGCCTTGAGGATCTGCTTTTGGCATATGATCGGGACAAGCCCCAAGCTCAAGGCAGGAAGGTCTCTACCGTCCAAACGACACCACCGTCTCCGGATTAACTAAAATTTCTTACACCATCAATCATAAGTGGCAGCCCTATTTATCAGGGCGTGCCATGGGAAAACATTTACAAATTGAAAAGTAAATTATAGTAAATTATACAAATTCTAATTCACAAATGGCAGCCCTATTTATACAGGGCGTGCCTGATTTTATACAATGTTTGAATATTATAGATTATATACACAATATTTAAAGCTACAGTTTTTTACAAGTAAGTAGATTTAAAAAAAAAAATGTATACACAATAATTATATAAGTTACATGTTTTACAAATTTCAATATTTACACATTATACATAATAGCTCTTGGCAAGATGATAACAGTAATTTTCTAAGTTTAACAACATTTTCCATTCTTTAAAAGACAACCCTAAGAAATGTCTGCCCTCATGATTAACCATGCAAGAAGTAGATGAATGAATATATGAATTGTAAAGTAACAATTATGTATTTACAGGTAGTACACTTGATATATTTACATTTTACTAGATAATCAATGATATTGATTATTTTAACTATTTAATTGTTAGCAAGATTTTCCGAACATTTATACACTTAATTATAATGAGTAATGCAATGAATACTACACTCGAATAATATACAAATATACACGATGAATAAAACAATGGAAAATTTATATTTGAATAATAATCACTTATATACAATGAATAAAACTAGAGTAATATACTTGATGAATAAACACTTATAAACAGAAAATATAGTTGAAGATACATAACACCGCAAATTAAGAGGACAACCGTCTCCATGAAGCGAAATAACCTTCACAGGACGAGCAATAGCAGGATTAAAAAATATTTTAGATTTAAAAATAAAATTTGTATTTTATAAAAGAATATTTCTCATTTAAGATATTATAATTTTGATATAATTTGCCTAGTGATTCATTATTATTAATAATATCCATCATGTCCTCGAGGAGTGTTGGAAATTTCCTTTGAAATTTATATTTCATAAATCTACACTTCCCGAAGACATAATGGATAGGATCACCCCTCTGGCCACAAACACATAGATCATTATCCATTTTACCGATTTTATTTAAGAATGTAGGAAAACTGCCGCAGCCCGTGAAAAAATATATTGAGACTTTATCTTTAGTTATTAATTTAGTGTTGACTTCTGGCACAAGCTGATACGTAAATCTGCCGCTCCCTGAGTTATCCCAGTTGTACTGCCACCTTTCCAGTAATTGATCTTTGATACATTTATTTAAATATGAGCGCGGAAATTTTATTCCGCGCTCTACTGGAAGGTTGGAGTACTGAGCAGCATCATTAGCCAGCTTGTCCGCCAGTTCGTTGCCTATTGTACCCGCGTGTCCTTTAACCCATGTTAGATAAAATATTTTGTTTTTATTTTGATGTATTAGTTGCTGTATATCATAAATTGCTTTAAGTGTTGGAAATTGATTTGTTAATGAAAGGATTGTTGATTGACTATCTGATAAAATTTGAAATTTATTAAAGTTAGAATTTATTGCCCATTCTATTGCTGTTATGGCCGCGTGCAGCTCTGTTTGGTAGACTGTGTTTTCTGGTTGAATTTTAGTAGTTTTTTCGTCTATTTTTATGTTGTTCTGAAAAATCACCAATGAGAAAGCTGTATTAGAATCCACCTTAGAACCGTCTGTGTATATGTGTGTAATATCTATGTTATTTAAGATTTTGTCTATTGTTATTAGATTATTTAAAAAGTTTTCTGGGTTAATTGTGTATTTGTAAAGCTTTTCTTCTATGTCATTTTTAGTTATTACCTTATTACCTTATTATCTTTTAATAATATCTCTGTGTTGTTTAATATTTTATATTTTAAGTTTTTATGTTCTAACGTTAGTAATAGTGGTGGAATACCTAGTAGTGTCTGTAATGTGTGAGTTGAAGTATTTTTATATGTTTTTGTTATTGATATTAAACATAATCTTTGTATGCTCTGGAGGTTACGTTTGTCAATAACTCTTAAATCGTCGAACCATACCTCCGAGCCGTAAACTATTATTTTCTCTAAGACTGTGATGTACCAGGTTCTAAGGCGTGATCTATCCACTCCCCATGGGGCTGAAAAAACGCGTTTTATTGAAGATGTTAATAATACTATTTTGTTTTTAATTTTTTGGATGTGTTTATCCCATTTAAGATTTGATTGGAATGTTATACCTAAGATATTTAAGTCGGTGACACCTTTTATATTGGATTGTTTTAATTTAAAGATTGGTGGACGACTCACCAAGGCATTTTTACCCAACAGAATGTACGATGTTTTATCTGATGATATTTTTAGCGAGAGGTCTTCACATAATTGGGCAAAAAGGGCAATTCTTTCATTCGCCTGCGATTCTAAATCTCTTCTATTGTTTGCGCGTATAATAAGATTGAAATCATCGCAAAAGGCATAAAGATTAGTGAATTTAGTGTAGAATATTTTTAGTATTTGATTGGCCACAAGGAGCCACAGGAGAAGGCCGAGACACGAATCCTGTGGACAACCTTGGGAAGTAGGACGTTAAATGTTATTATTTAGGTAATCGGTAATGATGAGTCTGTCTGAAAGAAAGCTTAGGAGAAAGTTTATAAGATATTTTGGGACTGGCAGGGTTTTGAGAATTCTGCCCAATGTTGTCCAGTCAATATTATCAAACGCCCCCACAATGTCAAATGAGACGAGCGCGCAGTATTTATTTGATTTTAGATAATTATTAATTTTATATTTTAATCTGTTAAGTAATTGTACTGTACTTTTTCCTTCACGGAAGCCAAATTGAGATTTATGTAAGTAGTTATTGTTTTCTAGATAGTAATTTAGTCTATGTTTAAGCATGCGTTATAGGATTTTGCCCAGCATCGGGAGAAGGCAAATGGGTCTATATGAGGTTGGGAGTTTAGGATTTTTATTGTTTTTTGTGAAAAATATAACGTTAGCTATTTTCCAATTTTTTGGGAAATAATTTAAATTTAAACATTTATTGAAAAGATCACGAATTAAGTATTTGTATGATTTGAAAAGATTTTTTATGAGGTATGCGTCTATTTTATCGTGACCAGGGGCTTTAAGATTGTTTTGTTCAGATAATGCTGTTTTTATTTCTTTATTTGAGAAGAG
Organism: Maratus michaelseni; assembly: GCA_963931845.1. Lineage (NCBI taxonomy): Eukaryota > Metazoa > Arthropoda > Arachnida > Araneae > Salticidae > Maratus > Maratus michaelseni. The sequence continues at coordinate 341,123,416 of OZ007588.1, read as the reverse complement.
TGGGGGGGAGGGGACTATCTCCCCTGCTGGGGCTAAAAGTAACGGAACAGTTGGATTTATTGGAAAATGATGTGTTAAAAGATTTTGAAATGTTTCTTGTTTTGTAATGTAAGGTGAAGAACCTTCCAAGGATGTGTGAATAAAGTGTTGGTTTGACAAGTTTTTGTTTGTTGCAATTTTGAACGCCTGCCCAAAGGTGTCTTTTGTATTATTACAGAATTTTTTCCAGGAATTTAATTTTTCGCTTTTTATGTGTTTTTTATATAGCGCTCGCTCACGTTGTAGGGGCGTTCTCCATTTTGAGTCACCCGATGACCTCCATCTTTTCCTTAGAGCTGATATTTTGTTTCGGTGGGATCTTAGCGCGTCAGTCCACCAGTCAAAAGTTGGGTATAGTTTAAGTTTTTTAGTTTTTAATGTTTTTTGACATGTTTGGTTAATTTTTATATTGAAGTCTTCTAGCCAATTATCCAATTTGCCATAGGTGTCAACCGATGTAAGTTTAGTGTGTAAGTCCGTGGCCAAAGGTCTGAAGAATTTGTTAAATTTTTGATAGGTTGTATACTTTGTTTTAAACCTTTTGAGATCTATTGTTGAGGGTGTTAATGAAAGAGAGAAACAAATATACCTATGATCAGATAGCGATACGGATTCTGTGTCCACGTACCAGGAGTCGACGAAGTTGGTTAGATCCTGAGTGCACACGGTGACATCTGGGTTTCCCCGACATGGACGACCCGGATCTCCTATGAACGAAGGTGGTGATTCCGTATCGTTTATGAGTGTTAAGTTCTTTGAAAGTAGTAGGTATGTTAGGATGGATCCCCGTTCATCCTCCTTTTGGTAGCCGAGCAATGACAAGTGCACGTTGAGATCTGCTCCCAAAATCAGGTGCTGAAGGGGCATGAAGAAATCCAGCCATTTTAAGTCCTCTCGGAAGTCTCCTGATGGTTTTGAATAACAGGATCCTATTGTTATTGGTCCTGTAGATGATATTAGATTCACGAAAACTGAATTATGGTCGCTGTAACATTGAACTACCTCCACATCAGGGCGTGTTACTATGATTGCAGCTGTATTGTTCCCCGATGTGAAGGTTTGCCAAGACTTGGAGGGGACTGCCCCTATTTTTCCTTCCTGTGAATAATAGTCCTAAATCAGCAACACTACCCGTATAGCATGCATGGTCGCAGTGACGTCACAGTGACGTCATTGCGAGTCGCAGTGGTCACGTCACATCTGTGATCAAAATGCCACTACTTTGTGACGTCACATTGTTACTAAAATGTGAACTTCTTCAAAACTTTTAAAAAGAAACAAGAACACTTCAAAACATATTATTCATCCTAAAAAATGTACTTTTGACAATATTTAAAATTTTTGTGACATCACAGTGACGTCACTGCAAGTCACATACTTCACGACACAAATATGATCACAAAAACAATCAACTCTGACAGAACGAAATCTAATTTTTTGTGGGGGAGGGAGAGTTTTGTCACACACTGATGTCATGATAATACTAAATAACATTTTTATGCACTTAATTATTATTTTTACTCTTACAATTTAGTTAGTTTTAAAAACTTGAGAAAAATATGTTTTATTTATAATTCTTTTTTGTTTAAATCATTAATGATAAAGAAAAAAGTTAAAACATGAAAACTTGGGTGCGGTATGCTTCCTCAGCCCCTTCATCAGCACCAGTGTCTGCTACGAAAATGATAATATTCTCTATCAGAGATTCTCTATAAGTGACCCTAGGTCCAAGAAAGTGTACGGGACCTTAATTAATTTCGTAACACAGATAGAGATAACACAAAATACCCTATAGTCATATGTGGCCTTATAATTATAGAGGACAGATTGGGGCCCGGGTGTAAACTACTTTCAGACATTATATATATATATTTATATTTATTTTTATTTATATTTATTTATTTATTTCTTGAGAAAAGGGGACTAAAAGACGCTGTTAACTTGGCATATTTTCTTTAGCAATTTGACCAAAACTGTCTTGTATTTAAAAAGATTCTCTTCCTCTATCACCAATAAATATATTGCTTTTTTATTCAATGATATATAAATGAAGTAAATTCATATTTAATCAATTTATTTGTAAAAAAGTATTGATATTTCTATATAAATTACTTCATAAATGCCATAAAATCCATTTTTTAGTACAATTCTTGATTAAATTGGAGTGATTTTGAGTAACTGCAATTAATAAAAATATACATGTAAATGCCATTTTTCATAGCTTATTCCCCTGGTGAAAAAAAAAAAATAGGGAAAGAAAGAAAGACTATTTTCCGATTTAAAATAATCAGCATATAAGTTCTTTTGTTATTGTTAGTTCAGAAACGATAAACACCTGCCTGTCTGCTCAGACGAAGCTGCGCAGTACTACTTGGGAGAACACGTTAAGCAAACGATTTTTTTTTTATTCTGCGGACATTTGAGTAGAACATGTTTTTCTAATAAAGAGTGTGAACTAATTCCACGTAAGTCATTTTAAATATTTTAAAGTGTTTCCAATGCTATAGTAATGCTTTTAAATTTATAAATTGTTGCATATATTTCTTTATAAATTACTGACCCGCATATTCTAGGAGAAAAAATGATACAATTTTCTTTTGGAAATGCATAATTTAATTGTTACTTATTTTTTAAATAAATCTATCTGGAAATTAATTAGTTATTCATCTATAGTTTGTTGCTACTTAATTCTAAACTAAAATATTTTGGAAATATGTTAATCATTAAATGCGATGTTTGCATTAGTTTTATTCAAATCCACACATATATTTTTTAAATTTAAGATGTAATAAAAATTGCTCATGTTATATAATATAATTAAGTTGAAATAACCCTAATAGCAATTATTCATAACTTTATAAGAACATTAAAGAATTAACGAATGTTTGATTTTCCCTTAATACTTATACAATCTTTGTAATTTAAATAATGATTTAACTTGACTATTATTAGAAATTATTAAACTATAACTGAAATTTCATATTTTGTTCACCTTTGAATACGTTTAGGATGTTGGTATTCAAGAAATTTCCTTAAAAAAAATATTTTTTATGACGGCATGAGAATTTCATTTTCCAGCGAAAATCATCAAATTGCAAAAACCGTGCATTTTCTAAATTGTTTTACATGTCATAAATATTTTTATATGGTAAAAAGAAGTTTCATATACATATATAAAATTATGTATATATTTACGCATAAAAGTTAGGCAATTAGGAAAAGTGTTTACATATTGTAAATACTTTTCGGTAAAAAAAAAAAAAAAATGTATCTTATGTTTACGTATACTTTTAGGCATAATTCCGGTACAACTGCACAAATCTTGTTTTATTTCAAAATTATTGTATTCTGGTGGTTCTATAAAAAATTGAATAGGTTGCTAAACTAATAAAAGTTTTTTTTTTTTTTACTATATACTGTGAATGCTTTTCATTATTTTTTGAAATTTTAAAGATTTGTATTAATTTAAAATATGAAGAAGACAAATATTGAAAACTTTACATTTAAAAATTATCATATTTCAGGATAGTTTAGATTAGTCTAAGCAACAACAAATTATAAATAAATAACTTTTCACAATATTTTTACAAAATATGTTACCATTTCATTAGAAAAATTCCAATCATAGTAATTTTGCAATGTTATTTTTTAATTTGGAGTAGTAATTTATTTATGAATTATATATAATGATTTAGAAATATTTGAAGCCATTATTATAGCATTAAAAAATCTTTAAAATTCTTAAAATGTGCTAACGTTGTATTAATTCACGAGATTTAGTAGAGGAACAAAATTATAAGTTCTAACAGAAAAGGAGATCGCCTACGTCCACCCCCTTATTTCCTGATCTCCATGTTGAATAGAGTTTTTAGTTACGGTTAAAATTTATTTTTAGCGGGTGGTTCAGGGCCTGGTCAAAAAACTTGTAAACCCCTTCATTTAAAAAAAAGTCAGTACTAATCTTGCTTTTAGGTAGATTTACTACCTATAAAGAAATACCACCTAAGAAGTACTACTAAGAAATACTACCTATTACATTCTCCCCTGTGTTGGAATTTCTCGAAAATTTATGCAGATCTACGCCGATCATGACTCCCAGAACCCAAAACCACCCCCAGTTCAAAACTTTATCTAGCTATCTATATCACTTTTTTATGGACACGATAACTTCAATAATTCTCCCCAAATCTCTTCCAAACTCATACATAAAATCAAGGGGCATAAAATCTCAGTCAAGTTCGTTAATGGGCAAAATCGAGCCAACGGGGGAGGTGGGGGGGTTGTGAAAACAGAAAAATCCCCATAATGTCTTAATTATCATACGTATCGAATATGCTTAAAGTTATTATTACTTTTAGGAAAAAGGGCCGAAAATTTATGTATGACAGATTTTCGATACCATTAAAAATGACCTCAAGGGGGGGGGGATAGGAGTTTAAGAAGAAAAAGTTTCATAACTTTTTATCAATTTACAATGTATCATATCCGCTTAAATTTATTAAAAATTCACTTAATATTATCTACAACATTCATATTGACAAGTTTTTTATAGGACCAACCCTTACAGCAAAAAGTAAGTAAATAAATAAAATCCCTGATGGCTCCACCTACAGACACAGGTAGATTTCAAAGTACGCGGTCCCAAAAAAAGGTCATTTCTTCTGCAATTCCCAACAAACAGGCGTCCTACGGTCTGTGTCTTCGAATTCTACCTGTGCCAGTAGGCGAGCCGTCAGGGAACTTTTATAATCAGCATTCCAAAATTTCTTGCTGGAAAAGATTCCACATATGATATGAGATCATTAACAATTTGCTAAAAATGGATAAAGTAACTCACGAAGAATTTTTAGATGGATATGCATTAAGGATTTGGTAAGTACAAAATATTCTAAAATTAAGTTCAATTAAGCACTTAAGAGTTACAAATTACATTGTTTTAAATAAATCATTTTTTATTATTTTAAATTCATAATATAAAACAATATATTCTTATTTATGATGTTTTTCTTATTTTATGATGTTGTTATGCTCGATTTCGACTAAGTTATAAATGCTTTCGCAAATGCAAAAATGAGAAGAGTTCCGTAAGTATTGTAAAATGATTACTAAATATCGAGTTTGTAAAACATATTTCTTACAGACTAATTAGGATGGTTCTAAGATATAATTTTTTAAATATTTTCCATTAAATTGTGATGATTTTTTTAAATGTATTTCTATCATACATTTTGCTAGATAAAATTGGAAGTTTGTATGTGATTTTTAATGGTACTGTTAAAAATCAAGTGTTTTTTTTGTCATTTCTATAATATATTTTTTGCTAAACAAAAGTGGAGTTTTGTGCTATATTTTTAACAGCGCTGATTAACTGTAGTTATATTTTTTTGTGTATTTACCACTTATTGTTTTCTGCAAAAATTATTAAAACTTAAGCTTGCATGTTTGTTTTATGCTTTGTGTATTCAGTTAAATTTAAATGTTTTATAGTATTTAAAATTGAAATAAATGATTCTAAAAATATAGATTTTTATATAAGTAAAAGAAGGAGGGTGTTAAATAATTGATTGCACAGGGTGTCACACATCCAAAATACAGGCCTGGTAATAGGTAATTGTTTTATAAATGCGTTTCGAATCTGAACTTAATGGAATTATACTAAATAAACACAATATTCGTTTTGAAATACATTGACCAATTAGGATATCAATAATTAATAAAATATTTATGTTTAAACTTAATTGTTCAAGCTAATAATTTTTATTATCACAAGATGAATATATGTATTTCGATAAAATATTTAAAATACTGAATTTTAGAGAATTACATTTGTTAAATTACTGAGACAGTGATTTTGTGTAGAGTTTAATATATATATATATATATATATGTGTGTGTGTGTGTGTGTGTGTGTGTGTGTGTAATGAGAACATTTTTCGGAGTATCAGAATACATGGAATTGTGTTTCCCGTCACAATTCTTAAGGCTGTTCGTCAGTGAACTTCCTGCTCTAGCTAATGTTAAACCTATGGGCGAAGGATGCATTCGTATATTTAAAATATCTCCTTGAGAAATTAATATTTTTAACTTCTATGAACTAACTTCTAAAGAAACTAACTTCTAAATAAACTATTTTTCTGTGTACTCGTTTTAAACTATATCTCTTTTTTTTTTCCCTTAGTTATCAAAATATTTCTAAAATATATACTTAATTTTATGAGAAGTATTAAATTCATATTTTAGCACATATAATTATAAATTAAGCACATATTTAAGAAATATTTTGATAACTAAGGAAAAAAAAAAAAGACATCCTTTAAGAAGTGTACACAGAAAACAAAATTAAGAATATTAATTTTCTGGAGAGATATTTTAAATATACGAATGCATCCTATAGTCCAAATGTTTAACATCAGCGAGGGGAATCGGAAAGTTTACTAACGAACAGCCTTAAGAGTTAATTTTTCAGAAACTATTTGATATGTTACTTGTAGTAATGAGCAATAAAAAAATTATACAAATAAAATTGCGGGTTGAATGTTTTAAATTCCTTCATAAAATGATTTCGATATAAAACTATGGAACTGACGTTTAAGACCCCTGATCTGCGGATTTACTAGCTTAATTGATACTATAAATGTAATTACTATTTATAGCATTTTGTATATGTAGTTACACTGTCAGAAATGAAAAGTCAAGCACTGAAGACAAAATATTCCCAATACTGACCAATAATGCTCGACCGGAATTTCAAGATTATAGAAATTGTTATTAAAATCATATGTAAAATAAGTTATGAAAAAAATATCTATAATCATATGTATAAGTTAAATATTATTTTCATGAAATAAATACAAATTACAAAATATATAACACATTCAAAAATAGAGATATTTTTATCTGAAATAAAATATGGATCCGACCCATTTGAAACAAAACACAACCCAAACTCAACTGTCAAAAAAAAAAATTTTTGCTAACCTGACCAAAACTTTACCCAAATAAAAAAATTGCAGACAATTTAATTAGCGGATTGGATTGGGGTACAGCCAGTCCTAATCCATATAGAAACAAAAGACAACCTGAACTAGACGTACACAAAAATCTGTAATACCTAGCAGAAACTGACTCGCTGCAAATCACGGCTGGAGTTAGGTATGCCGAGTACCAATGACACATCCACGAGTACCAAATAATAGCTCGAACATCTCTTAAAAAAACGAGAATCAGTTAATTCAACTCGAAAGAAAATAATCTCTAGTGAATTCAACCCACAGTGTGAGATGGGTACATGCAGCCTTAACACGAAAAGCAGCAAAATACTCTAAAAATCCCTGACGGCTTGACCTACAGGCACAGGTAGATTTCGAAGATGCGGACCGTGGGGCGCCTGTTTATTGAGAATTGCAGAATAAACGACATTTTTGCCAGGATGCGGCAGTTCGGACCGCCCACTTCGAAATCTACCTGTGTCAAGTTGTCGGAGCCGGCAATTTTATTATTATTATTATTTTATTTTATTTTATTTATTTATTTATAATAATTATTTTTTTTTGCTATAAATGTTGGTTCTATAAAATACTTGTCAATATAAAAGTTGCAGATAATATTAACAGGATGTATGATAAATTTAAGCGGTTTGATACCTTGTGAATTGACAAAGTTATGGATTTTGTTCTTCTCAAACCTCTATTTTTTCCCCTCCTTGACGTCATTTTTAATTATATCAAAAGACTGCCATGCATAAATTGTCGGCCTTTTTCCTAGGAGTAATAATAACTTTAAACGGATTCGATACGTATCACAATTAAGAAGTTATGGAGAATTTTCTGTTTTCACAAAAAGCCCCCCCCCCCCATATTTCCCCACTTTGGTTCGATTTTACCCATTAACGAACTTTACCGAGATTTTATTCACCTTGATTTTGTGTATCAGTTTGGAAGATATTTGTGCAGAATTTTTGAAGTTATCGTGTCCATAAAAAAGTGACACACACACATATATATATATATATATATATATAATATAAAGTTTTGAACTGGGGGTGGGGTGGTTTTGGGTTCTGGGAGTCATGATCGGTGTAGATCTGAAAATTGTTTCCAGAAATTCCAACCTAGGGGAGAATGAAATAGGTAGTATCTCTTACGAAATCTACCTAAAATCCAATGCAGAGTAAAATAAATACAACTAACTCTTTGGGTCGGGTTTTAATAAATTCAAATCATCCAGCACTGGACAGGACCCAAATGGGTTCGTCATACAATTAATGGCAAAATCGTCACAAACGACACACTTTTTATAAATTAGTCACAGGGTGAATTCACAACATCGTCACTGAGGTCATATCTGCTTCACAAAGTTAAAGACAAAATCGTCACAAATGTCACATTCTTCACAAATTTGTTACACCGTGACTTCACAAAGTAGTCACATTGTGAGGTCACAGAAAGCCTTGAAAACGGCCATAACGACCTCACATTTACGTCACAATGACTTCACATCGACGTCACTTGACGTCACGACGACGGTCACAAAGTCACAGTGTGACTTCGCAGTGACGTCGCCGTGACGTCACCATGCCTTACGGGTAGGATCTTATTCTTGTTGGCATGGCCCATGAGATTCCAGTTGCTGCTTTAGATTTTTGTAAGTTTATTTGAAGAAAGATCAGTTTGTCGATTTTATTATCTATTTTGTTAACTATTGTATTGGATGAAGCTGAGGTTTTATGCTGTATGGGGGTTGGATGAATATTGTCTATGTTGAATTTAAAAACTGTTGTTGTGCGTAGATGTTTCTCTGTTGGATGTAATAAAGGAAGGCTGGACATTCGGAAGAGTCAGCCGAGTGAGGAAAGTCGCCCTGCGTTCCTGAGCAGTTTACGCATTGATGTTTTTGGGGGGATTTAGCCAATGGGCAAACAGAAGAAGCATGTTTTTTCGTGCAGTATTTACAGGACGTTTGAGATCTGCAGTTTGTATTAGCATGTCCAAAGCGCTGGCAGTTGCTACATCTGATTATAGGCAGGTAGGTGCTCACCCTACATGTAGAGAATCCAAATTGAATTTTTCGTTCCCGTAGCATATGGGCTGCTATATATTCCTCGACCTCCAGGATTAGTTGGTATTTTCCGTTTCTCTTTATCTTTTTGAAGACTGCTACTGGAGTTTCTGGATTGTAGAAGCTTTCCAACTGTTGCAATATTGTTTTCTCTTCCAGTATTTCTGGAATCCCCAGTATGATAATTTTCTTTAAATTTGTGGATTTATACGTTATTTCTATTATGTCTTTAAGTGATGTTATGTTTTCGATACTTTCCATTAGTTCAGTCGTTTAGTTGTCTGATGTAGTTTTGATTATTAGAGTGTTTCTATCTTTAGCTATTGCACAATATATGTTGGTTGTATTTGACGATGTTTTTATTTCTCTTGTTAGTATAAGTCTAATTTCATTTAGTGCGATATTAGTTGTGGACTTCCTCTTAATTAGAATTGCTGAACTTGAAAACTGCCGGTGATTCTTCATTTCCCTGTTGTGTATTTTATTTTGTAGATGGATTCTGGAGTACAAGCTCTTTGATGTTTCTCTCTGTTCTGTCTCTTCCTCCTGTTGCATCTCCTTTGTATTTGTCAATATCTTTTCCTTTGGCCTTGTTATTGTTTTCTCTATCTTCATCAATTTCTCGAGTATCAATTGTATATCGGTTATCGTTGTTTCTTTCTTATTGTTCTCTAGAAGTTCTTCCACTAAATTTTGTTTCACTTCCAATTCCTCCATAATGTTCTGTAGTTGTTTTTCTTTCTTCTCCAGCTCGTCCGATAAGTTTCGTTGTCTCAATGCTGTTTCTTCCTGCATTTTTATATAGCTCTCATTAATTTCTGTTCCACTGGCAGCTAATTTACTTTCTTGTTCATTGATTACCTTTAGTTGATCTTTAATAATTTTGTTGAGGAGTTGTACTTGTTGTTCGTTTTTCTGGTTCTTATTTTGTATATCTTCTAAGTTTTTAAGATTTTCTTTGTGGTCATTGTACATTTTCGTTGATTTGGAGAATATCATGTCTAGGTATTTCTTTTTCTCACTCGACACTCCCTTGTACCTTTTTGCGTTCAGTTTTACGTATATATCTATAAGTTCTGGGATGTTTTTCGTTTGAGCCATTTTTTTGTTGAATCTGTATTCTTCTGTTTTTGGTGTCGATGTAAATTTGAATCTGGATGGGACCAGTCGTGGTTTTCTATTATTTGTGATTTTTGAGTCGCTAGCGAAATCTGCAGCTTCATCTTCACTGGTACTCGACTGATGATCTACGATGGATTTTTTCAGATGGACCAATGTTGGTGTCATTGAAATATTTTGTTCTAATATCGAGGTTTTCTCATACATAGTTCTTTTGTTTAAGTCATGATGTTGTTCATGAGATGCATTACCCTCATTTCCACTAACTTTATCACTCTCTTCCATTTTACTTATCTGCTCTTGTTATTTATGATTTTTAGTCAACAGTAGCTATGAGTTATATTATATTTCAATTAATTACTGGATCAGGCTCATTAGCTCCCCATACATGGTAAAGAAAAATTGGAATTTTGAAATTAATAGACTCGCCAAAATAGAAAAAAATAATTTAGAAAATAATTTAGAAAAAGCCTAAAAAACACTACGTCCAAATCGGTAAGGGATACCGTGCTCAAAAATGGGTGATCGCAAAATATATTATAATGAATGGTATAATACAGTTATAACATGATATATTCAGATAGCAATTGTTGGAGGTTGTTATTAATAGTGAATTAGACATAAAATTATTATAAAAAGTTAATTAACAAGGTGCAAATATATACATGAATATATAGCAACATTTCATTTGTAAACCAGATTTTATTTACTAACTTTGGCTAGATATTATGTCTGAATACTCTAGAACAGATAAAATGAAGACTAGTTTTAAACAATTACAGTCCTTAAGAAAATAATACCCTTGATTATAGACCAACAAAAAATTAATGATGAAAATAAAGAATTTTTTTTTTCAGAACAATTTTCTATATGAACACTGCAATTAATTAAAAATGTATTAATTGAGAATTAGGTTAGTAATTCACCAATTAAGAGTTAATTGGGACGGATGCAGATGCTGTAGAAAAATAATAATATGGTTGAGCTGAGTGCAAAGTTCGGCTCCCGCAACAGTAGGAGGGAAGGGTCACCAAACTTACCCATATGGGAGCTACATCAAGAGATCCATGCTGCACTTGAGCTATGGGAGTATAGTAATGAGATAACTATTCCAAAGAAATAGAGGGCGCTACGAGCTGTAAGTAGTATTCGGTTGAATAATTGAAAGATTTAAAGACTGTAATAGAGGAGCTATCCGGGGATATGTGACATGACATGATTTTAAAAATCTATGAAAGATGCCCCTTATATAGGGGCCAGGGCCGACCCTGATCAGAAAAAGTTTAGTGTAATACAAGAAGATGAAATGACTCCATTGATACAAGGTGAGAAAAATGATAATGAGATTAAATATTAGGGGATAATGGGGTAATGGCCCTGATTTAAGGATCCAGGGGCCGCCCTGTAAGAGGAAAAGCATTTTAATGTATATGAATGAATAGGTCTCAACGAGACCTTTAATTTGAGTGGTCGGAAGATGGGGTTTTATAGGAGTTAAAATTTTTGAAAAAGTTAAAAATGCTTCCGGAAGCCACCCACACAAATTAAGGGCTAAGAAAATATCAGATATGAAGAGCTATAAGTCAGACCTTCAAATTGAGTGGTCGGAAGGCAGGATTTAGACAAGGTTTTATTTTATACCTTAAAGGGGGGCTAGAGCCTCCCCTAAAAAGTTTAGCATTAAAATAAACCCCAAAAACGGACTCAGCGGCCCCAATACCCTACTAATAGGGAAAACAAGCCAATCTGAGCAAAATAAAGAATTATTTTAAAGTCGAAACGGACGGAGTACGTTGGTTAGAAACCAAATGTGTAAAAGATAATGTTTAATAGTAAATAGCAATATAAAGGCCCAACTAGGGTAAAGTATAGAATACTGTACTGAAAAAGCATCAATTAAGGTAAAAAGGACGGTAGCATAGTTAATATTAAGAGATAATTGAAAGAAAGTGGTAAAAGCTAAACTATATATATATATATATATATATATATATATATATATATATATTTTTTTTTTTTTTTTTTTTTTTTTTTTAAGATATTAAAAGGGACGACCCATTAGACCAGCTCAATGAGTATTTAAGTGAGTGTAAAAGGAAAGCTATTAATGTATAAATCTACAATATACGGAAAAGCCCCATAATTCCATGCGCCAAGAGAATAATGCTGAATGTCAGCCTAGCATCCATGGCCCAGCATAACTATACCCATAATGCACCACGCAATCCCCATAAGCAACCCAAAATACTATGCGAATGAATAAATAACTATTGTTTAACAAATCTCAAAACTGGACGCCCACAATGCCTTACACCATTTGTTTACTGTAGGCAACAAGTTACACTAATAGCCATGAGGATTGAAAATTTTTTACCCATAATTCCAATGGAAAAATCTTTATTTTGTATTTTATAATTTACCCAGGTTACATATCTTCAACTTACTGAGCACAAGAAAAACAATTGAGAGCTCCATGGGTTGTCAGATTGAAATTATTAAACTTCCTATATTTTATGCTATGGACTGATATTTAAAGGTATCCTGTCCCTAACAATTAACAGCAGGAGCCGAAAGAAGAAAACTCAACTAAACTCCACCGCAAAACAGAACCATAACCAAAAACGGCATCATTCTTCAAATATTTAGAAAAAATCATAGAATATTGACATATAAAACGCTTATATTTCAGTTAATAATTCAACAATTCTAAAAACAAAAGCGGATTTAGAATCCACAGTTAATTTTATACTTGAATCAAACAACAGTTAAAATATAATATTTTAATTAATATGATTAATATCACAAATTCTAAGAGATAGTTACGCTTCAATACGTTTTTTACATTACGATCACCGTGTCAAGAATAAGAAAATGAACAGTTTTAAAAATGCCCATATTAAACCATTTAAAACTTTAAAATATCTCAAAATGAAAGCGAAACTTAATCTAAATATCCGACATTATATTTAATTAAGATTTAAATTAATAATGATAGATTAATCAGGATATTGAACACACACAAAAAAAAAAAAAAAAAAAAAAAAAAAAAGTAAATATTGTCATATTATAACGGTTCCGATATGAAACACCAACTACCAGAATACATTTTCGAGACAATTTACATTATAAAAACCATTTAAAAACCATTTAAAAACCCTCTCCAGACCTTAATAATTAAGTAAATTAAGTCAAATGAGCATATTATTACAATTTACATAGTTAATAATAGAATTAATTAAGATTTAAAGCACTATTAGAAAGTAAACAATGTCACGATAAAAAACGGGACGAATGATACGCTAACCACTAGAATACAATTTTAAGGCATTTACTTTTACAGAAACCACTCAATAACCAGCACCAGACCTTTATTAATAAGTAAATTAAGATAAACTAGATGGTACCCGTCAAAACTTGCAGTGGCGCAGCCAAGGGGGGGGGGGTTTGGGGGTTAAACCCCCCCCCCCCCAGAGCTAAAAAAATTACTATAATTGCCGCTTATATGAATCAAAACAACTAAAGTTAAAATTAAGTTTTTTGGCCTTTCCGCTTTGGCAGAATCCACCGCTTTCTTAAATCAAATTCTATACAACAATGTGATTCAATTAAACGGCGAAAATTCTACTTAAAACTGTGAAAGCGCATATTACACGCATAGATTATGTCGCATAGGTTATGATTTTTGGACTGCGTCACTTTGTCGAGACGTCTTATAGTAAAAGATGGGTCATATACTCTCACAGAGACGCTTTGAGTTATATAGTATACAGTGGTCTGTTTTTTAATTGCATTTATGTCTTTGTTCCACGTTCGAAACAATAACAGATCATCGAATTCCAGAGAAAAAAAAACATACACATTGCAAGTCTATCTCAGTTTCAAGTAGCTTTTTTTGCGTTTTTTGCTCTCAGTTATATCTAAGACCAAGCTATGTGCGTACCCAGGAAAAAAATCTTTGCAAAAGTAAGAATTTAAAAAAAGTACTTAAAGTTATAAAAAGCTACTTTTCGATTATGAGCAGATTTTTGCAATCGGTGTTTCTTTCGAATCATTTGTTTCGTAGGGGGTCCAGGGTTCGGAAAAACTACTTTTTGTTTGTAACGAACTACAACTACAACTACTTTATAAAAAATGTAGTTAACTACAACTACAACTACTTATTTTTAAAAGTAGCGACTACAAACTACTTTCCAAAAGTAGTCACTACTTCGCTACTTTAGTAATCATCGCTAATTAAATACACCGCAAACGATTTTTCCCGAAAGACCATAATGTAACAGAATTCTTTTGAACGTCCCTGTAAGCGAGATATAAATGCTACACATTTCATTTTCAATACTGAACATTCTATGGTAAACTTCAATAACATAAAACTTTCATGGCAGTCGGAGTATATTTATGAGAGTTAGAGCACGGACAGACAAACAAAGCAAATTCATAGAACCTTTTTAATTATGTTGGAATTTTTTTTTAAAGAGGAAATTTGAAAACAAAAATTGTAATAATCTTACACATTTATGAGAGTGATGTAGCACAGTAGCGCTTAGAATCCTGCATCGGGTCGGGTTACCCGCTTTTACCCCGACCCGACCCGCCGTTCGGGTCGACTATATTTTCCCGTTGCGGTTCGGGTTCGGGTCGGATTGACTTCAATTTTTTTTTTTGCGGGTCGGGTTGGCTTTCATTCTTTCGGGTTCGGGTTGGCTTTTTGAATCTTGCGGGTCGGGTTCGGGTTGACCCGGTTTTTTAAAAGAATGTCCAAAATATTTTTCCACATTAAAAGTCTATATAAACCGCAGATCACAGTTTCACAAGAGCAAAATGCGTGCCTGTCTGTTTTGTTAATCTTAGAATTCGTATCAGGAAGTTAATATAAACATACTTTTTCAACTACTGGTACGATAATGGTTATAACGAATGCTCCTGCACAGCTGAAACATTTCTGCTGAATAGTTACAATTCTAATTCTTGATACTTCTAATTTTGTTATGGCAAAAAACTGTCTGATCGACAGGAAGACAGGAAACGATTATTTAGCGTTTTGCTTCTTATAGTATTTCGTTATAAATGGAAGTTTTGAAACCGCAACTAATTTTAGACAAGTTGGAAATTGTACGTCAAACGTGACAAACGGAGTGCGTTCGTACTGTAGCTAGTTATATAAATATTCAGACCTAGATGATTTTTAATTCTGTGAAATGAATTATATCGTCTGCAGATTGATTTCTGTAATAAAATAAGTGTCTCGGTCGCTTGACGATTTAACATCCATCGGAAGCTCCTCTAACAAGAAAGCACCGATTTAAAAAAAAAAATTCAAATTTCTTAATAAATATTTTTATTAATATCTCCTAAAGTTTTGATTCGATTTTAATAAAATTTGAAATGTCTCGACAAAATTCTGCAAAGATAATATATCTTAAATCTCAAACCATTCGGTTGGGTAGTTTTTGCGTTGTTATATGCGGACGGACGGACGGACAGACAGACAGACAGACGGACGGACGGACAGACAGACGGACGGACAGACAGACGGACGGACCAAGCGAGGACAATAGGTGCTACGTATTTATATAATTACGAACGCACCTAAAAAACATTTAAAGATTAGATTTTTAGTTGTATACCGTTTAGAGTCCTGCATCGGGTCGGTTTACCCGCACCCGACCCGACACGGCTCTAGATTTTTTTGTTGTGGATCGGATTCCGATCGGGTTGACTTCCACTTTTTTACTGTGGATCCGGTTGAATTTCATTATTTCGAGTTCGGATCGGTTTCAGGTTGGGTTTTGACTCTAGCGGGTATGGGTCGGGTTGACCCGAATTTCAAAAGAATGTCCAAAATATTTTTTCAGGTTAAAAATCTATGTACGATAAGACCTCCATTCTGGTTTTTCTTCCAAAAGCGGCCACCTCTATTTAGCGCCACTTTTTAATTCCTAAAATTTATATATTTGAAAACGCTTATATCTCTGAATAGCGGCCACCTCTAAATCTAGACACACGTAACATATGCAGAAGATTTTTTTTATATAGAAATAAAAACAACTTAAAATTTTTCTATTTATTTGTATGCTTGTGGGGGGGGGGAGAAGAGTAAATTATGGGAAGTTAGGGGACAATTTAGATAGTTACTTATATATTATTATTAGGTAGAAACAAATGTGGACATTTTTTTTAAATAAAGAGTTTTAAATATTTGAAACTGTATGCTGGAGGAGGGGCAAAAAGGGAAGCGTAAATTTTGGGGACAAGGCAATAATTTTTATTTGTTGTCATTAGACAAATGAGTGAAAGATTTTATTTTTGTATAAAAATAAAGATTTTAAAATATTTTAAACTCCTTTGTATGCTACTATGGGGAAGCGTGAATTTGAGAGATTAGGGATAATTTAGAGGATTTATGTTTAGATAAATCCATTCTTTTTCTTTTTTTAATAAGGATTTTACATTTCTTTGCTTGCTGGGGGTGGGAGGCAAAAGGTAGAAGAAATTAGTCAAATAAAGATTTAACATAGCCAGACGACTATATTTTGGAAAAAAAAAATCGTAGTCGTATAAAAACACATTATATTGAGAAGATTTCTATGGATTTAAATAACAGTACACGAAGTTTCTGACACCCAAACTGTGAAAATGACAGCTAATTTGTGACTGTGCCCGTCGTCTATGGAGAAATATATGACACTGCAAATGAGATTTGTCGCTACAAACTACTGATATATTTTGTATCGCGCTACTCGCTACACTACACTTTTTTAATGTAGCGCGCTACACTACAAACTACTGGAAAAAGTAGCGGCTACTGTAGTTTCGCTACTTGTAGCGCGCTACTTCCGAGCCCTGAGGGGGTCTGTACACAAATTTAAAGACTATATTTCATTTGTTGGTAATGTTGCAACGAACTCTTGCTTATGATGGAGATTCGTATATTTGTCGTTAAAATTTTATAAATTAGTTGTGGTTCCTCTTTTAGCTATTTTTAATTCTATCGCGCTTCTAATATTGTAAACGCTGTTTAAATGAATCATAACCAACGTAATTGCGGAGAAAAGCATTATGATTTCATTCATTTAAAAGACTGATTCCATTAACCGATGATTCATATAACCGGCGACCATCTTTATTATAAACTCAAACCCCCCCCTAGAACCGAATTCTGGCTGCGCCACTGAAAACTTGACGGAAAAAATTACAATAGCAATATTAGTAAAATAAGCTTCTTTATTACATAAGTATGAAACAATCTTTCAAATATTTTATTTAATAAAAAATTTCCCCCAGTGAATTACGTTATTATTTCCGATGCAAACTCCAAACAAACAATCCGTAAACAAAATGGAAATCAGTTTGACATTACCGCTCTATTCCCCACGGCAAGAAAGAAAATTTCCTGAACCTATGAAGTATCATACAAATAGCATATCCCTACGTTCATCTCATATTCAGTCAATAAAAGAACATATTAAATAAGGCGCACATTCCCTCCTCCCCCTGTGATAATGCAACCGAATGAGCTCCTATGCGCATGTGCATTGCTTCTCCCCAAACGCACCGTCGAAATTCGACGTTAAAAAAAGTTTTAAAATGTTTTGATCAAAATTTTTAAAATGTCTTCTTTAATAATTGTTCGTTTTAAATCCATATCTTCTGAAACGCATCTATTGTTTTAAGCTAATCAATTTTTATGTAAAGATGAAGAATTTTTTTTACAATAATAAATCAATCTGCAGATAAAGGAGATTTTTAATGTTTTCAAGTGTAATTTATTTGTATGGTTTCTTCATTCCTTTACATAATCAGGATGATTATTCCTTTTCCATAATTAAGAGAAATAATGTAAATAAATAAATATCCAAGATTATTTTTGATTCTGTTTTCATTAATATATTGTAAATTTTACTGTTAAAAGTTACTGATAAATGACACTTTAGTAGATGGGGCTTTTCTTAATTATTATTATTATTATTATTATTATTATTTTGAGATTTAATGGCAACATTCTTCCGTTTGTTTATTGGGCGCTACAGTTTGGCGAATTATTTGAGGTACTTTTCGGTTAGCAGGACGCCAATGAAGTATATATATATATATATATATATACATACATACATACAAATATATATAATGTATATAGTTTTGTTTTTCTAGTATTGAATTTATGTGGTTTATAGATTTTGGTTGGCTTTTGTGATAATGATTCTGCAAGTAATTTTCCATTGGAGTTTGTTATTATGTGTGTATATATATATACTTTATTGGCGCCGGCTAACCGAAAAGTACCTAATTTGCATATAGTTTTTTTTTCTTAATCGGACGACGGCATAATGCACGGAATTTCGACGGGATAATGAATAATTTTTATGGTACCAGAATATTTTTCTGTATTTTATAGTTATATTAAGAAATACATATTTTTATGATTTGCTGAATCACTTAGTTGTTTACTTTTTCATGTATTATATTATTGAAGGTTGTTAGTTCTCTTATTCGTTTAAATATACCCTACTTTTATAAAAATAGCGTGTGTTCTCTGTGGTGTTTCGCATAAACGTTGTAAAATTCAGGTTATTAGATTTTATCCAACTTTGCTGTCATAACAGCTGATGAAGCAGCCATTTTCGGCGATTTTTTTGTTACCTGTAAAATGTTTGTTTTTGGTATAGCCCGAACTAAGAAAAAATTGAGTACTTTTCCATTATACGGACACCATTGTCGCCAAGCATATATTTACATGTATGGCATGGTGTCGGTATAACGGAAAAGAACCAAAATTTGCGATCAATCAAATAATTGAATTTCGTTAAACATTAAATTTTCTGGTACTTTTCTATTATCCGGTCGACCACTTTTCATAACAAAAAATTATCGCCAAACTGTAAAATTAAACGCCAAAAATACAGTCCGATTTACTTGATGTCAGAAGCATTATACGTGTTTGTTACGTCATCAAGTGGTTTTTAATTCGAGATTTGCGTCTATTTTTCATTATGTTTTACTGATTTATTAGTTATTTCATTAATTAAAATAACAATTGTGTCCTTAAATTCATGTATTTTATTTATTTATTTATTTTGATATTCCAATGGCAACGTTCTCCCGTTTATTTGGCGTTACAGTTTGGCGATAGTTTTTTGTTATGAAAAGTGGTCGACGGGACAATAGAGAAGTACCAATTTTCTTATTTTTAACCTGAGAAAGAAACAATAATCATGGATTTAATTAATTTTGCAAAATGCGGTGCAACCAAAATAATTTTGATTAAATCAGTACAGATATCGCAGACGCACCTGGGTTATTTTTTGGCACCTAAATGACGATTTTTGCTTTGTATGGCAACCTGGTGTTTTATAATAAATTTGAATATGTGTGTAAATAAATAAAATAAAATAGGTACTTTTATGTTAGCTGGGCGTCAAGGATAACTCTCCAAATCTTGTTTCAATTGGAATCATTTAAATTGCAACATTTTACGTGAGATTTGTTATTCATATTGATATGTTTACGTTTAGATATTTTATTATGATTATATTCTAGCTAATTAAGTTTTTTTTTAAAGATTTTATACTACAATGTTAAGATATTACCTAGTTGATATTAGTTAATGTCAAAAGATTGGCGAACCACAGAGTTCAGGGAAAAAACTCTATGCCCTCAAAAGTGGGAGTTGTCAACTTTATGACGTCATAAGCAGAAGTAATGTTTAATTGAAAATTACAGCTAATTTAATTAAATTTTCGAACAAACGAATGCACGATAACAAATCTGTGTCCTAATATCTTTCATTTAAAAAAATAATGGTGTAATTTGATGCAGTAGTTTGTTCTAACGGATTGTCGAAAGAAATCGCTTAGCGTTTTAAATATATAGATGAGCAATTAGAGAGCCTGGGACAGGATAATTAATATAAATATCAGGAGATAAATGTAGCGTGGCCTACCTATTGGCAACCCGGAGCTAATATGTTCCGGGAGGAAGAAAATAATTTATTAAAAATACAAGATGATAATCGATTCTTTTGAAAATTTTTGTGCATGGTAATAATATTATTTATAATAACATATAAAAATTTTAAGACGGGAAGGGTGATAAATAAGTACATGAATAGAATATTGTCTGGACTAGCGATCGACCCATTTCTAGTACACTTGAACATATGTAAACAAAAAACAAATTACGATAAAACAGGCTAATTGTTCCAATTAAAGGGTGTAGAAAGTTCTGCTATTACAAAATATGAAGATTGAGATCAAAAATTAAGAGATTTGAGCACGGGAAGGCATAATAAATCATTAAAGAAGATGTGAAAAGGATGCTTCCCTATAGTGTACACCTGAACAATTTTAAAATTCAAAATAAACAAATCGGGCTAAATGCTCCGATGTAAGTGTGTACGAAGAACTGCTTTTACAAATAAATAAGATTAAAAACATTTTTATAAAGATATGAGCATGGGAAGACATAAAAATAAATAATCAAAGAACATGTAACGAGATCAAAACATGGCTGCCAAAATGGCATGATCTCCATGTTAATCGCCAAAGGCAAAGAAGCGTTTACTAAAACGCTAATAAAATAAGAACTACTGGACCGATTTGGACGCGGTTTGTACCAAAATGTTCAGAAAGAGTTTAGACGGTCACATGACTTACGGTTTTATTATAGAGATAGTACATGGTCGTTGGCATGTTTTATCTCTGTTTTGGCATAATTTTTTAATCGCCAAGTTAATTAACAGTTTTTTGCTAATTAAGGATAGAAAATAATATTTATTTACATTGAATTTTATAAAAGCACATAGATTACGTATTTACTTGTCCAAAAATTCAATCCTTTTTTTATTCTGCCGAATATTAAGGTCTGTAGGTTGTTCGAAAAAAAAAAGTTTGATGAAGAAAAAAGTGATCATTTTAAGTAACTCGACGTTTTTTTAAAAAATCTATATCTCTGTTTATAAATCACTTATGAAGATGAGTTTGGTCTTAAACTGAAGAAATTCTTCATTAGATTCTTCTAATTTTCGTTTTTTTTTTCTGCGACGCTTGGTTTATTTGTTTATATTTTAATCTGGCATGTTTTGTCGATTTAACATTGCGAAGTTGATTTCTGTAAATAAGCAGTAGCGGTCTATTTCAGTTCTTGGCGTTGTTTGTGCGGCGTCTTTTTTTAAAGTTTGGCTTGGCAGAGCGACCGTGGTCTATTGTATGTAATAGTGAATTTATTATTTTAAGCTTATGTTAGTTTGTAGTCTAGGTTAGACTGACAGTTGTAACTATTACTGCCATTAAACATTGTATTTATTTATATTAGTTAGTAATATTAGTTTTATTTTTAGTGGCATTGAAAATGTCATTGCCAATAGTTGCCTCATTGTAGAGGAATCTGCTGTAACGGAATTGTATTTAATAACTGCCCGTTGTTCGGGTCTTTTCCCTTGTCTGTGGTCTCGCTGGGTGGCAGTGAGGTTTTTTCCCGCCGGAGTTTTCAAATCCTCAAACCTCACGGTAGGATCTCCGGCTGGGTGATTCCAGCCCATAGAACTAGAGATAGGAAAGTGCCCCCTGGTGGTGAAAAACGAATTAAAAATTGGAAATCTCTATCGATGTCGAGTCGAATGAGCCATAATCCGTCGTGTTCCGACCCATAGAAACAGAAATAGAAAAGCGCCCCCTGGAGGTGAAAGCTAATCGCGTTTGGGGGCAAAGGGGGGGGATGAACACCGGAGATGCATACTAGGATTAAGCGGTTACAGACCTTTCCAACGATGTATCACATGAGGGGTATGTGCAAAATTTTGAAAATACCCCCCTCCCCCTGCATAATATGATTAAGCGTTCACAGACCTTTCCAACGATATATCACATGAGAGGTGTCGGCAAAATTTAGAAAAGTGCCCCCTTTAGGGGGGTGAAAGTGGGAGGATGGACCCCGAAGATACATAATATGAATAAGCGGTGACAGCCTTTCGAACAATATATTACATGAATAGTGTCGGGGGGGCGCAAAATGTGGGGGGTGACACCTGTGGTGCATAACATAAATAAGTGGTTACAGCCCTTTGTAACGATATGTGACATGACGGATATCGTTAAAATTTAGAAAATTGCCCTCCCCCCTTGTGTAGGCAAAACGCGCTCCACCCCTCCCTATAATTTTTGACGCGGCTTTATTTTTAAAATTTATGTTATGTGTTATAAAATATCGTAAAGTTTCCAACAGTTAGCCTTATTATACTTCCTAATTTTGTTCATGCCTCTCCCCATCCCCTCCCCGAAATGTGACGCGCTATTCTTTTTTATAAATTTTTTATCATGTGTTTCTTAAAGTTTAAAACAGATCGCATTGGAATTTAATATATTTGCTGAAATTACTATTATATATAGAATAACATAGAAATAAACCCTCCTTTAGCTTGTAATTAAGATATATAAACAGTTTTTAGAATTTCTGAAAGCTGATTTACATTTATTTATTTATTTATTTATCTATTTATTTATTGTTTGTTTATTTATTATTATTTTTTTTTTTTTGCGTTGCCCTGTGCATGTTTGGAATTTCTTAGAAATTTCTTAGATTTACATTATTTTATTCAATTAAACACTGTATTGTTACAATAAATTTAATGGAAACTTCACTTCTAAAACAAAAATAATTTAACAACTGGATTTCATTAATTTATAGGAAAATGACGTGAAAGGTATTCCTGCGAACGAAATGCCTGTCCTTTACCGTGTTTTCTTTTTTCTTTTTTTTTTTTTTTTTTTTTTTAAGAAATAAATGAATGACATTTAATTCATTTCAAAAATTTTGTTTACGTTTGGAAAGAAATTTTAAATGCCGATAACTCTTAATGTATACATATTAGAAGGTACATCTTCCCTCAAAAACTAATTTATTTTTAAAGATCTTTCTAAAAACGTAAATTATATATTTAAAATATTTCTAAAAGCAGAATCACTACGTCTGATTACTTTACTTTACAATATTATAAGAACACGCATTTTATCAGACAATTAAATACACTAAACAAACATGAGTGAAAAATTGACCTGGGCCAACACTCGAACCTGGGACCTTATGTGTATCGTGCGGACACTCTGCGACTGAGCCACCCAGATCGATATACTTGACTGGCAATTTCTCATACTTATTCATGTTGGAAACAGTCATCTGCCACAGTTTGCAATCATATTTAATTGTCTGATAAAATGTGTGTTCTTATAATTATGAAGTTTTATTTTTTTTTTAATATCTTCAGAAGAAAATGGCTGACTTGCAGATGAAATTTGATGTGTTTATAACCTGTAACTGATTTGTGTTATTATAATACAGATGGTACATGGTCGTTGGAGGGTTTTATCTCTGTTTTGGCATATTTTTTTTATCGCCAAGTTAATTAACAGTTTTTTGCTAATTAAGGATAGAAAATATTTTTTTACACTGGATTTTATAAAAGCACATAGATTACGTAATTACTTGTCCAAAAATGCAATCCTTTTTTTATTCTGCCCAATATTAAGACCTGTAGGTTGTTTGAAAAAAAAAGTGTGACGAAGAAAAAAGTGATCATTTTAAGCAACTCGGCGTTTAATTTTTTTTTTTTAAATCTATATCTCTGTTTATAAATCACTTATGAAGGTGAGTTTGGTCTTAAATTGAAGAAATTCTTCATTAGATTCTTCTAGTTTTCGTTTTTTTTTTCTGCGACGCTTGGTTTATTTGATATCTGATATTTTAATCTGGTATGTTTTGTCGATTTAACATTGCGAAGCTTCTTTCTGTAAGTAAGCAGTGGCGGTCTTTAGTCCAGTTCTTGGCGTTGTTTGTGTGGCGTTTTTTTAAGCTTGGCTTGGCAGAGCGACCGCCCTGCTTGATCTTTATATACAACAAATTTAAATACTTATATACAACAGTTAAAAGTATAAATGTAAAAGCAGTTTTTTTAAAAAGCATTCAAAGTTCGTCTTGAAAATCATGCCTAATATTTTTACTGCAATTCATCTTTCCCTCCCAAAATTTCTGTTACAATATATTAATTTGGCGTGGACACCGAATTCGATTATGAAAAATTCACTTCTCTTTTTTTACGCTTGATAGAAAGCGTAAGCAAGAATCTATTAAAATGTATATAAGTTTTGCTCTGTTTCCTTTTTAAGGTAGGGCAACAGAAAAGAAAAATAATAAACATTATTTAAACTATCTTTTTAGGACTTCTTAATTCATTTCTCAATGTATAATCGCAAATTAATTAATATTAAAAAGTATTAATTGATAAAATGTTTTTTTTTAATATTATAATCTTTATTTTTTTTATAACTAGCTAACCCGCCCGGCGTTGCCCGGGCCCGAGATAATTACAATCTCAGAGAAAGGCGTTAACCCCCTCCCTCCCCATACCCACAAACATAAGGAATAATTTGTTCAAGAGAACCACCGTCACCTACATTAACGTGATCATTAAAAAAATAATTAGATTTTTATGATAATTAGAACATAACGAAGACGCTACGGTAAAATAGCCGGCAGATGACACCCCTTCCCGACCTCAATTTCAAATCTATATCTGAATTAGTTACCTAAATTTTTGTTCATTAGTAAAAATTGGCAATTATTTCCTTTCACTTTCGCAAACTAAATGGAGGAATCGGCCAGAGAAACAGATCTCTTTGTAGTTCAGTTTTTAATGAAAGCAGATCCCTATTTGAAACTTTATCGGATTGTTTTCACCGAATTTTTCAAAAATCACATAGTCTGATGCAGAATATTTTTTTACATATGCTCAGAAATTTTCAAATTGATATCTCAATTAGTTTTCTTAAAATTCGCTAATTAGTAAAATAATTTCGAATTCGTTCATTTCCGCTTGCAATTCCAATGCGCCGCGCCGGTTCGTTTCTTTCGCCATTTTGATTTAAAAGATGTCATTTTAGAAGCAATGGTTAATGAGAATCTAATTAATATTTAGGCTAATTATCAAAATATTAAAATTCTGAGGGTCAGGTGCACCAAGAGAGGGTTTGGACTACCTAAATCTAAATTTACAGACTAAGGTACTAGGTGAGCTAAATTTTCCTAGCCATCGCCAACAGACACACACACACACACACAGACAGACACACACACAGACAGACACACACACAGAGCGAAACTTTATTTTATTAGTATAGATTTTTTTTCTTATTTTAGCCTTTAAAACGTAGTTTCAATTGCTTCTTGCGTAGTAGCCATTGCTGTAGTTTCACAGCCATTTAGCCTACTTTGGCGAGCGTTTGTTGGCGCGTAATTAAATCCACTGTTGTTTCAACTCTCATACGTACGAGTTACAGAGAATATTTGGCAATTTATCATCTGCAGTGGACTAAAGTAAAAATGCCTTAAAATTAATGTATTATTTATAATTAAGTTATAAAAATATAACAATGAATCGTCATCGAAAACACTCCTGTGAACGTATTTTTTATAATTTTAGCCTATCAGGAAGTGGGATAAAAATCGATTTCAAAAGTCCGTTTTTACTTACAAAAAACAGGTTGAATGTACTAAGAGAGTGTAATAAAATACCTCTTTTTCACCAAAGAAAGTAATAGTGCCTAATAAAGTATCTTCATTATTTTTAATCCACAACATAACAATCGCTGTAATGAAAATTTTATCTCCATGATCGAGGTATTTTTCATCATAAATGACATGACATGTATTTAGGTCAAATGCAGATTTGAATGATTTTTTTTCCCAAATTGGCCATTTACCACCACTTTGAAGTTTTTATGGAAATTTTGTTGGCGTTCGGTTTGTTAATATTTCTTCAATTATCACCATGATTCTCAACAATTTTGTGGCGCGCGCGAGTCTGTTTGTATTGGATAGTCTATGTCTACATGAGAATTTTACTGTACATAAATATACAGGGTGATTCATTAAGTACATTTCGCCTGAAATACCTGGTGAGCTGAATTAGCCATGAATGTGAGGCGAAATGGACCTACGGTGTCCATTGTATACCACAATAAAAAAACATTTAACATATTGCCACGTTTGTCACATATATGCAGTATCAGTTGCGGAATGTGATATCCTGATGTCACAACGAAAGTGTTAGTCACATTTACGTTTATCTTATTATTATCTAATTATTATGTTTCGCTTTCTTTTGATATAGTGGATAAGAATGAAGTTAATTTTCCTCCAAAACATGACAGCTAAAATGTGCCTGCTTATGATTATTTGAGTCAAATTAGACGAAAATCTGGAACTAATTTAAAGAAAAAAATTGTTCTCTAAAGTGACTGTAATACACTATATACACTATATACACTGTAATACACTACATGTAAGAACCATGAATACTTTTTAATTTTGAAATTATTTTTCTTTTAAAAGTTCTATAAAATGTTTCTTTTGTGCGTAGCTACCGAGTGTCTTCAAATGGACTGATTGATTTGAAAATTCAATAACTTGCAAACGGTGACAGATATTTAAAAAAGATTCTTGCAGGAGAGTAAGGTATGATGCCAGGAGTTTTTTTTACTATGATTCCCGGTTTTAGTTTCAGATAGCAGCGCTAGATTCCGCTGAAAGCAATAGGTGCTCAATCGAGGCCAAAGTTGAAATCAACCAGCACTGATGCAAAGATAAGCGGTTACATATACTGGTGTCCAGAAATTAAGGGACAGTGACCAATTTCAGACGTTTCGTCGAATATCTTACTGAAACGCGTTAGGAAATGACCGGAATGTCCTCGAACTTTGAGTATGTAAAGAACATGTTTGACTTCATGTTTTTCAATGAAGATTTTGTCGCGATGACAATAAGAGGGTGGGGCAATTCCATTCCATAGGATTGAATGCCTAAGGGGGGCCACTCGGCCCAGCAAAGCCAGGCCGTAGAGCGTTAGCACCTCCCCCGGGATGTTCCCCGGCACGCGGGGATTCGTTTTGGGTGATTCCAGCCACCGGCGGAAGGGAAGGCACGACGCCGAGACCGCCAGCGCACGCGCAAACAGCCCAAACAACAAAAAGAAAGAAAATACAAACTAGGCCAAAGGCCGGCACTGCCAGGACAAGCCTAAGCGCGACAAGGGGCAGGCAAGAAAGCTAAAAACAAAAAAAACAAAAAGAAACTGAAAAAAGCCTGAACCGCTGGAGCCTGCACTCCCTCGCGACAGACAGCGGCAGGTGCAGTGATGAAGAACTTGTAGGTGAACAGTCCTTAACGCTCCTGCGTCATGACACACAGTTCGCGGCCAAGGCGGTCCTTGGATAATAATGATGCGCCGGAATCTGAGAACTCAGTTCCCACGCGACAGATGGCGCCACAAGTTGTTGCGTTGGAGAGATGAGACCGCTGCTAAAGACTGCGGAGGGAGCACAGCAAGGTGCTCAAACACTGACAAGGTACAGCCAAAATAAGGAAAAGTCAGGAGAAGGAGGGTAGGAAGATCAATTACAGTACTGATTGGTGGTGAAGAATTTAATATGTTTAGTTAAAAATTTGATAAAAGCTAGAGTTGGTTACTCAATTTGTTAAGTTCGATAAATCCATTAAGAAATTAAAAATATTTTTTAATTTTTTTAGTAAGATTGGTCTTGTTAGAATATTGGTTAGCCAAGAGGGTGGGGGTATTTCGGGAGATCTGAGATGCCAGGCAACGGTCAGTGGGCAGTCAAAATAGTAATGAGAAGGCAAGCCCCGCTGGCCACATGGACACACATTGGAGGCTGCACGTTTATAATATTTGAGGTAAGTAGGGAATGGACCATGTCCTGTGAGGAACGCTGAGGTGTGGGGGGCGAGGTTAAGCAGGTTTAGGGAGACAAAAGGGAGCAATTTGTGGGTATGTCGACCTTTATCCGAGTAATCCCAGTGGTCCTGCCACTGAGGAATGATTTTAGATTTTAAAAACCCTCTAATGTAGGATGGGGGAACAGGGAGGGAAATATCAATATTTGTGCTTCCCGTAGCTTCTTTTGCCAATTTATCAGCTAATTCATTGCCAGCAATGCCAATGTGTGCCTTCACATGGCCCAGGGCTACTCGCCGTGCAAGGTCTTTTAAAAGTAGTTTTATTTGGAGTACAATGGGATGTTTTGTGCGGTGAGTAAAGATTGCTTGTAGGCTGGAGAGGCTGTCTGAATATAGCCTGTAAAATTGTACTGTTGGGTTAGAGACAATCCATTCCAATGCCCGCAGAATCGCGAACAGCTCAGCCTGGAAGACAGTGTTGTTATCACCGATTCTGCAGGCCCACTTATGGGTCACGACCTCGCCTTTCATGGCACAGAATGCTGCTGCCACGCCAGTCTCCGTGCGTGACCCGTCAGTGAAAATGGTCGGACAGCGGGGAGAGTAGCTGTGTTCAAAACCGTGCCTGGTTGTGTTTATCTGTAAGTGAGATGTCTCTTCTGCGGGATGTATTCTCCAACTGGGAACCTTCCTCTGTAGTTGTATTTGTGGAAAAAGTGCTGCACACGTTGGTTCATGTTCTAGGTGTGTGATCCTGTTTTTCTGTGGGATTGCTTCCACAATTTTTCAATTATTGCAGTAACTTTTACAGTTTTCACGACATTTCACAGGTCTTTTTATATCAGTCGCCCTATAGTATTGACTATCAAATCAGAACAAAAAAAAAATCTTTGCTGTAGTTCGCGCATGCGTAGTGAAAATGTATTTCATAAAAATACCTATATCTCATCAAATATTAAATATATTAATACTAGCCGCCACTGGCGACCAGTTTGGTCTCCCTTAAATGTATGTTAAACATTGTAATTCATAATTTAATTTTTTTCCTTAATCCTTCACCAAACTCGAAGATTCTAATAGACAAATCAAGAACTTTTGCTATCATGGTAGCATTTCACATATTTTTTGTTGCTATGTATTTCATTTTTCTTGACAAAAACCCCTTAACCCTTTCCGGCGCGGAGTAAGTCTGTTTTTAAAATGATGAAATTATCGACTGACACCAGAATTTACAAAATAATTTATTACAAAATAAAAACTTGCTTATTTTTCCGTAGTTTATAAAAGGAAAAATTTAATTAAATATTCTTGGTGCCGTTGGTCTGTTTTAGAATTAAAATTAGGTGTCCTTTTTTGTGGACACCACCCGCTAAAGGGTTAACCAACTTAAGCATTTATGCTTCATGTCCGTTTGCTTATCAGTTGCAATATGTTCGCTAATGCGGAGATTCTTAAACATATTAAGTACTTTTCCGTAATTGGGTCCATTGCCATTGGCGTATTTCAGTTAATACGATTTGATGCAATGAAGTCTGTTTTGTGAAAGTCTTTAATGATATCCCCATTTACACTGAACCATATTGTTGCTAATATTTTTTTTTTTGTTTCTCGCTAACTTTGGCCGTAGACTTGATTACGGAAGATTAGAAAATCTAACATTATTCTCATATATATATCGCTATAATCGGGCTGCATATTATTACACGTAATTTTCGAGTATGGTTTGGTGAAACCTTGAACTTTTGGAAGAGAATAGAAGTGGTCAGTAGGTGGCGGTGCTCCCACCGCCGTAGCGCATACAGGAACTCTTCTGGTCATGCGCGCTAAAAGTTCCTCAGGACTTGGGTAAGGCGGTTGACGTTCCTGACAGGCACCTTCAGGCTCCTGGTGGCGCAGCTCAGTTTTAATCACATTCCTTTTAAACTCTATTTGCTCTCAGGACTTTTGACCCGTGACGTACAATCTGATTAAAATTCGCGAACTTCCTTCTAGATGCCAATCTCTGTTTTTCTCTACTCTCCTATCTTGATATAGTTTAGGAGTTTTCATAATTGCGTAATTCTCTTACTTTGGCATTTCTGCTTAATGTCTACTGACTATTAAGGTCTGTAACAGGTAAATACGCAGCGCCTATAATTCTAATTACAGAAAACCCGTTTTGTCTCTCTATTTTGTAACTCTATAGTTAATATTATGTTGTAGAAATATAAAAGACAATTAAAGACGCTTTTATTGCTATAGCAGATATAGATATATATATATTATATTCATAGGTATATAGTATGTGATTAGAATATATATCTCATATTCATTTCGATGGATATAAATAACATTACCGCCAACAAAACTACCATCGTAAATATGTAGAAAAAACCATCGATATGATTTTATGCTAAAAGCCGTCGATATGATTTTATGTGTTTAATAAATGTATACTAAATTATTTTTTGTATTATTTTACTTTGATTCTATATTATTTACCACTTTTAATGATGGGTGCTTTTAGGTACAGCCGTCGCGACGGCTGTACCTAAAAGCTTGGGTATCATTTTGGCTCAGAAATGGCGATTTTATGCCTGGGCAACCCGGCTGTTTCGGCTAGATTTTTCTTCGTATGTTAACCCGGTAGAGCATATTCCGTATGTATTATAATAAATTAAATATTGTGTGTTTTATAATATATTAATCATTATTCATTGTGAGTTGTTTTATAACTTTGTGTGTTGTTTAATATAAAATAAACTATTTCATAATAAAATAAAAATAACATGCTGTTTTAGCAATCTCTAACCGGTACTTGAAAATGGGATTTTCTCACCAAAGTGGCGAAAACAAAAATAGCGCCAACCCCAGTGCGTCTACGACAGCTGTTCCATCAAAACATTTGATTTCAAAATCAAAGCATCGTTTCTAATTTGCACACGCGAAAAATAAAAGCTGGTATTGGCGATTTTAAAAATGTTATTGGCAAGACTTGCGCCCAAATAACATAAAAATGTTTAATGGTGTTATGTATTTTATAAATGTATATTAAATTACTGTTTTGAACGCGATTGGTCATTAATAATGATAAATATGATTGGTGATTAACAATCATTTTCGGTGATCTCTCTTCCTGGCAAGTATAATACATAAAACCAAAATAACTGATAATTTGCTTCGAAATTTGATTAATTAAATATTATTACATGAGTTTTATTTGTTTACATTCAGCATACGTCAAGAAAAGATACGGAAGGAAGTTGAGTTGTAGAGCACATAATTATAGTAAACTTTGACTGGTGCGAATTATTTTTTGACACCAGGCAGCGGTCCAAAAAATCATTCACGGAGAACTTGTTTTACGAACGATTACCTCCATGGTTTAATATTTTAAACGTTCACGGCGAATGAATGTTTTTTTTTTTTTTTGTTTGTTGTTGTTTACTTTCATGGATAGAAAATTTGAATTGCGAACCTAATTTTAACTGAAATTATTGCAGAATATATACATAATTGAACGTAAGTCATCTCTCAAATAGTAATTAATTTTGAACGATCTTTCTAAAAATGTAACTTTCATGCAGTTTTATTCGAAAAAATAATTTTGAATAAAAATGGCCGCCTGGTATATGAAAAAGTAAAGCGGGCATCCCGGAACTGTTGATGACAGTTACATGACTTAAGCTTTTATTATAGAGATTTTAATCACAGTATACCATTTCTACGATTTTTTGTCAAAAATTTGGCTGAAAACTCTACATGCTATAAAATAAAACATTTTGAATTTTTCACAGAAACGTTAACATCTTCACGAGTATACGTGCTATGCTTACACAAATGCACACAAATCTTGAAAAGGACCTACATAGTCATTTGCTATAGTGACAGACCATTTTTAGCATTTTTTGTTGGATGATCGAAAATATTATTTTATTATTAAAATTATTATTGTCCCCTTAATTGCCCTCGCGACAAAATCTTCACTGAAAAACATGAAGTCAAACATGTTCTTTACATCCTCAAAGTTCAAGGGTATTCCGGGCATTTCCTCACTAGGTTCAGTAAGATATTCGACGAAACGTCTGAAATTGGTCACTGCCCCTTAATTTCTGGACACCAGTGTATATGGAATGGGTTTCAATCGCCAATAAAATCGTGTTCTTACGGCCCGATTCTGAAATCAGTCGGTATGATTTCGATGAAATGTGTGTTGTTGCAATGGAAATAACGAATTATTCGATATATATTTAACGAATTATTCAGCGTTCAGAATTGGGCATGAATTTAATAAGCAATATACGAGAGGGCAGACGATTTTATATTTACGAAGATTGTATTGGTGAATGAGACATTTAACCTCCTTCCTTCGCATCAATGCTAGGTGATTTCTGTTTCTACCTCGATTGGACGTCTATTGCTCGCAGCGCCATCTGTTCCTGTTTATTCGAACTAAAATCAGGAATCAGAGTAAAAAAAAAAAAGAAAAAAACTTCTGACATTATACATAATCCTCCTGAAAGAATTTTTTAATATCTGTCACCGTTTGCAAGTTATTGAATTTTAAAATCAGACCTACTGGACGAACTGGTATTATTTACTAGCAGCGCCATCTGCAAACATCATCGTAATTATAGTTGTCAATTCATTTGAGATAAATTTTCATGTAACCGATCACGTGACCCACCTAACCAAGATTTTTCTTCGGTTAGTTCGGTCCCTTACCGGTCACTTCGGTTACTTCCACTGAACGACTTTGGTTGCGTATCGGTTAGCAGCACTGAACGCCTTGGTAACTAACCGACCTTACCGGTTACGTACCGGTGACATTGCTGGACGCGCTGTATAAAAGGTAGTTATTTTCATTATAAAGGTAGTTTCGTCATTTGTAAGACCAGTAGTTGAAGCTGGGAATTAATGCGTTTGTGATTGCCGATATATTATCTGTATGGTTTTTCTATGATTTGCCTCGCAACTACTACTATAACTCTACAGTCAAGCGCTAAATAAAAACGTTTAACTTTTTTTGCAAAATTATCTATCTAACATTGCAAGAAGTGCCTATGAAATCCGTTTAATAAAAGTTAAGTTCATTTTTCATAGCACTATAACTCTATAGTCAAGCGCTAAATAAAGACGTTCAATCTTTTTCGCAAAATTACTTATCTAGCATCACAAGAGGAATGAAAGCCGAAGAAATCAGTTTAGGAAAAGTTATGTTCCTTTTTCATAGTTTGAGTCCATTACATAAGTAGGTCTAACAACTCCTTTTGAGCAAATGAAAATACTAGTGACTGGTGATAAGTCTTCCATAATTCTAATTTCCGGCGTAACAATTGCTACAACAAAGTTTTATCCACGACTAGGTTGCTTTTCGGCGATAGAAAGCAATAAACAAATTTCCTTTCAGTAAAAAACCCAAAACAACTGCATTTCACAAATTGTTGCATTATTTAACAATAACCAGTGGATACGTGTGAAAATTTCGCACTGCAGTCTAATATTTTGTACAAATATATAGGTTTTGTAGATGCAGGTTTAGACTTTTAAAAAAATTTTAAAAAATAAAAATATATGGAAACAACATTAGTCAAGCCAGAATTTCATGTAATTTATTCCAGCAAAGTTAAAGTAAAAATTGATCGAAGATACCAAAGGTACGTGCGAGAAAAAAAATAACAATCGTATTTTAACCATATTAGAGGATGATGTCATCCGCTTCAGAAAAAACACGGGACGAAGAAAAATGTATTAAGTACGTATAAAATACAATTTAACTTACTATATCAAAGCATACATTTTAGGCTACAAGGGAAATACCACTACTCCGATCGATCGATGGTGTCTTTTTCTTATAAACATTTGAATTTAAATTTTTTTTCATAAATATAAAAAAAACGTGCAGAGACGTGTAATGACTTTATCGTTTTGTGCTATTTATTTTTTTATAATCATTGGTGAGCACGATATAATGCGATATTTTATTTTCGTGGCAACATTGATTTGAGAAATACCTTTCATTTCGTTTATGAAAACAACGCTGATTTAATTTTTAATTAACTGCAATTTTTAATCAAAAAACATATCTTAACGAAATGTGAGTGTCCAGTTCAAAAACCTTTTGAATGATACCTTCTTCAACGTTGCACGTTTTGTAAATGAATAGAGAAAGGGATGTGGACAATCGAAATAATAGGGTAACTTGAGGTGAGATGCCGTATTGGACAAGATGCCGTGTCACGTGGTATTCCTATGCGCAGGCGCTGTAAGGAAACGCCATTCAGTCGTGTAGAAGGGGCTTCCCTACAGATACTTTAATTCCAGTTTGCGTTGTTTTATTTAAGTTTTAAATTGTGCTTTTTTTCTTGCTCTTTCGTCTTAACACCTTTGGAAAGAGTCCAAAACTTTTTACGCTCTTGCTTTATTTACCTACAGTTGGCAAAAAAAATATTTGTATATTTCATTTTTTTTAATTATAATAAAATCAAATAAAAGATTTAAGCAAATAACAATGTAATACATTAATTTAATGCATTATAATAATATAAAAGCAAAAACAAAATAAAAAGAATTGATTTTTTTTTTTACATTTTAACAAACAAATATACAAAAATAAAATGCAAAAAAAGTATTTGTACACCACATTAATGTACTATAATTAATGAAAATTTAGTTAAATGATATAAATTAATACTTTGTGTGAAGTCCTTTAGCTGTAATGACTGCTTCTAGACATTGTGGCATAGATTTCACCAACTTTTTGTGACGACTGGGTCTATGTTATTCCATGACTCAATCAGAGCTTCTTTTAAACTGATTTTACCTGATACATATTTTTTTCGAATTTGTACATCCAATAGAATCCACAAATTTCTATTGGATTAAAGTTTGGAGATAGTGAAGGAGTTACCAATCGCCTTTGAGCATTGTAGAGTAACCATTTCCTGGTGATCATAGCATTATGCTTTGGCTCGTTATCCAGCTGAAAGTGAAAAGTTTCCTCTAAGCCTAATTTCCTAGCACTGTGTAACATATGTTATGCCGCAACACATCAATGTATGTTAAAGCTGTCATTCTAGTGTCGATAAATTCCAAATTTCCTACTCCATTAGAAGCCATACACCCACAAACCACAACATTTGTCCCACCATGCTTAATAGTTGGGAGTATATGTTTTGGATCTAGAGCAGTTTTATTTTTAAGCCAAATTTTTTGAATGCTTGGTGGGGAGAAAATTTTAAATTTACTCTCATCAGAAAATATCGCTGTTTTCCAAAAATCCATTGGTTTTCTTCTGTATGCCAAAGCAAATTCCAGACTTTTTCACATATTTGTTTCACTGATGAATGGATTTTTCCTTAGGTTTCTTTCTTTTAAACCTGCATTGTGGAGAACATTTCTTATTGTTTGAGGTGTTGCTCTGATGTTAGAAGATGTTGCAAGGTCTTCAGCGAATTTTTGAGCTGAACTCATAGGATATTTTAAAGCTGTTTTAGCAACACTTCTTTTTACCCTCATTGTTAATTTGCTGGGGCGTCCTGTTCTTCGTTTATTTTCGATGCATCCAATTTCTTCATACTTTTTCACTATGTATCCAACAGTTGCAGATGATAATTTAATAGCTTTTCCAATTTCTTGGTACGATTTTCCATTTTTATGAAGCTCAATGATACGATTTCTAATGTCTAGAGGTTGCTCTAGTTTTAGTTGCCATTCTCAATTACTTCAAGAGAAAATTAGATTAAATGCCCGACAAATATAATATGAAGTTATCAATTATTAACAGCTACTGTATAAATAGTTCTTTAAACCATGACCACCCTAAACGCAGTGCGTACCTTGCTGTGGAAATGTAGAAATACTTTTTTTGCCAGAAACTTTTAAACTTTTCCAGTTAAAAATTTATTTTATATCTTTATCGAAACTTTCTGTTGTTTAATTTAAAATGAACGGTTAACATACTGTATTAAAACTATTTTTGTCAAAATATCTCTTTTTATTTAGTTAAAAATTAAACAAATTAGAGTGTACAAATAATTATTCTGCCAGCTGTATATAAGTCATAGTTTCAACATTAGAGAAATAAATCTGAGTTTTTTAGAGAGTATTGGTGTCTGCCCTTTCCGCCAAACGTAAATGGCAGCCAGTTAACTCTTCTTTACTTTAATAGGGAGACCAGCGTCTTGTCCAATATTTTGAGGTGAGTCGACGAAAATCTTTAGGGGAAAATGCCGGTTTTTTTCCATTACCTGGTATGCTTTTTCATTGTTTTACACTACTTTTGGGTATTCCCTAATGTACAAAAATTGACATATAAAAGTGAAACTGGAGCAGAGAGAAAATAGCCACTGCGAATTGCCAGATGTCTCAAGCCTTTCTAACAAAGAAGTGTTTAAGAATAAGTCAAAAGCTACAAAGCGAAATCTGTAGCAGACGATGATATGGATGAGGATGACCCCCCCCCCCCGATTCAGAAAATGAGGATTGTTTAAAGTGAATTAGAATAAGTGTTGAGAGTATCTAGAAGAGTACAATAAAACCTCGAAAAAATGTGATTGGATCAAGTGCATTCAGTACAACTGTTCGTTACATGAAAGTTGTTCAAAGTTCCTAGACAAATGCTCATTTTGCGGCAGAGCTGAGATATTGCTGAAAAGAAAAGAGGAACGTATGAAAAACATTAACAAAAAGGCTGGACTGTAAAGCACTTTATCTCAGTGGCTTTGTCATATTTCAGCTTGTTATGAAGTTTTAAAAATTAGCATACTATTCCATAATACTTTATGATAAAAATTAGCATACTGTGCCATAATACTTTAAATGTTAAGTAGAACATAATCTGTTTTTTCAAATATTAGTTTGTTTTCTATTAAATTGCCAATGTTTGTTACATTCATATTTTTGAATTAGTCAAATTCTAAGTAAGTAACAACTTTAGCATGTCTAAAATATTAAAGTTACTTTTTTCGTTCCATTATGTGTTGCACTGCTTCACAAAAATTATTGTTTGCATTGAAACTCCTAAAGAAGGTATCTTATCCCTGCCGAAATGCAAGCCTTTGCAAAAGCAAAACTTTTCATGCTTTCTATGACATTCATAAAATGAAATACATTTTTAAATCATACATAAATGTATCGACTTTAACAAGAAATTAATGAATAACAAATAAAAAAAACAGGCAATTTTATAAAAAATTAAATAAAAAACTACGGCATCTTCACCCAATCTACCTTACATATGATTAATTGAAATTCATCTTAGTGAAAATAGTTCGCCAAAATTTACCATTATAATGATGTTCTTGGAAGGGCTGATATTCCAATCCTTTAAATGTTCGAATAGTTTTGTCCAATGCCTGTACTTTTACTGATCATTATTTAAACTACACTCTAAAATGGCATAGCGTACTTAAAATCTTAGATCATTTGTGTCATTGCATAACTGGTAAAACATCCTTAAAACATAATAACAAATTGGAGAATATCGAATTTCAATTCTACGTGAAACGCTGTCTAAATTTTGAAGGATCTTATGTATTTTCATGTAAAATTATTATTTTCTAGCTATTATGGTCACTTCATATGAGATTTGAAGAAAAAGGAAAGACACTAATTAAACAAAATTTCGAACCCTTAAAAAAATAAAATAAACTAGTACGGATGTGCCAATTCCAAAACTTTCTTCTATCTCATGCACTTCAAAATTCGCTAGCACAGCGCCAATACAATCGATATTTTTCTTTATTCTGTGCTATGTCGGCTGCTTACGAAGCGCCCGGTTACCTTCTCTGGCCCAAGCAGCCGATTTATAACAGAACTACGAAAAATAGAGAAGATCGCACAAAAATCGCTATCACAGCGCCCCCTTCTGTCGGAATAGCCCCAAATACAATTGGAGCCCACAGGCAATAATCAAAAACATACTCATAAATTGTGATTGAATTCTATGCATAACTTTTCATACACTTTTCGATGGTACAATAATGAAAAAGGCACAAAAATCGCTATTACAGCGCCCTCTTCAGTCGGAATATCTCCAAATTCACGAAGAATCTACTGGCCATAGTCACAAACCTATAAAAAATTGGTTCAATTCTATACATAACTTCCTTAACTTTTCTATGCTACATTGAGAACAGACACACGGACAGACAGACATTTTGTATAAACATCTTTTTCGGGATCGCTGAGACCTAAAACGTGTAAATCCGTCGAAAAAAATTTCGATTAGAATACTTTCTTCTATTATAGATAGAAGAAAGTAGAAAAAAAAATAAAATACATACAATCAATCTTCTATCTCTTCTCCCTCTAGTGACGCCTGCGAGGTGAAAATTTCAGGTTCGGACTCGAACCAGACTTTCAAAAGTCTCCGTAATTAGGCTTGACCCCTTCTGGATAAATACAATTTCTTCATAAAATTACTATATTTTCTAGTCTGCATTATCCTATAATTAAAATTTTTCCAAAGAACATTTTAAAGTACAGTAATTTTCGGATTTATACGTCCGCAAGCTATGGAATGTGGAGTAATAGCATTAATGAACCCTTAAGTACAAAATTGCATTCTAATAAAGACTCATAATAAAATAATTCAGTTTAGAATGACAGAAAAGGATCGATAAAGAAAATCATAACTTTAAATCAACATAAAGAAAATAGGTAGATTAAACAAATATTTGTCTGTTATTTATATAACTAAAGTGCATTTTGAAAGATTCCGTTGAACAAATAACAACATCCCTATTGCTTTTCCAAAAGAAAGTCCAGATTTAGGCACAGCCCAAGTCAAATTAAACAAAATTGGCCTGATCTCATGCAGACTTCTATTTCTGGTGCTTCCATTTCAGGTATCTATGATTTAGGAATGAACCAAGATGAATTTTTGAAGTGAAAACTTCTTTAGGCGCATTAGGCATTTTTTGAGATCAGAAAAAACCATTGAATTTGCGACACTGTTACCGTTAATGTTACCGACACCTCTGTATATTTGGCGACGATTCTGCAATAGCTGGTTCAGATAAGCAACCAGATTTGCTTAAATTAATATCTCACTTTGACAGCAAAAGTGATATTAGTCTCTATTTAGCATTATTTGAAAGACAAATTTCTCGAATTAATATAATAAAAGAAAATTGGGTCACACATTTGTTAAGTTTAATTCCGTTAGAAATCGCCAATATTATAGCTAGAGAACCAGAAACATTGGCGAACAATTACGATTACGTAAAAGATTTACTTCTTAAACGCTTCAAAATGACGCCAGAAGAATTTAGGCAGAAATTAATGTCACATAAAAAGAATCTTCAGCCACTTGCCGCATTTAGCATTTGAATTAAGAAATTATTTGGAAGAATGGATTAGCGGTCTTAAAGTATCTGATTTTGAATCCTTAAAATAATTAATAGTAGTAGATCAAATTAACAAAAGGTTACCTATAGAAATGAAAACACATTTTATTGATGATCTTCCAAAAATTAAAAATGTAGACGTATTAGTAAATAAACTAGACGATTATGATGCGGCGAGACGTAATGTTAAAACCATAAATAGAATTTCACCCCACTTTGAAGATAGAAAACCCGAAGTAAGTAAAAATGAAAATTCACAATCTTTCTTTCATACCCAATACCAAAACAAAAGAAATAAATCTCAAATTAGGTGTTTTAGATAGATGTAACTCTCAAGGCCACATAGCGTCTCAGTGTAATAATAGCAATAATGGTCAAACTAATGAGTTCAGTCAAGACTCTACCGAAAACTATCGAAATGATAATCGCCAAAATCACAGTCCTAATGCCGATGTACAGGAAAAAGCTAACATTGCTACAATTCGAATCAGAAATAAGTCTAAACCTAATGGAATGGGTAAAATAATTAATATCAAAGGCAAAGAAGCAAATCTATTGTATGATACAGACAGCTATATTTCTTTATTCAGTTACGAATGTTATGTCAATATTGGGTCTCCAAATTTGTCTTCTGTTGATATCTTATTAACTGACATTGGCGGAGAAACTGTAAATCTAATTGGATATTTTGTGTATGAAATACGTGTCGATGGGTTTCTTATATCAACGAAATTTTATGTTTCAAAATCTCTCGCATACGATATTGTAATAGGGCAAGACGCGATCAGCAAACTAAAGTTGGCGATAGATAAAGAGGGAATTAAAATTGTTGGCGAGCGCAATACTTTTTAAGTAGGTTGCCTTAAAGTTGTAAATAATTCCGATAAAAAATTAAATTATGTTGCCAATTCATACAATGAAGCGAAAGTATCAAAAGGAAATAGTTCACGTGCGGAAAACGAAATGATTGGTATGAATAAAAATAATTCAGAAAATAATTTCAAGATAAATTTAGTACGCGCGGTGAAAACAGATAAAAGTGACTTAACTCGCGAGACCAAATCAAAAGATGAAAATGAAATAACAAAACACAGAAAATATTATAATTTAACGAGCACGAGAAAAGAAATAGACGGAAGTAATATAAAAAGGAAAAATGAAATATTTCACGAAAGTTTTAAGAAACGTGGTTACTGATACGGAAATGAAGTGAAATCTTTTTATAGAAAAGAAAAGTTTGTTGATAGAAATTATAGATACCGAAAACAATACGCACAGTATGAAGATAGAAAAAAGCATAATGTTCACGAATACCGTAAACAAGACAGGCAGCAAAGAAGTCATCATTTTTGGAGTGATAGGAAGCGGGAACCCTATTTTGCAGATAAATGTTATTACAAAAGATATGAAACTACATCTCATGGAAGAAATGATGAATGTATTGAGAATTGTTTAAATTGTGGATGAAAATTCATAAGTTTCATTGGTATTCATTTCAAAGAATACCAATTAATTAAATTTCATATTTTATGTATCTGTAAATTTACGTTTTAAGCAATAGATTGCAATTTTTGTATGTAAAATAATATGCATTATTTTTCATGTACAATAGTGCATTAAATGAAAATTGTAATATAATTTTTGTAGTAGCAGTTTATAATAATGAATTAAAAAAAAAACACTTCATTTAAAAGTATTTCCTGCACAATAAAACGTTTCCCGACGATTAAAAAAATACACACGTAATTGTTCAAGTTTTCACTTCTGTCGGCACTCCCGGAGTGCCATTTTTTTTTTTTTTTTTTGCAATCTGCTTGAAATTTCATGCTTTTTTTTAAGGTATGATTTCATTAGATGCATTTTTACAATCTTTGATTTAACTTGTCTGTCCTTTCGTCTCAAATCCTGCAACGTTAATTTCACCCACTTCCGATTAAGGACAGCTGCATTGTTGCAACTGTCATATATTTTAACAACATTTTTCCCACATCATTACGATATTAAGCATTGCGCGACGCACGATTTGTGCTTTATAATATAGGTTGACTTTTGGACGTTTCATGTGTAACGTACGTTCGTTGTAACCATTGTTCTAACACTCATACGCTTAAAACTGTATATCCATATCCGCTAGTGCCAAATTCTTGCAAAGCTTTGCGATACTTGGCGTAATATCACCAAATCTGGAAATAAGAAATCGTAATAAATGACGCCAGCTTGGATATAGCTGGCTAATTTGACGAAAGTTTCATTCAAATTGAGAATTGACGGAAACTGGAAATGAATCTTCCATAATCGGGTTACTTTGTTTTTAGCTTCGTGTTTTCGAATAAAATTAGGACGCTACCTTTTCCTCCCGGTACAAACCGGAAGTACTTTTTTAAGCTGCAGGCGGAATATTTTCCATTTACCCATCATTTTTTCTTTCATCGTACTCGTTAAAAAGCTTTTAAGATTTCTTGCTAAATGTCCCGGATGAGGGGTGGGGGGGCGTTTTATTTTAATTAAGTTTTCTCAAAAAAGTTTGCTCAAAACTAAAAGTCTAATATATATAAATGTCAAAAATTAAATTAGCAATCTCTATAACAGGGGCTCCTTACTTCGTTTGGTTAGATTTTCGTTTAAAAATATAAATTCATACAAATTCAAGGAGGTACGCTTCCATAGTGGAAACCCTAACATTAAGTTCGTTTGGAAAGATTTTCGTTTAAAAATTTTAACTCAAAACAGACCGGATCATGTGTAGTTGTCGGCGGACCAGTGTATGTTGTCGCAGTCCAGTGGATCCCCCAACACTAGGTTCGTTTTGATGGAGTTTTATTTAAAATTACACAATCATACAAATTCGAGAGTGCACGCTGCCGTAGACAGTGGGGGACAATATAGGTTTGTTTGGAAAGATTTTCGTTTAAAAATATAAAATGATTCAACACTGATTTTAGGTATATTTAAGGTTATCATAGACCAGCTTAATGTCGTGGAGGTCAACTAGTAGAGTAATAAGATGAAATCTGTTGATACTTATATCTTAAAAAGATACTACTAACTAAACACATAATAATAAAAAGATATGCAATAAGAAAGTTCAATACATAATACTTAATGTACCGACTCGCTAAATTGGATGTTTCTGGTCTATATGAGCTATTAAACTGTATTATTATTTTTTTTTTTTTTGTATATTTTTTTAGATATTTTGCTCGATTAAATTGGAGATCTGTGTGAATTTTACAAGATTAATAAAAATGTAGTAATATTTTTGATGATTTCTATAGTATATGTTTGGTTTGGAAAAAGTGGTGTTTTGTGCAAAATTTTTGAAACGGGTTGAACTGTATAGTTTTCCGTCTATTTGCCGCTTAATTTTCTCTTCAGGATAATTAATAAAATTTAACTTCCCTACTTATTTTATGCTGTATGTATTCAGTGACGTTTAGATGTTTTAAAGATTTTAAAATTGAAGTAAATCTTTCCGAAAATTATTGGACTTCAACTGAGGGAAGAATGGGAGAGGGAGTGGTCATAAAATAAATAACTGCACAAGGGCGTCAAAATCACTGAGCTCAGTGGTCAAAATACGTACTTGTATACAGCAGTGAACAGATTGCACTGTTTTCTCGTTTATTTAACATCAGTTGTAGTGTAATATCAATACCATAAGTTTCTGTCACACTTCCACTTCATTAACATTTTGACTGTAAAAGATTTTGTTTCACTAAATTTTAACTATTTTTCACCGTTTTTGTTCTTTTTCATATTTATTAGAATTTTACCTAGTGTATAAAAAAATACGCTTTTCAAAACTAATTATACTGACTTATTATAGTGTGCAGTAATACAAAATCTTTTCCTTTTTAATAAAATAACTTTTCAATATAAAAAAGTATCATTTCAATTTCACAGTTTAATTCAAGTGCAAAAACTAAATCTGACACTACTTAACCAATAACTCTTATCAATATTTTTTCCCAATCTCTCTACAAAAATCAGGAAATCGAGAAATTTAATCTGCTACTAGGTAATAAAACTTTCCCTGAGATTAAATTAAAACTATATACAATTGTAAAAGCATTGCATATGTCGATATTTTTAACAATATTGAAATCCGATATATGACCAACGAAAATGTAGATAATATGTTTGAGGAATATAAAAGATTCAATTAAGTAGAAACCACTTTTGTTGTTACTTGT
Source organism: Maratus michaelseni (assembly GCA_963931845.1). NCBI lineage: Eukaryota > Metazoa > Arthropoda > Arachnida > Araneae > Salticidae > Maratus > Maratus michaelseni. Next base: position 341,079,936 of record OZ007588.1, on the reverse strand, counting down.
GTTTATTAATCTTGGGCAGTTTTATAAACAGATTAAAGAAATGACGAATCAATATTTGATTACATTACTAAAACAAATCCTTTGAAATACCATCTTTATAGTCATGAAGAAGTTGGAAAAAATCATAATTGTAATTCCTGGCATTATCTTTATTGGAAAAACACAAAATATCTTATACTGAGGAATTATAATTTTTTTTTTATTATTTGTGATAAAGTTTAACCTTTTTAAGAAAGGTGATAAAATATATGGTAGAAGGCATCCCTTCGTAAAATACGGTAATGATCTTAAAATCTACCAAGCGCTGCTTTTGCCCACAGTTATTGTTAACCTGGGCTTCCAGAAGGTATGATTAACAATAACTGTGCGGATAAAAGGATTTGGTAGATTTTAAGATAGATTAGTGTCTTTTATGAAGTAACTAGCAAGCTACGCCCGCTACGCTGGTCAACTCCTCTTAACGAAACTTAATCAAACGAAATATTGACCTTGTGTTTTAAAATTATATGAACATTTACTTGGAATGCCCTCCTGCATTTCTGAAAAAAAAAATACGAACGCCATTGCGTTATTACATTTTTAATGTGTCAGACAAAATTTGGGCTGTTAAGGACAAACTCTTTTCGTTGATCATTTACTGTAGGATTTGGTAAAGAGCGATAACACGATATGCTATATACTATAACCATCTTTGAAAACTCATCTAACTAACAGTGAAGGTTCCGTCAAAATCCATTCGGCAGAATCTTTTTAAAAGGCTAAGTTTTCATAATCGGGTTCATCTGATTATAAAACTTTCGGCACAGATGTAATATACGTACCACGTTAGCGCGATTTTGAACCCGCCAATTTGGCGTAAACTTTGTTTTTGAATATTAATTATGCTACTGCATGCAATAACAGCGCGTGATTTTTTATTTCAATATAAAAATAAAATAACTTTATATTCAAAACGTTATACGTTAATATTATAACGTTAATGTTAAAACGTTAAGTTAAATTATAACGTTAATGTTAAAACTTTAAGTTAAATTATAACGTTAATATTCAAAAACAAAGTTTTCGCCAAATTGGCGGAGGAAAAATTGCGCCAACGTGGTGCGTATATGACATCAGTGCCAAACTTTCCCCAATTATTCTACAACTAAGCAAAATAGAACAATATGCGAGATACTAAAACCATCTCTGATAAATTATGTAACTAACAGCGCAAGTTCCGCCAAACTCCATTCCGCAAAGTTAATAAACATTTCTTTTTTGAATCAGCGAAAAATGTAAGTTATAACTTAATAAAAAGTATTTACGATTCAAAAATTAGTAAATTAAAATATTTTGCATGCTTACAATTGAATAATAATAATAAAAAAAAACACAGATTTGTGTTGAATAAATAGCGAGTCACAGTGCTTGGCATAGTTTGAAGTAAAAATTATTTGCACATTCAGGGTTGAAACAAATGGCGTATTAGCATACATTTTGGCTTGATGTTGGTATAATGGAAAAGTACCAAAAGGTGTCCAAATAACCTCGTTCCAAATTAGGCCAATTCTCTGTAAACTCTATTATGGAATAAGTCAGCTTAAAAAAAAAATAATAATTGTGTTACATTATGGTCTCTATGGGGAAAAATCATTTCCGTTGGATTTTAATGAAGTTATATTATCTCAAATATAATGAAATTGATATGCCTCACTGAGGTGGACTAAAATGTGCTATTTGTCGAGAATTAAATAAAAATCATGCACTCGTAACATCATAATTCACTTTTATATTTTAACAGAATAATTAATAAGGCTACTATAATTTGTGACTCGTGGTATAGCCAGTATTCACGCAGGACACATTGTCGTTATTATCATTATCTTTATACGCTAGAAGGTTTCGGTATGGTACTCCATTGTGAAATTTGGTAATTTTTGAAAATCAATATTTGAAAAACGGCATAATAATTATATTTGAAATTTATATCAAGAAAATTACAATTTTTTACCTGTCAAACGCAGTTTGTCTAACAATTTTCTGACAAAAACTTTTCGACCTATTAATTTCTACAGTAACTGCAAATGTTTCATTTTCCGAGATTAATCTGTGGCAACAGCAAAAAAGGCAGTCGTCAGCAACGCGTCACGGAGTAAAGAGGAACTGGAGGTGAAATATTTACGTTTTGCGTGACGCCAAAAATGGAACCCTACATTCGGCCTAAACAACTGGCGGCTTGCTTTGAAAACCTCTCTCCGTCCAATGAATTCAGTCGTTGTTCCATGTGCAACCTCTCTTCGTCTAATGAAATATCTTGTTTGGGCCTAATGATTTGAGCGATAACCTGCTTCATATTGCAAGCCGGGTACTTCTCTATTATCCCGTCGACCACTTTTCATAACAAAAAACTACCGCCAAACTGTAACACTAAATAAACGGAAGAACGTTGCTATTGAAATATCAAAATAAATAAATAAATAAAATATAAGAATTTAAGGACACAATTGTTATTTTAATTAATGAAATAACTAAGAAATCAGTAAAACCTAATGAAAAATCACGCAAATGTCGAATTAAAAACCACTTGATGACATAACAAACACGTATAATACTTTTGACATCAAGTAAATGGGACTGCATTTTTGGCGTTTAATCTTACAGTTTGGCGATATAAAAGTGGTCGACGGGATAATAGAGAAGTGCCGCAAGCCGTTTTTACGGTCTATTTACTCTATATTCTTTCTCTTAACTCTGTGGCAATGCGTAGCTTTTTATTAAAGAGGATAACGATGGAAAGAAGTCCCACACGTTTTATCGACAATTTGAATTTCTTCCGTTGCTATAAAAACACGTGTATTTTTAGAAATTATCATTGGTAAAGTTATAATTTTTTTAGGTTTTGGCGCCCTAAACATCGGCAAAAAAAAAAAAAAAAAAAAAAAAAAAAAAAAAAAAAAAAAAAAAAAAAGCAATATCTCACAAATTATAGAACTTCGAAGAATGTAGTTAATTCGAATTTCTTCCATTGCGGATGTACAGCGTGTCCGAGAAAGGTCTTTAAATCATTCCAATCATTAATAACAAAAATACCAACAGGTGAAATGGAATGCAGTTTTCTGGAACAGAATGCAGAAATCTAAGAGTTTTGGTATCAATTGCCAGAGGTACGAAATGACAAATCATGAAATCATCATTCACCAATTCTCACTGTTACACCGCTAATGTCAAAAAAACACTTGGAGGAAAATCGAGCACAGGCTCGACATTTTTCGTGCTACTAACGGACCTCACGTACAGCTACATTGAAGGTACTGCAAAAAACTCTCATATTCCTGCATTCTTTTGCAGCAAACTGCATTTCATTTTACCTGTTAGTATTTTTGTTATTAATGTTTAGAATGATAAAGACCCCTTTAGAGGTTGAATTTCTAAAATCGCCTGAAATACATGTTTAACTATTCTTTAGTAGATTTGTCATCCCGAATTTCACGCTCCTACCTAAAACTACTGCTGAGATATGGCGAAAAGACGAAAGGATTTTAAATTTTTAACCCCCTAATGGTGTGAATTTTCAAAAATCCTCTCTTAGTGGGTGCCTACATTATGTAAGAAGTAGTCTTCCAAATTTCATTGCTCTAGGACCAACGGTTTAGGCTCGGCGTTGATTATGAGACAGTCAGGATTTATTCGTTTATAATATAGTAGATATATCTTTCATAATTACATTCACCTTTCCCAATCACTTTCCCATTAGCTCTATCACTAAGCAACATAGAATGATATGTTATAGGGTCATTAACCATGCCTGAAAAATCACTTCCATCAAAATTTGTTCAGTAGAATTTCTTTTAAAAAGGTAATCTTTAATAATCGGGTTCACTTAATTTTAGAGCTTTCCGCAGTAGCTCTATAACAAAGTAACGTAGAATAAACGCTATACGATAAAACATTTCAAAAAACATTACCTACCTAACAGTGTAAAACCTAACAAAATATCATGAATAATCGGATTAAAATGTGAATATGCGGTTTATACTCATAGTAGAAGATGATATGATTTTCTGTAATAGGATTCATCATGAAGGTTTCGCTTCAAACATAAACGATGCTTTCAACATTGTAGCTAATACGCCAATTGGCGAGGTATCCGATTGCGGAAAATTAGCCCGAAATCGTATGAATAACTACTCAAAGAAAAGGGGAAACATTGTTGCAGACTGAAAACAAATAAAGAAATAATATATAATACTAAACAGACCTGCGAAACTTTATTTTAGCAAGCACGTTTTATTTTTAAATCGTAGCATTTATAGAAATAATAATACACAATTACATAAATATCCGTAAGAATAATATTCAATTCCCAATTGAACAGTTAATATTTCTATCTGTAAAAATAAACAAAAGAATTAAATAACAAAAATATTTAATTTGAATTTCTTCCATTGCTATAGTAACGGATGTATTTTTAGAAATTCTCACTTGTATTGTTAGAATTGTTAGATTTTGACGTCAAAAGCTTCGTCAAATTAGATAAATGTGAAATATCTCACGAAATATTTGACTTAGGAGTATTTAATTGGTACCATTCGATTCAGCTTACAAAAATACATTAAAATATGTTATCATTTGTCACGTAACTATAATACCCGATTCTTAAGGAATTTTTTTAAAGTTTGTTCCCCTTTTTACCCCCCTTAGGGGTGGAGTTTTTGAAAATCCCGTCTTAGTGCGCCTCTACATACTATGAAGTATTTTTCCTGCAAGTTTCGTCGTTGTAGGTTCAGTAGTTTTGGCTGTGCGTTGATCATCTAGCCAGAAAGGACTTTCTTTTATATATATAGATGACTCCTTGTCAATATTTAAAATAACTATATTAAAAGGCTTAAGCCTTTGAATATAGTTATTTTAAAGATACTTTTATTATAAAGGCCACTCCAAAAAAAGGAAGATATATCATGCTTTATATAATCAGGTATTTTGTCCAAGATGTACAATCCTGGAACTAACATGGAACCTGGGCCTCCATTCGTAAAGAGGAAATCGGTTGAACTCGTGGAGTTAAACGCGCCCATTTGCTGAACCGAAATCTTTATCTTCGCTGTACATATAGGCTAATTAGGGATAAAGTTCCGCACGGGGCAAACATCCGCACCGGCAGATTAATATGAACGCAGTTTTTTTTCAATATTTACCACTAGATGGCAGATAAGTTTCAATAGTACCAGCTGTGTGTTGATAACTTGTGAAGTATCACTCCATGCCATAAAAATGAGGTAAATTTCAATTTTTAATTTTTGATGCAATATTTATTTTAACTCGCGTAATTGTTGAGCTGACATAACTGCAAATATCTACAAATCCAAAAATTCAGTGGAGAACGAAAGCTCTTTAGCCTTCTAATGTCATGTAGTTGACCCCGATTGTATTTGTTTAAACTTGCAATTAGCCGTTTAAGCATAACATTGGATAATGGAGTAAAAACCCGCATCCGTCTTGAGGCAAAGATCCGCACAAGTTCAAGATTCGGAGTTTTTCCCTATCAGTTTAAATAGATGCAAAGCTTTTTACAATTACGTAGTAGTGATAATGGAGATTCAAATTAACAGGACAGGAATAGTGCTATGTAAAGCAGGTAGTTTTGTTGTTGCCAAAGTACAAGACAACTCTGACAACTGCTTTGAGCTCTACGTAGTCAAAACTTTTCATTTTGTGATATTTGTTACCATGGACAGTTTTATAAGTGAGTACCCAATAATTACAGATTCTGTGAAACGACTGATGATGCCTTTACACACAGGAATGATGTTTATTTTTTTTTTATCTACATTCATCCAAAATAGGTCTGCTAGATAAAAAATAGCATTAGTTTCAGAGATAACTAGACAAATTTAAACATTGAGTAATCGTTATATACATTTTTTTAATGGTTACCTTTTTTGGTGTAATTCAAAAACCTTCATTTTTTAAAATAAAGAAAGTTACTGTTTTTGCCAAAACAACTTTTGAAAAGGCTTTGTGAATGCATTTTATTATGGATTTATATTAATTTACATTCAATATATTCAGTATAGTAAATTACATTCAGTGTACCCAGATCTGCGTAACATAATAAAACGTTTACTGTTTTTTAAGGTAAAAGCTTTCTCTCAACTAATTCCTTTTAGTGAAAATGGAGCAAAAATACGCAGTGATGGGCCATAAATCTGCAGTGCGGGGCTTTTCCCCATTGCTGCAAGTTTTTACCCCAAACAATGGGACAAAGACCTGCAGAGCAACGTTTTTAAAAAATTGTGATTTCTCGCGAAATTATAATTTTACAGGCTGTAGATATTGTGATAGTGACAATGACTCATGTTCTAATATAACATTTTAATCAGTTATCATACAAATTTAGACCAATGCTATGGAATAAGTTTGTTGTTCCAGGAATCATAATATTTCGTTGAGCATTTTTAATTAGGAAATAAGGAATATTCAGAGCCGTGATTGTAAAATACCATATGAAAGGAGTCCAAGATTGCACATACATAGACGTTTATTTGTGTAGAATCCAGGTTCGATGGAACTCGGAATACAAGGCCGGCTAACAATCGCCGGTGGCTAGAGAGGAGGCAAATCAATTTTACATCTTCTTCTTACACAGGGCAAGAGCAGAATCTCTCTCGAGAGCTGTTACAACTTTCTCAGCTCGTATGAAGCATTGGCGAAACAATAGCAATAAAATTAGCCAAAAATATCTATTTCTGGCGATACAATACAGCGAGGAGACACATGTGGTTTTTATCCATTAGTATTAAGTGAATGGGATTACGTCAGAGAGGAATTATGAATTTTTAACGCCAGTCCGATTAAAACCGCATAATGGAACCCGGTAAATTTTTGAGGGAACCCACCCTAAAAGGTTACTATCAAGAACAGGAAGATGTGAGCTAAAATTATCCCAAACAGGCGTCGGCATACCATATATGGCAAGTAAAAGGCCATGGGAATAATAATAAGACGAAATAATTTTTATATGCCGTGAGAAATGATATCAGATGATGATCCGTTAAAATACAGATGTAAAGTGCATCTGTGAACAAAGATTTCTAACTGTTGCTAGGCACAAAGCTGTTTCTTTTATTTTTTTTTAAAGTAGATGAAAATGTGGTCAGAAGATTTTAACGAGCGAAATAAAATGAGAGTTTACATTTTAGGCAACGGAACTGAGAATAAATAATTTTGTAACCAGACAATTAAATTTCAAGTTAAACAGGAACCACATAATTTAAAGTTGGGGGGGGGGCGATTTAACATATAAATTGCATTCTAAAAATATGAAGTTAAATCTCCTTCATAAATGCGTTCATTTAAAATCAAAATTTATGGGAGATGCAGGTCTTTACCCCACCTACCCTATACTCTGATCTGTGTATTAAATTTGGAGAATTCGTTTATGGACCGATAACACAAGATAGAATTTTTTATTATCCCAAAGAAATTAAAGATACAACGAAGTAATTTTAAACTAGTCGTTGGGGGGGCCACCGTAATACTTAACCATAGTGGATATGCATAATATAAAATATGAAAGTAAAGCATGTGTAAACTATTTATATGATAAAATGCATTGCAATTCGAATAAAATCCTGGCTTGATGATGTCATAAACTTTAAATGCTCTATTACTGAATTGCCTAAAAGAAGCATCCTTATAACTCCAAAAATGATAATCATATTAACTAACAGTTTATTGCGTCGGATTAAGCGTCTCATTTCCAATTAAAATATATCTTTGAATTGAAATTTGAATGAAATACAGAATCAGGAAAAATCGAAGAGTGTGGCAAATATAATTACAAATATCTCGGCAACTAATTATCCGATCGACTTTATTCTTTATGCAAAATTTATGTTATTTTATTGTCTTTTATATTCAATCCTTAAAATAAACGATTTCGAAAATTTTTATATACCTTTTATCCGAACGAATATTTCGTGAGTCCGAAAAAAAATAGTTCCGGATAATCGAGGTTACTGAAATTCAATAAGCTTATTTCCATTATTACATACTAAGTATATACCAAATTTCAAGTCTCTATCTCAATTTTTTCAGGAGATAGAGTGTTTACAGACACACACACACAGAGACACACAGACAGACGGACGGCATTTTTTTTTTTTTCTAAAAATATGTTTTTCGGAATCCCCAGTGTCTGAAACGTGTAAATACGTAAAAAAAAATTCGATTTTCAAAACGATTTCAAGACTTACCCTATACTACATAGGATGGGTAAGCATAAACAGCAACTAAATGCTTCTTATTTGGAAACAAGACAGGAAAATAGCATGCATCTACAACTGAAAAATTCCTTTTGAAAAACTACTTCAGAAAAAAACTAGTCGTTGGGGGCCACCGTAATACTTACCCATCATGGATATGCATAATGTAAAATATTAAAATAAAAATGTGTAAACTACTTATAAAATGCATTGCAATTCAAATAAAATCGTGGCTTGATGACGTCATAAACTTTAAAGGCTCGATTACTGAATTGCTTGAAAGAAACATCCTTATAACTCCAAAAATAATAATCCTATTAACTAGCGGTTTATTGCGTCTGATTAAGCGTCAAATTTCCAATTAAAATATATCTTTAAAGTGAAATTCGGATGAAATACAGGGTCCTGAAAAATCGAAGAGTGTGGAAAATAGGATTCCAAATATCTCGGCAACTAATTATCCGATCGACTTCATGCTGTATGTAAAATTTATGTTTTTTTATTGTCTTTTATATTCATTTCTTAAAATAAACAATTTCGAAAAATTTTATCTACCTTTTATCAGAACGAATATTTCGAGAGTCCGAAAAAAAATAGTTCCGGTTAATCGAGGTTATTGAAATTAAATAGGCTTCTTCCCATTATTACATACTAAGTACATACCAAATTGCAAGTCTCTATCTCAATTTTTTCGGGAGATAGAGCGTTTACAGACACACGGACACACACACAGACACACAGACGGACGGCAAAATTTTTTTTCTATAAATATGTTTTTCGGAATCTCCAGTGTCTGAAACGTGTAAATCCGTCAAAAAAATTTTTTTCGATTTTCAAAACGATTACAAGATTTACCCTATACTACGTATGATGGGTAAGTAAAAGAAATAATAGAATTTAAAAAAGTTTTGTGTGGATTTTGATGTTGATTGGAAAACAGCATCTTGCTTTTCGCGGAAAAGTAAAAGGTGTCTGCAACCATTGATGGCCTTGCTCTCGATTATAGAATCTTCAATGTTCGCTTTCTAATTATGAAAAGATATTTGCAAATCATGTGGCTCAGAAGAGTAAATTTACTCAAGGGTTAATGCGGTTTATATTACACCTTCTTGTATAAAATTTTTAATTAGCAGAGATTTAGCAAAAAAACATTTTACTTGTCTTACATATATTGAGATATTAAAAATTTGTTCAAAATTAAATTTTTAAATGTGTCGCCTTCGATGTCACTGTTACGTTCATTACTGTGCGTTTTAGACCATAAACTCTTATAATCTAAATGCTTCGTAGTTAAAAAGAGGAATTTTTCTTGAAAGTTTATCACTCCAATGAAATTTTGTAGTTAGGGTAAATATCCTAAAATTATAAAAATCAATTTGACATTGCGAATATTTTGACAAAGATAAAGGTGAAAAATTGCATGAAGTCAATTAATTCGGAACAGCACTTAGAAATTCCAATACAGTCAAAGCACCTTATAACGAAATCGAAAATGCTCCGAAGATTTGCTTGTTATAACGTGGTTTCGTTAAAACGTTACAACGAATTATTTCGTTAAAACTTTATAACAAATTATTTCGCAAAAACGTTATACCGAATTATTTCGCTATACGGTAAGAACTGCATTTAACCGGACTAATGTGGTCTGAATTTAATCTGAGTATGTAGAAGTCCGGATAAGGGAGGCAATCATATAAAAGGTACATAAAAGTATCTCTACTAATCGCTTTTGTTTAATAAAAAAAGGCTATTTATGTATTATTAAATAAGTTATGTATTCATATTAAGCCTCCATTGGATGAATAACTTTTATTACAAACAGTAAAAAGCAGAAAAGCGTTGATTTAAAAAGCGATTTCAAGATAATTATATGTTACGAATACATACTTACAATTTATATCACAAAATTTTTAATTTGTTATTATAGATCTATCTGGATGACTGTATTTCAGATAATTAGAGTTTTAACGTATTATTTAACGGTATATATATAATATAAATTACTATGCTACATATAAAAAAAACAGACAAATTTACAAAAAATACAAAAAATTATTCCTCGTCAAAAAAGAGGGGGTGGTGGAAAGTCGCTATATTGTTTTTACTTACCCATCATACGTAGTATAGGGTAAGTCTTGTAATCGTTTTGAAAATCGAAATTTTTTTTTTTGACGGATTTACACGTTTCAGACACTGGAGATTCCAAAAAACATATTTTTAGAAAAAAAATTTTGCCGTCCGTCTGTGTGTCTGTGTGTGTGTCTGTGTGTGTGTCTGTGTGTGTGTCTGTGTGTCTGTAAACGCTCTATCTCCCGAAAAATTTGAGATAGACACTTGCAATTTGGTATGTACTTAGTATGTAATAATGGGAAGAAGCCTATTTCATTTCAATAACCTCGATTAACCGGATCTATTTTTTTCGGACTCTCGAAATATTCGTTCTGATAAAAGGTATATAAAAATTTTCGAAATTGTTTATTTCAAGAAATGAATATAAAAGACAATAAAAAAACATAAATTTTGCATAAAACATGAAGTCGATCGGATAATTAGTTGCTGAGATATTTGTAATCCTATTTTCCACACTCTTCGATTTTTCATGACGCTGTATTTCATCCAAATTTCACTTCAAAGATATATTTTAATTGGAAATTTGACGCTTAATCAGATGCAATAAACCGCTAGTTAATAGGATTATTATTTTTGGAGTTATAAGGAAAAACCTCTTTCAAGCAATTCAGTAATCGAGCCTATAAAGTTATGACGTCATCAAGCCACGATTTTATTTGAATTGCTATGCATTTTATAAGTAGTTTACACATTTTTGTTTTAATATTTTACATTATGCATATCCATGATGGGTAAGTATTACGGTGGCCCCCAACGACTAGTTTTACTTTTCATGCTCTAATTTTTTTTTCGTTATATCGTGCTTTTCGTTATAAATATTTCGTTACATCGTTTCGAATTCAGTATTATTTGACATACAGACCAACTAAATGGTTATGAGGATTTCGTTATGTAATGCTTTTCGTTATATCGTAATTCGTTACAAAGTGCTTCTACTGTACTGTCTGTAAGCCGTTCTGTAATCTCATTTTAAAATGAAGAAAATTTATTATTCTTCAAATGTTTATACAGTGGGCCAAAAGGCGATAAGTCACATCAAGAATTGCCCTTACAATTTGTATCAAAATAATTGTGAAAAATGTATAATAAGACCTTTTCTTTACATCACAAAGCATGATTTTCATTGTAAAGCATTGTAAAATTTAAACAGGAGAAGAAATCATCGATTAAAACAGTTTCAAGTAAATCAATTTTTATTTATTATATACTCATTAGCTTTAAGTTTCAGCGTCTTTTTAGGGTTTCGTTCCTGTCACGAAAACCTATTACTCCCGCTCCGTGGTCCGTCCGTCACAGAGCCGTTCTCCGAACCTATATAACATACAGAGTTGAAACTTTGTGTATATATTACTGAATACCTGCTATGAAGCTCAAAATATTAAAATTTGAAAAAATCGTGTTATTTTAATAAATAGAGATAATAAACCAAAATTCTAACAGCCTTTTGCTATTAAATTTAAACATTTTTCGTTATAGCAGTTGCCAACAATTAAAAATCCGCAATAAAATTCTTTCTACAATAATTAATTTTCTATTGAAAGATTTCCACGTGAAAAATGAAAATGAAATAAAAAGTTTCACCAATTGGAAAAAAGATTAATATGAAATAAAAATTATTGACGCATTTTGGTAATAAAACGGAATCTTTCAAAGATTTATCAATAATACAAGGAGTATGAGTTTGTGTAAGTACAGAAAGCAGATTAATATCACGACATTAGAGAATTAAAAGGAAAATTAATCTGACGTCATATCGGAAGTTTAACGGATTTCTCAAATGTTTGATAATAATACAAAACGAGTATCAATGTGAGTAATAGAGAATAGTAAATATATGAGTTTGAGGAACGTATTGAATCATGATAAAAACCCGATTACTGAAATATTCGTATATTTTAACATTTTGAAGGTGTACAACATGTTTAATTTTGGAAATTATTATTATTTTTTTTTAAATATCGCATTTAGTCCACATGACAGATATTATTATGACAGCGTATAATAGGGAGCTTCGCTCGCTATCGGGCTGGTTTAGATATTCGGAAAAACGAAAAAATAGACCGGTAAATTTTTACTTTATAATAAACATGATTTTTTTTTTTTTTTTTTTTTTTTTTTGCTAAATGAAATTGATTTGGATTTATTAAAGAAAGGAATATTAAACGAAACCCTTTGTGCGATCTTCGATCACACTTACCCACTTTTTTAAACATTTATTTGCCTCGATAAAGAAAGATACGGAAATCGGGTGAAAAATAGCGATTTAAAAGATTTTAAAAGTAACGGCTGAAATCACAAAATATAGTTTTAAATAACTATCGCTTTTTCAATCCCAAAAACACGATTTTCTTAGAAAAAGTTTTTCAGGGAAATAAAATTCCCTTCTACATAGTATAAAGTAGCTTCGATCTTTTTACACCTCACATTGACTTTCGATAACATTTCAGAACATTTTCTACCAAGTATATGTTTTTCTTTCAGATATTAAGTAGGATTCGCCGAAATTATTGAAAGTTTAAGTGGTTTCCTGTGTTGAATTTGATACCACGCTTTTAATCATTAGGATAGGGCTATTTAAGAAACCTTCTCAGAAAATAAAAAAACCTACTTTTTTCCATAAACTTGTTGATAAATTTGCGGTCAAAGAAATTATTATAAAGTATTATTAATCATGATTAAACGTTTCAAAGAATCATTCATTTAATTATGCTTTAATAAAGGAAATTTTCCTGTGTAATAAAAGTACACAACCCGTATTCACTTGATGCATACCAACAATCAAAGTAAGTGATTTGTTGTTGTGCGTTTGACCAAGCGCCCCTGGCGGGCAATTCTATAAGTTTTTTTCTCTAACTGTGCTTTCTTAACTCGGGTTCTATGAGTCCGATCATAACGGTGTTTGGATGATTCGGACGATTTAGAAAGATAAATTTTAAAAACTCATATTTATTAAGAAATTTCTCCCAAAATAATGCTTTGTTTGAAATTAATTGTTTTATGCGGTTTGTGTTATCAATGTTACTGTTGCTTTCGTTATTGTATATTTTATTTTCTAAACCCGTATCACGTAAAAGCTTCACAAGAAAGTTTTGTTTCTTGAAAGTACCTTACTTCAGTGATACTTTGCAGTTACAATAAATGAATCAGTCATTTCAAAAATTATCTAAGTCCAGTCTTTTCAAGATGCACTTTGTTGTACACGTGTCTCAGATGTGTGGACATATGTTTATTTATCTGTTGGTACTCAATAGGCATGGTAAAATATTCATTTATTGCAAAAACGACATTACTCAATGTCCAAGATATATTCCAGAGGCCAACAACGCAACAGGGAGAAAATGTGATCTAACATAATTGTGAATATTATTGTGTGTCTGTCAACCCTTAGGATTCCGACGTTAATGATTTATGTCTATCTAGTCAAATCTATACAAATAAAAAAAAGTTTCGCTATGTGTGTCCGCGAAAATTGTGTACTTTATAATTGGTGCGGACTACAACCAATTTGATTGCATATCCGCGATGGCTAGCGAAATGTAGCGTACCTAGAAGTCTGAAAATTTAGGTAAGGGTGGTCCAAAACCTCTCCTGGTGCACCTGAGTCTCAGAATTTTATTAGTTTGAAAATTACCCTAAATATTAATTAAAACTCATTACACATCGCTTCCAAAATGCCATTTTTTTCTGAAAATGGAAACCGCAAAATGAGGTGTGTGTTGGGAGAGGGAAGAAAGATTTTATGTTTACACGAAAAAGGTCGGATTACCAGGATGTCTTTTAACTACGCCTTTTCGCAACATGTCGAAATAATAATAAAAAAAAACAATTCGGACTTTCGACACTAAAATTTGCAAATCTAGATTTTAAAAAAAAATCGCAAATTAAAAAAATTAAATTTCAAAAAATTCCATCCACAACTTTCGAGATAAAAATTTTAAACGCCACGGTGTCTGCGATAATGAATCCACAAAGAGGTAATACGAGATTTTTTAGGGGACTCAAATTAACAGTACTAATTAAGCTACGATTTTAAAATTAACACCGTTTGAATCCTTTCTGTATCCACATTACAAGTTTGTAAAAATTAAGATTATCCGATTTATAACCAAAGATATTTATTATTTCGATTAATTTGATTGCAGAAAAAAAAATATTGTAGCGTGTTTTTTTTTTTTTAATCACGAGAAAGCATAGCATACAAGATGTCTTATTAATAAAAAAATTGTATTCCTGTGATTTATATAAAACAAATTCCATTTAAGAAGTTTAACATTTTTAGCTTCCCCTGTAGCGTTTTTTAAATGTTACATATAGAGAATTCTGGAAATTTCAAATAACGATTTTCGTAAAAATTAAAATTCCTAATAAAAGTACACAACCCGTATTCACTTGATGCATACCAACAATCAAAGTAAGTTATTTGTTGCTGTGCGCTTGACCAAGCGCCCCTGGCGGGCAATTCTACAAGTTTTTTTCTGTAACTGTGCTTTCTTATCTCGGGTTCTATGGGTCCGATCACAACCGTGTTTGGATGTTTCGACTTGGTTTTCGATCGCGTTGCATATTTTAGTTCCATCTTCCATTGCCAGACGGCGCATTATTTTATCGAGTTCTATGGGCCCGATTTCGACGGGAATTGGTTCTTCAACTCCCTTAACACAATGGGTACCTGTGTCGGAAGTTCGTATAGAACAAATTGCTCCCCCTGGCGGTTGAAAGTGGTACTAAAAGACTTTGCAGCGCTTTTGCTGCACGCCTGCTATACGGTACCGGAGGCAGCGGAGACACCTGTCGGAGGTTCAATTAGATCAGAATGCGTCCACTGTCGGTGGAAATAAAGGACTTTCCGCCACGTGCACAGCACTTTTAAATAAGTAAATTTATATAAAATCGGGTTAAAAATATAAAATCATTCAAACTTTAGGTTTGTTTAATTTTATTATCACGGGCTCGGGCAACGCAGGGCGGATCAGCCAGTATCTAATAAAAATATCATTAATATCATTTGCAGGGCAGTAAATCTAATTTTCTTTCAGATATTAAAATGGATTCGCCAAAATTGTTGAAAGTTTAATCATATTCTTATGTTTAACAAATACCATGTAGCTATTTAAGAATGTTTTAGAGAAAGGAAAATATCGGTAGACTACTACTTTTCCATAACGATTTTAAACTATTTTCGATGAAATTCTTGTTTAAGAAATTCTTATTAGACATTAATAATCGCGGTTCCATAAACGTATAAGGTTATCTGAACTAGCTTGTTCAGTGCATTTATAGCGGTTTGATTACGGAGTGGTGATAAAAAAATATTTTGAAACATATATATATTATCCTTGTAAATTTATTATTAACTAGCGGCCCGTCACGGCTTCGCTCGGATGGACAATGTGTCGACCTCCTTGGAAAAATGTCTTACGCAAAATATGTAATCAAAAATCAACAATGGTTGTCTTATTCGTCTAATCTTCCGTAATCGGCTCCATTTCCAATGTTAGCGACGAAATCGTTAAATAGCTGAAATAAGTGTTTAACTATCTTTTAGCAGATTGGTTTAGCTGTATTTTATGTGTTTCATTGTTGTAATTTTATTGATATGATTTCATTGTTGTAACTATTGTCGCGGCTTTATTTTTGTAACTGTATTACTGCCAGATTCATTCTTTTTTACTAAAAACACTCCCATTTAACCCCCTTATAAGGTGAATTTCTAAAATCGCTGAAATACGTGTTTAACATTTTTTTAGTAGATTTGTTTTCCTAAATTTCGCACTTCTACCTTAAGCTGCTGCTGAGATATGGCGAAATGACCTAAAATTGTCAATCCCCCCCCCCCATTTCACGCCCTTCGGGGTGAATTTTCAAAAATCCTTTCTAATTGCTTCCCTAGGTCATAACAGAAATCTACTGTCCAAATTTCGTGATCCTGACTTTAGTCGTTTAAGCTGGGCATTGATGCGTCAGTCAGTAAGGCAGGCATTTTCTTTTAGTATAGATGATAATTTTGAGTGTGAATTTTTGTGCAAAAAATTGACTTCATTCACAATGTCTGAAATACAAAATACATAATTTTTTATGGGGGGAGGGGGAGAAACGTGCGTGTATAGAATTATTAGTATTCTAGTGAGTAGAAAAGTGAAACGGTACTAGGAACTATGATTTTAATTTTTGTGTAACGAATACAATTGCACTGTCGATGGCAATACATATTCAATGCTTAAATTTCGGATTAAAAAAGTGTTACTTATTTTTTTTTTCAATGACTAGGGGGCTCTACCCCCTACGAGCTACGCTCGCCAACCCACGTTCTACCACCGCTAACTCTGTAAACACGCTAATTTGATAAACTCTAAAATGATTACGGAAGATTGAATTATAATTAAACAACCAGTGACGATTTTCTGTATCCGGATTTTAATTCATTTTCCGTTGAGTGTGGGAATTTAAGGTCGAATCAACTGCTGTCGAAAGAGCTAATAACTGTTTTCGTGATTGATCAAATAAGATAAAATAAACATTTGAAAATCAACTTGTGTAAAATGGATTAGTAAACAATGTCGCTGCATCGGGGAATTATAATGATGTTATAAAAAATTGGGTATTTATCTGTTATCCGTCAACCACTATTCAAAAAAGAAAAAACTGTCACCAAAATAAAGTATTAAACTCCAAAAGTGCGTTACCATGGCGTCACATTGAACTGACAATAAGATGCGTTACACGTCTTTGTTATGTCATCGAGAGATTTTTATTCGACATTTATCTGTAATTTTAATGTTATTTTACCATTTTATTAGTTATTTAGTTAATTTAAATAATAGTTACGACCATAAACGGCACGCCATGACATTAAAAGAGAAAAAGCGGTGAAAAAATGTTGCTATGGATAGTTACGCACAACAGATCTCGTTCAACTGACGTCATAAACAATTATCCATCAGCCCTAGGGGAGTAATTTAGAAAAATACTGTAAATAAAACACTATTTAAGATTAAATTTTTTCTCTTTTCATTAATGTATAATACATTTTATTGTTTAAAGTTAATGATAGTTGACACTTTAGTGAGACTTTAGACTCCAAGAGCAACATTCTTCCTTTAGTTTTTTGGGCATCAGAGGTTTTTTTTTTTTTTTTTACTGGAAAGCTATCAACGGTATAATGGAGAAAGAAGTACCGACAATTGTTTTCAGTAAGACGTTTAAATGTATAGTTTCCAATATGACGTAATTTTCAAAGTTTTCTTCCTATTATTAAAAGTAAAAATATAGTTTTTAATTGAAGGGAAATATTATTTACGCTGTTTTAAAATTTGCAATAATATGTAAAAGATTTTGTCGAAATAAATCAATCTCTTGTGTAAATATATTTTTTAATTGAAACTGTTTGGAAATATTGCTATTTGAGCATTTTAAAAATAACGTAAGTTTCCCCTTTTGCTTTGAACGCGTAATAATTTAATTATTTATCTTTATAGCATTCTTGCGAAAGTATATTTTTTATTACGTAATTTTCTACAATTACTGCTTTTAGTACGTGATCATTTAATTATTTTTAGGGTTTCGTTCATCTCACGAAACCCTATTGCTCCCGCTCCGTTGTCTGTCACAGAGCCATTCTCGAAAACTATGTAACTTACAGAGTTGAAACTTTGTGTATAAATCAGAATATCAGCTGTGAAAACTGAAAATATTAAAATTTGAAAAATTCGTATTATTTTAATAAATAGAGATAAAAAACCAAAATTCTAACAGTCTTTTCCTATTAAATTTAAACATTTTTCGTTTCTTCGTTAAATTAAAAATCCACGAAGAAATTCTTTCTACAATAATTAATTTTCTATCAGACGATTTCCACATGAAAAATAAAATAAAAAGTTTCACCAAATGAAAAAAAAAAGATTAATATGAAATAAAATTGATTGACGTCACAGTCGTAACAAAACGGAAAATGTCTAAGATTTCTCAATAATACAAGGAGTATGTGTAAGTACACAAAGCAGATTAATATCACGTCATTAGAGAATTATAATGAATATCTGACATCATATGGGAAGTTTAACTAATTTTTCAAATGTTTCAGAATAAAACAAAGCTAGTATCAATATAAATAATAGAGAATAGTAAATATATGAGTTTGAGAAACATATTGAATCGTGATAAAAATCCGATTATGGAAATATTCGCATATTTTTACATTTTGAAGGTGTACAATCTGTTTAATTTTGAAATTATTTTTTTAAATATTGCATTTAGTCCGTATTACGGATATTAGTATGACAGAATATAATAGCGGAAAAAACGAAAAAATAGACCGGTAAATTTTTACTTTATAAAAAACATGACTCTTTTTTTTTTTTTTTTTTCTAAATGAAATTTGTTTGAATTTATTAAAGAAAGGATAAAGTGTTTTGAAAGGAATATTAAACGAAACCCTTTGAGCGATCTTCGATCACACTTACCCACTTGTTTAAAGTTTTATTTCTTTTTTTGATAGTCACATGTAAATACATTTTTTAATTGAAATGTAATATTATTAAGTGCGCTATTTTACAAATTAGCAACAATTCAAATAATGGACTTTTTGCAATATTAATAAATCTCCATCCAAATAATGAAAATTCGAATAAAAAATTTAAATATAACCTCAAAAAATTATTCAAATTAAAACAATAATCGCACTCTGCACACCGCAAGCTTGTCAACTATATCCTTTTAAATAAGAGTTAAATTCATGTGCATAGTTTTCATTCCTATAAAACTTTTTAAAGATAACTATTTTGACCAACTTTAATATTAAATATCTCTTAAAATAATTCGTCGATTTAAAAAACTGTCTGCTTCAGCGTGTTTATCGAGCAGTTCTTTATAAAACTACAAATTCTCATATTTTTATATGCAATAGTTTTCTTGATATTAGTCCAGAAAGACCTCAAGGCACAAAATATTCATTGACAGTGGCTGCTGCGGCGTACAGTGGGGCAAAATCCCAAAAAGCAGGCCAAAAGTCGAAAAATAAAGTTACTAATTCGGGAATTTTTATTATACAGTTGGATAGAATAATGTTTGGAGCGTCAGAATCTATTGTTGTGAGCTCGGGGTTCGAAAGGACTGATGCCAATATATAAGGACAATAAAAAGGCTTTATTCACTATAAACAGTGCAATACGATCACAAATATCCTCTGAAAATTACAAGATATTCAGTAATCTTCAAATCCAATAAAAGCGCAGCAAAATTTCACACAGAAACAATGCGTTCAATACGACGTATCAACGACAAAATCAATCTGAGTAACACAGTTCTCAATGCAAAGACTCTCGTATGAATTCAATCGCAGTTGACAGACAACTAACTGAACTGAACTGATGGAGGTCCTTATATAGGTTTCAGAGATCTTTCCAGATTATTCCAGAGCCTTCAGATGCTAGAAATTACCAGAAAGTGCTTTAACTTTCGATAGAGAACCTAAGCGAAAAAGGATCCCAATGTACAGGTATAAGGGGGGGGGGGGGGGGGGGTTGCACAAAAAGTCGCCAAATCCGTCGCCAGCTTGGCGACATTTGGCGATGTATCGCCAAATTTGGCGACAAAAATAAGTCGCCAAAACCATCGCCAACTTGGCGATAAACCCATTCCTTGGCGATTTTTCCATAGACTTCTTATAAAGATGAGGGTGTAAGGTTGTTTTTCTTGCAAAGCATCTGAGGCCTTTAGCATTGAGTTACATGATGCTCAATAGGAAATACATTAATAATACTGCAATTTTCACAATAATAAAATAAAATAAATTTAAACAAATGGAATATTTACAGGTATATACAAAATTCATAACATTGCCCCCCTCTCAAGCACTGCACGTCCCGGGCAGTTCAACCTTTGATCGGAAAGCAAACCCGTTGCCAACAAATGCTATACTATTAACACTTAAAGCAAACATGGAAAATAACAATTAAACACATTCATAATGCTGAATTATACAAAATATGCACTTATTTTAAAAAAAAACAATAAAATTAAAGCCTAGACATTAGTACATACAAGTATTTAAATAATAATAATAATGATAATGCTAAGCAAAATAAATAATTACATTAACTTATATACAAGACCATGGTCATACTAATTTACATTATTTACATTACACTATTTACAATCAATGAACTAAGTACTATGGCCATAGTATGGAGCCAGCCTGTCGTAATGAACGACTCTAGGCTTCGAACTTGGTGACTTTCGGATCCGAATTACGACATCGTTCAGTCTGTTTAGGACTGTATAAGGACCGTCCCAGTGCGATTGCAGTTTGGGAGAAAGTCCTTTACGTCGAGTCGGATTATAAAACCAAATCTTGTCACCTTCTTTGAATTGATGTCCCGTGGCTTTCGTGTCGTACCTGGTCTTCATCTTCTCCGTCTGTATATTGATCCGCTCTCGAGCCAAGTTGTGAACGTCTTCAAATCGTGCCTGGAGATTCTGCACGTATCCCTCTGGCGATGAAGGCGCATCTGGAGGGCGACCAAAAATCAGATCACAAGGTAGACGAAGATCACGACCGAAAAGCATCTGAGACGGGGAATAGCCGGTCGTTTCATGGACGGCGCTGCGATAGGCGAGGAGAAACAAGGGAAGTTTTTGGTCCCAGTCTTGTTGGTTTCTTGAAACTAGCAGTGAGAGGTTGTTGAGGATGGTACGATTAAACCTCTCAACCATGCCATCCGACTGTGGATGTAAAGGCGTCGTCCTAGTTTTGTCCATTCCGAGAAGTTGACAAAGACCCTCAATCACAGCAGATATGAAATTTCTCCCTTGGTCAGAATGCATTTGAAGGGGAACTCCATACCTTGATATCCACTGGTGTACCAAGGCATCCGCAACCGTAGAAGCTTCTTGATCAGGGATGGCATAAACTTCAGGCCATTTCGTAAAATAGTCCATGACAACAAGGAGGTATTTGTTGCCATCAGCACTTCTTGGCAGAGGACCTAGGATGTCAAGGGCGATGCGTTCAAAAGGTGCTCCTACGTTGTAGAGATGTAGTCTTCCTCGGCTACGTTTCTTTGGTCCTTTCCGAGCTGCACATGCATCGCAAGATTTGCACCATTTTTCGACGTCAGCTCTCGCCTTTCCCCAGAAGAAGCGCTCTCGGACTCTGTGTAATGTCTTCATGACTCCAAAATGGCCACCAGTGGGACTTCCATGTAATTCCTTGAGGACCTCTGGTATTCGGGATCGAGGAAGTACCAACTGCCACCGAGATGTTTTCCCATCTTCCGATTCGAATTTTCGGAACAGGACACCATTCTTGACGTGGAGGGAGTTCCAAAGAGCCCAATATTGCTTCGTCGTAGGACTGTAAGTCGAGATGTCTTTCCAACTGGGCTTCGTGCTAGAAGATTCTAATAACTCCAAGATTGGTTTGATGTCAGAGTCTGCCATTTGATCTTCTCGAATCTTCTCATCACTCCAGGGATCTGGTGGCGTTGATAGTGAAGTCTTCGTCTGGCGTATGACATGTTCGGGATTATACTTGTTCTCCGCTCTGGAACAATAGCGACAACTTTCGGGACACGGTCTTCTTGATAAGGCATCAGCATTTCCATGCGATGAGCCTTTACGATGCCTGATGTCAAAATCGTATTCCTGGAGTCGTTGTATCCATCTGGCTACTTGGCCCTCTGGGTTCTTAAAATTCATCAGCCATGTTAGGGATGCGTGATCAGTACGAAGGAGAAATTTCCTGCCATAGAGATAGTGATGGAAGTGTTCTATGGCTTTTACTATAGCTAATAACTCCTTACGAATGACGCAATAATTCCGCTCTGGTTTCGACAAACATTTGCTCCAGTATGCTAAGACTCGTTCTTGGCCATCTATTTCTTGGGAAAGTACAGCACCGACACTTTCATGACTAGCATCCGTGTCCACAATGAATTGTTTGTCGGGGTGTGGATAGGTTAGGACTGGAGAGGATGTGAGAGCTTCTTTCAGCTGCTGGAAGGAATTCTCGCATACTTGTGTCCATAGAAACTTCTGCTTGCTTTCAGTGAGCCTATGCAAGGGTCTTGCGATGTTGGAGAACCCCTGTAAAAACTTTCTGTAATAAGTGCATAGTCCCAGAAAGCTTCGCAACTGATGGACGTTTTCCGGACGCTTCCAGTTCTTTACTGCAGACACTTTTTCAGGATCTGTTCGAACACCTTCAGCTGAGATGATCTGTCCTAAATAATTTACTTCGCGTTGGAAGAACTTGCATTTCAGAGGGTTCAGCTTTAAATTCGTCGCTCTTAGTTTCGTTAACACTTTTCGAATATTTCCAAGATGTTCTTCAAACATGCGGCCACCAATGATGACGTCATCTAGGTAGATGAGACAAGCTTCAAAAGTCAGGCCTTTTAACACTGTCTCCATGAGGCGCTCGAACGTTGCTGGAGCATTGCAGAGCCCGAACGGCATAACTTTGAATTGCCAAAGTCCTTGTCCAGTAGTAAATGCGGTCTTCTCTTTGTCATCAGGATGGATCTCTACTTGCCAATATCCACTCTTCAAATCCAGCGTGGAAAACCATTTATGTCCTGAAAGAGTATCTAGCGTGTCGTCTATTCTTGGTAGAGGATAGGTGTCCTTCTTCGTGATATCGTTAAGTTTACGATAATCCACACAAAATCTTGTGGAGCCATCTTTCTTTCGGACCAACACGATGGGAGAGGCCCAGGGACTTGATGACGGTTCGATGATGTCACTATCCTGCATCTCTCGTAAGAGCTTAGAAACCTCTTCTTGTTTTGCGAACGGCAAGCGTCTTGGATGCTGTTTAATCGGTGGATGGTTGGCAGTATCAATTCTATGACGTGTCAGTGAAGTGCGCCCTATATCACTCTCGTTTTGTGAAAACACATCCTTAAATTCCTGGAACAGTCTTTCTGCGGCATGTCTCTGTTCAGGAGATAAATTTTCATTTCGTCCAATTACAGGTGTTAAACTTGTAGGCGGCTCCGATAACGTCAAGCTCGGGTCTTTGTAAACACAGGTGACTGGAGCACAGGTTGCAAGCACTTCACCTTTCTGGATAATTCTAGACTTTTCACTTACGTTCGCAATCCTCACGGGTATCACATCTCTCGACAGATCTACCAGCGCTGATGCTATTAGCACTCCCTTTGGGCTCTTCTCAGGATATCCAGTCAAGCCATACTGGAAAATTCTTTCGTTTCCAGTTACTCCAGGTATCATCATTTCGGTTCGAGGAGGGATGATAACATCTGCCTTGGCTGTGATCCGTTGAATGAACCCGGACTCATTTCCAAGTTTAAAAATAGTGACATCTTCTTGAGCAGAGCGTAACTCATTATTCTTAAAATCCAGTGTAAATCCATGCTCTTTTAAAAAGTCCAGTCCGAGTATGAAAGGATCTGAAATATCGGCCACATAGACTGTATGATGGTAAGCGGCGTTCCCAAACTTTATTTCCAGTGTCATTCTTCCAAATATGTCGATCTTATCTCCGGTCACAGTTTGAAGGATAACACGTGGCGGGGTCCAGGAGAGTTTTTCTTTCAGCCGCTGAGCTAGATCTTTCCGAATGATGGTCACATTGGCTCCTGTATCGATGATCATATTACAGGGCAAATCATTCACACTTCCGACTAGAAAAACTCCGTTTTCGCCGCAACTTCTTGCAGAAATTTCACATACTTGAAAATGAGGCTTCTTAAGATCTGGCAACCTCCACACCGTGAGATGACCATTAATCAGTTTTCCTGCTCCTCCGTTCGCGGGTGAGCTATTACCTTCAGTGCTGGGTCGTCTTGGGCAGTCGATTTGGATATGGCCTTCTCCACCGCATTTCCAGCACTTGATCTTCCTGTAAGGCTTGTTGGCCATTAAGGAGTTCATCTGTCTCATTATGTCCTTCATCTGCTGCTGTAAGCGCTCCACAGCTCTATCCGACGTCTCAGGCAGGTTGGCTGCTCGCACAAAGTGTCGATCTTTCCTAGTAGCTTGCTGGGCTGCCTCGAATTTCAGAGCGTAAACCAAAGCCCCTTTTAGATCATTGAGATCTGCAATCCGGAGTGCTGTCTGGATCTCAGGGTCACGCACACCATCGATAAAATGTTGCAGAGCTAAACTTTCTCTAATTTCAGTCGGACAGCCAGGATAAGCAAGGTGGGAAAGTCTCTCGACATCCGTAGCAAGCTCTTGCAGGGATTCAGTGGATTTCTGCTGTCGAGATTTGAGCTGGAGTCTGCTATATTCCTTCATGCATTTCTCGCCAAAGCGCAATTCTAAGGCACTGACGAGCGTTTCAAAATCCAGCGCTTCATTTGCAGGCAAAGTCTGTAGGACGTCGGCAGCATCAGCTCTTAGAGAAGCAGCTAACTGGCAAGCCTTTGTCTGGGAATCCCATCCATTGGCGTCCGCTACGATCCCAAATTGTGTCTTAAAAACTGGCCATGAGGATTTTCCGTCATAGGTCGAGAGTTTAATAGAGGCCCGAGGAAGCATACCTTGATACTTGACATCTTCGGGATAGTTTTCGGCAGTTATCTTTTGTTTCTTCACATTTTCCAACTCCTTTTCTACACTCTCAATCCTTTCTTCTACGGTTTTGGAGATCTTTTGAACTTTTTCTTCTACTCTTTTTTTCTACGGTATTGGCTGTCTTTAGAACTTTTTCTTCTATTTCCTGAAATCTTCCTTCAAATTTGTTTTCCACGCTGTCAATTCTTTCATTTAAAGATGTAATTTTATTATCTATTAATTCTTTCAACTCACCAAGGTTGGTTGACATATCTTTCTTCATTTCTTCCGACATCTCCTTCATTTCAGCCTGGTTTGCAGTCATTTTCTCATCTATCGCTGACATTTCCTTCTTCATTTCTTCCGACATTTCCTTCATTTCAGCCTGATTCTCAGTCATTTCCTTCTTCATTTCTTCTTTCAACTCAGCAAGGTTGGCAGTCATTTTCTCATCCATCTCCCCTAATTTCTCCAATAATTTAGTCAGCTGTGCCTCCATTGCTCTGGTAATCGGCATTCAACCGGACTCCTGACACCAAATGTTGTGAGCTCGGGGTTCGAAAGGACTGATGCCAATATATAAGGACAATAAAAAGGCTTTATTCACTATAAACAGTGCAATACGATCACAAATATCTTCGGAAAATTACAAGATATTCAGTAATCTTCAAATCCAATAAAAGCGCAGCAAAATTTCACACAGAAACAATGCGTTCAATACGACGTATCAACGACAAAATCAATCTGAGTAACACAGTTCTCAATGCAAAGCCTCTCGTATGAATTAAATCGCAGTTGACAGACAACTAACTGAACTGAACTGATGGAGGTCCTTATATAGGTTTCAGAGATCTTTCCAGATTATTCCAGAGCCTTCAGATGCTAGAAATTACCAGAAAGTGCTTTAACTTTCGATAGAGAACCTAAGCGAGAAAGGATCCCAATGTACAGGTATAGGGGGGGGGGGGGGGGGTTTGCACAAAAAGTCGCCAAATCCGTCGCCAACTTGGCGACATTTGGCGATAAAAATAAGTCGCCAAAACCATCGCCAACTTGGCGATAAACCCATTCCTTGGCGATTTTTCCATAGACTTCTTATAAAGATGAGGGTGTAAGGTTGTTTTTCTTGCAAAGCATCTGAGGCCTTTAGCATTGAGTTACATGATGCTCAATAGGAAATACATTAATAATACTGCAATTTTCACAATAATAAAATAAAATAAATTTAAACAAATGGAATATTTACAGGTATATACAAAATTCATAACACTATATTTACAAATAGGTTTTCGCGTTTCCCTGACAACCTGCATCATTTTAAAAGTGATGCTTGGGTACAGCGCCTAGAATACTCAACGTCAGCTCTGAAAGTCAATGTTTTTTTTATCTCACTTTTCATGATATTTAACATCTTACAATCCGCAAATTAATTTTTTTAAATTACTACATACATATTTATACGCTTTTAAAATAATTTGAAGGTTTAAGAAATTAGAAACGTTTAATTAAACACGGTTTATGCAATAATATTCTGACATTCTTATGAACTTCTTATTCTATGTTTTAGATTAAAAAAATACATTTCTTCAGGGGGGCAGAGCCCCCCTGAACCTCCCCCCCCTCTAATCTTAACAAATTTATATTCGTGATTTACTATTGATTGTGTGAATGATTCTAGTATATCTTGGATTTCGTTCTACACAGTGGTTTTATTAGAATAAGCAAAAATTTCGAAAATAATTTCATGTTATCCTAATGCCTAAATAGCAATATTTACTTACCTGCCAACCACGAAACACTTACATCTGATAAATAGGTTGAATAATATCTATTGTACAAAAGCAACTTATGGAAATGTAAACTGAATCTTTTCACTTATATCTATTTCAGAAATCTAGTGCTATTGCAACTTTTCGGAAAACAGTTTTGATGGTCATTCTATAATATTTCTTTTACCTAAGTACATCCTGATCTAACTCGATGGCAATAGCATACTAAAATCTCCCCAAAATAAGCTTATTTAGAAACTTTTAAACTTATTGGGTAATCATTCATAATCGTACCGACTGCCAATTCACTAAATATCAACCGTGGTTTGGCGCTATAAAATATTTTTTGTGATAACTTTGTATGATCCCAGTTTCCAGTAATAGTGCTATTTCAAGGATGTATGGATGCGTTTTACTAAGCTAATTTCTTTAGATTAACCATCTCGTTGTTCGAGATATTATATCCTATTTTAAAAGTAATATTAATTTTGAACCACGAATAATCCATATCTCTTCCAGAAAATGAATATCTCATGTAGAAATGTTTCGGTTATCATTCTATAGTAGTTAAAAGGTAACTTGTTTCAAAATAAATTCTCATTTATTTCAATAAAATATTAAAATCACTCAAAACTATTTTATTTTGCGAATAAAATATTGTAGCAAAATAGCTTGAGTTATTTGAATTTTATTATTTTGATATTCTTTAAGATGTAGTTGCTAGTTTACGATTAAATTAAAGAGGAAAATAAAAATAAATACATTTTAAAATTTGCAAAAAATGATAGAATAAAATGTATTATATTATTAGAACAAATGTATAAAATTGCACCAAACATTGTACACCTAATTTAAAAAATCTGACTAATGTATTTACAAATTTTCAAATTAATTTGAATAATTTAAGACCTGACTTGATAAATTTTAGCCTTCATAACTTACACATTAAATACATTAATCAAATGCGCCATTTTATTTCAGTGGATGAAAATTTTCAAAATCGTCTGAATTCCCATAGGAAAGCATTATGACCTAAAAAGAAATGTTTTATATTTTCCGAACGAATGAACGAAACGTAACTAAAAACCATACAGCTAATTCCGGGTATCTCACCAACATACCTACCAATTCGGACTAACTAATCGGATCATTTTTGCGGCAGTTATCGCGGAACAGACAGACAGACAAACAGACAGAAACCAAAAACTTTTCGGGTCTCCACAGTAAGCCTCAACTGACGTTTCGGCAAAAAGAAAAAAAATTACTCATATTTTATTAAATCAAATTATCAGATGCATCTTTGTTAACCTGACGCAAACGATAAATCGTCAAATATGGACTTAATCTGAATTGCAATCTCATGCATTGCAAATATGTTTAAGCATTACAAACATTCCTTTGGGATTTAAATTAAATATTATGCCTCATTAAAACAGTTTTTTTTTCTTTCTTTTTCTTTTTTTTGTGGAGAGGGGGAGGGGGGGGGATTTTAAATAAAATTAATAACATAATTTTTCTTTTATTTTTCTATGTGTTTGCATTATTTTCTGATACACTCTAAATAAGAAAGAGTGACTATTCACTCCGGAGGAGTGGATATTCACTCTATCGCAGAGTCAAAATTTGCCCAACCTCTTTAGAGTGACTATTCACTCTAGGAAAAAGTGAAATTCTTGACTCCCTGAAAGAGTGAATACTCACTCTTTCAGGAGTGAGTTTTTTCACCCCTGATAGGAGTAAATAGTCACTCTTTCAGGAGTGACTAAAATTCTTGAATAAAAAAGAGAAACTCATTTTACACACGCTTGTTCGTAGGCGGTCACCCTCCCAAGTAGTAACCGAGCTCGTTGCTGCTTGACTTCAGCGCTCGGACGAGAACTGGTACCTACAGCTTGCTACAGCCGCTTACAATTAAAAAAGCTCTTATTACATTATTTTAGCTTTGTTTCTTTTGTGATATTCGAACACACTTATTAAATTTGTGTAGAAATCATAAATATTTACGGTGTTTCTCAACTGTGTAAATAAGAAACTGAAACCTTCTTTTTGTATCATATAATACAGAGACTGTTCGCACATTTTTTAGACAAATTTGATAAATTATTTAAAAAAATGGAATTCTTTTAGAGGAAAAAATTCTGACAACAACTTATTATGTGTAATTTATATTATCGTCTGATACTTTCAAATTTATTCTTATTTCAAGATGCGCATGCTAAAAAAGCTGTGAATGGGAAGATGCGTTTGCGTTTTTTTTTTTTTTTCTTCTTCAGAACAGAAGTATGCTAATTCCACAGTCTAAAATGATTGCAAAGCGCATAATATAAAAACTTTTTAGTGCGAAATAAACATAACAATTGATTGGAAAGTGCTATTCCAAAAATCAGTACATATACATAGTAAAAAGATACCAGATGAAAAAAAAAAAAAACAAGGAAAAAAAGAGCCCATTTCAAGGCGGAAAACGAAGTTTCAAGTAAGGATTTATGACTATCGCAAATTTATCTTACATCGAAAACATCCATCGATATCCATCGAAAGCATTATGCAGAATTAGAATCAAGAAACAAGATTATCATACAGATTATTTCAGAAAGCAATATTCATATTTTAAACGTTGAAAACAACAACGCCGAAATCGTCTAAAAAATGTGCATATTACTCGTCTGTACATTTCCGCTATGACAAAAATTCCGTTACAACAAAGCAGTTATTTATTTATTCATTCATTTTTTTCTTGCTAATAATGTGTCCATATGTCCGAGGCCCAGGGCCTGTTTACCAAATAGGCCCGTGAAGCCGAAGTTTACTCACTGAAATACAAAGGGGCCCTCAAATTTACTTTTCAAAACTAATTTTTAGGGGGAAAATTTCAGTCAGGGTAAAAAACGTTTTTTTTTTAGCACTTTCCAACCTAGTTGAAAAGTGCTTATGACTTCGGTTTGTCTGGCCGTCTGCCGTCTGGCCGTCTGGCCGTCTGCCGTCTGGCCGTCTGGCCGTCTGCCGTCTGCCGTCTGTCCGTGCTCTAACTCCCGTAAATATGCTCGGATTGCTCTGCAATTTTTATATGTTATTATCGTTATCTATAGCATGTTCCCTATTTCAACGGAAGTGTGTAGCACTTATAGTTTTTTTACAGGGACACTCAAAAGAATTCCGTTACATTGCGGTCTATGGGGAAAAATCATTTGCTGTTTATTTAAATAATGTTTCACTATTTTAAACGCATTGAAATTTATATATATCACTAAGGTGCATTAGAAGAAGCTTAATATGGAACAGGGTGTGCATAGCACTTATAGTTACTTTACAGGGACAGTAAAAATAATTCCGTTACATTACGTCTATGGAGAAAAATCGTCTGCGGTTTATTTAAATAATGTTTCACTATTTTAAACGCATTGAAATTTATATAGATCACTAAGGTGCATTACAAGAGACTTACTACGGAATATTGTGTGTATAGCAGTCATCGTTCATTTACAGGGACACGCAAAAGAATTATCTACTGTCTGTTAACAATAATTCCTGGAAGTGCGTTTTAAGTTACTGAACGCGATTTTAATGTTAACTTGCTTTTTGTCTATTACGTGGTGTGTATAAATTCTGTAGATCCTATACAGGGCAGCACAAAAGTTCGCGAACACATTTCTGTTTATTGACAAACTCCAGACGGAGAATTTTAAAATGTGCTACACGTTTCCTAACTGAACTAAAATTTAGCATCCTATGTAGTATATATACAATTCTATATATCCTATACAGGGCTGAATAAAAGTATTCGGATATTTTTCCGAATATTGTATATGTTGGAAATTCCTGAAATTATGTTTTTAAATATGTTATGCGTTTTCCAAATTGTTTACTTAGAAGTTATCTTTTAGCTTATTAAACGGTATGATTTGTAAAATTATTTTGGAAGCGTTGGAAAGTGCTACATAATCTATGCTTGACGCATGATTTTTCGTTCTTGTTTTTCTTAAATTAGAGCTGTTAAATTTTTCCTAAGATTATTTCCGACACATTTGTACTCTTTTTTTTTTTTTTTTCTATAATAAATGTTATAAAATCAGTGATTAAATGCAACGTTTTTCATTTCTCTTATGTTAATTTCAAACGTGCTAAAAATAACAGAACATTTAATCTGTATAGTTATATTTTGTTTATATTCATAAAGAGGTTAGAAATGATATAAAATATGTAGAATAGGTTATTTAAATAAAGAGGAAAATAATTAGCATTCAGAGATATTAAATTTCTGTTTATAAAATAGAAGCAAAATTGTGTTGCAGCTAAGCATAAATTTACTTCAAATATTTGTTTTCCCTGCACTTTTCTTAGCATTGGCAAATCCTGCAATTTGTAAAGCATAAAATATATTTCCTATCCATAATTCTATAGATTCATTTATTATTTCAATGCCTTTTTCAGTTTTTTTTAAAATCGTGCTACTATATATAAAGGATTTCATTTTAGGCATTTCGTTTCGATAACGGAGATTACTCGGATTCTCATCCGTGAGCTGGCGCCATCTTGTGATTTTATTGGAAAAAACTGTTTTTCCTCACTCTTCAACGGAGTGAAATATCTCACTCTTGTCAACGGAGTGAACAGTCACTCTCGACAACGGAGTGAGATATTTCACTCTTTTCTAGAGAGTGGAAAGTTCCACTCTTTAAAGAGTGCATATTTATAAAATTCCCTCCTAAAAGAGTGAAAATGCCTCTCACTCTTCCAAAGAGTCAACTTCTCACTCCTTCCAATTTTAGAGTGTATAGCTGTTTCAATTTCGCCAACGATAATGGTCGCCAAAAAAAAATTACCTATGGTAACCTTATTACAGAACTTTCCATCATAATTCTATAACTAATAAACGTAGAACTATGTGTTTTATACTAAAACCTTCCCTGAAAAATTATCTATCCAACAGTGCAAGCTCCATCAAATTCCATTCAGCAGAACTCGAGTTATAAAGGAACGGAACGAAATTTCCGTTTGTGTTTTTATATATATAGTAGACTAGCCGCCACTGGCGGCCAGTTTGGTCGCCCTTAAATGTATGTTAAGCATTGTAACAAATTATTTTTATTCATAATTTATTTTTTTCCTTAATCACTCGCATAACTGGAAAAATCTAATAGATAAATCAAGAACTTTTGCGATCGCGGTAGCATTTCGCATATTTTTTGCTGTTATGTATTTCATCTTTCTTGACAAAAACCGCTTAACCCACTTAAGAATTTATGCTTCATGTCCGTTTGCCTATCACTTGCAATATGTTCGCTAATGCGGAGATTCTTAAACATATTTGGCGCAAAACAAAAATCGCGCCAGCCCCGGTGCGTCCGTGACAGCTGTTTCAATTTAAAATACATGACGTTCACATTTTTCATTTAAAATAGAAAATAGAAAAATAATAATTATCATAAATCAAAACATTTGATTTCAAATTAAAGTATCGTTTCTAATTTGCACGCGCAAAAAATAAAAGCTGACAATTATTTTCGAAATTTGATCCATTAAATATTATTACATGAGTTCAACTTACGTCAAAAAAGATCCGGAAGTTGAGTTGTATGGAACAGAATTAAGGTAAACTTTGACTGTCTCACTGGTGCGGATTATTTTTTTTACGCCAGGCAGCGATCCAAAAATTCATGGTTTAATATTTTAAACATTCACAACGAATGAATCTTTTTTCTTTGTTTACTTTCATATATAGAGAATTTTAACTGCGAACCTAATTTAAACTGAAGTTATTTCAGAATGTATACATAATTGAACGTAAGTCATCTCTCAAATATTAATTTATTTTGAACGATCTTTCTAAAAATGTAATTTTTATGCAGTTTTATTTGCAAAAATAATTTTGAATAAAAATGGCCGCCTGGCATATTGAAAAGTGAAACGGACATCCCGGAACTGTTGATGACAGTCACATGACTTACGGTTCTATTATATAGATGACGTATGACTATTTTTGCTCATCCATAAAGTTGCAGTTATCCGCAAGAACTTGGGGAAGAGTTGTGGCCAATATCATAAATCAGCAGACACAAAAAAATTCAACATAGTGAAAAAAGTGAGAAGGCTACCTTATACGACCATTGAGACTTGCTGCTCATCGAGCAAATGAACTTAGGTGCGTCGTAAAATTAGTGGAAGATATGGAAGATGTTGAGTGGATCAATGAAGATGAAGTTGATCAAGATTGCATCCGAAAAGAAAGCGATGAAGTTAATCAAGTAAAACTGAAACCATCTGTTATATCATATGATAATGCATGTATTATCATATGATATCCACGCGGTCTGGAATGAATTAATACATGATTGATTAATCTGTACTTTTTTTTTTTTTGAAATATTGAATTACCTTTCCCATCCTGCCTTATATTCCACACCCTTGAAGTAAAATGGTTTGTTCCGGGCAAGCTAGAAAAACGCGAAGAGACAACAACTCAACTTAACTATTAGTTTTTCACTGATGATGACCGAATAGTTCGGTTGAAAACGTTTTGAATTTTTGAAAGAACTTTAATGTGCTTTTAAATGTTTTATATATGTTTTTACGCACCTTCAAGCAATGTATTTACATTTAGTTGTATTTTTATGAATTTTAATTATTAACCCTTTCCGGCGCGGAATAAATCTGTTTGTAAAATAATGAAATAATGGGCTCACACCAGATTTTACAAACGATTTCCTTAGAAAAGAATAACTGGCTCGTTTTCCTTTACTTTATAAAAAGGAAAATTTTAATTAAATATTATTGGTGCCGATTGTCAGTTTTGGAATTAAAATAAGGTGTCCTTTTTAGTGACCACCGCCCGCTAAAGGGTTAAACAAGGTGAATTTGCACTGAAATTTTAACTTTTTATTAAACTTTTTTTTATGTATGGAAGGAAATGTTCGGCCTTTATACAGAGACCGGTCTAAAACAAAATTAAATTGAGATTAAGTAGAGTATGTGAAAGCCTAATGGCTGATACTGGCAAGGTAGTAACAAAAGTGTGTTGTAGATTTGACACATAGATAAAACAGTTTTAAGTTTTGAAAATACTAACGTTTATTACACATATTTCAAAATAAATTAAAAACAAGTTGGAAATTGTACGTCAAACGTTACAAACGAGGTGCGTTCGTACGCACGTTTTAGAATTAAATTCATGATATCCCGTGCGTAGAACGGGTTAAACAGCTAGTTAAGTATATATTTTATGACACTCTTCATACAAATATCTTAACTAGTTATATAAATATTCAGATATATATGTATCAGCTAGTTATATAAATATTCAGATCTTGATGATTTTTAATTCTGTGAAATGAATTATATCGTCTGCAGATTAATTTCTGTGATAAAATAAGTATCTCGGTCGCTTGACGATTAAACTTCGGAAGCTCCTATAACAAAAAAGCACAGATTTAAAAAAAAAAATTCAAATTTCTTAATAAATATTTTTATTAATATCTCCTAAAGTTTTGATTCGATTTTAATAAAATTTGAAATGTCTCGACAAAATTCTGCAAAGATAATATATTTTAAATTGCAAACCATTTGGTTGGATAGTTTTAGCGTTGTTATATGCGGACAGACAGACAGACAGACGGACGGACCAAACGACGACTATAGGTGCTACGTATTTATATAATTACGAACGCACCTAGTGAATAAACATACCAATGACAAACTTAATTAAATAAAATATAATGAAGGATGACAAGGCAACAAAAACAGGTGGCGATAATATGTGAGCATGCATTACTTAAACTTCTAAATAAAACAGTAAAGTTATGAGTACTCACTTCTAAGTACTCATAATTTAAACATTTGTAGTGCACATCAGTTTTATTTCAATGAAGTATGGACGATTGCAGAAGAAAACATTTTATGTAATAGTTGACAGTGAAGAATAGTGAAAGCTCAGTTTTTGAAGCGAAATAGAACAAGTTCCAAGCATAACAAAATGTCTTCAAAGAACGAACCAAAAATACTTCAATTAGAACAAGCTTTAAAAACGTTCAATTTCATCATGACGATTCAACAGCAGATAGCATCGTTTTTCAACAGCTATAGATATCGCTTTTATCAGCTATACACATCGCTTTTAACAGCTGCTTCCCTCGCCTACAAATGGTCTTCACGTCCCTTTTAAATAGTATGAAAATACCGTTTTCGGAAAACGCCCCCTTCCTAAAATGCGAAGGTGAGAAGCTCTTATACTGCCTTTTGAAAAATAATTAAAGTGCCTTGATACCGCGGCGAGCGCATGATCAAACTAGTTATGAATCGAGGCTAACGAAAAAGACAGGTTACCGCGGTGCATTCCACTTATCTTTTTTTACAGACCTCTAGAGTGACGTGATGCTCTTTTCGTGCACCTTCATTGGTGCATTCGAGCATCACGTGACTCCGGCGGTCTGTAAAAAAAGATACGCGTAAAGCACCGCGGTAGCCTTTCTTTTTCGTTAGCCTCGGTTATGAATGAGATGACGTCGTAACTAGAGATCGCAACTGAATCCGGAAAAGGGCTGAGAAACGAGAGTCGATATCGAGATCGAGAAGGAACAGTCTGAAAAAATATAAACACGTGACTGGCGATTTGAAAAACGAAAGATGAAAGAATTGAAAGATACCAGAAATGGAAACGATAGCGACTGAAATGAATTACTGAAGAAAGCAAATACAGGATTGAATGGAAATTAGGTAAGTACCAAAAGATGACATTATGTATAAGTTTCAAGGTCCAAAAAATATATATATATATATATATAAGGATGACAGGAAATATAGCAATACTACTTTGAGCAAACAAAAACATAATATAGAGAATAGTCTATAACCAAGAACAAAAAAAATTTCATCCAAATTAGAAAAAAAAGTCGAGTAAATAGATATAAATGTTAAAGAAATGGGTTTATAACGCTGAAAGAGAATGTCCTATCACATTTGGCTTTAGAAAAATAAAAAAACAAACGACAAAGAACTGTTAAACTTCAAGTTTTACCTGTAGCCTCAGAAGATTTATTACTTACCCATCATACGTAGTATAGGGTAAGTCTTGTAATCGTTTTGAAAATCGAAAATTCTTTTTGACGGATTTACACGTTTCAGACACTGGAGATTCCGAAAAACATATTTTTAGAAAAAATTTTGCCGTCCGTCTGTGTGTCTGTAAACGCTCTATCTCCCGAAAAAATTGAGATAGAGACTTGCAATTTGTTATGTACTTAGTATGTAATAATGGGAAGAAGCCTATTTCATTTCAATAACCTCGATTAAGCGGAACTATTTTTTTCGGACTCTCGAAATATTCGTTCTGATAAAAGGTATATACAAATTTTCGAAATTGGTTATTTTAAGAAATGAATATAAAAGACAATAAAAAAACATAAATTTTGCATAAAGCATGAAGTCGATCGGATAATTAGTTGCCGAGATATTTGGAATCCTATTTTCCACACTCTTCGATTTTTCATGACCCTGTATTTAATCCAAATTTCACTTCAAAGATATATTTTAATTGGAAATTTGACGCTTAATCAGATGCAATAAACCGCTAGTTAATAGGATTATTATTTTTGGAGTTATAAGGAAAAACCTCTTTCAAGCAATTCAGTAATCGAGCCTTTAAAGTTTATGACGTCATCAATGCACGATTTTATTTGAATTGCAATGCATTTTATAAGTAGTTTACACATTTTTATTTTTATATTTTACATTATGCATATCCATGATGGGTAAGTATTACGGTGGCCCCCAACGACTAGTTTTTTAAAAGCATTGTGTTGCAAAAAGTACATATTTTTATTTTCTGTACTTCAACATCGGAAAAATTTTAACTGATAAAGGAAAAAGTTAGCTATATTTTTTTCTTCATTTCAGCATGCTGTTTAGATATGATTACAACAATCATATTTCCGGAAAAACTTTTTAATAAAAAATGTTTGCTATAAATGTTGTTACAAGCAACTCACTGAAATCAGAGCATCTACTGTAAAAAATATTGTTGGTAAAAAGCGGGTTTCTTCTTTAAAAAAATACATTGTGAAATAGTTGGATGGTATGTAGAGTATTTATTAATTCAATGAGTAATTTGGTTAAATTGATTCCATAGTCCACATCATAAGCTTAAAATCTATATATATATTTCTCTTACGTGGCGCGGAAATAAGGCTGAATTTCTAGCTTACCGATGGCAACAATCGTAGTTTCCAGCTCCAATATGGCGGCCATTGTGACAGCAGTGAATCTTAAACTAGCAATTATTAAAAATAAAATAACATGTACGTAATCCAAAGCGTTTGAGATGATTCCTCATTTTAATTATGAGTAATATCGTAAATTCCAAATAAATTCTCAACTCTTATTTAGAATTTATTTACGAATTTCTCTTGCACAAAAACTGGAGAGAATGAAAATATCAACTGTTTAGATTGCACGTGCTGCCATCTGTTACTGTCTTGAAGAAGTAAAAAATAATTTCTTTTTCATATTATAGAAGCAATGAGTTTTAAACTAATTGTTTTTCCGAGATCTTTTTTCATAGTATTTAAATTATTTATGTCCATTGGTAGCACCAATATAAATGCATTTTTAATTGTATTTTCAACGAAGTTTTCAATTACTTTTTTTAAATAAAAAAATTTTGTCAGTTTCATATGTTAAAATGATTTATGGTAGTACTTATTCCGGCTAGAATTGTTTGGGACCTCGTAGCGGTCTTAATATGAATTGCTTTGCAATTCACGGGGGTTGGCGAGCGTTAGCGAGTAGGGGGCTGAGCCCCCTAGTTTAATAGAATAAATCTAAACGTAAATAAAATTATTTGTATAACAATACATATTATTTTTTGTGTATCAAAATAATTTCAAATTCGCACGAAAATAGGTGGGTTTTTTTTTCCCACAAACAACACTCAGCCAACAGTTGTTATTATTTAGTATAGCAGTTCTCTTTTAACCAGAGCAATTTTAGGTTCAACTTTCTTCTTCCAGGGTTCGTACGGCTCCTGGAATTTTGCGACCAGGAAATTCTTTGGTACCAGTATTTTCCTACAAAAAATATCTCCTTAAAAGAAGGTGAAGTATCGCGAGTTTAACCTAGATTTCTTTTTCTAATAAGAAAATACTGGTGAAACTCCTGGAAAATTCCCTGATCCGTACGAACCATGTCCTTCACACCATATGTAATGGTCTTATCGATCAATCTATTTTTAAAGCAAGTGAGAAGTATTATGGTAAGCTATTTTACCGAAACTTCCACAGCTGAAATAGCGTCGGCGTCTCAACAGAATCCCACAGAAAACTATCATGTTGGTTAAACGACTCCAGAAATAGTTCATTCGATTAAACAAACGTACTGATAGACAAATGTTTTAGGAAATTGACGAATTCTAGATGACAGCGTGAAGTTTCATGGAAAAATTTTCAATTGTTTCAACCATGCAGGTTTGGCGATGTAGCATCTACAAAATGCTTCGCCGCTTGATTTGGAATGCAGAAGTGAACTTCTGAATATTATTTAAAGCAGCACTGTCCAATATGGCGTCTGCAGAATATTAGATAATTCGTATAGTGATTTTCGCTTAATTTAATAACAAGGCGATAAATATTTTTAAAATAAAGTAGTATTCCGAGGGCACAAAATTGGGCAGGTTTGATCTAAAGGAAAATATTCTGTAAACAGAAAAATAAAATAAAATTGATGTACCTTTTATTCCAATTCCTACTATTAGCTTACACCCTCTATATATTTATATATCTTGTTCAAATTTTCAATCGTTAATAAAATAATTTTTATTCATCCACTCAAGTTCAAATAATTTTTTTAAAACTTGTAGTGGATGACACTTGATGTTAATACAATTTTTTCAAATATTAATTCATTAATTAAATGTAATTAATTAATTTTAGTTTTAAATGGGAGAAAAAAAAATATCCCATTGTTTTCTTAAATGAAATAGAAGATTTTCCTCAAATGAGTGATGCCACAAAAATAAAATACCGCAACGATGATTATAAAAAAATGTTCAATTAAGATAACGTGGGACATTAATGATGTACGGGTTTATTTTATATATTTATGATTAAAAAGAATTGACTTTATTTTTTTTTATATATATATTACTTGTTATTTTGATTTTACAGACTCGAAGTGTATGTATGTTTCAAATTATACACAGAAATGTGCGGGTAATTAACAATAGTTTTGCATCTCCTTATTTGTCATGTTCCGATAAATTACGTTTCTAAAGTTATGATTTAACATTATTTTTTCATATAAAAGTGTCAACTTGACGTAACAAGCTTGGGTATGATATCAGACCTCTTATGCCGGTTTAAATGACAAACCCCACTCAGTTAAGGTAGTTGCATGAGGCGGATACCTTAACTCGGCTGTTTTACTTGGTCAAGCCTCCTAGTACCATTGGGGTCTCTATTGACCCAATTTATTTTTGTTTTGAAATTTTTCATGTTTTGAACCAGAAACAAAATATAGTAACTTAAAGATAATAAATAAAATCACGCAGACAGCTCGGAAAAGTTTAATATAATCAATTTAATTAATTTCCGGTTCAAATCATCCAAAACTAAGAACTGTCACTAAAAATTAAAACTTGGTACTAGGAAGGTTAAACTGGCCGAGCTCATCTTTAAAATGGTTTAATAGTTCTGGTATCAGGACAAGAGATCACTTCGGTTCCTTTTTTCGGAGTCAGAGCCCGATACCGAAAATACAAAGTAAAAATAATGTAATTTTTAATAACATTTTAAAATTGTTTCAAGATTAATTTTATTTAAAAATCTGTCCTTACATAGAAATAGGTATTACATCATTTCATAAATACTACCTCATGACAACGTTTCATGATTTTCGCGTCCCTGATAATCTGTTTCATGTAGTAAATTTCTTATTTATACCCGACCACTGCAGAAATCTTCAAAAGACACAATTTTTATTCTTTTAAAATATCACTGTTCGAAAAGTCGGGTAGAATCGCTCCAGGTATTTCTTTCGCTGATGTGACGACATGAAAATGAACATTTTACACCTCTTCAAGTTATGAGATGTATATAAAATGATGCTATTTGAAGCCCAAAAAAATGTTTTAGTTGTTGGTCGTGTGCGCAGTCCTGACATTATGTTTTCTCTAACATCGTATTCAATAAAACCCATTTATGGAGTAATCCTTATTTTTAATCTGTTGTCTTGTTTCAAAATGTCAGCCACCCTAGAATTTCAAACTGCTATATTTTTTGAGATAGAGGCAAAATAAAATATGCTCCAAAATCAAATACTTACATCAAGACCGAATACTTACGTATAAAATTTTTTTTTAATTTCAATTTTTTTAGTGTACGCTATCTTGAGACATGTAGACGAATGAAGCCTGCCAACGAACTCAGTCGGGACCTTGGTAAATCTTGTACACGTGCTCAGTCATACATTCAAATCGAATCATCAATACAAGAGCTATCGCATGACAAAAAAAAAAAAAAAATCGGATATATATATATACATAAATCAACATTTGAACTAAGGGTGGTTTTGAGGTCTCGGGATCATGATCGGTGAAAATATTTTCCGGAATTGATTCCCTCCGAACGGCTGCAATAGGCAGCTTCTTACTTTTAAGGGTTTCGTTCATCTCACGAAACCCTATTCGTCCCGCAACATTGCCTGTCCGTCACAGATCCGGTTCTCAGAAACTATGCAACTTAGACATGAAATTTTGTGTACTTAAAGCTGAATACCTACTATGAAGCTTAAAATCATAAAATTTGAAAAAATCGTATTATTTTAATACAGACAGGTAAAAAAACCAAAATTCTAACAGCCTTTTCCTATTAAATTTAAACATTTTTCGTTATAGCAGTTGCCAACAACTAAAAATCCACAATAAAATTCTTTCTACAATTAATTTATTATTGAAAGATTTCCACGTGAAAAATGAAAATGAAATAGTTTCACCAATTGAAAAAAAAAATTAATATGACGTCATACTGGTAATAAAACGGAAATTTTCAAAAATTTCTCAATAATACAAGGAGTATGAGTATGTGTAAATACAGAAAACAGCTTAATATGATGTCATTAGAGAATTAAAAAGACAATTAATCTGACGTCATATTGAAAGTTTAACGGACTTTTTCAAATGCTTGAGAAAAATACAGAGAGTATCAATATGAGTAATAGATATAGCAAGTAGGTGTGACGTCAGCAAGTGATTATAACATCATATGAGTTTGAGGAACGTATTGAATCATGATAAAAACAGGATTATGGGAATATTGGCAAATTGTAACATTTTAAAGGTCTCTATACAACATGTTTAATTTTGAAATTGATTTTTTTAATATCTGGAGGCACGGCAGTGCCTCCGCCAAGTCGAGAGAGGACAGCCGTAAGCATACTTTTCTGGAAGCAACTCAGGGCACTTTTGACCCCCCCATATCTCCGCGCTGGAGTATCCCAAAAATTTTAAACTTCAATTATAGAGAGTATTTGGCCCACAGGACCAAAATTTAAAATTACAACTTTCTGTCTTTTCTAGTTCAGGCGATATATGAACTCAAACATTCGATTTTTTGTCACTTCTTACTCACTCGTTCACGCGTCATCAAAAAGATTGGGTAGATCCCGTAGCCCCAGAAACTTGACATTTG
This sequence comes from Maratus michaelseni, assembly GCA_963931845.1. Lineage (NCBI taxonomy): Eukaryota > Metazoa > Arthropoda > Arachnida > Araneae > Salticidae > Maratus > Maratus michaelseni. Next base: position 341,038,605 of record OZ007588.1, on the reverse strand, counting down.
GAAAAAAGGTAGTGTTTAGGATACAAAGAAAGAAAAAATTATAAAATCCAGAAAATTCGAAAAAAAACATTCGAAAATTCAACAAATTCCATCAAAATTGAAAATTGAAAATAATACGATCTTGTAGTCTTGGAAACTTCAGATTTGGTGTGAAGGTAGTGTTTAACATCCAGAAAAAGAAAACATCAAAAACACCAAAAAAATCGAAAGCAAAATTGAAAAAATCGAAGAAATTGAAAAAAACCGAAAATTTGAAGACAATCCGATTTTGTTGCGCTAGAAAATTCAAATTAGGAATAAAGGTAGTATTTAGGATACAGAAAAAGGAAAATTAAAAAAATCCAGAAAATTCGAAAAAAAAATAAAAAAATTCGAAAAAAATTGAAAAAATGAAAATAATTTGATACGATAACGCTCGTATTTATAAATTAATTTGGATGAAACTAATTGTGTGTATTAAGCTCACCAATGCCTCGACCGAGTTCGTTGGCCAGCTTGGTCCGCCATCTTGTTTCAAGATGGCGGCCACGGAAAATTTTAAAACTAAAATAAATATACAAAAAAGTTAAAAAATCAAGTTTATTTTTTAATTAGGTGTTAGGACTTGATACAAGGATTCCAGAGCATTTTTTGTTTTATCTCTATCTTAAAAATTGGCTGAGATAGAGCAGTTTGAAATTCTAGGGTGGCTGACATTTTGAAACAAAACAGCACATTACAAAAAACCAACGATAAATTTATGGTCAATAATGGTCAAGCAGGTGCAATCCCGAATGAATACTCCGTGTTATTATAACTGTAACTTTGACTTCGAAATTTTGATACGTTGCATTTTCTATTTGTTGATATTTTTGAACTATGATTTACGCTAAGTGAAATGTTGTTGTTGAAGAGGGATTTTCCATGTAAATCCGAAACGTCCAATTTTAATATGTTTTTAATGTTTTATGAAAGTGTATTGTAATGTCTGTAATTTTAATGATTTTAATATAAATTTATAAGTTTTAGTGAACGCGATTTCTCGCAAATTATTTTCTTTCATTGTTGTAACCATTTTCCCAATCATACGCATAAAACTATATATTCATATCCATTAGCGCCAAATTCTCGCCAAACTTGGCGACAATTGGCGAAATCTCGCCAAATTTGGCGACAAAAATAAGTCTTCATAAATGAAGCCAACTTGGCTATAGCTCAATAATTTGGCGAATTTCTTATTCAAATTCAGTGTAAACGAATCTTTTGTAAACGGTTTCTTTGCATTTTAACTTGCTGTTTTCGAGTAACATTAGCTAAAATTTTAAAACGAAGATATAGGAAAGCTCCTTTTTCCTGCCGGTACAGGCCGGAGGACTTTTTTATGAGTTGTCGGATGCAATCTATGTTTTGCATTAAATAAAGTAAAACATTGAAAAACAAATCCCACAGGATGGGGATAGTTTGTTTTAGATCTGGAGGCACGGCAGTGCCTCCGCCAAGTCGAGAGAGGGCAGCCGTAAGCATACTTTTCTGGAAGCAACTCAGGGCACTTTTGACCCCCTCATATCTCCGCGCTGGAGTATCCCAAAAATTTGAAACTTCGTTTTTCTAGAGTATTTGGCACATAGGACCGACCAAAATTTAAAATTAAAACTTGCTATCTTTTCTAGTTCAGACGATATATGAACTCAAACATTCCATTTTTTGTCACTCACTCACTCGTTTAGGCGTCATCAAAAAGATTAGGTAGATCCCGTAGCCCTAGAAACTTGACATTTGGAAAAAAGGTAGTGTCTAGGATACAAAGAAAGGAAAAATTATAAAATCCGGAAAATTCGAAAAAAAAAAAACATTCGAAAATTCAACAAATTCCATCAAAATTGAAAATTGAAAATAATACGATCTTGTAGTCTTAGGAACTTAAGATTCGGTGTGAAGGTAGTGTTTATCATCCAGAAAAAGAAAACATCAAAAACACCAAAAAAATCGAAAGCAAAATTGAAAAAATCGAAAATCGAAAAAAATCGAAAAATTTCAAATAATCCGATTTTGTTGCGCTAGAAACTTGGAATTCGGAATACAGGTAGTATTTAGGATGCAAAATAAGGAAAAATTAAAAATTCTGGAAAATTCGAAAAAAAAATTCAAAAATTCGAAAAAAATTGAAAAAATTAAAATAATTTGATCTTTTAGCCTTAGAAACTTAAAATTCGCAGTAAAGATAGTGTTTAGGATTCAGAATAAGTTAAAATAAAAAACCAAATAAAATTCGGAAATAAAACAAAAAAATCGAAAAAATCGGAAAAATCGAAAAAATCGAAAAATAAGGAAAATTTGAAAATAATTCGATTTCATAGCGCTAGAAACTTGAAATTTGGAATAAAGGTAATATTAGATACTAAACAAGGAAAAATTAAAAAATATGGATAATTCAAAAATACCCATAAATTAGTGCAGACGATATATGAACTCAGTTTCGATTTTTTGTCACTCACACACTCACTCACTCTCGCGTCATCAAAAAGATTGGGTATATCCCACAGCCACAGAAACTGAAAATTTGGAATAAAGCTAGCATTTCGGATACAAAGAAAGGAAAAAATATAAAATCCGGAAAATTAAAAAAAAAAAACATTCGAAAATTCAAAAAAATCGAACAAAATTGAAATTTGAAAATAACACGATCTTGTAGTCATAAAAACTTAAAATTTGGTGTGAAGGTAGTGTTTAGAATTCAGAAAATGAAAACATCAAAAACACACAACAAAAAAATTGAAAATAAAATCGAAAAATCGAAAAAAATCGAAAAATTTCAAATAATCCAATTTTGTTGCGCTAGAAACTTGGAATTCGGAATAAAGGTAGTATTTAGGATGCAAAATAAGGAAAAATTAAAAAATCCAGAAAACTCGAAAAAAAATCAAAAATTCGAAAAAAATTTAAATAATTTGATCTTTTGGCCTTAGAAACTTAAAATTCGCGGTGAAGATAGTGTTTAGGATTCAGAATAAGTTAAAATAAAAACGTAATAAAATTCGAAAATAAAATAAAAAGATCGGAAATTTTAAAATAATTCGATTTTGTAGCTCTGGAAACTTAAAATTTGTAATAAAGGATACAAAATAAGAAAAAATTATAAAATACAGAAAATTATAAAAAAAAAATTGCGAAAAAATCAAAAATTGAAAATATTTTTATCTTGTAGTCTTAGAAACTTAAAACTTGGTATAAAGGTAATATTTACTATTCAATAAAAGGAACAATTAAAAAATTCGAAAATAAAATCGAAAAATTGAAATATGTTTAAGAAATCGAAAATTCGAAAACAATTTGATTTTGTACTGCTAGAAACATTAGTTATAAGATAATTGTCCTATTAGCTAGTACAACGCCCCTAATTGTTTTATGTTATTTCCCCCGGATTATGGTTTTCTTTTCTTTCGTTTACGAATTTCGTTATAGAAAAGTTCCGCTATAGACTGGCTACGATATATGCGATTTCTTTATAGACAGGTTTGTTTTCTTTCACATGTTGTACTCTATTTACTTCACATATGAAATATTGATTGTTAAATGATGTTAGCCCCACAAAAATTTTCACAGCTCCCCCTACCCTCCCGACATTACTGGCTGGTTATGGCTTGATAGTCCTTTCTAAATAAAATCATGGTGACTCTAAGATTCACTTGATTTATCTCTAAATTGAACCTAAATGATCTTAAGAAGACGGATCAAAGAATTACTATATTGGCATGACAATCAGGTAACTTAGAATTAAAATCGAAAAATCAATAAATTCATAAAAAGTCGAAAATTTGAAAATAATTCGATTTTGTAGTCCTAGAAGATTGACATTTGGCAGAAAGGCAGGGTTTTGTACACAAAGTAAGGAAAAATTAAAAAATCCGTAAATAATAAAAAAAAAGTCTAAAAAAAACCATCGAAAAAAGGAATATAGTTTGATTTATTGGAAATTTCCGGAAATTTTAATTTTGACTTTCTTTTTATACTAAAAAGTTCTTTTATGTTAAATATCAAGTATCTAGGGCTGCGAGTTATATCTCAGATGCATAGCGCCTATCCTGGAAGCAATTGAGAGTACTTTTGGCACTCCCCCTCCCATAATTTAGTGCTTGCCTAGGAACCTGAAATCTCTTTTTATCTACAGTACTTTGCAAACGAAACTAAAGCTTCAATTTTTTGATACCTGTAAATAATAGGGATAGAGTGTGGGCATAGCGAAAATCAGTGGATGATCTCCAAAAAGAACCCAAAATCAAGAAAAGGAGGGTTACTTACAAAAAGAAGTGAAATCTCATCAAAAAGTCACCTGTAAAAAATGCAGCCAAGTCTCGTAACTCATTTACCGTAAAAAGTACTGAGATCGTATAAAGCCAAGTTTAACTATCTTATTAACTCTGAAATTTTCATTCACAAAATCACTCCTAGTCTCTACATCTTTAGTTAATTATTATTTTGTGACTTGGCAATTACGCAGCACAGGGAAGTTATTACACCTTACTATGTTATGGGATGGGATAATTTAACTAAAGCAAATTATATACGCACAGGGAAGTTATTACACCTTAATATGTTATAGTATTATTTGATTAAGACTAACTATATACATCACATTCTCGTGCTAAGTAATTGCCAAGTCACAAAATAATAATTAACTAAAGATGTAGAGACTAGGAGTGATTTTGTGAATGAAAATTTCAGAGTTAATAAGATAGTTAAACTTGGCTTTATACGATCTCAGTACTTTTTACGGTAAATGAGTTACGAGACTTGGCTGCATTTTTTACAGGTGACTTTTTGATGAGATCGCATTTAGTCCACATGACAGATGTTATTATGACAGAGTATAATAGCAAGCTTCGCCCGCTATCGTGCCAAAAATTTGTACAAAAAACATGACTTTTTTTTTCTTGGAAAATGAAATCTATTTGGATTTATTAAAGAAGGGATAAAGTGTTTTGAAAAGACTATTAAACAAAACCCTTTGTGCAGTCTTCGATCACATTTACCAACTTGTTGTAATTTAAGCTACCTAATAAATCTGAATCATAAATTAATAAGAAATATGTGACATAATAAATTATTGACAACTTATTGCGCGCATCGTGTAGTGCAATAATGCCCATAAACTGAGTGTAACTTATTGTCTCAATGGATAAGTCGGTTTTAGTAGTTTTTTGTGCAATAGATGGCGCGATTACTCCTTCAAGAGTGACTCAGGGTAACATTTGTAAGGAAATTATGTAATTAACACAGATACAAATTTTCACTTTAATATTTTAATAGCTTTAATAAGACAAACAGGCATTACAAAAATATGCTACATTTAGTATTCCAGAAAAGAAAAATTTCACAGTTCAATATTTTCATAAAAAATTACAATACAGCAGTGTAATCCTTTTAATGAATTTAGTAGAATCAACATTTTAGACCCGGAAAAGGAAATACAGCACAATATCTCTCGAAATGAGTAATCAAAACGTTGGTACAGTAGACTAATATTTAGAAAAATGATACAGTTTTTAAAACTATATACTTAAATAAAGAATATACTTTATCACATTTCTAGTAAAAATCTGAAAAATAAAAAGCAGTCGACTAATGTTTAGTAAAATGACTCGTACCTTAAAAAATATACATTAAAAAAAATGAATATACATTCAATCTCATTTCCTTTCCAAATCTTCATAATGAAGTATTGTAATTAAAAGAACAATCGTGTAACCGTGCTAGTTCGGTACAATTACATTGAGATAACTTAGTCATTAAAATGTATATGAAAGAGGTACAGAATGAACCAAAAGTCTTGCCCTAATTATAATAATTCATTACAAATTAACCGTTTGTATATTAATGTAACTTATTGCATCATTGAATAAGTCAGTTTTAGTAGTTTTTTTGTGCAAAAGATGGCACGATTGCTCCTTCAAGAGTGACTCAGGGGAACATTTGTAAGTACACCCAGAAAAAGGAATTGATTAAAACTACAAAACATGTTTTGTTGAGTACATTTTGGTTGTTTTAGCAATTCAAGTAAAATTGAACCATTTTACTTGAATTAACAAAACATTTTTTGCTGACGATACCAAATTTTTGTTGATTCAATAAAACTTTTTTCTGGGTGTAAGACATTATTTTAGGACGAAATGGTGTCGATTTAAGAGAAAGCTCAATGTGTGCTTTGGTTTCACGAAACGATATCCTCCAATAATGTTCAGCGAACATTTCGACGTTGTTACGGACGCAAACCTCCTGATGAAAAATCAATAAAGTGATGGTATGACAGGTTTAAAAAAACAGACAACGTTACTGATATGCCCAGAAGTGGCAGGCGTAGTGTGAGGGCACCAATTGCTGACGTCGAAAAACTGAAGACTAGAATACAAGCAGCTATTAAGACATGTTAAAGAACACTTGGAGGGAACTAGAATACTGCTTAGACATTCTCCGAGCTACCAAGGGGCCACATGTTGAAATTTACTGAGGTACGTGGTCTTATAAAAATATTTATAACAGATCCAAACAAACATATATCTAATTATAATAGTTGGAGTACAATAAATATTTAAAATCAGGGCAAGATTTTTGATTAACCCTATATATTAACTAAACACATGTCCATTTCGAATACAGAAGATGGAAAATTATAAGTACAGCGTTTGAAAACTAAATACAAATCATAGCACCATGTAGTAGCGTAATGTTTAGCAAAAAAATATTCCACACGTTAAGAGAAATAAAATTCAACCTGGAATAAAAACATGTAAAATAACATTAATTCAATAACATCACAAATCATTAAAATGAAAAAGAGCAGAGAATGAATTCAGTTCCTTGGTCCTTACAGTTTTAATAAATATACTTGAAGGACGCAGACTTGACCAGGTTTATCTAAAATAAAAAAAAAAAAATACAATTTAAAAATGTAAACAAAGAGTGTGATTTGAATAAATATTATAAGAAAACTTAATAAAAACTCTATGATAATAATTTAAATATGCTTCTAAATTATTATTTTGTTTTGTTTTGTTTATTTTAAAATTTTTCTTTACTCACGTAAGGGATTTTTTTTTTCATATTTTGCAACATCGATCACTATGACATAATACCATTCCCTTTTTCCCCACTCCCAACAGATAAGAAAGGTAGATATATACATATATATATATCTCATCAAAAAGTCACCTGTAAAAAATGCCGCCAAGTCTCGTAACTCATTTACCGTAAAAAGTACTGAGATCGTATAAAGCCAAGTTTAACTATCTTATTAACTCTGAAATTTTCATTCACAAATCACTCCTAGTCTCTACATCTTTCGTTAATTATTATTTTGTGACTCGGCAATTACGTAGCACGAGAATGTGATGTATATAGTTAGTCTTAATCAAATAATACTGTAACATATTAAAGTGTAATAACTTCCCTGTGCGTATATAATTTGCCTTAATTAAATTATCCCATCCCATCCCATCCCATAACATAGTAAGGTGTAATATCTTCCCTGTGCTGTGTAATTGCCAAGTCAAAAGATTATAATTAACTAAAGATGTAGAGACTAGGGGTGATTTGTGAATGAAAATTTCAGAGTTAATAAGATAGTTAAACTTGGCTTTATACGATCTCAGTACTTTTTACGGTAAATGAGTTACGAGACTTGGCTGCATTTTTTACAGGTGACTTTTTGATGCGATTTTACTTCTTTTTGTAAGTAATACTCCTTTTCTTGATTTTGGGTTCTTTTTGGAGATCATCCACTGATTTTCGCTAAGCCCACACTCTGTCCCTATTATTTACAGGTATCAAAAATTTGAAGCTTTAGTTTCGTTCGCAAAGTACTGTAGATAAAAAGAGATTTCAGGTTCCTAGGCAAGCACTAAGTTATGGGAGGGGGAGTGTCAAAAGTACTCTCAATTGCTTCCAGAATAGGTGCTATCTATCTCAGATATTACTCGCAGCCCTAGATACTTGATATTTAACATAAAAGAACTTTTTTAGTATAAAAAGAAAGCCAAAATTAAAATTTCTGGAAATTTCCAATAAATCAAATTATATTTCTTTTTTCGATGGGTTTTTTTTTCGTTTTTTTTAGTCTTTTTTTTATTATTTACGGTTTTTTTAATTTTTGTTTACTTTGTGTATACTAAACCCTGCCTTTCTGCCAAATGTCAAGCTTCTAGGACTACAAAATCGAATTATTTTCAAATTTTCGACTTTTTATAAATTTATTGATTTTTCGATTTTAATTCTAAGTTACCTGATTGTCATGCCAATATAGTAATTATTTGATCCGTCTTCTTAGTATCATTTAGGTTCAATTTAGAGATAAATCAAGTGAATCTTAGAGTCACCATGATTTTATTTAGAAAGGACTATCAAGCCATAACCAGCCAGTAATGTCGGGAGGGTAGGGGGAGCTGTGAAAATTTTTGTGGGACTAACATCATTTAACAATCCATATTTCATATATGAAGTAAATAGAGTACAACCTGTGAAAGAAAACAAACCTGTCTATAAAGAAATCGCCTATATCGTAGCCAGTCTATAGCGGAACTTTTCTATAACGAAATTCGTAAACGAAAGAAAAGAAAACCATAATCCGGGGGAAATAACTTAAAACAATTAGGGGCGTTTGACTAGCTAATAGGACAATAATCTTAAAACTAATGCTTCTAGCAGTACAAAATCAACTTGTTTTCGAATTTTCGATCTCTTAAAGATATTTCGATTTTATTTTCGAATTTAATGAATATTTTAATTGTTCCTTTTATTGAATAGTAAATACTACCTTTACACCAAGTTTTAAGTTTCTAAGACTACAAGATAAAATTATTTTCAAGTTTTGATGTTTTCGAATTTTTTTTATAATTTTCTGGATTTTTTAATTTTTTCTTATTTTGTATCCTTTATTACAAATTTCAAGTTTCTAGCGCTACAAAATCGTATTATTTTGAAATTTCCGATCTTTTTTGATTTTTTTATTCTATTTTCGAATTTATTGTGTTTTAATTTTTCCTTTTTCTGTATCCTAAACAATAAGTTTACGCCGAATTTTAAGTTCTAAAGCTACAAAATCGATTTTTTTCAATTTTTCAAATTTTCGAATTTTTTTTTCGAATTTTACAGATTTTTTATTTATTTCTTATTTTTGTATCCTAAATACTACCTTTATCCCAAATTTTAAGTTTCTAGCTTTACAAAAACGAATTATTTTAAAATTTTCGTTTTTTTTTTTCGATTTTTTTATTTTATTTTCAATTTTACTTACCCATCATATGTAGTATAGGGTAAGTCTTGTAATCGTTTTGAAAATCGAAAATTTTTTTTGACGGATTTACACGTTTCAGACACTGGAGATTCCGAAAAACATATTTTTAGAAAACAAATTTTGCCGTCCGTCTGTGTGTCTGTAAACGCTCTATCTACCGAAAAAATTGAGATAGAGACTTGCAATTTGGTATGCACTTAGTATGTAATAATGGGAAGAAGCCTATTTCATTTCAATAACCTCGATTAACCGGAACTATTTTTTTCGGACTCTCGAAATATTCGTTCTGATAAAAGGTATATAAAAATTTTCGAAATTGTTTATTTTAAGAAATGAATATAAAAACATAAATTTTGCATAAAGCATGAAGTCGATCGGATAATTAGTTGCCGAGATATTTGGAATCCTATTTCCCACACTCTTCAATTTTTCATGACCCTGTATTTCATCCAAATTTCACTTTAAAGATATATATTTAATTAGAAATTTGACGCTTAATCAGATGCAATAAACCGCTAGTTAATAGGATTATTATTTTTGGAGTTATAAGGAAAAACCTCTTTCAAGCAATTCAGTAATCAAGCCTTTAAAGTTTATGACGTCATCAAGCCACGATTTTATTTGAATTGCAATGCATTTTATAAGTAGTTTACACATTTTTTTTTTAATATTTTACATTATGTATATCCATGATGGGTAAGTATTACGGTGGCCCCCAACGACTAGTTTGTAGGGTTTTTAATTTTTTCTTTTTCTGAATCTTAAACACTACCTTTACACCAAATTTTAAGTTTTTAAGACTACAGGATCGTGTTATTTTCAATTTTCAATTTTGTTTGATTTTTTTTGAATTTTCGAATGTTTTTTTTTTTTTTTTTTTTTTTTTTTTAATTTCCGGATTGTATAATTTTTTCTTACTTTGTATCCGAAACACTAGCTTTATTCCCAATTTTAAGTTTCTGTGGCTGCGGGATCTACCCAATCTTTTTGATGACGCGAGAGTGAGTGAGTGAGTGTGTAAGTGACAAAAAATCGAAACTTTGAGTTCATATATCGTCTGCACTAATTTATGGGTATTTTTTGAATTATCCATATTTCTTAATTTGTCCTTGTTTAGTATCTTAAATATTACCTTTATTCCAAATTTCAAGTTTCTAGCGTTTTGAAATCGAATTATTTTCACATTTTCCTTATTTTTCGATTTTTTGATTTTATTTTTGAATTTTATTGCGTTTTTTATTTTAACTTATTCTGAATCCTAACACTATCTTTACTGCGAATTTTAAGTTTCTAAGGCTAAAAAATCAAATTATTTTAATTTTTTTCGAATTTTTGAACATTTTTTTTTCGAATTTTCCGGAATTTTTAAATTTTCCTTATTTTGCATCCTAAATACTACCTTTATTCCGAATTCCAAGTTTCTAGCGCAACAAAATCGGATTATTTGAATTTTTCGATTTTTTTAATTTTGCTTTCGATTTTTTTTGTGTTTTTTATGTTTTCTTTTTCTGGATACTAAACACTACCTTCACACCGAATCTTAAATTTCTAAGACTACAAGATCGTATTATTTTCAATTTTCAATTTTGTTTGATTTTTTTTTAATTTTCGAATGTTTTTTTTTTTTTTTTTTTTTTTTTTTTTTTTTTAAATTTCCGGATTGTATAATTTTTTCTTACTTTGTATCCGAAACACTAGCTTTATTCCCAATTTTAAGTTTCTGTGGCTGCGGGATCTACCCAATCTTCTTGATGACGCGAGAGTGAGTGAGTGAGTGTGTAAGTGACAAAAAATCGAAACTTTGAGTTCATATATCGTCTGCACTAATTTATGGGTATTTTTTGAATTATCCATATTTCTTAATTTGTCCTTGTTTAGTATCTTAAATATTACCTTTATTCCAAATTTCAAGTTTCTAGCGTTTTGAAATCGAATTATTTTCACATTTTCCTTATTTTTCGATTTTTTGATTTTATTTTTGAATTTTATTGCGTTTTTTATTTTAACTTATTCTGAATCCTAACACTATCTTTACTGCGAATTTTAAGTTTCTAAGGCTAAAAAATCAAATAATTTTAATTTTTTTCGAATTTTTGAACATTTTTTTTTCGAATTTTCCGGAATTTTTAAATTTTCCTTATTTTGCATCCTAAATACTACCTTTATTCCGAATTCCAAGTTTCTCGCGCAACAAAATCGGATTATTTGAATTTTTCGATTTTTTTAATTTTGCTTTCGATTTTTTTTGTGTTTTTTATGTTTTCTTTTTCTGGACACTAAACACTACCTTCACACCGAATCTTAAATTTCTAAGACTACAAGATCGTATTATTTTCAATTTTCAATTTTGATGGAATTTATTGAATTTTCGAATGTTTTTTTTTTTTTCGAATTTTTCGGATTTCATAATTTTTTCTTTCTTAGTATCCTAAACACTACCTGTTACTTACCCATCATACGTAGTATAGGGTAAGTCTTATAATCGTTTTGAAAATCGAAAAAAAAAATTTGACGGATTTACACGTTTCAGACACTGGAGATTCCGAAAAACATATTTTTAGAAAAAAAATTTTGCCGTCCGTCTGTGTGTGTGTCTGTAAACGCTCTATTTCCCGAAAAAATTGAGATAGAGACTTGCAATTTGGTATGTACTTAGTATGTAATAATGGGAAGAAGCCTATTTCATTTCAATAAACTCGATTAAGCGGAACTATTTTTTTCGGACTCTCGAAATATTCGTTCTGATAAAAGGTATATACAAATTTTCGAAATTGGTTATTTTAAGAAATGAATATAAAAGACAATAAAAAAACATAAATTTTACATACAGCATGAAGTCGATCGGATAATTAGTTGCCGAGATATTTGGAATCCTATTTTCCACACTCTTCGATTTTTCAGGACCCTGTATTTCATCCGAATTTCACTTCAAAGATATATTTTAATTGGAAATTTGACGCTTAATCAGATGCAATAAACCGCTAGTTAATAGGATTATTATTTTTGGAGTTATAAGGATGTTTCTTTCAAGCAATTCAGTAATCGAGCCTTTAAAGTTTGTGACGTCATCAAACCACGATTTTATTTGAATTGCAGCAATGCATTTTATAAGTAGTTTACACATTTTTATTTTAATATTTTACATTATGCATATCCATGATGGGTAAGTATTACGGTGGCCCCCAACGACTAGTTTTCCAAATGTCAAGTTTCTAGGGCTACGGGATCTACCTAATCTTTTTGATGACGCGTGAACGAGTGAGTGAGTGAGTGACAAAAAGTCGAATGTTTGAGTTCATATATTGTCTGAACTAGAAAAGAGAGAAAGTTGTAATTTTAAATTTTGGTCCTGTGTGCCAAATACTCTAGAAAAACGAAGTTTCAAATTTTTGGGATACTCCAGCGCGGAGATATGGGGGGGGGGGGGGGTCAAATGTGCCCTGAGTAGCTTCCAGAAAAGTATGCTTATGGCTGTCCTCTCTCGACTTGGCGAGGGCACTGCCGTGCCTCCAAATATAAAAGTTTTTTTTTTTTTTTTTTTTTTTTTTTTTGGCCGTGGAAATGTAGGGTAATTTATTCTCTGGTAAAATGGCAACCACTGGATGGATTTTAATAAATTGGAACAAAAGTATTAGTCTTCGCTCTTCGAGTGTCGTAGGCTACACTTATAAAAGCCTATGTTTTCTGGAATAATGGAATATCTCCAAAATGCGAATAAATGGTTGTTCTACACTGAAGTTATGAAACTTTAACAATTATCCAGCGCCAATCTATATTATAAAACGAAAACATGTAGGTGAGTAACGCTGGTGTCATACTGACGGTGGCTACGATTTCACCAACAAACTTTGCATTTTCTGCAATTTTGTGTAACTTCTACACATCGCACAATTGCAATTCTTATATCTTCAAATAGAAAAAATGTACTTTCAAATGCTATTTTATTAAAATATGTATATCAATTTACTGATTTTTTTATGTTTTAAAATGTGTAGCCCAATTACGGAGGATTAACCCGTCTGCACTTAAAACAATGTAAATAATTCAGCATTTGTTAGCACAAGTTTACGTAGCACAAGAATGTGATGTATATAGTCTGTCTTAATCATATAATACTATAACATGTTAAGGTGTAATAACTTCCCTGTGCGTTTATAATTTGCCTTAATTAAATTATCCCAATCCATCCCATAACATAGTAAGGTGTAATAACTTCCCTGTGCTGCATAATTGCCAAGTCACAAAATAATAATTAACTAAAGATGTAGAGACTAGCAGTGATTTATGAATGAAAGTTTCAGAGTTTTTATTTGAAATTGGCACCCATTTACATATCGCTTCTTTTTTTTCAGAACTTGGGTCCTTTTTTTCAGAGTTGTTTTTTCTAGATAAATATTACAGTTACCACTTTACTTTTAGCATTGAAACAGCTACATAAGCGGGCTTAATGACAACGTGCAGTAATTTTATTTTCGTAAAGACATGATTTTAGAGTATATAATTACACTCAAACTGCTTTGAAAATAGAAATTTGAAAAATACCCCAATTTCTGAGCAAACGCGATATTTGACTGGTCTAAGAACAGAAAAAAAGAGGTTTGTCGGTAAACAAGGTACCCTTACATGCAATATGTTCATCGAGTGAAGAAAAGTTTTGAATAGGATAAGGAATTTAGTTAAAAGCTAAATAACGACAGAATTGCACTTTGCATGCCAGTGATCGACGCGTCTGGAGCAATATGCAGCTTTATATGAAAAATAAAGCAAGGCATTTATAAAAAAGATTGCAAATGTAAACGTAATGTTTTAGTCTTTCGATAGACGTGGTAGAATTTTCAAAGTTGCTGGTTATTTTAAATGGGCTCTCTTAAAGGTGCCAAATAATAAAATTTCTTGGGGATTATAGGACTATTATATTTTTATTTATTGGCCTCCTATAAAGCGCGAACTTAACTTCCCAAATTTCAGAACTTTTTAAATGTATCGATTTATCAGTAAAAATATTTTTTTAAGTGGATTCGAATAGTATTATGGAATAATAGTATTACGGAAAAAAGTCGCCATTTCAAAGCTTTCTATGGGAGGGGTCAAAAGTTTCTTTGAGAAGAGCAAAAATTTCTCTTAATTTTGCTGTGCACAGCTGAGTAGAAATTCATATAGGTTTCATCTCATATATGTCTTTAAAATTAGCCAATGCAGTTAGTTATGATAAATGTCTCGTTCTGAGAATGTTGCTATAATGTATCGCAAATATTATTGATAAATAGCTGACATGCCCGGCGTTGCACGGACCCGTGATAATAACCTTAAAAATACCTAAAATCAATGTTGAATGATTTTATATTTTTGAATGAACATCTATTAGGACAGTCGTTATAGTTATTGCCGATTTAATGTCTATTTAATTTCTGACGTTTAGTTTTGATATATTAAATTTTTAATTCTGACAAAAAGTTCCCGAGGAAACCTAAATAATATAAAGCGCTCCCCCACCTTTTCTCTTTTAAACTCAAAACTAGGACTTCCCTCAAAGGGATTAGTCTGAGTGATATTGCTGAGAACATAGGGTTAACAACTACGGTATAAAGAAGATACAATATATGAAAAAGAGCAAATTAAATGATAGAATTACAAAATATCATAAATAAAAATACAAAAGATGTGAATTATCACTTTACTAAACAGCGTACAATCATTCGAGTGAAAAAATGTCCAGATCGGGGTTCTAATTAGTGTATATTATATATAAATTCATATACTGTTATGTTTTCACATGTATATATATTTATACCATTTGGCAAAGAATCTCATTTTCTTAAGCGGGAATTGCTCAAAACTTAAAAAAGAAAAAAAAAAGTCGGATTTTTTAAAACGCCAAGATTTTTAAAGTCACGTAATCAGATTTGCAGACAAGAGCGTATTTTAGCAAGCGTAGTTTAACGCAAATTTAATTTCACTGTTGCAACATTTTCTTTGTGACAAATATTTACACTTGAATTTAAAAATTTTACCCCTTCTTTATTTGTATAACTATTTACAGAAACTCGTATACTTCAAACCACATTGACAACATGCTTTGCTACAAACCTGATTACTAAACTGTAGCCTCAATTCCTACTAAAATATATAAAGAATCTTTTGATGACTTCTTTAAAAATCAATTTTACATTAAATCTCCATATTGGCGAACTTGAAAAAAAATATATATATATATTTCAAAGATAATACTTCTTGATTATTTTCAATGAGGCTCTCCCCCCTGCGCCTTTACCGCTTCAAACCCCAGACTTCTTCTGCCTGTCTGTCTGCCTCCCTCTACAATCTGTTTCCCTATCAGTTTTTATACCCATCTCTATACCCGATTGACTGTCTCTCTACACGTCTCGCTACATGTGTGTATATTTCTCTACTGGTCTCTCTACCCGCCTATCTGTTTCTCTAACCCGTCTAACTACTTGTATGTCTAGCCGTGTCTCTATACCGTCTTTCCCTCCGTACCCATCTGTCTACTGTCTCGCTACTCGTCTGCATACACTTCTCACTATCCGTCTGTCTTGCCACCCGACTATTTAACCGTCTCGCTACTCATCTGTCTATCCGTCTCTCTAACTGTCTCGCTTCCCGTTTCACTACCCGTCTCTCGACACGTCTATGTACCCCTCTCTCTACCCGTCTGTCAACTCGTCGCTGTACTCATCTCTGTACTCGTCTCTCTATCCAGCACGCTACCCGTCTCGCAACCATTCCCTCTACATGCCTGTCGAACGGTATCGGTAGTCGTGTCGCCACCCGTCTCCCTACCTATCTCTCTACCCCTCTGTCAAGCCTATTTTTTACCTGTCTCACTACACGTCTGTCTATTCGTTTCGCTACCCGTTAGCTTAACTATGTCGTTTTCCGTCTCTCTACCCATCTCACTACCCGTCTGTCTATCCGTTTGCTTACACGTATCTCTACCTCTCGCCACCTCTTCCCAATATTTAAGCAATTTAGTATACAGAAGACATTCATCTGTTATTAAATGCAAACAGGAGTAATTTATCTAATAAGTGTAATCAGATGCAATTTATTTTAAATACATACATAAACCAGCATAATAATTCATAAGGTTTATTTTCATTGTAGTTTATGTCATTTGGCAGTAAATCTCAACTTCTTAAAACCGAACTGCGTCAAGCTTTTTAAAAAAGCCCCTAGGTCCGTATAACTGGGAAGGGAAAGTACCCTCAGGGCGATTAGATACATGTTATTAAGTTAAGTGAAAGTTTCGTAATCGGATTCGCAGCCAATTGCTTATATCAGAAATCGTGGCTTAACACCATTTTAATTTCATTTCTGTAACTTTATTTTCTTTTTTTTCGGGTGGGGGGGGGGGAGGGTTTCAAATATTTACACTTAAATTCAAACTTTTGTACCCATGTTAATATTAGTGTTGTTTGTATTATTTTAATTAATACTTTGTTGACCGAGCTTCATTCGAAACAAATGTAAAAGACTTCTTCCACAGTTTTTTTTTTCCCTGGTAGAAACTTCCATGATCGGGCCCAAAGCTAATCCGAGAATTTAATATCATTATTGTTTGTAACTCATATAGAGTTAAAACAATATTGTTGCTACCATTACTCTTGTTTGAGACAAACATGTGTATCTAAATGAGAAAAAGTTCGTATCATGTGCTGGTTGGCGCGATTGGCGAAAAAATTAAAAAAGGTGCTAAAAGGCAGTTTTAGCATCTAACCAAATTTTTCTAGAGAGCGGAAAAACATGTTTTTCAAATATTTACAAATGTACTTTTATTAAACCATGTTTTTGCGCCATCTTAAAAAATTAAGTACGATGCTAAAATAAAATTTTATTGCCATTTTTGATATTTTAACAAGTAATGAAAATACATAACAAACATATTTAACAAAACTAAGAGACATTTTTGTGATAAATAATTATTATTGTCAGGGGAGAAAATTGTAAACAATTAATAAGCGAACTAAAAAATTACCGAAAATAACATGTAGGAATCTCAGGAAAGAAATATCTGATATAAATAGCATTTAAAATCTTAAAATAGAGAAGTGGTCCGTATAAAAATGCAAAACATTATACGCCTGATAAATATTTTTTAATTTTTTTATATTTCTGAAAGCACATATAAAAGGGTAAAAATCCCGGCACAGATGTCATATATTCAATACTCACCACGTTGGCGCGATTCCCCCCTCCCCCGCCAATTTGGCGAAAACTATTTGTTGTGTTTATTTACTTTTATTTTTTATTTTAATTCTATAGATTATTTTTATATGTATATCAATATTTATTTATATCAAACTATTATTTATTTATTTTTATTTCCTTTTTTAAAATAATATTTCAAGCTATTTCATATATTATGTTATTTTATTTTATATTGAAACTAGGGGGCCTACCCCCTGCGAGCTACGCTCGCCAACCCCCGCTTAGACTTTGAGGCCTCTAAAAACATGACAGCGTGTTTTATTTTTAAAATATTGGTAAATCTGTAATTGGGTTGCCATGCTTTTAACGTTTTAATGGGGCATTTTTTTATTACCATGGTCTCATACACAGCTGTTGCGGCAACTGACGACTGTTTTCGGGATTGATAAGTAAAATCAATTACAACTTGAAAACCAGCTTGTATAAAATGGTTAGGTTTAAATTGTGGTTACTTCTCGGACTTTTATAACAACGATCTGTATTCTATTCTTCCTTTGCGTTTAAAGATGAGAAAAATTCCATCTGCTTGTGAATAACATTAAGAACCACGGTACTGAAAAGTAGTATGTTATACACATTTTCATTAACAGGTTTTAATTTTCTCTCTATTTTAGTGCACCATCATGCATATTTTCATGTTATTTTAAATACGTAAATTATTTATTTTAATTAATATGTATATACGAATTTTCTAATAAAAATGTATCATACAAAATTAATTAAATATTTTGTGCTTGCATGCCTGCATTTATTCGGCATCAATTGATGAGATATTTAAACAAATTTGCTATCCGCGATAATTTTACACCATGTTATGTCACTTGAATATTGTCCATAAGAAAATCGGGTACTTTTCCAGTATAGGATCCTTTGCTTTTAGGTTTGGCGTAATTCGAGCTTCAAAAAGGGATATATTCGTTAATATATATAGATTTGTTGCCAAAAGTTATGAAAACAAACCCAATGAACTTTTGGTGCTTTTCTATTATAGGGGTCTTTGACGCTTTTTTAAAAAGCTTGGCGGAAAAAACAAAGCAGGATAGAAAACCAAGCAGGATATTTTATTCTCCTTCCGTTCAGTTGAGCAATTATTATTTTATATATTCGTTTCAAATATCCGAATTAGTGATTTTATAAATTCTTTTAATTAAATTTTACAAAAAAATAACAAAATGATATCAATAAATATTAATTACTATTAATTCCTTTCACCCTTTCTTTTTACGTTTACATAAATGACGTCATTTGGACGAATTTATTCAAAATATTTTCAGTTTATAAATTAAATTAAATGCTGACAGACGATTGAATCCTGACGATAGAAATGTCATTTTTTTTTTCAAATTTTCCTGAAAAACATAATTTAATCACAATCTTGTCTTCATTATCGATTGAAATAAAAGATAATTTCAATTTCAATTTGAAAATGACGAATAAAAAGAAATCAATAATCCCTATAGGGATCCTTTTCAATTTTTTTCCCTTTTTTGTCACAAAAAAACTGAGTAATTAGTTGCCATCATTACAGAAATATCATTAAAATTAGAAAAAAATTAATATCTCGAAAACTAATTCCAATTTCAAAATTCTATTACCAGTTTTGACGTCCGCGGATTTTTATGTACAATTGGTATTAATTTCACCATCAAGCGTTTAATATTTTATTAAAAATAGCCCTAGAACATAATCAGTCGTTTCATAAAATCGTTTCATAAATTCGTTTCATAAAATCGTTTCACAAATTCGTTTCATTAGGATTTTATATATATAGGGTAGATAAAAAATCACGTGCTATTATTGCATGATGTTTGTAACTAAAATTCAAAAACAAAGTTTTCTCCAAATTGGTGGTTGTAAAAAAAATCGCGCCAACATGGTGCGTATATGACATCTGTACCTTGTTTCATTTCACATATGTATGGATACTTTTATGTTAACTTGGCGCAGTTGATAAATCGCCAAATATTGTTCTCATAACATCTTCATATTGGATTAATTTCATTTAACTATAAACCTTTCACTGAATTCATTTGAAATAAATACATTAAAAATACATGCCTTTCATTTCTTTAATTTAAAACACATGCCTTTCACTAATTCCATTTAAAATACTAAAAAGGAAAAGACAATAAGAAATAAGGCCACAAATTAAAATATTTTAGTTAAACATCAAAGAATTGTTTCTTATTTACACACGCGAAATAAAAAGCTGCTAATAGTGAGATTTGCGCCAAATCTCTAATACTAAATTATTGCGGGGGTTTTTCTTTCAAACAGAAAAAATTCCAGATTAATTTTCCACTTTTATTAAATGGAAATATGTTTTATCGTATTGATTTGATTATTGTACCGATATTGCATTGCACTGCGCGTGCATATTTTTTTGCTCCATGTTACTCCATGAATTTTTGAAATCTTATTTACGAAAATCTTCGCCAGTGAAAATGACGTATGCACTAAATTTTCGTGACGTACGTACTTTAATTGTGCTTTTTTATGTATTTTTTAATATAATTTCCAAACGGTTTGACATTTATTCTTGGTAATAAATAGACGTCGTTATCACCTTTATAGGTACCTGCTGTAAAAATTTGAACGAAATCCGTTAAATATTTTTTGAGTTATGCTTGACGAAAGGTTTTAATATTCATCGTAGCTATATATGGGGCAAAGTAATACTGCGCTGTGTATGAGTCTTCGTTTCACTCAGACAATAATATACAGTATTGGCCTATTTATTAGTCTCATTTGAAACAAATTTCCAAAACCTTGTTTCTAAGATGATGATATTAAAATTAAATAAAAATCATGCACTCGTGGCATCATAATTCACTTTTATATTTTAACAGAATAGTAAGGCAGGCTACTATAATTTGTGACTCGTGATGTAGGCCAGTATACGTCAGGACAACATGGCCGTTATCATGATCTTTTTTACGCGTCAAGATTTCGCTATGGTACTCCATTGTGAAATTTATTTGGTAATTTTTTAAATTCAATATTTGAAAAACGGTATAATCCTTAGATTTGAAATTTATATCAAGAAAAATTCCTTTTTTTTGCTTTTCTAACAAAGTTTGTCTAATAATTTTCTGACAAATATTTTTCGAGCTATTAATTTTTTCAGCAACTTCAAATGTTTCATTTTCCGAGATTAATCTGTGGCAACGATTATCTAAAATCCCAGTCGTCAGCAACGCATAGCTTTTTATTAAAGAGGATTATGAATTTCTGTGTTCATGTATTTCGCTAATGTTCCTATTATAATCAAACCTGGCAAGTTATTTTATCGTTTGAGCAAATTTCTGAAAAATTCTTTTAGAGCCTGACTTTGTCACAACTGATACACTCCAGTAATTTTAGAATTTCTTGAAGGGAGCAAACCTCCTCCAAATGGCGGCCCTGAATTGAAGCTCTCTGTTATAGATTTATGGGTTACTATGTATTCATTACCTTTTGTGTATTTTTCCAGTGGTGTAAAAAGAAGATTACAGAAGTGTATTTCTCAAAATGGTCAAAATATTAAAAAAATAAAAGTTAACATATTTAGTGAATTAGGGTTTCTTGAACAAAATAACGTAAAAGCAGTAATTTTTCCATCTGAGCGAATAGTGTGTTGGCTGGGATGTTGTCCAGATAGCTCAATTGGAAGAGCATTGGCAATTCAAGACATAGGTTCTGGGTTCGAGTCCCAGCCTGGACACATTTTCGCTTATATTGGGAAAATTACTACTTGTATGAATTATTTTTCCATCAGTTGATTGCGTTAAAAACAATTATAAAATAACGCAACCTTTGTCACTTTCAATGTTTTCCTAACAAATTTATGTTTATTTATAGGTTTGCATTTTGTTTTCTCTTTACTTTACATTTCGTGTCTTATTATTGAAACTAAAATCTAAAACGGTATTTCATTCTAATGTCATCATTAGGCATCATATAGATTATTTCAGTTGTGAACATCCCTTTTCTGCCTTTATTAAACGTATAACAACGAACGAGGCATCATTTGAAAGGTTTTTGAACCGGCTTCTGACATAGTGCACTCACATTTCGTTAAAATATATTTTTTGATTAAACATTGCAGTTAATTAAAAATTAAATCAGTTTTGTTTTCATAAATGAAATGGGAGGTTTTACCCAAATCAATGTTGCCAACAAAATAAAATGCCCATCATATCGGGCTCAACAATGATTATAAAAAAATCTGATTAAAAAGCAAAACTGAAATTCAAATGTTTAGAAGAAAAAGACACTATCGATCGATCGAAGTCGTGATATTTCACGTGTAGCATAAAATGTATGCTTTAAAAAAAATTAAATTGTATTTTATAGGTATTAAATTTATTTTTCTTTGCCCCGTGTTTTCCCGAAGCGGATGACGTCATCCTCCATTATAGTTAAAATACGATTGTTATTTTTTGGTGCGTTCGTAATTATATAAATACGTAGCACCTATTGTCGTCGCTTGGACCGTCCGTCCGCATATAACAACGCAAGAACTACCCAACCGAATGGTTTGAAATTTAAGATATATTATCTTTGCAGAATTTTGTCGAGACATTTCAAATTTTATAAAAATCGAATCAAAACTTTAGGAGATATTAATAAAAATATTTATTAAGAAATTTGAAAAAAAAAAAATCGGTGCTTTCTTGTTATAGGAGCTTCCGAAGTTTAATCGTCATGCGACCGAGATATTTATTTTATTACAGAAATTAATCTGCAGACGATATAATTCATTTCACAGAATTAAAAATCATCAAGATCAAAATATTTATATAACTAGATATAGTACGAACACACCCCAATTGTCACGTTTGACGTACAATTTCCAACTTGTTTTCTCTCGCGCTTGCCTCGTGCTATCTTCGAATAGTTTTTGCTGTAACTTTGATGGAATAAATGAGATGATATTCTGGTTTGACTGATGTTGTTTGCAGATATTTTTATCCTTAATTTTGCTTTAGCAGTTTAACAAAGACGAAAAATCATGCGTTAAGCATAGATTATGTAACACTTTCCAACGCTTCCAAAATAATTTTACAAATTATACCGTTTAATAAGCTGAAAGATAACATCTAAGTAAAGAATTTGGAAAACGCATACCATATTTTTTTTTAAAAATTTCAGAAATTTTCAACATATACAATATTCGGAAAAATATCCGAATACTTTTATTCAGCCCTGTATAGGATCTATAGATTTGTATATATACTACATAGAATGCTAAATTTTAGTTCAGTTAGAAAACGCTTAGCACAGTTTAAAATTCTCCTTCTGGAGTTTCTGTCAATAAACGGAAATGTGTTCGCGAACTTTTGTGATTCCCTGTATATGATCTACAGAATTTATACACACCACGTAATAGACAAAAAGTGCGTTAAGTTTAAAATCGCGTTCAGTAACTTAAAACGCAATTTCAGGCATTATTGTTAACAGACAGTAGAGAATTCTTTTGTGTGTCCCTGTAAATGAACGATTACTGCTGCTATACACACAATATTCTGTAGTAAGCCTCTTGTAATGCACCTTAGTGATCTATATAAATTTTAATGCGTTTAAAATAGTGAAACATTATTTAAATAAACCGCAGACGATTTTTCTCCATAGACGTAATGTAACGGAATTCTTTTGAGTGTCCCTGTAAAAAAACTATAAGTGCTACACACTTCCGTTGAAATAGGGAACATGCTATAGATACCGACAATAACATATAAAAATTGCAGAGCAATCCGAGCATATTTACGGGAGTTAGAGCACGGCCAGACGGCAGACAAACCGGAGTCATAAACGCTTTTCAACTAGGTTGGAAAGTGTTAAATGCATCTAAAACAATGAGATATTGCTAAAAAATATCCGACTGCAGTGTGAAATCCTCGCACGAGTCCATCATCTTATTATACCACTTAATATGACCAACATTCATAGAAATACACTTACTTAAGAAACACATTATAGTTTAAAAATATAAAAGAAAACTTACAAGGACTTGTTGATTAAATCCATTTCATATGCTCTCTGAAAAAAGCTTTGGTTGAAATTGTACTCGCGAGCTGTTTTGGAAAGTACTTTAGCTTTTTCATTTAGATCACCAACCAAAATTAGTTGGCCGATCTTAAGTAACATTGGTATAAGTGTTTCAGGTTCGGTACAATAATTTGCTTCGTGAATGATGCAACAGATTTTATGCATGCTTTCTATTTCCAATATTGCCTCGGCCAAAAATGTATCATGACTATGTTTTACCAAAGTTAAAAGGACATCACTGCTTAACAAAATGTTTTTCTTGATCTTCAAAATCATGTCATTTATTTTCTGACCAGTTTGTACTTCTTTAATCTTTTTTTCTTTACTTTCAGCAATTTGATCCAAAGTGAACTTGTGAAACTTCGAATTGGTATCAGCACGTTTATTATAAATGACTAATTTCAAATCTTCCAGTAAACTAAGTTTATGAGCAATCTTTCCTAATGTATGTGGATACCTAGCACAGATAAGAATTTTCATTTTATTGCAATCATTTCTCATCGCTTGAACCAAAAAAGGCACGACTTTTGAATGACTAAATTCAATATCTGTTCTAACAGCAATTACGGGTGCAGGATTAGGAGATAGAATGTTTTTTAATATATTCTGCACGCACTCTTTAACATCATCTTCGGAAGAATGCTGTCCAGATAAAGAAAACCCCAAAAAACCATTTGAAACTGGATCTAAAATATGTTTTTGAAGAGAACATTTTTCTATGAATAACAAAGCATCATACTGCTTAAGATTGAAGTCGATCGAACATAAAACTTGAATATGCAAAGGTTGATGCTTGTTTATGTCCTCAGAATGATAAACTGTTATAAATGTTAAACAAATCATTTGATGGGGATCCAAGATCGGGCCTGTTTTCTTTGTCAAAAAGTCGATGGTTACCGAGTCAGTTACAGGCTTGATTAATCTTGATTTAGCTTCAGTCACATACCCAAAAATCTTAATTGGTTGTTTATTAGATTTCGAGACATAATGAATGACAATGATTTTACCAACATCTGGAAAAATCATACCGGAGTTATATACAATTTTACAATTCACAATGCAATGTTTCTTCTTAGAATATAATATTATATGGCCTAAAAGTGGTGGGTTTTGATTAAATTCAGTCCAGGTTGTATAGATTCTATGCCATGTTTCCAGTACCATAAGTGGAAAGAAAGTATTATAATAATCTTTATAGCATTCATAAGAATTGAGAACCTTTTGTAGATCATGAGCTATTAATGGAGGATCCTGGTTTTCTTGCAAATCTGTGAGCCAGTCAGGATTCCATTCTAATATCAGTAGTAGAAAATCATCTCTTGTGATAATTGCATTTCCTATCAAAGATTTCAAGTCACATGGCACTAAACTTATTTTCTGAGAAATTTCAGATGAATAAATTGGAGAAACGGGTAAGGGTGCTGGATTTAAAATAGGAGATTGAGTACAAATGTTCAGATAAGATTTATTGTTAGGGATGTTAGTTGCTTCATTTTGTAGTAAAATTTGTGATGAAAAATTATTTGCAAATGAAATGCTACCAAGTATTGGAGAGCTACTTAGAATACCGGGTTGCAAATGTAATGCAGTATCACTAGAACACGTGATATTGGTTGATTTAGTATAGTTTAAATCTCCAAAATTTGATAGAACATAATCTTCCATTTCAGATGCTGAATTATGACACACAGAACCGGTTTTAATTTGTGGATCCACATACGAGTGAAAAGGATGAAAAGAAAGATCGGTTGATTTGGAAGCGCATGGAAATTGGTTTAAGACATTCCCACTCTTAATACAGGAGTCGCTTGTTTTAGTAAAAGAATTCAAATCAGAAATTGCTTCAGACGTGAAATTACCTATTGAATCGACAGAATTAAAAAAAGTATTGGCGGTTAACATATTATTGTCGGTAGAATATATTGTTGAAGTATATAATGGACAAGTGTTTGTAATTTTACGAGTATCTTTTTTTGAGAAATTACCATTGATGCCTAAAGATTTTGTACAAAACTCTTCTTGGTGATTATTAAGAAGCTTAGGGTTATTTTCAGTTATTTTTTTCTTGGGAATAATAATTTTTCTAGTAGTTTTAGTTGGAATATTATCAATCAGAAAAGATTTTTCTGTACAAAACCGATTACAGAGAAGGCCCTGGTGCAATGTTTTTTCTTTTAATTTTATGTCTGTAAGTTTTTCCTCAGTGATATAATTTCTAATTGCTTCTTCAGGCCCAAGTAAATTCAGACGATTCTCCATTTCGTTCTTGTTATCTTCGTTTTTATTATATTCATTTTTGTCTCCAGAAGTTTCTTTCGAAGTTTTATCAATTCTTTTAAGAACGTGTTGCACTTCTAATTCTGTAAAATATGATGAATGAGCAACATTATTTGATGATAAAGGACACACATTCATAGAAACATTATTTGATTCCAAAATTTTTCTTTCCAATTTAATCGCACCATTATTTATGGTTAAAGCAGGTACATTCGTAGAAACATCACTCGATTCCCAATTTTCAGTTTCTGTTTCAATTGCATCATTTAATAGAAATAGAGATACTTTCGTAGGAACATCAACTGGATAAAAATTCACTTTATCCGTTTTATTTGTAACATTATTGAATGTTAAAGGAGGTATATTCGTAGAAACATCAGCTGAATCAAAATTTTCTATTTTCGTTTTAACTGTGGGTTTATTAATAGTCGGCGCGTTTATAGAACTTTCAGTTTGTTCGGCAAATTGATTTGAGTCTTGGTCTTCTGTTGGAAAAAATATTTTATCGTGATACGGTTTGTTGCAAACATGCAAAGCATTGTCAGTCAGAAAATATTGTTCTGTAGGCAACCTTTTACAGAGGACATCGGACCTTGTTTTTTCTTCTAATTTCATGTTTGTCGGTTTTTTCTCAGTAGTAGAATTTCTAATTGCTTCTTCAAGCCCAAGTAAATTCTGAAGATTGTCCATTTCGTTCTTGTTATTTTCGTCTTTTTCATATACATCTTTATCTTCAGAAGTTTCTTTCGACGTTTCATTAATTCTTTTAAGAACGTGATGCATTCCTAATTCTGTTAAATATGACGAATGAGAAATATTATGTAATGCTAAAGGAGTCACATTCGTAGAAACATTATCTGATTCAAAAATTTCTCTTTCCATTTTAAACGTACCATTATTTATTGTTAAAGTAGGTAGATTCGTAGAAACATCACTCGATTCACAATTTTCCTTTTCTGTTTCAAATGTATCATTCAATATCAATAGAGGTACCTTCGTAGAAACATCAACTGGATAAAAATTATCTTTATTCTTTTCATTTTTAACATTATTTAATGTTAAAGAAGATGCATTCGTGGAAACATCAGCTGAATCAAAATTTTCTATTTTCGTTTTACCTGTAAGGTTATTAATAGCAGGAGCTTTTATGGAATTTTCAGTTTTTACGGCAGATTGGTTTGAGCCTTGGCCTGCTGTTGGAAAAAACAATTTATCTTGATACGGTTTATCGCAAACAGGCAATGCATTACCAGAATGCACGTTTTTAACTGTTTCGAGAATTCTTTTCAATTCTGTTTTATCCAGATTTGGCAATTCTATATTAATTGCGCTGTTGTTTTCCGCTAACTCTGAAAAAAGAGCTTCAGTATTTGGTGAAACAGGATCAAGATCAATTATTTCTACATTTTTTGGTTTTGCTATTTTAGTATTAAAAGAATATTCCGTATTTTCTTTCCTCATTTTTGATATTTCAACATTTAAATTATTAATAACAACAACGGGTCTTTTCGATGAAACAAGAACAGAATTTGGTGTATCTAATTCTGTACTTGGCCTATATGCATATGACTGTTTTTCTTTCTTTCCGTTTGGTGAGATGCGAAATTTACGTTTTCTTATTTTTCTGCGATGAGTTTTAAATTCAAACATTGGTTCAGTATCAGATGCAGGAGAGTTAGAAGTTGTACATTTATTTGATTCATTCGACCATTCGTTTGTGTCGGTACATTCTGATGAAAGTACAGAGTTTATCCTTTTTCGTTTCTTAAAAGCTGGATTCAATATTGTCCGCTTTTTGTCAAGTGAAACTTTACCATCAGTGTCTGTTATTTGTTTGTGGCTGCAACACTCTGTAGGAATATTTTCTTTAACATTTATATTCATTTCTTCAGTTACTTTTTCTGAATCTCGTATGTTTATGTTTTTTTCGTCATTTCCTGTATTCTCTAAATCTTGAGAATGATTACCTGAAATTTTTATTGGTTTCTGTTGATTTCTTAAACTTGTTGGCACAGTCCTTATTTCCGAGATGGATTTTGAAACGCTTGGGTCAACACATTTTACGTCATCGTCACTCTCTTCTGATGATACAGAATTTATCCGTTTTCGTTTCTTAAAAGCTGGATTCAATATTGTCCGCTTTTTGTCAAGTGAAACTTTACCACCAGTGTCTGTTATTTGTTTGTGGCTGCAACACTCTTTAGGAATATTTTCTTTAACATTTATATTCATTTCTTCAGTTACTTTTTCTGAATCGCGTATGTTTATGTTTTTTTCGTCATTTCCTGTACTCTCTAAATCTTGAGAATGATTGCCTGAAATTTTTATTGGTTTCTGTTGCTTTCTTAAACTTGTTGGCACAGTTCTTATTTCCGAGTTGGATTTTGAAACGCTTGGGTCAAAACATTTTACGTCATCGTCACTCTCTTCTGATGATATCAAATCAATCGTTTCAATAATTTCGACGTTAATTCGCTTTAAAGTGCCTTCTGTATGATCATTTGAAGCCATGATTTCCGAGTTGACGTTTCAATGTTAAAATAATAAATTTCTGGTTTTTCTTCTAAATCGTGTCGATTCAAAGTCTTTCATATTCTAGACTGGACAGAAAAACAAACAAAAAAATTAGAATATCATTTTAATATGTACATGACATTTAAATTAATAATGTAATTAAAAATTTACTATGTATTCAATATCTTAAGAAATACTCATACAATAAAATTATACCAAATTCAATGATTCAAAAAAGATTATAATAGAGTACGATCATTTTTAGACACATTTGGTTTATTTTAATATCAAAATTTAGAAATGGGCTAGAAATTCAATTTTTGGAATAATATGTTGAAAGCAACAGAATGCAATGAAAACCAAGATCGAAATCAAACAGAAGTCTTAAATTCCACAGCAGGGATTATCATTTGTACAGCAGTGTAAGTTTTGGTATTTTGATAGGTACCTTAAAATTCTCAAATAAGGCAAACGAGCAAATTAATTTAGTCAGTCATTTCAAACACTACATAAGTCCAATTTGTCTCGAAATGCACTTTTTTGTTGTAAACGTGTCCTTGAAGGTAGGCTCACATGCATACATAAACGTTGTAAAATTATAATTTATAAAATAATAAATTTTAGTTTAATTCATAAATTTATATGCCAAATCAATTTAGTTTAATACAAATTTACATAGCGATAACTTGCAGAGATATTATATTATGAAACCTTTAAATAACCCAATATTGCCTCACGTTCGAAAAGTTAAAATAAAATTTTAAAAAATTAGTGAAAAAAAAAAGTCCTAATTTTGAAGCACTATCAATAAAAATAAAAAGTAGATTAAAAAAAAAAATATTTTTCTGTAACTTATAAAAATATAATTAATCTCTAAATATTTCATTAAAAAAATATAAATATTACTATTATTTTCACAAAAAATTACCGTCCAGACATGGCCCCGGTTAAAATGGGCCAGCATGTTGAGCCAGGTCAGGCCTGGATCCTTGAAGAACCCTAGTAAATACAACAATCTTAATTCGCATTTCAAACAAGGCAATTTCTGAACGCAAACCTCTAAAAGTTATTTACGGAAATTGCACTGTTTTGGAAGAAATGCGGACATTGTACTGTTTTGAAAGAAATACAGACAAAATCCATTAAATTTACGGAAAATTTTCTGCATATTTACGGATTTGAAATCTCCTTTACGGAATTAATGTCATTTACGGAAATTGTACTGTTGTTTTGGAAAAATTAAACTTCTCCGTAAAATTTTACGGAAAATCTCTTGTATTTTTACAGATTTTTTTTACAGTGCATTTTTTTCCTTAAATTTATAAAAATAGTTAATATTTTTTTCTTTACTTTTATAAAAATGAAGTTTATAATTTTATTATCTTTATAATTTATATCTTTAGCTTACAATTTTATAAATTAAACTAAATTAATTTAAACTAAATCAATAAGTCCAAATTTAAACTTACCTATCAGAAGATCATTAATTTCGAAATTGTCTTTAAAACTCAATTTTTTGTTCTAATATTATTAAAACTATTCAGTTTGACAGAACCGTACACAGAAGTTCTCAGAATAGCTCAGATATCTATATATTTAAAACTCTAAGCGTTTTCTTTCGACAATCCGTGAGAACAAACCGTTGTGCTGCATCAAATTACATCATTCTTTTTTTAAATGAAAGATATTTGGACACAGATTTGTTATCGTGCATTCGTTTGTTCGAAAATTTAATTAATTAGCCGTAATTTTCAATTAAACTGTTACTTCTGCTAGTTACGTCATAAAGTCGGCAATTCGGATAACGCCCACTGTTGCGAGGCACAGAGTTTATTCTCTGAACTCTGTGGTTGCAAGGATAAAAGATAAATAATAAATATTAAAACCACGTGGATTTTAGGCCGAATTATTCGCAAGTTAAATTTCGGTAAAAATGTTTATCCGCGTGTTTTATAAGCGAAAAAAATTCCATATTTATTGTGACGTCACGGGAATACTGTAAATTGGGTTTATTTTATCATTATGCATTATAACTTTGTTGATGCCATTTTTTTCATTACAATTAAATACAAAATATATTTTTATTTGTATACATGGTGTTTAAGCATTAAAGTAACGTATATAAAGTACGTGCGAAAAGTTTGCGCCGGTGAAAATGACGTTATGTTTAGCTTGAAACGCATTTTAATATTTTTAAAACTAAAGAGAAAAAAGTATATGATTGTGTCGATATGACGTAATTTTAACTGATTTTTCCATTCTTAATATTAAAAGTAGAGCCATCATTGATTGCTTCATTTTGATTGCATACCTTCATTACAAGTTACCAATTACTTTTTTTTTTAATTATAGGTTAGAAGATTTCCTTTTTTAATAATAAAAAAAAATCACAGAAGTAAAGGATTTCACGAAATTTAAAAATATTAAAAACAGTGTTATGGTAGAAAAAAAAAAAACTTGAAATAATGATTGTATTTTTATCTCGAGTAAACAATGTAAGACTAATCTTTCATAGAAATTATTTTGATAGGTTTATTATAAGTTCATTTAACAGTCCCTTATTAGCGCAAAGTCCTATTTCTTTCACTATGAACTTCTCTTTCGATGTCAAACAAGAACGAAAAATCATGCGTCAAGCATAGATTATGTAACACTTTCCAACGCTTCCAAAATAATTTTACAAATCATACCGTTTAATAAGCTGAAAGATAAGATCTAAGTAAACAATTTGGAAAACGCATAACATATTTAAAAACATAATTTCAGGAATTTCCAACGTATACAATATTCGGAAAAATATCCGAATACTTTTATTCAGCCCTGTATATGATCAATAGATTTTTATATATACTACATAGGATGCTAAATTTTAGTTCAGTTAAGAAACGCGTAGCACAGTTTAAAATTCTCCTTCTGGAGTTTCTGTCAATAAACGGAAATGTACTCGCGAAATTTTGTGCTTGCCTGTATATGATCTACAGAATTTATACACACCACGTAATAAACACAAAAGTGAGTTAAATTTAAAATCGTGTTCAGTAACTTAAAACGCACTTCCAGGTATTATTGTTAACAGACAGTAGAGAATTCTTTTGTGTGTCCCTGTAAATGAACGATGACTGCTATACACACAATATTCTGTAGTAAGTCTTTTGTAATGCACCTTAGTGATATATATAAATTTCAATGCGTTTAAAATAGTGAAACATTATTTAAATAAAACGCAGACGATTTTTCTCCATAGACGTAATGTAACGGAATTCTTTTGACTGTCCCTGTTAATTAACTATAGGTGCTATGCACACTCTATTCCATATTAAGCTTCTTGTAATACACCTTAGTGATATATATCAATTACAATGTGTTTGCAATTGTGTAACATCATTAAAATAAACGCAAATGATTTTTTCCCATAGACCGTAATGTAACGGAATTTTTTGAGTGTCCCTGTAAAAAAACTATAAGTGCTACACACTTCAGTTGAAATAGGGAACGTGCTATAGATAACTACAATAACATATAAAATATGCAAGGCAATCCGAGCATATTTACGGGAGTTAGAGCACGGCCAGACGAACCGAAGTCATAAACACTTTTCAACTATAGGTTTAAAGTGTTAAAAATGGTTTTCTACTTTTGGACGCCAGCCAAAATATAGTGGTAATTTTTAGAAATGTACAACGGTTGTGACAACAAATGGCCCTATCGCTTTAGCTCTCATAGTGCTTACACCAATTCTAAATACTACAAAATTCTATTTTTTACTACATTTTGCTACATTTTACAATTTTAATTCTTACATCATCAATTAGAAAAAGAATTAGCTTTAGATTGAAATTTATTTAAAAAATGCCGCTTAATTTAACGACTTTTTAAATAATTTTCAAGCATGAAATGTTTTTTAATTTGGTCTTATCAATGACCACCAGTTTGCTTTAATAATGTTAAATAGCCCTTAGGAAAGTTGCCACAATTGAAAATAGATTTCCCTAACCATCATAAAAACTGAATAATAATAATAATAATAATAATAATAACAGTGATAAATCATAAGATCAGATTATCCATAAGATAGAGCATTTTGGCGCTAAACGAAAATATGTCCAAAAAAAAGTATTTTCAGTTTATGTTGATCATAAAATTGATATGTTGAATTCGTTGATGTATATGTTCCATCAGATATCAGAATATGCTAGGAATTGTATTTTTTATATTTTTTAAAGATCCATTTGCCAACAGTTTAAGAGAGAAAATATCCCCGACTGTGATGGAAAAGAGATAATCATCCTGATTATGTGAAGGAACCGAAGAAACCAAACAAATAAATTTTGCTTGAAAACATTAAAAATCTCCCTCATCTGCAGACTAATTTATTACTGTAAATTAATTCTTCTTGTTTACATACAAATAGCTTAAAACAATGGATGTGTTTTAGAAGATATGGATTTGAAACGAACAATGATAGAGAACATTTTAAAACTTTTAATTTAAAATTTTAAAACTTTTTTAGCGACGTGCTTTTGGGCAGATGCAATGCACATGCGCATAGGAGCTCGTTCGGTTGCAAAATCACAGGGGGGTGAGGAAGAGATGTGTGTTTTATTTACTATGTTCTTTTATTTACTGAAGATGAGATGAACGTAGGAATATACTATTTCTATGATACTTCATAGGTCCACGACATTTTTTTTCTTGCCGAGGGGAATATGGCGTAATGTCATACTGATTTGCATTACACAGTTGTTTACGGATTGTACGTTTGGAATCTGCATCGGACATAGTACTGTATTTGACTGGGGAAAAAACTTTTAAAATAAAATATTTGAAAGACTGTTTCATACGTAATATAAATTTTTATGTAATAAAGAAGCTTATTTGACTGATAATGTTATAGTGTTTTCTCCGTCAAGTTTTGACGGGATCCATCTAGTCTATATATTTAAAACGCTAAGCGTTTTATTTCGACAATTAGTGACAACAAACTACTGCATCAAATTACATCATTCTTCTTTTTAATGAAAGATATTTGGACACATATTTGTTATCGTGCATTCGTTTGTTTGAAAATTTAATGAATTAGCCGTAATTTTCAATTAGACTTTTACTTCTGCTAATGACGTCATAAAGACAGCAATTCGGATAACGCCCACTGTTGCGAGGCACAGAGATTATTCTCTGAACTCTGTGGTTGCGAGGATAAAAAAGAAATAATAAATATTAAAAGCACGCGGCTTTTAAGCCGAAATTTTTAATTTGCAAGTTACATTTCGGTAAAAATATTTATCCGCGTGTTTTATAAGCGAATAAAAATTCATATTTATTGTGACGTCACGGAATATTGTCCATTGGGTTTATTTTATTATTATGCATTATAACTTTGTTGATGCCATTTTTTCATTACAAAAAATACATATTTAATTTCAAATAAATGCAAAATATATCTGTATTTGTATACATGGTGTTTAAGCATTAAAGTAACGTATATAAAGTACGTGTGAAAAGTTTGCGCCGGTGAAAATGACGTTATGCTTAGCTTGAAATGCATTTTAACATTGATAAAATTAAAGAGAAATGTGTATATGTTTGTGTTAACATGACGTAATTTTAGCTGATTTTTCCATTCTTAATTATAAAGATTAGAATTGGAGCCGTCATTGATTGCTTCATCTTGATTGCTTACCTTGATTACATGTTACCAATTACCTTTTTTTTTAATTATAGGTTAGAAGATTTCCTTTTTTAATAAAAAAAAAAATCACAAAAGTAAAGGGTTTCAGGAAATTTAAAATTATTAAAAATAGTGTTATGGTAGAAAAAAAAAACACTTGAAATAATGATTGTATTTTTAGCTAGAATAAACAATGTAAAACTAATATTTCATATGAATTATTTTGCTAGGTTTATTATATAAGTTCATTTAACAGTTCTTTATTAGCGCAAAGTTCTATTTCTTTCACTGTGAATTTCTCTTTCGATGTCAAAAAATGTTTTTCTACTTTTTGACGCAGCCAAAATACAGTGGCAATTTTTGGAAATGTACAACAGATGTGACAAAAAACGGCGCTATCGCTGTAGCTTTCATCGCGCTTACACCACTTCTAAATATTACAAATTTCTATTTTTTACTGCATTTTACAATTTCAATTATTACATCACCAATTAGAAAAAAAATAGCTTTCGATTGAAATTTATTTGAAAACTGCCGCTTAATTTAACGACTTTTTAAATAATTTTCAAGCATGAAAAGTTTTTCAATTCTATCTTATCAATGACCGCCAGTTTGCTTCAATAATGTAAAATAAAAATAGCCCCTGGGAAAGTTGCCACATTTGATAATATATTACCCTCCTAACCATCATAAAAAGTTAATAATAATAATAATAATAATAATAATAACAGTGATAAATCATAAGATCAGATTATCCATAAGATGGAGCATTTTATCGCTAACCAAAAATCTGTCAAAAAAAAAAAAAAAAAAAAAAAAAAAAAAAAAAAAAAAAAACTTTTTTCAGTTTATGTTGAACATAAAATTCATATGTTGAATTCGTTGATGTATATGTTCCATGAGATATCAGATTATGCTAGAAATTGTATTTTTTTTTAAATCCTTTTGCCAACTGTATAAGAGGGAAAATATCCCCGACTGTGATGGAAAAGGGATAATCATCCTGATTATGTGAAGGAACCGAAGAAAACAAACAAATAAATTACAACTTGAAAACATTAAAAATCTCCCTCTCTGTAAATTGATTTATAACTATAAAAAATTCTTCATCTTTATATAAAAATTGATTAGCTTAAAACAATGGATGCGTTTTAGAAGATATGGATTTGAAACTAACAATGATTAAAGAGGACATTTTTAAACTTTTAATTTAAACATTTTAAAACTTTTTTAACGTCGAATTTTGACGGTGCGTTTGGGCAGATGCAATGCACATGCGCATAGGAGCTCATTCGGTTGCATAATCACAGGGTGGGGGGGGGGAGATGTGCGCTTTATTTACTATGTTCTTTTATTTACTGAATATGAGATGAACGTAGTATTTGTGTGATACTTCATAGTTCCATGAAATTTTTTTCTTGCCGAGGGGAATATACCGGTAATGTCAAACTAATTTGCATTACACAGTTTTTTACGGATTGTTTCTTTGGAGATTGTTTGTAGAATTTGCATCGGAAATAGTACTGTATTTGACTGATGAAAGAATTTGTAAAATAAAATATTTCAAAGACTGTTTCATACGTACCCCTTCTTATATAATAAAGAAGCTTATTTTACTGATATTGTTATAGTATTTTTTTTTCGTCAAGCTTTGACGGGTTCCATCTAGTAATAATTTAATTTATTATAAAATTGTTTATTTACATAAGTTTTTTTAAAATAAGAGATAACGAAAATTAATTTTAATAGCATATAATAAATAAGTCTTTTCAAGATAATTATTGTTCTTATTGGAATTGATAAATACGTCATCAGACAAGTAATTTAAAAAGTTCGAAAAAAGAAAATGTTGGTACTATTGAAAAAAAAAATCATTACTTTTAATACAATGTTTTACGCATATCATACATAATAAGTTAAAATTTATCTGTTATAAGGCATCCAATAATAAAGTAAAATATTGCAAATTATGAAAAGAAAATATTAAAAACATTGGAACTCTGAAAAAAATCCATGGAACTTTCAAGTTTTTGCATCATAAAAAGCGACTAAAATAAGTAGCAACATTTGGAAAGCGGCGAATTCAGTCATAGCGTAGTGGTCGTGACCACCAGTTTAGTAAACGGAAGATTGCGGGTTTGATTCTCATCGTGGTAAGGGTTGGTTATTTACACAAAACTCACTCCCAAAAAAAAAAAAAAAAAAAAAAAAAAAAAAAAAGCAGAAAATATCTATCCTGGCTGTTTTTGAGAAGTAACTTTTTTTTTTGTCCTATAATGTTTATTTTAGCATTATAAAAATTTCTAAAAAATAAGGAAGATATCTGTTATGAAACGGATATTTAAGAATTCACGGAAAATTTCCTGGAATTTACGGATTTTTTTCCCTGTTAAAATACGGAAATAGTACTTGCGTCCCGATTGTCAATACAATTTCCGTTTTTTTTTTTTTTTTACAGTGTATCCAAGATTCGGTCATATGCAAGCGTCGACTCAGTTATTTGGGGACGAATGATCTAAGGCTAGGAGAGCTGAAGCATATCCATCTTGTTTCTCAAAATAACCGTCATGTTCTAACACAGCTCAGCAGCAGTTTACAGCCAGGGCACTGGGTTTTTCTATTAAAGGTAAAAATAAGCACTCGACAGTCGCCACTCGGCGATTAAACTTGAAAAACTGGCGATTAAAAATATGGGAAGAATCGGCCAAATGCAGGATTTTCCAATTTCTTTTTTTCGCTAAAATTCGAGATTTTTCCGCGTCTGTTCGACGAAATTCGTGATTTTCCTGCGTCCGTTCGACGATATTCATGATTTTTTACGCACCCGATAGACGAAAATCAAAGATTTTTATGCTTCCGATTGACGAAATTCATTTGCCCGCGCCCAATCGACGATATTCATGATTTTTACTCGCCCGTTCGACGATATTTGTGATTTTTACGAGCACGTTCGACGATATTCATGATTTTTACGTATCAGATCGACAAAAATTCACTGATTTTTACGTATCAGATCGACAAAAATTCACTGATTTTTACGTATCAGATCGACAAAAATTCACTGATTTTTGCGCTCCCGATCGACCATGTCATGATTTTTGCGTGCCCGTTCGAAGAAATTCATGATTTTTATGCGACCGTTCGACGAGTTTCATGATCTTTACGCGCGCGAACGACTAAATTAATTATTTTGACGAAATTTGCAATTTTTCCCGAAACTAATTGGCGAAATACACGCATTTCCTGAATTTCTGGAGATGTTGGCCACTTTTGGCACTCTGGCCACACGTTGTACATGTGTAATGAATATCATGCTGTCGGTTATTATTTAGTGCATGAACATACCTATTTTATTATTGTCAGATCTTAATTCTAGGCAAACATTTTTTTAAAAAAAAAGGTACTTATGTAATTAGATACACAAGCGAACGACGAATAGCACAAATAAGAATATATAAAGGGGCAAACAGCTGTTTCGGAGCCCCTAAAGCAGCATCATCAGTGCCAAATTTAAAAGATTAAAATCCGATTCAAAAGCTCAAGCCATGTAAATATGCTTGCGTCTGCCGCACGCGCCCAAAATTGAATGGCGATGAGTTTTTCAAAACAACAGCGGAGTCAAGAAACACATGTGACGCAGGAGACCAATAGTAGCACCCAGACAGACTGGTCGAGTTTTTTTTTATATACCGCTAACCAGGCCCCTACCTGCCCGGCATGAATGCCTAGCTTGACGGGTTAGTACCTGGGTGCGGGGCTGAAATCGCCTGATCACAGCATTTCTGTGATCCACCTGACTATAGATTTGTTCACATCGCTGCTGTGCTTGCTCTCTTGTGGTTTGCTACAGTTATCTTTGTTTGCCGGTTCAAGGTTTCTGTTTAACTTTGTTGAATTGACAGATTTAATAGGTCTCGTAATTTAGAACCTTGATCAGGTGACGAGACCCTCACTTGACTATCCCAGAGGTATAATTCACAGGTAACTTGGAGGGCTTTGCACCCACGACGGATTTTACATGCACCAGGCGCCATTAGCGTACATAGATTTACATATTTACCATGTCTGTTGGCTTGTCACGTTCATGGTGGGTTGTCGCTGTAGTGTTTATCGCCTCTTTTATGGGCTGATTTCACTTATTGTTGTATTTGTCTCTGCCAAGGTTTTTTGGCGTTTTTATAGGCTCACCCCTGTTGTGGGTTGTTTTTGTCTATCATTCATTGGGTTTTTGTCTCTTTCTTGATATATTGTTACCTCTAGCTTGTGCTTGAGCTGGTTGTCATATTTTGAATCTTAGTCTTCTTTCGAGAGTTTCACTGGTTATTATGTCACTATCGTGGGTTTTGTCACGTTGTAACTTTTGTTACTGATGGTTGTCACATTGTAACTTTTGTTACTGGTGGTTGTCACATTGTAACTTTTGTTACTGGTGGTTGTCACATTATAACTTTTGTTACTGGTGGTTGTCACATTTCTGGATGTTGCACACTCATTTTTGTTGTCTTTGACACTTTATATCACCCAAGCATTGGGGGTTTTGATTTTAATTCTTTTTTCCTTCATGAATACGCTTATTGCGACCAGTCCATTGAATCCTAATGGCTGTTATCACTGCTTTTGAATTTTGTGAAACTTGTTGATTTGTTGTTTGAGAAACTTGTCGCACTAATTGAGTGGGGCTTGTTTCGTGGCCGTTAGTCCGTCATATATCTATGAGGCTGTATTAACTTGATGTGACACTGTTTTTTTCCCTATTCACTTTCTTTGGCAGGTGTGCTTTGTGCATTCACCAATTAATTATTTTGTTGTGTTTTGTTCACTTTTTGTTGGCTATTTGCTTTCATCAGTTGGTGAAATTCAGTCCGTCACAAATGACTTCCACTTCTCACTAGTGCTGAAAAAAATAGATTTTTTTTTTTTTTTTGGCGTAGCAAAGAGGTCAGACTGAACGAGGCAGAAAAAGAAGGGGGAAACGAAGAGAATGATTTAAATGAAAGGTAGCCAGACATTTGAAAAATTTGGTGTACAGGACATATCATTAACTCAGTTGCCTGAATTCTTCCATGTATGATAAGCTTCCCAAAAATCAAGGTCGTAAATAGATGAGCATTTTTGAATTACTGAACCCTCTGAAAAATTAAAACTGTGA
The DNA here is from genome assembly GCA_963931845.1 of Maratus michaelseni. Lineage (NCBI taxonomy): Eukaryota > Metazoa > Arthropoda > Arachnida > Araneae > Salticidae > Maratus > Maratus michaelseni. The sequence continues at coordinate 340,999,473 of OZ007588.1, read as the reverse complement.
TTGTCAGACCAACAATGGTTAGCAATCGCAGATCGTTTAGTGTCACAATTTTTAACATAGTTTTTATGTCCCCCCAAGCGGACCTTAAGGGGTAGCTTAGTTTCATCTATGCACATTCTATCACACTCGCAAGATATCTTATAAATTCCCAATGTGAAAATCTGTTAATTGGATGTTTGAGATCTGTAAATTTTATTTTGTTAAATGGTGCATAAATTACTTAAAAATCGAATCTTTTCAAAATTTTCATTGCGAACATTGTTAACGTTGGAATGTGTACGTTTAATTAGTTTATTATGAATTGAATCAACGATTTCAATAGGACCAGAGGGCCCATGTGAGGATTTCGCACTGAAATCTAATATTTTTTAGGTACTGCTCTATTATCCCGTCGACCACTTTTCATAACAAAAAACTATCGCAAAACTGTAAGATTAAACGCCAAAAATGCAGTCCCATTTACTTGATATCAGAAGCATTATACGTGTTTGTTACGTCATCAAGTGGTTTTTAACGCGACATTTGCGTGTATTTTTCATTATATTTTACTGATTTATTAGTTATTTCATTCATTAAAAAAACAATTCTATCCTTAAATTCTTATATTTTATTTATTTATTTATTTTGATATTCCAATGACAACGGTCTCCCGTTTATTTGGCGATAATTTTTTGTTGTGAAAAGTGGTCGACGGGATAATAAAGAAGTTATTGATAAAAAATTTATCAATATGTAATATTTCTGAGATGCAGGTTTAAACATCTAAAGAAAAAGTAAGGATAAAAATATCTGCAAACAACATTTAGTTTTTAGTCAAGCTAGAACATCATCTAATTTATTCCATCAAAGTTACAGTAAAAACTGATCCAAGATTGCAAAATGCACGCGCGAGAAAAAAAAATTAACAATCGTATTTTAACTGCATTAGAGGCTGACGTCATCCGCTTCGGGAAAACATGGGACATAGAAATATAAATCTAAACACTTCAATTTCAATTTCGCTTTTTAATCATAAATGTAAAATAAACTCGTGCGGTGTTTTTTATAATAATTGCTGAGCATCATATAATGTGGTATTTTATTTTTGTGGCAACGATACTTTGAAGAAAACCTTTCATTTCTTTTATGAAAACAATGCCGATTTCATTTTTAATTTTCAGCAAATTTTAATCAAAAACATATTTTAACGAATTGTTAAGTGTGCATGTCAGAAGCCAGTTCAAAATCCTTTCATATGCCATCTCATTCGTCGTTCTGCGTTTCGTATTTTCTGAGAAAAAGGGATTTTGACAGGAGAAATAATATATATGACCAGAAGGACCCGTGCGAAGCTTTCGCACTGCAATCTTTGAGATTATTTCCTGGTACGTTTTAGCGCTAATTTTTAATTAACTGATTTTTTTTTATTTAATTACCGCGTTTTAACGAAATGCAGTTGTACTTTCCCAGAAACTTGTTCAAAAACTTTTCGAATACCTCATTCATCGTTGTATGTTTTGTATGTGCATAGAAAAAAGGATGTTGACAAATGAAATATATATAATGATTGCTTGTGCGAATAGATTGCCAGAAAATATTTTGCCAAATTTTCTTATTTCGCCAAGGTTATTTCTCTATGTTGCCAAGACCCCTATACTTAAAAAAAAAAAAAAAAAAAAAAAAAAAAAAAAAAAAAAAAAAAAACGAATTATAAAAAAATTTAAACACTGAATCAGATGTTTGGGGAATTTATATGCCAGCATGGCACAGATGTCATATACTCACCACATTGGCACGATTTTTTCACTCGCCAATTTGGCGAAAATTTTGTTTTTGAATATTAGTTACAAATAGCATACAATAATAGCAAGTGATATTTTATCATCATCATCCTTATATATTATTTCTCCTGTCAACATCCCTTTTACTCAGAAAATATGAAACGCAGAACAACGAATGAGATACCATATGAAAGGTTTTAGAACAGGCTTCTGACATAGCCCACTTAACAATTCGTTAAAACATGTTTTTGATTAAAATTTGCTGAAATTAAAAAATTAAATCGGCATTGTTTTCATGAAAGAAATGAAAGGTTTTCCTGAAATTATTGTTGCCAAAAAAATAAAATACCACATTTTATGATACTCATAGCAATTATTATAAAAAACACCGCACGGGTTTATTTTATACTTATGATTAAAAAGCGAAATTGAAATGTTTAGATTTATATTTCTAAGTCCCATGGTTTTCCCGAAGCGGATGACGTCATCCTCTAATGCAGTCAAAATACGATTGTTAATTTTTTTTTTCTCGCGCGTGCCTTTAGCAATCTTGGATCAGTTTTTAGTTTAACTTTGATGGAATAAATTAGATGATATTCTGGCTTGACTAACAACTAAATGTTGTTTGCAGATATTTTTATCCTTGCCTTTTCTTTAGAAGTTTAAACCTGCATCTAATAAATATTACATATTGATAAAAAATGATACTTCTCTATTATCCCGTCGACCACTTTTCATAACAAAAAACTATCGCCAAATAAACGGGAGAACGTTGCCATTGGAATATCAAAATAAATAAATAAATAAAATATAAGAATTTAAGGACACAATTGTTATTTTAATTAATAAAATAACTACTAAATCAGTAAAACATAATGAAAAATACACGCAAATGTCGAATGTAATACCACTAGATGACGTAACAAACACGCATAATGATTCTGACATCAAGTAAATGGGACTGCATTTTTGTCGTTTAATCTTACAGTTTGGCGGTAGTTTTTTGTTATGAAAAGCGGTCGACGGGTTAATAGAGAAGTACCTAAAGAATATTAGATTTCAGTGCGAAATCTTCGCACGGGCCCTCTGGTATATTATTATTTCTCCTGTCAACATCCCTTTTACTCAGAAAATATGAAACGCAGAACAACGAATGAGATACCATATGAAAGGTTTTAGAACCGGCTTCTGACATAGCCCGCTTAACAATTCGTTAAAACATGTTTTTGATTAAAATTTGCTGAAATTAAAAAATTAAATCGGCATTGTTTTTATGAAAGAAATGAAAGGTTTTCCTGAAATTATTGTTGCCAAAAAATAAAATACCACATTATATGATGCTCATAGCAATTATTATAAAAAAAACACCGCACGGGTTTATTTTATATTTATGATTAAAAAGCGAAATTGAAATTGAAATGTTTAGATTCATATTTCTAAGTCCCATGGTTGTCCCGAAGCGGATGACGTCATCCTCTAATGCAGTCAAAATACGATTGTTATTTTTTTTTTTTTCTCGCGCGTGCCTTTAGCAATCTTGGATCAGTTTTTAGTCTAACTTTGAAAGAATAAATTAGATTATATAATGGCTTGACTAACAACTAAATGTTGTTTGCAGATATTTTTATCCTTGCTTTTTCTTTAGAAGTTTAAACCTGCATCTAATAATTATTACATATTGATAAAAAATGATACTTCTCTATTATCCCGTCGACCACTTCTCATAACAAAAAACTATCGCCAAATAAACGGGTGAACGTTGCCATTGGAATATCAAAAAATAAATAAAAAATAAGAATTTAAGGACACAATTGTTATTTTAATTAATAAAATAACTACTAAATCAGTATAAAACATAATAAAAAATACACGCAAATGTCGAATGTAATACCACTAGATGACGTAACAAACACGCATAATGATTCTGACATCAAGTAAATGGGACTGCATTTATGAAAAAAGGTCGACGGGTTAATAGAGAAGTACCTAAAAAATATTAGATTTCAGTGCGAAATTTTCGCACGGGCCCTCTGGTCATATATTATTTCTCCTGTCAACATCCCTTTTTCTAAGAAAGTATGAAACGCAGAACAACGAATGAGATACCATATGAAAGGTTTTAGAACCGGCTTCTGACATAGCCCACTTAACAATTCGTTAAAACATGTTTTTGATTAAAATTTGCTGAAAATTAAAAATTTAATCCTCATTGTTTTCATGAAAGAAATGAAAGGTTTTCCTGAAATTATTGTTGCCAAAAAAATAAAATATCACATTATATGATGCTCATAGCAATTATTATAAAAAACACCGCACGGGTTTATTTTATACTTATGATTAAAAAGCGAAATTGAAATTGAAATGTTTAGATTTATATTTCTATGTTCCATGCTTTTCCCGAAGCGGATGACGTCATCCTCTAATGCAGTTAAAATACGATTGTTAATTTTTTTTCTCGCGCGTGCATTTTGCAATCTTGGATCAGTTTTTAGTCTAACTTTGATGGAATAAATTAGATGATATTCTGGCTTGACTAACAACTAAATGTTGTTTGCAGACATTTTTATCCTTGCTTTTTCTTTAGAAGTTTAAACCTGCATCTAATAAATATTACATATTGATAAAAAATTATATTTCTCTATTATCCCGTCAACCATTTTTCATAACAAAAAACTATCGCCAAATAAACGGGAGAACGTTGCCATTGGAATATAAAAAAATAAATAAATAAATAAAATATAAGAATTTAAGGACACAATTGTTTCTTTAATTATTAAAATAACTACTAAATCAGTAAAACATAATGAAAAATACACGCAAATGTCGAATGTAAAACACTTTAGATGACGTAACAAACACGCATAATGATTCTGACATCAAGTAAATGGGACTGCATTTTTGTCGTTTAATCTTACAGTTTGGCGATAGTTTTTTGTTATGAAAAGTGGTCGACGGGATAATAGAGAAGTACCTAAAAATATTAGATTTCAGTGCGAAATCTTCGCACGGGCCCTCTGGTTTCAATATAAAAGTAAAATAACGTAATAAATTAAATAGCTTCTAATGTTTAAAAAAAGGAAATACAAATAAATAAATGATAGTTTGATATAAATAAATGTGGATATACATAATAACAATAATTTATAGAATTAAAATACGAAATAAAGTAAATAAACAACGTTTAAAAAGTAAATAAACAAAATAAACAAACAAAAGTAAATAAACCAAGTTTTCGCCAAATTAGCAGGGGAAAAATCGCGCCAATGTGGTGCGTATATGCCGAAAACATTTCCTCAGATTTTGCAAAACTGTTAAAGAAATGTCTTAAATACGTAAATCAATATTTGGTACACCACTTTTTTGAAAGCCTATGGGAACTTAAACATGGCCATGGGTCGTTCAAACTTTGTGGTCCAGCAGCCATTTAAGTGACATCAGGCTTCGCTGGCATGTTAACAGCTTAATGAAATATTAAAAAATAAATATTTACAATTTTTGTAAATCCTAATGAAATGTATATTTGGAAGTTAATCCTTAAATTACGTAATCTACTGGTGCTCCGATTCCGATACAGTACGCATATAAACAGCCATGATTAAACAAATAAACAATAGGTGACGCACGCGTAAAAATTAAATTAAAAACCTGATTAAAAGCTCTATATTTTTTCAAAAACCACGCGCAAGAAATAAATTAACAATCATATTTTAATTGCATTAGAGGATGACGTCATACGATAATGCAGTACTTTATTTTTTGTGACAACACTGATTTCAGAAAACCTTTCATTTCATTTATGAAATCAATGTCGATTTAATTTTTAATTAACAGCAATTTTCAATCCAAAAACATGTTTTAAAAAAAAATGTAAGTGTACTATGTCAGAAGCCGGTTCAAAATCCTTTCATATGCCATCTCATTCGTCGTTCTGCGTTTCCTATTTTCCGAGAAAAAGGGATGTTGACAAGATAAATAATATATACTAGATGGAACCCGTCAAAACTTGACGGAAAAAAATTACAATAACAATATTAGTAAAATACGTTTCTTTATTACATAAGAACAGTCTTTCAAATATTTTATTTTAAAAGTTTTTTCCCCCAGTGAATTATAGTACTATTTCCGATGCAAACTCCAAACAAACAATCCGTAAACAAAATGCAAATCAGTTTGACATTACCGCCATATTCCCCACGGCAAGAACGAAAATTTCCTGGACCTATGCAGTATCATACAAATAGTATATCCCTACGTTCATCTCATATTCAGTCAATAAAAGAACATAGTAAATAAAGCACACATCCCCCCCCCCCTGTGATAATGCAACGGAATGAGCTCCTATGCGCATGTGCATTGCATCTCCCCAAACGCACCGTCGAAATTCGACGTTAAAAAAAAGGCTTAAAATGTTTTGATCAAAATTTTTAAAATGTCTTCTTTAATCATTGTTCGTTTCAAATCCATATCTTCTGAAACGCATCCATTGTTTTAAGCTAATCAATTTTTATGTAAAGATGAAGAATTTTTTTTTACAATTATAAATCAATCTGCAGATAAGGGAGATTGTTAATGTTTTCAAGTGTAATTTATTTGTATGGTTTCTTCAGTTCCTTTACATAATCAGGATAATTATTCATTTTCCATAATTAAGAGAAATAATGTAAATAAATAAATATCTAAGATTATTTTTGATTATGTTTTCATTAATATATTGTAAATTTTATTGTTTAAAGTTAGTGATAAATCATACTTTAGTAAATGGGGCTTTTCCTAATTATTATTATTTTATTTTATTTTTATTTTTGAGATTTAATGGCAACTTTCTTCCGTTTGTTTATCTGGCGCTACAGTCTGGCGAATTATTTGGGGTACTTTTCGGTTAGCCGGGCGCCAGTGAAGTATATATATATTATATTTATATATTTTACTGGCGCCGGCTAACCGAAAAGTACCTAATTTGGATAGGTTTTTTTTTCTTAATGGGACGACGGGATAATGAACGGAATTTCGACGGGATAATGAATATTTTTGATAGTACCAGAATATTTTTCTGCATTTCATAGTTATATTAAGAAATACATATTTTTAAGATTTGGTGAATCACTTATTTGTTTACTTTTTCCTGCATTATATTATTGAAGGTTGTTATTTCTCTTATTCTTTTAAATATACCCTACTTATATAAAAATAGCGTGTGTTCTCTGTGGTGTTTCGCATAAACGTTGTAAAATTCAGGTTATTAGATTTTATCCAACTTTGCTGTCATAACTGCGATTGAAGCAGTCATTTTTGGCGATTTTTTTGTTACCTGTAAAATGTTTGTTTTTAGTATAGCCCGAACTAAAAAAAGTCCTTCCGGCCTGTACCGGGAGGAAAAGGTAGCTTTCCTATATCTTCGTTTTAAAATTTTAGCTACTGTTACACGAAAACAGCAAGTTAAAATGCAAAGAAAACGTTTACAAAAGATTCGTTACTACTGAATTTGAATAAGAAATTCGCCAAATTGTTGAGCAACAGCCAAATTGGCTTCATTTATGAAGACTTATTTTGGTTGCCAAATTTGGCGATATTTCGCCAAATGTCGCCAAGTTTGGCGAGAAATTGGAGCTAACGGATATGAATATATAGTTTTATACGTATGATTGGAAAAATTATTTCAACAATGAAAATTTTTGTAATGTGCTGTCTTGTTTCAAAATGTCAGCCACCCTAGAATTTCAAACTGCTCTATCTCAGCCATTTTTTAAGATACAGGTAAACCAAAAAATGCTCTGGAATCCTCGTATGAAGGCCTAACACGTAATTAAAAAATAAATTTGAATTTTTAACTTTTTTGTATATTTATTTTAGATTTTAAGTTAATTTAAATCTTTAAGTGACCGCCATCTTGAAACAAAATGGCGGACCAAGCTGGCCAACGAACTCGGACGAGACATTGGTGAGCTTAATACACACAATTAGTTTCATCAAAATTGATTTATAGATACGAGCGTTATCGTATGACATATGTCAGATATATATATATATTAAAAAAAAGGAACTTGCAAAGCAAATTAAAAAAATAAATTTATTTCCATATTGTTAAGCCCGAGAAGGGACAGATATTAAAATTATTTTATTTAGTCAATGCTACAATAATGTTGCATTTTTATATTAAATCTTGCTCAGTCTATTTAATCTTAAAAAATTAAATTTAAATTTGAAACATGATATTAAAGCAACTTTAAAACATTTCATTTAGAAATCTAAATAAATCTTCAACTTTTTAAATTATTTGAACTTCTCATGTTTCTTGTCTGTTAGAATTTGCTACAATAAAAATTTTGCATAATGCATGTAAAACTGAAAAAAAAGTTGAAGATTTATTTAGATTTCTAAATGAAATGTTTTAAAGTTGCTTTAATATCATGTTTCAAATTTAAATTTAATTTCTTAAGATTAAATAGACTGAGCAAGATTTAATATAAGAATGCAACGTTATTGTAGCATTGACTAAATAAAATAATTTTAATATCTGTCCCTTCTCGGGCTTAACAATATGGAAATAAATTTATTTTTTTAATTTGCTTTGCAAGTTCCTTTTTTTTAATATTTCAAGTTTTTTAATAACAATTTAATATGAAGCAGATAAGATTCAAACGAGGCAAGTATGTAAAAGACTGCACATATGAAAATGAGGATTGGTAATATGAAATATACAGTTCAAACATTGATTATTCTGTAAACAATTAAAATAATAAAAGTAATTTTTAACAAAAAAATATATATAACGGACTTTAACGGATTGTTTCTCATCTTCATAATGATAATAATAAACGAATCATGTTTATTTTTGCAAATAATTTTATTCCATCGTGTAAAATACATTTGCAACCACTTTGGAAAGAGACACTAGTAAGCGGTGTGTGAAAGCTGTTATTAAAATCTTACGTTGTTTCATCACATAAGAAGCATAAAAATAATAATGAGCATATATGAAACAACTGTATTCTGATTTTGTTATAAAATGTGTAGTTATGGAGGATGAAATTTTCAGCAAAATATTTCTTTTTGTAGCTGAATAAATATTTTACCTTATATTGACAATTTCTTAATTTAACATTTCTGTAGAAACAAAATGTAAACATCTGCAAGATTTTTTACAAAACGTGTACGATCTGTTATTTTCATATCGTCACAAACAGTCCATTTATTGATCTCGTTTTCATTTAAATGCACCATTGTTATATAATGGCCTGAATCAATGAACTTTCCTTTATGCAAAATAGCAGATTTTGTTTTAAAGGTTATATATTATTTATTAAAACCTTTTGGTTTGAAAATCCTGTTATAGGGCACGAAATTTTAAAAGTTCTATTCTGACCCATAGAGACATTTGTTGAAGAAAATCTGGCTAGTTGCACAAACAAATATTTTTCACAAGAATTTAATCGAGTTTGACACATTTTAGTTCTGTTTTTGCAATGAACACATGCAATGTTTTCAGTCTGCCATCGTGATTGGAGTTCATTGAAATCAACTGCATCTTCCCTATTATTAAAGTCATGTGGAAATCTCACAATAAATTCATTAAATGGTTCTGTACTAATACATATATCTCGATAACTTGGGCAATTACTACATTTCTCCCAAAGATCTTGCTTCAGTTGAAAAAGATCTATGGCATTGACATTTTCTTTTGACAAATTTTCCAGTAGGTAATCAAGAAATTCTAACGGGTCTTGATCAGTACCATCATGGAACTTTACATGAAGTGTTTTTCTCACTTCAAGTGTATCTACGGTTTCAATCTGTGGATTTTGCAAAGTAGTGAATATTTGTTTCAAAGCTTTTGTTGTAGGACCAGGATCAATAACTCTTTCCTGAATTTTTTAACAAATTCTGTGATACAGAGAGTTTGCAACATAGCATTTGCGTAACACGAACGATCTGTATTTGTAAAGCCTTTAAAGACAAAGTAATTTAAATCAGTAATATGGTTTTTATTATTTTTTTCACTAACAATTACTGATATGTCAGATGAAACAACCATTTTACTCTCAGAGTATTTTCTGGAACATGCAGCTAATTGTGGCAAATCAGTTCACTACAATTACCACAAATATAATCAGTGTTACACTGAGAAACATGAATATCAGCATACAAATGATTAATTTCTTTTAACTTTCTCAGTGCTTTCATTATCTTTTCAAGCCTAACAATTGATTGCCAAACTATTTTATTTTCAGTTGGTTGGCCATTAACTAATATATGAAGTTCATGATTATCTGGTAAACCTCGAGGAATCATGTCAATATTATTTCGCAGAGGCAAATGTAAATAAATAATTTTACCTTTAATTGCCTTTGTTAAGCCAGAATGGTTTAAAGTCTTTAGCTTGGTTCCTAGTCTAACTACCACTTGAAATGCTTTACACTTCTGAATAAGTATTTTTTCAAACATATTCAAATTTTTAATTTCATCAGGTATTGGATGCACTTGTAATCCATTGAGGAAGGATCGCTCAGGAATTTTACCTGATATAATTCTCTTGTAGCAGTAATCACAAAGATTTAATTCCTCAAACAGTTCTATATCAGAGCCTGGTTTTTGCAAAAGCCAAGCTGTTCTTAATATATTGAATGCAATATTTTGTGTATTTTCTAAGTCATGCTTGGAAACCAGTTTAGACACTGGTGTAAGTTTCCTTTTTTGGTACAATTTTTCACAGGAATCGCAAAGGTGTGTCATGAAATTCATGCATTTCTCGAAAACAGTGTGCCAAGGGCTTTTCAAATTGTTCTAACAATTCAGCTTCTTTCCAAATAGGTCTTATGACAGATGTATTTGAATTTGTTTCACAATTGTCTTTCTTTTTTCTTTTTCTATGAGACCTCCCAATTCTTCGACTACCACTTTTAAATCAATAAAATCGGCGTTTAGAATGGCTTTATCAATTAAATTGTATGCATCATAAAGTTTTTTTATTTCATACACATGTCTAAGAAGAGTTCTCAAGCCACTATAGTGAGGTAACAATCCAGTCATGACTCTCAAAATGCTTTTACATTTGCAATTGTCTAAGCAATGAACTGCATGACCCAACTTAACAGCACACATTTGATCTTCTTTTATGTAATACGATTTATACTCACAACAATCTATGTTTGAAAATAATTCCTTTGTAGAACTGTCCTGAGAAGAAGCAAATATATGAAGAATATGCAATAACCTTCGAACTGAATTCTCTCGAATGTTACAGAGAGGTCCACATTTCCACATTAGAGTTTTGGGATGATGACCATCAATGTTTTTCTCGAATTGTAAATCACCTAAAGGAATATGTTCTATTTTAGAATTGGAATGACTACTATAATTATGATCTAAATGTATGTGAACTAATGGGTGATATGCTATTTCCCAAAAATACGGTTCTGCATTGGAGTTGTGAATTCTTTCGCCACCAATTATTTCACATAAATTTTCTGCAGTGATATTTTGAGTTGATTTTGATAACATCTGTTGACATTTGTTTGAAACATTTTTTGAAGCCGATAAACTCTTTGCATACAAAACATTTTTAGTATGAATAGCTTTACGCGCAAGTAATTGAGCTTTTATTTGAGTTTTTACAAATTGAATATTTGTTCTGCTTTGCTGAGCTATGTTAGATTTATAACTCTTTAGCAGATTTTTCACTAAAGCAAGCTGTCAATATCTTGAAGGATTAATTTTCTTAGAGGTGAGAATCCTATTATGATTTGAGTTTTTTTTTGTTCCAGTATTTTAGCTTATATTTATTAGCCTTTGATTTATTTCACAAACAATATGAAGTATTACGCTTCTGTATCTGGCTTTTACATTTTTTATAGTATGCGGCTCTTTTATTTTTGATAATTTCACGATTTCCTCGATAATATCGTGAATATTTATTTGATGTATCACTTAACGGTTCCGACAGAGATACTCTTTGTATAGGGTTAGGATACTCTTCAGTTGGGCCATTTAAATCAATGAAATGCCGAGAGCAAACATACCAGTCTCTAGTCACCGTTTCTGTATTTGTTATACCACAAGCAGAAAGCCAATCGTTACATTTACTCAAGTTTTTCTGTGGTTTAGGAAAAGGGAAAAACAAAACTCCCAGCATATAATCTTTGTAAAAGTATCGTGCATCACTCTTGCAATCAGAAAATTTGCATTTTTTCACCATGTTGAATTTTAGTAATCATCGATTAAGAGAGAAATTTAAAAAACGCATTTCGTAACATCACAGGATCACTAGATAAGTAAATATCCAACATTCATCCAATTTTGATAAAGACAGTAACATCTAAATTAAAGTCCAAATACCTTTTAAAGTGATAAAAACTTAACACGGAATATTTAAAATACCTTTTTAATGTAGATCGTTCACAACTATTGGTGACATCTTCGGATCTTAAAGATAAATACAATATTCTCGCATATTTTTGAAATAGTAAACATATACCACGAGATCGCATGTCCAAGGCTAGCAGGTGCTTAAATTGGCCAAAACTGGGAAACGTGAAAAATTATTATTTGTTTTTATTTTTATTGCTTCTTCAAGCTATCGATCATCGCGTGCCAAATTTTAGCTAAATATTTTAAATATTCCGTGTTATGTTTTTATCACTTTAAGCAGTATTTGGACTTTAATTTAAAGACTCCACGTTTACTACATTTAGAGTTTTTTGATTGGGGGATTTATTTTTTTACAGAATTAGGTGTTTTGAAGAAAATTTGTGGAAGCGCGTACAAAAAGTGGGAAAAACTCTAGTAAATTAACTCGTTCAATGGGATTTCCTGTGTTAAATTAACATTAGGATGTCACACTAGAAATAAATAAGCCTTGCGCTACCGCGCAAGGCTTAATATATATATATATATATATATATGGAGATATATATATATATATATATAAATCAACATTTGAACGGAGGGTGGTTTTGGGGTCTGGGGGTCATGATCGGTGAAAATATATCGAAATTTTCCGGAACTGCTTTCCTCCGAACGGCTGCAATAGGTAGCTTTATACTTTTTTGTATTGAAAGCTACCTAAAAATTTGGGTATTTTTCCATTATACGGATACCATTGTCGCCAAGCATACATTTACATGTATGGCATGGTGTCGGTATAACGGAAAAGAACCAAAATTTGCGATCGATCAAATAATTGAATTTCGTTAAGCATTAAATGTTCTGGTCGACCACTAAATTTTCTGGTCTATTATCCGGTCGACCACTTTTCATAACAAAAAACTATCGCCAAACTGTAAAATTAACCGCCAAAAATGCAGTCCGATTTACTTGATGTCAGAAGCATTATATGTGTTTGTTACGTCATCAAGTGGTTTTTAATTCGACATTTGCGTCTATTTTTCATGTTATTTTACTGATTTATTAATTATTTCATTAATTAAAATAACAATCGTGTCCTTAAATTCTTATATTTTATTTATTTATTTATTTTGATATTCCAATGGCAACGTTCTCCGGTTTATTTGGCGTTACAGTTTGGCGATAGATTTTTGTTATGAAAAGTGGTCGACGGGATAATAGAGAAGTACCAATTTTCTTACTTTTAATCTGAGAAAGAAACAATAATCATGGATTTAATTAATTTTGCAATATGTGGTGCAACCAAAAGAATTATGATTAAATCGGGACAGATATCACAGACGCATCGGGGTTAATTTTTGGAGCCTAAATGACGATTTTTGCTTTGTATTGCAACCTGGTGTTTTATAATAAAATTGAATATGTGTGTAAATAAATAAAATAAAATAGGTACTTTTATGTTAGCTGGGCGTCAGGGATAACTCTCCAAATCTTGTTTCAATTGGAATCTTTTAAATTGCAACATTTTACGTGAGATTTGTTATTCATATTGATATATGTTTAGATATTTTATTATGACTAGATGGAACCCGTCAAAACGTGACGGAAAAAAAATACTATAACAATATCAGTAAAATAAGCTTTTTTATTATTTAAGAAGGGGCTCGTATGAAACAGTCTTTCAAATATTTTATTTTAAAGATTTTCCTCAGTGAAATACAGTACTATTTCCGATGCAAACTCCAAACAAACACTCCGTAAACGAATGTGTAGGGCAAATCAGTTTGACATTACAGCTATATTCCCCACGGCAAGAAAGAAAATGTCATGGACCTATGAAGTATCATACAAATAGTATATCGCTACTTTCATCTTATATTCAGTAAATAAAAGAACATAGTAAATAAAGCACCCCCCCCCCCTGTGATAATTTAACCGAATGAGCTCCTATGCGCATGTGCATTGCATCTGCCCAAAGGCACCGTCGAAATTCGACGTTAAAAAAAAGGCTTAAAATGTTTTGATAACAGATAAATTTTAATAACAGATAAATTTTAACTTATTATGTATGATATGCGTAAAACATTGTATTAAAAGTAATGATTTTTTTTTTCAATAGTACCAACATTTTCTTTTTTCGAACTTTTTAAATTACTTGTCTGATGACGTATTTATCAATTCCAATAAGAACAATAATTATCTTGAAAAGACTTATTTATTATATGCTATTAAAATTAATTTTCGTTATCTCTTATTTTAAAAAAACTTATGTAAATAAACAATTTTATAATAAATTAAATTATTACTAGATGGAACCCGTCAAAGCTTGACGAAAAAAAAATACTATAACAATATCAGTAAAATAAGCTTCTTTATTATATAAGAAGGGGTACGTATGAAACAGTCTTTGAAATATTTTATTTTACAAATTCTTTCATCAGTCAAATACAGTACTATTTCCGATGCAAATTCTACAAACAATCTCCAAAGAAACAATCCGTAAAAAACTGTGTAATGCAAATTAGTTTGACATTACCGGTATATTCCCCTCGGCAAGAAAAAAATTTCATGGAACTATGAAGTATCACACAAATACTACGTTCATCTCATATTCAGTAAATAAAAGAACATAGTAAATAAAGCGCACATCTCCCCCCCCCCCACCCTGTGATTATGCAACCGAATGAGCTCCTATGCGCATGTGCATTGCATCTGCCCAAACGCACCGTCAAAATTCGACGTTAAAAAAGTTTTAAAATGTTTAAATTAAAAGTTTTAAAATGTCTTCTTAAATCATTGTTCGTTTCAAATCCATATCTTCTAAAACGCATCCATTGTTTTAAACTAATCAATTTTTATGTAAAAATGAATAATTTTTTTTTTACAATAATAAATCAATCTGCAGATGAGGAAGAATTTTAATGTATTCAAGTGTAATTTATTTGTATGTTTTCTTCGATCCCTTTACGTAATCAGGATGATTATTCCTTTTCCATCACAGTCGGGGATCTTTTCACCCTTGTACAGTTAAATATCCAATGGATCTTTAAAAAAATAATAATATACAGTTTCTAGCATATTCTGATGCAACGCATACATCAACGAATTCAACATATCAATTTTATGTTAATCCTAAACTAAAATTTTTTTTTTTTTTTTTTTTTTTTTTTTTTTTTTTGGCCGATTTTATATTACCGCCAAAATGCTCTATCTTATGGATAATCTTATCTTATGATATATCAGGTTTTTATTATTATTTTTTTCACTTTTCAAGATGGTTAGGGAAATCTATTTTCAATTGTGGCAACTTTCCAAGGGGATATTTTACATTATTAAAACAAACTGATGGTCATTGTTGAGATAGAATTGAAAAATATTTCATGCTTGAAGATTATTTAAAAAGTCGCTTAATAGCGCGGCAATTTTCAAATAAATTTCAATCGAAAGCTAAATTTTTTTTCTAATTAATGATGTAAGAATTAAAATTGTAAATAGTAGTAAAATGTAGTAAAAAATTGAAATTTGTAGTATTTAGAAGTGATGTAAGCGCGATGAAAACTGAAGCGATAGTGCCGTTTGTTGTCACAACCGTTATACATTTCTAAAAATTGCCACTGTGTTTTGGCTGGCGTCCAAAAATAGACTACCATTTTTTGACATCGAAAGAAAAATTCACAGTGAAAGAAATAGGACTTTGCCGCTAATAAGGAATTGTTAAATGAATTTATAACAAACCTACCAAAATAATTCCTATAAAATATTAACCTTACATTGTTTATTCTAGCTAAAAATACAATCATTATTTCAAGTTTTTTTTTTTTTACCGTAACACTATTTTTAATAATTTTAATTTTCCTGAAATCCTTTACTTTTGTGAACTTTTTTTTATTAAAAAAGGAAATCTTCTAAAAAAATATTTAAAAAAAGTAATTGGTAACATGTAAATCAAGGTATGCAATTAAGATGAAGCAACCAATAAAGGCTCCAGTTCTAATCTTTAAAATTAAAAATTGAAAAATCAGTTAATATTACGTCATGTTGACACAATCATAGAAATTTTTCTTTTTAGTTTTATCAATGTTAAAATGCATTTCTAGCTAAGCATAACGTCATTTTCACCGGTATGTATACGTTACTTTTATGCTTAAACACCATGTATTAAAATAAAAATATATTTTGTATTTAATTGTAATGAAACAAATGGAATCAACAAAATTATAATGCTTAATGATAAATTAAACCCAATGGACAATATTCCCGTGAAGTCACAGTAAATATGCATTTTTATTCGCTTATAAAACACGTGGATAAATATTTTTACCGAAATACTTAAGCATTTTAACTATATTTTAACTTACAAATTAAAAAATTCGGCCTAAAAGCCACGTGCTTTTAATATTTATTATTTCTCTTTTATCCTTGTACATCACCTAGAATACATAGTGTGGAAACCGGCTACAAAATAGTACTAAAAAATTGTATCCAATAAATGTACAACGTTGCTGAAAATATTAGGATGGGTTCGCAGCGCCATATGCTAGCTCTTGACATTGTATTAGAATGTTTCGGCTGGTGGTAAGTATTTTAAATACTTAAATTATATCATTTTCTCCTCTGACTTAGTGATTTTTATAAGTTTTTTTTTAAAACTATGAAAGCATGGCTAAAAAACGTGATACACATTTTTTTGTTTCTGGTTGCAACATTATCGTAGGCTTCGTAGGAGCACCGTTGTACATCAGGGGTGCACAACCTTTTTCAACCCGCGGGCCAAAAAAAAGAAAATGTACCTTACCTGGGGCCAATGTAGCGTAGCGTTGCATTTATAAACACATATTTTTTTCTAATCTAATATAAAAAGTCAATATATCACTTTGATGAAAACATACTCAATTCTGAATATATATATATACATTTATAAATTAATTTTAATAAGCCAAATATACATACATAATTATTTCACAGACGAGACAATTAATGTGATGGTTGGGATTGTATTTTTGAAGCTATTTTTGTTATGTTTGGTTCTAAAGTTGCAGTAGCAATATGTAAAACGGCTGAAAGGTTTTCATCAGTTAGTCGGTTTCTAGTCTTTGATTTGTTGACAGTCATCATAGAAAAAGATTGTTCACATACATAGATGCATTGCGTTTTAAATAGGAAAATTCATTAGGCAAATTCCTATAAAATTCAAGCAATGACTTTTCTTTGAATTCATTTTTATGAAAGTCTGAGCTCTGTAAGTCAATGAGCTCTAATTGAGCATTTTCAGGTGCCAAATTGACATCTACTGTAAATGGATTTGAAAATAACTCAATTTGACAATGGCATTTTTCAAAATCTAAAAATCTATCATGGAATGAATTGATTAAAATTTTTACTTGATCTTCGTAATCCATTTTCATCTTTGGAAATTTTTCTTTCATTTTTTTGCAATATGGGAAATGATCAAAATTTTTTACCCGTAACTGTTGTTGAAATAACACTAACTTTCTTTTAAAAGCATTTACATTGTTTACCAACTGAAAGATGAATTGGTTCTTTCCTTGTAGTTTGATGTTCAATTCATTTAAATGACTTGTAATATCAGTTAAAAATGCTAAATCACACTGAAAACTGGCTTCTTCCAAGCACCTGGTTTTCCTTCCACGCTCCTTGAGAAACGTAATAATTTTATCAAATAATTCCATAAAATGCTTAAGTGCTTTTCCACGACTGAGCCACCTTACTTCTGTATAGTACACAACATCACTAGGAATATCCTCAAATTCAGCCAAAAATTCTTTAAATTCTCTGTGCCGCAATGCACTACTACGAATAAAGTTGATTGCTTCACAAACACGCTTCATTAGCTGTTCATAACCTAATTCTTTGGCACACAAATTTTGTTGGTGTATGATGCAGTGATATTGAAGTAACTCCATTTCACGTTCTCCCAGATGTTCTTTTAGCAGAGTTATCATTCCAATAATTCCACCAGTCATTGATCGTGCTCCATCTGTTGTAATGCTAACAATTTTCTCCATATTCAAAGCAGCTCCATTACATAATTCTAATAAGCTGTGAAGAAGTTCTTTGCCAGTTGTTTGGCCTTTCATAGGGTACATTCCAAGAAGTTCTTCTGTAATGCAGAAATCCTTGTTAATACCTCGAATGAAAACAAGGAGTTGGGCTGTTGAGGTAATGTCGGTAGATTCGTCAGCAGCAAGTGAAAAATATTCAAAATGTGAAGCAGCAAGCTTTACTTGATCTACAATGTCTTCACTTAATTGTTGAATTCTTCTCTGAACAGTCATTCTATTCAAACTTAAATTTTTAAATTTATTTGTTGTTTCGGGACAAAGTTTCTCCGAAGCAATTAACAAGCAATCTTTCACAAAATCACCATCAGTAAACGGTTTTCCACGTTTAGCGATCAGCTGGGCAATATTCAGGGTTACCTCAACGCAGGAATCCAATTCAGATGTCTGTTTTTGAAAATAACTGGTCTGGTTTATCAAAGATTTCTTCAGATGTTCAATTTTTACTGATCGTTCATATCCTTGAATAGATTGGAACGCCATGTGTTTCGTTTCATAATGTCGTTTCACATTATATTCCTTGGCTACAGCTATAGTAGAATTGCACAAAAGACAAATAATCCGACCATTATGATTAATAAAACAGTACTTATACGTCCACGAATCAACAAATTTTCGATTCAGAAAATCGCCTTTTCTTTTTTCACCGCTCATTTTGCCATCTACAAGTAATAAACATCAACCGACTGCCGACCGGCAAGCATTCCAAAGATAAACGTAGAGTTGAGAAGATACATTACTTCAGCCACTAGACACTTCATTCGTTACATGCTATCAGCCAATCAGAGCTCAGTTTAAGTCTCATTGTATATGCCATGCGCTCGCATCGAATTTCTCTCTGTCGATCTTAAAGAAGTGCCGATATATCGCAACTTGACAGTTGAATACGTGCAAGTTACAAATAGCATGCTTTTATCGCGTCATCCAACCAGTCAATCAAGATGGCGATTGTTTTGATTTTAAAAACGCAAGCAGTTCTCAGTTGCAAAATTAAGTAAAAACATGTAAGCTTTTAATTGAAAAAAAAAACTAATCTATTTTGGGATTGGCGGGCCAACGAAACAGGCATCGCGGGCCACTTTTGGCCCGCGGGCCATTGGTTGTGCATCCCTGTTGTACATTTATAGGCTACAACTTTTTAGCACTTTTTAAAGCATTACACCATTTGCCGGTTTCCACACTATGTATTCTAGGCGCTGTAATCCTTGTAACCACAGAGATTAGAAAATAAGCTCGGTGCTTCGCAACAGTGGGCGTTTATCCGATTGCCGACTTTATGACGTCATAAGCAGAAGCAAAATTTTAATTGAAAATTACGGCTAATTAATTAAATTTTTGAACAAACGAATGCACGATAACAAATGTGTGTTCAAATATCTTTCATTTAAAAAAATAATGATGAAATTTGATGCAGTAGTTTGTTCTCACGGATTGTCGAAAGAAATCGCTTAGCGTTTTAAATATATAGATTATATTCTAGCTAATTTTAAGTAAGATTTTAAGATTTTATATTTCAATGTTAAAATATTACCTAGTTCATATTAGCTAATGTCAAAAGATTGGCGAGCCACAGAGTTCAGAGAATTAAACTCTATGCCTTGCAAAAGTGGGTGTTGTCGACTTTATGACGTCATAAGCAGAAGTAAAAGTTTAATTGAAAATTACGGCTAATTAATTAAATTTTTGAACAAACGAATGCACGATAACAAATCTGTGTCCAAATATCTTTCATTTAAAAAAAGAAAGGTGTAATTTGATGCAGTAGTTTGTTCTCACGGATTGTCGAAAGAAATCGCTTAGCGTTTTAAATATATAGATGATAACCCCGGTCAATGGCTATTGATTTAACGTGGTCTAACTTTGCTTTACGTAAACTCCCTGATGAACACATTTTTAAGACGAGATGAACATAGGTATTAAAAGCAGCCAATTTTTGACCTAGGTTCCCATTCGCAGTTTCTTTTTACTGTCACATGTTCTTTTGTCTCACCCCCCCCCCCTAATTAAACATTGGCTGCTTTTAATACCTATGTTCATCGCGCCTCAAAAATTTGTTCATCAGGGAGTTTACTCAAAGTAGAGTTAGACCACATTAAATCAATAGCCATCGACCGGGGTTATCCTGTTGAAATCAGGGTTGGCAAGTTTTTGACAGTGTGACAGTTTTATCCGGTTAAAACCATGGTTTTAACCGTCATGTCAAAAACCCCTTTTTGACAATGACTGTCAAAAACTGTTTAAAATTATTTTACAACATTAAATTTACAATTTTTCTTAATTTTTAGTGTTAGATACATGGGTAAACTTTTTGACAGTTTTAGATATTAAAAACTGATCCTGTTAATTGATCTATTTAAATTCTGTATAAAATCAGGGGTCGATCCAGGAAAAAGTTACGGTCTATCTAGAACATCTTCGCAAAAATCGATTTAATAAATCACGCCCTTCACAAAATTCCTTTTACTAAAATTGGTTCCTTCACAAAATTCCATTCCACAAAAACATACTCTCTATTAATTATTTTTATTTTGTTAGGTTTTACAATGCATAATTTACAAAGAAAACAAGTTCACAAGAAAGAAAAACTTTAACAGAAGGAGTTAAAGAAGTTATCATTAAATGTTTGGTTTGAATTTGAGCGGCTGAATTTCATCTTTCATAACAAAATGTTCACGAAACAAATTTCACAGAAATATGATAAATTTCACAAAAATAATTTTTAGTTTTCACAAAATGGGCCTCAAGAAAAAAAAAAAAAACCCTGAAACTCAAAGCATGATTTTGATTTAACAAACTACTTAGAAAATAATTGTAACTTATAAATACATAATAAAATAATAATTAAAAGTATCGTTACATTAAAAATATAAACTAATCAAACTATTAAATCGTACTTGCAGAGTTTTCCCCAAGGCAGTTTCAAAAGGGTGCTGCACCCTGCCTGCATGTTCTTTGATTTACAAAATAGCACCTTTCTTGCCCTCATAAAAAAATTAGCACTCTTCTTGCCCCTCAAAAAAGTGTCTTTTCTAGTTTTTGTATTAAAAAATTTGCTTTCATAGTAAAAAATTACTCAATGTTGTCTTAAAAAGAGTGTGCTGACTTTTAAATATTAAAAGTGACTTTAAAAACCAAAAGTATGCCTTTAACATAACTTTAGAATCTGCCCTTAAAAATCTGAAAAGTGCCCTCAAGAATCCAAAAAATGCCCTTTTCCCACCAGCAGCACCCTGTCCTTTTTTAAACCTGGGAGAAATTCTGGTACTTGTATAATTTAATGTATGAAATTTCATATAAATAATGTACTTATTTCTATATTGTTTTAATGTTATCTCTCAAAAAAGGTACTAATGAACAGAGGAATGTTTTTTCAACTAGATAAATCATATTCAAAGGTTGGAATATCATAGTTAAGATTTTCCAACAGAGCGAAAAATGCCGGGACCGGGACATGAACCTGAGTCTGTTCATTATAACCTAATTACATGGTATACAGGAGTTAGTTTCCGTGTTGTATCACATTCATCATATAAAAATGCTATAGTTATAGCTCGGATGAATAAAATTAACGCTGCAGTTGACAGCCATGTCCAACAAATAAGAATGAATTATGTCAACCAGGCTATCGTTAGGGTAGTAGGAGAAGAGTGTTAGCACGGCAAGCCAAAGTACCCAGGTTCGAGCACTGGCCCCATCATTTTTCGCTCTGTTGGAATAAATCTCAGCTATGATACTCCAACCTTTGAATTAAAAAAAAGGTACTCTTTTATAATGTATAAAAATTAAATTTGACATAAAGAAATAGTTATAAATAATTCAACTGAAACTAACATAATAAAGAGAGATATATAATATACGTGTAAATATTGAAAATAACAAACCATGTTCTTAGAATGTTTAATTATATAGATTTCATATTATAATTCATTTAATTACTCAAAGAACATTTGTGTTGCAATTGTGGTTTATATCTAATGTTTATGTACAAAAACAAACATTTAGAATCTTTAAAAGTCTTGGTAACTTATGATCAGCCATTGAATAGTGGCCACTTTAGCTTTACACAAGCCTTTATTTATTTATTTATTTATTTTAACCATAAATTAGTTTGCTTTTTTTTATATAATAAACCGAATACTTAATAGTAGTAAAGATACAAAAAGGACTTTGAAAAATGTATTTAATAGTAGTTTCAATATTTTTAGCTATTTTTCCTAGCATGACAAATGACAAATAATTTGAATTATGATATATAATTTTATTACAACTTAATTATAGTATGACTCAATAAAAATTATTTATATAATATATAAATTATTATTTAATCAGTTTTTAGCTTGATATAATATATCACTAATGATTGCTAAAAAAATGTGTACAAGGTTTTTGACACTTTTCGACAGTTCTTGACACTTTTCGACAGGTTTTTGACATGTCATGTCAAAAACCACTTTTTGACGTCAAAAACCCAACCCTGGTTGAAATCGTTGGATCAATTCATAATAAACTAATTAAATGTACACATTCCAACGTTAACAATGTTCGCAATGAAAATTTAATTATACTTCTATATTTTCCGAGAATAACCCATCAAATATCTAGAATTTTGAAAAGATTCGATTTTGAATTTAACAAAATAAAATTTACAGATCTCAAACATCCAATTGATAGATTTTCACTATGGGGAATTTAAAAGATATCTTGCGAATGTGCATAGGTCAAACTAAGCGACCCCTTAAGGTCCACTTGGGGGAACATAAAAACTATGTTAAAAATTGTGACACTAAACGGTCTGCAATTGCTAACCATTGTTGGTCTGACAATCACAGTTTTAATTTTTCAGAGGGTTCATTATTGAAATGCTCATCTATGTACGACATTGATTTTTTGGAAAGCTTATCATACATGGAAGAATTCAGGCAAGAGTTAATGATATGTCCAGTACACCAAATTTTTCAAATGTCTGGTTACCTTTCATTTAATTCATTCTCTTCGTTTCTCCCCTTTTTTTCTCCTTCGTACTTAAACTCGTCCAGTCTGTCCGAACGCAACTATTGGTCTCCTGCGTCACACGTGTTTCTTGACTCCGCTGTTGTTTTGAAAAACTCATCGCCATTCAATTGTGGCTCGTGCGGAAGACGCAAGCATATTTACATGGCTTTGTCTTTTGAATCGGTTTTTAATCATTTAAGTTTGGCACTGATAATGCTGCTTTAGCTCCGAAACAGCTGTTTGCATTTTTATATATTCTTATTTGTGCTATTTTATGTTGTTCATTTATTTTTAATATAACGGCACAATGTTAAATCCACCTATTGTAAATAAAAAAGTTAGCATGCTTATGTAGGTAACTTCATAAGTACCTTTAAAAAAAAATATTTGTCTAGAGTTAAGATCTGACAATAATAAAATAGGTATGTTTATGCACTAAATAATAACCCACAGCATGATATATATTACACATGCACAACCTGAGGCCAGCGGGCCAAAAGTGGCCAACATCTCTAGAAATTCAGGAAATGTGTGTATTTCGCCAACTAGTTTCGGAAAAAATTGCAAATGTCGTCATTCGGGAGCGTAACAATCATGAATTTCGTCGATCGGGCGAGGAAAAATCATGAATATCGTCGATCGGGCGCGTAAAAATCATGAAATTCGTCGAACGGGTACATAAAAATCATGAATATCGTCGATTGGGCGCGGGAAAATGAATTTCGTCGAACAGACGCGTAAAAATCGTGAATTTTAGTGACAAATTAAATCGGAAATTGTGTATTTGGCCCGTTCTTTCCATATTTTTAATCACCAGTTTTTCAAGTTTAATCGCCGAGTGGTGACTGGCGAGTGCTTATTTTTACCTTTACGTAGAACCCGAGATGCTCTGAAATGAATTTAAAAAAAACTGAAGTTATTATTCAAAAATAGTGGTATATACAATTCATACGTTCACTTTAATGTTATAGAAGGTGATTATTAAGTTAATTATAATGTTTGGGATCAGTTGCGTTGAAATTGAAAAGTTAAGTGATGAGTTATAGAAACGAGCTATAGTTAGAGAAAAAACCTTGAAGAGGTTGAGGGGAGATGTGACTGCCTTTTCTGTCAAACAACTAATTAAGTCAACCAGACTGCTTGTTCAAAGACTGGAAATCGTAGAAAAGCTTGGAACGTGAAAAAAAAATTGCTAAAGTTACTATTCGGAAATAGTGGTAATTATCTTATCTATACATCACCGCAATTAAACGCTACGGATGAACCTAAAAATGTTAAATTTGTTAAATATAATTAGTTCTGTTGAAATCGGGTCATTAGATATGTATATATTAAAAAAATCCCTGACGGCTCGGCGTACAGGTACAGACAGATTTCGAAGACGCAGACCGTGGGGCGCCTGTTTGTTGGGAATTGCGGAAGAAATGACCTTTTTGCCATGATGCGGCAGTTAACCGCTCACTTTGAAACCTAACTTGTTTGCAGGCGGAGCCGGCAGTGATTTTTTTTTTCGCTATAAGGGTTGGTCCTATAAAAAACTCGTCATTATAAAAGTTTTAGATAATATTAAGAGGATTTATAATAAATTTAAGCGGATTTGATATCGTGTGAATTGACGAAGTTATGAATTTTTTTCTTCTAAAACCCCTATTTCTCCCCACCATTTGGGGCCATTTTTAATGATATCAAAAATCTGTCATACATAAATTTTCGGCCCTTTTCCTAGAAGTAATAATAACTTTAAACGGATTCGATACGTATCATAATTGAGAAATTATGCGGGTTTTCTGTTTTCACAAAAAGCCCCCTCATTCCCCCCCCCCCTTGGTTCGATTTTGCTCATTAACAAACTTGACCGAGATTTTATTCCCCTTGATTTTATGTATGAGTTTGGAAGAGATTTGTGCAGAATTATTGACGTTATCGTGTCGATAAAAAAGTGACATAGATAGATAGATAGATAAAGTTTTGAACTGGGGGTGGGTTTGGGTTCTGGGAGTCATAATCGGCGTAGATCTGCAAAAAAATTTTCAAAAATTCCAACCTATGGGAGAATGTAATAGGTAGTATAGTATTTCTTACGAAATCTACTTAAAATGGTATCAAATAATGATAAACCCCGGATAGGGGGCGCGGTTCACTAAATGCAATATTATTAAAAAGTCACCCTCTCCTCATCCCCGCAAAGTGATGTCTCATTAAAAAGCACCAACCAAAAATGTATTGCACAACTGTGCCCCGAGAGCCACAATCACAACTACCTTATTGTCTTTTACCTTTTCTACACAAAAAGTTCGGAAAACTCCCGTGGCCTGATAAGTAATGTGCAAGAAGTTGTTTAGCGCAGACAAACTCCCTGTCAATTTTCTTCAAAATTTCGTAAGTCTGTCTGCCCTTGTCAGAGGCAGACCAGTACTCCTTCCAATTTCCAATCTTGTAACACCTTCTTTTTGAAATACCTTGTTACCAGTGAGGGTGGAAGCGTTACCCGATAATCAATATCATATACATCCTCCAAAATGACTGATTTCGCTAAAAAGTCTGTTCGCTCGTTACCTTCAAAGACAATATGTGCTTTGATCCATCCGAGATATAGGGTGAAAACCCCAGTAACTCACACTTTAAGGATTCTCTCTTGCTCAAATCACTAGTACAAAGTTTTAAATCTATTTTATACTTACCTTTGTTTTTGAAAGGATAGTAGAGATATATTGAAAATATACTGTTGACAAAATTTTGAAAAAATAATACATTTTATTATTAAAAATTGATTTTATTCATAAACATGGTCAAAAACTCAAGTAACTGACACCATTCCTATTTTGCAACACCAATAACTGACACAAATTGAACCAGTGACTGCCACTTTATTTTAAAAGATTAAATAGCTTTAAACAAACTGTACTCTTTATTATAAAAACAAATACATTAATATTTATTATAAAAGTGGGATTTAGTAAGCTGTAATGCAGTATTAGCAATGCACAGTATATAGTAAGAGTATAAAGGAGTAATATTTAGTACACTGCATTATTAGTAATGTATATATCTAATAACTAACATTTATGAACCAGTAACTGACATCTGCTGTCAGACAATGGTAAAACAACTTAAATTTTAATGGTGTTTACTAGTACAAGATAAATTTAATTTATTATTGTGCATTTTTAAACAGTTCAAATAATAGATATCAATTTTCTTTAATATATAACCAATAACTAACACCTCTGTCAGACACTGGTAATATGAAATTCTAGGAACCAGTAACTCACAACCCCCATTAAGCTAAATTAAATAACTATAAACCCTGAATCATGGCCCTAATATATCATATGCATCTTTAAAGTAATTTCTACTAGTATAACTTTAAGAAAAAAGTTTAGGATGGTTGAATTACAAATAGATTAGAAAAACACTTCCTTAAATTTAGAAATAAGATGGTTGCTTCAAAATGGCCCTTTTTGTATTCTCAAAAGTTTCTTCCTCGTTGAATTTCCTACAGTGGTGAATAAATACACTCAAAATAAAAATAAGTGTCTAATTTACCACTAGTTGACATTACTTTGCATATGTTTCTTCTCCTCCCCACCTTCATTCATGAAAGCACAATTTTTTTTTCGGCACTGGCAACCGTTAAAGCTAAATTTACTCCTTCAAATAAAATCAAGGTGTATTTTCACTCTTTGAAAATAATCTTAGCTATATCTCTTTTTTTATAAATACAAACGTAAACTGTTGATATATCCTTGCCAACAAAACTAAATATGTTGACTGGGAAGGAAGGAACCTAGGGGACTAAAACTATCCTTCCGAAATTGATGTTTTTTTTTTATCTGATTGTAGACTTAGATTCTCCCCCCCCCCCTCTCTCTCTCTTTGTGCTCTGATGGTGGCCCTCGACAACCCAGTCATTTTTGTAAGTGGCCCTTCGCTTAAAAAGGTTGTGCACCTATGTTAGAATTTAGAAAAATAAAACTCTGCTAGAAATTATTTGCCATGTGCCATAGTAATACGATCCGTGCCGCTCGCGATTGACGAGCTCCGATTCCCAAGACTGAATTCAACTGACATGGTCGTTCGAAAATCAGCACCACTGAATTCAGCTGACATGGCTGCTCCAACTCAATCGAAAACAAATTTGCTTCCTGCTCAGGGCTGGCAAGTTTCTGCCGGGGGCGGTTAAAACCACTGGTTATAACCGGTTAAAACCGGCATGGCAGAAACTAGTTTCTGCCAGTAAGTGGCAAAAACTGGCAGAAACTGAGAAATAATAATAAGAACTTTAACTGCAATGATTCATAATTCACACATGTATTTGATATGTAAACAATTAAAAATTAAAACTAAAGATTATGAATGTTATTCAAAGTAGCAAAAAGCTTCAAAATGATCATATAAATATAGTTTGTTTATATAATACTAATTTTCTTTTACTTGAAAAAGAGAAAATTTCATAATTGTGATCCGATGCTGTACAAGTTTAACTATTAATATTATTATTTACAGTTGAATTTCTATTTAAAAGTTAAAAAAAAAAAAAAATTACAAAATTTCTATGATATTTTAACAAATCACTGTTCAGAGAATTTTTAAATAAATAATATAATGCAATAACTTAAAGATTATCTATTATATGGAATATGCTTATATATGAGGTTAGAACATTTTCAACTAACAGACTTAAATTTAAAAAAAAGAAGTCAGATTTGTTCCTTTGAATACTGTGTTTAAATGAAATGTTTTTAAACCCACTGAATTACAAGATCCACATATAACTACAGCTCCAAATTAAAAAATTAGAATAATAGAAAAACAGGAATTGTGAAAAAGGTTTTTTTATGTATTGCTTATACAAAATGTAATACAGGATAAAACTTAATATTGTAAGAATCTCAGGGTTGGCAAGTTTTTGACAGTGTGACGGTTTTATCCGGTTTTAACCATGGTTTTAACCGTCATGTCAAAAACCCCTTTTTGACATAGTTTTTGACAACAACTGTCAAAAACCTAAAATTGAGTCCACAAACTGCTTAAAATTATTTTTACAACAACATCCAATTTGCCATTTTTCATAATTTTTAGTGCTAGATAAATGGCTAAACTTTGTGACAGTTTTAGACATTAAAAACTACATACTCTGTATAAAATCAGGGGTCAATCCATAAAAAAGTTAAGGCCTATCTAGAATCCCTTCACAAAACTCGATTTCATAAATCAGGTCCTTTCACAAAATTCCTCTTAATAAAATTGGTCCCTTCACAAAATTCTTCTTAATAAAATTGGTCCCTTCACAAAATTCCTCTTAATAAAATTGGCCCCTTCACAAAATTCCTCTTAATAAAATTGGTCCCTTCACAAATTCCATTCCATAAAAACATACTCTCCATTACTTTGTTAGATTTTAAAATGTATAATTTACAAAGAAAACAAGTTCACAAGAAAGGTAAAACTTTAACAGAAGGACTTAAAGAAGTTATCATTAAATGCTTGATTTGAATTTGAGCAGTTGGATTTCATCTTTCATAACAAAATGTTCACAAATTAAATTTAACAAAAATAATTTTTAGTTTTCACAAAATGAGCCCCAAGAAAAAAAATCTGTGTCGACCCCTGAAAATTCAAAACATGATTTTGGTTTAACAAATTAATTAGAAAATAATTGTAAGCTGTAAATTTATAATAGAAAAATAATTAAAAGTATTGTTACATTAAAAATATAAACTAATAGAACTATTAAATAGTACTTGCAGAGTTTCCCCCAGGCAGTTTCAGAAGGGTGCTGCACCCTGCCTACCCTTTGATTTACAAAAGAGCGCCCTTCTTGCTCCTCAGTAAAAAAAGTGTCTTTTCTCCTTTTTGTATTAAAAAATTTGCTTTCATAGTAAAAAATTACTCAATGTTGCCTTAAAAGGAGTGCCCTGACTTTTAAATATTAAAAGTTGACTTTAAAAACCAAAAGTATGCCTTTAGCAATAAGTGCCCTCAAGAATCCAAAAAGTACCCTTAAGAATAAAAAAATGCCCTTTTCTCACCAGCAGCACCCTGCCCTTTATTAAACATGGGGGAAATTCTGGTACTTGTATAATTTAATGTATAAAATTTCATATAAATAATATACTTATTTTTATATTGTTTTAATGTTTGTCCCCCCAAAAAGGTACTAATGAACAGAGGAATGTTTTTTTCAACCAGGTAAATCATATTCAAAGGTTGGAGTACGATAGGTGAGATTTATTCCAACAGAGCAAAAAATGCCGAGACTAGGACTCGAACCTGGGTCTGTTCATTATGACCTAATTACATGGTATACATGAGTTCCGTGTTGTATCACATTCATCATGTAAAAATGCTATGGTTATAGCTTAGATGAATAAAATTAGCGCTGCAGTTCCCAGCCATGTCCAACAAAGAGTGAATTATGACAACCGGTATATCAAGGGATAGCTCAGTAGGAAGAGCGTAGGCACGTGAAGCCAAAGTAGCCAGGTTCGAGTCCTGGTCCCAGCATTTTTCGCTCTGTTGGAATAAATCTCAGCTATGATGCTCCAACCTTTGAATTAAAAAAAGGTATTTTATAATGTATAAAAATTTAATTTAACATAAAGAAATAGTTCTAAATAATTAAACTGAAAGTAACATAATAAAATGTGTAAATATTGAAAATAACAAACCATCTTCTATTAAGTTATTGATTTAAAGAACGTTTAATTATATAGATTTCATATTATAATTCCTTTAATTACTCAAAGAGCATTGGTGTTGCAATTGTAGTTTATATTTAATATTTATGAACAAAAACAAACATTTAGAATCATTAAAAGTCTAGGTAACTTATAATCAGTCATTGAATAGTGGCCACTTTAGCTTTACACAAGTTTTTATTTATTTTAAGCATAAATTAGATTGCTAATTATTATTTTTTATAATAAACCGAATACTTAATAGTAATAAAGATATAAAAAGTACTCTGAAAAATGCATTTAATAGTAATTTCAATATTTTTAGCTATTTTTCCTAGCATGGCAATTGACAAATAATTTGAATTATGATATATAATTTTATTACAACTTAATTATGACTAAATAAAAATTATTTACATGATATATAAATTAATATTTAAGCAGTTTTTAGCTTGATTTAATATAAAATATCAATGATTGCTAAAAAAAAGAATGTGTATAAGGTTTTTGACACTTTTCGACAGTTCTTGACACTTTTCGACAGTTTTTGACACTTTTCGACAGGTTTTTGACATGTCACGTCAAAAACCACTTTTTGACGTCAAAAACCGAACCCTGAAGAATCTACATAGTTTGTATAATCTTTTAGCATTAAAATTAAAGGAAATAATACAGGTATATACAATTAATGCAGACAGGGAAGTACGTTAATTTAATGTTGGCTAAGCCAGTTCTTGGTGGACACTAACCTGTGTGAAGTTGCTAAATTATGTTGGAAAATAAAATCGTCACCACACAGATCTTCCAACGACGGTATCATGAAATGCTCAAGTATTTCCTGATATATCTCAGAATTAATAGTTTCGTTAATGATAATGAGCCTTTTATTTCTACATCTGCAGTCATGCAAGCCCATACCATTAAACTGGCTGCAAATTTCACTGATCATTTCATGCAGTTCTTCTCATATGCTTCTTGCTTCATTCGCCATACATGAACACAATGTTTATATGTTTACCATATGTTACGCAAAACACACTCTCATCACTAAACAATATCTTTTTCCAATCATCCAGACCTCATAAAGCTTTTTTTTTTTTTTGCACCACTTTACTCTCTCTTTTTTTTTGTTTAATAGTCATGAGTGGCTTTATCTTTGGTACACGAGACTGAAATCCAAGTTTATGGAGACGTCTTAGTGTTGTAGATTTACTCAAATCAACACCGTGTTCTTTCCACTTTTGATGCAAATATCGCACACTTCCAAAACAATTTTTTTAGCAATACTCTTTAGCTTTCCATCATCTCTCTGAGTAGTTTTTGGCTTTTGGCCGCTATTCAAATGCTTGTTTTCAAAATGTCCATCGTTAGAATACTGCTTTATTGCTCTACTAACACTTGGTTGAGAACATTTTAAGTAACTGGCGATATATTGCTGATTATGACCTTCTTTATGCAAATCAATAATATGATGCTTTGTAAACTCTTTTATTTCGGACAAATGGCCTATGTTTTACACAAAATGAAAACAATTATGATGCAAAGCGTTTTTATAACTTAAGAAGAAGTCAATCAGAAGATAATTTTACGCTTTTATGCAACCTTCTAAACCAATCAGGAAAATTCATAAGTATTCTAATTTTATGAACCACCTATTTTAGTATTCTAATATTTTGAATAATGAAAATAATTTTACAAAAATAAAATATTCACTCAAAATTTAATATTTTACAGTTTTAATTTTCTTTAATAACATGCAAATGTATTAAAACATCCATCGCTGATCTTTTTCAATTGTACTACAGTGAAATAAAGCTAAATGCAATTCCAAATACAAATGGAATTAATTACTCTAATTTTTTGACTTGGAGCTGTATAATATTTCTATGAGAAAGATTTTTTGCAGTTATTATTAAATTATTATATTAAATTACAGAAAAGTATTTTGAGTAAATATTGATTATTTTTCTTTTCTTTTCAGTGTTTAATTTAAAATAAGTATTGGCTATAGTTTTCTATTGTGATTTTCACACTGAGATTTTAAATACTCTAATAATTGTTTATATATAAAATTACACAACCATATTATAACAAAAATTTTATCTGTTACATTTCTTATTTTTTCTAATACAAATTTATTTATTTTAAATTAAAACTATCCACAGTATTTCATTTCTTATTTATCCTGAATAAAATGTACTTAATGAATTTAATACTACTAAAAAAGTCTCAGATTATGTCACGAAATATGTTTATGCCAGTTGTTGCCAGTTTCTGCCGGTTAAAACCGGTTATAACCACTTTCTGCCACTGGCACGGCAGAAACCACTTTCTGCCGGCAAAAACCCAGCCCTGTTCCTGCTCCATCGACATCTTCTGCAGTGCAAGTGCCGCCACCCGATTTGGGTACGGCAAAATTGCTGCAAGTAACATTTGATATTATCGCATCTATATATAATTTCTGATATTATCACATTATATCAATCTTTTCAAAAAATTTAGAAATTGGTGTCCATGTGTTATTTTTACTGTTATTGTATTTTCTAACTTCACAGAAATTTTGACAAATTTTATGAAAGACTTTTTAGACAATGTATGGTGTTAAAAATTCTAAGGACAAAGGTAAATTATTTTTAAAAGTACTTTCCTTTTATGTTAATCACAAATCATTGGGGGTTTGAGTGCATGTAACGTAATGAGAGGGACGTTTGTCCTTAAGTTCTGCAGACTGTTTTTAAAGTTTCTATTTGTGTTGCAGATTATAGAAAAAAATTCTGCTGCTGGGCTTTGCAAAATTTTACAAGAATTTAGTTAGATTTTTCTCAAGTGTCAGTTACTGGTTATGTGTCAATAACTCGGGTTTTCATCCTAGTTCTTTTTCAGGATGTTCCATAAGCAGCTTGTAAATTAAAAACAATACTTCATTAGTGGGAAAGAGATTATCAAGAGCTGAGACTGACGAAAAGCTATCAATATATAATATGACACTTATAAAATCAGAGCGCAACAACCACAGTACCGCATGGCGCATGATAAATAGCGGATAACTCTGCCTGATATATTGCATTGAAATCATTTAGTTTATTTCTATAGCCATACATAAATGAGCCCTTCCAATAAACTGTGAAGGCTGCTGCCACTCCCAAGGGCATACGAGATCCATCTGAATAAACTACAGGCAAATCCGAGTCTGGAACCACCTCTGTAACTGGTTCAATTAATTTTAAAATTCTCACGACCTATTAACTGGTTCAATTAATTTTAAATTCTCACGACCTATTACTGGAAATTCATGTTTTTTTATTTGTCAAGAATTCATCTGCGTGAAACTCTATATTATCCTCTTTAATAAAAAGGTATGCGTTGCTGACGACTGGGATTTTCGATAATCGTTGCCACAGGTTAATCTCGGAAAATGAAACATTTGAAGTTACTGAAAAAATTAATTGCTCGAAAAGTATTTGTCAGAAAATTGTTAGACAAACTGCGTTAGAAAGGTAAAAAATTTTATTTTTCTTGATATAAATTTCAAATCCACTAATCATGCCATTTTTCAAATATTGAATTTCAAAAATTACCAAATTTCACAATGGGGTACCATAGCGAAAACTTCACGCGTAAAAAAAAATAGTAATAACAACGTGTCAGCACGATTCACAAATTATAGTAACCGTATTATTCTGTTAAAATATAAAAGTGAATTATGATGACACGAGTGCATGATTTTAATTTAATTCTCGACAAATACTAGATGCGCCATTTCTTTTTAGTTGTGAATAATATAGGTTAATTCACGATATTAAAAAAATGTAGCTATAAAACATATAAATCAATGGAAAACGTTAGGTAATAAATTGTAAACGTAATAATAAACCGTATTAAAAAAACATAACTTAGAGAAATAAGTATCCGTTTTTATGTTATTTTGGGATATTCCAGGTAAAGGTACAGATTACTTTAAAATACAATGTTAAATTCACCGATATATTTCGATTGATTCAAGGTTCTTTTGGAGAAACCGACCAGCGCAGCGGACGTAGTCTGCTAGTTGATAATAACAATTGACCCATCTTTTACTGAACAAGTGGGTAAGTGTGATCGAAGATCGCACAAAGGATTTCGTTTAATAATCCTTTCAAAACACTTTATCCTTTCTTTAATAAATCCGAATAATTTTCAATTAAAAAAAATATATATTTTTATAAAGTAAAAATTTACCGGTCTATTTTTCTCTTTTTTTTTCGAAAATCTGAACAGGTCCGATAGCGGGCGAGGCCCGCTATTATAATCTGTCATAATAATATCAAACTCATATGACTTTATCATCACTTGCTGACATCATATCTACTTGCTTTCTCTATTACTCATATTGATACTCTCTTTGTATTATTCTCAAACATTTGAAAAAGTCCGTTAAACTTCCAATATGACGTCAGATTAATTTTCTTTTTAATTCTCTAATGACTTCATATTAACATGCTTTCTGTACTTACACATACTCATACTCCTCGTATTATTGAGAAATGTTTGAAAATTTCCGTTTTATTACCAATATGACGTCATATTAATTTTTTTTTTCAATTGGTGAAACTTTTTGTTTCATTTTCATTTTTCATGTGGAAATCTTTCAATAGAAAATTAATTATTGTGGATTTTTAATTGTTGGCAACTGCTATAACGAAAAATGTTTAAATGTAATAGGAAAAGGCTGTTAGATTTTTGGTTTTTTTATCTCTCTACATTAAAATAATACGATTTTTTATAATTTTATGATTTTAAGCTTCATAGTAGGTATTCAGCTATAAGTACACAAAATTTCAGGTCTGTAAGTTACATAGTTTCTGAGAACCGGCTCTGTGACCGACAGATAACGTAGCGGGACGAATAGGGTTTCGTGATATGAACGAAACCCTAAAAAGAGAAAAATATCGTAGTAAGCTTGATATTCTATCTCCAAAGGAGGAACACCTGCAAGAGTACATAGAGCATCAGTTGAAGTCGATCTATATGTCTTAATCACTGATAGTAGACAAATCCTCAGACATCAGCTAAGTCGCTTTAAAGCCGAATCCACCGGCATGCAACCCGACTCGAATCTGAAAATTCAAGTAGACCCCGAACCCGACCAAAAATTCCATCAAACTACTGCAACCCGAACCGAACACGACAAAATTATTTCCGTCAACATCCAACCTAAAGCGAACCGGTAAAATCCATTTTATGTCAACCCAACACCCGAATCGAACAAGAAAAATTCTATTGAACCGCAACCCGATCCGAACCCCAGCGAAATAATTTCCGTTGGCATGCAACCCGACCTGAAACCGACACATTTCAACCTGAGCCTTAAATGCTTAAACCCGAACCAGGGCTTAGTTTCTAACAAAAACAATAACGGAAAATCATGCGTCAAGCATAGATTATGTAACACTTTCCAACGCTTCTAAAATAATTTTACAAATCATTACCGTTTAATAAGCTTGAGGTTAACATCTAAGTAAACAATTTGGAAAACGCATAACGTATTTAAAAACGTAATTTCAGGAATTTCTGACATATATTTCCAACATATACAATATTAGGAAAAATATCCGAATACTTTTATTCAGCCCTGTATATGATCTATAGGTTTGTACATAAACTACATAGAATGATAAATTTTAGTTTAGTTAGGAAACGCATAGCACAGTTTAAAATTCTCCTTCTGGAGTTTCTGTCAATAAACGGAAATGTGTTCGCGAACATTTGTACTGCCCTGTATATGATCTACAGAATTTATACACACCAAGTAATAGACAAATAGACGCGATTTTAAATTTCACTAAATGGTGAAATTTAAAATCGCGTTCAGCAACTTAAAACGCACTTCCAGGAATTATTGTTAACAGACAGTAGAGAATTCTTTTGTGTGTCCCTGTAAATGAACGATAACTGCTATACACACAATATTCAGTAGTAAGCTTCTTGTAATGCACCTTAGTGATATATATCAATTACAATGTGTTTGAAATTGTGTAACATCATTAAAATAAACCGCAAATGATTTTTCCCCATAGACCGTAATGTAACGGAATTCTTTTGAGTGTCCCTGTAAAAAACTATAAGGGCTACACACTTCAGTTGAAATAGGGAACATGCTATAGATAACGACAATAACATATAAAAATTGCAGGGCAATCCGAGCATATTTACGGGAATTAGAGCACGGGCAGATGGCAGGCGGCCAGACAAACCGAAGTCATAAACACTTTTCAAC
Source organism: Maratus michaelseni (assembly GCA_963931845.1). Classification (NCBI taxonomy): domain Eukaryota; kingdom Metazoa; phylum Arthropoda; class Arachnida; order Araneae; family Salticidae; genus Maratus; species Maratus michaelseni. The sequence continues at coordinate 340,963,364 of OZ007588.1, read as the reverse complement.
TAGGTTGGAAAGTGTTAATTAAAACGACAACGTTGGGTTCAGAATAACAATACATTACTGCCCCCCTGAAGTAATGTATTGTTATTCTGAAAAAATAATACAGTAATAAGTACCGAATATTTGGTATCTATTCGGTATTCGGCCATATTACAAAATATTCGGTATCTATTCGGTATTCGGCCATATTACCGAATACTCGGCCCGGCCAAACCGAATACTTAAAAAAACTTTTTTAAAATATTTTTAAAAACCCACAATTTCTACTTTTAACTGTCAATCAATAAAGAATATTCAAAATAATTAAAAATAGAATCATATTTAAATGAAAGAGAATGCTATTACATTATTTATTCGCTGTTTGAAAACTGTCACTTAAGAAAATGAACCATTAATGATGACCTTCATAAGAATTAATGATGTACACATGCAAGTTCATGCAAACCTGTCTATAATAGTAAATAATGCTTTTTGGCAAACATCATGTCTCTTAACAAAATGGAAAAAAAACTTTCACAGGTGATAAAAGACATCAAGGGGGACAAATTTTATCTAGGAAACCAGGATCGCAACACACTTATTCAAACAAAAATAAAATGAATCTCACTCCAGGACAAATTTGAATTTTCGTTTGTTACTTCAATGATATTGAAGATATTGTAACTATATTTTCATTTTCAACATAGTTTACTTTGATTTCTGTGAATCATGAGAAGTACTGGAAATTGCCGCCATTAATATCTAAACAACACTGAGCTAGATATTCCTTTATTCAGAGTGCAGCTGACAGAATGAAAATTCAGTTTCAGCTTACGGTGACACACTTTGTGTTTTTGATTGAATGTATTTATTTTTGATGTAATAAGTGGATTGAGATAATGTTTCTTGCTCAAAAAATGTTTGCATTGACTACATTATCTATGTAGAAAGTTTGTCCCAAGATGTATGAACACCCTGTATGTTTACAACCTCTGAATATGATCGTCCATTCCAGACACCTGCTCTCTGGTTCATTTTAAAACTTCCTTGCCAAATCAAAAAGAGCAGGAAAATTATTCTTGCTGATTTGCCACCATTGTAATACATTGCATTGTTTTACTTTAGTCCCTTCCTAACAAACACTATATTATTGTAAAATGTTTCTTATAATTCACTCAAAAAAAATTTTGATTTGAAAGTATTTGTTTTAGAATATAAGAACATTTTATAAATTTATTTTAATTCATAGAAGAAACCATGAAGTTTAAAGCTTTATTAATTAAAAAAGTTTTAAGACAATCTTCTTTTTAAATTATAATTCAAAGCACAGATTTTTTTTTGTGTGTGTGTGTGTGTAAATATTTATTGTGCAAAGGTCTAGTTCATAAAATGGTAGTATCTATTCTATGTTAAATATTATGTAAAATTGTTTTATAATTTAACTATTAATACTTTTAAATTCTGAAATATAAAAATATTCGGCCAGCCGAATATTCGGTATTCGGCTTCACTGTTACTATTCGGCTAGCCGAATATTCGGTATTCGGTTTACCTGTGGGTCGAATATTCGGTATTCGGCCAAAATCACTATTCGGTGCATCCCTAGTAATAAGTAGTTCTTCCTATCATTGCATAACATTGTGCTTAATGCGATATTTCTAAAATTTCCGGAACTTTCGATAAATTTTAAATTCTTATAAATGTATAAATAACTTTAAAAAATTGAATTTTGGGCTATCAAATATTATGCAGATAATGTTAAAAATGAGTGAGATTAATGAACAATGATTTGTAGAGCTGACGTTGAGGCTTCTGATCTGTAGATTTACTAGTCTAAATTATGCATTGTACTTGTGTAGTTCCGTACCCTGGAGATAGATCGCCACAAATGGTTCTCAATTGCCAATCTTGTTTATCTTCCACAATCGCATTAAAAACAGTATTTTAACATTATTAAATACGTAATATTGTTATGAATGATAAATAATCTTCTAAATAAGATTCCCTTAATCATACGTAAGTATGATAAAGGGGTCTTGCTTCTAAATATAATAAAACACAATGTGTTGATTCCGGTATGAACTCATCCAAACAATGGATGAGAACGACATATTTTTTAATTTGCAGGTTAAATTTCGGTAAAAATATTTTTGCGCGTGTTACTCTGTTTTTATACGTGGATAAAAATTTATATTTACTGTGACGTCACGAAAATAACGTCTATTTTGTTTATTTTATCTGTGTGCATTATAACTTTATTGATATCATTTTTTTCTTTACAATTAAATACAAAATATATTTTTATTTAAATTCATAGTGATTAAGCATAAAAGTACGTAATATATAGTACGTGTAAAAAGTTTGCGCGGGTGAAAATGACGTTATGCTTACCTTGAAATGAATTTTATATTGATAAAACTAAAAAACAAAATGATATGATTGTGCCAACATAACGTAATTTTCACTGATTTTTCATTCGTTAATTATAAAAGTTAGAATTAGAGCCTTTATTCATTACTTCATTTTGATTGTATACCTTGATTACATGTTAGTGATTGCTTTTTCAAAAACTAAATCATACATAAGATGAATTAATTTTTTAATAAAGAATTCACAAAAGTAGAGGATTTCAAGAAAAATAAAATTAATAAAATTAGTGTTAGGGTAAAAAATAAAAATAAAAACGATTACGCAACATTAACACATTTGCACTTAAAAAAATATAAATAGTTCAGAGTTTGTTTCCGGCTAATATACCATACCAAATTTTAAACTTCATAATAAAACGCAAATTAGGGAACAGATGTTACGGACGCACTGAGGTTGGCAAGATTTTTTTTTTTTTTTTTTTTTTTTTTTTTGCGTCGTTTTGGCGAGAATACTCCGTTTTCGGGTACCTCTTAGAAGGAAGGTCTCCTTAAAGGGCATACTCAGAAAATTTAGCGGAAACAATGCTAATGAAACTACTCATGTACGTGCTAAAGAATCAGTTCAATTTAGCTGCGAAATCCCAGTAGAAAATCTGTAAAAAAATAAATACTTTCGGGTATTTAGACTTAGAGCATAAGGACGCGATTTGGCGAACAAAACTTTTTCGTAAGCCAAATGTATTTGAAAATTCCTGGTAAAATGAGTGTTTAAATGCGCAGTACTTTATGAATTTAAACTTCAACAATTAAATAGTTTATTATTTTAATTATAAGCTTATATAATATATATACAAGTTAAGTAATGCTGAAGTTATTTAATTTTACACAGTTTCGCCGGTTCGATAAATTTTAAGTGTATTTTTACAGTAAATGTCTGATTAAGAACCCTCTTATTAAACATTTCGATTTTGAATAAGTCATTGTTTCCATGGCAACAAGACTTTTCTCTTGTCTCTGGCACTAATAATATCGAAGTCAAATTGACAGTGCTCAGAATCGAACAATTAATTTTCAGTTTGAAACATTTTTATCCATTTAAATTTTGTTCAAAATCGTAGATATGATCGTTAATTTTCTTTAGATGTATATATAAATGTACATGGCAAAACCGTAGTTATAAAAGTGCATTTATTAAAGTTAAACATAATTAAGTTAGTTAAAGTATTTACGTATAAAGAGTAGAAAAAAACGTTTTTCCAAAAAGAGTATATTTATCGTAAATGCGTATATTTTTAAATTTTCATTGTATCGCCAACTCAGCGATAAATTGCCAAAACACGAAAATTTCATAATTTTTTTTAATGGAGACATTAAATGGAGATTCCGCAGCAAATCTTTTTATATACGTATATATATTATCCTCATAAGAATATTCTGTAAAATTTTCAAAGTTTTTTGAGTATGCGCTAATGGAGACTTTTGATGTTAGGCCTAGCTTCCGGAAACAGCATGTTAGTTTTATTTCATTATTACAGTTTCTTTTACTATAATGAACACACAGTGTGTTGTTATGAATCTTAAATATAAGATGTACCAAAAAATAATCAACTTTAGAACATCACGACATTTATTAACAAACTTACAGAGCGCTCGAGATCTAACACAAACACAATTACAGTTAACCTAGGTTATATATCCAATCCAGTGTTCATAGTTAATGGCTGATGCCACATCTCCCTTTCAAAGATCCATTCTGTTTGGAGCTTTCACAGTTCTACCACTCCGAGTGATATAGGGTTGATTACCTTTAGCTACGACAGCTTGTTCTGTTTTGGAAACCTCGCTCTTTGTACCCTCTTCTAAAACAACTTCTCCCATATTTTCTTCTGCTGCTTGTTTTAGTTTAGTACCGGGAATTAGAAATTTTCTATTTCGCCTTAGAGTTTGTTGTCCCTCTTTAACGAAATACGATCTTGGTGTATCTGCCTCCCTTTCTATAGTGCCGACAGCCTTTCTATCCGTTATCCAAACTTTTTCACCTGGATCTATTGGTTTCAGCTCATGGACTTTATGTCTTCGATTATAATCTCTTTCTTGTGCTTTTATTCTATTTTCTTCTATTTCTTCCAATCTCTCCTTCTGTACCAGTTTTGGTTGAAGTTCTGAGAGTGCTATGGGTAGAGTTGTTTGTAAACGCCGTCCCATCAACAGTTCTGCAGGGCTATACCCATTTTTCAAAGGCGAAGCTCTGTAGTTCAACAAAGCCAAATAAGGATCTTTGGACTTTTTGAATCTGAGTTTGATTACCTTGACTGCTGCCTCCACAAAACCATTGCTTTGAGGGTATCTGGGACTAGACGTAACGTGCTTGAAACCATACACTGTGGAAAATTGTTGGAACTCAGCTGTTCGAGTTACTTCAAATTGTCGTCCATTGTCAGACCTAACTATATCAGGTATTCCATGTCTGGCGAATATTGACTTACAGTGCAGAATTACTTCTTTGGATGTGAGCCTGTCTAATTTTGCGACTTCTGGATAGCGTGAATAGAAATCAGTTACCAGCAAATACCAGTCTGAATGAAGCTTGAATAGATCCATGGCTACGATTTCCCAAGGTCTTTGAGGAAAACTAGTTGGTTTCAGTGGTTCAGAACAGTTTCTAGCTTCCTGTATACATGATGGACATTCTCGAACGAGTTCCTCTATTTGCTTGCTCATTCCAGGCCAATAAACAGCTGAATTTGCCAAAGCTCTACATTTAGTTATTCCCATGTGACCTTCGTGAATTTTCTCCAAGATTTCTCGTTGAAGCTTGTTTGGTACAATTATTCGATTTCCTCTCATAATTAGGCCATTATGAACTGAAATTTCGTATCTTAAAGGCCAAAAGACCCGGCAAGATGATTCTACATTCTTTTTCTCTGGCCATCCTTCTAAAGCATAGGTAGTTAACATCCTACATGTTGAATCTTTTTCTTGTTCAAATTTCAACTGGGAAAGTCTTTTTGGAGCTATCGGAACAGTTTCTGTAATTTGATTGACAAAGAGCTCGACATCTTCTTCCAAATCAAAAGTTGGGACCTGCTTTTGGTGAGGTGCTCTGGATAATGCATCTGCTGCCAGTAAATGTTTTCCTGGAGTATGAAAAACATCAAAAGAGTATCTCATCAATCTCATTTTTAATCTTTGAAGACGAGGAGTGAGATCATCTAAGGATTTTCTTGTTAATATAGGGACCAGAGGTTTGTGATCAGTTTCCAAAAGAAATTTTGTACCTATCAAATAATTACAAAACTTTTCGCATGCCCAAGTGAGTGCCAATGCCTCTTTTTCAATCTGGGCGTAACGTTTTTCTGTTGGGGTTAATGTTCTGGAAGCATACGCAATTACCTTCATCGTGGAGTCATCTTGTTTCTGGCATAATGTAGCTCCTAATCCATAGGATGAAGCATCAGCAGTTACTGTCGACTCTTTGTTAGGGTCAAATACAGTAAGTACTGGTTCGGACGAGAGCATTTCCTTTAGCTTTTTCAATGCATTTTCCTGGGGCGTATCCCAAATAAATTGACTTTTTATTGATAGCAGAGAAGTCAAAGGTGCCATGATATCTGAGAATTTTGGAATAAATCTTGCTAGATAATTAGCCATTCCAAGCAGCTGTTTAAGTTCCGTTTTGTTGGTTGGAGTTTCGAATTTTTGTATGGCTTGTATTTTCTCTGGATCTGGGCGTATTCCGGACTCATCGATTACATGACCAAGGAATTGTATAGACCTAACCGAGAAACAGCATTTTTGTTTATTTAGAGTGATTCCCGTTTCTTCCAGACGTTTCAAGGTTGATTTCAAACGCTCGTCATGTTCGTTTTGATTGCATCCCCATATCAGGATATCATCCATATTGCATATTATGCCTGATAGACCTTCCAAAGCTTGAGACATTCGACGCTGAAAATGTTCAGGTGCTGAAGAAATCCCGAAAGGTAAACGTAAAAAACGGAATCTACCGAAGGGTGTGATGAAAGTTGTAAGATAAGATGACTCTTCATCTAAAGGTACCTGCCAGAAACCAGAATTGGCATCTAATTTTGAAAATATTTTAGCTCCTGCCAACAGCGATAAATTGTATTCTGTAGTTGGTAACGGGTGCCATTCTCTTCGAATACTTCTATTAAGTACCGTTAAATCTACACAGATTCTTACATTTCCATCTTTTTTTTCGTACCACCACTGCTGGTGAACACCAATCTGTGGGTGTTTCTACTGGTTTAATTACATTTAATTCTTGCATTCTATTAATCTCCGCCTTTGTTTTCTCCAACAACGGTATTGGTATTCTACGTGGAGAGGTGAGAGCATAAGGCTTAGCATCACCAATGAGTTCTATATGATAATTTCCTTTCAGCAATCCTAGTCCTTGAAACAACAGAGGAAATTCCCGAATAGGATCAAAGCTGCTAATACTTTGCACACAATGTGGTTGTATATTAGGACCTAGTCCGAAAGCTTTAATGGCTGGTTTTCCCAACAAACATGTTTGAAGGCCTTTTATGACAAAAATCTCTTCTAAACATCTTTTTCCATTATATTCTATGTTTTCAACTAATTTACCTGTTAATTTCAATGGTGTTCTATCGGGACCGAAAATTATTTTATCCGTACTCTTAAGATGAGCATTTTTTAGAACTGTTTGCACTATATTACTAGGAATGACTGAGTGATCAGCGCCACTGTCGATTTTAAATCGAATAGATTTTCCCAATATTTTGATCGGAACTATCCAATCATCACTATGTTGATTCTCTCCTATTAGACCTATGAACCCAGCTTCACCATGAATTTCATTTACTCTGTTCATAGAACACAAACAAACTTTTTCCCAGTGCCCTTTTTTCTTGCACTTCCGGCAAAAAGAGTCCTTAGCGGGACAAAATTTTCTATCATGAGGTGTTTTCCCACACCATTTACAATTTTTCACATTAGAATGCATTTTATGATCACGGAAGTTGATATTATTTTTATTTAAATTAAGAGGTGTCTGTCGAAGTTTCTTTTTATGTGTTACTGCATTAATCGAGGTATTACTCACTAACACAGACTGTTGCCGTTTGATAGATTCCGACAAACGGACTTTATCAATGGCGGTTTGTAAAGTAAGCTGAGGATCAAGTTGTAGCTTTTCACTCAAAGATTGGTCAGTAATACCGACAACAATGCGATCCCGGAGTAATTCATCATGAAGATTACCATAAGCACATTTATCAGCTAATGCATATAGATCAGTAATAAAATCGTTAACTGACTCACCTTCTTTTTGTATCCGTCGGTTAAATTGTGCCCTTTCAAATATTGTATTTCGTTTCACTACGAAATGATTATCAAATTTTTCTAGCACTGCTTGAAAATTCTTTTTATCAGCTTCTGTGATGTCGAATGACAGAAAAATATCTTCGGCTTTGTCACCCATAATATATATAAGAGCATCCACTTGTTCTTCACCTGACTTCGTATTTAATCCTGAAGCAGTTCTGAAGCGTAAAAATCTTTGTTTCCATTTCGGCCATTCGGTTGGCGTTGAAAAGGGAAAAGATTCTGGTGGTGAAATATGATAAGCTGATGTCGCCATTTCGTACACAGAGTGTGCGTAAAAATGAAATTAGATATTCAATTTGAAACCGCTTGCCACCATGTGTTGTTATGAATCTTAAATATAAGATGTACCAAAAAATAATCAACTTTAGAACATCACGACATTTATTAACAAACTTACAGAGCGCTCGAGATCTAACACAAACACAATTACAGTTAACCTAGGTTATATATCCAATCCAGTGTTCATAGTTAATGGCTGATGCCACAACTAACACATACAATATAAAACACATACAATTTTTATTATAAACGAACACAAACTATTTCACCACACAATGATTAATTTAATATAAAACACATACAATCTGTTCTACCGGGTTGCCATACAGAGCAAAATCACAGAGTTGCCAAGGCATAAAATCGCCATTAAAGCATTTTAAAGATACCACAGTGCGAGTGCGTCTTAGACATCTGTACCATTCATACTCTTCATTTAGTTTAAAAATTGAATAGCATACCTTTAGTACAAATAAAAAATATTTTTTTTTAAGTTAACGAGTAATGTGAAATGCTGATATTACACCACAGTTCTCATCAGTGCGTACTGCTTAGACACAAGATTCTTTAACATATTATACAGTACTTCAATGATACTTTAAAATAAATATTCTGATAATTTTGTGTCTTAAATTTACCAAAATTGTCACGGTTTTAGAATGATCCTGAAATTTTACTTTTATCAATCATGAACATTATTATTGTAAATTTCGAAATCAAAAGTAAAAAAAATGGCGAAAATATATTCGTTTCAAATTCTATATATAATGACTGCAAGTTTTAAAGAAACAAAAGTTTTATAAATACCCTGGACTTACCCTATTGCTGTTAAGTATCTCCAAGAGCCGAGAACAAAAGTACTAGAGAATTTGCCTACAATTTACTTACTGCATTTCTATCAGGGAACTATTTTATTCCAGCATCTGTCTTGGAGACTCACGTGATCGTGCCACGTGACAATTGTCATTCTCTGATGTTTTCTTACGAAATTTCTGCAAAACTTTTTTTTTTTAATTCTTACTTTTATTCCGGATAAAATATTAAATAATCTATGTTTCTTCTTTTTTTTAACTTTTTTTTTTTAATCAATTGAAACGTTTTCGTTTAAAAACTAGTCGTTGAGGGCCACCGTAATACTTACCCATCATGGATATGCATAATGTAAAATATTAAAACAAAAATGTGTAAACTACTTATAAAATGCATAGCAATTCAAATAAAATCGTAGCTTGATGACGTCATAACTTTATAGGCTGGATTACTGAATTGCTTGAAAGAGGTTTTTCCTTATAACTCCAAAAATAATAATCCTATTAACTAGCGGTTTATTGCATCTGATTAAGCGTCAAATTTCCAATTAAAATATATCTTTGAAGTGAAATTTGGATGAAATACAGGGTCATGAAAAATCGAAGAGTGTGGAAAATAGGATTACAAATATCTCAGCAACTAATTATCCGATCGACTTCATGCTTCATGCAAAATTTATGTTTTTTTATTGTCTTTTATATTCATTTCTTAAAATAAACAATTTCGAAAATTTTTATATACCTTTTATCAGAACGAATATTTCGAGAGTCCGAAAAAAAATGTTCCGGTTAATCGAGGTTATTGAAATGAAATAGGCTTCTTCCCATTATTACATACTAAGTACAAACCAAATTGCAAGTGTCTATCTCAATTTTTTCGGGAGATAGAGCGTTTACAGACACACAGACGGACGGCAAAAATTTTTTTCTAAAAATATGTTTTTTGGAATCTCCAGTGTCTGAAACGTGTAAATCCGTCAAAAAAAATTTTTCGATTTTCAAAACGATTACAAGACTTACCCTATACTACGTATGATGGGTAAGTAAAATATCACTTGTTAATTTTTATGTTAATTAAAACTTGAAATAATGGAAATATAATTACTTTTGAACTCTAATGTAAAACCAAGACATAAGGAAGTCTTGTGTAAAACAATGCAGGTTATGAGCAAAATTCTGAATACGTATTATAAAAATTATAAAAAGTAACTGTCCGTTTCTATTTCACAGGTTGGATCAAATTAACACCAGCTATCCGCTGGGATCCCAGGATGTCAAAAGTGGTCTCAGAAATTTAAAATTTTAATTAGTTTTCTAGATTTGTGGATAAAAAGGGAGAAAAGCAAAAGCAATAGTGATTATTATTATTGATTTTTTTTTTTTTTTGACGTCATTTTCAAATTGAAATTGGATATTGAAATTATCTTTTATTTTATTGTGAGCATGATGGTGTGAACAATATCGTGATTATATTACATATTTGAAGAAATAAAAACTTATTTTTCACATATTTAAGCTTCAAGATAATTTTTATTTTAGAAAGTAAAAAATCGTCTGTCTAAAAAATAACAGAAAAGAATTTTTTCCCAGAATGCTTGAATGGTAAAAAAAACTCCTAAAAAAAACTCCCCCCCCCCCCTTCTAAAAAAAAATCTTGATATTGCGCCTTTGCAATAAAACCTGCAAAAAGGGAGCTGAAAAAGACAGAAAAAGCTCCATTTTAGACAGGTATCCGTCTTAATAAATATAATTTTATGGTGTATTTTATCGTTGAAGCTTAATTTTTTTTCCCGTTTGAGAAAAAATTATGTTATAGATAGGTTTTGTTTAGAGAAGTTTTACTGTAATACACCTATGCTCTTCAGAAGTCCTCTATAGAAAGGAGGTTTTAACAGTCTTAAAGAATGCCTGAAAAAAAAACGGTATCTGTCTATAACTGAAAACTTTCATAATACTTTAAACTTATACTTGCTAAGACGAAATGTGTCTAAAACGAAATTTTTGATCTGTCTCTTGAGATTCCGTATTAGAAGTTTTACTGGCTTTGTATCTATGATTGAGTAAACGTTTCTCGTTCGGAGAGGGAGGTGTAACAGCCACCCGAACCCCACTCTTGGCTATGCCACTATCCTCCAAAAAAACCTTGCCCCCCCCCCCCACACACACACACAAGAAAGTTCTGAAATGGCGCCACTACCTTAAATATGAATAAATGTAACACATGATAAAGAAAAAAATAATGGCAATACAGGAATAAACTTAAAATGTGGGGAATTGCCATACAATGACACATTAATGTTCTTTGATTTTTTTTACAAGTTTATATATGTAATTTCTTTTTGTTGTCTAAATTGCATTATCTCATTCACTAATAAATGTATATTTTTTGAAAAATATTTTAATACTTTAATGTAGCTGGCATTTTTTTTTAAATGTAAGTATATTGATGTGGATACTTTTTCTGCGTTATCCGTTAAATTAATTCTGCGTTATTCGTTAATTTATTTAATATATCTTAGTAATATAATAGTTATACAAATTTGTTTACTAGAATAAGGTTTTATCGAAAACCATTTGCAGCTGGAATCATTGCAAATTTAAATCATCTAGCCGCCATTTTGGATCAGGGCTCAGGCCTAGTATTGAGACGGCTGTGGTTTTTCTTTCAGATGACGTCACAAATCGTCCATTGTCCAACAGCGTTAGAGGGCAGTTGTGATTGGTAACTGAGAGAAGTATAGTCACGGCTGGAAGTCAACCGGACAATTGTGATTGGCGGATGAAAAGGTCATCAGCTGATTGCGACTTCCTCATACTAAATTTTGTTCTCTTTTAAATAAAAATTAGTCTGCATTCAAACAGCAAATGTGAGTTTTCTCGATTTGTTCTAGGCGATTTTTAGAGGTTTTTTCATGTACGTGACGTCATTTATATATTTGATTTCAGAAATTGTCAACGATAACATACTGTATATGAATGTTTTAAAAAAAAGCATCAATTTATTTCTGTTTCAACCGCTCCCTTTTGTTTCTGTTTCAAAAGTTAACGATAATTCTTAATGTTAAAGGTCGTTGATTTAACTTTGAGAGGGAGTATTGTCCTGTCATAATTTAAATGTCGCGTTAATGCTCTGATCGAAACAACCTCCTCCCTCTCCCCTGCCTCACAAATAAGAACTTTTTAAATATAGGTCTGATTCAAACGAAACCTTTTCTAACATTCTTCTCAGGTCCCTCAGGTACTAAATAAATTTCGGTAACACTTTTTCAGCCCTTGTTTACCACTATTTCTGAATATTGATCACCGACAGCGGGGTTATTTTCTCGGGTTCTATGGGCCCGATTTCAACGAGAATTGCTTCATTCAACTTAACACGAACTAATTACGATATAGTTTTGGCACCTCCTGGCAGTAGAAAGTGGAACTAAAAGATTTTGCAGCGCGTGCACAGCACGCCTGCTATATGGTGTCGTTAAGCAACGGGCACATGCGTCGGAGTGTCGTTCGGAAAGAAGTTTGTTTAGAACAGAGTACACCCCCTGGTGGTAGAAAGTAGAACTAAAAGATTTCGATTTAAATTGATCCGATTCAAAAGAAATCTTTTCCAACATTTTTACCAGATCTCCGAAGTACCTTGGTTACCACCATTTATGAATATTAATCTTCAGGGGGGGGATTTATTTTCTCGGGTTCTATAGGTCCGATTCCAATGTAAATTGATTCATTCAACTTAACAGAACTAATTACGATATAGGCAACTAATTATGACATAAATTTGATCCCTCTGGCGGTGGAAAATGAAACTAAAAGATTTTCAGCGAGTGCACAGCACGCCTGTTGTACGGTGCCGTAAGAAGCGGGGCACGTGCTAGAGTTTCGTTCTGGAACAGTTTTGTTTAGAACAGGACGCGCTCCTGGCGGTGGGTGTCAGGTTTCTGGCTTTAACAGAACCTATATTGTATATTTAATTTATTTAATTATACTTAATCATTATTATATATTACTGTATTCTTATATATTTTTCTTTTTCTGTAAAACTTCCGTATGTTATTGACAATGGAATTTCCCTGATCCGATTATATATTTGGGGGATGTTCACGAAATCATTGTGAAAAGAGATAATCCAGTTTTCGAATGTGAATACAATGAGCGCTGGATTCCTAGCGAATTGGGGTCAGAAGTTAACAGAAAGAGGGAAGGTTCTAGATAAATGTTTCGACCGGTGTAGAAACCCCGTGAAGGAAGAAGGAGAGATCCCGTTGATTTAGAGAGTAGCGTGAAGAGTGGGAGACGAGTCAGTGGTTGGTGTGCAGCGCAGAGAGTTATCAGTCTGCAGCGTAGGGGGTGGACGAGCAGAGCCACGTGTGCAGAGGAGTGTGTAGAATCGCAGAGAGAACGTGCATCGGACAGCTTGGTCCGGGGTGAATTAATTACAGCGTAGACGGAACGGTGTGTATGAGTCGTGCGTAATGAAATAGATTTAAACGTTAACGAGAAGTTAAGATATGAGGGCACTGAACGCAAAATTCTGACACCGAAATCGTGCAAGAGAATTTAAAGACGATTCGGAAAGCCATATAATTTCATAAAGAGTGACATCTGCAAAAGGGTCTAAACTAATGAAAATCCAAGGAAAGTACAATAGCTGCGTACTTTGGTTTCTAAAAATGTGGGGGGAAATTTCTAGAAGATTTTCCTAATATCTGGGCCAAAAAAGAAAGTTCAGATCGAATTGCATTGGAACAAATATATATATATATATATATATATATAGGACTACAATTTTAATTTGTAAATTGACAGGGCTCTTTGGTATCGGGATTTCAGTGTATGTGGTCAGTTTCTTATGTTTCAATGGTTAAATTTTACTTAAAGTTATATATATATATATATATATATATATATAGGCGTCTTATCAAAAAGTTTTGCGAAAGGAAAATGAAAAAGACATGAAAAAAAATCGTATGACGCATTGAAAACAATTAGAATTTTGAAAGGGAAAATGGAATAACGTAGTTTAAGATAAAAATATAGTAAAAATAAGGAATTTTTTTTTGGAAATATAAAATTATATATGACAATTCTATATAAATATATATATATATATATATATATATATATATATATATATATATATATATATATATATATATAGGGGGAAGGGGTTAAAACCCTGCTTACTGGGTCTGCTATTAATTTAAAACTCTTTTTTCATAATACATTATTTTTCTTTATTGTAAAGCTAATATGAGATTCAATTTTAAATACTAATCTTGATTATTTATACATTTATTTGATAACTACTTGCACACAAGTATTTGAGTCACGTCCGTAGACAGAAAATTAATAGCTTTTAAATAGCTCAACAGATGGCAGCTAAAAGAAATTTTAATGTGCAAGATATGCTTGTTAGTCATTTTCAACGTAGCAATGTATTGCTGATATTATCTGTATAAATTAATTGTTTAATTTTATTTAATTACTAAGAAAAAAGCATGAATGATAAGATAAAACAGCCAATTTCGTACGATCAAAGATAGTAAAAAGAACGCGCAAAAAATAAATAAATAGATACATAAAAATAAATAAATTTAAAAAAAAATCGTATTTGAATTTTATTCGACGATGACGTCATACGCTTCAGGAAAAACACGGGACAAAGAAAAATGAATTGAATACATATAAAATACAAGTTAAATTACTATTTATTTACTTTTATAATCACTGTTGGGCCCGCTATAATGCGGTACTTTAATTTTGTGATAACACTAATTTGAGAAAAACCTGTCATTTCATATCTGAAAACGATGCTAATTTAATTTTCAATTAGCTGAAACTTTTAATCACAAAACATGTTTTAACGAAATGTGAATGTATTATGCCAGAATCCGGTTCAAAAACCTTTCGAATGATACCTCATTCATTGCTGTGTGTTTTGTAAATGCATAGAAAAAGGGATGTTGACAACAGAAATAATATATATATATGAGTATAACATGTAATATTTATTGCACAAAAATTAATTTTGCACTATCATTCAATTCAGTCTAACATTTAGTCTGATAAAAATAATTTACTAAAAACGTCCGGTCTGTGTACACCGTTTCAAAGGATACGAAGAAAGCATCTATATGCAATGTAAAAATGCAATTTTAATACAATATTTCTCACGATCTGGAAAAATACTGGCAAGATCTTAGAGAAGTCCGAAGCAATATAATAACTTTTTTTAACCCTTGATTTTTTTTTTTTTTTTTTTTTTTTTTAGAAAATTTAGCATTGAAATTTTACGTTTCTCGAAGAATGAACCGGACACATCTATACTTTATAATATAGTTTATTATTTCAATTAAAAAAATACATATATATATAAATGTTCTACTCTAAATTCTTATATATTTTATTGATAAAAAAAAAATCGATTCTATTTTACTCTCGAAAGATGATCTTTTACTTTTTAAAGCCTTTTAACAAAGAAAAGAAAAATAACTCAGCGAAGATTAATTCTATCTTAAACAGCACTTCTTTGCTAAGCTTACGAATTTAGAAAACACTTTAACTTTTACTCATTTCAGCAAATTCTAGTAAATATATAGAAGAAGAAAATACATGCTTAGTTGAAATCGGCTCCTAAAAGGCTATCGGTAGTCAATGTGAAACTTTAAAGAAGTGACGAAAAACTTCTGCCTTTTGTAATCTTTCTCCACCTCCCTCCCTCTGTGGTAAAAAAAAAAAAAGAGGGTGTGATTTAGCTAAGGAAATTGCAGTTTCAAATAGGAAAATTCTAGAATTCTTTTATTGTTTGGTTGTTGTTCTGTTAACTTTTCTTTACCTTTTTTTCCCTTTCAAATACTTTCATAAATCACAATTAGTTTTTATTTCATTTTCATCACTTGTTTTTATTTTTTATTAAACTACGTGGCTCTGCCACCTACGAGCTACGCTCCCCAAACCCCGTCAAGGCTCCACAGACTCTAAAAACACGCTAATTTGCTCTATTTTAAAAATATTGCATGATTACGGAAGACTGAATAATATTATTACGACCAGTGGCGATCTTCTGTAATTGGGTTGCTATTCTCTTCCCTTTGACTGGAGGATTTTTAGATTCTCATAACCGCATTCACCGCTGTCGCGATGCCAAAATACGATTGTTATTTTTTTTTTCTAGCGTGTGCCTTTTGGTATTTTTTATCTGTTTTTACTGTAACTTTGATGGAATAAATGAGATGATATTCTGGCTTTACTAACAACTAAATGTTGTTTGCAGATATTTTTATCCTTACTTTTTCATTAGAAGATTACGGAACCTGCATCTAAAAAATATTAGATACTAGCTGACCCGCCCGGCGTTGCCCAAGCCCGTGATAATAAACAAGGAACTCGAGTTTCGATGATTCTTTTACAAGAAGCTGCACCAAGGGCCCGAAGTAGGAGATTAATATTGGTAGTAGCTGAGGTCCGAAGTTTTTTTTGTCGTTCAAGTAGTAGCTGGAAGTCCTAAGAAGTTGTCAGGAAAATAAAGCTAGCGAATCGGACGGTTTTAAGGGAGCTATAGTAGGGGGCCCAAAAGTGGCCAACTGATAGTTTTGAGCAGGGCCCTAAGAGGGAAACATATTAAAAGGTCCTAGTACTTAGCGTTTATATCTTCAATTTGTCTAAACTAAGCATAGGGCATTGATTAATCATTAGAATAAAATTTTAAAGAAATGCTTAAAAGGGGCCCTAAGGCACCAATAATAATTTTAGGGTGGTGGCCCGGGGAGAAGAATCTAAGACTCAACTTTAAAGTTATGCATTGAGAGGGTGACACAATTAGGGGAGTAAAAAATGTATGGCGCACAAAACGTTCAAGGGCCCCGGACTGACCCCAGGGGACCAGGGTCCTAACTGGAATGTAGAAATGGGAAATTAACTAAATAGAGAAAAGTCTCAAAAAACGAAGAAGATTGCATTAAAAGAGGCCACGTTATTAACAGTTTGGCAACAAAAACTTCAAGGGGTCCTGTAACGGGCTCCAGAGGGTCAGTGTCTTAACTAGAATGTAGAAATGGGGGAATAACTAAATGGGGAAAGGGGTCCAAGAATATCGGATAAAAAGGGAGCAAGTTATTAACAATTTAGTGCACAAAAACTTAAAGGGGCTCAGGGGGCCCGGGTCTTGTCCTAGAAATTTTTTTGTCATTCAAGTAATAGCCAGAAGTCCTAAGAAGTTGTTAGGAAAAAAATCTGGTGAATCGGACGATTTTTAAGGGATTTATAGTAGGGGACCAAAAGGGTCCCTAAGAGGGAAACATTTTAAAAGGTCCTTGTACTTAGCGCTTTACATCTTCAATTAGCCGAAATTAAGCATAGTAAATTAATCATTAGAATAAAATTTTGAAGAAATGCTTAAAGGACCCTAGGGTACCATAAAAATATGAGGGTGGTGGCCCGGGGAGACTCAATTTTAAAGCTATGCATTGAGAGAGTGACACAATTAGAGGATGAAAATGCATGGCAGTAGAGAGAAAATGAGCGTCCGACCCCAGGAGGTGGTGTGTGGTGCGAGGAGGGAGGAGGGCTCCTCCTCACGAAGTGCCCTCCTCCTCACAAAGTGCACCTCACACCTCCTCCCAAAGTGCAGCTCAGCTCCTCCCGAAGTGCCCTCCTCCACCACCTAGGATAAGGGGATTAATTAAGGATTAGTGTTAATTAATTTTAATTGGGGAACTTAAATTTTTCGAAGCAATTTTTTTTTCAACTAGAGTAGAGTGGGAAATATTTTTTCAGTTTGTGAATTGTATTTAAAAATAGTAATTAAAAATGGTCATTCATTAATTTTAATTGCAGAACTTAAGAATTTTCGCGAGATTTTTTTTAAAAACTAGAATAGGCTATTCAATATATATGTTAGAAATAATGAATCATGCATTAAAAAAGGTATTAAGATTTTTTTTTCTTTTAAACCAAAAATAGAATTTAGAGTTAAAAATAGAATTTTTAGTTTTAAAAGTCCCCAAAAGTAGGATTTTCAACTGAAAGTAATCTAAGATATAAACTCTCAACTGAAATGAATTTTGCCTTAAGGTGTGAGCTTTTGGCTAGAAGTGACCTAGAGTCAAAACTTCCTGATCCCAGGAATCACCACAGGGAGATAGATCACACAAACGATTCCCAAAAATTTGTTTGGAAGATTTTGATATCTTCCTTCTTTTTTTTTTCTAAAGATTTTAGATTTTTTTTTATTTTAATTATCTTGGAATTTTATAATGGCCGTAAGCTAGGCTACTTACTCCATCTTCTAGCAGATAACGCTTGTCATCAAAGGGTGACAAACACTTTTTATTTTGTTTAAGGGTGTAAAGTATGTGTGATTGCTGCCCTATTCTTGATTGTTCTTCAAAGGTTGTAGCTTGTCTTTCCAAACATTTTGCATAATCTTCATGTTTTAATTTATTTTTAACTATAGACGTTGAGACCCCCTTGGCACGCTTTTTTTCTTCTTTGGAGGATTTAATCGAATACATTTTCGACTTTAAACCTACAAACTGATGAATAGGCACGCCATTTAATTCGTCTTTAAATTTCCCCAAGACTTTCTTATTCGTGTTAGAATAAAAAGGGTGTTCTTGGGGGTAATCTGAAAAATCAAATTGCGACCTATTGCGATACATCTCATTTTGTAGGTTTTCAGTCGTGATAAGATAGGTTAAAGAATCTGTGTCCGTGAAAAGCAGAATTGAACGATTTCCAGGATAAATTTGTTTGATAAATTTATAATGGAATTCGTACATGAGCACCTTTGATAGCTCTAGTATCGAAAACCCGACGTAAATAGGCCGCTTCATCAAGATACTGGGCTTCTGCCTTTCAACAGCTACGAGATTCTCATCGAATATCTTGAAATTTTTGAAGTAGGGAGAGGCGACTAGCTTCTCACATCTTCTTTCTTGATTAGATAATTCAATATTTCGCCTCTTCCTAAGATTGTCGATGCACTTGCCATAAATGCTATTGTTTAGTAGTTTGAAGAAATCCTTCTCAAAAGCACTAGTTGCTTGCTTGCGTTTTTCAGTGTTGAATTCGATATATTGTTTGAGCCAAGGGGACTGATGGAACTGGTGAACTCTGTGAATTTTCGTTAACTTTATCCCAATTCAATGTATAATTTAACGTTTCTATAATGAAAAATATATTTGATTTTTCTCATCAAGTTGGGGATGAGTTTCGGAGTACCTCTGAACCCCTTCTGTAGAAGATTCTTTGCGTAATCAGACAGCATTTCTTCCTGTACGGTGAGTCTTTGCTGGGCAAGAGGATAGTCGTTATGCTCATCGTGAAGGGATTCAGGGTACTCAAAGTCCACCTCGAAAATGTAACCTGTGCTTGAGTCATCTGCTATCTGTAATATGCTTTCTTCTGTAAAGTTGGTGCCATCACACCACTGGAACCCTCCATGGGGCATGTACTGGGACATCGCCCAACCGTAAAGATTGTTGGCATCCCAGTACATGATATGTGATGTTTCTTCACTAGGGACGTGATTTGGATCATATTTATTATTGGCGGTCGCAAACCTGTGGGAGATCTGCGACACACCCCCGCGTACGCCTTCTTCAATAAAAAGCAGCATGTCCACATCGGTCAATAATTCCAACTCCACCTCAGTCATTTTCAAACAGGCCTGCCAAGACAAGCCTGGTGAAGTGACGAGGTGGGATGGATCAATATTATAATATTGACTGCAGAGACGTCTAAAATTTTCGAATACATCGGCTAGTAGAAGCACATCGGTCTTTAAATATAGATCATGATATTCCCCGAGTCTGTTTATTCTGAAAGTATTCCATACATTTTTCGCATGTGCATAGTCTGATTCGGTGATATCTTGATTGGATAATGTGTTGTGTAAAGCAGAGGGTGGAGGAAGCTGGGTTTCTTGAAAATTTTTAAACGAATTCATATATTCATAGGTATAAATACCTTTGCGATATAGTAGTTCAGTTCTTGTATTTTGAACAAAGTTTTCTCTTAATATATTACAGTCGCATTGTTTCAGATTTGATGTTAATTTGTCCAAGGAGGCCGGGAGGAAGAGCAGTGAGTCAATGAATGAGAATTGAATAGAGGAATGATATTCTTGTAATTTAAATGTGATGTAGTCTTCTAAATTGGCAGCAATCCCACTTATTTTCAGCTGTTTAAAGCAACCAAGCTTACGCATTATATGGTGTGCGTCATACTTTTTAAGATTGTGAAACACGACAGGAATCACTTTACTCTGCTTGAAGTTAATATTACAAGAGGGGTGGGCAGCTCCCCTATACTTTGAAGAAATGTGATCGTGATCCCTGACACGTTCCTTGCCCAATGACTTATGACAGATCCAACATTCTGTGGCTTGCTGGAAAGCTTCTTCCTCTTCGTCATTGAGATTCATCGGGGCGATGGTTAATAATTTCGATGTGATTTCCTCTTTGAATTTTAAGATGGCTTTAATAAATTCCTCTGAAGCATTCTCACCACGATAAACTTCTATCTTCTTATAGGTGCGTCCGTCAGAGCCCACAATAACGAACGCAAACCCACAAGCCTCATGACTAGCAGTCTTTACTTGGTAAGATGACTTATTGGAGGGTTCAGTAGTGTGAATGGGTACGAGCAGGGATTCGAAATCTGCATAAATGACGTAGGGCATAGGAGCTTGCAAATGGATTCCTGTAAATGAGAGTATATTTTCACCGGGTTTTGGCATTTTAATTACTTGAGGGGTGTGGTTACTGCAATAGGGCTTGTGATCTTCTAGTAATTCTGCTCTTGTGAATCCGTGTAAGCAGGTATAACAATAATAATATGCTGACATATCTTTATTTCGATGGGACATGAATCTTGAAAAGTTCCTTATAAGGGTGTAATGAGTATTCTCACCATCACAAAGAAGAAGTAGATTAATCACATCCTCGTTCGTTTTATTAGACACATATAGGATGTAAAGTTCACCCTCCTCGTACCCGAAAATATTGATTCTTAGATCATTCATTGACTCAATTAGAGGAATCTTCTGATACGGCACGGGATAGGATATGCCATTCATGTTGACTGTATTTTCGAACGGTTGGTACTTGGTTACTCTGTTGGGATTTTCCTTAAAATCTAGGTTTAATTGGTGTGCCAGGACGCACCAGAGAAAACATTTCTGATCTTCGAAGTTTTGGATATTAAGTATGGCTTCTTTACCTTTCAAGTTTTTTGGGAGTTGAATATAGCTGCTACCTTTCAAAGGGGAATATTTTCCCATTTTAAGTTCAAGATATGATACTTCCTTGAGAAGCCATCCGGACCACCTTTGGACAAATTTTTCGAATGAACTGATAATTTTCCGATGTGCTTCTTCTAAATTTTCTTCAATGGAATCATTCGTAAATTGTTCGTAAGTATCTGAGTGGAAATAAGTTGAGAGTAGTTCCTGCTCGCTTTCTACAGATATTTTTTCAAGTATTACTTTTATCATCACATGCCACTTGATTGCGTCCCTTTCTGCAACAGCTTCCTCCAGAGCCTCCCTTAATTCTTCACGAGCAGATTCGAAGAAAACTGTGATGTCATGATGAGTATCCTCATCAGAATCAATCGTGACTACTTTAAAAACATTTAAGGCTGTAGTTTCTTTTCGAGGTCTTGTACTGGATCGTGTGGTTGTCCTGGGTCGCTTCACCGAGACGTATTGAGAAGTGCTGCTATGCTGCGTGCGCATATGCTGATTTAAAATTTTTCTTTGCGAATTTTCCTCCACATTCAGGGCATCTATATTGAGGGTTTTCATGAGCTATTAAATGTCGTTTTAAGTTGTCAGCCCGGTTGAAAATTTCCTGACAAATATCGCACTTAAAACAGCTTTCATCTTCTGAATGGGAGTTCTTGTGACGTAGAAAATTGTCGATTCTGGTAAAGGTCGATTGACAAATTTCACAAGTGAATAGACCGTCAGATGATTTTGTATGGGTAGCACGATGACGTCTTAAATTTAGTCCATTCGCGGAAGATTTTTGGCACACATCGCAAGTGGGAACATCCTGAAAAGAAGTAAAAACCCACATTTAAAATTTTATTTAATTTTTTTTTAAAGAATTAGTTTTTATTTAAAAAGAAAACCCTTCATTAAGCTTTCATGAGCAAAATCTAAAGTTGAACAGAAAATTTATTTCAGTCTCTCGAAACCCACCCTATTTTTTAAATGATACTATTAAAAAAAACTCTTTAAAACTATTTAATCTTTCTCGAGGACTAACATTAAAAAAAAAGACCTGTAAAATTAAAAAAAATATATTTAAAGAATTACCTTAGGGGACTCCACGTTTGACGGGCCTGCGATGGAAGGGCGGGCATTAGATGGGCCTGCGACTGTGTTAGAAGGGTTAAGATCAGATTGACCTTCTCTTTGCCTTAGGTGAATCAGTTGATGGTGTTTCAGGGTAAACGCCCTTGAAAACGATTTTTTACAAAATTCACATACATGCTGATCCTGAAAATAAATGCATACCCTAGCTTTATAAACATGCCTATTACAAAAAGGATCTACTATTTATCAAGATTTAAGCTTTAAGAATTAAACTTTGAGTGATCAAGATTTAAACTTTGAGCTTTAAGAATTGAACTTTGTCTTATTAAGAAATAAACTTCGAGTTATCAAGAATTAAACTTTATTTTATCAAGATTTAAACTTTGTCTTATCAAGAATTAAACTTTATCTTATCAAGATTTAAACTTTGTCTTATCAAGATTTAAAGTGAATGATTTAAAACAACTTATAATTATTATATACTAAAGAAAACATACCTTAGGAACAACAGAATGGGGTTTTGTCGTGGTTGCATCAACCATACTGGACAGGTTACGCTAAAAAAAAAGAATATACCCTATAAGCTTTTACCAAAACAAAATTTAATTTAAACTTCAGTTTGTTTTATAAAGTTTTAAAAAATACCTTAAGAGACTCCATCATTAGATTTTTTTTCTCTCTCTCACTTCTATACATCTTCTCAACTTGGTCGATAAGATTTGTTTGGTTAGACGTGAGGGAAAAATCCATGTCCCACTTTAAAAGAAAATTCTCGTTTACAATCTACATTTATTATAATTTTTACACACTAATAATAACAATAAATAATAATAATAATAATAATATACCAGAAAAAAGTCTCTTGCGTTGAAGGTGCTGGGCTTTTTTCCGCCATTTCTTTCAGAGCTCTTATTTCTATGGCGTCGATTTTTCTGGGACTGATGTTTAAATCAGTTTCCCACTAAATTAGAAAACATAAATCATTTTTCGAAAAGGGTTCATCAATAACATGTTATAAAAAATTTCATATAGAATAGTGCTAGAGAATAATGACTTTGTTTATATTTTGAATTAAGTTAAATTGTTAAACTAAAATTTTAAATTTCATTCACTAAAATAACTATACATTTAGCACACATACAGATATTAATATCGAGATCAAAACAGAAAAGTAATATCTTTCTAAAGGAACATTTTTTTTTCTAATTAGAAGTTTTTCAAGAAAATTAGTATCACAATAGATAGGTATTTGAATAGATTCATTTAGAGAGTTTCAAAAATAAATCGTTTAACAATATTAAACCACATAACATATGGAAAACTCTTAGGTTAAAATCATTTAGAAAGGAAAACAATCTTATAAAAAAATATAGAATGATACTAAACAGTTTTTCAAAATAATTAACTTACTTGAGTTTGAATTTTTGAATTCATCGTTTATTACTTTTTCAAAAAAGATTAATAGTATAAAATTGCTTGAAGCACTAATTATAACGTACAGTCTCTAGGACAACTCTATAAGAATGAACCCACATCAGCGCGCTTATCTATTTAATCAGATAAGAGAATCTTATCAGATCTCTGACCTCATAGGTTTTTCCAGGTATGACGTCATGGGATTTTCTACAATGAGTCATTACAAGATATCGCTACTAATTAACTGAATTAATGAAGATTGTTTAATTAGAATACTTAAAAGGGTTAAAAAAACGTATGGTAATGTGAATACTGTTTTAAATATTCATGTAAAAGGAAATATACTTCAAATAAAAAGGATCTATTTTAAATATAATATTAATGGCTGACATTATAAACTAACTTTGCATTATTCTAATGAAGGTCCACACATTGGATTAAAAATTTGTAATAATAAGAAAAACTGAATCAAATAAAGCTTAACTTTTTCCCTACTACATATAAATTTTATAATAAACATATTTACTTGTGAGAAGTATTAAAATGTATGCAAAGTTTTTTTTAAACTAACAATTTAAAAATATAGAGTCCTAAAAAGTTTTCCATATAAATAATAGCATTTCACAAAACTTAAAAAAAATATTGAGAGATATTTCCACAGAATAAAATCATTTCGATATATATTTCCCAAAATTAATTATTTAGAACTAATACATTATACTGGTATGAAAATAAATTATAAGTAGCATTATTAAGGCATATACACTTGTAAGGTGAAATATTTTAAATAGTTTAAATATGCATTAAAAATAGTTACCCTTAAAAAAATCATTGCTATTATTCACAATAATCAATCTTATATTTCAAAAAATTATACTCCTGTCTCGTAAATAAAACTTTCATAAAATTTTAGTTTAGTTAAGTACCTCTATTTAATATACCCCTCGGGTAAAAATTATTCATGTTTTACGCTAAGTATACCAATAAATAAATAATAATATCACAGCTTAGAATAGTAAATTTAGAATATGCGGGCACCCTTCATAAAATTTGAAAATAGATTTTATCATGTTTTACGCTAAGTAAAATATACCAATAAATAATATCACAGTTTAGAATAGTAATTTTATAGCATATACAGAACCCTTCATAAAATTTGAAAATAGATTTTATCATGTTTTACGCTAAGTAAAGTATACCAATAAATAAATAATAATATCACAGCTTAGAATAGTAATTTTAGAATATACGGGAACCCTTTATAAAATTTGAAAATAGATTTTGTCATGCTTTAGGCAAAGTAAAATATATCCCTCGGGTAAAAATTATTCATGCTTTATACTAAGTAAAATATACCCCTCGGGTAAAAATTATTCATGCTTTATACTGAGTAAAATATACCAATAAATAATAATAATAATTACAGCTTAGAATAGTAGTTTTAGAATATACAGAACCCTTCATAAAATTTTAATTAAGTAACTATATTTAATATACCCCTCGGGTAAAAATTATTCATGTTTTAGGCTAAGTCATTTCACAAATTATTTAATAAATTTGCTGAATTAAAATTAGTTTTGAAAGTACATTATATAATAAAAATATATATATTAAAATCCACTTACTTCATCATCAAAGTTTAAAGTCATTTGCTGCTGGGTAGATGAAATCATATTATCACTTCAAAAACTCTAACGCACAAGTAGAAAAAAAATCCAAGAGCAATAGCTTGTAACGCTACAAGAAACGAAATCTAGAACAGACTAAAGTTTACCCCGAAAGATCTTCCTAATATACAACGCATATGATTCATAGATAAGAGGATCTGATAAGGACAAGCCGATTAGTGGTAGATAGATATGAATCATTCATAGGAAAACCCCTTAGCGATTACTCATGACAGATACGTTGTAATAAGAAATTTTAACTCATGAGCAAATAACCTTATTTAATTTTCCTAAATAATATTAATTTATTTTAATTGTAGAACTTAAGAAATTTTTACGATTTTTTTTCACATAAAATATTTCCTTTTGTAAAGTTTCAATCAAGTGAAGAATGTTTCAGTGCTTTTAATGAACCGATACTATTTTAAGATAGTTCTCAACGCGAAAAACTCTAACACATTTGTGAACAAATATGGAAAATATGTCTTTTTTTTTAGAATAATCTTAAAACCTTTTTTCTTAGTTCAAATCTACTTTTCATGACTGTAAACTGTTTTCTACATATCTCAAATCTGAAAAAAAAAGAAACACTTAAAGATGTTTAGGAAATAATCACATAGAAATTATTTAGGGGAAAAAAAGTATTTTTATTCAAGCAAATGTTACAAACATTTTCTAGTTTTAAAAGCATTATACTTCATGGGAATTTACAAACAGAGTTTCTAAATTGTTTTCATAAAAGTTTGAATTCAAAGTATTAAAAAATGCAGGTGTATAGTGACAAAGACAGTTTGCAGTGGCATTCTTCACAAACTGATAGACATTAATGTTTAATAATGCACTATCTCTATACAGAACAAATTTTTGTCTTAATGAAGAATTTAAGCAGTCATGGTCTAATTGCGATAACTGGCTAATGGTACAAGCGTAACAAGTATATACTTGATTAAGAGATCTTTCTAATTCTTGGTCAAAACATGAAAGGAAATGCTTCTTCGCACTATCCTCATTAGTATGTGTCAGAATACACTTTTTTGATTTTCGAATACAGACATAGGAATCGCTTTCACAAGAAGCATATCGATCATGCACTCGGTAATTTCAGGAATTGCTTCACGTAATTTAAAAATTGATCTATAGATAAACGTATTCCTTCTGGTTTAAAATGAAAGCTATGTTGGTTTGCCTTGAAAATCTGTTGTAATATGCAATGTCCTTCATCGGAAAATGCTGTTAAAAGTTTATTATTAGACACGTAAGTGTGTTTCACAGAATAAAAGTTGAACTTGATCATATTTTGTTGGAAATGATCAAATGTTAAAGGTGTCATTACGATGTCATTTTTGGTTGGAAACAATTCGCCGCGTGCACCTTCTTTAAAAATTCTTATATGCAGTTTCAAATTACAGTTTTTATCCATTTCAATTTGAGCACAGGTATTCCATTCAAGATTCCAAGGAATTGAGAAATATCCATCTGATTCATGAAATGTATGTGTAGACAGTTTCACTTGAGGTCTGTTTAACGGTGAAACATGTTTAGACGCGGTAGATGGAGAATAGTCAGGGGATACAGCAGACAAGTATAAATTCAGTTCAGGATCATTCATCAAGTCCAGTCTTGGCTTTTTCAAATCAAGAGTATGAACTATTAAATGTCTAAGTGAGGCTAATTCGAACGTCTTTAATAGCAGGATCTGCTCCGATGCCGTGTGTGAATAATTCGTTGGTAGGTGGCAACATGTTGTAGAAGGATCCATGTTCTAGCTTGATAAATGTCGAGAGTACACTAGGTCTCTTGAATTCAATAGTTCTTTGAGCACCAAAACTGAGTACTGTGATAGGGAACATAGCATTTAA
This sequence comes from Maratus michaelseni, assembly GCA_963931845.1. Taxonomy (NCBI): domain Eukaryota; kingdom Metazoa; phylum Arthropoda; class Arachnida; order Araneae; family Salticidae; genus Maratus; species Maratus michaelseni. Next base: position 340,936,298 of record OZ007588.1, on the reverse strand, counting down.
GCTGGATTCATTATCTTTGTGGTGACTGATATAGGTAGTTCCATCCTGGTACAAATTAAGTAGCACATAGTTAAAAGTACAGGCTGTTTCTCTTTCCACTTTATCACGAAGTTCAATCATAAGTGAAGTCCAAGGTTTGGAGGGCACACTTGTTCCACTGAAGGCATAGCTGGTATTGGGATCACCATAAGCTAAAACCAATCGCTTAGGTTTCACATCCTTTCCTCGCAAATGAAAAGTAGGTCTGTAGAATGGTAATGTTTTTAACTCCGTCAAATAACGATCAGCATGGGCTTTCTCTATAAAGTTACTTATATATTGGACGTTCAAGCCATTATCCGAAAAGATGATTGAAGACATTTTTACACGTTTAAAATCACTGAGCAATCAGGTCAAGGAATAATCACTAACTAAGCAGGAACACTGAAGCAGGAACAGCTAAGCAATGATTCCACACGATATGTTCGACCTTATATAGGGATATCTGATAATGTTATCACTGATTAGATAAGCTCGCGCATGCGTAGTAATACCCCAGGTGATGTCATGAAGGCACAGGTTAGGGTGATCTCACTTGTGGGGATTCCCCATTAGATAAGATGAACAGTTTAAGCAGTGGTCTGTACAAGACATGTTTTCTTCAATCTGGTGTGCAAGTATTTTTTTCATTAATTTGTATAGTAATTCAGTGTATTGTATTTTAATCAAGTTTATTGCCTATATTTTAAACATGTATTTTATAGAAATAATGACACAGATATAAAATCAAGATAGTTTATTCAAACAATACGCTTTTAAAAGTTTGTACATTCAGGTTACATAAAAAGTGATCGCTAACAAAATCCACTTTCTTTAAAAACATGGATAGTACATCGTCAAAATTAACCAGCATTAAAATCATATCTCCAACCTGTTTAAATTTTTCACGGTTGTTAAATGTAAAACACGAATGCAGGCTAACACTTGGATGTCTAAAAACACATCCCGTACATTGATAAATTTCATTAAATATACTTATAATATTATTCTCGATGCAGAAAATTAGTTTAGACCATAACACAAATTCATTTTCTTGTGTCATTGTAGCCTGTTTACATTTTTTCTCTAATAAGTTAGGTAAATGTTTTTCATACTGGTGATGAATCAATTTCTTATTCAGTTTATAGACTTTTTCTTTTAATTTTTCTAATTGATAATTGTTTAATCTGATATGAGAATCGTTCGTTAAACTTTTAAGACACATAACAGAATTATCCTCATTTAAAACTAACATCTTGTTATTGCTAACGAAGGAGGAACTTTTGTATCTTAAATTAAAGGCAACGATTTTATATTGGAACTCATACCAAGTCTGTATGTCCATAGTAATTCCATTCTGGGTGGGAATTCCTTCAGACCTAAATTCCCTTATGTGGATAGAATAATCAGAATTCTGTAACTCGAACCCTAAAAAGATTGAGTTTCCAAGTTCTTTCCAAAATATAAATTAGTCATCATTCGAAGCATGAGCAGTCGATTCTTGTCGTGGTTCTTGAATGGGTTCTTGTAACAATTCTTGAATAAGTTCATGGGATGTCGTTGGGGTAGAAGGTTTTGCAAAGTTAAAGTCAATGAAAAATTCATTCAATATATCCTTGGTGGGCTCACAACAGGTGTCCGGAAAAGAGGTTGTTTCATCAATGTATACAAGGTCTTCAGTACTTTCAATTCTTGATACCAAAGGTGAATCTACACGAGAGCGTTTATTAGGCGAAAACACTTGTTCTTCGTGATTTCTTTTTGCCATGTTACTTGGTTACAATCTTCTTTAAAGTTTATACGGAATTAGATGAAGTGTCTGGATCCATGGCTTATATAGGTTTAAAAATCAGTCTCAGTTACAGTTAAAAGGCTTAACCCAATCATATTACTCGAAAAATAAATGATGTCATAAGTTACTTTGTTTGCTGATAGGAAGTGCATACTTGTTGCAATAAATTACAAAGTCGATTAATCAGTACTCTACGTTGATAATCTTTTTGCTGTTTGGAAGACTTTGCCGTTTTCTTCGGTTTGGAAGTGTTATGAATCTTCTTGTGTTTATACAAATCAAAATATCGTGGAAACATCATATTGCACAGCTTACAATTATATGCCCTTGAATGAGTCTTAGCATGATTTCGTAAATCATATTTCCAAATGAAGGTTTCTCCGCAAACACCACAGGTAAGAACTTTATCATCTGAGTGATGAGTCATGTGTCTATTAAACGCAAATTTTGTAGAATAGCCTTTCTTGCAAATCTCACAAAAATGGGGTAACTTTATCTCTCTTGAGGATGACGGTTTCACTTCAATACTCGAAACAGGTTCCTCTTTGGGGGTAATGTCCATCGGTAGAGGTTCTTCTTTGGGTATCAGGATGGATATTTGATTTTCTACACTAGACATTTTTTAAAACCAAGTTCCACTTAAATCATACAACATTGCACATCAACGACAATGTAATGAATAATGTAATGAACAGGATTCACATCGATTTATACCAATCTAGGGGGCGCGAATGATTATAAAAAATCCTATGTGATTGGTTCGTGAATAAATAGTTATCATTGGTTAATAATGTACAAAAATAATTCGCAAACTAAAAACGTATGACCTGCACATATGGTGATATCACAGACCTCTTCTTTTAAAATACTTTCAGAGACATGAAATCATAGCACAATGGTTTGAATAACGCAAATCAGTGTGCTATGATTTCATTTTGTGAGGGTTCGATCCTCAGCCAGACTTTTCGTAAAAGTACTAAAGTCAAACGATAGATGACAGCACCAAAAATGTATTGTTATTTTCCATTCAAATCTAAAATTCTACCCGCTATTATATACTATAGTTGAAAAAAAAGTCTAAGTTCCCCAATTAAAATTAATGAATGACCATTATTAATTAAACCATTATTGACTTTTAAAATTCTCCTCAAATATACTCTAGTAAAAAAAAAATTGCTTCAAAAAATTTATAAGTTCTCCAATTAAAATTAATGACCATTTTTAATTAACCCATTATTGACTTTTAAAATTCTCCTCTAACAGGTATATCGAATACCCTACTCTCGTTGAAAAAAAATTCTCGCAAAAATTCTTAAGTTCTCCAATTAAAATTAATGACCATTTTTAATTAAACCATTATTGACTTTTAAAATTCTCCTCTAACAGGTATATCGAATACCCTACTCTCGTTGAAAAAAAAATTCTCGCAAAAATTCTTAAGTTCTGCAATTAAAATTAATCACCATTTTTAATTAAACCATTATTGACTTTTAAAATTCTCCTCTAACAGGTATATCGAATACCCTAGTCTAGTTTTAAAAAATTTTGCTTCAAAAAATTTCTAAGTCCCCCAATTAAAATTAATTAAATTTCTAATTCGCTAAAATAAATCCATTGAAACACACCTCGTAATCTAGTAGGAAATTCTCCGCGAAAAAAAAAATTGCTTCAAAAATTTTCTAAGTTCCCTAATTAAAATTAATTATCATTAATCCCCTTATCTTAGGTGGTGGAGGAGGGCACTTTGAGAGGAGGAGGGCACTTCGGGAGGAGGAGGGCACTTTGGGAGGTGGAGCTGAGCTGCACTTCGGGAGGTGGAGCTGTGGAGCCGGTGCTGCACCTTGCACCGGCTCCACAGCTCCGCCTCCTGGGGTTGGAACGTTGTTTCTTCTCTACTCATGGCGCACAAAAAGTTCAAGGAAGCCAGGGTTCTAACTAAAATGTAGAAATGGGGAATAACAAAATGGATGAAAAGCCTCCAAAAAAGTAAAAATCGGATTCAAAGGGGGCAAGTTATTAAAAATTTAAGGAACAAAAACTTCAACGTTCCTATACCGGGCGCCAAGGGTCTAGCGTCTTAACTGGAATGGAGAAATGGGGGGAAAACTAAATGGAGAAAAGGTCCTAAAAACAAAGAAATTCGGATACAAAGGGGGCAAGTTAACAATTTAGGGCACAAAAACATAAAGGGGCCTTGGAATCTGGTGTCTTAAAAAAAATAAAAATCTGAGACTCAGGTGCATCAGGACCTACCTTGGACTATCCGTACCCAAACTTTCAGACTTCTAAGTGCGCTAGATTTTTCTAGCCGTCGCCGACAGACAGACAGACACACACACAGACACACAGAGCAAAACTTTCTTCTATTATTATAGATTGCTAAAAATTATTAGATTGCAGTGCAAAATCCTCGCACAGGTCCACTGATAATATTATATTAATACATGGCAGAAATAGAAAAGGTACATAATGATACATCTACATAAAACATAAGTATTACATCAGGAGCTATTAGCATAAAGCGATACTGTCCGACTCGCACAGGTCCCACACAAAGGCTGAGAAGTTTTATCAAAGCTGGTAGATGGGAAGTGCTGGGTTTAAACACATATCGCACCCATCGGCATATTCGTTTGGAGTTTTCCGTGGTTTTATTCGAACCTTGCTTTTGAGGTCTGCACGGACTCAGGCCAATTTTCATTCAAGAGACTTGGACCAGGCCGTGCCCGGGCCTAACATTTCTCTGCAAGCTCGGACCGGGCCGGGCCTAAGTCATCACTCTTTCCGGAGCGGTCCGGGCTCAGGCCAAACTTTTTTCTGGCGACTCGGGCCTAGTCATCACCCTTTCCGGGATTGGGCCTAACTATTTTCGGCAGATTCGTGCCGGGCTAGACATTTATTTTCCGGGCTAAGCTGGCCCTGGACTTAATTCGAAGTTCCGGACAAAAATTTTTAGTCCAGGCAAAAATCAGTAAAATGAGGCCCAGGCCAGCATTTTTTTCAAAAAATGCAGAAATTATTAAATAACTATTATTCTACAATTAAAATTCTTTTTAAAGAATACATACAGTAAGTTTTACACATATTTTTAGGCAAAAAGTCCAGTAAAATCTGTGAAATACAAACTATTCTATGGCGGAAACATGTCTTACACGGAAAAATGTCTTGATCTGTGCAAAAAGAATATAATACATAGTATACAACAGACTTTGAACCTGCTAAGAATGGAACCCGTCTATAACAGATTTTTCTTCTCTTACTGAATCTCCATTTGAATGTAATGGTATCAGTCAATTTTTCTATTCAGCGTATTTGTACGTAATTGATAAGTGGTCATTAATATTGTTGGTATTTTTCATTCCATGCATTTCGAACATAATCTGAAATAAAATTTATGCATATGTAAGTGTTCCTTTTGAGTAATTTTAATTTTAGGATAATATTGCTTCAGAAATATCGACATGTTTTGTAGAAATTTTGTCGGGCCATGGCCGGCTTCCGCTGAGCTTTTATCTTTTATACTGGGCTGGTCCCGGCTTCTGCCGAAATTTTTTCTGTTATACTGGGCCGGCCTCGGGCCTAGGTTTTATATTTTATGCCGGGTCAGGTTAGGCCGAACTTTTAACTTTTATACCAGGCTGTGCTAAAAAAATTGTACGAGTCGTGCCGGACCGGGTCCTGGAAATTTCGGCCCGTGCTGATCTCTACCTTGCTTTGCTTGAGTAAATACGGGTTAGTATCCCTTACATAGACCCCCAAGGAGTACCCTCCCCATCTTTGGCCTATATTTCTCTGCAGATAATCGGCCGTAACAAAAACACCAAAACCAACTCCCAAATTTCCAGTCCTCTGCAGATTAACTACGCTGATGAAACGAAAGACTGTATTTGTATTGCATACGGAGAAAAATTGTTCTTCTAATAAACATTCAGTTACTAGTTTATTTATTTCCAACAGAATGAAAAATATCTATTCCAGGAGTCAAACTTTGTACCTTTTGACATCAAGTGCCATAGGTCAACCTACAGATAAATCTGTCAGACATAACTCACTACACATACTTCTATTTCTATCTTGACATTTTTCAATCGGTTGGAATTAAATCCAGTTCTCTCGTACAATTTCATCAATGTATGATTAAGATGAAATTGATTTCATTCAATTGGTGTTTAACTACATTAATCGGATAAATTTGGCAGTTTAAAGAATAAGTTTCGGATAAAATAAAATTTACTTCTTATTATTCCATAATTTTTGAGAAAAATTTAAAAATAAACTGCAGACAACAGATGCAACGGATATTAATAATTGTAAATTTTTAATAAGTACAACAGAAAATATTGTGTTCTTGGTTAAATTAATTACAATAAGAAAATTCCGTTATATTTATATATTACCTGCTTACTATATTTTTTTAAATGTTAAATCCTTCTATATTAAAAAAAAGTAATCTGGAACTGAGCCAAAAAAGATTTAGAAATGGACCAATCAAATTTTGCGTAGATATTCCGGGTTATTCTCATCGCTTTTTTACTAGGGACTTTTTTGAGGAGCTATTACTTTTTTTCTAGCCATCCTACGGATTCGAAAATTATACCACCAGACGCGAAATTCAACAAGCTTTCAGAAATTAAAAAAATTATGACGGTCGGACAATAAAAACTAAAAAAATTCTTAAAAAACGAGTAAAAAATCTTTTATTGAAAAAGTCATTTTTTATATTGTTGCCAATTTCTAAATAAGCGCAAAGGATTATGTTTTATCTCAAATAAAAAATGTATTTGCGCGAGACTATTAAAAACAATAATGAAAGTTTAAAATAATAAGTGAATGATCACGTGTTGAAAGCAGGAAATAAAGAAAATTACGTCATAAAAATTGTGTTTACACATGAATATTAAAAATAAAAAAGATGAATTAAATGAAAAAGCATTATAACCTGATTACAGAAGATAGTCGCCGTTCGTGATATCATCATCATCATCTTTTTAAAACAGGATACATTACCAGGTTTTAAGAGGCTGTGAAATCAGAACGGGAGTTGGTGAGCGTAGCGAGCAAGGGGCAGAGCCCCCTAGTATATAAAAAAAGTAATGTTTTGGAAATGGACCAATGAAAATCTGCGTAGATACCGCGAAATGTATCTGATTGGTCAGAGCTTTCTGACTTTTCTTAGGGGGAATTAACATGAAAGTAGAGAATTTAGATAGGAATGGGTGCTATTAGGGGGGGTTACCGAGGTGAAGGTACCCAGATCTGTCGCCAAGTTTGGCGCCAACTTGGCGATATATCGCCAAATTTGGTGGCCAAAATTAGCTGCCAAAAGTGGCGCCAACTTGGCGCTATTTCCAGTAATTTGCCAAATTTCCATAGACTCCCATTGAAATCCAATAGCGTTTACTCGCTTGCAAAAAATCAACAAATTGAGATATTGCAATGCAACAAAAATTAATATTAGCTTATGAATAGAACTTAATTGAACTATTTACATTATTTTTAAGCACAAACACTATTTACAATATTCGTAACACTATATATACAATTGGTACTTGTTAGTTATCCTGTCGACCAAATTACTGTCGCCAAATTCATATATATTAAACGAGCAAGGGATTTTCCCGATTATTCATTTAAATTAAACGAGCAAGGGATTTTCCCGATTATGGATGATATCGTAAACGACTGGGAAGATTTTCACGAGACTTGCCCCTATACTAAATCGAGCACGAGAAAAAGATCTAGCTAGGTTCCGAATACAAGAAAATTCGTTTTTACAGGGTAAAACAAACGTCTGGGGTTGGCTAGGGCGCGATTACACGGGGGGTTGGTGAGCGTAGCGAGCAGGGGGGGGGGAGCTCCCCTAATAGAGTAAAAACATTTCGAACGGTCTGGGGCTTTTATGACACAAAATTTTTGCGGGCTCGGTCACCGAAAAAAGAGCCCAAACTCTAGTATACATATCATTAAATGGTATGTTTCCTTAAAGGAGTGAAAAGAGAACTTTAAAAACGAGACTGTGGCAGATAAATTGCTCATTGTATCTGATATTTACTCGTTTATATTTTATATTAGACCAATTTCTTGCTAATTCCTCATTAAAATCGCGTTTTCGTTACATCCGAGCTCGCTACGACTAAGTTCCACTTTTAATTCAATTATGATTGATTACTCTCAGATGAAGACACTGAGTGTTATTTCTCTGAAATCTATTCAAAACGGCACTTTTAATACCATTTTCTGAAAGATAGGAAAAGGAGAAACACTATTCAATTTCTCAGTATCTGAATAATAATATATACAAACTTTATGCATTTATGAATAAAGAAGAGTTCCTGAATGTGTCAGAAAGTATAGAGAGTTTAGTCTTGCGAACAGCTTTAAGAACACAAAATTAGACACAACTTCATTCACACAAAAATGCATGTTCGGAAAATCAGAAACTAATTCTTAACACATTGTTAAACTTTCATCTTATGTGAATATTTTGCTGTTTTCCACAAATAAATCATAAATGGAGTATCATGCATTTAGACAACTAAATCCGTGCTAGCTATAAAGTTTTATTATCACCCGTGGTAACTTTCAACATCAGTGACCGTTTTAACAGAATGCTTATTATTAAAAACCCCTAAAATAATATACGAGTAACATCGGGATCAGTCGTAAATTTATATAATATAACCGGCGCCTTCAAATAAATCTGACGGTATTTTCATGCCATACATGTGTTACCCAAACCGTAAACACAAAACATGTTTTATGGCGGTAGTAAAACTGCTTTAAGAAAGAAGAAACGGTTAAAATTCAGCATAAGCAACAGCTTTGTAAGAATTTCGACAATGAAAAACTTTTACTTTCATGACTTATGTACAAACGTATCTGAAAGTAGAAAAAAAATGTAATTTATTAGAATTTCAAGAAATTAATTTTTTCTTATTTCTTTACTCCAATTTAATTGCACTGCAGTGCTACGATGTAATTAATAAAACCATATATATAATATACATCGTATATTATATATGATGCAGGCCAATAAAGTCTATCTATTTTTATATATATTTTCCATATATTTAGTGATTGTACAATATGAATCTCATCCGACATTCAGAGCAATCAGGTGTATAAAATAACACCAATCTCTTCGCTAACGCAACTGGGTGCTATGGAAACAGTGTCATAGCCGACTTCAGTACCGGACGAGAAAGCTCTTGTTTGTCAAGGCAAGGAGGTGGCTTAGGACGGAGTACATGACGTTAGACCACGTGATCTGCGCCGACCCAATCGGCCGAGAAACCCGTCGTAGAGAGGGGGGAAGAACTTTCTCGGCCGATTGTTACGACTCGAGATCATGTGAGCTGACGTCATGAACTGCGTCTTAAGGCGAGAGAAAGAAACAGGAGCTTTCTCGGTTGGTACTGAACTCCGCCGTGGCAGTGCGCTGTGCAGTGTAATGTACTATCCGTCGATCATTAACATTACATCATCTTTGACATGTACAAAAGCTATAAGTCAAATTTTAGATATGTATGAGGACATGTCCTGAGGTAAGTGAAAAAATATTTGAAACCACGCAGTGGAGAAATTTTGGTGGACTAAAAGGGTTTCAACTTTAAGTCGCTTCCCCAATTCATGATTGATGCCATTAGATAATTTGTACTATTTACTGTATAATTCTGAGACAATGGATGTATAATTCTGTGAAACGCACCGGTTCTCATCCAAACACCAAAGTGCTGCAACATAGAGCGTGACCAATACTTGGGAGGAAACTCCTTTCAATATTGTGTTATTTCGAATCCGTGAAGATGCCACATACCTGCAAGTAAAATTAGTGGTGTGCAGAGTGCTCTCACTGGAGAGAGAGGGGGCAGCGCCGTGCTTAGGCTTTAAGCTACACTGGGGCACCCTCCCATAAAGTAACAGCCTTGTCTGAGGTATCTGTAAAAAGCAAAACAAATATGTCAGGTGTCAGTTAACATTAACCCAAACATAAAATACAATAACGAAATTCATCTACTGATACGCTGAAACTTGTTTTCTGTTTCAGTTTCAACAACTTGTATGAACAAATAAAAATAAATCTATAAAAACTAAAAATAGACCAAAACTCGAGCACAGTTAATTCATATTGTTACATAATTTTTAAAAACGTATAAAAATGTAGTTGTTGACATGGCTTGGCTACTACAGGAAAATAATTTTGCTGTTGTAATGAACACCAAACAATAAAACAGAAAATGTAGATTCTTATTCTTCGAAAAAACGTTTATTTCAGAAATTTAGAATAATAAAAATAAAAAATCTCTAACTATTGGCAGTATTGTTCAAAAGATTTTACGGACCCAAAGCGTAAAATAAAAAAAAAATAGCCAAACTTAAAAAAAAGAAAAAAGAAAGAAAGAAACACATGTTATTTATTCAAGGAAAATATAATATAACCACGAAAGAAAATATTCAATAACCTCATGTCAATTCCTGATGATTGCGACAAACGTTTTTTATCTTTTGAAGCCTCAGAAACGAATATATTTTCAAAATGTAAAGAAGCATTTATAAAAACAAAGTATTTGTTGCTGCCATTGGTTTTCGGAAACCTTTCCGAGTAGTTTTTAAAGCGTATTAATCAGTTTTTTCTACCCAGAAGATGCTATCCATTCTCAAGTAAATATTTTCATGTTCAACAAACACATTTTACAGACAAACCTGATAAATTAGCAACCTTAGCATTAATATTAAATGTACTTTTATTTTATTAAATACATTTTTAAATTCAATTACGCAGCTGAAAATGATTAATTGAGAACTGATACCACTCTAAAAACTGATATTCCGATTTGAGAATATTCAAACAGGCATATTCAATTATGCAGCTGAAAACATTTGATTGAGAATTGATCGTATTCTAAAAACCGATATTCCGGTTTGAGAATATTCAAATAGGCATATTCAATTACGCAGCTGAAAATGCTAAGTCCCCGATTTGTCGCGAGATTCTGTCATTTGACAAAGGAATTGTGTCTATCACTTTTGCAGCCTTCATGTTAAACATGCATTCGATAATGTTTTTTGCACAAGGCTTGATAAGGTATTCAGCAACAGTATGGGCTTTGCCAGCCTGAGTAATTCGTTAACTGACAAAGTAAGATGCCATCAAAGCCTTTTCGTTTCAGTTTTTGAATGATACGATATATATTTCTGGACTTTCCTGAGTTCTTTATACTTCCTTCTGAAAAAAGTATTTGGTTTATACTTGCATTCTGAATGAACCCCCACAAAAGGAAGACACATTTTTGTTGGAAACATTGAACTGTTCGGCAAGACTTTCCTACAAATTACGCACTGAGGCTTATTATCAGTGGTTCCAGCGAACCCAATATCCAGATAAGAATCATGGTACTTTCGTTTTAAAGTTTTTTTAACTGTAGAACTTTTGTGTTCGAGGAAGTAGAGCTATGCAACTTATTCGATAGTTCAAGAAATTCTGTCGCGCGTCTGCAGTCAATGATTCATCCGAAAAACCAGCTTTTACAGCAGCAGTAAAATTTTCATCTTCCTCTGTACTGCAATTAATAAGTAATATGAACATCAGCTGTATATAACAACAGCAAAAATTCAGTAAAAAGTTTAAATAAGATATTGCATCTCGAAAGATTCAGTGAGGAAAAATAAATTTTTACTTTTTTAAGATTACTTAATTTAAATATTAAATTATTTTTGTTCCACTTTAAAAAACAAATAATTTTAAAAATCTATTCTTTAATAATACTTAATCTGACTTTTAAAGTTTACAACTGATATCTTGAAACTAGAAAAAAAAAGAATTTTAAATTGAATAAATGAAAAGTTTAACAATTTTGGGATCTTTAAAGACGACAAGAGGCAAAAAAAAAAAAAAAATGAGACAAAGTCACCCCGGTTGACGGTGTACCTAAATACAACTGAAAAACTATCCTCTTCCGCACTGCAATTAGAAAGTAATATAAACATTAGCTGTATATAACAACAGCATAAATTCAGTAAAAAGTTTAAACTGGCGGAGTTATTTAAAGTATACAACTGGCGTAGTTATTTAAATACTGGAAAATTATAAAAATGATTTTTTTTTTTTACGTTCATTATAAAATTTCATAATATAAGTTATATAATCAAGTTACGTGCGGTCGGAAACACGGCTGATGTTTGATGTCGGAAACACGGCTGCAGTGGCGCAGCCAGAATTCGGTTCTAGGGGGGGTTTTGAGTTTATAATAAAGATGGTCGCCGGTTATATGAATCATCGGTTAATGGAATCAGTCTTTTAAATGAATGAAATCATAATGCTTTTCTCCGCAATTACGTTGGTTATGATTCATTTAAACAGCGTTTACAATATTAGAAGCGCGATAGAATTAAAAATAGCTAAAAGAGGAACCACAACTAATTTATAAAATTTTAACGATAAATATACGAATCTCCATCATAAGCAAGAGGTCGCTGCAACATTACCAACAAATGAAATATAGTCTTTAAATTTGTGTACAGACACCCTCAGGGCTCGGAAGTAGCGCGCTACAAGTAGCGAAACTACAGTAGCCGCTACTTTTTTCAGTAGTTTGTAGTGTAGTGCGCTACATTAAAAAAAGTGTAGTGTAGCGAGTAGCGCGATACAAAATATCAGTAGTCTGTAGCGCGCATCGACGCTACTTTTGTTACTACGCACAGGACGACCGACGCTACTTTCGGAAAGAGGAAAAAAAGGTCCCAATCTTCAAATCACATGATTATAACTCGTTTCTTTCGTGCGAAATATGTTCTCTGCAACAATTTGCGAACGTCAGCGACAAATCTCATTTGCAGTGTCATATATTTCTCCATAAACGACGGGCACGGTCACAAATTAGCTGTCATTTTCACAGTTTGGGTGTCAGAAACTTCGTGTACTGTTATTTAAATCCATAGAAATATTCTCAATATAATGTATTTTTATACGACTACGATTTTTTTTCACCAAAATATAGTCGTCTGGCTATGTTAAATCTTTATCTGACTAATTTCTTCTACCTTTTGCCTCCCACCCCCAGCAAGCAAAGAAATGTAAAATCCTTATTAAAAAAAGAAAAAGAATGGATTTATCTAAACATAAATCCTCTAAATTATCCCTAATCTCTCAAATTCACGCTTCCCCATAGTAGCATACAAAGGAGTTTAAAATATTTTTAAATCTTTATTTTTATACAAAAATAAAATCTTTCACTCATTTGTCTAACGACAACAAATAAAAATTATTTCCTTGTCCCCAAAATTTACGCTTCCCTTTTTGCCCCTCCTCCAGCATACAGTTTCAAATATTTAAAACTCTTTATTTAAAAAAAATGTCCACATTTGTTTCTACCTAATAATAATATATAAGTAACTATCTAAATTGTCCCCTAACTTTCCATAATTTACTCTTCTCCCCCCCCCAAAAAAAAAAAAATTAAGTTGTTTTTATTTCTATATTAAAAAAATCTTCTGCACATGTTACGTGTGTCTAGATTTAGAGGTGGCCGCTATTCAGAGATATAAGCGTTTTCAAATATATAAATTTTAGGAATTAAAAAGTGGCGCTAAATAGAGGGGGCCGCCTTTCGGAAGAAAAACCAGAATGGAGGTCTTATTGAACATAGATTTTTAACCTGAACAAAATATTTTGGACATTCTTTTGAAATTCGGGTCAACCCGACCCCTACACGCTAGAGTCAAAACCCAACCCGAAACCGATCCGAACTCGAAATAATGAAATTCAACCGGATCCACAGTAAAAAAGTGGAAGTCAACCCGATCTGAATCCGACCCACAACAAAAAAAATCTAGAGCCGGGTCGGGTCGGGTGCGGGTAAACCGACCCGATGCAGGACTCTAAACGGTATAAAACTAAAAATCTAATCTTTAAATGTTTTTTTAAAATTAGTTGCGGTTTCAAAACTTCCATTTATAACGAAATACTATAAGAAGCAAAACGCTAAATAATCGTTTCCTGTCTTCCTGTCGATCACACAGTTTTTTGCCATAACAAAATTAGAAGTATCAAGAATTAGAATTGTAACTATTCAGCAGAAATGTTTCAGCTGTGCAGGAGCATTCGTTATAACCATTATCGTACCAGTAGTTGAAAAAGTATGTTTATATTAACTTCCTGATACGAATTCTAAGATTAACAAAACAGACAGGCACGCATTTTGCTTTTGTGAAACTGTGATCTGCGGTTTATAAAGACTTTTAATGTGAAAAAATATTTTGGATATTATTTTAAAAAACCGGGTCAACCCGAACCCGACCCGCAAGATTCAAAAAGCCAACCCGAACCCGAAAGAATGAAAGCCAACCCGACCCGCAACAAAAAATTTGAAGTCAATCCGACCCGAACCCGAACCGCAACGGGAAAATATAGCCGACCCGAACGGCGGGTCGGGTTTGGGTAAAAGCGGGTAACCCGTCCCGATGCAGGATTCTAAGCGCTACTGTGCTACATCACTCTCATAAATGTGTAAGATTATTACAATTTTTGTTTTCAAATTTCCTCTTTTAAAAAAAAATCCAACATAATTAAAAAGGTTCTATGAATTTGCTTTGTTTGTCTGTCCGTGCTCTAACTCTCATAAATATACTCCGACTGCCATGAAAGTTTTATATGTTATTGAAGTTTACCATAGAATGTTCAGTATTGAAAATGAAATGTGTAGCATTTATATCTCGCTTACAGGGACGTTCAAAAGAATTCTGTTACATTATGGTCTATCGGGAAAAATCGTTTGCGGTGTATTTAATTAGCGATGATTACTAAAGTAGCGAAGTAGTGACTACTTTTGGAAAGTAGTTTGTAGTCGCTACTTTTAAAAATAAGTAGTTGTAGTTGTAGTTAACTACATTTTTTATAAAGTAGTTGTAGTTGTAGTTCGTTACAAACAAAAAGTAGTTTTTCCGAACCCTGGACCCCCTACGAAACAAATGATTCGAAAGAAACACCGATTGCAAAAATCTGCTCATAATCGAAAAATAGCTTTTTATAACTTTAAATACTTTTTTTAAATTCTTACTTTTGCAAAGATTTTTTTCCTGAGTACGCACATAGATTGGTCTTAGATATAACTGAGAGCAAAAAACGCAAAAAAAGCCGCTTGAAACTGAGATAGACTTACAATGTGTAGGTTTTTTTTTCTCTGGAATTCGATGATCTGTTATTGTTTCGAACGTGGAACAAAGACATAAATGCAATTAAGAAACGGACCACTGTATACTATATAACTCAAAGCGTCTGTGTGAGAGTATATGGCCCATCTTTTACTATAAGACGTCTCGACAAAGTGACGCAGTCCAAAAATCAAGTTTTGACATAACCTATGCGTGTAATATGCGCTTTCACAGTTTTAAGTACAATTTTCGCCGTTTAATTGAATCATATTGTTGAATAGAATTTGATTTAAGAAAGCGGTGGATTCTGCCCAGGCGGAAAGGCCAAAAAATTTAATTTTAACTTTAGTTGTTTTGATTCATATAAGCGGCAATTATGGTAATTTTTTTAGCTCTGGGGGGTGTTTTAACCCCCAAACCCCCCCCCTTGGCTGCGCCACTGCACGGCTGATACTTGATGTCGGAAACACGGCTGATGTTTAATTATTGTTGATATAGGCAAAAGTGTTCCCATGCTCTGTCTAGTTCCAAACGGTCTAAGCCTAAACCTAATCTATATTTCACAGCAAAAACATGTTCGTGAGTAACATTCACGTTATATTGACGGTGGCAACGATCTGACTGATAAATTTCGCTTTTACTGCAATTTATTGAACTTCTAAACATCGTACGATTTTATTTTTTACACTGTCGGATACAAAAACAAAAATATACATATATATCCTCAAATGCAATATCTTTGCAAACTGTGTCTCAATTTACTGATATTGTATAGTCTTTAAAAATAATTTTCAATCAGGAATTTTAAAGTCAGCGTGCAACTCAATTATGGAAGATGAACCCAATTACTAAAGCGTAAATATTTCAGCATTTGTTTGTTTCTGGGTAATATTCAATAACTAAATTGCCAAACGAAATTTAAACTTCCCAAACAAATAAATAAAACACGAATTCTGAACAAATTTGTAATCGGACTGCGCGATTAAACATTGAAATAATCAAATTCACAAAGGTTATGTTATAAATAGTGAATTGTTTTGCCATTAGCCGCTGGCAGGCGGATAATACTAAAGTACTATAAATTCTTTTTCGTGTAGTCGATGAGCAATTTAAAAAAATATATAATGAATGTAAAAAAAAATCCATTAAAATTTGCGCGGCAGCGTATTACTGCTTATTTTACTGTTTATTACTGTTAATTTTACGGTATAATACCGGCAGCTGGGATGCCAGTATTATACTGTAAAATCAACAGGTTTTTTTTACAGTGTAGGTTGGATTATCTGGTTACTGTAACAAAATAAAAACTGTTCCCTTAAAAAATCTTAAAATGTACAATGTAATTCAAATGAAATATTTTTTATCTAGCTAAATAGTTAGCAAATTTTATTATTATTAATTTTCGCAACATTCTCCCATGAAATTAAATCAGATAACTTCCCCTCATGTTATACAGTAAAATTTCTACCGTGATTGAACTCAAATGCAATATATAGATTTCAAACAACGTGTCGACGTCACTGCCCCCTCCTTTGAGATATCGAAAACCGATAGGATCAGCAACGGGTATTGCTTTTATATCATCGTGGATTCGATTAAAGAAAGAAATCCATTCTGCAATTTCCTCTGAAATCTTGCACAGATTTTTATTTTAAGTTTAACCGTAATCGATGTTTATAAATTATATGAATACAAACATTTCAATTCCTATTTCCAATAGTGAAATGCTACTATTAGAAACTAAGAGATAATTTCAGTGCTTTGAATTATATTTCATGTCGTCAAGCAGTCGTTGATAATTTATAATTTTGTAATGAACATTAATAGATGTACTTTCGTGTTAGCCTCATGCTAGCGTTTAATAGCTAAAAAGAAATCGCCCAAAGATTTGACTATTTAAAGAAACCTTCTTGATTCTGATTATTTCAATGTTTAAGCGCATAGTTCAATTACATATCTGTTAAAGTTGTGTTTTGTTTATTATTATTCTTTTATTTATTGATGAAATTTGAATTCCGTTATGGAATACTAGACAGAAACAAATACTGAAGTACCTATATCGTTTTAAGTACAAAGGTAATAATCCACCGTAAGCAGGTTGCACGTGATATATATATATATATATATATATATATATATTTAATTATTCTTGAAAGATGTTTTATAACCAATAAAATATAAGTAAATTATGATACAGTTTTCAAACAAATTGAGTTTGAAAGCAGATTTTATCCATTATTCGACGGTGTAAAAAATTAAATTGTGCGATGTTTAGAAGTTAACAAATTTTCTAAAAAGTGAAATTTTTCACTTCAGGTTGTTTGTTCACTTCATTTTTCACTTCAGCTATTCAGGTTGTTGCCATCGTGAATACGACTTCAGCGCTACTCATATTTTTGCTTTTTAATATAGATATTGTACATACGCAGTTTATTTTTGTGGTAACAGGAATGAAAATAAAGGGATTTGAAATTAACTTTTAATGTTAAGTCTATATGGCACTTATGACTTATTATTATTTCTCAAGGACACGATTTTTTATCAGATTTTTAGCCATTGGGAAAGTGGTTGTTGTTTTCGATCGATAATGGACCTCTTAACGTTGTCACTTTATTGACGTTGTCATTTTATTGACGTCGTGACTTTATTTTTTAAGCGTTTTTAACGAAATTCTGTAACTTTAGAAGAATTTTTCTTTGAATAGGCAATAGAAATGCATAAAATCGTTACAAAAATGTTAAGTTACAAAAAGGATAGATGCAAATTATCAGATATGAAAAGTAAAGTAGAAATTTGGTACTTTCGTGTTATAGCGGCCCCCAAGGATGATATATTTTTTTTTGTTTCTGTTTTCATTAATATATTGTAAATTTGGTACTTTCGTGTTTTAGCGGCCCCCAAGGATGAATCGCCAAGCGACCAAGATTTATCGCCAAATTATAAAGCATGTATGACATTATAATAATATATGAAATATATATATAACATTTCTTGACGTATGTGGCCATGTTATAGTCAGTCATATATGATGCATATATTATGTATATATGTGACATGTGTATATGATGCATATACGACATATAAGAAGTAAATAACATGTGTATAATGACGTGTATGGCACATATAGAAGTGTTTGGAATATATATATATATGCGTATATAGGATGCATATATAAGTGCACCTTGTGAAGAGCAAATTCAGGATGTTAAGTTCACGGTGGGTATTTTATTCGTTTTAGCAATCTGAGGATCCTGTTTTTAATCCTGAAAAGCATGTTTATTTTCTTTATTCGATCTGAAAGTATTCTGGAAATCGAAACCGTTTTTAAAAGGTTTTGTGATTTTTCGAGACATGCAAGATATTGGATACTGCAGTGTATGGTATCGTTATGCAGTTTTTGATCAAGCTAGTTATTCTAACGAAATGTATGCTTTAGCAATAAAGAAGGATCGTGATTACTTGGAACATGGAGCTATTCCTGTTCATTCCATGGCAATGCTAGTGGATTCGTTTAGTCAACTTTCTATGACATGAAGAAAGTGTATAATTTTATTAAAATAATGATTTATTTTATAAAAATAAGTGATTTTTTATTAAAAATCTACAATTAAATTGTTAAATTTCATTATATTTTGGTTCTGAATTCGGTTATTTATTCTTATATGCTTGCATTTTTATCGGAACCAATGCTCAGACTGCTGAATCAGGAATCCAAATTTTTAATTAATAAATGTTTACATTTTAATAAAAAGTAAAATAAGCAGTAATACACTGCCGTGCATGCGCCTTAGTGTATTACTGCTTATATTACTAGCTGGCTTCGCCCGCCAGCGGGCCCCTAATTTACATCGGTGCCTCGAAACTTTTGTATTCTCCGGCTCGCATCCCCCTCGAACCGAACGAACCTCCGACCCGGGTCCCCGCTGCCTTCGGCACCGTACACCGGTCGTGCTACGCACGCACCGGATAATCCCATAATTTGCATAATCACTTAATTTGCACATCGAATAGTATAAACCTCTAACTGAACTAATCTCCGACCCTGGTCCCCGCTGCCTTCGGCACCGTATACCGGTCGTGCTACGCACGCACCGGATAATCCCTTAAATTGCACATAGAATACTATAAACCTGTCAGTGAACGAACCTCCGGCTCTGGACCCCGCTGCCTGCGGCACCGTATAGCAGTCGTTCCGACCCTGGTCCCCGCTGCCTTCGGCACCGTATACCGGTCGTGCTACGCACGCACCGGATAGTCCCTTAAATTGCACATAGAATAGTATAAACCTGTCACTGGCTTCGCCCGCCAGCGGGCCCCTAATTTACATCGGTGCCTCGAATTGTAGAAAATCTCGAATCTTGTAAAACCTCAAACATGACGAACCGCCGACCCGGGTCCCCGCTGCCTTCGGCACCGTATACCGGTCGTGCTACGCACGCACCGGGTAATCCCTTAATTAGCACTTTGAATTGTACAAACCTCTAACCGAACGAACCTCCGACCGTATACCGGTCGTGCTGCGCACGCACCGGATAATCCCTTAAATTGCACATAGAATAGTATAAACCTCTAACTGAACGAACCTCCGGCTCGGGTCCCCGCTGCCTTCGGCACCGTATGACGGTCGTGCTACGCATGCACCGGATAATCCCTTAAATTGCACATGGAATAGTATAAACCTCTAACTGAACGAAAACCTGCGGCTCGGGTCCCCGCTGCCTGCGGCACCGTATAGCAGTCGTGCTGCGCACGCGCTGCAGTATACGTTAGTTCCACCTTCCGCCACCAGGTGGCGCAATCTGTTTATATGATCATAACTGAAATCGTTAAGACTTTCGATGTCGAGTCGAATGAGCCATACCCCGTCGTTTTCATGCCCGTAGAACCGAAGATAGGAAAGCGCCCCCTAGTGGTGAAAAAACGAAATAAAATCGGTAAGCTGTATCGATGTCGAGTCGAATTTATTTAGACTACCTGAGTTCTAGTTCAAAGACAGGGACCTGTAGAAAAACTTAAAACTTAAAAAAAAAAAAAATCGATAACGGGCGAAGCCCGCTTTTCCCTATCATAATATCTGGATAGGGGGTCCTTATTACTTTAATTATGATGTTTGGAATCAGTTTGGTGGACATCCGTAACACAGTTTCTTAGTTATAGAAACGGACCACAGTTAAAAGAAAAAAGCGGGGGGGGGGGGGGGGTTGGCGATGACACTGCTTTTCCTCAAACAACTTATGTAGACTACCTGTGTTCTAGTTCAAAGACAGTGAGCTGTAGAAAAACTTAAAACTAAAAAAAAAAAAAAAAAAAAAAAATCGATAACGGGCGAAGCCCGCTTTTTCCTATCATAATATCTGGTTTCCACTCTAAAACAAAAACTTAAGATACTCCTTATGGCAGTTTTTAGACGCGGCCTACTTCTTAAAATCGTAATATCTAGCCGGCACTGTAATAGAAATCTTTCTTTTGCTTTAATTATACAAATAACGATGATTAATTATACAATAAAATAATATATCGGCTCCTAATGAAGATATGAGAATAATTTTTAGATATTCTGAAAGCAGAATCCATTTTGAGTCGCCCTGTCAAAGTTTGAAATTAATGCGCCCCTTAGATTCGGAAATGCCCCCCCCCCCTCTGAAAAAACGCAGTTGACTATTTTATCTCTTTCAGAAATGACTTATCCGCAGACGATTTGTCTCCGTTGAATGTTGAAATAAAAAAAAGCTGTCTCTTCCGAATAGAAATAAATTCATTTGCCGTGTCATTAATGAGTTTTAATTGATATCTTCAAAAATTACTGGTCGATTTTTACGAATTTTTTTTTGTTGAATTCGCGATTTTTTTATACACGTGTTAGCAAATTTTCGCGAATGTAGAGTCATTATTTCCACTTGTTTCAAAAAGGACTGGGGCGATTCGATCTCGGATCTGTCGACCTGCATTCTTTACGGCAACCTCTTTTTACGTCTGGGGTCGATGTTGGATGTCTGGTCAGTTTTTGGCCGAAATGAAGAAAAGTTACGGTCCGAATTTCAAAAAATTTGACGTTTTGCAACGACAAAAATCGGCCGCGTGCGTACCCCGATTTTTGGATCGATACCTCCGGTACATTTTTTTTTATTCGATGATGCGTTAAAAAGCGACGATTTGGATGTCTGCGATTATCAAAACGGAAGGCGAACTTTTCGCTGTTTTGACTTCTCTTCCAACTTCGGTTTCGGTCGGTAATTAAAACACTTTCGCTCATTAATAACGCCCCGGGTCCGGGTCGGAGGCCCGACCCGATCGAAACTTGAGCGTCGCGCCTTTTTTGCGAATTTTTCGGTACGCGTCCGCCGTCGGTGCGTCGATTAGTCCAGGAGCCTTTGCGGGTACAAAGGCGGAGTGCACAGACAGACACACACACAGACGTTTACCGTCCTTAATATTAGTGACTGTTTATTACTGTTATTTTTACGGTATAATACTGGCAGCTGGGATGCCAGTATTATACTGTAAAATCAACAGTTATTTTTTGCAGTGTATGAAAATATAATTTAACCCCGAACGAAAATATACAAAGTTACCCACGATTACGAAAACTGTTCTTTATCTTTAGAAACCTCAGAAACCAATATATTTTCGAGATTTAAAGAAGCGGTTAAAAAAAAAGAAAGTTTCTTTTGCTGCCACTTATTTTTGGAAATGTTTCCGAGTAGTTTTTATAGTGCATTAATAAATTTTCTCAAACCAGAATATCGGTTTTTTGATACTATCCATTCTCAATTAAACATTTTCAGCTGCGTAACTGAATTTGTACACGCAAGAGTAACAAAATAATTTTAATTTTAATGATAATGTTAATGCTGTTAATTTATCATGTTTGTCTCTAAAACATGTTTGTTGAACATAAAAATATTTTCTTGAAAATCGATAGCATCCTGAAAAATGATATTCCACAAGTTGAGAAAACGTATAAAACCACAAACTACTCGGAAGCGTTTCCGAAAATCAGTGTCAGCAAAATAAACTTTGGTTTTTTATAAATGCTTCTTTAAATCGCCAAAATATGTTGGTTTCTGATATTTCTAAAGATAAAGGACAGTTTTCGGAATCGTGGATGACTCGGAGGAGGTTATTGCACAATTTATTTCGTGGTTGTATTATATTTTCTTAGATCAAGAAACATTTGCCTTTATTTTTACAGTGCAGGAATAAATTAGTAATAAATTATTTTCCACAACACAAAAAATGACATAACAAGGATTTCTCCCATGACAAGGCTGGGTTTAATATAAGTGACACAACCTTTTCACAAGGATTGAAACCAATAATCATTTCTGCTGCTTCATTAATTATTACTTACCCATCATATGTAGTATAGGGTAAGTCTTGTAATCGTTTTGAAAATCGAAAAAAAAAAAAATTAACGGATTTACACGTTTCAGACATTGGAGATTACGAAAAACATATTTTCAGAAAAAAAAAAAAAATTGCCGTCCGTCTGTCTGTGTGTGTGTCTGTAAACCGTCTATCTCCCGAACAAATTGAGATAGAGATTTGAAATTTGGTATGTACTTAGTATTTAATAATGGAAAGAAGCTTATTGAATTTAAGTAACCTCGATTATCCGAATCTAATTTTTTCGGACTCTCGAAATATTCGTTCTGATAAAAGGTATATAAAATTTTTCGAAATTGTTTATTTTAAGGAGCAAATATAAAAGACAATAAAAATACATAAATTTTGCATAAAGAATGAAGTTGATCGGGTAATTAATTGCCAAGATATTTGTAATCATATTTTCCATACTATTCGATTTTTCCCGACCCTGTATTTCATTCAAATTTCAATTCAAAGATATATTTTACTTGGAAATGAGACGCTTAATTCTACGCAGTAAACTCTTAGTTCATATGATAATCATTTTTGGAGTTATAAGGATGTTTCTTCTACGCAATTCAGTAATAGAGCATTTAAAGCAGTGGTTCCCAACCTTTTTTTATTCGCGCCCCATCAAAACATCTCTAAAATGATGATGCCCCCCCTCCCCCTATAACATATAATTCTTATAAAATTTTAAAAGAATTTATTCCTGATAGAGTCAAAAGCATTTAACATTGATCCTGAAACGTGCCCTAATGGATGAATCAAATATTTTTTATGATCATCTGGTACTCCTTGTAGTTTACTGGCACACGGTCGCCACGTATGTGTGATGTATAGAGTGCTCAGAATCCTTGATTAGAAAAATAAATAATTTTGAATAGAACATTTTTGCTTTATTTAATCGCAAAATTTCTGCGATTAAATTACGCAACAATTTCTAATCAGAATAAAACGTGATAAAAGATTCTGCAAAGGAAGGTCGTCAAGTAATTGTTAAATATACACGTGAATAGTTTCATGTGTAAAATTGATTTTCATGTGACATATTGCAGTGCGACTCATTCAATAAATAATCGAAAAAGTTATTTAAAATTCTAAAATACTTATAAATCAAAAAAATTACAAAGAATTTTTAAATATATAAAAGTATCTAAATATCTTTAAAAGTTTTATCTATAATTATTCTGGTAAAATTGTATTTGAAACTTCTGAATGGGTACTTTTTAAAAATTGAGTAAAAAACTTATTTTTTTTAAATAATTTTTTTGAAATTTGAATGTGTAACTTTTATTTTCAGTCTACAACATTACTATTAGAAAAACAATTCAGAAGGTATGAGTTTACAGAAAATCCGAATTGTCCCATTGAAAAGTTAAATTGCCCCCCTGAAAAGTCAAATTGCCCCCTGTGGGGCGTACGCCCCCCGTTGGGAATTGATTTAAAGTTGATTTAAAGTTTATGACGTCATCAAGTCACGATTTTAATCAAATTTCAATGCATTTAATAAATAGTTTACATGTTTTATTTTCATATTTTATGTTATGCATATCTATGATGGAGTATTGCGGCGGCACCCAACGACTAGTTTTTTATTTCTAATCTGAATGCATCTCATCAAGAATAATTATATTTTTATTATAATTTCTGTGGATGTGTATGCATGTATTTACGTAATATGTGAAATCTAAAAAGATTAACCGATTTGGACAAATAAGGTGTCGTTTTAATAGAAAGAAACCTCCACCTATGACGTCTCGAAAAGTCTAATATAGTAAATAACAAATGTGAAAATGTCTAGTAAACACATAGCGTGTGAATTTACTTCACAGATTTTATAAAGTTGTTCATAATTATTACATACAGTTTATTCAATAAGTACATCGATTTTTTTCTGTACAAAATGAGAAGGTATAAAAATTAATTTCGCAGAAAGTTCATTGAAAAATAAAATAATAATAAGATGAAGATAGAAAATTGGAAAAAGTAATTTTCTTCAGTGCTTGTACAGAACTGCATACATTTATTTTCGTTTTAGTAACTTTATTTCTTTCTAATCACATAAAGGAAATCCTTTCTCCATTAGTGTTACTTTTTCAACACGATAATTTCGTAAACTTGGAAACATTAGAGTATTTCAGTAATCAGATTTTAATGTTGCATTTATTTTTTAAGAATCCGTAAATTGTATTATTTTTATTCTTGTTTTGTTGTTCCCTCTAAGAATAAAATCCAAAAAGTATTTTTGAAATTAAAATTAAAAGAAAATTTCAAGCAATATAAAATAAATCTTGCTTGCGAATGCATGTTTGTAAATGCATTATTAGTAAAACTTTTAGGCTGAAAAATAATATTTATTCTATGAATAATAATAAATAAATCCTTTTTATTTTGATGTTAAAATGTTAATCTGTTGTTTATTGGGAAATTTGTCTCTCTAGATAAGCATGGTTGATGAGCCTCAAAGTAAAATATACCGAGTATCATAAAATGAACTGACGGATTTAAAAATTCAATAACTTGCAAACGGTGACAGATATTAAAAAAATTCTTGCAAGAGGGTTATGTATGATGTCAGGAGTTCTTTTGCTGTGATTACTGATTTTAGTTCGAATTACCAGCAATAGATGGCGCTGCGAACAATAGACGTCCAATCGAGGCAGATGCAGAAATCGCTCAGCATTGACGAGAAAGAAGGAGGTGAAATATGTGGAGTGGGACTCATTCATCAATACAAGCTTCATAAATATAAAATCGTCTGCCCACTCGAATACTGCTTAATAAATCCATGCCTTATTATAACTCCCTTTACAATTCTGAACAGTGTCGTTATATCGAAGAATTCGTTATTTTTATGGCAACAACACATTTCATCAAAATCATAACTACTGAGTTCATAATTGGATCCTAAAAACAAGATTGTATTGGTGAATGAGGCCCAATTCATATATTTAACCTCCTTCCTTTGAATCAATGCTGTGTGATTTCAGTATTGACATTGATTGAGCGCCTGTTCTTCCTCAATTTAGTATGTAATTTAGAACTCTCGACTTTCTCTTAATATAACTTAATGTAGCTCCGCAATAGCAAATTTTGAACTAAAACTTTGAAACAATCTCTTAGCTCCCCTTGGTTCTCAAAGCTATCTTGGGCTGTCAGTGCAATGCCATGTGAATGTAGTTAGTAACCAACCAAAAAAATTGACTTCAAAAGAAACACAAACTGTAGCGTGCCGTCTGTAAGACCCATAATACAGGTTATTACGTCTGTAAAATTTTGTTATATATTTTAATTAAGCATTGGTAACTTGTAATCATTTAATTCATATGGCCCTAACAGTGATTTTTGCAATTGTTACACAAGTGATTATGTAAAAGGCTAATGGCCTAATTTATATATATATTTTACTAAACCTGCCGAGCAGGGCTTGTAGAGCTTACTTAAACCAGATGGAAGGCCTCCCTGCTTGGTTGAATTTGAATTTGCTTTCAGTGCCATATATCGATGCTATTTGAAACTAAAACCGGCAATGGCAATTAAAAAATTTAATAATAATAATAATAATAAAAAATCTCGACATTATGCATTACTCTCCTGCAAAAAGAAAATTATTATCTGTCACTGTTTGCAAGTTATTGAATTTTAAAATCATCAGCACATTTTAGAACACCAGGCATGTGTTAGAGTTAGGGCCTTCTTGATACATAAAAATACTGTTATAAAATGCAAACTAGAATGTTGTACTCGTCAAAAAACGTTCTTCTATTGATTTCATCCAAACAGATTTATTTAAACAACGAAATTACACAGTAACAATAAATAAAAATAGCAGTGCAGCGCTCCCAGTTGAGTGAAAAATGCCAAAATTAGATTAATAATTCTTTAAACATATTATATATTGAATTTGTTAAATTTGATCCCATAGAGCCCGAGATATGCTAAGTAGTATATAGCAGGGCCTTTGGGACACTTTTCATACTCCACTAAATGCAAATATTTATCGATTTTTGTAAGATTTTGATCAAAAAATTTGTTTGTTAAAATATCGAGTATTGTGACGATTTCCATCAGTGTGACTGATTCGTGAAAATATGTACATTTTTGAACACATTTTAGAATGCTAATATTTTATGACTTTTTATCAAAAAATTTGACAGTTGCCTATTGTAACGATTATTGTCCGATTAAATAATCATGATTCGCGAAATGCTAATATTTACCGATCAAATTTTAGAAAGATTAAATAATAATGATCCACCAAAGGCTAATATATAGCGACTGATCAAAAAGTTTGACTGACACAATTTTTGAATAGTCTACGAAATGCTAATAAACAACCTTCCTCTGGTCTAATATGAATCACTATATTGAAGTCTGAAATAAAAGTTAAATGATTTTTATCCTATGTTTTAATGGCTAACCGATTCTTTCTTTTTACTTACAATTATCAATACTATTCTGGTAGTTCGATAAAATTAAAAAAAATAGTTTGACGTGTCAAAATGAACACGTCATTGACAGAAAAGAAATTTGTATTTAAAACTGATATATTCAGTAAATATTATTTAGGGAATTCGATAAATGGTGCATCCGATTATTGTAAGATTTAAAACAAATTGCAGGATTAAGCTTTTTCTAATTCATAATCATAATAGCCGTCATTATTTTTTCCTTTAAAATGAAAGATATAACCCCCTTTATTCAGTTTTGTTATTGCATTTTCAGATATTTTTCCATGACTCTTTTTAAGAAAATAATCTTTTTCTACATCATTAACTTCCAATCTCGCAATAGTCGTATTTCCAAATTTAGTTTGAATTTTCTTCAACGAAATCAGTTTGTATTTCCCTTTCTCTAAATCTTTTAACTTATGAGTTACAGGGAACGATCTGAGACTGTTGAATTCTTCCATTTATTCAGAAACATTTTTTGAAAGACAATTTTTATAGTATAGACATCTGTACATAGAACATCCAGGTCCTAATATTCTAACGCATCTCGGTACATCTAATATTTTTATAGGAATTCCCCATTCTTCAAAAGTACTTTTCAGAAAAACGCCTCCTTTAAAAGCAAATGTCCCACCGTATATCTGATGCAATTGTATGAAATAATCTTTTACTTTGTCACTACTGATCCATAAACCTTTATTGTCAGAATATCTTTTAAATCTTAAACCATGGACATCGTTAGTACATCTACGAACTATTCCAAGTTCTTGATCACTTAGTTCATAGTTAGGTGTAAATACAGAAATAGTTTCACCTATTTCCTGTTTTAAATGAACCCAGCTTATTTCTCTCGCTATAGATTTGAACGGAAGTATAAAACCTTGAACATTTATGATAAGGGTGACATCGTCCATTTATTATAAAACATTTTTTATAAATGCAGGACCTTCGGTTTAAAATCCAAAGGGTACAGTATCAAAGTTATCTAAAATTCTTCTTTTATCATATCCAAACATATATCTTTTATTCATTTTATTCACTTTAATATTTCTATCTTTTTGTATCTGAAATTGGTTTATTTCTACATCTATATGGTCAATTTCCCCCGTTATTGTTTTCATTCTCTCGTCAAAATTGAGCTTAGTTTCGCTCTCATAACTCATTTTAAATCCTTTTACTTTTCCTTTTACAGAACCATCGTTCAGAATATAACCATAATCTTTACTAGCTCCGGATATCCACGATTTCATATATTTATCTTCTCCTAATTCATCGGTCCATTCGCCTAGCATACAGCCCGTTTTTACTTTATTGGAGCCATCATCGATATAAACAATACTATCTGTATCGTAATACATTACTTTATCTCCTAATTTATCAAGCATTTCATATAATCTTATTCTAGCCGAACTGGTTGTAAAAGCTGCTATATAAATATTCGTATTAAAGTTATTCTTGACATATTCATCTTTCATCTTATAATCCATTTGCACACACTCATCATTTAAAAATATGATATTCAAGTCTTTAATGCGGTCGTTCAGTATAATTCTATAAAAATCTGCCAATTCTGTTACATTCTCTGTTTGTTTCATATTTTTTCTCTGTCCGAACTTTCCCCATAAAGAGTTTAAACAAATTTTAGATATAAATCTCATTCCTGGGTTTTCTTTGATTTCTCCTAACCTTATACCCAATTTCTTTTCTACGCACCTTTTATATTCTTTTTCAGTTTTGAAATTTTCAGACCATTTATCATCTGTTTCTAATTTGATTTTCAAAAACATTTTAACATAATCCTTAAATAATATATTAGATTTTTCTTCAAAATGCCAAACTTCATAGATATTTAAAATCTTATAACCTTTTTCAATAGCCAGTTCAACTTCGGTAGTTGTCCACGTACCAGTAAAAGCTCTCTCCTCATCCGTATGATTACATTCATTATTCCGCATATCATAACATTTTTTACATTGTTTCTTTTCGCATTTTATAGGTTTTGAACATAATTTACACAAACTAAATATTAATTTTTCTCCTTCATAAGGTAAAACAGGATGATAGAGCTTTCTAGGTGGAAGTACTTTGCATTGTTTCAAACCATACCAATTTTTATCATATTTTTCCGGATTATAAATCTTTACCGGATGACCAACAGGATAGTAATCAAAGTAATTCACTGTTGGATAAAGTGAATAAACATCGATATATCTACCCTTTTCGATTTCTTTCATTTCGTAGATTAATTTGGTAGGTTCGCACCTACCGCCGGTGAATGCGTTTCTAGGATTTAAAGGTTCTACAAAATCTCTTTTCCATTCATTTTTCATATATTTTTTAATTTCTTTGTCACTATCAAAATCGCATTCCCATATTTCAATCAATTCAAATCCTTTATCTTTTATTTTTTTATTTATTTTTTGAGTTCTTTCATACAAATCTTTCATACATATCTGATTTTGAAGATTGACAGTGGATTCTGTAAAACAGCGAGGACAACCGTGCCAATGACATCCTTGAAACTGATAAACGGTTTTATTATAAAAACCATCTACTTTATAAATCTTATCACCTAATTTCAGTTTTTTCTCACCACCGTTTAAAGCATGCTGTATTTTGATAGTGTGTTTTTTAGACAGATAGTCTAACCAAATGATCGATTTCTTACTGTATTGATCCTTTGGAATAAACTCCTCATCAATCGCTATTGTATTCACTGGAATGAATTTATCTCTGTATATAGCCATACAAACGCCAGCTAAAGTGATATATTTAAAAGGATCAATATCAGCAATATTTAGAAATAATCTTCGCAATTCTAAACATCCTTTTCTTAAAATATCAACATCAGACCTACAATATTTTATAATTTCTTTTTGGAAATCAAATGTTTCATTTTTTACCGATTTATACCATTTATCAAAAGTTTTTCTTTGATCTAAAGTCAGAGTATCATAACCATAATAGTATTTTTCAGGATATTTTCCTACATAATTTTGATTTTCCATAGTGTTAAACAAATGAGGAAAATAACCTTTAGCCAATTCCGTTAGTCCAAATGTTTTAGGAAATTCTCTTAACGGAATCAGTGTAAAATTAATAGAATCGATAAACCTTATATTATAAGCGGTTGCTTGCATATATATGAGTTTATTTCCTTGATATATTGTAAACACTTTAATTTTATTTTTAAAGCAGTATTTAGCTAGAAATTGAAAATCGAATCCTTTTCCATAATGCGCTAATACTGTATAACCGCTATGTTTCTTTTGAAATAGCCATTTACAATATTCATTTTCATTCTGAAATATTTTTTCTTTTCCGTTAAAATCATGATTTATGACTAGATTGACTTGGTGATTTCCTGTCTCTTGGTTCGTTTCAACGTCAAAAAACATATATTTTTCTGTAAATCCTGACCTTTTACATTTCTTACACCATTCTTCTCTGTCTTTTATATTTTTAGGACAGATATTTTTACAAGTTCCCCCCTTAGATTATTTCTCTCGTATATAACATTTATGATCTTCCGAATCCCACTTTCTGCAGTTTTGACATTGTCTTTCTCCACATTTATGATCTTTCGGTTCTCTTTGTTTTCTATTGATATTTCTCTTACATTTTAAACATTTCCACAGTGTTTCACAGACTTCTTCATTTTTATGATTTTCGAAGCAGTTTTTTCCTTTAAAAGATCTAAAACAATCATTACACTGAATATCATCTCCCTCGCAATTACTCTCTTTCTTAAAACATCTATTGCATTTTAAAGAACATTTATGTTGATCACTTCTATAATAACTGACTTTACAATAATCACAATAATTGTTTTTTCCTAAAAATCCTGTAACCGTTGTAATGACATCAAAATGATTTCTATTTTTTAAAATGTAAACACAATTAGAATTAGATTTATAGGCGCCGCTATATATTCTTTCGTTAAAATTTTCTCTGCAAAATATAGTTATTTGAATATTTAAAAAATTTTCGAATTGTTTAACATGCTCTAAATTACACATTTCTAACGGAATATCACACATTTCATGCAATTTTATCGCTAAACTTTTTTGTAATTTTCTACCTTTTTTTATATATGTTACTTCATTATCTGTAAGTTTTTCTAGATTCAATTTTTCGCATAAAATTTTACGATTTTGAATAGCTAAGGCTGTAACTATGGATCTAGCCAAACAGATATTATCGTCATTTTTAATTTGAAGAATACTTTTTTTATCGACAATATCGTTATCGTTGAGAAATTTCGATGGTTTACCTCCTTTAGGCAAATCAACGACAGTAAAAATAAATTCACAATCTTTAATATCCAACTCTTTGTATTCAATTTTATGCGTTAAAACATCTAAATAGGTCTCATAGGCTTCTTTCGTTGACATCATTTTAGGGTGAAAAGGCTGTGTCAAATCGAGATTGTGTACTATAATATCAACCTTTCCTTCAATTTTTCCAATTGCTCTCCTGAATAAATCTTTTAAGATACTGTAATACTGGCCCGGTGTGAGTTTGTTTATTTGTTTTATTTTATAAACATATCTATAAGTATTAAATTTTTTTACAAATTTTTTGTCTTTCTCAACAATTTCATAATCGGGTCTAAACAGATTTTCCAAATTTGTTTCTAATTTGACTTTTTTTCTGTCTTTTTGATCAATTTTTCATCTTTATATTTCAATCCGTAATAATCAAAGAGTTTCTTAAGTTTTGGACGGTTTTTCGGTTCATTTATAAATTGTTTCAATTTTTCATATAAATCAGGAAATAATTTTTTAAGGTTTACCACTGTTTTTATCTTTTTTTCTTCGTTATTTTTTGGGTTAAATTCTGCTGTGTTATTGTTAAATTTTAAATCAAAAGAATCGAATATTTTTTTCATTTTATTTCTTTTTTTAGGATTTTCGATAAATTTTGTCTTTATTTTATTTAAATAATCTGTGACATCTAATTTTAATAAATCTACTAAAACATATTTATATTCCTCTGTTCTTTTTATATATCTTATTATCAATCTGATTAAATCATCTTTTTTACAATGTTGGGGTTGGTGTATATTTAACAGTTTTACGACCTGCCTTAATTTTGAAATATGTATTTTTGAAACAGATATCAATCTTAGAGTTTCCTCCATTTATATACAAACATTTTTATAAATACTTTTTGCTACCCATTTTTAATAGCGACCACTATCTATAAATGCTCATTAAATTAGACCACTGGCAGGTAATTTTAGATTAAGCGATTTAAAATGAATGTCGTTAAAAGTATGAATTTCTGAAAACAACTATTAAAAAATATATTCCATCGTTTACTCAAAAGGACTAATTGCTGTCCATTGAAAGAAATCTGAATTTTTTTCTACAGGTTCGCCATTCAATTTTAAACATTCAAATCGAAATCCGTTTTTATCTATTTCTGTAATTCTAACAAAAAATGGTTCGCTGTATTTACATACAGGCGTTATATGAACATTGGGATGAACATTAAAGGTATGATTCCAATCTACATTTATTATTTCAGTTGTACAATTACCTGTCAAAATCTTTGTACTTTTTGAATTACCCATTTATTTAGCCGAAAAATCACTGTCATAATCAGACACTTCTATTTTACGTTCATTCAAAATACGTTCAACTAAATACTTTACATTTAATATAATATTTTCATCTAAAAAATATGTTCAATTTAAAACACAACATTCTGTATAATACTTTCATTCAAAATATGTTCAATTTAAAACACAACATTCTGTATAATACGTTCAAATAAATACTCAACATTTAATATAATATTTTCATCTAAAAAATATGTTCAATTTAAAACACAACATTCTGTATAATACTTTCATTCAAAATATGTTCAATTTAAAACACAACATTCTGTATAATACTTTCATTCAAAATACGTTCAAATAAATACTCAACATTTAATATAATATTTTCATCTAAAAAATATGTTCAATTTAAAACACAACATTCTGTATAATACTTTCATTCAAAATATGTTCAATTTAAAACACAACATTCTGTATAATACTTTCAAATAAATACTCAACATTTAATATAATATTTTCAACTAAAAAATACGTTCAATTTAAAACACAACATTGACTATAATATTTTCAACTAAAATGCAACCTAAAAAATACGTTCAGTTTAAAACACAACATCATAAATTTATTTTGACGTTCGTTTGATATGATAATTGCTTTTTAAATGTCTCTTTTTATGAGCTAAAGTGTATTTTTTACCACATTCGAATCAATTTTTTTATTTTTCATAGCTAAATGACAACTTTTGCAATTAGCGTAATGTTCCGTTTTGCCGTAACGAAATCGAGTATAATATTGGTCTAAAGGTTTCGTCATCTGACAATGCTTGCAAATTTTAGACACCTCCATTTATTAAGAAACATTTTTTAGAAAGCTATTCCAAATGTCTTCGTTTTTCTTATTAAATTTTACTTTCAAATTATCAATATTATAATAATCTAATATTTTCTTTATGAAATATAAGTAATTTATCGACTTTTTATAGTACACTAAGTCTAGAAACTGAATAAACATTTCTTCAGCTTTATATGGAATATTTAACTTCAATTTCCATTTCAATGCTTTAAAACGACTTATTCGGGATTTGCGTCTTTCGCTTAAAAAAACATCTATATTTTTATATGTAAAATATTCACCGTCCGAATCGTACATTATTTCACATTTTTTCATTTGATCATAAATTTTCAGATATTTTTCAGGTATTTGACATTTGTTTTCATTGTCAAAAGAATCCATTAAGCAAGATTCGGAATCATCTAATAAAACGTCTTTAAAAAAATCACAATTCATTTATTTAAACTTTTTTTTTAATGTAATGCATTCAAAACCCCGCATAGGCGGGAGTTATTTTAATATCATAATTGTATTTGATAAATCCCTGCATAGACGGGAGTTTTATACCCTGCATAGGCGGGAGTTATTTTAATATCATAATTGTATTTGATAAATCCCCGCATAGACGGGAGTTTTATACCCTGCATAGGCGGGAGTTTTGATGAGTTGTTTTAATAACATAATTATATTTGAAAAAATCCCCCGCATAGGCGGGAGTTTTAATATTCCCAGTATAGATGGGTTTTAAAAAATCATCTAATAAAACGTCTTTAAAAAAATCACAATTCATTTATTTAAACTTTTTTTAATGTAATGCATTAATTGTATTTGATCCCCGCATAGACGGGAGTTTTATACCCTGCATAGGCGGGAGTTTTGATGAGTTGTTTTAATAACATAATTATATTTGATAAATCCCCGCATAGACGGGAGTTTTATACCCTGCATAGGTGGGAGTTATTTTAGCGGATTGACTTGATATCTTTTTCGTCAACCCAAGAGTTAAATTCGTCGGAATAATTTAACCATTTAACTAGACATTTATTGCCTTTCTTTTTTATTATTTTTTCAATTTTATACACATTGTCTTTTTTATTATATTTAACTAATTCCGGTTCATAGTAAGTTCCTTTTATTTCGTTGCCATTCAAATCTTTTATTCTATAAGTAATCGGATCAGTGTTTAATATTTCTGAAACGATAAAAATTTCTTCAGTAAAAGTAGGTTGGTATCCGCGGGTAAAAGCAGTCTGGTATTTCGACACTCTGATTCTGTCGCCGACCTTAAATTTCGGTTTTCTTATTATTTTTTCTTCGTATAAATTTTTATAAACTTCAGATTCGTTTTCTTCTCTACTCGCTTCGCTAGGCGTCATTTTGATAGACCTATGCCTGGTATTATTATAATTTTTAACTAATTGATCCAAAACATCTATATATCTTTTAGTATTGTTGGCAGCTAGATAGGTTCTAATTTTTTTATTAATTGTCCTGTTAAATCGTTCGACAACAGAACATTTTATTTCAACATTTTCAGTTGTAAACCATTGAATATTATGATCTTTAAATAATTTTAAAGTTAACTTATTTACAAATTCTAATCCTTTGTCTGTCTGCAGTTTTTCAGGAATTCTTTCTTTAAATATCTTTTTAAATGCTTCAGTTACTTCTTGTCCTGTTTTTCTTTTTATCGGTATGGCCCACCCATATTTACTAAATATATCTATCACTGTCAATAAGTAATTAGTTCCGTTATTATATTTACTAAAAGGTTTGATAAACAATAAATCTGCTTGCCATTGGTCATCGATATGACTGACATAAATGCGTCTTCGTTTAAATTTACGAATTAAAGGCTTATGTCTGGTATAAACATCTTGGCTATGTAAAAAATCTGTAATTTGATTTTGACTGAAACCTGTTTTCCGTTTTAATTCATTGATCCCACAATAACCACTTTCAGTATGATAATATATTTTTTCTAAGATACTTTTAGGATCTTTCATCCCTAAGGTTTTCCTAAAAAAACACTCTTTTTAGAACCACAATCTAGACAAATACCTTTCATCATTGGCCTGTTATTTTTAGAAATTGCATCTTTAATATCTTTTGTTTCTGTATGGTTTTTACATTTTAAACAATAGATCTTTGTATTTCCCATACCGAAAGTTTTTTTAGCTTGAATAATCGGTTTTACAATCCCTCTTTCAAATCTTTCTCTAATCGTAGGATTTTGAATATTATCTAATTCATCAATCATATTCTTATCGCATACTTCATTTCTACTTTTTGTATCTTTATTTTCTAAATAACATTTATCATGCTTATATGCAATTTCATCCACTCTGTTAACAGGTTTAGACGAATTTTTATACGTTAAATCTGGATTTAATCGTGTTTTCCCCCATAATAATTGTGTCCCCGGGCCTGTGAAATTATGGCCAGGTAAATGCATTTCGAAAGGTAAATTACTAATGACTTTATTCAGAAGACCCGATCCAGTTTGTCCGCATTTTAAACATCCGCCTTTAAATTTACCTTTTTTAGTTAAAGACGTAACACCAAATTTTTTACTTTTACAACTCATTTATTAGGCAGCAAAAAGCTGACGCTTTCTAAGAAGAATATTTATATCCATTCAACTGTACTTTTTTCACATACTTTTCGATTGGGAAGTATACTAAATTATTTATAAAATCTTGTTCTCTGACATACACTTCTTCTTCTGAAATTTTTTTAGCTTTCAATAAATTTAACTGTTGTTTATAAAAATTATAACATTGCTTGTATTCTTCTTTTCGTTCCAAAATATTTAAAGATTTCTCAATGACTTCTACAATTCCAGAACTTAAACTCAAAGCAGCGAGGGGTATGAACGCAAAAGCTGATAATCCCGAAGCACTTAACATAAATTTGCTAACTGATAAGGAAATACTTATCTTTTGATACAAATTGTAACTTTTCCGATAAATATATAATCTCTTTTCTAAATATTCTTCCATTTATATAGGTTCAAAATTGTTTCTGTATCTCATTTCAGAATTTACTAAATCTAGCATAAAGAAATTACCCTTACAAGAATTATATTTTTCTAGAAATTTTTCTTTTGTAAGATTTCCGTCTATTTCTCTGATTATCTGATTAATTTCCCTAGGCTGTAGCTTAAAAAATATGAAGTAATTACAATTTTTTCTAATATTTATAGGAGTTGAGTAATAAGACTGCGTTAAATAAATAATGGATGCATTTTTCTTTCTACCTCTTATAAACAAATCCTCTATAACTTTCTGATCTTTTTCTGTAACACAATCGTCAAACACAACAAGATTTTTTTCTGAGGAATCTAGATCATCAACAGTAATAAATTCACTCAATTCTGAAGAAAATAGTACTTTCTTTTTATATTTATCATACTGTTTTAATAATTCCTTTATTTTATTTTTACTTATTTTTTTACATTTTAAAATATCGTCTCTTTCAACACCTTCAAACAGTGTATAATCTTCTTGCAATTTAGAATACTTTGGCTCAGAAATGTCTTTTGCGCATAAATATAAAGCGTCGAAATCTAATCTTAAATTACTAGGATTCTCAAAACCGTTTAATAAATTTATTAGTAAATTTGTCTTTCCGCAACCTGATGCCCCGATTATTAATAATCTGAAAGGATGTCTGGGTAAAAAACGATGTTGTTTAGGATCTGGCAATTCTTCCGGTTCTGTGTAATCTTTAATTTTAATCATTTATTTACTGAGAAAATTTACAGCTAGTAAAAATAAAATTACTGCCAGTAAAAGCATATTAGCTGTCAGTAAAAATAGACGGCGAAGCTGTCGCTTCTATTTTCAAATCATATAAATGGATAAAATAAACGATTTAGAAAAAGATCGAAATAAGAAACAAAAAGAAGAATTAAAAAATGCAATAAAACTTGTCAAATTACACGCAGATATTAGAAAAAATAATGAAGAACAGCGTGATAGAAAGCTAGGTATAGACAAAAGTTTAACTGAATTTCATAAACCTGTCACTAAAAAATTAGAAGAACAGGATAAAAGTAGAAAAAAAAATATTAAAGCTATCAATGATAAATTGGACGAATTAAATATATCTTTACAGCCTATTGCAGAATCATCT
The DNA here is from genome assembly GCA_963931845.1 of Maratus michaelseni. NCBI lineage: Eukaryota > Metazoa > Arthropoda > Arachnida > Araneae > Salticidae > Maratus > Maratus michaelseni. Next base: position 340,898,983 of record OZ007588.1, on the reverse strand, counting down.
AGAATTATTCCTGATGCGATCGAAGATGTCAAAGAATTATATAAAGAACCACCACTTACTTACAATGTTGATCAAAATTTAGATATTAATTATTTAAAATCTGTACAATTATACAAACCTTCGAAACTCCTAGACAATAAAGAAAAATTAAATGAAATGTATGCAAAGGCAAAACAGTTAAAAGAAGAATTATCGAGGAAAAAAGGCAACTTACAAAGTACAATTAATAGGGCTAGAAATCTTTCAGAGGAGGAATTAAGTCAGAAAAAGGTTGAATTAGACGCTGTTAAAAATAACGAAGAGGAACTACAAAGATATCTGGGTAGATTAACTACAATTCAAGGTAGTGAAGTAATGAAAGTGGGAAAAGGATTAGATTTATTATCTGAATTATTGGATAAAATATGTCAAGGTAGCAAGTCGAAAAAATTAAGAAATGAAGTCAAACTGCTAATAGACAAACTCATTAAAGCTAAAAAATAACTAACGGAGATAAAGAACGATTATACAATCAATTTCTTCTTTAAAGATTTTACTGCCTAATAAATGAGTTATGTAAAAAAGAAGATTCATTTGAGTGACGGGCAGATTAGTAAACTGAAATCAGCGCTCAGAAAAAAAGAAGAACTGACACTGCAGATAGACAATTCTAAAACTCCCAATTATGAGATGTATTTAACCAAAACACAGATAAATCAGATTAGCAAAGGTAAAAGAATAAATATAAGCAAAACTCAATTAGATAAAAATGGTGGATTTTTACCCTTTTTAATTCCTATTTTAACATCACTAGGACTCGGTGCTGCGAGCGGTGCGGCGGGTTGGGGAACTAAAAAAATCCTCGATAAAATATCGGGATCTGGAGTTTTTCAGCCTTGGGAAAACAAAGGATCGGGTCTAAAAGCGTCAGTGTCTAAAAAAAAAAATCCCGGTAACAGAATTGGGTATATCCGATGAAACGATTAAAGAAAATATGAAAGATGAAAGAGGATTCAGGGGTGTTTTCACTTCCGATTTACTTCCTAAAAAGATTGGAAATTTTGAAAGTGGGATTATTAATTTAGATATTTCGACGGGTCCTGGAACACATTGGGTTTGTTACTATAATGATCCAAAATATAACTATGTAGAATATTTCGATCCTTTTGGGGAATATATATATAAAAATATTAAACTCAAAGAAAAATATATTCCCGAAAATATTATGAAATTTCTTAAACTGTCCAATAAAAAAGTCAATATAGCTCACAATGATAGTTTTTTACAAAAACCTACTTCTGTAAATTGTGGATTATTTTGTATGAAATATATAAAGGAAAGAAATAAAGGTAAATGTCCAGAATGTGTACTTAATTCATTTACTCAACAGCCTAGCGATTATAACGAAGAGTTTGTTTTTCATCTTTAAAGATTTTTTACTGTCTAATAAATGATCAAATTGAAACCAAAAAGTCATGAAAAATCAGAGGACTTCACTGTTGAATTTCCTCAACCTCTTAAATTAAAAAAATTAGCATTGCAATCTTTTACTATGACAGTTTCATGGTTTAACATAACAGATAAAACTAATATGTTTGACGTATACACAGATGAGAATAATGTTAAATCTATCACTATTCCTTACGGTAATAAAAATGTTGAAGATTTAAATATAGATGTAATGAAAGCGTTTGGTTCAGACGATCCTCCGGTAAAATTTGGTAGAATACAATCTAGACTAAGAATGCTTATTAAATTAACTAAAGGTTGGAATATCGACTTAACAAAAAGCGATTTTCATAAGTTAATAGGCTTTGAAAAAAAGGTCTACGAAAGTCATGATGAAGAGACTGTAATAGAAGGTGAAAATATAGCAGATATAACCAACGGAAATGACATTATATATATTCATTGTGATGTAGTTAATGGATCTTTAATCAACCAGAATAATTCAGAAGTTATTTATTCTTTTACACCGAGGGATGTACCGGGTGTTATCATTTCGAAAGAATTCAATAATTTAATCTATTATCCTGTGAATAGGGATTCTATTCGCAGAATAAGGATGAGAGTTACGAATCAAAATGGTGAATTAATTGATTTAAATAAAGGTTTAATTGAGTATAATTTTAGAGTCGTAGGTGAAAAAGAAGATTATGTTGAAAAAATATATCAATTGATGTTAACTAAAATTTTCTCAATAAATAAATGAATAAACACAGATTATATAGGAAAAGTAAAAGAATTCAAGGAAAAGGATTTTTTAAGGCTAAAAAAGTAGAATTGAATGAAAAAGCAGTTGTTGACAAATTGACTGATGCTGACATATTGAAAGAAATATTTTCAAAAAAGATGAAAGGAACAGGTCTGAAAATTCTTCCTAAATAAATGGAAAAAAATTATGATCTGAGAGATACTCATTATTATTATAATAACGATATAAAAAGTAGCGAATTAAAAAAAATAAGATTGCCTAGTACAAGCCATAATGACAAAAAAGAAAATACGACGTTTCATTTCGAAATTACTGATACCAATGATCCTGTTTCATTATCGGAGAGTTATCTGGAGACAAAGTGGAAAATTGTAAAATCCAGTGGCGCATCTATAAATGATGAAAATGTTGCAGCTGTATGTTCTATGAAAGGTGTAAAACTTCAGATAGGTAAACAAATAATCGAATCAGTTGGAGACTATCACTCCTACATTCTACAGGTTAAGAGACTGAAGGATTATACCAGAGATTATTCAACATCTGAAGCCACCAATATAGGTTTTTATCCAGATACCAGTGATAGTACTGATAGAAATAAAAGTTTACTTCAAGACGATGGTACCATTACTGCTACAACCCCTATAACAGATGTCGTCAATAAATTAAAAATTGTAAAAAATGAAAACTACAATAAAGGATTTAAAAAAAGATGGGAATTGTCGAAAAACAGCAATACAGTTACAACATGGACGCCTTTAAAGGAAATTTTTGATTTTGTCGCAGAATATAAAAAAGCCATTTCTGGATTCATAATAAGACTGGAATTCCAAAGAGACGATAGCAGAAATATGATTTATACAGACGCTGCAAATCCAGATTATAAAGTAGAAATTGAAGACATAGCGCTGTGGGTGAGATACGTCGACTTTAAAAATGGAGCGGAGATTCTCTATAATGAGTTAAAATTATCTAACACGGATATAGAAATAAACTGGAATCAGTATGAAATTAACAGATCTAGTCCTATTAATAAATATAAAAGCGGTTCTGATTCTATATCTGCTACATCCGATGAAGTTTTAAGATTATTCGTAATACCGCAATATTTCGAAAGAAATGAAAATCCTAAAAAAAATAATATGATATTTGATAACTTGGATATGATCGAATGTTGGTTGATGATTAACAGATCGCCGTTACCAGCAGAGAGATATACTATGGATTTTGGTAAAAAGGAATATAATAGATTATATGAATCTTTTCTGGAATCAGGTCTCAATAATCTAAACACAGAAACCGGTTGTATGGTAAATTACTCAGATTTCGGTAAATTATATCCCATAATTCATTTTGATTTGTCAAATCATGTAAACTATACCACTCTGGAAAATTTGAGAATAGAATTCAATTGGAAATTAGAAAAAGAAACAACCAAAGAATATGTATTTTACTATATTTTAGAAGTAAGAAAGAAATGTATATTAAATATGAATAAAAAAGAAATTACTATGATTAAAACCTTAGGAGAATAAAATTTTTTAGTCTTTATAAATGGCTGTTTATTATCCGCCGTATGATAATCCTGTACGAAAAGGTCCTATCGGACCACCCGGTATAGGTTTTAAATTAACAGACGAGGGTCATTACGATATGGAAAATAAAATATTAAAAAATGCTTCAGGTCCAATCGATGATTTAGATTTAACCACTAAACGTTTCGTTTTGAATAAAATAGAGAATAATCATTTTGAATTAAGAGATTTTATAGACAAAAATAATACTAATTATGACAGTAATTTTGTAACTTTCACAAAAGAAACGGCTGAGAGAATACAAGAACTCGATGAAAATACTTTACATCTAATCGAAGGAAAAGCTTACGATGCTAAAGGAAAAAGAATAGGCAATGTTGCAGACCCATTAGATGCAAAAAATGTTGTGAATAAGCGATATTTAGAAAAAAATGCGTTAATATTAAAAAATGATAAATTTGATGCAAAAAACAAAATAATTACAAATTGTTCAGAACCCGAAAACGATAAAGACGTAGTCAATAAAATATATGTAGACAATAAAGATATCTGGATTACTATAAAAGATGATTTTCAGACTTTTACAAAAAAAGAATTTACCAAAATAAATTTCGACTTGATGAGTTCTAACTTATTGAATAAGGATATGAGATTATCTACAAATATGTATATGAAAATTACTATATATTTAATAGATAATAGTAGATATTTCGATACAGAAATAGAACTTAAATTCGGAGATAAAACAATTTTACACAGAGAGACAAGTGATAATTATGAAACTTGTTTTGTCAATGGAAATCGCGGTGAAATCATTACAGTCTGGATAAAATCCAAAATACCAATCACTGTAAAACCTTGGATGCATATTGAAGAAATTGCTTTTTAAAATAGGTTCGTTATTAAATGGATATCAACTGGGACGAATTTTCTAAAACTAAAAATTTATCCGAAGATGTCCTACGAAATTTGAAAGATCAACTCAATTGGAAGTTAGTTTGTAGATATTCAGTATTATCCGAATCTTTTATGGAAGAACTCATAGATTATATTGAATGGAATGTTATATGTATACACCAAAAACTTTCAGAAGAATTTCTAGAAAAATATAAAGAAGAATTCGATTGGAATTTAGTATCTAAGAATCAAAAGCTGTCTGAAGGATTTATACTAAAACATTCGAATTATATAAATTGGGTTGTTATATCTCAATATCAAACTTTAAGTGACGAATTTATTCAAACCTATCATGAAAGATTAGATTTACATAAAGTATCCCAATTTCAACAGCTTTCAGAAAATACTATGTGCAAACTGGAAGCAGGACTAAATTGGTTGCAAATAGCCCGTTTTCAAACATTTGGTGAAAGGTTTTTAGAAAAATATATGCATAGACTAGATTTTTGTAATCTGATTGAATATAAGTTTGATCAATTACCAGATAATTTTTATAACGATAATTGGAAAAAAATACTTTCCGTTCAACTGGGTGAATTAAATAAAAAATTTGGCCATTATTATGAAGAAGAAGAACCACATAGGGAAAGATTAATTGATGAAATTTTCGAATTAAAAAATATTTTAATACGATTTATTAATGAACTAAGACAACTTTTGAATAAAGACGAAAAGTAACAGTGTTTATAAAAATGCTTTTATATAAATGGTGTTGGCTCAAAGATTAATCGCAATGTAAAGAATTTTACACATTTATTTCATTATATATCAATAAACTTAATTTTCATTTAAGTAAAAATATTATGAAATTACCCATTGAATTTATAAGAAGTTTTAATGATAAACTTGATTGGAATTGTATATCACAGAATGAAAAATTATCAGAAGATTTTATTAGAGAATTTCAAAATAAAGTTTACTGGGTATGTATATCATTTCTTCAGACATTATCCGAAGATTTTATTAGAGAATTTCAAAATAAAGTTGACTGGTTTTATATATCATTTCATCAGGCACTATCCGAAGATTTTATTAGAGAATTTCAAAATAAAGTTTACTAGGAAGGGATCTCCTATCATCAGGTATTATCCGAAGATTTTTAAAAAGAATTTGAAGATAAAGTTGACTGGGAATGGATATCATATATCTACGGTTTTTAATTAACATTTCAATTTTTTATTTGACGTCAAACTATTTTTTTTAATTTTATCGAACTACCAGAATAGTATTGATAATTGTAAGTAAAAAGAAAGAATCGGTTAGCCATTAAAACATAGGATAAAAATCATTTAACTTTTATTTCAGACTTCAATATAGTGATTCATATTAGACCAGAGGAAGGTTGTTTATTAGCATTTCGTAGACTATTCAAAAATTGTGTCAGTCAAACTTTTTGATCAGTCGCTATATATTAGCCTTTGGTGGATCATTATTATTTAATCTTTCTAAAATTTGATCGGTAAATATTAGCATTTCGTGAATCATGATTATTTAATCGGACAATAATCGTTACAATAGTCAACTGTCAAATTTTTTGATAAAAAGTCATAAAATATTAGCATTCTAAAATGTGTTCAAAAATGTACATATTTTCACGAATCAGTCACACTTTTTGATGGAAATCGTCACAATACTCGATATTTTAACAAACAAATTTTTTGATCAAAATCTTACAAAAATCGATAAATATTTGCATTTAGTGGAGTATGAAAAGTGTCCCAAAGGCCCTGCTATATACTACTATGCTATTTATGTAATCCCTGAAATCTCAGAAGATTAACCGATTTAAACAAAGAAGGTATTGTTGTAATCGAAGGAAACCTCTATCTATGACGTCATGAAAATTCTAATGTAGTAGATAACACATGAGAAAATGTTGAGAAAACTGGGAAAAGAAATTTTCTTCCGTGCTTGTACAGAACTACATACATGTATTTTCGTTTTAGTAAATTTATTTCTTTCTAAACACATAATAGGAATCCTTTTTCCATTAATGTTACTTTTTCAACACGATAATTTCGTAAACTTGGAAACATTAGAGTTTTCTAGTAATCAAATTTTAATGTTGCATTTATTTTTTAAGAATTCGTAAATTGTATTAATTTTATTCTTGTTTTGTTGGACTATTTGTTCCCTAAGAAAAACATCCAAAAAGTATTTTGAAAATTAATTTAAAAGAAAATTTCAAGCAATCTATATATTTAAAACGCTAAGCTTTTTCTTTCGACAATCCGTGAGAACAAACTACTGCATCAAATGACATCATTCTTTTTTTAAATGAAAGATATTTGGACACAGATTTGTTATCATGCATTCGTTTGTTCGAAAATTTAATTAATTAGCCGTAATTTTCAATTAAACTTTTACTTCTGCTAATGACATCATAAAGTCGGCAATTCGGATAACGCCCACTGTTTCAAGACATAGAGTTTATTCTCTAAATTCTGTGGTTGCGAGAAGATAAAAGATAAATAATAAATATTAAAAGCACGTGGCTTTTAGGCCGATTTTTTTAATTTGTAAGTTAAATTTCGGTAAAAATATTTATCTGCGTGTTTTATAAGCGAATAAAAATTCATATTTATTATGACGTCACGGGAATATTGTCCATTGGGTTTATTTTATCATTATGCATTATAACTTTGTTGATGCCATTTTATCATTACAATTAAATATAAAATATATATTTATTTGTATACATGGTGTTTAAGCATTAAAGTAACGTATATGAAGTACGTGTGAAAAGTTTGCGCCGTTATGTTTAGCTTGAAATGCATTTTAACATGGATAAAACTAAAGAGAAAAATGTATATGATTGTGTCAACATAACGTAATTTTAACTGATTTTTCCATTCTTAATTATAAAGATTAGAATTGAAGCCGTCATTGATTGCTTCATCTTGATTGTATACCTTGATTATACATGTTACCAATTACTTTTTTTTTTAACTATAGGTTGGAAGATTTCCTTTTTTAATAAAAAAATCACAAAAGTAAAGGATTTCAGGAAATTTAAAATTATTAAAAATAGTGTTATGGTAGAAAAAAAAACTTGAAATAATGATTGTATTTTTAGTTAGAATAAACAATGTATAAGGCTAATATTTCATAGGAATTATTTTGGTAGGTTTATTATAAGTTCATTTAACAATTCTTTATTAGCGTTCTATTTCTTTCACTGTTAACTTCTCTTTCGAAGTCAAAAAAAGGTTTTCTACTTTTTGACGCAAGCCGAAATACAGTGGCATTTTTTAGAAATGCACAACGGTTGACAACAAACGGCGCTATCGCTGTAGCTTTCATCGCGCTTACACCACTTCTAAATACTACAAAATTCTATTTTTTACTACATTTTACAATTTCAATTCTTACATCATCAATTAGAAAAAAAATTAGCTTTCGATTGAAATTTATTTGAAAACTGCCGCTTAATTTAACAACTTTTTAAATAATTTTTAAGCTTAATTCTATCTTATCAATGACCGCCAGTTTGCTTCTATAATGTAAAATAGCCCCTGCTAAAGTTGCCAGAGTTGAAAATAGATTTCCCTAACCATCATAAAAAGAGAATAATAATAATAATAATAATAATAAAAACAGTGATAAATCATAAGATTATATTATCCAAAAGATAGAGCATTTTGGCGCTAAACGAAAATATGTCCAAAAAAAAAAGTATTTTCAGTTTATGTTGATCATAAAATTGATATGTTGAATTCGTTATGTGTAAGTTCCATCAGATATCAGAATATGCTAGGAATTGTATTTTTTTAAAGATCCATTTGCCAACTGTATAAGAGGGAAAATATCCCCGACTGTGAAGGAAAAGGGATAATCATCCTGATTATGTGAAGGAACCGAAAAAACCAAACAAATAAATTATATTTGAAAACATTAAAAATCTCCCTCATGTGCAGATTGATTTATTACTGTAAAAAAAAAAAATCTTCATCATTACATAAAAATTGATTAGCTTAAAACAATGGATGTGTTTTAGAAGATATGGATTTGAAACGAACAATGATTAAAGAGGACATTTTAAAACTTTTAATTTAAATATTTTAAAACTTTTTTAACGTCGAATTTCGACGGTGCTTTTGGACAGATGCAATGCACATGCGCATAGGAGCTCATTCGGTTGCATAATAACAGGAGTGTGTGTGTGTGGGGGGGGGTGAGATGTGTGCATTATTTACTATGTTCTTTTATTTACTGAATATGAGATGAATGTAGGAATATACTATTTGTATGATACTTCATAGGTTCATGAAATTTTTTTTCTGGCCGAGGGGAATATGGCGGTAATGTCAAACTGATTTGCATTACACAGTTGTTTACGGATTGTTTGTTTGGAGTTTGCATCGGAAATAGTACTGGGGAAAAAACTTTTAAAATAAAATATTTGAAAGACTGTTTCATACGCACCCCTTCTTAAACAATAAAGAAGCTTATTTTACTGATAATGTTATAGTATTTTTACCGTCAAGTTTTGTCAGGTTCCATCTAGTATAAATTAAATCTTGTATGCGAATGCATGTTTATTAGTAAAAATTGTAGGCTGAAAAATAATATTTAATTTATGAATAATAATAAATACATATTTTTTTTGTTTTATTGTTTAAATGTTAACCTGTTGTTCATCGAGAATTTTATCTCCCCGGATAAGGGTGGGTGATTAGTCTCAAAATAAAATGTATGTGTTAGGATTAGGGCCTTCTTGTTACATAAGAATACTGTTACAAATGGCAAACTAGAATGTTGTACTCTTCAAAAAACGTTCTTCTATCTATATCATTCCAACAGATTAATTTAATCAACAAAATTACACACTAACAATAAACAAAATAGTAGTGCAGCGCTCTCTGTTGAGGGAAAAAAGACAAAATTGGATCAACATAATTCTTAATAAACATCTTAGACATTAAAAATGTGAAATTTGATCCTATAGATGCCAAGATAAGCTATTTATGTATTCTCTGAAATCTAAGAAGATTAACCGATTTGGACAAATAAGGTGTCGTTGTAATCGAAAGAAACCTCCATCTATGAGGTCACGAAAAATCTAATATAGTAGAGAACACATGTGAAAATGTTCTTCACAGCTTTTATAAATCTGTACATAATTATTGCATACAGCTTATTCAATTCTTTAAAAATAACTGGATTGATTTTTTTTCTTTAATCAAACAATTTTTTGTGCAAAATGAAAAGATATAAAAATCAATTTCGGAGAAAGTTCATTAAAAAATAAAATAATAATAAGACGAGGATAGAAAATTGAGAAAACGTAATTTTCTTCAGTGCTTGTACAGAGCTGCATACATTTATTTTCGTTTTAGTAACTTTATTTCTTTGTAATCACATAAAGCAAAACATTTTTCCATTAGTGTTACTTTTTCAACATCCTAATTTCGTAAACTTGGAACATTAGAGTATTCTAGTAATCAGATTTTAATGTTGCATTTATTTCTTTTTAAGAATCCGTAAATTGTATTATTTTTATTCTTGTTTTGTTGGACTTATTCTCTAAGAATAAAATCCAAAAAGTATTTTTGAAATTAAAATTAAAAGAAAAGTTCAACCAATATTACTTAAATCTTGCTTGCGTGTATATTATTAAAACTTTTAGGCTGCATAATAATATTTATTTTATGAATAATGATAAATAATTGCATTTTATTTTAAAGTTAAATTCTTAATCTGTTGTTCATAGGAAAATGGGTCTCTCTAGATAAGCATGGTTGATTAGCCTCAAAGTAAAATATATGCGTTAGGGCCAGAGCCTTCTTATTAGATGACATTACTGTTACAAAATGCAAATTACAATGTTTTAACAATCACAAAACCTTCTACTATATCATCGAACTAGGTTAATTTAAATAGAGAAATTATATACTAACAATATTAATCTCAAACTTATTGCATTTATTTGAATTGAGCATGTAATACCTGTAATCCATTTTAGAATAAACAAGAACGAAAAATCCCGCAGCGGACATAAATTATGAAACATTTTCCAACATTAACAGAATATTATTAAGAAATTTCATGGAATGAAATGATATATCTAAAAAAACAACTTAAAAAACACATAGCTTGGTAAAATTCAATTTTCAGCAATTGCTTCCCATTTCCGGTACTGAAAAGTGTACGTAATGTTCCGGTAATGTAATGTGTACGAATTTTTTCGTACGATGTGCAAATTCGATGTACAGAATTTATACACATCACCAAATACACTTAAAATTATATAATTTTAAAAATGCTTACCACTGCGGAAAACGAACTTCCAGCAATTATCCATCTTAGTCATTCCTGTAACCGAATTATTTTGTGTGTATCTATAAATGAAGAATAAATGCTATGCATGTCATAATCTATAGAAAACATGTTGTAGCGTATTTCACGGATTTAATTATGTTTGAAGTATATCATAACACCATTATAATGGTGTTATGATACCATTAAATTGAATTTGAAAAAATCCTGATTCATGGTTCAACCTTTCACCATAAAATTATTTCAACATTTCACCAATATAGTGGTATTTTCAAAAGCACCATAAAAATGGTGAAACGTTTCACCAAGATTGTAGTTGCAGCTAAATTTCAGCTACTTTTCACCAGTTTTTTGGTGAAACGTCGAACTTTATTTTTAACAGTGTAGAATGCATCAAAAACGATTTTTGCCCATACAGCATACTCTAATGGAACTTTTTACGCGTCCCTGTAAACGAAATGTAAATGCTACTTATGTTATACTCCTGAGAACGCATGTGGTTATCCATCTAAGAGTTGCATATCAATCTCAGTATGTTTGAAATATCATAACATCAATAAAATACATCGAAAACGATTTTCTTCATAGACCATAATGTAACGGAATTCTTTTGACTGTCCCTGTAAACAAACTATAAATGCCACATACTTCAAGTTCAATCAAAGTCAAAATTGGACCAATTCTAAATTTATGACACTTGTTTTATATTAATAACCGCAAATATAAAATTTGGAGAATTTCTACCAGATAGAAACTGAAATGTAACTATAAAGTTCATCTCAAAAAACAGAGTATAGGAGAGCCCCCTGTGGAGCGATCAAAACTAAAGTACAATCAGCATAAATTTTTATAATAAGCATCTTATATATTAACATTTGGAGCAATTCCATCTAAAAAATAGCGTGGTATAACTTTCATGCACACCGTGAAAAAACACGGCATACCCAGCATCCCCTGTTAGGCGATATACACTCAAATTTAACCAGTACCAATTGATGACGAACTAAATTGAAGTTTACAGAGCCCACAAAATCAGAGAAACATGCAGACAGGCAGTCGTTGGTTTAAAAATAGTCAAATAGTATTCAGGGCAACCCAAAACGTGCAAATCCATCAAAGACTTAAGTCAAAACATTTTCCTAATCGAGTGTTTTGTTGTTATCACTGAAGAAAGTAAAAACATAATTAGAACTAGTATGCCGTGTCCATCATAAAACGTTCTTCTATATTTTTCTAATATATTAATTTAAATACACAAAGCATGATGTATTTCTCTGAATTTAACTCGGAATTTCAGCGATCAGTGAATAAAAAAAAGCACAGTTTCATAGCAACCCCTGTTGGGTATTAAAATACAAAATTGGATGAACACATATCTTTTTAATTTTTACCCTCAACTATAAAATTTAGCTCATTTCTACTCAATAGTAACTGAGATACAGCTGTAATGCTCATCCAAAAATAAAAAATAAATAAAATAAATAAAAACTAGGTGGCTCAGCCTCCTATTCGCTAACGCTCGCCAACCCCCCCCCCCCCCCATTGATATAGAGCATCCACGAAATTCGTGTCACATATATAGAGGGAGAGGACAGACAGACAGATATTTTTCAAAAATTGTCAAATCGTTTTCAGGGCATCTCTAAATTTTTCACGATCCAAATACTTTTTTTTTTTTTATAGACAGGGTGGCCATAATTAAAGTGCACGTGTTTGAAGGGTTCTACAAGATAATCTATTTCGAATATTTTTAAAATATTTGGTATTTATACAGTTATTAGAGCATGCGGAATCAAACTCTGCAATAAAAAATAAAATAATTTAAAAATTTCCCAATAGATGACGCTGTATATCATTAAAATAAAAAAATAAAAAATAAATAAAAATAGAGAATTTCCTACCAGCTACCTTTTAAAACTTCTTTATCGCAATTTTCACATGACTCTAGATTCTAGCTTAAGGTTTTATCCATGAAGAGCCTTATGATCACTAATATTTTAACCCCACCCCCCCCCAAAAAAAAAAAAACACGCTCTGTTAATAAGGTGTTTTTTTAATCAAAATGATAATAATTATAGCGCTGCTATCAAATAATATCGTCGTCTCAAAAGATATCGATTTAAAATGAGTTATTTCTGGTAATATTTGCTAATGAAACATCAGTAACATGTAAGCGCCATCTACTGGTAAAATTTCGGACTAATCACTTTTATTGCTTAACTAATTTCCCGCATACTCTAAATAGTATAAATACCAAAGTTAAAAAAAATATTTCAAATAGTTTATCTTCTACAGCCCTTCAAACACGTGCACTTTAATTACGGCCATATATATAAGAAAGAAAAATTCAAGATTATGAGAAACGATTCTTTATACTTCAAGTATCATATTATGCAAGAAAGATAAGAATATTCAACTACAGGACGAATCAAAAGGAAATAATTTAAAGTAGTCCGAATTATAAGTGAATAATAGTCAATCTGGTATACGCATTAATTTTCGTTAGACAGGGACAGACTTTTCGGAATTTAGATAAAAGCGATTTAGGAGACACAGATTGAACGTAAAGAGTTTGGAAACGTAGTAGGATAGAAGTGCAAGATTTATCGATAGAAATGCATTTGTAATTTATATGGTCTTCAGAATTAATGTCAATCGGGGATTCTACTTTGTAAGGCCAAAATGTAGGCATCTTTTAAGATTTTTTTTTTTTTTTTTTTTTTAAATGAAGGATTAATAAAATGAAACCAAAATTTTCCCCACTAAACAAGTGCAGGTGTCTTTCGCTTAGTGCTGTTTCCGTTAGAGTGATATTCAGTTAGTGCGGTAAACTTCTTTTAGAGGCTCTCTCGATTAGTGCGGGCAAAATTTCGATTAGTGCGGGCAAAATTTCGGTTAGTGCGCAGAGCACGAAATCGGTAATCCTTTTTTTTTCCAGCGAGATGGCGTCGAATTTTGGAACTTGAATTTTTCAGAAAATGCCGAAAAAAGAAATAACATTAAAAAATTCTAAGAAGCTTTACAAAAAATTTAAATTCCTCACCTATTCTAAATTAATAAAGATAGAACTCCTGACTGACTCATCAACGCAGAGCTGAAACTACTAAATTCAGGATGACGCAATTCGGACAGTAAATTCCTGTTTATGACATAGACACGCAATAAGATAGGATTTTTGAAAATTCAACCACCAAGGGAGTTAAATAGGGGGTCGAATGTTTTAGGTAATTTCGCCATTTCTCAGCAGCAATTTTAGGTAGGAGCATAAAATTCAGCATAAACGAACACAATCTAGCATCGAGTCTAACAAATCTACTAAAAATTAGTTAAACACGTATTTTAGCGATTTTAGAAATTCAACCAGTAAGGGGAGTTAAATGGGGGGGGGTCGAAAGTTTTAAGTCATTTCGTCATATCTCAGTAGCAGTTTTAAGTAGGAGCGTGAAATTCAACATAAAAAATCTAAAAAAAAAAGGAATAAAAAAAAGTCAAACGCGTATTTTAGCGATTTTAGAAATTCAACCACAAAGGGGATTAAATGGGAAGTTGGAAATTTTCTGTCATTTCGACATATCTGAGCAGCAGTTTGAGGTAGGAGCGTAAAATGCAGCATAACAAATCTACTAAAAACATAGTTAAACATGTATTTCAGCGATTTTAGAAATTCAACCTCTAAGAGGGTTAAATGGAGGGGAGGGGGGGGGGTCGAAAGTTTTAAGTCATTTCGTCATATCTCAGCTGCAGTTTTAGGTAGGAGCATAAAATTCAGCTAAACCAATCTGCTAGAAAAATAGCTAAACGCATATTTCGATAATTTTAGAGCTACTTTAGCGATTTCGTTGCGCTATGAACCCGATTATGGAAGATTAGACGAATAAGATAACTATCGCTGATTTTTGCTTAGATATTTGCTTAAGACATTTTTCCAAAAAAAAGTTTTTTTTCTTTTTTCGTAATATACACAGATGCTATACGAAATAGAGTTTCGCTAAATGCTACGCCATTTGGTGATTTTTTTCCATATTGTCAGGGAAATCGTCTATTTTCTGTTACATGCACCAAAGAAAATGCACATCTTCGTCGTTTATCTAGCCGAGGTTTTTTTTATGATTGTGTCAAAGTAACTTCATTCTTTCCTAATTGCCTTTTAACGATTTATGTGCGGAAATGTACAGAGCTCCGTTATTGTGATCGCCATTTTATTGATTTTTTTTTTAAACCTGTAAGGTCCTCATGGTTAACATGGAAAAAGTCAGGTTGTTCTGCTAGTATTTAATAAATATAGACCCAGACATCAGTGGAATTATGAAAGTGAACCGTGGATTAGAAAATAAAATTTTCTCTTACCGCAAGATGTACATATGTCAAAAAGAAGAAAAGACTTGTGCAATTGGCAATTGATAAGTTTTCGCTTAAATATATTGAAATGTATGCAAGTTTAAAGTAATCTGTATTACACTACGTTTTAATTCAAATTATGTAATTAAAAAAAATAACCCAATGATTAGTAAGCTAACATAAATAACCAAAAGAATTGTAGCAATCCACAATTAAAATTAAAGTGGTCTTCTTAATAATTCTCGACTGTTATTTATTAAATTAGCTCACATTTTTATGTTCATGAAAATTAATGTAAATTAGATTAAACTTTTCTAAAAGTTTCAAATCAAGCTGTAATATGTATTTACTAACTATAAAAATAATTACATCAAAAACGATACCTTAGTACATTATTACATTGTCTGTTTATGTATATTGGGATTTTAATAAAGTTAGTTGCGGATTTATTGCAGTTTTTACCATTCATTGTCAGTTTCGATTAGTGCGGTAACATTTATTGCAGAATTAATTAACCTAACCGGTAAAAAAACCTGTATATTTTTGTCTTTTTTTTTTTAATGTATGTTCAAAAAATATAAAAATTGGTGGAGGTATTCCTTATTTTAAGATATGTGGACTCAGCGTGCGCAATTTTGCGCAATGCAGTATTGTGCCTCGTAGAATCATCTGAAACACAAAAGCCAAACGGATTATGAAAGACAATATATAACGCACATTTTCGCGCATGCGTTGGTGCGTTGGTTTCCTCAAAGTGGAATATCCCCTCCCCCTTTCTCTCAGTGAATGATGATTTAGTTTCAGAGAGTGTTGTGTTGCACCCGTCGACTACAAATGTATTACGCGCTTGTCATAGGTGCTTGATGGTAAATTTCTGTAAAACCGTGCTGTGAAATTATCTACGTGCTTTTTATGTGTAACTTTGTGTTTTGTGAGTGCTATGTTCAAAAAATGTGAAGTCTATTACTCAGCGAAATCATTACTGCGTCACAAATAAACTTTGCGAAGCCATGAATCTATTCTCATTGAAATAGACGCATAGAAAACGAAATGGCGGTTAACTGAAAATCGACCTACGAATTCGCATGTTTTTTTTTTTCAACTTTAAAGTCCACGAAAGAATATTTAACAGGGAATTTTATCATTAAATAGGTTCATAGTCTCCGTAAATCGATTATATTTGAAACCCGACTATTTTTTTAATGATCCGTTGATCCGTTCAAACGCTATGCTGTACCGCCTGTTAAAAAACATAGTTTTGAGGAAAATGCATGAGGAAAAACAAACTATCTTTTTTTCAGCAAAGTACGGTTACCTTCAAAGAATTGTAATTTCGTAAATAATTTGAAGTAGGTTGAATCAAAAATTTGTAACTGAAGAGCATCACGTTAGTTTGTGTACGTTTGTGTGTGTCTTATCGTACATCATCTTCAAGTAATATGTTTAAGAGAATTCAAAAGAAAATACTTTATAAAATTAAATTGTAAAAAAATAAATACTACATTTAAATTCAATTGCTAAATTATTCCCCTCATTGCGAATAATGACAGAAGTCTATGCACATCATGGCAATTCCTACCTAAATTATTGAAGACTGTTATGAAAATTAGCCCGACTACATAACAGCCCATCGGGAAAAAATATTAAGCTTTTTTTGTTAAGTAAAAGACATCAAAGAGTGGTTTAGAGAGGTTTGGGGCGTTTAATAATCGACGACGGAGGTGGCTTCGAGCTTATTCATAGTTCTTGGCGGTGGTCGTAAGAGTGAAGAAGGGCCGACAGACGCCTATACACATCGCGGCAATATTTAGCCCGATTACTGAAGACTGTTACACATAGAGTATGTATTACAATTTTTACCTTCAATTTATCAAGCCACAGATCGAATTTTAAAAATCGGACCACATTATTATCATTCTCTTAATAGGATCTGTTTGTGGTAAGTTACATTGTAATTAACTGAGCCATTGCCGAGAAATCAAGTTCATTTCATTGACATATTGGAGTGGATATATTGGAAACTTCGCTTATCTTCGGCTCGCTGCGCCTCAACAAAAAAATGTTTTCATAAGAAATAATGTCATAAACTAAAGAAATTAGACTAAAAACTAACTTTTATTTCAATATCAAAGAGCATTGTTTATAATTTATTCACGCAAAAATAAAAGGAACTATTGGCGAGAACATGTAAATAGCTTTAGCATTTATGTTTTATATGGAGTTTTTTCGTCGTGTAAAATTCATGTTTTATGGAATACACTGTTGACTTTTGACAATGATTAAAATTATATCTCTAAGAATAATTTTTCCACTCTCGCATTTTCGTCTGCTAACAGACAATACGAGGGTTGCCTTTTAAGTTTTTACAAAAAGTTGGAAGAAAAATAATTTTTTGGGAACAAACTGTTTTATTGCTTTTCAAAATATTCGCCTTTAAGATTTATATACTTTTCCATCCATTCAAACCATTTCTTGAAACAGTTTTTCTACTCTGAAGTTGATATCTCAGAAACATAGTTTTGGAAGGCATCAACAGCTTCTTGAGGTGATGAAAATCGCTGTCCACGCACTTTTTATTTGACATAAGGGAACAAGGAAAAGTCGTTAGGCGACAAATCAGGAGAATATGGGCAATGAGACATTAATTCGATATTTTTATCCTTCAAATAATAAATTGTTTCATGTGCTGTGTGGGAGATGGCGTTGTCGTGGTGAATTATGATGCGGCGTTTTTGTTGTTTTTGTTGATTTCGTTGATGATTTTTGGCAAACAAATTTTTGTATACCATTTAGCGTTAACAGTTTTTCGATCCTCTAAAGGAATAGTTGCGATATGTCATGTACGGCCGAAGAAACAAGAATCATTTTCTTGGAAGTGCTTCGTGAACGAACAATCTTCGCAGGATGCGGTTCATCTAGAAACACCCAAACTGTGAATTGTTGTATAGTTTCTGGATCATACGAATATATCCACGTTTCGTCTCCTGTAACGATGTTGTATACGGATTTTGCAGTTCCAAATTAAATTTTTTTAAGCATTTCCTTACACCAATTTGCACGAGCCTCTTTTTGAGCTTCTGTCAAATTGTGCGGAATCCATCAGGAACAAATCTTTTTAACAGCTAAATGTTCGTGCAAAATCGAATGTATTGTAGTCTGTGATATGCCAAGGGATGCTTCTATCTCACGGTAAGTGACATGCCGATCTTCTTCAATCATCTTGCGCACAGCATCGATGTTGTTTGGAATCAGTACCGATTTTGGTCGTCCTTCACGAGATTCATCACTGACGGACGCACGACCACGACAAAATTCTGCAAACCAATTGTAAACAGTCTTTTCTGATGGTGCTTCATTACCAAAAAGTTCACGAAGCCATACTAAGCATTCTTGTCGAGTGAGGCCTTTCTTAAAATCATAAAAAATCATCCAACGGAAAACTTCATGAGTTATTTTCATTTTTATCACTCACTTGTTTCTTTAGAACACTCACTGTAAACAAAATACGCAGACGATTTCTAAGATGCCACGGATTCCAAGATAAAAAAATGTGAATTTTACGAATATCCTGAAGACAAATTTCAGTAGCGCCTTCTATTGGTCGTTTGTAAAAACATAAATGGCAACCCTCGTAAGAGAAAGTAAAGTAGAAACGAATTCAGTGTTGTGATAATCAATCATTTTCATTTCATGTATGTAATTTTGCAAAAGAATATAAGCGTACTGAACTATAGTTCTAATCACAGCAAAAATAGTTTAAAGTTTTGAATAAGGCGAACAAATGTGACTGATGGTGAGAAATACCACCATCTAGATCTAAACTAGCACACACTATAAAAAAAAAAAGTATTTGGTTTTTTTTCTGCATATTAACAGAGTATTTGGTATCATTTTAATCAGTGAACAGTGAACAATACAAATTAATGATCCATTTTAGGATCAGCGCATACAGATAGATAATTGTGGAACAAAGTGAACCACGGCAGTCAAGGAAATATTTGGTTTTCCGTTCCCACGAATGATTTAACTACACCTAATAAAAATGTCATGGAGAAAATTGTCAGAACAATAATATGACACATTTATTTATGAGAGCTTAAATAGGCACGAAGACCTCACAAGTCAAAGCATCTTTACCTCCCAGACACAGCACGGCGTCAAGAGGAATCGCTATTGTACCGACGGACCTATGAAACACTCAAGGGGAGTACCAAATTTCTCCCGCATGCCAATGGGCATCTCTCTAAAATCAGAGGTATGGCCGAAACATGCAAATTTTCAAGAAGTTAAAACGTATAAGGCCTTAATTTTATGTGAAAAGGGAAAAATGGTTCCATCCCTTTTTTTTTTGCTCCACGAAAAGAATGTGATTTTTCTTGAGAGTTCAGATTCAAAAAAGATGGAAAAGTAGAAGGTTGACTGCTCTCTAACTAAAAAAACAGATTTTGAGTGTGTGTGCCAATAGATGGAAATGTACGCGCTAAGAAAAAGCGAAAACGCGTCAGCCATTACCTCCTGCTGTCAACGTTATCTAGTAATATAAGGTAACAAACAATCTTCCTTCACCATTGTTCCATTTTATTTAATTAAGCTATATTCTTTTAATAATACGAATTTAAGTGTGTATGAAGATCCTACCCCGATCTAAACATAAAAAGTCTAATCAAATAAATACTTCTAGGGTATGGAACTCTGCCTTTCAAAATCGAATTTTTTAATTCAGTAAGATAAACTGTAATTCTCAGAAAATAAATGTTGAGAATACAGTTCTCAACTAGGATTGAATATTTTATTTTTTTTAAACATTTATGTTTGTTTTTAATCATATGCTTATAATTACCTTGTAAATAAACTCAATTTTATATTCAATTAATTTTAGTCAGTTTTCCTTTTGTTTACTTAATTTATTGAATTAATATTAAGTCTTTTATTTTAGGAAATGTTTTCTTTAATATTACAATCTAGGTTTTAAAATAAGCCATTATATATTTAATGTTACATAACTCTCTGCAGGTAACCTTTGATGATTGTAATTGGCTCAAAGAGGATCCGAACTTCAAAAATGATTCACAACGCAACTTTTTCTTTTCTATAATTAATTGATAATTTGTCTAATAAAATTTTCTAAGTATAAATTATCATATCAGATCCTTAGAGTCATAGGTGCAAAATAAATACTATACGTCTCGGATAATTTAAAATACTCATATTAATCAATTAACAGCAATATAGTGGTAAATCCTATGCAGTCAGACTTAAATTCAAATAATTTAATTGATCACTCTGTAGCATTCCATCATAGGGTTTACCGAATTAGAAGTGGTACCGTTACCTCTTTCTAAATTATTTTAATATATTAATTTAATTTTAGAAATAGAACTTTAGGTTATTGTATAATTTTTTAAATATAAAAATATATATGCAATATTAAGACTAACAAAAAAAATTTTTTTTTGCTAACATAAATGTTCTTAATTCTAATTCTTTTGAAAAAATTTTTTTTCCTCTTTTCAACAACTAATTAAAAAAAAAAAAAAAAAAAAAAAAAAAAAAAAAAAAATTTTAAGCATTCATTGGGGAATCTTCATACACTCTGTAACATGCATATACCTGGCAATTCTTTTTGGGTACCTCACTAAATATATAATGATATATTAAATAATAATAAGTGTTATTGGATTGATTTGTATTAACAAAGAATTGAAAATATGACTTGTGTTACATATACTGCAACAGCAGCAAATATAAAATAAATACATAATAATGCTCAAATATTGAAATGATATATATTATATATAATTAATTTCTCGAACAGTGCATAACAATTCACCATTGGGTATCTTTTATTTTATGTTAAACAATTTTTTTTTTTTGCTCTCTCTCTATTTTATGATTTTGTACTTTAATTGGATGAATAAGCGTAAAAGTCAAAGAATTAGTAGAATAGATACTGGTGTCAAAACTAGACAACAATTACGCGAATTAAATAATCAAACTGTAGACACTAATATTATTTGTAATAATAGTAATAATAATAATAAGAAAAAAAAGAAAGAGAAGAAAATTATAAATTCTGAAAAAGCTACTCCTAAAATTACTACAATGGACACCCCAAATGCAGATAGCCTAATTAATCTGATTCCATACTATGATGGAAAAAAAGAAGCAAATATTAACCATTTTTTCTTACAATTTGACAATCTCATCAATAAAACTGAATTGAATAATGATTCTAAATTAACTATATTAAAGGCGAAAATTGTAGGACCTGCTAAAGATAAATTGATGAGGGATCAAAATTTGTTCGTGGAACAGAACTTAGAAACCTTTAAAACAAAGTTAAAACAATTATTCGAACCCAAAACCACATTTCTAGAAGCGCAAAAGAAATTTTGCAATCTCAAACAAAAACCGGAACAAAACATGAACGAATTTATATTAGAGTTTAATGCGGCAGCAGACCTTTATCTAAAAAAAAGTGGGCAAGATATAGGAGCTAACAACAGCTCTACATTCATGGAAATGATCAAATTATCTCAGTTTTTGGAATCAATTCGTAGTGATTTAAGTCTGGAAGTAAGAAAAAACTCTCCGCCGGACTTTAAAACAGCGTGCAACATAGCCTTAAAATTAGAGGAGGCTTATTCACATGTCAATTTAAAGGACATCAACAACATTTCCAAAACTAAAGATTCTGATTTGTTAAATGAACTGCTTAAACTCAATGTAGAAAGTGCAGAGAATATAAAATTATTAACCGCGGAATTAAATAACATAAAATTAAAGGTAAATGCCACTAACAATGATACAACTAGGTTTTGCAAGTACTGTAAATCCACATCCCATACGAACCCACATTGTTGGTTTTACAAGGGCAACGAACAAAACAGCGGTAATTACGTGGACGAAAATAAAAAAATTCCTGAGAATATTCAAATCGAAAAACCAAATTTTTATCAAGGGGGAAACCAACAAGCTCAGGGAAACTTTCAGCAAACCCCAAATTACACGCACCAAAACTTCAACCCTATGCAATATTCTGCTCCTCAGTACATGTACTATGCACCACCCCCACCCCACCAACAATTTATGCCGATATCATATCCCAGTTTCGGAAATTATCAACAAAAATTAATCTTAACAGAGGGAATGAACATTGGCAAAATTTCTAAACATTTTGAAATAAAATCAGTTGACACTGAGGGTCAAGAAGTAACGAAGCAGGTAGTGCACATTAATAATCTGAATTTAGAGCAAGTTCGTGAACGGAGAAAAGCAGAACTTAGATCAGACGACTTTAATTTACAACATTTAGACTCGGACACAGCAGAAAAATTAAAAAAAATACTTCTAAATAATGCACATGCCTTTTCTAAGAATTACGATACACTCGGACAATCTTCATTAGTCGTCCCAAGATTTAATTTAATACATAATTATCCTCTGCAGACTAAACCATACAAAACTGCACACAATGTTAAGGAGTATGCTGAAAAAGAAATTGAAAAACTTTTGAGAGCAAATATCATTCGTAAATCCAACTCTGATTACGCTTTCCCTGTTATTTTCGTTAAAAAAAAATCTTTGCAGAAAAACGAACAGGCTAATGAAGTTAAATATCGTATGGCGGTCGATTATAGACTTTTAAATGAAATACTTCAAAATTATGCGTACCCCATACCCGAAATTAAAGAGATTCTGCGGAGAATGAGTGGAAAAAAATATTATACAGTACTGGATCTACACAGTGCGTTTTTCCAAATAAATTTACGTGAAGAAGACACTGAAAAATTAGCTTTCATAACGGAGCACGGTAAATTCTCCTTTTTAAGATTGCCGTTCGGAACGCGACTCAGTACTGCGGTGTTTGCAGAATTAATTGATAAAGTGTTGGGCCACTTTAATGAAGATCAAGTCGCTTATTTTATTGACGATGTGATCCTAGCAGCCGACTCACTCGAAGAAATGTTAGATCTGTTAGACAAAGTCCTTAAAGCTTTTATTGAAAATAATTTAACTATTGAGCCTACTAAAATACAAGTCTGTATGTCAGAAATCGAATTTCTCGGTTTCACCCTAAACAGCGAAGGATACTCTCCTTCAAAAAGAAACATAGATAAAATTCAAAATTTAGTTAAACCTAAAAATAAGAAGGGAGTTAAATCTCTACTTGGTCTTTCGAATTATTTTAGATCGCTTATTAAAGACTATTCTAAAATAGTTGACCCATTAATTAATCTTACTAAAGACAAAGTGAAATTTAAATGGTCTGACATAGAAGAGAATGCTTTCAAAGAAATCCAAGCAGCGATAGTTAAAAATCCCACATTAAAACCCCCGGATTTCTCAAAAGATTTCATTTTAATCACAGACGCTTCTAAAACAGCTATTTCTGGAATTTTAGCACAAGAATACGACGGAGAACAGCTGCCAATTGAACATTTTGGGCGAAAATTAAGGGATCCCGAAAAGAACTACCCCAGTTTCAAACTCGAACTACTGGCGGTTCATGAAGCGGTGATGTATTTCAAGCATATTCTCGCAGGGAGAAAATTTAATATTTATACAGACTCCAAAGCGCTAACGTATTTTTTAAATTTGGAAAAGCAACCAGACATTGTAGCAAGGTGGTTGGACAATTTGTCCCCTTTTAACTACTCTTTTCAGCATATCGAGGGATCTAAAAATCCTGCTGATTATGTTTCGAGGAACATTAATAATATAATTTCAAGAGAAAAATTGCAAAATTCATTGTTTACGGTAAACAAAGCTCTATCAGATGAAAACATTAAACTACAACAATTAGAAGACGAAAAATTAAATAAAATAATAAACAAAATTAAAACTGACAAACAAAACAAAACCACAAAAAAATTCACTCTCAATCAAAAAGAAATATTAATATTAAAGCCAGGCTCTGATACAAATGAACTGTTAATTGCTCCGGATAAACTTAAAGCTGAAATAATACAGGAAGCTCATAAACCACATTTCGGATTTTTTAAAACTTATCAAATAATAAAAGCTAGATTCTACTGGTACGGGATGTACAGGGATGTAAAGAATTATTGTACTAAATGTATACCATGTAACACGACTAAACAACATCAAACTATTAAAGTTCCCACACAAAAAATAATCAAAGATAAAGAAATCGGATCAGTTTTGCATATAGATTTAATTGGTTTGCTTCCAATGACGCTACGCAAAAATAAATTTGTATTTATGATTATTGATTCCACATCAAGATTCTTGGAGGCTGTACCGGTTCGCAATTGTGAATCACAAACACTTCTAAATGTATTGAATCGCTATTTTAGTAATTTCGGATTGGCGCGATCCATAAAATTGGATAATGGCCGGTATTTTCACTCTGATTTATTCAAAGAATACATGGATTCTCTTAACATAGACCTAGATTTTACGTCCGTGAATAATCCACGCAGTAATGGGCTCTGTGAAATCAGTAATAAAATATTAAAAAATTCAATTGTGGCTATGTGTAAAAACTCTTTAGAATAGGATACCAGGATTGATTTTTTTAAAATTAATTATAACAGTACGCCGCACAGAGCTACGGGATTTTCTCCGGCACTTCTATTTTTCGGTAGAGAAATAAGAACTCCTTTTTCCATACACTTGCCCGACCAAGACATAATTGTCAAAACCTACGTTAAAAATAGAGTCCAACATATTGAGGAAATAAAGAAATTAGCCTTACAAAACCAAAAAAAAATGATGGCGGAGTACATCGACAGTACTCCAGTCCAAAAAGTAAAATTTCTACAAACGGGACAAGAATGCTACTTAAAAGTCGTGGGTAAACCAGGTGTACTTCAGCCAAAATTCTTGGGACCATTCGAGGTGGTAAGGAAGCTTAGGAATAACAATTACCTATTAAAGGAAATTGCATTCCCAGATAAAGCGACTATTAAACGCCACATAAATAAATTATTCTCACCAACGAAAGTGGAATCACAGACTATACACATAAATTCCTAGATAGGGAAGCGAGAAATTTTTTTTCTCTTTTATTGCTCTCGAGGCAATATGTATATATTTATTTTAAATTTTTATCGTTTATAGATGTCTTATTTTTTCTTTAGTTTAGTACACATTTTATAATTTTCCATTATTGTTTATTTACAGTACATTGAGGACAGGTTACTATTTAAAAAAAAAAAAAAAAAAAAAAAAAAGATCATTTAGGGAGGATACTGCAAGTTTTTTTTTTCTTTGCTACACAGTGTACTACTGAGGGATTTGGCTCGTCAGAGGGAGTTATGAACAAACATGCACGTTAAATAAAAAATAATAATAATTACGGTAAAAATAAAAACAGAGGCAGCCTTGCCAGGGTATCACCCTTTCAAACCCATTTTATACTAATTTATATAACAAAACAAAAAAAAATTTTTATTATATAACCTTACCCCCTCTACTAAAAGTGAAAATAAAAGTCTTGATATGTAGCACAAAACATATAACTAATCGATTTAAAATTACAAGTCAACATCTATTCACTCGGCGACACAAATATAAATAATAATAATACAACATTTTATATTGACCAATATTTATAATAATTCATCCTTTGCTTAAAGCCACGGATTGACGAATCCACTTGAATTATTATAACAAAAAAAATCGGTCAGATTTTACAAAATTATTTTAGTTTAATATTTGATATAATCTATAACTGGGTTAGAACAACGCGTTTCAATTTTAATTTTAGAATAATCGTACGATTTCATATTATAAAACAAACAAGTAAAAAAAAAAAAAATTTTTTTAGTTGTCCCTAAGGATTAACATTTCAGATAATTTAATTACAAAAAAAAATAATAAATAAAAAAAAAATACCATTGAACGTTTCAATTATTACAAAACATAAATTGGATGTTTAATTTATACCTTAAATATTTAGGTAAATTATTTCATACTTAAAAAAAAAATAATAATAAAAAGGTGTTGGATACATGTCAATGATCATTTCAGCAATTTATTGGATGTTAAAGTCTCGTTTTTGCAGGCGAAATTGAGACTATCTGCGCAGAGCATCTAATAATGCATTTAGCTGAGATATTTCTAATTAACTAAATTTCCAAACTTTACAAAAAAAAAAAGAATTTGTTTAATCTTTTTTTTTTCTAACTATATGTAATATTTTATAAAACAAAAAATAATAAGAGAAAAGAAAAGCGAACGCTCGCTTTCGATTCCTTAAATATGTATATTTACACGTTAATATATTTTAAAATAATAATAAGAAGAAGAATAAATAATTAAATAAATATTTTACAATTGCATGCACATTTTCGTTTGTGCAAAGCAACGCTCGCTTGTTCTCGCTAACTTAAATTGTAACTAGAAAATCAATATTATATTAAAAAAATATATACATTATAATACATTACGTTTTTATACACAATATAAATAAATAAGTAAATATATAAATTGATGAGAAGATAGTGCGATGCAAACGGATTTGACCACGTTACACGTGTACCGATTTTTTTTTTATAGAAAATATTAAGCAGATATACAGATTTAAACATACCTCATTTTTTTTTTTTAATCCAAGCCGGGTATACACGACTTTTTTTTTTAACCACACAGTATAATTTTTATTTTTAACAACATAAATCATAATTCCTAGCTGTAAATCATAGCTGCACTACCTTTCACCAATTACACGTGCAATTAACACATTTCACCCCTTTTTGTAGAGTCGAAAATCCAGGAGTTTAGTAATCATACACCTGAGGGATAGCAACGATCGCTAGTACATGCATTTCGCAAATCTTCCCTTGTGTACACCTGGATACGAATGTAAAAAAAAAAAAAAAAAAAAAAAAAAAAAAGGATGAGTCATTGTCCACAGGTAGGGTCATCTAGCTGTCATTCTCTATCCTTCCGCTTAGCGGTGATGGATTAGAGGGAGAAAAGATTACTGTTTTTTTTTCTTTTTCTTCTTCTGCCTTGTTTTTTTTTTTTTTCCCAACCCCGTCCATTCCAAGGCAGGCAGTTTAAAAGGGTTTTGTGTTTGACTTTATAGATGGATATTTAAATTTTTGGTATCGAAAGAAGAAAACAAATTTTCATTTTTTCGATCTGTTTCTTTTATGAAAATATATTATTATTGAGAATATCTTTCATTCAGAAAAGTAGCCTTTTCACATATTCCAAAACAATTGTTTTAGTAAGAATGATAAGATTTTTTTTTTTTAACATAACATTTTCTTTATATATATATAAATAAAAATAAAGAAGTTTTCCTTTCCGCTCAAGAGAAAATAATTCATGTGAGAATTAGATTATAATGTTTATAATACAGATTGTAGTACAACAGACATGTGATTATATAGATGTGTTTTCTCTCAATGTTTTTCATATATTATATAATTTTTTTTTAATTGTATGGTATTCATTATCAATGCATACAGCTTACTGATTATATTGAGTATTTGTTTTAAATGATTCTGTATATTGTGTTTCAACGTATGGGTACCTAATTAGCCTGTAATAATTAAAATAAAAGATTTGCCAATTTATATGTATGTAATAACTAAAAATATAAGAGTGGAAAAGAAAATTAATTTTTTTTTTCTTTCTTCTCTCGGGCATTCTATTTTATTATTTGGCTTATTCAAATTTTCCTGCTTTATTTGGATTTGGACCTATTAAAACTCAAAATTTTAATAAATGTTTTTGGAACAATGGAAATTGATACCAACTACACATGATAACTTGCTGAAGAAGTCATGTCTTTCATCAGATTTTTCAACAGTGAACTTTTGATTACGCTTTATTTCACCAATGTGTAAAACTTTTTTCTGGTGTTGCAAACCTACTTACACTCCAAACCTAGTGACACCCCAGCTTATCCCAAGTTCCT
The DNA here is from genome assembly GCA_963931845.1 of Maratus michaelseni. Lineage (NCBI taxonomy): Eukaryota > Metazoa > Arthropoda > Arachnida > Araneae > Salticidae > Maratus > Maratus michaelseni. The sequence goes on along the minus strand of OZ007588.1, from coordinate 340,870,785 downwards.
AGACTTTTCCATGTGAACATTTTCAGTTTTGATCTTCAATATAATACGACGATGGACTTTCATCGAGTACTTTGTGGCTATATATATATATAAAAAAAAAGATACTGTGGACCTTTTTTTTTCTAATGTCGGGGGAAGAGATGATGGTGAGAAATACCACCATCTAGATCTAAACTAGCACACACTATAAAAAAAAAAAGTATTTGGTTTTTTTTCTGCATATTAACAGAGTATTTGGTATCATTTTAATCAGTGAACAGTGAACAATACAAATTAATGATCCATTTTAGGATCAGCGCATACAGATAGATAATTGTGGAACAAAGTGAACCACGGCAGTCAAGGAAATATTTGGTTTTCCGTTCCCACGAATGATTTAACTACACCTAATAAAAATGTCATGGAGAAAATTGTCAGAACAATAATATGACACATTTATTTATGAGAGCTTAAATAGGCACGAAGACCTCACAAGTCAAAGCATCTTTACCTCCCAGACACAGCACGGCGTCAAGAGGAATCGCTATTGTACCGACGGACCTATGAAACACTCAAGGGGAGTACCAAATTTCTCCCGCATGCCAATGGGCATCTCTCTAAAATCAGAGGTATGGCCGAAACATGCAAATTTTCAAGAAGTTAAAACGTATAAGGCCTTAATTTTATGTGAAAAGGGAAAAATGGTTCCATCCCTTTTTTTTTTGCTCCACGAAAAGAATGTGATTTTTCTTGAGAGTTCAGATTCAAAAAAGATGGAAAAGTAGAAGGTTGACTGCTCTCTAACTAAAAAAACAGATTTTGAGTGTGTGTGCCAATAGATGGAAATGTACGCGCTAAGAAAAAGCGAAAACGCGTCAGCCATTACCTCCTGCTGTCAACGTTATCTAGTAATATAAGGTAACAAACAATCTTCCTTCACCATTGTTCCATTTTATTTAATTAAGCTATATTCTTTTAATAATACGAATTTAAGTGTGTATGAAGATCCTACCCCGATCTAAACATAAAAAGGCTAATCAAATAAATACTTCTAGGGTATGGAACTCTGCCTTTCAAAATCGAATTTTTTAATTCAGTAAGATAAACTGTAATTCTCAGAAAATAAATGTTGAGAATACAGTTCTCAACTAGGATTGAATATTTTATTTTTTTTTAAACATTTATGTTTGTTTTTAATCATATGCTTATAATTACCTTGTAAATAAACTCAATTTTATATTCAATTAATTTTAGTCAGTTTTCCTTTTGTTTACTTAATTTATTGAATTAATATTAAGTCTTTTATTTTAGGAAATGTTTTCTTTAATATTACAATCTAGGTTTTAAAATAAGCCATTATATATTTAATGTTACATAACTCTCTGCAGGTAACCTTTGATGATTGTAATTGGCTCAAAGAGGATCCGAACTTCAAAAATGATTCACAACGCAACTTTTTCTTTTCTATAATTAATTGATAATTTGTCTAATAAAATTTTCTAAGTATAAATTATCATATCAGATCCTTAGAGTCATAGGTGCAAAATAAATACTATACGTCTCGGATAATTTAAAATACTCATATTAATCAATTAACAGCAATATAGTGGTAAATCCTATGCAGTCAGACTTAAATTCAAATAATTTAATTGATCACTCTGTAGCATTCCATCAGTGACTAATATCCAATTGCTCTTATAATGCATTGATTTTTGCTAGACAGAGACAAAAAAAATTCTAATAATTCTGACCAAAGTTATTTAGGTGACACAAAATAAACGGTAATAGTTTAGAAACATGGTAGACTAGAAGTGCAAGATATTTCATTAGAAACACATTTGCTATTTTTCATGTCTTAAAAGTTGGTCGTAAACTGTGAAAATGTAAGCAAGGAGCGTACAAAATTCCAGGAATTTAAAGCCATTTTTGCTAAGAATATTTATCTATAATTAAATTACAGTAGAGAAAAATGGATAAATATTCAGTTTAAATAAGATATTAATAGTTTATTACACGATTTACAAAATACATATATTCAAACAATATATTATTAACTTCTTTAAATGTAAATTGCTTGATATCAATGATTAATGAATTGTTCTGCGTGTATTAAATCAAAGCTGGCCTTTGTGTGAGATTTCTCCGTGTAAAATTCCAGCCTTAGAGAATGTGCTATTGAATTTTGATAAATTTTAAAATTACCCGCAAGAAGTAATTTTTCCGGTATCACTCTTTAAGTTATCGAGGCACAATAAGAGAAGGTAAAGTAGAATAATTCAGTGTTGTGATAATCAATTATTTTTATTTCAGGTATGTAATTTTATAAAAGTAAATCTCGTAAGAAGTAGTCTCAGTAGACGTAGACGGAGACAAACTTCTACAAAATTTAGGCGACACAAATTGAAGGGACAGAGTTTGGAAACATAGTGCAATGTTTATCGAGAGAAATATGCATTTAATATTTATCTTGTCTTGGGAATTAATCTTAACCCATGAAAATGTAAAATACGTAAGATATTTTTTTAAAGTTTCATGTTCCAGGAATTTAATTAATTTGTACACGAATTACTTTTTAACTAGCTGTTTAACCCGTTCTACGCAAGGGAGCTCATGAATTTAATTCTAAAACTAAAATTTAAAATAAAGATCAGTACAACTAAACTAAAGTTTATGAATATAAAAATTTGTTATGTCTATTAAAAATCAGTATTTATACATCCAAAAATCCGTAGTAAAAAGTAGTAGTACGTAAAAAATTCACATCAAATAGATATAATAACAATCGAATATGAAACGAAAATTAGCATAAAACGCAATGGCAACAAGCAGCTCTAAAATATCTAAATAAGAAATAAGAATTCCCCTGTTATAGTGTTAAGTTGCTCAATAACTATTCGATTTAGAAAAATATTTTTTTTTTTACTACTGTTCATTTTTTAATGAAATTTAATTTATCATGTTGCTATGGCAGCAGAAGATAAAACGATATCTTTGGTACAAGGGAATAAATAGAATAAAAAGTTTTATTGATGTTTGTGATACAATGTTTCCTTTATTTTTTAAAAAAGAACGAAAAATCATGCGTCAAGCATAGATTATGTAACACTTTCCAACGCTTCCAAAATAATTTTACAAATCATTACCGTTTAATAAGCTGAAAGATAACATCTAAGTAAACAATTTGGAAAACACATAACATAATTAAAAACATAATTTCAGGAATTTCCAACATATACAATATTCGGAAAAATATCCGAATACTTTTATTCAGCCCTGTATAGGATCGATAGATTTGTATATATACTATATAGGATGCTAAACTTTAGTTCAGTTAGGAAACGCATAGCACAGTTTAAAATTCTCCGGCTGGAGTTTCTGTCAATAAACGGAAATGTGTTCGCGAACTTTTGTGCTTCCCTGTATAGGATCTACAGAATTTATACACACCACGTAATAGATAAAAAGCGAGTTAAAATTAAAATCGCGTTCAGTAACTTAAATCGCACTTCCAGGAATTATTGTTAACAGACAGTAGAGAATTCTTTTGTGTGCCCCTGTAAATGAACGATGACTGCTATACACACACTATTCTGTAGTAAGCCTCTTGTAATGCACCTTAGTGATCTATATAAATTTCAATGCGTTTAAAATAGTGAAACATTATTTAAATAAACCGCAAACGATTTTTCTCCATGCACATAATGTAACGGAATTCTTTTGACTGTCCCTGTAAAGTAACTATAAGTGCTATGCACACCCTATTCCATAATAAGCTTCTTCTAATGCACCTTAGTGATGTATATAAATTTCAATGCGTTTAAAATAGTGAAACATTATTTAAATAAACCGCAAATGATTTTTCCCCATAGACCGCAATGTAACGGAATTCTTTTGAGTGTCCCTGTAAAAAAACTGTAAGTGCTACACACTTCCGTTGAAATAGGGAACATCCTATAGATAACGTCAATAACATATAAAAATTGCAGAGCAATCTGAGCCTATTTACGGGAGTTAGAGCACGGACAGACGGTCAGACGGCAGACGGCCAGACAAACCGAAGTCATAAACACTTTTCAACTAGGTTGGAAAGTGTTAAAAAGCTAATAATTAAGCGCATTTAAATAATCTCTAATTATTTGCATGCGAGGTAAAGGAATTATCGTAATACCCGCTACAGGTTCTTAGTATTTGCAGCGTTGCGTTCGTAATATGTATATCTCACATTGCAGTAAACATTTAGAACTGGTGATAACGCGTGCGATTATGGGTTAAACATAAAAAAAGAGCAAAAATTCGTCAAAAACGTAAAATAAAAAAAATCTATTTAAAATTTTCGAATTTTTTGTCCCAATCGTTTCCACGGGTTGCCCCTACCAGCAACCCGTGTGCCAAATTTCGTAACCTTGCGCCCTCTGGTTTCCGAGTTTTTGAGGTTACATAGATACGCGCACGGATTTTAATAGGGTAGATGGATATAAGCATATTATTCAACTACAGTTATAACCACAACAAACTTGTTTAAAGTTTTAAATAATCTGCACTAAAAGTGAACAATAACCAATTTCTAGTATACGCATTAATTTTCGCTAGATAGAGAAAATTCTCGGAATTTAGACGAAAGTTATTTAGGTGACACGAAATAAAAGATAATAACAGTTTGGAAACATAGTAGAATAGAAGTGCAAGATTTTTTGATAGAAATCATTTTTTTTAATTATCTTGTCTTAGGAGTTCATCTTAAATCGTCAAAATGTCAGCAAGAAATGTAAGAAATTCCTCAGAAATAAAATTCCAGAAATTTAAAGCCATTTTCACTAAGAACGTAACGAAATTATCTTAAAGATGTACTAAAAAAAAATGCCTAGAGTTTCAATTTATTTAATAGATTAATAGTTTATTATGTGATGTTGGAAAAAATATATTCACTCAATATATTGTTAACTTCTTTAAATGTAAATTACTTGCTATCAACGATTAATGAATAGATCTGCCTGTATTTTATTCAAATGTGGCTTTTATGTAAATATTTCACCGTGTAAAATACCTGCTTTAGAGCATGCACTATTGAATTTTGATTAAAATTATCTCCAAGAAATAATTTTTCTCGTCTCTCATTTTAAGTTACCAGGACAAAATAAGGGAAAGTAAAATAGAAGAGTTAAGAAATGTGATAATCAATTATTTTCATTCCATGCATGTAATTTTGTGAAAGTAAATAAGCATATTAAACTACACTTCTAACCGCAGCAAAATAGTTTAAAGTAATTTGAACTAAAAGTGAATGATACCCAATTTCTGATACACGCATTAATTTTCGCTAGACGGAGACAAACTTCTTTTAATCTACACAGAGGCGATTTAGGCGACACAAATTGAACAAAAGTGTTTGAAAACATAGTGCACTGTTTATCTAGAGCAACACATTTGACATTTATCTTGTCTTTGGAATTAATCTTAAACCGTGAAAATGTAATAAACAAATAGCGTAAGAATTTTTTTTAAGTTTCAAGTTCCAGGAATTTAATTATTTTGTGCATGAATTACTTTTTAATGGATGAAAGCATATTATGCACTTAAAACAGATATAAAATATTGAATTGTTAAAAACAAATAATGGTATTGCTTGAAAATTCGTACATTTATAACAAAACTACAAAACAACCCTCATAAAACGTTTATAAGCATTTAAAAATACTATTATTATTATTAAATAGTTTTTTGAGATAATTTAGACTTAAATACCTTACCAGAAACGAAAAAATTAAACAAAAGTTTTAGTCATGCTTTTGCTTAGATCCATAATAGGGATGAGTTCGGGCCTTTTTTCTGAGACCGAAGATTCGAAATGCGAGACCGAAAAATTCTGTGTCACCAGAGGCCATGTCTGCCGGAACCCGATATCGAAAGTACGTCGGAGAAAATTGTTAATAACAATTTAAAATTATCTCAAGAGTAATTTTCTCAATTAAAGAATCTCTTCTTACATAGAAATAAGTATTAGTCCTAAATATTCCCTTATGCCAACGTTTTGAGATTTTCATGTCCCTAAAAGTATGTTTAAAATAGCAAATTTTTCATTTATACCGAATCACAGGCAGAAATCTGCAAAAGTCACAATTCTTATTCTTTTAAAATGTCCTGTTTGTACAAGTATGGCAGAAAGACTTGAGTTTTGTTTTCAGTAATTCTGGGGAAATATTTTATACAGAAAGCAAAGGATATCCCATGTTTTCTTTATGTTACTAACATTTGCCATGCAAAGGCTTTGGAATCTAACAAAATATTTCTCCTTATACCTCATCAACAACAATTCAACTCCCTTCCTAATTGATTTTAAAGGATTATAAACTACTTTTAAGAAACTTAGACTATACATTATTGTTTCTCAAATAGCAAGTTTTTTTATATTTTTTGAATTTGTGAATAACTAAAATTTTCACTTTGAGAGCCCGTTTTGGGCACGGGTTCAGACTAGAGTCCTGCACGAGTCGGGTTATATCCGACCCGAACCCGCAAATTCCCTCTGAGTTCAACCCGCAACCCGACCCGAACTCGCAAAAAAAATTTTTGACGACTCGCAACCCGATCCGAACCCGACATATTTCAACCTGCACCCGACGCAAACCCGAAATACTTCAACCCGCAACCCGACCCGAACCCACAATGAAAGGACAATAAATCATATTTTAATGCTATTGTGGAAAAGTAATGTACAATTATATCTCTAATGCAAATTTTATGTTTTATATAGAAAAATGAACAAAGACATATTCTTTAATATTCAAATATAGTGAATAACCTCTGAATAGCGGGCACCTCTAGATCGTTGAATAGAGTCCAGCATCGGGTCGAGTTGTTTCTTTTTTTTCGGGTCGGGATGACTCTAATTTTTGTTCACCCTAGAATAACTCTTTCGGGTCATATTTAGGTTTTTTGCAAGTCGGATTGCTTGGATTTGCCCAAAACGTTTGAACATAACTATGTTTCAGATGAATACGAATGAGTATATTTGCAATTTACTGCATGAGAAAATATAAAATGCGCGCAAGAAATGTAATCATAGATTATTCTTTCTTTACGATGCAATTAAGAACCATTTTTTCTTTTCTCAGAATATGAAAAACATTGCCAACATTTCGTTTATGATACACACAAAAACTTATTGTATTTGTGATAGTTAATGCACGCTCCAGTAACTGACACCTTCCCTATTTTGGAACACCAATAACTGACAAAAAGTGAACCAGTGACTGACACGTTATTTTAAAAGATTAAAATGCTTTAAAAAACTTTATTCTTTATTATAAAAACAAAATAAATTAATAGGGGAGACTTGGGAGACTTAATCCCTTTTTCAGTTTTAAATTTTTATTTTGGATAAAAAAAACAATTTTTTTTAAATGTTTCGAGTTATTATTAACGGCTCACGTGTCTTTAATGTTGTAGTAATTTTTTTATTTTTGAAAAACCATTTTTAAAATAAATATAAATTATTTTCCAAAAAAGAAAAAAAGGATCAAGTCTCCCCAATTACAGGGAGACTTGATCCCTTTTCAAGGGAGACTTGATCCTTGAAACAGATGCATTGAAATGATTCAAATTAAGTTGTAGAAATCAAATTTATTGTTGACTAACATGTAAAAAAGGGAGAAAAGACACACAAAATTCTACATTTGGTAAAAATCACTGTTTTCCATATGAATGATTATTATTGCTAGAATTAATGATCAAAAAACATTTTCAAAGCTTTAAAAGTCAAACGTAAATGTTAAAATTGTTGCAGTTTGAAGAGTTACACCAAGCATGACAGGTTTAGGTACTTTTTTGACAATGTTCGTCATTTCCCACAACACTAATGTCAACATTTTCTGGATAAATAAGTTGGTCGGAATTAAATCCTCGTTTTCTTAGAAAATTGATTTTGCATTCAGATGATGCAATCTTCTTTACAATTTTTTGAAATGACTAATTTTCTTCTTTCCTAGAAATCGCACAATGACAAAGTCACTTTCATCAATTGACAAATTTTGTGGATCTTCGATGATTTCATCAGAATGATGATCAAGTGAATCTGGCTCGGTTGAATCATGAACACTACAACTGCTCTCACTTTCTGAATATTCGGGGCTTTCATTTTTAATGTTTTTACTTTTCTTTCTTGAGATGAAATGAGTTTTTCTTCATTTATGTTTTTTATTTAGTCGGCAATCTTGTATTTCTTCTTCAATCTGTCTTTTAGTTGGTGTGCTTGTCAAAATTTTTGAAGATCCTTTATTTTCCCGTTTTTGATAATTAAACTTTAGGGAAGGCTTGTATGTCTTCTGGAGTCCCTATGTTTGGCTTAACTGTAGTTGTATTACTTGTTGGGGTTAATGGTTGATCTGTGACGAAAGATGATAAAAAATCATCTTTAGAAAATATATTTCTGCTTAAGGGATATATGTCAGTGATTTTAAATCCATTTATTATGTTGGTTGGCATCTTGGCTTTAGGATAGGCAATTCCGTTCAATTCAGCAATTCGATAAATTGTTATTATTTGAGCAGGATGGTTAGTGTGTATAGGAGTATATCCATGATCTAATTTACTTGATGTTTTTAAATATACGCACAAAAGAACATTGTTAACTGAAAATATTTGGGAGTGCTTATAATTTGATTCATAAGAAATATCACTTTCTTGAGATTTTTGTTTTCTCACATAACGTTTTAAAATCATCACATTAATATGAATGGATTTTGCTGCACTTTTAAAACTGAATCCATCTTTTACAGCCTTCACTGTTGCTTTAAAGTCTGCAACATTGTTGCTTTTTCTAGGTTGAACATGTCTTTAGGTTTATAAATACGTGGCATGACTGTAAAAAGTAAAGATAAACACAGAGTTCTTAATCACTGCAATAAAATGAACCCTCTATTGCACAAATTAATTTTTTAGCTCACTATATATATGGACATAGGGTGTATAAAACTTGGTTACATTAACACATATTAAATGAAATTATACGTTTGTAATTTACGAGGGGCAGTCGGAAAATAAGTTTCCCCTGGCGACTGTGGTCAGAGGTGTGTATGAAAGACAAAAAATGTAATGAGACATTAAAGATAAAATATAACTTTATTTTACCACATAAGTACCAAGTACATTGATACATTGTCATACCGCTTTATAAGCTTCAAAAAGCCCTCCAGGAAAAAATCAGGGCTTTGGATATGGACGAAGCGTTGAACGTCTATGGGCGAAAGACGACACAGTAGGTGAACGCGAACGTGCAAGACACCGATACACCATTGCGTAGAGGTCGACCACGATCAAGCAGATGTCGCTGTTGCAGTGCCTGCGCAGATCTTCAACAGCGCCTTCAACAGTAGCAGTTCATCGCAGTGCCTTCAACAGCGTCATTTGCGCAGGCACAGCAACAGCGCCATCTGCTTGATCGCGGTCGACCCCTACCCAATGGTGTATCGGTGTCTTGCACGTTCGCATTCACCTGCTGTGTCGTCTTTTGCCCATAGCCGTTCAACGCTTCGTCCGTATGCAAAGCCTTGATTTTATCCTTTAGGGCTTTTTGAAGCTTATAAAGCGGTATGACAAATGTCTCAATGTACTTGGTACTTATGTGGAAAAATAAAGTTATGTTTTATCTTTAATGTCTCATTACATTTTTTGTCTTTCATACACACCTCCATATCGCCATAATCGCCAGGGGAAACTTATTTTCCGACTGCCCCTCGTATAAATAGGTCTCTTACTTAAAAATAATCCAAAAGTAACGACAAAACAAACCTTGCACAGTAGCCATGTGCTTGCTAACCCTCATGTGTAGCTATATGGTAACTTTCTATCTTTGTCAACCATCCAAAATCAAGGTAACCATAGTCTAACTAATATTGATATTGTCTAAATGTGTCTTGAAAGTCGCAATTAGGAGTAGGGGTTAATAAAATTTAACATTAATTTAGCTTAACTTTGGGGACACTTGATCCCCAGGATCAAGTCTCCTTATACAATGGGGATCAAGTGTCCCTAATGTGCATGTGTTGGAAAAATAATTGTTAAATCAAAAGTAAGGAATCTGTATTAGATTTAAATAATGGCATTTAAGCAGTAAGGAATGCTAGTAAATTATATCAATCAACTTAAGTAATTTAGTTATATTTAACAAAAAATAAGAAACATAAACTACCTACTGAAAAAGAAGTTTGATTGTAAGAAATCAGATATTCTTTTCTTACAACAAAAATAACAAGAACGAAAAATCATGCATCAAGCATAGATTATGTAACACTTTCCAACGCTTCCAAAATAATTTTACAAATCATTACCGTTTAATAAGCCGAAAGATAACATCTAAGTAAACAATTTGGAAAACGCATAACATATTTAAAAACGTAATTTCAGGAATTTCCAACATACACAATATTCGGAAAAATATCCGAATACTTTTATTCAGCCCTGTATATGATCTATAGATTTGTATATATACTACATAGGATGTTAAATTTTAGTTTAGTTATGAAACGCATAACACAGCTTAAAATTCTCCATCTGCAGTTTCTTTCAATGAACGGAAATGTGTTCGCGAACTTTTGTGCTGCCCTGTATATGAAATATAGAATTTATACACGCCAAGTAATAGACAAAAAGTGAGTTAAATTTAAAATCGCGTTCAGCAACTTAAAACGCACTTCCAGGAATTATTGTTAACAGACAGTAGAGAATTCTTTTGTGTGTCCCTGTAAATGAACGATGACTGCTATACACACAATATTCTGTAGTAAGCCTCTTGTAACGCACCTTAGGGATATATATAATTTTCGATACGTTTAAAATAGTGAAACATTATTTAATTAAACCGCAAACGATTTTTCTCCATAGACGTAATGTAACGGAATTCTTTTGACTGTCCCTGTAAAGTAACTATGAGGGCTATGCACACCCTATTCCATATTAAGCTTCTTGCAATGCACCTTAGTGATATATATCAATTACAATGTATTTGAAATTGCGTAGCATCATTAAAATAAACCGCAAATAATTTTTCCCCATAGACCGTAATGTAACGGAATTCTTTTCAGTGTCCCTGTAAAAAACTATAAGTGCTACACACTTCAGTTGAAATAGGAAACATGCTATAGATAACGAGAATAACATATAAAAATTTCAGGGCTATCCGGGCATATTTATGGGAGTTAGAGCACGGACAGACGGCAGACGGCCATACCGAGCCGACAAACCGAAGTCATAAACACTTTTCAACTAGGTTGGAAAGTGTTAAAAATGGGTGAATGAAATTCTGCTGTCAGATCTGTTGATAAGGAATCACTTTAGTAGTGTTGCCGGTTTCAGAGACTTAATTGCATGATCAAGTCTCCCTAGGGATCAACTCTCCCAAGTCTCCCCTATTTATTATAAAAAGTGGGATTTAGTAAACTGTACTGCATTATTAAATGCAGAGTATATAGTAACAGTATATAGAAGTAATATTTAGTGCCGCATTATTAGTAATGCGATCCAAATAACTAATAAATTAGTAATGCGATCCAAATAACTAATAAATTAGCAATGCGATATCCAATAACTGACATTTATGAACCAGTGACTGACATATGGTGTCAGACACCAGTAAACCAACTTACATTTTAATGGTGTTTACTACAAGATAAATTTAATTTATTATTATGCATTTTTAAACAGTTCAAATAACATATTTCAACTTTCTTTAATATAACCAATAACTAACACCTCTGCTGGTGAAATGAAATTCTAGGAACCAATAACCGTCACCCATCATTAAGCTAAATTAAATAACTATAAACCTTAAATCATGTCTCTAGTATATCATATTAATTTTTAAACTAATTTCTACAAATATAAGTTTAAGAAAAAAGTTTAGGATGGTTGCATTTCAAATAGATTAGAAAAGAACTTTCTTAATTTTAGATATAAGATGGTTGCTTCAAAATGGCACTTTTTGTATTCTGAAAACTTTCTTTCTCATTGAATATGTTCTTGGCCCTCTAGTGGTGAATAAATTGACTCCAAAATAAAAAGAAGTGTCTCCTTTACCACTACATGAGATTACTTTTCAGAATTTTACAACAAAAGGCTTATTTGAGTTAGATTTTTGCTCAAGTATCAGTTACTGGTTAGGTGTCAATTAACTGGGGGTTTCACCCTATATGTCTAAATTTCACTGGGCGATATTTTTACACGCTTTTATTTAATTTTGTTAATGGTCTGTATGTTTGGGTCGAATCTTTCAATCTATTTTTTACCCATTTCTGTCCAACCAAGTTTTCTCAAATGCTGCTCACAAGTTCATCGTCAATGACAATGCCATATTCATGTATTAGCAAGGTCGTATCTCATCAAGGTCAGTTTCCAAGATCAAAATATTTTTTTAGGTTTTTGATTGAAATCACATATCTAAAGAACCGATTTTGCTCAAATTTTGTTCACAAATCGTTGTTGATGACAGTGCAATCAGGACCGGTCCGTGTACTTTCTATAGAGTGCGCGATTTATTATATGACGCTTTTCGAAGAAGAAAAAGAAGAAAAATTCTGTCATAACGCATGTGTTATAGAACATGTTTCAGTTGTTCTGCGTTACTTTTCAGCACAATGCGTTAAATTTCAGTTTATCAAAACAATACATCAAAATATCATTAAAAATGTTGTACAGTTACATTATTAAAAAACAAAAGTTTGCACTCATGATTTATAATGAATCGTGATTTCAAATATTCATCTGTAATGCAAACTATTAACGGTTTATACAGATTTATTTTGTTAATTAACTCATCAGCTTTAAGTTTGAAAAATAAAACATTCATTAACGTATAGTTTAATACACTTTTAAATAAAATTAATGACAAATAAAATATTTTATATTTAGCGTAATTTCAAACAGATGCAATTGTTACAATATTTCATTTTTGACTGAGCTATCTAGAATCCATTTTAATCTTTTGACGAGTAACGCCACACATAAATGCTAGTCACATAGAGAGTAAATCGAAACTAACTCGTCAAAGTTTAATAATGTTAAAGTTTGATTAAAACCATTATAAAACGTAAAAAGTAGAATAGTGTTATTTTGTAACATGGAAATCATTTAAAGTGTAGTCATACAAAGGTAGTAAAATGTAAATCATAAAACAAAATTCAAATTATAACAATTTTTAAAAAATGGTCTAATTGTTAATTTTTTTTCAAGAGAAAAAAAATACAGAGACATTTCTGAATAATGAACAAAGAAAAAGTATGTTTGATCACCTCTTTCGAATTTAGTTTACAATTATACTTTATTTTAAAAGGCATAATGCTGCCGAAAATATAGGAAGGATGTCAAGAGTCAAAGGATTGAAAAATTATTATTCATTTTATTATTATTATTATTATTATTATTATTATTATTATTTTGAAAATACGCGAAAAACTGGGACTTATTTTATTTAGTTTACATACAATTTTAAATTATAATTGTTCTTTGCAAAGATAATTATTCTAATCATAGCAAGCCTCATAGGAACATTTAATAATGTATGTAAAGTAAAGTGACTCGATGGCTTCTATTGTATTCATTATTTGATTAAAAGTTTTACAACTTTTTAATCGAATTATGGATAGAAAATGAAAGATTTTGTATATTTCGTATATTTCTCGTTTTTTATGTTTATTTCGTGCTTCCTTGTTATAGCGGCCCCCGAAAATGAATCGCCAAGCGACTAAGATGTATTGCCAAATTATAACATACTTGGCATTATAATCATATATAATGTATATGACATTTCATAACGTGTATGACCAAGTATAGTCATATATGACGCATATATGATGTACATATATGCATGTGTATACACCCAGAAAAAAGTTTTGTTGAATCAACAAAAATTTGGTTGACCCAACAAAACTTTTTGTTTAAATATTAAATATATATCAATGGAAATTTTGTTTGAATCAACATTTTTTTTTTTTTTTTTTTGTAATTCCAAAAAAAAAATGTTTGTATCGTCAGCAAAAAATGTTTTGTTAATTCAAGTAAAATGGTTCAATTTTACTTGAATTTTGCTAAAACAACCAAAATGTACTCAACAAAACATGTTTTGTAGTTTTAATCAATTCCTTTTTCTGGGTGTAAGACGTATAAGACGAATGTATGATATATAAAACGCAAATATTGCGTATTATATATTGGCGCATACATGAGCGATTGCAGTATATATATGCGTATATATGAAGCATATATAAACTTGGCGATGATCTTTTTCGAAATCGTAACTGTAGCATTGGCATAACTGCAATTCCAGGATCTGTTATAAAAAAGGAGTACCATTTATTTTTTAATAATTTTCTGTGGAAAATTTAGTGAATCAGGTAAGTTGCATTCTGTTGAAGAAATTATTTTTTTTAATATATTTAAATTAAGGCAAAATATAGTCCTCATAATATATGTTAATATTGACAGAAATATCGATATACGATGTGGTATATGCAATGAATAAATGAGATGGTTCTAGAAGTTTGATTGAATTAAGGTAGATCATACATGAACTGTTAGAAATTAAAAAAAGAGATTAAAACAATGTTAATTGAATAGTATTTATATTGCGAAAAAATAAATTGTCCCCTTTAATGATGAAATCTTACAAAACAAAAGGCAATTGTCACTATTAATCTTATTTCTAAAATGAAAACACTGCAGGAATATTATTTATTATTTTCAGTATTATTTAATATACATTGCAAATATGTTCCTTCTAAAATATTTTATCGACCTGAATTCAATCAGTGAATGTGCCATAGATGTACTTTTTTATCAGTGCATATTTATTGAATCAAATATTTTGGAATGCTACTGAGTAATTTTTTTTTTTTTTACTATAATTAAATTAAATCGGTATGTATACCTTAGAACATATGTTAATATTACCAGTAATATCGAAATCCGATATGACCGGCTAGGTATAGATAACATTGTTCTGGAATCACGATAGTTTCAATTAAGGTAAGGATCAATTTTGCAATTTCTTCAAAATCCTATATGTTTTTGCTTTTTTTTTTTCCTTTTCAAATAAGATTAGAAGAATGGTAATCCAATATTTAGTTACACTGATAATATATATATATATATATATATATATATATATAAACTGGTAGTTTTATGCGAAGAGAAAAAAAATGAAGTTTGAGCTAATATGTTAATGGCTACTACATCTTCTCTAAATATGGGTGTACGTTTACGAAATTTTTATAAGAGTTTTAGATGATTTTAATTATTTTAAAAAAGACATAGTTTTTTTTTTTAAATGTATTTGACTCATTTTTGTTTTACGTAAAAAGCCTCGATATTTTTGTAGAAAAATTATGTTGTCGATAAAAAATACATTTAAAAATATATATATTTATTTGAATATATGTATTTCTAAACAACTATTTCCGGCTCCATCAAAAAAATAAGTTTTTTTAATAAATATTTATACATCGATTTAATACAAATTAAAGGGACTAAGCATCCTTTGAACCCTTTTTTTTTAGTATTTTATAATATATTTTTACTTATCTTTTTATAGTATTAAATGGTTCTAAGAAGAAAAATGATTTAATCAAGAAAAAATTCAATTCTTGCGGTAAAATTTAAAAAAAATAATTTTAAAACATTAGTTCCACTACAATTTTTAACTTTTTGAAATCTCTTTCTATCATGCTTTCCTTACAGGTGAGGTCTATAGCACTAGAGAGCAGATTTCTAATCAGTTAATTAGTTTAAGAAAAAATAAATAAAACGCGGTTATGGTCTTGTCGCCTTTTGCGGTCACCGTAGTACTTCTCCTAGTCTTCAGACCTTAGTCTTATGGTATTTGCAGCCACCACCGGTATTAGACTGATACCGGACAAGTTGTGAAAAGAAATTATGACGTAAATAATCAACTAATAATTTATTGATTAAATTAGCATGAAAATTTTTTTACAGTGATAGTCATTATTGGTCAATACAGATTATTATCACTTGCCGTAGACGACTTTCGAATTATAATATCTCTGATCACACGTTTTACTCTATTTCGTTATGCACCACTCGTACACACCGTTCCGTCTACGCTGCTATTAATTCACCCTGGACCAAGCTGTCCGATGCACGTTCTCTCTACAATTCTACACACTCCTCTGCACTCTTGGCTCTGCACGTCTACCCTCTACTCGCTGCACATCAACGAGTCACGTTCTACACTCTCCGTAGCACACCAGTGACTGACACGTCTCCCGCTATCCACGCCACTCTCAAAATCAGCGCGGCTGTGTTTCTTATTTCACGGAGTTTCCATACCTGTAGAAACATTTCTTCTCGAATATTCCACCCCCCTGTTATCCTCTGAATCCAGCGCTCATTGTATTCTCCTTCCAAAGCCGGATTAGTCACTTTCACAATGTTCTCGTGAACCTCCCACAAATATATAATCGGAGCAGGGAAATTCCATCGTCAATCACAAAATTTTTCAGAAAAAGAAAAATATATATCAGAATACAGTAATATATAATAATAATTAAATGACACTAATTAAATTAATTAGAAATATACAGTATAGGTTCTGTTAAAGTCAGAAACCTGACAAACTCTGTGACATATGTAAAAATAAATTAAAAGTATCGATTTATTTCTTTCTTTTAAAAAAAAATATTCTATTAATATTACAGAAAGTCCAATACCTAATTTTATGAAATGCATCTTAACGATTGGACACAAAAGGTGGAGGTTTTAGCATTTTGAATCTACTGATATATAGAAGGAACACAAATTTAGAAAAATGAGTTCAAAATTAGCAACTCTGAATTATTTAAAAGAAAATGCATGCAGCAGTAGGCTTTTTGCACAAAGCCCATTTCAGAAGCTCTTTTTCATAAACCCTTTTTCATAAGCCCTTTTCATAAGCCCTTTTACATAAACCCTTTTCACAAGCCTTTCTCATAAAGCCTTTTTTCACAAGCCCTTCATAATCATCGGATCTGTATGGAACTTTGCTATAATGTACTAAAATGCCTAAATACATTTTCAGCAAAAAGTTTAAAAATAGATATTTTCATCCCTTTTTGTCAAATGTCCAACGTACCAAGTCTACTTAAATCGGTCTTATTTCTTCTAAGTTCGCTGTTTTGGCGAGAAAGGTAATTTGTCAGGAAGTTTTTTATTTGGTTTGGCAAATGCAATTGAATAGTTATTGTGTAAAAATATATAAAAAATGTTAAAAAAATATTGAAATCAGAATTTTATAATCGTACATAATCTATAACATATTTCCTAGATTCAAATGAGATTCTAACCGAACAATTCATAGAATGCCATAGAAATATATGAATATGGCTTACTTAATAAAGTAAACAACTTCTAAAAATTGTATTAAAATCGAAGAATTTTAGCGTGTATTAATAATGAACTGAAAATGTGGCGTCATTGGTCGTAATGTTATTTTGATTTTCAAAGGGTCGTTATTTTAGAATGGATTATAGAATCTTCTTGATTAACGAACTCATCCAAGATGTTAGTCAGACCAATCCCCTTTCCAAATTTGTTTCTAAATAGTCCAGTGTTTTGGAATTTATCGTGAGTACATAAGGGTATAACCATATGATGATAGGGAGTTATAATATATTTCCGACACTCAAACGAGGCTCGAACAAAAGCAATTTAATGAATACCAACGAAATTATTTTAATATGACTCACAAAAGCCATATAATGAATACCAACGAAATTATTTTAATATGACTAACGAAAACCATTTAATGAATATCAACGAAATTATTTTAGTATGACTCATAAAACCATTTAATGAATACCAACAAAATTAAATTAGTATGACTGATAAAAACATTTAATGAATGCCAACGAAATTATTTTAATATGACTAACAAAACCATATAATGAATATCAACGAAATTATTTTAGTATGACTCATAAAAACCATTTAATGAATACCAACGAAATTATCTTGATATGACTAACAAAAACCATATAATGAATACCATCAAAATTATTTTATTATGACTCACATAAACCATTTAATGAATATCGACGAAATTATTTGAGTTTGACTCACTACCAAAGTAAACTACTTCCTGAAATCTCAGAAATTTAACCTGCATTAACAATGAACTGAAACGACAGAAAATTGACATGGTAACGTTATTCGGATTTTAAAAAGGACCATTATTTTCGAACGAATTGCACAAATCTTCTTGATTAACAAACTTATCTAAGCTATTTTACATAAAAAAAAAAAAACCCACAGAAATCAACCCTCTCCTCAGACTGAGCTGGAAGGACGTATAATGTAACATCATTAAAATGCATCGCAAATGATTATTTCCCATGGACCACAATGTAACTGAATGAATTCGTTTTTGTGTCCCTGTAAATGAACTATAAGAAATATATACTTGAGTAACGAACTCATCGAAGATATTTACAAGATCCGTACACTGTCCCAATTTGATAAGTATTTCGGACGTTATCGGGATAACAAATTTTGTGTATATATATATTATATATATATATATCGATCATAGTATAATTGCGAAATCCGGTTGTCAGGGGTAATTGGGGAATCACGGGTTTTTTTCCCATTCAGCCTGATATTTTTCCATCCATGAAGCTTTAGGCTAATTGGAATATGACCATTTGTTTCTCAATCAGCCTGATATTTTTCAATCCATGAAGCTTTAGGCTAATTGGAATATGACCATTTGTTTCTCAATCAGCCTGATATTTTTCAATCCATGAAGCTTTAGGCTAATTCGAATATGACCATTTGTTTCTCAATCAGCCTGACATTTTTCAATCCATGAAGCTTTAGGCTAATTGGAATATGCCATTTGTTTCTCAATCAGCCTGATATTTTTCAATCCATGAAGCTTTAGGCTAATTGGAATATGACCATTTGTTTCTCAATCAGCCTGATATTTTTTAATCCATGAAGCTTTAGGCTAATTGGAATATGACCATTTGTTTCTCAATCAGCCTGATATACAGCCGCATTACGTAAAGAAGATGGGTGGATGAATTAAAACGATTACAAAAAGAAACAAAAAAGAAAGAAAAGAAAAGAAAAAGAAAAAAGAAAAGAAAAAAAGAAAAGAAAAAAAGAAAAGAAAAGAAGAAAACTGCTTGATTGACAGATTTGATATATGCGTCTGGTTGATAATTAAAATTAATAAACACTTTTTATTTATTTTATAGGTAAAACGTGCCTCCCTTCCCGCGTAAAGGTGTGCAAAAAAAATCTGCAGACAAGACTATAGTGTTATTTTTTCTCACCGGCATTAGTTAGAAATGATATTTTGCTGAATGAAAAAAAAAAAATTATAAAATAAATGTAACATAACTAACAGCCTTATTAGCAATTTTTTGCGCACCTAATTAAGAATTAAGATTAATAACTACTTTTTTTTATTATTTTGATGGTAAATTCGCAAGTTTTTTTTTAACTATTTTTTCTTGCATCATTTTATTTCTTGCATCAATAAGAATAGTTACAATCAAAGTAAGCTATAATCACCGTTCGGATTTATTACATTTTATATTTATTTGTATATTTATTTAATTATTTTGCTACAGTATATTTTCCAAAAATGACTATACTAAATCAATTACTCAGAATCAACAGTTGATATATTAGGTAGCTTTCAATACAAAAAAGTATAAAGCTACCTATTGCAGCCGTCCGGAGGAAAGCAATTCCGGAAAATTTCGATATATTTTCACCGTTCATGACCCCAGATCCTAAAACCACCCTCCGTTCAAATGTTGATATACATATATACAGTCCCTGGCCAAATTATTAGACGCAGTTGTTTTTATTATAATTTATTAAATATCTTGAAAGATACACGAGGAATTATCCTGAAACTTCAAGAGTGTAAACAACGTGATAAACGTCATATATTTCCGCGAATATTTTTTCCCGAAACCCCATAAGGGGCCGTCAACAAATTGAAGAAAAACGAATATCTTTTGGATAACCCTGTAAAACTAGTATTGCAAAAAGCATTCGAACTGTAGATTATGATTAAGTGGCTTATTGTAATAATTTGGGTTCATTTTTATGAAGATAGCATGTATACTCGAAGAGGAATTCACGTTTTTATAAAAACAGTCCCAAAATTTTTGCTTATAATTTGCAGAGTTTTTAATATAAAAACAAGTTATTTTCAGAAAATATGACAAACAAAATTATACACAATACCCTGCAATCATAATTAAAAAATAATAAAAATTGTATGAAAAATGAGCAGGTTTACTAAATATTGTTTCACTGCGCATGCGCGAATTCAATCAAAATATACTGTGCATAATATATTAGCTAAATGTATAAACCAACTTTTATGAAAGTCTCAAAAACATAGCTTGAAAATTCTGATAGTAATCGTCGATAGAATAAGCTCGAATTTCGCTGTTCCCAAAACGAAGCAAAAAGATGAGGGGTTATATCAAATATAGAATGAGAGACACTTCATTCTTATTATGTCAACTTTCATAAGTTAGTATATTTGGAGTATGAGTTATGAGTTATTATTCTATTATTAGTACTCATACAATCAAAGTTTACAAAAATAAATGTTTTAGTTGAAGTATAGTAAAACCTTTAAATAGCACACATCTCGGGACAGCGCGATTTGTCTGTTATTCGGAGATGTCCGCTATTCAGAGGCAAAAACATATAAATATATATATAAGTGTTTAGGATTGAAGAAGTATTCGCTATATAGAGGTGTCCGCCATTCGGGAACGTCTATTATGGAAGTTTTGCTGTAATAACATGCATAAATAATTCTTTAATTTGCTTCAAATAAAGATTTTTGCTAGTTCAAATTCAAATATCTGCTATTATTAAATTTTGAGAAAAATATTTCCTAAAACTAAGAACAATAAATAAATAAATAAAACAACTAATATAATTTTTTTGTAGTCGAAGCATTAAAATCTCATTATTAGAAAATTTTATTTTCATTCGTGCTTGCAAAACCCACTAACTTAAAAAAAAAAATCACGAAAAAATTGCATTTGTGTGATTAGATAGAAATAAACTTTCTAAAATTAAAAGAACTGTATGATGTTTTTCACAAACCCTGAAGCATCTTTATAAATTTTCAATCGCTTTTTCTTATTGCTTCGTTTGTTTTTTTTTTGTTGTTGTTGTGTTTTTTTTCCCTTGCTTTTCGACAAACTTTTTTTTGAAATTGCTTTTTTTGCTTGCATTAATTTTATGGAGAAATATTATCTCAAAAGAAAAGTAAGTTGTGATTTCTATTGCATTAATTGTTTCTTACTTGAAGGTTTTTTGTATGTATTTAAAATGGGTGAAAACGTTGACATGAATTTGTATTTTCTGTGTTTATTATGGAGCTATAAAAAGTGCTCTTGAAACATACTTTTAATGAACGTAATACAGTAAAACCTTTAAAACACGGACACTCCCAAATAACAAACACCTCTGTCTAGCAAGCATCTTTTTCAATCCACAACGCATAGATATTTGTATATGTTTACCTCTGAAAAGCGGACATCTTCGAATAAAGGACAAATTCTGAGGCTCCAAAGTGTTCGCTATTGAGAGATTTTACTGTATTATATTTGTTACTTTTATGTTCACGTTTTAGCTTTAGGTTTTATCTTGATTTAATATAAATCCATGTTATTAAAAGGACGTATCTCTCTGTCCGCAATTGCAAGGCAAATCTATCACACGTAAAGGTCTGTAAATTTGGTCTCGGATAGACGATGACAGGTCTCAATAGTCTGAATTAAGGCATGCTTTGGAGCATTAGTAATTAAATTTTGGAAAATTAATAAAAGTATTATTAACATCATTGGTATGATCTATATTATAGTAGTGAAAATCATGTGACCGTCATAAGCAGTTACAGGCTGACCACTGCGCTTTTCATATGCCAGGCGGCCAATTTTATTCAGAATTATGTTTTCGAATAAACTGCATAAAGGTTACTTTTGTAGGAAAATCGTTCAAAAAATGTAACGTTTTAGAGATGTGTTACATTCAAACATGTATATATTCTGAGAAAACTTCAGTTGAAATTAGGTTGACAGTCCTATATCTCATTACATGCAAGTAAGCAAACACAAGCGATTCGTTCATCGTGAACGATAAAAGTATTAAACCATAAAGATAATCATTTGCAAAGCAAGTTCTCCAGCGATAAATTTTACAGGGCTGATTGGCCTAAAATAAATAAATAAATAAATAAAAATAAATAACAATAATAATAATAATTTTGTAAGTCAATCAAAGTTTCGCATAATTATGTTAGGTAAAGTGCTATACAATTCAACTTCCTTCACACTTTTCTCTTGACGAAGTTAAATGTAAACAAATACAACTCGTGTAATAATATTTAACGAATCAAATTTCAAGACTAATCGTTATTTAATTTAGTAATTGCGTATTATCTTTCCCCGGACAATATATAACCGAAAATGATTGTTAATCGTCAATCATATTTACCATTGTCAATGGGCAATCGTGTTTAAAACAGTAATTTAATATTCATTTATTAAATACATAACATCACTAAAAATGATAAATGATATAGAAATAGAAGCAAACCAAAATAATGTAAAACAATAATTTAAAATACATTTATTAAACACATAACATAAGATTGACGGCTTTTAGCTAAGGTATTTACGATGGTAATTTTAATTTTGGCTGTATGTTATATAAGGCAGAATGAATATGAGATATGCACGAAATACTATATTCTAATAACACACTATATCTATGAATATAATATATATCCAGGGCTTTACAAATTTGATAAAATATGGTAGCCAACAAAAAAGTCTAATCGCCAGTAAACTATATTTACCCTCCCCCACCCCCCACCCCCCCTCCACAACAACCCTGTCATTGATTTTCAAAACACCCCAAAAATTTTATATCAATTAGCTGAGAAAAAATAATAACAAGTGTAATTTAGAATTATTCGTTACATAGTTTAGAATAGTACATAATTTAGAAAGATAATATAAACTAAGTTTTCTAATGACATTTATCAAAATTACACATCTCTGAAAAAAGGGGAGAGAGGGGAGAAAAGAATGCCGTTTGTCCTCATTTCTTAAGTCAATTTTTGTAATATATATATATATATATATATATATATATATATAAAGCCAGATTAAATAACTTGGTCTCCAGTGGCGACCTGGCAACCGCCTTTATCTATACTATATTATGCAATTATGTATAAATGTTTGTGAAATTGCTTTTAGTATTTCTACCACATAATATTAACTATATAGATACAATATACGGAAAGAAAAAAAAAGAGGTTACTGTAATTAGTATTATACGCGCCATTGTAGGCGCTGTGCATTTACTTGACACTACTCTTAAAAGTCAGTAGACATTAAGAATAAATGCCGAGTGAGTTACGCAGTTATGAAAACTTCTGAATTCTATCAAGAAAGGAGAGCAAATACAAACAAAATAGGACAGATATCGGCATCTAGAAGAAAGTCAGTGAATTTTAATCAGACGGCATACTCCAAGGATCAAGAGTGGGCGATACTGACAGCAAATATGGTTTAAAGGGAATGTAACTATCATAAGTGACTTTTAAAAGTTCTATGTTACAACCAAACTATATAATCTCTAAAATACGTCAATCAGTGTGAAGCCCTATTATGACACATTATCTACGATAATTAGAAGAGAATAATGATAGATTTCCTAACCTTCCGTAATCAAGTCTACAGCCAAAGGTTGGCATGAAACAAAAAATATATTAGCAACAACGTGGTTTAATGCAAATGAAGATATCATTAAAGGCTCACACACAATAAACAGTTCATTGCACCAAATGGTATTAGCTAAACACGCCAATAGACAGTGGACCTAATTACGAAAGATTACTTAAAAATCACAGCATTAGCGAACGTATTGCAACTGATTAGAAAAGAACACGAAATATAAATGCCTAACTCAGCTAAGCGGTTATTGTCAAGAAAGATGAAATACATAATAATAAAATATATATATATACGAAGAGCTGCCATGGTCGCAAAGAGTTCTTGATTTCTCTGCAGAATCTTCCGATTGAGCAAGTAAATTAAATTATGAATAAAAGCATTGCATATATATTGCAATGCTTAGCATATATTTAAGGAAAACCAAACTGGTTCCCAAAGATGGCTAGCTATTAATAGTTGTAAAAGATAGATCCGAATTACTTAAATAGGTTTTTAATTTACTTCAATTCACTGCAACAGAGGGAGGGAGCAAAAGAGAATTGACAAGATCAATTTTGAAATTTACTGGCTGGGAATCAGAACTTAACTTTGTTCAAAATGTATACTTTTAACAGAATAAATATCTCGATATTCTTTAAACAACATTATAGAAAAATCAAACCTGTTTTCGATACTTTTATTGTATGGGGAGGCGGGTTTCTAGAAAAACAGTTTAGTTCTCGTGTATTTATTTTTATACTGAAAATGTGTGTATGTTTCGAACAGAGAAAAAGATGAAGCCTTTTTTTTAAAACCTTAAAAGGGCAATTCTGGACATGAATTTTTATCAGTAGCTGACATTACATTGTCTTATACTATATTTTACAAATTGTCCCATAATTTAATTATAAAGCATGATTGTTTCTTTCTTTTTTAATATATATCAAGTTTTAAAAGCACTAACAAAAATAAAAGCAAAATCGAGTGAAAAAGAAAATAATGATTTAAAAGTAACTCAGAAAGAAAATAAATATTTGAGTTCGCAAAATAAAGTTTTATAAAACTATTGCTTTTTCATTTCAGAAAACACGATTTTCTAGAGAGAAGAAAATTTTTTCGAGAGAATAATAATAACTTTACCTTTAACAGAAAATAGTTTAATTTTTTTTTTTACATTTAAGATTGGCTTTTGATAAGATTTTTAAAAGTTTCATCCAAGCGTGTATCTTTTTTTTTTTTTTTTTCAGATTTTAAGTAGAATTTACTGAAATTATTGAGAGTTTAAGTACTTTCTCCGTACCATGACTTTAATCATATAAAAATATGTATATATTTAGTATAACTTTTAATAAATAAAAAAATATATTAGTGTATTTTTTTTTTAATTTGAGAAGAAAAATAGCTATTTGGATACTCTGTAGTATTTATTAAATTATACATTTTTTTAATTTACTTATTTTTTCTGTATGAAAAATCATAAGATAAAACATGTAATGATTTTTTTTAAATGTTTCTGTAACGTTGTAAAGGGTATTATTCTTTTGGAGAGTTAAAAAAAAGGGGGTAACTGTTTATTAATGATTTTTTAAATGCAAAAATAGGCTTGCAAATGCTAATTTCTTATCGCTTATTTATTGAGTTTTTAATCATACTGTTTTACAAAATTGTCTAAAAAATATTCAAAATACACAAAGTTCAGATTTTCAAGTCGTCAGTGTCAGGACGATCGAATGGCTTCGTAGATTATGGTGAAAATGATTACACAGCCTTCGTACATCTAAAATGAAAAATCTAAACTTATTTAATAATCAAAAAACTTGTTGCTATATTCCGAGCTAGTCATTTCGATCGAATAAAAAATAGTCCTTCCGGCTCAATCGGAAAACAATGTAATAATCAAAAAACTTGTTGCTATATTCCGAGCTAGTCATTTCGATCGAATAAAAAATAGTCCTTCCGGCTCAATCGGAAAACAATGTTTTTTTTTTCTTTTAATTCTAGTACAGGTAAGATAAGTTTTTCACAGGCAACTGACGTCCATTCACCAAAATTTAAGAAGAGCTTCGTTTTGACACTAGAAATGAACATCCGATCCCCAAAAATAAAGTTGTTTTACCATGTTTTGGGAGGGACAAAGGGGAACATTTTAACTCATGGGGAAACTCAACTTTTTGAATTAGTTTAAGTGACGTGTCGTTTATTATGTGTATTTTAATTCTTAATCGAATGGCATCACCCGCATGTCTATACGACTACTTTTTACAAAATTACGGTAAATTTTATGAATACAAAGTCGAAAATTATATTTTAGTGCAGTTAAAATAGGATTTTACAGCAACAACTAGTGGCCATTGACGTAAATTTGGGAAGAACTTAGATTTGACACTATGAAGATTCCGATGAGACCCCAAAAATGAAAGTTGTTTTACTATGGTTTGGGAGGCAAAAGGGGTCCTTTTAACTCAAGGAACTTTACTTTTTTTTAAAGGTCGAGTGTGGTATTGTTTACTATATATTTTTTATTAATTCTGAATCGAATGACATTATTCGCAGGTCGATAACACTTGTTAAAACAATACGGCAGGTTTTATGCATAAAAAGTCAAAAGTTATATTTTATGAGAGAGCACAACTTTATTACACTTATTTTACTTCCGCAACTTCGGTGACCTTGAAAAACACTTAGTACCCTGATTTTGATGCCATTTAATAAGTTTGCGATTTTTCTATATGACATAAAGAACACGTTTTAAACGTAAAATAAAAGTTGTGTTCTCTCGTAAAGTAAAATTTTTGCTTTTATTCATAAAACCTGTACTAACTTTGTAACAATCGACTGCGTCTACTTGCAAATGGTGTCATTCCATTCCGAATTAAAAAATACATGGTTAACAATACCCCCACTTGATTTTTTATAAAAAGTTGCGTTCCACTTCCCCTGAGTTAAAATGTCCTTTTTTGCCCCCCCCCCCCCAAAAAAAAAACCATAGTAAAACAACTTTATTCTGCAGGGGGCTCATCGGATCACTATAAAAAAAAGGTGAATCCCCGACCCCTGACTTAACATGTCCTCCCCTTTTGCCCTCTTAAAGCATGGAAAAACAACTTTTTTAA
Source organism: Maratus michaelseni (assembly GCA_963931845.1). Classification (NCBI taxonomy): domain Eukaryota; kingdom Metazoa; phylum Arthropoda; class Arachnida; order Araneae; family Salticidae; genus Maratus; species Maratus michaelseni. Next base: position 340,843,943 of record OZ007588.1, on the reverse strand, counting down.
TGGGAGGGAGGGACTCACCGCATCTTCATTTCTAGTGCCAAAACAAAGTTCTTGATAAATTTTCGTGAATGGCCACCAATTTTCATCTATCACTCAATTTTTGGTCTATTTTACCTGTACTATTTAAGGTAATACAAATTAAACAAATTGGTCTTACCTTTAAGCTCGCTATTTTGGTGAGAAAGGTAACTTGTAGGTAAATATTACATTTGTCTTACAAAACGTACTTGAAGAGATATGAATAATTATATCAAAAATGTTAATGATTTGTTGAAATCATAGTTTAGAAAAAGCCATAAGCTAAAATATATTTCCTACGCTCAAACGAGGTTCGAATCCAAACCATTTAATGAATGCCATAATTTGTTTTAATGTGTTTAACAAATATGTCTGCAAAAAAGTAAACTAATACTAATAAAATGTATTGAAGTCGAAGTACTTTAACATGTCTTACTAATGAACTGAAAATTGACAGTAACGTAATTCGGATATTCAAAAGGCCGATATTTTCGAATGGTTTATCGGAGCTTTTTGATTAAAAAACTCAATAGATTAACAAAGATAATTAACTGCAAGATCCATAAATTATCTCAATTTGTCCAGTATTTGGACGTTATCGTGATTACAAGTTACGTTTTAAATTATAAATAGATAGATATATGAGGGAAAAAAAGGAAAGAAATTAACATACTTTTCCGACTACATCAGAAGAACTTGTGTAATGCAAAATAATTTAAATGCACCGCAAACTATTTTCTTCATAGACCTTAATGTAATGGAATTAAAAGAATAGAATATCTTTATTTGATTATACGGCTTACGGAATCCTAAACTAAAAACTTTAAATCATTATCTAAAACGTTTATTTTTGCAAATTTTCTTTTGGTTAATCTTACATTATAAATGAAGGCAAAAGCTGTTTACCTGACTAACCATTTGCTATCAATATTTCTCACAATCTCAAGTAAATCGGATAATTTAATCTAATGTTGTGCAATAAAAATTTCTCAAAGATTGAATTAAAACGAAATATATATTAACTATCCGACATATCTCGTCACTAACAATATTTAAATTCGATATGCCCAACAAAGTGCAGATAATATTGTTCCTGAATTGCCAGAGATTCAATTAAAATAGAAATCAATTGTGCTGTTTCTTGTGTTAAGTCGCGCACAGAGAGCATATAAGAGATAAATAAAAAATAGTAAATCTATATTTGATAAGGCTTAAAAACTACTAAACTAGAAAATGAAAATCCTAAACTAAAACACTTATCTTTACAATTTTTCTTTTAGTTAATTTTACATTATAAATTAAGGCAAAGGTTCTTTACTCGACTAACAATATTTATAGCTAGCAATATTTCTCCCAATCTCAAGTAAATCGAAGAATTTAATCTGATGTTGTGCAATAAAAATGTCTCTAAGATTGAATTAAAATATATATTAACTATCCGACATATGTCGTCACTGACAATATTGAAATTCGATATGCCCGACAAAGTGCAGATAATATTGTTAGAGAATTACCAGAGATTCAATTAAGAGACGAAATCAATTCTTCTGTATTCAATTGCGCACAGTTTTATATAACGATTAAAATAATAGTAAATCTATATTTCATTAGACGGCTTAAGAAATCCTAATCTAGCATTTTCAGCAATGGGGTATTTGAAAACAAAAGATAATTGTAATTCGTAGAATCACTTTTATTGAAGTAACATAACACATGATTGCTTTTTAAAGATTTTTCTTCTGCTTTTAAAATTACGTGAAATCTGAAAACTATATATATATATAATATATTTTGTTATGTTTAGTTTTAATACGTTTTTTATTTTTTATTTTTTATTTTTTATTTATTTATTTATTTTTTTTTTTTTGGGGGGGGGGGGGGGGAGAAATTGTTGTAATGTTTCATAAAGTGAAAAAGAAATCCGATATAAATATATTTTTTTTACTATACAGTCAAACCTCGTTACTACGTCATTCTCGAGTCCACTTAAAAATGACTTATTAAATGTAAAATAAAATTCCAAACGTTTATATAATAAGTATACCTACAACTAAATTACCTACAACTAAAATACAAGAACTAAAATACCTACAACTAAATAAATTATATAAATTAGTAGAATAAGAATTAGAATTCGTAAAACGGATGACAAATCAAAGAAAGTATAGTATGTAAGTATGTTACTTTATTTTTAATTGTACAATTCAATACGTACCCATTTATTACTGCCTTTCAAAAAAAAAAAGTCTATTTTTGTTTGATGTTAGTTTTCTGAAATCGATTTTTTTTTCTTTAACAAATGTAGCATGTTATATTTGCTATCTGTAATTTTATTCAAAGACTAAATATGGTAGTTCCTTAGTTCATTAATGAAGGCTTTTTTCTTTGCAAAAATCGGTTTGAGAGGTTCCTCTTCTTCATGATCGCTGTTGGATTCTACAGTTCTTCTCTTCCAAAACATCAGCTACAATTTCAGTTATTGTTACATTCCCAGAATTTGTTGATATGCCACACAACCTTTATAATGAAAGGGCTGCCATCTGTAATGTTGTGAAACTTACACTCATGCACAAAAAGTAACGAAGCGTTTTTGGAGATAACCTTGACACAGCAATTCAACCGTGTTTGCCTATCCCAATCTTAAAAACGACGACTTAAACGGAGTGGTTGAAAAAAGGGTGATGCAATAAGCTGAGTACAATATGTGAAAAAGCGTATGAGAATGGTCGGGACTTCTGAAACATGGCTTACAATACGGAGTGATGTTTTATCCAGGTGACTTACGTATTAACGAGGTTTGGCTATAATATTTTACAAACTGCGAACATTGTTTGCACATTTTGTGCACATTGTTTGTAATATTTTTACAAACTGTGAACAAATGTAAATGTCTTTTTACTTTTTAAATGACTTTTTCTTTAATTATTTACACAATTTTAAATATATGTTATAAATCTCTAAATCTACGTTAAAATTATGTTCAGTATAATTTTTAAACGTCTACATATCTTTTTCCAATCCCCTGTCATATTTCTCAGTTTAAAGCTGCTTCGAAAGTTCAGGGATTCCTCTTATGTGTGGATCAAATTGCGAAAATAACATGTCTTTGAATTTATATATGCACACCAGTTAGTCTTGTGGTTTAGGGGGCTGGCTGCTAGACAAAAGGTGCAGGCAATCGTGACTCAGGCATGGATGCTTTTAGTAATATTAGTAGGTTATTAGTAATATAAATTAAGTAGGCTAGTATTCACTTTAAGCGAAAGTACCGGTATGTTTAGTCCTCGATGAGCGTAGCACCTATAACCAGCCCATCAACTAATCCACCTTTGAAGTTATTCTGAGTAATCAGAATACTTGGGGTTCCCTAAATATCACGATATCTTCAAAAATATCTGGTATTTTGATATATATCCTATATTTTCAAAATAGTCAACTTACAGCTGATTAGAAATATTTTCAAACTTAATATAAATTAGAAACTAAAACATATTGCAATTAACATTAAAACTTTTATGTTAGTGATATATATACATGTATATATATATATATACATATATATACACACCTATATATACAGGGTGTTTCACGAATTGCCTCTAGTTTTGAAAATAAATAACTCGGAAAAGGTGATAGATAGAAGATGTTTATTAAAAAAACTATAAGAATCTGACACACAAACCATCAAAATTTTAGTTAAAAATCGCACCGAATGATGGCGCTGCAGTCAGCATTACGGATCCCTATAAAAAGAGCCCAGGCATCAAGAACGCTCAGTCGTCGAAGATTTCGCCGTTGAAACGTGTATAGTGACCGAAATTCCGGAAGTGATACTGAAAGATATTGCTTACCGTCACAATCTTTTAATACTCGACGAGTTGGAAGAGGCTATTTGTCAAGCTTGTGTTTGATTTCCGGTGACATAAAACACTTATCAGAAAACTAACTATAGGATTCAGTATCAAGCATAATTTATATATATATATATATATATATATACAAGGTATGTTTTTTATTGAAAATTTTGAACATAAATGTAAGCTTGTCTGCTTCATCATTCCCTAACCTGTTGTTCAATTTAAACTGAACTAAATCAAAAATATGCTGTCTAATAAAGCTCTAAAACAACTCGTTATCTAAATTACAAGAATGCCAACGTCAATAACAGTTTATCTTTCAATTGTTGTTCTAAGTTAATATTGTCATAGATAGTTTTTGATTCTATACTTAAAAAATCAGTTTCGAATGCAAAGCTTAGAAAAAACAAATTTTTCTTCTTTGGCTAAAAATGTCACTGCCAGAAGCAACAGTTCTCTGTGTGCAGAACGAAAAAGCCAATAATAGTTGAAAAATTAATTTACGCTTGTTCTGATATATAAAAAATATCATGCAAAATCTGCAAATTGATATTCTTAAGAGTACAAGATAATAGACTCAATGGTTCAATACACGATATGATATGGAAATAAAAAGTACAACAATAGGAGCGTTTAGAAATTGCAAGGTTATTATGAGGCTCGTGAAAGGTGAGGTTTTAAACAGAAAGAGAGAAAAAATAGTTGTTGTTCCATAGTTTGTACCTCAGTATGAAGGTTGATAATCCCATATACTATATATACAGTATGCCCACTAAAGTCCCTTGCCATCCTCTTAACATCGGAACGGCTGCTGCTATAGTCATAAAAGTGGTGTCTAGGTATAGAAAAGTAGCCATGCGCTACTGAATGAAACCGCCTACGGCGCCACCTGGTGGAAAACTGCGGAGTTTGCATTCCTATCTCGAAAACGGAAAGAGATAGGTAAAAAAAAGTGATTTACAAAGTTGTAGAGCATACTCGATTTAGTACAAAAAGACACTTTGTGGACATTAATGCGAAGAATAGAACGGTTAAAACGCGCATTTGTTTTTTCGTGATTTCCTACACTGTGACGTAACAAAACGATCTTAGAAAGAAAGAAACAACCAGTTATGAAACAGCAGGTGTATGCGACCCCTCCTCAAACATTGCAGGACCTTAATCGACGCATTACGGACGCTTGTGCCAACTTGTCACCATCTATGTCACCATCTTGCTCCAATGTGTGCAATGTGAAATTCAATCAAGGATTCAAATATGCATTGCAGCTGACGGTGAGAAGTATGAACATGTAAAATAAAGGTACATTTTTATAATTAGTTGTTTTTCTCTTTCTACAGATCGTTTTGTCACGTCACAGTGTATGAAATCACGAAAAAACAAATGCGCGTTTTAACCGTTCTATTTATTCGCATTAATGTCCACAAGATGTCTTTTAGTACTAAATCGATGATGATCTACAACTTTGTAAATCACTTTTTTTCTCTATCTCTTTCCGTTTTCGAGATAGGAATGCTAACTGTCCAGTATTCCACCAGGTGGTGCCGTAGGCGGTTTCATTGAGTAGCGCATGATTACTTTACTATACTTAGACACTACTTTTATGAATATAGCAGCAGCCGTTCCGAAGTTAAGAGGGTGGCAAGGGACTTTAGTGGGCATACTGTATAATAAAAGATTAAAGCTAGAACTCTAGGTGAATTCCTGCTTATGTTTACAACGATATTGCAGTATTGAGGGATGTATGGATGTGAATTATTGTTCTCTCATCATTGAATTTTTGGTTGAGTAAGTAATAAAGATTGTTTAAAGTTAAATTGAACAACTATTTTCATTTAAAAGTTCTAAGACAAGTCAACATTTAAGCAATTCTAAGATTATAAAATAAAATGCTACAGTAATGTAAAGGTTTTTTTAAAATAGAAAATCCATATAATAAAATGTTTCCTGATTTCATTTATTAACTAAAGTTTTTGGTTCAAAATATGTTTATTTGACTTGAAAAAGCAACAACAACAACAAAAACAAAACGTTAGCAGCTATATGGGCAAAATTGTGATTCCTAAGTCCCCTGTATATCTCTGGAGATTTCTTTGAAATATAAATTCTCATTTAATGTTAAAATGTTTCTCTGTGATTGTTTTACAATATTATATTTCCACTAAGAAAAATCTGTTTTTTAATCTTTAAAATGGAATTTAAAGATTTCAATAATCACTACCGTTCCCTGTCCTCAACTCATAACTTGATCATTAAAACCATCAGAAAACAATAATTATTAAATAATTTTGAAAAACTAATGCATTTATTATGTATATAAATCACATGGAGCATAATAATATAACGTGTAATATTTGTTTTTGTTTCGTTTAAAGTTGTGTTCCTCACTTTTTTGTTATACTGTCCCTGTGTATGAATCTCCTCATATTTCCACTAGATGGCAGTCATTTTCAGTATTGTTTCCAGTAGGGGAGTCCATGTTCTTTATAAGTCGCCATTGCTTGATGTTTGCTCATAAAGAAGATAGTTTGGATTGAAAAGAATGGAGAAAAAGTAAGCGTATCTTTATTCATCATCACCACTGTCCCCATTGTTAAATTAAATATTGATATTCATAGATTAACAAACATACAGGGTGTATCTGAAAAAGTGGGCAAAACTTTACGGGGTGATAGAACGCAGCTATACGAGCATATTTCGCCATAAAATGTATGGCCGCGCGAGCCGCTAGGTGGCGTTGTAAATGGTATGACACATTCCTACGAGAGGTGTTGCCGGAGCTACTTCCAACCTCCATCAGGTCGAGAATGTGGTTTCAACACGACGGTGCGCCTGCACACTTTGCCTAGGATGTGCGGAACACTTTAGATGCAACGTTCCCAAGACGATGCTTGGTCGAAGTGGTCTCATAGCTTGGCCACCAAGATCGCCGGATCTCTCGTGTTTGGACTTTTTCCTGTGGGGTCATATGAAAAGCCTAATCTACGAGTGCCCCATTGAAACCGATATGAATCTAGTCGCCAGGATTGCCGTTGTTGCCGGGGATATTCGGGAAATGCCTGGTATCTTCGCAAATGTACGTCTGTCCCTATCCCGCAGGTGAGAAACGTGCTGCTGGCGGAAGATCGTTTGAGCAATTTCTTTGAGCTTGTACATTAATTACATTGCTGTTAATAACTTTTTTTTTCTGAAGTAACTCATCTTATTCTTGTGTTAATTCTTTAACTGTGACAGTGGAAAACTACCTTTTAACTTATCACCCTTGTGTTCCGACCATACATTCTATGACGAAAATTGCTCGTATAGCTGCGTTCTATGACCCCGTAAAGTTTTTCCTACTTTTTCAGATACACCCTGTATAGCCGTTTAATCGTAGGTTTGACGTGTCTTTGAAAATAGTACATATAACATTTCAAAAATGTTTCTTTTTAAGTAAAGTGATAAAATTGCAAAAAAAATGTCACTACTGTCCCTTACAATTTGTATTTTGTCTGATAAAAACTGCCTTATAATATTTATTTTTCTATAAAGTTTGCGCCCATCTACTAGTTACTATTCTGTAATATATCAGTGGTTATTAAAAATTCAAATTGAGCATAATATGAGACTTTTAAAAATCAGATACCAGCTGAAAATCAGCAGCCAAAAATCACACTTATAAGATTTTGGCCCATATTTTCATTCAATATAAATTCTCATTTAATGTTAAAATGTTTCTCTGTGATTGTTTTACAATATTATATTTCCACCAAGAAAAATCCGTTTTTTAATCTTTAAAATGGAATTTAAATATTTCAATAATCACTACTGTTCCCTGTCCTCAACTCATAACTTGATCATTAAAACCATCAGCAAACAATAATTATTAAATAATTTTGAAAACCTAATGCATTTATCATGTATATAAATCACATGGAGCATAATAATATAACGTGTAATATTTGTTTTTGTTTCGTTTAAAGTTGTGTTCCTCACTTTTTTGTTATACTGTCCCGGTGTATGAATTTCCTCATATTTCCACTAGATGGCAGTCATTGTTTCAGTATTGTTTCCAGTAGTGAAACCCATGTCAGCTCATGCCCTTTTTGGAAAACACTTTTTTCATTAGTTCCAGTATGTGCTGGAATTGTAAAATAGAATGTACAATTATCAATAATTCGGGATTATTGTCAATATTATTGTAATATCTAAACACAAGCCCGCTTGTCATAAAGCAGCATTAGAGGTCATATTTTGATGATCTCTTTTTGTTACGACATACTGTATAGCAATTTGAAAATTTCCCGATATTAATAAACCGTTTAAAATACAAATAAGAGGCGAATATTCTTAAAATTGTGTAATCCAGGGCTGTCCAACCCGGAGCCATGGAGCCCTTTCACGGATTTCTTGGCATCGCCGTTTCGAACTTTTTTTTTTTTTTTTTTTGATAAAATGAAAAGCAGAAACAAAATAATTAGAATTTCAACACTGAGACTTTGATAACAATTCCAAATTGGGCGAATTCTGCGAAGTGGAAAGTAAAAATATAATTTATGTGGGAATGTGGAACAAAATCTTAGAATTATGCAAAAATATTTCCTTCATATACTTTTGATGAATAAGATACAAAAAGACATTCTTATCGAGTATTCAGGAACTTGAATATTGATTTCTATGAAATATTGAGTTCTTAGAAATTGCTAGTAAATACATTAGAACGCATGTAATATAATAGTCCAAACGTATTTAGGTAAAAACAAGAAGGTAACTAAAATTTCAAAACGGAGATTTGTACATAAATAATTTCGAATGTTAATTTTTTTTTCGAAGTGAAAAGTAAAAATATAATTGAGGATGGAATGAATATAAAATTGTTTAAATAGTGTTTTTTTTTCTTTTTTCAAGCAAAAAAGACATTCGTAGTCAGTATTCAAAGACTTGAGTATTGATTTAAGTTCTAAGAAACTTCTAGTAAATATTGTAAACCTACGTAAAAGCGTACAAAACATTTCTATTGGATAAGCCCTTGAAAATTTTCCGAGAATATCTTTTAAAAAATACTTGAAAGCTCTAAAAACTTTCTCGAAATAAAAACATACGAACTCGTATGGACGTAAAAAACTCGTATGGACGAAAATCTTTTTCAAGTAAATAAAAAAATAAAATAGATTTTCCGATAAATTGTAGTCTTTTTAAAGAAAATATTTACCCCCCCCCCCTTCTAACAGCGAATCAGTAATATCAACTGACTCTTCTAAATTTATAATAAAAAAACACATATATTGAATAATACAGGGTGCGTCAGAAAAATGTATACACTCTTTGAATGATTATAACTCCAGTTTTTATTCACATATAATTAATAGTTAAATTGCAAAACAATCTACATAAAATGTATAACTTTTATCCGTGCCGCAGATGTTCAAAATTATTACCGGTCTGGTCAATACACTGCTTATAACGGTGGGTTATTGATTCACAAACTTCAACAAACATTTCATTTGGTGTTGTGGCGCATTCTTGCTCCATTGCGGTTCCGGAACGTTGTCTATGAACATCCATTTATTTCAAACTTATCTTTTATCCGATGAATTGTAAGTCACACAGGTGGATCTGCCTGAAACTTCCTACGATATTGTTTTTGTACTTCTGCTACATTTTACTTACCCATCATACGTAGTATAGGGTATGTCTTGTAATCGTTTTGAAAATCGAAAAAAAAAATTTTGACGGATTTACACATTTCAGACACTAGAGATTCCGAAAAAAATTTTTTGAAAAAAATTTTGCCGTCCGTCTGTGTGTCTGTGTGTCTGTAAACGCTCTATCTCCCGAAAAAAATTGAGATAGAAACTTGCAATTTGGTATGTACTTAGTATGTAATAATGGGAAGAAGCCTATTTCATTTCAATAACCTCGATTAACCGGAACTATTTTTTTCGGACTCTCGAAATATTCGTTCTGCTGAAAGGTATATAAAAATTTTCGAAATTGTTTATTTTAAGAAATGAATATAAAAGACAATAAAAAAACAAATTTTGCATAAAGCATGAAGTCGATCGGATAATCAGTTGCCGAGATATTTGGAATCCTATTTTCCACACTCTTCGATTTTTCATGACCCTGTATTTCATCCAAATTTCACTTCAAAGATATATTTTAATTGGACATTTGACGCTTAATCAGATGCAATAAACCGCTAGTTAATAGGATTATTATTTTTGGAGTTATAAGGATGTTTCTTTCAAGCAATTCAGTAATCGAGCCTTTAAAGTTTGTGACGTCATCCAGCCACGATTTTATTTGAATTGCAATGCATTTTATAAGTAGTTTACACATTTTTATTTTAATATTTTACATTATGCATATCCATGATGGGTAAGTATTACGGTGGCCCCCAACGACTAGTTTATACTTACAATAGTATTTTAAAATAAATTTTCTTTTTTCAAAAGTTAATCTTGGTCCACTCATTATTTCCAATTAGTTACACTATGAAAAGACAGAAAAATTAGAAAGTTATGACCCGTTAAACAGTGTATGTGTACATTTTTCTGACGCACTCTGTATATATTTTTCATTCAATGAAATTTCATAAAATGCATAAAATGCTCATTTTATTTGTTCGTAATGACCATTTTATGCGGTCTGTTCTTAGCATTTACGTGCATAGGGTGTCTTTTCGTACTAAATCGATGCTGTTCTACAACTTTGTAGTAGTACTTTAAGCAATCTCATCGAAAACCTCATACTCACTTTATTATAGCTAGAGAACATTTTTATCATCATTATAGCTGTGGCGTTGAAAAGTTAAAGGTGTGATAATTGTAAGAGTTTTGCAGTACTTGAAAATGTAATTTCACAATATGTTTAATAAAAATTTTTGAATTTCAAATAAGGGCGATCTTTTTGTGATTTTATAACTTATTTTTACGCATTTTTTGGAAAAAATTGCACCAATATTTATTCATATCAATGGGCTATAATTTCTGTCCGCCATTTTTTTTCTTTTTTTAGCATTATTGCACGCGACCATATTGTTCCAACAACAACTGAGTTGCTTACCGCGGCTTGTAAGAATTAAGTTACTCTCAGTAAATTCCGGAAAATGCTCAATGCAAAACTTGGTACAGAAACCCGGATCACCATAGTGTAACAAAAATGACATTTTTTTTTTAATCTATTAGAAAATATAACATAATCACGTACGAAAATATACAATCAACTGATCCGATTTATTCACGATTCTAAAAAAACGTTCTTTATTTTTATAAACCTCTGCAACCAATATATTTTCGAAATTTAAAGAATTTTTAAAAATAAAGTTTATTGTGCTGCCATTGATTTTCGAAAGCGCTTAAGAGTAGGTATTAATCCGTTTTCTCAAATAGACGACTGTTGATCTCAAACTGCCGTGCATGCGCGGCAGCGTATCAAACAAGCGTATACTATTTATAAAATGCATTGCAATTCGAATAAAATCCAGGCTTGATGACGTCATAAACTTTAAATGCTCTATTACTGAATTGGGTAAAAGAAACATCCTTATAACTCCAAAAATTGTATTCATGTTAACTAATGGTTTACTGCGTCGAATTAAGCGTCTCATTTCCAATTAAAATATATATTTAAATTGAAATTTGAATGAAATACAGGGTATTGGAAAATAGGATTACAAATATCTCGGTAACTCATTATCCGATCGACTTCATTCTTTATGCAAAATTTTTATTTTTTTATTGTCTTTTATATTAATTCCTTAAAAAAAACAATTTCAATTTTTTTTATATACCTTTTATCAGAACGAATATTTCGAGAGTCCGAAAAAAATAGTTCCGGATAATCGAGGTTACTGAAATTCAATAAGCTTCTTTCCATTATTAGATATACTAACTACATACCAAATTTCAAATCTCTATCTCAATTTGTTCGGGAGATAAAGCGTTTACAGACACACACACAACCAGACGGACGGCAAATTTTGTAGTCTAAAAATATGTTTTTCGGAATCTCCAGTGTCTGAAACATGTAAATCCGTCAAAAAATTTTCTTTGATTTTTAAAACGATTACAAGATTTACCCTATACTAGGTATGATGGGTAAGTAATCTCTATCTCTATAAAAGAGTAAGTGTCTGTCTGCTTGCCTGCCCGCGGATTTCTCCGTAATTATAACACCTAGGACTCAGAAATTTTTGTCATGTGTAGATGTTGTCACTGGATAGTATACCTCGCGGCCGGATTTTTAAATTTTAATTAAAATTAAAAAAAAAATTAAAACGTGTATATGGAATTTTGGGTTCGAGGCTATTTCAAGCTCCTCCCATGAAATAGCCTCGGCAACGAAGCAGCTAGCCAATGAGAGCAGTGTAACGACCGAAGAAATCTATGGCCTAGCCTGACTCGTGAGTTGCTGGCCTAGAGTTGTCCAGTTTTTGTCCATGGTTTTGTCGCCTAGCTTCGGAGGTTGACTGCCGTGTAAGCCGTGTAATCGAATCGAAAGGACAGTTTTCGATATGCAAAGAGACTGTAAGAGATGTTAGTTGGCAGGTCAAAAGAAGTGAACCGAGCTAAGCTAAGAGAGATACAGAGAGAGTTGAACAGACGATGGTGGGCGGAAAATGATGTGTGCGCGTGAACAGTATATGATGGTTGTGTACGCTGGGGTTTTGATGGCAGAGTGTAATGTTTTTTAATTGTTCATCTTATTTTAACTTGTGTATCAACGATGCCTAATAAAAAATGCTGGATGTTAATCATCACCTTGGATCACTGGAGTTCGTTAAGTCATTACAGTATGGCTCTTTCCAATAGAGCTTACTGATTTTAGTTCGGATTTTCACCACAGGGGGCGCTTTCGTATCTTTGGTTCTATGGGCTGGATCATGACGGGGTATGCCTCATTCGACTCGACATCGATAACCTTAATGAATTCAGTTATGTTCGTATAGAACATATTGTGCCCCCTGGCGGTGGAAGGTGTGACTAAAGGATTTTGCAGCTAACTCGGGTTCTATGGGTCACATCACGACACGGTTTGGCTCATTCGACACAACATGAATAGAGCTTACCTATTTTAGTTCTGAATTTCACCACCAAGGGGTGCTTTCCTATCTCTGTTTCTATGGGCTGGATCACAATGGGGTATGGCTCTTTCCACTTGACATCGATAGAGCTGACTGATTTTAGTTCGGATTTTCACCACAAGGGGTGCTTTCCTATATCTGGTTCTATAGGCTGGATCACAACGGGGTATGGCTCATTCGACTCTACATAGATAGAGCTTTTCGATTTTCACCACCAGGGGTGCTTTTCTATCTCTGGTTCTATGGGCTGGATTATGAAGGGGTATGGCTCTTTCGACTCGACTTACGGTAATATATGGCAGTGTGTATGGCACGCCCAGTGTTTGCTGTCTAAGGTAGTGGGGCCCCCAACATTAGATTTGTTTAAAAATAAAAAAATGTTCAACACTGATTTCAGGTACATTTAAGGTTGTTGGCACGGGCAACGCCGGGCGGGTAAGCTAGTATATACTAAAGGGAAATTGAAATCCCCCCCCCCACCATTGCTAGTCAAAAATATATACATATATTAATGTCTAATTAAAATAAATAAAAATATGACAATAAAATTCGTATATTAGATACCTACCAGACAATGGCTGCAAGCAAACGATTTGAAAGGGCAAACAAACTGATACAACTGTCCTACACTTGCGCCACCTATTTGAAACATCTTTCGAAGAACGATTTTCTTCTTCGAAAGGCTATTTCGTTAGAAGTACTTATCTATTTCTATGTTTATGATTCAAGCCAAAAATGCGAAAATAAGCTTCCAAGACTTCTATACTATTATTTCATTTTTTCTTTATAATTTCGTCTGCTCTTTCTTCATAGTTTTTACAGAAATTATATTTTAATCTATTCAGAATTTCAATTTCAAAATAAATTCGATATAATCTCTTGTCTGCAGTCTTTAAAACTTTGTATTCTACTACATTATATTTAATTCTTTTATTTTCGTTTTTCTAAAAAAACTGTTTTTTTTTTATGTAGCTACTACCTTTTGAAATATATAAGCATCTATTAAAAAAAATAATAATAAAATTTCTAATCTGCTCGTTTCTAACAAAAATAATTCTTCTCACATAAATAAGGTAAAAAAAATTCAACAAAGAATTAGATATATATTTTAAGGGTATCAACTTGAGATTAAAACTTATTTCAAATAAACAAACTGAAGTTTTATAATAAGATTTTATTTTTTTAAACATTGAAAAAAAAAAAAAGAAAAAAAAAAAGAAAGAAAACCAAAAATCTGGAATCTCATTTGTTTCAATAACATCGACACAAACACTGTTGTAAAGAAAATTTCCGTGCAACAAGATTTCCCAAGAGATTATATTTCTTGTTTTCGTAAACTAAATTTTAAATAATTACCGCAAAGTTTTTTTTTTTTTACAATTTTATCTCAATTTCAAAAGAAAACTTTCTTTAAGATGTATGTTTTATTAAAATGTTATATTCTAAATGTTATAAAAATTCATGTAATAAGAAAACACAGACATTGTTGTTTTAGAGATTTCATAAAATGAAGAATGATTAGTTCCACAGAAATTTTATTTTTGTCGCCTAGTGTTATTTTAAAGAGCATCGAAGATATTTTCTTACACTGTAAAAAAAAAAAAAAACTTTTGAAAATATTTTTTAATTTAATACGGTTTACGAAAAAATATTATTATATTTTTTATGTGCGTTCGTAATTATATAAATACATGAGTCGTCGTTATATAAATACCTATAGCTGTTTCTCCGTCTGTCTGTCCGTCCATCTGCATATAACAGCGCAAAAACTACCCAACCGAATTACTTATGCCACATTTACAAATTCGAATTTTTCTTTTCTACAGTAGACAGCGCTCAAAATTCGCCATTGTGATCCTACTTTGCGAATGATTATCTCCATGGTTTAATATTTTTATGACTTATAATGAACGAATCTCCTGTGTTTATTTACTCTACTGGATTGAGATGTTCGGCTGCTAACCTAATTTTCACTGAAGTTATCTCAGAATCCATACATTTTTTAATGTAATTCATCTCTCAACAAACAATTTTTTTGAACGATCTTTCTGAAAATTGTAACTTTTATGCAATTTTATTCGAAAAAATAATTTTGAATAAAAATGGCCGCCTGGTATATGAAAAAAGAAGTGGTTTGCCCGTATTTGTTTTCCTCAGTCACATGACTTGTGCTTTTATTATATAGATTAGGTACGATAGGATTTAATAGAATAAAGAAAACTTTTATTAATATCCTTTTAAGTTTTGATTCGATTTTCATAAAATTTGAAATGACTCGACGAAATACTGCAACGATAATCCTAATAATATTATAAATCTGATTGTGTGCAAATGTTAGGCTGAAACCAGCGTCAAAATGGAGCATTTAATGAGGCTGTATCTTTGCTTATAGGTAGATTATAACTCGGAAATGAACATAGACTGGTTTTTGCTTATTTTATGCAAATACTTTTCTTAATAATTCAAAATTTGATTATTTTCATAGAGAATCAAAGGACATTTTTAGATAAAATTTAACCATTTTACTTTATCGTTGCTAGGGCTTTGATCGTTGCCAATAAATAAAAATGCGGAAAAATAATTTTTCCTCAAGTTTCAATTGAGCGATTTTCACGTGAAAAATGAAAATAATTCAAAAGAAATGAATTTCTGTGAAACAGCAATATGGAGTATTTGTTATTATACATGAAGTATGAATATCGGTTACATTAAAAAGATCTTTTTCTGTGAAAAACTGCGTTATAATTAGAAAGAAGAATTAACAATAATTATATTACTAAGAAAAATATTTCGCTTGAACCATGGAACTATGAAAAGAATCCTCCTTGGCTTGAACAAATATGACGTCATAAATGAAACATGTATTTTCAAATATTCGTAATATTACAAAGAGCATGACTATTAGTGTATAATTAAAGTATATACATAATTGACGTCATATTTAAGATGAATAACTGAAGTATTTTTTTTATACTGATTAATAATAAGCTTGAATATCAGTTACAAACAGATGTGAGTTTTCTGCTAAAATTCACGTCATTATTGCCAGGAAAAAAAAAATTATCAATAATTATATGATTGAAAAGAGATTTCTCTGGGACGTCATACTAAAACGGGATTTTTAAAAATATGTTTCAAATGGAGCGTGTATCAATTTCATACATTAATAATCACTGAGTACAGTGAAAGAATAGAGAGGTAATGAACCGTAAAATCGGCTTGCAATATGAAGCCGGTTATCGCTCAAATCATTAGGCCCAAGAGCTGACTTCATTGGATGGAGAGAGGCTGCACGTGGAACAAGGACTGGATTCATTGGACGGGGAGAGGTTTTCAAATCAAGCCGCCAGTTGTTTGGGCCGACTGTAGGGTTGCATTTTCAGCATCACGCCAAACATGAACATTTCATCTCCATTTATTCTCTAAACTCTGTGATTAATAATACAAGCATCAGTAAGATTATTAGGAAAAGAAAACTGAACACATGTCTATTAAGTTAAAATCTGACTGTGTGTATTTCGCAACTACTCCTCTTAATGCAACGCGATTTACTTAATACCGGTTATCATTGATTCGAGGATGTCATATAAACTCTGAGAATTTAAAATTTTGAATTAGATTTCGAGATATTAATATATTTTTTTGTAAATTTTAACGAAATTTCTGTAAAAACGGTACTTAAATTACTCCATTTTTGTGGATAAAAAAAGAGAAATAAAACGGATTAATATATTTTTATGCCATTTTCTCATTAAAACTGAAAAAAATTATTTTATTTTCAATTTGAATAGTTGGTGAAAAAAAAAATCTTGATTACAATAAAATTTCCGAAAAATAAAAACATATTTCCACATATTCGAACTTTATGAATCAATTTATTCTGCAGAGCAAAAAATCGCCTGTTAGCATATTGTCAAGAAATCAAGATTTGTTTCAGCTATAGATAAAACCAAGGACACAAATTTGCTGTTACATGCAAACGTAACACTTGCAATTGCAAAGCTTTTTGCAACCCCAAATTACATGCAAACGTAACATTTACATGTAATTTGCACCCAAATGAATTTTAATTTGAACCGTAATAAATGTTAATTTGCAATGAAAATTACACGCAAAAGTAATGTTTACATATAATTTTGGGTTGCAAAAAGCTTTGCAATTTAAGTGTTACGTTTGCATGTAATTTTGGGCTGCAAAAAGCTTGCAATTGAAGCTCCTTGAATTTAGGTGTAGAATTATTCCTCCTTATTCACAAGAATTGAATTTAAAGAAAAAGCATATACTATTTCCAATGAATTATTTTTTCTCAAAGTCGTTAAAAGTAAAATGGTTTATCAGGTAAAATTGACATTTCTTTTTAAACAATTCGTCGATTTACACGATTTTATTTGGCCGTCCTTTTTTCATTGGTTGCAGTTTCCTTTTCGCGGTTATTTGGCACAAACTTTCACCTTTTTTAAACTGATTTATGTCAAGGCCCCTATAACAAAGAAATATCGTATTTTATTCTATGAAATGTGATAAAGAGTGAGTTAATTAATTACGTTTTTAATTATAGGGAGTGAAATATTTTGCTTGATTAGTACATTTATTTTTCTTTTAATGTTACGTGAACGAAGTCACGTGTAATAGCTAGTATATATTAAATTTCAAACCATTCGGTTGGGTAGTTTTTGCGCTCTTATATGTGGACGGACGGACAGATGAACTGACCAGAGGATGACTATAGGTATTTATGTAACGACGACTTATGTATTTATATAATTACGAACGCACCTAAAAAGCGCAAGTCATGTGACTAAGGAAAACAGATACGGGCTAACCACTTCTTTTTTCATATGACAAGCGGCCATTTTTATTCAAAATTAATTTTTCGAATAAAATTGCATAAAAGTTACATTTTTAGAAAGATCGTGCAAAAAAAATGGTTTGCTAGAGAGATGAGTGACATTAAAAAATGCATATATTCTGAGATAACTTCAATGGAAATTAGGTAAATATCCGAATATCTCAATCCATTAAAGTAAATGAATACAAGAGATTCGTTCATCGTGAGTCATAGAAATATTAAATCATGGAGGTAATCATGCGCAAAGCAAGATCTCCATAGTGATTTTTGCTGCGCTCTCTGGTGTCGAAAAAAACGTTCGCATCTGTAATCGTAATAAGAAAAAAAAAAGGGCGTGCTCATTTCGCTCATAACAGACAATATAATTCATGTCACTGAAATAATAACGATGATTTTTTTACATTGTAAAACTAGTTATAGTATGAACGCACCTCATTTGTCACGTTTAACGTACAATTTCTAACTTGTCGAGTTACCCACGATTCCGTAAAGCGTTATAATTAATATACCAAAACCACAGAAGTCAATTAATTTCCGAGATTTAAAGAAGCATTTTGAACCGAAAGTTTCTTTTGCTACCCATAATTTTTAGAAACGGTAAGTTTTTCCTTGTATTAATCAGTTTTCTGAAAACGGAATATTGGTTATTCGGATACTATCGATTCTCAAGTAAACATTTTTAGTTACGTAACATCATTTTTAAATGTGGGATTAACAAAACAATATCAATGTTAATGTCTGTTGAACATGTTTGTTGAACATGAAAATGTTCACTTGAGAAATGATAGTATCCTCAAAACCGATATTTTGTGTTGAGAAACATAATGAAGACGATCTGAAGCCTAGCCTGCTATTTTAAAAATGAAATCTACTAAACTCTTGTAACTGTAACTTATTCACAAAACTTCAACATTTACTTTAATAAAATAGCTATATATATAAATGGAAAATATGCGATCTAATTGACTACCTATGTAATCGCAAGTAATTAATTATACTAGTGGCTTTATTACTTTCAACTACCCTTTTTTTTTCAAGTTTGGGGATCATATGAATATTGGATCGATTGTTTCATTCAAGACCGTGTTTTAATTATACATCTGTAATATAATTTGCACTGTTTCTGACAGTTCAAGCATAAATTTAATTAGAATGACGAAAGTTAAAATGTATTTACTTTTTTTAAATGAATATTCCGTCTAATTAAGCACCTTCTTCCGATTCTTTCTAGGCTGCTGCTGCATTGTTTCTAAGGAAACAATCACTTCAATCTAGAGTTTATGAAAAGTTTTGCTCCAGTCACATTTACCTTACATTATAATTTTCAGAACTACTTTCACACTGGTTAATTATTTCAAGAAGTAACGTATAAAGTATAGCTTCTGACACGTAATTAAATAGTTCTAACTTCTCTATTTTCATTAAAAATTTTGTGTTAATTATCTTTATTATAATTACTTTTTCTAGCTACAAATAAACGTAGACTTTTAGATATACAGATAAGAATGTACAATAAGGCATCATTTATACGTTTTTCAGAAACAGTGGCGTAGAATAAAGGGGTGCAAGGGGGAGCGATTTCCCTGATAGCAAAAGAAAAAAATTCATGCATTAAAAACTCTAGCATAAAAAAATATAATAGACATTAAGAAAGAGCACAATATTTTGAATTAAACACTGGCTATCAAAACCATTCTACGCCACTGCTGGTATGCTTAACATGAAGACGGTTCTGGTCCCGCTGAATGGGGAACGATTGACTGCTTTGTCGAGAAAACTTCTGAATATTTAAATTGGCCTTGGATTGATTCCAGACTTTCTGTTTCCCAAATTAAAAATCAGGTTTTGAGTCTATAATTAAATTATATTTTCGTTGAAATAATTAAAGTAAAAATCGTTTTTTTACGTTGTCAGTGGGTGCGCTAAAATGTTTCGAATGGACAAGCACGCAGTTGTTTTGTTTAGTTATTATGTTACAAGTGCAAGATGCTTCATAGTAGTAATAAAAGATGTAAGTTAGAAAAGCAATTACACATATCAATAGAAAAAAATAAAATTTTATTACTATTTAGGAGCAGAAAAACATATTCAGAAATATATGTTTTAAGAAGGTAATTTATTAAAGATAAATCAATAATTATGATTAATCCATTAATGATGAAACAATAAGATTATTTCCTACAAAAAATTATCAAACATGATTTAGTTCAATGAGACAAAGATAGGTAATTTTATTATTTAATAATAATAATAATAATAATAATAATAATAATAATAATAATAAATCCAATTTAATTTTTTTATAACTTTTGGCAAATTTTCATGTCATGAGAACTATCACAAAGCACAGCCTGTTTCGTTTCTGAGCTTTTAGCATGTTTTTTATACAATTTTATAGTTTTATCTATACCGATGTATTTTTTTTTAATCTTCAACTGATTCTTCTGGGTTATCGACAGATTATTAATACCTATATATATTAAATACCTTCCAGGAAAACTATAGAGATTTTCATCAATCACACAGTTTTTGAGAAAAACTCATTTTTCCGTTACACACAAACTTTTCTTTACGAGCGGTGTTGACGGGCGCTCCAGATATCTATCGACGCAGAATCATCCAAGGATATTTGATAAAGATTTTCGAGAAAAATTCTCGGTAATTAGCCGAGATATTAATTAAGTAATTTGAAAAAAAAAAATCTTCTCATGTATCGTGTATGATATCGTTCGAAAGATCGCGAAACATCGAACTCAAAAATATATTTGTTTTAATTTTGGTATTATATTTTCAGAGACATCGTCGAAAGTGTTCTCCAAAAATATGTCCTTCAACCTCCTATTTCCAATCTACTGAAAATAAAATTATGAAAAAATTAGGTGTACTAGGAGTTTGTTAATTAATAAATTTAATTTACGGAGCCCTTTGAGCGCGAGTTATACTCGAACTTGACCGATTTATTTCCCTTTTTTATTTCCCTTGCATCAACTTACTGAAGTTATAAACCCAGCGTTCGGATATTTTTCCCGTATTGTATTGCATTCTTCCGGATATAATTTTAGAATAATTAATCTCAGGGTGTTAGAAAATTAATTTAATGTGAAACTTCCTTCAGTAGATATGTGACAAAGTAAAACCTCTGAAAAACGGATACATCGGGAGCAAGGAATTTGCCCACTATCCGTAGGTATCCGCTATTTAGAGGTAAAAAAGTAAGAATATACAGTAGTTGGGGATCGAAAAAGTGTCTGCTAAATAGAGGTGTCTGTTATAGAGGTTTGACTGAAGTATGAAAATTCATGTTCTGTAATGCTGAGAAGTTATTAAAGAGCTACTACCGTTGAGAAAAGGTCATCTAAAAGTACAATGTAATTTTATTTATAACACAAAAAAAAGTGCTTTCGTTTCTTTTACTACTTGGATTAATAATATGAGTGAAATAATTTATTTACGTTTCTTGCAATTTACCGGGCAAAATCATCCCGTATTAAATCAATTTTAGAAAAATTTATCAAAATTTACTGTTTGTTTATTTTATTTTATTTTCAAAGAAGAAAAAAGAAAAAAGAATAAAATTGTCTACAGTGTGTTTCAAATTTAGATAAACTGAGAAGTTTTATTAACTGTCTTCCAACAAAGGAAGTTATACAATTCATTTGTAGTTTTTTTATTTCTTTATGTATATCCACGCATATCGCTTTAAACAGATGCTCCGATTTTAATATATTTTTTTTAATCAAAAATAGTTCCACAATAAATTTCATCCAAAATTGGTATGTTTGTCTGTTTATTCATTTCTTGTTTTTATTTATTTATTTTATTTTCTAGGCTGTAACTTTCCTAAAAATTGACCAGTCATCGCGAAAGCATGTAGGTGACAAACAAGAAATTGAATTTAAAAAAAATAATAATATTGTAGCAGATTGTCTAGCTACTTTTTTAAAAGGATATTCTAATGATCGAATCTTGAGATCTTGGTTTGTGATCGTCGTAGCCTAAATTCAAACATTTATGCGTAAATGAGACCTATTTTATCATTTCTTTAAGAGTCACATAGTATGTATGAATCTCCGGGAACCTGACTGTCACGGTTATTTTTGCAATGATATGTTAATTAGATAACTGTGACTGTTATACATACTGCTGTAGAAGATGGATGCGGGATTTGAAACACATCCTGCCTTCGGGTATTCGAGTTCTCCACGGGTTCACTTCAAGCGGAGTTTCCAGTTAGCTAATTTGGATAGAGTCTCTGGCTGTGCGTTTTCGCCAGTTTTGTAAGAAGGTGAGCTTCCGATTACAAATAAAGAGTCTTTGGAATCCACACATTTAATTTTATAGTGTTATTACTTGCTGAAGTGGCTCTCTTAGCATGATGTCTTGAAAATTAATTAAAATAACTAAGAACACATATTCGAGAAATGTGGTCTAGTGAAAGCCATTTTAAATATTTAATTACAATTCCCAAACACAATACGCAACATCACAACATCAAGACGTACTAAAGCTCATTACATAGATAAACAAAAGTAAATAGATGGTGTTACCATGCAGACAGAGCTTTGCATCCTTTTTAGTGCTACCATCTAGAAACAATTAACCAACTCAGAAATAAAAACACCATACTTAAGTTCCTGCAGACCAACCAATGAGGCCATTTTTAGCCGAGTTAAGTGAGTTGAATTAAAAAGGTTTTTTGGGGAAAAGATTTTCCGCTGTTGGTCTTTCCTAAAATTGAGCGTATTCTTGATCGACTGAGTTTAGATCTACCCGCTCCACTGCCAATTCCTTTATTATTGCTATAGATAAATTGTTGTGTTTTTGTTAAATCTTAATCAGGACCTGCTTTCAAGTGAACAGTCCAGAAAGGTATGTCACAATCTTTGTAATCATTTAAAAGATCCGCCTCCAATTGAACGTATTCTTGATCGTCTGAGTTTAGATTTACCCGCTCCACTGCCAATTCCTTTATTATTGCTATAGACAAATTGTTGTGTTTTTGTTAAATCTGAATCAGGACCTCCTTTCAAGTGAACAGTCCAGAAAGGTATGTCACAATCTTTGTAATCATTTCAAAGATCCGCCTCCAATTGAACGTATTCTTGATCGTCTGAGTTTAGATTTACCCGCTCCACTGTCAATTCCTTTATTATTGCTATAGATAAATTGTTGGGTTTTTGTTAAATCTGTATCATGACCTCCTTTCAAGTGAATAGTCCAGAAAGGTATGTCATAATCTTTGTAATCCTTTCAAAGATCCGCCTCCAATTGAGCGTATTCTTGATCGTCTGAGTTTAGATTTACCCGCTCCACTGCCAATTCCTTTATTATTGCTATAGAAAAATTGTTGTGTTTTTGTTAATAATGTATCATGACCTCCTTTAAAGTGAACAGTCCAGAAAGGTATGTCACAATCTTTGTAATCCTTTCAAAGATCCGCCTCCAATTGAGCGTATTCTTGATCGTCTGAGTTTAGATTTACCCGCTCCACTGCCAATTCCTTTATTATTGCTATAGATAAATTGTTGTGTTTTTGTTAAATCTGTATCATGGCCTCCTTTCAAGTGAACATTCCAGAAAGGTATGTCACAATCTTTGTAATCCTTTCAAAGATCCACCTCCAATTGAGCGTATTCTTGATCGTCTGAGTTTAGATTTACCCGCTCCACTGCCAATTCCTTTATTATTGCTATAGATAAATTGTTGTGTTTTTGTGAAATTTGTATCATGGCCTCCTTTCAAGTGAACATTCCAGAAAGGTATGTCACAATCTTTGTAATCCTTTCAAAGATCCACCTCCAATTGAGCGTATTCTTGATCGTCTGAGTTTAGATTTACCCGCTCCACTGCCAATTCCTTTATTATTGCTATAGATAAATTGTTGTGTTTTTGTTAAATCTGTATCATGACCTCCTTTCAAATGAACAGTCCAGAAAGGTATGTCACAATCTTTGTAATCTTCCTCAAATTTTGTGTTTTTAGCTTCAACAGATTCGAAGAAATCGGAATTTTAAAACATTTTTGGCTTTGAAGGTATTTTACATAGACTGCACACCTTTGCAAGTAGTTTATACAGATATAAAATTTAGACTATTTTTAATCAGGGATTGATATTATTAGCTGAGAGACGATTTCAAATCAGTTCAGTTATTCCAAACTAGTCGTGATTTTAGAAAGTCTTCCGTTCATTTCACCTTTTTATTTTCGAAATTTTAGAAACTGTTCTGAGTGAGCATATACATTTTAAGAGTGACTACTAGATTAAATTTCTAAGTTTCTAACAATTTTAAAGCAATCGTAATTTATAATGTTTTTAGAATATTTTTGGTTCATTTCACAGATTTAAATTTCAATGTTTTTTAGAACCGCTCATCGCGATCATTTACTTTTTAAAGGTGACCACTATGTCAAATTTCATGTTTTTTTAGATTCGACATATTTAAAACAAATCGCAATTTTAAAATGTTTCTCGCTCTTGTAACCGTTTGAAGGGAGTTGAACAGAGATACAAAGTAGCCAAATTTTAAGTAGAGAATGTCATTGGTGTTATTCTGGAAATTTTTTTGCAATTAGTTCTGTAGTTTCGAAGTAACCGTGATTATAGAACATTTTCCGGTCATTTCGTTCTTTTAAATTTCGATTTTCTTTTTAGAAATTGTACAGTGCGATCAATTACGTCTTAAACTTAGACGTCAAATTTCCAGTTTCTAGCCCTAACATTCCAAACAATCGTAATTTGGAACATTTTCCATTCATTTCATGCAATGACATTTCTATTTTTTTTTTTTAGAAACTGTTTTTAGCGAGCATTTATATTTTACAAGCAACCACCATGTCAATTTCCAAATTTCTAGCTCCAACAGTATAACAGAAATCGCAAGTTTAGAACCTTTTTTTTCTTTTGCACCCCCTTGGGCGTAGTGGTAACGACATAAAATATAACCCTATTTTGCCATCATCATTTAATCGGTTTGGAAGTTCTGGAGTTCTACAAACAAACGAAGAAACCTTTTTTCTTTATTATATTAGTATAGATAGCGAAAAAACTTGTCAATAGAGGATGTCTAACGCATTCAAATAACTTAATTCTCTGAAAGACTGAATTTATTTCCATTCAAACAAATGTTTGCATTTGTTTAATTATACTATGTCCTGTTTGTCCGCCAGAACAAGTTTATTCGTATCTTAAAGTTATGAAAATATAGATTTTTATGTATGGGTAGAGAAAAAAAATATTCTTTAGTAACAGTGTAGGATACTTTACATTTAAATCAACAAAATACGAGAAAACTGAGTTTAATTGCATTCAGATAAAGATTTTCAGTCATACCATCACAATACTAATATTTTCACTTGCTCACCATCATAAGAAATTGTATATTGCAAACATGTTAAAACATTGTTAAATAAAATACAATAATTTTCGATAAATACATAAGATTTTTGAGGCAATGACATATTTCTTTAACGTTATGTGTACAGAGACACATTCCAGGCCATAAGTTATTCCATAATAAAAAATAAACAGCTTTAGATGGGTGAGACAGGTTAGTTCACTATGGAATTTTGAAATTTATTCAAATGTTTTCCTTCTTTTAAAACATACATCAAACCAGAAAAAGAGAAACTCGTGTTCGTGAAGAAATCTTAAAAAAAAAAAAAAAAAAAATCTTTCGATGGATTTTAGACGAAGTAAGATTCTAATCCTTTAAATCTTTCATTCTTCGATGTTCCAAGTTTCGAGACCTTTCTTTAGGTTGTTTATGCATTGAAGTCGAGGTCCAAAATCCAGTCGGGTTGTAAGATTCATAAAGGTCTTAGTTCTAGTTGTAGTTCTTAGTATAATCTTCTTGTTCTAAGTTAGAACAGGAATGAGTAAGACACAAATGGAAATAACTGAAAACAAAATATGGAACAAAAAAAAAAAGTATTGTCTGCTTGGCTGACGTAGATTCGTGTTTTATAGTTTTAACCCATAACAGGAAAAATCATAAATTAAAAGATAACAGAGGATGTGCGATCTCAAACACCACATTTATTTATAAATACAACAAAGCTTGTTTATCTAATTTTTAGTACGAAATTGTACAGATATACATTTTGAACATTCAACTTGCAAACAAATGTCAGTTTTCAAAGGAATTATCGTACAGAACCGATGTTTAAAATAAGGTGTCTACTTCATCAAATAATCAAATCGCTATTAATCAAAATCAACGCGGTTTCAGAAACCGCATTTCCCCTGTTACATAGTAAAAAAATACAGATGTTTCTTAATCTATGAAAATATAATATAACAGCGAATGAAAATAAAAAATAAACTCTTCCGAGTTACCCACGATTCCAAAAAACGTTCTAGAAACCTCAAAAACCAATATTATTTTAGAGATTTAAAGAAAAATTCATAAAAATAAAATTTCTTTTTCTGCCACTGATTTTCTAAAACGTTTCCGAGTAGTTTTTATTGTGTATTAATGAGTTTTCTCAAACCGGAATATCGGTTTTAGGATGCCATAAATTCTCAAGTAAACACTCATGTTCAACAAACATATCTCACAGACAAACATGATAAATTAATAGCATTAATATTAATTTTGAAATTAGTACTGTTTTGTGATCCTTGCATGTACAAGTTTAGTTACGCAGCTGAAATTGTTTATTTGAGAATTGATAGCATCCTAAAAAACCGATATTCAGGTTTGAGAAAACTGATTAATACACTATAAATGCTATTCAGAAACTTTTCCTAAAATCATTGACAGCAAATGAAACTTTGTTTTTATAGGTGTTTCTTTAAATCCCGAAAATATATTGTTGTTTGGTGTTTCTAAAGATAAATTACAGTTTTCGGAATCTTGGGCGACTCGGAAAAGGTTATTGCATATTTTCATTCGTGGTTATATTATATTTTTGTAGATTTAAAAAAAACATTTTTCTTTTTTTACAGTTTACGTGTTAAATAGCAGGTGTTGTTAGGTGCGTTCGTAGTTATATAAATATGAAGCACCTATAGTTATCGTCTGGTCCGTCCGTATATAACAGCACAAAAACTACCCAACCGAATGGTTTGAAATTTAATATATATAATCGTTGCAGGATTTTGTCGAGTCATTTAAAATTTTATGAAAATCGAATCAAAACTTAAAAATATATTAATAAAAATATTTATTAAGTAATTTGATTTTTTTTTTTTAAATCGGTACTTCTTTGTTATAGTAGCTTTCGACGATTACTCGTGAAGCGACCGAGATGTATCGCCAAGTTATCTGACATGTACACTGCAAAAAATAGTTGTTGATTTTACAGTTTAAAACTGGCACCCCAGCTGCCAGTATTATACCGTAAAATTAACAGTATTAAACAGTAAAATAAGCAGTAATACGCTGCCGTGCAAGCAGTAATACGCTACCGCGCATGCGCGGTAGCGTATTACTGCTTGCACGGCAGCGTATTACTGCTTATTTTACTGTTTAATACTGTTAATTTTACGGTATAATACTGGCAGCTGGGGTGCCAGTTTTATACTGTAAAATCAACAATTATTTTTTGCAGTGTATGACGTTCTAGTCATATATGACGTACATGACATTTTATAACCTCTATGACCAAGTTGTAGTCACATTCTCCATTCTACTAAATCCTATCAAGCGTAATTAATTCAATGATACCCCACGACGGATAATGATTCTAGGTTGCCATGGTGATTACGTTCTATTTAAGATGTAGTCCTATTTCCGTATTACTGGATTTAAAAAGTGAATTTGCATACTAAAATTGTTTAATTATAGCAATCCTATAATCTACCGTGAGTTATTTGGATAGATGTTTCTGGAAAAATAGATGTTAAATGGAAAAAGAGTCTAAATATGGTCTCCAAGTTTTCAAAGTCTAAATATGGATTTCAAGTTTTCATGAAATTTTCAAAGCCCATTTAAATTTTCAGTAAATGTCAACAAAAGATAAAAGGTTGCCACCTTAAAATGTACTTCTTTTATTACGGAATTAATCATATCATAATAACAGACGATATAATTAATTTCACTGAAATAATAACAGTACGAACGCACCTCATTTGTCAGGTTTGACGAACAATTTCCAAATTGTTTATTTTTTATATTTATTTATTTTATTTGTTACATTCGTTACCTCTTTATCTTGAGTAAACTATAGAGTTTCAAAATATAAATGTAAAGCGATACCTACATAAAGAAGTGCAAAATACCTCTTCTATTTACCAACTGAATTCATATGTATACACTGAATTTAAAATCGCTCACCCAATTAAATTTAATTAAAGCCTACACTTCGATAGTTTACTAAAGTCTACTCTCGTATACGAGCTCTATGAGTTCGTATACTCGTAGTAACCTACGAGCTATACGAAATCGTAGGTTCGTATATTAAACCTACTTCTAGGTTAGGTACCTAGAAGAGTACCTAACTCTTCTAGGCATTTTACAAAGCCTACTCTTTGTAAAATTTTACAAATATTTTGTAAAAAATATTTTATCAAGTGACTTCGAAATTTTTTCTAGTTTTATTTCTTTTTCATTTTTAAACATACATAAAAATAACATTCAATAAAGAAAAACTCAATTATATCTACATGGAGATGCGCTGCATTTAAAAATGTTTATTTCACTCAATTACATTAAATTTAAACTTTCCCGTCATAAAATTCAACGTTTTTTTTTAAATTTCAGAAATCAACTTTGAAATTTATTCTAATATTTTCCTGCTTTTAAAACATACAGCAAAATAACATCCAGGAAAAGTGAAAGTCATATTTTTTGAAAAAAAGTCTTAGGAAAAATGTTTTCTTTTTGATAGATTTGAGATGAGGCAAGATTCTAATCCTTGAATCCTTCAAATCTTCCATTCCTCGGTCTTCAAAGTTTCGAGATCTCTCTTTAGGTTGTTCAGAGCATCGGAGTTGAGTGGAACAACAGGAGTTCGAGTACTTCCAAAATCCAGTGGGGTCGTAAGATTCATAACGGTCTTAGAACAAGCTACGCCTTGACCTAAAAAGAAAGACATTAAAATGTATAGTTTTTCGATTTAAAAATAAATCCGAGTAGAAAAGAAATATTAACATGTTTCTATAAAATAAGAAACATCCTTGGGATTGTATGCAAAAACTAATCGTCTGTTAAATAAATTTTGCCATCGAAATGATATCGATCAAATTCTGAGTTAAATAAAATAAACAATATCAATCTTTTTCCCCCTGTCCTTTTTCTGCCTCTTTTTAATTTTAATTTTATTCAATTATTTATTTGATTAGGAGAGAACGGTGAACTTTGAGAACGAGCTTTGGGGTCATTTGTATCATTATCGTGCATTTCAGGAATTTCTGTTTTATTCCGAAATTCTGAATAATAATTTTTGCTTTATTTGATGACAGGCAATTCGTGATTACAGAAAGTACAAATTCTTTTTTCTGAATTTCCGTTATAGATTCGGAAGTTCTAAATAAAAAAGAATTTCCTGAAATGAACGAATATACGTTAATGATGCAAATGAAGAAATTTTCAACTAAAAAATGTCACCAAAATCAGTGTTTGGTTTGATACGTTCTTTCAGGAATTATCCGGATGTAGTCTGAATGTCTTCGCAACAGAATATTGAGAAACGTTATTGGATTCTTGAACGCATTAATAAGAATATCTGAAAATGTTATGGATGTACATGAAAAATACTTTGAAAAGAACATGTCCTGACTGACTCATAATCAACGTCGAGCCTCAACCGTTGCTCCTAGGACCCCAACCGTTGCTCCTTATACAATGTAGGCACCCACTAAGAAAGGATTTTTGAAAATTCCCCGCCCCCCCCTAAGAAGATTAAATAGAGGGGGTTCAAAGTTTTAGGTGATTTTGCTTTTTCGCCATATCTTAGCAACAGTTTTAGGTAGGAGCGTGAAATTCAGGATAACAAGTCTACTGAACAAATAGTTAAACACGTATTTCAGCTATTTTAGCAATTCAGCCATTAAGGGGGTTAAACGAGGGTCGAAAGATTTAGATCATTTCGTCATATCTCAGCAGCAATTTTGAATACGAGCGTG
Organism: Maratus michaelseni; assembly: GCA_963931845.1. Lineage (NCBI taxonomy): Eukaryota > Metazoa > Arthropoda > Arachnida > Araneae > Salticidae > Maratus > Maratus michaelseni. Next base: position 340,814,085 of record OZ007588.1, on the reverse strand, counting down.
AAATTCAGCATTTAAAATCTACTAAAAAAATAGTTAAATACGTATTTCAGAGATTTAAGAGCTAACGAGTTTGTCGCTAAAATCGGCTATGAACCCGATCATGGAAGATTAGATGAATAAGACAACTATTACTGTTTTTTTATTAGATACAGGATTATTCTAAATGATGGACCCATTTTCAAAAAATTGTATTTATTAAAGTACAAATCTAAAATGAACAATCTTTATACCAATGAAAAGAGGAAGTTTCAAAGTTTTTTTTATGACATTATAAATGTTCAATGTGTCCATCGTTTGCTCACTCCTTGCGAACTCAAGAACGCAGAAAACCTTGTGCTCCACGGTAGCCATCTCACTCACAACTGACAGTGAAACGAAATCGACCTATTGCCTCGCGACCTCTACCTGCCACCTTTGTAACCATCACCGCTTTGAAAGCCGTGCACTCAGTAACAGCAGATACGCTTTCTCGTGTGTGGGACGAGTTTGGCTATCGCGTAGATGTTTGCCGTGCAGCAAACGGTGGACACATTGAACATTTATAATGTCTTAAAAAAACTTTGAAACTTCCTCTTTTCATTGATATAAAGGTTGTTAATTTTGGATTTGTACTTTAATAAATACATTTTTTTTTAAATGGGTCCATCGTAACATTTTTCGAAGGAATTTTTTTTTTTAATTTCATATTTTATAAATTGTTTTTGCGATTTTCGTCTTTTAGCGATCCGATTAAATTTTTATACAAAATATAATACATTTCTTCCTCTGTTCAAAAAACATTTTTTGGAAGTAAATATTTGCGATTTAAATACTGATCGCCATATTTATGAACTCAGGTATACACAAGGCTGCGTTATAGTGATTGCCGTATAATCAGTTTACTGGCGTGCAACCCAAAGGTTTTGTTAAAATAATTTCATTTTAACGATTTATGCACGCAGAATAACTGAACCGCGTTATAGTGATTGCTGTATTATCGATATATGGCTGAGATCCCCGTTATTTTGATCACGGCATTAACAATTTATGAGAATGAAACCACAGCGTCCACTTACAATAATAGCCTATGTGTCTTAGGTAATCCCAATTTTCTTTATTTTATCTAAAAGTCATATAAAATATATTTTCTGCTTGCAGGTTTCTGGGATCCAAGCGAAATCAGGGCTGTATTCTGCGGAATGTATATGGGACCACTCTGAAGCGACCGGCTAGACGGACGAAGACCAGCTAGTTGCATAATAAAATAGCTAGTTTGGATTTTAAGAAGACACTTAATATTCATAGGATTAAAAAACATACATTGTCGACGATGTACGAAGTATATCATATATATGATATACTTCGTTTGGTGTAGAGAAGAAACTTGCATGGTCGAATTATACTCTACACGAATTCGAGGATTCTGCTTGAAGTCAACATGAAACTCAACTGAACCCGAGAAAAAAAAATCCATTGATCCAAAAAACCTGACAAAATAATTTTTCTTCGTCTCGAAACCCGAAATGAAAAATAAAAATCGATATTTTAATACATATATATGAAAAAATAGTCTAAAATTCTTTCATATGATGTTTTTGTTCATCTAAAACAATATTCCATTCCTTGTTTTAAAAAATCAAGTTGTCCGACCGAATGCAAGACTCTAATTTGGTGTCTAACTTTTTACGTAAATGTGCATTGCATATTCTACAAATGCTTCAAGAATGTTTTGTTGAATTTCTTATTTATATACCATTTAGCTTTATTTCAAAAACGCAAGCCATAGAATAAATTTTGATTCTAAGACAATAGTCCCCTTTATCTAATGGTCTGCAGACATCAAAATATGGATCTAGCATGAAATTAATATTCAAACTTCAAGCAAATTAAACATTACTAAAAATATATCCATCATTGATGTCTTCAACAGACTTTTTAATTTTTCAAAGATTATTTTAGATTTAATTAATTTTTCTTAGTCACATAAAGCATATTAAGAAAATATTTTGTACTTGCAAGTTTTAAACGTTATCAAAGTTAAAAAAAAATATATTATGTATAGAGCAAAGTTTAAAATTCTAACAAGGAAAATTCTTTGAAGGGATAATGGATATTTTTAAATCTTGCGTGCAACCCAATTCCGGAAGATTGAAACGTTTGTATTTAAAACAATGCAAATAATTCAGCATTTGTTTATTTCCGCATAATATCCCATAACTAAATAGCCAAACGAAATTAAAACACCCCAAATAAATAAATAACACAAAAATTTAACAGATATGTAATCGAAATACTCGCTTAAGGGGTCTTGTACCATTTAAACTCGTCGAAAATCAACAAAAACAGTCACAGTTTGAATTAGTGTATCTTCAAAAACTTTTTGTGTATAAACATGAAATTTTGACTGCTGATTAAACAGATTGTGCTTTTTTAACACTTTCCAATACAGTTGAAAAGTGTTTATGAATTCGGTTTGTCTGTCTGTCTGTTGTCCGTTGTCTGTCTGTCTGTCTTTTGTCTGTCTGTCTGTCTGTCTGTCTATTGTCTGTCCGTGCTCTAACTCACGTAAATGTTCTCGAATTGTCACGTAATTGATATATGTTATTGATGTTCACTATGGCATGTTCAGTATTGAAAACGAAGTGTATCACGTTATAGTTACTTTACAGAGACACTAAAAAGAATTCCGTTACATTACGGTCTATGGGAAAAAATCATTTGCGGATTATTTTAATGATGTTATACTATTTTAAACACCTTGAAATTGATATATTCCACTGAGATGCACTAGAAGAGGATTACAATAGAATATGGTACGCATAGCACTTAAAATTTCTTTACACGGACGCTCAAAAGAATTCCGTTACATTACGTTCTATGGGCAAAAATCGTTTGTGGTTGATTTTAATAATATTTCATTATTTAAAACATATTGAAATTGACATATATCACTGAGTTGTACTACATGGGGCTTACTATAGAATATTGTGTACATAGCATCCACCGTTCATTTACAGGGACACACAGAAGAATTCGTCTGTCGAAGTCGAAGTACCGTCTGTTAACATTAATTACTAGAAGTGCGTTTTCAGTTGCGGTGCGCGTTTTTACATTTAAATAATTTTTTCAGCAATTACTTGGTGTGTATAAATTTTATAGATCATATACAGGGCAGCACAAAAAATTATCTCGATCACATTTCCGTTTATTGACAGAAATGTCTGAAAGGGAATTTTCAACTGTGCTGTTCGTTTTCTAACTGAACTAAATTTTAGCACTCTATGTATTATATATACAAATCTATTTATCATATACAGGGCTGCACAAAATAATTTGGGTATTTTTCCGAATATTGTTGGTAATTCATGAAATTGGGTTTACAAATGTGTTATTCCAAATTATTTAGTTAGACATCATATTTCACCTCATTAGACGTTAAAGATTTGTAAAAGTACATTGGACGTGTTGGAAAGTGTTACATAATCTATGCTTGATGCGTGATGTTTCGTTCTTGTTAATATACTACCATTAGAAACTGAGTAGTTTTTTACAGAATTTGTATATTGTTAAAATTAAAATAGCTCATTTCGTAACTCAGTAAGTCATTGCGTGTATGATATCTTGAGAGCGTGTGTGTGTGGATTATTAAGAAATTTGATGTAGATAATAAGCAAATATGTATTTTTAAAATGCTCTTCTCTTAAGTCAAAATTATTTCATTAACCATGTAAAAAAAATATTTTATTAAAATTTTACATTTTTTAATGAATAAAACTAAATAACTAAAACTCTTATCACTGAAAATACTTAAAAGTAAATCATTTCAAAAACACATATGTTGCTTATTATCTACATCAAATTTCATAACAATCCATGCATACGTTCTCAAGATATCATGCGCGCAATGACTTACGAAGTAAAAAAAAAAAAAAAAAAGTTATTTTAATTTCAATAATGCACAAATTCTGTAAATGGTTAGTCAGTTTCTAATGGTAGTATATTAAAAAGCACAATCTGTTTAATCAACAGTCAAAATCTCATGTTTTTACATTTTTCAAGATACACTAATTCAAACTTTGAATGTTTTTGTTGATTTTCATTCGCGTTTTAAAGGTACATCAGAATCACAAAATGGTTGTTATACATTATGAATTATGTTTCGCAGTTGACCGCTGGCTTATACGAAAGTACCAAAAAGTTATTTTCTGTGTAGTTGGTGGGGGCAATCTAAGAAAATATACTAAATCCAAGAAATCTATTAAAGTTTTAAATTGAAAGCGATTTTCATATATGTTCGGGCGTCGGGCATTATATCGGACATCTTTAACATTGGATTGTCTGGTGATAGTAATATATAGAAAATGACTTACCATGGCGAGTTATCTTTTCTACTGCCTGTGCAACTCGTTGCTGAAAACAAATAAATTGATCAATTAAAGTATGTGCCAGATACACAACACATAATTTATACAACCATAGCAAGAACCACACATAGATTTAACGACATTAAAAAATCAGAAATATATATTTTTTGCATAACTTTTCTCACTTATGTGAAACATTTTGCAAAATAACTGGTAATATTGACTCATTAATTCCATTTCGCAAAATTGAAATTAAAAAAAAATATTTGAATTACTGCTCAAATAACGCATGAACAGGAGAAAGAACAAAGAAAAAGATGATTATTAATATGCTAGAAATGAGACGATGAGTTCGATCTAGAGGTAAAATTTGAAACTTTGAAACAATTTATACACATAAATTTTTATGGAGATTATTTAATTTGCATTAAAAATTACATGAATTTACCTACCTTTATTTTTGGAAAATTAGTTAGTTCTATTATATTATTGTATTCTATTAAAATTTTACTGTTTTTTTATTACTTTAGATTCAATGTCTATATACTAAAGATGCCTCGAAACAGGAGATAAAAATATTTGAATAAAACGTGTTTTAACTATGTATAAATGTGTAGCTTTAATGTCTGGTAATAGATAATGTTTTTATTCATTCATATATGTATGTAATAATAAAAAAATTTCGCCCTATTTCTTTAGTTAAATTATTCCAAATTCTTCAATTCTTTTTTCCCTCTCTTTTTAAAATATCTCTTAAATATATTTTGTATTTTATTCCATAACTTAATCAAAATATTCTGTTATTTATCATTCTAAAAATCTTAATCTGTTAAAAGCTACACGTATTTATTAAAACCTTATTCTCTTAAATTGCAACACTGCCTCTAAACGCACCTGCCTAATTTCTTCTTTTGAGACATTTAATTTTTATTCTTTGGAACTTTTATAATACCATTTTTATTTCTATTTAATTCATTCGGCATCCCATGATTCCAAGCGGTTTTCGCGCCCAAAGGCCTTTTTACCTTTTTAATTTGCCGCTTCTGTTAAAGAGTTTTAATCATACGTCAGAGACACGTCTTCGTGGCCTCATTTTTTCATCCATTAGCGAGAAAGCTCCGCCTTCTTTATCCCCCTAGCGCCCTCCGAACATGGATGCGAGTGGACCAGCTTGTTCGCGCGTTTTGTACCTTTGGGCCAAATTTTGAAGTATTTATACGGTTACACTGGCTTCGGAGACCCTGTGTCTATCTACCTATGTGTGTGTGTGTGTTTGGGACTTTTTCTTTATTGTTTTGTGAGTCACCCTAAAGTTTGAAAGTTTTTCGTGGCCCACCTGATATCTATAGCTATATAACGACTTTTGTATGATTTGTCATTAGGAAAAAGGATAATTTTCGCACAAAACATTGAAAACGCAAAATTAGCAATGGGTATATCTAATTCCAATAAAATATTAAAATTAAAAATTAAAATATTAAAAAATATATTACGGTGTAATAATAAAGTATAACCTTCTTTTATTAAGCATGAAGAAAAACGTTTATTAATAATTGTATACTGAAAAATACATTTTAAAAATCAGCCCGATTTGTAACATTGCTCTGTACCAACGAAATTGTCTGTATCCGGATTAAAACGTGTTAGTTTTATGTTACTTACTTATATTTTTTCATGATTTTCTCTTTCAAAATTTAACATATTGAATTCTTTACATTTTTTACAACAGATGAAATTAATAATACAGTCAAACTCGTTTAATACGAGTACAGCTAAAACAAAAACGCGCTTAAACCTAGAAATTAGCGCATTAAGATTGGTTCATCATTTAAATTATATATTAAACATTTCACGCTTTTTTATGAGCTACAAAAGCAGGATCACAGTTATTACGGGCGGTGCAATGTGATTTTCAGCGGAAAGTAGGGTTAGAATTGGGAAGGTAGTCCTTTTCTTAGCGAACACTATTCTCTCTCAGCGATAATATTTTTACATTGCAACTGTCTGTCAAAATGTAGTAATTTATCAGTTTTAATAGCCACCTTCAAATAGACCCCCTCCCCTTCCACCCACCCACCCTAGAAAATGCAAAAGAATGTCCTGAGGTCCTGAAAGAATGTGAGAGAAAGCGGTAAGGTAAAGCGTTTCAAATACCGCCCCTTTGTAAGATTTGTAACTGAGCCATAAAAAGAAAAGAGTATAGAAAAAAACGTTTATTTGTTTCTTCAATTAAATCCGGACTCTGGGTCGTATTAACCAACCATTTCATGTCTCTTATTGCACTGTTAAAATTAAAAGGACATTTCATCGCAGAGACTATTTAAATGTTAACCAATTTTTTCCGGAAGTGATCAGTTACGTTACTGTACGTCGTTCATGCCCTTTGGCGACTTTGTCTTCAGTGCTGTACACTGCAAAAAATGATTGTTGATTTTACAGTATAAAACTGGCACCCCAGCTGTCAGTATTATACCGTAAAATTAACAGTATTAAACCGTAAAATAAGCAGTAATACGCTGCCGCGCAAGCAGTAATACGCTACCGCGCATGCGCGGTAGCGTATTACTGCTTGCGCGGCAGCGTATTACTGCTTATTTTACGGTTTAATACTGTTAATTTTACGGTATAATACTGACAGCTGGGGTGCCAGTTTTATACTGTAAAATCAACAATTATTTTTTGCAGTGTACTTTTGTCATAAGCAAAGACTCGTCTAAATAAAATGACACTCACGAAGGTAAGACTGAATATTTTATGTTAATTTTATAATATTAAGTTAATTTATAATTGAGATAATTACAGCAATTAATAGTATGGATTAGTTGAAATTTTTGTTTGTGTTTTTAAAATTTTTTGTATCATCACGGGCATTACGAATAACGATTATTAGGAGGACTTTTATCACTTCCTTCTTTTTCATATTAACCAAGTTCGGCAGTATATTTTTGAAGAACTGAACGATATGTCTGTCTCCGAAAGTTTGGGAGCCGCTGCTTTAAATAATGGATTAGCTTTAAAAGCTTACGTTTTTGTACTTTATAGCATCATCAGGTAAAGCAGGCTGTGCGATCACTTCAAAGCTAAAAAGTTTGCATTTTTTTACTTTATATCTTGTTTGATTCAAAAAACTTTTAAAATATTAGCGAAAACAAATAGCTACGAGCACAACAGTTACTTTTACATTTATTTATAAAAATGCCATTAAATTTATTTATATAAATATTATCATTAAGTGTGTTTGAACTTTTGTGATAAAGTTCGTTAGTTTTAAAAAGCTATTTTAAAACTTGAAAAAATACACTTTTACTTCTAAACAATATTTTTTACACCAAATTTTCTCCGTTGCTGTTCATTATTACAGTATTTACAACAGATATTTGTTATTAAAAATTTTCTCAAAAAATATACCTTCCAAAATTTTGAAAATACATACATTTTAATACATTGAAGTAGGAAAAAGAAAAAAGTAACTATCTTTTTAAAAGTCATTCTTTTTCGTCTATCTTGAGCACAGGAATTAGAACTATGTGCTCTCTACTACGCAATGCTTTTTTGAAAAAATAAAAGTTTTCAGCCTACAGGCAAAACTTTAAGTTTAACGACTCTGCCTCTTCCTCTTTTTTATTATTATTCTTTATTTCCTAACACCAAGTACGACAGGACGTTCATTTTCAACGATGTAAAGCCATTTCTTTAAAATTTATATCTATTTACTCGATTTTTTCGCGGAACTTGGATGATATTGCGTTTTTTGTTGTTGTTCTGTATCTTTTTTGGTTTTGTTAGCTTAAAAATATATTGATTTTTCCCCCCTATAATAAAAAAAAATATTTCTTATATTTACTGCTGGTAACTTGCTTACTTGAAACTTTTTCTTTGTTGTTTTGTAAAATGAGATTGAAGAGAACTTGTTAAGTATTTTTGAATGTTTCACTCAATATTACTAAAATTCGACGGAAGGAATTTACTTATTAAACACTAAATTTGCTTATTGCTTTCAATTGTCGAAAACGTGTTGTTTCATTGCGATAAAAACACCCAGAGCATGGAAAGAAACTATTGTTGCAGTTACTGTTTTGTAGTGAATCCGGATTATGGAAGCTTTTTTAAAAGTGACAATTACTTTCATTTGTTGAAAAAGGGGTTTTTACAAATTAGTGTATATGTTGGAAGATGTTGTATGCAAGTATGTATGTCTGTATGTAAGCCATATGTGAGTATGTCAGATGTACGCATGTAAGATTCTTTTTTACATTTATTTATGAATACATAAAATATTCTCATGATGTTGATTCGAACTTTTATAATAAAATCCCTCCTATTATTTTAAAACTAGACCTGTACATTTGAAAGCTGAGTCTGTCAGTGGCGTAGCTAGGTTGGGAGTCCAGATGCTCTGGATACCACTAATTTTGTAAAGTTTTCTTTGCATTACCTAATCGGAGAACTTTCTGCGATAATCAATCTGAAGAAAACTGTACCTGGTATCTAGAGCATTTGGACCACCTCCCTGGCTACGCCACTGGAGTCTGCGTTTCAAAACTTAAAGAAATTCACTTTTATTTCTAGTGATACATTTTTATAGAGAATTTTCCATTTTCCAGTTCAATATTAAAACTAGTCGTTGGGTAGCAATCAATAGGATAAATACCCCAATGCAAGCAAGGGAAGAAAAATGGCAAAATGCAACAGTGTGCAACTACAAAGATAGTGACAACTACCAGCGACAAAAGTCGCAATGTGACAAATTACCGAAAGCAAAAAAAAAAAAAAAAAAAAAAAAAAAAACAGCGGAAAATTCGCAATATGACCAATTTCAAGAAAGTGACAAACAATACCATTACAAGATAGTGACAACAAAATAAAGACAATGACAAAAATAGCCCAACAGGGTCGAGCCACTAAAAGTGGCAAAAACCCTAACATAAAGTAAACAAATGCAAAAAAGAGACACAGCCCACAAAAGCGGAGACAACCAAGACAACGACAAACCACCATGATAGACACAAGCTAATATAAACGGCAAAAATCAAACACTGTAAACAAGATACAGGCAATGTCGCACGAAAGGAGATGAAAACACCAGCGATATCCTAAATAACAACGTCAGTAGGTATGGTATAGAATAACTGAAGGTATAAATAAATATTAAAGGTAGTTAATAGTAAATTTTTAGAATTAGAAATAAATTAAAGTTTGTAGTTAAGGAATAAAATCCAAGTTCATCCCCCTTTGTAAACTGTCAGGTAACTTTAGTATCCCCTCTAAATTTTAGTACGTACTAGCAAGCTACGCCCGCTGCGCTGGTCGGTTTCTACAAATGAACATTTGACCTAGTATTTGAAAGCAATCTGTATGTTTAGCTGGAATATCCTTCACATTACTGAAAAATGACGCCATTGTGCTATTATATTTCCCAATGTGCAGTCAAAATTTTAGCTGTGAAGGACCAACTATTTTATTTGGTAATTTACAGCTAGTGTTTGCTAAAGAACGATAAAACTATATGCAATATATTAAAACAATCACTAAAAATTATTGAACTAACAATGCAAACAAATTAACTAACAAAAGCCATCCAGTAGAAGTTTTTATAAAGGCTAATCTTTGATAATCGGGTTCATCTGATTTTAGAACTTTTCCACATAATTCGATAGAACGATATGAAATATACTAAACCATCCTTAAAAATTATCTACTTAACAATGCAAATCGCCAAAAATACGCCCAGTAAAAACTTTCTAAAAGGCCAATCTTTCGGAATCGGGTTCACCTGACTATATAACCTTCACACTTAAGTGTTTGACTAAACAACGTAGAATAATATGTAGTATACTGAAACCATTCCTTAAATAGCATCTAACTAACAACACAATTATCATCAAAATCCGTCCGAACTTTTACAGAAGGCTAATCTTTCATAACCGGAATCAAATATTAAAAAGGCTAATATTTGATGAAAAAGGGTCATCCAATTTTCGAATTTCCCCCTATAATTCTAGAACTAAGCAACGTAAAATGATATGTTATATAATAAAACTTTCCTTACAAAATTATCTAACTAACGGTGTAGGTTTCATCGAAATCCATTCGGCAGAATCTTTTAAAAAGGTTAATCTTTCATAATCGGATTGATCTGATTATAGAACTTCCTATAATAATTCTACAACTAAGCTACGTAGAACGATATGTTATACAATAAAACCTTCCCTGAAAAATTATCTATCTTACAATTTAAGTTACATTCGATAATTCATTCAGCAGAACTCGAGTTATAAGCAGCCGAACGAAATTTCATATATAAGGTAGAAGTAAATAGAAGTATATTGCTATTAATATAGTTTACAATTGAATAAAAAAAAGGTACCTTTTGGTTAGCCGGGCGCCAGTGATATAGGTACATATATAAATATATATGTATATACATATGTATATATATGTATATGTGTAGATATATGTGTATATATATATATATATATATATATATATATATATATATATATATATATACATGTATATATATCACTGGTTCCGGCTAACCGAAAAGTACAAAAAAAATATTGCAAAAATGATGTCGTACACTTGATAAAACATCTTTTGGCGCTCAAAATCTTTCATCAAAACTGTTTTTCTTTTTTTTTCTTTCCTTTCTCTTTCTTTCTTTTTTTTTAAATAAAATTAGTAACAGTTTTTTCTTTTATTTTTCGAGATTTATAGCCATTTTAATTCTTTCTGCAGAAAAAAAAAACACCTTTTGGCTTTAAATCAAATTATTTGGGGTCACAAGTAAAATCAAAATCGCCAAAAATAAAAGATAAACCGCCAAATATTTTTTCAATAGCAATCTTGTCAATTGGATAATTTTTTAAGCATTACGAATATTCTCAATCATGTTTAAATTAAATATTTTCGTTTTGTAATATTATCTATCATCAAAACTGTTTTTCATCTTTCTTTTTCTCTTTCTTTTTTTCTTTCTTTTCTTTTCTTTATAAAATTAGCACAGTTTTTTCTTTTATTTTTCGAGATGTATAGCCTTTTCAATTCTTTCTGCAACAATAATGGTCGCCAAAAAATTAGCAATGGTAACCTTTTCAGCCAAAATAACAGAAATTTCTATCATAATTCTATAACTAATCTACGTAGAACGTTGTGTTATATACTAAAACCTTCCCTGAAAAATTATCTATCGAACAGTGCAAGTTCCATCAAAATCCATTCAGCGGAACTCGAGTTATAAAGGAACGGAACGAAATTTCCGTTTGTGTTTTATATATATAGTAGATTAGTTAAGCAGTTTTTAGTAGCAATTTTTAACTTAAATTAAGCTTCTCAGCACCTCCAAAGCTAAGTTAGTGCTAGTTATAAACATTATATCATTAATTATATTTAGTTAGTATATAACCATTTATCCCTACCCTCTCATATTTATATTTATCTAAGTTATATAAATTATAAATAGTAAATTATACATAGATAACATATAGCCGACAGTCCAAACCCTCTCTTAATTTAGTAAATTATGCATATAATGTCCCCCCCTCCCCTGTAGGAATAAGCAACTCTAGAATATTTAGTTTCAGTTAAAATTATCGTAGGGTAGCACTACAGATAAATTAAGACAAACAACCAAGTAAAGTAATAGTACTTAAAGTCTAAAAGTAGCACTTAGTTTATAGTATTAAAAGTGTTATAAAATGTCTAACCCCATTCCTTTTCAGATGCGGCGATCATGTACGCTAATGTCCCCGGTGCATGTAAAATCCGTCGTGGGTGTAAAGTCCTCCAAGTTACCTGTGAATTATACCTCTGGGGGTTCCTTAGTCTGGTGAAGGTCTCGTCACCAGATCAAGGTCCTAAATTACGAGACCAACTCGAGTAGCGATGGCGTGACGTATGGATGAGCGATGCAGCGAGGAAATAGTAAATATCCCAGCATCTCACATCCGTCCGGCATGACTTCGCCACACTGCGCAGTGCTGAACCGCCTCATCAAAAATCAATTAGCAACCGGCCAACTAAGAAAAAGCAATTAAAGCAACAAGACGCACTGAAGCCACGTCGGCCAATAGATTTAACAAACACATCTTCGCCAAGCGGAGAGCAGAAGAATCTTCGCCCCGTTGCCAGGTATCAACTCGTTAAGCTAGGCAAAAGCCTGGCAGGTAGGGGACTGGTCAGCGGTATATATAAAAAAAACTAGTCGTTGGGGGCCACCGTAATATTTACCCATCATGGATATGCATAATATAAAATATGAAAATAAAACATGTGTAGACTATTTATAAAATGCATTGCAATTCGAATAAAATCGTGGCTTGATGACGTCATAAACTTTAAATGCTCCATTACTGAATTGAGTAAAAGAAACATCCTTATAACTCCAAAATTGATAATCCTATTAACTAACGGTTTACTGCGTCGGATTAAGCGTCTCATTTCCAATTAAAATATATCTTTGAATTGAAATTTGAATGAAATACTATGGAAAAATCTAAGAGTGTGGTAACTATAATTACAGATATCTCGGCAACTAATTATCCGATCGACTTCATTCTTAATGCAAAATTTACGTTTTTTTATTGTATTTTATATCACTCCTTAAAATAAACAATTTCGAAAATTTTTATATACCTTTTTTCAGAACTAATATTTCGAGAGTCCGAAAAAAAATAGTTCCGGATAATCGAGGTTACTGAAATTCAATAAGCTTCTTACCATTATTACATACTAAGTATATACCAAATTTCAAGTTCAATCTCAATTTGTTCGGGAGATAGAGCGTTTACAGACACACACACACAGACACACACTCAGACACACAGACAGACAAATGGCAATTTTTTTTTCTAAAAATATGTTTTTCGGAATCTCCAGAGTCTGAAACGTGTAAATCCGCCAAAATTTTTTTTTTCGATTTTCAAAACGATTACAAGACTTACCCTATACTACGTATGATGGATAAGTAGTATATTTGCAGCAAATATTTGCAATTAAAACATTTCTCCGAAAATATCATTTTCAGAATTTCTGAAAATGCATCTAAATATACTGAAATAATAATAATAAGAAGAAATTTAGGGCACTTTTTTAAAATCATTCTTTTTCGACTATCTTAAGCACAGAAATTAGAAATATCTGCTTTCAGTTACGCAATGCTTAAAAAAAAAAAAAACTCTTGAGCCCACAGGCAAAACTTGAAGTTTAACGACTCATTCCCATACTTTTTTTTATTATTTATTTTTATTTCCAAACACCAAGTATGATAGGACGTTCATTTTCAGTGATGTAAAGCCATTTCTTTAAAATTTATATCTATTTCTATTCACTATTTTTCTTACTGGAATTTGGATGGTACTGCGTTTTTTGTTGGAGTTCTTCGGTATCTGTTTTCTTTGCTTGCCTAAAAATGTAACTTTTTTCCACTCTGTCGAAAAGCTTTTCTTATATTTACTACTGCTAGCCTGCTTACTTTTCCTTTACTATAAAATAAAATACAGGGTGTTTCAAAAGGAATCACCCGATTTGAAATGCGTATATTATGAAAACTATTGAACATAGACACTTAAGATTAATTTTATATTACATGGTTAATCATAAAGTTTTTTTTAACAAACCAAATTAAAGGTGCTCAATATGTTTACCTTTGGATGCACGGCGTATGTCTGGTATATGGTACTCAAATTCGTCCGAACTTTTGCGAGCCTGTCTGCATCCACTGCTTCCATGGCTGCTGTTAGCTGTTATACTCATTCTCAGTTCGGCGAATGTGGCTGGAAGGGGAGGACCATTAACGTAGTCTTTTATAAACCCCCATAATAAGAAATCGCACATTGAGAGGTTTGGCGATCTTGGCTGCAAGTGATGTTTAACTGAATCGTCAGGTCCCTACAAGTCGGAAACTGCGTGAAACTCGATATTGCCCTCTTTCTACTTATACATTATTCGATCAAAACGAATTAAAAGCTGAATAGATGATGATTTTTTAAAAATCGGATTTTTTTTTTTAAACGCCCTGTATATGATTCGTAAAATGGGCATTGAAGAAAACATATGAAACTTTTTGAATGTTTCACTCGGTACTTCTCTGATGTAGGCATTGAAGAAAACATATGAAACTTTTTGAATGTTTCACTGGGTAATTCTCTGATGTAGGTGCCTTGGCATAACTCAGTCTTAAAAATGTGCAAATTTGCGCCAAATATTACTTTTAAAAAAATCATGAAAATGAAACGGCAACCATAGAAACAAATTTGTAATCTACACGTAGCTTGCTTTTCTTCAGTACGCGAAATTTGTCTTTGATAAATTAAAAATATTTCTTGTCTGAAATTCCCAATACATTTACTATTTTAAATTACCAGATATGAAAAATGATGCTATAGCTTTATTTTTCAAAAAGAAAGTCATTTTACCAGCTGAAGGATTCTGTAAAAATGGTCATAATACACAACTGCATGTTATACAAGAAAAAGAAAAGAAACATCTGTAGATGTAATGTAAGAAATTACAAAAAGAAGAACATTGCTTGCATGGTAAACTGGTTCAACGGATTTAAAATACTTTTTCTTTTGGCATTGCAATTTATGTATCGCTGGAGTGGTTAACTAACTTCAACCCAATGGTGCGAAAAACATTTAAATATGTGCGAAATATCAGTCATAAACTCATAAACTGGAATAGTTTACATGTGCGAAGTCTTCTGAATTTTTAAAAAGCTTTCAGCAAAAAAAAAAAAAAAAAAAAAAAAAAAAAAGGAGGACGCCAAGTAAATTACTAGAAATCGATGAATACCTCTTCGTAAAACGAAATACAACGCTATAATAACTTGAAGAAGCTGGCTTTTACCTTTTTACAGTTAATCATACATGTAACTGTGTAGGTATTACGAAGGTAAGTCATTAAGTAAATCACAAAAGATAATTAAATAATAACTTATAATGATATTCACTTCAAAACTATTTTTATTTCTTAACATATTCTCCACCAATATTTATGCACTTATATCACCGTTTTTTCAGTACCCCAACACCAGCTTCATAAGATTCTTTGGGTTGCTGCCTCAGACACATTAGGTCTTCAAGTTGAACCTTTTCATCATCTGTGAAACATCATCTTGCTTCCAAAATGGTTTTTTAGTGGACTAAACAGATGAAAATCGCTTGGGGCTAAGTCGAAGCTGTATGCTGGATGTTGAAGAAGTTGCAAAATGATGTTCACAGATGATGAAAAGGTTCAACTTGAAGTCCTAATGTGGTTGAGACAGCAACCCAAAGAATCTTATGCAGTTGGTGTTGGGGCACTAATAAAACGGTGATATAAGTGCATAAATATTGGTGGGGAATATGTTGAGAAATAAAAACAGTTTTGAAGTAAATATCATTGTAAGTTATTATTTAATTATCTTTTGTGACTTACTTAATGACTTATCATCGTACTACCGGCAGCTTTCATACCCAGAAGACAGAAAGATAGCATATTTCCGCAAGTTAGAGGATGTGCAGGCATCACATTTTTGAATTATGCGCAGACACAATGTTTTTGAATCGCTGTTAGAAGCAATTGCTGAGCTGTGGCCGCAAGAATGTCCTTGTTAAAAGTAAATCTGTGTGTGTATGCATTGCTAAATGTGCATTCCAGACTTGTACTAAAGTTATAAAGCGCCGGTGTGGCGGTGTTATCCATTATCCATTACTATATAGTTTATTTGTGTAGACGTATCTAAACTATTAGAAATAAGTTGGGTTTGTATGTGATTTTGACGTATAACCGCTCATCACTTGAAGCCCTCAAAATAGTGTTTCCACGAAAGTATTTAATAACTAAAATATGTAGCATTTTATTGTCAAGTCCCAAAAAATAATTAGCAATTGCATGGATCAAATCGCATGTTGGAACAGAGGGTAATGAACGAGCAGATTTACTGGCAAAAGGTGCTATCACAAATGATTGTTACAACGAGAAGGAAACTCTCTTATTCCCATTTTCAAAAGTCAAATTATTTTTTAGACTAAAAATAGTCACAATAGTCAGTAATTGGCAGCAAGATTGGTCATATTCATTAAAAGGCCGATATACTTATGAAATTTTACGAAAAGTGGATCTGAACTTTATTTGCAAAAAAAAAAAAAAAAAAAAAAAAAAAAAAAAAAAAAAAAAAAACTACGCTACCGCGCGGTAGCGTATTACTGCTTGCGCGGCAGCGTATTACTGCTTATTTTACTGTTTAATACTGTTAATTTTACGGTATAATACTGGCAGCTGGGGTGCCAGTTTTATACTGTAAAATCAACAATTATTTTTTGCAGTGTATATATCCTGTATTACATTATTGTAAGTCTTATTAAAGCATATATTAAATAAATTGCTTCTCAATGCATATATTAAAGGGTATAAATAGTAAACAAATTGCTTGTGCGTTTGATGCATCGATAGTTGTTTCATAAAGATATAACAATCTGTCGAAATTTTAAAATGTAAATAAAGATTGCCAGAAAGTTATATTGGAAATTTTGTTTTTTTCGCCAAATTTAACCTTGCCTAAAAGACTCTCATGATGTTAGTTTGAATTTTTACAATAAAAGCCCTCCAGTTATTTGTGAACTGAAACTGTAGATGATACTGCTCGGAAGATAGAGTTCCGTTTCAAAACTTAAAGAAATACAATTTTACTTCTAACGATAAATTTTTTACAGAGAATTTTCCAGTTTTCAGTTTATTATTAAGACATTTACAGCAGATATTTCTTATTAAAACTTTTCTCCGAAAATATAATTTTTAAAATTTCGAAATGGTATCTTAATATGAAATAATAACAAGCAACCAAACAACAAAAAAAAATCTTAGCTCACTTTTTAAAAGTTATATTTTTTCGTCTATCTTGAGCACAGGAATTAAAACTACTGTATGTGCTTTCAGCAATGTATGTAATGCCTTTGAAGAAATAAACTTTTGCGCCTACAGGGGAAATTTGAAGTTTAACGACTCTTCCTCTTTCTTTCTTTTTTTCTTTTTTTTCTTATTATTTATTTCCTGACACCAAATATGGTGGAGCACTCATTTTCAGCGATGTAAAGCCATTTCTTTAAAATTTATATCTATTTACTCGGCTTTTTTCTTCCTAAAACTTCGATGATATTGCCTTTTCGGTAAAAGTTGTTTGGTACCTTTTTAAAAAAAATTTGCTTAAAAAAGTTTGATTTTTTTTTTCCTTACCGATAAAAATGTTTCTTATTTTTGCTACTGGTAGCTTACTTACTTCAATTTATTTTTGTTTGTTTGATATAAAATAAAATATATTAGTTTTGTAAAATGAACATTGAAGAAAACACATGACACTTCTTGAGTGCATTGCTAAATACTATCGAAACATTAAAAAGAAATTTATTTATGTTAAGCTTGATAATATATATTTTTTTATTTTAGTCGATTAGTCACAATTTCACTTTTACAAACTCATTTACACATATCGTATTTATTGGCTTATGATGAAGAGACATACGGTGAATAATGTAACTGCTTGATATGCGGGATCAACGACAATTTATTTAACATAGAAAACTTACCAAACAAATAAATTTTATTTTAATTATAATCTAACATCCAGCTCAAACACTAAGCAGTTTGGAATGAGTCGAAATAAGCTTATTTAGACGCCCATATTGCTAACTGCCAAATGAACGTTTAAATTGCCTGTAGCATTAGTTTTATTTTACAGACAGGCTGATCATAATTAAAATTTTACTTTGAAATCCGTATGAAAAGAAAACTACTGAACCAAAAAAAAAAAAAAAAAAAAAAACTTGGAAATGCAGCGTTAGCATAAAAGAATGACCGGATTTCAAAAATTTATATTTCAAAACAATTACACATATTACAATTCCAAGATTCAACTATTACATTTCAAGTTTTTTTTCCAATTACAAATGTTTGATGTGTGAACCTTTCATAACACGAGAAACATCTAAGCTGTAATTAAGTTCGTTCCACACATTTTGCAATTTTTCACTGTCAGCGGTTCTTAATACAGCACTGATGCGTTCAACCCTCTGACTGTCCAGTAAAAGGGAACAATTGTAATGTGTTTTTTTTCTCTGTATTTTATTTTAAATACTAAATGAAGGTGAT
Source organism: Maratus michaelseni (assembly GCA_963931845.1). Taxonomy (NCBI): domain Eukaryota; kingdom Metazoa; phylum Arthropoda; class Arachnida; order Araneae; family Salticidae; genus Maratus; species Maratus michaelseni. Next base: position 340,795,615 of record OZ007588.1, on the reverse strand, counting down.
TATTCAAAAATTATATAAAAAACTTAATTACACATATGAATGTAATCCTTGAGAGTATCAAACATTATTCAATGTATAAAAACGGCATTATATCCCTAGAATTATATTAATTTAAATAATGCTTGTATTGCAATGAAATCTGGAGCGTAGTGAACGTATTAACACGGGCGTGTCAGTCAGAGGCTTGTGTTTTCGACAATGGCAGGTCATAAACAAGCTCTTTGATGTAACTCCCAAAAACATCACATGGCGTAAGATCCGGAGATCTTGGTGGCCATGTGAATAAGGGTAAATCATCGTAACCTCCACGTCCAAACCAGCGTTGAGCGATATCAAAAGAAACTCGGGATGTTTTCCTATATTTTCATATATCACTTATTGCAATATGTGTAATAGTTTTGAAAATAAAAATAATTAAAATCCAGTCATTCGTTTATTCTAACCCTGTTTTATAAAAGAGATCAGGGGATTTTATACCCTCAAAAATAATATTACTTAAAAAAACACCACCAGGAGAGAAATAGCGCTTTATGCTTTATGTTGTATAGTACTATAGGGGATTTGGCTTTATGAACACCCCAGTATTTTTGCCAATTAAAAGGGCTCAAACGTCTTACCACATGCAAAATGACACTTTGCAAACTAATACAAAATAGCAATTGCCTCTTTCAAAATATTTTCAGTTTGGTAGCTTTTTGTCCAGTAGTTTTCATTTCATAGAAATTTCAAAGTTAAACTTTAAATATGTCCCACCTGTATATTTAAAGTCAGCATGTTTTTCTCTGTCGTATTCTAATGATCATAATTTTTTGAAAGTTTAAAATGTTGAATGTCTTTATTGTTTTGCTTTTACGAAAGTTCATTTTTATATAAAGAAACATTTTTTAAACAATATTATGTTATAAAAAGTTTGATAGATTAAAATATTCAATGTGTTGAACTTTTAACCGATTTCTATATTTTATTGAGGATTTCGCATTATTTGTTTCAAAACTGTTTCAAAACTGCGTGAGACGAATCGGCTATACGTCTGCATTTCCGATAATAATTTTGTCAGTATTGGCTTGAAAATCAATATCCTCTAGAAGCAACATGTCCTTTGATGTTTCTGTCGATTGCAACTGAATAGATATGTTATCTATACAGCTATTTAAATGATTAAATATTCTGTATTTTATACCAATGAAATTCAACTACTAGATAAATTTTGATTGCCTTACATGCGATATAAACGATAATTTATGTATAGCTTAAAATTTATCCAATAAATAAATTTAATTTGAATTAAATTTAAAGGTCTATTCAAAGCCGAAAAAGTAGATTCTTGAGTATTCCAGAGTGTCTATTGATATTTAATGAATGCTTTGGTTAGTATTATTCAAACTGTATGTCAAAAGCCGTTAACCGTTTTACTATAACGAGCGCACCAGAATTTCCTTATCATCTTCACGGGCGCCACCCTCCTCTATAACACATATTTACTCGTATTTGTGTAGAGTGCATGTTACGTAATCAAATATATATTCGATGGATATTAATGTATATTTAAAAAAAGTGCTAATAAAGCTTCTTTTCATCTTCATATAGGATGCAAAGAATGAATCAAAGGCAAAAGAAAGAGCTGTCTGTTTTATCAGTGCAAGTGAGACTTTCAATGTTTTTCTAACAACAGATTTCATCTAAAAATATATTGCTCAGATTAAAAATCGTTTCATTTTTTTTTTCATCGAAGGATATATTCAATTCTTCTTACTCTATTGTTTATGCCTTTTCAGGAGAACATAATATATATTTATATGTGTATATTTATAAGGAATTTGCACACGTGGGTTTAATGGACACAAGTTACGTCCGCCGCGACTCCTTCTTTGTGTGTATTCACCTTAAACTTATCAAGCTACTATTTTCTAATTGTCGTGCTACGACGACTGTGAGCATTTTTCTCTCTTTATTCGTTTAAAATGCAATATATCTTTTACTTTATTTTGGTATTTCTATTGAAGTAGCTCTTTAAAATAGCTTGATAGGTAAATAAGTTCGATGAATGTATCTTTGAATAAGTTTCCACATTTTATTATAGGATACCATGCTACTTCATTGAAAACTGTATCCTGTATGACACTCAAAGCTGCTACGCGGCTGCCGACAGATTGTCAGTATTGGATGATCGGAAATCAATGCCCACTAGAGAATCGGAACGTTCCTTGACATGTCTGTCGATTGCAATTCTATTGATATTATTTTGTTATCTATGCAGCTAGTAATTGAATAATCTACATCTTTTAATACCAAAATTCAACTACAATCAAATAAGACCGTTTAAAATAATATGATTTATTCTAAAAGTTCCAAATCATACTACTTCGGTTCCATATTAAAATCTCTGCTTAATGTAACATTATTATTTAATTTTTAAAAAATCTTCTGCGTATGTGTATTTCTAATTCCTGTGTTAGAAGATTTTGTTTCTATTTCTGATCAAGAATTTCTGATTTGTTTTGTTATATGTGTTTCAAAGCCGTTCCTTTATATTTTTGTAGGGAAGTTATAACCGTAATATCATAGTAATACATTGAAAATAGTGCTTTAGAAGAAAGTTCATATCTACAGGGTTTCTCGAATTCAGGGTACAAACTTTAAGGGTTGGTACAGAACACTGTAACAATCATTTATTGTAAAGGAGACCAGGGTTAGAAATCAATTTATTTAGTCAAAATTACAGAGCGTCTCACTCCAATCCGAAGTCACTTTTTCGTTGATAACTTTAATAGTAGTGAAGATACTTTAATGACATCCTTACAATTTATACAAAGATGAGTCTATTGCAATTTTTTTTAAAATATCTTCACTACCTGTTAAAGTTATGATCGAAAACGCGACTTCGGATTGGCGTGAAACACCCTGTAATTTTGACTAAATAAATCGATTTCTGACCCTGGTTTCTTATACAATAAATGATTGTTACAGTGTCCTGTACCAACCCTTAAAGTTTGTACCATGAATTCGGGATCACTCTGTGTAAGTCTCGATGTTTCTCTGCTCTTCTTGCTGATACGAACAGTGGATAGTACTAGAATAAAACCTCCATAACGGACACTCTTGAATAGCGGGCACCTCTATTTAACACGTTGACCACCACAGATTGTGACAAAATGGCTTTTTCTGGCTGAGATTTACAAAGCGGTTTTCAATGTTTATCGAGTCGGTTCACAATTCCAAATCTCGGTAATGTTTGTTAATTTTTCACAAAGCGTTAATTTTATGCATTTTTAATTCAAAAACGTCAAATTTGACGTTGAGCGCACGACTGAAATCACTACATATACATGGGGGCGACGGGGTTCTTTTTTAAATACATCGTAATAATTCAATGAAAATATTGATGGATGGCACACGTATTCGTGTGATATGGAGCCCCGATGAAATATTGCTGGCACACATAGTTGTGTGCAATGGCAGTCAATGTGTCATAACACTTTATTTAATCCCCAATACATATATATTTGTATATTTATACATCTAAATAGCGGACACCTCCGAATAGCGGGAGAATTCCGCGCTCCCGAGGTGTCCGTCATTCACAAGTTTTACTCTGTAAGTAGAGCAATACATAGATAGTAGTTACATATATAGTAGAGGGTATAGGATAGCTTAGGATAATCTCCCACAACACCCAATCGCTGTCAATAAAAAAATGAAGATCATGGAATATTGCTGTGATAGAACCCATGATTTGAACTTTTGATTTTTTGTTTTTTCTTCGCATTCTTTTCTTTGGGTTGTATGGTGATATCTGTTTTTTTAAAATGTCTGTTGAGAAAAATGAGAAAAATGTCTACATAAACTTTACTACAGTACTCAATGTACAGGAAGGCAACAATATTTTGCTGCCACAATATCTTCTTCAGGAAGATTCGACAACATTGGCCACTTAATTATTAAACACGATTCTAACAAACGAAGTCGAATGAAGTATGTCAAAACATTATAGTATTTGTATCAAAAATATCGGTAGCATCTGTATCCAGAGAGTTTTAAAGCTTATCACTGAAGGTTACGCGCGGATCGGGCCAGATACGACCAGTATACGACCTTTTGATATAATTATGATTTGGCAGTAATTCAGAAAAATCTTTAATGTACTCATAAAGACACGTGAAATAAAAAGTAGCTAAGGAAAAAAAATGACTTATTTAATTTTTTCTGACCTTGGACTAAAAAGGAAACAATCGAAGTTGTCCTAACTTTTTTAATAAAGTTTTTAATGTTGTAAGAAAAATGGTTGTAATGAAATCCACGTACACCTAATAATTATCACATTCTTTTCAATTCCGTTGTAAGCTATTTCAGTTGCATATGTAAATGTTTAAACTGTGAACAATGATATTGGACGTAGTCGCAGTTGGACTTTAAGTTCCTGGGCCTACTTAACCTAATACCTTACTTAACCCCTTCGGCCCTGATTTTTTTTTTTCAATTTTGGGAAAAAATTACTGTTATGCTGACAAAATTAAAAATAGCTATCGGAATCACAGAAGTTAGGGTTTAATGAAAGTTAACGAATGCGTTCTTTACCAAAACCTCACAAATGTATAGTTATTTTGCGTGCTTTTCATATAACAATAGTCTAAGGAAGAATTTTTGAAGACGTTTGGAAAATGTCGCATTACAACTAAATTAAACAAGCATAAAAATTTAGTAATATTTTTTATCTTTTATGACAAATTACCAATTCGGAAAAGGATTCCCAAATTTTAATTTAAAGAGTGAAACGTATGTTTTAATTAAAAGAAATGCACACTAATAATTATGAAAATTATTAATATTATTATTATTACTAAATGCTAAACATAAGTGAAGTCATAATAGGAAATGTAGAGATTCATACTACCATTATTAGGTGCTGGAATTAATAAAAATAAATTGTTTAAGAAATAAAAATTGTTTAATACAAAATAATACTCAATAAAAGTTATGTCCTATTAGTAGAACGCCAGGGCCGAAGGGGTTAAGGAGTGCAAAACCATTAAAATTTTAATCATAAAAAAAAACTACATGAATATAATCAACTATAAATAAAATGATGAAAAACAACTTAGATTTCATCTAATGCATTATTAGTAACTCTGAAGAATCTATAAGCGACTTACCTGATATTTTCTAGCTTCCTCGATATTGCCCTTCTTATAAGCTTCCAGTATTTTCAGGGACGGTGGAGCCATAAAGTTATAAACAGCGCCAATTGCAGCAGTCACACCACAGGTCAGGCAGGGCAGTAGAACCTAAGTTTAAAAAATGATAAATATTTTGATGCTGAAAAAACAAATAATAAGATCTTTAAAAGGAAAAAAAAATATTTCATGATTAAAAGAAAGCAAGAAATAAATGTGCACTGCAAAAAATAATTGTTGATTTTACAGTATAAAACTGGCACCCAGCTGCCAGTATTATACCGTAAAATTAACAGCATTAAACAGTAAAATAAGCAGTAATACGCTGCCGTGCAAGCAGTAATACGCTACCGCGCATGCGCGGTATAATACTGGCAGCTGGGTGCCAGTTTTATACTGCAAAATCAACAATTATTTTTTGCAGTGTGACTAATGGAAAAAATACTCCAAAAATATGTTAAATAATAAGTCCAAAGTAAGATATTTTTCCACTCATGATATTTACAAACTTAACCGAAATATGCTAAATGAAACTTATTTCAAAATAAATAAATAAATAAAATAAAATAAATAAAAAATAATAGTATTTTTCAGAATTCATGAATTATTTATTTCAAAGATAGAAAATGGGTTTGTTGAGCCATGTTCAATCATAAGCCGTAAACAACCTTTTTGAAAATGAAATTTTTTCTTATTATGAATAACAATAAGTATAAAAATAAAAATGGTTTATTTAAAAAACACTCTCTTATAAGCATTCAATGTTTATCTTAAAAATCACGCCGAATTTCATGACGGCAATTCATGTTGTTCCAAAAACGTCCGTTATAATTTGGCGTTTGTCCTGATTATGGAAAATTCACCGCTTTGATCTATGCTTGGTAGAAGGGAGGACTAGTGCATTTATTTAAAAATATATAATTTTTGCTCTGTCTCATTTTTAAGATATGAATACAGGAAAGAAAAAGAAGCATCATTTAAACTATCTATTTGGGATTTTTAAATTGTTTTCTTAAAGTATAATCTGAATTTAATTAATATTAATTAATTTATTAAAGAATATTTAAAAAAATTACACTCTATATATTTTTTTATTTGTATATTTTATACTATTTAGTCTTTAAAATATACCGTTGTCGCAATTTCCCATAATGTAATAGAATTATTATGTGTATCCCTGTAAACGAACTATAAAAATTTCACACTTAATTTTTAATATCGAACATGCTACAGTACACCTCAACAACATATATGAATTACATGGTAATTCTAGTATAATTACTAGGGTTAGAGATGGACAGACTAATAGACAAACTGAAGTCATAATTACTTTTCACCTATAATTGCACTTTTCAATCTTGACGGCGCGATCTTCAAATCCGAGTATGACTTCTTTAGTGCATAAATCACTGCTTAGAAGACAAGAGGTTTCAGGTACAAATCCTGTCTGAAGATTGGTTTTTCGTAGAGCCAAATTTACCTTTAAATAGAGCTCATGGTCTGTGCAGCTGATGTATGCAAAATATAACGGACGCTCCCCCTCCCCTCCCCTCCAAGAAAAAAAACCCCCACCGTGCAGTCTTTATATCCTTTGTAATATATGTACTAAAAAAAAAATGAGTACGTCTGTTTTTCAAAATTGAGACTATAATACTTAGAGCCATTATAAGTCCAGAAAAATACTTACAAATGAGTAAATTTCGCTTACTCTTAAGTACCGATTTTTAACAGTATTTAAATTTTAAACTCAATCATAAATGATTATCTTTCAGCTTTAAATAACCTGTTCCATATGATATTTATTGTTATTAGACTGGACAAACATAAAAGTGAATTTTAAACTTACTAAAATATCCATAACTTACGATTAAACACCGGTTTCAAAATTCGTGAAAATAATTTTTAAACTAAAAACGTATATAGAGATTTGTTGGAGAAGTTCTGAACTAAGGAAATTTTTATTCCCACATATTAAAGAAATGTTTTACTACCAGAAAATAACTCTTCGAATTCTTTAAATGCAAACTTTTAGAAAAAAAAAAAAAAAAAGGCTGAATTCTTTTCGATTCAAAATTCAGAAAATTCGATGTCGTTGCAAAAGAAAGAGATGAAAAAGTTTACTACAACCGCTTTCATTCACAATAGGTATGGAATTCACTTCAAAGCTTTTAAGCTGAAGAAATTTATCACAAAGGTTGATGTTTGTCATGCCATAAAGGGAACACTAACTTCTATTTCATTCATGTTCGAACTTTTATTTTAGGATCATTGCTTTTGTGACTTTAGTTTTTCCAACACATTCTTAGGCGTTTATCAGAAAACTCTTGAATTTCATAATGAACATTATATTTTATAAAAAAAATACGTAGCATTGAAAAATATAAAATATAATCGAAAACTAAGGTTATACATTTATAAAATTTAGCGACAGATAAAGTTCATGGATAAAATTTCACGCAACCCGTAGAATGCAAAGTTTATTTTTATTTATTTATTTATTTACCTATCCTTATTATTTATTATAGATGGTGTCTTCAGGAACTTTCCAGAATTTAGTTATAATTAAGTTTTAGGCAGTTAGTAACCATTATAAGACTGGTTGTATCATGATATTTGAGTAACTTTAATTAGAATGGATTTTTGACATTATAAATGAGGATTTTAACAAAAAATAAATACCATTTAGACAATTTTTAAAGTTTATATTTTTATTAAACAAAAATCTGAACAGAAAAAAAATTGACCATATCAAGCTAAAGCTTAAAGTATTTCATTTAATCTGCTGCATTTTTTTGAACAAAAAATAATAAGCAAATTATTTAACTTCTTAAAATGTATAACAGGGCCCTCAACGGAAGATTTGAGATTTTATGCTTTTAATTATCAAAAAGTCCATTTTTCTCCCCGAAACTCTATAATAACCTCCCCGGAGCCACAGATATCCCTCACTGAAAAAAAAAAGTCAGAATTCAACACTGTTTGTGTTACCTTTTTATGTATGATCAGTATTCCTATGATGGGAATTCACGAGTTTGTCACGTAATAAATCGACATAGATTTAAAAATTTATAATTTTTGGATATTTTTCTTTGCATGTGCTATAAAACATTCCTATGTGGCAAATTTCAAGGTTCTATGTCAACTGGATAGATTTTACGCTCAAAACTTACACTGCCAAAAAAAAAATATATATATATATATATATATATATATATACTGGCACCCCAGTTGCCAATATTATACCATAAAATTAACAGTAATAAACAGTAAAATAATACACTGCCACGCATGTGCCGTAGAGTATTATTGCTTATTTTACTGCTTATTACTGTTAATATTACGGTATAATACTGGCAGCTGGGATGCCAGTATTATACAGTAAAATTAACCTTTTTTTTTATCAGTGTATAGGGTATTTCCGATTAATTTATAATTTTAAAATTCTCTTTAATTTCTAATTCTATGTCGATTTATTACGTGATTTTCCATAATCGGGATTTCCAAAGCGAGACTATAAGGATTACGTTTTTACCTTTTGAGGTATGGAACCTTCAAAAGTAGAAATAAGAGGCAAATTACTTAATCCCTCGAATTTTTTAAAACAACCATAAATGGTTAATTTTCATCCTTAAATATTCTGTCCAACCTGTAAGTTATTGTTACAAGAATGGACAAATAGAAAAATACGTTTCAAACTTACGCAAACATCGATACTTACGATTAAACGACTTTCAAAGAAATCGTAAAAATACTTTTTAAATCTTTAACTACTGGGAACTACAGAGATTTGTAAAGGAGGAGTTCTGAAGAAACTTTTATTCCCATGTATTAAATAAATGTTTTTCTACCAGAAAAGTACTCTTCGAATTCTTTTAAATACAAACTTTTAGTGGGAAAAAAAATGATTTTTTTTTTCGATACAAAAGTCAGAAAATTCGATGCCGTTGCTAAAGAAACAGGTGAAAAAGTTTACTAGAACCACTTTCATTCACAATAGCCATGGAAAAGTCACCTCAGAGCTTTCAAGTTGGAAAAAAAATTATCACAAATGTTGACGTTTTATGTCATATGTTAAAGAAAACACTAACTAACGTTTTATTTTCGTACTTTTATTTTGGGATGTGTATTTATGTGACTCAAGATTATTCCTAAACCTTCCTTAATTTATGAGAAAATTACATTTATGAGAAAACTCTTGAATTTCACAATTAGCATTATATTTTATATCAAAATATGATTAAAAGCTCTGAAAAACATAAAACAATAATCGAAAATTAAAATTACACGTTTATAAAAAGAAATAGCGACAGAGAAAAAAAAATAAAAATTCTTGGATAAAGATTTATAACCCCCTTTTTTTTTTTCTTTACGCATACTTTGGCAATTTTCCATAAAAACTTCCAGTTTTACACGCTGATCAACTTACATAGAATTTTTCAATTGTTTTATTCAAAAGCGTTAAAAGCGTTAAAATCTAAAAACTTTAACTCTGAGTATATAAATATGAAAACCGTCGCATTTTAAAGCGGGTCAGTATTATATAATATTTACAAGTTATTCGAAATTGCTCAATTAGTACGTTGTGAATGTTCGTAAGCTTGAAATTTTTTGTGTGTGTTTTCAAATAATCATTATAATTTCGGAGAATAACAATTTTTCTTGTGCTTGAAACCACTGAAAATTAATAAAAGTTAAAGTATCATAACTCAGTAAGTTTTGACCGTAAAATAATATAATTTTTTTTTGTTTTAATGTCCTTCTGACACGCAGAACAACATTTTTCTAAATATAATTTACAGGAAGTTGGATAGGATAAAAAATTAAATTCTATGTTTTAATATGTGCACATACACAGCCCCTTGTACAATAAATAAATGCCTTATCTAAAAGCGGTACGTCATTTCTATACTTTTTGGAATTGGTGGTAAGTATGTTTCTATCTTCAGCGATTCGCCGAAACTTTTGAATCACCCGGTAAATTAAACAATTTTGTAGATATTAATACATATGTACGTACACTTTACAGACTCGCTGTTTTGAAAAATTTTTAATATTCCAATAAACAATACAAAATAATGATTTCCTTTTGTTTTATATCAAGATATAAAATAAATATTATACCCTCGAAAGATTGGTATTCAGAATAAAATACGTTGATATCGAAACATCAAGATCGATTTTTTGACAAATTTAAAGGCATACGATAAAAATTAAATTAATATTAAAAATGTGTTCTTTAAGAATCTTAATATTATAATAATGTTATTAAATGTTTTTATCACTTTGAATTCCCATATTTTTTTTTTTTTTTTTTTTTTTTTATCAGCTTGCGCAATATACATTTATTTTTAAGTTTATTTTGAAACTAAAAATTTTAAGGATCACACACTGATAAAACAGTAACGAATATTATATAGTGCTGCCATCTAGGAAGATCGTTAAGATATATTTCTATCAAATGTATAGAATAAAGTAAAGAAATATAAAGAATCTCTTTGAAAATTTATAACAATGAACATAGAGAATGAAAAGATTTCTTTTAGACTTTCTAGTCTGTGAATATAATATTTCCGAAAAATGTAATAAAAAAAATAATGAAATCGGCATTCTATTTTAAAAAATGAAATGTTATTTCTGTTTTAAAAATTAAATAATATTTATATTTTAAATTTCCAGAAATAACTTTTGAAGTATTAGATAAAAAACTAGCATATTAGTATGAGAAAAAGTTGAAAATAATAAACAATTTTATTTTAAAATTTCAAATCATATTTCAAAGTTTGCGCATTTTCTTAAATTCTTTTTTTTTTTTACTCCATTTTTCCCCAAAAATGCAAAAAAATGAAAAAAGAAAAAAAAAACATTATTTATTATTAATATTAATTTCAGAGCATTTTATTACATATATTTAAGAATTTCCGCACTGAATTTAAAATTGTGGGACTTTTAATTGACTAAACTAATCGAATCTTTACTAATTCGTCCATTCTAATTCAATTCTAATTTTGTACTTTTAAGAGCAATTTTCTCAAAAGAAAAAAATAATAATTTTGCTTGTTGTGAAAATAGAAAGATAATTTTAAGAAATAAATGCATTTTTCGTTATGTTGTTTACATTTTTGCAATTCTTAATTTTCGATTTGATGTTAAAGAAATGTAACGAGAATTTCTTTTTTCTTTCTCTTTCTTTCTTTCTTTCTTTTTCTTTTTTTTTTCTATATTTGTGTTTATTCGCTATTACGAATTGACAACTATGAAAGATAAGACTTTTTTCCTCGAAAATTTCACTAGGTATTCAAGATAGCTCGAATTTGAAGGAATATTTAAAACGTAAGATAAATCAAGATATTGAAAATTCGGGATATCAAAAATCATTATTATTTTTAATATTTTAGTCAGGTTATAAACTGTGTTATTTTAAGAACTTTATGTTGTATCTTGAATCTAATACAGTTTGCTGCATTTTTTTTTTTTTTTTTTTTTTACAAATTCAATTACTGTTTACAAATGTGACATATCTCTAATTCATGTATTACGTCCGCACTAGATTCAACGTATCTGGACAGCATACAATGTTCATTGCCGATTGTGCTTCTTTCTTTATTCAATTTTTAGTTCTGGATGAAACTTTTACTTACCCATCATACGTAGTATAGGGTAAGTCTTGTAATCGTTTTGAAAATCGAAAAAAAAATTTTGACGGATTTACACGTTTCAGACACTAGAGATTCCGAAAAACATATTTTTAGAAAAAAAAAATTTGCCGTCCGTCTGTGTGTCTGTGTGTGTGTCTGTAAACGCTCTATCTCCCGAACAAATTGAGATAGAGACTTGCAATTTGGTATGTACTTAGTATGTAATAATGGGAAGAAGCCTATTTCATTTCAATAACCTCGATTAACCGGAACATTTTTTTTCGGACTCTCGAAATATTCGTTCTGATGAAAGGTATATAAAAATTTTCGAAATTGTTTATTTTAAGGAGTAAATATAAAAGACAATAAAAAAACATAAATTTTGCATAAAACATGAAGTCGATCGGATAATGAGTTGCCGAGTTATTTGTAATCCTATTTACCACACTCTTCGATTTTTCATGACCCTGTATTTCATCCAAATTTCACTTCAAATGTATATTTTAATTGGAAATTTGACGCTTAATCAGATACAATAAACCGCTAGTTAATAGGCGTATTATTTTTGGAGTTATAAGGAAAAACCTTTTTCAAGCAATTCAGTAATTGAGCCTTTTTATGACGTCATCAAGCCACGATTTTATTTGAATATCAATGCATTTTATAAGTAGTTTACACATTTTTATTTTACTATTTTACATTATACATATACATGATGGGTAAGTATTACGGTGGCCTCCAACGACTAGTTTAGTTTCGTCCTCATATTCATCTTCTGATAACGTCCCGAAACGGTCACTTAAGATTTCACCGTCCTCTCCATTACCACATATTGTAATGTTATTGTAGACAGCACAAAAATCCTCAAATATATGAAATGTGGCTCCAAAAATTGATCTAAGAAACACCTGTATGTGTAGGATTTCAAGAAACATCTTAAAGTCTTGAGAAATTTTAAAAAGAAAAAATATATATATTTTGAAATATCGAAGGTTAATAAAAAAAATAATAATTAAGATAAAAGTTTTTTTTTTAAATTAGTGAAATAAGAAATGCATGGAGAAATCAAATTTTTTCGAGATATCGAAAAATTTGTGATATCAAAGTTCAATTTAACGAGGTTTGACTGTAATGAGAATAATATAATATAATAATTTAATGATAATAATAATAAAATAAATCCTAAACCTATTATTTTCTTTCTAAATTTCTCGCTGGATTTTGAACTTATTATGTTAAAGTACAAAAAAATATATTGAAAATTAGGCGAACAGTACATTTTTTTGGAATACATATAAATTAAAACTGTATAAAAGTCATGCTATAAAATGCATCTGTAAGTAAAAATATTTTTTTAATGATTATTCGTCACAAGCATACGTTCAAATATTATAGATACGAATAGGATTGGTTGGAGGTATCAGTAAAAAAAAAAAGATATTGACTTTCTCCTGAAAGTTTTCTTCTTACATCAAAGGTCACTCAAGATGTGAAACAAATAAATCAATCATTCCGATTATTGACCCACATAAGTGCTAGTTTCGAAGTATATAAATTGCATTACTTATGAAGTATGTACATACTGCACTTCTGTCATTAATAACGATAAATAAGCTACATTCTGAGAATCTTGAAAATATGACACTCTTGCTGGAAATAAGATTTATAAGCACTATGACCTAAAACATTCTTAGATATATATATACAAAATAGCCTACTCGTATTTAATGTTTATTTATATGCACTGAGAAATTGGATGATATTGGATGGAAGGTGCGAGTAAAATTCCTTCCTATACCCATGGTTGTAGGAAGGAATATGATAGTATTTTTGAATGTAATATAGTTATAAGTATAGGATAGTAGAATAGGATAGAATGGGCTCGAAATAGGATATTTACAGGGCCAAAAAAAAATTATAAAAAGTTTACCCTCAATATTTTAAAAGTATTGCTGGAGGAAGGGGAAGGGAAGCCTCCATCTTATAGCTATGACTGCAGTCCCGAGGTCGGACTGTAAAAAAGGCCAGAACTGAACTAAAAAAAATGTTTAAAAAAATGCCTACTCTTTTTCAATAGAAATGTTCTGGGAGAGGCATAAAAGTCCTTTCTATACCTCTGGTTGTAGCCATAGACATCTAATATTTATATTAGATGTCGTAGTCCTTACACTCGGGTGGTAAAAGTTGTCCAGAGTAGTCCACGGAGAAAACGTGCATGAGTCTATGGGTTATACAAGTTCTGTACAGATCTGGTATAACCCGACCCGTGCCCGAAAATTTTCAACCAATTTAGAACCCGAAAATTCTATTTCAAGTCAACTTGAAATCCGACCTGAACCTAACAACAACAGAAAAAAAGCCAAATCCAACACACTTTATTACAAAACCCGTAAGGAAAGAAAATTAATCTCTTTTTTTTTTCTTTCTTCAATTATGGAAAAATAGTCAAATTTTACCTCTAATAAAAAGTTTATCTTTTATATTGAAATATACATATAGATATGTTGATTCATATTCAAATATACGTTTTTTCAGATGAAAAAAATATTCTGAACTTTCTTTTGAAAAATCGGGTTAACCCAAACTCGACCCACAAGCGTTAAAACCCAACACGAAACCGATCTGAATATGAAAAATATTAGGGTCAACCCGAACGCAACGAAAAAAAGAAAGCACCAACCCAGTCCGACTAAGACTCTCTTAGGTCCAACTTAAACCGTGGTCGATTCGGGTACAACAAAATTGGATTACCATACCCGATGCAGGACTCTAGTCATGAGTTAAGAAAAATCAAAAGAATTTGCCCAGAATCTTTAATAGTAATGTTTCGAGGGGCACTAAAATCCTTCCTACGGACATGACTGTTGTGCCCAGCCTTTGGCTGCAGAAGGTCTAAAAAACAGTATTGTTTAGAAAGGTATTCTCCAGCATCCGCATTTCTTCCCACACGCCTGGTCGCAGAAGCTAAAAAAGAATTGTGACAGCATAGTACATTTATAATTTAGCACTTCTTATTTATCTTCATTATACATTAAAATTAGAAATTTCATTCTTTGTTAAATTAATCAGTTATTTTATTTTCATTGAAGTTTCGTATAGGTTGCTTACCTCTTCGAATCCTGAAATTAGTTTAAATTTGTCTTCCAATCTGTGACACTTCAACAGGTCTCGAACATCGATTGATGTAAACTTGGCTCCGAGGAAATTGGGAACAGCTTCACGACATTTAGGTAAGAAATCTCCGAGCGAAACTAAGAAAAAAAAAAACATCCATTGGAAATGCAGTTATTGGATTATTCAGTTATTGAATTTGAAGCACATTTTGTGCTACTCAGTTTATATATATAACAATGCAAGATAATTTTAAGTAGTTACATTTCAGTTCAATATTTGTTTTTGTTTTGTTTTTCTGTAGTAGAAAACCAGTAGGATTATTATGGTTATTATGGCGACGATTATTTGGTTTCATCGAAATTACTTCCAATAAAACACCAATATTAGTTAAATATTGGCTTTACATTAAATATATTTGCAATGAAATGCCACTAGTGCAAAAATATTGACATCAAGTTGGAACTTTTGGCAATGAGAAAACAATATTGCAGAATTGAAAGTTTTGTATTTGAAAAATTAGCAATGAATGGTAGATATGAATTCGGACTTTTTTTTTCGGATCCCGAGCTCGGCGATTTGAAATCCGACCCCCCCCCCCCCCCCCCGAGTCCGAGAAAATGTGTGTTATCAAAGCCTGAGCTCGGTATGTCGAAAACATGCAGTGGAAAATTGTTACTAATATTTTAAAACTGTTTCAAGATTAATTTTATCATTTAAAAATCTCTTCTTACACAAAACTAAGTAGTAATCGTAGATTCTACTTCATGACAAGGTTTCGGGATTTTTTTTTTTTTTTCTTTGTCCCTGAAAATCAGTTTCAAATATTAAATTTGTTATTTATACCCAACCACTGGTAAAAATCTGCAAAAGTCACAATATTTATTATTTTTTTAAATATCGTTGTACAGATATGGCAGAAATACGCGAGTTCTGTTTTCCAGTAATTTTGCAAAAGCACTTCATACAGAAAGCGAGGATAGACAAAGGGTATTCCTCGGTTTATTTAAGTTACTAACACTGACCGTGCAAAGGCTTCAGAATCACATAAAATATTTCTCCTCATATCCCATCAATAACAGATCTGTCTCCTTTCAAACTGATTTTTAAAGGATTATAAAACACTTTAAGTTATTTTTTTCCATATTTGTGAATAAATAAAATTTTCACTTTGAGACCGTACCTACCCGAGTCAAAAGACTGGTATAACAATCAAGCCCGAGTCCGGGGTCGGACTGAGTCCGTTTCATCTCTAATAAATGGGCGAAATATTTCTTGTCAGTATTATACCAATATTGCTAAAGAGAAACACACTAATGTTGGAACAATATTTTATGCCAGTTATTTCCAGTATTGGTTAATATGTAGCGATGATATATCCAATTCAAAGAATGTTAAACAAATACTGTTTTTTTACTAGATGTAAAAGTGATTACATAATAAAAGTTAATAAACTTTAACTTACTTTCGACTCCAGAAAATGATGGGATGTGATATAACAGCAAAGGCAACATCGGAGCAGCTGAAGATATTTCTTTAAAGTACTGTACAAGTTGCTCTGAAATCATAAAAATAAAAATAGAGGATTTAATCAGTTTAGTATAACTAATTGAATTTATCAAAACAGAAATCCTGTAAGAGTAAAAACAATTATTTATTGACAAAATCTATAATAAATCAAAATATCTTAGATATTGATTAGTCAGACTAGATTATAATATCCTTATACCTCCCAAAAAATACGCTGTGCATTAAATTATACTTAAACTAAATATAACTTAATTCTGTAAAATATTTTTTCCAATGTGATTGATAAAGTAAAATATCTCTGAATCCTACAAGTCATGCACCGATATAATTTTTGCCTTTTTTTTTTCAAACTAAATATGTAGTTTTGTATATAATGTGTTTTTCACAGTGTTAGTACCTTAGCAAATAAAAAAAAAAAAAACCTTAAATATAATATCCTTTAAATTAGGATTATTATGTCTTTACAGAAATAAGATATCTCTTGAGGTTCACGTAACAATAACAAAAACAAAATGTAAAACTTTCATAATTTCAATATAATATTGTGCCTTCTTCATTTGCACTTACTTCTCATATCAGAAACTACTTTTTTCCGACAAAAATTTAATAAAATTTATGTATTTTTGAAAAAGGGGAACGATGAATAAGAAATGAAAAAGCTAAGATTTTGAGTTGAAAATGAAAACGAAACAGAATATTCGGTCGAACTCTAATTATCGTCTCACATTTGGGCATAATATTCATATTCCCTTAAAATCCCCAAAATAACAACTATCCTAAAATTACTTATTTATAAAGAAAGTGAGCGAAAAAGGTAAAACGTCTGATGCATTAATATGTTATGCTTAAACATAGTGTTGAATTCAGGGGGTGGCCCGGGGGGGGGGGATTCCCTCCCAGAGCTTTGAAATATTCCTCCCCCCCCGCGGAAAATTTGATATGTTATGCTTTCAATGGTCAAAAAGTGAAACTCCCCCCCCCGGAGCCACAAAAATCCTTCCCGAAGAAAAGTGTCTGATTCAACACTTTAAACATCTCCCCCACTTCTTAAAAATAAATACATTGTTCTGAAAAAAAAAAACTAATTATTTTAAATTTAATACAAAACAATACTGTAAAATCAATTTTCTTAACAAAATTATTGAAAAAAATAAATGTCTTATACATGACCGTCCTGCATTTGGACATAGCATCCCCAATTCCCTAAAATAAATACAAAATTCTGCAATATTCAAATTAATTTGAATAAAACATAACATATTTTTGTATAAAATCTAATTGATTTATATAAAATATAATATACGTCTGTAAAAGTCTAACTAACTTAAAATAAAATATAACACTGTTCTATTAGGAAAAGCGTTATTTTTTAACAAAATCTGTGATTCAACAAAATATATTAGATATCGACTGGCATACACGGGCACAACACCGTCATTTCTCCAAAATGAATTCATTGTTCTATATTTTAAACAATCTGCAATACTTAATCTGTGTTATTTCCTAAGAAAACATAGAAAAAATTCAAAACGTGCATATAACAACCTTCAAATTATTATTATTATTATTATTATTGCTATAGAAGTAAGAAAAAATATTTATTAATAAAATCTTTGATGAAACAAAATATCACAGATAAGGAACTAATCAATCTCAGATACAATATTTCCCTTTCTCCATAAGATAAACACCCAATTCAGTACTTAAAAAAATCTATAAGATACTAACTATGCTACTTAAAAAAAAAAAAAAAAAAAAATACAATATAGAACTTTTCAAAACGTGCATATAATAGTATTTAAATTAGAATTATTATTATGATTAAAACCAAAATAATATATCTTCTGAAATCCATACAATGAAAAGAAGTGAAACGCTTTCATAAGTTCAATACATTGTGCTTTCTTCATTTGCATTTACATAAACTTCCCTTCCCACTGACTCCTGCCGCAGGAGCTACTTATTTCCCGCAAAAATTTAATAAAACCTGAATATAATTTTGAGAAACGGGAACAGTGAATAAGAAATGAGACACTATTTTGTAGTCACGTTTTGATTTTGATAAGAAAGAAAAACAAATTAGCTTTTTTCAAAAATGAGAGAGAGATCACGTGCATAGGCGAAAGTGTAGGAAAGTAATTTAAAATTTTTTGCTTATTTTGTTCTTCTTTAATAAATTTTTCTAAAGTACTTCTATTGTAATTGACTGTAATTCAAATTTTTTGCTTATTTTGTTCTTCTTTAATAAATTTTTCTAAAGTACTTCTATTGTAATTGACTGTAATTCAAATTTTAATTTAGTCTTTTTTTTAATACCTGCACGCAATTTGTTTATACACTGTTAAAACTTTTGTGGTACATGGGTTGAACCAACTTTTGGTGCGCCATACCTGGGAACAATAAGAGGATGAAACCTTGTTCCAACAAGACGAGGTTTCGCGCAACTATTGCAGCACCAAAAGTTTGTTCAATTCAAAACAAAAATTTTTACAGTGAATTTCTCCTTTATTACATACAACTTGTCAATTTCATTGACACTTTATTACCTTAACAACTTGCAAGATGTTCCTAAGAATTAGTTGTATAGCTGCCAAGTCTCGTATAACTATTTTTAACAGTATTCTTTATCTTATTTAATCTCAGAATTTCTGAATTAAAGAAGACAAGGATTAATATTAAAAAATAGTGGACAAGACTTTCCAGCAATGCAACTAATTCATAAAAACATCTGGACATGCATGGCACGTCTTGCGAGCACAATTTGTTAATAGAGTGCGGTATGGTGCGGGTTGAACCCGATTCGAATCCAAAAATTCCTTTTGAAGTCAATCCAAAACCCGACCAGAATCCGACAAAATATAACACTATTCTATTAGGAAAAGCATTATTTTTGAACAAAATCTCTGATTCAACAAAATATATTAGATATCAACTGGTCATACTCGGGCACAATATCGTCATTTCTCCAAAATGTATTCATTGTTCTATATTTTAAACAATCTGCAATACTTACACTAGATTAATTTTGACACAATTATTCAAATTGGTAAAGAAATCATATGAGATGCAATCTTCCCAACTGCGCGAAAAAGTCCGGCCCAGGATTCGAACCCGGGATCCCTTGGCTGAAACTGCCAGTCCCCTACCAACTGAGCAATCCCGGATGAATATTGCTGAATTAATTCTCCCAGTCAACCTTATGATCATAGCATCTGGCCTGATATCTCAATCAGCACAACAGAATAAATCACAGGTAATGGGACCTCCAATAAACGCTGGAAACGGGATTACACTAGATTAATTTTGACACAATTATTCAAATTAGTAAAGAAATTATATGAGATGTAATCTTCACAATTGGGTAAAAAAGTTCGGACCAGGAATCGAACCCACGATCCCTTGGAAGAAGCTGGCAATGAGCTACCAACTGCGCAATGAATATGGCAGAACTTATTCACCCAGTTAACCTTAATGATCATAGCATCTGGCGTTATACCTGAATCAGAAAACAGAATAAATCACAGGTAATGGGACATATGCAATACTTAATCTGTGTTATTTCCTAAAAAAAAATCATAGAAAAAATTCAAAACGTGCATTTAGCAGCCTTTAAATTATTATTATTATTATCATTATTGCTATAGAAGTAAGAAAAAGTATTAGACATAAAATCTTTGATAAAAGAATATATCACCGATAAGGAACTAGTCAATCTCGGATACAATATTTCCCTTTTACCGATGACCTGCAATTCTACACATTTTGGTTGATTGATTGGAGGTCGCTACGGTCATCTTTTGTACATGAGGGCCTAAACAGAATGGGATCTCGGTTTAAAGTGGAATCCTACCCTCTACACACACTGCAAAAAATAATTGTTGATTTTACAGTATAAAACTGGCACCCAGCTACCAGTATTATACCGTAAAATTAACAGTATTAAACAGTAAAATAAGCAGTAATACGCTGCCGTGCAAGCAGTAATACGCTACCGCGCATCCGCGGTAGCGTATTACTGCTTGCGCGGCAGCGTATTACTGCTTATTTTACGGTTTAATACTGTTAATTTTACGGTATAATACTGGTAGCTAGGTGCCAGTTTTATACTGTAAAATCAACAATTATTTTTTGCAGTGCATATCCATGCCTCATTGGAATTTGAAACCTGCTTGCACCTCTTGTCCAGTAGTCAGCTCCGGGTCCTAACCACTAGACAAGCAAATGGGCCCGACACATTTTGAGCAGAGGGAATACTTAAACTTGAAATAAATGAAAACTAATGACATATTTTAATGCTTTTAGTAAAAGTGTCAATACACATACTCTGTTATAATAAAATGTCCTGTTTTTCATCTGAAAGAATGTTCTTATCTTTCTTTTGGAAAATCGTATGTACCCAAATAATATGTACCCTTGTAAATGAACGATAAATGCAATGCGCACGATGCTTTTCAGTAAACAACTTATAGTGCACCTCAGTAATGTATATAAATTTCATTATGTTTGAAATAGTGTAACATCGTTAAAATACACAACAAACGATTTTCCCTGTTGATCATTATGTAACGGAATTCTTTTGTGAGACTCTGTAAATGAATAATAAATGCTTTGCACCCCATATTCTACAGAAAACATGTTTTAGTGCGCCTCAGAAATGCAAAACAGTTTCATTATGTTTGAAAAGGCATAACATCATTAAAATGCGTTTGAAACGATTTTTTCCTATTGGCCGCTATATAACAAAATACTTTTGACTGTACCTGTAAATTAATTATAAATGCTACACATTTTATTTTCAAAAGCGACCGCGCTATAATAAACGTTGATAACATATAAAAATTACACAGGGCAATCCGAGTATATTTACGAGAGTTAGAGTGCGGTTAGTTGGCCAGATGGAAAGACAAATCATAGTCATAAATTTTTTTTAGCTATTTTGAAAAGTGTTAAAAAAGGATTTTTGTATAAATTGGCGACACAATGGAATCGCCTGGATTCGAACGTTGAAACTCCCGTTTTGAAACTGGAGACGCTGCCTCAGCGTTAGTAATTCTTGATTACTTCACCGTAACTTTTATCGCTTATACTCACTCTCTCACAATTTTTTAGCGATTTTCATATAGAATCGATCACAAAATGGTTTAAAATGGGATTAAATACCTAATCCCAAGGCTTGACAAATTTCGGTCGCCAGGTCGGCAAGTTTTATCAGCTGGCGACCACATTATTTAATCTGGCAATTTTTATTTGTTCGTTTGTTTGAGAGTAACATTTGAAAAAAAATAAAAATTGAATTAAGAAATGATCACAAACGGCATTTTTCCTCTTCCCCACCCCTAGTGCGCGGCAAACAGTGATAGTCCTCGTTGCATATACTTGTAATGAAAGAACCAAGTTTAAAAGGCGTTTTCCATCTGCACAGGAAACGCCATTCTTTTCCGCTCTAGCCAGCTAGCATATCATGTAATCAGAATGTGGAGGAAGAGAGAGGGGTGATGAGACATGTTTCAATAAAACAGTAAGAAGTAGTGTTATTCCAGCCTTTGTGGCACCTACAATTGGATACAATGTGAAAAAATTGTAGCGCTCAACTACTCGGGCACTTTGAAGCTTTCGGCAATCAGCATTTTTTGACCATGCATCCGTTAATTCATCCTTTACAATATTTCTTTTTTTTTTTCTTTCCTCTTTTTTTTTTTTTTTTTTAAAACATATAATTTTGATAATTTACAATACGAAACTTAGTTTTTAGTATCTTTCTAAATTATGTATTATTCTAAACTACATAACTAATAATTCTAAACTATGCTTGTTATTTTTTTCTCAATTAATTCATAGAAAACTTTTATGCTTTTTGAAAATCAATAACGGCGGAGATGTGGGGGGGGGGGGGGGGACACATATTTTAGTGGCGACTAGAAATTTTTGCTGGCTACTAGATTTTATTAAATTTGTAAAGCCCTGCCTAATCCGTCTATCGATTGTTACAAAAACCGTTCTTGCGACAGTGGTCTTTAACATATTCGCCAAATGGGAGCTCAATCAGGTGTTGTGCCTGATTTACGACAGGGCATAAAAAAACCCTCCGAGGCACAGGTCCAGGGCCCCCAAATGCTACTGAATATTTTTCAATTATATTTCAAAAGAGTTTTAACTGTTAAAAAACAAAATCAATATGGAAAAAATCTGTTTGTCAGAGATTGTCTATGATTTGTCAAAGTAGCTTCATTTTTTCCTGATTGTTTTTTAACAATTTATGTGCAGGAATGTACAGAACTCCGTTTTTGGGATCGCCATATTATTTCACTTTCATTTATTTTACCTATAAGGCCCTTATGGTTCAGATGGACAAAGCCATGTGGTTCTGCTAGTTACTAGTATAAATTGTTTTTGTTTTTTTCAGTGAATGCTTGTATTTGAAAGAAAAAGTTATTTGATTAGTGGGATGTGCTAATACTTTACATAATTATAGCTTGGTACTGAGGTAAATTTATTATTAGTTGTTGCACACTTTATCATTCTAGATAAATGGACTTGCATAGAGAAAGTTAATCAGCACCACTGAGTTTATTATAAAATTCAATTAAAATTTCATAATTATAAAATAGTTTTTTAAAAGTAAATTAATGCTTATCAATTTAAATTTTTTTAATTGATATTTTAAAGAAATTATTAAAGTCAATAGTGGTTATCTTAATAAGTACTGCTTTCAATATTATATTTTTTTTTACTCAAGTAAGCATCGGTGCAAGGGAGCCCCCTACGCATCTGTGCCCAGGGCCCCCAAATTTGTAAATCGGTCCCTTCAGGTGTACCGTTTGTTAGTTATCCTGTTCACACGCACATACACATACACACACACACATACAAAACATGATTACAATACTTTTCTACGCTGTGTGTTTGAAAAGTAAAAGTGTGGCATATACTAACGAATTGTATAACCTCTTTTGTTGGAAGTCGGTTAAAACAAGAGTCAACTCAACCAGATGTAGGACTCTTTATCTTGGATTCAATATCTTTATTTTTCAAAAATAAATACACCGTTTTGTATAAGTAAAAAAAAAATCTACAAGACAATAACTATGCTATTTCTTTAGAAACAAGAAAAACTCCAAAAACGTGCTTATAATGGCTTTCAAATTAGGGTTATTATTTCTTTTATTACAAAATTCCAAGGTTCGTTCGAGAAAAAGAAATGTAAAACTTCCAGAAATTCAATATATTTTGCCTCCTTTATTTGCATATACATTAGACTTCCCACATCAGAAACTACTTTTTCCGACAAAAATTTAATAAAACCTGGACATAATTTTGAAAAAAGAAAAACGGTGAATAAGAAATGAAGCACTGATTTGTAGTCACGTTTTAATTTCGATAAGAAAAGAAAATAAATTAGCCTGTTTCGAAACTGGGCGATATCACGTGCCTATATGGGGAAGTAATTTCGAATCTTTTGCTCTTTTTTTTTTTCTTTTTTTATCAGAAGTTTCTGAATTTAGCAGTCATGAGCAAATTCGAATTAAGTTAACAAAATTACATATGCTTAAAAGTTATAAAGTTATTTTCGTTTGATTATGCCTAAAAAAGGAAATGGAAAGTACAGTTTGGTTAAAGCATTCATGTACAAGAGTGAGGAATTTATAGGAATTTATATTTCTTTTTGCCGAATTAATAAATTAGCTTCAGTTCCTTAACTAATTTAGCAAGGTATTTTTTTAAATAATTGAGCTAATTAATGCCTTTACATTTATAAACTTTAAAGAGCAATAATAATGATATAACTTGGTATATAACACAATCTACTTTGCAAAAATAAACAGGGTGTTTCCTTAACCATTTGCATCATTAGCTTGTATTTCAGGAATTTCTTTTTAATTCGAAATTCAGAATTCTTACCAGAAATTCTGAATAATAACTTTTGTTTAATTTAATGACAGATGTTTCATGATTATGAGGGTGGTTCGATAAGTTCTCGACCTGAGAGTGAAAACACAAGATTTTTGACATAATTTCAAATTATTTTTCAATGTAGTCCCCTTGCAAATCTGTCTGACAAAGAAAATACAAGACAATATTTCATTTTATTTTTCAACTTTCAACACAATACATTTCAGAACACTCTTGAGAAATGTTCATTCTTTGGCGTTTCTGGTCGACGTTCAACAAACGCCGCACGCATCGAGCGGAAAGCTTTTTCATACCCAAAACATTTTGTAAAATGTAGTGGACACGGTCTGTCGAGTTGTTTGCAATATCAAAAAGTTCCCGTGTCTTCAATCGGCGATCATTCAATACGGCACTGTGAATTTTTGAGACGATTTCATAGGTCGTAGCGGTTTTGGGGCGTCCTGAGTGTTCATCATCGTGAATGGATTTCGTATCATGTTCAGGCTCGGACTGGCCCGCCGGCCCATCGGCCAGAGGGCCGGTGCGCCCTCAGCCAGGGAAAATTTTGCGCCCCTAAGCCGCTTCAATATTTTCCCACGCAAATACATTCTGATTAGTGTACTAAATTTCGAGAGTTTGCTTACGAATAATCATCAGCTAATACACAGATAGTAAAAGAGAAGGATTTTTATTATCATAAAGAAAAGGAAATTACAGAATCCGAAATCAAAGCAGACGTGTCTGCATACGATTGAGAGGAGAAAACGGGCACGTAGGGAAGGTTTTAATAGCCCTGGGTTACTAAAGCTCTCGCCCATGTGCTACTCCCTCGCCATTTTTTTTAATCGGTTCTTACAATAGTTTTTAGGTATTAATCTCAGATCAAATATTTTGCGCACTCGCCATTATAGTACCCAGTGCGGTCGCCTGACCTTGTCCTCCTTTAAAGCCGCCCCTGAGTGTATCTAAAATTAAAACCATGCTTTTAGAAAAACAGTTTTATAAAAGAAAGAGATAAATATTAGAAGGCAAAATCCTTTTGTGTGGATTTTGTTGTTAACTGGAAAACATAACCTGTCTTTTCGAGGAATACAACTTTAATGACACTTCTGGATTGCAATTCTGAAAGCTGCGAAATCCCGCGGATAGCATTTTTTTTTTAAATTCAAATAGCCTACCATAATTTTAGGTTAGTGGTCTAAGCTTTATTTAATGACAGCCTTTCTTGAATTAAATAACTATACGGAAATTCTGGTATGTATTTTAAATAAAAATTTGTTTTATTTAATCGCGGAAAAATCGATCATTAAATAAAGCAATGATTACTATTGAGAAACAATTGTAGGTTTTTTTTTTTTTAAATTAAAAAACACTGGCAGCAAAATCCTGTAGCTTTCAGGATTAAAATCCCCGGGGGATTTCTTTCAATTATGGAAACTTAAATATTTCCATGGATTTCTAATTATGATAATAAATTTGTAAATCATGGGAAGAGTGTGCTGAGAAAAGTAAATTTACTCAATTATTTTAGTGATTTAAAAGTTACTAATCGCTATTTTTGATGTCCTGTTTCACTAGCAACCTTTTCATAGTGCGATATCAATTCAGCATTTTAAGTGTGCATAAGGTCATTTTTAAGCCTACAAAATTCCTCTTCCTTCTCCTGCCTCTCCTAATCCCAAATGCTGCAAATGTAATATTTTTACGAGCAAGTGTTATTTCCCCATTCAAATACCCTATATTTGGAGATTCCCATACTGCTATAACATATGGTACTTTTTTAAAAGAAAAAAAAATCAAGCATCAGTTTTAGTTTCAAATATAAGTTTCGAATTTTTAGTTTAGTTTTAATATTAGTTTTCAAATATTTAGTTTCATATATATTTTTAAAATAGAGGTTGGCGTTCTTAGCACTGATATTCTTGCAACTTAATAGTCATAAAAGTAAAATTTATTTCAATAATAGTTTTAGAGATATTTGTTTAAATACAAATGGTAAATGGTGAAACATTCCTGAAACCAAGGGAACCAAATTAGAAGAAATTTTAATCGGTAATTCTAAAAGCATAATTATTTTTTGCCTAAAAAATCAACAAATTAGTTGCTAATTAAAATAGGATCAATTATTAACATATTTTAATATTATTATTAGCGTAGTTTTGCCAGAAAACATAATTGTTGGTTAAATGGCACATATTTAGTTTAGACCAACGATCAGCAGACCGTTGGTTGAGACTATTGGAAGCAGCCAAACTCAATCGTTGGCCAACAAAGCTAGAAAACAATGGACAATGATATCCAACAATTCTGTGTTGCTTGAGCGAAAAAAGAATTGTATAAAAAAGGGAAGAGTTGGTCATTATCAAGTCATATCGCACAGCACGATGAAGGTTTTAAAATATCATAAATATCATCAAGCTTATAATAATGTTTAAAATTGCTAAGAAGGTAAAGCAAGATTTTTTTGTGTATGTTAATGGACTAATGGATACAATTATGGATATATGAAGTCAGACTATTGTGTTAATTTACAGTCCTGGACAAAAAAAAGTGATCATCCCCTACAAATTCTTCTAAAAATAATTGTAAAAAATCTACAGGAACCAATCGATTGGAAATAATGTCTACTAATTAAATCTCTGGATTAAGTATGTTACAGGAGTCGTCTACATTTTAAAAATTATACCAACTTTGAATTTTCAAACAATAACACTTATTTTTGACACCCTATTTCCTTGTATCAAGACAGCTTGCGAAAAGGTATAGTTTAAATACTTTGCTAATTTTTCATAGAGTTAGAAGAGTTTAAAACTTGAGGATACTAATGACAAACTTATAAAAATAATCCGATTGAATTTTTATTATTGTTTTGGTGAAATATGCTTAATAAACCCAAACATATTTCAGACTTTTTTGTATTCAAAGTCTTTTTTTAATTATGAAAATTATTAATATATTCATATTAAAAAATTATTAATTATAACATATATTAATTTTTGTATAAAAAAATAACGGTGTGTAAGTCACTTGAATAATTAGTTTTCAAGAAAAAGAAAACCTTCCGACACTATAAGGAGACCGCCTTCGTTTTCCAAAGAATCCACTGAAGCATTTCCTAAATTTTTAGATAAACCCCTAGCGCATTTTCTTCTACAACTCTATGAAGAATTAAGATAAGTATATTCCCAGTCTGTCTTGATCCAGGGAACTCAAACGTAGGTGTTTAATGAAAACAAGCATTTTTAATATGTAGACAATCCCCCGAGACAAAATTTACAAATACAATTTAATAGTAGAAATTATTCCCAATAAATTGGTACCTATGTTTTTTTTATACCTTATTTGCAGGATAATTAGTAAAGGGTGATCACTTTTTTATCGCTGTTCTAAGGTATCTATTGACAAAAGAATAAAGTAGGAAAGTCTAGTCTACCGTCAATCTACTACAAGGTAATCTGTGTTCAGATTTCTAGAGTTTTTGAATATTACATGACATAGTTTGGAAAACAAACATGTGCGGGGAATATAGTGAAGTTAGGCTCAGGAATATAATATTAAGCCATTTTGTTACTTTGTGCTTTGCGAATGTGATAAACCTTGTCAAGTCAGATACAACATAAGTAAAACTGACTTGAGTTCGTTAAAATTTTTGCGCCCTCTGAAAATCCAAGGTCTGCGCCCTTTCCCCTGGCCCAGTCCGACCCTGATCATGTTTAAATTCAGCAGCCCACTTATTTTTTTTTTTTTTATCGACGAATACGAAGGACAAAAATCCTTTAAGGTGGAATGTAACTCTTTTTGTATGTCCGTGGAGGTTAAACCCTTTTTAACAAAGTATTTTACGAGACCTCGAACTTCATTTTTTTTCCATTTTTAGAAAATGTGTAAAATTTGTTTACTTTACTTTATCGTCCAGCAATAACCAATAAACTCACGCGTCTGAAACTCGTCAGCATGTCATCTAAAGGATCATACTTTACAAAAATCGTCGACATTTGGTCCTACTTGCTCCATCTCTGTGTCAGGCCGAGAACTTATCAAACTACCCTCGTACATAAAGTAAAATTTCTTCTTTCAGAATTTCCGGTAGGGATTCGGAAACTCTGAATAAACACTCCTGATATGGACGCATATATGTGCTAATGATTCAAATGGGTTAATTCACTTTCTCCTCAAACAACTGGTGAATCTAGTTAGCTATAGCCATGAACATGGTGTCTAACTATAATTAAACGGGTGTGCGATTAAACGGGTCCAATGAGGTAAATTGCAGCACTTAATATTAGCGAACCCAGGAGTTAGTGTTCCTATCTTGAAAACTATACTAGACATAGGACAAATGCCAATTACAAAGTTGTGGAGCGTTTAGTATGAAATGATGTTTTACGGGCACAAAATAATATTAGAATCTTTGAAATGTAATTTTTTTCTATCCGATCACTAGGTTAAATACGTCACTAATTGCATACGAAAGTGTGGCATTATATTGTGGATGCACATTTACTAATAAAGCTAACATATGCAAGCAATATACCTAAAAGAAGCCTTTTAGAGTAAAACAGAAATTAGCTTCGAAGTATTAGTGAATTTTAAGACGACTAATACAAATGGAAGCTAAGATGAAATTATATTTTACTTAAGCATGTTCTTGAGATAAATGATTTAAACGGATTCAATGTTTTCCAATTTTCAACAATATAGATACTCCTGCCGCGTTCGTAATGGAATTTAAGTCTACCTTCTTGCATTTACATATTTTGGAATGACCTGAAACGAATGGTGTTTAAATCAAGATTATGCTAATGGCCTAAGGTAATTTTTTTCGCACGTCTGCCATTCCTTTCCTAATGTCCAAATGGTCTTCCATCAGCATTTTCGTTCTTGCATTACTGTTATCTACTAAGGTACGAAGCAGAAACATTTATAAAATAGCTTGACCTGATTTAAAGTTTTCCACTTATTCTACATCGTTTTATGCACGTCTGGGGGTGTGTCCGTAATGCAATTTTGGTGTGTGTCTTTGTATTTACATATTTTGGAATTTTCTGAAACGAATGGCGTTTAAATCAAGATTGATCAAATGGTTTGACAAGGGTCCACTTTTTGGTTCTTTTGATGGCGCCTACCGCTTATTTCGTAACGTCCAAATTGTTATTCGGACCCTTTCAATATTTTCGTTATTAGGCAACTTTGCCTACTGGGGTGCATTTTTACATATGCCAATTTTTACACCTATTCGTCAAGTGAACTGGTACACTGGTAGGCCGACTAGCATTTCTTTGTATAACCACTCAAGTACAATGTGGTTTTATACAGTATTTTTTTTTACCAAATGACTTTTTTGTCGTTGTCTCTCAGTCTATCACTGAATAACTGTGTAAACATTACGGTGTATGGGCGTAAATTGCTTATAGGTATTTTTTAACTGTGTTTTCCTGCTTAACTATATTTAGTATACTAAGATATGCTTGTATAACATAAATAAATTCATACACAGGGCTATGCAAAAAATTATATATATTGCCGTCTATGGGCAGTAATTGCTGAAAGTAATTTTCCTAATGTGTTATGAGCTTATTAGCTGAATTAAATTTTAGAAAATCATATGGCGTGTATACAAATCTGTAGATCATATACAGGCTGCTAAAACAATTTAACATCTTACCTATTATTGGCGCTAATTGCTGCAATTGGGCATTAAAATTAATTTATGTTGTGCGTTTTTCAATTTTTTTATTTAGATACCTTCTTTTACCGTATTAAATGGTGAAATTTCGTTACAGTGTTCTGGAAGTATTCGAAAGCATAATAAATAGACGCGTGACGTATGATTTTTCTTTCTTTCTTTTCACTGAGGGCAGTGTTTGGACAGACTATCTATTAATTTTAGGCATGCCCGATTTTCCAAAAGCAAAACCAGAACATTCTTTTTGATGAAAAAGCATTGTATTTGACTATGAATGATTATAGCTATTTTATCATAAAACATAAAATTAATATGGCCAAGCCAAATTTCAAATGAAATTTTCGGGTTCGGGTCGGATACAACCCGAATCCGAACAAAATCGAACTGTACGATGCTAACCCACGACCACCGGTTCTTACCATTTGCAGACAATACACCACAAGGAAGAGCTGATTCGAACATGTTATTCACATTACTTCTGGAGACATGGAAAAAGAGCGAAAAAACGAGAGGCTACTGCACTTATATAAATGAGATAATTTTAAATTTTTCGGGTTTTTTTTTTTTTTCTTTTTTGTATAGAATATTGTTGCAGTTCTTTCGCGCAATTTTATTCTTGTTATATCAGTTGCTACACAATTGCAAAGTTGCTCTGAATGAAAGATTTTCCGATTTTGAACGGTAACATGTTGACCATGACTTTTGTATCACTTGTTATTATAAGTTTTTTGTTATAAATAGTTCTCGTTACAATGTGGATTTTACTGTAAAAGTTCTTTGAAGTTAGTTTAAGAATCAGAAAATCGTGAATTAAAAAGTGTAGTAATAAAATTCTCTGCTTCAAAGTGATTTTTCCTTATATTGTTAACTTGGCATGGATATTAAAATTCTGGTAAAATGTATATTTCGTAGACTGTTGAAAACTGCTTGCATTATGTGAAGAATTTCAAAAATTCCCCATTGTTCTGACTACTCCCTTAAAAGAATAGAAACGCAGACACACACACACACACAGAGAGAGAGAGAGAGAGAGGGGGGGGGGAGAGAGGGAGGGAGAGAGAGAGAGGGAGAGCAGCAGAAAGTTAATTATGATTATTTTATAATATCCACCTTTATCGTAATGTTATATTTTTCTTTTTAAAATTTAAAATGACAACCAAATTAATTTTCAATAACAATTATTTGTGTGAACTTTGAAATCCCTTCATATAAATAGTAAAATTAATTACAATACGACAAATAAGAATGATTACATTGCTTTCCATTTTTAAATTATTTTCTCATATCAAAAACAATCTTTGCTTCTAAAAAATTCGACTGCATAAAAAACAAGCTAAATTAAATACTTAAATTTCATAGTTCAAGTTTTCAAAATATTAGAAAAAACATTCTACATGAAAGGTAATAAATCCTATTTTTCATTAATTGAAACAAAGAAAATCGCTTTGATATTGCTTAAAAAACGCTTTCACAAAATGCTATTTTTTCTTCAATTAAGCTGTTGGTGTGTTATAAATGACTTAGAAATAAAATTTATCAAATTCCTCTTATTGCTATCTCTTTAAGTTTGATATATGAGTCATTAGCTCGGATAAATTTAAGGAATTCTTGAAATGGTTAGCAATTATCAACGATTTATGATCTAATCTAATTCTCGATTATATACGAAAAAAGAAAAGTATTTCAAATTACTTAATGTGTTTTTATGTAATACAGAATAAATTTTAACTGTGTATGTTTATTTTAGAAAATATGTTCTTGAACATTTATTTGTCATTTTAATAGATGATAATTGATATACGTTGAAGTGATAATGAGGCAAAATAGTAAGGTATTATTTGTTTTGTATTTTTTTTTATTATTACTCAATAAGTAAAATAATTTAATAATTTAAGCATTAATTTATCAGCTACACTGCCAGTAAGTTCTTTCTCCGATTATAGATGGTGACTCGGAACTCATGGGTAAAGAAACATTTCAGGGTGATCATACCTGTAAGCACAATTTTTGCATAAGAAATCAATGTCGCATTCTACTTATTTAATCAAAATTACAGGGTGTCTCTTACAAAGCCGAACCCGAATTTCTATTCATAACTGTAACAAAAATGAAATTCTTTATCAAAATTCTGAATATAATGACCTTGCTTTCATTTTGTATTCAACTAATTTTTGCATGGGAAACCAATGTCACATTTTATTTATTTAATCAAAATTACAGAATGTCTCACACCAACCGAACTCGGATTTCCATTCATCACTGTATTCTTTAGCGAAATTTTCAATATAATAACGTTGCTTTCATTTTGTAAAAAAAATAATTAAATACAAAACGAAAAAAAAAAATTCAACGAAATTTTATTAGAGCGAGCATTATAGCGGTTTTAAGAAGTTCGTTATAACGGGGTTTGATCATATTATCCAATTTTATGTATTACTATATTGAAGTCAGTTTTCTGTTGTACTTATTTTCGGTCATTCCTTTTTTTGACATAGTTCCTTGAAATACGTATAACTGCTGCTTCAATGTACTAATTTTTGCTCCAATACGCCTGAAAAGCAAAAATATTTAATCAAGTGAAATTGTGTTGAAGCGATAATTTTTGATAGGCGATTTCCAAATTATTCGAGCGTTAGAAAAAGATTCATTGTCCACAAAAAAGGGATCCGTTGATGCAAAAAGAAAAAAAAAACCCTCCACACCTATGTTAACACAACTTCGTAACCTGCGGTAAACATAGTAATTAAATATAAAAAACGTACTGGAAACAACATGCCCAGAACACATGAATCAACAAAAGAAAATTACTGTTGAATTCACCTGTAATTACGGTTATAATAGATCACGCACAAAGGTAGAAAGTGCACATCTTACCATCATTTTTAGGCTTGTAGAACAATGGGGGCAAAGAGGCAATTCCGGTAGCTCCAACTTTTTCGGCGTGGCTAGCCTAAAACACGGAAAGAACAAAAAGTTAATTTGTTTCTTTTTCTGACAGGTGCTAAAGGGAAAAGGAGTGTATGTTAGGAGCACAATTACTTTTTTTAGAGAACGGCAAAAGTAATTTACTTGGAGAAAAGAACGATTAATGCAATGTATTCCGTAATAAGTATAATAATTATGTGATTTGGGTTTAAGTAAAAAGTACTGGATGTTTTAGTGTCGAATAAAAATTTTAATTTAACATATTATCACTTACAAAGAGAGGACCAAGCTTGGTAATCACAGATTTTGATTATTTTTATATATGTTGGTGGGTAGAATCCCCATAGTCTCAGGTTCAACGGATTTTGTACAACGCTCATTAGTTTTCGAGAAATGGGGAGGGGGGGGGGACTAATATTTTAACACAACTTAATTATTTAATTTTTAACGAAATTGCTGCGTTGTCGTAGCTCAGTTGTTATGGCGTCTGCTCGTTGATAAATAAATATAAATATATTAAAAAAAAAGGAACCTGCAAAGCAAATTAAAAAAATAAATTTATTTCCATTTTGTTAAGCCCGAGAAGGGACAGATATTAAAATTATTTTATTTAGTCAATGCTACAATAATGTTGCATTTTTATATTAAATCTTGCTCAGTCTATTTAATCTTAAAAAATTAAATTTAAATTTGAAACATGATATTAAAGCAACTTTAAAACATTTCATTTAGAAATCTAAATAAATCTTCAACTTTTTAAAATTATTTGAACTTCTCATGTTTCTTGTCTGTTAGAATTTGCTACAATACAAATTTTGTATAATGCATGTAAAACTGAAAAAAAGTTGAAGATTTATTTAGATTTCTAAATGAAATGTTTTAAAGTTGCTTTAATATCATTTTTCAAATTTAAATTTAATTTTTTAAGATTAAATAGACTGAGCAAGATTTAATATAAAAATGCAACATTATTGTAGCATTGACTAAATAAAATAATTTTAATATCTGTCCCTTCTCGGGCTTAACAAAATGGAAATAAATTTATTTTTTTAATTTGCTTTGCAGGTTCCTTTTTTTTTAATATCTCAAGTTTTTTAATAACAATTTAATATGAAGCAGACAAGATTCAAACGAGGCAAGTATGTAAAAGACTGCACGTATCAAAATCAGTATTGGTAATATGAAATATACAGTTCAAACACTGATTATTCTGTAAACAATTAAAATAATAAAAGTAATTTTTAACAAAAAAATGTATATAACGGACTTTAACGGATTGTTTCTCATCTTTATAATGATAATAATAAAACGAATCATGTTCATTTTTGCAAATAATTTTATGCCATAGTGTAAAATACATTTGCAACCACTTTGGAAAGAGACACTAGTAAGCGTGTGTGAAAGCTATTAATAACATCTTATGTTGTTTTATCACATAAGAAGCAAAAAAATAATAATGAGCATATATGAAACAACTGTATTCTGATTTTGTTATAAAATGTGTAGTTATGGAGGATGAAATTTTCAGCAAAATATTTCTTTTTGTAGCTGAATAAATATTTTACCTTATATTGACAATTTCTTAATTTAACATTTCTGTAGAAGCAAAATGTAAACATCTGCAAGATTTTTTACAAAACGTGTACGATCTGTTATTTTCTTATCGTCACAAACAGTCCATTTATTGATCTCGTTTTCATTTGTTACAATAATTTCATAACAATAATTTCATTAACAGCACACATTTGATCTTCTTTTATGTAATACGATTTATACTCACAACAATCTATGTTTGAAAATAATTCCTTTGTAGAACTGCCCTGAGAAGAAGCAAATATATGAAGAATATGCAATAACCTTCGAACTGAATTCTCTCAAATGTTACAGAGAGGTCCACATTTCTACATTAGAGTTTTGGGATGATGACCATCAATGTTTTTCTCGAAATGTAAATCACCTAAAGGAATATGTTCTATTTTAGAATTGGAATGACTACTATAATTATGATCTAAATGTATGTGAACTAATGGGTGATATGCTATTTCCCAAAAATAGGGTTCTGCATTGGAGTTGTGAATTCTTTCGCCACCAATTATTTCACATAAATTTTCTGCAGTGATATTTTGAGTTGATTTTGATAACATCTGTTGAAATTTGTTTGAAAAATTTTCTGAAGCCGATGAACTCTTTGCATACAAAACATTTTTAGTATGAATAGCTTTACGCGCAAGTAATTGAGCTTTTATTTGAGTTTTTAGAAATTGAATATTTGTTCTTCTGCTTTGCTGAGCTATGTTTGATTTATAACTCTCTAGCAGATTTTTCACTAAAGCAAGCTGTCGATATCTTGAAGGATTAATTTTCTTAGAGGTGAGAATCCTATTATGATTTGAGTATTTTTTTTCCAGTATTTTAGCTTATATTTATTAGCCTTTGATTTATTTCGCAAACAATATGAAGTATTACGCTTCTGTATCTGGCTTTTACATTTTTTATAGTATGCGGCTCTTTTATTTTTGATAATTTCACGATTTCCTCGATAATATCGTGAATATTTATTTGATGTATCACTTAACGGTTCAGACAGAGATACTCTTTGTATAGGGTTAGGATACTCTTCAGTTGGGCCATTTAAATCAATGAAATGCCGAGAGCAAACATACCAGTCTCTAGTCATCGTTTCTGTATAAGGAAAGGGCATCTGACGTCACTGTTGGTTAAACTACTGTTGGTTTGGCAGAAAAACCTGTTCGTTCTTTACGGCTCCTACAATACACATGAGATGGTGGGATTTGATTGGTCTATGTTAAACTGGTCTATGATATGATTGGCCTACGTCGCCATGACGATTCCTGCAATGATAGCTTCGACAAAAATGCAGTGGTAGATTGGTTGATGGAACTGTTTGTTTGTAAACATGCCCTTTCCTTATTTGTTATACCACAAGCAGAAAGCCATTCGTTACATTTACTCAAGTTTTTCTGTGGTTTAGGAAAAGGGAAAAACAAAACTCCCAGCATATAGTCTTTGTAAAAGTATCGTGCATCACTCTTGCAACCAGAAAATTTGCATTTTTTCACCATGTTGAATTTTAGTAATCATCGATTAAGAGAGAAATTTAAAAACGCATTTCGTAACATCACAGTATCACTAGATAAGTAAATATCGAACATTCATCCAATTTTGATAAAGACAGTAACATCTAAATTAAAGTCCAAATACTGCTTAAAGTGATAAAAACATAACACGGAATATTTAAAATACCTTTTTAATGTAGATCGTTCACAACTATTGGTGACATCTTCGGATCTTAAAGATAAATACAATATTCTCGTATATTTTTGAAATAGTAAACATATACCACGAGATCGCATGTCCAAGGCTAGCAGGTGCTTAAATTGGCCAAAACTGGGAAACGTGAAAAATTATTATTTGTTTTTATTTTTATTGCTTCTTCAATCTATCGATCATCGCGTGCCAAATTTTAGCTAATTATTTTAAATATTCCGTGTTATGTTTTTATCACTTTAATCAGTATTTGGACTTTAATTTAAAGACTCCACGTTTACTACATTTAGAGTTTTTTGATTGGAGGATTTATTTTTTTACAGAATTAGGTGTTTTGAAGAAAATTTGTGGAAGCGCGTACAAAAAGTGGGAAAAACTCTAGTAAATTAACTCGTTCAATGGGATTTCCTGTGTTAAATTAACATTAGGATGTCACACTGGAAATAAATAAGCCTTGCGCTGCCGCGCAAGGCTTAATAAAAAGAAAAATATATAAATTTATTAATTATAAATCAATTCAAAGCGCAATCATACGTATTACAAATTTAAAATCTTTAATATGCAAAAAAATATGTTGTAATTCAATTCTTATGCTAAATTTTAATATAATTATGCTTCTTACTTTAAAAACAGAGTAGTATTATCATCGCATTGACTCCCCTTGTTAAGGCAATATATAAATGATGTTTCTTTAAAATCACGAAATGACACAATTGTTCAATATCATTGCATCGATAAAGCATATATGAAATACATTTTAAAAATGACTAAAAAAAAACTTCACCATTTAATGATCTTTTATACAACGATTTAGTTACAAATAAGAAATTAATAGGTTAACATTATAATTAATGCACAATATTTTAATTAGGATTATTAAATAATAATTACAAGCATATTTATAAAACAAAAAATGAGAAAAGGGAACACACCTCGTCCCGGTTTCGAACCCGGACCCTCGGATCAATGAGCAGACGCCATAACAACTGAGCTACGACTAACGCAGTAATCTCATTACAAAGTAAGTATTTAAGTTGTGTTAAAATATTAGACCCCCCCCCCCATTTCTCAAGAACTAGGGAGCGTTGTATAAAATCCGTTGAACCTGAGACTAAGGGTCTTCTACCCTACAACATATATAAAAATAATCAAAATCTGTGATTACCAAGCTTGGACCTCTCCTTGTTAGATAAAGGTTCGCAACAATCAATAATATTATGTTCAATAATGAAAACAAAAAGTATAAAAATGTCTTAAATGCAAATATTAAATATGGTTTCAGTTATTAACATTTTTCGAGTGCACGGATAAGAATATACCAGGTAATTTTCAGAGCAATTCTTACTATAATTCATTTGAAAATTATAAAATTCTTGCAGCATTGTCGATTATTAAATAAAAATATAACATGACTCACATTAGTAACTCCTTTAATTTTGTTTATTTATTTAACTAGTATATATATTAGATATAGTTTGCCACAAAGATGAACTTAAAGAATGAATGTTATGAATACCAGGGTACCCAACCCGGACTTTCCGGGTTACAGAACATACTATCCGGTGTGCAGGACATAGTGATAATAATTTTTAATTGAAGACTCTAATAGATTTTTTATATTTAATATATATATATATATATTTAGATTTCTCACAAATTAGACTAAAAAGAAATTTATATGATAAATATGGAATATGCTTTCAAATGAAAAAGTTTTTTAATTTATTGGAAACTGTAATTTTTTCGTTAGAAAATCTATATTACAAAGCAAAAACATACCCGTGATTAACGTTGACGTTCTATAGACGGTGGTAATGCATTGATCAATCCATTTTGCACTTTTGTAAATTTATTAACTTCTGACCATCGCAAAATTTCAAATTTTATATGGCCGAATAAGCGGAAAATGTACTTCCAAATGTACTTTGAAATCTTCATCTTAATTTTATGATTTTCTACGTTTTTTCAATAATTTTTAAACATTGTTTTTTTTTTTTACAAATCTTTATCGCGTGCAGCTCGATTGCGAAGATTAACCCGTTTACACGTTAACACTTCATGAATCAATAAATAAAATAATATAAAAAACATAAAATTAACTGATATGTAATCGAACCATGTGTTTAAACATTGAAATAATCAGAAACAATAAGGCTGCTGTAATTAGCAAAATTTTTGGTGATTTCTTCGGATATCAACCTCTGACATGCGGCTAATAGGAAAGTACAGCTTTTAATAAAATCAAGAACCAAAAAAGCAGAAAAATCATAAAACATAAAATCAAGTTAAGTAAGCTCAATGTGTCTATCAACAGCAGCATCATGCATTCTGCTTGTGTTCCGGTGGTGAACACAACGAGGAGGCTTAACTTGATTTTCTTATTAAAATAAACTGTACGTTGTTTAGATGTGTTAGTTTTACTATAGCAAATGTGCATTTGCCTTATAATACTACACCTCTTCATGCAATTTGTAGTGAATTTCAGCTTTCAAAATGATAACAAACATTTACATTTCAGGATTTCTAATACAGTTATTTTTACACACAGGATATCATTTTATGCTAAATTAAGGACGCTCTACAAGTTGGTAATTGACTCGCTCCCCCCTCCACCACCACCGTATCTCATACCGTTTCCAAGATAGGAATAGGAACGCTAACTTCGCAAAAGCAACAGCACATAGATAGTCTCAATGAGTATAGCATGCTTTTTTGTTGTTGTTGTTGTTGTTGTTAATGAAACTAAATTAATGTAATTTTCTGAACACATATTTTTTTTTCGTAAACGAAATGTTGGCCTATTATTATTATTATTAGGTGAACCTCCATCAAGTATGAAAAAATAATAAATACAAAATAAGTTAACAATAATATTTACTGAAAGATCTTGTAAATTGATACATATACATAATGAAAGTAATAAATTTTGAGAATAATTTTGAATAATCAGGATTCACATCAACGGTTGATGACAAATATAAGCAATGTCAAAAAGATTCGTTTAAAGTGAAAGCGGTTATATATAATATTGTTTACAAAGTACAACATAAGTTATTCTCCGTTTCGTATTTTTCCTTACCGTTTCACGACTATATTTTTCCTTATAAACAAAGAGATAATGAACTTTTAGTTTGCATAGAATGTTCATTATAACGTTAAAACGTTTTACAAAGGAAGGATAGTGATATTTAGTTTTTAAAAAATTGCAGAATATTATTATAGTCTTAAAAAATCAACCTTACTTCAAAAAATGTGTTTCGTAATGATATGACCTCTTTGCAGTATAACTTTAAAATATCGCTAAAATCCTATAAAAAGGACAGATATCATATCTACCATCATGTTACAACTAATGCAAATCATGGTGCATTTATAAAGTGAAGTTGTATCTTCGATGAAATCATTTTGTTACGTCAAACATAATGGTCTTATGAAATGATTTATTGAACAGGAAAAAAACAAAATTATTGCTTACAAGGAATGTGTTTTTATTTAGCGAGAACAATAGCTGAAAAGCTTGGACGTTAATATCAGTTATTTTATTTTTTCCGTTGGGTAAATCATATGGTGGATAAATGTCACCTGTCCGATCTCAAAAATTCACTTCAAGATGGAAATGTAGTTGCCGTAAAGTAGATTTCGCATCAGAAAGTTACATTTTAAAAATTGCTAGGTTAAGCAGATTTTCCTGTGTTTCTAAAACAGCGATATATCGAACGATTAGATGTACTGTAAATTTGAAATAGTTAAAGAAAAGGTATAGCTCAGAATGACTGAGAGACACAAACATCCAACGTTGTCATGTACCCGATAACCTTTTGTCCTGGAAGTTCTCTCATGAAAAGAAATTCAATTTGGACTGTCCGGACGAGTATTGTCTTACAGGCATGAGGTATGGAAGGAGCCTATAATGTAATAAATGTTTGTTTTATCAAAAGTCAAAGTGGCGACGGCTCTTTGGTGGTGTGGACAAGTTTTAGAATGTAATAGAAAAACAATCATAACGTTTCCAAGGGGCCGGCTGAGCATCAGGCGACAAGACTTTTTAGAAGAGAATTTATTGCCTTTTTCTGAAAATCTATAAAGATTAGAAAATCTAAAAAGTCTTTGATATTTCCATCCGATAATGCTTCAGTACATAGATTTAATAGTACCGGACTGTAGTTATAGATCATGGGATTCATTAATGGACATGGCGTCAGTTTAAGCTCATTTAAATCACATGGGGAACATTTTGAAATTTATTAGTTTGATAATGACAGGCTTCTATATAAATTGTGAATTGAAATATATTAATCGAATTCTGCATAAAAAATTTGTTCACTTATTGCCAGATCGTATATTTCCTTTATTCAAAATTCTGGTGGCTGTACAAAATTACAAAGAAAAATAGTTATATCATTATCACGAAAAATATTTGTTCTAAACATACATATAATCACTCTGATATTTTTTATTTTGATTTAAAACAATAGGTTTCTTCACTTTTTGAAATAAAATGTATACTTTGTAGAAAATGGCTTTTGTTTTGTTTCTATTCTCAAAGAACTGGGTGGTCATATCAGTATGAAATGCAGTGTATAATCTAGTAATAAACTATATTTGCCAGAAAAGTTCATCCTTGTAGAATGCTGTTAATTTTGCGCAAAAATATGGCAGCTAAAATGCACCAGCTTGGTGTGATTAGAATGAGAATTTCACCAAATTAGCCAGTTAGCGAAAGTTCCGTTGATATTTCCGTTGAAAGTTCCGTCCGAATAATTTTTTTTTCACCAAATTTGGCGATTTTTTTTAAAGTACCTCCAAGCATGCTGACAATTTAAATTACAAACTGACGCTCGCATGTTATGTGTGTTTGTGCGTGTGGACATTTGTGTAAATATCCATGGTGGTTATAATTAAATTTGCACTTTCAAAAGGCTGCAAAAAAAGAACCGCTGGTCAGAATGATCTGATATGTCATCTGAGTATACGTGAAGCAATGGGAATTTGTTTTTCGAAAGAAAACATAAGTTCAAAAGAAGACCGATAGAGGGTGCTGTACGCGTCAGAAGCTGCTAATTAAAAGACGTAACATGCTGTTTGAACAAAGAGAAAAAGACAACAGCATGTCACATTTTTCAATTAGCATCTTACGACGAGTACAGTGCCATCTATCGGTCAACTTTTGAACTTTTTTTTTCTTTCGCGAAACAAATTCCCATTGCTTCACGTATACTCAGATGAAATATCAGATCATTCTGACCAGTGGTTATTTTTTTACTGCCTTTTGAAAATGCAACTTTAATTATAATCAACCGGTATAAATATAAACATACCTACATGCAAGTATTACTGTACATAAGGGAAAAAAACCACGATTTAACTGTTTTCCAAATGTTTTCTACCATAAATTAAAAGTTAACTGTGGAGAAAAATTATGTCTTCTCACCAGAAGAGTCGGTCTCAATTTCGCTTCTTCTAGCTTTTTATTATAATAAATTATTCATACATGTCACGATTCATTCCTGTTATAGGAATTCTTATGATTGATCAGTATTATTCACATGATTAAGTGTTAATATAAGAAAGAAAATACTACAGAAATAAAAAAAGTTTGGTAATAGATATCTATGAGAAAACAATATTAGGTTACTTGTTTAGCATATTCTATTAAGATAAGATAATGTGTAAATAGGAGGGGGAGGAAGGGGATGGTCTTTCTTGATTTTCTAAATTTTATAATACAAGTGAAACAAAACACGTGAATGTCTTTGATTGAGATATTTATAAAAATATAAAAGAGAATTTTGTAACTGCTACACTGCAAAAAATAATAGTTGATTTTACAGTATAAAACTGGCGCCCCAATACTGGCAGCTGGGGTGCCAGTTTTATACTGTAAAATCAACAATTATTTTTTGAAGTGTACTACCGAAAAACAATATGCAATGACAGTAATAAAATACAAAACTGTTGAAATTTAAAGAAACATTTTTTTAAATGTAAAAAAGACAATGTTAATTGTTTTTAGAATCGTTGTTTAGAAATCATAATGGACAATATCTATTTCAACATGACATGTATCTATCTATATTACTTTCTAAATTAGTTTCATTGTTATTTTACAATCAAAATATTTCAAGTTTAATAAAAATAAACATACACAGTTATCAAAATTTCAAAAATATATTAATGACTCTTTAATGTCTCAGGTCCCATTTTCTAAGTAAAGTTGATTGATTTTTGGAAACTTAATAAAACTTATCAATTCTGTTTGTTTGTTTGATTGTTTCCTATTTATCATTTTTCTTTCAGGAGGCAAAACGAAGACTAATGGAGTTTTATTAATTCTCTTCCAGTGGATTTTAATTAATTTCAGAGTTTGAAACATATTGTTTCAGACAAAAATAAAATTTTTCACCCTTCAAATCTGAGTATGTATTGCGTAATATATTTAACATATTTTTTAAGGAAAAATCTCTATTACCGGTACATTGTATTTGCAAATTGAATATATACAATGTACAAAATATACATTGTATATAAATATTTCAATACAAGATGATAGATTATGAAATTTAATGAAACGCGGGTGCAATAACATGATTAAAAATTTTGAATATAAAAAACATGAACCATAAACCACAATTCAAAAAAATCAATGGTAGAAAGATATCAAAAATATTTGGAGCCTATCAGGTTTCGCTAGGCAACGCCCGCTTGCATGCTCCAAATTATATTAAAAAACTAAGAAATTAAACATAATTTCAGATAAATTAGTAACATTCAAATAAAAAATTTTTGAAAACACAACCTTTTAATTCAGATAATCATGACTGAAGTATAACATTTATTGAAATGAAAGCAATATAAATTTCAAACAAATCAAAACTGAAACAGAATTTATCTATATTATTACTTTCTTCTATCTTTACAAGAAGAAAGTAATATTGGATTCATGAAAATTTTCGACTTCCGGTTTTCTACGGATTTATACGTTTTAGAATGTCCTGAACACGATTTGACTGTTTTTAGAAAATGTCTGTCTGTGAGTCTGTGGCTCTGTCTGTCTGTCTGTGTGTGACAAAAATTTTGTGGGCGCTCTATCTCAAGAACTAATACATGAAATTTAACATAACTTTATATTCAGCTAGTCCCTGGACATAAATTGGGGCTGATTAGTTTTTGGTGAAAATCGCCCAATAGGTGGCGCTGCTATGCTGCATTTTTCGCGATTTCAGCAATAGTTGTATCTCAAGAACTAATGCACTCATTTTCACCAAATTTCAGATTCAGTTAGGCCTTCATATAAATAGACGCTGATTACGTTTTGGTGTAGATATCCCAACATATGGTGCTACTATACCACTTTTTTCAGGATTTTTACGATAGCTATATTTCAAGAACTAATGCATTTATTTTCACCAAACTTCAGATTCTGTTAATTCATGACATAAATAGATGTTGCTTAAGTTTTGGTGTAAATAGCCCAACAGGCGGAGCTGCTATGCTATATTTCGCAGTATTTACACGATTTTAGCAATAGTCATATCTCAAGAACTAATGCACGTAATTTAATAAAACTTTAGATTGAGTTAGTCCTTGATATAAATTGGTGCTGTTTCTTTTTAGTGTATGCCAAACCTGTGTGAGATAGAATAAAGTTTTGGGATTGGCACATTCGACTAGTTTTTTTTTTTTTTTTTTTTTTTTTTTTTTTTTTTTAATAAAATGAAAATGCAAGCCACTATGCCCCCACCTTGACCTGAAAAAACTTCCTAAACAAGCTCAACTCTCCACGACATCCATCTTTGACTGGAACAAAAATAGGTTGGTCTTTTTTTTTCTAAAAAATAGGGTAGCCTGAATCTAACACGCAAAAGTCAAAACCCAATCCGAAATAATTAGAATCGACCCGACTCGAACCCGATTCGCAGCACAAAGAATTAGCGTCAACCCATTCTATTCGGATTTAGGTGAAATCAAATTATCTGACCCAATACAAAACTTTACCATATCCTGAGACAGCCCCAGCCATTTTTGTATGGTTCTTTTCTTTCCAGATTTCTTTCAGCGAAAGTAACGGAATTATATTTATCTAACAAACAAATTATGCCTTTATGAGATAATATTATTTGAATATTTATTTCTCCTGGAAGAATCAAGACCAAAATGGCGCAAAATTATGTTTATTACATTATGGTATTGCTTATATCAGATTAGTTGGATTTTATGTGAGAAAATATCATTATTTTGATATCTGTTATGCATATGATAATTTATATTAGAAAAGGATTCCAACGTCATAAAAATATTACATCATTTGATTCCACAATCATAAATTTGAGAATTATTTTCCAACATTAAAAATTAATTTATCAAAATATTTTTTTTAAGGAAAACTTTAAAACTTTTTATGTTTTGAACATGATAAATAATGTGAATGGAATTTTTTTTTCACAATTTTAGATAATAAATAATGTATCCAAGAAAATCCTCTATTTGTTTATCATTTTATATTTGCGAGATTTTATATGGGCTTATGTTTCTATCTAACATCTTTGAGTAATAAAAGATAAATCAGAGTAAAATTTTAACAATTCAAATAATTATAAATGAACTATATATCATGAAAAATAAGTTCTTAG
Source organism: Maratus michaelseni (assembly GCA_963931845.1). Lineage (NCBI taxonomy): Eukaryota > Metazoa > Arthropoda > Arachnida > Araneae > Salticidae > Maratus > Maratus michaelseni. The sequence continues at coordinate 340,750,749 of OZ007588.1, read as the reverse complement.
AATTATGTCAGTAACGTTAGAGCAAATTCGAAGCAGATGTCGGTAGGTGAGTGGATATTTCAGTTTATGAATAATTAATAACTATATTAGCAATATTAAATATTTCAAAACAATTCAATTTAAAATGCTTATTCTCTTTGCATTTAGGATTAAACAAAAGAAAACACAAAGCGATGAAATATATAAATTATTCTAAGGACTATGCATAAACGACCGAAATTTCTCTTTGACATTAACTAGTTAATTTTTCAGTAATTTTACTCTTTCAAAACTCCGAAAAATTCGTAATTTCATGATTTTAAAAGCTGAATTTAATTTTGTACACTATATTTCCAATGATGACCGGTCACTTGCGATTTTAGACGTTTTGTTAAATATCTGGAAAGATACATGAGGAATTAACCTGAAACTTCAGGAGTGTAAACAACATGATAGACGTCATATATTTCCGCAAAGATTTTTTCCCGAAACCCCATAAGGTGCCGTCAACAAATTGAAGAAAAACGAATATATTTTGGATAACCCTGTAAAAACTAATATTGCAAAAGCATTCAAACTGTAGATTATGATTAAGTGGATTAATGTAATAATTTGGGTTCATTTTTATGAAGATAGCATGTATACTCGAAGAGAAATTCAGGTTTTTATAAAAACAGTCTCAAATTTTATCAAGTTTTTTGCTTATAATTTGTAGAGTTTTTAATATAAAAACAAGTTATTTTCAGAAAATGTGACAAATAAAATTGTACACAACACTCTGCAATCAGAATTAAAAAATAATAAAAATTGTATGAAAAATGAGCAGGTTCACTAAATATTGTTTCACTGCGCATGCGCAAATTCAATCAAAATATACTGTGCATAATATATTAGCTAAATATATAGACCAACTTTTATGAAAGTCTCAAAAACATAGCTTGAAAATTCTGATAGTAATCGTCGATAGAATAAGCTCGAAATTCGCTGTTCCCAAAAGAATCAAAAAGATGAGGGGTTGTATCAAATATAGAATGAGAGACGCTTCATTCTTATTATGTCAACTTTCATAAGCTAGTATATTTGGATACAACCCCTCATCTTTTTGCTTCCTTTTGGAAACAGCGAAATTCGAGCTTATTCTATCGACGATTACTATAATAAAATAATGATATTACCATTGAAAATTGAAAATTTTGGTTCAATTATAATTCGTCCATGATCATTAATTACAAAATGAATTATAGGCATTTATAAATAACTACAAATTAAACGAGATATTTAATTTTTCTTCTGGCATCAGTTAAAACTGGGGGTATCCACGTTTTGTCCCCCCCCCTAGTCTACTAGGACATTGAAACCGAAGCAGTTTATTAAATAAATTGTGATTTTATTCCTTTATTTAAAACAAAAATCTAATGCATGTGTGTAACACAAAACAAATCAGCACCGTAAATTGTAGTTATTTGGTTTCAGAAGAAGGCTACTTGGGCCCAAATAAAAATTATTTTGAATAAGTCCTCTGTTACTAGTTAGTGCTGTTACTTTTAGTTACTCAAATAACTATAAAAATAAATTATCAGCCTTTAATCCATATACTTAAAGCTAACCTGCTTTTTAGTTTTTCATGCAAAAATGCCTTTTATAGGCATGCGCGAGCATTCAGCTAATCAGCTAGAGTCTTTTACTATCTTCAGACGCGATGTTTCAGCCAATGAGGTGAAGGCTTTTTCCTCTCTCTAGAAGCGTATGTGTATTACGATTCCATTTGGTTGTTCGGTTGTTGAAATTTTATGGATTTCTTTTATTAAGGTATTTTTTCATTTTACCGTATTTATTTTCTTTTTAAGTCGTATGTATTTTACTACTTTGAATTTTTTATAACTAACCCTTTTTTTGAGAGAGAGAGAGATTTCGTGGCACGAAATTCCGCGAATAGTTTCCGATGTAAACAAACTATTAAGATGCAAGTGTAAAATTTCAGTTTTTTAAACTTTTAATATGTAATTCTGTGTGATATGATTAAATTCAGGTTTTCTCAGCGACGATCACAGTATTTTTACCAAATAATTTTTGTATTAATCAAGCTTTTTTGGTTATTAAGCATAGCTAAACACGAAAGAAAACTTTGTTATTTTAAGATTTTGATGTGAATTATTTGCTTACATTTATAAGGCGAGTTTCACTGAATAATTCAAGAAAAAAAATCTCATCATTATACATATTTAGTTATGCATTATTAGTTATTTACTTGGCCTTTACTTTTAATATTTCAAACTTACAGCTGAATGTAACTATTAAAACATTTGAAATACTGTATTCGTAAAATGAAATTTCAGCTTAAACACTCGACAATTACTTTTAGTTATGCATTATTAATTATTTACTTGGCCTTTACTTTTAATATTTCAAACTTACAGTTGAATGTAACTATTAAAACATTTGAAATACTGTATTCGTAAAATGAAATTTCAGCTTAAACACTCGACAATTACTTTTAGTTATGCATTATTAATTATTTACTTGGCCTTTACTTTTAATATTTCAAACTTACAGTTGAATGTAACTATTAAAACATTTGAAATACTGTATTCGTAAAATGAAATTTCAGCTTAAACACTCGACAATTACTTTTAGGTTAAATTCAGGTTTTCTCAGTGACGATCACAGTATTTTTACCAAATAATTAAAAGTACTACATGCATGCATCTATCTATCTACCTATCTATATTAGAAATTGTGCAGGTTTCTGGTCACTGTTTTGTTTACATATTTTAAACAAAAATTTCAATTTAATAATGCACTGAAAATTATAATGAATGCTTACAATTAAACACAACAACACAAAACAAAAAATTTCACAGAAACACATTATTTCCCCGATATTTTCCCACAACTAATCAATAAATTTCATGATATTTTATTGCGATTTTAAACCATGAACTTTAGTACTTTTCGGTTATACGGACACTATGCCAAAATGTATTGTATGTATGTATGTATGTTTGGCAACAATGGTGTACGTATAACGGAAAAGTGCCTGAATTATTATTTTTATATATATATATAAAATATAAACATAATTGGCGACACAGGAAGTTTTCTGGATTTCTCCCAGGCTGTCTAACAAAATTGTTAACAAAACAAAAAATTCACGAAAAGCACATTATTTCCCCGATATTTTCCCACAACTAATCAATAAATTTCATGATATTTTATTGTGATTTTAATCCATGAACTTTAGTACTTTTCTGTTATACGGACACTATGCCAAAATGTATGTATATGTATGTATGTTTGGCGACAATGGTGTCCGTATAACGGAAAAATGCCTGAATTATTATTTTTTTATATACATATAAAATATAAACATAATTGGCGACACAGCAAGTTTTCTGGATGTGAAAGGCGGAGATGAATTTCATTCATTCAATGACCTTTTTAAAAGTTTCAAGTTTGGATTGAGTGCACATGAACATAGAAACCGATACCTATGTTCATGATTGAGTTATTTGGATATCTTTTCGTATAGCACAGAAAATCATTTCTCCCGCTTTAGTAATACAGATAAATTCTGGTGTATTTTTTTTCTTCTTTTTATATCATAAGTACTTTTCTACTTTAAATTTTTTTTAACCTAATAGTTATTGTCGCGTTTCTAAGCTGAAATTTCATTTTTCGAATGCAGTATTTCAAATGTTTTAATAATTACATTCAGCTGTAAGTTTGAAATATTTAAAATATTAAAAGTAAAGGTCAAGTAAATAATTAATAATGCATAACTAAATATGTATAATGATCAGAATGACATATTAAAATGTGTACAGAATGACATGAAAATTTTAAAAAACTGAAATTTTGCACTTGCAACTTAATTGTAAATTTCATTGTTTACATTGGAAACGATTTGTGGATTTTAAGAATTTGCGGAACTTCGTGTCACCAAATTACTAAATCTCTCTCTCTCACTCTCCAAAAAAAAAAAAAGGGTTAGTTTAAAAAAATTCAAAGTAGCAAAATACATACAACACAAAAAGAAAATAAATATGGTAAAATGAAAAAATTACTTTAATAATAGAAATCCATAAATTTTCAACAACCACATCAAACGAACGTATCTCATCTTTCGTTTGTGATAAGGAACGCTCCTTTGGCCCCCTCCACTCATTGGCTGAATTGTAAAGGGCAAAATTGGGGGACAAAATGACTACAGAATTTCTGAGAAAAGAAAAAATCAGAAAATTCACAGAAAAGTTTCTGAAAAGTTTCAGCACAGGGAGAGAGGGTAAATGCTCTCTCGGCAATAATTATTTTTGTTGCAAGTTGGGTTAACTGTCTTTATGGTTCGAGTCGATTTCAGACTGAGTGCAGATTTCTGCAAGTTGGATTTGGGTTAACCCGATTTTTCAAAAGTTAGTTCAAGTTCAGTATATTATTTCAGATTAAAACTATACCTATCAGGGCGGGATTCGCGCCCAAAATTTTGAAATCCCGCCCAAAAAAGATCATGAGCGGGAGCCTCCCGCCCAAAAAATTTCAGCATTTTTGGAGAAATTTGCATTATTTAATTTACCTGCAACCGAACGATAAATTTCGTGATTTTTTTTCCCCGCAACCGATTGACGGACTTTGTGTTTTTTCCGCGACTGATAGACGGACTTTGTGTTTTTTCCGCGACTGATCGACGAACTTTGTGGTTTTTTCCGTGACAGATCAACGAACTTTGAGTTTTTTCTGCGACATATGGACGAACATTGCGTTTTTTAAGCGACTGATCGACGAACCTTGCGTTTTTTGGGGACATATCGACGAACTTTTCGTTTATTCCGCAATCGATCGATGAAATTTTTCTTTTTTCCCTGACTGATCGACGAACTTTGCATTTATTCCGCAATCGATCGACGAAATTTGCTTTTTTCCGCAACTGATCGACGAACTTTGCGTTTTTTCCGCGACAGATCAACGAACGTTGCATTTTTTTCTGCGACTGATCAACGAACTTTGCGTTTTTTCTGCGACAGATAGACGAACATTGCGTTTTTTAAGCGACTGATCGACGAACCTTGCGTTTTTTGGGGACAGATCGACGAACTTTGTGTTTATTCTGCAATCGATCGACGAAATTTGCTTTTTTCCCCCGACTGATCGACGAACTTCGCGTTTTTTGGTGACAGATCGACGAACTTAGCGTTTTTTCCGCGACAGATCGATGAACTTTGCGTCTTTTCCATGATCGATCGGTGAATCTCAATCAAGTAAAATCTAAAGTCAGAAATTTATTTAACAACCTAATTGTTAAGGGTCCCTTACACATTTAATGGAACTTGAAAAATACACTGCATATATAAAACTTAACTTTCTTCCCTTTTTTATAATAAAAATAAACATTTTACATAATCATTCTCAGTTGACTTAATGTTTTCAATGGTATTTTGTCATGTCTGTATTAATGTAATTCTTTAAATAGCACGTAAAATAATAGTGGGGTTTAAAGATTTTTTTTTCTCCCTCCCAAACATTATAACTCCTCTCCATTTAAAAATGTTGGTAGGGAGACTCCCGTCCTTGGAAAAATTGAATTTCAAGCCCTGCCTATAATATGTTTGTGTGTATTGAGGTTTGTATAGATGTTTGTGTGTGTGCTGTTTTTAATAAAGACTTTCATTTTTCACACGAACCTTTCAAAAAATTCACATTCTTTGCGCAAACCTTTAACAAAATTCGCATTTTTTTCTGTATCTTTTTTTTGTCGAGATTCACAATTTTTTCAGCTATCCTATGACGTAATTCGTGTTTTTTTTCAGCGATAATTTGACGAAATTTGTGTTTTTTCTGCGATTTTTTTTTTTTTTTTTACGAAATTTGCGTTATTTTCCACGATTCTTTTATGAAATTTGCGTTTTACTGTGATCCTTAGACGAAATTTTCTTTTTTCGCAATGCTTTGATAATAATCACATTTTCTCTGCTGCCTTTTGATAAGATTCATGAATTTTCAGCAATCCTTCGATGAAATTCGCGTTTTTTCAGCAATCTTTGAAGAAATTCGCATTTTTCTCGCGATACTTTAACGAAATGTGCGTTTTCCAGCGATTTTTTGATAAAATACATTTTATTCCGCAATTTTTAGACGAAATTTGGCAAGAAAGCGCTATCTTTTGGTGAAATTTCCTGTTTTGCGATTCTTTGACAAAATTTGCTCATCTTTTGCGTAAATCGCGTTTTTCTGTGGCCTTTTAACAAAATTCACGTTTTGCATGATCCTTTGATGAAATTAGTGTTTTTCCCGTGATCATTTGACGAAATCTAGGATTTTTTTCCCGCGAAGATTGATTATATGTTTTTAGTCTGCAGGTGCCCTAAAAAGTTTGTGATGCCTGTCGCTGCATTGCACGCATTCTGCCACGGTGTATCAAACAAACAAAATTCATCCTAAAGAATTATTGTTTCGTTTCTGGAAATGAACGACCGTCAACTCATTGGCTGAATTATAAAGGGTGAAATGTGTAGGCACTGAGTATCATCTATACTATTAATGTCGGTAAACGTCTGTCTGTGTGTGTGTTGTGTCTGGCGTCTGTAAGCACAAAACTCTGCATGCAGATGACGGACATAAGTGCTTTTGTATAAAAAAATTCGGAAGGGGAGTTTTTAAAATCCACAACATTTTGCGGGAGAAGAGGGGTGCGAACGAATTTAAAAAATGAGTCCGCATCAATAATTATGGCGGCGGGGGGGAGTATGTTTTGCCCACACGGGGCGGAGACTTTTCTTTGCTGACACCACTCATATGATATATCGTTCGAAAGGCCTGCGACTGCCTTTTCATGTTATGCATCTGTGTGGTCCATCCCCCCCCCCCGCCAATTGAGGCACTTTTCTAAATTTTGCACATACCACTCATGTTATATATCGTTAAAAAGGTCTGTGACCGCTTAATCATGTTATGCATCTCCGGTGTCCATCCCCCCACTTCCCCCCCAAGGGGGTACTTTTGTAAATTTTGCACAAACCCTTCATGTTACGTATTGTTGGAAAGGTCTTTGAATGCTTATTCATGTTATGCATCTCCGGGGTCCATCCCGCCACTTCCCCCCCCCTTAAGGGGGGCACTTTTCTAAATTTTGTTGACACCCCTCATGTCATATATTGTTGGAAAGATCTGTGACCGCTTAATCATATGCATCTCCAATGTCCATCTCCCCAATTTGCCCCCCCCCCCAGGGGGCAATTTTCTAAATTTTGTTGACACCCCTCATGTCATATATTATTGGAAAGGTCTGTGACCGCTTAATGATATTATGCATCTCCAATGTCCATCTCCCCACTTTGCCCCCCCCTCCCCCAAGGGGGTACTTTTCTAAATTTTGCAGACAACCCTCATGTCATATATCGTTGGAAAAGTCTGTGACTGCTTAGTCATATGCATATCTCCAATGTCCATCTCCCCACTTTGCCCCTCCCCCAAGGGGGTACTTTTCTAAATTTTGCAAACAACCCTCATGTCATATATTGTTGGAAAGGTCTGTGACCGCTTAATCATATTATGCATCTTTAATGTCCATCTCCCCAATTGCCCCCACCCCCAAGGGGGTACTTTTCTAAATTTTGCAGACAACCCTCATGTCATATATCGTTGGAAAGGTCTGTGACTGCTTAATCATATGCATATCTCCAATGTCCATTTCCCCACTTTGCCCCCCCCTCCCCCAAGGGGGTACTTTTCTAAATTTTGCACACAACCCTCATGTCATATATCGTTGGAAAGGTCTGCGACTGTTTAATCATATGCATATCTCTGATGTCCATCTCCCCACTTTGCCCTCCCCCCCAAAGAGGTACTTTTCTAAATTTTGCACACAACCCTCATGTTATATATCGTTGGAAAGGTCTGTGACCACTTAATCATATTATGCATGTTCCGTGTCCATCCCCTACTTTAAATCCCCCCCCCAAGGGGCTACTTTTTTAAATTTTGCACACACCCCTCATGTTACATATCGTTTGAAAGGTCTTTGACTGCTTATTCATGTTATGCATCTCCTTGGTCCATCCCGCCATTTCCCCCTCCCCAAGGGGGCACTTACCATTTACTTGCACAACAGCGCTAAATGTGTCAGATGAAAGAAATTCCGCGAGTGCATGTGCCAGTGAAACTTAGCCAATTGCTGTTCTTCAACCTAGCTTTAATTCAAAGTGGGTTTTTTATTTATTTGAATTATTCTGCAAAAGTTTCAAACATATTAAAGCAGCTATGAATTTTATTTTTATGATACTATCAAGTTTTTTGCCGTCAAATTTTGACGGGTTCCATCTAGTTTAAAAACATTAAAACATTAAGATACATTGGCTTGCGCAGTTCTAGAGGAATTTACAGTTTTGCTCGATGTATAACTTTAATTTTAACTCTGAGTGGCTGTTTCTTTTGCAATTGTGTATGATATTGATGTTTTTACTGATGAGGTGCTATGTTTATAGCACGAAACGTCTATTTTAATTTTAATTTTAATGCATCTTAATGTTGTTTTAGTGTTTTTAAATTAAAGTTTGATTATTTATTTTTATAGTGATATTTAGGAATTCAATGGTTAGAATGTTTATATATTTAGAATAACGTCAATATATTCTGAACACAATAGATCCAGGACATTTTCTACTTGTGCTGTGCGTTAATCATGAGTGTGACTCGTGCAAACTAAACCAGGGCTCGCAGCGTACCTAATATTTTCTCACTTGGCTATCCCTATTTTACAACGATAATCTTTATTGTAGACTTATATTGGGGATGTTAAAGGGATCTAACACGAAGATTTTTTAATTTAAATAGCGGTAGAAAATGTAGAAAAACGCTACGAGTTCTGATTTAACTTTGTGACTTTGTCTCGTGTAACTTTCGTGTAACTTTGTATCGTGAATCAATCACGAAAGTGTGACTCGTGGTAAGTAAAATATACCTTGTGAATCAGGCTCGTGATTAAGGCACAAGGGATAGGGTCATTCTATATGTACGTAACTAATTTAAATAAATAAAACCACAGGGGAGTTAAAACCCCCTTTTTGGTTTCGGGTGCGTATAGCACACCACGATCTAAGTAATCCAATTTAAGGCACTTGCTTTATTTTAGTTCCTGTTTATACTCGTATATGCATGTATCGAAATATATTCGAAAAAATTCAGGTTTATTAAAAATTCCACGTACAAACTCTATGCAGTGGCAGTGCACAGTACAACAAACATTTTATGTATAGGAATTAAATTTGTGAACCATTTATTAAATCGAAAATACAGGATGTCTCATGCCAATCCGAATATAATTAATGTTCACAACATTAACAAAAATAAAGATATTTTAACGAAATTTTCAACAGATTCACTTTTTTGTGTGAAATGCAATGACATTACGAAATTATTATTAATACTAGAAATGTACAGTATTTCAGTCAGTGGGATCATATATAATATCAATTACAATCGGGAAAAATGGAGCATCTTGTTCAGTGGTATTTGGATATGGGTGGCGGCCACTTTTACCACTTCTCGTGATATTGATACATTTCAGAAAAAAAGGGAAAGTTTGTTGAACATTTAGTTAAAATATTTTCATTATTGTTAAAGTTAAAAACAAAATCCAGGTCATCGATCCGGATCCAGCGTAAAACCCAAAATGATGGAAAATTAAAGCTGAAGTTAAATGCAAATATGGATAAAAATCTACAATCTTGTATCGAATATCAATTTTATGCTTTATTAATAGATAAATAACATATATGGACTCATTAATATTCAAATATATAAAGTTTTTTTTCATCTGAAATATTATTCTGGTCGTTATTAACAAATGTCTATAACCGAATTAACGTTATTAACAATTGTCTATAACCGAACCGATCAAATTAGTCAATTTGACCTGAATACGGTCCACCGAAGAAAATAATAATAGAGGCAACTCGACCCACAAGTCAGGTCAGATTAGGGTAAAATTGGATTACTGCATCCGAGGCATGACTTTTAATTTATGTATATGTGTATGAATAAAGAATAATTCAAATAAATACCAACAATATATGGAAATAAAATAAATCAGCAAAATGCAAATAACTTTTATAAAAATATATCACACGTTTGAGAAAGTGCATTGTCCACAATTTATTATAAAGAAGTTCTGAGGCAGTAGTCCACAGATGCGTCATTTAAGATGAAAGAAATTTTTTCGGAAAAAAAATGAAAAGCGTCCAACAGTTGCCGCAATAACCTAAGGAATGGATGCAAAATTCTGAAGCTGACGGAACTTGTCATGGTGCTTCCTATACAGGAAAGATTAACTACTTATATCTATCTCTCAAATAAATAAAAAGAAATGAAGCAACTAGTATATCACATTTATATAATATCATTCATTGCTGACCGGTATAGGTGGATTCTGTGGAGTTTTGTGTAGTGCATTTCTTCTCTCTCTCTGTCTCTCTTTACATATATATATATATACATAACAAAACTTTTCTTAATAACCATCAAATCACTTAAATAATTGAATATATACTTGCATCATAGGAAACAATATTATTTTTATGAATTGCAATATTTACTTTTATACGATGTTTTATTATTTTTTCTTTCGTTTGCTTTCATTCGAAAAATAAGATTAATATAAAAGACTAAACAAATTCTATGCTACTAAAGTAAAAAATGCATGGTACAATGATACTTTAATTGTGCAAAATTGTTCTACAGTTCTAAATAAAGGGCTTTTAAAAGGTGAAAAATGAGTAATGTTATAGTTTTTGCAGTCATTATTTATTTATTATAAAAATTATTTAAGTAATATGTCCCCCCAGGGGGATACCTTCTTTAGGTATTCACGGGCTTCTCAACCCCGGGCATCTGAGCGATCTTTCTCTTTTCTTTTTTCTTCTCCATTCTCTTGTATAATCTTTCTTCTTTGTTTCACTCTCATTGTGGTTTCCTCTTTTGAGGTGAGGGCGATTCTGCATAAGCCGATATCATCCTGTTTATATCAATTTATGGAGAATTGTAAACCACCCACGCGTTTGCCGTGCGTGGCGACCCCTGTCCCTGGAAAGGGGGATCCTGGCAGTTGAGGGAAACCAACACACTGCTTTGGCCTCTGCTTCAGGTAGACGGGAGGTGCATATTGGTCCCGTATGCATCAATCGGCTGGTCAGCTGACTTGTATGTCACTGGCTAGGGATCAAGTGAGCAGGCACATACTAGTCATTTCGTTAAGGGTGGAAACTGAAATAGGTGTGTCATGTGAGCGTATGGGCCCTGGTTAGCACTGGTGCATGAATGTGCATCCCCTTGTTGGGCTCGGTAGTGGGTGGTGCGGCCGGGGTCTGAATTAGTTTTCACTTTAATATGGATGGAAAAACTTTAACTCCTCCTATCTCTCTCCCATCTGGAGAGCAACAAATTTTTCAGAATAAGTCATTCACACGTTTTTTCATAATTAAAAGCACTGATAGTCACTGTGATAGTTCTTTTAAGAGAACTTCACCATTTCTTATTGCAAAAACATTCCAATCTGTATTTGAAGATGGTTATTCACTTAAAAAACTACAGTCTGGGGATTTGCTTGTTGAGGTCTCAAAACCCAAACATTCACTTATTTTATTTAGTTATTATTCACAATTACTCTCAAATTGTACAACAATAGGATCTTTTTCTGTTTCGGTTCAGGCCCATGAAACTCTAAATACAAGCCGTGGTGTAATATCCGAACCAGATCTTTTATTCACTACAAAAGATGAACTTTTACAAAACTTAAAACATGTAAATGTCATAGATGCACGTCGTATTACTATCCGCCGGAACGAGAAAGTGCTTCCTACGAAGCACATCATTCTGACCTTCAATAGCCCTACTTTGCCAACCAGAATTAAAGCTGCCTACTTGAGCTGTCCTGTCCGACTTTATATACCTAATCCACTCCGTTGTTTTAAATGCCAGCGCTATGGTCATACTACAACTACCTGTCGTGGTTCTGTTACCTGCGCACGTTGTGCAGAAGTCGGCCACGATGGTAAATCATGCGAAAAGCCTGAACGTTGTACAAACTGTAAGGGTGGCCATACAGCATACGCCCGCTCTTGCACAAACTGGATTCGTGAAAAAGAAATTCTTGTAGTTAAAATCTCTCAAAAACTTTCTTATCCTGAAGCTCGTAAACTTGTTGAATCCAGAACACCATCTGTAGGAGTTTCATATTCTAGTCTACTCAAGCAACAACCAAAATCCGTAAGACATATAAGCACCCAAACTGAATTCTCTTTACCACCAAATGATTCATCTGTTACAATAACCAGCACTATGAAGAAAAAAACCCGTAATATTGGTGCTTCCGCTAGAATAAGACCTATGCCTGCACTAAAACTTTAGCCACCATCATCCGAACCTGTAAAAATAGAATATTATAATAGTCAGTCTAACCAGTTCATTAAAGATGATACAGGTCAAACCTCTGTTTCATCTGCAACCAATTTGAAAAATCCCGTTTCCCCTACACAAAAAGCAAAACACAAATCATGTACTTAGAAAGAAGGAAAGAAAACCTGAATCCAAGCCTCTTCACAGTGGAAAACTGTGAAGGGCAAAAACAAGAAATTTTGTCTTGATACACCGTTTCCTACTACAAAGAATTCCAAACAGCTGCTGCACTATGCAGAGGAACATATGGATTCAGAGTCCTACAGTTCAGACTCAAATGATGATGATAATACTGTGTTTGAGGTATTCGAACCTACGTAATTTTACCAACTGTTAGTTTAAAGATTTTCTATTTTAATTGTGAAAGCTTGTATTTATATCTTTTAGACATTGTGTTATATTTTCATTGAATGATTTTAATTATACATTTATCATCATATCACTCTTTTCATTTAAATGTGTTATTTTAATTCATCTTGTTGTAATGATGAAGTTTTAATTCATTTTTAAAGTTTAATTTGGCGTTCATATACTAATCTTTTTTTCGCGCTATTTGTTTTATATACTCTATGACTATATCTAGATGGGTAACCCCATCTAGATAATTCTCTCATTAAGCTTTGTTTCATTTTTTGTTTTTATTTTTCAATTTGACGTACGTAATTTAATCTTTTTTTTGGCGCAGCATGTCCCTAAATGGACTTTGTGCCATAAAACCCCAATCAACCAACCAACCAACCATTAAGTAATAGGTCACGCATTTATTATTTTGTAACATAATGTTTATTGCACTTGTATACATTCTGAGAATTTAATAATTTATTTCAATAATTCTTTCATTTGGCGATAAATATGTAAGTGTTCGCGAAACCAAATGTTTGCCGCAACGCATGAGATCTATTATACGATAAAGTATTTAAACATCAATAAAAGTCTAAATCTGCGATTTGAAATAAAAGACTTTCCCTCAATTCTATTACAGAAAAAATAAAAGAATAATTTTTATGCCACACTTACGTAAAATAAAAATGTCAATCGGACTGATACAGGACAAATTGAAGTGCATGAATTATAATCTATTGAAAGAAATATAAGAACGAATGAAAATAAATCAACTCAGCAGTAGGCGAACACATTCTATAATTGATTCTTTCTATGTAAATAATGTGATACGCTGAGAAAATCTGTTATGCACAATTTGTTATAAAGGAGAAACTCTGAAGGCGTAATCGACAATTCCATCGTTTCAGATGAAAGAACTATTTTGCGAAAAAGTGAAAAATATCCTACAGGTGTCCTAATAGCTCAAGGAATGGATGAAAAAGGCTGATGGTGGCAGAGCTTATCATGATGTTTCTTCCAGGAGAAAATTAATTACTGATTATGTATAATAACCCAAAGGAATGGATGAAAAATGCTGGTGGTGGCAGAGCTTATCATGATGTTTCTTCCAAGAGAAAATGAATTACTTAAATAAGTAAGAAAGGAAATGAAGCCAGAGGGAAGGACGATAAATTATTTAATGAAGTTTGGGAAAGCAACTGTTACATCATATTTATATAATACTATCAAACTTCACCTGCTACGCTGGAAGGTTTTCCAAACGAACTTCTAATCAAATGAAAATCCCTGAAAAATTACGTAACTGACAATATAAGACCTGTAAAAATCCGTTTAGCAGAACATGAGTTATAAGAGTTCGGAATGCAATACGAACTTGCATTATATATATATATAGTAGATTACAGAACTTTATCTTATAACTCTATAACTAAGCAACGTAGAACGATGTCGTATACGCTAAATGCATCCCAGAAAAATTACCTAACAAACAATGTAAGTCACGTAAAAATCCATTTAGCAGAACGTGTTTCCGGTTCTTTCCCGTTCCGTCTTATCAGGTTTAAATCTCCCTATATATTTTTTAAAAATATTTTAATAATTGAATATTGTATTTGTATAGAGATAAATTTGGAAATGTGCTGCACAGCGAAAAGTTTTCTTTTGAAACATATGAAATGAAGATATTTCAGTAATAAAATATTTATTGACATTATGTATTAAGTAGTATTGTCTATAATCGACAAATGGATCGTTTAAGATGAAAGAACTTTTTTCGAAGAAAGTGAAAAATATCCTACAGGTGCCGTAATAGCCGAAGGGATGGTATGAAAAATGCTGATGGTGGCAAAGCTTATCATGATGCTTCTTTCCCAGGAAAAATTAATAGCGTATATCTATCGAATAAATAAGAAAGAGGTGAGGCCAGAGAAACTGTCATTAATTATATATAAAGGCGGAAAAACAGTTTGGACTAGCAAAGTGGTATATCACCATTATATAATATCAGTCATTGTTGAACGATATAGTTGGATTCTGTGTAGTTTTATATGATGTATGTGTCATAAATATATTTTTATACATATAAAGGAAGTATGAATATTTAGAACTATGTGTTATACACTGAAACCGTCTCTGAAAAATTACCTAACTGACAATGTATGTCCCATAAAAACCCGTTTCGCAGAACGTGAGTTATAAGCGTTTGGATCGAAATTTAATTTGCATTTTATATATGTAGTACGAGGGGTAGTACTTAAGTTTTTAGACAGTAATACAATAAATAATTTCTTACCAAGAATATATGCTTTATTGCTTCTCAAAATACTCTCCTGCAGCGTTGATTCATTTTTGCATTTGAATAAACAAATTATCAAAATATTTATGCCATTCTGAAAGTGGCTTAGCAGAAACATATAACATTTGTAAGCTTCAATGGCTTCTTCCGAGTTGTTAAAACGTTGACAACGCATTTTATTTTTTATGAAAGGAAATAAAAAGTAATCATTAGGTGCTAAGTCCGGTGAATACGGGCAATGAGTCATCAATTCAATTTTTTTTTCACGCTTCAAATAATCCATAGTTAGCGAAGCAGTGTGTGAGCTGGTTTTGTCCTGGTGCAGAATGATGCGACGTTCTGAATTTTATTTTCTTAGTTCTGTAACTACTTTTGGCAAACAAATTGTGGTATACCAAAGAGCATTGACAGTTTTACGATCGTCCAAAAGAACAATGCAATATAGCCAGATTTACCGAAAAATACAACTATTTTTTTGGAAGCACTCCTTGAACTAACAACTTTTGTCGGTTTTAGGGCCATCTGGAAACACCCAAACAGTCGATTGTTGTTTTGTTTCGAGTGTATAGGAATAAATCCAGGTTTCATCACACACTACGATGTCGTACAAATGTTTTGAGGTACCGGAGTTGATTTTTTTTTTAGATTTTCCTGGTACCATTTCTCACGAGCGTCCTTTTCAGCTTGAAATAAATTATGGAGGATCCATCGATACACACTTTTTTACCTTTAAATGACAGGCAAAATTGAATGCACGCGAGTCCTTGAAATATTGAAAGATGCTTCTATTTCATCATATGTCACATGACGATCAGAAGCGATTAGTTTTCTCACAGCACCAATGTTTTCAGGAGTCACGGCACTTCTTGGTCGACCCTCCTGAACAACGTCACTGAAATTCTTACAACCACAGGAGAATTCTTTAAACCAATTGTAAATCGTTGCCTTAGATGGCGCTTTGTTACCAAACGTCGATCTCATTCTATCGCTACACTGTTTCTGTGTCAAACCTTGTTTAAAGTCATAAAAAATCATGGCTCTGAAGTCCCTTCGACATAACTCCATAATTATTTAGCACTTCTGATTTTCGAAAAATTACAGTAAATAGAATTTCACAGCTTTTGATGTTTTGTAAATACATAGACATTCACGTAAATGTTCGAATTTTGATAAAAATCGTTGTCAATTGTTTTTTCCTTGCCAGATTCTAACAATTTAAGCACTGGCCCTTAGATCATTCATTGCTGAACGATATACGTGGAGTTTTATGTAGTGTATTTGTTGAATGTTTCAGTGCATTTTTTGTCTCTCTTTCTCTCTATATATACATAGTATATATATATATATATATATATATATATATATATACACATAGAGAGAGAGAGAGAGAAATTGAACAAATGAAGTAAGGTTTGTTTTAAGAATTACAATAATTGTTTAACTACAGTCAAAATTTTATTTTTTGTAATTGCTTAAAATTAACTTCAACATTTCAAAATACAAACTATTTCATGCATTTTAATAGCTAAATAGAATAAAAAGTAAAATCTTTTAAACCTCTTACGTCATTTTGCATAGTAATTTGAAAGCACGACGCCCTCTACTGAGGAAAGTTTGAACTAGTTTTAAAATTACTGCACACAAAATGCCTGATAAAGTTATCACTGCCTACTTGATAAACTTGTCAATTACGTTATCTATATATTTCTTATAGTTAATAAATTATTGAACTCTAAAGTTAGACAGTCACGATGTATTTTAATTCAAAAAAAGCAATGTGAAAAAATATGCATACAAATAAAAAAAATAAACTAATATATGAATAGAAAAAAAAATAAAATAAAATAAAAATTTCTATACAGTAACGCTTTCTATACAATCTACGCGTGAGAAATCCTATTGTTCGCAATTTATTATAAGAAAGTTTTCAGACAGTAAAGGACAAATGCATCGCTTATAATGAAAAAACTTTTTTCGGAGAAAGTGAAAAATATGCTACAGGAGTTACAATAGCCCAAGGAATGGATGAAAAATGCTGATGGTGGCAGAGCTTATCAAGATGCTTCTTTCTCTGGAAAAATTAATTACCTATATCTATAAAATAAATAATAAAAGGTGAGGTCAAAGGAAATTATTTAAAGAAGGCGAAATAGTTTCGATAAGCAACTGATATATCGAATTTTTTTTAAATATCATTCATTTATGAATAAAATAGGTGAATTCTGTGGAGTTTGATGCCGTGTATTTGTTGTAAATGTATAAAAATACCATGTCTGGAGGTATGTTTGTCTTAATAATTACAACATTTTAGTTTCTGTACTTACCTTCTTTGATAAATAAGATAAATAAGGATTTACCTTCTTTGATAAATAAGGTATAAGTGGGAAAAAATACTTAGCTGGGCAGATCTATTTACGCGCCAGAATAGACTACGAATAAATACATTTTGATTTTATTTTATTTTTAAAGATATATTTTGCTCTCTGACAGGTAAATGAAATCTGTAAATGATGCTGTTTTTTAACTCTTGCAATTGACAATCAATATTAATAAAAAAAAGTTTTGCTCTGTGTGTGTGTCTGTCTATCTATCGACAATGGCTAGCGAAATCTACCTCACCTACAGGTCTGATAATTTGTGTGAGGATTGTCCAAAGCTGGTCCTGACGCACCTGAGTATGATATTTTTAGTATTTTGGTAATTAGCTGAGATATTAATTAATAACTCATTAATCATAACATTGAAATTAGGATATTTTTATCTGAAAAATGGCGATAGAAAACAACATCTGCTTTGATTTGAAATCGCAGACAATGAAATTTTCCAATTTAAACTAATCTCCAAATATTAAGAAAACTGTTGTATCAATTTGAAACTCACAGTATATACGTATTTCATTTTTAAATCCAAATTTTGTGAAAATCAGCCGGTAATTTTTCTTAATATTTGCCAAAAACTGACCCGACTTAATTAAATTGACACAGACGGAAGAGGGGATGGTATTGAATTTACTTCTGCTTCGCAGCACTTCTCACCATTTTACTTTCCGAAACGACAGAAAATAAATTTCAAAGTCAAACCCGAAAAAGGCGCGGTTTTGTTTTTGTTTCAAAAGTTAACGATATTTGTTAATGTTAAACGTCGTTGGTTTATTTCTGAGGGGGTGAGAGGGGTGTTCGGTTGTAATTTAAATATCACGTTAATGCTAAAAGATTCTGCAGCGCGTATACAGGCCTGCTATACGTTGCCGCAGGCAGCGGAGACACGTGTCAAAGGTTCGTTTATAATAGAATGCACCCCCTGGTGGAAGGTGGAGCTAAAAGATTTTCCGGTCCGTAGGCAGCCTGATCCGAACCAGAGATTCGTTTTTTCGAGGTTTATATGAATTCGAGGCTCCGGTGTAATAAAGGGCGCGCTAGCGGGCGCAAGCCAGCTAGTCTATCTATCTATAAATATAATAAAGATAGAAGTTAGAGCGTGTGTGTGTTGTTCTCTCAACTGTGTTCTGAAGAGACCGCTGCACGCAGAGCTACAAAATTTTGGAATTACATTCCTCTATATCTGAAGTAATGCATCTCGAAGCCTGATTTTGGAATTTTTAAATAGATTTTCTTTCTTAATTTTTTATGTGACTTAGAGCGATTTTTTCTTTTTTACATTACGAGGCGATTTTTCTACATTAATACAAAGAATACGGCTTCAATTTTTTATCCTAATATAGTAAATTTTGTCATCTATCTATTGTTTCAAGTTTCATAAAAAATCGGTCCATAATTACCCGAGATATTAGTTAAAAACTCAATAAAAATCTCCCGAAAATGCAGTGTTTTTATCTCAAAATGGCGAAAAAATAAAACACATGTTAGCCGTATGAAATAGAAGACGATGAAATTTGCTAATTTTCACTAATTTGCTAATATTAAGAAAAGTATTTGAAGTATCGGTATAAAACTCATCACACATATGTAGAAAAAATTTCTGCATCCGAAAATGGTAATTCTTCTTAATTTTTGCAAAAAACTGACCCAGACGAGGAGTCGCCTTCGTCTTTCATTAAATTATGTTTCCGGGTCCCATCCCTCTAACTACTTTCTGAAAAGGAAAGAAAATAAAAATCAAACCAGACAAACGCGCCATTCTGTTTCTGTTTCAAATGCGCCCTTTTATTTCTGTTTCAAAATTTATCGATATTTGTTAATGTTAAAGTAATTGGTTAAATTTTGGGAGGGGGGAGTTCGGTCATAATTTAAATATAGCGTTAATGTTAAAGGTATATAGATTTTGCACCCTTGGCGGTGGAAGATGGAACTAATTTATTTTTTCAGAGCGTGCGTAGCATCCCTGGTATTCGGTGCCATAGGCAGTGGGGACCAATGCCGGAGGTTTGTTTAGAACAGAATAAGCCCCCCCTGGCGAAGGAACGGGGAACTAAAAGATGTTTTAATTATTTGAGGTTCGTTTTGAAAAATCCACTAACGAAGCGGGCATAGCCTGCTAATAAAAAAATAACACATGATTGCAAACTTAAATTGACAATGCAGAAACATTAACGATGTCTAAAAAGGTAGAGATCACTTTACCCCTAATAAAGAGAGCCAATCATAAAACATGAACGATAGTATTTTAAAGATGCCAAAATTAGAGAATAAATTTAAAAATTAGAGAATAAAATTTGCTACAGTCTTAATTGTCTTTGGTGTCAATTCATCGCAGCAAAAATGTTTTTGAGTCGATGATAATAAAAGCAAAGTAATTTTGTAAAATTATTTAATAATATATATTTTTTTTTCAGAAATAAAGCATTTTAACTAACATTTTAAAGGTCGATTTTAGATGTAGTTAAAATATTTATGTAGATATAATTCTCCTTTTACTGCTTTAGTCTAAAAATTTCAGTTATTAAAATAGAGAGGATTTTCTTTAAATATGTGATTTTTGTGAAGTTCCCAATACAAAAATACACGTTTAATGCACTAGACTAGATCAAGTCATTTCTTATTTAAATTACAGATAGGGTAGATATTGCTTTTGATCACCGGAAAAATGGAGTGGGATCTAAAATAAAAATACTAAGATCATTAAAGAAAAAGCAAAGAATAATGCAGAGAAAAATTTAGAAATATATAAATGGGCATGGGCGTACTAAGGGGATGGGGGCAAGTGAGCTTGGCCCTAACTTTGAAAAATTAATAATAAAAAATTACAGGTAGAATGTAAACACAAAATTCTGTTTGTAATTGTGAATGAACTGACCATGGCATGATTTAATGTCATCATTATATGGTAGTTTAGATTAAAGTTTATTTTTTCTCTGTATTTGATTATAAACATAATCCGAAATTGTACTATAGCTTGATCCTTTTCTTTCATTATTTATGCCTAACATAAATGAATGTTTTCAACTTTCTATTGAATGTTAGTGTTTAATGTCGTTAGCTTAGAAATTTGAAAGAGTCTCCTTCAAAAACATTTTCGCTACGATGAATTATCATCACGACGAATTGACGTTGCGACGAACTGATGCCACGACGAATTGACGCTGCGATGTATTGACGTCGCGAGGAATTGACGTTGCGACGAATTAACTCTGCGATGAATTGTTCCAAGACGAAATGACGCAACACCGTTCCGGCGAAAAGAATAATGTTATAATTAATTATAAGGGATGGTGAAACTGCTAAGACAAAAAGCAGAACTAATTTCCGGTTCTTTTCCGTTCCGTCTTATCAAGTTTTAATCTCTATATATTTTCTAAAAATATTTTAATAAATGAATATTGTATTTGTTTAGAGATAAATTTGGAAATGTGCTCCAAAACAAAAAGTTTTCTTTTGAAACATATGAAATGATATTTCAGTAATAAAATATTTATTGACATTATGTAATAAGTAGTATTGTCTATAATCGACAAATGGATCGTTTAAGATGAAAGAACTTTTTTCGGAGAAAGTGAAAAATATCCTACAGGTGCCGTAATAGCCGAAGGGATGGTATGAAAAATGCTGATGATGGCAGAGCTTATCATGATGCTTCTTTCCCAGGAAAAATTAATAGCGTATATCTATCGAATAAATAAGAAAGAGGTGAGGCCAGAGAAACTGTCATTAATTATATATAAAGAAGGCGAAACAGTTTGGACTAGTAAAGTGGTATATTATATAATATCATTCATTATATAATATCATTATATAATATCATTCATTATATAATATCATTATATAATATCATTCATTATATAATATCATTATATAATATAATTCCTTGTTGAACGATATAGTGGGGTTCTGTGTAGTTTCATATGACGTAATTGTCGTAAATATATTTTTATGCATATAAATGAAGTAAATGAAGCTATGTTTGTGTTAAGCATTACAATTTTTTTATTTTAAGTGGAAATTTTATTTTTGTATTTGTTTCATTCGAAAAATAAGCAAGTAAAAAAGGCTTAAAGACTTTCGAAAATGTTATAGTCGAAAAGGCAAGATATATTAATATTTTAAAATAGAAAAGAAAATTTAATTTTAAACAGACTTTCAAAGAACTGAATATATATATATATATATATATATATATATAAGTTTTTACATTTAATTAGTTAATCATAATATTTCCCCCCCGTTATAATGACATGCATCTGTGATTTTGAAACTTATTTTAAATTACGTTTATATGCATCGTAAAAAGACTATAATAAATAATTTGACAATTACTATTTTTGGAGATAAATTGGTAAATATTTTGAAAAAACATTTTTTTTTTCTTTAAAACCATGTGAAATGAAGACATTTCAATTGTATGATAAAAGATTTGATTTGAAATAAAAGATTTTTCTCCAATTCTATGGCGTTAACAATAAATGAATAGTGTTATATGTGAGGAACAAGCATAGATATTATATATATATATATATATATATATATATATATGAAAACACATGTCAAAAACAAAGGATAAGACATTATAAAAAGCAATAGAATGAACACTGCAGGAATTATACTTAATAGAAGGAAAAAGCAAAAATTGGAAAACTATGAATCTTTAGAAGGGCTTTATAAGAATATTCATAGTAAATATATGTTATTTCATCAAATATTGTCAGCATTATGCCTAAAATCGACAATATTAAGCCCCTAATAACATATATATATGAAACAAGACGATTAAAAATATACATGAGTTCAAATAACAAACTAAATAAATAAATATTCAACTTTAATAGAAATAAGTTAAATAAACAATTATTCAACTTAAGCAGATTTTAGATCATAAAATAATGTGCAAAACTCACCAAAAAAGACTAATCTTACTGTAGATTGAACAAGATTATTAGTACTTGACAAACAGCCAGTCATCATTAACTCAAAATGGCTGCTATATCTATGCAAACATTGTTTGGAAAAAAAATGATAACAGGGAATAAATTGTTTAGTGTTGCCACCTATCACAGAAAAATATAAGTAAAAGCTGAAATTGTAGACGAGTGAAATAAGTAGTCTAGTGCTACCATCTATTATGAATGAAGAGAAAATAGAATCAAAAGAAATTTATTTTTGACAAAGCAAATAATATTTGAAATGTGAGGAAACTAAAGGAAGTAAATAAAATTTAAATATAATAAAGATGAAATGGGAAGAGAGGTACAATAATTAGCAATGTTTGATGAGATATTGTGTGAGTATAGTGAAGAGTGTATTATTTATGTTGTAAAAATGATTTTGTTACGTAAATAAAATGATTAAATGCAAAAAACTCGATTTATATATATATATATATATATATATAATACATTTGAAATCAAAAGAAAGCGAACAAGTTCTTTTACTAAAACTGACCAAATGTTTAAATTAACGATGGCATGTAATTAATTAATATATGGAATGCCTAACTTGAAACTAAAAGCTAACATATTTGAAAATTAAATGACCGAAACTCCAATTTAGAGGTGTCATATAAGTTTCATACATTTGACATAGAAAAATTGCAAAAAATTATAACGAATAAAACACATTATTAAATTTTAATATAATTGGGAACAAAAACATATTAAATGACATTTAAAGCAAGTTAAACAGAAATAAATATTATAGAAGTATAAATCGGGATAACAAATGGAATATAGATATCAAATAACGATAGAAATTAAAAAAACCAAAGCAACATGTGGATATGTCTCATCGTCAGTCGGCAGAACACCACATGTCGCAAAAAAATGCATTATTATGTATTTTAAAAAATGCATTATATATATATATATATATATATATATATATATATTGTTTACATTTTTTCGAAAAATAATAAAAATGTAAAAGACTAAATAGATGCTCAGCAGTCAAAAAGCGTGATGCAATGATATTATAATCATGCCAAATCTATACTAAAATGCTAAATAATGATCTTTAATAAAAATATTAATGTTATAGTTTTTACACTTATTATTTATTTATTATAAAAAATATTTCAGTTATATGTCATGCAATTATTTATTTATTTATTTTTCGTTGTAACAGAATAACTTTTATAACATTTGTATGCATTTTGAGACTTTAATAAGACCCCTCCCCCCCCACCACCACACACACACACAATTCCATGATTGTAAAAATAAATGGATAATGATTGTACATCAGCAAAAGAGAGAAAAATCAAGGCAGCATCACCCTACACAGGACTTTGATTCAAACTTAAGTGTATGAATTAAAATCCCGTCATCCCTAGAAATACCAAGAATACATGAAAATAAATTAAATCAACGATAGGAGATTGACTTGCATGTAATAATATTTTACAAATCCAATTGTTCACATTTTTTATTAAGAAGTTGTCAGGCAGTATACGAAAATTGAATAGCTTATGATGAAAGAACCTTCTTCCGGAGAACGTGAAAAATATCCTACAGGTGCCGTTACAGCTCAAGAAATGGAAGAACATTGCTGTTCATGGCAACAGAGGTTATCATACTTTCTCCGGAAAAATTAATTACAGTAGAGTGCCGATAATTCGAACCTGTCGGGACCGGGCCCAGTTTGGATATACACTGCTCAAAACAATTAAAGGATATTGCAGTTTTAGGTGGATTTTGTATCTGGGAAACTTTTTAGCTGATTGATACATGGTCGACAGACATAGTAGGTTATATGAGAATAAATTACACATGTTTGGCAGAAAAAAATGCATTTTATTGCGCATTTGTGTACAAAAGGAAAAAAACACAATTTGTGCATATGAGAAAAAAAGAATAAGAAAAGGTGTTTTCTTCAAAGAAAATCATTTTCAGTAGGGGGTATGGTTTCCACGGGCGGCCAGCAACGTTGAACACCTTTGAGGCATGGACTCAATGAGGCTATTAATGACGAGTTGGGGTATTCTGCCCCACTCTTCCAGAAGAGCTCTTTCCAGTTCTTGGAGAGTTTGTGGGGGTTGTTGGCGGCCAGAAACTCGTCTTCCTAGAGCGTCCCAAACGTGCTCGATTGGATTCATGTCTGGAGAACACGCTGGCCATTCCATTCGAACGATTCCTTCCTCGAAAAGGAAATCCTCCACCAGGTTTGCACGATGTGGCCTGCAGTTATCGTCCATTAAAATGAAGTTATCTCCGATTGCTGCAGCGTAAGGGACTACAATAGGTCTGAGGATCTCATCCCTATATCGGCGACCAGTCAGAGCTCCATCTCGAATGATGTAGAGGTCAGTGCGCCCGTCAATGGAGATGCCACCATACACCAACACTCCCCCACCGCCAAATCTGACACTTTCGTGCACGAACGCAGGATTATTCCTACTGCCACGGTCCCTCCAGATGAAAATACGCCTATTATCCGGATGCACAGAAAAACGGGACTCGTCGGAAAACAGAATACTGCTCCATTCATTTCTCCTCCAGTTGACATGCTCGGTTGCCCACTCCCTGCGGTCGCGACGATGCCTTGATGTTAATCTAACACATACCATCGGTCGGCGAGCATACAGACCTACAGCATGGAGCCGGTTTCGGACAGTCTGAGTTGAAATCGTGGTGCCTGTAGCCGAGCGAAGGTGTTGTTGGAGAAGAGTAGCGTTCATGTTTCGGTGTCTCCGAGGTGTTAACGCTAAATACCGATCTTCATTGGGCGTTGTTGCCCGTCTACGACCTTGCCCTGGTCTTCGGCCCGCACATCCACTCTCCAAAAAACGGTTCCAGATCCTGGAAATGACACTTTGTGACACTCCAATGGCTTGCGCTACTTCGGCTTGAGTTTGGCCCCCTTCTAACCTACCAACAATTCTCCAAGCTTCTGAATCTGTCAAATGACTTCGCTGAGACATCGTACTCATCGAAACAAAGCAATCACTGAATGCCGATCATCCTTGTCTTCATTCTCTTTTATCCAGTTGAAAGTCAAATTTCATTCGCTGCCGCTGAAGCGACGTTTTTGACGTCGAACTCAAAATTTGCATACTCCACAGTTTGAAAACCAGAAAAATTTGCATTTGTGATTCTCTTCTTCTATTTTCGGCAAAAAAATTTCATTTAAAGCTTTATTTTATATAAAACTTCAAATATCCTTTAATTGTTTTGAGCAGTGTACAAAAGTTCGGGTAACTAGACAAACTAAAATCCAAATAAAAGCACACTGCGCACTGCACACTGCACACTGCACACTGCACACTGCAGACTACACACACTGACTGTGACGTTAAGGAAAACGTGATTGAACCATTGTTGTGAAACATTCAAGTTGCAACACGAGTTTTAACTGTTCACACGGTCAATATTCTGTAGGTAATATATATATACACAAATAAATTTATAAATTTACGAAAAACTACGGAAGATGTATGAAGAACATATGAAATGAGGATACTTCGATTATATGATAAATTATTTAGATATTAATGAAAGTTTTATTATCTTTACGAGTTAAAATGAAAGATTTTCCCCAATTCTATGATGGTAAAAGTAAATAGAAACTTTCTACTGTAAGATAAATAGAAGGTAAAATAAATATATGTACATAAAATGATATACAGTTTTAATCTAAGGTAAAAAAAAAATCGATTATTTCGATTAGTGAAGATCCCTTCATTAGCACACAAATTGCACTAAAGTTCTCAATCAATCCAACTCGTATTTCATTTTTATATATATCTTCTATATATATAAAAGAAAGTCCTTTCTGGCTAGATGATCAACGCACAGCCAAAACTACTGAACCTACAAAGACGAAACTTGCAGGAAAAATACTTCTTAGTATGTAGAGGCGCACTAAGACGGGATTTTCAAAAACTCCACCCCTAAGGGGGGTAAAAAGGGGAACAAACTTTAAAAAAATTCCTTAAAAATCGGGTATTATAGTTACGTGACAAATGATAACATATTTTAATGTATTTTTGTATGCTGAATCGAATGGTATCAATTAAATGCTCATAAGTCAAATAGTTCGTGCGATATTGCAAAATTTTCTAATTTGGCGAAGTCTTTGACGTCAAAATCTAACAATTCTAACAATACAAGTGATAATTTCTAAAAATACGTCCGTTACTAAAGCAATGGAAGAAATTCAAATTAAATCTTTTTGTTTATTTTTGCAGATAGAAACATTAACTGCTCAATTGGGAATGGAATATTATTCTTACGGATATTTATGTAATTGTATTATTATTATTGCTACAAACGCCACTATTTAAAATAAAATGTGATTGCTAAAATAAAGGGTACATCTCAATTATACCGTTGACCACTTTTCATTAAAAAAAAAATCATCGCCAAACATGAACTCCAAATAAATAAATGGAAGAATGTTGCCATTGGAACATCAAAATAAATAAATAAAATAAAATAAATTCGGAAAAGCCCCATTCACCAAAGTGTCCAGTAAGTTTGAACACAAAAAAATTACAACATATTAATGAAAATAGAAAAAAAACCTTGGATATTTATTTATTTACATTATTTTTCTTAATTATCCTTCTCGGCTGGTGAATAAATGTTGTGACGTCAGTTGAAATTGATCTATTGTATTTGACTATGAAACGCAACATTTTTACAATGCATTTTCTCCTTTAATGTCATGGCACAGCCGTTTAAGGACGCAAATTTTATTTTAATTAACGAAACAACTAAAATATCAGAAAAACAAAATGAAAAATACAGGTAAATGTCGAATTAAAAACCGCTTCATGACATAACAAACACGTTTAATACTTCTGACGTCAAATGAATGGGACTGCATTTTTGGCGTTAAATCTTATAGTTTGACGATAGTTTTTTTTTAATGAAAAGTGGTCGACGGGATAATGGAGAAGTACCAAATAAAGTGTCGCAGAACTGATTAGTATTATGTAGTACTTCTTTATTTGTTTTCAGTCTTCAGCCATGTTTCTCTTTTACTTTGGGTAGTTATTCATACGATTTCCGGCTAATTTTCTGCAATCGGATACCTCGCCAATTGGCGTATTAGCCACAATGTTGAAAGCATCGTTTATGTTTGAAGCGAAATCTTCATGATGAATCCTGTTACAGAAAATCATATCATCATCTACTATGAGTATAAACCGCATATTCACATTTTAATCAGGTAATGGTTTTTGAAAGGTTTTAGCGTATAGCTATTCTACGTTGCTTTATTATAGAGATGAAGAGGAAAGCTCTAAAATTATGTGAACCCGATTATTAAAGATTACTTAAAAAAATTCTAATGAACAAATTATAATGGAAGTTATTTTTTCAGGTATAACATATCATTCTATGTTGCTTAGTGATAGAGCTAATGGGAAAGTGATTGGGAAAGGTGAATGCAATTATGAAAGATATATCTACTATGTATTTAAAATGCAAATTCGTATTTCATTCCGACAGTTTATAATTTGAGTTCTGCGTACGGACTTTGGTGGGATTTACACTGTTAGGCAATTTTGTGGGGATGGTTGGTACTTCTCTGGAACAAAGTTTTCGTCTGCGTTGTGTT
Organism: Maratus michaelseni; assembly: GCA_963931845.1. Classification (NCBI taxonomy): domain Eukaryota; kingdom Metazoa; phylum Arthropoda; class Arachnida; order Araneae; family Salticidae; genus Maratus; species Maratus michaelseni. The sequence goes on along the minus strand of OZ007588.1, from coordinate 340,722,744 downwards.
TTCTGAAGCGAAAGTTTGACAATGAATCCGATTACAAAAATCATATCATAATCATCTATAATATTTATAAAACGCAAATTCTTATTCCATTCCGATCGGTTAAAACTCAGGTTCTACCGAACAGATTTTAATATGATTTCACTGTTAGTTAGGTAATTTGTTTTAGAAAGGTTTTAAAATAAAGCACATTGTTCTACATTGCTTATTTATAGAGACACGGGAGGAAGTTATAGATAAAATTAGGCGAACCCGATTATGAAAGATTACCTTTTTTAAAGTTCTACTGAACAGATTCTGATGGGAGTTTCGTAGTGTGATAATATTTCAGGAATTGATTTTCTCCATTGTTTAGTTATGGAGCTATGGGAGAAAGTTGTCAGTGGTGTAGTCGTAAAGAAAAACAGTGCATATACTCTATAGACAGAGGATATATACTGGAGAGTATACATTATAGTTACGGACGGTGTACAGAATTTCGTCTTAAAAATTCCAGAAGGTTGACGGCGTATACCAGCATATACTTTCTACAGAATCCTTGAGAATTCTATCAACAGGTGAAAATGATTATGAAAGATACATTTATCTGTCTACTGTATATGTATAATGCAAAGGGAATTTTGATCCTGCCGCTTATACCTTGAATTCTGCTGATTGGATTTTGCTGGAACTTGAACTGTTAGTTAGCTAAATTTTGAGGGAAAGTTTTAGTGCATAACATATCGTTCTATGTTGCTTAGTTAAAGAATTAGGGGGGTGGGGGGCATTTCTATAATCAGTTGAACCCAATTATGAAACATTAGACTTTTTTAAAGATTCTGCTGAATGGATTTCTATGGAACTTGCATTGTTAATTTTCCAGGGATAGTTTTAGTATATTGCATATCGTTATATCGTTCTTTAGAAAATCATACTGTAAATGATTAAATAAACGAGTTGGTCTTTAACAGCCTAAATTTCGTGTAACACATTAGAAAATATAACAGCGTAATGGCTTTCGTATCGTTTTACACCAATGCGGAAGGACATGAAGGTAAAAGTTCATGTTTCTTTAAAACACACAATCAAATTCACTGATATATTTCGTTTGATTCAAGTTTTTTTGTGGAAACCGACCAGCGTAGCGAGCAAAGCCTGCTAGGTAATAATAATGGTTAATTTTATCTGCATATAAAATTCTATATTATGTAAAAGAAAGTCCTGACTTGGGAGATCATCAACGCACAGTCCAAACTACTGAAGCTACAAACACGAAAATTGCGGGGAAAATACTTCTTAGGATGTAGAGGCGCAATAAAGTTTTGCTAAAATTCCATCCCTAAAGAGGTTAAAATGGGAACAAACAATAACAAAATTTCTTAAAAATCTGGTTTTATATTTATTTGTCAAATGATAACATATTTCAATATATTTTTGCATGCTGAATCGAATGGTACCAAATAAAAATATTCTAACTCTAACAATTCGTGAGATATTGCACATTTTCGAATTTGGCGTTGACTTTGGCGACAAAACCTTAAAATTTATTGCATTGATCGCCAAGTGATATTTTCTAAAATACATTCGTCATTGTTAAAGATCAAACAATACTTGTCGATTTATAAGGTACTGGATAAGAAAAAAATCACCTGATATTTTGATTAGATGAAATCTCAATAATGCCAGTTTTCGGGCTCTTTGTTTTAACATTTTTGTTTGCCTCGGGAATTTGGAATTGAATATTATTCGGTATTTTTATGTTAGCTGGGTGCCAGTGATCGCCAAAATTTTTTTAATCTCGCCAATCTTTTTTTTTTTTTTTTTTTTTTTTTTTGCTAATCTTTTAACGTTAGCTAATAACAACTAGCCATTATTTTAACATTGCGATATAATATCTTAAAAAACTTATTTAAAATATCTAAAATATAATCATAATAAAATACATAAACACAAACATATCAATGCAAATAAAATGTCACGCAAAATGTTCCAATTCAAATGATGCCAATTGAAACAAGATTTGGTGAATTTTTACTGGCGCCCAGCAATATAAAAGTACCTGTTATTCTTACGGATATTTATGTAGTTGTGATTTTTAAATAAAATATGCTTGCTGAAGTAAAGTTTTGGGGGTCTGTACGGTTTCGATATTGCACATTTTCTATAATTTGGTGATGCCTTTAGCGCCAACTCGGCAATATTTTTAACATTACAAGTTATAATTTCTAAAAATGCATCCATTACTATATCTTCTTTACTACCGCCACTGCAACATATCCAGGGAGTCTTATCCCGCCACTTAAAGGCACGGCACGAGGTGCAGGGTAACTGAGATCCGAGATCAACAGCCTTATTCCTGAAATAATCAATATGAGGATCATAATTAAAGCCAGACAAATACTTAGTAGTCCAAGGCAATAATTTGATATGCGATCTCTTTTCATATTTTCCTGTACGGACCAAAACCGTACACTGATGGATGAATGCAATTCACCGGTATATTTAGTTTGATTCAAAATTCGTTTGAAAAAATTGACCAGCGTAGCGGGCGAAGCTTGCTAGTTTTTAATAAGACACACTTGAAGGGACATAATTAGTACAGCACTATAACAATAACCAGCATTTGACACTGATGACAAAAAATGCCGAACTACATGTTTGTTAGGTTTTTGAAAGCAAGAGCAGATAGCCAAGATAAGTTCACTTCAGTTGGTTTTAGAGTTTATTTATTAAAGACGCGGCACGTGAAACATGGAGTTTAATGCCTTTTTCAGGAAAAATCATATCCAACATTTATATCCACAGAAAAAAAATAGAGTCAATTGATTTGGTACAGGACCACAACTACAAGACTGTGAATTAAATTGCATCCGAAGAAATGCAATAATGTATAAAAACAAATTAAACCAACAAATGCAAAACAACTTCTACATAGTAATATCATAAGCACGAGAAAACGTACTATGCACAATTTATTATCAAGAAGTTCTCTGTGCGTAATCAAAAAATGGATCGTTTGTGATGAAGGAACTTTTTTTTCACGAACAAGTGAAAAATATTCTACAGGTGCGGTAATAGCTTCAGCAATGGATGACAAATGCTGATGTCGGCAGAGCTTACCATGATGCTTCTTTCCTAGGAAAAATTAAATATTTATATTTATCAAATAAATAAGAAAGAGGTGAGGCCAGAAGTATGGCCATAAATTATTTAACGGAGTTTGGATAAGCAACTAATATATAATCATTTATATATTATTATTCAATGCTAAACGATATACAGTGTGATTTATAAATATCGAAACAATAGGCTATCTCTTTAAATGTTTCTCCTAGACACATACTTCCAATTGCATAGTTTCATAAAAGAAGGTGCAAAATTTAATGAGATAAGTTGCAACTCCATGGGGGGTCTATTTGAGAAAATACAAAAATTAAATTTTTATACGGCCCCCGTAGGATAAAATTTCCAATTAGGATATTTTTCCTTATCCATTCCTGAATAAAGCAAAAAAAAAATCCATCTTGATATCTGCAAAACTCAGGGAGATATGTCCGTTTTAATAATTCGTGAGGTTTCAAGGGATCAGACACAAATTGAAATGCGTGTAATTCAAGCAACAATGTTACTGTAAGGTGTCCGGGAAACATTTTATTTATTTATTTATAGAGTTAGAATTTTGAATTTATTGTGATTATTAGCCATATAATTTGTAAACAGAATCACATCATAAAACTTGTTACAAAAAAAAAAAAAAAAAAAAAAAAGCAGAGTACTTTAAAATTGTTATAACTCGAAATATTATTTATCGAATTGAATTTTTTTCCTTTAATTAAACAGAAATATATAAGTTTTAATTTTCATTTAGCATTTTGAAAAATATTAATTAAAAAAATATTTAAAATAGCAATTAAAAAAAAGATGCAACTTATTTTAAATAAATCATATTTTCAAAAGTGATTAATTTTTTTTCAAATTTGCCGAATTAAAATTTAAGTAAAATATTTCAAAAAGATATATTACAAGTTTGAACCATTTATAGAAGTTATTGACTTATATAAATTTAAAGATGAGAAATGCTGAAAAAAACTTATGATGCCGAAAAATGCATTTAAAGTTTTAAACAAAGATTGGGTCCTAATAGAGCGTTTAAATGCTTTTTAAAAGATTCCAGGTGAATAAGTAAATCCTTCTTGTACCTTCAATTTCTGATTACGATAGTTTGGCTCTCGGGTACAGATATTAAATTTGTTTAACGCATACCCTAGTCTCTCATACAAATCTGGTATACAGCGAAATTTACAAAATTTAAGTTTATTATAGATATAAATTTATTTTATGCACTTTATGTTTCAGGTCGGGTTTATTGATATGATGCGAAAGAAAACCATTTTCATGGGCGTTGCACTTAATTTTATTTAATTCATTATCTAGACAGGTGTCTGTGCATATTTTAGATTTCTGCACAAGCCGAAATTTGTACAAGAAATTCCCATTTATCTTAAGATACAATTAAGATTATTTTAAAGAATACTACATACATATTTATAAGAAAATTTTACAGTATAATTTAGATTACCATGTTTTCGCATGACAAAAACATAGCTGACAAACCTCCCACTAATCCTCCGTAATATGTAAAATTAATTTGAACCAGTTAACCCCTTTAAAACTAGAAATTGTTTAATGAATCTTTGACTTAATTAATTTAAATGTTTTAAGTCGAATCATTACTACATTTAATTGAATTTCTTAAAAGAGTTTCTGGTTCGAAGTATTGAACCTGGGTCAAATAAACACACTTATAACGGAAGATTAGTGAGAGCTTGGCATCTATTAAAAAAATACGCAATAACAACTTTAATGATTATTTATAACTATTAAACTGTTATATTCGAATAAAGATTTATTTTAAAAAACAATGTCGTTTGGAATAAATGAAAAATAGGTTTAAAAACATCATAACTTTTGAAACTGTATAACAAAAAAAAAAGATTTTTGAAAATATTTCTGTGTATTTTATGAAATATTATTTCCAATGATTCCGTTAACAGAAGTTTCATTATCGCTATTACTAATTTTATAAAACTTCCCGACACGTCCTAAGAACAATAAAGAAACGGGCCGGCACTGTCCGGCCAGCGGGCCGTGCCGATTACGACCCTGGAACCAATCTCCGCCTCATGCACACCTCTAGCATACTTCTCAAGCAAGTTTAACGTAAAAATCTATACGCTAATATTTTATATCTAAAAGTTAAGGCATTGTCTTAGATCGATTTTTAATAATGTGTAAATGTATGGTCGATCCCTAACTTGCATTGCAAATGAACTGATATCGCGTCTCTCAGAGGTATGCTTAAGTGGTGTAAGTCACGAATTTGGATTTTAATATCTCTGTGAATTTTGCAGATATAAAGATGGCATTTTTTTTTGTTTAATTCAGGACTGGATAAGTAATAATTTCCTAATTGGAAATTTTATCCTACGGGGGCCGTATAAAAATTTTATTTTTGTATTTTCTCAAATAGATCCCCCATGGAGTTGCAACTTATCTCATCAAAATTTGCACCTTTTTTATGAAAATTTGCAATTGGAAGTATGTGCCTAGGAGCAATGTTTAAGGAGATAGCCTATTGTTTCGATATTTATGAATCACACTGTATATATGGATTCTGTGGAATTTTATATAGTGTACGTGTTGTGTATATATATGTGCAATAAAGGAAACTTTACTACTTTTAAGAATTACGCTAGTTATTTATTATTCAGTTGAAATTTTATTGCCTATGTTTTCTTCACTTAAAAAATAATAAAACGATTAAAGAGATTCGAAAATGACATTGTTGAAAAAATATGATTTATTGATGATTTAAAAATGAAAACCTATTGTAATTTTATATAAAGTCTTTTAAAAAATTGAAACGATATAATAGTAAAAGTTTTTGCACTCTAATATATTTAATTATTGTAAAATTTATTTCAAGTAACTGGGAGAAGTCGAATATTATTCAGAAATTTTTCTACGTTCATATTGTATTTGAGTGATGATTCAGTTCCATTGCAATCTATCCTTGATCCTTGCCATAAACTAAGTGTCATACACCGATATGATTTGTTCCAGAATTTTGCATATACTAATATAGAATTTTATATAATATAGAATTTTTCTCTTCGGTATTAGCACGCTATTTCCTTTCTTCAATTTTCCGCATATAATAAATTTGTGCGTTTTTTTTCAATGAACATTATGCTCTAGCAAGTTAATAAAATTCTGGCTAATTCGATGATTGAGAGGATGTTTGAGTCTTTCGTTAACAACATCCTGAGAATTAAAAAATACATCTGATCTTACTGCGGTCGTTTGAATTCAACTTCGTTATTTTTTTCGGCTAAATGGACCTTTTCTTCAGGCGATAAACTTGTCCGCCGTCAACAAAGCTGTGAATAAAAGTAATTTAAACTACACTTCATAAATAGCCATTGATTTTTAGGGAGTCTTTTACAGTTTATGCTAACTAAACTTAATCTATCCGCTACATGGTTTACCTCAACAATTGATCAATGTGATTTCCTCTTTTCTCGAATACCGAATCTTGTTTCGGTTTGTCTCTGTCCCTGTCCTGTAGATTAAATAAATAAATTTTTGTGGCATTCTTCATCAAATAATGAAATTTTAACAAAGAGTCACGTGGAATCATTTGGAAATTGTTGAGGATTCAAGCATAATTCATTCATGGAAGCAGCAGCCACCAAAGGAGTTACGGTTAATTTGATTGGATACGCGTTCTTCAGGAAAATGAATTGCTCTGCAATGTATGCCTTTGTTAAATTCAGACATTTTAGGGGGGGAGAGGCGGGCCATTTCCTGAATTCGTCGCTGATGTATGCACTCAACGTAAAAGATCCCAAGCTTTAGTACGGTGCATCTCTGTTGGCTTCACAGAGATGGAACGCTTCTACACACTTCTACATTCACAATCACTTCTATTCTAAAACTCATAGACATCTAGTGTTGCGGTGTATTTGTTCTTGTAAATGTTGACCCTGCTGCTTAGTTTTCGTTTTCTTTGCCCTGAATTGTACAATGCTGCATATTACGTAAAGGGTTAAATCAATTTTCGTTTATTTCTGCAGCTCTTCTCCTTCTTTTTAATGTACGCATTTGACATAATTCTTTTTGAGATTAAGATTCGCGCGCAATAGTAATATCACGTTTCAGTTTTATAAATGAAAATGCTCGTTTTCTTTTAATTAGGGCGTCATTTTTTCAGAAGGATTTTGCAATCGGACATCAGAAGCATTCCTTCAAGTACGTATAAAACATGTTTTTTTTTTTTTTTAGTTTTTTTTTCCTAAAGAAAAAAAATGACATTGTGCATAGCTGGAAATTTAGATTGTCACTGACAGAAACAAACTTTATTATTATTATTATTTAAATGCGACGATGTCAGGGGTGCCCCAGTACGATTCCCCATGTTTTATAAAAATTAAAATGATCCTTTTCCCGCAGTCGGTGTCCACATAAGTGATTGGCGACAAATATAAGCGATTTCGGCATCAATGTGGTATGTATGGCAGAAAAATTCTTTTTGTTATAAAACTGCTGCAAATTTTACGCTAAACAATACATTTGAACTAGGTCAGTTGTTGAAGAATCCGATTATGAAAGAATGATCAATAAAATGTATAAAAATAGCATACAAACTAGGGTTGTTTCATTTAACAAACTTTTGCATTTAACGGAATATTTATTATTGACAATACTGACATTATGAGAAGCAGATTTTCAGATGTGCGAATTAATAAAAAGTGTTTTTGCGTTTAACGGTCTGCGGATAAGAGTATGTCAGCAGCGTATTTTGTGTTAAGTTCGATTTAACCTATCAAAATAATCTTTGCTGAGGTCCGTACATATCTTATCAGTTCATGATGCCACCTCAGAAAGTTCCAAGTCTTCGGACATGATCAGAATTCCTGCATTATTCAAAAGACCTTGTTGTCTGTTATACTAAACAGCTAGTCTGCTCGAGAGCTCAATCTGTTCTAAATTTCCGTAGATCGACCTGAATTTCGACTTATACTACATATTATAAAGTCTAAATCCTCCGTATCTTGTTGCTGATCAAAGGCCAATAGTATTGCCAAAAATTTCGGTTATGGAAAATTAAAGATTTAAATAATGTTTAAAACCATTAAAACATATTTTTCCAAAATCAAAACAGAGTTAGATGGTTTAATAATACACGAAGTAGTACATATAACTCATTGGATGAAAATTATCAGAATCGTTTTCAATTTATAGAAATATTTTCAATGATGAGTTTCTTTTAAAATGTTAAAACGATTTTCTCGAATTCGGGATCTAGATCGCTAGGTAGATCGTTTTATCGTGTTCGAAACAGTATATGAGGCAAATTTCGTAAAAATCTTTAAAACCGTTTTTGAGATCTTCGTAATCGTTTTGCTGATCAATGACCAATAGTATTGACGAGAACTCCGATTACGGAAGAATAATAACAAAATCAAATTGTTTAGACATATCAAAACGAATTTTTCCGAAGTTCTGACCTAGGTAGATGGTTTTCTTGTATTCAAATAACTCATATTTCATGTGAAATGTCGGAATTGTTTTCGATTTATAGCAGCATATTCAATGCTGAGTTTGTTTTTATTTGTCAAAACGAAATTTCCAGAAATTGTGACTTAGGTAGATCGTTTTCGCATACTCGAATTACTATAGAAGTCACGTTTTTTGAAAATCGGTACAGTCATTTTTAATGTATAGCAGCGTTTTCAGTGCTGAGTTTGTGTTATTTAATCAAACAACTTTACATGAATTAGATACCTAGCTAGAACATTTTTGCGTGCTCGAATTAGTACAGATGACAAGTTTCGTGAAAATCGTTAGAGTATTTTTCGATTTATAGTATGCATGATTTTCAGAGCTGAGTTTGTTTTAATCTATCAAAACAAATTTTCCCGAATTCGGGACTTAGCTAGATCGTTTTTTCGTGCTTGGTTTAGTATAAGAGGCACGTTTTGCAAAAATCGTTAAAACCGTTTTTGAGATTGTCCGGACACCCGCAATTGTTTGCTCATTTAATATATATGATTATAATGACGTGCATCTATTGTTTTTGCAGTTGAATTTTAAATTATATTTATATGCATTCTAAAAAGTATTTAATAAATAATTTAATGATTACCTCATTTGGAGATAAATTTAACAAGGTTTTGCAAATCGAAATGTTTTCTTTAATATATTAAATGAAAATATTTCAACTGTATGAAGAAATATTAAAACATCAATAAAAATATTATTGGTTCTACGATTTGAAATAAAGATCCCCCCCCCCCCCCCCGATTCTATCGCGATAAAAATACATAGATATGTTTTGTAACCAAGTATATAGCGGAAAAATTGATTTAGCCCAACTCGATAGAAAATTCAAATTCAAATGTAAGTGTAATAAGTAAATTAATCCTTACAAAAACTCAAACCATTTAGGAAAGTAAATAACACTGACCTTCAGGAGAATAACTTATATAATAATATTATACCTTTGAGAAATCCACTTGTTCACAATTTATTATAACGACGTTATCAGACCGTATACGCATTTGTTGAATATATTCAACAAATGCATCGTTTAAGATTAAAGAACTTTTTCCGAAAAAGTGAAAAATATGCTACAGATGCCGTAATAGCCCAAGTATTGGATGAAAAATGCTGATGGTGGCAGAGCTTATCCTGAAGCTTCTTTCCCAGGAAAAATTAATTACTTTATATCTATCAAATGAATAAGAAAGAGGTAAGGCCAGAGTGACGGCCATAAATTATTTAACGGAGGCGAAATATTTTGAACAAGCAACTGGTATATCACCATTATATTATATAATTCATTACTGAACGATGTAAGGGAATTCTGTGGATATTTCTATAGTGCATTTGTTGTAATTATGCATTTATATACACATGAATGCAATAAAGGAAGCTATATTAGTTTAAAATTTTTAATATTTAATTTTAGACGATTTTTTGCTGTTGTTGTTTACTTTTATTCGAAAAATATGAAATGTTAAACATATTCTAAGCTGATATAGACGTAAAGGCCTGATGCGATTATATTTTAATCATGTAAAACTATATTACAGTACTATATAAAGCTCTTTAAAAAGTGAAAAAAAATAAGGTTATAGTTTTTGCAGTCAGTCATTATTTATTTATTAACTATTTCAGTTATTTGCCATGCAATTATTTTTTGCCGCTTAATTTTTATTACATTTGCATGCATTCTAAGATTTCAATAAATTATTTGATGTTTGCCCTCATTTGTAGATTAATTTGTAAATGTTTATATAACCAAACGTGTAAGAACATATGACATGAAAATATTTAGACAATTTAGGTGTTGCAGTAGCTGCAACCATGAGATGGGGAAATCTCGGAGGCATCTTTCTATATTGCAGGAAAAAGTTATTTAATTTAATTTGCAAAGTATAAGGGGTGACCGCCTCGGGAACCCAGCTTTCGATTTTGAGTATAAGTTCAATCCCGGGGTGATTTGCAAAGTACAAAGTACAATTTCGTTCCAACATTTGGAGCTGTGGTTGAACCATAGTTCCAAATGCTGGAACGAGATTTTACCATCTTATAATCGCAGCTACTGCAGCACTAAAAGTTGGTTTAACACGTTACAAAATTTGTAACAGTGAATGATAACGTATTTAAACATTATTAAATTGCATTAGTAGTTCTGCGATTTAAAACAAAAGATTTTTACCCAATTGTATAAAAGGGAAAATTAATGGATAATTTTTATATCCCAGTAACAGGGCGGAAAAATCGAAAAAACATAACCCTACAAGATTTTGATTCAAATTAAAGTGTGTAAATTAAATTCATGCATAAAAATACCAACAATACACGAAAATAAATTAAATCAACGATAGGAGACTAATGTATACTAACTTGTATCTAATAATATCATACATTTGAGAAATCCAATTGTTCAAAATTTATTATAAAGAAATTCTCAGGCAGGAATCAACAAATGCATCATTTAAGATGAAATAATTTTTTCTGATAAAGTGAAAAATATTCTACAGGTGCCATAATAGCCCAGGGAATGGATGAAACATACTGATGATGGCAGAGCTTATCAGGTAGCTTCTTTCCCGGGAAAAAAGAATTGCTTCTATCTTTCGAATAAATAAGAAAGAGGTATGTCCCATAGGGACGTCCATTAATTATTTAACAGCGTTTGGACTAGCAACCGGTATATCATCATTTATATAAAATCATTTATTGCTAAACGATATATGTGGATTCTGTGGAGTTTTATATAGGTTGTTTGCTGTAAATATGCATAAAAACCATAAATAAAGCTACATTTGTTATAAGCAGGGTTTCTTCTCGGTTCGTATTTTGAATACCAAGATTTCAAAGCAAAATTATTTTTTTAGATTTATCTCGCAAATTTTATAGAAATGCACCCCCGGTGGTTATTTTTGTTGCAAATGTTGTAAAACTTGTTGTAAAAAAAATCACAGTAAAATTCACCTAGAACGTCCGTTGATGTTATTTCGACACCAAGCAGAAAAAATCTGCTTCTTTGACAAATAATGCTAAAATTTCATTTTCTTTAAAGCTGTGGGATTTTATTATTATTATTATTGCACTCTAAAAGAAAAAAAATACGTAAAAATACAGAAATTGTTCTGGTAAAATACGAAATAATTTTTAGGGTGTAAAAAAAAAAAAAAAAAAAAAAAAAAAAATCCCAATGCGTTAGCGAAAACGACAAACAAGCTAAACTTTTAGCCCTTTTATCTATCAAGGATATTTTTAAATCCATATTCACTAATTTCTGACATATTAACGAAATCATTTTATTGGAGAAAAAAATTCCGTAAAAATACAGAAATCTCGCTGGCAATCAACGAATTTTTTCCTTTACAGTGCTTATAATCAAACTCCCCTATAGTGGATCAGTGTTATAACAAATCTATGGATATAATAAACGATTTTTTTTCATAGAACGTTTCTTAGTAGCATAGAACGTTTTCGCATATGACAGAAAGCTTAAATATTATAATATGAAGAAAATGAACACATTTATTTCTCTCTTTTTTTTTAATATCTTTGTTTCCTTTTCTTTGAATGTTTAATTTAACTTGATTTTCTGTATTTTTCTATCCAATAAATCATCGTTTTTTTGTGAAAATGTAACAATATAAGCATAATTAAAGTACAATGATTGTCGGCCGTTCTAGTGCTAAAATCCTTAGCTTCAGAATGTGGTACTTTGCAAATGAAATTAAATAACTCCCTCCTGCAGTATAGAAAGATGTCTCATTTTACAACGGGCAGAATCCTGCATCTCTATTTCTAAAGCGTCATATAAGAACAAACGTAGATTTGATAATTCGAAACGTTCCAAATTTTGTTCATGATAAGCAAAATGCGAAAAATTCTAATACTCAAGTAAGCAAATTTAAAATTAACGAGAAAGTGGCTGTAAGAAATTATACTCCAGAAGCCATGTGGAAATTCGGTCGCATTATAGTAGGACACTGAAATTATAGAATTCAAGTTGGTTCAAATATTTGGAAAAGAAATGTTGATCAGATAACTAACATAGTTTCAAAGGTACATTTAGCTTATGACGTAAATTCTGAAGAAAGTGATAGAGAAAGTTACAGAAGAGAAAATACAGTTGTTAAACAAACTTATTTTCAACTAACACGTCCTAGTATCACAGACCCAAATACTCCAAACCAGCTGACTCTTTCAACCCAAATATTCCAATTCCTAAACCATCTGCATTTTTTCACCCAAATATTCCAAGTTCTATACTAGCTGAATTTTTTTACTTATATACTCAAAGTCCTAAACCAGCTGACTCTGATTTGATACATTCGGTTCCAAAACCTACTGATCCCAACAATACAATTGATGATGATGCAGAATCTATAAAAATTAATTATTTTTCTTCCTCCCCACATGTACCTAGCAGATCTAAAATGATTAGCAGAGCTACTACCGGGCTACAGACTATTAACTGAAATACAAACACTACAGTTCTCTCCCAATTAATATAAATATTAAGAATATTTTCTAAATTAAGAATATTTCCTAAGCCATCTACTTAATAGAACTATTTTCTTACAGTTGTAATAAGTCTCAGAATGTTTTGATATTGTGTATCTACGTTTCGTGTTGATGTTTGTTGATAAACTTCTATATTAATGTACATAATGGCCTCATAATGGCCTCATTTCCCTACCAAACTCTACTACAAATGATCAACTAAATGAGTTGCTTCTTTTAGTCCAAATTTTGTCCATTGTATGATATAATATAACACAATGTCGTTCACATCGTTTACAGAAATATTGAAGGAAAATCTAGATGAACGTCCCTATTGCTTTAAAATACATGCTCAAATCCATTGATATAATTCGTTTGATTCAAGGTTCGTTTGAAAATATTTACTAAGGTAGCATCTGTAGGTGAAGATCCACATTCCTTTAAAATACAAAGCCATTTCGTTTGATTTAAGGTACATTTAGAAAAATGGCCCAGCGCAGCGTAGCATGCTAGTTATTATATAAATTTCATAATCTTAGATCACAAGGAATTGTATTACATGGAACACACAAAAAGTGATTTTCGTTGGCCAGTGAAAGAAAAAAAAACACAATGCAATGCAATGCAACAATATATTTTATTGTATATGACGAGTTGAGAACCAAAGTGGACTATCCCCCATTTTTGTGAAAAACTAGTTTGAAGTGTGAAAGCATTGTATGTCAGGCCATATTGACTGTATAATGAATTTTATTAATTTCAAAACTATTAAAGTGATATAGCTAGTTTAACAGATGGTCCAACGTAACTTGGATATCCAGTCGATAGTGCAAGAGTGGATCAAGTGGCTTGGTCAACTCTGGCACTGCGAGCTTAATCACCATATGCTTTCTGAAAAAAGCTTGGATTTCTCAGGCACTGGCATAAATGGCCTAAAAGAGTTGTACAAATTGTACAAATTTTGGAAAAAAAAATTTCTTGAAATCACAGCTGGCGAGGTTGATCCACTCTGGTTCATATAAAAACACATTCGTGGACGCTAATATCCGAATCTTCAAGCGTACAACACCTTTGGCGAAAATCAAAGAGTGCCAACTGATTTGGCAAGAAGAGCACTATACCGCACGTACACAAATGCATTATTTTCAGTTCGCTGTCAGTTCAGTGCTTAGCAAATTAATGGAAAACCATGTAGCATGCACGTGCGTGTGCAGCCATGCGGGGGAGAATAATTTATGTTAAATAGTGCAGTTTATGGCCTATAAATAATAATAAAAAAAATAGGAATATCACCTATGATCGTTAATTAAGATATATCTTTTAGAATCTTGATATCGACAGTTGAGACTTTAATCTCGTGAAAATAAAATGATTTCGCAGCAATTAAACAAGTAACTGTTTGCCTCATATTGAATTATGATACATCTACAACTTATAATAATTTAATATTATTCAGTTTTTTTGTCTATTCAGTTTTCTTACATCAGCTCAAAGTGTTTTGGTTACTAATCACCAAGAAATAGTTTTATGATGCAATATTAAAAACTAGTCGGATGTGCCAATTCCAAAACTTTCTTCTATCTCACACAAGTTTCGCATACACTAAAAACGAATCAGCACCAATTTATATCAAGGTCTAACTGAATCTGAAGTTTTATTAAATTCAGTGCATTTTAGTTCTTCAGATATGATTATCGCTAAAATCGTGTAAATCCTGAAAACTGCAGAATAGCAGCGCCACCTGTTGGGAGATTTAGACCCAAAACCTAACCAACAATAACTTATGTCAACGTCTAACTCAATCTGAAGTTTGATGAAATTCCTTGCATTAGTTCTTGAGATACAGTTATCGTGAAAATCATGCAAAAAGTACCATAGCAGCGCCACCTGTCAATATATGTACACCAAAATGTAATCAGCATCTATTTAGGCCAAGGTATAACAGAATCTGAAGTTTGATTAAATTCCGTGCATAAGTTCTTGAGATACAACTATCGTGAAAATAAAACAAAAAGTAGCGTAGCAGCGTCACCTGTTGAGATATCTACACTAAAACGTAATCAGCGTCTATTTATATCAAGGTCTAACTGAATCTGATGAAAATAAGTGCATTAGCTCTTGAGGTAGAGCTATTGCGGAAATCGCGAAAATTGCTGCATAGCAGCATCACCTACTTGGCGGTTTTCACCAAAAACTAATCAGCACCAATTTATATCAGGGACTACCTGAATATAAAGTTTTATTAAATTCCGAGCATTGGTTCTTAAGATAGAGCGCCCACAATTTTTTTGTCACATACAGACAGAAATTTTCTAAAAACAGTCCAATCGTGTTCAGGACCTTCTAAAACGTATAAATCCGTCGAAAACTGGAAGTCAAAAATTTTCATGAATCCAATACTTTCTTCTTGTAAAGATAGAAGAAAGTAATAATATAATAAAAAGGGAAACATAAAATGTTGATTTTAAAATATAAATTTAAGATATTTTTCCTATGTAGACTAAGCAAATTGATTGTGAGCAACCGAATAATTTAACAGTTTCACCGAAAATTAATTTTTACTGACTTGTAATTTATTAATTTTATAATTTTAATGCACACATAATAAATAATAAACTTCATAAAATATAAATTTGTAAACATACTTGTAATTATTTAAAATACTTTTTACTATCGATATTTCCTTTTTTAAAGCTTGTTTCCAATCATGAAAATTAAGACTTAAAAAGATACTTCATTTTGAATCTTTATAATAATATTATGAAATATGAATTATTAACAAAACTAATAGATTGCAATTCTTGGAACAATATTTTAACATTTATAAATGTGTCTCATCTTGAAAAAATTTTAATGTCCCCAATAGAATAAAAAATAACAACAATAATAAAACACTGAAAACATATAAATAATTTCGTAAAACAAAATTAAAATTAAAATTTGAATTTACATTTTGTATTGTGGTTGAAATAATGTTTGTGGAAGAATAAATGCGTTTTGGTTGAGTATTGAGTAATGTTAATGATTTTTCATTAACGTAGTTCAAAGACACTAATAGAAACACATTCCTTAAGATGTTCATCAAAAAATTTAATGCTTAAAAGTTCTACACATTATTGCACAAAAGAACAACACTTTTTGTGCAATGAATGTTATTCACTTTCATTTGAAGATCATCAAAAACTGTTTTAAGGAAATAAGTAGACTATCTTAACTTTTAAAATAAAATAAAGTTTTAAAGTTGATATTTCAGCTGGCATTCCCCCTCCACCTCCCTAATGTGAGTGACTTTTCAGATTCCTTATAAATTATTTTCTAAACATAGTGTACAAATATATACTTCACATTCCTAATTTACATAAGTGAATCTGGTGTGATCTGATTCACTGGGAAACAATGATTTTGGTGTTTAGGAAATAAACACCATTCCTATACGAAATTTACCCCCTGAATCGAAATATGACCTTGATTTTGACATATCTGGTCTAGGTTTTAAGATATATAACAGCCCTCTGTTATATGTTAGGTGTTAGTCAAAGTGCATGATGTTTTTATAAATGGCAGTTGAAAACTTAAAGAAGGGATTTTTGATGGACCATTGATCAGTAAGCCCATAAATGACATTAATTTCGTGAAAACAATAGCTTGGCGAGCCTTTGTAGAAAAGTGCAAAATTTCCTTGGGAAACACAAAAGTGAAAACTACAAAGACCTTGTTAGTAACATGTTGTCAACTTTTTGTGATATTCGCGCGAATATGAGCTTTAAAATGAAGTTTATTTTTAGTCATCTTGATCGCTTTCCTGAAAATCTCGGAGATGTCAGCGACGGACAAGGGGAACGATTCCATCAGAACATCAGGGAGATGAAAACCCGGTACCAAGAACGCTGGGATACCATGATGATGGCAGACTATTGATGTTTAAAACGAGATAATTCTTTTGATCAACATTCACGACGCGCAAATAAGCGTAAATTTATTCCTTGAATTTTCTGGCGAAATCTTTGTATTTTCAAATTTGAATATTTGTTCGTGTTTTGTTTATGTGTCACTCACACTTTATCTCTTAATATTCTTTGTCCCCTATACGAATAAAATAACATTTGTTAAAGAAACAGACTTGTTTAAATTCCCCTAAAACACACTAATATAAGCCCATGTACACTGTTGGAAATATGTTTTACAATGTAATGACATGAGTACAGTAAAACAAAACTAGACATGATAGAGATAAACAGCAGTTATTTTCGAATTTATCGGCCAAAATTACCTAAAATATTCCAGGCACCACACAAAAAAAAAAATTTTTTTTTGCCCTGTGTTATTTCAAAATATATGTATGCTATAGTCATGCATGGGGTCGGTTAACCCGATTTTACCCGAACTTGACTCGAACCGTGTTCGTATCGAGTCGGGTCGATGTTAATTATATTTCTTTGCGGGTCGGATCGACTTTAAATGTCTCGGTTTTGATTTAGGTTTTGACTCTTTCGTGTCGGATTCGGGTTGAACCAATTTTTCAATAGAGAGTCCTGAATACTTTTTAAATGTAAAAACCACATATTTGAATATTTATGACTGTATGTGTAGGATAAAATTGATATTAGAGATATAGTAAATGTAAGCTATTTTTCCTTAATTGTATTAAAATAGGAATTAATTTTTGTTCACTTCGGGTTCCAGTCGAGTTCAAATTTGAATATTTCGGGTTCGGTTTCTGGTTTACTTTAAGCAGAAATTCCTGGTTCGGTTTCCGGTTTACTTTAAGCAGAAATTCCGGGTTCGAATCGGGTGCAACCCGACCCATGCAGGACTCTAATCTATGCACTTCGAAGCTCTTAATGATATCTCAGACAAGCCCTTAAAACGCAAATGCTTTGTGTATGAAAATCTTGTTTAACTGCTCTGGGATACTATTCAACAAAATCTTCAACGTCAATAAATTTTTATGTTATTAAACAGAAGCAAGTACGATGTAGCTCTAAAATATCCTAATAAGTCATGTGATAGAGAAACATACTTTTTATTTCTCAGACAAAAAAAAAGATTAAACCAAGATTCATGGAGTAATAAAAGCGAAAGTTTATATCGATTCAAAGATAAGAATGGAAACTCGGAAAGTAATAAATGGCGAAGCATAAAATCGCGTAATTTCAGTAAAACGATCAACTTTCCCGGAGTAAAAATCCTTCATAATTTAAAAAAAATAATAAAAGTAACTGCTGTTTTAAAAACTTAATTATGGATTACAACTTTTCCCATATTCATTATTTTCAGCTTGGTTGACTCAATGACAGGGGAAAAAAAAGGATTCAAAATATTAAAATAATTGGCACTTCTAATGCAAAATTATGGGTTACTAGGTTCGTTGAATATTCTGTAATGGCAAGCAATGGGACTCTTAATTATAAAGAGTTTTAAAAAATGAGAGATAAGGTAAGATATATTTTAATAAGAATTTAAATATTAAGGTATCCAACTACTTTAAAAAAGAAAATTTTAACCAAATATAGCAGATTTGTTTTTGTTATATTTGAGAGACTCTACAATTAGCTATCCGAAACGATTTTTATTTTCTTCATTCATGGAAAATGTTAGTTATAGTTTAATTTTTTAGGTAGATTTCGTAAGAAAGACTACCTATTACATTCTCCCCTGTGTTGAAAATTTTGAAAAATTTTTGCAGATCTACGCCGATCATGACTCCCAGAACCCAAAACCACCCCCAGTTCAAAAGTTTATCTATATCTATCTATCTATCTATCTATATCACTTTTTTATGGATACGATAACTTCAATAATCCTGCACAAATATTTTCCAAACTGATACATAAAATCAAGGGGCATAAAATCTCGATCAAGTTCGTTAATGGGTAAAATCGAACCAGGGAGGGATGGTATGGTAAAGATACCATATGCATTGGTGCCGGACTTTTGAACTGGATGTGATCGTTTTCGCACGACAATTTCTAAAGGGTGTGTCATTGGGGCCACAAAACGAAAAAACAAAACTTTTAATTTGCAACTTTTCTGACTATTTTTTTCATTCTGAAAATGCTTGTGTTGGAGGCTGCTTGTGATTGTTCTTTTACTCATCATCAAAAGTTACTATCTTCAAACTTAACCATTTTCCGTGAGATATGCAAATGTGGATCATATAACTAAAGATATCCGAGCTCTTAGGATGAGAAACCTTTTTTTTCCTGAATCATTTATTCCATAAGGTGTACGCAAAGTACTATTGTGAAATATATTCATCGTATAAGACGTGCATTTTTGTGCTTTTTTTTCTTCGGCAGTTCGAGAACCTGCAATCTAGGCCTTTCAACAAGTGCTTTTGAACATGTGGTTTTCTTCAATGAGTGATGTTTCATTCATAAAACCTTCGCCCGCACCTAAAGTGAATATGCTATTTTGTCTTGAACTTCGTGAACTTCTTGTGTTCTGTTTCTCTTCTCAGTCATCGAAAAATTGATTTTCATCGCCGTGCAACAATTAAAACACAAGAAATGAATATTATCTGCATCTAATTCAACGCTGCATTCTGACCTTTAGTATTTAGCTGAGTACCATAATTTAGCGAACTCTTGTGAACTTTGTTTTCAGACAATCCAAATTTATACAGCTACAAGATAAAAATTCACGTTACGAAAGAAATATCTTTCTCAATGAATAACCACAAAGAAAAATTTTGTTTTCGTTTTTAATTCATTCAGTGATTTAAAGTTTAGCGAATACGATCCGGAATAGGAATTTAAATACAGTATTTTGTGCTTTCTTTTTCTATTAATATGTTTTAAAAAAAAAGCGCTATGGATATTTTTTTATAGAGGTAAGTCTTTATTTTGTAAAAGGTTGATAAAAAAAGGAAATTTTCAATTTTGCTAGAACTTTTACATTGATGAAATATTATTTCCGTATAGTTTCAAGTAATGTTTTTATATTTTTAAAAGGATCTAGATATATAATATGTGCAATATATGTTTAAACGATTAAAAAGCACTCATTGAATTTTATTTATTTAATAAAAAATTTTTTTGCTGTAGATGTTAAAAAATAATAATAATGTTTTAAAAGGTATAATTGTGTTCAGGTAAGACAGAATGGCTTTTTAATATTCATAGACTTTCAAATTTTGTTATTTATAAACATTGCATTTTATAGCTAAAATTTTTCATGACGGAAAAGTATATTTTTCTCCGTGTTATATTTTGGTATATTATATTTATTTTTGTAGTTGAAACCACTATTTATGATTTATAGTTAATTTTTCTTTAATACTTCTAAGATTAAATATTTAATGATTTTTAAATAAATTATCAAGTGTGGTTTGTTTAAAATTGTTGCTTTTTTTTATTTTGCTTATTTTATGATATTTTACCTGTGTCTAAAAAAATAAAAATAATAATAATAATAATAGTTAAACTTTTAAGGTGATATCATCATGGCTAATTCTAAGAATTTTGAGTACGTTGTTGATGATTTTTACGGCGACCCCGAATTAATTAACCATTTCTTTAACCAAATTTTAACTTATCAGAAAATTAAGGAAATAACTAACGAGCAAACCGTCGATTATCTTAAAACTAAACTGAAAGGTCCCGCAAAAAAATATTATTTGGAAGACCCTGTACTATATAACGCACAAGATTTTGAGTTCATTCGCGATCGCATTCAAAAATTCTTTTCACAGAATTCTTCGGCTACAACTTTAAATGATTTAAATTGCTTAACAATATTACCACAGGAGACAGTAAAAAGTTTTGCTCATAGACTCAATGTCCTCGTATCAAAGGTATATCCCGAGATTCATGACAGGGATGCATTAAATAAAATAAAATACGTTAAATTAATGCATTGTTTACCTTCGGACATTAAAATTAAATTGCAAGAAGAAGGCATCAACACATATGATAAAGCAATTGACAGGGGACAATCTCTACAAGAGATTTTCATAAATAACAATGTTTTGTCTGCTAGCAGTTCGGCGCATGTAGAATGCAATCAATTAGAAAGTAAAATTAAGGAATTAACGGAGAAAATTAATAACTTAAATTTTGCTCAAACATCAAGAAAATCGGAGTCTCCAAAACAATGTAAACATGTCAACAGACAAAACTTTCAGGCTCGTTATAAGTCAAAATTTCATAGAGCGCCACAAACTAGACAAAATAATTGGGCCAGAAATAATGATTGTTGCCAGTTATGTTTTCGTTTTGGGCATATAGCGCAGAAATGTTTCAGATGGCAAAGAGCGAACGCGCGTTATGATCAAAAATTTAGTAAATATGACAGTAAAAGAAATGACAGGTTTCCACAAAATAAAAATTTAAACCCCTAGAGACGTATGCTAAGGCTGACCAGTGTATGTCTGCATGTGAAAAT
The DNA here is from genome assembly GCA_963931845.1 of Maratus michaelseni. Taxonomy (NCBI): domain Eukaryota; kingdom Metazoa; phylum Arthropoda; class Arachnida; order Araneae; family Salticidae; genus Maratus; species Maratus michaelseni. The sequence goes on along the minus strand of OZ007588.1, from coordinate 340,701,288 downwards.
GAGTCAGCACACAGTGATAAATGTTTTTACATTGATAATTCTCTTCCAAAATTGTCGGCTGAGAGACTGATTAATTCAACAGGTTCTCAAACTTCTCAGCATATTTCCATTGCAAATTCGACAGCAGTGCAAACTGATTTTCCCCAAAATTCTACTGATTCTCACAGTGTCACTGATACAACACCGACCGGTAATTCCTTTCATGAAATTCTTTTGAATGTCAATAAGTACTCTCCCACACTTCCCCTTATAAAGGCCTCCATCGCAAAACAAGATACCTTTTTACTTGTGGATACTGGAAGTACAACTAGCCTCTTATCTGTACAGTTATTTGATAAACTTAAACATGTGCTTAAGTATAAACGTTTAGGGACTAATGTGACTTTAACTACAGTTAATTCTAAGATAGATTTTACAGCATGTATTCGAATTTCATTCAAAATTGAACAAAAACACTTTTCGCATTACTTCTACATTGTTGACATTCCTAAAGAGTATAAATTTGATGGTATTTTGGGATTAAATTTTCTTGAGAAATTTAACATCACATTAGATCTAGGTAACAAAATAATGCAACTTGATAATCTGAGAATTCCCTTTATCTACATAGATGATAACTCAGAATCAGCGGAATGTCATAACGTAAATGTACAAACTGATATCTCTCATAATGTTTGTCTAGTAAACAAACTGGTTATTTCTCCAAATGAGGTAAAATGTATTTCTGTACGCGCAAAACAAATTTATCATGATACCCCATATTTATTTCAGAATGACATGCTTGTAAAAGATATTCTTGCTTTTGATTCGATTATTCAGACTGATAAATCAAACCCACATGAATTTAAAATTTATGTAAAAAATATGACAACTAAAAATGTTCATGTAAATAAAAGAGCAAATATTGGTTTCTTAACGCCAATTGACCAGATTGTGGAAGATGCCCAACAGCTAGAGGCTGTTAAAAGTAATTTCAAAGAAGAAACCAAACAATTTGTAAATTTCATTCAGGCTTCTACTGATATTTTGAATCAACGAAAACGTGATCTCTCACAAGATGACTTTAATTTACAACACTTACCGAATACTGAAGCTAAACTATTGAAAGAGTTATTATTGAATAATTCTGCTGTTTTCTCAAAATCTATGAAAACGTTAGGTCATACTGATAAATTTAAACCAAACATTAAATTTATTAACGATTTCCCAATTAAAACACTTCCTTTTCCAATTCCTCAAGCACTTCAAAAAGAAGCATTAACACAAATAAACGAATTAGTTGATGCAGGTATCATTGAACGCTCATGTTCGGAATGGTCTTGTCCAATCCTTCTTGTCAGAAAAAAACCTGATGGATCAGGTACACAAAAATTTCGTCTTGCCTTGGATTTACGGATGTTAAACACAGTTGTACAATCTTCTTCATACCCTCTCCCTAAAATACAAAATATTATTTCCAACTTATCTAAATATAAATTTTTCACGTCCCTTGATTTCCAACAGGCCTACCATCAAATTGACCTTCCTTCAGAATATCAGGATAAGGTCACTTTCACGTCTATGTTCGGTTCATTTAAATATAAAAGACTCTGTTTTGGATTAAAAAATGCAAGTGCATATTTTCAAGCCCTTATGGATAGTTTATTGGATGAAATGCAGTTAGAAGGAATTTATGCCTATCAAGATGATTTAATTTTTGGCTCTAACTCATTTCAGGAAACGTACGATAAACTAACAAAAATTCTTGAAATCTTAGGAAAATACAACTTGACTTTGTCACCTTCTAAATGTTCTTTTCACAAGAATAATATTGATTATCTTGGTTTTCATATTCATAACCACACTATTTCTCCAATTCAAGCTAATATTCTAAAAATTAAGTCATTTCCTGTTCCAAAAACAAAAAAGCAGGTAAGAAGTTTTGTAGGACTAGCTACTTTTTATAAGAGTTTAATTCCAGAATTTTCTAAACTTATTCAGCCCCTCATAGACTTATCAAAACCATCCTCAACTTTTAAATGGACAGAGGTGCATCAAAATGTGTTTCATAATATTCAAAAAATCTTTTTTCAACCACCAATGGTACGTCTACCAGATTGGGACAAAGAATTTTACGTGAACACGGACGCTTCGGGTATCGCTATTTCTGGTGTATTATTACAAGAGCATAATAATCAGTTGCTTCCTGTCTCATACTTCTCAAAATCTCTCAAACCCTCCGAAAAGAAATATCCAGCTTTAAAATTAGAACTTATTGCCATTGTAAAATCTGTAAATGCTTTCAATTACTATATCTATAATCGTCCTTTCATAATTTTATCGGACAGTAAACCTCTTGATAAATACAAAAAAACCACTAATCCGGCAGATATCACCACTCGCTGGCTCATGCAACTATCAAAATTCACTTTTACTTTTAAACATATTCCAGGTGTTTCTAATGTTCTAGCAGATTATTTATCCCGATGCGAATTTACTGAAGAAAATATTGAAACTTTGAATTCTAATCCTAATCTCATTTCTGAAGATAAACAGGCATTACCTATTGTTGAAAATGATTTTGAGGAAAATAACAACAACAAAATTGTGAATTGCTTAGTCATTAATAGTAAAAATAAAAAAGATGCTTTGCTTGAAATTTCTAATGAAACTTTTGTCCAAGAACAATTAAAAGATTCACAATTAGCTCCAATATATGAAGAGATTTTAAAATCAGGTTCTTCAAAAAAATTTCCATCTTATTTCATTCATCCTGATTCTAAAGTTTTAATGTTAAAAAAAAGTAATGTTGCGGATAATACTTTCGTGTATGTAATTATGGTTCCCAATTCTTTAAAACCTAAAGTTTTAACAATATCCCATCTATCTCATTTTGGTTTAGCTAAAACATATGAATTCCTCTCTTCGCGGTATTGTTGGAAAGATATGTACACCGATACTTTAAATTATGTATCTTCTTGTTTATTATGTCTTCAGGCTAAACATCATCGTATACCTAATGCCCCACTTCAACCAACATATACCCCTAAACAACCAGGAAACACCATTTCAATTGATCTTGTTGGTCCTTTTAAAAACGGTCAAACTATTCTCACAGTTACGGATCATTTTTCTCGACATATTGAACTGTACCCTCTCTACAATACAACTGCACCTAAAATTGTAAAGTGTTTATTTGCCTATATGACAACTTTCGGGCGCCCTGCCTGCGTATTATCAGACCTTGGGCCCCAATTTCGTTCTTATGTGTATAATACTTTAAATAATACTCTAGGTATTAAAATAAATCACTCTTCTGTCTCACACCCAGCTAGCAATTCTATAAGCGAGAGGATAAACACATCTCTTAAATACTCAATCAATACTTTAATGAAAGAAGGACATTCCTTTGAAAATGCCATTGCTATTCATAAAAATCTCTATAATGGTTCTAAACATTCTTCTACTTCTTTCTCTCCGAATCTTTTACATTTTGGACGCGAATTATCTCTAATATTTGATACATATGATTTAAATGCTAATCAACCCTTTCTAGACCAAAATGTAGACTTTTACAATCTCCTTCATGATTTAAATGGTATTTACAACAAAGCTTATGACAACATAAAAGCATCTCAAATTAAAAGAAACGAATATCATAAAAAAAAGGCAAAACTCAGGCCAATTGCTGAGAAAGACATTGTATACCTAAAATCATCAGATAAATTTAAGCCAAGGTATACAGGACCTTATGTAGTTGTAAAGAAACACTCACCTGTTTCTTTTTCAATTCAACAACTGAATTCTCATATTAACAATTCAATTTTCAGAGTTCATATTGACAGACTTTTACTTGCACCTCCTAGAAATAACCATTTATTTGACTTAAATTATCATAATGTTCATAACAATACTCCTAGTAATAACAATATTGAACAAAGTGCTCATTCCTATAATTTACGTCCTCGAAAGGTGATAAAATATTAATATGAATATAAAAATTTCTGTTGCCAGATTCATAAATGCTCCTTATCCATGGTAACAGGTGTATTTATGCATGCATGTTATGTAGTATTGTATTATTTGTTTTTATTGTGATATGGCTGGTCCATTGTTTATGTGTTATGTAGCAGTACTGCAGAACTTGTTTATTTGGCAAAAGATTTTTTTCCACCCATATTCTTGTTTAGCAAGTTCGTATAATTTAAAATCCTGTTAAAAAATAAAATAAAAATAAAAATAAATAAATAAATGGATAAATAAATAAATAAATAAAATATATAGATAATATAAATTAAGAATAATAGGTATTGTTATAAATTTAAACATTTGATAATTCTATTAACACTCTCTGCATTTGTAAGTATACTTAGCATTTAAAAAAAAAAATCAAATTAATTATCTCATTTGAATTTAATACTCATTTTCCTTTTAATTTAATCTTTGAATTTTTAAATAACTTAAAATAAATGAATTATTTTGAGAATTTAATTTTCGAAACAATATATATTTATCCCGAATGTGACTTTATGCTCTCTTCACTCTAGAACGTGTCTATGGAAGGATTTTTTAGGTTTTTGAACAAAAAAAACTTTGATTTATTTTGCATTTTTTTTTTAGTTTTTATTCGCCCTTGCGGAATAAGCCCCGTTCAAAATTATTACCCATGTGGGGGTCTTTATTCCATTGTGTATGAGAACAAAACTTTGTTAAAATTGGTATACCCAATTTTACTATTTTTTCAAACCCGTAGATGAACCCGAGTCGCTCCAATCATAGGCGGAGTTTCCAAATATGTGCGGAGCAAGGGGGGTTTACTAAAAATAAACCCCTCTCCCTAAATACGCCCTGTCCCGAATATGACCAATGTCCTAAACTGCGGTCTCTTCCTTGTTATTACAACAAGTTTAAGGGGAGATATTTTTATCGATGCCCATGTCTTGCATCATTATTATCTCTCCTGTGTCTTTACACGAAAACTTTTTTTACGTTTAATATTTTATATATGTATCTTTATAATCTTTATAATCTCTATATTATCATTGTATAATTGTAATTGTGTTTCTTTATTTTGAAATTTTTGTATTTACATTTCATTTAAGATTTTTAATAATATAGTGCAAACTTGTGAACTTTTTAAGCAAATACAAAAAATTTTGTGCACTAAAGACTCATTTATCATGCTCATGTTTGTTGATAAATAAAATCACGTGAGAAAACCTTCAAAGAAAAATGCAGCTGTAATTTTTCATTCTTGAACTCTTTTTAAGGACTGTGTAAAAAGAACAACGAAAAGTTCATTTATATAGGTGCACCATTATATTTATAAAATAAACAAAAAATATGTTTGCAGCTAACAATTGTACTAATATGGATAAAGGACTTTTCATAGACTTATCATAGAAAATATATTTTGCTGCAATTTCAAAATGTATGGCCATTTATTATACTATTATGAAGATATTACTGTAGTACTACATATTATTATTTACATTATTGTATGCATACTTATTTTATTTTTATTATTATTTTCTGCTTTGATATTTTGTATTATATTTACAGGGTGACATTCTAAATTTTTCAAAATCTTGTGAAGGGGTGATATATATATGGTAAAGATACCATATATATTCCTTTCAAAAAATTAAAGCAATCTATATTTTATATATTTTATCAAATATATTTTCCCCTTTCTGCATAATCGTAATTCATATACATTCCCGGCTGTTAAAAAGCGCACCCTTTTTATCTTTCTCTTTCAACGAAAGACTTTTAGTCAAAATCATGCATATTGTTTTTAAATTATCATTAACGTACTTATTCGGTCTCCCACACATCAAAAGAAATGAAATTATACAAGGCATAAAATGTTTTCCTTTTCATGGTCAGCTTTGTCTTGCATATTGTATCCAGATGCTTAAAGCATTCCAATGGCGCCTTTGCTGCATTCCTCGAAAGCCCTGTTCCCAAAACAATAATTAACGGTAAAATTCTTAATCTCTCTTTTTAGCCAAAGTGCAATCTTCGCCAAAAGATTTTTCCCTTCCAATGACGTCAATTATGAAGTTGATATGTATATAAGTAACGGTTACATTTCCCACGCAAAAAAATGCGATTCTCTTGGCTTGAAATGTATCTCGCTTGGCGTGTTTTTCCTTGCGCCCACTTTCATATCGGATAGAACACTTGCCCTCTGATCTTCATCTCCTAAACATCTTAAAATGTCTTGGCCCCTTTGGCCACCCTTTGGTTTTATAACGAAAAATCACCTTGCTGTTCTTAAAACTCTTTGGATTACGTGAACTTGATCGGACCCGTTCAACAGCATTTCTGGATTATCCTTTGGATTATGTTTGTGTTCTTCACCCCTGACTTTAAATTTAAAATGTCACCTCACCAATATTCATCAGATTCATTTAAAAAAATCTGAAACTTTGATTGATCAAAATATTACTATTATGGAAGATTGTGAAGTGTGACATCTTTCTCCAATTAAAGAACATTAACTCTAGTGATGTGATTTTCGTCTTCCTTGCTTCACCATACAAAATATAAGGGAAAACTACACTCCAGTTTAGTACTTCAGTACCCAGGAAACGCACTCTGCGGATTGCCAAAACAACCAAGTGCCACTATACCTTCTTGTTTTAACAAATTGTTTCGCTCCGTAAAAGTAAATCCTTTAGGTCTTTTCAAAGGATTCGCCAACTTTGACATCTTCTCAATAATCACCCCGTGAACTTACTTCCCACGATAAAACTCTTCCATATGCATAAAATCAACACGATAATTCTTTCATAGATGGAGTATGTGGGGGGAGGGGAAGGGCGGGCTTTTTGTGAAAACGGATAAAAAAAAAACCATAACTTCTTAATTATGATACTATCGAATCCGTTTAAAGTTACGTCTAGTAAAAGGTCCGAAAAATTATGTATGACAGATTTTTTGTATCATTAAAAATAAGCTCACGGGGGGAGGGGGAGGGGGAATAGGGGTTTCAGAAGAAAAACATTCATAACTTCGTCAATTCACAAGATATCAAATCCGCTTAAATTTATCATAAATCCCCTTAATATTATCTACAACTTTTATAATGACAAGTTTTTTATAAGACCAACCCTTACAGCAAAAAATAAAAAATAAAAATAAAAATAAAAACAAAAAATAAATAAAAATAAAAGCAAAAAAATCTCTACTGGCTCCGCCTACAAATACATATAGATTTCGAAGTGAGCGGTCAAAAAGGTAATTTCTTCTGCAATTCCCACTAAACAGGCGCCCCACGGTCTGCGTCTTCGAAATCTATCTGTGATGATGACTTCAAACAGAAAGCGAGGACAGACGAGAGATATCCCACGGCTTCTTTATGTTACTAACACTAACCGAGCCAAGGCTTTAGAATTAGATAGAATATTATATCCCATCAATAACCTCTCAATTTCCTTACAAACTGGTTTTTAAAGGATTGAAAAACTTGGACAGCATTCTTGTCAAATAGCAATTCTTTTTTTCCTTCCACAATTTGGAAATAAATAAAATTTATCTTTGACCCCGAGCCCGTCAGAGCCCGAACATTGGTTTCGGGCTGAGCGCGTATCATCTCTAATAAGTACACATCTACAAGATACACATACATTTCACAATGGTAATTATGAAAATTTGATGATATACAGGGTCTCCATTTAATAAAGCAGTTTCTTTTAAATCTGTATATTTTTTAACACTTTCCAACATGGTTGAAAATGTTTATGAAAAGTGTTTATTCGGTTTGTCTCTCTGTCTGTCTGTCTGTACGTTCTCTAACTCGCGTAAATATGTTCTGATTGGCATGCAGCTGATATATGTTATTGAGGTTTACTATAGCATATTCAGTATTGAAAATGAAGTATTAATAAATATAGTTTTTTTACAGGGACCCTCAAAAGAATTCCGTTACATTACGGTCTATGGAGGAAAATCGTTTGCGGTTTATTTTAATAATGTTTCACTATTTCAGACATATTGAAATTGATATATATCATTAAGGTGCATTACAAGAGGCTTACTATAGAATAGTGTGTGTATAACATTCATCGTTCATTTATAGAGACACACAAAATAATTCTCTACTGTCTGTTAACAATAATTCCTGGAAGTGCGTTTTCAGTTGCTGAATATACATTTCTAAATTTAACTCCTTTTTTGTCTTTTACTTGGTGTGTATAAATTCTATAGATCATATATAGGGCAGCACAAAAGTTCTCGAGTACATTTCCTTTCATTGACGGAAATACCAGAAGAGGAATTTCAAACTTTGCTATGCTTTTCTAAACTGAACTAAAATTTAGCATTATATGCAGTATATATACAAATTTATAGATCATATACCGCGATGCACAAAATAATTCGGATATTTTTCCAAATACTGTCGGTAATTCGTGAAATTGAGTTTTCATATATGTTATGTGTTTTTCTAAAAGTGTTTACTTAGATATCATCTTTCACCTTATTAAACGGTAAAGATTAGTAAAATGTTTTTGGAAGTGTTGGAAAGTGTTACATAATCTATGCCTAACGCATGATTTTTCGTTCTTATTTAATTTATTTAAAGAAAATTGCATTACTTTTTGAACGCCTTTTTAATTCCTCCCGAAAACATTTAGTAAAATGTTTAATGGCGATAAATCTTTAAATTATCTCTCACAAAGAAGTGCGATATGGCTTTTACCTAAATACACTAAGTACTGTGGTAAAATAAATATTTTGTATTTCTCAAGGAGAAAATAATCAATCGGGAAAATAAGGAGCAATAAAGGCGAAAATACTAATTCAAGAAACAGAATTAAACTTTATTAAACAATAAATGGTGGTACATAAAATCAGCTTACGTTTAGGACAGGGGTTGAATTAAGCTCCTGCTGCAAAAAAGTTTATAGACTTATTTCAAAAACGTTATTCTGGCTTAGAACTTTTCAAGTGCCTATGAATGTATTTATACACTGCAAAAAAAAAAAAAAAAAAAAAAAAAAACTTGTTGATTTTACGGTATAATACTAGCAGCTGGAATGCGTAAAATCAACATTTTTTTTATCAGTGTAGCAGCGTTATGCCAGTGGCAGAAAAAGAAATTAAAAAATCACAACAAATGGCACTTGAGTTGCATAATTATGGTTTATTGCGTTCGGTAATTTTCAGAGACAAGATTTGTAGTTATAACGAGTTCTATTAATATTGTATTTAAATAATAATAATAATAATAATAAAACAGATAAATTATAAAATATGTATAATATGAAAATTATTATAAATGATTAGGAGCATTTTAAATAAAACTATATAAAGTTATTTAAGACAAAATTGTTATTTTTGCAAACTTTGCGAAATTTCAGTTTTACACTGTTCCTAAGTCCCATAAATTATACTTAAAAAAAAAAAAAAAACTTTCTCCATACTCCAACAAGTTTTAAAAAATCTGTACAAATAAGATTTACCTAGTCAAGTTTATGAATTTCTGTCGCTTTCTGCAACTGAAAAAGGAAAAACGTGATTAATGAGCCAGTAAACGCGGAAATTTCATAATTTCAAAGTATCGGCAGGTTTTTGTCGCAAAAGAGGTTTTTTTTCTCCTTCTGCTTTTACTTCTTAGAGTATAGATAATTATTTTTCTAAGTACAACTTTTGGAACCAGGGGCCGTATAAAAATTTGAATTTACTAATTTTTACAAAAATAATAATTTTATGTAAAGGGCTTTTAATACGATGGATAACAACATTTTAAACATTTTTTTTAAATCCTCCTAAAACTAAGGATTTCGAAATTAGGTATTGCACAATGATAAGAGGGCGCACTCTGTATAATGTGACTTGAAACACAACTTTCTTTTTTCTTTAAATATACTTTTAAATTGCATCTTTAAATTTTATCTAAACAAAAATGCATTGTATTTGATATTATTTAGCTTCTTCCGAAAACATTTAGAAAATTTTTTGAAATTGATATATCTTTAGAACACCTCAGACAAAGAAGTTTGATATAACTCTTAACTAAGTACACTAAGTATTGCGGTAAAAATTATTTACTTTTTATTTGTTAGATAAATGATTAACCCGGAATACATGGAGCAATGAAAGTTGAAATATATATCAATTTAAGGTTCAGAATTAAATGGCGTTAAGGTAATAAATTGAAGTATATAATCTGAAACATTCGGCAAAGCGGACGATTTAAGCTTAATTCTTGAGATAAAGTTTCTTTCATAAATTTTGAAAAATAAAAGCAAATGCCCTTTAAAAAGTGTTATTCTGGCTTATAGACACTTGCATTCTAACGAATGTACTTTCATCTGTGTTATGCCAGTGACAGTAATAGAAATTAAGAAGATAAAAGTACATAGTTGCCATTTCGGGTTACATAATTATAATTTATTGCGCACGTTAAAATATTTAGTGGCAGTATGAAAGAGATATGGTGAAGGTTCGGAGTAGAATCAAAAATGGTTCGGAGTATGGGAATGGTCGAAGAATTTGTAGGCATCTGAAATATAGGAAAATTGTTTTCGGCGGGACATAAGCATTTAGGTCCCGAGTGACGTATAGTGAATTGCATATGTTGTTTTCCGTAATAACTCAAGTTGACGACATCCTGCTGAGAACTGGAAAAAGTTTGTTTCGACGAGGAAGAATCAAGAAGTATTTGACAAACATCTTTTCTTTATTTTAAAACGATGAAGAAGACATATCCATGTAGTTATTCCACAGTTAATAATCCACGGGTACAAGAAATCACATCTTGTATGATGGGGTGACAATCCAAATTTTTGACAGAGGAGCGCAGTAAGAATATCGAGAACTTAGGCTGCATATCCAAATTTTAAAAAGTGGGAAAATGTTTTAGGAGAGTACCATAGGGTGGCCAAGGGGCCAGAATATTTTTAGAGATGTTACATCACGGAGATCAGAGAGGAAAGTGTCCTTTTGATAATGACAGCGTGCGTTGAAAATACGCCAAACCATTTACATTTTTAGAGCCAAGAGTATTGTATTTTTGCGTGGGAATTGTAACCGTTACATATACATCAGATGAACTTCATAATTGACGTCATTGGTAGGGAAATCTTTATTGGCGAAGATTGCACTTTGGCAAAAAAAGAGAGTGAAATAGAATTTTAGTGATTAGTTGTTTTGAGAAAATGCAGGAAAGATATTTCAGAAATATGTTATAAGGCGTCACTCAGACGGAATTAACATCTGGATTCAGTATGAAGTCAAAACTGACCATGAGAAAGGAAACATTTTATGCCTTGTATAATTTCATTTCCTTTGATATGTGGGAGACCGAATAAAGTACGTTAATGGTAATTTACAAACAATATGTATGATTTTGACTAAAAGTTATCGTTGAAAGAGAAAGATCAAAAGGTGCGCGTTTTAACAGCCGGGAATGTATATAAGTTACGATAATGCAGAAAGGGGAAAGTATATTTAATAAAATACTTAAAATATAGATTTCTTTAATTTTTGAAAAAGATATATATGGTATCTTTACCATGGTAAAGATACCATATATATCTTTTTCAAAAATTAAAGAAATCTATATTTTAAGTATTTTATTAAATATACTTTCCCCTTTCTGCATTATCGTAACTTATATACATTCCCGGCTGTTAAAACGCGCACCTTTTGATCTTTCTCTTTCAACGATAACTTTTAGTCAAAATCATACATATTGTTTGTAAATTACCATTAACGTACTTTATTCGGTCTCCCACATATCAAAGGAAATGAAATTATACAAGGCATAAAATGTTTCCTTTCTCATGGTCAGTTTTGACTTCATACTGAATCCAGATGTTAATTCCGTCTGAGTGACGCCTTATAACATATTTCTGAAATATCTTTCCTGCATTTTCTCAAAACAACTAATCACTAAAATTCTATTTCACTCTCTTTTTTTGCCAAAGTGCAATCTTCGCCAATAAAGATTTCCCTACCAATGACGTCAATTATGAAGTTCATCTGATGTATATGTAACGGTTACAATTCCCACGCAAAAATACAATACTCTTGGCTCTAAAAATGTAAATGGTTTGGCGTATTTTCAACGCACGCTGTCATTATCAAAAGGACACTTTCCTCTCTGATCTCCGTGATGTAACATCTCTAAAAATATTCTGGCCCCTTGGCCACCCTATGGTACTCTCCTAAAACATTTTCCCACTTTTTAAAATTTGGATATGCAGCCTAAGTTCTCGATATTCTTACTGCGCTCCTCTGTCAAAAATTTGGATTGTCACCCCATCATACAAGATGTGATTTCTTGTACCCGTGGATTATTAACTGTGGAATAACTACATGGATATGTCTTCTTCATCGTTTTAAAATAAAGAAAAGATGTTTGTCAAATACTTCTTGATTCTTCCTCGTCGAAACAAACTTTTTCCAGTTCTCAGCAGGATGTCGTCAACTTGAGTTATTACGGAAAACAACATATGCAATTCACTATACGTCACTCGGGACCTAAATGCTTATGTCCCGCCGAAAACAATTTTCCTATATTTCAGATGCCTACAAATTCTTCGACCATTCCCATACTCCGAACCATTTTTGATTCTACTCCGAACCTTCACCATATCTCTTTCATATAAGATTGGTGCCTAATTTTTATGAACTGGATTTTTCACAAAACAATTTCCATAGGGTGTGCGCCAAGGAACTCTATATCAACTACTCAATGTGTGGATTTTTTTTATTTTTCTGCTGTCGTGACTCCTCTTGTGTCTACATCTTCGAAATGTGCCTGAATTTGTCTACATCTTCGAAATGTGCCTGAATTTTTCTACATCTTCGATATGTGCCTAGATTTGTCCTGCGGTTCATGTTAGTTAAATATGCCTTTTCCGTGCCACGTAAGTGATAAACTGTTTCAACCTAGGATCTTTTGTGCAGTTTTTTTTAACCTGTGCCTGTGATAAATACGCCTTCAAAAAAAAATTGCCTTCAAAAAATTTTTACTTTCAAAAAAAAAAAAAAAAAAAAAAAAAGGAAAGAAAGAAAGAAATTCCAGCTGGATATATAATTAAAAATTTTCTCGCAGTCTTTTTGGTGCAACTTATATTTTTCCAATGTGTTAAGATTATAACTTCATTCAACCGATTATACATATGCTTTCATTATTTCAAAAAGATTATCTTTCTTCGTCGATTAAATTTCTCCAGTTTACATGTGTGAAATATGCCGATAATTTTTAGTGAATTTCTACTCATGATTATGCACTGTGTGGTTTCATCGTATAAACACGAGAAACTTTGATTGTGTTTCGGCATAAGAAAAAAAAACACCAAGAAACTCAATGTGCTCCTCGAATTGATTTCCTAATCATGCGTTGCGGTTCTTATAATCGGAAAACTCTTTCTAACTTAGTTTCGATAAAAATTCAAGGTTATTGAATGCCTATCCATCAGCTTTAACGAAAACTTTTTGTTTTTAATTGCCTTGTAACAATCAAGTAAGAAGAAAATAACTGAGCTTGCAATGTTGTTGATCTCCGGTTAAAATTTATTCATTCCTCCAAACTTCAATTGTGTTAAAGGAATACTTATTCATAGTGATCCAAATCACAAAATCCGTTTTCATCTGTGTTAATTTAAAACGAAAAAATAGATATATTATTTTCGGTGTTTTTTTTTCTATAGCTAGGTGTTTTCTGAAATTAGTTATACAATGGATATATACTTGTGTTACAGGTAAGAGTTTTTATTCTTAATGTGTTGATATAAAAAAAAAAGAAAACGAAAAAGCAGAAAATTCTTATTTTTATTAAAATTTTAAATTTTATGAAATCAGCTTTCTATGGTAATTTCAAATGATATGTTCATATTTAAGATGGATATGTTTTGACAGTGCAAGAACTGTAATTTTTTTAATTAAAAAAAAAGCCACTGCAAGAACTTTTAAATATTTAATAATGTGTATATTTTAAATCGTTCCAGAGGTAGTTTTATATATTTGTGGCGTACAGGTAAGAAGCAGATTGTTTTCTAACTGTCAGAGATCTTTCAAAGTTTAAAATGATACTAAATTTCACTTATATCTGAATTTTTTTCATGACTGATAAATTTTATTCAAATTTTGCTTTGTTTTATTATTTTGTTGTATTTTTATGCATTTGAAGCCACTACTTATCATTTTAGAGATCTCTAAGGTTTTAAATATTTTAATCTTTAAAAAAAATAATAATAATAAATTATCAGTTTTTGTTGTGTTTTAAATTTTGATATATTTCTATTCACATTTTGGGTTGCATTCAGTTTTTAACTCTAAGTTAATATATTATGGTAAATACTCTAAATATGATTTCATGATATGATATTTTAATTTATACTTTATGTATGCACTGCTTTGAGTAATCTCTTTGCTCTTTTGTGTATCTGGTCTTGTGTATTTTACCGGTGTATCTATACCCTCATGTCATTTTTATCATATTAATGAGAAAATATGACACTTTAAATTTTTGCAATTCATGCACTTCCTTCACCTCTTTTAAAGTTTTGTGTATATCTTTTCCATATTCATGCCTATTAAAAAAAAAGAGATACGCAAAATAAATCTAGGACCAGAGTGCAGAAAATGGCATCCACTCAGGCATCACCAGTATCTGAAACTACTGTTTCTATTTCCGAACAAAATCAAATATTTAGTGATATTTCATGGTCTTATGTATTCAGGGATTTGTTAAAAGGTGCTCCAGAGTTTGTTAACTCCCAATTAAATGAGCTGCATGATCACATAAAATTGCAGGACAATTCTGCTCTCTCTGCCAAATTATGCAAATTTCAGGTTATTCTGGAACGCCAATTTGACAGTCTTTTGCAGTTTTATGATATTTTTGTCATGAAGCAACTTGATAAATTGGTACTAGACAAGAAAAATTTAATTTCGCTTAATAAAAAATTAGTAGAACGGCTTCATGCCCAAAAGGTAGAAAATATACATGATGTTTTTGATGATAAAAATGTAAGCAATTCTCCCCATAACAGTTATATGTTACCCCGAAATGTGCATAATATTTTTACACAGACGGATATTTCACAAATTACTGATGATGAAAACACATTCGATGATTTAGCACATGAAAAAATTGATATGCAGCAATCAAATACTTATAGCAATCGTGATCTTTCAGAATACATTCCTATTTGTTCACCTATTAAAATGCATCATAAACCGGTTCGCATCATTATTTGTAAATTACCTTTAAAATTTAATATACCAGACATTTTATTTGGAATTTCTGATATTCTTCAAAAACCTGTGTCCTCTATACAATTTATAAGGAAATGTAAACTTAGGGATACAGATGAGTACAACTGGATATTTGAGATGTCGTTTCCTATTGCAAAAATATTACTGGAGCTTAAACAAATATTCAAGATAAAATATCCTGTAATCAGATTTATCCCTGTAAAATGTTGTTTTCGATGTCATTCATTTTATCATATTGCACATCAGGTGTGTATTAATTCTATAAAATGTCCGATTTGTGCAGGCCAACATAACAATCTTCGGTGCACAAACCCTCCCAAATGCATTAATTGCATACAAAATAATGAAAATAACAATACTAATTTTAACATTTCTCACACTGTATCTTCGCCAGGGTGTCCGTCAATAAAGAAATATATTGATGAAGAAAGAAATACCACTCTCTGCTAATTCTAGTTTATATATATATTTTTGAAACTATTATATTAATGATAAGATTTTAGATTATGATGCTCTTTGCATATCTATTTCTTTTATTATATACTGTCACAAATATTTTACTCCTTTTCTTACTTCAATTCAATTTTTCGGTATTTTTTTATACACTTCCCTACTATATAGGTAATTTTTTCCAAACAGCTGCTCTTATGAATATTTTTCTTTCTATTTCATAAGTTAATGTTTTTATTGTTTACACACCTGTGTGTATAGATGGTTCGTCTCTTTTCGTTTGACTGTTTAGCGTACGGAAACGGTAGAGCGATTAGAGGTATATTTGTATGTCGAGATTTTTTTTTGGTGCGGGTCGTCAGAAAATTTTTTCGCATATTGAATAAGTGTAACTGATCCGTACACACAGCTTAATTTATCTTTTACCTTCGTTGTATTTTCGACATTTCAGGTGTAGACAATTCTTCTTCTCAGCATCACTGTTCTTTTAAGATAAAAATAATATATAAATAAATCAAAATATATTGGTATTAAAAATTAAGGCAGAATAAATTCGGCGTCGCATCTTTTCCTTTGGCACATTCTTGCAGAAATTCACATCACTCAACTTTTTTTAAATTTCCTTTGGTAGAAATATGTAATGACATTTTTTAAATTTAATTTTTTAAATTTAATTCTTTTGGTTCTGTTTTTCTCTATAATCAGAAATTTGTTCATTCTTCTAAACTTCGATTGTGATTAAAAAAAAAAAAAAAAATTTTCTTTGTGGTTCTGATTCCTTTTGTTTTCAGAAATATAACTTATTGAGGGCTGATACTTTTGTTATCAGATTATTGTTTTGGTGAGTCCGATTCCTAGTTTTCGGATATATAACTTATTGAGGGCTGATACTTTTGTTATCAGATTATTGTTTTGGTGAGTCCGATTCCTAGTTTTCGGACATATAACTTATTGAGGGCTGATACTTTTGTTATCAGAATATTGTTTTGGTGAGTCTGATTCCTAGTTTTCAGATATATAACTTATTGAGGGCTGATACCTTGTTATCAGATATTATTTTGGTGAGTCTGATTCCTTTGTTTTCAGATATACAATTTATTAAGCTCTGATACCCCTTGTTATCAGAAATTTCTTTTGTGTGACTGGTTCCTTTGTAACCAGAATTGTTTTTTGTTTACCGTTTTCTCACTTAGTTTTCTCCGGTCTAATTCCTTTGTAATCCAAACCTTTTCTTTTTCCCTTTATTCATTATTACTACACTTCTATACTTAAGATTCGTATTCACTGATAGGTATGGTCGAGCATTCACACATACCGTTATCTTTTTCGCACTTCACATGTTAGTGTATACATTAATTTTCTATTGCTCTTTATATATACTTATACACTATGTCATCGTTTTTTTATTTTCAAAGTTACATCACTTTACATGCCACCTTCACGTTATCAATTAGAAGGAATTTTTGAACTTTATTTCAGTGTATAATTCCCATAATCATTCTTAAAATTTGGACTTATGTTAAATTTTTGAATTCTATGATATGCATCCTTATTTCGATAACGTACATGTTGCTTTTTCTAAATATTGTTCAGGTGTAAACATCTCTCTCTCATCGAACATACATAATGTTAACACCTTTACTTCACACTATATAGATTATAGTGATATTTTAGGCATTTTTCTTTTTCTTTTTCTCACTTGTAGAAGCAGATCCTTCATTTAAAAAAAAAAAATTCAATTCTTCTATATTTATTCATCGTATTGTTTCTTTTAAATATTTCAGAAATTCTTTTGAGCTGCATTAAAAAGTTGTTATATAAAGAAATTTATTAATAAAAGTTAGATATAATTTGTTTAAATGATTACAACTATTATGGGTTATTCCAAAATTATTTATTCAATTGCTATTTTAATAATCGGTAAAGATAATCCCTTTTATGTACTATAATAATTTAATAGTTTTCCCAGTTATATAAAATAATAAAAATAAAATAAAATAAAGATTATTTATGCAATTATTAAATTACAAGGTGGTTTTGTAAGCTGTTTATGCACATTTTCCGATTAATACACAAAATTTTTAAATTTTTCATGTGGTATATGTGTTTTTGTAACCTCTATTGTGTCATTTTTATATTGTATAATTGTAACTATTTTTTTTCAATATTGAAATATTATTTGTGTTTATATTTCACTATGGCCAGAATTTAAAGTGAAAAGTTAATTGTGCACATTCTAATCTTCGAAATAAAATATGAGACAAAATATGACTATTTATACAAGTGCACTAACACTATTAAAATATCATTAGGCATGCCATTTTTCAGAAAATGATATATTTTTATGCAGCCAAAAACAAATATATTCATGTTGATAATGGAACTTTTGAAAGCTACTGAAATACATGCTGCTGCAATTTGAAAATTTTATGGCCATTTATTATACTAGTATGAAGCTTTATGGTAGTACTACATTTTTTTTTATTTACATATTGTATGCATACTTATTTTTTATTATTTTTATATATTGATATTGTGTATTATATTTTCAGGGTGACATTCTAAAATTTTCAAAATCTTGTGAAGGAGTGATATATATATGGTAAAGATACCATATATATCTTTTTCAAAAATTAAAGAAATCTATATTTTAAGTATTTTATTAAATATACTTTCCCCTTTCTGCATTATCGTAACTTATATACATTCCCGGCTGTTAAAACGCGCACCTTTTGATCTTTCTCTTTCAACGATAACTTTTAGTCAAAATCATACATATTGTTTGTAAATTACCATTAACGTACTTTATTCGGTCTCCCACATATCAAAGGAAATGAAATTATACAAGGCATAAAATGTTTCCTTTCTCATGGTCAGTTTTGACTTCATACTGAATCCAGATGTTAATTCCGTCTGAGTGACGCCTTATAACATATTTCTGAAATATCTTTCCTGCATTTTCTCAAAACAACTAATCACTAAAATTCTATTTCACTCTCTTTTTTTGCCAAAGTGCAATCTTCGCCAATAAAGATTTCCCTACCAATGACGTCAATTATGAAGTTCATCTGATGTATATGTAACGGTTACAATTCCCACGCAAAAATACAATACTCTTGGCTCTAAAAATGTAAATGGTTTGGCGTATTTTCAACGCACGCTGTCATTATCAAAAGGACACTTTCCTCTCTGATCTCCGTGATGTAACATCTCTAAAAATATTCTGGCCCCTTGGCCACCCTATGGTACTCTCCTAAAACATTTTCCCACTTTTTAAAATTTGGATATGCAGCCTAAGTTCTCGATATTCTTACTGCGCTCCTCTGTCAAAAATTTGGATTGTCACCCCATCATACAAGATGTGATTTCTTGTACCCGTGGATTATTAACTGTGGAATAACTACATGGATATGTCTTCTTCATCGTTTTAAAATAAAGAAAAGATGTTTGTCAAATACTTCTTGATTCTTCCTCGTCGAAACAAACTTTTTCCAGTTCTCAGCAGGATGTCGTCAACTTGAGTTATTACGGAAAACAACATATGCAATTCACTATACGTCACTCGGGACCTAAATGCTTATGTCCCGCCGAAAACAATTTTCCTATATTTCAGATGCCTACAAATTCTTCGACCATTCCCATACTCCGAACCATTTTTGATTCTACTCCGAACCTTCACCATATCTCTTTCATAGGCAGCAAGCCATCGACTTATGGTAAAAAAGAGCTCGAATAATATAACTTTAAAAAATATGTTTCAAATCTATTTTCTACATTGAGAAAATGTTTATAAATAAATGGGGGGCAGCTTTTCAAAAGCCTTTTTTACATTAAATCATTTTTACAAGTTTTATATAAAATTTAAGTTTTGAAAAAAAGAGTTTTGGTCAATATTTACAAAATTGTTTTGGGGGAATTTTTCCCAAGAAATAGTTTATTAATCATAAACGGCTCAACATTCAAATCAAATAAACAAAAAAGTGATTAAATTTTTAATCGATGACGAATTCTTTTGATATATATTGTTGTAATTTTTCTGTTGGGTCTTTATTTCTGCTGAGTCTTAAAACTATTCGACAAATATTTAAGAGAGACCTTTGTACATAGGGCCACTTGGTGTGCAATTCAGAAAAACTGGCCTTTTTTAAACCTAAGTAGTTAATATGCACGAATGCTTATAACATAGGTGCTAATATTCCCTTTTTTATGAAATTACTTTGAATATAAATTTATTTTGAGTATATACTGTAAACCAGGTCTTTAAAATAAATTAAATTTTAATTCCTTTTCTATGTAGTAACTATATCTTTTCATTCAATAAATAAATTTGTAGGTTAAAATATGTTTATCTCATTTGAAAATAAACCGGAAGGTTGGGAGCTGTGTTGTAGTATTTGTTTTTTATTATAAGTATCGTATGTACTTAAAATCTGAAATTATGCCAAATAGAATCGTTTTTCTGACAAAATGTAAATGGCCTTATGTACAAGAACACCAACGTACGTCAGTTGTTGCACCTTGGTCAATCCCAGAAATTTTGAAATTACATTGTATAATAAACAAGAAACATACATTAAAATTTTATAAAATGAACAATCATTATCAATTAAAACATGAGTCAAATATCCACAGGTTTAAAATATGCTTTAAATTACTATTTTTATAATGTTTTTTCAAATAACAAATCACGAATATCATATCACTAACACTTACCATATTGGAAGTATTTTAATTCCAAACATTTTCCAAAATTCTAGCATATGTCTTATACATAAAATGAAGACATTTTTTCCTGATTTATTCTATATTATCACAATTTGAAAAGCTTGTTCCAAAAAGAACCTGCAGGCAGTAACGTGCTAGACTTTCAACAGTCCTTTTGTTTATGTAATTTGTAAAGTATTTTTAAGTGCTTCTATTAACGATCAGAAATAGTAGATATTTATAATCAGCTGAATGTTCTGATATTAATATTGAAACATGTAGATAAATTCCATTAGCAACATCCATTTTACTACAGTAGTTTGATGAGTTCTCGGCCTGACACAAAGATGGAACAAGATTGACCAAATGAAAAATGTTTATAAAGTATGATCCTTCAGATGACATACTGACGAATTTCAGACGCGTGAGTTCATTTATTATTGCTGGACGATAAAGTAAAGTAAACAAGTTTTGACCTTTTTCGAAAAAAAGGAAAAAAATTAAGTTCGAGCTGCCATAAAATGCTTTGTTAAAAAGGTTTAACCCTCCACGGACATGCAAAAAGAGTTACATTCCACCTTAAAGAATTCTTGTCCTTCATATTCGACGATAAAAAAAGTGGGCTGCTGAATTTAAACATGGTAGGAAATCAATTCACGTTGATAAATGTTCAGGACGCCCAAAAACCGCTACGACCTACGAAATCGTCTCAAAAATTCACAATGCCGTATTGAATGATCGCTGATTGAAGATACTCGAACTTGCTGACATTGCAAACATCTCGATAGACCGTGTCCACTACATTTTACAGAATGTAGGGTATGATCTTACATTGGGTATGAAAGTACATTGGGTATTTTGGGTATGAAAAAGCTTTCCGCTCGATGCGTGCCGCATTTGTTAAACGTCGACCAAAAACGCCAAAGAATGAACATTTTCCTAGAGTCTTCTGAAATGTATTGTGTTCAAGTTGAAAAATAAAATGAAATACTGTCAAAAATCTTGTATTTTCTTTGTCAGGCCGAGAACTTTTCGAACCACCCTTACAGGGCTGAACTGAAGAATTCGCACACAAGAGTGTGTCTTAAATGTATTAAGTTGCAAGGGGACTACATTGAAAAATAACATGAAATGATGAAAAAAATCCTGTGCTTTCACTGTCAGGCCGAGGAACTTATCAAACCCCCCCTCGTAGAATCTAAATACATAAATAAAACTTAAATATATGAAAATGTTACATTGGGTAAGGTTGTGTTCTCATCCGTTATTAATGATAATTTAAAGAAGGAATTTAGAAATAAAACAAAAAAGAAGACCAGCATTTTATCTAGGGCCTAGGTGCAAGGCAATTATATGACCCTAGTTACAACAATGAATGATTTTATACAAAATGGGCTCCATTAAAAAATTCACGCGGATAGGTGATGTATTCGATATCGTATTTAACACTTCAGAACACAATTCAAACTAGGTGTTGTAGTTAAAAGAAAAACACATCATTTCCTTTTATAAAATAATAAGCAAGTCCCGATAAAAAATTTTACTTTTATGCTTCAAAAACAGTTTTCCACCTTTAACATCTCACAACTTTTTTTTCATATTTTAATTTAAAATATCTACAATAAAAACAACTGGTGTTGTCACCAGCTGAATATTAAAACTCATATCCAAATATTATTTAATATATATTACAATCCTACATATAGTGTGCCTGAAAGCATATTTTGTTTTTACCATTTTCTTCTAAATCTGCATCTTTTGATTTTACCTAAACAAAATTATTTGAAAATTCTCTTTAAGTTCTCACAAAAACATTTAGCAATTTTTTTTAATGTCGATTCAATCATATCATCTTTATAAAATATCACAAAACCAAGTACAATATATATTTTAATTAAATACACACTGAAGTAAAAATAATTTATTTTTTATATTTTAGAAAAAAATATATTAATTCGGAATTCATGGAGCAATAAAGGATGAAATATATATATCGGTTTAAGGATCATAACTAAACCTCACTAAGAAATAAATGATAGTATATAAAAAACAGATATAATTAGTAAAGCAGCTGAATCAAGCTCCAGTTCCTGGCGTAAAAATCTTTCATAATTAAAAAAAAGTAAAAAGTTATTTTAAAAATCTTACTCCCTGCTTGTAACCTTTCACGTACTCATGAATGTATTTATAGCTGTATATGCTTCTTATGGAACTGGCTAAAGAAAAATATTAAAACATAAAAAATTCGATACTTAAGGTGCATAATTACGGTTTACTCCGTTCATTAAATATTCAGTGACAGCAAAAATCGATTTATGGTTTTAAAGCGCTCTAATAATCTTGCTTCAAAACAGATATTTTAAATATATCTTAAATTAATAGAGCACTCATATTAAAATAGGAGCGTTTCCAATAAAAGTTTTGACCATAAAAGTATTTTTTCGAAATTTCTAATTTATTTAAAATTTTGAAAATACTTTTTCAGAAAAATCTTAAGCAATATGCACATTTTTCATTGCCAAGAAACTGATCATTAATCATAAAATATTCATTATTTAGACTAAATGAACAAAAGAGTAACTAAATTTTAATCGATAACACCCCCCACACTTTCGTTTTTTCGTATAAGTGTACGCAATCTATTTGTTTTCTACATTTCTTATTTCTTTGATTATTTTTACAAACTTTTATGCATAATACATCAGAAAGAAAATACTCTTTAAATATATTTTCTACTAAAATCACCATCTTTAAATTTTACTTAAGCAAAAATGCATTATATTTGGCACGCCTTTAAAATTCTTCACAGAAACAAACATTTAGTAAAATCCTTGATGTCGATAAATCTTTATAACACCTTACAGAAACAAGTACGATATAGCTTTTAACGAAGTACACTAAGTATTGCGGTAAAATAATTTACTTTTTATTTGTCAGAAAAAAAGATTAATCCGGAATACATGGAGCAATAAAGGCGAAAATATATATCGATTCTAGGATCAGAATTAAGCTTCACTAAGTAATAAATGATGATACATAAAATCAGCTACGTCCAGTAAAGCGGTCGAATTAAGCTCACTTCCTGCCATAAAAATCTTTTATAAATTTTCAAAAATAGAAATAACTGTCATTTCTAAACTGTTATTCTGATTTGTAATTTTTCATGGGATTATGAATATATTTTTAGCTGCGGTATACCAGTTTCATGAAACTACACACACACAAACATATGTACATGTATAATTAATTGGTCCACAAGGTGCATAATTACTGTTTATTTCTCTCGTTAAATATTCAGTGTAAACAGTTAAATTACACACACATAACTGTCCTACTCGCCCTCGTCAGTAACTAAGCTTTTTACCGACATTTGAAATACCCATCGAAATTTTATGAATATCATTTATATATTGTTAAAAAATGTTAATATATGTAAAATATACATCACACACACACACACACACACACACATATATATATATATATATATTATAATTCTGCCGCATCAGAAAGTGAGTTTAAAATTTATTACAAAATTGTATCTTAACATACATGAACCAAGTTAAGTTAAATAAAAGAATGTAATAACAAAGTGAATTAGAAAAATGAAACCTCTTTTTGAAATTAAAACGAACGAGTGTCATTTAATGAGTTTCACTTTAGAATTAAAACGAAAAATTTCATCCAAAATCAAGAAATTTCAGGATTTTGTACTCAAAATATTTGACAACATACAGCTTAAAAATAGTTTGTCTGCTTCGAGAAGAAAATGTTTCAAACTTTTCTTTGTCTTCCTGTAAAAGTTTGAAAAGATAACGGGGAAAGCGTAGAGTTCTATAGATATGTACTTTAAAAGTATTTTAAAGATGCATCTATTATGAATTAAGCATCAAAATCATTTTATGAATAATGAATCTTTTATGATTGATGAACAATAAAGAATAAAGTTTATGCTGTGAATGAATTTTATATAAGGTAACTTCGAGTGCCAAACGCATAAAACAGGGAAAAAAAGTTTAGTAGCTTAAAATGGTAATTTATTAAAACAGGATCATGCAATTACAGTTTTATCTGTATAGCTAGCATCGTTATATATTTAAAAGTCTATAAGATTCTACAGTATGAAACATTTTTAAAGATGTATTTGATAAGCTATGATATTTAAAATATTTAAAAAAATATTTTTCAGATTTTTTCTTTAATTGCAATTTTAGATAGCCAATAATCTTAGAGATGACCTAAATAGTTAAACAGTTAAACAATTACTATTTAGTTTTAACTTAATAACTTTTAACATTATCCTCTTTTAAAACGTATTCTAAATAAAGTCAATTTAAAACTTCGAAAGCTTTCTTTTAATGACAATGTATTTCTAAACGATAGCTTCCCATTTTTAATAGAACATTTTCTTTTAATTAAAAAAAAATCATTTAAAATTTGTCTGTTTTCAAGTATGCTGTCTTGTTTATTCGAACTCTTTATAAGTCAGAAACCGTAGAATCTCGCTGTTACTGAATGTTTCAGGAACGCAATAAACCGTAATTAAGGCGTTTGAAGTGGCAATTACTTTTATCTTCTGATATATTTTTTTCTTTTTGGAACAAGCTAAAAGTATATATTGATGAGTATATGGGATGTTACAAGACTGAATAAAACTGTTCAAATGACAGTTACTTTTATTTTCAAAATTTATGAACGCCTTTTTATGGCAGGAACTGAGTTTAATTCGACCGGTTCACTGTGAGCATAACTGATTCTGTTTTATTTTTTACGACTTAACGAATGTTTTTTTTTTCATTCTTTGAATTATATATATTATCTGATTCTTTGAATTATATATTTTGACTTTTATGCTTCACTAGCGGAGCTTTGTTGGTCGGTTTTTCTCAAACGAATCTCGAATTAAATTGGGGTCGGGAAACCGATTGCCTTCGACTGCGTTACACCCTTTCGGGCTATAGCCGCTTCTGTGTCGAATCAAACAAATCTTGAATTATTGTGAATTTTTATTTTGACCCAGATTAAGTTCCAATTTTCGCCATCGTTGTTCACGTTATTAGTGGAACTGGTTTGGCATTCTTCCAACGCGAAAAATCGCTAAAGATCGCATAAAAAATTCGCGAAAAATTCAAAATTCGCTGCACAAATTCCGAATAAACTTTATTGAAAGGAGAATAAAATGTACTAGATTAGGCTAAAATATTAAAATCGGATTATTTTTATTACTGTGGAAAAATCGCTGCAAAACGCGAAAAAACACTGAAAATCGCAGAAAAAGGTAAATCAAAAATCTAATTTAAAAAAAAAATCTAAAAACTGTCTTCTAGGTGCATAACTTCAGGTATACAGGCATCTTCCTGCCAAATCTTGTAGTTCTGCGTGTAGCCGTCTCTTTAGAACGCAGCACACACAAGCATGTTTCTTTATTATTATAAATTAATTCAGATTAACTTTTTTTTTCTAACATATAAAACGAGAATTACACTCTCACATGCTTAGTATAGTTGGTTAAGATCTATATCAAATTTCTCCAGGTGAGAGGACATAGGATTTTTTCGGCGTTGTAGATTTTACTAAATGCTTTCTGGATAATCTAAAACTAGTTTCCAATGCAGTAAAGCTTGTGTAACGAAACCTCTATAAAACGTAATTTTATATTAAAAGGAAATTTTCATTGAAGCATTTTACATATTTATTTCGTTTTTATGAATAATAATTGTAAACCGCATTATAAATTAAAAAATATTAATAATAATAAAAATAAGCAAATGCATATCGATAACGTACTTTTTAAAGTTTTACCCATTGTAATATTTCTTTCTTTCTTTCTTCTTTTATTTTCTTTTAACATGATAAACATAAAAACCGAAATCATTAGTCTTGTCTAAAAAAGTTGAAGTTTGTCAAAGACGACGACAACAAAACTTCACAAAATTTTAACTAAAAAACACGTAGGTAATATTTCGTTTCAAAGTACACGAGGCACTGAAAATGCGTGCATTGTTTTGAATGGAAATTTAAAATTCACTTTAAAAAAAGTAGAGAAATAAATCAAGAGATGATGAATTATTGTCTTTAAATAAACTGCATAAATATTTTTTTTGGTAAGCTCGCGAAGATTACTTGTAGCTATGAAGTTTTATTTATCTATTAAAATATTCTATGCTTTTAAAATAATGCAAAAAATGGACATATAAATACATAGTCATAGAAAAAAAATTACCCCCCACCTCCCCTCGTCTCTTTCCAAAAATCATCGTATAAAACATATGACTGTTACAATCAATTAGTAATGACATCTACTAATTAATGATATATTTAAATATATATAGCACATTGTGTATGAAGTGCATTCGGCAGACCCAGAATCTCGCACCATAATTTAAACTAAGAATAAACAACAAACATCAAAAAAATTTCAACAAATATAACCTGAACAAGAAAAAACAACCAAAAAGCTGTGGCCTCGTCAGCAGTGAGCATATTATAAAACCACTGCAATGTTTCAGACTAATTAACATACACAAAAAACTATTATTCAGTAGTGGCGGTGGATTTCGGCCAGAGCGTCGCTGAGCATAAATCAATAAATCAATGAGCATAAATCAATATGCTTTCAATTGTTTTTATGCGTCCGATTTAGGCTTAGCGACGCTCTGGCCGAAACCCACCTCTACTATTGAATAATAGTTTGTTGTGTATGGTAATTAGTCTGAAACATTGCTGTGCTTTTATAATATGCCCACTGTTGACGAGGCTACCGCTTTTGGGTTGTTTTTTCTTGTTCAGGTTATATTTGTTGAAATTTCTTTGATGTTTGTTGTTTATTCTTAGTTTAATTATGGTGCGAGATTCTGGGTCTGCCGAATGCATTTCATACATAATGTGCTATATTTAATGTGTGTGGTTGTTTGCAGCTGTAGCGCTTCTATTTTTATAGCTGGATATTATTTTTATTTTTATTTTTATTTTTATTTTTTAATCTTTTTTGAGCTTATATATATATTGAAATTGTAAAAAAAAAATCAAATTTTTAATACTAACAATTAATTTTAACATTATATTTAGATTATTCAGAAAATTTTACCTTCGGATACCAGAGTATTTGTTTATAAAAGAGAAGAGATATTTTAAAAGTAAAAAGTAAAAAAAAATTAAATTAAATTAAAATCTCTCAAATTAAAAAAACTTATTACATTTGTCAAACAATAAAAATCAGAAGCCTCATAAAAAATGCATACATTTAGATTTAGACCAAATTTATTTCCTATAAACCTAATCAGAAGTCTTTTTTTGCTTTTTATCTTACAATGTTGAGAGATCTACTTCCGCCCCATAGATGGACTTCAATCTAACAATGTTGAGATATTCGAAGACCGTGATTTCAAGCGAATGTGGTAAAAGATGTAGAACCAAATAACAAAACACAGTTCTGAAAATTTTACAATGAGACTAACCTTACTAACCTCATCTTTTATGGGGTGATCATCTTGCCTCTCTCAATGTATTCAGTCACTTAAACATATTTTGACATCCAGTATCTGTTTAAATGATTCTACATACAGAAAATCCATAGTCCCTGGAGAAGTATAGACAATATGACTTTGGAAAACTTTTCACCGATATATTGAGAAAGAGAGATTTTGTTTCATCTTTTAGAAAACTAGTCGTTGGGGGCCACCGTAATACTTACCCATCATGGATATGCATAATGTAAAATATTAAAATAAAAATGTGTAAACTATTTATAAAATGCATTGCAATTCAAATAAAATCGTGGCTTGATCACGTCACAAACTTTAAAGGCTCGATTACTGAATTGCTTGAAAGAAACATCCTTATAACTCCAAAAATAATAATCCTATTAACTAGCGGGTTATTGCATCTGATTAAGCGTCAAATTTCGAATTAAAATATATCTTTAAAGTGAAATTTGGATGAAATACAGGGTCATGAAAAATCGAAGAGTGTGGGAAATAGGATTCCAAATATATCGGCAACTCATTATCCGATCGACTTCATGCTGTATGCAAATTTTTATGGTCTTTTATATTCATTTCCTAAAATAACCAATTTCGAAAATTTTTATATACCTTTTATCAGAACGAATATTTCGAGAGTCCGAAAAAAATAGTTCCGGTTAATCGAGGTTATTGAAATGAAATAGGCTTCTTCCCATTATTACATACTAAGTACATACCAAATTGCAAGTCTCTATCTCAATTTTTTCGGGAGATAGAGCGTTTACAGACACACAGACGGACGGCAAATTTTTTTTATCTAAAAATATGTTTTTCGGAATCTCTAGTGTCTGAAACGTGTAAATCCGTCAAAAAAATTTTTTCGATTTTCAAAACGATTACAAAACTTACCCTATACTACGTATGACGGGTAAGTAACCCTATATTACGTATGATGGGTAAGTAACCCTATACTACGTATGATGGGTAAGTAAAAAAAAAAATTAAGCAATTTCAAACTTATCTAACACCTGAGTTACCTAACCAAATATTCGTATTAAATTTAGAAAGCATTGTTATATTAGAAAGTTGGGCCTACTCTTGGTTGTATTGAGTGTAAAAGTAATATTTTTCAATTTATAAATGTTCGGAGCATTTTACCTAGGTCGTTATCATGGATGGCCTATAAAAGACGACCTTTATATCGAATATCTGCTACATATTCAAAATTATAATTACGTTAATTATTTATAAATTTGGACCTTTGATGATTGATTAATTATTCTTATTTCACAGCTTACTGATGAGTTCTGATTGTTTTCATTAAAAATAATAATAATAATATTACGATGGTAGTGGCTCAGAGAAAAATCATCACAGTTGAACGCTAAGGTCGTCCTAAGGTAATCCTGTCGTTGAAATCATGTGAACGCTAATGCATCAACCTCATTTTTACACTTCACGTAATTATTAAGCTGGCTTTATAGAAACATGTAAAAACAACGAAAGTGTTCATTTTACAAGTAATAATGTTAGAAAAACCCCTCCAGGTGAAGATCCTGCCTGTGTCTCAGCCTAAAATGGTACAGAGAAAAATAAAAAGCATTATTTCTCAGACCTGTGTAATTAACTATATTCTTTATTTTCAGAGTAGAGTGTTATTTCCAGAGTAAACCTGTTTCAGTTACAGTGTAATTTGTCATAGTCTTAAAAATTTACGGTTATTGTCGTCACGACCTTGTCCAACCGACGATCCTTCACACAACACCTGAATGTTGAACATTCAGGTTTTAGTCATGCCCGTATTTAAACAAAAACTAAATCTTCCAAGGACAAAGAAAGCCCTTTTAACTTTGTTCTTTCTATTAAGGCTTTTCTTTCTCTTTGGCCCACACAGAAGCTCCTTAAGAAGAACGTCTTGAAGCTGAACTTTTGTTTTTATGGCGCTTCGAATTGATTCATCTTAAAATACTTTGTATTTTAGCGATGCCATTCAATGGCGTAGCAATTCAAAAATTATGGTAGGGGCTCAAGTAGTCACTTTCAAATGAGAATAACTGAACATTGAAAAAAAAAAGAGTATTTATCAAAATATTTAAATGGACGATTTCGTTTTTAATATTAGCATAAAATCAAAACAGTTAACAAACAGTTTAGTAGGTAATTCATAGTTTAAAAAATGTGATTTAAAAAATTGTTTCTGCAAAATTCATGTATTGTGATTGAGGTATTAAGATTATACTAGTTAGTTTCAAAATGCTTACATTTACACGAACCAATTGTTTGGATGCGAATATTTCTTTCGTAGAGTTCATATAATATACATGTGCTTTTAAATTTTTAAAAGATAAATCAGCAAAAATTAACAATAAAGATATTTTTACTCGTAGTATAGGGTGAATATGCACCAGTAATTGACCATTTAGTAGAAATTTCTTGAAGGTTTAATTATTTTCTAATACAATTATTGATATATTTTTCTGCAAATATGCGTAAATAGCACATAATGCATAAGTAATATTAATCAGGAATTTTTTTCCAGTTTTCCTTTCTAGAAATTAAATTATTAACAGTATAATTTGGGAAATGAGATTACACCAATAATTGACTACCTGTATCCAGTAATGTAGCTGTACTAGTAACCGACCACTTCTTTTCTACTGTTAAAATCAAAGTATGAATACTGATATTAAGCCCCACTGCGAAAAGACATATATATCAGATTATCCAAAATGTAGTAAACAATTTTAAAAATAAATAATTCCCAAACTAATGACGACTGAAAAGTGCCGATTTTAATATTGAAATGCAAAATACAGGGTGTTCAGTACTGTTCTTTTTCTTCTCTTTAATTATGGGCCTAGTGCCGCTACAGTTATAAATATGGTGTCTAATGTGAAAAAAAAAAGAAACACCGTCTACTGGTGGTGCCATAAATCATCGTATAAAAATATAAATATGGTACCAATAGATTACTAATAATAGTTACTAATTAATGCTATACTTAAATTTGCGTTGGGGTCGTCTAAAAGGGATTTTAACAAACTGTAAAATTTCCAATACTAATACTTAATTTGACATCCTATTTAGATTCTTTGATAACTTTTACCTTCGGATATCGAACGAAAAGTCATTTGGTCAAGTAGTTTAGGAAATATGCAGGTTTAAAATTTGGAACTCCTAATCTTAAATTCGTTTTTAATCACTGCAGAACAGACTGCAGTGGATGTAGTTTGTAGAGCATAACCCAAAAACTACTTAGCGTTCTGAGCTATATATTTGGATTTGCATATTTAAAGCTTTTAAAAATCAATTTCTGTTAAAAAATTTATAGTTTACAATTCCTATTTTTTTTTCAAAAATTAATTTAAAAATGTATATTTTCGAATTAAATTCCAGGGATCTTCCTTAAATTCGGATAGAAAACCCAGAATCTTTTTTTTATCCCCCTAAATACAAAATCATTATTTATTTCCGAAATTATCCTATGCAACTACTTCAGACACACCTGAAACGTATTTGGTTTATGATAGCAATAACATATTTTGTGATACGTAATAAAATTTTGGCTGATTTCAATGTTGTGAAAACTGAGAAATGAAGGAAATGTTTTTGAAGGAAAGTTGATTCTGAATAGACCAATGATGTAGGCTCAATATGTGCAATACTGTGATAAAAAGGATAATAAATTTTGATTAAGCCATTGAATGTGTAATAAAAAATGGCTGATCGTCAGCAGAACCGTGAAGAGAAATTACCAGTCCTAACATAGGATTTTTATCTGGCTTCCGATAATGCTATTTAAACATAGTGAGAGGGCAGGGCATAGGCAGGGGGTTTAGAAGGCTGGAGTCTACACTTCGAAATCAGCGTTTTTTATTTTATCAAAGGCACATTCTGCACATCTCCATAGTACCACGTAAAGTAATATTTGCTCAGTTCCCTTCCCTCCTCCCCCCCTAAATGAAAATCTAGCTACATTTCTGTTTGGGAGAAATT
Organism: Maratus michaelseni; assembly: GCA_963931845.1. Lineage (NCBI taxonomy): Eukaryota > Metazoa > Arthropoda > Arachnida > Araneae > Salticidae > Maratus > Maratus michaelseni. The sequence continues at coordinate 340,669,456 of OZ007588.1, read as the reverse complement.
TTTGCCCCTGGTTTCTAAATTAAAGACACCAAAAAACTACTATTCAATCTACCAAGACTGGCCCTCTTTTTAAAGGGACCAACATATAACAATCTTTTTAGAGAATCCTAAAAATGCCTTTTATCAGCCAAAAATATGTGAAGCCAGAAAAAAAAAATTTAGTCTAGTTGATGGATTCTATAAGATCAAGTGCTTTGCAGCCGAAACTCCCTTTATGTTCATCCCTGGTAGCTCTTTCCCTCTGTCATCTAGCTTGAACGTAAACTAGAATCAAGTTCACAGCAATTTTCTGGTTATACAAAAAGAAAGAAAAAATAATTCTTTTTATTACTGGAATTTAAATACACACTCTGATTTTTAACACGCAAAGTACCAAAGAAATGAAATTTTTTCTTAAAAGTATGAAAATAAGGGTTATAGAAGCGCTCCCTTAAAAACAACTTTGATAATTCTATATATGATGCTTCTAAGTATTAAAACGCAGCTTAGTAGTTGACCCTTGGTCAAGGTACCGGCCTTCGAATTCAACAATCAATGATAATTTCAATCATTCTTAGACATTAGAATTATCAAAAGAAAAAATAATATTCATTTTGCTATAGCCGCTGAAATACCTTTTTTTTCAGTCATATTTATGCTTTTAAACTTCCTTTAAGCATGCCATTTTGCAAAAATAAAATAACATTTTATAAAATGTGAATGGAAATTTAAACTGAAAACCATCTTCTATTATTGAATTAAAAAAGAGAATCTCAGAAGGTCAAGTCTACTAGCTAAAATGGACCCTTACTGAGATTTTTCCTTTCTAATAATATTAAGCAAATAAAACGATGAAACGTTTCTCGCATTTTAACAAGTCACCTTTCACAAATCATCGTTATTTCTACAACTTATTTGCTCCTCAAACCAGTCTTAGCCATTCTCACCGTCATTTATTCTTTGTATCTCAATAGCTTTGAATACTTAATACCAGTTGAATGCCATAGCGTATTAAAAATGGAGCGAGATTGACTGTCAAGGGCATTTCATTTTGGGGGCACGTCTTTTCTTTTAAATTCAGTGGCTCACCTGAGACGTCTGTAGATGAAAAAAAAAGTGTATGTTTTATTGATGGTTATACTACTATATTTAATATGCGTTTATTCTTCTATCGAACTGATCTGATTAAGAATGAACAAATCATTCAGTTTAAAGAATATTAAAATGACACAAATAATTTTATTGATGTACAAGATTTGACACCTTTTTAATGAATTCAAGGTTTCATAGAGGTGTGTCTTGCGAATTTCAATATGATTATATGGAATAAACGCTTCACTAGGCTTTAAAAACAATTAAAAGGATTAGTTCCGTTCAATGAAGAATTTTTTCAATATTGATAAGGCACAACATTCTAAGTATCCTGCTAGAAAAAATTATATTGTAATTATATACAAAGGATATTTACGTTTAGGAAAGATGTTGTGATGAGGAAGAAATTTGATGGTTGATAGATTGATACTGGATACTATGAGATAAAAAAGCCACCTTGTTAAAAGAAAAAAGGCTTTATTGAGTGTCTGATATTTAACGAAAATGCTCAATTTGTTCATCTCAGAATAAAAAGTAGGATTTCTGGAAAGAAAATCACTTTCAATAGAATATAGGGTTTCCCTTTACCGACAACAACGTTGAACACATGAAGACAATATATTTTCCTACTTAATACCTGTTGAATGCCGTACCTTATTGAAAGAAATGCGAAATTGATACTGAAATTAATTTAATTTTGCTCCATTTATTTTGTTTAAAATTCAGTGGCTTGTGTGTTCAGTGGCTTCCTTAACATTTCTGAAGGTGAAATAAGCTGTGCGTGTTGCTGATGGTTGCATTCTTATATTTAGTACGATTTACTTCTTCTATCGTGCTTAACCCTTTTTAAAATAACAAATCATCAATTTAAAGTAATGTTAAACTGGCACAAATAATTTTAGTGATGCGCAAAATTTGATACCTTCTCGATAAATTCAAGATCGAAATAGACAATTTTACGGAGATATTTTTTAGTACAGGGAATTTTTGAGTATGATTATAGAATAAATATTTTATAGTCAATTAACCGAGCTCACGAATTTTACGGTAAATGAGACATTTCATTAAGCGTTCTCAAATACGGCTATGAAACTGTATGAAAATCATTTTTATTCCTCAATTGAACGTTTCTCTTCAAATTAAAGCCAGTTTCTCTGACTTTTTATGCAGTTTTTTGCATCTTTGATAAATTTGCTCCGCGTGGACGTGGTAAAAAGTAAATATATAAATTAAGGTTTTCACGTCTTAAATATTTATTTCTGTAATAATGTAATTGATATGCGTTACATTGAGTTGTTATTTTATTTTACAGAGTCAAACGAAAACTATTTAATAGAAACAAAGGTTATTATTCATTTTAAAAAAAATGTTTTTTGTTTTTTTTAACATTTTTAGAATTTTTATAGTATGTAGAATAATCCCCCGTAGAACGATTAAGAGAAATTCGAAATATTTAAGAAGTCAATTAAAAGCGAGTGCGGACAGGCTAAAAAACAGTTATACGGGATACAGTCGCACCCGCCTATATGAAAGATTATTTGCATGAGATATATAGATAAAATTATATTCCTAGAAATTGAAACATGAATTATGACGATTAACTCAACATTTTTATACTCTCTTTCTTTAGTAAAGCCTTAACCGCGTTCTTCTCGAACCGACATTTTTCAGCGCTTCGTCTAAAATATCATTTTAATGGATTAACTAATCAACTGTTTTCTTTTTGGAAATTAAATATTAATGTGGGGCCATGAGCCTTTCATATGTAAAATAATAATAATAATAATAATTTTTTAAGTCACGTTGAAGTTAGAGAAAAAAGGGGCAGAAAAATTGTTTTTCAAACAACAACCATTTTAATAAATTTCGTTCAATGCCACTAAGAATTGGTACATGGCCCTCCAAATTCAATACGTTTTCTGAAAAAATTTATTTTGTTCATTTTAGATGACTTTAACAAGCTACACGGTGCAGGGTGCTACGCGCACATCATACCCATATGCGACGGACAATATATCTCAATCAATTTAAATAATTATTGTATAATAAAAATATTTTATAGTAAAAACTATCAATAAGTGGGTAAATTCAGTTTGTGTTATTTTATTCTTTTTTAAAAAAATATCCTGAAGTTGGCTTACTTTTCAGGCCGATGACCGGTAATCTCCGTTTAATGTAATACAGCAAATCAAAGATTGAAAATGCAGTGTACTTTTCCCTTTAAGCGTCCTAACTGTGTTTTTCCGTCACGTAAATTTTGAGTTGAAAGGCTGAATTAACAAATTTTGATATTAATGCTAATTTTTCCCAGTGCATAAGAAATATAGATATTATAAGGCTATTAAATATAAATCATCATACAATTCATTTCATATCTATTATTTTAAGAATCGTTAAACATACATGAAAAATTTGTACCAAAACCGGACGGTTAAAGGGTTAAATGCTTGAAAATGATACTTTTCTTTGGAAATTCATACCACACTAGACTTTAACCATTTCATATCAAATGCAATATAAGCTAACAAAAATAAAACGGATTTTTTTTTTTTTTTTTTTTTTTTTTTTTTTTTTTACAGAAAGAAAACTTTTACTGCTCAACAGTTCAATGGTTTTCATACTTAAAAGTTTGGCAGAATAATCACAGCTGCCAACAAACAATAAACTCTTTTTTTTTTTTTACAAGTTTGGAGAAGCTTGTTTCATTCAACATCTTCAGATTCAGACTACTAGAAAAACATGTCACAAACGGCCTTGATATTTTGTTTCAAAGGTGATTCAAAAACGTTAATTTCGCGAGATCTTCGATACCCACCAAATTACCATCTCTTATTTAAAAGAATAACAAAAGATTTTCTATTTAAGGAAGTTAGTTCACCTTTTTCCGAAAGAATAAAAAAACATTTTATTTGAAGGTCAAGATAAATAATAATTTAAAAAAAAAGTATCGTGATTTTGAGAGAGATCAATGCTCTAAATCTGTCATGCGTCAAATATGAAGTCTCAAAAACAACTTCTTGAATAATTTATTTTTGTTCTTTATTCACTTTTTTTTTTTTTTTTTTTTGGACACAAGGGCTTATTAGTTTGCTTATAAGGTCATCTGTTTTGTTATCAGATGGTTAAGGTAGAGCTCAGTTGAATTTCACAGGTCTGTTCCTAATCGAAAAAAAATATTTTTTAAAGTCAGGTTACATATTAAATTTCACTGACTTGAAAAAAAAAACGGTATAAGAAACAAATAGCTTGATTTTTTAGAAAGAAATTACGCTTCAATAATAGGAAATGGGTACAGAAAATCACAAAAAGGCCCTTTTTGCAATATTTCAGTTTTTTCACAGTGCACTGAAAAATGATCAAATATTTCTAATTGTAGACATACTTAAAATGATTCACATCATTATTTACGAATTTAAGATATAATATTATTAACACTTTGTCGTCCGGCGACACCACAGTGGTGTCGTACGTAAAGTAACTTAATTTTAATCCTTAAATGCTACGTTGGCACCAGAATTTTGGAATGAAAAATTCCCTTTTATCAAGTACATGAAGAAAAGATTTTACTTATTTTCGAATAAATTTGTTTCTAAATTCTGGTGTTAATCAATGTTCAACATTTTACGAATAGAAATATTTTTACGAGACATGCGGACGGTAAAGTGTTAATAAGAAATTATCTTGCTGCTACAGTAAACTTTACACTAAACCATACTTTAAACTTTCAAGTTTCCAATCGGAAACATGATAAAAATCATAGATTTTTAAAAAAATCTCATTTTAACGGTTGATATTTTCAGATTAAAGTATTAAACATATTTTTTTGTTGTTAAATAACGTGAAAATATGGCAAGTACCGGAAAAATCGCATAAAATATTTATAATATACAGTTCATTGTTTACAAAATTTCAACGTACCAGTGTAAATTGTCATTAAACAGTGATCGGTGCAAAACCAGAATCGGTAAGAAAACTGAAGAGAAAAGGCATTCGACTTGATATATTTTGTATGGGTAGAAAATGTATTGGTGTGTTTAGAGTGTTTACTTTTAACTCTTTTCTTTTTTTCTTTTAATAACATATGGAACATGTAAAATTAAATCACACACAGTATACAGTGATTGCACATGCGCCATAGCGTATTACTGCTAATTTTACTGTTTATTACTGTTAATTTTGCGGTATAATACTGGCAGCTGTGATGCTAGTATTATACCGTAAAATCAATCAACATTTTTTTTTTTTTTTTTTTTTTTTTTTTTTGCAGTGCGGAGGAGGTGATTGTTTTCCGCTTTCATCAATCAGATTATCTCCGCTGTCTCATACTACTGTACTTTCTTTTATTCAAAAAGAATCACAAATATCCTATATTTTCTCAAAATCCAGTGTTAATTAAAGCAAGAACGAAAAATCATGCACCAGGCATAGATTATGAAACAGGATTAATTTTGTCCCTCAGAAAATACAGGTTTCCGATTTTGAAAACCTCTATAACAATATTCCTATAAATTGTCTTTAGAATGTTTTTAAAAATATGTTTGATTTATTTTACATACATAATTAATTAAATATGAATAAAAAAATATTTTTAAATTTGTCGTTTTTGTTTTTATAATAATTATGTAACTTTCAATAATCGTACCTGCAATCAATTATGCGGTATTGGAGTGGAGACAAACTATTCCAGTACTGCGGCAAATCTGTTTCTTCTTTATTATGAATATAAATATACTGTTAATTGTAATAAAAGTTTAAAATTTCTTAAATATGTTGATGATATTTTCCTTTTTAATTTTGATTTCGATAATGAATATGCTGATATATATCCGCATTGTTTAAAATTGAATAGGGCAAATGGTGATGATCAGTATGCCAGATATTTTCGATAGTTCTTTTTATATTTTTGACAATAACTTGAAATTGGATTTGTATGATAAAATAAATTGTTTTAATTTTTTCACCAATGCTCACTGGTTCTCTAATTTGCATAAAACAGTTTATATTAATATTGTGATCAATCAAATAATTAGATTCATAAAACTGTGCAATAATAATTTTAATTTTTATAAACAAATTTTTATGTTTTTAGCTAATTTGTTTTATATTAATAATTATCCACATAAATATTTGAAATATTATTTGAATTTGCTTTTAAAAAACAGTTGGAAACGGTGCGAATTGGTGGGATGATTACGTTTGGATGCCTACTTCTGGAACTGATACATCAGCTTTAAAGTCTTGCAAAAGAACGAGTTGTTGTGGACTCTCGAAACGAAAGAATATAGGCAAGAATTTGGAACTGACGGCTACTGTTTTAGGTTGATTTCGGAAGAAATACCACCTATTACATTCTCCCCTACGTTGGAATTTCTGGAAAATTTTTGCAGATCTACGCCGATCATGACTCCCAGAACCCAAAACCACCCTCAATTCAAAACTTTATATATATATGTATAAATAGATATATCTATCTATATCACTTTTTTATGGACACGATAACTTCAACAATTCTGCCCAAGTCTCTTCCAAACTGACACATAAAATCAAGGGGCATAAAATCTCGGTTACGTTCGTTAATGGACAAAATCGAACCAAGGGAGGGCGGGGGAATGGGGGGGCTTTTTGTGAAAACAGAAAAAGATCCATAACTTCCTTATTATGATACGTATCGGATCCGTTTAAAGTTACTATTACTTCTAGGAAAAGGGTCGGAAATTTATGTATGACAGATTTTCGATATCATTAAAAATGGCTTCAAGGAGAGGGGAAAATAGGGGTTTAAGAAGAAAAAAATTCATAACTTTGTCAATTCACAAGATATCAAATCCGTATAAATTTATTATAGATCCTCTTAACATTATCTACAACTTTTATATTGACAAGTTTTTTATAGTACCAACCCTTACAGCAAAAAAAAAAAAAAAAACCCGCCGTCTTCGCCTACAGACACAGGTCGATTTCAAAGTGGGCGGTCCCAACTGCCGCATCAGGGCAAAAGGGTAGTTTCTTCTGCAATTCCCAATAAACAAGCGCCCCACAGTCTGTGTATTCGAAATCTACCTGTGCCTGTAATCCAAGCCGTCAGGATTGTTTTTTTTTTTTTTTTTTTTTTTTGTAAATGGAAGGCGAATTTTGTTTTATTTATTCCCAGATGAGAGAGGTTGGCTAAAGCTCTATCTACGTAAGAGAATATTTTAAATATTTTTGCATTTCTTCTGCAAGAGGTTTGCGTGGAAACGTATTCAACTTGCATTCTATATACGAGTATTTAACAATTCTATTCAACTCTTGTTTGAATTTATTTTTTATTATGTTGTTTATGGATTAATTTTAAGTTATTTCTATCTGGTTTCAATATATAAGTTGCAGAGCTTCGTTTATTTACGTATATTATATTTCCCAATTATTAATGGAATGCAAGAATGATACGCCTTTAGAAACCTACTGTAGATAATTACTTTTGTAATGGAGGTGGAGTTTGTTCATTTTTTACTCCTTTTCACCCACTGACGAGAAAAGGCGATCCTTTTAATTGGGTGTTTTAATGTTAATGTGTAGATATTTAACTTTAAATTTAATTGTTTCTAGTTAATAGATTAATACTGTTTGTTGTTCATTAATATACAGCGGCATTTGAGAATTCATATATATAATATACTCAAGACAAGACAAAAGAGTGAAGTCGATTTCGTGAAAAGATACTGATGTGCATAGTTGGCGACGTAGACATTGAATGGGTTAAACAAAATTATTTGCAGTATTGTTCTTATAGAAGTTTTACTGCAAAATAACATTATTAAATGCGATGGAAAAGCACCGAAAAGCTGGCGATAAATCACAATTAAATAATAAAACTTTGTATTTTCATCTCTACTCTCTGTTCATTTGTGACCCTGTCCCCTTATGGACACGTGTTTACTTTGGCTGATGACGGGCTGTAAAATTTCCCTCCCGAAACGTGTCCTGCATTTGTTTGTTTGTTTGTTTGTTTGTTTGTTTCTATGGGGATATATACAAGTTATTATTTAATCATTAAATGAGGTTCATCATTAAATGGAACGTCATTAACGAGAGAGCACTTACTTTATAAATATATCTAAATTTAAAATAATATAAAAAGTATTTTTAGAACTTCCTTATTATAATTAATATAAAAATTAGCCCCTGTGAATGAGTGCCAACGCAAGAAATCAACTTCTGAAGAGGTTAAAATCTACCAGATGTCAAAAGCAGAATATTGTTCTGGTAGTTGGTAAATTCCGCTTAGTACATTTCAGAAACATGTGTTGAAAATACTTTTGTAATTTCTTTTAATTTTTCAAATATTATCCTTCTTTTTTTTTCTTTCGTTTATTAAGTTTTTCTTTTCTTTCAAGTTCAGTTTTCCTCTACGCGAAATTACCATAAGTAATTTCTCTTTTAAGAGAAAACTAAACAAGTAAATCTTGTTCATCGGAAATTACAACGGAAACGGCCATGTATTTTGATTAAAGAACCAACAAATAAGAAAAAAAAAATCTATCAACTCAAAACAAACAAAAATCGAAGAATGTCCATTAGCCCCAATTGCTTCCTGAGAAATCTTTATTCTTCTTTATTTGCGTTCAAACATCGCTGGGTTTTAAAATCCACTTGGGATATTTGCACTAAATTTCTTAAGATTTCCGTCGAACGCTTGAAAAGCAAAACACAGTCTATCAAAATAGATGTTTCAAGGCCGCTGCATTTGGAAATAAAGGTTTTTTTTCTTCTTTTTTTTTTAATTAGACTTATTGTTTAAATAGATTTGACATCTTGGCAAACACACACACATACACACACACAAAAAAAAAAAAAAAAAAAAAAAAAAAAAATATTTGGGTTAAATAATTGATGTTCATAATATTAAACTGTCATACATAATATTAAACTTTCATATGTTTATTAAAAATTATTATTGCATCTTGTACTGCATTTGTTTTTATCGCCTGTATTTATTTTTTATAAATATGGAAACAATATTTGATTTGAATAGTACTAAGATGAATGCAGTCTCATTTTTTCCAAATCAAGGGTTTTAATCCAACTATGCGAAAATGTCCATAATATAAAACTGTATGTTACTAATGAGGAATTATTGACAGGAATTTCGGAAATATTGCCTATAATGTATAATGCAATATCAGAAATTGTTATTCTTGTAAAATGTTCTAAGAAATTGTTATGAAACATTGGTATGAATTTGTTAAGAAACATTATAATTTATTCTTATTAACATACCATATCATATTTAGTGCTATAGTAATTTATTTTTATATCTCTGTTATAATACGTGTATGCTTCACAAGATTTTCTACGACCTTTATAAAATTTGCATTTTAGATAAAATACATGATGGCGTTCGTGATGTTGAGGTGATCATATATTTATTTATTTATTTAAATTCTTTTTTTTTTTTTTTTTTTTTAAGATGAAATATTGTATGGAAGAATTTCTCATACTTATTTTCATTAGTATAATAATTTTGGCAGAAAATATATTTTTTTCAATAATTTAAAATTTTAATTATTTTTATCATTAAAATCAGAACAATTTATTTTGGGGGATAGTTTTTGTTGATCTTTATAGTAACAGTGTTTCTGATTTATAAGGGAAATACATAAATAAATAAGTAAACAATAAAGGAAATTAGAAAGAAACTAACTTTATTTAGGTACATTCATTTGTTTTCATAATATCAAAAATTAGAACATTTAGTTCTTTTGGAATGCATTTTTAAAAAACTCGAAAAACTACATTTAAGAATTTTCAAAACTAATTCTTTTATTATGATAATTTTTTATTAGTAGAAAAGTATCTCTCTTTTTCTCTTTTCCCAAATATTTCAATTTTCTTCTAAATGAAATTACCATAAGTAATTTCTCTTTTAAGAGAAATCTAAAGAAGAAATTCTCGTTTCTCGAAAAAACAAAACAATGGAAACTGCGATATCTTTGATTACAAAAAAAAAAACACTATAAATAATTTTAAAAAATCCTCTAATTCTAAAAAAAAAAAAAAAAAACACTATAAATAATTTTAAAAAATCCTCTAATTCTAAAAAAAAAAAAAAAAACACTATAAATAATTTTAAAAAATCCTCTAATTCTAAAAAAAAAAAAAAAAAAAAATATCGAAGAATGCCCATTAAACACCAAATGTTTGCCATTTGTTCTTGAGAAATCTTTATTTAACGTTTAAACATCACTGTTTTAAAACCCATTTGTGATAGTTTCACTAAATTTTTTTAGGTTTCCGTGGAACACTTGAAAAGCAGAACATAGTCTAGCAAAACAGTTATTACAAGGCCTGTGCCTTCTTTTTTAGGCAAAAGCTTCATTTTTTTTTTTCAAAATATCTTATTTATAAAATGGTTTTACACATTTTGCCGAATAGGAAATTAAAAAGAAACATTATTTAACTGCAATAAAAGGTGTTTACACTATTAAACTGTTCATAGATTTAATTTTGCTAAAATATTTTTTTTAAAGTAAAAGTTGCATTTTGGAATTTCTCACACTTATTTTCTTTATTAATATTCCTTATTAATACTACTATCATTACTGTTATCTGTTAACGTAAAGAGTTTTTTTTTCGCTGCTATTATTATTTATTTATAATGGAACAATATACATTTTAAAAGTATTTTTATGAAATTCTTTTCATTAATATTTGTCATACTCGAAAAAAACACACAATATCATTTATGTTCAACAACTCATAATATTAATCTTCTCACATATTTACTTTTTCTGAAACCCTTTAACAAATCCAATTTTGAATTAAGAAATTCCTCACGCTTTTTCTCCTTACTAGTACAGTAGAAAGCCATTAATCCGCACAGCTTGGTTCCAAGCGTTTTGCGGACTTGAGACTTTTTGCGGATTACAGGTCATGCGTATTTAATCTTTGTTTACACTTGTTTTATTCATATTTTGGACAAATTTAGATTCTTAATGTTTAAAAATAAATAAGTTACCACTTAAACATATATGAATTAAGGAAGAATTAGTTTTAAAATAATTCGTTGATTTTTATATATTTTTAAAATATATCATCAATAGTTGTTTGTATAAAACATGTAGTTTATGTTTATCATGTGTTGTATCTTGCAGTCTTCTATAAATAGCCATGACTGGCTGCTAAACTATAAAATTTTATTTTTAGAAATTTAACTATCCTTTATCAAATGTTGTAAATACATGTATAAGTATTAAATATGAATTTATTGATGTTTATAAACATTGATTTAAGGAATTGATTGATTGGTTTTTATATAAACTGCTTTATCTTCAATTCTATAAGTTTTAATTATTTCTAGAGGAGAAATTAAATATAACCATCCTAAATATAACCATCTTTCATTAATACAGATATTTTTTAATAAAGAAAATTATTATTATTTTTTTTTTATTTACCATACAAATAATTAATTAAATAAAATATTTTATGTGTATTACCATTTTAAATCGTAAAAAGTAAGTTTAATTGATGTATGATACATATGTATCATATTTGTTGGGGGGGGGGGGGGGGGGGCGTTAAAAATTGTTGACACTGAGAAATAATTTTTTAAGAATTACATTTCTTTGTTTACATTCATTTATACAGTGCAGATTACAGGCATTTGCGAATTACAGGTTTGCAGATTAGCGGTACTCTACTGTATTATTATAAAGCCAGAAACATTGTAACGGAACAATTTACTTAAGGGGGAAAAATCCTTTATTCTTATTTTTAATAGTTTTCCTATTTTCTGGCGAAAACAAAAAGGTAAAACACTCGTGTAATAACTAGTGTTTATAATGTTAAACTGATCATAAATTTGTTTTTTTTTTCTCAGACCCAACCCTTTAAAAGAAAAATACCTTTTTATTAAAACCAGGAGGTCCAACCCGTGTTTTCCGGGTTACAGAACATTCTGCCCAGTGTGCAGGGGTTGAAACCATTTTTAATTCAAACAAACGGTATTTTACATTAAATATATATTTTTTTAGATTGATCACTAACAAAACCAAAAAGCATTTTTATATGAAAAACGTCAAAAATGTATTCAAATAAAGTTTTGGAAATTCTTAAAAGCGATACTTTTGTATTAGCCTCATGCAAGGAGTTAATAGCCGATGAAATCGCCAAAGATTTTCTTATTTACAGCAGCCTTTTTGTTTCTGATTATTTCAGTGTTTAAGCGCGTAGGTCGACATATCTGTTAAATTCGTGTTTTATTTATTTATTTATTGATGAAGTTTAAATTTCGCTATAGAAAATTAACCGGAAACAAATGCTGAACTATTTATATTATTTTAAGTGCCAAAATGGATTAATCTACCGTAATCGGGCTGCACGTGATATGGATTTTTAAAATATTCATCCTTGAAAATTATTTTAAAATCATTAAAAAAAAAAAAAAAAAAACAGTAGATTGAGATATAGTTTTCAGACAAAGTGAATTTGAAAGTACTTTTTTTCCCTATTCGACGGTGTAAAATCTGATATTGTGCGGTGTTTAGAAGTTAATAAATCTGCGAAAAATTCGCATTTTTCGCACAATGGTCAGATAGTTGCCACTGTCGATGTGACTTCAACTTACTCACGGACATGTTTTGTTTTATAATATAACCTTATAAAAGAAGAAATCCTTTAAAGTCTGAAAAGTTGTCTTTAGGACTTTAGGTATATTTATTTTCATCATCATCAATATATATATTTATAGATATAAAATATTATTTTTTAATTTACGATTTATTTTTTACCGAAAGACAATCAAGTAATAATTATCATTAACATGCTCGCTTTATAAGACCTGAACGATGGGTACAGGCTCTGAATAGAGTAAAATGGTGAAGTCTTATTTATTTTAATTCCCTTTTCTCAATTAATTGAGCTTTATGTTTTGATTAATAGTGTGCCATGCAAAGTATTTTTTAATTACTTACCAATTCTTGCGCATCCTTCAAACTGTTTGCACCAATATGAATAATGATCACTTCCAATCTGTTGAAAGAAACAAAAAACATTTTTCAAAGTTCAAATACGAAGATATAAAACAACAAGAGTTTTTGATAACATTGACTTAATATCAACATTCTTGAAAAAGGAATTACATACATTTAATATTATGTTTTATTATAATTGCCAATTTTATTATTATTAATGATGAACATAATATGACAGTTACATACTTTTAAATCGACAAAAAAAAAAAAAAAAAAAAAAAAAAACACTCATATTAAGATGTAATTATTTTGAATAGTTTAAACAAGATAGCATACGAAAATTTTGTATAAGAACAAAAAGTTCCCTTCTTTCAGGAAATATTAATTTTTTAAAATAATGAAAATTTTCTTTCGATAGTAGGTCGTTTTTATTAGGTACTATTTTCGTAATTATTAAAGAACACCGTACATACGATTCACCTCATACATATATATGCTATTTTGTAGACAATGCATCAATGCTTGAAAATACGCATCTGTTTATGATTTACACTTCATTTTTTAAAAGAAATATTTAATATAAAAATACAAAATTCAAAAGATTTAACTTCTTTAAATATTTCTTTATAGTTTTGTGCAGGTGAGTTCATTAATGTTTAACATAATAAGCTTTAAAACTTTCCCTGATGTATAATATTACAAAGGCAATTGGCTGCTTAATTAACTAAAATTATTTTACATATAAATTAAATAATATTGATTTTAAGGCCAATAAAATACCCCCAGTCTATAATTTAAGACTTTACGGAACGCATCAATAATAATTAATATCACTCATGTGAATTATTTCGCAGAGCGGCACGGCACCACTATTTAATAACCTTGTTTAATCTACAAGGGTGCACGAAGATAGACTCGTAGCTTGTGAGTCTTTTGTAATTACCGCCATGATCTTATAAAAGTAATATTAGTCAAATTTAATAACTCTTAATTAAAAACTTAATCTATATTATGTAATTAAATTACAATACCAAGAATAAGGCTACAATATATTTAGCATTTTCATACAATAATATATGTGAGGGCTTTTTATCAGTATAATTTATAATTAAAATCTAATTTAGTCTAACACTATAATAACTTGTTTGTATTAACTAATTGATCAATTCGTCTTTTTTAGACGTTACATCATGAAACACTTTTGCATAAAATTTATATCTTTATTTTTATTCTTGTTACTTCCAAGGTAATTACAAATGATAATAACAAAATGCTATTAATTTTTTTGAATAAATAGCAACATTATTAAAGATTAATTAATTCTCATTTTTTTAGTTATTAAATTAACATTAAAATGCCAAAGTCCCCATCCTTAATAATGAACGTGCCAGAAATTGTTATTAGAATTATTATTCAACCTTAAATGTAATTACACAACATCCATCCATTAACGCAAACAAGGTCGTATCTGGGTTAATGCCCGTATTTAAATTTGATGAGTCAAAGGAGACTACTATTTTTACAGTTCGGTAGTTCAAAATCAGTAATTTTCTAGCGGTGTGCCGTGAAATAGAGTCCGGCACCCAGTTGGGTAACCCGATTTGAATCATAAGAACCCGATTTTAATCATAAGAACCCGATTTTAATAACCGGACCCCCGGTTCGGGTCGGACCAATGTGACTCTAATTTTTTTTGGTGCGGGTTGATTTCGTGTGGTTTGACTTTAAGCTTTAAACGGTTCGGCTTCGGGTTGAGTTTTGATTGTTTCGTGTCGGGTTTGGATTGACCGTCATTTTAAAAAAAATTTCCTAAATACATTTTTTTTTTTTTTTTATGGAAAAAAAACTATATTCAATGGTCGGAGTATTATAGTTGAGATTTATTTTATATGCAAAAAAATATGTTGTAATTTAATTCTTATGCTGAATTTTAATATAATTATGCATCTTACTTTAAAAACAGAGTAGTATTATCATCTCATTGACTTCCCTTGTTAAGGCAATATATAAATGATGTTTCTTTAAAATCACGAATTGACACAATTGTTCAATATCACTGCATCGATAAAGCATATATGAAATACATTTTAAAAGTGATTTAAAAAAAAAAATACTGTTTAATGATTTAATGATGTTCTATACAACGATTTAGTTAGAAATAAAAAATAAATAGGTTAACATTATAATTAATGCATAATATTATAATTTTTAATTAGGATTATTAAATAATAATTACAAGTATATTTTAAAACAAAAAATGAGAAAAACAAAAGTAGCTCGTCCCAGTCTCAAACCCGGGCCCGTGGATCAGCGAGCAGATGCCATAACAACTGAGCTACGACTAACGCAGCGAAAAATGTCGCGACCAGGACTCGAAACTGGATACTTTGGCTTGCCGTGCCAACTTATGCTCTTCCTACTGAGCTATCCCAACGATATCCTGGCTGGCATAATTCACTTTTATTACTTAATTCTAATTACTTCCCTTATTATTAATTCACGGCATTTTTCGTTCTGTTGGAATAAATCTCAGCTATGACGGTATTTTTCGCTCTGTTGGAATAAATCTCAACTATGAAAAGCCAAAATACTCAGGTTGGAGTCTTGGTCCCGGCATTTTTCACTCTGTTGGAATAAATCTCAACTATGATACTCCAACCATTGAATATGATTTACATAGATGGAAAAACTTTCCTTTCTTCAAAATACCTGTATATTTGAATATTAATGAGTGTATATATGTGTTCATCTTTGTACAAAAAAGATAAAATTGATAATGGAAGTGTAATTCTAGGCTACACATAACTGTAAACTGAATAGAGATATAATGTAGTCTTTCACTTTGGGTTCGGGTGTGAATATTTCGTGCTCGGATCGGTTTCGGGTTGAAGTTTGTCAGGCATCAAGTTGACGATTTTTCTTTTTTGGTCGGATTTGGTTCAATTTTCGGGTTGACTGTAAGCAGATTTTTCTAGTTCGGGTCGGTTGACCGACCCGTGCAGGACTCTAACTGTGTAATGATTTCAGATGTACCGCGAAAAATTTTCAAGTTCATGAAGACTTTTTGAATTAAAAGAAATACAGTATGGCCAAAAATCCTTGACACATTTTAAAATTCAATAAAAAATCAAATAATTGGCGTACGAGAATACAATTTGGACGAAAATGCTTCTCATGATTGAGGTTTTTTTTTAAATTAATCAAACTAAAAAGGTTTAGCTGCAAAATTTGCTCATTTTTGGCGCTACACCTTCAAAGCTGCAAAAAGCAACAAAAACTAAAAGGAAAAAAAAACAGTTGCATAGTATTTATTACCAAATTTCAATGTGTGTGCTCGATGTAGTTCAATTTCATTCCACAATTGTATTTAATTTTATTACACAAATAGGGCAATATGGCAGTAAATGGTATAAAATAAATTGTCTGCAGCTGTTTATCTTGTGTTTTTGAGACATTTTTCAGTTTTGGAGATATGACGCTATTTATGTAAAAAAGTTTCAAGTATTTTTTTTTTTTTTAATTTGTTTTGAAAATTTTTCCACCATGAGAAACCTTTTCGTCCAATCCGCCGTCAAATACAGAAGAGTCTCGCATATCCAACATTCCGTCTTATCCGACGCTCCAAAAAAATAATAAAATAAAAAATATCGCAAGAAGTAATTGTTGACAATAGTAGAAGAAATAGAAAAAGGTTAAGACATGATTGAAAAATGTAAACCATCAATTTAATGGATGTTGCTCATTTGGTTGTTATGGCCTGGGTTGACTTATAGGGTCTACCACAATTGCCAAATCATAGAAGAAGCTGTTAGGCGAAGTTGAAGATTAAATTATAGAAATGGAAAGTAATGAAACCCAACAAAGCATTCTCCTCTTAGTCCAACGTATCCCTGGATGCGAAGATGCATCTTCACAAGAAATTGAAAGTTGGATGAAGGAAGATGATCAATACACTGTAAAAAAAAAATCTGTAAACGTTACTCCCTCTAATGGGGCAGGAGTGTGACCCGAATGGTCAGTTATCTATACTATT
Organism: Maratus michaelseni; assembly: GCA_963931845.1. Classification (NCBI taxonomy): domain Eukaryota; kingdom Metazoa; phylum Arthropoda; class Arachnida; order Araneae; family Salticidae; genus Maratus; species Maratus michaelseni. The sequence continues at coordinate 340,652,398 of OZ007588.1, read as the reverse complement.
AAAAACCGTTCGCGTATCTATCTATGTAACCTCAAAAACTCGAAAACCGCAGGGCGCAGGGCTATTAAATTTTGCACACGGGTAGCTGGTAGGGCGGTCATGAAAGATCGTGACAAAAAAATCGAAAATTTTAAATAGATTTTTGATAGATTAAATATTAATTAAAATCCATCCACAAAGAGATCTCATCAAAAATCCGCTTTTTTTCATTGGTTGGTTGGTTGTATAATATCTCCACAGAAGTCATTAAATAAAACAAGGTAGCATTTGCAACTGCGATTCGAGTGTTTAAATTCAATTGATCAGAGATTATATGACATGTAGACAATCAACTTAATTATTAACCGTTGCCAAATGCTAAAAACTTAACTTTAAAGGATTTTATCGACTTAATGAATGATAATTAGCTGGGTTAAGGGTTTTTTTTTTGCATGACATATATTAGTATGATAGAGATTATTAATACAGAAACTATTTAACAGATTATTTGTTAAATTTGCGGGGATGGGAAGGGGGGGGGGATAAGCGACTTTTATTAAGTATAAAATTTATTTTACTTGACCGCGCGCCGCCTGGCGGTGGCTTTTTCATTAATTGACCCTCCTTATTAATAAATCCAAATCTACTGCTCTGATTTCAACAGAACTAATTACATTTAACAAATTTAACTTCTTTAGCTGAACTCGTAACATTTAATCGCTGTTTTATATAGATAATACCACTATTTTAGAATAACAGTTTTTATAAAAATTAAATTTATGTTCCTAATAAAAGTACAGAGCCCGTATTCAGTTGATGCATACCAACACTCAAAATTAGTGATTTGTTGTTGAGCACTTGACCGCGCGCCTCCTCGCGGACCCTCCCTCAAGGTTTTTTCTCTAACTGTGCTTTATTTTCAGAACACAGATAATTATGTTCCTAACTTCTCCAAACCAGTTCCATTTTGCTAAATTATCATAAAAATCTGCATTCATAGCTTCAGCGTGTATTTCTAGAAAACAGCTACCAGTATTTCAGAATAATAGTCTAAGCAAAATTTCAAATTTACTTCCTAGCTTAATCAAATGAATCAATCTTTAAAGATGCATATAGAGGTTCTCCTAATTTATCATTTGCTGAAAGGCACTTAAACATCCGTTCCCGCTCCGGCCCCTCCCTCAAGATTTTTTGTCTAACTTTACACTGTTTCCGTATCTCAGCAACTAATTTTTCGATTTCAGTCAACTGATTCCAAACATCATATTTAACTTAATAATCAACGTCTATATCATTAAAATAAATTTATGAGCAGAGGGTACCCCTATTTCCGAATAACAGTCTAAGACAAATTTCTAATAAAGTTCCTAGCTTAACCAAAAGAACGAATCTTTAAAGATGCATAGTGGTCCTCCTAATTGGTTATTTACTGAAGTGAACTTGAACATCCACTCCTCCCCGGCACAGCCTTCAAGGTTTTTCTCTAACTATGTCCCGTTTCCATAACTCAGTAACAATCATTCCGATTTCAACGCAAGTGATTCCAAACATTGCAATTAACCTAATAGTCACCCTCTATAACATTAAAGTAAATTTATGAGTAGCAGTTACCACTTTTTCCGAATAATAGTTTAAGCCAAATGCGCAATTAAGTTCCTAGCTTAACCAAACGAACGAATTTTTTAAGATGTATAGTGGTCCTCTTAATTAGTCATTTTCTGAAAGACACTTGAACATCCCCTCCTCCCTGACCACCTCTTTCAAGGTTCTTTTCTCTAACTATGCCCCGTTTCCACAATTCAGCAACTATCTTTCCGATTTCAACGCAACTGATTACAAACATTATAATTAACTTAATAGTTACCTTCTATAACATCATTTCAATCTATAACATTAAAGTAAATTTATGAGTAGAGTTACCACTATTTCCGAATAATAGTTTAAGCCAAATTTGTAATTAAGTTCCTAGCTTAACCAAACGAACGAATTTTTAAGGATGCACAGTGGTCCTCCCAATTAGTCATTTTCTGAAAAGTACACTTGAACATCCCTTCCCCCCGACACCCCAGCAAGGCTATTTTCTGTAACTGTGCTTATTTCATTAACTCGGCTAATAATGTTCCCATCGTCTCCAAACCAGCTCACTTTTGTAGCACGTCTACTATACGGTGTCGTAGGCAGCGGAAACCGGAAACCTGTGTCAGAATTTCGTTCGGAAAGAGGTTTATTTAGAAAAGAATGCTCCCCTGGCGGTGGAAGGTGGAAATAAAAGATTTTCCTGAGCGTACGAGCATGTCCGTTATACGGTGCCGAAGACATCGGAGACCCGAGCCAGAGTTTCGTTTTTTAAGAGATTTACGTTTATTACACGGACCCGGGCAACGCCGGGCGGATCAGCTAGAATAATCTACTATATTAAAATCCATTCGCGTATATAAATCTATGTAACCTCAAAAACTCGAGGGCTCAGGGCTACGAAATTTGGCACACGGATTGCTGGTATGGGGCCCATGAAGGATTGGGTAAAAAAAATTCGAAAATTTTAAAGAGATTTTTTTTTTTAATGTGTTTGACGAATTTTTGTCATTTTTTATGTTTAACCCGTAATCACGCGAGTTCTAACCAGTTCTAAATGTTTACTGCAATGTGAGATATGCATATTATGGGCGCCAAATGCAGTACTAAGAAACTGTAGAGGGTATTATACGATAATTCTTTTACCTCTCATGGAAATAATTAGAGATTATTTAATTGCGCTTAACTATTACCTTTTTTAAAAAATAAAGAAAAACATTTCATCACAAACATCAACAAAACTTTTTATTATATTTATTCCCTTATTTCAAAGATATCGTTTTATCGTCTGCTGCCATAGCAACATGATAAATTAAGTTTCATTTTAAAAATGCACAGTAGTAGAACAATATTTTTCTAAATCGTATATTTATTGAACAACTCAACACTTTAACAAGGGGGATTAAATTCATTTTATTCACATATTAGAATTAAGTTCATGAACTCCCGTGCGTAGAACGGGTTAAACAGCTAGTACTTCTGTATATTTCGGAAAAGTATTTGGTAATGTTTCTGTATATTTCTGTGTATTTCGGAAAGGTTTCTGTATATTTCGGAAATGTTTCTGTGTATTTCGGAAATGTTTGTGTATAGATCGGAAATGTTTGAGTATATTTCGGAAATATTTCTGTGTATTTCTGTATCGTAATTTCTTTATTTAAGAGAATGATACACTTTTTTATAATATTATCCGATTCAATTTTATTGCATAATAATATTAAATTTGCAGTTAATCTTTTGTTGCACGTACAAAGTTAAATGATTCTTTCGATTAGTTTCTTTATGCTCTTGTTCCATGAATATATAATAAATATTGGGTATTTGATTGATGAATAATAATGTAGTACTAGTATTAATAAAGTGCAGATAGCACCGTTTATACTTTTTATCATCTTTTCATTTTGAGATTAGGCTCCGTTTCACTGTTTTCTTTCAGTGTGTCGCGAAAGTATAACTATGGGTGCACGTATGCCTTGATACAGAAAATGTCCTGCCCTATATTTCCGCACTGCAACCCTTTATTAACAACCGGAAACATCAATTTGTACGGGAAAAAAAAATGAGTCATAAAATCATTAAAGGAATCAATTCAGTAAAACGAAACCCGTAACAACTGATTGAGTGACAGCACCCCTCACAGGAAACGTTCCAACATAATATTTGTATCATTTTTGTTACTCCTGTCAGATGATAATTACATTGATGGAACAGCTGCGCACCAACAGGGCAATTACCACTAATTGAATACTAAACTTCGCCTTATATATTGACAGAATTTCTGCGATTAAATGAAGGGAAGCATGCAATTAAAATTTATTGGTGACAATCGACCTGCTGGTGCGCAGCTGTTCCATCACTGTAATCAGTGCTGTCTTAACGGGTGGGCCAGTGGGACTCGAACCAGGGCCTGCACCCAATTAAGGCGCTCGAGTTAGTAGAGCCGTGTTATAGAAAACATGTAGGTAGAATTTTTTTTAATATGGAAAAATATTTAGCATTCAAGGGGCTCGAGTAACTGAACTTCAAAAATCTCTTCTTTTAATATATAATTTCGCCGTATTAATTAATCTATACTATTAAAATCCGTGCGCGTATCTATGTAACCTCAAAAACTCGGAAACCACAGGGAGCAGGGCTACGAAATTTGTCACACGGGTTAATGGTAGGGGACCCCATGAACGATTGGGGCAAAAAATTCGAAAATTTTAAATAAATATTTGGTAGATTAAATATTAATTAAAATCCATCCACAAAGAGATCTCATCAAAAATACGCTTTTTTTATGTTCGGTTGGATGGTTGTATAAAATCTCCGCAGAAGTCATGAAATAAATCAAGGTAGAGATCATTGTAATTGCGAATCGAGTGTTTAAAATCGATGGATCAGAGATTATATGACATGTAGACAATCAACTTAATTATTAACCGTTGCCAAGTGCTGAAAACTTAATTTTAAAGGATTTTATCGACTTAATGAATGATAATTAGCTGGGTTTAAGGGTTTTTTTTACATGACACATATTAGTATGATAGAGATACAGAAAACTTTATTTAACAGACTATTTGTTAAATTTGTGGGGTTGGGGAGGGGTGGGGGTAAACGATTTTTTATTAAATATCACATTTATTTTACTTGACCGCGCGCCACGTGGCGGCGGCTTTTTCATTAATTGACCCTCTTTATTAATAAATCCAAATCTACTGCTCTGATTTCAACAGAATTTATTACACTTAACAAATTTAACATTTTTAGCTTCACCCGTAACGTTTAATCGCTGTTTTATATAGATAATACCGCTATTTTAGAATTACAGTTTTCGTAAAAATTAAATGTATGTTCCTAATGAAAGTACAGAGCCCGTATTCAGTTGATGCATACTAACAGTCAAAGTTGGTGATTTGTTGTTGAGCACTTGACTGCGCGCCTCCTCGCGGGTAAGTATTTAAATACGCTTAATTATTACTTTTTTTAAAAATAAAGAAAAATATTTTATTACAAACATCAACAAAACTTTTTATTCTCATTAATCCCTTATTCCAAAGATATTGTTTTATCTTTGGAATTATTCATGCTGCTATAGCAACATGAATAAAAATTTCATTAAAACAATGCACAGTAGTAGAAAAATATTTTTCTAAATCGAATAGCTATTGAACAACTCAACACTTTAACAGGGGGATTCTTATTTCTTATTTAGATAGTTTAAAATTATTTGTTGTCATTGCGTTTTTATGCTAAGTGTCGTTTCATATTCGATTATTATTATGTCTATTTGATGTGAATTTTTTACGCACTACTACTTTTTACTACGAATTTTTGGTTGTGTAAATACTGATTTTTAATAGACAAAACAATTTTTTATATTTATAAATTTTAGTTTGGTTATACTGATTTTTATTTTTAATTTTGGTTTTAGAATTAAATTCATAAACTCCCGGGCGTAGAACGGGTTAAACAGCTAGTAATATATTAAAATCCTGATCATCAACAAATTCGAATAACATTCATGATTGCATACTTTTGCCGAATTAAATACATTTAGTAAAAAAAGAACATATAGGTTAATGGACTTCCAAAAAGTAATAAGATAACTAGCATTCGATTGCAAATTTTTGAATAAATAGCGAAATTATTAAAAATCATTTTTTTGATATTATATTACATTAAAAAATCAAAGTGCCTAGCCATAAAATGTCCATCAAATTGCCTAGCCTGCCAAAAAGTACTTCCAGAATTATTAATATTCATCCATAATGTAAGTAAACATCACCTATCCATTAACACAATCGCGGTCGTATCTGTGGGTTCACGCCTGTATTTTAAATCTACAAAAACAACTTTTCAAAAGTAAAAAAAGCCAAGCGTAAAAAAAAAAAAAAAAAAAAAAAAAAAAAGTTGTGGCTAAAAAATGGTGTGATATCAAATTTCCAAGCTATTATATTGCTTATTTAACTTTTTTCCATTAAATAAGTTATCATATATATAAGTCGAGTGCCTACGTATATGTTAATAGAAATCGTTTTCTCCTGTACTAAATACATCCTAACGAGTTTCTGAAAATTCAATTTTTTTCAAATTATGCATGATGGGCTTGGCGGCCATCTTTGCTTATTATTCACAAAATTCTAACCAACCAAATCCGTAGTTAAAATCCGAAGTTCAAAATTGTTATTTAAGCAAATATTTAAGAGTTTCATTTATAGACTTGTATGCTATGAAAATTGTGTCTTAAGATAATGATGACTTATATTAAAGATTCATTTTATGATTTACTTTTTAGAGTAATTATTAAGTTCAAACTAGTAAAAATCAATTTATCAAAATATCAGTCTTATCTAATTTATCCGTCCGTAGTTAGAATCTGAAGTTCGAAAATTTTATAAACATATTACATTGCAAACATATTACGCTTTTACTTTAGAAATTTGGGTGCTTAGAAATATGGAAAGATGGCCGCCAAGCCCATCATGCATAATTTGAAAAAAATTGTATTTTCAGAAACTCGTTAGGATGTATTTAGTACAGGAGAAAACGATTTCTATTAACATATACGTAGGCACTCGACTTATATATATGATAACTTATTTAATGGAAAAAAGTTAAATAAGCAATATAATAGCTTGGAAATTTGATATCAATACATTTTTTAGCCACAACTTTTTTTTTTTTACGCTTGGCCTTTTTTTACTTTTGAAAAGTTGTTTTTGTAGATATCATTTCTTTTTTTTTTTAATATATTGATCATAAATTAAATAATCTAAACATGAGAAATAATTTAAAATTACATTTTACTTTCAGTCATTGTTTAAAGGGTTAACTAGAAATACCAGTAGATTTTTCAATTAAACTAATTACACTCTTAAAAACAACATACTAAATGTGGCTTATTATAATACTTGTTATCCTCCGTTAAAAAATATCACTGACTAATCCATTAAATGAATAAAAATGGAATACGTACACAGCGTGTCAGCGCTGCCTTTGAAATCAAACGTGATATCACGCTCTTTTATTGTTAGCACTAGCTGGCTTCGCCCGCTAGCGGGCCCCTAATTTACACCGGGGCCTCAAATCTTGTAAAACCTCGAATAAGATAAACCACGAACCTCCGACCTGGTTCCCCGCTACCTTCGGCACCGGACAATCCCTTAATTTGCACATCGAATTGTATAAACCTCTAAACAAACGAACTTCCGACACGGGTCCCCGCTGCTTTCGGCACCGTATAGCAGTCGTGGTGAACACGCTCAAGTTCTATCTTCCACCACCAGGTAGCGCAATCTGTTCTATATGAACCTCGGGCACTGAAATCGTTAAGGCTATAGATGTCGAGTCGAATGAGCTATACCCCGTCGTGATCTAGCCCATAGAACCAGAGATAGGAAAGCGCCCACAGGTGGTGAAAGCTAATCGCGTTTGGGGGGCAAATTGGGGGGATGAACACCGGAGATGCATAATAAGATTAGGAGGTCACAGACTTTTCCAACGATGTATCACATGAGGGATATGTGCAAAATTCAGAAAATTACCCCCCCTGCATAATTTGATTAAGCGTTCACAGACCTTTCCAACGATATATCACATGAGAGGTGTCGGCAAAATTCAGAAAAGTGCCCCCTTTGGGGGGAGTGAAAGTGGGAGGATGCACCCCGAAGATGCATAATATGAATAAGCGGTCACAGGCCTTTCGAACAATATATCACATGAGTAGTGTCGGGGGGGGGGGGCGCAAAATGTGGGGGTTTCACCTGTGGTGCATAACATGAATAAGTGGTCACAGCCCTTTGTAACGATATCTGACATGACGGATATCGTTAAAATTTAGAAAAGTGTCCCCCCCCCCTTGTGTAGGCAAAACGCGCTCCGCCCCTCCCTATAATTTTTGACGCAGCTTTATTTTTAAAATTTATGTTATGTGTTATAAAATATCGTAAAGTTTCAAACAGATAGCCTTATTATACTTCCAAATTTTGTTCACGCCCCTCCCCGAACTGTGATGCGCCGTTCTTTTTTATAAATTTTTTAACATGTGTTATAAACTATCTTAAAGTTTAAAACAGATCGCATTGGAATTTAATATATTTGCTGAAATTACTATTATATGTAGAATAATATAGAAATAAGCCCTCCTTTAGATTGTAATTAAGATACAGGGTGATTTTTTTAAAGTTGTGAAAGTAAAACCCTATAACAAAAAAACCACTGATCTAAATCACCTGAAATTTCACCAGTATGCTTCCAAAGCAATGGGGATTTTTTAGGCGTGGTTAAAAAAAACTTAAAATCGCACCGACAGATGGCACTGTATATGCAGTAAAGTCGGCAGACGAGCTTGCGAACAGCACAGGCACATTGTATACTCGTCACTCTGTTGTGGAACATGCGGTTTCAAGTTTCCAACTTGTAGCTGAAAACGGTGGAGAGCACATTTAAAATCTGTTGCACTAGTTACGCAGTTCCGTACGAATGCTTTACTCCGTATTTTTTTTTCATTCTGTTTCTCAGGTGTTCGCAATTCCTTTTCCCAATTACTGCGTTCTGTATGTTTTTGATATGTGTAATAAAGTTTTATTTTTCTCAAAGTACAGTCCATTGTTTTCCTCCCACTGACGATATTCGTTGTTTCTGTTAACTTACAGCGCCATCTGTCGGTGCGATTTTCAGTTTGTTTAACCACGCCAAATAAATTCCCATTTCTTTGGGAGCATAGTGGTAAAATATCAGGTCATTTGGATCAGTGGTTCTTTTGTTATAGGGTTTTACTTTCACAACTTTTAAAAAAATCATTCTGTATATGAACAATTTTTATAATTTCTGAAAGCTGATTTTTATTTATTTATTTATTTATTTATTTATTTTTTGTTTGTTTATTTATTTATTTATTTATTGTTTATTTATTTATTTATTTATTTATTGTTTATTTATTTATTTATTTATTTATTTTGCATTGCCCTGTGCATGTTTGGAATTTCTTAGCAGTTTCTTAGATTTACATTATTTTATTCAATTAAACATTGTACTGTTACAATAAATTAATATGGAAACTTCACTTCTAAAACAAAAATAATTTAACAACTGGATTTCATTAATTTATAGAAAAATGACGTAAAAGGTATTCCTGCGAACAAAATGCCTGTCCTTTACCGTGTTTTTTTTTTTTTTTTTTTTTTTTTTTTTTTTTTTTTTTTTTAAATAAATGGATCATTTTTAATTAATTAAAAAATTTTTGTTTACGTTTGGAAAGAAATTTTAAATCCGATAACTCTTAATGTATACATTTTAGAAGGTACACCTTCCCTCAAAAACTAATTTATTTTTAAAGATCTTTCTAAAACCGTAAATTATATATTTAAAATATTTTTTAAAGCATAAACACTACATCTGATTACTTTATTTTACAATATTACAAGAACACGCATTTTATCAGACAATTAAATGCACTAAACAAACACGAGTAAAAAATTGACCTGGGCCAGAACTCGAACCTGGGACCTTACGCATAGCGTGCCGACGCTCTGCGACCGAGCTACCCAGATCGGGAATTTCTCATACTTATTCTTGTTGAAAACAGTCATCTGCCACAGTTTGCAGTCATATTTAATTGTTTGATAAAATGTGTGTTCTTATAATTATGAAGTTTTATTTTAAAAAAAAATATCTTCAGAAGAAAATGGCTGACTTGCAGATGAAATTTGATGTTGTTATAACTTGTAACTGATTTGTGCTATTATAATACAGATGGTACATGGTCGTTGGCATGTTTTATCTCTGTTTTGGCATAATTTTTTAATCGCCATGTTAATTAACAGTTTTTTGCTAATTAAGGATAGAAAATAATATTTTTCTACACTGGATTTTATAAAAGCACATAGATTACGTAATTACTTGTTTAAAAATGTAATCCTTTTTTTATTCTGCCGAATATTAAGGTCTGTAGGTTGTTTGAAAAAAAAAAGTTTGACGAAGAAAAAAGTGATCATTTTAAGTAACTCGACGTTTTTTTAAAAAATCTATGTCTCTGTTTATAAATCACTTATGAAGATGAGTTTGGTCTTAAATTGAAGAAATTCTTCATTAGATTCTTGTAGTTTTCGTTTTTTTTCTGCGACGTTTGGTTTATTTGATATCTGATATTTTAATCTGGCATGTTTTGTCGATTTAACATTGCGAAGTTGATTTCTGTAAGTAAGCAGTAGCGGTCTAGTTCAGTTTTCGGCGTTGTTTGTGTGCCGTTTTTTTTAAGCTTGGCTTGGCAGAGCGACCGCCCTGCTTGATTATATATATAGAATAATATAGAAATAAACCCTCCTTTAGCTTGTAATTAAGATATACGAACAATTTTTAGAATTTCTGAAAGCTGATTTTTATTTATTTATTTACCTATTTATTTATTTTTTGTTTATTTATTTATTTATTTATATTTTTATTTGCGTTGCCCTGTGCATGTTTAGAATTTCTTAGCAATTTCTTAGATTTACAATATTTTATTCAATTAAACATTGTACTGTTACAATAAATTTAAATGGAAACTTCACTTCTAAAACAAAAATAATTTAACAACTGGATTTCGTTAATTTATAGGAAAATGACGTGAAAGGTATTCCTGCGAAACGTTCGGAAAGAAATTTTAAATGCCGATAAGTCTTAATGTATACATTTTAGAAGGTACATCTTCCCTCAAAAACTAATTTATTTTTAAAGATCTTTCTAAAAACGCGAATTATATATTTAAATTATTTTTTTAAGCATAAACACTACGTCTGATTACTTTATTTTACAATATTATAAGAACACGCATTTTATCAGACAATTAAATATACTAAACAAACATGAGTGAAAATTTGACCTGGGACAGGACTCGAACCTGGGACCTTGTGCATGCCGTGCTGACGCGCTGCGACTGAACCACCCAGACCGATATCTCTGAGCGGCAATTTCTCATACTTATTCATGTTGGAAACTGTCTTGTGCCACAGTTTGCAGTCATATTTAATTGTCTGATAAAATATGTGTTCTTATAATTATGAAGTTTTATTTAAAAAAAATATCTTCAGAAGAAAATGGCTGACTTGCAGATGAAATTTGATGTGGTTATATTATAACCTGTAACTGATTTGTGCTATTTTAATACAGATGGTACATGGTCGTTGGCGGGTTTTATCTCTGTTTTGGCATAATTTTTTAATCGCCAAGTTAATTAACAGTTTTTTGCTAATTAAGGATAGAAAATAATTTTTTTTTACACTGAATTTTATAAAAGCACATAGATTACGTAATTACTTGTCCAAAAATGCAATCCTTTTTTTATTCTGCCCAATATTAAGGCCTGTAGCTTGTTTGAAAAAAAAAGTTTGACGAAGAAAATAGTGATCATTTTAAGTAACTCGACGTTTTTAAAAAAAAGCTATATACAGTAAAACCTCCATAACGGACACTCCCGAATAGCGGACACCTCTATTTAACGGACACTTTTCAAATTCCCACTCCCAAAATCTATATTTTTGTATGTTTAACCTCTGAATAGCGGACATTCCGAATAGCGGACAGTAGTTTTGGCGATCAAGGATGAAAAATGATTTTTTAACGAGAAAGAAAATGGAAAAAAAAAAAGCCTCGAAATTTAGCAAGGCAATGTGTGACAAATTTTTTTGTACCACATATATATCTAGGGGGTGGTCTCCGGAAAATCCACAATGGCCTGGGGAATCCCCCAATATCGTATGTATTTTGAATCTATTACTGTTTGATTCTTCAGATTTAATTGATATACAATATTCAAAGCTTCAAAATATGTCAAATAATTTTTATCGTTTTCTGAATATATTGAGTTTTGTGTATTCTGAATTTAGTGTCTTGTTTGTGATTAATGTTTCGAGAAAGACCTCAAAACGAGAGCGATTAACTTTAAAAGAAGAATTTGAAATTGTAAATGTAAGTGAATCTGAAAAACAGAAATAGATTTTACGGATACTTGCCGAATGTTTTAAAATAGGTAAAACACAAGTGGGAGAGATTTTACGAAATAAAGAATTTCTGGATTATTAACTCTAACGAGAACAACAAAAATGTGAAATTGAGGTATACTGATTCCATTGAAATTAATTCTATATTTCTGAATTCGTTTACTTCACTTCGTTCAAAAAAAATTCCTATCAGTGGGCTTTTGATTCAGGAAAAGGCTTTAAAAGTCGCCAAAGAACTCGGATTACATGATTTTAAGAGTTTGGGTGGATGGCTGGAAAAGTTCCTGTTTCGGTACATCTCTTTCAAAACGATATGTGGAAAAGCCAAAATTTGTAGCTCTGAAAAAAGTGGCGGATTGGCATGAATAACTGCAATCAATTTGTGAAGGTTATGAGGAGAGAAACATGTTTAATGCCGAGGAAAGCGGACTCTTTTTCAGATTTTTTTCAAATAAGATTTTGTTGCTTTAAAAAGGATGGCTGTATCGGCGAAAAAATGACAAAAGAGCGAATCACTATTTTATTATGTTGCAATGTATTAGGGAAATTTTAAATTCCTCTTATAGTTCAAAAATCTCTGAAACCCATGTGTTTCTCAAAGAACATCCAATTTAAAAAGTTTGGTGTTATAGAGCTAAAGAGTTGGATAACCATTTTTTAGTAATTAAATTGTTAACTTCCTTTGATAATAGGATGAAAAAACAAAGAACAGTTCTCTTGTGTTTGGACAGTGCAACTTCTTATCCAAAACATTCCCCCCTCCCCCAAGAAAGAAAACTTCCGTAGTCTAGCTTCTTAATCAAGGCGTTATACACAATTGTAAAGCTTGGTAGAGAAAGCTTTTATTAAGCAATATTCTTTTGAAGTTTTATTCTATGAATACAGTTGAGAACAGCCTAAAATTAGTTAATGTTCCCGATGCTTTCAAATTCGGACTTCTTCAGCTGCAAAAAAAAAAAAAAAAAAAAAAAAAAAAAAACATATTATCGGAATGCGTACGACAATATTTCAGAAAAGCAGGCTTTATATTAAAAGAAAATGAAACACTTATTTCCGATAGAAATGAAGAACTATTGCAATAAGTGAATTAAGGAGTGAAGAAATGCCGAAATGTCCATCAACATTGATGATGATCAACTGAAAAAGAATCAGTTGATGTAGGCGATTATATTCCTTCAGAATTTTCGACAAAAGCTGACTCTATTAGTGATATGAATCAGATACTGAAACCAGGGGATGTTTTCTGCAATATCGAGAATTTCCAAGAAGCGGCCAAACACAGTGAGCAACACATATGTTTTTCTTTTTCCAAAAAAAGATGATTCAGAAGGATTAAAACTACTGATTGCATTAAAACGTCGCATAGAAAAACTAACTACATGTAATCGCAAGCAAAAGCAAAATTTGTAACAGATTTTTTCCTTAAGCATATAATAAACAGTGGAAAAATGTATGTACAATTTCATTTCAGTTTTATTGCTTAAAAGTAATTTTAATTTCTGATTAATCATATAATAGAAGTTCTCGGACATATAAAAGCCAATTAATGAAACGTTAAGCATTTTTTAGCGATTTTGTAAATCTCTGAAGCTTTCCCAATAGCGGACACCTCCGAATAGCGGACAATTTCTGCGCTCCCGAGGTGTCCGTTATTTAGAGGTTTTACTGTATCTGTTTATAAATTACTTATGAAGATGAGTTTGGTCTTAAATTGAAGAAATTCTTCCTTAGATTCTTCTAGTTTTCGTTTTTTTCTTCTACGACGCTTGGTTTGTTTGATATCTGATATTTTAATCTGGCATGTTTTGTCGATTTAACATTGCGAAGTTGCTTTCTGTATATAAGCATTAGCGGTCTTTATTCCAGTTCTTGGCGTTGTTTGTGTGGCGCTTTTTTTTAAGCTTGGCTTGGCAGAGCGACCGCCCTGCTTGATTTGAAGAGTAAAAAAATATATATATTCCCAGATTTTGCTTGTGCGTAGCCCGATTCCGGTTCCGAAACGGGCTCAGGATAAATTTTTATATCAGTCTTTGGGTTCGGGCTCAAAGTGAAAGGTTTTATTTATCCACAAATTGAGAAAAGGGGAGAAAGTTGCTATGTGAAAATCAGGAATGTATAAGTTTCTTAAAGTGTTTTACAGTCCTTTAAAAATCAGTTTGAAAGGGAATTGAATTGCTATTCATATAGGATATAAGGAGAATTCTGATATTCCTCTGCACGGTCAGTGTTAGTAACAAAAAGAAACCGTGAGATATCCCTTGTTTATCCTCACTTTCAGTTTAAAGTCTTTATGCAGGATTATTGGAAAATAGAACTCGTGTCTTTCTGCCATATTTCTATAAGGATTTTTTAAAAGAATAAGAATTGCGACTTTTGTAGATTTCTCCAGTGGTTGGGTATAAATAACAAATTTGCTTATTTTTAACGGATTTTCAGGAAGATGAAAACCACAAAATATACCTCATATGAGTGAATATTTAGGATTAATATTTATTTCTATGTGAGAAGAGATTTTTAAATGAGAAAATTTGTAGTGGACTAGCAACTCTCTTATAAAGGCGTTCTAGTGGTTTCAATGCAAACGTGATGTCAACATCTTAACCTGTGTGCACAGCAACGACATCTATACCGTAATTTACTCTAATTTTCCAAGTATGTGTGGATCCTTCGAAGTTTGCGGTTTCTGTCTTTCGCTTGCAAATTTTAGCTTCATTGGTCAATCGGCAAGATATAAAAGTTGAAACGAAAGGTTGTATCGGCGGATTTGTGTCGAATCTTTCCCTCTGTCGTGAACCAGGCCTGCGCTGAGGGGTTAGAGCTGCGCTTCCAACACGTGTCAACGGAACTGAAGTTCAGCTGAGTTAAAGCTTGGTAAGAGCTTTTGCGTTATAGTTTGAATAAAAGTTATTCGGCAGTCACAGGTTGCAAGTGTATTAAAAGTTAGATTTAAGTAAAGATTTCGCGAGTGCTTCTTGCATTTCAGCTTAAAGCATTGATTGACCGCTGTAGTTAGTAGCGAATTGTACTACCAAAATTCTTCACATAAGTGAACTTTGTCATTTTAGCAAAGCTTCTAGTCATTTCTAGTGAAAATTAAGTAAGCGATTGAATTCTGTGGATCGTCGTTTAATACAGGCTAAAACTTGCCAAGTGAATCTGCATCCTCCTTGCCCACATAGTTTAAATAAAAGTGTTTTAAATCTTAAATTTGGATAATGACTGAGCTTGCCGGGAATGGCCTTAACACGCACGCTACAAATTATTCTTGCAACAAATGTAAAACGTTATTAAGAATTTTAAATTGGTGGGCTCGGGCTCCGATGACAAATTTTTTGGAACCGGATTTCAAATCATTGGGCTCAGGCTCCGAAAAAAGAGCACGAACTCATCTGTGACAGCCACCACTGACGCGAAATTATCAGCATGAAATGTTTTATCATAATATTTGGATCTTGCTTATTAGTCTAGTTAACAAGAATCACAATTCAGTCAAACCTGTCAGATGATAATCAACTGCTGTCTTAACGGACGAGCCAATGGGACGCGAATTAGAGTTCGAAATCCCTCAGGGTGCTCGAGTTAGTAGAGTATGTGTTATACAATATTTTAGTAATTTTCTTTTCTTTCTTTCTTTTTTAAATATGGAAAATAGTTCTCATTCAAGAGGATCAAATAACTAAAATTCCGAACTCTCTTTTCTCTTTTCTCAGTGTTTAAAGTTATTCCTATGAAAGTATTTTTACTATTGCATGAATTAAAAATTGCATATTCTCTGATAATTTCATTGCATTAATTAATAATATATAGTAAATTTTGAACACACATCAGCAAATATCCTTTTATAGCCTCTATAACCTTTGTACATTTAAAGAATCTTATGAAAATAGATACGTGTAAGGGGCTGGCTCTCAAATACAAAATATGGCATCCGAATAACTTGAGACGGTGCTGATAATAATATTATACTAAAACTTTTTTGAATGAAAAGAAAAATTATTAAAAGTGAAATATACTCATTTGGCAGCTTTTAAATTAATATCAAATTTTTTAAAATAAGTAGCAAAATTATTCAAGGTCATTTAATTATCATTTAGCATCTATTAAATTAACATTAAAATACTAAAGTGCTAGCCGTAAACTAATTAGCCTTCCATAAATTAATTTCATAATTATTATTCAGTCATATTTTAATTAACACAAACAAGATCACATCAAAACACATGCCTGTATTTAAATTTAAAGGGTATGAAAAAAAAATCATTTCTAGATTTTGCTGGTTTCTCAGATTCTCACACTGCCACCCTTTATTATCAACCGGAAACATCAATTTTCACTGAAAAAAAGAAGAGTTATAAAAACATATTTCATCTTTGCAGATTACAGGATTCAATCCAGTAAAACGAACCCCGTAACAACTGTTTGAGTGACAGCCACCACACGCAGGTCTTCAAACAGACCACACCTGATGACGTCAGATCCTGAGCATGCCATGCTACATGGATGATATCAGACCGTAATCGGAGATTGGGTGCATGCAACATTGCTGTGATGAATTGGGCGGAAATTATTAGACCAGGAAGTCGAGCTCTTCCGCCGAAAGATCAAATTTACTAGCAAATTAGCCTTTCAGCAAAATATCGTATGACCGACACAAGAACTTTACCTGAGATGATAAACACGGCGTATTTTTTTAGCAGAACTTTAATACATACAATTTTCTACTTATTCGAATCATTTTTCTGAAACAGTTATTCACAGAGCCGGACTTAGTTAAGGATCAACAAAAGCTGAATACACAGGGTTGCATAATTTTTAACTTTGTAGTAGTAAATACGTTTTTACGTTGGGGATGTTTTTAGTAAGAATTTTTAACCATGCTTTTTTATATAATTTCTGAAAGAAAAATTGTTAAAATGTACAAATAGTAAATGTACAGACATTAACAAGTGAACACCTGTTTTTAATCCATAAGATATTCATAGTTTCTCATATTTGCATTTTCAATTTACAGGGTTTAACTTTTGTTTTATCTTTTCCTTTCCTTTTTACACATGTGAGTTCATTTAAGTTATATACATGTATATTATTATGCACAAAAGTTGTATTATATATATATATAATATATATAGAGAGAGAGAGAAAGAGGGGGATGCTTAGAATTGAAATCATTGTTTTGAACAATCAGAGCTCGATTTAGGAGACGGCTGCAATGGCTAAAACTTCCAGGGTGTCCACAAATTTTCATATTTCTTTGAAAAATTATTTCTTTAATAATAATTCGCATAATTCTAGAAAATGAGTTATTTCAACCAGTATAATTAATCGCTGTAAACAAACAAAAAAAAAGGTAATAATAAAATATATGCTATCCAAGGAAATTTCTATTACGAAATATTAGAAAATCCCTTTAAAGGTGCAGTCGTGGAAAAAGAGGGATACTCCGCATCAACACACACTAATTCTGCTCCAATCATCGTATAAAAATGCTACCAATTGGTAATAACGTCTATTATTAAATGTTAAGTATGCGTTAGTGTTGGGTGATCGTCTACATATTAAAAAATCCCTGACGGCTCGGCCTACAGGCACAGGTAGATTTCGAAGACGCAGACCGTGGGGCGCCTGTTTGTCGGGAATTGCGGAAGAAATTACCTTTTTGCGATGATGCTGCAGTTGGAACCGCCTACTTCGAAACCAAACTTGTTTGCAGGCGTGGCCAGCAAGGATTTTTTTTTTTTTTTTTTTTTTTTTTTTGCTATAAGAGTTGGTCCTATAAAAAACATGCCAATATAAAAGTTTTAGATAATATTAAGAGGGTTTATAATAAATTTAAGCGGATTTGAAATCTTGGGAATTTACGAAGTTATGAATTTTTTTCTTCAAAAACCTCCCTCCCCCCCCCCCCCCTTAAGGCAATTTTTAATTATATCAAAAATCTGTCATACATAAATTTTCGGCCCTTCCCCTAGAAGTAATAATAACTTCAAACGGATTCGATACGTATCATAATTAAGAAATTATGGGTTTTTTTCTGTTTTCACAAAAAGTCCCCCCCCCCCCCTGGTTCAATTTTGCCCATTAACGAACTTGACCGAGATTTTATGCCTCTTGATTTTATGTATCAGTTTCGAAAAGAAGCGGGAGTTGGAACCGCCTACTTCGAAAAATAACTTGTTTGCAGGCGGAGCCGGCAGGGATTTTTTTGTTTTTAATTTTTTTTTTTGCTATACGGTTGGTCCTATAAAAAACTTGTTAATATAAAAGTTTTAGATAATATTAAGAGGATTTATAATAAATTTAAGCGGATTTGAAATTTTGGGAATTGATGAAGTTCTGATTTTTTTTCTTCTAAAACCCCCCTTCCCTCCCCCCTTAAGGCAATTTTTAATTATATCAAAAATCTGTCATACATAAGTTTTTGCCCCTGTTCCTAGAAGTAATAATAACTTTAAACGGATTCGATACGTATCATAATTAAGAAATTATGTTTTTTTTTCTGTTTTCACAAAAAGCCCCCCCATCCCCCTCCCCTTGGTTCGATTTTGCCCATTAACAAACTTGACCGAGATTTTATGCCCCTTGATTTTATGTATCAGTTTCGAAAAATGCGGAAGTTGGAACCGCCTACTTCGAAAAATAACTTGTTTGCAGGCGGAGCCGGCAGGGTTTTTTTTTGTTTTTAATTTTGTTTTTGCTATAACGGTTGGTCCTATAAAAAACTTGTCAATATAAAAGTTTTAGATAATACTAAGAGGATTAATAATAAATTTACGCGAATTTGATATCTTCTGAATTGACGAAGCTATGATTTTTTTTCTTCTAAAACCCCCCTTTCCCCCCCCTTGGGGCCATTTTTAATTATATCAAAAATCTGTCATACATAAATTTTCGGCCCTTTTCCTAGAAGTAATAATAACTTTAAACGGATTCGATACGTATAAAAATAAAGAAATTATGAGGGTTTTTCTGTTTTCACAAAAAGCCCGCTCATTTGCCCCCCCCCCCCCTTGGTTCGATTTTGCCCATTAACGAACTTGACCGAGATTTTATGCCCCTTGATTTTATGTATGAGTTTGGAAGAGATTTGTGCAGAATTATGGAAGTTATCGTGTCCATAAAAAGAGATATAGATAGATAGATAGATAGATAGATAGATAAAGTGTTTAACTGGGTTTGGTTTTGGGTTCTAGGAGTCATGATCGGCGTAGATATGCAAAAATTTTTCAAAATTTCCAACTTAGGTGAGAATGTAATAGGTAGTATTTCTTACGAAATCTACCTAAAATGTACCAACTTCGTTTTCGAATGGTAACGCTCCCTTTTGACGCTTTGAGCTCCTTGGATCAAAGTATCCCGTAAAAGTATATAGTTTATTAATGATATGAAACCATAACCGAAGAGTGGGTGAATGCAACATTGCTGTGATGAATTGGGCGGAAATTGTTAGACCAAGATGTCGGGATCTTCAGCACAAAGATCAAATTCACTAACAAATTAATCTTTCATAAAAATATTGATTTTATATTTCAAGATTTTGATTGTATTCAATTCGGATTTTATATTTGAGGGGGTCGGGGCAAGAAAGCGCCAAGACACATTTTTGGTGAAATAAATCTAACACTGTAATCTGTTGCTTAATATTGTAAATTATAATATCCAGCATATAATTTGTTTCTAATGTCACTTGGTGGCAGCATATGTGACAGGTTTCATTTTTGCCCCAGGTGTTTATGCCCCCAATGAAGATAGCTAATTTACAAAAAACGTAACAGTAATATCATTAAAGAAATGCCATATTGTTACTCAGAATATCTCAAATGTAACTAAGACATTGGCGAAAAAATTTTAGGTTATATATTTTGATTTGAGTATTTGATCAAATTTTCAAATTGAAATATCTCAGAAGTTCAAAAATGTGGCTTGGCACTCTCTTGCCCCGACCCCCTCATTTCAAATTTTAAAATCTTGGTGAAACTGTCGAACTGAGTATATGACTCAGTAGACAGTTGGTCATACGGGCTACGATTCGCTGAAGTTAAGATTTAATACATTAAATTCAAACTCATTTGAACTTACTTGTCTTTTCCATGTTTCACCCATGCTTCAGCTATTGCTTTCCTCTCTTTCACTGTAAGAGACAACCCCTCACCTGTGGTTCCATTCACTAGAGAAAAAGAAATTATTAATACCAATCAGAACAAAAATCAGAAGTACTAACATTAGTTTTGTAATTGTACAGATTGGCTCTAAACAGGAAATGTTCAATAGTGTCCTGGCAACTATTTTACATTGGTAACAGGGGTATACGTGGCTTTTCTTATCGTTGATCAAAAGGCAATTCTTAAACCGTTAGTTTTAGACGTATAATTCCAGTTGCAAAAATATTTCAAACGTAAAATCCATTTTCATAAAAATAATTATTTTTCAAAAAATTAGGAAATTTGAATTCTCGTACATTCACTGGGTCTTGTAAGTTATACTTAGGAAAATTTTTTCCGTGCTCTAACAAGTAAAACAGTAAAAATCTCATATTTGAACGACCAAAATTTACCGAGTTATGACATCTTGGATTTAAGGCATTTTCTGGCATTAGAAACATGCCATGTATTCCAAATTTGGATTTTTCTTTTCTTTTTTTAATGTCATTTTGTAGTAATTTGTTTTTTTTTATATTTTAAATTGCAACAAAATGTTATTACTTATAATTTTGTTTGTTTTCATATGCCTGAAATGTCTTTTCACTTTTGCCAGATATTTTAGAATCTCCTTGTAGAATATTATTTGTATGCTGCAGATATATGTATTATATTCAAGAGTATTGTGATACATAAAAAATATATCCTTATGGAAAAAATAAAATCTTCTGTGCTTATTTTTCAAATTACGATTTAGTATAACCTTCTTCAAGTTAAATGACATGTTAAACTATGCCAAAATTGTCAAATAAAGTTAATCTTATAAACTCAAGGTAGTACTTATGGCCATTCCAAATGGACCGAACTTCTTCGTGATATTACAACGAATTAACATAGCAACTAAAAAAAGTGTATAATTTATTCTTATTATATCATACGATTAAGAAAAGTATAATTTATTCCCAACTTATCTCACATTTAATTGAACAAATCTTCCATCATTTTTTTTCTTTAACATGGAATGCTAAAGTATAAAATTACAAATTAAAGCCAAGATATGAATAATGCAAAAGTATCGATTATCTTTCACGCTAATGAAAAAGATAAAAATAATGCAACGCTAACTATTCATGTGATATCGAATCACAATTTATCAGTTTTTTTTACAGTCAATTTTCAATCTAATGAGATTATACGTGTAAGTGATATTCCAACTTTTTGCAAAGTAGCTAGATTATTCGTTTAAATATGTATAATGCATGTATGATATAAAACTCGACTGCAAAATTGAAAATCTGTGGAATTGCTTACCAAATGCTCCTTTCACTCCTTGGCTGACCAAAAAATCTACGTATTTGGGTATTACGTCAAGGTTTACATTACTGAAAAAGGAAAAGAAAAAAAAACATAAGACACGAATATAAAATATGCATAAATAAGGATACGTAAAATGGACTTCAGGTTTTTAAAATTCAATAAGAAGTAAACAGCTATCGAAGTAATTCTTGCAGGTTCCAAATATCATCGATAGATAGCGCTGCACTGTGTCTAACTTTAATACTGCTCAAAATAATCTTGCAATTTCAAAACGCAAAACATTTTTTTTTGGCGTTTCAACAGCTAAACAAAAGGAATTTTTAAAACAGAGTGAACTTCGATTCTTTTTTACACATTAGTTTGAGCGTTCTAACAGTTTTAAATAGCGCAGAGCCATCTATTGGTGATATTTGGCGCTAAAACAAGGAAGCGTAGGCAAGAAATTCCTGGCTTCAACCCTTAATCTCCTGTAAGAATAACTTCAACAGATGTCATCATTTACTTGTAATTGGATTTTTAAAACGTTTTGTCCTTTTTAGGGCATTCTGTATGAATATTCAAAGTTCATAAAGAACTACCACACCATTCACCTGACATTCTAACTGATCAGTAAGAATCTGCATCTGATGATTTACATATATTCAACTGACATTCGTACTATAATGTAAAAATGTTCCTTATCTTTTAAACCAGTATTTTATTCCAGAAAAATACGACTATTTTTATTTAACCTTAAGTAAGTTTTGAACAATTATGCGGGCATACTTGTTCCTATTTCTATCTTTAAAATAGTAGATCATAATATCGCTATGGAACCATTTTTTGAAACTTTTGTGCATTGCGTTGTCATCTAAAGATCTCGACTATATTCGCACTTAGGGATAAAGTTTTTACTTCAAGGATAGGGATTGCTAAGCTTTGAAAATATAGCACTGTTTACATTTTGTGCATGACAGTAACGTCTTTTTTGAAACCTTAGAATTCATTTTTAATATATCAAGAAAAAATATTTACAGTTCTGGAATTAAATTTAATACACAGCAATATAAATGGAAAACTCTTATGTATATGTATAATTCCGAAGCATTTCAAGTTTTTACTCATAATAATAATAATAATAGTTATTATTATTGTGGAAATACCAAGATATCTTCATTTGGTCAGTGTGCAATTGTAAAGATTGTAAAAAAATTATCATTATTTAGTGACTATTCTAGACTATTTTATTGTCCTTAAATGAAAAAAAAGGTAGAAGACTTTCTTTATATATATATATATATATAGCCTCATGTCTTAATGGCATCTGTATATATGACTAATGGTCCATGCATAAAATCGTTAAGTGGCAATTTTGTATTTAGAATTATGAAACCATTAAGCAATACTTTGAGAATAGTATGCAATTTTAGCACTAACTATTGGATTTAATACCCGAAATTATCCGAAAACTTTCCCCTAATGGGGGTATTAAAACCCAGAACAGTCATATTACACGAGAGCCTGACATACATAAAACATACCTTACATTAGAACAAAAAATTTAATCAATCAATTTTGGTAAAATTGTGAATTACTATCTATTACACTGTACATATATATATGTATAAAAACACAAATGTTTCTTAATCTAGGAAAATATAATACAACCATGAACGAAATTATACAATATCCTTTTCCGAGTTGCTGATGATTTCGAAAACCGTTCTCTGCCTTTCGAAAAATCAGAAACCCATTTTTCGAGATTTAAAGAATCATTTCTAAAAACAAAGTTTTTTTTTCTGTCACTGATTTTCGGAAACGTTTCCGAGTAATTTTTATAGTGCATTAATCAGTTTTCTCAACCCGAAACACAGGTTTTTCGTTGATAAATTAACATCATTAACATTAACATTAACATTATTTTGTTACTCTTGCCTGTATGAATTCAGTTTCGCTGCTGAAAATATTTAACTGAGAGTTGATAGAATACTAAAAACCGATATTCCGGTTTAAGAAAATTGATTAATACACTGCAAAAAAAAAAAAAAAAAAAAAAAAAAAATGTTGATTTTACAGTATATTACTGGCATTCCAGTTGCTAGTATTATACTGTAAAATTAACAGTAATAAACAGTAAAATAAGCAGTAATACACTGCCGCGCATGCGCGGTAGCGTATTACTGCTTATATTACTGTTATTACTGTTAATTTTACGGTATAATACTGTGATACGGTACTATACTGTGATACGGTATAATACTTACGGTAAAATCTACTCAGAAATGTTTTTCTGAAATCATTTGGCAGCAGAAAAAAGAAGTTTTGTTTTTATAAATTATTCTTTAAATCTCGAAAACATTATTTGTTTTTGAAGTTTCTGAAGATAAAGGAACTCTTTTCGGAATCATGGCTAACTCGGAAGAGGCGATTTGTATTAGTATATTTGCTTTCGTGGTTATATTACTTTTTGGCAAATTAAGAAACTTTTTTTTAACAGAAGATTATTATTTTTTTTTTATTATTGATTTTTTCAATACAATTTATGAGTCAATCAGATGCACGTTTACGCTTAGAAATTTTTTTCACATTTCTTTTAATGTTATATCAAGAACATTTGCTGTCCGTTATGATAAATTAAGATAATTTAAGTCCTTTTTAAAACTACGTCTAGGAATCTTTTTACGTTATTATTCATAACTCCATTCTATGATTGCATATTAACAAGTAATCTAATGCAGGGAACTATAGGCAATTCTATATACTTAAACTGAATAGAGATGCCTATAGATAATACCAGTTATAATTGCTTATGATGAATATAAGCAATTTAAAAGTCTGGAACATACAAGTACACTTTTACATTTAATCTTAGAATCAATTACGTGCGGAAGCTTTCAAGTTACTTCATGTTTAATATATCATAACTAGAACCACAGCATCAAAATTGAATAGGGTAACTTTGATTGGCAGGTCATCAAGAGAGAATAGCGAATAGAGTACGCTGATATATGATTTTTTCTTCCTGGTTATTAATTGTCTAATCAACTTGTCATTAAATAATAATAACTTATTTCAAATTCTCTTTGTTAAACTGTTTCTTTTCTAAGAGCAATTTTATGCATACATTCACCGCGAGAACATTTAATGTGTTTTTCTTTGCATACAAATATTCATCAACTTGTTATAGAATATTTATTATAATTTTTTGAATGAGCCAATCTATTTTGCAAGGAGTTCAGACAGCCCCGAGATAGGTACGTACGGTTGAAAAGCTGGCCACTGAAGGTTGGTAGTAAAAAAATATTACGCACGCACGGCTGTAAATTATGCTTACATTTTTTCTTATTACACGTTAAGAAGTTAAAATAGAGTTATCTCTATCTCTCTCTCTCTTTTTTTTTTTAATGTATATTTCAAGTGTTGCTATATACATTTTATTATCTTGTCTTGCCTGTTCCAAAAAGTATGTTTTTTCCTAAAATACTCATATTGTGCATTTGGACGAGTAAATGAGATATTATAGACGTTATTTTGTTTTGAAAGGTAGATATTTTCAACAGGGGCGAAATAAAGATTTGTATTTTAATATCATATACAATCAGTCATGCACTTGGGCTAAACAGCGAAACATTTCCGTTCAACGTTGAAGCGTATGATGTTGCAAAACAATCAGATGCATCAAAACATCGCACACTTGATTTTTCAGAATTTCTGATTATGGTTAAGATTTAACAAGGATTAAACTTTGCATCAACCTAAGGCAATATGTAACAACCAATCCGAATAAATAGTTGTAAACACTCTTAATATGCTGCTTTGCTTTAGAGCACACTGATATTAGCGTGCTCGATTTGTGGTTCGAAGTCGTATAGTGGTGTCTCGTTTGAATTCCGCGGTTGATTCTAAGTAATCTAAGTAATCTAAGTGATCTAAGTAATCTAAGTAATAGAAAACTTTTAACTTTATTTTTTACTTTTTAGATATGAGGTGCATACTTACTCTTGTAAATGTTGTGCGTCGAGTTATCTTTTAACAGAGGTCTGATTAACTGTTTTTAATTTTTTACAACCACGGCCCCTTTCAATGCTAACTTCACAAAATTAGTAAGAGAAATTCCTCTTTGTGTTTATGTAGTTAACAGGGGCGAATTAAAGATTTCGATTTTAATATCATATATAATCGGTTACACACTTGCATTTAAACTATAAAACATTACCGTTCAAGATTGAACCTTATGGTGATACAAAAAAAGTAGAAGCTCTACCAACTTCACTTTATTATGTCCTCTACCATCAAGTTTTCACATTAAAAAATGTACAAATGTCTTTACCAAAATGGCAAAAAATATTTATTATTAAATAATATATTTCAGTGTATGCACTTCATAAAGAAACACGAATATATTTTTCAAAATAATGACCCGTATGATGATTCAGTTATTGACTTATCATCAGATGAAGATTATTGACACTTTTTCCCTTTTAACATTTTTTAAACATTTTCTTTGTTATCATTTTTTATTCCTTTTTTATGTATTATTATAATTACTTTTATGTTATTTTATTTTATAATGCTATATTTTTTGGCCAGAAGCATAATGTTATTATTCTAAAAGTTTAACCGAGCAGCAGCAGCAAAAAAGTGTCTAATTTTTTTTTTTTTTTTTTTTTTTTTTTTTTTTTTTTTTTTTTTAAGAGGAAATAAATAAATGAATAAATAAATGAATGAATAATAATAACAATAAAAAAAAACAATTAAAAGACACATATACAAAGAAAGAACTCATTGCGAACATTCTTTCCAGTTTTAAGATGATAAATGAAAAATTGTTGTAATCACTAAACATTTTTATATAAGCAAGAATATTCTAAAATACTAATCTAAATATCTAAGTAATCTAAGTAATAGTAAACTTCTAACTTTATTTTTTTTAATTTTTTTTTATAGATATTAGATGCATACTTACTTTTGTAACTAAGTGTACCTATAAATTATTTTCATTAGTCAAGATAACATTAAACAAATATCAGTTTAATACAAGTTCCTATAATTTTTGTTCAAAAACTGTCCTTGGTATTTTCTAATGATTTATGAATTTTGCTATTATACCAATTTACACGAAATCTATTATCGATTATATACTAAAACAAGAGTTTTAGTTCTTGTAAATAGTTAAAACCTACTAATGCTACTCAACATCTTGTTCTAAGAAAGAGAAAATGTTCGTATGAATATTTTATTGTTATGTTTTTAGTTTATTCAAATGTTACTGGAAAAAGCTATAACTTCATTTATACAAATAAACATAGCTCAAAAAATTATATAGAAAAATTCCTAAAATATTCAGCAAATAGGGTTATTTTATTTTGTATTTAAATCACTTTTAAGAAATTTAAAATATTTTATTATATATACTAATATTATAAAGTAGTAAAGATTGTTTTTTTGTTTGTTTGTTTGTAGGGGGTAATCTCTGGAACTACTGAAGCGATTTCAAAAGTGATGGTGGCAAATTGATGGTAAGAATCCCTGCTCCAACATAGGCTATATTTTATGTCGGTGCCACTACCTCCAGGGGGGTACAGGAGCAAAATACGTTCTAAAATTTCGATTTATTTTATATTGAAGGAGCTAGAAGCATGAAATTTGGCATGGTAGTTACTTATAAGATGTAAATGCTCTCTAAGAACAAATTCTAAAAAAAAATCGAAATTTAAAAGGTTGAGATGAGCGAAAAACGTTCTATAAACATTCTAAATTACAATTTCTATGGAATCTCTGGAACTACAGAACCGTTTTCAAAAGTGATGGTGGCAAATTGATGGTGACAATCCCTGCTCCAACATAGGCTATATTTTATATCGGTGCCACTATCCCCAGGGGGGTGCAGGAGCGAAAAACTTTCTGACATTTTGATTTTTTTTTTATATTGAAGAAGCTAGAAACATGACATTTGACATGGTAGTTACTTATAAGATGTAAATGCTCTCGAAGAACAAATTCTAAACAAATTCGAAATTTAAAAGGGTGAAATGAGCGAAAAGCGTTCTAAAAGCATTCTAAATTACAATTTCCATGGAATCTCTGGAACTATAGAACCGTTTTCAAAAGTGATGGTGGCAAATTGATGGTGACAGTATCTGCTCCAACATAGGCTATATTTTATGTCGGTGGCACTACTCCCGGGGGGTGCAAAAGCGAAAACCGTTCTAAAATTTCGATTTTTTTTATACTGAAGGAGCTAGAAACATGAAATTTGACATTGGAGTTATTTATAAAATGCAAATGCTCTCTAAGAACAAAGTCTAAAAAAATTCGAAATGTATAGGGGTGAGATGAACGAAAAGTGGTGTAAAAACATTCTAAATTACAATTTCTGTAGAATACCTGGAACTACAGAACCATTTTCAAAAGTGATGGTGGCAAATTGATGGTAACAGTCCCTGCTGTAACATAGGCTATGTTTATATCGGTGACACTACCACAGGGGGGATGGGTGCAAGTGCCAAAAACGTTCTAAAATTTCGATTTTTTTTATACTGAAGGTGCTAGAAATATGAAATTTGGTATGGTAGTTACTTATAAAATGTAAATGCTCTCTAAGAACAAATTCTAAAAAAATTCGAAATTTAAAAATGCGAGATGAGCGAAAAGCGTTCTAAAAACCTTCTAAATTACAATTTCTATGGAATCTCTGGAACTACAGAACTGTTTTCAAAAGTGATGGTGGCAAATTGGTGGTAACAGTCCCTGCTGTAACATAGTTTATATTTTATGTCGGTGCCACTACCACAGGGGGGTGAACAGTGAAAACCGCTCTAAAATTTCGAATTTATTTATACTGAAGGAGCTAGAAACATGAAATTTGACATGGTAGTTATTTATAAAATGTAAATGCTCTCTTAGAACAAATTCTAAAAAAATTCGAAATTTATAAGTGTGTGATGAACGAAAAGTGGTGTAAAAACATTCTACATTACAATTTCTATAGAATCTCTGGAACTACAGAACCATTTTCAAAAGTGATGGTGGCAAATTGATGGTAACAGTCCCTGCTGTAACATAGGCTATGTTTTATATCGGTGACACTACCACAGGGAAGGAGGAGTGCAAGAGCAAAAAATGTTCTAAAATTTCGATTTTTTTTATACTGAAGGAGCTAGAAACATGAAATTTGCCATGCTACTTACTTATAAAATGTAAATGCTCTCTAAGAACAAATTCTAAAAAAAATCGAAATTTAAAAATGCGAGATGAGCGAAAAGCGTTCTAAAAACCTTCTAAATTACAATTTCTATGGAATCTCTGGAACTACAGAACTGTTTTCAAAAGTGATGGTGGCAAATTGGTGGTAACAGTCCCTGCTGTAACATCTATATATATATTTGTCTTACGTGGCGCGGAAATAGGGCTGAATTTCTACCTTAATGTTGGCAACAACCGTAGTTTCCAGAGCTCAGACCAATGAACAGACAAGATTGTGTTAACTCCGCCTCCAATATGGCGGTCAGTGTCAGAGCAATGAAACTCAAGTTAACAATTATTAAAAATAAAATAATATGAACGTAATCCAAAGCGTCTGAGATGATTCCTCATTTTAATTATGAGTAATATTGTTAATTTAAAATGAATTCTCAACTCTTATTTAGAATTTATTTACGAATTTCACTCACACAAAAAATCGGAGATAATAAAATATAAACTTTCTAGAATGCCCCTGCTGCCATCTATTGCTGTTTTATTAAAGTAAAAATAATTTCTTTTGCCGAAATCTATAATCAATTAAACTAATAAAATGTCGAACGAATTAAAAACAGTCATTGATGATAAACTATCTTCTTACCACGTAGTGTTCTTTTTTTTTTTTTTTTAATGAATTTAAGCCGTGCTGTACAATATTATAGGTGCAATAAGTTTTAAACTAATTATGTTTCCAAGATCCTTTTTTCATAGTATTTAAATGGTTTATATGCCCATTAGTAGCATCAACTAAATGCATTTTTAGTTGTGTTTTCACCGGAGTTTGCAATTACTTTTTTACATTAAAAAAATTGTCATTTTCATATGTTCAAATGATTTATTGTAGTACTTATTCCGGCTAGAATTACTAGAAAAATAAAAAGGGGCGGGCGAGCGACGCGAGCTGTGACCGCGTAGCGGTCGGTCTCAATGTGAATTGCAAGCAATTCACGGGGGGTTGACGAGCGTTAGCGAGTAGGGGGCTGAGCCCCCTAGTAGTTTATATTTTATGTCGGTGCCACTACCACAGCGAGATGCAAAACGTTCTAAAATTTCGATTTATTTACACTGAAGGAACTAGAAACTTGAAATTTGGCATGGTAGTTATTTATAAAAGTAAATGCTCTCTAAGAACAAATTCTAAAAAAAAAATCGAAATTTAAAAGGGTGAGATGAGCGAAAAGCGGTCTAAAAACATTCTAAATTACAATTTCTATGGAATCTCTGGTACTACAGAACCTTTTTCAAAAGTGATGGTGGCAAATTGATGGTAACAGTCCCTGCTGTAATATAGCTATATTTTATATCGGTGACTCTACCACAGAAGTGGGGGGGGGGGGTGAAAGAGCGAAAAACGTTCTAAAACTTCGATTTTTTTTTTTACATTAGTGTGGCTTAATTAGTAATTTCTGAATTATCTGTGGCAGTAAAATTTCCTCTAATGAAAATAGGCCAACAAATACCACTTGGCATTTTTCAAGAATTACGCGAACAAAGCGGCGGGTTTTGCTAGTTAGAAATAAAAAAAAATTTCAAGTTTAGAAAACTTAAAAAAATAAATAAATTCATATGTCTTTTTCACCTATATGAAACAGAACAAAATAAAGAAAAGTACTATAATTTCCCAGGACATTCATTAACGGCTTTCTTCAACTGATCAGACATACTTTTTCATCAAAATTGATTTTCTTCGATTTAATTTGTTACGGCAAGGCTACATTCGAGGCATATGCTAATAGGTAGAAATACGAGGGTCACTCTGAAATTTTTGAGACAAGGGCAGACGTGCCAATAATAATAATAATAATAATAATAATAATAATAATTGGTCGGATATGTAAATGTGAACACTTTTATGTCCGTAGACAAAAATTTGTGGCAACAAATGCAATTTAACTATCGTAGAATAAATTTAGAAAGAAGAAAAAATAGAGTTGAAGCGAGAGCATTATCAAACTATGATTTTCTATGATTTTAAAGTGGGGCTAAATCAAGAAGAATGCCTTTAACGTCTACAGTTAGCATATGGAAATGAAGCTCCATCTCGTGCCACTGTATTGAGATGGTTTACAGAATTTAGAAGAGGTCGAAATTCTCTTTTGGATGAAGAACACACAGGAAGAGGCATTTAATCATTGGAAAATTCGACTACAAAAGTTCATTGATCTTGGAAGGAACTACATTGAACACTCTTAAAAATTGGTAAGTTTTGCTTGTACCATTTAGCTGTATCTAAAAAATTTCAGTGTGATCCTCGTACCCTGTGCGGTTGTCTTTCTAAGAGAGCTTAACCTATAATTAAGCGAGTTTAAAAGAAAATCG
Organism: Maratus michaelseni; assembly: GCA_963931845.1. Lineage (NCBI taxonomy): Eukaryota > Metazoa > Arthropoda > Arachnida > Araneae > Salticidae > Maratus > Maratus michaelseni. The sequence goes on along the minus strand of OZ007588.1, from coordinate 340,621,389 downwards.
CAAAAAACTCAAGAACAACAAAAAGCAGAAAAAATCTGCTAATGACTTAGGCAGATGTATACTCTTCTTGATGGACGTTCTGCTCTGCCGGATGACGGGAATTGCTAATTAATATCTCCTGAAACTATAATTCTCTTTATAAAGGTGAAAGAAAAAATAACGGATTACTATTTTTTAACTATTTTATCCTCCAAGCTACTATTATTTAATTTAAGGGAAAATGAAAACAAATTCAGAAATAATACTTTTTTTTTTCAACTTTTATGTGTATGATGTTTGAAATATATAAATTAAAAAATCATTCTCGCTCATATAACTAATAATATCTTCAGCTGTTTTATTAACCAAGAAAATAATATTATTCTTTTATTTTCATTCAAGTTCCTCAAATAATTCCTCAATCTTCATCAACCAAAACAATTACCACCCTTTCCTTTCCTGCCAGATTCATTTAGGTCCAAAATTCACAGTACTCAATTTAAAAATCTTGCCAACCCAAAAAACTTTCAACAAGTACGCCTTCAGATTAGTTTTTCACCATTCCAACCATTAAAACGAATAGCAGAAGATGAAAATTTTTGCAGTAATTTTCTATCTTCTCTTCTTTATGTACCCTCTCCCATGACACAAATAAAGAAAGCCCATTAAGAAGTTTTCCATGGAAAATAAAGGGGGCGTGAAATATCTGTCACATTTATCCAAACACCTGTGACAGCGCAGTTCATCATTACATTGCTACGTATTATGAAATAAATAAATTCCATAGAAAATTGTAAAAAAAAAAAAAAAAAAAAAAAAGAAAAACTGTCACAATGGCAATTAATAGCATCTCTTCAGCGAATATCGTGTGTGTAATTTCTTTAACGGGAGGGTGAGACATCAGTAGGCGTAGCTTAATAACTTTGTCAAATAGATTCTTGGAGGAAGAAAACTACACCATTAGGATTAGGTAACTTCATTTCATGTAACATTCTTACTTAGATTTTTAAATGTTAATTGAAATTTCAGAAAGTGACATCTTTAATTTTTTATCAAAATTATAAGCGATTATTCATTAAAAATGATTTTTATTTACAAAATATTCTTATTCAATTTACGAGAAAATAAATAACTTTTTTTGAAAATTTTAAACGTGTGTGAAGTTTAAAATCGTTAGATTAGATTTTGGAATGGTAATTGGTTAAAAATGGAGGTTTTTAAAGACAAGAGAAAAGTCTTCGATTTCACGGATAATTTTGAAGTTTTACGCGGTTATGTGAAATTTTGGTAGGCATTTATGTTATATTAGAAAACGTTCCTACATTTTTTTTTTTTTTTTTACTATTTAACTGGGCACAACTAATAATATCTTTTATGCTTATATATTGTGCTTTATTAGGTTGATGCAAAAGCTCTGTCATATTTTAAAACCTAGTTTTAATACCTTTAATACCAGTAAAATTTTAATACCTGATAATTTTACCCATCAGTTCAAAGCGAGCAGATATAATAAAATTATCCGGTATTAAAATTTTAAGACATTAAAGATAAAAAGATAACGAAAAAAATTAAAGATATTAAAATTAGGTAATAAAATACGAGAGAACTCTTGCATCAACCTAATAAGTATCAAGATATTAATGTCATCCTTTTGTTTTTAATTTATATTCTTAAAAAAATGCAAAATCTTGATTTATCATCAGCCAAAGGGAAAAAAACATTTATTTTTTATGTCCGGTTTGTTTAAATATGAAATTAAAACTACTCAAGTTCATATTTCTAACAACCCAAAAAAATTAAAATTATTTTAACATGTATGCCTTTAGATTAGTTTTTCCTCATTACAATAGTTAAAAAATAATAAAATAGAAGAAGAAAACTTTTGCTGAGACTTTACATCTGCTATAATTTATGTACTCTCCCATGACACCAATAAAGAAGGTCCATTAAGAACTTTTTCTACGGAAAATAAAGGGGGCGTGAGATTTCTGTCATATTTATCTAAACACCTGTGACAGCACAGTTCATCATTGCATTACTACCTATTATAGAACAAATGAATTCTATAGAAAATTGTAAAATTATTTTCTGTCAGAAAGGTAATTAATGGCAGTTTTTCAGGGAATATCGTGTGTGTAATTTCTTTAATAGAGAGATGTCAGTAGGTGTTGCTTAATAACCTTTGCAAATATGTTCTTAGGTAAAGAAAACAAAATAATTAGATAATTTGACTTCATGTAATATGCTTACATATATTTTTAAACGTTAATTAAAATTTCAAAAATAGGTGTGCTTAAATTTTTAGCGAAATTAAAAGCGATAATTCCATTGTTCATTAAAAAAGGATTCCTTGTTTTAAGATGTGAGGAAATGAACTAATTAATTGCTTCTGATACTGTTTTGTTTTATGGTAGTGAAAGAATGAGTTTTATAGTATTGCTTTCTATCCAGTCTATTCTGTCTTTATTCAATTTAAGAAAAAATAAATAACATTTCTTTGAATCTCTAAACATGTGTGAAGTTTATGATACAAAATGTAAAAATCGTTCGTTCAAACTGTAAGATATTACACATTGGAAAGGTAATTGTTTCTTTTCTTAATAATTTTTAAACATAAGATAAATGTTTTTGGATTTTTTGGCAATTCTGAAGTTCCACACGATTATATTAAATTTTCGTAGACGTTTCTGCAATTTTTAGTGTAGATAAGCACAACTAGTAATTTATTAGATGTTACTGTACTATTTTTATTAATCAAGACATTAATGGCAATCTTTAATTTTTAACTTATGTTCTTGAAATGAATTCGTACCATTTCCTTTTCGATTCCAATTCGTTTAAGTCAAAAATCCAAAGTATTTAGTTTAATTTTACCAACCTAAAAAAAAAAAAAAAAAAAAAAAACTTTTTTAGATTTAGTTTTTTATCATTACAACAGTCAGGGACTGATTATCAAAATGCACGTAAAATTTAAAAGGGATCCCAAAATAACTGCAAAAAGAGGTCTCCAATTCCCTTTATATATATATATATATATATATATATATATTAATTATTATTTATTTGAAGGGGAAGTTTACTTACTTTGACTGCCCGAGAAGAACTGCTCAGACTAGGAAACCAAGTCTGTAGAGCATAGATGTTCCCCATCAGTCCCCGCCCCCCCAATGTCTTTAAAAAATACAAAATTCAGTGCATGAGAAAAACCATACTACTTCAAGAAGACACTACTACTAGGGGCTACTCAGGGACTACTTCCTCACTACTTATTTAACCTAGTAATTTGAATGTGATCAAAAGGCAATTAACCAATCATATGACATCCTGATGTTGTGGTTAGTCATTATCTGATAACTCAACATACAATTTATGGATACTACAAATATACTCAATTTACATTTGTTGTGTTTAAACGTTTCTATGAATGTAGAATTTATACAACTTTTCACAAGTGAAAGGGCACCCCCAAAATAATAGTGTGCTTCCCCTAGATTCAGAGGTCAATGGGGCTCTGACAATACTTAAAAAGAATAGCTGAAGAAGAAAATTTTTTAACTAATATTTTATCTTCTCTTTTTCTATATACTCTCTTCCATGGCATCAACAAAGACGGCACAGATTTTTTTCTATGAAAATTAAAGGAGCGTGAGATTTCTGTAACATTTATCAAAACACCTGTGACAACAAAGTTTATCATTACATTGCTCCGTATTATGAAACAAATGAATGCCATAGAAAATTGTAGAATTATTTTCTGTCATAAAGGTAATCAATGGCAGTTTTTCAGTTGATATCGTGTGTGTCTTTTTTTTTTTTTTTTTTTTTAACTGTAGCGTGAGATAGCAGTAGGTGTTGCTTAATAACTTTGTGAAATATGTTCTTGGATAAAGAAAACATGATTAGTTAACTTGTAAAGTTAATGTAATATACTTACTGAATGTTTAGATTTTTAAATGTTAACTGTATTTTCAGAAAAAGGTGTCTTTAAATTTTTAGTGTCAATATCAATGACGATTTCATTATTCATTAAGGATGATTCTTTTTTATGTACATGTAAGTTATTAAATAAAATTTCTGTTAATGTTGGTTTTTCTTTTTTTTAAAATATTTTTATTTTAAATTATTGAGAGGCATTTATATTTGCATATTAAACTGGTTTTTAACCAAACAGCATTAAAAAACAGCTGCTTGTCTATTATTAGAATTTTTTAACCAAATTTCGCTTTGCATTTTTATATACAATTCATTAAAAAATATATAAACGAATAAATCGAAAACAGAATAAGTGAATTTATCTTTGAATAGAATCTATGATAGTCAAGAAAGCGACAACTGTTCCTGATAAATTTTGAATCGGGACATTTTTTTCCCCTAAAAAAATGATAAGCTTGTAATTTTTCATTAATTTTAGATTTTGATTCATCCATATTCCTAACATACACCCATAAATAATCTTGAAAAGCAAAATTTATGACATTCAGCCCATATCAGCTTTCTATTAGGTTTTAATGTTTTAACAAGCTCTTTTACAGATATTTTTAATGTTTTGTATTTTTTTAAGTCCATTATCAATTCCGTATCATCAAAAGTGTTTCAGTTCTAAAATTGACAAGCTACTTCTTCTAGTCAACAAGTTGTACTAACAAGGAGTCCACAAACATTGGGGTCACCGATTTGCCTAACACAGTTACAATTAGTAGAAGACATAAGGTAGAAAACAGTTTGAAGTAATTAGCCGCCAATCTCCAAAATAAAAATGAAAATGAAAGGAAAAGAATGCGTTAAGGGTTTATTATGAAAGACTTTCCAACACATCCAAAATACTGTAACAAAACTTCATCATTTAATAATGTAAAAGAAGATAGCTAATAAACAATTTATAAAACGCTTAACACAGTTGAATACCAAATATCAGCAACTAGCATCTATAGTCGTTAAGGTATCCGTATTCTTTTGCGCAACCCTGTATAAGATCCATAGTTTTGTATACACACCACATGGTTTGCTAAAACAATTCAACTAGAAAACACATAACCCCTTTGAAAATTTACTTTCGGCAATTACCACCCATAGAAGATAACTTGAATTTTTTTTGTGCCACCCTGTATATGATCTGCAGATTTTTATACACACCACATATTAAGCTAAAATTTAATTGAGTTATGAAACGCATAACACAAAAAAAAACGCTAAAAATGAACTTCCAGAAACTACAATCCTTAGACGGAAATATATCCAGTTTTTTGAGTAGCTCTGTATGTGAATTTGCTTATATTACAAACATATCTTAATAAAACAAAATATTAATTAAGCTTTAAAATGCATAACACAACTAAAAACACTTCTAAGCAATTCACGCCCATAGACACTTACGAATTCTTTTGTGCAGCCCTGTATATAATCTAAAGAATTTATATACACCACATAATATACCAAAATTTGGTTAAGCTTAAAAATACATATCGTATCTGAAAACGAAATCTAGGGATTATTGTTCATAGGCAATACTGTAATGGAGTTTATTTTTTGTATGTGTGTCCTTGTAAATTAACTAGTAAACGGTATGCACTTTATATAATCTATAGTAAGAATACCTTGTCATGCATCTCAGCAATGCACAAAAAATGCAGTGAAATAGAAGCAAAATACATTTTTTTTAAACTCTACAAACGATTTTTCCCATGGACTATAATATAACGGACTTTTTTTGTGTGTGTCTGTAACACAAACTATAAATGCTGTACATTTCATTTTCAAATAAACCTAAATAACATGGCAATCCCAGTATACTTACGTGAGTTAAAGCATCGACAGACAGGTGGCCACACAGACAGCGGGCCCGCAGGTAAGACAAAGACTATGTAATTTTTTTGTTACTGATCAAAATTTAGTTGATGTGTAATGTGTTTTTATGTTTAAACGAAAAGAAAAATTATTTCGAAATTTTCATCAAGAATAGACACATGTTATAAATGTTATTAGAAAAGAACGATAACATTTTGTACAGTTTTCTTTTCTTTTTTTTTTTCTTTTTTTTCTTCTTCTTTAAGTTGTGTAATATTTTCGACTAATATTGTACTGACGGTACTTAAAAATACCGATTCAGTTTATTAGATCTAATTAACGATTTTTTTTTTAAATTTTATATTATTAGTGTATAAATCTTCTAATCTGTTTTTAACGTAATATAAAATAAATTTTGAGAAATTTTTTGTGATTCATAATTTAGGACATATAGGGTTGAAAGATAGATATTAATGAGTTGTATACCTTCTTTCTTTGAAACATGTTTGCTACAAATGATCTTGAAGTGATTCATTTGGCAGCGAATTAAACAGAAAAAAGTGTGCAATAAGATCAGTGTTGAATTCAGGGGGTGGCCCGGGTGCGACATCCCCCCGGAAGCTTTGAATTACCCCCCCCCCCCCGAAGATTTGAGATTTTATGCTTTCGATGGTCAAAAAGTGGAATTCCGCCCCACCCACCCGGGCTTTATAATGTCCCCCCGGAGCCGCAGAAATCCCTCCCGGAGAAAAGTGTCTGAATTCAACACTGAATAAGATTTATAATGAATCGTAAGTGTGTAATAAGATTTACATTTAATTTTATTTAAAAATTATTTAATTATGAATTTATACAAATTCATAATAATTCTATAAATATGAATTATTTATTATTTAATATATATGATTTTATATGCATAAAATTTTTATTAGATGCGTTTGTAATTATGTAAATACGTAGCACCTATAGTCGTCATTTGGTCCGTCTGTCTGACTGTCTGTCCGTCTGTCTGTCTGCCCGTCTGTCCGCATATAACAGTGCAAAAACTACCCAACCGAATGGTTTGAAATTTAATATATATAACTGTTGCAGAATTTTGTCGAGTCATTTTGAATTTTATGAAAATCGAATCGAAACTTAAAAAGATATTAATAAAAGTTTTCTTTATTCTATTAAATCAAACACTGCAAACAATAAGTGTTGATTTTACAGTATAAAACTGGCACCCCAGCTGCCAGTATTATACCGTAAAATTAACAGTATTACTGCTTGCGCGGCAGCGTATTACTGCTTATTTTACTATTTAATACTGTTAATTTTACGGTATAATACTGGCAGCTGGGGTGCCAGTTTTATACTGTAAAATCAACAGTTATTTTTTGCAGTGTATCATACGTAATCTATGTAATAAAAGCGGATGTCATGTGACTGAAGAAAACAAATACGGGCTAACCACATCTTTTTCCATATGCCAAGCGACCATTTTTATTAAAAATTAATTTTTCGAATAAAATTGCATAAAAGTTACATTTTTAGAAAGATCGTTCAAAAAAATTGTTTGTTTGAGAGATGAGTTACATTCAAATATGTATAGATTCTGAAATAACTTCAGTGAAAATTAGGTTAACAGCCGAATATCTCAATCCATTAAAGTAAATAAACAAAATATTCATTCATCGTGAGTCATAGAAATGTTAACCATGGAGGTAATCATTCGCAAAGCAAGATCTCCATGGTGAATTTACAGAGCTGTCTGGAATCGAAAAAAATAAAAAATAGCATCTGTAAACATGGCATACGTAATACGAAAAAAAAAAGACATATTCATTTTGTTCATAGCAGACGATATAATTTAATTCACTGAAATAATAACGATGATTTTTCATATTGTAAAACTAGTTACAGCACGAAACGAACGTTTAACGTACAATTTACAACTTGTTATAAGTGAAACCTTATCATAGTACTACATCGAACCTTCAAAAAAGACAAATGTTTCTTAATCTAGGAAACTATAATAAAACTACGAACGAAAATATAAAATCACTTCTTCCGAGTTACCCACGATTCCGAAAAGCTTTTTTTATCTTTTGAAACATCATAAACCAATGTATTTTCAAAATTTAAAGAAGCATTTATGAACACAATGTTTCTATTTGCTACCACTGATTTTCTAAAATGTTCCTGAGTAATTTTTATAGCGTAATCAGTTTTCTCAACCCAGAATACAGATTTGTCGGATGTTATCAAGTACACATGTTCATGTCAACAAGCATGTTTTACAGAAAAAACATGATAGAACAACAGTATTAACATTAAAATTAAAATTAATATTATTCTGTTACGCTTTCATGTATAAATTCAATTAAGCAGCTGAAAATGTTTAATTGAGTATTCATAGCATCCTATAAATCAATATTTTGGTTTGAGAAAACTGATAAATACACTATACAAACTACTCGGAGACGTTTCAGAAAATCAATGGCAGCAAAAGAAACTGTTTTTATAAATGCTTCTTTAAATATAAGAAATATATTAGTTTCTGAGGTTTCTAAAGATAAGGAACGCTTTTCGGAATCATGGGTAAAAGTAAGCTGCGCCGCATTCGCCCATGAGGGGGCGCACCGCGCGTAGACGACCACCGAACCCAAGTCCTGAGAGACTTTTATCGCGCCAGTAGCTTTGACTGGCTACGGCGCTTCGGCCGGTCAGAGAGCCGCGCCCCACTGCGGACCCTCTAACCTTGAACCCACGTGTCGACGACGTAGGCCGTTGCGATACGCGGTGAAACCACGGGGAGTCGCCGCGACGGAATCATGGGTAAAACGGAAGCGGTTATTGTATATTTTCGTTCGCGGTTATGCTATGTTTTCCTAGTTTAAGAAATATTTGTCTTTTTTGTACAGTGTATAGTAAACAATAATACGCAACAATATACTGTTATTCCACCAATATTTTATTAATTTATATTATTATTATGCCTGATGTATAAAATCTATTGTTTTGGGCAAAATTTTCACTTTTTTAGGAAAATTTGAAATAATAATGATACTTTAAAATAAATCATCATTTTTTTTTTTGGCTAAATTTTAAATATAGAAATGCTTTTATTTACTTTTGACATATCACTCGCAATAGCACTATAAATCTGTTTATTTGTAAATTAGGTGTAAGTAAGAAAATATTGCAATGTGAATTCATTTATTTTATATTTTATATATTTTTTAAAAACTAATTTTACTAATCCGATTATTTTTAAAGCATGTTTTTTTAGAGAAATTTCTAAAATATATATGTTAATCAATATATTTTACATATTAAAGCATTCCATTAATGATAGTTCTATATTTACATTTTTTTAAAAATCGAACGGATATTTTTCTTTAAAGTAAATACTTACCCTTCTGGGGTAAATGCTGTGAAAGGAGCTGACATTAGCCCTTCAAATGTATATATCTGAAAAAAAAAAAAATCTATTCATTCTTCTATAGAACGCTTGTAGAAAACTGACAATTAGACATACAAATAAATTGGAAAACAAAATGTTGATTTTACAGTATAATACTGGTACCCAAGCTGCTGGTATTATACCGTAAAATTAACAGTAATAAACAGTAAAATAAGCAGTAATACGCTGCCGCGCTATTATACTGTAAAATCAACATTTTTTTTTCAGTGTAGAATTTCAAAATTATCGTGTAAATTATGAATTTTTTTGAATTAGATGAAAAAAAAACGTGTTTTCTGTGAAAAATATATAAAATACTTACTGCAGCAGCTTTTTGGGCAGTCATTTCAGTATATGAGCGTAAGCACAACAAATTTGTTCTAACCGAAGAGAATCTCAGATCAGCAATGATCTTTATGAAAATCTTATCAGCCTATTGACCTTCACAATGAAACGTTAATTCTGGAATTATCTACAATCTTTTGTTTTTATATCGATTGACGTAGAATGACACAAAAATTTTCGATAAAAACTCTTGAAAAAATGTTATACAGTAGAACTCTGTTAATACGAGAAGTATTGAATTAAAATTGTCCTCGTATTAACGGTTACTCGCAATACTCGTGAAGATAATAAATATTTAATAAACACAACAAAATCAATATTTTGATTATTTTAACTAGAAAGATTTAAGATATTGAAATGTACAGTTGTTACGATTTTGAAATTACTCAGACAACGGGTTCTTTAGGGGCAGAGTCCGTTTGAAATGATGATTTTAACTATTTATTTATTTATTATTATTATTATTATTATTATTTATTATTATTATTATTATTATTATTTATTATTATTATTATTATTATTATTATTATTTATTTATTTATTTACTATTATTATTAATTATTATTATTTATTTATTATTATTATTATTATTTATTTATTTATTTATTTACTATTATTATTAATTATTTTTTTTTTTTTTTACAGAAAATAAATAGTCACGAAACTACTTAATGATAGTAACATGAAATGAAACTGCGGATTGAGAATTTCAAAACTAAATAAAATGAGTTCAAAATTAAACTAGTCCGAAATGCCAATCCCAAAACTTTCTTCTATCTCACACAGATTTTGCATACACTAAAAAGAATTAGCACCAACTTATATCAAGGTCTAACTGAATATAAAGTTTTATTAAAATTACGTGCATTAGTTCTTGAGATATGGCTATTGCTAAAATCGTGCAAATCCTGCAAAATGCAGCATAGCAGCGCCACCGGTTGTGAGATTTAGACCAAAACCTAATCAACAACAACTTATGTAAACGTCTAACTGAATCTGAAGTTTGATGAAAATCCGTGCATTAGTTCTTGAGATATAGTTATCGTGATGATAATGAAAAAAGTAGCATTGCAGCGCCATCTGCTGGGATATGTACATCAAAACGTAACCAGCATCTATTTATGTCAAGGTCTAATGGAATCTGAAGTTTGATGAAATTCCGTGCATTAGTTCTTGAGATATAGATATCGTAAAAATCGGGAAAAAAGTGGTATGGCAGCGCCACCTGTTAGGATATCTACACCAAAACGTAATCAGCATCTATTTATGTCAAAGTCTAACTGAATGTGCAGTTGGATGAAAATAACTACATTAGTTCTTGAGATAGAGCTATTGCGGAAATCGCAAAAAATGCAGCATAGCAGCGCCACCTGCGCGATTTTCACCAAAAACAAATGAGCGCCAATTTATATTGGGGACTAATTGAATATAAAGTTTTATTAAATTTCGTGCGTTAGTTCTTGAGATAGAGCGCAAACAAATTTTTTGTCACGTACAGACAGACAGATACAGTCACAGACTCACAGACAGACATTTTCTAAAAACAGTCAAATCGTGTTCAGGACCTTCTAAAACGCATAAATCCGTTGAAAACCAGGAGTCGAAAATTTTCATGAATCCAATACTTTCTTCTTGTAAAGATAGAAGAAAGTAAAACTCATGAATCAAGCATAGATTATGAAACACTTTCCAACACACTGAATACTTTAACAAGCCTTCGCTGTTTCATGAGGTTGAACAGCATAAATAAAATACGTAAATGAAATACCTAAGGTAAATAAAATACCTAAGTAAGCATTTTAGAAAACTCAAAACTCATTTGAAAATCAGATTTCAGCAATTACAAACCATATCCAGAAATGTACTCACATTTATTAGTGCAGCATTGTATATAATCTATAGGTTTGTATATACGTACTCTATATAGTATGCTGCAATTTAGTTCAGTATAAGAAAACACATAACACAGTTGAAAATTCACCTTCAGCAGTTTCTACCAATAGACGGAAACACATTTGAATTTTTTTGTACAGCGTTTGTATACCACCGTAAGATTTTTATACAGGCCTCATATCAAGGTAAAATTTAAATCAGGCAAAAACACGCTGAAAACGATTGAAATCACACATACCAGAAATTATCATACAGAGGCGGCCATGTATCCAGTTTTTGCATGGCCCTGTATATGATTTTATTTATATTCAACAAACATCTCTTAGTATACTAAATATACACTTTCAACATGCATAACTCGATTAAAAAACCCTTTAAGCAATTTACTCTGATGCACAGTAATTCTTACGATATCTTTTGTGTAGCCCTGTATATGATTCATAGCATTTATACATACCACATAGTATGCAAAAATTTAGTTAAAGGCATACCTAACTGCAACCGTACTTCTAGCAATTATCGCTTATAGATAATTCTTCGGATACAGTAGTCTATCCGAAATCTTTTGTGTGTCCCTGTAAATGAACGGTAAATGCAATGCACATTATGTCATTCAAAAAGTATCTTGTAGTAAACCTCAGTAATGTATATCAATTTCATTATATTTCAAATTAAAATACACTGGAAACAGTTTTTCCCCGTAAACCATTATGTAACCGAATAATTTTGTGTGGCCCTGTAAATGAATGATAAATGCTTTACGCTTCATATTTTACAGAAAGCATGTTTTAGTGCACCTTAGAAAATATCAATTTCAATTGATATTTGAAATAGTATAACTTGATTAAAATGAATCGCAAACGAGTTTTCCCCACATTGTAAAAAAAAAAAAAAAATCTCAAATTGACAGAAAAAAACCCGCCAATTTTGGTGCCTATGGAAAACTGTTTAATTTCCAGGAAATATCTGTACATTTTCATTAAAACAGCTTTTTTCTGTAAAATTACAAAATTCTCATTATTTTACTGGAAATAAATGTGTTTCTTTAAAACAGTTTTTTTTCTGTAAAAAATATAATATTTTCTGTCAAAATTACAGATTTTTTTTACAGTGCATAGACCATAATGTAACGGAATTCTTTTGATTTATTCTGTAAACTAATCATAAGTGCTACACGTGCTATATTCGATAGTAAACATCTTGTAGTGTACTTTAGCGATGTATCATATATCAGTTTCAATATATTTGAAATAGTGTAACATCATTAAAACACACTGCAAATGATTTTCCCCCATATAACATAATGTAACGGCATTCTTTTGAGTGTCCCTGTACACGATGTGTAAGTGCTACATACATCATTTTCAATACCGATCATGCCATAGAAAACCTCAATAACATGTATCAATTGCATCGACATCCGAGTATATTTGCACTATTTAGAGCACGGACAGACGGCAGACAGACTGAATTCATAAATACTTTTCAACTATGTTGGAGAAAGTGTTAAAAAAAAAAAAAAAAAAAAAAAAAAAAAAAACGAGTTAGAGAGCTGACTTTGAGACGTCTGATCTGTATGTTTGCACTTTAGAAATACCAGGAAGGGTTACAAAACATACGGGCTAGGGTACGAAACATAGGTGAAAACAATTTTTAATTGAGAACTGGTAATAGATTTTTAATGTTTAATATATACAGGGCGTCCGAAAAGTCTAGAAACAGTCGAATCCTCGAGAAATATATATCGGATTGAAAAACGGAAAAATGCATGTTCAATACTTTTGAAAAATCTATTTAGAGATATCAAAGTTGCACCCCACTCTGCCCCCTGGGGAGAAAAAGGGGCAACTTTGAAATCTTAAATGATAACCCCCCCCCCCTTTTTTTTTAAATTGCAGATTCGGATTCTACGTGGGAAAAATACGTAACTTTTGTATTGAACATTTTCTTCGAAAAATCTTAGATGGCGCTGTAATCGAGTAAAATGCAGTCATAATCGTTTTCATCGAAAAGTTTGGAAACGGTCGAATAACTCGAGAAATATACATCGGATTGAAAAACGGAAAAATACGTGTTCAGTATTTTAGATAAATCTATTTAGAGGTATAAAAGTTGCCATTTTTCTAAAATATTGAACATGCATTTTTTCGTTTTTCAATCCGATGCATATTTCTTGAGTTATTCTTCCGTTTCCAGACTTTTCGGAAACCCTGTATGTATTGTTTTTTTCATTGCCCACTAAGAACACCAAACAGATTTTTTATATGAAAAATATCAATTACGTATTCAAAAAAAAAAAAAAAAAAAAAAAAAAAAAAAAAAATACTTGAAGTTTATTAAAAGCGATACTTTTGTATTAGCAACCAAAAACTCTGTGTATTTTTAGTATTTACACCAGTCTTTTTTATTCTGAATTTTTCAGTCCAAGGGGTATATATAACTCGATTACATATAATATATTAAACTTGAAATTAAACTTGAGATTTATTTTCCTTTATTTTTTGGTGAAGTTTTATGGATTATTAGCCGAAATCAAGTTCGAAATTTATATTATTTTAAGTGCAAACGAATTAATCATCCGTAATAAGGATGTACACAACATATTTTTTTTAAATCATGCTTGAAAGTTATTTTTAAAACCATAAAAAATCAGTAAATTGGAGTAAGTTTTCCAACAAATTGCATTTAAAAGTTGTTTTTTTATATATAACAATTTGGCGGTTTAATAAATGAAATTGTGCGATGTTTAGAAGCTAATAAATTTACAAAAAAGTGAAATTGATTGCCCAGGTCGTTGTCACCGACGATATCACGTCAGCGTTACTCACGGGCATGTTTTTGCTTTAAATATAGATAATCAATATTTATTGTGCTTCTTTATGTTTATTAGTTGTTTTTTCAGAGATGATTATGAAATATTGAAAAAAGAAAATAATAATCTTTTGCGGAAGCTCAATTGACTTAAAAGTGTGTCTTCATTTAATGTGAATGGGGAAGAGGGGACCTTCAACCTAGAGTACTGCCCGAGTCGGGTTGCATCGTACCCGAACTGGAAATTTCTGCTTAAAGTCAACCCGAAATCTGACCCGAACTCGAACTAAAAGCACATTAATCAGTCTTTTAATACAATTATTGAAAAAAATGTCTATAATTATATCTCTAATATCATTTTTTTTCTTTTTTGTATAAAAATGAACACATATACATAAATATATAAATAATCAATAATAATACTGATAATACACATACAATACAATACAGTACACAATACATATACAATAATACATATAAAACAATAATGCATAAATATTCAAATATGTAATTTTTTCATTAAAAAATATTCAAGACTTTCTTCTGAAAAATCGGGTCTATCGGAACCCGATCCGAAAGAGTCAAATCCTACCCACACCCGAAACATTTAAAGTCAACCCGACCCGAACTCGACTGGCAACAAAAAATATTAGTGTCAACAGGACCCGACCTGACCTGGTGCAAGATACTACTTCAGTCCTGTAAATCTTTCTTTTTCACGGCCCTGTCTGCAACATTTTTTTCATCCTCTCTTGATTCAACAGCATTTTTATTTTCTACTCGATCGACTATTTCCTTTCGATACCGGTTATTCTTTTAATTTCAGATAAGAGTGTTTCATCAATCTGCAAATAGATTTCCAAGAACCTTTATTTTTTTGTGGTAAACTTTTGGTACACAACTTTATTATATGCGATAATCAAGTTTAACAGTATTCATTATAGTCAGGTAAAAAAATAGAGGGAAAAAAATGCGATCTGATGGAAAGTTTTTAAAAATAGATTTTTCCAGTTCTTCGATTTCACCGGGCTCGTATTATCCGAATTCTACTGTCATAAAAATCTTAAACTAAAAATAAAAAAAATTAGAATTTTCTCAAAAAAAAAAAAAAAAATTATACCTCATATTTTCGTTTTTTAATTATAATGATAACTAGTTGCACCCGTCGAAATTTGACGCAAGAGAATATATTAAATAAGTATATTACAATTTATGCTTATGAATAAAAGAATAATGTAATGAGAAGAAGGTGACACTGCAAATCTAACGCATGATATTCACACAAGTATAATCAAAACTTTACACGTGAACACCACGTGCCATTGAAATCCTGATCTCAGTAAAAATCTAGACAATTACCTCATTTAGCCTTGTAAAAATTGAAATTGCACGTTTTAAAAATGATATCATTTTCATAAGCAGACGATTTAGCTTTAAATTTCAGAATTGGTGGAATAAAAAAATAGGAAAATAAAATCATTTCCACGAAAATATATAGGAAAATATTACCGTAAGAGTCATTTAAGCATTTGTTTATAAATTCACGAGTTTCATTAAATATTTATCATAATTAAATGACAATGATGTAATTTCAGAAATATTTTATTTTATGCATACCAAGGATGTTTAAATAAATAGCAGAAGTTCTGTCTATTTAGATGCAAGAATAAGAGCCAGTGAATATGACGTCATACTGATACAGAATTAGTAAAATACTTTATATTCATGGTGAAAAATTCATATTTTGTTTTCCGAATGACATCATTTTCCTCATCGGAAACATTTCGTTTTACATATTACTTGTTAGGATAGATTATTTACTGTTATTTTATTTACACAGATTACTTAATATTATTTCTCAATAAATAATCTGTGTTCTGCTCTTCCTTGATTATTGCATAATTAAATGCAATCATTTTAATATGTTTAGAGGGTGATTCTGTTCCAAAAAGTTAAAGCATTTAGTTCCGAAAATTTTTAAAAATCAGTCTTCAGTCCGAAAATTTGGACATTAAAGGGAAAAAAAAATGTAATTTAACAAATTACAACAACCATTGGGAAAATGTTCCGAAAGCTGCATCAAAGTATTTAACAACGACGAACAGCTATGTAAAAACATTTCGTCTGGACCATCGCCTCAGATATCATAACCGTTGCATACTGCTACAAATAAACACCATTTTCCATTACTACAGTGGAAGAGATCCTGGCATTCTCTGCTCTCGCAAATATATTCTTCGGAACCATCTACAGATAAACGCATTTTCCATTGCTACCAAAGCCATTAAATAATAAGCCCAGTCAGATAAATGGGAAACTTTTCGCAAGTTGAAAATAGCGCCATCTAGCGGTTGGGAGTGCTGCAATTCGCGGATGGTGGATTTGTCGTGAAGGAATGGCAACACAATGACGGGGTAAGTTAAGTTCCATGTTTTGATTTTCGATTTTGCATATTCAAATTTTTTATTTTTATTTTACTGTTTCTTTATTTAACATTGGTTAAATAAATCATATATAAATCAATGTTTTCTCAAGTAAGATTAATTTAAATTAATTAAATGTTTTTATTTTCGGTTTGTAAATAGTTTGTATACGGAAGAAATGGCGATATGGAATTGATTTTTCCCTTAGAATTCAAAACTTCTTTAAACAACTTTTATAATTACTGATTAATAAAACAAATATGAAATAAATTAAACTGGTTAAATGTTATAAATATTTCATAAAATGATTTCAAAATAAAATTGCGGAGCTGATGTAATCTGTCTCTGATATACAGATTTATAAATGTAATTAATATTTATAAATATATTATTCACACAGTTGTTATATCAGAGCTCGACCATTGAAGGCTGAAAATAAAGTAATAGTTTTCTAACGATTCGGTACTTAAAAATTACGCTGTTTCCAGTAAATGGTTTAAACCAACAGAGTTCGGTGATATATAAGGTATAGCCAATATTTATGTGTAAAATATCATGATGTTCGCTATTTTCATATACTTGATATTTATTTTCTAAATACAGTGTATGATATTTTCAGTCAAATAAGTGTAAATGAATTATTCAACTGTTATTAATTGTGCCCTTTTTTAGAGCTAGAAATATATTTTCCTAGTTTGAAGTTGATAATTTAAATGTAAAACCAATAATTATGCGAGATATTATTTACATGAAATAGCCACTGAAAGATAAACTGTTAAATTTAGATATACATTATTTAAATTTTCATTTGAAATAATCTTTTCTAGTTTAATTTATTTTAGTTTAAACTGCAATATCTGAAAATATTTATAATCGTCAATACATTGTTTATTTTGAAAATATCGGATATTTTTGTGTTTATATATATATATATGGTAGATGTGCCAGTAATGGACCGCCTTCCAGTAATGGGCCACCTTCAACATTTTTGGTTTGTAAAAAAATAACCAATAAAAATTCAGCCTTTTTTATTTCATTAATATGCTTTCTTTAAATTCTAGTTTTAAATACAATCATAATATCATTTTGTGGGGTGTCCATTACTGGAATTTAGGGTGTTTTTATTTATTTCTGTTATTTACAATTAAATTTCGATTCACATTGGGAAATGTGACTATGAGCATGGTTAAATATTGTTGGTAGATTAATATAATATTAAAAAATGTGGAATATAACAATTATAACTATTAATTAAAAAATAATTTTTAAAGAAATTTCGGTACTTTTCGGTTAGCCGGGCGCCAGTGATATATATACATATATATATACATACACATATATATACATATATGTATGTATATATATATGTGTGTGTATATACATATGTATTTATATATGTACATATATCACTGGCGCCCGGCTAACCAAAAAGTACTGAAATTCCTTAAGGGTGTCCATTACTGGCACATCTACCCTATATATATACATCTACCCTATATATATATATATATATATATATTTGGTATAGATGCTGCAGTGGTCTGCAAAATATACGCGCGAAAAAAATCTTTCCAACTTTGGCGATACTCGCTAAGATCCAAAATCTGGTCCTAGAGAAGTGAGATTAAGATACGATTTTGTATATTCAATTTTTTTATTTTACTGTTTATTTATTTAACGTTGGTGGCTAAGATGCTTTACACTCACGCAGACAAAAAAATTAATCGGTTAAAAAAAGGAAAAAAGTCGCCAAATTTAGGGGATTTTTTCCTTTAATGGCAACCTAGCCATTGTATTAAAATTAAGTTATTCGTTTGGCGCGGTCTTGAAAATCGCGTCAACCAAAAAGTCGCCAAACTTATGTCTGTATGTTTGCGTGAGTGTAAAGCATCTGTTCCACATTGATTAAATAACCCATCTTATATAAATCAATTTGTTTTTGAAGTTCTGTGTCTATATATTGTGAACAGCTATTATATACTAATTATTAATATGCAAATATTTATTTTATCAATATTAACAGTTTATCATTAAGGCGATTTACATAAAAAAGACTTTTCTCTGCTCAACTATGTTAAAATTCCTGGGCACAGATGTTATATACAAACCATGTTGGCGCAATTACAACAAAATGGCAATTTTTAGCCTCACATGGTAAACCGATTATTTTGTTTATTTATTTTTATTTTTATTCTATAAATTATTTTTACTATATTTATCAATAGAAAAGTATCAAAGTAACATATTTATTTACATCAAACTACCATTTATTTATTTTTATTATATTATTTTATTTTTATATTGAAATAAAAAATCACGTGCTATTATTGCATACTATTTGTAACTAATATTCCAAAACAAAGTTTTCGCCAAATTGGCGAGAAAAAAAATTCAACATGGTGCGTCTGTGCCAATTCCTGACATGCTCATACTTTTCTCTCGTTTTTTAAACATTAAAGTATGAAACAGATCCCTATTTCTGTATTAATTTTATGCTGATATGATTAAAATTTGGGTACTTTCATGTTATCACGGGTTCCAAAGATGAATCGCCAAGCGACCAAGATTTATCGCCAAATTATAAAGCATGTATGGCATTATAATAATATATGATATATATATAACATTTCTTGACGTATATGCCCAAGTTATAGTCATATATAATGTATATATGATGTATATATATGACATGTGTATATGATGTATATATGACACATAAGACGTTAATAATATGTGTGTAAATGACGTATATGGCATATATAGGAGTGTTTGGAATATATATATATATATATATATTATATATATGCGTATCTAGGATGCATATATAAGCTTTGCGATGATGTTGGCGAAATCATAACTGCAACCTTGGCAGGCATTTTTTTTTTTTAAGCTTTCGGAACATTTTCCTAACGGTTTTTGTAATTTGTTAAATTATTATTATTTTTTTTGACATGGTGTCAATAATTCTCTCTCTCCCCCCCCCCCGATCATCAGATAACCATTTTATAGCACTCAACTGCTGAGGCATCAGCATTTCTCGGACATGCCAGTTAATTCGGCCTTTATAGCATTATTTTTTTTTAGAGATAATATTACAAAAGGAAGTTTATGTTATCTTTCTGAATTTAATTATATATTATTCTAAATTTTTCTCAATTCATAAAATAAAAATTTGTGTTTTGTCAAATTACATATATATATATATATATTTACCTGCGAAATGTTTTCTTCGTTACTAGATTTTATTAAATTTGTTAAGTACAGGTCGTGTATGACATGTGTATACGATGTACATATGGCATATATAAAGTAACAACACATGCATTATTAAGGGGCTGCTTCACTGAAAATCCCGATCATGAAATCTAATGTTAGTCTACGGGGGAAATTTAGAAGCGTGATTACTCATTACCTAATATAATTATTAAAACAAGATTTTCACCATCAGAAAGTAGGCATCAGATGCCAACAGTTTACGCTTTAAAAATTCTCTCTTTTAAATCGTTAGTATTCCTAAGAAGATGATAAAATTTTATCAAGTAAATCTCCCCTATTCAACCTGTAAATATCCACAAATTGTATGCTCATAATTTATATTAATTCAAATTTGAATTCTTATGTCTTCCTTAGATGTCAGCGATGGATAAAGCTTATTGGAATTCAGGAAAAGAGTAAGTCGGAAATCGGTTTGTATAATAATTACAGACTTTGTGGTGATCGCTCTATATCATCATGGTAATGAACTTTAATGACACCAGAAGTACACACTCTGCAAACAGCTATCTTAATCTAATATCTCAAGATGTAAATATTTTGCATCTGTGAGCTGTATTTTATTATTTCAATTAAATAAAAAGTATCACAAAATAATATAATTTTGAAACATTCATTTTTATTTATTGTTTGTTTTTAAATGTTTAATAAATGTGTTTGTTCTTTTAAATGATCATCTTTATTGTCTATCCACCACATAACATTGTTATCCTTTTGCAGTTAAGTTAATTACTTTGATTAAATGTTAAGTAATAGGAGAAGTCAGTAATAAGAAATAAGGGGAAATCCCTATCTTACTTCTAATTTTGAAGTAATGTTCTTTAATCGCAAATCTTTAAGTAAAAAATTCAATATCATGAAAAGCAACTTCATTTGAGAATTCACTTCTGCTCTTGTAGTGATATTACTTTACTTTTAATGTATGATATTTTTACCGATGGTATAAATGTACCTTACTAAATAACTATACTTTATTATTTAAAAGTTTTTTTTTAATATATTGTCTTGAAAAAATATATATCGTAATATCTAAAGATCTGATAAGAATTCTTTGAAATAGTCAAGCAATGTGGTGAGTTTTCTTATGTATTATATTTATTCTAGAACCATTTTAATTTATGTAATGTTGTGTATACCTAAACTATGGTAAGCTGATTAAAATTAGGATCTATCATTGATGTAAATCACTGTTGAAAAATTTAAACGACCTTCACGTTATTTAGATTAAATAAGCCAAAATTTTTGCTCTACTGTGCTTGATAAATTAATACTACTGTTGTTTATTCTATAATATCTTTCAACTTTTATCTATGTTTGTTTCACAGCGTTTGAAAGCACAAAATACAGATAATAAAGGCTGGAAGTCTACATATGTTTATAAATGATCAATCAATATATATATATATATATATATATATATATATATATATATATATATATATATATATATATGTTTTCTCTTGAACAGAAACTTGAAAATTCTTTTAATAATATAAATAGATAAGATTTTTTTTCTTTTTCTGCTGATTGTAAATTTATTAAAACATCTTATTAAAGTACCTGAAAATACCATGTTCACTATAATATTCTACACAAAGACACATATTAATGCTTCTACACTTAATAGTAATAATTAAGTAAAGTACTAAATAAAAATTAAAGAATACAAATAACTGCTATTTTTATGTTAGCTGGGTGCCAATGATTACATCTCTATATAATTGACATCCGGCTAACATAAAAAATACCAAATATATTTAGAAAGATTCTTTTCTCCAAATGAATAATAATACTAAAAAGTACAAAATGATTGAAAATTTTTTCAGGTGTACAAAATACTTTACATCTAGATTTGGGGAAATTGTTTTTGAAGTTAAAGATTATCTGATTTCTAAACAATTGTATACAGTATTTTTTTTCTAAATATTGTCTTAGTTTACTTTTAAATGATCTGTATGTTACTAAATTACTTCTGCCAACTCAAAAGATAACATTGTTCCAGAATTTGTCTTCATTAAGACAGCTTGATTTATTATAATAATATATTTATATATATATATATATTAGTACACATTATTTTAGCAAGATTTTTACAAGAATACCTGAAGTATGAAGACAGATTATTTTTAAAACCTCCTACAAATCTAAGTTGCATATCAATATCTTAACTTAGGAAGAAAAAAATCCTTAATTTAAAAATCTGATTTTAATTTTTGAAAAGTATTTTTTTTCTCCCTTTTTTTCACACTTTGATCTAAAACAACCCTTGAACATCCTTGCAAAGTGCTTGAATTTTGTTTGATATATTTGTATTTTGAGAAACAACTAACTTATATAACATAAAAAATATGTAGAATTTTACCTTTTTAAAAACACTCCATACAAAATGAAATGCATTAAATTTAATATTATTATTATTTTTGGTTATGGGTACTGTGAAGGTCAGTGTTAAAACAAAAATTCTCCTCCAAAAGGGGAGGGGGGGGGGTGAACATTGCACTTCTACAACAAATATAAACATAAAATCGTTCTCAAGTGTATGAACCATGAACTTTGTCGTTTTATCTGTGTTTTTAGAGACAACTTACTTATGATATAACTTTAAACATAAAAAATTATATTTTTATAAGCATAAAACCACAAATCCTCCACTGTGTGTATCCCAAGCCTTCTGCTGAATTCATCACTGCTAAAACGAGAGAATAGTTAGTATTAAACAATGTTTTTGAATTATGTCTATTCAGTTCCATGTTGATAATTTTTCCAATTCATTTCAATTAAGAAAACCATTTAAAGATAAAGCTAAATTGTTTTCACCAGATTTGTTTTCCATTTATATGACAATTTACATTTTTCACAAAAAAAAAAAGTGCTTTTAAGGGTGCGGGAAAATTTTAGCAGGCGAAATGGTTTGTTTTGGACAATTTTGCTTTTGTTTTTATCTTGACTGAATATATTAAGGATACGTATACATGCAGATTACAAATAAACAAGAAGTATGCTATGTATATTATGAACATAAAAAAGTGTACTTGTAACAAATAAATAAAATTTAAAGATGAAAATACTTTAAATTGGACCATTGTAATACAAAACATACCAAAGTAATCTATTTTATGATCTTAACAGACTTGAAGTATTCTTATTACCCATTTATCTGTAATTCTGATTGTGTGAATAGGCATGCAAAAAAGATTCTTAATAATATTTAAGTTAGATAAAAGGAAACAAAAATAGTGTCCAAGAGGTGAGTATTTTCATCTGTCATTGTTCTTACTCTTTATAAGGAAAAAGTCTTTATCATACGGGATTTTTTTCTGATTAAAAAAAATATATATTTCCATAAAGAAAAGAAAGTTACTATTTTACAGAGGTATTTTTACCTTTTTCAAGATTCCCGAATGAATAATTCAGAAATGTTTCTTTTTTAAAAAGGAATGTTTTCTGTCTATTCTTTCAAAACCTTTTTGTGTGAATTGAAAGTTATACAGATTTATAGGAATTGATTCTATTATTAAAGATGAGTTTACTTATTGATTTGGGAAGCTTATGTTTATACATAAGGAGAGATTTCATTAATCTACAGGAATTTATTCTGTATTTAAAGATAAGTTTCTGAATCAAAAAGGAAAAGTTTCTTGACAGAAAGAAACAACTTTCTATTTTTCCAGATTTTATTCCTTGTAGGTTCGGAAAAGTTTTCTTATCGATAAGGGTAACTATAATTCCATTTCCAACAGGAAACTTTTTCATTTTTTTTAAAGTGCACAATCTTTGTCATTGTACCTGTGTTTTGAAATACAGCTTACTTATAATGTCTTATAATAACAATTTTAACATAATATAAAAATAAAAGCATAAAATTGCAAATCATCTGGTGTATGTGTACCCTGCCCCAACCGCTGAATTCATCTCTGATATAGTATATAATTCACATACTAGAGGCAATGATTCGATTAAATTTAACATATGCCACAGAGAAATCTATACAAATGTTGATAGTTAACTATCTGCTAATTAGTCATTAAATACATATATTGGGTTATTCAGAAAGTTCCTTCTGCTTAAGAATTTGTACCAGAAAATTCTGCCCGTCAATTATTAGAGATTAGCTATCTGATTTAATGTCTAATAATAGAATTTTCCGGTACGAACCAACTTTCCGAGCAACCCAATAGTTACATCAAAAGTTTGAAGTCTTATTATTTTTTAAAGTAGCATTTTAGCTGCAGTTTACTAAATTATTAAAATCATAAGTTTTCTTTTTCTTTTCTAAAGTATCTGTGGATATTTGAACCAAAAAGTGCAAGAAATAATTTTTTCAAAATTTCATGATGATCTGTTTTTACATAAAATATTTATTTAATGAAAATTCGTAGTTTTTTAAGAGAGAAGGGTCAATTATATTCATTTCTTTAAATAAGCTTTTTACTAACAAGGGAACCTCTTTTGGTACAGCTCGCACCTAGCATTGAGACAGGGTGGCATTTTAAAGCCCTATATTACGAAGTTTGAGAATTGTTGAAAATTTTGTGTTAAAATCATTTTTTTTATTTTACAGCAGCATAACTTTCAGAAAATGCACTTTTCGAGACCATTTATTGGACTATTAACAGAGAAGTTTTTTAAATACTTTAAAATACAAATTAGTTAATAATAAGAATAAAATATTGAAAGAAGTTTAAAAAAGTCTTTAAAAACCTACGAATTTCATTTTGAAAAATTTCAACATTATAATTGCATTTTTGGTGGCGTGACATTGACTGTAGACTTTTTTCAGACAACCCTGGACGAATGTCATACTTTTCTGCTGTGTCAGTAGTGGTTTGGATTAATAGCACCCTATTTGGAGACTTGACTCGCTTTTGGCATGAAATTATCAATTAAAAATCCAATAATGAAAAAATAATATAGTATAAAAAAATTAAAAATATGACTTTAACAGAGAAATTTTGTCAGTTCTCTAACTTTTATGTATAGGGCTACGAAATGTACCATGTATGGATGCTAGGTGCGAGCTGCACCAAAAGTGGTTCCTTTGTAAATATAATTTTTAGCAACTAGAACTAGATCAATGTATTAAAAACAAGAACAAAAAATTATGTGTGATTATGAAACACTTTCCAACACAGCCAGAAAATTGTAATGAAACTTCACCGTTAAATAAGGTGAAGGGAGATATGTAAGTAAACATTATAGAAAACATATAACACATTGAAAAATACAGTTGTCAAAATTACATTCCAGTGTCAAAAAAGTACTCGAATTATTTTGTGCAGCCCTGTATATGATCAAGAGATGGGGATATATAGCATGATAAAATTTAGTTCAGTTAGAATATTCACATTTAGCAATTTTCACTAACCAATGAAAATTCACTCAAAATCTTTTGCACAGCCCTGCATATTATCTGAAGCTTTTGTACACACCAATAATTAAGCTAAAAGGCAACTTAAAATTCACTCGCAGCAATTACCAACCTTAAACGACAATGTATATTTTTCTTTGTGTAGCTCTGTATATGAATTTATTTATATACTACAAACTTTTATTAGTTTACTAAACATAGTTCAGCAGGAAAATGGTTAACACAATTAAAAACTACCCTTAGTAATTCACTCCCATAATCTGTAATACTTACGGATTCCCTTGTGTAGCCGTGTATATGAACAACCGAGTTTATAAACACACGTACTATGAAAAAAATTTAGTTAACCTTAAAACGCAAACCAAAGTTGAAACCCACATATCACACATTGACTCTAAATAACACACCTGTACTGTAACTGATATCTTTGTGTCTCCCTGTAAATAAACGCAATTCACACCACTTTGATGAGAGAAATTAATAAGTGCACCTCAGTAATGCATATAATTTTCATTATGTTTGAAATAGTGAAATATCACTATATTAACCTACAAACGATTTCCCCCCATAGTACAATGTGTAACAGAATTCTTTTGTTTGACCCTGTAAATGAATAATTAATGTTTTGCATACCATATTCTACAAAACGCCTGTTTTGATGTGCTTCATAATTATATATCAATTTCATCATGTTTTAAATGACGTAGCATCATCAAAATGCACTTGAAATGATTATTTCCTATTGACTGTAATGTAACGTAATATTTTTGACTGTCCCTGTAAAAAAAACTATAAGTTGAAATAGGGAACATGCTATAGTAAACGACAAAAATTGCAGAGCAATTCGAGTATATTTATGAGAGTTAGAGCATGGACAGACAATCCGAAGCCATAAACCCTTTTCAACTAGGTTGGACAGTGTTAAAAAATGATATGCTGAATACAAAATTGTGAGATGTTATGGGCAATTTAACCTGCACTTCCTTTAAATGCTTGCTAATTACTGGGGCCTTTTACATTAAAGCTAAAACTATTATGAAAATAAAAATAAAATTGGAATTTTAAATATTTCTTTGTATATATTTTTAACAAAAAACTAATAATTTATCAAAAATATTTCATGATGTTAAATTTTATTTATTCTTTTCGTTTTATATTTTATTTATTTTATGAAAAAATTTCTGATAAATTGTAAAATTTTTAATTGCATAGTTCTTAAAAATCCAGTAAAATATAAAAATGTTCAGTTTTTTTTTCTATTCTAGTTAACCTGTATGCATAAAATCTTTAAATAATCTTCATTCTTATTGAGTAAATATTTCAATTACTAGATTTTAAATTATTATTAAATTGCTAAAAAATCTCAAAAACATTTAACATCATGAAATATTGTTATAAAATATTCTTGTTAAACTATCAGTTTTTTGTTAAAATGTGTACAAAAAAATATTTAAAATTCCAATTTTCTTTTTATTTTCATTATAATTTTAGCTTTAATGTAAAATATCCCAATAATTAGCAAGCTTTTAAAGGAATACAAAAAATCGATACAAACGATAAAAATCGTATAAAATATCGATATAAATAAATCGTATCGTTTCTCTGCGACGCACTTCTGTTTTGTCCTCCTTCCGCAGCAGAGGAATGGCGCTAGTGTCCCCGCTAACAAATTTAACACTATCTGACTGGGCTTATTATTTAATGGCTTTGGATGGAAAGGCTCATTGCTTACAATCGAATGACGAATGCATTCAATGCTGTCAGGAGTGCGATGGAGAGATTGATTCTATAGATGGTTCAGACGAATATTTTTTCAAGAGCAGAGAATACCAGGATCTATTGAACTGTAGCAATCAAAGCCATTAAATAATAAGCCCAGTCAGATAGTGTTAAATTTGTTAGCGGGGACACTAGCGCCATTCCTCTGCTGCGGAAGGAGGACAAAACAGAAGTGCGTCGCAGAGAAACGATACGATTTATTTATATCGATATTTTATACGATTTTTATCGTTTGTATCGATTTTTTGTATTCCTTTAAAAGCTTGCTAATTATTGGGATATTTTACATTAAAGCTAAAATTATAATGAAAATAAAAAGAAAATTGGAATTTTAAATATTTTTTTGTACACATTTTAACAAAAAACTGATAGTTTAACAAGAATATTTTATAACAATATTTCATGATGTTAAATGTTTTTGAGATTTTTTAGCAATTTAATAATAATTTAAAATCTAGTAATTGAAATATTTACTCAATAAGAATGAAGATTATTTAAAGATTTTATGCATACAGGTTAACTAGAATAGAAAAAAAAACTGAACATTTTTATATTTTACTGGATTTTTAAGAACTATGCAATTAAAAATTTTACAATTTATCAGAAATTTTTTCATAAAATAAATAAAATATAAAACGAAAAGAATAAATAAAATTTAACATCATGAAATATTTTTGATAAATTATTAGTTTTTTGTTAAAAATATATACAAAGAAATATTTAAAATTCCAATTTTATTTTTATTTTCATAATAGTTTTAGCTTTAATGTAAAAGGCCCCAGTAATTAGCAAGCATTTAAAGGAAGTGCAGGTTAAATTGCCCATAACATCTCACAATTTTGTATTCAGCATATCATTTTTTAACACTGTCCAACCTAGTTGAAAAGGGTTTATGGCTTCGGATTGTCTGTCCATGCTCTAACTCTCATAAATATACTCGAATTGCTCTGCAATTTTTGTCGTTTACTATAGCATGTTCCCTATTTCAACTTATAGTTTTTTTTACAGGGACAGTCAAAAATATTACGTTACATTACAGTCAATAGGAAATAATCATTTCAAGTGCATTTTGATGATGCTACGTCATTTAAAACATGATGAAATTGATATATAATTATGAAGCACATCAAAACAGGCGTTTTGTAGAATATGGTATGCAAAACATTAATTATTCATTTACAGGGTCAAACAAAAGAATTCTGTTACACATTGTACTATGGGGGGAAATCGTTTGTAGGTTAATATAGTGATATTTCACTATTTCAAACATAATGAAAATTATATGCATTACTGAGGTGCACTTATTAATTTCTCTCATCAAAGTGGTGTGAATTGCGTTTATTTACAGGGAGACACAAAGATATCAGTTACAGTACAGGTGTGTTATTTAGAGTCAATGTGTGATATGTGGGTTTCAACTTTGGTTTGCGTTTTAAGGTTAACTAAATTTTTTTCATAGTACGTGTGTTTATAAACTCGGTTGTTCATATACACGGCTACACAAGGGAATCCGTAAGTATTACAGATTATGGGAGTGAATTACTAAGGGTAGTTTTTAATTGTGTTAACCATTTTCCTGCTGAACTATGTTTAGTAAACTAATAAAAGTTTGTAGTATATAAATAAATTCATATACAGAGCTACACAAAGAAAAATATACATTGTCGTTTAAGGTTGGTAATTGCTGCGAGTGAATTTTAAGTTGCCTTTTAGCTTAATTATTGGTGTGTACAAAAGCTTCAGATAATATGCAGGGCTGTGCAAAAGATTTTGAGTGAATTTTCATTGGTTAGTGAAAATTGCTAAATGTGAATATTCTAACTGAACTAAATTTTATCATGCTATATATCCCCATCTCTTGATCATATACAGGGCTGCACAAAATAATTCGAGTACTTTTTTGACACTGGAATGTAATTTTGACAACTGTATTTTTCAATGTGTTATATGTTTTCTATAATGTTTACTTACATATCTCCCTTCACCTTATTTAACGGTGAAGTTTCATTACAATTTTCTGGCTGTGTTGGAAAGTGTTTCATAATCACACATAATTTTTTGTTCTTGTTTTTAATACATTGATCTAGTTCTAGTTGCTAAAAATTATATTTACAAAGGAACCACTTTTGGTGCAGCTCGCACCTAGCATCCATACATGGTACATTTCGTAGCCCTATACATAAAAGTTAGAGAACTGACAAAATTTCTCTGTTAAAGTCATATTTTTAATTTTTTTATACTATATTATTTTTTCATTATTGGATTTTTAATTGATAATTTCATGCCAAAAGCGAGTCAAGTCTCCAAATAGGGTGCTATTAATCCAAACCACTACTGACACAGCAGAAAAGTATGACATTCGTCCAGGGTTGTCTGAAAAAAGTCTACAGTCAATGTCACGCCACCAAAAATGCAATTATAATGTTGAAATTTTTCAAAATGAAATTCGTAGGTTTTTAAAGACTTTTTTAAACTTCTTTCAATATTTTATTCTTATTATTAACTAATTTGTATTTTAAAGTATTTAAAAAACTTCTCTGTTAATAGTCCAATAAATGGTCTCGAAAAGTGCATTTTCTGAAAGTTATGCTGCTGTAAAATAAAAAAAATGATTTTAACACAAAATTTTCAACAATTCTCAAACTTCGTAATATAGGGCTTTAAAATGCCACCCTGTCTCAATGCTAGGTGCGAGCTGTACCAAAAGAGGTTCCCTTGTTAGTAAAAAGCTTATTTAAAGAAATGAATATAATTGACCCTTCTCTCTTAAAAAACTACGAATTTTCATTAAATAAATATTTTATGTAAAAACAGATCATCATGAAATTTTGAAAAAATTATTTCTTGCACTTTTTGGTTCAAATATCCACAGATACTTTAGAAAAGAAAAAGAAAACTTATGATTTTAATAATTTAGTAAACTGCAGCTAAAATGCTACTTTAAAAAATAATAAGACTTCAAACTTTTGATGTAACTATTGGGTTGCTCGGAAAGTTGGTTCGTACCGGAAAATTCTATTATTAGACATTAAATCAGATAGCTAATCTCTAATAATTGACGGGCAGAATTTTCTGGTACAAATTCTTAAGCAGAAGGAACTTTCTGAATAACCCAATATATGTATTTAATGACTAATTAGCAGATAGTTAACTATCAACATTTGTATAGATTTCTCTGTGGCATATGTTAAATTTAATCGAATCATTGCCTCTAGTATGTGAATTATATACTATATCAGAGATGAATTCAGCGGTTGGGGCAGGGTACACATACACCAGATGATTTGCAATTTTATGCTTTTATTTTTATATTATGTTAAAATTGTTATTATAAGACATTATAAGTAAGCTGTATTTCAAAACACAGGTACAATGACAAAGATTGTGCACTTTAAAAAAAATGAAAAAGTTTCCTGTTGGAAATGGAATTATAGTTACCCTTATCGATAAGAAAACTTTTCCGAACCTACAAGGAATAAAATCTGGAAAAATAGAAAGTTGTTTCTTTCTGTCAAGAAACTTTTCCTTTTTGATTCAGAAACTTATCTTTAAATACAGAATAAATTCCTGTAGATTAATGAAATCTCTCCTTATGTATAAACATAAGCTTCCCAAATCAATAAGTAAACTCATCTTTAATAATAGAATCAATTCCTATAAATCTGTATAACTTTCAATTCACACAAAAAGGTTTTGAAAGAATAGACAGAAAACATTCCTTTTTAAAAAAGAAACATTTCTGAATTATTCATTCGGGAATCTTGAAAAAGGTAAAAATACCTCTGTAAAATAGTAACTTTCTTTTCTTTATGGAAATATATATTTTTTTTAATCAGAAAAAAATCCCGTATGATAAAGACTTTTTCCTTATAAAGAGTAAGAACAATGACAGATGAAAATACTCACCTCTTGGACACTATTTTTGTTTCCTTTTATCTAACTTAAATATTATTAAGAATCTTTTTTGCATGCCTATTCACACAATCAGAATTACAGATAAATGGGTAATAAGAATACTTCAAGTCTGTTAAGATCATAAAATAGATTACTTTGGTATGTTTTGTATTACAATGGTCCAATTTAAAGTATTTTCATCTTTAAATTTTATTTATTTGTTACAAGTACACTTTTTTATGTTCATAATATACATAGCATACTTCTTGTTTATTTGTAATCTGCATGTATACGTATCCTTAATATATTCAGTCAAGATAAAAACAAAAGCAAAATTGTCCAAAACAAACCATTTCGCCTGCTAAAATTTTCCCGCACCCTTAAAAGCACTTTTTTTTTTTTGTGAAAAATGTAAATTGTCATATAAATGGAAAACAAATCTGGTGAAAACAATTTAGCTTTATCTTTAAATGGTTTTCTTAATTGAAATGAATTGGAAAAATTATCAACATGGAACTGAATAGACATAATTCAAAAACATTGTTTAATACTAACTATTCTCTCGTTTTAGCAGTGATGAATTCAGCAGAAGGCTTGGGATACACACAGTGGAGGATTTGTGGTTTTATGCTTATAAAAATATAATTTTTTATGTTTAAAGTTATATCATAAGTAAGTTGTCTCTAAAAACACAGATAAAACGACAAAGTTCATGGTTCATACACTTGAGAACGATTTTATGTTTATATTTGTTGTAGAAGTGCAATGTTCACCCCCCCCCTCCCCTTTTGGAGGAGAATTTTTGTTTTAACACTGACCTTCACAGTACCCATAACCAAAAATAATAATAATATTAAATTTAATGCATTTCATTTTGTATGGAGTGTTTTTAAAAAGGTAAAATTCTACATATTTTTTATGTTATATAAGTTAGTTGTTTCTCAAAATACAAATATATCAAACAAAATTCAAGCACTTTGCAAGGATGTTCAAGGGTTGTTTTAGATCAAAGTGTGAAAAAAAGGGAGAAAAAAAATACTTTTCAAAAATTAAAATCAGATTTTTAAATTAAGGATTTTTTTCTTCCTAAGTTAAGATATTGATATGCAACTTAGATTTGTAGGAGGTTTTAAAAATAATCTGTCTTCATACTTCAGGTATTCTTGTAAAAATCTTGCTAAAATAATGTGTACTAATATATATATATATATAAATATATTATTATAATAAATCAAGCTGTCTTAATGAAGACAAATTCTGGAACAATGTTATCTTTTGAGTTGGCAGAAGTAATTTAGTAACATACAGATCTTTTAAAAGTAAACTAAGACAATATTTAGAAAAAAAATACTGTATACAATTGTTTAGAAATCAGATAATCTTTAACTTCAAAAACAATTTCCCCAAATCTAGATGTAAAGTATTTTGTACACCTGAAAAAATTTTCAATCATTTTGTACTTTTTAGTATTATTATTCATTTGGAGAAAAGAATCTTTCTAAATATATTTGGTATTTTTTATGTTAGCCGGATGTCAATTATATAGAGATGTAATCATTGGCACCCAGCTAACATAAAAATAGCAGTTATTTGTATTCTTTAATTTTTATTTAGTACTTTACTTAATTATTACTATTAAGTGTAGAAGCATTAATATGTGTCTTTGTGTAGAATATTATAGTGAACATGGTATTTTCAGGTACTTTAATAAGATGTTTTAATAAATTTACAATCAGCAGAAAAAGAAAAAAAATCTTATCTATTTATATTATTAAAAGAATTTTCAAGTTTCTGTTCAAGAGAAAACATATATATATATATATATATATATATATATTGATTGATCATTTATAAACATATGTAGACTTCCAGCCTTTATTATCTGTATTTTGTGCTTTCAAACGCTGTGAAACAAACATAGATAAAAGTTGAAAGATATTATAGAATAAACAACAGTAGTATTAATTTATCAAGCACAGTAGAGCAAAAATTTTGGCTTATTTAATCTAAATAACGTGAAGGTCGTTTAAATTTTTCAAAAATAAAATTTCAACAGTGATTTACATCAATGATAGATCCTAATTTTAATCAGCTTACCATAGTTTAGGTATACACAACATTACATAAATTAAAATGGTTCTAGAATAAATATAATACATAAGAAAAAAATCACCACATTGCTTGACTATTTCAAAGAATTCTTATCAGATCTTTAGATATTACGATATATATTTTTTCAAGACAATATATTAAAAAAAAACTTTTAAATAATAAAGTATAGTTATTTAGTAAGGTACATTTATACCATCGGTAAAAATATCATACATTAAAAGTAAAGTAATATCACTACAAGAGCAGAAGTGAATTCTCAAATGAAGTTGCTTTTCATGATATTGAATTTTTTACTTAAAGATTTGCGATTAAAGAACATTACTTCAAAATTAGAAGTAAGATAGGGATTTCCCCTTATTTCTTATTACTGACTTCTCCTATTACTTAACATTTAATCAAAGTAATTAACTTAACTGCAAAAGGATAACAATGTTATGTGGTGGATAGACAATAAAGATGATCATTTAAAAGAACAAACACATTTATTAAACATTTAAAAACAAACAATAAATAAAAATGAATGTTTCAAAATTATATTATTTTGTGATACTTTTTATTTAATTGAAATAATAAAATACAGCTCACAGATGCAAAATATTTACATCTTGAGATATTAGATTAAGATAGCTGTTTGCAGAGTGTGTACTTCTGGTGTCATTAAAGTTCATTACCATGATGATATAGAGCGATCACCACAAAGTCTGTAATTATTATACAAACCGATTTCCGACTTACTCTTTTCCTGAATTCCAATAAGCTTTATCCATCGCTGACATCTAAGGAAGACATAAGAATTCAAATTTGAATTAATATAAATTATGAGCATACAATTTGTGGATATTTACAGGTTGAATAGGGGAGATTTACTTGATAAAATTTTATCATCTTCTTAGGAATACTAACGATTTAAAAGAGAGAATTTTTAAAGCGTAAACTGTTGGCATCTGATGCCTACTTTCTGATGGTGAAAATCTTGTTTTAATAATTATATTAGGTAATGAGTAATCACGCTTCTAAATTTCCCCCGTAGACTAACATTAGATTTCATGATCGGGATTTTCAGTGAAGCAGCCCCTTAATAATGCATGTGTTGTTACTTTATATATGCCATATGTACATCGTATACACATGTCATACACGACCTGTACTTAACAAATTTAATAAAATCTAGTAACGAAGAAAACATTTCGCAGGTAAATATATATATATATATATGTAATTTGACAAAACACAAATTTTTATTTTATGAATTGAGAAAAATTTAGAATAATATATAATTAAATTCAGAAAGATAACATAAACTTCCTTTTGTAATATTATCTCTAAAAAAAAATAATGCTATAAAGGCCGAATTAACTGGCATGTCCGAGAAATGCTGATGCCTCAGCAGTTGAGTGCTATAAAATGGTTATCTGATGATCGGGGGGGGGGGGGGGGGGAGAGAGAGAATTATTGACACCATGTCAAAAAAAATAATAATAATTTAACAAATTACAAAAACCGTTAGGAAAATGTTCCGAAAGCTTAAAAAAAAAAAATGCCTGCCAAGGTTGCAGTTATGATTTCGCCAACATCATCGCAAAGCTTATATATGCATCCTAGATACGCATATATATAATATATATATATATATATTCCAAACACTCCTATATATGCCATATACGTCATTTACACACATATTATTAACGTCTTATGTGTCATATATACATCATATACACATGTCATATATATACATCATATATACATTATATATGACTATAACTTGGGCATATACGTCAAGAAATGTTATATATATATCATATATTATTATAATGCCATACATGCTTTATAATTTGGCGATAAATCTTGGTCGCTTGGCGATTCATCTTTGGAACCCGTGATAACATGAAAGTACCCAAATTTTAATCATATCAGCATAAAATTAATACAGAAATAGGGATCTGTTTCATACTTTAATGTTTAAAAAACGAGAGAAAAGTATGAGCATGTCAGGAATTGGCACAGACGCACCATGTTGAATTTTTTTTCTCGCCAATTTGGCGAAAACTTTGTTTTGGAATATTAGTTACAAATAGTATGCAATAATAGCACGTGATTTTTTATTTCAATATAAAAATAAAATAATATAATAAAAATAAATAAATGGTAGTTTGATGTAAATAAATATGTTACTTTGATACTTTTCTATTGATAAATATAGTAAAAATAATTTATAGAATAAAAATAAAAATAAATAAACAAAATAATCGGTTTACCATGTGAGGCTAAAAATTGCCATTTTGTTGTAATTGCGCCAACATGGTTTGTATATAACATCTGTGCCCAGGAATTTTAACATAGTTGAGCAGAGAAAAGTCTTTTTTATGTAAATCGCCTTAATGATAAACTGTTAATATTGATAAAATAAATATTTGCATATTAATAATTAGTATATAATAGCTGTTCACAATATATAGACACAGAACTTCAAAAACAAATTGATTTATATAAGATGGGTTATTTAATCAATGTGGAACAGATGCTTTACACTCACGCAAACATACAGACATAAGTTTGGCGACTTTTTGGTTGACGCGATTTTCAAGACCGCGCCAAACGAATAACTTAATTTTAATACAATGGCTAGGTTGCCATTAAAGGAAAAAATCCCCTAAATTTGGCGACTTTTTTCCTTTTTTTAACCGATTAATTTTTTTGTCTGCGTGAGTGTAAAGCATCTTAGCCACCAACGTTAAATAAATAAACAGTAAAATAAAAAAATTGAATATACAAAATCGTATCTTAATCTCACTTCTCTAGGACCAGATTTTGGATCTTAGCGAGTATCGCCAAAGTTGGAAAGATTTTTTTCGCGCGTATATTTTGCAGACCACTGCAGCATCTATACCAAATATATATATATATATATATATATATAGGGTAGATGTATATATATAGGGTAGATGTGCCAGTAATGGACACCCTTAAGGAATTTCAGTACTTTTTGGTTAGCCGGGCGCCAGTGATATATGTACATATATAAATACATATGTATATACACACACATATATATATACATACATATATGTATATATATGTGTATGTATATATATATGTATATATATCACTGGCGCCCGGCTAACCGAAAAGTACCGAAATTTCTTTAAAAATTATTTTTTAATTAATAGTTATAATTGTTATATTCCACATTTTTTAATATTATATTAATCTACCAACAATATTTAACCATGCTCATAGTCACATTTCCCAATGTGAATCGAAATTTAATTGTAAATAACAGAAATAAATAAAAACACCCTAAATTCCAGTAATGGACACCCCACAAAATGATATTATGATTGTATTTAAAACTAGAATTTAAAGAAAGCATATTAATGAAATAAAAAAGGCTGAATTTTTATTGGTTATTTTTTTACAAACCAAAAATGTTGAAGGTGGCCCATTACTGGAAGGCGGTCCATTACTGGCACATCTACCATATATATATATATAAACACAAAAATATCCGATATTTTCAAAATAAACAATGTATTGACGATTATAAATATTTTCAGATATTGCAGTTTAAACTAAAATAAATTAAACTAGAAAAGATTATTTCAAATGAAAATTTAAATAATGTATATCTAAATTTAACAGTTTATCTTTCAGTGGCTATTTCATGTAAATAATATCTCGCATAATTATTGGTTTTACATTTAAATTATCAACTTCAAACTAGGAAAATATATTTCTAGCTCTAAAAAAGGGCACAATTAATAACAGTTGAATAATTCATTTACACTTATTTGACTGAAAATATCATACACTGTATTTAGAAAATAAATATCAAGTATATGAAAATAGCGAACATCATGATATTTTACACATAAATATTGGCTATACCTTATATATCACCGAACTCTGTTGGTTTAAACCATTTACTGGAAACAGCGTAATTTTTAAGTACCGAATCGTTAGAAAACTATTACTTTATTTTCAGCCTTCAATGGTCGAGCTCTGATATAACAACTGTGTGAATAATATATTTATAAATATTAATTACATTTATAAATCTGTATATCAGAGACAGATTACATCAGCTCCGCAATTTTATTTTGAAATCATTTTATGAAATATTTATAACATTTAACCAGTTTAATTTATTTCATATTTGTTTTATTAATCAGTAATTATAAAAGTTGTTTAAAGAAGTTTTGAATTCTAAGGGAAAAATCAATTCCATATCGCCATTTCTTCCGTATACAAACTATTTACAAACCGAAAATAAAAACATTTAATTAATTTAAATTAATCTTACTTGAGAAAACATTGATTTATATATGATTTATTTAACCAATGTTAAATAAAGAAACAGTAAAATAAAAATAAAAAATTTGAATATGCAAAATCGAAAATCAAAACATGGAACTTAACTTACCCCGTCATTGTGTTGCCATTCCTTCACGACAAATCCACCATCCGCGAATTGCAGCACTCCCAACCGCTAGATGGCGCTATTTTCAACTTGCGAAAAGTTTCCCATTTATCTGACTGGGCTTATTATTTAATGGCTTTGTTTCCATCATAGCATGTCGATGTCGCAGATGTTTCAACCAGTAAACGATAAACGTTGCGCGATACATAATAATATTTAACAACATACTGTCTGGAAGAAATGTTTAAACGAGTAAATTGATAAGATAAGCAACTGAGCGCTATATTGAGTAACATTAAGTCGTGCAAATAAAGGGAAAGTTCTAACCAATATACCTTAATATTTTGTCGGGTCCTTCCTACAATAACTTTAATTCTTGTTTAGATTGATGTCTGAGCTAAAGGTATTTTGAGGAAATTAAAGTTAAAGACCAAGTTTTTTGCTTTATAAGACGATTTCTCATCCGACGTCCATTTTTGATTTCGGCTTTTTTTCACATCTGATAGTTTGCATTGATGGCAAAAAAGCCGCCTCTGTTCTGCGCTGTAGGTTACGCGCGCTAATACTTAGATAAATAAATAGATATCATTCTGGCCATGAAAACACAATTAATATAATAATATAGGTAATTTCTTACCTTTATCTTTCTTCAGCAGCAGTATTCCTCATACTTCGGCTTGGTGCACATTTGTTAACTGCGGTGGGTAATCCATTTATTACGAAGCTAAAGTGTTAAAAACATAAAAGTGTTGGTTAAATGAATTATATTATTTATATTGAGTCCACACTTGAGACTTGATCATTTTTGTAATGGAGAATTATATTTAAAATTTTCAATTAACATTTTACATACAGCTGCCTTTTGCAGCAACAGATTAAAATTATTACATCTTTCTCTATTGAGATAAAAAGGGCAACTAACTTAATAATAAAAAGTGTTTTTTTGAGTCAGAGTTCTTTTGATGACGTCAGACAGACGCAGCATGCGTGGGTTGATATTAAAACTAATTTCGCGAACATATTTCACATATTAATATCATTGTTTATCTTGAGTAGGATGATTTGGCTAAAATAGAAAAGTTTGTTCATTATAGAATGATTTATTATCACTTAATGTATTTATTTACGTGTTCAAATGTTTGTGTCCTTGAATTGCTTCCTGTTTTGAAATCAGTTAATGATATCTGAGATGGTTATAAATCCATCACCCTTCCTTAACCATCTCAGATGCATCATGTAATAGTTGCATCGATTCTCGATGTTTCACAAACTGTGGTTTGCCCAGTGGCTTGGTCAGGGCGTCTGCTGTCATGTCTTGTGTTGGGCAGCAACGAAGGTCTAGTATACCGTCTTCTTTCATTTCTTTTATCGCGTGATAGCGAACGTCTATGTGTTTGGTTCGCTTTGAGAATTTTTCGTTCTCCACCATCTTGATGCAGCTCTGGTTGTCTTCGTACAGTTTTACTGGTAAATTTTGTTGTAAGTCCAGGTCTGCTAATAGTTTTATTAGCCATGCAATTTCCTGTCCTGCACTAGCTGCAGCAACGAATTCAGCTTCTGCCGATGAGTAGGCAATGCAATTTTGCCTTTTCGAGTACCATTGTATCGGACTATTTCCCAGCATGAAAAGGTTTCTAGTAGTCGATCTTCTGGTTTTTGTGTCTCCTGCCCAATCAGCGTCAGAAAAACCGATGATTTGTGGTTCTTGATTTGTATTCAATGTGAGGTTCAGGTTTCTTGTGATGTTTAGATAACTAATTATCCGTTTCGCAGCGTTCCAATCTTTAAAACGTGGAGTTTCACATCTTCTGCTGAGGATGTTAACAGCGGCTGATATATCTGGACGTGTAGTGGTTCCTATATATAACAATGATCCTATCGCTTGTCTGAATTTTGTGTTGTTAGGCATTAAATTTTCGTCGTCCTCTAATTTGTGAAAACCATGGGAGCCTCCATGGGAGTGCTTATTGGTTTTGCGTTTTCTAAATTGAATTTTCTTGCGAGTTCTTCTATTTTTAACCTTTGATTTAATTTGTATCCATTTTGTGTTCTTCTTATTTCCATGCCTAAATAGTGGGATACTTCCCCAAGGTCTTTTAATTCATATTCTTGCTTTAAAGCTTTTATTATTTTTTCAATTGATTCGTTTTCACTGCCTATTAATATGTCATCTTCATAGACTATTATATATGTTGTGATGTTGTTTTCTTTTCGTGTGTATAGACATGAGTCCGCTGTGCTTTGTTGGAAATTCAATTTTTTTAAAGATTGTTCTATTCTTTTATTCCAAGTTCTCGCTGCCTGCTTTAGTCCATAAATGGATTTTTTTAATTTGCAGACTTTGTTTTCTTTATTTTTCTCAATGTAACCCTCCGGTTGCTTCATATAGACTTCATCTTCTAACTCACCGTATAGAAAAGCTGTATCTATATCTATGTGTCTCACGTTCAACTTCTTATATGCGGCTGCTGCCAAAAATGTTCTCACAGTTGTTTGTGACACTACTGGGGCGAAAGTCTCGTCATAGTTTTCCCCGTATTTTTGGCTAAACCCTTTGGCTACCAAACGTGC
This sequence comes from Maratus michaelseni, assembly GCA_963931845.1. Lineage (NCBI taxonomy): Eukaryota > Metazoa > Arthropoda > Arachnida > Araneae > Salticidae > Maratus > Maratus michaelseni. The sequence continues at coordinate 340,581,292 of OZ007588.1, read as the reverse complement.
TTTGTACGTGGTACCCCCCTGTTCATTCTTTCGGATCTTCTTGGTTCATTGGTCGGTTGTTTGGACGCGGTTGGTTCTTCGGTTGTGTTGTTTAGCTCTGTTTCAATGTAATTTTTGTCGTCATATGAGTTTTCTGTCTCTTTGCTTTCTTTTAGGTTAATTTTACTATTTTCCATGAATTTCACTGTTCTGCCAATTACAATTTTATTTTGTTTTGTGTATATGCGATATCCCTTTGAGTTGTTATCGTATCCTACAAAAATCCCTTCCTGAGCCCTGTCGTCCAATTTTCCTCGATGTTGTTTATTCACATATACGTAAGCTTTGCACCCGAATGTTCGCAAATAGTGTAAACTCGGTTTGCGATTAAACCATAGCTCAAACGGGGTGTTATTTGTCGATCTTGTTGGTACGCGATTTTGTAAATGATTCGCGGTGTTAATTGCATCTCCCCAAAATCTTTGTGGCAGATCTGCTTCTCTCAGTAGGCTTCTAGTCATGTCTAATAGCGACCTATTTTTCCTTTCTGCAATGCCATTTTGGCTCGGACAATACGGCACTGTTAATTGATGTTTAATGCCCCTTTTTCTTAAGTAATCCTCTATCGCTCTATTTATGTACTCTCCCCCGTTATCGGATCTTATTGCTTTCGGATATATTCTGAACTGGTTTCGAATCATAGCTATATAGTCGATTAGTTTATCCTGTACTTCATCTTTATGATTTAATAAGTATATTACAGTAAATCTTGGGTAGTCGTCAATGAAAGTTACAAACATTGTTTTACCACCTATTGTGGGGGTTCCTATCGCTGTGCATACGTCCGTGTGCACTAGATCGAGTACTCTACCTATTTTGTTCCCATACACTGTTTTGGGATAGGGAGCATCGGTTGTTTTTGTTTGTATGCATGTTTCGCATGTTGTTCCATGATTGCAATTATTTAATTTTATGCCATAGGCTAAGTCGTCTTTAACCATTTCCTTTATGGAATTATAATTTCTATGCCCTAGGCGTTTGTGCCAAAGTTCCAGGCAGTTTTTACTTTTGCAATCATGTGCCAGATTTACTATATTCCTATCTGCATTTTCTAATAATTCAACTTCGTATAGGTTATTTTTCATTTTTGCCTCCAAATAGATTTTCCCATTTCGTGACAGCGTGCATTTATCTTTATCAAATAATAATTTATATCCATTCTTTGTGGCTCTACTAACTGAAATTAAATTAGATTCTAGCTCCGGTACATATAACACTTCTTTTAACGTAATTTTATTTATGCCTCCATCGGATGTTTTTGTCGTGAATGTAGTTTCTCCGGTACCTAACGAGTTTAGAGTTTTTCCGTTGGCAATTATGACGGCTGTTTTTTCTGTGTCATTTAACTTAGTAAACTCATTTTTATTGTTTAGGATATGTGAAGATGAACCAGAATCAATAATCCTGGTTTGTTTTCCTGCTTTGTCTATTAGAAAGGCTGGGTCGCTGCCTTTATCTGGTTTTGTTTCCGTTCTATAATTTCTCGTGTTTACTGATTCGCGGTCAGTGTTTCCTATCTGGTTATCCGATTGTTGATAACACAACGATGATGAGTAATATTTATTTTTGTATGTTTGTTGTTTTTGTGTATTTGGGTGATTGTTTCGATTTTTCAAATGCCAACATTCTCTGTACGTGTGATTTCTCAATTTGCAATACGTGCACTGTTTATCTTTTTTAAAGTTATCATTAGGAAATCTTTTCTGCGTTTTAAACGCTTTTGATGAATTTTCACCCTGGTCTGTGTTTTCAACCCTTCTGTTGTACTCATCTGTTAATTTACTTCTAATAAATTGTGGTGTGAGCTCGTCCTCATTTCGCGATTCAAGGGCAGTAATTAACGTATTATAACTAGGGGGTAGCGAACACAGCAATAAAGCTGAAAGATGGGAGTCGCTAATTGTTTCCCCGATCGCTGAAAGTTTGTCAATTAATTCTAGAATGTATGTTATGTGTTTGATTAAGTTCCCGTTTTCTTGGATCTTGGCTCCATAGAGCTTTCTTAACAAAAATAATTTACTAGAGAGGTTCGCCCGTTCGTGTATGGTTTTAAGTGCGTTCCAAGTGTCTCTAGCTGTGTTAAGCCCCTTAACATGAACGATTTGAGAATCGTCAATTGATAGGTTAATTATGGCTCTTGCCTTCCTGTCTTTCTTTTCCCAGTCAGTTGTGACTGGCGTGGGCCTATCTTCGGTTATTACGTTGAATAAGTCTTCTCTAATCAGTAACATTTCAGTTTTAAATTTCCAATTACTGTAGTTACTTGCGTTAAGTTTTTCTACAAGCTGTATCTCAAGTGATGCGGCCATTTTACTAGTTATTTAAGTTTTGTTGTTAAAGAGAAATTGCTCTTTTATTATTTTATATAAAACTTCTTATATATATCTAGTTTTCTTCAATTGTTTAACATTTCATATATATCAGCAAAAAATGCACAATATTTATTTCATCATCAAATAACTAACTATATTTTCAATAATTTTCAATTTCTTTTTAATGTGCACACATGTATGGCCAGTAGTTTTTATTTTCTTTTCACAAGTATTATTTATCTACTAAAATATAAGACTTTCTCAGTCTCATAATTAAAATGATGGCAAAAAAGCCGCCTCTGCTCTGCGCTGTAGGTTACGCGCGCTAATACTTAGATAAATAAATAGATATCATTCTGACCATGAAAACACAATTAATATAATAATATAGGTAATTTCTTACCTTTATCTTTCTTCAGCAGCAGTATTCCTCATACTTCGGCTTGGTGCACATTTGTTAACTGCGGTGGGTAATCCATTTATTACGAAGCTAAAGTGTTAAAAACATAAAAGTGTTGGTTAAATGAATTATATTATTTATATTGAGTCCACACTTGAGACTTGATCATTTTTGTAATAGAGAATTATATTTAAAATTTTGACTTAATATTTTCAATTAACATTTTACATACAGCTGCCTTTTGCAGCAACAGATTAAAATTATTACATCTTTCTCTATTGAGATAAAAAGGGCAACTAACTTAATAATAAAAATAGTTTTTTTTTAGTCAGAGTTCTTTTGATGACGTCAGACAGACGCAACATGCGTGGGTTGATATTAAAACTAATTTCGCGAACATATTTCACATATTAATATCATTGTTTATCTTGAGTAGGATGATTTGGCTAAAATAGAAAAGTTTGTTCATTATAGAATGATTTATTATCACTTAATGTATTTATTTACGTGTTCAAATGTTTGTGTCCTTGAATTGCTTCCTGTTTTGAAATCAGTTAATGATATCTGAGATGGTTATAAATCCGTCATGCATCTATCCTTTTTGTAACGATTTTATGCATTTCTATTGCTTATTCAAAGAAAAATTCTTCTAAAGTTACAGAATTTCGATAAAAACGCTTTAAAAATTCTTCTAAAGTTACAGCATTTCGTTAAAAACGCTTAAAAAATAAAGTGACGACACCAAGAGGTCCATTCTCGACTGAAAACCACAACCATTTTCCCAATGGTTTAAAAAAATAAGAATGGGAAACCACCTTTTTAACATAAACCCCCCTTAACACTAGAACTACCGGAAAATTTACTCAAGTTTTTTAAAACTATTTCACACCAGAAATTTTATTTAAAACTACTTAACTTATTCATTTAACGTATTTCTGTGAGTTTTATATTTAATTTATTTTTAAAAAAAATTTCTGGTTCGAATCGGAATATATTAATTTGGTAACCGTCAAAATGACGGCTTATGGTAGTTCTAGTGTTAATTTTGTATATTAGCTGCAAATGAATCGTGTTTCTGCGAATATTTACATCAGGAATTTCCTTCCTCGGAAGCAATGGTGTCATTTCAAGTGTTTCTTGAGGGAGGGGGTGTAGAGAGTAGTATTTTGAAATATCGTTCGGGATTGCGCGAATCCCACACAAAATAGAAAAATTCAACATAATAAAAAATGCTATTCTTTCAGCAAGCATGGGATTCTTCCGCAAATATTTTTTTAATTTTCGTGGAAGGTCTTGATTTCTTTTCATTCTTTTTCGGAATTTTGCAAAATTAATTCGAGAATCGGTCACGGAAAAAAGCGCAAATTTCTTCAAACTTTTGTCGAAAATATAGTGCATTTCGTCAAACATCTCAGAAACAAATAGCGATTTTCTTCAATCGATCGCGGAGAATAATTGCAAATTTAGTCAAACGATCGCGCAAAAGAAATTACTATTTTCGAAAAACGATAGAGGTACAGAATCCCGAATTTCGGAAAACGGTCACAGAAACAAATACCGAATTTTGTTAATCGGTCGCGGAAAAATATTGCGAATTCTGTCAATAAGTCACGAAAAATATTGCTATTTTCGACTAATGGTCGCTGAAAAATACCGCGAATTTTGTCAATCGGTCGCTGAAAAAAATCGCGAATTTCAACTAATATCGCGGAAAAAATCACGATTTCGTCAATCGATCTCAGAAAAAAATTGCGAATTTCGTCAATCGATCGCAGAAAAAGAAACGCGAATTTAATCAAAGAATCGTGTTGATAAAACGCGAAATATGTCAAAAGATCGTGGAAAAAAATTGTGAATTTCGTGAAATGATCGCCGAAATAAAATCACGAATTGCGTCAAAATGTCACGGTAAAAAATCGTGAAATTCAATTGGACACAATGTAATCAGTACACGAACATCGTCAATAGGATAAGAAATTTGCACAGTTTTTGCTCTATTGGGATAAGAAATTTTTCATTAATGATTTTGTGTCAGTAAAAATTTTCAATAAGGCTTTTCTGCCTTTCTCTTCAGGCTGTTACTTAAGATCCATACAATTCAGAAATCTTACCAAGTCCTTGGTCTCAGATTTCTGTATAATTTGACGCTGCCTCTTTTTGGTGCGTGTCGAATTGACTTTAATTGTTAGGTGCGTTCGTAATTATATAAATACGTAGAACCTATAGTCGTCGTCTGATCAGTCCGTCCGTCCGTCCGTCTGTCCGCATATAACAGCGCAAAATCTACCCAACCAAATGATTTAAAATTTAAGATATATTTGCAGAATTTTGTCGAGACATTTCAAATTTTATTAAAATCGAATCAAAACTATAGAAGATATTAATAAAAATATTTATTAAGAAATTTGAATTTAAAAAATAGGTGTTTTCTTGCTATAGGAGCTTCCGAGGTTTAATCGTCAAGCGACCGAGATACTTATTTTATTACAGAAATTAATCTGCACAGACGATATAATTCATTTCACAGAATTAAAAATCATCAAGATCTGAGTATTTATATACTAGTTATAGTACGAACGCACGTCGTTTGTCGCGTTTGACGTACAATTTCTAACTTGTTTCGAGTTTGAGTTGGATTTCACTATTGTGAGTGAGTTCATATTCGATTTTTTAAAGAAATCCTGAATATTTTTCAGATAAAAATTCTACCGGGGAATCCTTTCTGGTTCAGAAAAAAATTGCCTAATTTAAAAATTGCCTAATTTATACATGCCTAGTCAAAATTAAAAAATTGCAAAGAATAAAATTTACTACATTGGGCTGAAAGATTGAAACAGGGTGACTTTTACGAATGTCAAAAGATTGCCGCGAAACGAGAAGAACACATAACAATCATATAAAAATATCACAGAGGAGAAAATTTACTACATTGAGCTGAAAGATAGAAACCAGATTCCTTTCATGAGTTAAAACACGCAAAACACGAAAAATCCCTAAAAACTGCTTAAAAAATCCACGAAAAATTTTAAAATAATTGTAGGAATTCCGAATCTTTATTTAAAGAAAACAAAATTTATTATATTAGGCTAAAGGATTAAAACCGGATTACTTTTACTAATGTGTAAAATTTACGTATAACGCAAAAAACGCATAAAAAAATCTAATCAAAAAACAAAGCTCTGTGCACAGAACTACAAGATTTGATAGGAAAGTAGCTGTATGTCTGAAATTGTGTACCTCGAAGCCAGTTTTTGGATTTTTTTTATTAGATTTTTCATTGGTAGGGGACGGGAGTGTTAAATTACTGTCTCCAAGAAGAAAAAAAGAACTTGTAACTTGATAAGAAATACAATAGGCAAGTTTAGTAATGAGAGGGTAGTAACTGATAACACCGTTAAAAAAAAAAAAAAAAAAAAAAAAAAAAAAAAAAAAAAAAAAAGCTTTTTCAAGATTAACTAATTATTTACTGTAAAAAATTTTCATGAAAAAAGAAACAGAAAATGCACTGGCAATCTGTACACCAGTACTATTTCCGTATTTTAACGAAAAAAAAAATTCCAGGAAATTTTTCGTTTAATGACCTGTAATGACCTGGTGGTAAGTAAGTTTAAATTTGGACATAATAATTTAGTTTAATTTATAAAATTATAAACTAAAGAAATAAATTATAAACTTCATTTTTATAAAAGTAAAGAAAAAAATATTAACTATATTTATAAATTTAAGGAAAAAATTATAAATTTTGTAAAACTATAATTTATAAAGTAATAAATTTTAGTTAAATTCATAAATTTATAGGCCAAATCAGTTTAATTTAATACCAATTTATATAGCGATAATTTGCAGATATATTAAGTTATGAAGCCTTTAAATAACCCAATATTGCCCTCACGTTAGAAAAGTTGAAATAAAATAAAAAAAAATTAGTGAAAAACATTTCATAATTTTTGAAGCGCTATCAAGAAAAAAAAAGTAGATTTATAAAAAATATTTTTCTGTAACTTATAAAAATAACATAACTTTCTAATTATTTTATTGAAATATATAAATATTACTATTATTTTTACAAAGAATTGCCGTCCAGACATGTCCCAGGCTAGAATGGGCCAGCGGGTCGAGCCGTCCCAGGCCTGGATACTTGAACAAATACAACAAACTTAATTCCATTTCAAACAAGGCGATTTCTGTACGGAAACCTCTAAACGTCATTTACGGAAATTGTACTGTTTTGGAAGAAATATAGACATTGTACTGTTTTGAAAGAAATACGGAAAAAATACGTTAAGTTTACGGAAAACTTTTTGCATATTTACGGATTTGAAATCTCCTTTGCGGAAATAATGTCATTTACGGAAATTGTACTGTTGTTTTGAAAAAATGAAACTTCTCCGTAAAATTTTACGGAAAATCTCTTGCATTTTCAAGGATTTCTTTTACAGTGTTTCTTGCATTTTCCGGCTTTAGTTTATAGCATCTTGCGCATTTCCCGCCCCACCCGCCTCTCGAATAAATTCCCTAAAGCCGCCTCAGCATGTTCAAGTCTGTTCTCAAATCCAAACTGATTACTTTGTGACACATTTTTAAATTCATTTTTGTTTGTAAACATATAAAACTGGCAGGTACTCTTTTTAAGAAACTGTGTAATCAAACAGTGTCTTCAGAAAACAACACACGCACAGACAAACATCTATGTTTATTATTATAGAAATAGTTTATAATCTGAAACAATATACTGAATTAACTTTTGAAAAATCGGGTTAACTCGAACCCAACCAGCAGGATTCCACACTCAGCCTGAAACCGACCCGAACCGAAAACAATTAGAGCTAACCCAACCTGCAACAAAAATAATTAGCTTCGACCCGACCCGACCCATGAATCTGGTCGGCCTACCCAATCTAATGCAAGACTCTAAATTTAGACATTTTTTCTGAGAGGGGAGGAGTATCAGCCCCCCCCACACACACACACACACACCACTTTTCAGAAAATCTGTTGTGAAGTTTTAAAAAAATGTATTTTTACTCAGAATTACCTCTTTAAAATTGTATGACAACCATTGAGATTTTTCTTTTAAATCTGACGACATTTACATTGAGGGAATCTCGCTTCTGATTGGTGGAAAGTGATAAGACAAATTAATTTTATGTTATAGAGATACAATCTTAATCCAATTGCCGCCATTGTGAAGAAATTTCATAAACAAAAAACTTTTTTAATTAAAATTAAAATGTAAAAATGGGAATATTTAAAAAAAATAGCTAGCATGGGCACATCTACAAATGAACAGCTTTCAGCTAAAAAAAAATAATTCAAAATTAGTCCAGCAGAAAGCTCAGGGCAGATGACTAAAAAAACATCCGTCTATTTTAAATATATAGATTAATAATGATTTTTTGGTGTATAAACAGCACTATAAACGTTACACAGTTATTAAAAGTAAGATGAAAGAAGTTAAATGGAGCGAAAACCTTTAGTTAATGGAAAGAAACCAAAACGTTACCTTTAGTAACAACTATTTTTGATCCATTACGTGTTGTCTGATTAACATTAGAATGTTTAAAAAGAAACATCCGCTTTTTCTGAGCCAATGTTGACACCATAAATTTAGAGTCAAGGCGAGAGAAAACGACATCACATCTCGTGACAAGACATCAATTCCCTTGTATCCAGACACACATTAAAATAGTTAGCAATAGTAATGTGATAAATTTAAACTGAGAAGCGGAAAACCCCCTTTGTGAAACGGCCAAATCTCAATGCTAAGTCAAAAATATCAGCTTTTGCTTGTTTTCTTAAAGCACTGGTTTTTTTTTTAAGTTATCTGAATCATCGCAGCATCAATGAACAGGAAGTCGTTTTGTTAGACAACCAAATTCAAGTTTTAATCAAATATGAGTCACTATATATGTCACTATGTTACATAATCTTCTAAAAGTAGGATGCTCGAAAACATTTTTGAAATTATGAAACAAAAGTATACTTTTATATCTTCCACAGTCACCAACTAAGCATTGTATCCTAGTAATGAAATGTGAGAGCTAGTCTACGTCAAAATATTTCATTTGATGAAATATTTTACCTGGTTTTCTTGAAAATACCATATAAATCATTTTTTGAAAGTTCCATTAAATTCTAGACTTTTGTCGATTACTTGACTATTTTTATAAGATTTGTCTTGATTTTTATAGATCTTGAGATACACTACATGTCCAAAAATCACCGGACACATTCGATTTTAAACGTTCACTGAAAAAAATGAAGTACTCAAAAATGAGTAAATCGATGTACTCATATCGAATTGAGAATATTTGGATCAAAATTGAACCTATTATTTTTCAATTTTGAATCATCACATGTTATAAAACTCATACGAAACGATAATTTTGTACTTTATATTTATTTATTTCATTCATAGCGGCATAAAAGATGTTCATTAATAGGAAAACAATGCAATATATCCTTGAAATGAGGGAATGATATTACATTTTTAATCATCGGAAGGTACTACATCTTGCGTCTCCATTATAATGTGCGTAAGGTTACATTACGTAACAACGTAATGTAACAGTATGTAATGTAACGTAATGTTATGAGTGCTTCGTATATTCATTCATATGCAGCCAGTCCGGTCTGTGTGCTGAGTGACATGGATATTTGTGAAAAGAAAATTAGATTCAAGATTTATCCGACAATTTTGAAAGTAAGTGTTCTGTGTTAAATATTCAATACCATTTTTTCCTATTTTATGTAATCAACTGTACCTATAATATTTAATTATATAATTATATAATTAATAATATATTTAATATAAATATTAAATTATGCACAGTGTTTTAAAATAATTTAAAAGTGCTTGAAAACAATGTTCTTGTCATAAAAATATTTGATTTGGCGATCTTGATAATAACTTTGCTATTTTTTCCTAAATGAATAATCAGTTAAATGTTTCTTGTTAATACTTTTGAGCGGGAAATAAATGTCAGTACCTTTTTACTTTAATCTGTAATAAACGAGGTGGTGGTTCGGGGAAGAGTTGACATGAAAAATATTTTTTTTCCATTTAACTTATTTTAGTTTTGAAAGTGTTTTATTAAATGTCTTTTAGGCCATGTTTTTGCCGTAATTTTAGATTACCCACGTGTTACTCGGCCATCTTGGACGCCATCTTGTTTTACTTCATATTTTTATGAACAACTTTTCAAGCACTTTTAAATTATTTTTAAATACTGTGCATAATTTAACATTTACATAAATATAATATTTACAGTAAGTACTGCTGATTACATAAAATAAGAAATAAAATTATTGAATATTTAACAGAGAGCACACAGAGTTCATATTTGAATACATCCATGAGATCAAAAATGAGTACATAACGGTTCATATTTGAACGCATCCATGGAATCAGAAATGAGTATATGTGTTTCTCAATTTTGAGAACATTTGGATCGGAGCTATTTTGTGTATGTGACGTATTTAAAATTGAGTACTTTTTACTCAATTTTGAGAAATTATCTTTTCAGTGTTGTTCGGAATATCTAGAGAAACTCTTGGCGAATTCTTTTGGAACTTCCGGAATATAAAGAATATGTTTGACCTCATACTTTTCAGCGAAGGTTTGATCACGAGAGTAATTAGGGGACCAATACCAAATTGGAGAAAATAAATACCATTTTTGATCATCCCGTAAAATAAAATGCTCGAAATAATCTGTAGCTGCCGTAAAAGACTATGCGGATCTTGTACAATATTTGTGTTCTGTAAGAGCAGCATGTATATCCATGGAGATAAAAAGGTTCCTTTAAAATATTTAAGACACTTTTTTTAAGGCATGCTTTTTGCTTACAGGATTTTCAATTAAATTTAACACCAATTTCAGAAAATTTGACAAAATAAAATAAAAAACCTATACTAGAACTATAATAAAAATATATTAAATATTTTTTATGAAATATGAGCATTTGAATGAAGTAATTTTTAACTGCGCATGCGCTAACGGTTACAAAAATGTTTTTCCATAATCCAGTAATCTACTAAATGGGGCAACTCATATGTAAAGGCCAGTCGAATATCGTGGAAATTCAGAAAGATATCATCAATAGATTGTTTGCTAGTCTTCAGTTGTTTACTAAAAGCAGCTGAATGAAAAGAGATTTTTCACAAATTGTCATTTTTCTCATTTCTTCTTCTTCTTTTTCTTCTTTTTTCCATTTTTTATTGATGCTTTAGTTTTTCTTGGAAGAGTTATCAGAACGAGCCCATTACAACAAGAAAAGAATTATCAAAATCGAAGCATTCACCCCAAAGCTATATGTGGACTTACGTTAAATATGAACTCCTTTGTTGGAATTCAGTTGATAAAAAAATTACAATTTGTAGAAAATCTCTTATCATCCAGCTACTTTAAGAAGTAAACTGAAATTCAGCTCATTATAACACTGATATTTTTCTCAATATTCACGATATTTGACTAGCCTTTTTACATGACATTCGCCTTTGTGGAAGAATTACTTTAATTTTACATTAATTTTCCTCATTAAAGATCGGTCATGGAGTTTCCAAAGAACCCTTAACTTCTCTCTCAATCTATAAGAGAACCGAAATCACATAAAATCGATAACACACTCTCGTAATAACCATTCATTCTACTTCAATTTTCTTGAACTGACGTTACTATGGTAAAGATACCATATATATTCTTTTCAAAATTAAAGAAATCTATATTTGAAGTATTTTATTAATTATATTTTCCCTTTTCTGCATTATCACATTTTATATACATTCCCGGCTGTTAAAGACTCGCCCGTTTTCCTTCCTCTATCAACAAAAATCTTATGTAGTCAAAATCATAGATATTTTTATCAATTTATCGTTAACGTATTTTTAATTCCTCTGCCAGAATCAATGTAAAAGAAATAATACAATGTATTAAATGTTTCTTCTCTCATGGTCATGTTTTGGCTTCCTAAAGGGTACCAGATACCTTATTCGACATCATGTCGCTTATTAGCATTTTTGCAAAATGCCTTTCCCATTGGTTCCCAAAACACAAAACCGTCAAAATTCTAAATCATTCCCTTTTTAACCAAAGGTCGCTCTATACCAAATATATTATCCTGCCCCTGACGCCAATTACAAAATTTAATATGTAGTTATTCGAAATGGTCGTGGCAACCCGTTCAAAAATGCACTCCTCTTGGCTTAAAAATGTAAACCGTGTGGCATGTTTTCTAACGCGCGCTATCTCACATCGACACTTCACTTTCGTCTCTGATCTCCGCCGAAGCAACATCTCAAAATGCCTTGGCCCGTTGGCCACCCTTATAGTACTCTCCAAAAAACACTTTCGCACTTTTAAAAATTTCTGGTATGCAGCCTAAGTTTCTTGATGTCGTACTTCGCTCCCCTGTGAAAAATGTTGATTGTCACCATCGCTGGCGATCGTCATGACACAAGTGTGAATTCTAAGTGCCTGTGAATTATTACTACAGTGGAATATGCTCTTGAATGTGTCATATCTCATCGATTAAATAAAGAAAAGTTTTTCGTCAAATTCATCCCGATTCTTCCTCGTTCAAACAAAACTCTTCCAGTTCTCAACAGGATGTCGTGCTTTTGGTTTGTTGCGGGAATAACATATGGACACCACTATACGTCACTCGGGACATATATGTCACCGAAAACAATTTTTCCCATATTTTCGCGATGCTACTGCAATCTTCTTCGACTCTCATCTCCAAAACCTTCCTGCACCACAGTTACAGAAGTCGTAACTTACTGAACTCTCAGGATTTTGACAATATTTCAGACAGCAAGGAAGTTGTAAATTCTGAAGTACTTCAAGGTCCATGAGAACTACTTCAAACCTCTTAGAAAGCGACCGTGTGTAAATACACTAGACATGGGCCTCTATAGGGATTCCACATTTTGAAGTTCCTGGTAGCAGTCTTCTTGTTTTCGCTGCTCAGAGCGAAGCTTGTCCGGTACATAGAACAAAAGAAATTTTGCGTCAGAAATGATTTTATAGACGGTCGTTTAACTTTAGACAAGTTAGGTTGAGTACAGGAATAGTACCCGGGAATCCCTCACGAAAATATTCCACGGGCAGATCCAACCCTGCTGACAGACTATATTTAGTAGTAAGTTTTCCTGTAAATTATTTATCCAAATTTATGTTAGTTGTTTGTCTGTGTGACGCCATCTTAAATCTTATTATCATGGCATCACAAATTATAGAGTTTAATACGAAATTATGCAAAAACATGTTTGTCATCGTTATCCGATGGGAGTTAAAAATTATTTCATAAAAATGCTTATATTTCAATATTTAATATATTTATATTCTAATTGTAATACGTATTTCGTCTGTAGTTTGTTAAATTTTCTGACAATGGCGTTAAATTTGGTGGAAAATCCTGTTATTCCTTTTCTGTTGGGTTATAAACAAAAGACGCGCAAGTTTCTTGAATTTTTTAAATAAATTATATCTCTATGGATATTCGGGCTATTCTTACACAAATGAACACAAATACTGTAACAAATCCACATAGTCTTTTGTGCTGAAGCTACAGATCATTTCAAGCATTTTATTCTACAGTGTGATTGAAAATATTTTTTTTTCTTCAATTTGTTGTTGGTCGCCTAATTGCTGGCATGATCAAATGTTTGCTGAAAGCCACGAGGTCAAACTTGTTCTTTATATTGCTGAAAACCACAAGAATCAATCAAACATTTGTCCAGATATTCGGCAAAATGTGTAAAATCGGAAGTATCCGGGGATTTCTGTCCATGTAGTATATCATGATAATGGAGGATATTCAAATAACAAAATTTTCAGAAAAATTAAGTTAAAGTGCTAAGTTATTTCAAAAACATATCAAACAGTATTTTTTAAAAATTATTTAACTTATTTTCTAATTGATGTAAAAACAAAAAAAGAATTGGAAACAGAAATGATTGAATAACAAGATGGTTCTTTTATGTAAAAAAAAAAAAAACCCATTTATAGGGAAATTGAATTTTTCGAACGTGGGCACTCACCTTAAGATAGTTCTTTGTAATACTATAAAGAACATTTTATATCTATATTTTAATGTTTTGTTTTCAAACAATAAAATTAGGTAGACAAGTCTGATTTAAAACTTCATGATGACTAAAATCTATAACGGAATATATTTCGGCCAACAGAGAGTTCGGTTAAAGAAAATGGACCATTTAGTGTAAGTATAGAAAATCAGAAAAAAAGGCACTATTCATATACGTAATAAATTGTTACATGCATGCGGTCAAAGTCACGTTAACGCATTATTACAGTCACGTTGCAGTTTTTGAAACGTACTATGTACTGGACGATTTGAGCACCGAAAAAAAATTGCCAGGAATTTCAATCGTGAATGTATAAAACTACAAACGTGATTTTTTTGTCAGATCTCAGTGACATGATTCACATGATTTCATGCAGAAGGTTTTTTTTTTTTTTTTTTTTTTTTCGTTTAGAATGAAAATTAGAGGGAGTGGGCGATAGTGCTTAAGCTTATTTATTTCGAAGTATTTACTCATTCCTAGTGAAGAATATAAAAAAAATGCTCCATTCACTAGAATGGTATTTAAATTTTTATTTCCATCACGAAGTCGAACCAGCCATTAGAGCGGTCTCCAAACTTTTTAATCGAAGGACTACAATCGCATTCTGAGAAGTTGGCGCACCAAAATCTTATCAGTACAGTATAGTTTCTCTGAAATAAAAAAGACACACATTTTCTTTAAAATTTCGAGTGACATTTTTTCAGATTTTTATGTAATTTTAAATGAAATTAAAGATTTTTGTAGAAATATTTCAACACCAACATAAAGAATCATTCCAAAATTACATAAAAATTATTCATTTGTTTTTTGGCAATACAGTGATACTTTGGCTGTCGAATGCCTCTTCTAACAAAGAATTTTTTCGCTGCTTTTCTGACTAGGCTAACGAATATAGATTTGTTTGACGAATGTTTTATTGGATAACGAGTTATTTTCGTTAGCTGGGATATCACTGTATTTTAAATGAAATATAAAAAAATAACTATTTCTAAAGTTTTTATTCTGCTTACTTCTGACGCAGTTTATACTGCTGTATAAATATGCTTATGGTTTTTATCAACTTTCGCAGCAACTTACCTGCTGTGTCAAAAAATTTCCTACAAAATGAAATTTATTTGAAGTGCTAGGAAATCCAAACTAACTAATGAGCCTGTTATAGACTCTTAAAAAGTATCAACAGCTGCAAGCTATAAGGCAGCAAACAAAAACACCAACTGTATTAATCTGATTAACTGCATTGATCTGTTTTAGTAACTAGTTGGCCGAGCTTCACTCGGGACAAATGGGGAAAACTCCTTCTGCAGTTGTTTTCCTGGGGGAAATTTATCGAAATTTGACTCAAAGGCAATTGGCATATTTAATATT
Organism: Maratus michaelseni; assembly: GCA_963931845.1. NCBI lineage: Eukaryota > Metazoa > Arthropoda > Arachnida > Araneae > Salticidae > Maratus > Maratus michaelseni. The sequence continues at coordinate 340,566,088 of OZ007588.1, read as the reverse complement.
ATTATAGCGCTTATACGGATAAAATAATATTACTGCTAGCATCATTTTTGTTTGACGCCAGCCTTGCCTGTGGATCCGATTACAGAATATCAGCTATTTTCTCTGAGCGATTATAACATAATAAATTGTTTCATTTTGCACCACAAATTATTTGATTTTTTTTTTCTTCATATTTCATTTCAGTTTTTGGCCGTTCTAGTATACTCTTTATGCTTTCTGCAATGCTTTCCACCTGTGGAAAGAGCGGGTATTGCATAAAAACGATTTTTCCAGGAGAGACAGATCAATTTCGAGACTCAAAAACTCATAATCCGTCGTTTTCGTGAAAATCATAAAAGCTGTTTTCGAGGATGCAAAAATTAATTAATTAATTAATTAATTAATTAATATAATAATTAATAAATAAACAAGAATTGCTCGTTTAATACTATAATATTTATTATGCTAACTCCCGATCAAAAGATATAGACTTTTTTCTTTGCAATTAAAAGCATTTTTATTAATATTATCTGGTATACCGTATTACATTCCTCGTACGCATGTATTTCCCAATTAGCTGTCGAAGGCCAAATTTATAGTTCTGGGACCTCGGAGACTGGTCTTGGCCTGTATACCGGGACTCCAGTAATAGAGTAATCCAGTTTTGATAAATTTATTCTGCGAAAAGTTTTTTTTTTTTTTTTTTTTTTTTTAATTAAAAAAAAGTCAAGCGTATTCTGTTCTGTACCAAGAGCACAAAATTTTGAATTGAGTTCATTCTATTATACATTAAATTCGAAATGAAAGTTCTATGTTTATTTTAAAAATTTATATCCGTTTAGCCTAGGCATCAAAGGACAGAATTTCCATTATACAATCACAGTGCTATCAATAAACCACTCTGTCAAAAAAATTCTGTAAAAATACGGAAATGGTGCTGTCAATCGGGTTGTCAGTACAATTTTCGTTTTTCTCCTGTACTGTTAGCACTCTTATCATAAGTTATTCTCAGATATATAAGTTATTATATCATAAGTTATTCTCTCTGTTGCTTTCATCGGAACTTTGTTTTCGAGAAAATACAGAAACTGCATAGGCAACCCGATTGTCAAAATTATTATTGGATTTTTACAGTGTTTTTTTCTTTTAATAGTGACGGAGTATTGTATCAACTTGCATAGACAACTTAGCTATATTTTGCCCTAAACAGGTTACATGTGTAATTTTAATATTTAGAACGAATTTATTTTAAATTTTTCAAATTTTTGCATCCACTTAGTCAATTTCTGAGACTTTTTACGTCTGATTTTAAGCTACTGTTTAAAAGAACCAATTAGAAAATGTAACATGACCTGGGTTTGAATCATCAGCGTTTTCTTTAGACTTGGCTCGATTCCCAAAATCAAAATTATCTCATTAATTATTCTCAAGTACTTTTATTTTAATTCTTGTGCAGGTAGGTACTTTTTCCAAGAGTTGATTATATCTTCATTTCCATTATCTCCTCCAAGCTTAAATCTGTTCACAAGATGGCACCTTGTTTTCGATGATTAAGGCTATTCTGAAATCCAAATTGGGTACCTCCTGACACATTCACGAAGTCTTTTTTCATTCGTAATAGCACGGGTCGGGGAGAATCCTGTCCGAACTCGAAATTTCTGCTGAAAGTCAACCCAAAACCCGACCTGAACCCGATACACTTCAACCCGATTCCGAAGTATTCCAACCCGAACCCAAAGTGAAAGAAAATTAATGAATATTTTAATACAATTATAGAAAAGTAGTCTACAATTATATCTCTAATATCAATTTTAATTAATTAATTAATTAATTAATTAATTAATTAATTAACGAACACTTATTAATATTCAAATATATAGTTGTTGTTTTTCATTTGAAAAATATTCAGAACTTTTTTTCTTTTTTTTGAAAATCGTTAACCCGAACCCTACCCGAAAATTTCAGCATCTACCCCGAAACCGAAACATAAAAAAATAGCGTCAAGGATTCGGGTAAAGTCGGGGTGCTCAACTCGATGCAGGACACTAATTCGTAAACACATATAAACTTTCGTTAAAAAAAAAAAAAAAAAAAAAAAAAAAAAAAAAAAAAAATCAGATACGTATAATTCTAATGACATTTTCCAGTTTTCTATAAAGATAAAGTAATTTTTGTTAAAGTGGTGTAAAAGTTGGCATTTTGAACGGATTTTCGGGAAGCGACATTTACAGAAAAGTCTTCACGATGGATCAATCGAAAAAAACAACTCAATTCAATTTTTATACACCTCAATGCTGATATACGAGATTTCCAGGCAGATAGGAATCGAAATATGTTTATGAATGTGTCAGAAATATTCGTGTTGTTGAGCGAAGGAAAACAAAATGAGAACAAACTGAAGCTTTTATATTACTTTTTAAAAGTTCAATTTCTTTATGCATTTTTATTTGGATGTAAAGCATCAATGATTCTGAAAAAAGGTCATTATTGTGGTGCTGCTGTTTCTAATCAGCCATATGTATACTAATGTAATCCGGCTTTTTAAAGGTGCATTATGAACTTTAAAATTATACATAACGGGAATGAGAATTTATCGTTACAATTTTGATACTTGATAAAATGTGAAAGAAAAAAGAAAGTCAAGTTATATTGCTTGTATCTGTAAAAGCAATACATAAAATTCAATTTGTGCTTTTATAAAAAAAAAAAAAGTGGATAAGTGTGATCGAAGATCGGACAAAGGGTTTCGTTTAATATTCCTTTCGAAACACTTTATCCTTTCTTTAATAAATCCAAATAAATTTCATTTTCAAAGCAAAAAAAATTATGTTTTTTTATAAAGTAAAAATTTACCTATGGTAAAGATACCATATATATTCTTCATTATTTAATATGGGGAAGTTGTCGTGTTCATTTATGCATATAGAAGAGTTATCGTGGGAAGTAAGTTCAGGGGGTGATTATTGAGAAGATATCAAAGTTGGCGAATCCTTTGAAAAGACCTAAAGGATTTACTTTTACGGAGTGAAACAATTTGTTAAAACAAGAAGGTATAGTGGCACTTGGTTGTTTTGGCAATCCGCAGAGTGCGTTTCCTGGGTACTGAAGTACTAAACTGGAGTGTAGTTTTCCCTTTTATTTTGTATGATGAAGCAAGGAAGACGAAAATCACATCACTAGAGTTAATGTTCTTTAATTGGAGAAAGATGTCACACTTCACAATCTTCCACAATAGTGATATTTTGATCAATCAAAGTTTCAGATTTTTTAAATGAATCTGATGAATATTGGTGAGGTGACATTTTAAATTTAAAGCCAGAGGTGAAGAACACAAACGCGATCCAAAGAATAATCCAGAAATGCTGTTGAACAGGTCCGATCAAGTTCACGTAATCCAAAGAGTTTTTAAGCCATCAAAAGGATTTTTCGTTATAAAACCAAAGGGTGGCCAAAGGGGCCAAGACATTTTTAGATGTTTATGAGATAAATATTAGAGGGCAAGTGTTACTATCCGATATGAAAGTGGGCGCAAGGAAAAACACGCCAAGCGAGATACATTTCAAGCCAAGAGAATCGCATTTTTTTGCGTGGGAAATGTAACCGTTACTTATACACATATCAACTTCATAATTGACGTCATTGGAAGGGAAAAATCTTTTGGCGAAGATTGCACTTTGGCTAAAAAGAGAGATTAAGAATTTTACCGTTAATTATTGTTTTGGGAATAGGGCTTTCGAGGAATGCAGCAAAGGCGCCGTTTAAATGCTATAGACATCTGGAACAATATGCAAGACAAAGCTGACCATGAAAAGGAAAACATTTTATGCCTTGTATAATTTCATTTCTTTTGATATGTGGGAGACCGAATAAGTACGTTAATGATAATTTAAAAACAATATGCATGATTTTGACTAAAAGTCTTTCGTTGAAAGAGAAAGATTAAAAGGATGCGCGTTTTCAACAGCCGGGAATGTATACGAATTACGATAATGCATAAAGGGGAAAGTATATTTTAAAAAAAGCTTAAAATAAAATGGCTTAAAATAAAAAAGCTTTAATTTTTGAAAAGAATATATATGGTATCTTTACCATATATATATAATATACTTTCCCCTTTATGCATTATCGTAATTCGTATACATTCCCGGCTGTTAAAAACGCGCATCCTTTTAATCTTTCTCTTTCAACGAAAGACTTTTAGTCAAAATCATGCATATTGTTTTTAAATTATCATTAACGTACTTATTCGGTCTCCCACATATAAAAAGAAATGAAATTATACAAGGCATAAAATGTTTTCCTTTTCATGGTCAGCTTTGTCTTGCATATTGTTCCAGATGTCTATAGCATTTAAACGGCGCCTTTGCTGCATTCCTCGAAAGCCCTATTCCCAAAACAATAATTAACGGTAAAATTCTTAATCTCTCTTTTTAGCCAAAGTGCAATCTTCGCCAAAAGATTTTTCCCTTCCAATGACGTCAATTATGAAGTTGATATGTGTATAAGTAACGGTTACATTTCCCACGCAAAAAAATGCGATTCTCTTGGCTTGAAATGTATCTCGCTTGGCGTGTTTTTCCTTGCGCCCACTTTCATATCGGATAGTAACACTTGCCCTCTGATCTTCATCTCATAAACATCTAAAAATGTCTTGGCCCCTTTGGCCACCCTTTGGTTTTATAACGAAAAATCCTTTTGATGGCTTAAAAACTCTTTGGATTACGTGAACTTGATCGGACCTGTTCAACAGCATTTCTGGATTATTCTTTGGATCGCGTTTGTGTTCTTCACCTCTGGCTTTAAATTTAAAATGTCACCTCACCAATATTCATCAGATTCATTTAAAAAATCTGAAACTTTGATTGATCAAAATATCACTATTGTGGAAGATTGTGAAGTGTGACATCTTTCTCCAATTAAAGAACATTAACTCTAGTGATGTGATTTTCGTCTTCCTTGCTTCATCATACAAAATAAAAGGGAAAACTACACTCCAGTTTAGTACTTCAGTACCCAGGAAACGCACTCTGCGGATTGCCAAAACAACCAAGTGCCACTATACCTTCTTGTTTTAACAAATTGTTTCACTCCGTAAAAGTAAATCCGTTAGGTCTTTTCAAAGGATTCGCCAACTTTGACATCTTCTCAATAATCACCCCCTGAACTTACTTCCCACGATAACTCTTCTATATGCATAAATGAACACGACAACTTCCCCATATTACCGGTGTATTTTCCTCGTTTTTTCAATTATCTGAACCGGCCCGCTATTATACTCTGTCATAATAGTATCTGTCATGTGGAGTAAATGCGATATTAAAAAAAAATCAATTTCAAAATTAAACATGTTGTATAGAGACCTTCAAAATGTTAAAATATGCCAATATTTCCATAATCGAGTTTTTATCATGATTCAAACTCATATGACGTTATAATCACTTGCTGACGTCATATCTACTTGCTCTCTCTATTACTCATATTGATAATCTCTTTGTATCATTCTCAAACATTTGGAAAAGTCTGTTAAACTTCCAATATGACGTCAGATTAATTTCCTTTTTAATTATCTAATGACGTCATATTAACCTACTTTCTGTACTTACACGTACTCATACTCCTTGTATTATTGAGAAATGTTTGAAAATTTCAGTTTTATTACCAATATGACGTCATATTAATATTTTTCCAATTGGTAAACCTTTTAATTTCATTTTCATTTTTCACGTGGAAATCTATCAATGGAAAATTAATTACTGTAGAAAGAATTTCATTGTGGATTTTTAATTGTTGGCAACTGCTATAACAAAAAATGTTTAAATTTAATAGGAAAAGGCTGTTGGATTTTTGGTTTTTTAGCTCTCTATATTAAAATAATACGATTTTTTTCAAAATTTTATGATTTTCAGCGTGACAGTAAATATTCAGCTGTAAGTACACAAAAGTTCAAGTCTGTAAGTTGTACAGTTTCTGAGAACCGGCTCTGTGATGGACAGACGGAGAAGCGAGACGAATAGGGTTTCGTGCGATGAACGAAACCCTAAAAATGATTTGCAAATTTGTAAACAAAAGAAAAAGGAATTCTATTTTCTGGCCAATTGATTAGCCTTGGCGTTCCTAAAAGTGGTCAAACGTATGTACAGTCCGTATATATATATATATATATAAAACAAGTTACACATACTTTTATTTACAGATCGTTTACAATAGAATTTCAACAGAGGTGTTTTTACTCTGCAAACAAAAAAGAAAAAAAAAAATTGTAGATTTTACGGTATAATACTGGTACCCTAGCTGCCAGTATTATACCGTAAAATTAACAGTAATATGCTGCTGCGCATGCACGGTAGCATAATACTGGCAATTGGGGTTCTAGTATTATACAGTAAAATCAACATTTTTTTTTCTTGCGGTGTAGACTCGGAATATTGTCTTCTTTCAGAACATGAATGCATTTTTTTAAATAGAGGTCGGCTACATATAAAAATTGTATCAACTTCGTTTTTTTAAATGTAGCACAACCATTTTCGACACTATATTTGAGTTCCTTGGATCAAGGCATCCCGGAAAAGGAATAGTTCATGTACTTTTTTGTATATTTTTAGAGTAATAAAGGAAAATATATTGGGGATGTATACACAAATTTAGAAAAATTAAATTAATATCTCAAAGGAAAAACTTCCAGAATTACACCAGTAAAATTGTTAAGGTCATCTATGTATAAAATAAACTAAAAGAAACCCTCATTTGTCAAATTTTATCTAAAAGAATTTTTCATATAAATTTTCTCGTTACTGTTTTCGATTTTATTATATGTGATTAAATGGTAGGTAGTAGAATGCGGTCCGTTTAAACCTTCTAAAATTAGACTTTCACTATATCTCGAAAAATAATGATTTGAATGAACTGTAAATTTACACACCCGTGTTTTTGCCCATTATGATATATAAAAATTAGTGTAAGTCATAAACTATTATATTTTTGAATATCACTTTATTAATAATTTTCATACTTAAAATTATGCTCTTAAGTAAAGTAAAAATGCCTAGAATATGTTTGGGTCTTATTCAATGTATCATCCTAAAAACAAAAATTTTAAATCGTATGAGTTTTTGGGAAGATATAAAATAAAGTTTATCACGTGAATTTAACATTAGCATTCTCAAATTTATCCAAAATACATAAAGCATTTACTTCTCTGAGCTAATTTGATCCAAAAAATCCAACTAAAGTGTCAAAAGTGGGCGTTACCATTTGAAAAATATATAATTTGGTAAAATTTTTAATATGTAAACAACCTTTGTTTCAAAAATTACGTACATATTTTGAAAGATAGCATTATTCTGAGTCTAATGACACCTTTAGTGTGAATTTATCGTAAACGGTCTGCGAATAAAAGCAGGTGTAATCATATTTTTGTTCGTTTCTTTTGTTGATCTTTTTACACTAGCTATACAAGCAGCCTAACACGGTTATCCATTTTCTTTCAGATTATATCGAATGTTAAAGTTGTAAAGATAATAGCGAGAGAGAAAAACAAAAGAGAGCGATTTTGTTGATATATTCTTCTTTGTGGATATAATACGAATTTCCATCTCTTGCTTCCCAATATTCATTTATATTTAAACTCTAATATTTTCATAAATGTCTGTTATGTCTATATTATCTCTTAATACGCAACACAAGCTATTAAACGTGTTTATTCTTAAGAATATATAGCGGGAAGTTTGCGAACATTAAAAAAAGTAAGAAACAAAAGAGAACATCTTTAAAAAATATTCTTAGCTTCGAATTTTGAAATTTAAATTCAAAATAATGTCAATGTATTTTAAGTATCATGTAAAAATTCTTTCATTCAAAAGGAAGAAGATATTTTATTTTCTAAGATTATTTTTTAAATTAAATATTATCTTTAAATATTAAAAGGAAATCTTTTGAAATATTTAATTGAAAAAAAAAAGTTTTCAAAGTGCGTCATGCGGAAAATGTCTGCCTCTGTTAAAGAAACATACATACATATATATATATATATATATTTATAAATGAAAAAAAAAGTGAATTTTAAAAGTTTTAATAACTTTTAAAGGGTATATACCGTTTACCTATTTTAAAGTCACAAACAGAATAAATTCAGTACTTAGGTTATGATAAGGAAAATCATGAATTATACTAAACTTTTACACAGAATCTCTGTTAGAGATGGCCGATTTGAGGCTCGGGCTCGGGTTGAGCCCGTCTCATCTTTAATATGCAAGAGCTAATCCCATGAAACTACATAATAATACTATGAATGAAATGAAACGGTGGGTTGAAAGATTCAAATTTTAAATAAAATGCGTTCAAAATACACATGCTACATTATTGTGGCTTTTGATCTGCAGATTTGTACGTCAGAAATATACTAAATATTTACGGTGCTTCTTTATGTACGGAGTTGCCTTTCCAGAAATGAATTATCATATATTGCAGAAAATAACAGTCTTTGGGACAAATCATATCACTTTTAAAATGTTGTCTTCATTTGAATGGGAAGGTCTTGAGCCCCTCTCTTTCCTACGCCCATGTCTCTCTGAATGTGTTTTTAAAGCATCTGACTTCACTTAATCAAACAGTCCATCTTCTTCTTGTTTCAAATCTGGAGTCAAAGCAATCTGCAACGAGAAAGAAATGTTTAATCTGACGCGTGTCTGTTAAAGAACAAAGCAGACTGAATGGAAAGTTAAAGTGCACAAAAAGACCTCCTATTAGATTCTTGGAGATATAGGCACAGACAATAAAACCATGGTTAAACGAGGGTTAAACAGGATAATGGTGTGATAAGAAGAAATTCTTAGAAGATTGTCTTTTACATTGCTTGATAGTTTCTTAAACATTGTTGTACATCTTACACCTGTTAAAATTTTGCAGCAAACTGTCCAGTCATTTGACCGTTTTTGTAGAAAACAGTTACGTAACCGTAATATAACTATGTTTTGAAATAATTATTGCTCATTTTATGTTCAGAATGTAGTTAAAATAAGGTTATGTAACCGTTTTCTACAAAAACGGTCAAATGACTGGACAGTTTGCTGCAAATTTTTAACAGTGTATATGCGAATGAACATATAATGATGATGAAAGATATGAACAATGAATATAATCAGCTGAGAGAAATGAAATATGCTGAATTTATTTTAATTAACTTTAAACTATGAAGAATCTATAAACTATGAAGAATCTAGATACATTATCATAATGATACATATATCGTAAATATAAACACAATCTCGCCCTTGTTTGTAGAATATTATGTACATGATTTGATTATAAATTTTTAGAAACTCAGTATTTAAAGAATTTAGAAAATTTACGAAAATATCGATCTTCAGATTTTTATGCTAAAGCAGTCCACATACCCGAATGAATATTTTTGCAAAATTTCAGTACATTGATTCAATAAAATATACTTATAAATACTGTATCAAATGTAGGATATATAAGGATTGAAATTATAGAATTTTTTAAAGTCTTTTTTTTAATTGAATGTGTAATTAACGTAAATTACACATATGATTTTTAAATGTAATTAATTAAGTATGGTTGTATTATTTGACCGGGATCCCGTGATAGAGAACCTTTACGTCATCCGGCACATTCACGAAAATTATTCTAAGTGAAAGTCACTACTTAGACAAAGATATTCCGACACTGGGTGTGCTGTGCAGTAGAGGTCCTTTTGTGAACAACGGAACCACTTACGATTGACATTTTGAGGTACTTCCTTACGTCATATAAGACACATGAACGGAACTGATACTAAGAAATATAGGATGATCAATGTGATGAAACATACTGGGTTGTCTGCTCCAAGCTAGTCCTTAAGAAAGCTTGCCAACCGATAAGGTGGTTGAAAATGGACACAGCCTTACGTCATCGAGCACGTCTTCTCACCCATTATAAGAATAGCTTGGGTTACCAGTTTTCAAGTCCATCTCAGCAGGTAAAGTTTAGGTTGCTGCAAATCTAGCTAAGAACCTCTTGAGCAAAGGCAACTCACGTTATTTGTATTGTGGGTATCATGACCTTTCATAAGAGCTAAGGTGCAATCAGGTGTTGGATGACGTAAAGTCGTAAGGTCATAATAATTTATCAAGTCCGTCTTAGCAGGTAGGGTTTTGCTTGGCGGAAAACCTAATTTTGGACCATTTGAGAAAAGGCAACCTAAGTTATTCGTATTGTGGATGTCAAGAGTTTTTATAGGAACTAAGGTACGATCATGCTCTCGATGGCATAAAGTCGTAAGGTCGCATTCATTTTACAAGTCCGTCTCAACAAGTAGCGATTTCATTGGGGGATCACTCTAATTTTAAACCGATTAAGCGAAGGCGAAGGTAACCCAAATTTTTCGTATTGTGGGTGTCATGGTCTTTCTATGGACTAAGGTACGATCATGTGCTCGACGATGTAAAGCTATTAGTCGCAATCACTTTTCAAGCCCGTCTCAGCAGGTAGGATTTTGATTGGCGGCATCTCCAATTTTGCACCACTTGAACGAAAGTAATCCAAGTTATTCAATTGTAGGTGTTAAGATCTTTCATATGAGTTAAGTTACGATCGTGTGCTCGATGATATAAGGTTGAGTTCTATTTCGATCACACTTATCCGTTGGCAACCCTTTTTAAAGACGAGCTTAGAGCAGACAACGTAGTATGTTTTTTTTCCATCTGGACCATCCTAGACTTCATAGTATTATTTCCGTTGATGTGTCTTACGGCCTAAGTAGCTACACCAAAATATCAACCAGAAGTGATTCCGTTCGGAAGACGACCATTACTCCACAGAAAACCAAGTCGGAAAATCTCTTTATAAGTATTAACTTTCGCTTAGAATAACTCTCTTTCATTTGCCCGCTGGAGTAAGGTTCTCTGTCACAAAATCCAGGACTGTATAGAGTCGCACTTCAATAAAATTCGTGATTCTTTTTTACTGTAAAATATGCTGGATTACCTATAATGCATCCCCCAAATTTTTAGAAGAATAGTTTTTCCTTCAGTTTGCAGATCCAAATATGTTCCAACCACATCGCTTAATTCAGAATATTGTTGAATGAAAAAACTTGAAAAATACCAATCTGGATAATCCCCTTGTAACTGATGATTTCTGGTGCAATGTTGATAATCATAGATATCGCAATCAATTTAACTTTTTATTCATTTAACACTTAGACTTAAGATTCACGAGTATCAAACTACATTCTCTTATTAAATTCCTACTATTAGCTCACACTCTCTATATACCGGGTGTCCCAAAAATGACTGATGGATTTTAAAATTCAATAACTAGCAAACGGTGACAGATATTAAAAAATTCTTGCAGGAGGTTTATGTACGATGTCGGGAGTTTTTTTACTGTGATTCTTGATTTTAGTTCGAATTTCACACAATAGATGGCGCTGACAGCGGTTGGCGCTCATTCGAGGCCGAAACTGACGTCACTGAGCATTGATGCGAAGAAAGAATATTAAGGCTATGGAGTGGGTCTCATTCGAGTGATCTGGGATTCTGAATCGGGGCCTAAGAGCAAAATTGTACTGGAGAATGAGACCCACTCCATAGCCTTAATCTCCTTTCTTCGCATCAATGCTGAGTGACGTCAGTTTCGGCCTCGAATGAGCGCCAACCGCTGTCAGCGCCAGCTATTATTTGAAATTCGAACTAAAATCAAGAATCACAGTAAAAAAAACTCCCGACATCGTACATAACCCTCCTGCAAGAATTTTTTTAATATCTGTCACCGTTTGCTAGTTATTGAATTTTAAAATCCATCAGTCATTTTTGGGACACCCGGTATATATCTTGTTGGAATTTTCAATCGTTAATAAAATATTTTCTATTCATCCTATCAAGTTCAAATAAATTTTTTTAGACTTGTCCTGGATGACAATTGATGTTAATACAGTTTTTTAAAATATTAATTAATTAATTAAATTAAATTAATTAATTTTAATTTTATATTTCATTTCTGTTCAAAAGTATTGACTCACTCCATATTTATAGTCTCACCTTCACACGTAAAAAGATAATGGGGCTGGCTGTTCACGGACGAAGATAAGGCGGCTCGCGGGCGAAGGAGACTATAAATGTGGAGTGAGTCTATACTTTTGAACAGAAATGAAGTATGAAACTAAAATTAAATAATAAAATTTAATTAATGAATTAATATTTGAAAAAAAAACTGTATTAGCGTTAACTGTAACATCGCTATGGCACTTTATTGTGAAGTTTGGTAATTTTCGAAATTCAATATTTGAGAAACGGCATAATTATTAGATTTTAAATTTATATCAAGAAAAATACAATTTTTTTAACTTTCTAACGCAGTTTGTCTAACAATTTTGTGAGAAATACTTTTCGAGCTATTAATTTTTGGTATTTTAGCTATTTATTTTTTATTTAACTTTTAATACATTTCAAAAATTTCTCTTATGTAAGATATTTAGCAGGATATAAATTTAGGAATAAATACCGTCAGTGGCGAAGCGTGTAGATCGCTGGAAAAAAATTTCTATTTGACCTAAGTAGGAATTGACTTTAAAAAAAAGTTTTTATACTACTTGTTTTTTTTTACCATGTCCTAGATCATTGTTTTCAGTTCTGGAGATGCAAACGTTCCACTTGATCTTTATACGCAATATTGTTAAATGAAAAAGCTGAAAAAGACCAATCTGGATAATCATCTTGCAATTTCTATTTAATGTTGGTAAAAATTTGGTGCAATGTTGGTAAATAGTTGGTAAAAGATGAAATAAATTTCTTAGTTAATCGTTCAATATTTGGACGAGTAGTTTACGTGTTGACACATTACCTTCTTTATGTTTTTTCTAGATTTTCGTTCATCTTTCGTTCAGTTTTGGAGGTACAAATGTGTTCTATCTCCATCGTTTAATACGGAATATTGCTCAGTGAACAAGCTGGGGAAATATCAATCTACATAATCATCTTGTAATTAAATATCTGTGGGGAAATGTTAGTAATCATAAATAACAAAATCAATTTCTCTAAAATTCATTCAGTGTTTGGACTAGTAGTTTCACGAGTTTTCCCTAATCTGTTTTTTTTTTCTAAATGATTTACTACATCATTTCTTTATGTTCAGAAAAAACAAATACATTTCACCTGCATCGTTTTATGCGTAATATTGCTACATAAAGAAGTTGGGAAAATGCCAGTTTAGATAATCTCCTTGCAGCTGAAAATCTGAGGTGCAATATTGGTAATCATGGAAGGTACAATTAATTTCTCTTCTATTATTTTGATATTTGGGCTACAGTGAAACCTGGTAAGTTGGCCACTTTTGTAACTTAAATACCTGTGTTAGTTATACCATTTTATAAGGTATCGAAAAACCCTGTACAAAATAAATTAAACACACCTTTATAAGTTGGTCACCTGTTTATCTTGAATGTTGACCAGAAAAATGTAATACATTTGATTCTACTCTATGTTATAATATAGGCTTTTGACCTGTGTATGTTGGCCACATGTTTTCGTAATGGCCATTGACGTTTAAATATACTTGAAAATAAAAAACAATGCAGTTGGGCAGGGATTTAAATTGTCTGATAATCCACTTTATTCAGATTGGCAGACATGTGATTCACCTACACATGATAAGAGAATAGATAGACGTTCATTTATGTTTGTTTTTTGTGTAAGGGGGGTGGGGAAGTGTGGATTAAGAAAAGTATAGATAAATAATAGCTAAAGGACAAAGGGGAATACTCGACATTGAACCACAAGTATTTATTGCATACGGATAATCTTCTAATTCCTCAGTAGTAAAAATATTGATGTTAATCTCCCTATCTGTGTTAGGATATAAATCTTTATCAATACCTTCAGATCTTGTAGATTTTAGTTGTTTACTACATTTACATTACACTGTTACATACTTATTCAAGCTAATTTATACTTGTTAAAAACTAAATTTCTAAAGAACATTATTTATAGCAAAATTTTACGTGTTCAAATTGTTTACATCATGAAAGTGTTAGGGTTGCAAAACGAAAGTTAGTGGAATTAATAATTGAAAAGAATAAAGAAATTTTAGCCAATGTTGAAAAAGGAATACGTCAAAGAAAGATAGCTGCTGAATATGGTGGTTGCATTAAATACTGTTGAGAATTTTTCAAAAAATAAAGATTCAATTATAGAAGTTTAGTTGGATAATTGCAATAGTGAAAGACGAAAAAAAAAGAGAAAACTGTTCATCAAGAGATAAATGGTGTTGTTTTAATTTTTTTAGAAGATAGATGTAGATCAAAAAATATTCCAATGTCAATTCTTATGGTAAAACAAATGGTTAGAACAAAGAAAATTGCCAATTAACTGGAAATCAATGATTTTCAAACCAGTAAGGGATGGTTAGAAGCCTTTCGTGTACGAAACAATACACCGTTTTTTCTTCTATGCAGTGAATGAATTTCAGCTTATAAAATGTGGCAGAAGATTGGAAGACAAAACTCAGAGAAGTTTTGAAAGGATATTCAGCTGAAAATGAATTTAATGCAGACGAAACAATATATTTTTTTATAGACAGCTGCCTACAAAATCGCTTGTTGAAAAAAATGAAAAATGTTTCGGTGGCAAATCGTTAAAGGAAAGACTTAATGTGTATGTGTTTTTCTGCTGCAGAAGTGCAGGTGAGAAATTATAGCCTCTAGTAATTGGAAATGATGCTAATCCCCGAGCTTCTAAGGTGAATGGGAAAAAATGAAAATATACCAGTGATATCGAGAAGTAATAAAAAGTCAAGAACGAATTCAAAGATATTTGCAAATTGGGTAAAATCTGTAAATGCAAAAATGAAATTTTAGAAGAAAACAATTATTTTATTAATTGATAATGTGTCTAGTCATGCTTCAGTGAAGTCTATGAGTAATGTGGTAATGCCTCTATGCCTATTATGTTTATTGTAACTACTTGATCAAGATATAATTCATGTAGTTAAACAATATCAATCATAAATTAATGTTGAACTCGCTTATAACAAAAGCAGAAGAATGTAAAGATGTGTCTGATTTTACAGAATCAATGACTGTATATGATCCATTCGGTGGATAAATGCAGCCTCGAAAAGTTTATCAACCTCAACGATTGTGAAATATTTTCATATGGCTAGATTTCCAAAACTGGAAGCAGAAGTAGAAAATTGCGAAAATCAAACAGCAGAAGAAATTAAAAGCATTGTAACATTACAGTACATTAACATTACAGTAATGTTTAGAATAAATTACTAATTAAAAAAACTGCATTTCTTTATTTAATGATGAGTTAACTATACATGTAGATAGTATTAGAGATACTGTTGATTAACTAGTTTCTACATTACTAATAGAAATAAAAAGCTCAGATGATACACATTTAGAAAATGAAGACAGTGAAGACAGTGAAGAGAAATCAAACGAAGATTTTAAAGCCGAGAATATCTCAATAAGCTTTAAAGAAGCTTTAATTTCAGCGAAAAAAACTGCATCATTTTGCATCACTGAAGCAAACTGAAATTACGCAGAAACTAGGGGATATTTATAGTGAAATAGAGAAAAATTAGTCACAATCGTAGCTAAAAGCGTCTTACCAAACTGTCATCACATAATTGTTTTTTTTAAATCACCGAATTTTCAACTTGTTCAACTCTGCCGAGATGATTTTGAAGCATATATAGAAATTATAAATGATGCTTACTTTTTTTTTTCTGTGAAACTTTCTGTGATGTCCTTGAATTATTTCAATATTTTGTTAAATTTTTATTATCATAGCAAAAATGTTTCTTCTGAATGCATTGTTTTAATATGTTTTATATTTGGAGATACAAATACGTTCCGCCTGCATCGCCAAAGGCGTAATCTTGTTAAATGAAGAAGTTGAGAAAATACCAATCTGGATAATCCATTTGCTAAATGAAGATTTGTGGTGCAACGTTGGTAAGCCGCAATTAATTTATCTTTTATCCATTCGCTGTTTGGACTAGCAGTTTCACGAGTTTTCTCTTACATTCTTTTTTTTTATCATGATTCAGTACATTTCTATACGTTCTGCAGATACAAATACGTTCTACCTGCATCGCAGGGTTATAGGACTTTTAAAGCTTTCAAAAATATATGAATTTAAAGGTTAATCTTTTCTGAACATTATAAATTTTTTCCTATAATTACTCGAGTTATAGCCTAAAGCGTACGAAGCTACAATTGTAAACAAGTTTAAAAGTAAAACTTTGAAGTCAGTTTTCTCAAAATGAGGCTTTTGTGTATAACGCGCATGATATCTCAAAAACTTTTCAATATATTTTTATGAAATTTTCAGAAAATATATTTTATGTTAATCTGCATAAAGTGAATTTAAATTACCATATTTATTGTTTAAAAAATGCATTGTATTTGGTGGTTATACTGTTTTAAAATTTCGAAATTTTGTTTAATTTAAATTCAACCTTGTATTAAAAATATAACAATGCTTTAAATACAAAATTATTTATAGGTTCCAAACAATTATTACATTCTTAAGTATAACTAGTCACCAAAATGTTTGTTCTAGATGCAAAATTTCTTTTGTAATCCTGCTCGTAACCTCTCATGCCAATTTTCTGCTCGACAAATGTCTTATACAGTTTGCAGCCCTTTATAATTATTAATTCTGTGTATTGTATTTTTTTTTTAAATATGTGAAAAGAAATATCATACTTATATCTTTCATCCCTCCAAAAATTATGTTTTTAAATCATACATTACATTTTAAAATATTAAATGTTCAAAATGATAATTTTGTTTTTCACTTTTTCCAATTTAAAAGTCCTATGACCCCCTTAATGTGGAATGAAGAAGCTATGAAAATAACAATCTAGATAATCATCTTATAATTAAAGATATGTTATGCTGGTAATCATGGAAGACACGATCAATTCCTCTTTTATTCATTTGATATTTGGACTAGTAGTTTCACGAGTTTTTCCTTACATCTTTTTTACCATTTCGTCATTCACTACAACATTTCTGTGAGTTCTGGAGATACAGTTACGTTCTACCTGCATCACTTAATGCGGAATGGAGAAGCTATGAAAATAACAATCTGGATAATTACCTTGTGAATAAAGATCTGTAGTGCAGTGTTGGTAATCATAGAATACGCAATCAATTTCTTTCTTATTCATTTGTTATTTGGACTAGCAGTTTCACGAGTTTTCCCTTACACCCTTTTTATTTTTTCATCATTCACTATATCATTTATTTCAGTAACTAAAACACGATCTTTACAAGCTACAACTGTAATAATAGCTGTGGCGAACAGCCAACATCACACCTAACGTTGTCCACAGCAACAGTGTGTATAGTTGATAAGTTGATACATCACCTTGCTTAAATGGTTTCACTATCATATTAACATCTTGCAGCTGATTTCCAGCAAAAAGTTGATTTTGCTTGTGTTTGTTGCTCTGTGTGTGTTCTTACGTTGTTTTGACGGTAGAATCTACTATGATTGCTAAAGGGATTGCCAAAATATCCCTTTAAAAAGAATTCACATCAAAATCTGAAATTATTTATAATTTAAAATAGCTTAAAAAAACATTAAACTGTTTAATTAACGTTAAAATTTAATTTTGTTATTCAATTGTGTATAACTACCCAGCAGTACTCAAGACCTGATTAAAGCACTGATTGACAGGACAGTGGCCTTAGGTCCCCTTGATTTTTGGAAGCCACAAATTTAGCGCTTTATTTAAGGCTTAAATAGTTTAATTACAAATCTACAAGTGTTTCTAGATAGATCTTAAGACTATTTCACGAAAATTTTACTTCTAAAAGCAAATAAAATTAATCAAAAAGTTGATTATTTCACCCAATATGCATGTTTGATTGCTTTTTTTCCACATTAAAGTTACCTTTCGTATTTGCAAGTTTGATATTTTTCCAATACTAAACATATATCCTTATTATAAAACACAAACATATGAGTCATTAACGATGATGTTATAACTATAGTTTCAACAACCTGTGATATCGCTTTCGCTTTTATCGCACATATATCAATTAGAGTAAAATGAGGTTAAACGCAAGTGATAAATAAATATGTGTATGTTCCGTCGACCCCAAATGAAATCAAGTCCTGAGCAACGCTTTGACTTGGTCGCCCCCCACCCCCCTGCTCGTGCTAATAATTTCAATAAATTTATTCTTGTTGGTTTTAAACGAGTAACAAAGAGATGAAATTTTAAAAAAAATTATTCAGAAGAAATAACAAGGCGTGTAACATTTATTGAAGCCCCGCTTACATTAAATACATTCTTTGAATTTTAGGTTAATTACTGATCTCGAATATCTTCTTTGAAGTTTTTATCTCAACATCATTTGTAATTTTCTCTGATTGCGGATATGAAATTCAATATTTTAATGAGAAATAATCAATGTCAGTAAGAATATGTAACTGAATCTTGCTGTATTTTGAATATATTCTAAGCTAATTATAGATTATGATTAGTACGATGTAGTATATGTCGTATATGTCAGATTTCTACCTTAATTTCTCTTGCATTTCTCTCTGACTATGCACATGAAATTTAATTTTCAACGACAATTACTCAGTATTAATGTGGAATACGCAAGTTAAAGTCCATGTTATTCCTTATGGTACTTAAAACTGAATCTCGGATAAAATCCAAGAACTAGAAGTCACCCGATTCCTCTCGATTTTGTAAAACTGTGTTCCTTTATGACGCTGATAAAAAGCCTAGAGACGAGATGGGCTCAACCTGATCCTCAGCCCGGAGCCGAAACGGACTCTTGATCGATTTTATACCAGTCTGAGTTTGGGCTTCAAATGAAGATTTACAAATTATAAAAAAGAAAAAAAAACGTGCGCTGTTAAAAATTTGCAGCAAACTGTCCAGTCATTCGACCGTTTTTTTTAAAAAACTGCCACATAACCTTAATTCAACTCTATTCTAACCATAGCATGGACAAAAGTCCTTCCAGCCTGTACCGGGAGGAAAAGGTAGCTTTCATAGTCCATGTTTTTAAAAATTCCACTCATTTTACTCAAACACCCGAAGGTAAAATGCTTGGAACCCGATTATAGATGATTCAGTCCCGGTTTTCTTTAATACTGAATTTGAATTCGAATTTCAGCATGAGAGTTACAGCATAACAAAAATCAGATTGTTTCAAAATGTTAGGCACCCTAGAATATGAAACTGTCATACCTCAGCCATTTTTTAAGATAAAACCAAGACAAAAAATGTTCCGGAATCCTTGTATCACGATCTAACACTTAACAGAAACAACTTTTTCCATTTATAATTTTTTATACATATTTTTGAATTTAAAAAAAAAATTTAATTTAACTTGCCGCCATTTCGAAACAAGATGGCGCATGAAGCTGGCCAACGAACTCGGTCCAGACCTTGGTATGTTTTGTAGAGATGATCAGTCACATTTATATCGGTTCATAAATACGAGAGTTACAGCATGATAAATATCAGATTGTTTCAAAATCTCAGCCACCATAGAATTTCAAACTGCCATATCTCAGCCATTTTTTAAGATATAGCCAAAACAAAAAATGTTCCAGAATCCTTGTATCACGTTCTAACAGTTAACAGAAACAATTTTTTCAATTTATAATTTTTTGTACATCTTTTTTAATTTTTAAAAATTAAATATTTTTTAACTGGCTGCCATTTTGATACAAGATTGCGGATGAAGCTGGCCAACGAACTCGGTCGAGACCTTAGTATGTCCTATACACATACTCAGTCACATCCGCTTCGGTTCATAAATAAGAGACTTACAGCATGACATATGTCAGACATATATATATAAATCAACATTTGAACGGAGGGTGGTTTGGGGGTCTGGGAGTCATAATCAGTGAAAATATATCAATTTTTTTGGAATTGCTTTTCTCCGAACGGCTGCAATAGGTAGCTTTTTGTAATGAAAGCTTACCTAAAAATATGGTCTGAATAGAGTTAAATTATTGTTATGGAACCGTTTTCAATAAAAACGGTCGAACGACTGGATAGTTTGCTGCAAATGTTTAACAATGTGCTACTTGAAACAAAAGAACGTAGTCCAAGTTCTTAAAGTGTTTTACAATCCTTTAAAAATCAGTATGAAAGATATTGGTATTGATGGAATATAAGGAGAACTATTCAATTTGATTCTGAAGCTTTAGCACGGTCCCTGTTAGTAACGTAAAGAAAACATAGATATCCCTTGTCTATCCTCGCTTTTTGTTTGAAGCCCTTTTATAGAATTACTAGAAAACAGAATTCGTGTCTTTTCGCCATACTTGTACAATGATATTTTAAAAGAATAAGAGTTGTGATTTTTGCAGATTTCTTTGTTGTTGGGTATAAACAACAAATTTGCTATTTTAAATAGATTTTCAAAGATATGGAAATCACGAAACGTTGTCATCAAGAAGTATTTAGGATTAATACTTATTTCTACGTAAAAAGATACTTTTAAATGAGAAAATTATTCCTTAGAGAATTTTAAAATGCTATTAACACTTTTCTACTGTATACTTTTAGGATCGGGATTGGGTGAGCTTGGATTTCCAATTGTTGGGCTACGAAAAAAGAGCCTGAACTCATCTCTAAAAGAGAACGAAAAATTATGCGTTAAACATAGATTAGGAAACACTTTCCAACACATCCAAAAAATTGTAACGAAACTTCACCTTTAAATAAGGTGAAAGAAGATATGTAAGTAAACAGTTTAGAAAACATATACCCTATTTAAAAATACAGTTTTAGCAATTACTTTCCATAGTCAAAAATATAGTCGAATTACTTTGTGCAGCCCTGTATATGATCTATGGATTTGGATATATATTACATAGCATGATAAAATTTAGTTCAGTTAGAAGATTCACATTTAACAACTTTCGCCAATCGATGAAAATGCACTCGAAATTTTTTGTACAATACTGTATATTGTATAAAGACTTTTGTACACACTACATATTAAAATAAAATTTAATTCAGGTAAAAAAACGCATAAGGCAACTTAAAACAAACTTCCAGCAATTACCAACCATAAAAGACAATGCGCCTTGTTTTTTGCGTAGCTCTGTATATGAATATATTTATTAACCACAAACTTCTATAAGTCTACTAACTATTCTTCAGCAAAAAAATGCGTAACGAAATTAAAAACTACCCTAAGCAAGTCACTCCCATAGCCTCTAATACTCACGAATTCCCTTGTGTAGCCCTGTATATGATCAACCAAATTTATACACACCACGTACTATGCAAAAATTTAGTTAAAAAAGCAAACTGAAAACGCACTTAACACAAATAGGCTGCAATTATTGCACGTATACAGTAACCGATATATTTTTTGTGTCTCTATAAATGAAAGATAATGGAAATTTGAATTAAAAAAATTAAATAATTTGTTCTAATGATCAGATTCTGCGAAATTGAAATGGGACCAAATGGGGACCTTACTCTTTCGAACAAAAGAAAAGTTATCAAAATCGATACACATTTACTAGAGTTATGAGTGAACAACATAAAACACACATACAGACGGGTCGAATTGATAACCTCCTCCTTTATTTAAGTCGGTTAATAAACGAAATGCACACCATACTTATAAATGACCAATTTATACTAAAACCTCACCATATAAATTTCATTATATTTGAAGTGGCGATACATCATTAAATTACATTGTAAACGATTTTCTTCGTAGAACAATGTGCAACAGAGTTCTTTTGTGTGACCCTGTAAATGAATAATAAATGCCTTGCACCCCATATTACACAAAAAGCATGTTTTAATGCGCTTCATAATTGTATATCAATTTCATCATGTTTCAAATGCATCGTAGCATTATCAAAATGCACTTGAAACGATTTTTTCCCATCGACTGTAATGTAACGGAATACTTTTGACAGTCCCTGTAAAAAACTGTGGGTGCAACACACTTCATTTTGAATAGTGATCATGCTATAGTAAACGACAATAACGCACAAAATTTTCAGAGCAATCCGAGTATATTTACAGTTAGTTACAGCGTGAGTTAGAGCACGGACGGACGGCCAGACGGCCAGACAAACCGAAGTCATAAGCAGTTTTCAACTAGGTTGGAAAGTGTTAAAAAGAGCCCTCTACTCACAGGGGGGAAAAAGAAAAAGAATGAAAAAAAGCATACGGCAAGAAACTAGTTAAATGAATGTTTAAAACACACTTAATACTTATTTCTCTTGTTTTTATTATTCAATTTTAAAAAATACTTTTGATTTCTTTTTTTTTTTTATCTCTTTTTTTCTTTTCTTTTCTTTTTTCTTTTTTTAATTCTTACGGTATTATCAAATTATGAAAGGAAGAAGATAAGTAGTAATAATCACTTTTCAGATTATTTTTTCCCAATTGTGCTTGTATTTTTATTTCATTAGGCATATGAAATTTAATATTTAACGACAATTACTCAGCATCAGTGTGAATACGTAAGTTAAACTCCATTTTATTCCTGATGGCACTTGAAACTGAATCTCGGATTAAAGCCAGGAACTCGAAGTCACCTGATTTTCCTCGATCTTTGGAACTGTGTGATGTTGATAAAAAGGTAGCCAAATAGGTCACGGCAAGTTGGCGGCGTTCTCTGTCTACCCAGGTAAGGGGAACGAACGCTTTCGCCGCTCACATTACCGCAGTGATGAATGAAACAGGACTCTCCTCGTTTTGTCAAGTCGCATACGATTAGATAACAAATCTTAATTCATACTTTTGTGGGCTTAATCTCTGAAAATGCATTATGCTGTACCAAGAATAGGAGAATGACGTAACCACTTCTTTAATTCATGTGCTTGAATAAAATAAAAGCGTATTTAAAATATATACATATATAACACTCTATTTTTTATTTATATTTTATTTTGTTCTTTTTTGGTGTTTAAAAGATTTCATTGTTGTAGTTTCACAGCCAATTGCCCTATTTTAGCGAACGTAGTTTGACGTATAATTAATTCCATTGTTGTTGTAACTCGTATGCAGTTGTAACCATAAAGAATATTTGGCAATTTAATATCGGTGTTCGGCTAGAAGAAAAAGGCCTTAAAATTATTTTATTAACTTATAATTAAGTTATAAAAATATTAAAATGTTATAATTCTAGCACATCAGGAAGAGAGTGAACAACCGATTACAAAATGCGATCTTTACATGCATGGACCAAGTTAAATTAAATAAAACAATGTAAAAATAAGTTCTTACACAATAAATTTTTATTTATTGTTATATTTAGGTAAAAAGCAATAAGTTGATAATCAATTACAATCGAAATATGAATCTCTGGAGTTAATTCTCTTCTTTAAGTTTGTTCTCAAATTTTTATTTTTTTCTGCGCAACAACGCGAAATATTCTAACCATTCTCAAATTATTATTTTTTCTTTTTGTCTAAAAATGTTAAGTATTGACGAATTTGTGCTAGATTTTCCGTTTCAGTACTTTGTTTAAAATCCTTTGAATACTACAGTCTAAAAACGCAATAATATTCAAAATACGGCAAGCGCTCCAACGCTGAAATATGCTGCGAGGTGATTTTTTCTCCCCCTTTCTTATGCCTGACTACTTGTCAACAGCACAATAAGAAGGCAGCCTATCTTCGAAAATTGAACCTCCCTAAGATCACTAGTACAAAAGGCTCTCCACCCGTTGATTGAAAAAATCTCCTATTCTGCGACAATAGTTAGATATTTCCGACGGTGATAAAATGGAACACCTGCTCTTCAGGCGCAAGGGCGGTTTGGCTGTAGTTTGCTTGGCCGGGCGTTTCGGGCGGTTTTGTAGCGAAAGGGTTAGTTATAACTACTAATATATATATATATATATATATATATATATATATATATATATATATAACTTTAAGTAAAATTTAACCATTGAAACATAAGAAACTGACCACATACACTGAAATCCCGATACCAAAGAGCCCTGTCAATTTACAAATTAAAATTGTAGTCCTAATAAATGTAACATTATTAATTCAAATTAAGAAGAAAAAAAAATATATTAAATAAGTAGAATATAGGAATGAAATATAAACCACACGAGTATATACACAAATAAAAGCTTATAAAGTACTTTACTTTTTCAAGGGCAAGAAAATCATATTTATAAGCAAAGAACGATTGTTTTCTGTATATGACACCAGCTTTTGCTAAATATAGTGCCATATCTCGCCCGAACAATCGCTGAAACAATATTGAATAACAAGACCTTTACAATGGAATATTATAAATTATACATACAATTTGAAAAGGAGTGTGAAAAAGAAGGAAAAAAAATATATATATATTACTTATATTAATAATATCCCAAGATATTTAGTATATTGTTAGCACATGTACAAAATTGTATCCAAAAGAAGAGGTTAAATTCACAGTTAAATAGAGAATCCTTCAGATCATAAATTGTATCCTACAGTTACAGTTATTTTTATTTAACTACATAGATTATATATATATATATATATATATATATGTGTGTGTGTGTGTGTGTGTGTGTGTGTGTGTGTGTGATACAATAATTATTACATTATACTAATCTGAATATTCTGTTTGAGGACAGTGTAAAATAATTGTAAAAAAAAATGGAAAAAGATACATATCTAAAAAAATACTAATTTATTTCTAAAAAATCAGAACATCCCAATTTTAGGACTCTAGAGATAAATATCTTAACTTTTATGTGTTTAAAAATCAAATAACGTTTTTACTTTTTCTTTCATCGATCTATAATAGAAGGAAGTATTAATTTTTTTTCGACTTCCGGTTTTCGACGGGATTTACACGGTGTCGGAGATCCCCAAAAACATGTTTTTACCAAATGCGTGTCTGTCCGTCTGCTTCTGTGTACGTCTTTATTGTATCATCTAAAAGTGTATGAAGATATGCATAGAATTGAACCAAAATTCAATTAGGAGGTTTCAAAGGTTTTTGACTATGGCCAGAAAGTCCCAGTTGAATTTGGAGATATTCCGCCGGAAGGGAGCGCTGTAATAAATATTTTTGTATCATAATCACATAATAAGATCACTAATTATAAATAAAATATAGATAAAATTCTTAAGTGATACAAAGAGGAACACAAAAGGCTTATAAAAACCTTTTAAGGATCGACATATGTTTATGAAATCCCGTTCAGCAGATGGAACATTACAGTATTATATAGGAATGACCACTAGAAAGTTTGAAACAAGATTAAAAGAGCATATGGCTGATATCAAATATGACAGAAGAACTATCGCACTGGCAAGACTACATAAAACCGAGACTTTAAAAATTGATTTTAAAAATAGTAAAATAATTTATCCATCAAGGCTTTATTTCCCATCTAATTATCCGTGAATCAATAGAAATCTATATGCGTAACGTGAACATTTGCAATGAATCTGCCTCATTTGGATTACCAAAAATTTGGCACGAGGTTACTTTTGAGTTTTAAAAAAGCAATAAGAATTTTTGCCGTATCTTAAAAGAAAAAACAAAGCAAAAATTATATCTCTTTTAATAAATTCACTAGTTTGTGCTTTCTATCAAGCTTAAATAAATAAAAGCGGTGAATTTTCTATAATCGGAGCCCACACCAAATTAACATACTCCAGCGGAAATTTTTGGAACTACATTTGAACTCAGTTAATACGAGAAACAAGGGAATTATAAAAGTCCTCGTATTAGCCGTTACTCGTAATAACCAGGAAGAAAATAAAAATCTTACAAACACACACATAATTAAACTAATTACTACTATTAATTGCTCTAATTATATCAATGCTAAAATTAACTTAATATCACAAAGTTAACATAAAATATTGTCTTACCTTTGTAAGTGTCATTTTCTTTAGATGGGTCTTTTCTTTAGACAATATCAGACTACTAAAGTCAAAGCCTTTAAAGAATTCACATAATTTCTAAGTACATGAAAGACGTACAGCAATGCAAGTGATCACTACCCTTTCTCCCGTAAAAAATCGGCTAACATTGCAATCACTGCAATTTTCGAGCCCCAGAGTCCGAATTTAAGGAAATAAATAAAATCTTTATTAAGATGTTATTCTAAACATTTCCCTTTCATTGCTCAGTTGTAAATCTTACAAAGAGGCGGTATTTGAAACGTCCTTATCTCTCCCTTCTTTCTTACATTTTTTCAAGACCTCGGGACATTCTTTTGTATTTTCATGGGCAAAACGGATAAATTATTACATTTTAACAAGGAGTTGTAAAATAGAAATTTTATCGCTGAGCAGAGGCAGAAATAGCGCGCTACGAGTAGTAAAACTACGGTAGTCGCATTATGATAAAGATCATATACATATTTTCATTATTATTCTAAATTTATAGTTCCCTTATGTTTCCTAAAGATTAATTTATTTTTATTTAAACCCTTTCTATTTTAATCTATCCTTTTTCTATCCTTTTAACTTTATTCTCTGTTTGGACAGTTTAATAATAAATATAAAATGGTTTCTACATATGCTCTTTTGTCCAAGCAGAACATTAACTTCCTTGTTTAATGTAAATGCACTCTTTAATTACTTTCCAACCGCCAAAATTTTATAAGCTCAGCAAATGATTCATGTCCAAAAAGTCACATTTGCTCTCATTTTCATAACATTTATTGGGTTGTTTGACAAAATTACGAAAAATAGCAATAAATCACCTGGCATTGCACTCCTTTCATTTCCTTCCCCCTCTAAATTAATATACCAGAAGGCTAACTGCCATAAAATTCTTTCTGGCGAAATTGTTTGATACACATGTATGTTGGCGCGTAACCAAAGTGTTGTCGCACAAATGTACTGTGAAATTAAAA
The DNA here is from genome assembly GCA_963931845.1 of Maratus michaelseni. Lineage (NCBI taxonomy): Eukaryota > Metazoa > Arthropoda > Arachnida > Araneae > Salticidae > Maratus > Maratus michaelseni. The sequence continues at coordinate 340,539,252 of OZ007588.1, read as the reverse complement.
TCAGAGCATATATATCTTTTGCACTGACAAGTCCGTAATTTTTGAAGCTGTGGGAGACTACATGCCTCTTTCCGATTTTTGGATATCTCTACAATAAAAAGGAGTATGCCCACGAGACAAGATTGTACTTTTATTGCTTGTATTACTTTTTTGACTGATCTTCCGACGGGAGCAGAGCCTTTGGAGTTACTGCATATATCGCAATGTGGAGTCGTATTCCCACTATCATCATATCCTTTCGATCACGTAAATCTACGAAATATCGGTACCTGCTATGGCCAACTCTATTTCACATAAATTGATTGTGACGCAGGAAATCAGTCTTGTATTCACATAAAATAGAGACATATGGGGGACTATTACAAAAAAAAAAAAAAAAAAAAAAATCTATTCTACTGTGTACCGGATAATCATGCAAAATATTTTGGACTTTTACTTTTCTTCTGCATTACTTGCGACGAACATTGAACTTTACTGGATTTATACTTTCAACATACTCTGAAGTCAGTTCTCGATTATACCATACCCAACCTACTCCGAAAGATATAGTCGCTATCCTGTAATAATAATAAAAATACTGCTCGTCCCCATTCTTCAGTACCGTGAAAGGTTTTTCGACCGCTAGCATGTACTTCAATGCACCCGGTATATTGTACCCTACTACCGACTATTTCTTCAGAAAGATGACTTTTCCCTTACCGTATGCGCTGTATTGGGCCATTGTTTCAATTTTTAAGTGTGAGCATATCTTTCGTCGATAAATCTCCTGCAGGATTGGTAAATGATTGTTTTCAAATTGGATTATGACGAGTGGCTACTCAATATGGTTTGGTGTGAAGTATTTCTTACACTTTTTAAAATTTTGATGTCACATATTATCATTTTTATTTTATTGTTTAAATTTTTTCTAATATTACAATTATTTTTTCTATTTTTCACCTTGAATATTGTCTGACATTTCATTTTGCTATGTCGTTTAGACTCACTTTATTTCTACTTACAGTTATTCATTTCTTTCTATATTTTTGAAATGTCAACATTTCCACACTCCTTAGTTTATTTGGTCGTGACATTTTGTACTATTCACGGACTCACTCGTATTCTTTCTAAAATTAGCATTCATTTCTTGCAACAAGAGGTATTTTGTAAGTATCCGCTGATATTTGAATTACACAGTCGTAACGTATTTTTTAAAATTCTAGCATATAAATAAGTGGGTAAAAAATCGATGACTAAATTCCATCTTTACATACAAAAACCAACTTAAATAAAAGAGTGGCCATTTAAAATCTTGTCTCACAAAACACAAAATTGAATAAAGAAAAATACACCCATTAGTATGACAACGCATACTTTTGGTGATATAATTCTTCTTCTTTGAAGTTTTGCTAATCTGTACATATTGACAGACCAAATGCGAGTAAATTTCAACTTATCCTATTTGCATAACAAGATAATTACAATCGTGTAATTTTTCCAAACTTATCGAAGATGTATGACAACCTAAAGATGTCGCCTACGTATTGGAAAAAAAAAGAAGAAAAAGAAGAAAAGAAAAGAAAACCACCCTTTAGAAATTCAATATTCGTAACCCTTTGACATCACACATGGTACACGAGACAGTATTTTATCATTTTAGATGACAGTTAATTATCTGTCGAATAATTCTTGTAACAAGATATTTTGATTACATTTGCGAGGAATAGGCAGTTAATTAATTCAAAAAACTTTTTTTACATGAAGTCGTAAAATATTATATTTATGACTGATTAAACGAAGCAGTATTCTGTTGATTTTTTTTACCATTTTCGATGGTTAAACTGTATCGTTAATAAAAGATAATATTTACCTTCTGGTTATTGTTTTTTTTCATTTAATGTCATGATGTTATTAAACTGTAGAAATCTGTCGCTTGTAAATGTGAATAAAATATTGAATAGAATGTCTTTATTTTCAGTTTAATTACTGCTGCAAACGTATACTTTTTCAATTACTTTATCAATTAGATCACCCAATAACTTCTTATAATTCTTATGGCATTATAGTATAAGTCACCAAGTGATTTTAAAGGTTAATATTTTTTAACTGATATTTTTGTAATTTTCCTTTATAAAAACCTTGGCGATTTTTTTTTCTTAAACAAAGGATGGCGCAATGCGGGTTTTAGAAAGTGAGATTAGTTGCCAAATGATTATAAACAACTATAAAAATAAACCGGGTGAACTTTTATGCATGTTTATACATGTATTTATAAATAAATTGTATAAATATTGCAAAAATTGCTTGTGTATACACTGTTAAAACTACAGGTGACAATTCGGTGCCTTTTGGGAACCTGGGGTGAAATTCTGGTGCCGTTTGAAACGCTAGGGTGCCGTACAGGCTTGAAAATGTGATTAGGGTGCCATTTGGTCACTCACTGGGTGATTGAAGCTAATTAGGGTGCCGTACAATGCATATTGCTCGAACTTTTTCACCCCGCCATCCGACTGGTATCTTGCGCATGCGCTGATTCGTTTCCTCTTCATGAGCTGTTGACTTGTTTCCTCTCATTTTTCGCAAGTCATAGGGGAGATCGAACAAGATGGCTGACTTTGAATTTCAGTGCATCGCTGCTGCGTAATCGTTGCCGCATAGTTATTAATATAATAACTAAATAACGACATTTATTTAGAATAAATAAACCAGGGGAGTCAATAAAAAGAATCACTCTTTATATACAGGTATGTGAAATGTTTCAGTGTTGTTTGTATATTATGTTTTATTATTATAAAAAGATTTTATATTATGTTGTATTACAAGTGGCTCCACACATTATTTTCAAGCAGACATTTTAAGTTATAATCTTGATGTGGAAAGTTGAAATTTGTATCTCGTGAAAGTAGAATGATGTAGCCTCACCTATTTGCTTGTTTTTTAAATTATTATTTATGCAGAGCTTATAATAATTTCATTTTATTCATATTTTTATCTAATGAATTTTCTCGCACAGTTTTTGTTGTTTACAATCTAGAAATAAATTTAATGATGCATTATTATAGTAATAAAAAATATAGAGAGAGAAACATAAGTTGTTATATTTAAAAAAAATAGTTTAATTTCTTATTTTTCTGATATATAAACAAACAATTTGTAAACAATTAAAGAATTTACAAGTTTTAAAGGGAATTGATTTTTACTAACTTGAAACGTATTAATTTGAATATTTGACAATTTTAAATTAGTTGATTTGATAATATGAAATAGTAAACTTTGTAACATAAGAAATAATAAATTTTGTAACATAAGAAATAGTAAACTTTGTAACATAAGAAATAGTAAACTTGATAAAATATAAATTTCTGCAGATGTTTTTACTAATCAAATACTTTTTACTATCGAAATTTTTAGAGCTTGTGTTTGATGATGAAATGAACTAAAAATATACCTCATTACATATTATAAATTATTAACAAAATAAATAAATCGTAATTCCTGAATTGATATTTGACATTTATACATGTGTCTTCTTGAAAAATGTTTTGTGAGTCTCTTGTACTATAACATATTAATAATAATAAAACACTGGAACATTTCACAGTAGTGTGGCTGGATGTAAGAATGGCTTAGATGATTGAGTGATTTATGTAAATATATTTAACTCGCATAGCTAGAAGATTTTTTTTCCCCTCTTAAAATAATAATGATAAATAAATATCTCTGTACTACTACATCTAACTTAAAATGGTAATAAATACTAATATATATGGTAATAAATACTAACCGGTTTTGAAGGTAACAAAAATGACCTGATGATGTATATAATACATTTCTCATAGATATTAACCTGCACATGCAGGGGTCGATGCAAGTTTTTTTTTTTTTTTTTTTTTTTTTTTTTTTGTGTGTGTGTGGGGGGGGGGGGGGGCATTTTGTGAAATGTATTATATTTTTCACAAAATGCCTCCCTCCCCCCCCCCTTGTCTAGCAATTGTATTGAAAAGAATTTGAGAATTCTTATACTTAAAAAAGAAAAAAAAGGCTATACATATATAATTATAATGCAATGTTTAACTTTTCAGCAATAAAATGATCAATACTTCATTTTCTCTGCTGAAATTTATACAAAGTTAAAAGTTGATCATCTCATGTCAAGGGTCGATCCAGGCAAAATTTTGGGCCTTTTCAGAGCTCCTTCACAAAGATCAATTTAATAAAACAGGCTCCTTCACAAAAATCAATTTAATAAATTGGGCCCCTTCAGTAACATCTATTTCATAAACTGATCCCTTCACAAAATTCCTTTTAATAAAACAGGTATCTTGAGAAAATTCCTTTTAATAAAATAGGCCCTTTCACAAAATTCTATTCCATAGAAACTTACTATTTTTATTAATTATTCATTATTTTGATATGTTTTAAAATGTGTAATTTGAAAACAATCTTTCGAACCAAACATTTATTAACATAGCAAAAACTATTTAAAGTCCTATTTGTTTTCCTTTCTGGTGAACTTGATTGTTTACAAATTGCACATTTTAAAACATAACAAAATAATAAATAATTAATAAAAATAGTATGTTTTTATGGAATAGAATTTTGTGAAAAGACCTATTTTATTAAAAGGAATTTTGTGAAGGGATTTGTTTTATTAAAAGAAATTTTGTGGAAGGTGTCATTTTATCAAATTGATTTTTCTGAAGGGGCCCATTTTATAAAATTGATTTTTGTGAAGGAGCTTGTTTTATTAAATAGATTTTTGTGAAGGAGCTCTGAATAGGCCCCAAATTTTGCCGGGATCGACCCTTGACATGAGATGATCAACTTTTAACTTTGTATAAATTTCAACAGAGAAAATGAAGTATTGATCAGTTTATTGCAGCTAAAGGTAAACATTGCATTATAATTATATATGTTTAGCTTTTTCTTTTCTTTTTTAAGTATGAGAATTTACAAACTCTTTTCAATATAATTGCTAGACAAGGGCGGGGGGGGGGGAGATGCTTTCATTTGTGGAGTGCCGCTGGGCACCTTAGAGTAGAGGTGCCACTATTCTCCCCTGGGTGCCATCCTTTCACCCCTTGGGGCACCCTGTATTAGGGGTGCCATCCTTTCACCCTAGTTAAGGGTGCCATTTTGGCTCCCCTAGGGGTGTCACCAGTGAGACAAGCCTTTCACCCCTTTTGGGTGCCATGTGTCACCTGTAGTTTTAACAGTGTATGAAACAGTGAATAAGAAGAAGTATGCATGAAAAATGCATTTCGCTCGCCACGGCCATTTTCTCTATCTAGTCAAGGCCCTTATGCCTATACTGGGAAAATACCGTCCTTTTTTAGCACTTTCCAAACATAGTTTTTTTAGCACTTACCAACAATGTTTACGAATTCAGTTTGTCTGTCTACCTGTCTGCTCTCGCAAATTTCCTCAAATTGCCATCAAATTTTTATATGTTATTAAATTTTCTCTGGAACGTTCGGGAATGAAAATGAAGTGTGTAGCATTAATAGTTCATTTTCAGGACGCACAAAAGAATTACATTACATTATGGTCTATGGGGAAAAATCATTTGCAGAGCATTTTTTTATGGTACGATATTTCAAACATAATGAAATTAATAAGCATTACTGACGTGGACTAGAACATGCTTTCACCGGAGTATACGATTAGTAGCATTTGTAGTTCAATTACAGGTACGCACAAAATAATTCCTTTACATTATGGTGGGAAAATCGTTTGCGGTGCATTTTAAAGATGTTATGATGCTTCAAACATAATGAAATTTAAAAGGATTACTAAGGTTCACTACAACTTGTTTTCAATAGAGTATGGAGTGCGCAGGATTTAATGTTCATATACAGAAGCTCACGAAAGAATTCGCTTAAAGGAATGACTATGATCGGTAATCGCCGGAAGTGCTTTTTCTGCTGCGGTATGCAATTTTATCTAATTTTTAGTGTATTACATGTTGCGTACAAACTCTATAGATCATATACAGGGCTGCATGATGGATATGGACAGCAACTGCTCAAAATGGACTTTTACTGAGTTATGTGTTTCTTAAATTGCTTATTCAGATATATCATTTCATCTTATGAAAAAAATTATTTATTAATGATATTCTGTTAGCGTTGGAAAGTGTATCAAAATCTATGCCAGATGTATGATTTTTCGTTCTTGTTTCTTTCAGATTTAGAATTTGAAAGGTTTGAGTATATCACCGTAACGAGATGCTTGTTACAACAAAAAGTAATAGTGGTTGAACTTTATTTTCAAAATCAACTTTCGGTTTACGAAAACTCGTAATATGAATGAACTTAAACTACTACTAGCAAATTTATTACTATTTAAAATTTCACATCAATCAAATTGACAAAATATAAAATTGAATAAAGGGTGACAACTCAACCTCGAAAATCAAATTCAATAATATATTGACAAATAATATTATATTCAATAATATGTACGTATTGAGGGACTAAATGCGAATAAATTCCAACTTATTTTATTTGCCTAACAAGTTAAATATTATCGTGAGATTCATAACGTAAAGATGTCGTCTACATATTTTTTAAAAAAGGTTTAAACTTAAATATTTGTATTCAATATATTGTTTGACATTACATGTGGTACATGGACTAATAAAATCCATCATCTAAGATGACAGTTAATAAATTACCTTCCGAATAATTCTTGCAACACGATATTGTGATTAAATTTACGAATAATAAAAAGTTAGTGAATTCTAAAAATAAATTGCTTTCAATTGCAATAGAAAATATATCTAATTGATTAAACAAATCAATTCTGATGTTTTTTTTAACCATGTTTGATAGTAAAAATGTTTTGAATTATAACCATTTTATATCAAAATTTTTAAAAATGTGATAGAGCATTTTGTTTATAAATTAATAAAGACAAACATTTCTTTGATATACTTTAAAAATCATCATAAGTTTAGTGCGCCATCGAGATTTAACCATGGGTTCAAATGTGCATTGTCGCGAATAGAACTGAATTAAATTTATTCTTGGCTCCTACTAACAGGAGATGTTTTCATAAATGTATCTTTCTAAGCTGTGTGAGAAAGATGTTTTTGTTTTTGTAGATGTATCTTTCTAAGCTGTGTGAAAAAATGTGGTTGTCGAAAATGGTTTTGTGGAATGTTTTGTCGGCACGGAAGTGAGAGAATAAATGTATTCGTTATGTTTTTTAAAAGGACTGTTTTTCACGTATAGAAATATTATTTTCTTTTGCTTTAAAAATGACGAAAGTATTGAAACGGCTTGTTTCTTTATTTCGAAAATCGCTATGTCTTGTATTTGCGATATGCATCACTATAAAAAGGTTGAGAAACACTGGTCTATAATGTATACTGACCGGCCGTTAATCGCGGAATAGCGGAATTTCTTCTCCCCTGCAACAGGCCTTTTAAGACTGGTTGGATTCCTATGAAAATCTTGAAAAATATCCTTAAACAAAACCTATGACCAATTTGTAACAAGTTTGAGAAAAATTAAAAAATTTCCATTTCCATTTTGCTCTTGCGACGGGTGGCGGTGGGTGGTTGATTTTTTATAAGAAAATATTTCTCTTTATAACACTTTCCAACATAGTTAAAAAGTGTTTATGAATTTGGTTTGTCTGTCCGTGCTCTAACTTGCGTAAATATGCTGGGATCGTTATGCAATTGATATATGTTATTGAGGCTTACTGTGGCATGTTCGGTATTGAAAATGAAGTGTGTAGCACTTATAGTTTTTTTACAGGGACACTCAAAAGAATTCCGTTGCATTGTGGTCTATGGGGAAAAATCCTTTGCGGTTTATTTTAATGATGTTACACAATTTCAAACATATTGAAATGGATATATATCATTGAGGTGCACTACAAGAGACTAATTATAGAATGTGGTGTGCATACCACTTATAGTTCCTTTCCTTTACAGGGATACTCAAAAGAATTCCTTTACATTATGGTCTATGAAGAAAAATCGTTTGCAGTTTATTTTAATAATGTTTCACTATTTCAAACATATTGAAATTGCTATATATCACTAACGTGGATTACAAGAGGCTTACTATGGAATATTGTGTGTATAGCTTTCATCGTTGATTTACAGGGACACACAAAATAATTCGGTTTAAAGTACTGCTTATTAATAATTTCTGGGAATGCTTTTTCAGTTGCTGAACGCGTTGTTAAATTTAACTCATTTTTTGTCTATTACTTGGTGTGTATAAATTATATAGATTGTATACAGGGCAACACAAAAGTTCTCGAATACATTTCCGTTTCTTGTCAGAAATTGCTAAAGGAAAATTTTAAACTGTGCTACGCGTTTCCTAACTGAACTAAAATTTCGCATTCTATTTAGTATATATACAAATCTATAGATCATATACAGGGTTGCACAAAATAACTCGGATATTTTTCCGAATATTGTCGGTAATTCCTGAAATTGAATTTTTAAATATGTTATGCGTTTTCAAAATTGTTTAGTTAGATATCATCTTACACCTTACGGTAAAGATTTGTAAAAATATTTTGGAAGTATTGGAAAGTGTGACATAATCAATGCTTGAAGCATGATTTTTCGTTCTTGCTTAAAATGAGATAGAGCATTTTGTTTGTGATAGTAAATAAATAAGAAAGACACACATTTCTTTAGTATATTTTTAAATCAACATTAGTTCAGTGTTCCGACGAGATCTAACCATGTGTTCAAATGTGCCATATAAATAAGGTTGAGAAATACTGGTCTAGTGAAAATAAAACTGCTCTGTTTCATAGTCTATGAAAGAAACAAAAAAAGATTGCAACAAGATATATATGTGTGTGCGTGTGTGTGTGTGTGTGTGTGTGTGCGTGTGTGTGTATTTTAAACAAAAACTACATTCTAGCGCCTAAGCAATAATTGTATTTTGGTTAGACAAGTAATAGTTTAATATTTTTATCTACCACAGTCTAATTTAGTTAAGTTCAAAGCATTTACGCAAAAGTTAGTGGATGGAAAATTAGATAAAACTGGAAATTCCAATCATAAATATTATATTGAAAAATATTTAAAAATAAAAATTGGAACAGTGTTAATTGAGCTTAAATTCTTTTAAAATTAACAACATAACATCTTCTTCATTTAAAATTCCATCAAATAAAATATAACGTATTCTGTCTAATAGTAACTTTAAACTATTGTTAATAATATAAAGTAAATCAATGACTAAAATTCTCATCATAAGTTGCAGTAATAAAGTGCAAATTTAAATAAAAATGTGTAACGTACTGATAATACTAATAGTTTTCTTTTAATATTTGTCAATCAGTACATACTGACAAGGTACATACTGACATCATGATTATGGAAAGGAAACGAAGAAACCATATAAAAAAGTACCAGTTGAAAATATATAAATTCTGCTTGATCTGCAGATTGTATATTATGACATACAGAACATACAGACTATAACCGAGGATTTATACGTCCTTGAAATGATTATTTGAATGTTTTCTCTTTAATACCTTAACAGTACATTATTGTGATGTATATAATAATAATAATAATAATAATAATAATAACAATATAAATAAAACAGTATTTGGGGTTGTCGCGAACAATTTCTAAATTATTATTTGAATGATTACTGCAGTGGTTTTTTGCTCTGTGGTTTAAAAATATAATACCGAAAATGCTAACGTCAGTCACAAGTTTAAGAAAATGTTATATATATGTAACTTAAAGAAGTATCTAAGTTTCTTGTCAAAGCTAAGAGGTATTACAATACATGAGAAGGCGTTAAGAATATAAGGCGGGAAAATCCCTTTGAGGTGGAGACGGATTTTTCCTGCCTACAAAAAGGCAGATTCTTCGAGATTGTTCAAGAGGATCAAGAGGTACTATTCTAGTAACACAAGGTTAAAAAATACAAGGAAAAAAAACACCGTAAAGAACTCATCGTGAACTTTGGTCGAACTCTCCTTTTCTGCAATGCTTTAGAAAATCTGGCATAAAGCTCACTTAATCTCTTTCTATAAAGAGGCATATATATATATATATATATATATATATATATATATATATATATAACTTTAAATATACATAACATTTAAACATTTATGTAACTTAACATTTATATCTATATCTTTAAATGTTATATATATATATATATACACTGCTCAAAACAATTAAAGGATATTGCAGTTTTAGGTGGATTTTGTATCTGGGAAACTTTTTAGCTGATTGATACATGGTCGACAGACATAGTAGGTTATATGAGAATAAATTACACATGTTTGGCAGAAAAAAATGTATTTTATTGCGCATTTGTGTACAAAAGGAAAAAAACACAATTTGTGCATATGAGAAAAAAGGAATAAGAAAAGGTGTTTTCTTCAAAGAAAATCATTTTCAGTAGGGGGTATGGTTTCCACGGACGGCCAGCAACGTTGAACACCTTTGAGGCATGGACTCAATGAGGCTATTAATGACGAGTTGGGGTATTCTGCCCCACTCTTCCAGAAGAGCTCTTTCCAGTTCTTGGAGAGTTTGTGGGGGTTGTTGGCGGCCAGAAACTGGTCTTCCTAGAGCGTCCCAAACGTGCTCGATTGGATTCATGTCTGGAGAACACGCTGGCCATTCCATTCGAACGATTCCTTCCTCGAAAAGGAAATCCTCCAACAGGTTTGCACGATGTGGCATGCAGTTATCGTCCATTAAAATGAAGTTATCTCCGATTGCTGCAGCGTAAGGGACTACAATAGGTCTGATTATCTCATCCCTATATCGGCGACCAGTCAGAGCTCCATCTCGAATGATGTAGAGGTCAGTGCGCCCGTCAATGGAGATGCCACCATACACCAACACTCCTCCACCGCCAAATCTGACACTTTCGTGCACGAACGCAGGATTATTCCTACTGCCACGGTCCCTCCAGATGAAAATACGCCTATTATCCGGATGCACAGAAAAACGGAACTCGTCAGAAAACAGAATATTGCTCCATTCATTTCTCCTCCAGTTGACATGCTCGGTTGCCCACTCCCTGCGGTCGCGACGATGCCTTGATGTTAATCTAACACATACCATCGGTCGGCGAGCATACAGACCTACAGCATGGAGCCGGTTTCGGACAGTCTGAGTTGAAATCGTGGTGCCTGTAGCCGAGCGAAGGTGTTGTTGGAGAAGAGTAGCGTTCATGTTTCGGTGTCTCCGAGCTGTTAACGCTAAATACCGATCTTCATTGGGCGTTGTTGCCCGTCTACGACCTTGCCCTGGTCTTCGGCCTGCACATCCACTCTCCAAAAAACGGTTCCAGATCCTGGAAATGACACTTTGTGACACTCCAATGGCTTGCGCTACTTCGGCTTGAGTTTGGCCCCCTTCTAACCTACCAACAATTCTCCAAGCTTCTGAATCTGTCAAATGACTTCGCTGAGACATCGTACTCATCGAAACAAAGCAATCACTGAATGCCGATCATCCTTGTCTTCATTCTCTTTTATCCAGTTGAAAGTCAAATTTCATTCGCTGCCGCTGAAGCGACGTTTTTGACGTCGAACTCAAAATTTGCATACTCCACAGTTTGAAAACCAGAAAAATTTGCATTTGTGATTCTCTTCTTTTATTTTCGGCAAAAAAAATTTCGTTTATATCTTTATTTTATATGAAACTTCAAATATCCTTTAATTGTTTTGAGCAGTGTATATATATATATATATATATATATGTGTGTGTGTGTGTGTGTGTGTGTGTGTAGGATTTCAGTTTGAACACTTCATCTCTTTTTATGACGTACCTGATCATCAAATTAACTTACACTCTAGTGTACTATTATTATCCATGATTTAAATGCACGCGTTATAAATATTTTGGATCGCGAGATCAAGATTTGAAGATCTTCAAAATTGGAAAAGGGCCAGTTTTCTAATTTTTGTTGTGAAGCAAGCATCAAAGTGAGAAATAGCCAGTAAAGGCGCTGTTAGGCCTATTTGGTTTTTTGGAAAATAAACATATTGTATATATTGGACGAAAAGTGTATTAGTTGAAGAGAAATTATGAGTAAAATATTGTAGAGTTATCTGTCTAGGACTGTATTGAAGTTCATATTTTGTTATTCATCGTCTATTTGTTCATATAATTCAAGTAAATCTACTTTACATATCATCCTCTTACATATATATATAACATTTAAAGAACATATAAATACCCAGGCACATAAAGAGAAAGAAGCAGAGTTGTTTTAAAACTAACTCATATGCTGTCTTTAATGAGTTTTTTTTTAATGTTTGATAAATTAAACTTATGTAAAAAATCTGTTATGTACTTTACAAGGATTGGAAACAATGTTAAAACCGAGAAAACTGTAATTGAACCATTTTGTTAGGGTGAAACTGTCAAAATTTTATGCCTATTTTTTTATAGAAAAAAAACAAACAGAAAAAGAATGTATGAATGGCCAGGCAAATAAAGAGAAAGAAACAGAGTTGTTTGAAAACTAGCTGCTACACTGTCTTTAATGGATTATTTTGAAACCAGTGTAAATGGCCGTCCTAGGGTGGTGGGTAGAAATCATATAGTTTTCGCTAAAAATTTTAAATAATTGATAAAAGTACTCATATACTATTCATCGACAATAAGGAAATCTGATCTGAAACGTGGCATGATCTGAAGTTCAGGATCTGATTAATGCATGGGCCCATGGGGATTTAATAACACGTTTTTAAATAACTTTTTATGTAAAAATGGAGAAATTATTTTACAATAATAATATACAATCAGCAGATCAGGCAGAGTTTTAATATTTTCAACTGGTAGTTTTTTAAATGGTTTCTTCGTTCCCTTTCCATAATCATGATGTCTGTTCCTTTTCCATATTCGGTGATTCTGTCACTGTTAGATAGTGGCATACCCAATAGATCTCTTAAAAATAATGAAATACAATTCCTAGTATTTTCTGTTGCAACATATATTTCAACCAATTCAACATGATATTAATTTTATGTTCAACATAAACTGAAAATCATTCTTTTTGTGGACAGATTTCAGTTTAGCGCCAAAATGCTGTATTTTACGCATATAATATGATCTTGTAATTTATCTTCTTTTCACTTTTAAGTTAGTTAGGGCAATTATTTTCCAATTCTGCTGAATTTGCTTGTGACCGGTTTACATTATTGAAGCAAAAATATGGTCATTATTGAGATAGATTTAAAAAGCAATTCTTGTTTGAGAATTATTTAAAAAGTATCTAAATTCAGTTCTCAAATAAATCAAAGTTTTTTTTTTTTTTTTTTTTTTATTCGATGATGTAAGAATTGAAATTGTACGGTGTTTAGAAGTTATGTAAGAGCGATAAAAGGGAAAGCGATAGCGCTGTTCGTTGTCATCATCATTATACATTTCTAAAAATTACAACTGGGTTTTGGTTGTTGTCCAAAAGTAGACAACAATTTTTTGATAACGTCAGAGATATCCTTCAGTAAAAGCAATAGGACTTTGTCGCTAATAAGGAACTGTTAAATGAACATGTAATAAACCTACAAAAATAATTCTTATACAACATCAACCTTAAAATGTTTAATCTAACTCTAAAAACTATTATTATTTCAAACTTTTTTTTTTTTTTTTTTTTTTTTTTTTTTTACAGTAACACTACTTTTAATAATTTTAATTTCCCTGAAATCTTTTGCTTTTCTGAATTCTTTATTAAAAAGATATTTCATCTAACCTATAATTTATTTTTTCAAAGCTACCGTTAACATGTAATCAAGGTATACAATCAAGACGAAGTAACAAATAAAAGCTCCAGGGGAATCCATAATCTTTATAATTAAGAAATGAAATTTCAGAAAATTACGTCATGTTGTCACAATCATATAAATTTTTCTGTTTAGTTTTTGCTGTATAAAAATAAATTTCAGACTAAGCAATAACGTCATTTTCATCGGCATAAACTTTTCACTCGCATTTAACGTACATACTTTTATGCTTAACAAACATGTAATCAAATAAAAAAATATTTTTTATTTAATTGTAATGAAAAAATGGCAGCAAAAAGCATAAAGATAATATAAACCCAATGGATAATATACTCGTAAAGTCACAATAAATAATAATTTTTAAAAATAAAGTACACGCGCATACATATTTTTACGGAAATCTATCTTGCAAACAAAATACATCCAAAAAGCCACGTGTCTAAGTATACTTTATTATTTCTCTTTTCTCTGCAACAATGGAAGTTTAAAATAAAAATTATTAATGAATCTCAAAAATGAATGATTCACTACACAGCTCTATTGTTTGTTCACATGTACGATGTTGGTACCTTGTTGGAACATGTACATTGTTGGTAAAATGGATCGGTCCTGATAGGAATCGTCACCTCACTTGCGTATTATATAAATAGATGTGTAGCTGTTTCATAAATTAAACTTATGTAAACGATCGCTTATGTACTTTACAAGGACGGAAAACACAGTAGAAATCGAGAAATCTGTAATTGAACAGTTTTCTTAAAGCAAAACTGTTAGAATTTTATGCCTACGTATTTTTATTTAAAAAAGAAAAAAACAACAGAAAAAGAATGTATGAATGGCCAGGCAAATAAAGAGAAAGAAACAGAGCTGTTTGAAAACTAACTGCGATACTGTCTGTCAGGCTTTCAGTGGCAGTTGCAGGCTTAGAACTATTGTTATGTGATATTATCTTTTTGTGTGCTTATCTACTGTGTACTGTAAAGCTTTAAACTACCGTTTCTTTCCTAACTGAAATCTTAATCCGAGTAGGGGAGTGACCTGATATGTGTGGAAGGAATGTTTAGTATAGTGAAGGGAGTTATTCTATTGTCATTGTAAGTGCATAGATAAGACAAACTTTACCCATTCTCTAAGATGAAAGATCCATCATAAGGTGATTACGTTCTGTCAAGGAACCCTTGCGAAGAGAGGGCCAGCCCGGTTTTACGGTGGATTGCCTCGTGGGAACAGGAGAGTGAGTTAGTTTGAATGTGGGAGTGAAGCGTTTTGGTTGTTGAGAGAGTGAGCCCTGAGACACGTGTGGTGAATATCTTGGAGTGAAGAGATAAAGTGTTGGTGAGATTAATAATAATCTCTGGTATCTGAGTTAATTAGTGTAGTTTAGCAGTACACAGAACGTAATTTCTGTATTTTTATTTAATGTGGAAACGGATCATCTATATCCGAGTTTGTAAGTGTAAATATTGTCTTGTTATTTGTAAAGACTGTGTAAATAAATTATTTGTTTAAGTTTAATTGAAAGAATTCGTCTTTTTCTCAATATACCTCTCATAACGTGACCGATATCACGTAGTCATATCGGTGGTGGCAGCATATTAAAATACCGGATCATTCTTCAAAGTTGGGTGGACTTAGAGGGAATCCGACACTGTCTTTAATGGATTATTTTAAAATGTGTAGCTGTTTGATAAATTAAACGTATGTAAACAATCTCAAAGAAGAGAGAAATCTAAAAGCAAGCAAAACATTTTTTTATATACCAATGTGAAACATGTTATCAAATTTGTAAAGGAAATCGTGAATAAAAGATATTCTACAGTTTTTAAAACTTCTTTGTAGATTAAGAACTTGGAAATGCTATCTCATAATACAACTAAACTACCTTGATTTATTACAACTTCATTGTGGAATTTTTTTTATTATTATTGCGTTATTATTTGAGGAGTTGGTAGTCCATAACTCAATAAATCTCAAATTAGGACTAATAATAACTTTTCATTTCAATTGAAAATAGCTAGTTCATAAATCATATCCATAATTCTAAACTAGAGTATAATTTATAAAAATGGACAAAAATGTTGTCAAATATTACATAACATATTTTATTCTTCTCTTTTTGCTTACGTATCACATCCTACCCGAAAGAAGAAATCAAACCCAAAATACGTATCATATTTTCAGAAAAATAGGTTCAAAAGTACCGTGTCTCATATAAAAACCACTTTTTCTATAGAGTAAAATTTCATATTTTAACATTAATTCATTACTCTTTATTCAGTTCAGTCGCATAATAGATTTTTTTTTCTCTTTCGCAGTCAATAATCACTTCATACATAAAACCATAAAAGCGATTCACGGTCACGCTCAAAAGTACGAAAAACTCTCCATTCATGCAATGTACAATAGTCCCCAAGAATAGGTTGTCTCGCCGTGCAGAAAGTGTATTAAAAAAATGAAATACCGTATTAAATGAGGGGAAAAAAGGAAATAAAAAAGCAAATAGGGCCAACCGGGGTGAGGGGGGGGGATACGGAAGCTGTTCGCACCGAACACAATCGGATCGGAGGTACCACCTCTTATAATCATAAAGGAGCGCCAGCAAATTCAGTAAAATGTGTTGTTAAGCTATAATAGAATGTTTAAAATCGTTTTTTATGTTGGTGGGAGTGATTTGACAAAATGCTTCCTCTTCTGAAGGTATTTCGAGGGGAAAGAAAATTAATATGAAGTTTTAATTTTATTTCGTTCTGTCTGAAATTATTTTATTTACAGAAAAAAATATACGTATACATATTTATGTATTCATATGCTTTTATTTATGTGATTTATTTTCAAAAAGTTACAATTGCATGCTGTTTAAGAAATTTTCATGCATTTTTTTAGTGTGTGTGAGTGTGTTAAAATAGCATATATGACGTTAAGAATCTGAAATAAATAAACACACATTAAAAAGAAAAATGTAGTAATTAATTTCAATTTTATACCTAAAAAAAGTTCCTGCTAAAGTAAGAATCAAGTCACAGTAACGATAAGTATACATTAAATCAATCAAAAACATGAAGAGATGTAATCTATTCTATTATGATATAACTCTTTTATGTAGAAACTCTTGCTCTTTTAAGTTTGCACTATAGTGCAAACTTAAAAGCTCAAAATACACAAACAGCAACTACAGTACATGAGTCTAATGCGCAAGTATCTACAATCTAAACAATAATGTCTCTTAACCTAAACAACGTCTCCGTTCTCGTAAATGCAATTGTTTTCGGACATTACATTCTTTCACAAAAATATCAGTGTATTATCCTTTAATATTTGCCCAGATAATTTGATACACGCGGGATATATGAGAACCGAACACGTAATGAGCAGCATCTTCAACCCGATTGTAGGGTTGCCTTTGTCTCACTACCATTGTCAGGGGATAGTGACGAAACTCCACTGTGAAACCACTATAAGTGGTTTTTTAATCATTTTCAAATTGTCAAAGAATATATATATATATTTTAAAGAAACAAGAAAGAAAATTCGTGCATCAAGCAATAGAACATGGAACACTTTCCAACACATTCAGAATTGTCTAAAGAACTTCACAACGCAAGTGAAAGTTGTTATAAAAATAACAATTTGGAAAATGCATAACACATTTGAAAACTTAGTTTCAGCAATTACCACCAATTTCATGCCTTGTTCATAATTATAACAAAAAATCGCAATCTAATTTTCTATCTGCTGGTTTGATACATTTGAAGGAGAATTGCTTTGAGACTTATAAGCTACTAGGCCGTTTGTCTCGTATGATCCATATTTTTATTCACAGAAATACATACAAGACGTTGACCAATTACATAAATCTTCTTCTTGACAAGGGCGGGATAGACAGCACTGAAGACACACACAGTGACATCCATGCCTTAACAGGATTCGAACCCGGGCCCTCACCGTAGCTGTTGCCTCCACTACCAACCACGCTGCCGGGCCGGACATCTGCTGGTTCTTGACTTAAGAGTCATTGCATGAGCCAATCGGACAAAAAAAGAAAAAAGTTTCCATCACCATCTCAGAATTTCTTTATTTTTTTTTCTTGTGTTGCCGTGCCCAAGGAAAGAACAAATCTCAAACATTTTTGTTATATCTCTTTTAGTTTCGGAGTTAGGGGAGGTCAAAGTTCCCTAGACCAGAAGAGTAAAAATAATTTTGTGTCATTTTTCCCACTTTATTCTCTCAATTGTGACTGGCTCTGATGTGTTTCAGAGATTGTTTGTTCTCTAACTGATACTATACCTTGAACAGTAACATCTCAAGTTGAAAATTCATTTGAAGATGGTCAGAGCCCCCAAATAAAGCCCCCCAAAATACCCCTAATTTCATAAAAAGTCAGTTTTTAAGAATGCTTTAAATCTTGGCTCTGATGTGATACAAAGAAAATTTTTGCATAATGTAGTTAGACATTTCCATACAAAGTAAATTTAAGCTTAATATTTTTTGAAGATCCCCAGAGCCATTCGGTATGGGGGCCCAAATATGCACCTGAACGCTAATTTATGTAACTTCAAAGCATTGGTGTAGCTGGCTCTGACCTCCTACATGAAAACTTTTTGCATGGAGTTGTAGAATCAACATAGTAGTTTCATATTATGAAAAAATATATTTTGAAGGTATCACCATTTTCAAGAATAATCCAATAAAGTACTTACCTACTTGGGACATTCCACTGACACACCTGGGACATTTTTGCGGTATTTTTAGAAGTTTACTCTAACCATACTCAACAATAGGGCTCTTTAGTTGATGTTTTGCTGGGGAGATTCCAGGATCTAAAGTACTGATCATGGAATTTACATCTGAAAGGGACGTGTTGCTAACGGGCATAAACATATCATCAGCTTCTCCAACGCCATTGCTGCTCTCAGTTTCTTGCTCTTCTGCTTCAAAACACTTGATATATTCTGCTGCTTCTTCCTTTTTATTGTCCCTAAGAAGTTTTAAGAACTCTTTACCAGCTCTTTCCTCTTCAATTCTATGTTTGGCACAGATACCAAACCCACTTGCAAATTGACCATGATATTTTGCAATCATCCATTGGCATAAATTTGATGAAGCACATGTCACAGATGTTTTCTGTTTACAGACAATACCATGATGATTAGGATGGTAACATTTGCTACCAGTTTGGAAGTAAACACCCCAGTAATCACGGTGACGTGGACATACCTCACTTTCTTCATTCACAATAATACAGAGCTTTTCAATTTTCACAAATGCAGATACACGTTGTAATATAAGATCCTTTTCTGTCAGTGTACTTTTTGAAGGATTTGTCGATCCAAATTTTTTATCTTGAGGAGGCTAATTTTTTATATTCTATTTTTGCATGAAGAACCACACAAGTTTAGTGAGAAAACACATAAACTATAATGTGTCTTTTGTTTTTCTTCAGCCATTCTGTTGTGTAAACCCTAGTTAACAATATGAAAATATCTCAGATACTGAATTTAGATTTTCCAGGTTACCTGAAAAAGTAATGTCAATATCCATAATATTGTTTCTTTCCATAAAAAATAGCATTCAAAGCACAATGTAATACTCATAAATAGATTGAGTTAGGTGGAGAAAAATTGTTATAATGTATACACATATTCCATTTACAACTAGTTTTCTAAAAGTTTTAATGTTTTTCAGAAAAGAAATATCAAAAGATTAGTAATTTTTTCTTATAACATTTCAACTACAATTTCAATGAAAAAATATAAATTGGGACTTATAATGCAATTTGAAACTTGTTCTCAATTATGTAAAAAAAAGAAACAATTTTCCATTGAAAATTCCCTTTAGGTGTGACTGAAAATTACCTTCACTAATTAAAAGTATTTTTCATACAGATTGCAAGTTTGCAAAGGTAATCCTTTTTTGTTTTGTTTGCCTAACAATAGAACTGTTTTATCTTACATATTTTTTTATTCCAAATTATAAATTTATCTTTTAATTTTGTAACAAACACAATATCATGCAAAAATTTTATCCTGAATAAGTGTTTTAGATAATATGCTAGATAGATTTTCTAAAACATACCTTTTAAAACTTACTAAGTCAGTCTTTCTCACCAAAATAACCCTGTTACCATAACAAAAGATTTCAATATGGCCACCACTTAACAGCATTGCAACTTAGTTTGTAGTTTGTTACTTTTATATAATTATTTTTATTCTTGTAAACACTGTAGCCATTTATATTTTTCTAAATTACAAAATATATAGTTTTATTCTTATTTATTAATTAACTAAATATTTGATATTTATAAATAAAAGAGAGCTTCAAACACATAATTATCCCCACCAAAACCTGTGTACTTTATTGGAATTTTTTTTTAAATGGTGGTACCTTCAAAATATATTTTTTCATAATATGAAACTACTATGTTGATTCTACAACTCCATGCAAAAAGTTTTCATGTAGGAGGTCAGAGCCAGCTACACCAATGCTTTGAAGTTACATAAATTAGCGTTCAGGTCCATGTTTGGGCCCCCATACCGAATGGCTCTGGGGACTTTAAAAAAAATATTAAGCTTAAATTCACTTTGCATGGAAATGTCTAACTACATTGTGCAAAAATTTTCTCTGTATCACATCAGAGCCAAGATTTAAAGCATTGTTAAAAACTGATTTTTTACGAAATTAGGGGTATTTTGAGGGGCCCTATTTGGGGGCTCTGACCATCTTCAAATGAATGTTCAATTTGAGATGTTAATGTTCAAGGTATAGTATCAGTTAGAGAACAAACAACCTCTGAAGCACATCAGAGCCAGTCACAATTGAGAGAATAAAATGGGAAAAATGACACAAAATTATTTCTACGCCCTCGTCTAGGGAACTTTGACCCCCCCTAACTCCAAAACTAAAAGAGATATAACATAAATGTTTCAGATTTGTTCTTTCCTTGGGCAAGGCAACACAAGAAAAATAAATCAATAAATTCTGAGAAGGTGATGGAAACCCCCTGCCTGATATGCTCATGCAATGACTCTTAATAATTAAAGTATATACAATTTGCAGATATTGAATCCACATTCCCATCGTACCCGCAGATGTTGGTAGATTTACTGCTTCATTTCATTTACTTTGTTAAGTTGGCAATTATGATAAGCCCTTGTCGTGTCTGCCGTTTAAAATTTAAATTGCTTTCTCCCTAACCGCTGTATCTAAATGGACGCCTTGGCTCAGACCGCATTTCGCTTGGCATTCTAATTTAGATGAAAATGTGACCAGATCATCTCTGTCTCTCGACCTAAAAGCATCAAAATATTGAGTTAAGTATCGGAGGCCACCCCTCGTTTCATCGTTATTGGCATTTTAAATAAAACTTTTCCTACGGAGCGATTTCCCTTCATTGCTTTCTGTTTTAGCATCCGCAGGACTAAAACACTGCGGTTACTGCATTTTCAACGCGCTAATATGAATGTTTCACGGACCTTTATGATCTTTCTATACTTATAATTTTAGCAAGAATCTAGTACATCCAGAAGAAGTTAATTAATTTTTTCAGATCCAAACAAAATTTCCTCCACAGACACTATTGCACACCCTGTATATGATCTATAAAATTTATACACATCAAGTAATATGCAAAAATTAGTTAAATTTAAAACCCATATCATAACTGAAAACTCACTTCGAGCAATTATCTCTCATAGACAGTATTTTAACCAAATTATTTTGTGTGTCTGTATAAATGAAAGATCAAAGTTATGCACGCCATATTTTACAGTAAGCATCTTGTAGTGCACATCAGTGCTTTATATCAGTTCCAATAGTTTTGAAATAGTATAACATTATTCAAATATACTGCAAACGATTTTTTCTCCATAAACCATAATGTAAGGAAATTCTTTTCAGTGTTCCTCTAAACGAACAATAAATGGTACATATTCCATTTTTAATACCGAACATGTCATGGTAAGCCTGAATAACGTATATCAATTACATGCAATCCGAGAATATTTAAGAATTTAGAGCACGGATAGACAGACAAACCGAATTCATAAACACTTTTCAATTATGTTGAAAGGTGTTAAAATAGATCTCGTCTAGTGCCTTGTAAATGAGATTTAAGTGTATGCCCATCCAAAAATTTATTTGCAAAACAAAATATTTTTTTTAATAATCATGATAGCCTCATTAAACGTTAATGATAATGAATACGTTTAAAAAAATTCATTGTTAAAATTTAATTAGGAATTTAAATAAATTGTTTCTGTTGTTTTTGGCTTCGTAGAGCATTTCGTTTGTATTAATAAATAAATTTAAAAACAGATATACTTTTTCGTACACTGTTAAAACTGGGTCCTTTTTACTGATATATAATTTCTTATTTTTAAGCACATCATGAACTCAGTTTCGCATCGGGACAAATTATTATTTATACATAATTTCTTATTTTCGTGAATTAGAGCATGGTCTGACAGACAGACAAAGCAAAGTCATAAATACTTTTCAACTATGTTTTAAAGCGTTAAAAAGACACATCAACGTCACACTGACATGGATACGACAAATCTTCTACGTGATGTGACAACAATAAGTGTTGCATTTTGGTTATGGTATTATTTGGTTATTAATCAACATACATTTTTAATAGCTCCTCGTAAAATTATTTACTACGTTTTTGGAATTGTATGGACTAAGCTTCCATTGATCAATATCTCCATTTATAAAGGCGAAAAGATAATTATTTAAAAAACACTATACCGATGCCTGTTTCAAGAAAGATAAATTAGGCTAAATGTTTTATTCTGATATTCATTACTTGTAATTAATTACACTGCGAGAATTCATTACTAAACACTATGCTATTCTTAAATAATATTTTTTATTTATCTATGTATCTATCAATCGAAAAAAACCTCATTCTCGTTAAATATATCACACAATTGCCGCTCACTATACCAAGTCACAAAAACACATATTTCTTCAGCTTAACACCTGGAGATAATACATTCAATGGTAATTTATTATCCTAATCCTGAAAAGGTTGTGCGATGAAACGATGATAAGCAATGAAACGTACTGTCGGAGATCTTAGAATTTTCAACAAAACGAATAATTAACGAATTTAACAGTTGAGGGATTCGCTTTGTTCGAAAAACAAATGAATTAATGGGTGCCTCACGATTTCAAAAAAGACGCATCAGGAGATAAGAATAACGATAATTAATTACAATTCAGATAAAACGATGTTAATAATTAACAATGCACAAGATGTGTCAGAAGATAAATATTAAACATTTCGAAAGAATGTACTATAAAGATTGTTTTTACTTTTAGCTGTGAATTTTTGACCCATTTCAGGTCCTTATAAATTAATCCCCTAAATGTTCTGGAAAACTTTACAAGGAAGATATTGATCTCAATATGTCTTTTAACGTTCGCCTTTATTCAAAGTTTTAAACTGCATTCATATTGTGAGAATTAAATATGCATTTGAAAGTATATTAAATAAATCAAAAACGTGAAGCGATATAATCTATTCTATTATGATATAAACATTTTAACCGCGATTCTAAATATATTGCAGCTTTTCACTGATCTGGATCAAATGATCCCTAATAGAATAGCACGTCACTATCACGTTACAGGTGGTTACAAATATCCCAATCAGAACGGTAACCAAATTGTGCATTCTGTAGTTTATCACATAACGGCCCTTGAATTAACGGTTATTTGATGACTGCCACAGTGTGACGTTGCTGTGACCTAGTTTTTAATCATCTGCAACACGTCACAAAATGGGACATATAGACGTTACTGCTGCTCCGATATGACTTATTTTCCATTTAACATGAAGACGAGGACGACAATAAGAGTTACTGTTCACGATCACAAGAGATTTTGGTCACGGTGCATTCACAGTTTGGTCACAATTCTATTAGGGATATTATCAGTTTACAGGGTGTCCCAAAAAGTTTAAAACGCGCTCTAATTTTTTATATATTGGAGATATCTAGGCGATGTGTTCAAACTAAGGTAGGAATTCAGATTTTGTTGATGAAATAGTCCTGCCAGTAGTTTTCTCAAAATTACACATTTTTAAGTTTTTATACTGTTTTCTGGGTCCTATAGGCTACATTAAAAAAATTTCCTTCTTGCTCTGTCAAGTAAAAATGTAAAAATTACATTCTTCTACGACCAAAACTCACTGAGCTGGAAAAAAGAAGAAAAAAGAAAAAAAAAAACAATTTACTGTAATTGTAAAATTATTTAAAGCTATTAATTAGTTTTTTTTAATGTTTCGATTTTCAAAATATTTCCTGCATTTTTTCCTCGAGCTATAATAAACTCGAAGCCGCAGTGGTCGTCCGAAGTATTCAGAGCCCCGTTACGATTCTTCCCGCTAGTCGATGCATTAAACTTGTGGAATTTACCATTTAATTTTTGCCGGTGACATCTTTTGTTATTATTCTTCCGTCATCTTCGGTTTCGTGTGTTGAAAAGGTGGAAGGGACCTCTTCAGACGCGCATTAGACACTTTTAAAATGTTATGAAATTTTGGAGCTGTACGGCAGTAAAAATAAATAAACGCGTGTTATCATAACTTAGATAGTTTTGATAGTAGAAGAATGAAATTTTTATTGTTGTACCTGTTAGAGAATAGAGAATTTTTTTCTAAATACAACTTGGACACAGGGACCGTATAAAAATTTAAAAGTGTAAGTATCTGAAAATTATGGCAGAATTAGTTTATCAATATAATCTTAAATTCTGCCTTCTTTTGAACATGATTTTGAATTTACATTTCCTACGTATCTCCAACAGGCAAAATATTAAAGCTAGTTTCAATCTTTTGGGAATATCCTGTATTTGCAACTTATTTTGAATAACAGTTTCACTTGTTTCACATCGATAAAGTATCGCATTTTGATTTCGAATTTCCGATAGAATTCTATACGAATTGGATTAAATGAAAATTTTATTTGAATTCAGTTTATACATGATCAAAATTGTTAAAATGAACTCAACCTATAGTTTCAATATTTTATTTAAACCTAAATTGAACCCGCAATGATCTTAACCTTATAGCCGGTATCCATAACAAATTAATATAAATATTTAATTTAATATATAATTAAATAAAAGTTCATTTATTCTAACAACTAAATAAATAAATTGTACTTCATCAGTTTTCTAAAAGTTAAAATAATTCATCGCCTGTGCCACGTTTTTCTAGATTGTTTTTTAATTAATTTACGAACATTTTTACTAATTACGAACATTTTTCATTATCAACGATCTTTGGGTGATTCCGCGTCGATAAGTACCAATATAATAATAATATAGTAATATAGTAATATATATATTAGTATATAGTATTAGTATATAGTATAATATAGTAATAAAGTTAAAATAATTCATGGCCTGTGCCACGTTTTTCTAGATTGGTTTTTAATTAATTTACGAACATTTTTACTAATTACGAACATTTTTCACTATCAACGATCTTTGGGTAATTCCGCGTCGATAAGTACCAATATAATAATAATATAGTAATATAGTAATATATATATTAGTATATAGTATTAGTATATAGTATAATCTTAACATAGTATAAAACAAAGTCGCTTTTTCTGTCCCTATATCCCTATGTACGCTTAAATCTTTAAAACTACGCAACGGATTTTGATGCGGTTTTTTTTAATAGATAGAGTGATTCAAGAGGAAGGTTTATATGTATAATAACATCCATTAAATAGTGGAGAAATACTGTTATTTTTGAGGTTTAAGTCGCTTTTTCTGTCCCTATATCCCTATGTACGCTTAAATCTTTAAAACTACGCAACGGATTTTGATGCGGTTTTTTTTAATAGATAGAGTGATTCAAGAGGAAGGTTTATATCCATTATATCATCCATTAAATAGTGGAGAAATACTGTTATTTTTGAGGTTTTTAATGTGATGTCGTAAATAATTTCATTTTTTCCGCTTATACATTGCAAACGCAGGCTGAACCCTACAAGATTTATCAAAATAATGTACTAATTATTGTACACATTAAAAAGGTCTACAGAAAACACAAAGAGATGAAGGTTTTCAAGGTTAACCCGAAGCAAAGCGAGGGTGGGCCGCTAGTATAGTAATAAAGTTAAAATAATTCATGGCCTGTGCCACGTTTTTCTAGATTGGTTTTTAATTAATTTATGAACATTTTTACTAATTACGAACATTTTTCATTATCAACGTGGAGCGTCCGTCAACTCCCCCGCTGAACGCCCGCAAAGTAAAGTATGTGTGTAACGGAAAAATGCGATTTTCTCCTAGGTGACCTAGGATGATCGCTACAGTTTTCTTGCAATGTTTAAATAAACTCCTACTACTCTTAATTTTTTTTTTATAATTTTAGTTTCAGTAGATTCGGATATAGGGGGGGGGGGATAAATTTTTGCAGTACATTTTCGACAATATCTCTGAAATTATAATATTTAAAATTTAAACATTAAACAATATTTTTGAGTTCGGTGTTGTGTTACGAGATCTTTCGAATGATATCCCAAACGATATATTTATATATATATGTTTAAGTTGGTGTTATAATAATGTTTCATTTATGGTTATATATATATATATATATATATGTGTGTGTGTGTGTGTGTGTGTGTGTGTATTTTTTTCTTTTTTAAAGTAACTTAATTAGACCTCCCAAATTTTTCCTAAAAATATTTGTGAATGGGTCACATTCAACTATTGAATTAATTACACACACATTAACACAACACACACACACACAACACATTAACTGTTAAATAAATGCTTTGAAATATATACAAATAACCTTGTGCCCACCATATTGCAACTGTTTACCATTTTGTACTGTTGTTTTGTAATTATACCTTAAAGTAAAATACCATGATCGTCCATATGATTAATGCAAACAAGATCAGATCTATAAATATGTAAGCCCAACAGCCTTTATAACTCTGCCAAGTTTGAACTTTCGACGTTTCATACTTTTCGAGAAAAAAACGACTGGGACAGACATACACACGAGTGATCTTATAATGGTTCCATTTTTACTTTTTAAGTACGGAACCTTAAAAAGTTGAAAAATATAATACCACTCAAGTTTTCGACGGATGTGTGCGCGATTGATATTCGTGCTCAACGATAACAAATTTTAATTTAAAAAAAAGTCATTTTGAATTTAAAAGACGATATACCGCTAAGCGTTATGGCATGTGTGATTTCTCGACTTTGTTTTCAGCAAACAGTCTTGACGGACTGGTCAAATAATAAATTAATAAGTTTTCTCACACGGGAACATCCGACATATGTTAGTCTAAATGTAAAATTTGTATCTACCACACAACTGCTTTGTCAAGTCCAAGTCCCTGTAATCTATGAATACTTGTGGCAATGCCAGAGACCCAAGATTTCTTGTAAGATTTGCATTAGAACTTTGACTTTTAATTATTCAGGCCACATATCGAATTTCAAAAACGTTATTACTGGGTTAATAACGGGCCACGTTATTTACCCAGTTTTAGTAAGTTGTTAACAGTTTGTGGTAAATTACATTATAACTGATCGAGTCATTGCCGAGAAATCCTGTTTATTTCATTGACAGATTGGAAATAGAAAGCTTCGCCTGTCTTCGGATCACTGTGCTTCAATAACTATTTTAAATAACCTCTATCGCCATAATCATTAAAATTGGAAAATATGCATGAACTAATTTTTAAATCTTCTCATTCTGTTACTACGCTTCGTATCATATAAAAGTACTTTATTTCGCAATCATTCAAGTAGTTAATAGATTCGTTGATTCCCAGTAAACACTACTTATATTTACTTTGAGTGCATTTTAATAACAACTGATAATTAATTTAAAAAAATAATATTATGCCAGTTTAATGGACTTCAAATTTATCCATTAATATAAATAGCATATAATTTTTTTTTTTTCATTTTTGAAATCCTAACTACAAATATTTTTTTCGAAATGACTTATAAAAAAATTTGCTCATAAAAATGCAGAAAACATCATAAAGCTATAGTAGATGAATTTGACATTACGTAATTTGTTTTGCCTTCTTTCATGACCTTAAGTTTGTAGTTCAAATCCTTTACGTGCTTATTTTGATTTTCATACGTACCTGTTATTCAAGTCTAATTGCTAAATCCATCATACGACTATATCCATCAATGTTTCGTTTGTTTGTCAGCCAAAACAAATGCATTGACAATTGATATTAAAAATATGGGGTCATTTTTTTAATTATTGTGATTAATTCTCTGGGTTTTTTTTAAACCATTGGGAAAATGGTTGTTGTTTTCGGTCGAGAATAAACCTCTTGACGTCGTCACTTTATTTTTTAAGCGTTTTTAAGCCTTTTTAACGAAATTCTGTAACTTTAGAAGAATTTTTAACGAAATTCTGTAACTTTAGAAGAACTTTTAACGAAATTTTGTAACTTTAGAAGAATTTTTAACGAAATTCTGTAACTTTAGAAGAATTTTTCTTTGAATAGGCAATATAAATGCATAAAATCGTTACAAAAATGTTAAAGTTACAAAAAAGGATAGATGCAAATTATCAGGTATAAAAAAAAGCCGAATTCAAAAAATTGACATCGGATGAGAAATCGTCTTATAAAGCAAAAAACGTGGTCTTCAACTTTAATTTCCTCAAAATACCTTTAGCTCAGACATCAATCTAAACAAGATAGCAAATACTTAAAATACTTAAAGCAATACTTAAATTTTGGTTAGAGGATGGTCTACAAATAGAAATTGTACCAAACTTAAAAATTTCAATGCTAACACCTAAAGTTGGCATCATATTTGGATATTTTGGTTTATTCTTCCTTCGGATACCAAACGAGAAGTCAGTAGATAGGGAATGGGACTTCTGCGTCAGCAGCATGCGGTGGCGGCGGTGCCGTGGTAACACCGCCTGCTGCCAAGATCATACTATAGTAGGTGGGTGGGATAGCTAGCGTGGGGAAGCTATGTTATATTAGGGTGGGGCGAATAGGTCTGCTATAAGAGAGGGTACTTTAGGGGGGGACTAAATTCATAAAATTTATAAATATCTTATAGTACCAGGTTATGGTAGAGTCCGAACACTGCCTTGCTATCCCTCTGCATTTTCCCTATGGTTGTTGTAATTTGTTAAATTAGAATTTTTTTTTCTGTTATTGACTTTACAGTAAATGCATATCAGAATTTTTTTATTTTCCCTTTTTCGTGAAATGTACTTGGTGTATTTGTGAGTTCAATGTACTCAACGCATCTTAGAATGATATAAACACATATTTGCGCAGGTGAATTTAAAATGAGCATTGTACCGTATTATTAAATCATCAAACAGTTTTTTAAGCAACACAGACTTACGATACTTAACAGCACACTTAAGACAATTACATAAAAGCAGAACATGTAGGCTTTCTATGGGATGTTTCGTCAAGACACCCGAATACTTCCAGGCAGATTCTTACATACATATACTCGGCGCAGAAGGCCGTCGGAAAATTTACCGTCTCACAAGGGAGAGGTTTTCAGAGCTGTTCGCTCTTTCACTGCAGGAATCAGAGTTCTCCTTTAGACCTCTGGCCCGTTGGGTATATCTGTTCGGCGAAAACTTAAGTGTTCATGAATGTTTAGTCTCTTAGAGGTGAGCAGATGGCGGTTTCTGAAGTGTTTGAAAGACGTAGCAATCTGGGCTCAAGTGGCCAGAATATATTAGATCATTTATGTCCGTGTAACGTCACTTCTTAGGGAGCGATAAAAATTTATAACTACTTGAAAATGCAATGATTCTTGAGTTTGTTAGTAATTTCATCTGGAAGAGATCTGGCGGTCTGAACAGACGAATTTTTATGCCGAACATATGATCGCGGCTTCCTCTGATGAGATTACTGTTCACATATGATCTTTCCACTCCAGATGTCTAAGTATGAGTGAGATTAGATTTAATTGAACTTATTAAAGTCCGGATAATGAGGAATTGTCACAGCATAACAACAGTTATCCTTCCAGAATTAGGAATTCAACTATGAAAAATAACGAACGACTAAAATTTTATATTAAGTACAGGCTAGGACGCAAACAACCAGCTCCGATGAAACACGCCATTCTAACCAGTATAATTTAATAGTAATCTTCGCCTTACTTAATCGCTGAAAATTATTATTAAAACATACCTGTAGCAAAAAATCGAAAAAGCAGGTATGAGTGATATCGGTTGCAACGACTTATTTCATCGTGGCTGATTTTTCATAGCGTACCTTATACAACTTAGATTACTTTCGCATAAACTTTAAGTTCCTAAATTAGTAATATTTTTTGTGAATGAAAAAAATGAACGATTATATATATGCAATATATATATATATATATATATATATATATATATATATATATATATATATATATATATATATAATGCGCATACGTTAATTACGTGTATAGGGTAAGATAAATGTGCAGTAAGCAAAAAATGTAAGATTATAGGAAATTTCATATGGTTTATGGTATTTTTTTTTTGTTGTTGTTGTTTGTTTGTTGATTTTTTTCGTTTGGAATCAATTGTCTATTTCTCCACAGGAAGTGGTGAGCCTTGAACAAAATAACGAGAGGAGGCTGAAATCGACAATCACCGACCCCCTCCCATACACATATCACACCACCCTTCCACCTCGAATCTCGATTAAGTTTTCGAAACTAGCTGTTGTAATGTAAAGACAAGCGTTATTGAAATAAGATTTTATGTTATGTATACAAAAAACAGGACAAGTGCGAGTAGAACTCGCACCCTGAGGTTTCCCTACCGTTATGTCCTATTACCGCAAAGCTTAGTAAGTATCTAGCTTCTTTACAAATATAGAAAAATGAAAACTGCTTTTTTGCACCTCCATGCTTCTTGTAACTGTGTTGTATCATAAAACTGTAATTTATTTCATTATTAAATCTTTACAAGATTTGTTTGTGATGACTGAAGAAACAATGAATTACACCACCTTGTATGTCAAAGTTAGAAAAAACTCTGTCTTTAATTGAGGGAGTTGAGGCAAGAGAGTTGCAAGCCACATTTTTGAACTTCTGAGATATTTCAATTTGAAAATTTGTTAAAATACTCAAATCAAAATATATAACCTAAAGTTTATTCGACAATGTCTTAGTAACATTTGAAATATTCTGAGTAACAATATCGCATTATTTTAATGATATTACTATTACGTGTTTTGTAAATTAGTTATCTACATTGGGGGCGTAAACATTTGGGGCAAAAACGAAACCTGTCACATATACTGCAACCATGTGACATTAGAAACAAATTATATGTTGGATATTACAATTTACAATATTCAGCAACAGATTACAGTGTTAGATTTATTTCACCAAAAATGTGGCTTGGCACTTTCTTGCCCTGACCCCCTCAATTGTATTGCCCTATTAGTACTTTCCGTTAATAATGATGCCTATAGAAGAGACATATATAAACAAATTTCGTCTCCAATACGTTTATTTGGCATGATGAGTTCTAATTATGGAAAATTCAAATTTTGTAAAACGTGCTTTAAGGCCGCAACGTTTTATTGCAGGAGTTAGAATCTCAATTCTTTTACAAAACAATGAGGTCATGGTATATTAATTCTGACATGATACCTTCAGCCACTTGACTTTAACATTTGTTACATATAGCCCATCAGGCCCAAGGTCAAGAAAGCGGAGTTGGACACCACCGGACATGATCCTTCGTCGATTGTAGCGCCCATGAAATTAGATTTTAGAGTTTTAGCTTTTAGCTTCTAACACTCCGGTTTGTCGCCCGATCATGCCCCGCCCTCTCTAAAGCCTACCCTGATGTGTAATCAATTAAAGCAAAAATCCAGATGACTCATTAAATTGTGTAAAATATTTTTCTCTCTTTAGCAATTAAAAAATTTTGAGCTCAATTAAAATTTTATAGTAAAAATACTTACAATAATACTACATGATTGTAATACAAAACGCTAAATGATCCATCTATCAAAGAATATTTTATACCAACTTTATCAAGATCGTAATTTCACACATGAAAGTTATGGCTTCTCGTCGATCTAGACACAGCATTCAGACTCATCCATAGGGCATTCGCAAAAAAAGAAAGAAAAAAAAAGCATAATTAAATTATAATGCACTTTATTAAAAATCTGTGCAGAGTCTAATAAGGATTATAAAGCATGAAAAGTGACTTATACTTATTCAGAAGCATTTTTCCAGCTAATTAAAATAATTATTCAACCATTTCTTATTGATCAGACACTGTGATTAATTTTGCGAAGACTGCCCCAATGTCCTGATTAATTTTCTGCATGTGTTATTAGCGGCTTGACATTAAAGGCTTAAAAGTATCATCGATCTTTGACGGGACAAGTAAGTTTTTTCTTAGGATATTATAAGTTTCTTACTGCTCTTGTCCAATTGGGGCATAATTTTCTCTTTTCATTTTGTACCCTTATTCCTACAGCAATACGGCAAAAAGAGTGGTGGTTTCCAAAGCAGACGAAACCGTTTTCAAATAATCTCTAAGTAAAATGGATCTAAAATTATTATTTATAAACCCGCGATCAAAATTATACTACACTTATTAACGTGGTGTGATCAGTGTGGAATTCAGATATTTTTAACTCCGGAAGGATTTCTGTAGTTCCGGGGCTGACTTGTGGAGTTCTGGCGAAGGAGTGGAGGGGTAGAGGTTGTAATTCTGGGTACCACTATTATTAAATACAAAATCGTGCCCTATATAATCGCAGAATTCTGAGATTAACTAAGGTAAGAATTCCTGTTAAAAGTACTATCCATAAACTATTTCTCCTGGGTATGACAATGTGGGGGAAGGACTTCTTGTTCATGGTCCGGGTAGTTCCCCTGAATTCATCACGGAATTCCATAATTTCTTGAATAAAGCAATGAAGAAAAAGGAATGAACCATACTTGAAAAACTGCGCTTATGAAAATGTTAAAGCATTGGGCAAGCAAAGAGCTTCAAACAATTTTTCATTTGTAAATTTTCTCCTAAGCTAAATACAGAAGAGTGAGACGATTTAACTTTTGAAACATTGGCGATTCACAAAAACTATTATTACTTATTGTATGGTTCAGTTTCATATTAATGGGAAAGAACCTCTCTGAGGAATCATAAAGTAGATAATCTTAGGCAAATCGCACAAGAATTGTTGCAAAATTAAAAAAAAAAATAAGTGCTTATGGAGTATATATATAACACATTTCTAAAAGCTACTTGGACAACCTTCAGATTAAAAAATTATAGGAGACAATTTTCATATAGAATGGAAAAGAGACATTAATACAGGGCAGATATCAGAGCTTATTACATTCGGTCTCTAAAGAGTCATTGACAACCTTATTCTTATAAATGTAAAATTTATTAGCGATGCTTCTCGGAAGTTTAATAATATTTCATTGATATTTTATTTTCCTACAAATGCTTTGAAGAAATGAATTAAGCATATTTTCAATGTTTTAATTTACTAATCTCTATACGTATCAAAATATGCAGTTTTACCCAAACTTTTGCATAAGTCTATCAATTATTTATAAAATAAAAACTTGTTTAGAAAACTAGAGATAAACTTGTAAATTAAATTGTAGCCTCATAATGAGCCACACATATTCAACCTAAAACCAACGAAAAGACCGATACCGACGATAAGAAAAGTATTGTTGGCCAGTGTTAAAAATCAATGTACCTTAGATTTTCAATTTACAATTTCTTTAATTCTTTTAAATAATAATGCTTTTAGTAATAATTCCAATTCTGAATACATTTAGTGAGATTCAAAATTTCCAAACTTACAAAATTGCTTGGAAATAAATTCATCTTGTAAACATGTGTTGGCAACATTAAATGAAGAAATTTGAAAGCTTCGTGAGTGGATTCTTCTGTGTTCTGTTTCGGCAGCTTTCTGAGTGAATTGATGTCTTAGTTTATTCCTTTTTTTTTCTTCTTTTTTTAATTGAGTACCATTGAGTGATTAAATTTTTAACTGAAGAAGGCGTGAATCCCAAAGATATAAAACCACACTTGGATACTGCGCATGATTATTCGTCTCCTAAAAATTCTAAAGTGAAATAATAGGCAAAATATTTTAGTATGTGCCAATATTCTGTAAAAGGTCGCGCCAACGAAGGTTGACCATGGAGGTATTAATACCAAAAAGATGTTAAATTTAAGCCAATTTAAAAATATTGAGTCATCTAATGAAAATATTGAGTAAACGGAAGTTAGAAATAAAATAGATAGCAGCAAAATTCAATTTTACCGAAACATCTGTTTTGCGCATTTTACAGGACGTCTTAAAGCAAGTAGACTGATAGTTTTTTGAATGAAATAACAAGAAAATCAAATCAGCTGTTAAAGTTAATCTTGCAGAAGATTAATGTGTGAAGTCGAAAATTGCTTTAGTATACTTTCTTGTTTTAGTTTCAAATGTCACCGACAGATGACGAATGTAGATGGATCGAAGCTCACTCAGATTTTTTCCCCTTAATTCTGTTTAGCTTATTAAACACGAAAAAAGGAGGTTTGCGTTTTGAAATTGTAAGAGCTATTTTAATTAATTTTTGAGCAGTCTCTTTGAAACTGTATAGCGTTATCTGCTGATGACATTTCGTATTAAAACGAAGAAGTATAAAGAATTACTGTACTTCTTTGTTACAGGAACCTTAGCATAACTCAGTCTTAAGAAAGTATAATTTCGTGCCAAATGCTGTAAAAAATCATGAAAATAAAATGGCGACCAATGAAAAAAAATTCTAATATGCACGTAGCTTGCTTTTTCTTAAGCATGGGAAATTTGTATCTGATAAATTACAATTTTTTTCTAAAACTTCCAACACATTTGTTATTTTTAATTTACCTAATACGGAAAATGATGTTATAGCTTTTTCCAAAAGAAAGGCATTTTACCATCTGAAAAAAAAAATCTATGAAAATGATCATAATATGCAAAACTGTCTGTTGGAGAAAAACTATCTTAAGATGTAATATAAGCAGTTGCATCAAGAAGAAAGGCGATCGGATAGCAAAAGTGTTCAACGCCCCTGAAACATATTTTCGTACGGCATTGCAATTTATATATTGCAGAAACTGACTTCAATATGATGGTGCGAAAGGCATTTAAATAAGACCAGTCGTTGCGAAATACCAGTCATTGGCTAAAATAGTTACATGCGTGAAAGCTGCTCTGGATTTAAGACAACAAAACATATATATATAAGGACCTAGTAAAATCATATATATCGATAAATCCTCCCCCCCCCCTCATAAAACGAAAAAAAAGCAGGGAAAATTGTACCACAACAGTGAATTTTAATAAGTATTTGTCGCAATGACAGCGAATGTCTTTTAGTACAAATTCAGAATGTAAATGCAAAAATCCTCATGCAAAATATTAAAGATCATGTAAATGAGGAATCAACCATTTACATGAACTGCTGCAATGGTTATAAAATCGAAGAACTTGAAGGAGCTGGTTTTAATTGTTTTACGATTAATCAAACTTATAAGTTAGTACTTAATAGATCCTACTACCGACGTTCATACCCAGACAGCAGAAAGATTGTGGCCAGAGGCGTAGCGTCAAGGGGGGCACAGATCACTTTACTACCAGTATTTTTATATACTATATTTGGCCTTATTTAATTCATACTGTTCAAAGATTAAATAAGGCCAAAAAATGTAGTATATAATTATACTGGTAGTAAAATGATCGTGCCCCCCCCCCCCTGACGCTACGCCACTGATTGTGGGGACCCACAAAATGGAGGAATAAGAAACATAGAGGTAACAGCTCGCTGTCATATCTAGAATAATTTATGTGGAGTTATTACCTAGATCATGATAGTGTTTTTGGCTCTGTATTACAAGCACTTTCTGAACTATGGCCGACAGAAAGTGTTTGGTAAAAGTAAATCCGTGTATGTGTGCATTACTAAATGTGCATTACCATAGGTTTATTTCTGTAGATGTATGTTATATATTTTGAATTATATTATTCTGTTTTATTTACGTAGAAATAAATTTAATTGCTTCTTAATGCATATATTAAATGTTTAAATAATGAACAAATTGCTTGGGCATTTCATACATTGATAGTTATTTCATAAAGATATAGCAGTTTGGGCGAGATTTTAAAATGTAAATAAAAGTTGTCAGAAAGTGCTTTTGAAAAGTTTGCTTTTCTGGCCAAATTCAAACTCGATTTTTTTTTCTCTATCGCGCCAATAACAAAGAAGTACCGAAATTCTTGACTTAAACATTAATATTCTTCAAGAATAACATAAAAAGCTCACACCATTTGCTTGCTATTCTTACTTTCTCATTTACTGCAGTTTATGTTGTTCCGAAAATTTTCTGTTACAATACATTAGTTTGGCGCCGACTCCTAAAAAAGAAAAAAAAATCATTGTTTAAACTTTAAATAAGTAAGATTTCTAAACTGTTTGCTCATCGTATAATAATTGAATTAATATAAAACTTTTAATTTATAAAAGCGTATTTAAAATAAATATTACACTATTCTTTTTCTATTTTTTAGTATTTAAAATATATCATTGTTGTAGTTTTATATCCCGTTGGCATATTTTACCGAGCATGGTTCGGAGCATAATGTACTTAATTGTTCTTGTTTACGGTTATAATCATAAACAACATTTGCTCACTTTATCACTTGCTCCCGGATAATGAAAAAAATATGACTTAAAATTAATTTAATAATTTATAATCAAGTCCTAAAAATATGTAAATGCTGTATTGTTATTGCAAACAGAGCTGTGTACATCATTTGTTTAATTCTAGCATATCACGAAGTCAATGAAAAATGGATTACAAAATTCTGTCTTTACATACATGAGCCAAGTTAAGTTAAATAAAAGATTGTAAAAACAAGGAAACCTTTATAAAATTTAATAAAATTGTTTCTTTATTTACAAAGATAACGTTGCGTTATTCAAAAATTTCTAAAAACAAAATCGACCTTTGTTACTTCTCTGCATTAATCAGGAAAGCGTTGGAAGCACTTACTCCGTATATAAACTTTCTCCGCCTACATTAATTTTAACATCACTTTCACAAAAACAAAGTACAATTTATTTAACATTTCTTTACGTATCTGTCTCTTAAAAAGCTATAAAAATTGTAAGTATAGCCACTTCTATAAATGAATGACATAATCATCCAAAGATAGTCTCTAGGTAATATCCGATGAACCAGGAAATGATACTAAAGTATAACTACCCTGAAGTCTGAAGGTCAATTTTGTGAATGTCAATTAGTGCAATGTATCTTGGCATCATATCACTTAA
Source organism: Maratus michaelseni (assembly GCA_963931845.1). Taxonomy (NCBI): domain Eukaryota; kingdom Metazoa; phylum Arthropoda; class Arachnida; order Araneae; family Salticidae; genus Maratus; species Maratus michaelseni. The sequence continues at coordinate 340,502,160 of OZ007588.1, read as the reverse complement.
AAGGTAATTGTTTCCAGTTAAGTGATCTGTTAAGTTCTAGACTCAGGGGGCGCCAAGTTTCGCAAAGCGAGAAAAGAAACTATTATTGTTATATTTTTTTATTTAGGTGTAAAATTGATTGTAAAATACACTGGCCTGCAAAAATTAAGTTACAGCCAGTCTTTTGTGTCTAATTTGAAAAAAAAACATAAAATTAAGAAGAATTGTGCAATATACAGTTATTTATTGCATTTTATATAATTTTAACAGAAAGCATTATTTACAAATAAAGAATTATATATTCTGCAAAAGTCCACTGATTAATTAAAAAAAATTAAATAATTGGGTTTTAATAAGGTAAGTGCTCGCCTCTACTTGTAATGCATTGGCAGCATCGAGTTTCCATATTGTCAATTAGGTTATCGGATACCAGAATGGGAAGCAACGACCATAAACTGAACAACGCTGTTCCAACTTATTTAACGACCTCGGAGGAGGACTTAAGGCAGCCACTTGTCTGCTGAGGTATTCGCAAAGATGTTGTATCGGATGAAGGCCCGAAGAGTGAGCTGGCCATTTCATTCGCTTCCTTTATCCTCAAGATATTAACAAAAAGTTTAGCACGGTGAGATCGGGCATTATCATCCATCAGAATGAATTCATCACATATATGGATGGAGAATAGAACCAGCATATGGTGTAACATACGGAGCAAGAATCCTTGGAGCACATTAAGGTCAAACTGTGAATCCCTCTCCATAACTGTGTCTTTCAACAATGTTACATTGGTAGTATTTGGTGCCTTGTTCTCTCCAGATCAGCGCACGACCGGAATGACTGAACAAAGCAAATCGGGACTCGTCTTTGAAGAGTACAGAAATCCATTGCTGCCTGATCCAGGTAACGTGTTCTCTTGACCCAAGTAAATGAGCGCACATGTGCATCCCGTCGATTAAGAGGGACGCACACAATGGGTTGCCTTGCATAGAGTCCTTGATTGCGAAGCCGTCTGCGCACCGTAGTAGAAGATAGTGTCACCCCTTTTACGTTACAATGATCTGAAATGAGTGACTGTGGCTCACAGAAATGTCCCTCCTCCTTCGGGCCGAAAGAACTAGAAAACGATCTAGCGCTGGGGTTGTTACCCTTTAGCGGCATGGAACTGATACTGAATACTGGGACTTCTTGATACTGAATTTTCGGATTCAACTTGATCCCAGAGTCTTTCGACTACAATACATTAAGATGTATATCAGAATCAGCTTGTGATAACCCCATTTCCATCCATCGGTTGCCCGACATCTTAACAAATCAGGTAAACGATATCTCCAAGACATGGCCAACAATATCTTAGTACCAACAATTAAATATCAACAAGAATAAAATAAAAAATCGATACAAATTATAAAAGTTGGATATTCGCAATTTCCTCCGACTGCCACATAAGTGTCGAATTCGTTAAACAGATAGTGATTGGTATAATTGTTTCATTTTATTGAAGTTATGATTATTCATATAAACCGTTATTTTCATTCTTTTAATGGTGAGGGTCAAAAAACTAGTTGTATCTTAACTTTTGGTGGTCAGTGTACATTAGTAAACTACTACTTCACCTGAGAAAAGTTTTAATAAGCAAATGACATAAAAAAAAAACCATAAGTATATGTAGTCTATGCATATTTAAATGCATGGCATCTATAGAGTAGGTGCTCCAGTTTTGGCGACCTCTTGCTAATCTTTTTTATTATAAACTACTGTTACACTAATTCTTATTGCTTAACCTCGTATTCTTCTGTTATTTAAAATCAAATTTGATCATTTTCTCTGATTATGTGACTTCCAAAAAACATATATATATATATATCAGTGAATAGTATTTTCTCCGATGTACTAAGACTTTTGTTTGGAGACAAAGGTGTACAATTTCTTGTCATGCACCTGACATAATTATTTCATTCTAATTGAAGTGATATTGACTTTAAGGAAGTTAAGTTTGCTATCTTCACTTATTTTTATGCCAGAAAAATGTATTTAAATCTAATTTACAAGTGGCCAACACTGGTTCAGTTTTTTTTACTTATTGTTCCAGTTATGGCCATTAGGTGACCAAAAGTGGTGCATAATGTGCGCCACATTTAATATTTTTGCTTTTACTTTAATTTTTAATATGAACACACTAGACTCATTTTATTTTTTTATTATTATTATTATATTTTTTTTATAGCTCCAAGTAAAAAAAAATGAAAGCAGACACATCTGTCAAAATGAAGAAAGGGTGCAAAGTGCAATTGTAGGCATACAGAGTGAGATGTCAGTGTTGAAAGCAAGTAAATTATATGGAGTGCCTAAATCCACCAAACGAAACAAAATTGTAGAACGTTCTCCGCATTCTTCTGGACATGTAGGTCTACAAACAGTAGTGAATGATGCAGAGAACGATTTGGAAGATTGGACTTTAGCAGTAGCAAGAAAGGGATTTCTAATCAATAAAGAACAGTTTTTAGATTCTGTAAAAAAAATTGTTGATTCGAGCAGAATTGAAACTCCATTTCAAAATGGTAGACCTGGAAAGAAGTGGTATAATTATTTTATGAAATGCCATCGAAAAATAATTAAAAAAAAAAGCAGAATATCTGAATAAAGCAAGAGCAAACATCACAGAAGAAAAAAAATGTCGGAGAATGATTTAAAGAAATAAAAGTACTTCTTGGTGAAGGTTTGAGTGCTTTAGATGATCCGTGTTCTGTTTATAACACTGATGAAATTTCATTATTTTTGTATATTAAAGGAAAGTTTACATTGTTCGCAAAAGGGGGGAGCACTTATGATTATGATGTATCTAAAACTTCTGATAACAAAAACATAACCACTCTTCTAATGGCTAATGCTACTGGGGAAATAACTCCTTCACTCACAGTTTTTAAGTACCGCAGACTGCCCAGCAAATGGTTACATTTGCAACTGAAAAGTGGGAAATAGGCATTTCCGTTTCTGGTTCGATGACTAGCCTATCATTTTACGAATATATAACAAATGTTTTTTATCCTTACTTGTTACAAAAACAGGCGTAATTTCCTGTTGCTATATTCCTTGATGCGCATACCTCATACTACTCTACGCATAAGTAACTTTTGTACAGGAAAAGGGTAATAATCGTGGTTTTGTATCCAAACGCCCCACATATTCTTCATTAATTAGATGTTTCTGTTTTTTAGCCGTTAAAGAAACGATGGAAATATATCTGCCGGAAGTGGAGATTCTACCACGATTGCGAAGAAATTACAAAATTTCATATATGTAATGCACTAAAAGCAACTTTTTTTTTAAATTCTCAGTACCAAATACTATAAAATAAGTATTCAGAGCATGCAGAATGCATCCATTTAATGAGGATAATTTAGATTATTGATAGTGTATTGCCAATTTTCAGGCTAATACAAAAGCTTCCAACATCTCTGCAAGACATCTAAAGCTATTATCACACGGACGACCATACAATATGAAGTATATGCTATTGCCTGTCGCTTGCTTGGAGCTACACTTTCACGCTGCAACTAGGGTTATTTTCCCTACTGAAAGTTATCTGCTAATGTAAGGACAGAGCGTAACATTTGGCGAGTAATTGCAGCAGGTGTTTTAATATTTAGTGTAGACTTCGATTGATGCACAGGAAGCATTATCGCGTACTAACATTTTATATATTGCAGTTTCTTTTCGTGTCTGTTCTATATATATAATATTATGATCATTTTACTTAAAATTCTAAGATTATAAAAACAATACTCTCGCTAATATAACATTAAAATTCTAAATTATAGAGTCCATATCTTCACTTTACGTCTTTCATTACCTGTAAATATTAAGAATTCTCAACTATTAGTATTAAGTGATTTAGAAAAAAATAGAATATTAAAACTAGTTTTTTGTCACATGTATTGGAACCGCACTTTATCGCTAAGCCGAAATCTGTAACGCAAAGAAAGATTTTAAATTAAGTTTTAGTTATTTTGCCAAAATCACTATTATGACATTTTTAGTTAATATATTTTACATATTTAAAATGTAATTCATGTTACATATTGAATGTAATATAAAAATGAAATACGTAATAGATCTTAGATATAGTTCACACTCTTTTGCAGTTTTTTCCTCCATGGTTTTGATGATTTTAATCATTTTTCGAAAGTTTAAATGAGTTTTTGATATTTTTCGTTTCAAAAACACAATCCTTATTTTTATATATAATGTGTACAGTCCTGGGGGGGGGGGGGGGTTATACCCTCTACTAACTCTGCCGCAAATCACTGTATAAAAATGTCACAAGTAACAATAGATTAGTAATAACATCTAATAATAATGCTGTACATAAATTTTGCTGGGGGGGAAGGATGAAGTTACGTATAGCAATTGCAACATATTCTAAAAGTTTTAGTACTAAATCCTAATTTCGACATCATATTTTTCGTTAAATTTTACCTTCGTGTATCAAACTGAAAGTCACTCATTAAAGTAGTTTAGAAATTACGCTTGTTTTATGTTTCTACCTCCTAATGTTAAATAAATGTTCGATCGTCGCAAAACAGATAACAAGAAAAGTGTTTTTTAAGCATAACTTAAAAACAATTTGGCGGAATGAGCTTTAATTTTGGGTTTGTATATTTGAAAATTCTAGAAATCTATTTCTGTTAGGAAAGTTTTACGTTACAATTCATTTTTGTTTTCAAAAAAAAAAAAAAAAAAAAAATATATATATATATATATATATATATATATATATATATATATATTTTTTTTTTTTTTAAGGGAAGTAAAATATTTTAACTGGAGGGGAGGGGGGGTTACATGCGTTATATATTATTATTACAAAGTAAAAAAAGGGCACAATTTTCTTAACAAATTGAAAAACATATAAAGGTTTATAATTTATACACCGCTAGGATGGCGAAGACAAAATTGTAGGGTGGTTGAGATTCAATTATTAAAAAGGAAAAATAGACTGAAAAGGACATTCTCACCCACATACATTAAATACAATAATTATTAAATACAATAATTAAATACAATAATTAATACAATAATTATTAAGCGAAAAATTAGCCAGAGCCGGGAATCGAACCTGGGTCCACAGCAGTCTGGGCTATCGCTATAACCACTGAGCCACTCCGGCTGAGAGAGAGAGAGAGAGAGAGAGAGAGAGAGATTCTGAACTTGCAATTTCTCACTAATAAACCATGTTGGAGAGAAAGTCGCCAACCATCTAACAGACAGCCTTGGGTGACCGAACAACTGTGATTAGATTTTTACTATTCCACCGATTTACGAATAAATATGTATGTCTGTATAATAGTTGTATATCTTTAAAAAAAGATTATCAAGATTGTTTTAAAAGAAAATTATTAAAAGGTAAAATATAATTAACTATAAATAGCTGCTAGATTAAATTTTCATTTATTAAATTTTATTTTTCTAAAAGTATAAGAAAATTTTCTGTCCCCCCCCCCCCCCCACACACACACACTCCACTACAAAATTTAGATTCTGAACGCTGCATGCTAAAAGGAGGCAATAATTTGTGTTGCAATAAAAATACCTTGATGCGTGTTTGCTTGCATTTTTATCTTTGACGACATAATTTGGCAACTAGCACGAAACAACGCCAAATATAGCTGCAGAAAGTAGTTAAACTAGTACAGTTTGAGAAGTAAATAAGTGACTACTACAGTACAATTATAACATATAGCAAATAATATAAGGAATTTAAATAAAATAATCGCAATAAATAACTTTAAATTAGTAAATAAAGTTCTTATCGGGAATGTAAATAACGAACTCCGAAGAGACAATCGACGCATATGAAATTCTTTAATTTCAAAATAACTGCACATTTTTAAAGTTCTTTTCGTGTATAATTGGTCCCTGTGTTATTAAAGATTTGCTTTTTTTCTTAATTCTTCTGTATTTTTGGTTTCAATATTTGCGACCACGCTAAGCATGACTTACTGACTTGTTGACTATGTTGACTTACTGACGGTGGCCATCTTGGAATTTTTAGAGAGCTCTGATTGGTGGGTTTCGAGCTGATACCTATCGTAGAGGATACAAACTACTGAAAGTTAGATCTTTAAGAAATTACGAGAGGCAATCTATCAAACGGAACGATTTCGAGCGTTTTCCTTTGAAAAACGTGTTTCGGATGAAATATCTGATATTGACTATGATATGAGAGTACGTGTGATAGCACCATAAGTTGCTAGGAATATTTCGAGTCTAAAATAGAGCCTGAATTGCTCATTTTGTTTAAAGACACAAGAAACAAGGGTATAGATTGAAATGACCTTCTCAACCTCTATCCTGTTTACGTGTGGATGAAATTTCAATATTTAGATAGTGACAAACAGCACACAACCTTTCAAAATCTTAGTTTCTGAAAATGATCCAATCACAGTTGCATCAACTAGCCATGACGTTCCATCAAATAGTCATGATGTTCCCTTAACTAGTCATACAGAACAATCCTTTTTTTTTAAATGTTGAAAATTCTCAAGATTTATCTAGTGGCATTTCATCAGCACGATAAGCTTTATCTCTTATTATATTATGTTTAGTGTTTGCTTCTGATCAGGTGTTAAACATACTACAAAAGCAAATGTAAAAGACATTTACCAAGTTTTATCACATCAGACCTTTGTAAAAGGTTTTTAGAGGAAAAGGAAAGGGGGAAAAACATGCTAAACTTATAAAAATAAAAAGTCTTCAATGAAATCCAAGAAAAAGATGAAGACTGGTTATGTTATACATATGCAAATCTAATCAGTTTCATGAAGATAATGCTGGTATTGCAGCAAAATGGGTTGGATGTGACCTCTGTAAAAAACAGTTTCATTTTCGTTGTGTACCTATTGCTCATTTGGATAAAATTCAACTGGAACTACCAAACTCTGAGTATGAATACCTACTCTTTCATATGCATGGATTGTACTGATTTGTATGATGATTCTGCCAAATTTAGTAATGAATTTGACATGAATATTTAATATGCACGGATATTCCTGCAGTTCTTTACATGATTAGCTGCTTATAATTTTGAAATAAAATATAGGCAATATTCAATATTTACAAATTTAATTTTCATTACAAATTGCAAATTCCTTACTTTTTTTGTCAATATTCACTCCAGGTGAACAAACCTGATGCAAATTGAATATTTCAATTAAAAAAATTTATATCTTCTTACTATTTTTAGTATATATGGAATATCTGTTACAAGTCAAAAGCCATGTAAATTTACTAAACAATGGTGTTTACATGACCTTTTCTTTTTGCCTAAACGGATGCAATAAAATTTTCTTTTAAGCTTTTCTCTAAATGTGGCCAAAACTCGAGCATCTACTCTACTATAAAATGCTATAAAAACTATGTTTCTTTTAACGCATCAGTTAAATAATTCTTTTTATGTGGGATAAAATTTAAAAGAAATGATGCTCATTAATAGATGATTCGTAACACACTATTTCTTCGGATGAAATTCCACTTTATTCTAAATGTTCATTTAATGAACTATGATACTCGACTATATTCTGCGAGATTTCGGCATCAGGTGGGTCACATTGTTAAAAGCGCTGACTATTTCTCTATCACTCTTTTATTTAGTAATTAGGTTATAATATTACGACGCTGCATTGCCGTTCACGGCTCTTTGAAGATGAAGAAGACTTTCTACGAAAATTTATGGCCATCCGAAACACAAAATTAAGCGGTATTCATTGGCTATGCTGATTTAGATTTCTATGTTTTTAATATTTGGGAACCTCATTTTTTAACATTTTTGAAAAGTGTTCATGACTTTACTTCGCCTGTCAGTCTGCGCTCTAACTTTAGTAAATTATGCTTGGACTGTTTCGACATTGATATATGTTCTGGAGATGTACTATGAAATGTTCCTATTAAAAATGAAATGTAATGTATAGCATTTATAGTATCGTTACAGGGACACTCAAAAGAATTCGGATACATTGTGGTCTACGGACGATAACTGTCTGAAGTACATTTTAATGATGTCGAATTATTTAAAATATTACAAAATTGAATTTCATTATTGATATATACCATGATACGTTTCCTATAGAAAATGGTGTGCGCAAAATTTATCTCCCATTTACAGAAACACCCCAAAATTTCCATCACATTACTGTCTACACACAGTGACTGTTTAAAATGCACTTTGATGATGCTATACTATTTCTAGCATAATGAAATTGATATGTTTTATTTGGGAACACAATAAAATCTTATGGGAAACTAGCCGGTCGTTTTCGAGTGGGGCCCAGATACATAGTGCAGCGTGACGCCCTGATTTCGCTTGGAGCCCAGAAAGTGCATTTTATATGCAACCAGAAAAAAATAAATAAAAAACTTTAAATAAAAAACAAAAACAGAAATAATTAATAAGAATATAAAAAAGCACTTAAATAAAGATTTCGCGACATAATTTTTTTTTCATGAGCCTTCTGACAAAATACTACTGGGCCCTAACCGTGATTATCTAGGGGTGGGGCTCAAGTAGTACTTTGTATCTGGGCCCCACTCGGAAGCAACCGGCTAGTATGTAATAAAAAATCAGCAATAGTTCTGTTTTTCGTCTAATCTCCCGCAATCGGGTTCATAGCCGATGTTGCCCACAAACTCGCTAGCTCTAAAATCGCTGAAATACATGATTAACTACTCTTTTTTTGTAGACTTGTAAAGCGGAGTTTCACATTCTTACTTAAAACTGCTGCTGAGATATGGCACAATTACCTAAAATTTTCGACACACAGTGTGACGACCCCCTTGATGGATTATTATATAAAATTGCTGAAATACATAGTTACATACATTTGTTATCCTGAATTTCATGCATCTACCTATTACTGAGATATCACAAAATTACATAGGAAATCCGACCCCCATTTAACCCTGTTTAGTGGCTGAATTTCTAAAATCGCGGAAATACATGTTTAACTATTTTTTGGTAGATTTGTTATCCTGAATCTGTGATTTCAAGCTCATAACTAAAAATGCTGCGAACATTCGAAATGACCTAAAATTTTCTACCCCCATTTAGCCCCCCCCCCCCTTAATGGGTGAATTTCTAAAATCGCGCTGAAATATGTGTTTAATTATTTTTATAGCAGATTTGTTATCCTGACTTTCACGCTCTAATCCAAAACTACTGATGAGATATGGTGAAAAGTTGAAATCATCGAAAATTATTGACTCCCTCCCATTTAACTCCCTTACTAGTTGAATTTCTAAAATCGCCTAAAATGCATGTTTAACTATTCTTTAGTAGATTTGTTATCCCGAAATTCGCGCTTCTAACTATAACTTCTACTGAGATATGGCAAAATGGCGTAAAACATTCGACCCCCATTTTACCCCCTTTAGTGTCTGAATTTCTAAAATCGCTGAAATACGTGTTTATTAACTATTTTTTCAGTAGATTTGTTAACCTGAGTTTCATGATTCTACCTATAATTTCTACTGAAATATGGCAAAATGACCTAAAATATTCGACCTCCTATTTAACCTCCCTAGTTGCTGATTTTCTAAAAGTGCTGAAATATATGTTTATCTATATTTTTTGTAGATTTGTTATCTCGAATTCCGAGCTCCTAACCAAAAATGCTGCTGAGATATAGCGAACAGGCAAACTGACTTAAAACGTTCGACCCCCCATTTAACCACCGTAATTGATGAATTTATAAAATCGCTGAAATATGTGTTTAATTATTTTTTAGTATAGATTTGTTATCCTGAATTTCACTCCTATCTAAAACTGCTGCTGAGATATGGCGAAAACGCAAAATGACTAAAAACTTTCGACCCCCATTTAACCCCCTTAATGGTTGAATTTTTTAAATCGCTGAAATATGTGTTTAACTAATTTTTAGTACATTTGTTATCTTGAATTTCGCGCTTTTAACTAAAACTGTTGTTGAAATATGGTGAAAAGGCAAAATGACCTAAAACTTTATACTCCCCATTTAATCCCCTTAGTGGTTGAATTTCTAAAATCGCTGAAATACATGTTTAATTATTTTTTTAGTAGATTTGTTATCTTGAAGCTCACGCTTTTACCTAAAACTGTTGATGAGATATGGTGAAAATGTGAAATCACCAAAATTTTCGACCCACCATTTAACCCACTTAGTGGTTGAATTTCTACAATCGCCTGAAATACATGTTTAACTATTCTTTAGTAGAATTGTTATCCCAAATTTCAGGCTCCTGCTTAAAACTCCTGCTGAGATATGCCGGAAAGACGAAATTATCTAAAACTTTCGACCCCCTTATGCTGTGAATTTTCAAAAATCCTTTCTTAGTACGTGCCTACATTGTGTAAAGAACATGTCTTCCAAATTTCATTGTTCTAGGATAAACGGTTGAGGCTCGGCGTTGATTATGAGAAAATCAAGCTACTCCTTTATAAGTATAGATTGTGCATGCAACATACAATGTTTTTTACAGAGGCGCACAAAATAATTCAGAAACATTATCGTTTATGGGCGATAACTTCGAAGACGCATTTTCAGTTGTGTTATTAGTTTTCAAGCTGAACTAATTTTTAGTATGTAATGCACAAATTCTATAGATCATATACTACTTAACGTAACTAAGCTCATATGAATAAAGTCACCTGTGTAAATAAATCCATATACAGGGTTGCATGAAATAATTTTAATACATTTCCGCCCATGGATGGTAATAGCTGAAAGTGCGTTTTCAGTAATGTTATGGGTTTGTTTTTTAAGATGAAAGAAATTTTAGTATACTATGTAGTGTGTACAAAAACCGGTATGCATCATATAGGCTACACAAACGATTTTGAATACATTACCATTTATGAGCGTTAATTTTCGAAAGTGGATTATATATATCTGGAAGAAAGTGGGTAGATATATCTTTAAACTGCATGAAAGGATGAAGTTTCGTAACAATATTGGGAAATGAAAGATTTGATGATCTTTCTGCGTTGGAAAGTATTTCATAATCTATGCGTGACACATGATTTTTCTTTCTTGTTTTAACTGATTTTGGGCACTGTAAGCAAATAAAGAAAATCTTAAAGGACTAATATCACATCGTTTCAAAAGTGTTTTTGAAGAAAGCATTAGAAATTTAATTACTCTGGTCATTGAGAGAAGGTTCAAAAATAAACTTTGGATAAACTTCCTTGGAAAATCAAAATGCTTTTTATACTATTTCACCTTATGCTTTCTGTCAAGAACAGTATAAGTATAAAATGTACAGATGAGTTAGCAGCACACTGTAGTTTTGTTACGGGTTCCCAGCGTAGTTATTCTACTGTTCTGTAGTAAGCAAGTAAGTCAATATGACATACATAAGTTACGATCTGTTTGAAATAGATCTGTTTTAAAATGCTATTCTAACTACTACAGTCCATGGACAGTAATATATATCTTAATTTTACTTTGCGTATCCCTCTAAAAGAACTATAAAGGCTACGAACCTATTTTGAATAGAAAACATGGTATAGTTACCCTTAATAACAAATTTAAATTTAAAACAATTCAATAGTATTTTTATGTAAGTTAGAGTGTAAATAGACACATAGTCATATACATTAAATCCAGGCAGACGACATGAAGTCAGAAACAATTTTCAGCTTTAGAAAGCGTTATAAAAATATACAGTTATTTTCAGTCATAAATAAAATTAAATTCAGCAAAATAAATGAATGAATGAAGAGCAAAAATGTTTTAAGTCACACGACGCGAGACAAAAGTATAAAAAATGACCTGCCTACGCTGTCATTGCTGTAATTTAAAACACAATTTTATCTTTTGTTTCTAAATTTCACGCGCCATAAATACCGTTTAAACAGCTTTATTTTCAATTAAGCGTTAATCAGCAGTAAAAAATAGGTGTTAGTTGTAACAAAACCAGGAAGACATACAAGTTGTGTGTTTAAGCACCGAAGGTCACATTCCCGGAAGAGTAATTCTTCCATTGCCCAGCATAACTTTGTTTTACAACAGCTGTTTTTGTAGCAGACGTGTCGTTTGTAAACAGATGTCTGTGCCAACAGCTTAAAATGTTGTACATTTGTAAGTAGATATTAATGTTACGGTAAACGTCGAAGAAATTTATGGTCCTTTTGAAAGTAGATTAGCTTCTATTAAAATAGTAATAAAACGTAAAAAGAGATTTGTGAGGGGTATTTTTTCAAATATTTTTGTAGCAATATATCTAACTATAAACCTATTGTTTAACAAAATATAACAATAAGAACGATGTAATGCATGGAATGAATAGGGTTAATTTTTTCTAAACCTTTTCCTTGTTTAGGGCAGTTTTAGAGAATCTTTTATTTGGCATTTGAAAAAATGCTGATATATTTTGGGTCATGTTCCTTCCGGTACCCGCTGCATTTATTCTGTCTTTCCTGTTTTTATTCAAGTGAGAAACCATATACAGATGATTTCTGTAGAAGCGCTAGTTCTTAGTCGTTTATTGATAGTGTGACGTGGCATTCATATTTTTGGAATAGCTTTGTTCAATTTCAATACATTCTACTGCTGACGATTATGACAAGGCCGAAGGGAACATTGCATTCGTTCGTTGTAACAGGATTCTCGCAATTACCAAATGTAAGATTTCATAAAATGTTATATATGAGAAAATAAGAAAAAAAATAAAAAGAATTATTATCAAAATTTAGAGATTGATTGCTTTGACCAGGGGTCGGAAAAACTACTTTTATACTATAGCGAACTACAACTACAACTACTATACGGAAAATGTAGTTAACTACAACTACAACTACTTGTTTTAAAAAGTAGTGACTACTTTTCAAAAGTAGTCACTACTTCGCTACTTTTGCCAAAGCATCCAATTTACATTCGAAATGGAAGACACAGATTAAAAAGTACAGTGACTCTTCGTTATATTGCGTTTGCCGGAATACAATTAAATAAGTGCGACATGACCGATGTCATTAAACACATTAAAAAGATAACATACAAGAAAATGTTTTGTGTTTGTCTCCAAAATGTTAGTTTATGCCTACACATAAATTTCGTAGCAAAATTAAGAAATATATTATAATCTAGAAAATCACAGAAAAACAACTAAATCTGTAAATAAAACAATTCCTAATAATAAGAAACTTGGCGTTAAAACATGAACATCTAATAACGGGTAAATAGACAAGTGTTGCCAGCAAGAAAATTAGTTCCTTACTTGATTTTAGCAGTAAGTGTCAATTGGAAAATGGACTTCATGCGATGAGTTGCTATTTACTGTAGTTTTGGCCACGTGATTTGAAGAATAACACCATTTTTTTATCCTGAAGTAGCGGTAAAAGTAGCGTCGATTCTCGCTACAAACTACTGAATTTTTATATCCAGCTACTCGCTACACTACAATGTTCAAAATATAGCGCGCTACGCTACAAAATATTGTAAAATGTAGCGACTACTGTAGTTTTGCTACTTGTAGTTTTCTACTTCCGAGCCCTGGTTTTGACAGATGCAATTTTACATAAGAAAACAAGTAAAAGTTCAGACAAATTTACAAAATTTACAGAATGGTTGATTGCTTTGACAAATGCAATTTTACATTTCTGGATTAGAAGTTTGAAAACAAATTGCTAATGGTCATTAAACATAATTAATTATTAGTAAATTAATAAATAGTATCTTAGATGTGTAAGTTTGATTGCGCGTTATCTCAAAGAATTGGTTTTTCAGATTGAGACTGATCAACAATTGGGAAATGAGAATGGAATTGTCCTACCTTTTCTTTCGATGATCGCCATATTAATATCCAAGATAGAATGTAATCCAGGGCAAGTTCACAATGCACGTAATAAATCACTATAGTCGTTTGTGACTATGTTTCTAAAAAAGAACTGACTAAAATAATAAGTCATTTTGTGTATAAGCAAAATATATATATATTACATAATTTTACAGTTCATTGAATTTAAATCTTAGATTAAATCTAGTAAGTTACAAAAAGATATTCATATTTTAGAAATTACAAGAGCCATTCGCTCTTTTTAAATGTGTTGACCGGTTGAGTTTTGTAGGCAGACTAACTTAAATGTTTTTCAGTCCAAAAGAAAGAGAATGTTCTTGTTTTTAGTCCTTGAACTGTTTTTAGAGTCATGGGATTCTCTTTAATTGGAGTTTTCTGGCATATTTCACAAATAGACGAGCACATCACGAAGCACATATAATACACCACTAATTAACTGTGATTTCTTACTTGTTGCACCAATTATACAAGTTCTATGTTTTCACTCACTTTGTTCGTTATTTGATGATATAAAATAAAATAATCATTAATTCACTATCACTTTTAAAGATGATAAGTTGGGGACTGCATTTGAAGATAATTGGATGTAATAGTCAACAAGATATTTATGTTCGCGGATCTGTTCATGAGATATTTCACTAAGTGGAGGAAAAAGGTCTGCTGCATTTTCTTTTTTGAACATCTGTATTTTCGAGTGCTTGCAGAGATTCTAATTGAATCCAATATGAGTAATTATTTCTAACAGTTTCTCCCTTAATTTCTTAATTTGGATTCAGCTAAAATTTTCAATGCATTTCTGTGTCTAATGAAGCTAGGTTTGGGAAGAGGTTTGATAAGTGTGTCTGCTATCATATTTTCAGTAGGAAGATACTTCAATTCAATAATGCCTTCTTCACTATACTGTTTGATTGCATTAAACTTCACGTCAATATGCTTAGTGCGGTTCGTGAATTTTCCGTTATCTACCATTTTTATTGTACTTTGGTTGTCTTCAAATAGAACAATGGGTTTTTCTTGATGAAGTCCTAAGTCATCTAATAACTTTATCAGCCAAATAATTTCTTGGCTAGCTTGTGCGGCTGAAACATATTCAGCCTCTGCTGAAGATAAGCTGATACAATTTTGTCTTTTTGTTGTCAATTGAATTGGACTGTCACCTAACATGTATAAAATTCCAGATGTCGACCTTCTGGTTTTGGTATTGCCCGCCCAATCGGCGTCAGCGAATACTTTTAATATCGGTTCTTTATTTATATCAATTATTAATTTCAGTTCTTTAGTATGATATAGATATCTTATAATTCTTTTGACTGCTTGCCAGTCCTTCTCGCGAGGATTCTCATTTCGTCTGCTTAATATATTGACAGCGGCCGAAATGTCAGGCCTAGTTATGGTCGCGATATAGAGAAGCGAACCGATTGCCTGGCGATATTTAACATTATTCGGCATCAAATTGTCATCGTCATTTAATTTATTATATCCTGGTTCCATTGGCGTGCCGCACGGTTTGGCGTTTTCGAGATTAAATTTCTTTGCTAAGTTTTCAATTTTAAGTTTTTGGTCAAGAGAATAGCCGTTAGGTAATTTTTTAATTTGAGTACCTAAATAGTTTCTAATTTGGCCTAAATCCTTTAATTGGTATTCTTGTTTTAGAGATTTTACGATTTCTTCTATTGTGTCATCTTTACTCGCAATGAGAATATCATCGACGTAAATTATTTGATCTTTTTCTTTTCTGGTGAAAAGACATGCGTCTGCTGTACTTTGGATAAAGTTTAATTTACCAAGCGTCTCAGCGATTTTTAAGTGCCAAGCTCTGGCGGCCTGCTTAAGGCCATATATTGCCTTTTTGAGCTTGCAAACTTTTTCAGGAAATTGTTCATTAACATATCCCTCAGGTTGATTTATGTATATTTCTTCATTTAAATTGCCATGAAGAAACGCAGTATCAATGTCGATATGCCGCACTGTCAAATTTTTATGAGCTGCTGCTAAAAGGAGTGCTTTAATCGTGCTGTTTTGTGCTACTGGGGCAAAGGTCTCTTGATAATCTTCCCCATATTTTTGACTGAAACTTTTGGCAACTAAACGTGCGTTATAGGTTTGCACATTTCCTGAACTATCAGTTTTACGCTTAAAAATCCATCTGCTTCCTATGATTTTTTTTATCAAAAGGAGGGTCAACTAGATCCCAAGTTTTATTTTTCATTAAGGATTCTATCTCTTTATCTGTGGCTTTAAGCCAATTTTTCTTTTCTACCGGATTATTTAATTTAAAAAGTTGTTTCCAGCTTTCAGGTTCCGTTATTTCACAGTTGTTTACTATTCCTATAAAATTGTCAGAAGTGTATCTATCTGGTGGTGCGCCTCTGTTGGATCTTGAAGATCTACGAAGTTGAGGGATTTCTGGTTGTTGGGGCGCGTCAGGTGTACAGGGTGTAACACCTATTTCAGTTTCAATGTATTTTCTATCTTCGATTAAGTGTTCCTGTTCATTAGTTATTTCGTTTAAATTGTTCACTTTTTTTTACCACAAATTTTACTGATCTGGAGATTATGATATCATTATCTTTAGTAAAAATGCGGTATCCCTTTGAATGATTATCATACCCCATGAAAATTCCTTCTTTAGCTGTATCATCTAGTTTTGTTCTGTGTAGCTTGTTTATGTATGTATGAGCTTTACAGCCAAATACTCAAAGGTAATGTAAGTTTGGTTTTCTTTTGAACCAAGTTTCGTACGGAGTTTTATTGGTTGCCTTTGTGGGTAGTCTGTTCTGGAGATGTGTAGCGGTATTTATCGCTTCCCCCCAGAATCTGTGGGGTAACCCTGCTTCAGAGAGCATACTTCGGGTCATTTCTATCAAACTTCTATTTTTTCTCTCGGCAATCCCATTCTGACTTGGGGAATATGGAACAGTAAATTGGTGTTTTATTCCTCTTTTTCTTAGAAAATCCTCCGTATTTTTACCTATATATTCTCCCCCGTTATCCGATCTAATAGCTTTTGGATATCTTCCGAATTGTGTGTGAACCATTTCTGTATAGTCCTTTATTTTTTCTGATACTTCATCCTTATGCGATAGCAGATAAATTATGGTAAACCTTGAATGGTCATCAATAAAGGTGACAAAATACCTTTTTCCCCCTAAAGAGGTTGTTCTTATTGGTCCACAGAGATCCGTATGTATCAGGTCAAGTACCCGTGTCGTTTTATGTTCGGATGTTTTCGGGTAAGGTGCGTCGTTAGTTTTAGTTTTGATGCATGTTTCGCAGTGAGTTGCATGACTGCATTTGTTTATTTTAATGCCGTTGGCCAATTTGTTTTTTGTCATTTCTTTTATGCTTTCATAATTCCTATGACCTGGGCGTTTGTGCCAAAGTTCTAGGCATTCTTTATTTTTGCAATCGTATGCGATATTAGCTGTGTTTGGGATATCTTTTTCTAAGAGTATTACTGTTTTTAGAGTCATGGGATTCTCTTTAATTGGAGTTTTCTGGCATATTTCACAAATAGACGAGCACATCACGAAGCACATATAATACACCACTAATTAACTGTGATTTCTTACTTGTTGCACCAATTATACAAGTTCTATGTTTTCACTCACTTTGTTCGTTATTTGATGATATAAAATAAAATAATCATTAATTCACTATCACTTTTAAAGATGATAAGTTGGGGACTGCATTTGAAGATAATTGGATGTAATAGTCAACAAGATATTTATGTTCGCGGATCTGTTCATGAGATATTTCACTAAGTGGAGGAAAAAGGTCTGCTGCATTTTCTTTTTTGAACATCTGTGTTTTCGAGTGCTTGCAGAGATTCTAATTGAATCCAATATGAGGAATTATTTCTAACATAGTATTAATAGTATTAATAGTAAATTAATAGTAATTAATTAATAGTAACATAGTAAATAATTTTCAAAATCGGAATTTATAAATAGAAAATAATTTCGTGAAAGAATGGTAAAGAAAATGTTATTACCATCTATTTATAATTTAACTTTTTTTTTTAAATATTCTTTTTTAAGATTTTCTTTTCTGTGTCATGTATTTCCGCTTCTAATTACTTCTAATGAGCTCTAGAAAGGGAATACTGCTACAATTTGTTCTTTTGTAGAGAAGAAACGGCCATTTAAAAGAAATGACTCCATAAATGGCATTCTCTTTGACATGTTTCACTTTATTGCGTTAAACCTTAAGAACATACATGAATTAACGCAGTTTTCTTAGGTAAAATGAAAACAAGATTGTGAGTTTGTAAAAATTGTTGGTCATTATATCAGTTTTCCCCGTTATACAACCGAGTTTTCTGTAATGTATTTTTATATTAGGACAATCGTCATCTTTGATTTTGATCATAAAAAGTGGGTTTTCGTTAAATTCTAGCTTGTTCTAGATGAATTTGATTGTAATTAAAAATAGGAAATTCATGTGTGTATGAAATTTCAATTAATAAATGTAAGGAAAATTTCTGTTAAAGATATTTTCGTAGATTCTAATCCACTATTCGTTCCAGAAAATGAAATTATGCAAACAGCAATAAACTCAAATAATACATTAGAATTTAACCCTTTTCGGTAGTGATAATGAAATAAATAATTCTATCGTTTGTTGCATTTTCTGTGATTTTTCTTCTCAAATATGCGCATACGAATTAAACGAATTTTCATTCTAAAAATTCTAAGATGTCTCTATTCATTCAAATGATTTTATTCCATTCTAAGATTTCTGCGACATATTACAAAATTCAATGTTAGTCACTAATCCAAAAAAGTGGAGAAATAATGTTATAAGTTATCAATAAATAGTCATCTGAATAATGAAAAAAAAATATATTTCATGTTTTTCACTCGTCTATATTAATAAAATGATTTGTGGTGTGTGACCATGTGCAAGTGCGTGGCCGAGGGGAGGGAAATGTATTGCACGTAGAGGTTTGCAAAATAGGTCCAGTATACATCTGAACCATCAATTTTGGAATTTATTATTATTATTATTATTATTTCAAACAAGTTTTAGAGTTCTCCGGCGATTTTTCGATTTTTGTAAAATTGACCCGATTTCAATCTTTAGAGAACAGTCTAATACATTTTTTGTTCTTTTCAATAAACTTTATTCGGTATTAGCAAAACCCGCGGCTTTGTTCGCGTAATTGTTGAAAAATGCCAATTGGTATTCGTGGGCCTATTTTCATTAGAGAAAATTTTACTGCCACAGATAATTCAAAAATTATTAATTCAGCCCCATTTTGAGTAAACTTCATCCTTATACTGCATTAGGCGAACATAAGACTTAAATGAATCAGAAGAGCTAAAGTTAATTCCAAATTAATGGTAAGTTAGAACGTATTTTGAAGGTTTCCCTTTCATTTCATTTTTCATTCGAAATTTATAAATTTTTAGAAACAGTTCTAAGCGAGTATTTACATCTTAAAGTAAGCATCATGCCAAATTTCAGTCTTCCAGTTAATCAAATTTCTGTAATCACAGAAATTGCTATTTTAAAACTTTTTTGTTCCTGCACACATAAAAATTTCTACACTTTTAAAAACTGTTCTGCGGATGAAATTGTGTCTCTAAACGTAACAGCCATGTAAAATTTCAAGTTTCTATCCTTAGCAATTTCAGATAAATCATAGTTTAGATGGTTTTTAGAATTTTTCCAGCTTATTTCACTCTTTTAAATTTCGGATTAAAAAAAAAAAAAAAAAAAAAAAAAAAAAACGTTCTTAGCGAGCACTGAAATCTTAAAAATAGCCGCCATGCCAATTTTCAACTTTCTAGACTATGGTAAAGATACCATATATATCTTTTTCAAAAATTAAAGAAATCTATATTTTAAGTATTTTATTAAATATACTTTCCCCTTTCTGTATTATCGTAATTTATATACATTCCCGGCTGTTAAAACGCGCACCCTTTTGATCATTCTCTTTCAACGATAACTTTTAGTCAAAATCATACATATTGTTTGTAAATTATCATTAACGTACTTTATTCGGTCTCCCACATATCAAAGTAAATGAAATTATACAAGGCATAAAATGTTTCCTTTCTCATGGTAAGTTTTGACTTCATAATGAATCCAGATGTTAATTCCGTCTGAGTGACGCCTTATAACATATTTCTGAAATATCTTTCCTGCATTTTCTCAAAACAACTAACCACTAAAATTCTATTTCACTCTCTTTTTAGCCAAAGTGCAATCTTCGCCAATAAAGATTTCCCTACCAATGACGTCAAGTATGAAGTTGATTTGATGTATATGTAACGGTTACAATTCCCACGCAAAAATACAGTACTCTTGGCTCTAAAAATGTAAATGGTTTGGCGTATTTTCAACGCACGCTGTCATTATCAAAAATACACTTTCCTCTCTGATCTCCGCGATGTAACATCTCTAAAAATATTCTGGCCCCTTGGCCACCCTATGGTACCCTCCTAAAGCACTTTCCCACTTTTTAAAATTCGGATATGCAGCCTAAGTTCTCGATATTCTTACTTCGCTCCTCTGTCAAAAATTTGGATTGTCACCCCATCATACAAGATGTGATTTCTCATACCTTTGGATTATTAACTGTGGAATAACTTCATAGATATGTCTTATTTTCATCGTTTTAAAATAAAGAAAAGATGTTTGTCAAATACTTCTTGATTCTTCCTCGTCGAAACAAAACTTTTTTTAGTTCTCAGCAGGATGTCGTCAACTTGAGTTATTACGGGAAACAACATATGCAATTCACTATACGTCACTCGGGACTTAAATGCTTATGTCCCACCGAAAACAATTTTCCCCTATTTCAGATGCTACTACAAATCTTCGACCATTCCCATACTCCGAACCATTCTTGATTCTACTCCGAACTAAGTTTCTTTATTTTCTTTTTGATATAAGATTGGTGCCTAATATTGATGAACTGGATTTTTCACAAAACAATTTCCATAGGGTGTGCGCCAAGGAACTCTATATCAACTACTCAATGTGCTGGATTTTTTTTTCTGCTGTCGTGACTCCTCTAGTGTCTACACCTTCGAAAAGTGCCTGAATTTTTCTACATCTTCGATATGTGCCTGGATTTGTCCTGCAGTTCATGTTAGTTAAATATGCCCTTTCCGTGCCACGTAAGTGATAAACTGTTTCAACCTAGGATCTTTTGTGCAGTTTTTTTTAACCTGTGCCTGTGATAAATACGCCTTCAAAAAAAAAAAAAAAAAATCCTTGTGATCCCTGTCTTATCTATACATATTAAGTACTTTCAATTTATAACTATTATTCTGTGACTTGAAAGTGTGCTACAGTTGTGTATCCTAAAATTACCCAAGCCAGATAGATCAGCAAAAAATTTTTCTCGTAGTCCTTTTAGTGCAACTTATATTTTTTTTCAATGTGTTAAGATTATAACTTCATTCAACCGATTCTATATGCTTTCATTATTTCAAAAAGATTATCTGTCTTCGTCGATTAAATTTCTCCAGTTTACATGTATGAAATATGCCGCTAATTTCAGTGAATTTCAACTCATGATTATGCACTGTGTGGTTTCATCGTATAAACACGAGAAACTTTGATTGTGTTTCGGCATAAGAAAAAAAAAAACACCAAGAAACTCAATGTGCTCCTCGAATTGACTTCCTAATCATGCGTTTCGGTTCTTATAATCGGAAAACTCTTTCTAACTTAGTTTCGATAAAAATTCAAGGTTATTGAATGCCTATCCCTCAGCTTTAACGAAAACTTTTTGTTTTTAATTGCCTTGTAACAATCAAGTAAGAAGAAAATAACTGTGCTTGCAAATGTTGTTGAACTCTATCTCCGGTTAAAATTTATTCATTCCTCCAAACTTCAATTCTATTGTCTTAAAGGAATACTTATTCATAGGGATACAAATCGCAAAATTTATTTTCAACTGTGTTAACTTAAAACGAAAAAATAGATATATTATTTTCGGTGTTTTTTTTTCTATAGCTAGGTGTTTTTTTGAAATTTGTTATACAATGGATATTTACTTGTGTTACAGGTAAGAGTTTTATTCTTAATGTGTTGATATATATATATATATATATAAAAGAAAACGAAAAAGCAGAAAATTCTTATTTTTATTAAAATTTTAAATTTTATGAAATCAGCTTTCTATGGTAATTTCAAATGATATGTTCATATTTAAGATGGATATGTTTTGACAGTGCAAGAACTGTAATTTTTTTTAATTACAAAAAAAGCCACTGCAAGAACTTTTAAATATTTAATAATGTGTATATTTTAAATCGTTCCAGAGGTAGTTTTATATATTTGTGGCGTACAGGTAAGAAGCAGATTGTTTTCTAACTGTCAGAGATCTTTCAAAGTTAAAATGGTACTGAATTTCATTTTATATCTGACATTTTGCATGACTGATAAATTTTATTCAAAATTTTGCTTTGTATTATTATTTTGTTGTATTTTTATGCATTGAAGCCACTGCTTATCATTTTAGAGATCTCTAAGGTTTTAAATATTTTAATCTTTAAAAAAAAAATAATAATAATAAATTATCAGTTTTTATGTGTTTTAAATTTTGATATATTTCTATTCACATTTTGGGTTGCATTCAGTTTTTAACTCTAAGTTAATAATATATTATGGTAAATACTCTAAATATGATCTCATGATATGATATTTTAATTTATACTTTAAGTGTGCACTGCTTTGAGTAATCTCTTTGCTCGTTTGTGTATCTGGTCTTGTGTATTTTACCGGTGTATCTATACCCTTCTTGCCATTTTTATCATATTGGTGAGAAAATATGACACTTTAAATTTTTGCAATTCATGCACTTCCTTCACCTCTTTTAAAATTTTGTGTATATCTTTTCCATATTCATGCCTATTAAAAAAAAAAAAATTCACAAAATAAATCTAGGACCAGAGTGCAGAAAATGGCATCCACTCAGGCATCACCAGTATGTGAAACTACTGTTTCTATTTCCGAACAAAATCAAATATTTAGTGATATTTCATGGTCTTATGTATTCAGGGATTTGTTAAAAGGTGCTCCAGAGTTTAACTCCCAATTAAATGAGCTGCATGATCACATAAAATTGCAGGACAATTCTGCTCTCTCTGCCAAATTATGCAAATTTCAGGTTATTCTGGAACGCCAATTTGACAGTCTTTTGCAGTTTTATGATATTTTTGTCATGAAGCAACTTGAAAAATTGGTACTAGACAAGAAAAATTTAATTTCGTTTAATAAAAAATTATTAGAACGACTTCATGCCCAAAAGGTAGAAAATATACATGAAGTCTTTGATGATGTTAAAAATGTAAACGATACTTCCCATAACACTTATATGTTACCCCGAAATGTGCATAATATTTTTACACAGACGGATATTTCACAAATTGCAGATGATGGGAACACATTCGATGATTTAGCACATGAAAAAATTGATATGCAGCAATCAAATACTTCTAGCAATCGTGATCTTTCAGAAAGCATTCCTATTTGTTCACCTACTAAAATGCATCATAAACCGGTTCGCATCATTATTTGTAAATTACCTTTAAAATTTAATATACCAAACATTTTATTTGGAATTTCTGATATTCTTCAAAAACCTGTGTCCTCTATACAATTTATAAGGAAATGTAAACTTAGGGATACAGATGAGTACAACTGGATATTTGAGATGTCGTTTCCTATTGCAAAAATATTACTGGAGCTTAAACAAATAACTATTGAAGACAAAAAATACCTGTAATCAGATTTATCCCTGTAAAACGTTGTTTTCGATGTCATTCATTTTATCATATTGCAGGTATTACAGGTATGTATTAATTCTATAAAATGTCCGATTTGTGCAGGCCAACATAACAATCTTCGGTGCACAAACCCTCCCAAATGCATTAATTGCATACAAAATAATGAAAATAACAATACTAATTTTAACATTTCTCACACTGTATCTTCGCCAGGGTGTCCGTCAATAAAGAAATATATTGATGAAGAAAGAAATACCACTCTCTGTTAATTCTAGTTTATATTATTTTTCGAAACTATATTATTAATGATAAGATGCTATATTATGATACTCTTTGCATATCTATATTTTTATTATATACTGTCACAAATATTTTACTCCTTTTCTTACTTCGATTCAATTTTTGGTATTTTTGATACACTTCCCTACTATATGGGTAATTTTTCCAGACAACTCCTCTTATGAATATTTTTCTTTCTATTTCATATGTTAATGTTTTTATTGTTTACACACCTGTGTGTATAGATGGTTCGTCTCTTTTCGTTTGGCTGTTTAGCGTACGGAAACGGTAGAGCGATTAGAGGTATATTTGTATGTCGAGATTTTTTTTTGGTGCGGGTCGTCAGAAATTTTTCGCATATTGAACAAGTGTAACTGATCCGTACACACAGCTTAATTTTACCTTTTATCTTCGTTGTATTTTAGACATTTCAGGAGTAGACAATTCTTCTTCTTTGCATCACTGTTCTTTTAAAATAAAAATAATAGATAAATAAATCAAAATATATTGGTATTAAAAATTAAGGCAAAATAAATTCGGCGTCACATCTTTTCCTTTGGCACATTCTTGCAGAAATTCACATCACTCAACTTTTATTTAATTTCCTTTGGTAGAAATATGTAATGACATTTTTTTAAATTAAAATTTTAAAATTTAATTCTTTTGGTTCTGTTTATCTCTATAATCAGAAATTTGTTCATTCTTCTAAACTTCGATTGCGATTTAAAAAAAAAAAAAAAAAAAAAAAAAAAAAAAAATCTCTGTGGTTCTGATTCCTTTTGTTTTCAGAAATATAACTTATTGAGGGCTGATACTTTTGTTATCAGATTTTTTTTTTGTGTGACTGGTTCCCCTTTGTAACCAAAATTTTCTTTGTTTACAATTTTCTCACTTAGTTTTCTCTTTTGTAATCCAAAACTTTTCTTTTTTCCTTTATTCATTTACTACACTTCTATACTTAAGATTCGTATTCACTGATAGGTATGGTCGAGCATTCACACATACCGTTATCTTTGTCCCACTTCACATGTTAGTGTATACATTAACTTTCTATTGCTCTTTACATATACTTATACACTATGTCATTTTTTTTTATTTTCAAAGTTACATCACTTTACATGCCACCTTCACTTTATCAATTAGAAAGAATTTTTGAACTTTATTTCAGTGGATAATTCCCATAATCGTTCTTAAAATTTGGAATTATGTTAAATTTTTGAATTCTATGATATGCCTTCTTACTTCGATAACGTACATGTTGCTTTTTCTAAATATTGTTCAGGTGTAAACATCTCTCTCTCATCGAACATACCTAATGTTAACACCTTTACTTCACACTATATAGATTATAGTGATATTTTAGGCATTTTTTCTTTTTCTTTTTCTCAGTTGTAGATGCAGATCCTTCATTTAAAAAAAAATTTTCACAATTCTTCTACATTTATTCATCGTATTGTTTCTTTTAAATATTTCAGAAATTCTTTTGAGATGCCTTAAAAAGTTGTTATATAAAGACTTTTATTAATGAAAGTTAGATATAAATTTTAAAAATGATTACAACTATTATGGGTTATTTCAAAATTATTTATTCAATTGCTATTTTAATATTCGGTAAAGATAATCCCTTTTATGTACTATAATAATTTAATAGTTTTCCCAGTTATATAAAATAATAAAAATAAAATAAAATAAAGATTATTTATGCAATTATTAAATTACAAGGTGGTTTTGTAAACTGTTTATGCACATTTCCCGATTAATACACAAAATTTTTTACATTTTTCATTTGGTATATGTGTTTTTGTAACCTCTATTGCGTCATTTTTATATTGTATAATTGTAACTATATTTTTTTTTCAATATTGAAATATTATTTGTGTTTATATTTCCTATGGCCAGAAGTTAAAGTGAAAAGTTTAATTGTGCACATTCTAATCTTCGAAATAAAATATGAGACAAAATGTGACTATTTATGAAAGTGCACGAATAAGATTAAAATATCATTAGGCATGCCATTTAAAAAAAATGATATATTATTTATGCAGCCAAAAACAACTATATTCATGTTGATAATGGAACTTTTGAAAGACTACTGAAATACATGCTGCTGCAATTTGAAAATTGTATGGCCATTTATTATACTAGTATGAAGATTTTTGGTAGTACTACATTTTTTTTTTATTTACATATTGTATGCATACTTATTTTATTATTTTTATATATTGATATTGTGTATTATATTTTCAGGGTGACATTCTAAATTTTTCAAAATTTTGTGAAGGGGTGATATATATATGGTAAAGATACCATATATATCTTTTTCAAAAATTAAAGAAATCTATATTTTAAGTATTTTATTAAATATACTTTCCCCTTTCTGTATTATCGTAATTTATATACATTCCCGGCTGTTAAAACGCGCACCCTTTTGATCATTCTCTTTCAATGATAACTTTTAGTCAAAATCATACATATTGTTTGTAAATTATCATTAACGTACTTTATTCGGTCTCCCACATATCAAAGTAAATGAAATTATACAAGGCATAAAATGTTTCCTTTCTCATGGTAAGTTTTGACTTCATAATGAATCCAGATGTTAATTCCGTCTGAGTGACGCCTTATAACATATTTCTGAAATATCTTTCCTGCATTTTCTCAAAACAACTAACCACTAAAATTCTATTTCACTCTCTTTTTAGCCAAAGTGCAATCTTCGCCAATAAAGATTTCCCTACCAATGACGTCAAGTATGAAGTTGATTTGATGTATATGTAACGGTTACAATTCCCACGCAAAAATACAGTACTCTTGGCTCTAAAAATGTAAATGGTTTGGCGTATTTTCAACGCACGCTGTCATTATCAAAAATACACTTTCCTCTCTGATCTCCGCGATGTAACATCTCTAAAAATATTCTGGCCCCTTGGCCACCCTATGGTACCCTCCTAAAGCACTTTCCCACTTTTTAAAATTTGGATATGCAGCCTAAGTTCTCGATATTCTTACTTCGCTCCTCTGTCAAAAATTTGGATTGTCACCCCATCATACAAGATGTGATTTCTCATACCTTTGGATTATTAACTGTGGAATAACTTCATAGATATGTCTTATTTTCATCGTTTTAAAATAAAGAAAAGATGTTTGTCAAATACTTCTTGATTCTTCCTCGTCGAAACAAAACTTTTTTTAGTTCTCAGCAGGATGTCGTCAACTTGAGTTATTACGGGAAACAACATATGCAATTCACTATACGTCACTCGGGACTTAAATGCTTATGTCCCACCGAAAACAATTTTCCCCTATTTCAGATGCTACTACAAATCTTCGACCATTCCCATACTCCGAACCATTCTTGATTCTACTCCGAACTAAGTTTCTTTATTTTCTTTTTGATATAGACCAGCAGCATCATTAAACTCGCACTCTTAGAGAGTTTTTTTGCTTCTGCACCTTTTTTTAATTCGAATTTTGTAAAAACTGTTCTGCGCGAGCATTTACGTCTAAAAAAAACAGGCATATCAAATTTTAAGTTTCTATCCTTAACAATTTAGAAAAAAAAAAAAAAAAAAAACACAATTTATAACGTTTTCCGCTCATTTTGCACCTTTAAATTTCGAATTTTTAATAAACTGTTTATAATGAGCGTCTGCTCATAAAAGTTGCCACTATACTAAATTTCAAGTTTATAACCCAAATAAATCCAATTAAATCATAATGTAGAACTGTTACGGTTGGTTTCAACCAATTTTTTTTTTTTAATCTACATTAATTATTTAAATCACTTTCTCAACATTTATTTAAAAGCACTCTTTTTTTTTGTTTCTAATAAAAATTTAAATAAATAAAAGTAATTGTAATAATAATAATAAAATCACTTTTTATTTTTTCTTCTTTTTTTTATTTTTGCAAAGTAAATTCAACGTTTATAGTCGAGCTTTGCTTCCTGTTTTCAAATACGAAAGATATATAGCAGGGAGGGAGGTTTCTCAGTAAAAGACCACACATATTGTATTGGGCAGTCGTGTACGTTTTCTCCCATACCCTTGAATCATGTAGTCACCTAGTCTGGCTTTGGTTAAAAGAAAGACCGTCCGCCCTGTATAAGAATTACGTTATCTTATGAGTGTACTATATACGCAATTAGGCTTTGTAAGTTTACGACAGGCTTCAATTGGCTCTGCTATCAGGCGGATAGCTGGCGCCCATGTAAACAGAGGCTAACAGGACCCCCTTCAGCACACGCCATGGGGGTGATGCATGGCTTCCTTCCCCCATGAAGCGGCCGGCAGAGTGGAGCGGCAAGCTGTAGTCTTCAGGAAGAGTTCATTTTTCCTTTTGTTTCCATTCCCGTACCCCTGGCAGAGTGGATCGGTCCCGTTTTTTAAGCAGCGCGGGAGAATGAATGTTTACGACACTTGTTGCTTGGCCGAGTTACCTGTCGTTTGGCTCGTAAAAAATTGACTTGTTACGGGGCTCGAAGATTGGCCTGTGGGCTGGATCGCGAAGTTGTTGAAGGCGGACAGGTTTCTGAAAGATTTTTTTTTGAGAGTGGGGCATTGATGGCCCTACACTAACTATCCTAAATCATGGTGTTATGATGAAAAGAGGCTATAAGGGCATTTTCGAGTGAAGGATCTGTATCTGATAGAGGGCGAATGAAAAGAAAATATGTTTGACCCATCATGTAGTAGCGGCGTTCCTAGAAAAAGTATTATCTTGTATTGACTTCTTAAGCGGCGGTTGTTATTGATGCCTTGACGAAAAATGAATTAATGATTAGACGAGCATCATTTCTGGAGATGGAGCATTATTAATCCTAGACTAAGAAGGTTGGCGTGACTAGCTGAGTAGACTTGCCCGCTTTACAAGGTATCGGTGATGTGACGACGTTTTGAATCGGGAATAGATCAAAATCTCCAAGTGATGTATGGAGTAACGGTGTTGACTCGTAGAGGCAGCTGAAAAGAATAGGTTGATAAAAAAAAAGGACTATGGCAGACTAGCATGTATGCAAAGAAGTGTGCCCACGCTGACGGTAGTAAATATCAAAGTATATTGTAAGTAACCCATATTTCTTCTTTATTACATGTTGTCTACTGTTGTAATATTTATAAATACCTGGAGAAACAAAAAAATTATAATTGTGGGCATTTTAAGATGATTAACATGTAACCCTTTTTTTTTATGATTGAACGACATTTGAATTGTTAGTTTGTTAGTAGTTAAAGATTTATGATATTTAATTGTAAATTAATCAATAACTAAATTTTGAAAAGTTGATCCATCTTTAAGTCATGGTATTGTGGTAATTGTAGGGACTTTGCTGTTTAAAAGTGTTATATAGTTAATTTCAGTATTTTTTTTTGATCAACTTTGTTATTGTGTTATTATTATATTTTGTTTGAGAACTACCTTACTTTTATAATTTTAATTATTCAAATAAAGAAAATTTTTGTTTATTCTCATATATGGTATGTTTTTCTTTATATATAATTTTTAAATAATTAATTTTTCTATAATTACAACAAATCTATAAGAAGGGATTAACCTCTCAGTAAGTGTGACTAAAAATATGAAAGCTATAATTTTGCTAATTTAATACTTTTAAATTTCTTAAATCTAAAATTCATGGCAATAGTTTAAATGAACATTAATTGAGGTTTAGGTAAGGTTATTAGATGTAATTATTGTTCCTATCTCAGTATTGGATATACTGATAATTGATGCTAAAGTAAAATTAAGTCTAATTTCATGATTGATTAATTTAAATTTTAATTATCCTTTCTTTGAAGTATTTTTCAGAACAAACAACAAAATGGTTGTTTTTTAACAAAAAAAAAAAAAAAAAAAAAAAAAAAAAAAAAAAAAAAAAAATGGTTTCCAGTTATTTTATACCACTATACGATTCTTGGCTAACCGATCGGATCCTGTTCAGAATCTCCATGGTTATTCTAAAATTTTAGTACATCACCATATCCCTATTCTATTAACGGATTTAACTCCTTCTCCTTTTGGTCCTCATATTGGAGGAATTTCAGGTTGTCTGCATTTTTTTCAAATTATATGATGATTACACTTTTGTTAATTTAATGTATATGGAGATTTGAGCTTGATCGGGTTGGAGTGGAGTTGGGTGTTCTTTATGCAATCCAGTATGCTACTTGATTTAGAAATCTGTTGCCCCTTACTACATTTAATATTGTCTTAAAATGATGAGTTCAAAATTATCATTGTTGTATTAACCTATTCGGATTCTTAAGTCTTGATATTTTGATTAGTTCAATATAATTTACTCCCTTTTCCATGGCAACAGATTTCAGTGGAGTTAATCAAGGTACACTCCCATTTCTCCGGAGATTGCAGCGGCAGAGAATAACGAGATGTGCGTAAATAAAAATTTAGCAACGGCAGAAGGCAGCGAAATGCGCGTAGGTAAAAATTCAGCCACGGCAGAAAGCAGTTCAACTGCTGAGCACAGCGATTCGCGCAGGTCTCGTTCATCGATTCGTCCAGCTGCTAAATCGAATAGAAGTAGTCGTTCAATATCGATTTCTAGAACCGACTATTCGCTACGGGATAGACGAGACCGTCCGAGTTATAAATACTAACTACCTTTTTTCGTTATTCAAGCATTTTTATTCAATTTTACCTTGTTTATTTGTATTTATTTATAGTTTAGTTAATGTGTATGTATATTTAATTATTTTCTTGGGCATTTTTAAAACGGAACTTAGTTTTTCTAGCGTATTAAAGGTTTGTTTTGGTTGTGTGTTGATACTTTCATGTAGGCATTTTTAACCCTTTTTATGCCTATACTTAAGGTTTTTGTCTGTTTTATGGTAGATTATGTGGTATATACCCGTCCGCACCCCGTTTTCGTAGATTTTGGGTGTATTTTTGAAAAAAACGAATGTAATTTTTGTTACTTTAAAATTTTTAGGATGTTATGTTTTGTATGCCCTTTTGCCGAGGTAGATCTGTTTAGTTCAGTTTTTTTAATGCATCAGTGTTTTGTATATAACTTTTTAAGTATGTGTTTACTTTAATTTCTACATTTTAACTAGATAGATTTATTATTTACTATGCAGTTTGTGGTTTTATTTGAGCTTAAACTTTAAGGAGTGTGGGCCCTTTTTCTTTTTCTTGTAGATACTGTCTCATGTACATGCCTGTATGTTGTTGTATGTGGCTAAAAGTGCTAAAATTAACTATTTTCTTATTTCTACTTCCTATTTTTGGTGGAATGTGTGTTTTTCCTTCCTGGTGATATATGTCACCACCCCTGTTTTTTATTTTATTTTGTGGAATGTTTTCCCTGTAGTACCCAAAAGCCCGAAACTGCTTTTGCTATAAGTAGCACAGAGGCAGAGATACTCTTTCCCATGCACATTACTTGTAAGTGCATTTGTAAAATCTACACAGTTACACGGTTCTAAGAACTTTCTTCAAATACAAACATAACTTCACGAACAAATGTATACGTGATTCTATAACATGGTCTATAATTACCAAATTGTGTGTCTTGCTCCTAATTTTCTATATGTATAACCTTCTATTACAGTATGTATATATTTTTATTTTTATGTCGCCAGTTGCTCTTGTGTATTTTTGTATAATAGAATTAATATGTGTTTTACAAATTTCATTGACATTTACAGTGTTGTAACTATGATATTACTAGTACTTATTTACATTAATAGATAGTGTTGTAATATACTGTGATGCCAATTATTGAAGTTATGTATATAAGCAGTGTCATGAAAATTAATCAGTGGGCACTTCTCTTCTTTTTCGGCTAATTTTTTTTTCTTCTCAAAATTCAATTTATGTATTGTTTACAGTTCTGTTGCCAGAAGTTTCAGGTAGGATGCAGTTATGCGTAGGAATGACAGTAGTAGGGAAGTGAGGTTTCACAGTCAGGTGGAACATGTGTTCTTTTACAGGTGCAGAGAATATCTTGGTCATTTTAGTGGTAAAATCAGCCTTGTGGTCCCTCCTCTGGTAGTACTCTTTTATGGTCATGTTTCAGGTAATATTTTAGGTAATGGTTTCTACGGATGTGCGAGCTCTGGTTGTATATATCCGGAATATATTGTCAGGGTGGTATTTCAGCGGTGAACTCTCTGGATCCCGTCCCGGATCGATGTATGATTTGTGTTTGTGGGTCAGTTTTTTCAGTATTGAGGTCCCAGCATGCCATGTGGTACCCAGTTACCTTTCAAAAAAATAATTTGTTTTCTCAAAAAAAAATTTTTTTTAATTAGCCGGGGGGAGCAATCTTGTTACGGTTGGTTTCAACCAATTTTTTTTTTTAATCTACATTAATTATTTAAATCACTTTCTCAACATTTATTTAAAAGCACTCTTTTTTTTGTTTCTAATAAAAATTTAAATAAATAAAAGTAATTGTAATAATAATAATAAAATCACTTTTTATTTTTTGTTCTTTTTTTTTCTTTTTGCAAAGTAAATTCAACGTTTATAGTCGAGCTTTGCTTCCTGTTTTCAAATACGAAAGATATATAGCAGGGAGGGAGGTTTCTCAGTAAAAGACCACACATATTGTATTGGGCAGTCGTGTACGTTTTCTCCCATACCCTTGAATCATGTGTTTGTAGTCACCTAGTCTGGCTTTGGTTAAAAGAAAGACCGTCCGCCCTGTATAAGAATTACGTTATCTTATGAGTGTACTATATACGCAATTAGGCTTTGTAAGTTTACGACAGGCTTCAATTGGCTCTGCTATCAGGCGGATAGCTGGCGCCCATGTAAACAGAGGCTAACAGGACCCCCTTCAGCACACGCCATGGGGGTGATGCATGGCTTCCTTCCCCCATGAAGCGGCCGGCAGAGTGGAGCGGCAAGCTGTAGTCTTCAGGAAGAGTTCATTTTTCCTTTTGTTTCCATTCCCGTACCCCTGGCAGAGTGGATCGGTCCCGTTTTTTAAGCAGCGCGGGAGAATGAATGTTTACGACACTTGTTGCTTGGCCGAGTTACCTGTCGTTTGGCTCGTAAAAAATTGACTTGTTACGGGGCTCGAAGATTGGCCTGTGGGCTGGATCGCGAAGTTGTTGAAGGCGGACAGGTTTCTGAAAGATTTTTTTTTGAGAGTGGGGCATTGATGGCCCTACACTAACTATCCTAAATCATGGTGTTATGATGAAAAGAGGCTATAAGGGCATTTTCGAGTGAAGGATCTGTATCTGATAGAGGGCGAATGAAAAGAAAATATGTTTGACCCATCATGTAGTAGCGGCGTTCCTAGAAAAAGTATTATCTTGTATTGACTTCTTAAGCGGCGGTTGTTATTGATGCCTTGACGAAAAATGAATTAATGATTAGACGAGCATCATTTCTGGAGATGGAGCATTATTAATCCTAGACTAAGAAGGTTGGCGTGACTAGCAGAGTAGACTTGCCCGCTTTACAAGGTATCGGTGATGTGACGACGTTTTGAATCGGGAATAGATCAAAATCTCCAAGTGATGTATGGAGTAACGGTGTTGACTCGTAGAGGCAGCTGAAAAGAATAGGTTGATAAAAAAAAAGGACTATGGCAGACTAGCATGTATGCAAAGAAGTGTGCCCACGCTGACGGTAGTAAATATCAAAGTATATTGTAAGTAACCCATATTTCTTCTTTATTACATGTTGTCTACTGTTGTAATATTTATAAATACCTGGAGAAACAAAAAAATTATAATTGTTGGCATTTTAAGATGATTAACATGTAACCCTTTTTTTTTATGATTGAACGACATTTGAATTGTTAGTTTGTTAGTAGTTAAAGATTTATGATATTTAATTGTAAATTAATCAATAACTAAATTTTGAAAAGTTGATCCATCTTTAAGTCATGGTATTGTGGTAATTGTAGGGACTTTGCTGTTTAAAAGTGTTATATAGTTAATTTCAGTATTTTTTTTTGATCAACTTTGTTATTGTGTTATTATTATATTTTGTTTGAGAACTACCTTACTTTTATAATTTTAATTATTCAAATAAAGAAAATTTTTGTTTATTCTCAAATATGGTATGTTTTTCTTTATATATAATTTTTAAATAATTAATTTTTCTATAATTACAACAAATCTATAAGAAGGGATTAACCTCTCAGTAAGTGTGACTAAAAATATGAAAGCTATAATTTTGCTAATTTAATACTTTTAAATTTCTTAAATCTAAAATTCATGGCAATAGTTTAAATGAACATTAATTGAGGTTTAGGTAAGGTTATTAGATGTAATTATTGTTCCTATCTCAGTATTGGATATACTGATAATTGATGCTAAAGTAAAATTAAGTCTAATTTCATGATTGATTAATTTAAATTTTAATTATCCTTTCTTTGAAGTATTTTTCAGAACAAACAACAAAATGGTTGTTTTTTAACAAAAAAAAAAAAAAAAAAAAAAAAAAAATGGTTTCCAGTTATTTTATACCACTATACGATTCTTGGCTAACCGATCGGATCCTGTTCAGAATCTCCATGGTTATTCTAAAATTTTAGTACATTATCATATCCCTATTCTATTAACGGATTTAACTCCTTCTCCTTTTGGTCCTCATATTGGAAGAATTTCAGGTTGTCTGCATTTTTTCAAATTATATGATGATTACACTTTTGTTAATTTAATGTATATGGAGATTTGAGCTTGATCGGGTTGGAGTGGAGTTGGGTGTTCTTTATGCAATCCAGTATGCTACTTGATTTAGAAATCTGTTGCCCCTTACTACATTTAATATTGTCTTAAAATGATGAGTTCAAAATTATCATTGTTGTATTAACCTATTCGGATTCTTAAGTCTTGATATTTTGATTAGTTCAATATAATTTACTCCCTTTTCCATGGCAACAGATTTCAGTGGAGTTAATCAAGGTACACTTATTTTTAAATTGTTTAATTGTCAAGTGAGTAATGAGTTGTAAATGAGTCTATTAAGTTTAAGTAAATTATTTTAGAAAGAACACCAAAACACCACAACAGAACGTTTTTCGTTCATTTCAGCCCGTTAAAGTTCGAATTTTTTAGAAACCGGTCTCTTCATTTGCATTTTAAGAGTAACCACCATGCAAATACGAATCTTCTGTACCAGCTGTACCACATAAATTTCAAGTTTAGAACGTTTTATTTTTGCTCCTGCCCTTTTAAATTTCGCATTTTTAGTAAACTGTTCTGGGTGATCACTTACGTGAATAACAGCCATGCAAAATTTTAAGTTTTTAGCCTTAACAGCTCCAAATAAATCGTAATTTAGAACGCTTTTCGCGCTTTCGCACTTTTAAATTTCAAAAAAAAAAAAAAAAAAAAAAAAAAAACTCTTCTGTGCGACCAGTTACGTCTTAGAAACAACAACAATGTCAAACTTCAAGTTTCTATCCTTAACAATTCCATAGAAATCTATCTCAATTTAGAACGTTTTTTAGACCGCTTTTCGCGCATTTCACTCTTTTAAATTTCGATTTTTTTTAAATTGATCTGTGTGACCATTTATGTCTTAAAAGCAACAGCCATGTCAAATTTCATGTTTCTATCTCTAACAATTCCATAGAAATAGTAATTTAGAACGGTTTTAAAACGCTTTCCTCGCATTTTGCCTTTTGAAATTTTGAATTTCTTTACAAACTATCGTTAGCGAGCATTTGTATTTTAAAACAAAAGCATTCAACTTTATAGAAGTGAAGTTAAAATGTAAAAATATCAGTCATTTTAGTTTTTATGAGCAAAAAAATCTAGGTACCCATTTGGGTACCCAGGACTCAAGAGGTTGAGTTACTTTTTCAATAAGACTGAGCGCTTTTTTAATTAACGATTTCAATATGAAATTATTGTTATTCAGAGTTAAATTTCATATTGTCATAGGAAACTTTCAGCCAACTTCAAAGAAACTTTTCAAAAATATTCATTAGCTGGTTTCTAATGATTTTTAATCACATCAACAAAAAATAATTTATACATTTGGTACCTGACTTGTTTTGGCATCCAAACAAATTCTGACAATAAAGAACCACACTAATAAAATGTTTCATGACGTATTGATTCATTAACCATATATATATATATATATATATATATATATATATACACACTTTCCCATTCATCTAGAAAATGGCAGAAGGGCTGTTAATTTGCAAAGATTTTGCTCGACCAGTGTTAAAAAAGCCATCGATCAACAATATTTCATGAACATGGTAAAATAACCGTAATTTTATTTCTATCCTGACTAATGACAACACGCTTCCTAATATAGTTAACCTTTAATATTAAAAAGGTTGAATAACTATACAGTGTGCTGCAATTTTTTTACAGTGCATTTCACGAATTGTACGGCGTCGCAAGACCAGTTCAAGCATCGTAGATTTCATTTTCTCACTTCGTTAAATAATTGGATTTCCAGCCAAGATGAATTTTTGATGACATTTATTTTGCATGATTTCATATATTTGCTTTGCATTGCTTTATAATTCATTTTTTACTATTTTACATATTAACAA
This sequence comes from Maratus michaelseni, assembly GCA_963931845.1. NCBI lineage: Eukaryota > Metazoa > Arthropoda > Arachnida > Araneae > Salticidae > Maratus > Maratus michaelseni. Next base: position 340,465,827 of record OZ007588.1, on the reverse strand, counting down.
AGAACGCTCGTTATTATCATTTTAACAATTTATTGAACACGAAGAGTACGGCTCAGTGACTGTATTTTTTTAGGTTATTCCATTGAATAACCATAAGTGAATAAATATATATATTATCAGACTTAAATAAACTAAATTTAGCATAAGAGAAAAGTATGTACTTTGGAATTATAATAAGTAAAATGCATTTATTACCTACAAAATTTAAATATTTGTGACTATAAAAGCTTTGTTTGAGAAAAATCGTGAAACCATTTTAGAATGATTAATTGTTTATCCTTCATGCACTTATCCAGTAATAACTTTTGGGATACAATGTTTGCTTTTAGAAAATCTGAAGTGTCATCCTTTGGAGTTCTACACTGATAAAATTTATTTTTTCAAAGGTCAAAATCCCTTTCAAATCACACTCTTGCCTTCATAGACAAGCATTATTCTCAACTTGGCCAAAATCCAGACGGATACTCCTTAGCGCTAAAATGCCATTCATAAAGCTTAGGGTGAATGGGAAAGTTGGTGATATTTTTAACTCATTTAGTAGAATAAACTTTTTAAAATATTGACTTTCTTCCAGTTAAAGTCCTGCATGAATCGGGTCCGGACACGAATGCAAAATACTTCAGCCGAAACTTGAGATGAAAGAAAATGAATACTATACTTAAATACCATATATAAAATGGTCTGCAATTTTATTTCTATTATCAATTTTATCTCATCAAGAAAACTGCATCTATTCATGCATAATTAAAATATGCTGGATGACCTGGAACTCTACCTATAAACTTCGAAGGAAGGTAGAGTACTCTGCAACCCCCCCCCCCTTTTTTTTTTCTTCTAATATAGTGAACAAGGATCGCAATCCGTAAAAAAGAAAGCAAATCAGTCAAATATACGAAACGTTTTATTCCAATTCTAACCACGATTTTTACTTTCTTCTGTATATAAAGAAGAAAGTACTGGAATTGTGAAAATTTTCGACTTCTATTTTTTGATGGAGTTGCATGTTTTGGGATGTCCTGCACATGATTTGATTATTTTTGGAAAATGTCTGTCTGTCTGTTAGTCGGTGTGCAACACAAATTTTGTGGCCGCTCTATCTCAAGACCTAATGCACAGGATTTAACCAATCTTCAGATTAAGTTAGACTTTGACATACATTGGGACTGACTAAGATTGTATGTATATATCCCAACAGGTGTGCTGCTGTGAAATTTTTAATACTAACACAATTTTAACATCATATTTGGCTCTTTCGGTAAGTTTTACCTAGGGAGTCCAAACGGGAAGTCATTCGACCAAGTTGTTTAGAAATTATGAAGGTTTAACGTTTAGAACTTGTAGTCGATGCAAAAAATGATTCAAAGTCGGTAGTTTTTTAAACATGTCTGAAAGATTACGGAGAGGAACGAGCTGTAATTTTGGATAATAATGTTATTTTTCAAAATAACATTTCGAAACAAACATGAATTGAAACAGCTTTTAATTTCGATAAGTTCATTCAGTTTGAAGACGACCCTTAAACTTATTTGTTTAACATAAATTGAAAGAAGAGATAATTTTCATTCGAATGGCTATTTCCTTTTCTTTCTGAGATAATTTTGTGATTAAAATGTATAGAATGTTCTCGATTTATTTTATTTTATTTTTTTTGGGGGGGGGGGGGGACCGACTGCATTTTTATATACAGGAAAGTGCCATACAGTAGATTTCGGTTATTTGGGCCAGCCATTTAATAGGGGCAAAATGCCACAAACAAAATCGAAACTTATCATTAAATTTACTTTTGATTTACTTTGACCCAATTAAGCAGAATATAGTACTTCTATGTTATAGGAACCTTGGCAAGAGAAGGAAATTTTTCATATATATTTTTTGAAACCTTTCATTTTTTCACACGCGCATGCATTTTTCTTTTCAATATTTTTACAATTTATTTAATAAATTGTATAAATATTTAGCCATTATATAGCCTTTAGCCATTTATCTATTTTTATATGCAAACAGGAGTAATTTATCTAATACATATAATTAGTGGCAATTTTTTAAATACATCTATAAACAAACCTAAAAGTTCGTCAGGCATGTTTTCATAGCTGTTTGTACCATTTCGCAAAAACTCACTTTCTGAAGCCTGAATTGCGCCAAGCTCTTTAAATAATTCTAAAAATAAGCGCCAAGCGCCAAGGCCCGTATAACAAACAAGTACCCGGAATCTTTATGTAATATAATAAAAAAATGAAATGAATGTTAAAATTGAATTGTGGTAAACGTCTATTTTATAGACAAAACACAAAAGCATAATATCTCAAACGTGGATTGACATTTTTATTTCAAAAAAATATATGATACATTAAATAGAAATACCAATACAAATAATATGATTCTTTAACTCGAAGTTGCATGAAATTATATGTAAAATCAAAAATAATTGAAAACAAAAGAATCTTCTTTCTTGAATAAAATTTCCAAATATCTGGACTATTAAAAGAAAATTTGCAGTTAAATGTTTGAGAGAAATATACATAAAATGATAATGTAGAGAAAAACAATAAAAAAAATAATAAGGAAATCAATGCGTATAAAAATTTTCTCAAAGATTTTTGAGTAAGTTAATATTCCAAGAAGACAAAATTGGCCTCTTTTTTTTTTTTAATTAATAAAGACTACGAAAATTGAAAGCTTGTTTTAAAACATAATCTTAATTTTAATTATTGTAGTTTCTAATACCTTATCAGTACGATATTGATATTAGCATTATAATTTACTATAAAACAACCCCCCCCCCCTCTCATAAAAATACTTAAAATCAGTTGTTACTTTTTTCTATAATTATCTCATTTTCAGTTATTGTTGTTTTCTAATTATTGGACATATTAATTATAATATTTAAGAATGAATTTTAAGCGCTGTCATGCAACCAATATCCTTCCAACCCTTTTTTGTTTTTAAAAGTAAACGGAAGTGAAGAGAAGAGAGAAGGAATGGTGGTCCGTTCGGAGTAAGTAGGATGTTGGAAGGCATCCGAGTATATTTTGGTTGTTTAAGAAGTAATGTGGTTTAGGTGGAATTTTTATGAATATTAGTGAAAATGTATATAGTGTATATTATTGTAAATACCAGCTCTCAGTCTTAATAAACTCTGTATTTAAAATTTAAAAAGAAGAATCAGTGCGTCATTCGGCTGTCATGATATTACAGCACGCTCTCATAACGAGAACAAGAGTTATTTCTACGATTTAAAATAATAAAAGTTGTGATTTGAATCGCAGTGTTTGGATTACAAAATAGAGGTGAGCTATTTTTTTTTTTTTTTTTATCATTTGATTGTGTAGTAAGATACTGTTAACTTTATTCGAAAATGTTTAAAAACGTAACTAAAGCGGATTTACTTATTGTTCTGGAAGAAATCGGTGAAGAAGCTGATGCGAGTAAGAGAGTACCTGAATTAAAAGATTTGTTATTGAAATCTAAAGAATACTTAAAAGATAAAGATTTCGTAACTGAATTTTTATCGACTACAGTGTCAGAAAGAAAAAATGGCGAGGAAGTAAATAGATTGCGTTTACAACAACAAATGAGAAGCGAGAATTTAACCCATAACGAAGGGGAAAATAATACGTCATTATCATTAGATAAATTAATTAAAGCAGTTCAAGTTTTGGTAATCCCAGTGCCCAAGAAAAATGAAACATGGAATCTTTTTTTTGATTCTTTAGAAAGAGCGTTTAAGCACAAAAATGTTCCTAAGGAATATAAATCGGAAATTTTGCTAAAATTAGTAGGTGAAAAAGCAGGAAGTGTTCTTGTTTATATTGATGATGAAGAGTTAGCCGATTATGATAAAATTAAATCTTTAATTTTGAAAGAATATGAACCGTCCCCATTTACCTGTTTACAAAATTTTAGAAACGCTAAAAGATTACCTGGTGAAACCCATCAACAGTTCGGTTCCCGATTAAGATCCTGTTGGTTAAATTATTGTAGAATTCGAAACGCTAAAGATTTCGATTCACTTATTAATTTAATAATATCAGATAAAATTTTTGAAACTTTGGATAATGAGCTAGCTACTCACATTGCAGTCAAGCAAGGAGAAAGTTGGCTTTTGCCCGATCAGTTATCGAAAGACTGTGACATTTATTTTACTGCAAAAGGCAGGTCTTTCGAGGAAACAAAATTTGAGAAACGGCCTATTTATCGTGAAGTGAATAATGATAATAATACTAAATATGTTCCCCCACAACTAAGGAAAAATCAAGCTACGTATGAGAACAGACACTTCTCAAAATCACGTGATTGTTATATTTGTAATTCCCCATTACACCTAGCAAAATTGTGCCCAAACAGAAGAAATAAGTATGATAAATCTTATACTCAAAATGATGATCAGGGTCAGAGAAAACCGAAAACGCAACAAGATAGAAATAAATTGAATCCAAATAAAAATAGTAATGCAGTAGTCACTAATGTTAGTTCCAGGCATTTACACATGAATGATCAATTAAACGAAGTTACTCTTTTTCCTTTAAAAAAAATCATTATTTATGTAGAAGGTAAAGAAATAGAAGCTATTAATGATTCCGGTACCCAAATTAGTATTTTAAATACGTCATTAATTCCCGATCTGAAAATCGAAGCTAAAGGTAGTATTTTGTTACAATCCGCTTTCAAAGAAAAAGTACAAGCAAATTTGGCTACTATACCCATCCATTATAAATTACCTAACAGCGGAATTTATGTTACCTTAAATACGCTTTTTGCTTTCACTGAAAACTTAAATGTGCCTTGTTTATTAACTCCAGACGTGTATAATGCTTTGATTGAACTTCAAAATGAAGAGTTGTGTAATAATAGTCAACTGCAGGAGTTCGAAGGTCACGAAGCTAAAAATAGCTCAGACGCCCCACTGGCGAAAGAGGAATTAAATGTTTGTTTTATTTCTTCAGAGAATAAACAAAATGATCGAAATGATGAATTTTCAGAGTTTAACAAGTTTTGTAAAGAACAAAAAGATTGCGCAACTTTAAAGAATTCATTCAAGGACGCTAGATTAGGAAAAAATAATTTTTTGATACGGGATAATTTATTGTATCATAAAGAAACTATTTGCGGTGATAAAATATATCAGCTCGTGTTACCGGAAAGTTATAGAAATAAAGTGTTACAATTAGCTCATGATTCAATTTTTGGAAACCACTTAGGGATGAGAAAAACTAAAGAAAGAATTAAATTATCTTTTTATTGGCCGAATATTTCAAGAGATGTAGAAAATTATTGTAGAACATGTAAGAACTGTCAGTTAAAAAGCCCTGAGAAACAAACAGATAAAATTCCGATTACACCTGTTGTCCGCGCACCATATCCATTTCATACTGTAAATATTGATTGTATAGGTGAAATTATTCCGCCGTCAGGAAGGAAGCATAAATATTGTCTTACCTTAATTGATCAAAATTCTAAATGGCCAGAAGTAGTACCATTACGGAGTCTCTCTGCGAAAACGGCGTGTGATGCTTTATTAGATATTTTTATGCGCACCGGAATTCCTGAAGTTATCTGTTCAGACCAGGCCACTAATTTTAAATCTGAATTGACTAATGAATTTGAGAACCGGTTAGGGGCATGTCCTCGCTTTTCAACTCCATCATACCCCGCTTCAAATGGATTAATTGAAAAATTTAATCGTGTGTTTAAACAAATGCTACATCATGTAATTCGTACGGATCCTGTTAATTGGGATAAACATATTCCTTTTCTACTTTTTGCCTACCGTGAAGTGCCAAATTGCACAACTGGAGTATCACCGTTTAAGCTCATGTATGGTCGGGAAGCTAGAGGTCCCTTGGCAGTACTAAAGTCATCATGGTCAGGTGAAATCCCCTTACCATTGAATCTTAGTAATTCAGCAGTAGACTATTTACAAGAATTAAAAATAAATTTGGAAAGAGCCGCTGACATTGCTTCTTTAACTGCTGCAGAAAAACAAGAAAATTACACTCGCTATTTCAATCGTCGAAGTAGAATGAAAGAATTTGAAAAAGGTGATTTAGTATATTTACTTATCCCTGATTCTACCAATAAATTATATGCTAGATGGACAGGACCCGGAGAAATACTTGAAAGAATAAAACCACATTCGTATAAAGTGAAATTACCTGATGGGGGTGTCAGACATGTTCATGCGAATAAAATAAGGAAATTTAACGTAAGAGTACAGACTGTTGGGGTCATTTTTGAAGACGATGTAGAATTTGGTGAAATTCACCCAACACCAATTAAAGCTAATACTTCGAATGAAAATAATATAGAAGTAGACCTTAGTCATCTGGAGGTTGATAAACAATTAGAGTTAAGTAAACTTCTACAAAAACATTCACCATTATTTTCAGGCAAAATTCAAGTTGCCAACGTTGGAGCACACAAAATTCGTTTATTACCAGGTGCGGAAAGAAAGAAACCATATATTTATAAAATTCCGGAATCGCTAAAAAATGAAGTGGACAAACAAATAGAAGAGTTAGAGCATCTAGGACTTATAGAAAAAAGTGAAGCTGAAATAGCTTATCCGGTCGTATGTGTCGCAAAGAAGGACGGTAGCATGCGCTTATGTATAGATTTTCGTCAATTGAACACAGTGACAAAACCTTTTGATTACCCTATGGAAAATGCAACTGAATTAATTAATCAAATAGGAAGTGCTAACATAATTACATGTTTAGATGTATTAAAAGGGTATTGGGAAATTCCTCTAGAAGAACAGAGTCGAGATCTTACTTCTTTTAAAACCCATCGTGCTCAATACCGATGGAAAGTCATGCCTTTTGGATTGCGCAATGCGGCTGCCACATTCCAGAAATCGATCAACAATGCTCTGGATGAACATCGTGAGTACAGTCGAGCATATCTGGATGATATTGCTATTTTTTCAAATGACTGGGAAAATCATCTGAAACATCTTGACGCTGTTTTATCCAAATTAACTGAACTGAAATTCACGGTGAATGTTAAAAAATGTGTTTTTGCAAAGGCACAGATCAAGTATCTAGGTCATGTCATAGGAGGAGGTAGACATGAGCCCGATCCGGAGAAGTTACGTGCCATTGAGACAATAGAATCGCCTAAAACCAAAACAGCCCTCAGAAGTGCATTGGGTTTATTTAATTATTATCGTGACTACATAAGAAATTATGCTGAAATCGCCAAGCCTTTAACCGACTTGACAAAAAAGAAAATCCTAGAAATCATTCCGTGGTCTGAGGTTGAAGAAGAGGCTTTCCAAACTTTAAAACGTTCATTGTGTGAAGCTCCTAAGCTGTATACACCAGATCCTAAAAAGCCTTACACTATTCAAAGTGATGCCAGTTCTTATGGAGTTGGTGCTTGTCTATCGCAAAGAGATGAGAAAGAAAAGTTGTGTCCTATTAGTTTTGCTAGCCAAAAGCTCACTAAGGTGCAACAAAACTGGTCGACTATTGAGCGTGAAGCTTATGCGGTAGTGTGGGCATTAAAAAAATTTGAAGTTTATGTGTTTGGTGCTGAAATTGAACTAATAACTGATCACAATCCCTTAATATATCTTCAGAAATCTGCACCTCAGTCTGCAAAATTACAAAGATGGGCCTTATCTCTACAAAGATATAATATAAATATTTCTCATTGCCCAGGTGCAAAATTAAAAAATGCAGATAGTCTGTCACGACTAGTTACTGTATAAGGATTATTTAAATGATACTTTATTTTGTGTTTAATTTTGGTATGCAGTATTATATCAAGTCGTCTTTCCATCTGTTTTGAATTGTTAGTGTTTTTTATATATTCATTATAATTATTATAACAAGGCTTCTATACATCTGTTTTGAATTGTTAGTGTTTTTTATATGTTTATTATATATTCATTATAACTATTATAACAAGGCTTCTATACATCTGTTTTGAATTGTGTTTTTATATATATTTTATGCTGTATAGTTGTATGGTTGCTATTTGTCAGATTTTGCTTCGCTTTGCGTAGCACAATCTTATCGGGGGGGTGTCATGCAACCAATATCCTTCCAACCCTTTTTTGTTTTTAAAAGTAAACGGAAGTGAAGAGAAGAGAGAAGGAATGGTGGTCCGTTCGGAGTAAGTAGGATGTTGGAAGGCATCCGAGTATATTTTGGTTGTTTAAGAAGTAATGTGGTTTAGGTGGAATTTTTATGAATATTAGTGAAAATGTATATAGTGTATATTATTGTAAATACCAGCTCTCAGTCTTAATAAACTCTGTATTTAAAATTTAAAAAGAAGAATCAGTGCGTCATTCGGTCATGATATTACAAGCGCATTTTAATTTTAGCAGTTTTTTACGCAAAGAATTGCGCGACATATTCCGAAATATTCTCGAGTTTTCCCTTTGAACTATTGCAATATTCTAACTATTGAAATGATAAATCGCTTTCAGCATATATAAATTTTCAAATTCTGTAAGGGATTTCGAAGATAACTCCATAAAAAGAATTACAAAAAGAATCAAACTTCAAACACGGTTACATACCTTGATAAACGTCACCAAAAAAAAAAATTTGTTTGGAGCTAAGAAAATATTTAAAGAAAATATCGTTTAGAACTTGCAAACAGAATACAAAAGTATACAGTCGGCTGAAAAATATACATTTTAATAACTAGATTTTCACAGGAGGAAAAAAAAAATAGATATTCGACTGTAAATTATGTTTTCTTTCACTTTATGTTTAAAATATTAGCTTAGAAGGTCGTCTTCATGCTCAAATTATGCCAAACTGTAAACTTTTCAATACGATCATCCATTTTCGACAGTATATTTGTTTGTGTTCCGTAAATTTTACCGTAGGACACCAAACGGGTAACAATTCGGTCTAACAGTTTATGAATTATAAAGGTTTAAAGTTTGGAACTCCCGATGTTAAATTAATTTTTAATTGTTACAAAACAGATTGCAAGGCGGGTAGTTTTTAGAGCGTAACTCAAAAAGTAGTTGGCGGAATGAGCTGTAATTTTGCTTTCGCATATTTAAAGCTTCTAGAAATCGATTTCTGGGAAAAAAAAAAAAAAAAAAAAAAAAAAAAAAAATCGTACAATTTACATGTTTCGAAAATTAATTTTGAATATATATATATTTTGAAGTTGATTTTCGAAAAAGATGAATTGTACATATAAAAATTTTAGCAGTAATCAATTTTCTGAAACTTCAAATATAAGAATCCAAAATTACACCTAATTCTACCTAGTACAGTGCAAAAAATAACTGTTGATTTTACAGTATAAAACTGGCACCCCAGCTGCCAGTATTGTACCGTAAAATTAACAATATTAAATAGTAAAATAAGCAGTAATACGCTGCCACGCATGCGCGGTAGCGTATTACTGCTTGCGCGGCAGCGTATTACTGCTTATTTTACTATTTAATACTGTTAATTTTACGGTATAATACTGGCAGCTGGGGCGTCAGTTTTATACTGTAAAATCAACAGTTATTTTTTGCAGTGTAGTTTTTGAGTTATACTTTAAAAACTACCCACATTGTAATCTGTTTCGCAACGACTAAAAAACAATTTAACATCAGGAGTTCCAAATTTTAAACCTTCATAATTCTTAAACTATTCGGCCGAATTTTTACCCGTTTGGTAATCCAATGTACAATTTACAGGAAAAACCAAATATGCTATTAAATTCGGGTTTTCGTATTCACAATTCAACAGTTTGGTACATTTTGGGTATGAAATCGACCCCCTAAGCTTTAAAAAAATAGTAAATAGAAGAAAGACATAATTTTCAGTCAAATGGCTATTTACATTTTTTCTCGGATTAATTTGATGATTAAAATGTATAATAATGTTTTCTTTTTTGGTCGGCTGTAGCTTTGTAATATACATAATCGTTGAGAAATAAAAATTGAATTTGCTGTTGCTGGGGGAAGCAAACATTTCAAACGATTGGGACAGCAAACTTTAAAAAATAAAATATACAGTGGAACTTCCATTTAACGAAGTCTCATCGTTACACTTAAAAACTTCGTTATGAAGAAAATTCGTTAAATAGAAATTAACTTAAATTCATGAAATTTTTTCTTGAGATATGACAAACAGGTATTGGATTCAGAAGCATTTGATTTAGTTTTAATTATGAAGCCGTCTTTTACAAAACAGTTGTGTACGGTCGATGAAATCACGTCACATTCCCAAGCTTTGGCCCAAGCTTTCATCAGCTCTGATACACAGAATCTCAAACTAATGTTTTCACTACATCGGCTTTTTTTCTGTCTTTTTCGATAATGTAATTCAAGATTTTTTATTATTCCTTAGACTAATGATTGAAGTTTAGCTGTATTGGCAGGAACAAAAATAACTTTGTTGTTCTTCGATTTGTACTTTGAAGCACGTTCTTTTGGATGTACATAGCAATTGTCTATCACCAATGGAAGGTCAGAATGGTACCTGTCTGACTCTAATAGATATTTTTTGGTTCAATGCATCTGACGCCATTGCGACACCTCATTTTCTGCATCATTGAAGGTAAAAAGAGGATTTTGACTTCCCCCAATTGTCAGCGCTGGAATCTCGGAAAGTGGGAGAATAGTGATAATAAGTATTTTTCTTAGTGTGAAAAAAAATTGTTTTATTTAGCACCAAGCAGAATGGAAATTATTTAAATGTGTTCATTTTCATACAATCGAGTCCGCTGAAATAAATTTTCATATCCTTCGAACAGCAATCGCTTAATTTGAATTCTGTACATGTACAAAAGTGGAATAAACTTCGTTATATAGAATATATTTTTCGTAATGTGGAGATTAATTTACATGCTAATGGTGTTCAGAGTCAAAGTTCTGCAGAAAATTTCGCTAAATAGAAAACTTCGTTAAATAGGGACTTCGTTAAAGGGAAGTTCCACTGTAATTACTTGGCTTCATATTAACATAACACAGAAAGCGTAATTTGGAAGCAACGTTTTAACAAAAAGATGAATTCAATTCACAAGAGGACGTCTCACTCTGCCAAATCTTTGGCATAATTCTCAATGCTACGCATATATACATATTCACAGTTTATAAAACAGAAGTACACCAGAAAAGACATCCTGTCTAAACCTTGGAAGCAAAATAATATTGGTCATATTGCAGTCCAATATTGCATTCATTGGAAATGATTCCAGGGAAATAGAGATATTGAAAAAAATATTGGCTTTGCCTTGGAAACCTTTGAAATGAAATGCCACTATAACTGAAATATTGACTTTACATTGGAAACATATGATATTAAACGCCACTATAACTGAAATATTGGTGTTTTAATGGAAATAGTTGCAATAAAACGCCAATATTGCATATCCTTCAATGGACTGGTGATTTTTGAAATAGAAATAACAAGCAAACAGTGACAAATATTTGTTGTGTTTGCAGAAGATTAATATGTGAAGTCGGAATTTTTTCTAGTATGCTTCTTTGTTTTATTTTCAAATGTTAACGACAGATGCTGCTGCACTATCTCTAATTATAAGAACGCTCAAACTAACGTATAAAGATAGATCAAAAATTAATTCATTTTTTACGACATTCTATTTATCTAATGCAGCGCGTAAAAAAAAGGTTGCGCTTTAAATTGTAGGATTATTTTGAGCATTTCTACAGTTCGAGACAGTTCAACGCAACCTTCCGGTCACATTTGGTACTAAAACAAGGAATCATGTTACAAATATTCCTGAATTCTCAAATTAATATCCTGCAATAATAACTTTAATAATTGCCACAGTTTGTTTTCTATACCAAACACTAACCTTGCTAATCCAATTTTTATTATTTAAATACCGCCAGTCCGTTTTAGAACACTTTGTATACTGACTTTACATTGTAAATACTGGTAATAAAATATTGAAATATGTCTTGCCAATGTTTCATTCCAATATTGGCCGAGGGTTAACACAAACAATAGTCTCACAATATTGTTTTGCCACTAGGAAAAGGTTTCGCCTTCCTTTACAAAATAGTCTTCCTTAATTTTAATTACAGTCTTAATAATCAAATTTTCGAATGAAATTTGTATCACAATCCTCTTTAATATCCAGAAATGCTCACTATGAACAAGGCGATGCAAATGACAAAAAATGATTCATAGTTCATCCCGGCTCTTCCAGGTTCGGAGGAATCGTTCGTTTCTGTTCTTTCATTTACAACGTCTCTTAAATATGCTTCATCAGTTCCTTCCTCAACAGTAGAGGTCGTAACTTTGGGTTTACCTTTCTGGATTTTTGATTCGACTGTTTTCTGGCTATTCAATTCTACTGGAGCAATAGTAGATTTGGTCACTAAGTCGTTAATTAATAGTGGTGTCAGTCGAGGCCTGATTACGGAAGTTTTGCAGTCTGTACTTTCTAAATATTCCAAAATCTTCATTGTTTCGTTTCCTAATGTGCATTGCACTGTTTCAAGCTCCCTGGAAAATCGACGACTCTTGCTCGTTTTCAGATAGGCGTCCACCCACTTCATGGCACAATCACATCTAAAAGGATTCTCTGAAAATAAAAAAAAGAGAAAATAATAAATATACATGTATCAGTTTTCAGTAACATACATTAATAAAGTATTCTTTACATCACTATTGGGTTCCACCCTCTGATAATTACGTTTCACAACCTCCGTCTCTAAAATCACACTAATTTCCTCTGTGTAAAATTACGAATAACTAATGTGACGCATTGGTGATTAGATGTCAGGATACCGATGGCCTTTTAAAATGCTTTTATTTTACGATCACATACACATGACAACACATACTGAACTTGATGATTTTATAGAACTTTTACAAAAATACTAAATAATTTAGTCTGTCGGCAGCTTAAACTTGCCCGTGGTTCATGCAATTAATTGAGGGATTCCAGAATACGGTTCTCGTATTCTACATGATTTATCCAAACCAGAAGGATCCTAGTCTCGATTGTGACAGAAAACAAAGTCCTTCTATACCGGACTGTCCTTCGCATCCAACAGCGAAACAAGAGAAGTGTTCTCTTCAACGAAACTTGTGGGAATCCCTGATGTCGCCCCATTCAGACGGTATATATGCCTAGCGGCGTTTAAGGGGATTTTGAAGAGAAACATCTGGACTTCAAGTACGATGGGAGTTATTGCACATTAATGTTGGATATAACGTCAAATTTTTGAATTGCTCAGAGACTTACGATTTCTGTAATGTCAGATCAAACATTTTTGAAGTACTAGTAATGGAGATTTTGAGAGTGATAGAAAATTTGAAGTGCTTGTGGACTCTCTTAGAGAGGTGAAAGTTCAGGGGATACTGAGAACGTTATAACCTTTCTTAAATAAGGAAAAAGAAAGTAAAAGAATTCAAAACTTTACACTATCAAAGTAAAAATAGTTTTTTTTTCTTTTTTTAATACACTCTTTCATAAGCATTCATCTTGAAAGTCAAGCTTAATTTAATGATTTCAATTCATGATTTTTCCAAACAAATTTCGTTACAATACATTTGGCGTGGGCCAAAGCCGCTTATAAAGTACTATAAGTACTTTACAATGCCTATAAATACTTAATTGGCGGTGGGCAGTGAACCCAATTATAGAAAAATCCCTTTTTTTTTACTCTTAGTAGAAAACTTGAGCTATTGAATTTATTAAAAATACATATAATTTTTGTTTTGTATCTTTTTTTAAAATATGGCAACGGGAAACAAAAATAAAAGCATTAATTATCTCTCGTTTTAAGATATCTCAATTGATTTCTCACCGTATAATTATAATTTAATTAACATGGAACTATTAGTTTCTTAAAGCGTATTTTTAAAAATATCATGAGATACGATAGTATCTCGAGTGACGCAGCAAAGCCCAAAACCGAAGATGTCCGGCACTCTATATATACAGATAGTTTGAGATCAAAGAGCACTTAAAATGTCGCCATTTAATATCTCAGCAAATATGGGACATATCGTTCTGATTTTTTAAAAAAACAGTCTCATATATTCTGTCTAAACCTATCCTGAAATTTCTACATTCAGTATATTTTGACAGCTGGAATCTCATTCTTAAATGATTTTGACGTGTCATGTTGTAATTTTTTCCTCCTCGAAATTGGCTCGAGCGATTTCTTTTAAATTAATATATGATATTAATCGATTTTAGATGAAGCGAATAACACTCTGCGTTAACTTTTGAAAAATCTTGTTTTTTATATAATTCAGTTTGAAAATGGGATTATTTTCCTATGCGTCTTCCCGTAGCATTACATGCGAACGTTTCACCCCTTTTTCATACGCCAAGTTAAAGATAATAATCGCTCTCTCGGTTACCGTTAAAGCATCTGTATATGGCTGATAAGTTATTTAGATTATTATTTTTTAAATGCGGAAACAGTCTCTAATGTAATCTTTAATCAGTACAAAAACCCTTAACGGGTTAAAAGCTTGTGACGGAGCACTTTATCTTATGGCTCTAAGAATTTTAAATATGGGTCTTAAAAATAAAGATATGAAATTTTGAGTGACGCTATGCTATTAATTAATATATATATATATATATATATATATATATATATATATATATATATATATATATATATATATATATATATTCATCATTTTATTTTTTATTATATTTATATTCATAGCGCAAATATTATTTTCAACATGAAAAGACATAAAATTTATTCGCTAATGATTTTTCATTCACATCGCTCATAAAATCAAAAGATGGGTTTTAAAAGAAATGATAGGAAAATTCGTGTGACGCAATGACGTGAATTTAATAGATTTGTGTTAAAATTCAATTAAAATTATTTTTGGTTTATCTTCTGAAGTATACTTACACATCCAAGCAATTATTTTAAATTTTGAATACGTTGTAAAATATATCACTTTCAATCAGCTTATATTATGAATTGAAGTGTATTTATTTCAAGAAATTTATTTATATTTTGCGCCACGTTATCCAAAATCGCAAGTAAAATTTCTGTAAATGATTACTTTGCGGCACAGTAGCCAAACTAAGGGAAATTTATACAAATGAACAGTGAGACACAAAGTAATCATTTACATAAATTTTACTTACGATTTTGGATAACGTGGTGCATATATATATATATATATATATATTAATTAATAGCATAGCGATACTCAAAATTTGATATCATTATTTTTAAGATCCATATTTAAAATTCTTAGAGCCAAAAGAAAGTGCTGCGTCACAAGGTTTTAACCCGTTAAGGATTTTTGTACTGATTATTACACTTTCTTTTTCTTATTTAAATTTTATACAGTATAGTATAATATATAAATATAAAATAAAGTAAGAGTGCAATATGAAAAATAAAGAGTAATACAAACAAATAAAGAATATATTACATTATTAATTTTTTATTTATATTTTCTACTTTATAGTGTTAAAAATATTTCTTTGTTGCAGTTTCACACCCAGTTCACTGAAAAAAAAAAGAAGTTGATTCGCGGTAGCGTATTACTGCTTATTTTACTGTTTATTACTGTTAATTTTACGGTATAATACTAGCAGCTGGGTTGCCAGTACTATACTGTAAAATCAACATTTTTTTTTTTCAGTGTTGACCTTTTTTAGCTAGCGTGGCGCATCATTAAATCCATTATTGTTTTAACTCGTATACAATTGTAACCATAAAGAATACTTGGCAATTTATCACCTGCGGTGAGCTAACGAAAAATTAATTATAAATTAGTAACGTAATTTTAAGCAAGTTTTAAAAATATTTAAAAAGTTGTATTGTCATAGGAAACACACATTTGTATATGATTTTTATAATTCTAGCCTATCAGGAAATAAGTTAAAAACCGTTTACACAATTCCATTTTTACATACAAAAACTAAGTTGATTTAAATATAAGAGTGTAAAAGAGAAACAGCTGCAAATGTAGGAACTCAATATAGCCACTTGATTATAAATATTAGGGTAGGTATATTTTAAGGTATATTTTAAGAAATGACACAGTGAGTGAAATAAGAATTAATAGAGCCTTTAATTTAAAAAATATAATTACCCTCAGCCAAATCTGAGTTATGAACGTAAAAGCTTGTGGAAGCTACGCCAATTTATGTAATCGTAATAAAATATTGAAGTTTTTGAATAAAAGTGGACGTTTTATTTTAAATAATACGGCATTTTCACTAGCGAAAGCTTTAATATTAAATGATTTATAAATTCAAATGCACGTGATCTGCTGAATATGGAGCCGCTTTCACATATAAAAAACAAATATTAAATATTCAAATATATATAATGTATTTATATCAAAATATTTTTAATCTTGCTCAGTTTCTTTTAAAAATACGCCAACAGGAAAGAAAACCCACTTTATGTGAAACACATCAATTGTGTTAAACATAAAATAGATAAATCTATCAAATAATCTTAAAAACCAAAGTTCGATAAAAATAAACGTTTCTTGTTAACCATGACGTAATTTTCAAAAGCAAAAACTTTTCTGTATGTACCGTTATCCGTGCTCCATGTATCATTAAAAAATACTTCCTATTTAACCCTCCTAGTAAAATTAGGGTCTTTTTTTTTACCCTTCTACACTCTCTTGTATTTTGGTTTTTCATGAATCGAATCGAACCAGGAAACAAAAAAAAAAAAAAAAAACTTAATAAATAAAATCATATGGACATTTCGTCGGAAGAAGGTACATTTAACAGAATTATTTCTGGTTCAAACAGTATAAAACTAAGAACCTTCATCAAAAATTAAAACCTGGTACTAGAGTTACTAATTAGTTAATATTACACATTTATTTTAAATGTGATGTAATTCTCAACAGCAAATGCTTTTCGTATATAATAATTTAATTATTTTAAAGTTTTCTTTCATTTTTTCAATTTTCACATCTATTTCAATGTAAAATACATTGTTATGAAAATATTATTATTTGGGCTTTTTAAAATGCGGAAACTGTAAAATAATGGCAATAAAAAATGGCTATTTCTGAATCGGAAAAATATTAATTTATTCTCCTTTCAACTAATTTTTAAATTAGAAATTTAAAAAAAAAAATCTAATAAAAGAAAACTGCCCAGTTAAACTGACGGCATTGAGCTCACAGGCTATTCACACTAACTGTAAATTATATTCTTATTTCAAAGAATTTGAAATAAGCCCTCGAAAAATGAAGAAATCGACAATATATTAAGAGGGGGGAACCATCCCCCGTTTCTCCTTCTTATAATTAACCAATGAACCCATAAAACTAATCAGAGAAGCGCCTTACCACAATGAACCTATATACAAAATTTGAAAAAATCGGATAATTCTGCATGAAAAATCCATTTATCTAAATTAAGGGGGGGGGGGTTAGCCCCCCGTCCCCCCTTTATACTTAACCAAAAAACCCCCAAAACTAATCAGAGAGGCGCCTTATCACAATGAACATATATATAAAATTTGAAGAAAATCGGATAATTCTGCTTAAAAAACCCATTTATCTATATCAAGGGGGGTTAGTCCCCCCCGTTCCCCCCCCTTTATACTTTACCAGTGAACCCCCAAAACTAATCAGGGAAGTGCCTTACCACAATGAGCCTATATACAAAATTTGGTGTAAATTGGATAATTCTGCATGAAAAACCCATTTATCAAAATTAAGAGGAGGGGGGGTAGCCCCCGTTTCCCTCCTTTACACTTCATCAATGAACCCCCAAAACTAATCAGGGAAGCCCCTTACCACAATGAGCCCATATAGAAAGTTTGAAGAAAATCGGATAACTCTGCATGAAAAAAATCATTTATCTAAAATAAGGGGGGAGGATTAACCCCCCCGTTACCCCCTTTATACTTAACCTATGAACCCCCAAAACTAATCAGGAAAGAACCTTATCACAATGAACCTATATACAAAATTTGAAGAAAATTGGATAATTCTGCATGAAAAAATCATTTATCCAAATTAAGGGGGGTTAGCCCCCCGTCCCCCCCCTTTATAGTTAACCAATCAATCCCTAAAACTAATCAGGGAAGCGCCTTATCACAAGCAACCTATAAACAAAAGTGGAAGAAAATCGGATAACTCTGCATGAAAAATTCATTTATCTAAATTAAGGGGGAGGATTCCCCCCCCCCGTTAGCCCCTTTATACTTAACCTATGAACCCCCAAAACTAATCAGGAAAGAACCTTATCACAATGAACCTATATACAAAATTTGAAGAAAATTGGACAATTCTGCATGAAAAAACCATTTATCTTATTAAGGGGGTTTAGCCCCCCCGTTCCCCCCTTTATAGTTAAACAATCAATCCCCAAAACTAATCAGGGAAGCGCCTTATCACAAGGAACCTATAAACAAAATTGGAGGCAAAACGGTTATTTCTGTCAAGAGTTATCGCGTTACGTACGTACATAGGTACATACATACATACATACATACATACATACAGAACGGGCGGGCACATAAGCTCTCAGGCTTTGATAGCCTGTGAGCTAAAAAATAGTCAGTAAATGGTTAACACAGCAAATTGAACACCACAATCTAGTCACGTATATGCCTACAAAAAAAGTTAAAATGTTATGTATCATTTTTATCCTATAAAATTTATGCAATTAAACTATCTTGATCGATTTCAATATTAAATAGGGCTTAAAATAATTCTTCGATTTAAAAACTGTTAAAAATTTTCCCAATGAACTGTCCATTATTGCCCGAATACTGGCTTTACGTGGGAATTATTGGCAATACATTACTGACTGTTTTCTTCATTTCTTGTCACTATTACATCAATATTGTAAAATGTAAACACCAATGATTTGGCAATATTTCAAGCCAACACAAACCGAATTACGAAGTGGGGAAATGACACACTTATTACACAAGCAAGGGACCTGAAATCTATACTTGGAAATCAGAGACTCAAGATGCTGATCGTCACTTAGTTATCAGACACTCGGATAACTTGGCAAAAATGTTAAACCTAGGAACATAAATACAATAAGATCATGAATCGATAGATATAAGATAGATATATGAAATTGGCCATACTAAGGAATGTTATCCGAAACGTATATACAACTAATCAAAATTTATAATCGGAACTAATGGATTTGTATTGAATTCCAACTCTAATTTCCAAAATAAATATACGTAATTACTGCCACTGACTCACATATGAGCGTAACAAAGTCATTATTTAACCACTTATAGTAATTCAGTCGAGGTAATTTAGGAGAATAATTTGATGATTAGAATGCACGATTTACCGACTAATTAGGCACAACTATAACGACAATACTCTCTACGCCTACGTTATTTAGGGAGTTCCTTTCATACAGAAAAACAAAAGTAAACTTAACTGGTCTCTCTTCTTCTTCTTCTTTTAATCACACTGAGAAAATAACAGTCCAAATTGTCAAAAAAAAAAAAGATGCTGCAATTATTTACTAATTGTAGAGATTTGTTTGGTTTTAACAGTGAAACGGCAGAATTGTTTGCATAAACATCTAAAACAATCATTACTAATTAATTAAGTGTGAACTCCTACTTCTCAAACATTAAGTGGCTGATCTTTCTTTGAAAATTTAGTTGTCTATCAAACAGATACCAAGAAAAATAATTCATTTAGGGAGGTAATAGGAGGACAAGTGGATTAATAAACAACATATTTAAAAGTAATCTAAACCATAAAATGTGTTTTATTTAATATACAAAAAATGATATTTCAGTTGCTCAGAAAAAGACCATTTTGTTAAAGTTTATTGAGCTGAAAAAATTATATGTTGTCAGCTTCTAAACATAAATAACCGGAAGCTTGGCGAAATCTGATTTCTCGTTATTTTCAAATGGATTTTGACTAAGGAATTCGTCCAAGATATTTGGAAGATCATTCTCACCGTCCAAATTTGGTTCTAATCGGTCCAGTATTTTGGACATTATCGTGATAAACACGAGACTATATAACATATGATGATACTAAGCTTTAATACATATCCGACGTTCAAACGAGGTTCATTGGAATGCCAATGAAATTATTTTGCTGTGTCTCATTTGTCACAGAAAACAATTTTTTGAAATTTTTATTGCAATCGAAGAAATTTAACATGTATTAATAATGAACTAAAAGTATATTTTCATTGACAGTAATGTTAATCAGATTTTACAAAAGGCCGTTATTTTTGTACGGATTACCGAATCATATTGATTAACAAATTTATCCAAGATATTTGGAAGATCAACACTCTAAAAAAAATCCGTGAAAATACAAGAGATTTTCCGTAAAATTTTACGGAGGAGTTTCATTTTTCCAAAATTTCAGTACAATTTCCGTAAATGACATTAGTTCCGTTAAAGAGCCTTTCTACATCCGTAAATATGCAGAAAGTTTTCCGTAAATTTAATGGATTTTTTCCGTATTTCTTTCAAAACAGTACAATGTCCGTATTCCTTGCAAAACAGTACAATGTCCGTATTTCTTGCAAAACAGTGCAATTTCCGTAAATGATGTTTAAAGGTTGAGTAAAGAAATCGCTTTTTTTGAAATGCGAATTAAGATTGTTATATTTACTAGAGTTCTTCTAGGATACAGGCCTGGCCCGGCTCAACCCGCTGGCTCATTCTAACCGAGGCCATGTCAATTTATTGTGAAAAGAATAGTAATATTTATATTTTTTAGAGAAATATTTAGAAATTTATTTCATTTTTATAAATTACAAAAAAAAAAAAAAAAATTCTAATTTACTTATTTTTAAAATTTACTTATTTTTTTCTTGATAGTACTTCAAATTTATAATTTTTTTTTCACAATTTTTTTTTAATTTATCTTTTTTAATGTGAGGCAATATTGTGTTATTTAAAAGTTTCATAACATAATATCTCTGCAAATTACAGCTATGCAAATTGGTATTAAACTAAACTGTTTTGGCTTACAAATTTATGAATTACGCTAAAACTTATTATTTTATAAATTATAATTTTACAAAGTTTACAATTTTTTCCTTAAATTTATAAAATTAGTTGATGTTTTTTCTTTATTAAAATTAAAAATCAAGTTTTTAATTTTATAACGTTTTTAATTTATTTCGTTAGTTCATATTTTTATAAATTAAACTAATTTAATTTAAATTAAATCAGTTAGTCCATATTTAAACTTACCTATCCCAAAGTCATTAATTTAATTTAATTTAATTTATTTTTTTTAATATTTTTAAAATGCAATGTTAAAAATATAATGTTTAACAGAACCGTACGCAAAAGCTCTCAGCATAGCTGAAATATAATAATTTAATTTATTACAAAATCGTTTATTTGCGTAAGTTTTTTTAAATAAGAGATTTAAAAGAAAATTATTTCAATAGCATGTAATAAACAAGTCTGATTAAGATAATTGATGTTTTTATTGGAATTGATAAATAGATAATCAGGCAAATAATTTAAAAAAAAAGTATATTTTCGAAAAAAGAAAATGTTGGTACCACTGTTGAATTCAGGGCCGGAAAATTAAAATATCCCCCCACGGAAGATTTGAGATTTTATACTTTTAATTATCAAAAAGTGCAATCCCCCCCCCCCCCCCCAGAGCAGAAATCCCTCCCGGAAAAAAATGTCTGAATTCAACACTAGTTAGTACTGTTGCAAAAAGAAGCAATTATTACTCTTAATACAATTTTTTTATGCATATAATACATAATAAATTAAAATTTATCTGTTATAAGGCACCAAATAATACAGTAAATTATTGAAAATTATGAAAAGAAAATATTAAAAACTTTGGAAAAATCCATCTACAAATGAAATCTCAAGTTCATCATAAAAAGCGATTCAAATAAGTTACAGCATTTGAGCGAAAACCGCAACCGGTCATAGCGTCGGGGTCTAAGTCATCGGGTTAGTACACCGGACATTGTGGGTTCGATTCCGATCGCGGGTAGTGTTGGGTAAATTCTATAAACTCCCTCAGAAATGAAAAAAAAAAAGATGCCGAAATGTATTTGTCCCTAATAAGGTTGTCTTCGCGAAATACCTTATTTTTCTTTTTTGGTCCTATAAATTTTATTATAACGACATAAAAATTTCTATAAAATACGGAAGATATCTGTTAAATAACGGAAATTTAAAAACGAATATTTCAGAATTCACGGAAAATTTCCTGGAATTTACGGAATTTTTTTTCCGTTAAAATACGGAAATAGTACTGGCGTCTCGATTGCCAGTACAACTTCCGTTTTTTTCAGGAAATTTTTTTTACAGTGAATACACTGTTCCAATCTGATTCAATAATTCGAAGGTTATCGTTATGACAAAATTATATACAGATACTAGCTGTTCCCGGCCACGCGTTGCTGTGGCTCAGTCTGGTTAAATGGAAAAGAAAGAAAAGAGAAAGCGCATGTTTCTAATATGTTTAATTTCACAATGTTTATGGGTATACAATATATTTTGTTGTTCCATTGTCTGTGCAGATATAGAGATTGTCTGGTTTGCCGACTGTAGAACACGCAACATATAATTGTCCATGTGAGAAGCAATCCGTGTCTAGATCTAAATCACACAATTCCACAGATTGACCCTGAGTTTTGTTGATGGTGATTACAAACGCCAATCGAATTGGGAATCGCAATCTCTTAAATTGAAATGGCATATCCGTTGGAATCATAGGAATGTAAGGAATGAGGACAACTTCATCTTTGAAAGGTACTGTCAAGATTGTTGCTTCTACGACATTGCTCATTAATTTTATTACTGAAAGCCTCGTGCCGTTGAAAAGCTTTGGCGGTTGATATTTCGCAACATGGTGATTGGCACGCTGATTTTCAATTGCAGTACGTGCGGTGGCATCCCTGGCAGATCGAGTGAATTCAAAAATTCCGTTAGATAATTAACCGCTTCATCTGCTTCCACAACAGTGTCGACGGACTTGTATGTGACTGCCTCGCTTTGAATGTTAGACTGAATAACATTGATAAGTTCATAGACGTCTTTGCACTTGGTGGTAGTAAAAGCTCGTTCACTCAACCAATAGTGATTCTTATAATTGGTTTGAATGTTGAGAAATACTTTTTCAACCAATATTTATTTTGACGTCACTAAATTGCGGAAATTATGAGGCAATGAAATTCGTCTTGAGGTCAGATCAACCGGCACCTTTCCGTTCCCAATTTCCAGCAATTGATGTGAGAATATCTCAGCTGATAGATCGTTTTGGGGCAGGACGCGCATACTTATAGTTAATTTTAACGTCTTTACGTGTCGCCACAAAGTAGAGTTTTTCAGGAAGCTTTTATTTCGTCCGCTGGTGTCGATCGAGGGATTACAAGTAATGTTTGCCTAAAATCTCCTACAAGCAATATTAATGCGTTTCCAAATGATCTGATGTTTCCACGCAAATCTTTCAATGATTGGGGAAACGGGAGGAGCATAATGGGAAAGATTGTTCAAAGGGCTTTCGAATGATATATCACATAATGGGTGTCGGAAAAAATTTAAAAAGCACCCCCTCCTAGGAGGTTAAATTGGGGGAAGGGGGATGCGAGGTTCATAATATGAAAGAGTGGTCCAAGGGCTTTCTAATGATATATTACATGATGGCGTCGGAAAAAAGTTAAAAACGTGCACCCGGGGCAAATCGAGGAAAGGGTGAATAGTAGGTATATAAAAACACGCGCGTATTCGAATGCAACGTTGTGTCAAAATTTCAAAGCAGTCAGTGAAGAATTTTCGTAGATTTAAGATTTTGAACAAACGACCATTTATATTTTCTTTATATAGATATATAAACGAAGTGATTGCAATAGGTCGATTTCTAAAAAAATCAAACTAATACTAGCATTATTCCAACAAAAATACTATTCAGTTGTTTAAATTTCATGAATAAAATTATAATTTAATCTCCAATGTCAATTAATATGTATGAAATACTTATTTAATCAATCCTCATATTATTTGTATTGTAAATTATGCAACGAATAATAAAAGCATTGTTCTACATCTTCGTATTCATTCTACAGATAATTGGATGTATAGGTTCTCATTGTTTTGGAACAAAATAACATTTTCCTATTCTCTTAAATAGGGTGTTCCCCCTACTTCAAAACTAAACTTATCACAACTCATAATTTTCAAATAAAAAATTCCCACCTTAATACATCAAGATATATTCACTACACCCTTAAAATCTAATTAGAAAATGAATATAATCTGTTTTGAAACAATGTATGATTCACTGAAAGCTTTTCAAAAATAATTGCTTGTCTGACTTTGTTGCATGCTTTTCTTTTCATTGCATTAATACATTATATCGAATAATCACCGTTTTCAGATTGATAAATTACATAACAATTTAATAATATTTATTAATATTGATTATGTTACAGCTAACAAGGATTTTTAGCAAATACTTTTTTCCAAATTCTTTTTTTAACTCTCTCCAAAAAAACATTATTTTAGAAGAATTTTTATCAGTTATATAGAAGTTAAAATTTATTGCTTTAAAAATCTTCACAAGCTTATTTCTGTATCTTTCTTTTGTTTCACAATTTATATAGCATTAAATAAATAAAAGTTTAAATAGAAGTAATGTTGAATGATTAAGTTGATTACTTGTCACTTCCACGTAGGAAGCAGCAATTTATTTTTAAAACTGAAAGTTATTTTCAGTTTTCCCTGAACTAATTTACCTTTACATTTATCAAAAAGAAAAAGAAATTAAAAAAAAACTTTGCAGAAAAACACAACAGTTTAAAAAAGGAGTCACATCCGACCCATTTCCACTGAACAAATCAAAAATTGATAAGTTACATTTAAAGAAAGAAAACAAAAATTAAGCCCACCTCAGTGGTGCATATTAATCTGATTATGTCTGAAATATTGTATGTTAAAATTAAATGAAACGGAAGCATCTAAGCACCGAGTCATTTGACTTATAAAAATAGTAGCAAACGAAGAACTAAGAAGCTTGATAATACATGGATATTTATTAAAATATGAATCACTTGAGAATTGGTAGCTTATATTTCACAGCTCCGATTGTCTGACGCCTGCGTCTTTGCAGCCGCGTTCTGTGATTTTTTAATAAAAGCTAGACTATTTTTAAACGCAGGCGTAAGGACCCTGCGTCCCTTACCTAGGATCCCTTATCTAGTCCGTAAAGACGATCTAGCAAATTCGGACTTTTTAATTTTATTATTAGTTAGTAATTTTAACTTAAAAATTTTAAGTAAAAAAGTGCAAGTCTATTTGTTTTTCCTATTTTATTCTGAAAATCAGGACCGAAACCGGGTACCGGTAATTTATATTGGCTGCACCCTCCTCTCATCGGGCTGTGCTGGCGATGTTTAAAAGTCTAACGTCGTCGATCGATAAGTAGGAAAATATGCTGCAGTTAAAGGATACAATTTATTAGTGGTCATTAGTACTCCATAAAAGTCATGCACAAAAGTTTTCTAAGTGTGGAATTCATTGGCGGTAAAAATCATACCTCGTAAGCTTTATGATTTTCAACATCTATCCATATTTCATTTTTCTTTGACAATTTATGATATTGTAAAACGTTTAAGTCGACATTAATAAAGTGAATTATAGATGAAGATGACCCTAACCATCTCATTAGTTCCACATTTCTTGTTGAAGACCATAACATTTCATACAAAATGATGATGCCTATTTTACATAAAATTTTAGTAGATTGTTTTTTATTACGCGTCTTTTTTCAAACCTGCCATGTTAAAGAACTCCCAATTCGTGACGGCAACAGATTGGGAGGTCGCAGGTCATGGCCAAAAACTGGCGGGATATTTCAGGAGCCAGAAGTATTGGTTTGTTTTCACGATCACGTACCACCAATTTGCAAGCTCGGTCTGGCAGTACGAGTATTAAATTACATTAAATGACAATAACAGACGAAATTTTATCACCTTTGAATTGGAGCCGACGATATTTAAAGTCCTAAATTCACCTACCGATAAATACCAAATTATGGCGCAGTTAAAAGGATACAATTTAGAGCCCGTTAAATTCATACCTCGTAAAAATCTCCCACAAAAGGTTTTTCAATTTGAACACTATTTTCATACTATATCATATTTCAAATTTCCTTAACAATTTATGATGTAATAAAACACTTAACTTCATCTCTCGCACAAGAAGATTATAAACCATTTACTGCATGATTTTTTTCTATTTTTATCCGCCCTCCCCCCTTCCCTAAAAAACAATAAAATAAAATAAAACGATATTATTTGAGTGATGTAAAAGAATAAAGAATACTTTTTAAAATATTACTTAAATTTTCAGTCAATTTTTTATATATTTTTTCGTTTGTGACCTAAATGGCACCTATATTGTAAGTGAACTTTATCCATGAAGCAATGTCTTCAGATGTGATACCGAATCCACCCTAATGAATAAAAAATAATATGTTTTATTCATTAGAATTGAAACCTGATAATATTTTACTTTCTATCTTTAACTATTTATTAATAACAAAATCTTTCTATCAAAGCCAGTTCACACTTCTATGTTTTTTGTAAAACAAAATATAAAATATTTAGTATAATAGTGTCATCATGTAGACCAGGTATATAGCGAACCTAGGGCACGCGAACCCGAAGTGGCACGTACCACAATTTCTCTGGCATACAAAAAATTCAAATTTGATAATAATTAATATACACTGATAATCTACTAATAATCAATAATATATAAAATTACGTTAAGTGTGACTGCCTATTACTGGCATTTACTAGCATCGAAGTACATTAACATATAATAAATAAATCGTACTAACATATTTACGGTAAATTTGAAGAAAAAGACTAGTTTTGCATAGCCGAGTTGTACAACGAGTGCTCGTGTAGCGAAGGTCGCTGTGTAGCCAGGTAATACGACAATTCGTAAGCGGCTGAAACCGCATAGTAAAACAGCGAAAAATAAGGATTAGGGGGGGTTCTAAGGGTCAAGAAAAGGGGCGTAATAAAAAAATAGTGAAACGTGAGCCCCCTTATCTTCAATAGAGAATTTCAATTGATCATCAAACTTCAACAACACAAATGTCTGAACAAACGCTCCTCCCCCTCAAAAAAAAGAAAAAGAAAAAAAAAAAAAAAAAAAAAAACGGCATTGTAAGAGTTACTGGCATATAGTTAAAATTATTTTTTCTTTTTGTTAAATAAATACAATTTTCTTTAATCCGTACAGACTATGGCAAAAAAATGGAATTATTTTTGCAAGAATTAACACATTGGAAATATTGCTTTTTCTGTGAGGCTATGCATTTACGTGTAATTATTTTGCCTTGCTGTATGAAGTTAAAAGTTTTATTTCTACAAATGAATTTCATAAGACAAACGCTGCATGCAGAAAAGACAAATGTACCCAATTTTGCTATGTATATTACTAAAAATAACGAAATACGAACCAGGTATAAAACATTCCATTGAACGCAATAACAGAAAATGTCTCATTAATAAATTATTAATTCATTTTTTATTTAATCTTGATTATTACAATTTAGATATTGCATAAATGATAAGCTAAAAATTACTATGATAGTACCAGTAAAGTAAAATGTTTTAATCAAAATTTCATTAAATTAACGGCTAATTCCAATATACAAGAAAAAAAGAAACAAAGATGCAAATTGATTTTTATTCTTAGTTATTTAATGCATGAAAGCGGCTGATTATATTAACAAATGTTTCACAAAGCAGCATATGCTGCAATATGTTTTATGTAAACGTTTGGCAAATTACAATATTGATAGATATTGTTTGTGAACGTTTGGTATGTTCTGTTCACGTAAAAACGTTCACTATCCCTGATGTAGATCATATTTGTGCACTTTAAAGGTGTATTCCAGATGTCCAGATGTGTAATAAGGCACGCATTTTGCACATTGTAAAATATATAGCATTAATTGGAATGCACCACACACAATACAAAATGCAGTGAAGGTTTAATATAATATTAGTTCCAGTTCTCTTGTTGAAGACCATAAACTCTTCATAGAAAATGATAATGAGTATTTTGCATATAGTTTAATAGATTGTTTTTCATTATACTTTTATTTTCAGACCTGTCATGCATAAGAACTTCTAATTCGTGACGGCAACAGATCGGCAGGTCGTCGGTCATGGTCAAAAACCGGCGGGAGATTCAAGGAGTCAGGAATATTGGTCTGTTTTCGCTATCACGTACCACCAATTTGTGAGCTCGATGTGGCAGGTACGAATATTAAATTACATTACCCTTTCGATTCCCATTATTCACCCTCGATTTGATTTCTGGTGTTCTTCATTCTGACTGCAGTCTTGTTCTCTTTTTACTGCATGTATTAGACCGCTGAAGCATGAATTCTGGTGCAAAACGTCACTTAGCATTTCGTGTCCAATCGCTCATGTAGTAAACCAAAGCTTTCGTTTCGATAAAAATAATGATGAAACAGTGGTAAAAGGAAAAAAAAAAAAAAGATCTGCGAATGCCTTGAAATAAATAAAAATAACATGTACGAAGATAGAAATCAATTTCTGTTTGAGAATATATTTTTATTCTGCTCTTTCAGAATCGTTTTAACATTTGAAAAGCAGAGTAGATTGCTACATGCATCGCATTTTATCTGACCTACAGCAATGGCAGCAAAATATCGATATATCAGGCAGAAAAATATCGATTTTTGACATCGATAACGATCTTTATAGCGATTTTTTTACATCCTATGAATCGAGATTTCTTTGAAATTAATATTTTACATGTGGAAATAAACATTAAGCATTTTTCACGCACATTTCTAAATAAAGTTAACTTAATTGATTTTAATTTTTCAGACACACACAAAACTAAATAGATAAATAAATAAAATAAATACATTTTTTTACTGGTTTAGTCATTTAATATAGCTAAAACTTTTAGGAAATATGAAAAGCAACCCATCATAATTTGCATGATTTTTGACTTAAATATCATTTGTGAAATCATCTAGGGAAAAGGGAGCTCCTTTATTCTATCCCATTGTATCAAATGCCGTTTTTGCTGTCCAAGGTGTCAAAGATATTTAAGGCATTCTTTGTGTTTTGTCTTTTTTTTTCCCCTGTTTGTTTGTAAATCTTATTTGATAGTTGGATTATTGTGCTTCTCAGGAAGGTATTATTGTAGTGTAGGTTTGTTTGTATAATGATTTTTTCTTAACATACAAATGAACAAGTAAGTTTATAGAAGTAATATGGTCCCTAAAAGTAACGTTTGGGGATATTTTAACAAAATTAATAAAACTGATCTTAAAGTATTTTAAACCAAAATAAAAAATCTGATACGTTATCACAAGAAACTATTCCAGCAGCCTCAACATCAAAAGGAAAACAATAAATTAGGTTTGATAACTTCATGTGACTGTGCCTCGGTTCAAACCTGTTCTTCAAATATGGATTCTGAGATACTTTTTTTTTTTTTTTCACCAATATCTGTTGCTAGAAACCACAAAGAAATCCTTTGAAAATCTAACGAAGGGAAGACATAAAACAAATTTATCCAAAATTTCATGTTTTAACAAGACAATACGGTGTTACATAGTGACAATACGGTGCAAGATATTTAGGTGGTGTTGCAATGTCTGTATCAGCTGAGAGCCTGGTTTTTAAGTCAAAAAATACATTTATGTAAAAAAAAAGTCTGAGTGATAGCTATAATCAAATTTACTATTTTTAAATGGATTGTCTAAAAAATACTGGAAGTAATTTTATTGGCTTAGTATTCAAAATATTTGATAAAAAGCATAAAAGCTATTTTTAAGTAAACATTACTTAAGATAAGCATAAATAAAGCATTCCATGTAATAAAACATTAAATAACGTTGAAAATATTCCGATATATCGAAAAATTGATATATCGATATTTTCTATCCGATATTTTTTGATAGTGATACGTTTAACACAATATATCGAAAAATCGATATATAGATATATTTTGAAAATTTTTGTCATCACTAATTTGACCCGAACCAAAAAATTCCAACTGAAATAAGCCCAAAACTATAACCGGAGCGATAAAGTGTTTTCTGTCAACACAAACCTGACCCGAAATCTGAATTGAAAGAAAATATCATAATTTATTAGAATTATGGAAAGGTAGTCTAAAAAAATTACGCCGTTAACATTAATTTTATTTTTCACGTAAAGTAATTAAAACTCATTTGTATCAGAATAACATACAGTCTTACCCCTCTGAAAGCGTATTAAATGTTTCTTTTAGAAAATCGGATTTCCCAGAACCATACCTTCAAAAACCAAACTCAAGAAGAAAAGGGAGAATTTTCTTTCTGTTAAAAAGTATCAGTAAACACCTGTCCTTTGACTGATCCTTCTCGAATCTCTGTAATAAACATTTAGAAGAATATTTAATTTGTTTTCTCAAATGTTGGCTGTTAATAACAAACCATTAATCATATATTCTGTTAAAATACACGCAAAACAGCAACATCATCGAAAGAGACTCGTTTCTTCCAATGCATCTTTGTTTGAAATGGGTATTTCTTCACTTAATTTATTTGAGGTCATCATTCTCGGGAGTGTAAACGGGTGAACGTTGATTGGAGAACGACAACAAAATAAAAGTTTTTCCATGAAAAAAGAGTCAACACCAGGTTTCTGAGCAGAGATAAATCAATGCGTATCTTTTGCTTCCTTTTGTAGGCATATTTCTGATAAAAATTGGATCCGCAAATGAATTGCTTTCCAAATTGTCAAGTGTCCTGGTGTTTTTTACAAGTCATAAAAGAATTTCTACTCTATAAAGGTATTTATCTGCCACAGTTTTCTTACATTGTCTATTATACCCTTATTATTCTGCCAAGCCCCGATATTGTAATTCATTAAAAACTGAATTAAGGATGAAAATTTGCACAAATAAAGATTAATTTAAACTAATGAAGATTAATTTGAAAAATTAAAATGATATAAGAATTATTTTTATTTAATAGAAAAAGACAGCTGCAACTGTCTAAATGTCCCTCAAGCAACGTTTTTTTTTTTTTTTTTTTTTTTATGTGTACAGATGAGGAGAATCTGTCAGAACTACACTCTCTTTTTATACCTTCTCCCTTATCTAAAGGGCGGTTCACGCTTCACTTCTTGCGGTAAGTCAAGGGTGGCATGTTACCTCAAAAACACTTTCATTTTTACGTCGCCTTTGTGCTTCGATAATTAATGGTGTAGCATATGGATGAGGAGGAACATCTCGTTTTCGCCTACACATGTCAGCAATTAC
This sequence comes from Maratus michaelseni, assembly GCA_963931845.1. Taxonomy (NCBI): domain Eukaryota; kingdom Metazoa; phylum Arthropoda; class Arachnida; order Araneae; family Salticidae; genus Maratus; species Maratus michaelseni. Next base: position 340,434,599 of record OZ007588.1, on the reverse strand, counting down.
GACTAGGTTTATTTTGGCGTGAAAGTGCCTCAAACGATTTGTTCTGGAATCGGATTACACTAAAAAATTTTCATTTTTAACTTCAGTATAACAATTAAAGCAATACACTAAGTTTTGTACTGACATTTGTCATTTAATCACCGTATTTTTTTCCCGTTATTTATTTACAATGTAATTAAAAGGTTACTCACTGAGAGTAATTTGGTAAGTATAGACATCTCCAGTGTTGTGCAAACTTACAAGAAAAGAAAAAGAGAAATAATTCAAACTTATATTCACTTTCTGAAAAATGAGTTAAATTAGCCCACAAATTGAAATTGTTTTTAAACGAATCCATTTGATTCAAACTCAATAAGGATTCAGACTCAATAAGAGCGAAACTCAATAAGGATTTCTTAAAAATAAAAAAAACATGAGAAAAAAGTAAAACTATTTTGCCTAATTTTATGAATTTACTATAGCAATGTCAAAATCTATTTAATTAATCTAGTATTGAAACAAGACATAAAATAATCCGGTGTAATTGAAATATTGTAATGTAATAAATTTCCGTCAATTAATATTCAATTTTTAGATTACTTGAGTAGTTTTTAGTGTTAAATTCTAAGGGTAATTTTCTTTGCAAAATGTGACTTCCGCTATTTAGTGGGAACTGACATTTAAAGGGGAGGGGGGAGTGTTTTTGACAACGAGAAAAAAATTTAAGGGAATTGTAAAAGAAAAAAAAATAGTTTAAACTAATTTTGACTAAAATTCGCGGATTTTTTTATATTTTATTTATTATTTATTTTTTAGTCTAAGTTAATTCACGCTCCCTTTTTAAAAAGTGAATCAAACTTAACTCAAAATTCCCAGAAAGTGAGTAAAACTCACGAGTTTCAACTTAATGAGTTCGCTCCTACATAGCACTGGGTCATTTTAATAATCCTGTTGATGTTCAATATCCTTCTGGATGAGTAAATGGGCGGAAGTACAAAGCCAAAATGTTTCAGAATTGCTTTCCTACGTACCGTTGCTGTAGATAGCTTCTTTCTTTTGTAATGACAGCTATCTACCTAAAAGATAAATATAATACCCAATTACCCCTCACAACTTCTCAATTTCCGGTTTTACGCTAATATTCGTATCTATAATTACATTATGTGAATTATTTCCTTCAATACAACTCTAAAAGAAACTAATTTAGTTTAGTACTTTAAAATTTTGAAACCTGAGGAAAAATTTAGCAATTCCATGTTTTCTTATTTATTATTATAACATAACAAATGTTTCACAGGTTTTCTTTTCTTTTTTTTTTTTTTTCTTTTTTTTTTTAACAATCGAGAAATGCTACACGAAAATTTAATTAATATAGTCGATGTAATTATGTTCTTGTAAATTGTTCTTTGTACTATTTTTAATTTTCCCTGTAATCAATACCACTTTCATAAAGTACACGCGCTACCCACGGTAGACTTAAAAAGCAATTTGTCACATAAAAAATATATATATATTTGGGTGGAGCCATTCCCTCCCCACTTCCCCTCTTTATCAAAACCCACGCAGGAACCGTAGGCAAAATTGGTCCAATATCATGGGATTCTAGTAGAAATCAAACGGCCGATTTCCTGCTGGAACAGGAGTGAAAAGAACATCTGGTACTTGATGAGGAACTTTCGCGCTAAAAAAACGGAACGGACCTTAATGACACCAATTGAACCTGTTGACCTCAGCATCCCTCATCAATGAGTTGTGGACTCATGCTGATGACGTCATGCCAAGAGATCCGAAACTCCCGATGGTGTTTGTTGTGCGGTTTTGAACATAAAGTTCACTAAATGAAGCATGAAGCGTTACGTTTAGAAGTGCCGACGCCCAAATAAGTGGGTAGGGGGTAACATTATGGGTGAGAGAATCGGTACTCAGGGACCAAATTGAAGTGGTTGTTCTATGAGAATAGAAGCGGGAGATTTAATTGAGTTAAGTACGTATTATGTTACTACTGTTTACCTTAATTGAAAATTATAGGCTATCTGGATAATGGCAGTTCATTTTAAAACGCTCGTAGCAGCAGGTTGTCCAATATACAGACAGAGAGAAATGTTAAATTACAGAGAGATAATAAAACTAAACTGCTGTGCCCATAATAATCTTTTATTACAAGTTTAATGAAGTTTTATATGTAATTAACAAAAAAATGTCTCTTTGACATAAGTGGCTTTGAAATGGTTTATGGTATTTCTATTGCTTATGATTTTGCTTTTGTTTTCGTCTATGATAATTAAAAATATACGAGATCTCGAATGCTAGGAAGCGAATTGCTAGTAAAAGCATGTAAACGCATAAATAACATATTTTCATATTAGGCACTTTAATGTTTTAATAAAAAGAAAACCTTGAGAACATAAGACAGACATAGATCCTCATAAAAGTCAACAATCTCTACTTTTACATGAATTTTTTGCCAATAAAGTTAAAACAGAACTTTTGAAAATTTTCAGTCAACATCTTCTGTAATCATTATAAGAGCTATTTTGAATTTTTACGTCTAATTAATAATATGATTCGTGAGCAGGTAATAAAACTGTTACAAAGGACATATGCCCCCTTTCTGCCATATTATATATACGGAAGCAGAAATGCAATATTTTTTTATTAAACAAGTCAATTAATTACAGGAATTCTGAAAATTTTGAAGCATCTAAGATTTGTGTCTAGTATATTTATTAACTGGGTGATTTATAGGGAGGCAAGTTTTTAACCAGAGGCGTCATTTACGGAGGATAGGATTGGACAATTTTGCCCTGAGCATAAGATTTATAAAAATCACTATCTGTTTCTTTATTTTCTTATTATTATGTGAATGTTTTCCGATAGCGGTTCATGACTGATGTTTTGGGGCGCTACATGTTATTAGCAGAAGAGCTTCCACAGACCTTACAAAACTAAGCATTTTACTAGGAGAATTTCAGAATACTAATCTTCGGAAAAAGACCAGTTATTATACGAATAAATAAGTCGAAGATTAGTATTCGGATATTCTGGTAATAATAACAAAACTACAGCCTGTGCGAACTCTTAGAATAACACGTGCCACCCCAAAAAGCCAGTCATGAGCCGCCACTAATATGTTCATTTATTTTTACCAATATATTTCCATGTAAATAAATTATAAATGTACAACTATCTCTTTGGAAATACGTATGATAAATAAACGTAAAAAAATACGGGAAATAGAATCACCACCCAGACGACTAACCAGAGGCTTTAGCCAAGAGCATAAGTTTCCAACGGGCTGGGAGTAAGGCTAACTACTATCACTACAGCAAAATAAAGCAAATGGCAGAACCCTGAAAACCTCAGGCACGGATACCCCCCCCCCCCCCCCCCCAATTATTGAAATATTTAAAGGTGTTGCAAATTATTTACAACTTAATACAATTACAAGATATATATCTTTGTATATACGATGCTATGGTAGTTATTTTGTTCTTCCAGGAATTATACTTCGTTGGGAATTTTTAAATAGGAAATCAGAAATAATTAGAGCCGTGAATTTACTATATACTACCAGATGAAAGGGGAGTCCACAGTTGCGTACAGATACATCTTTTATTACATCCAGGTCCGTTGAAGATCGCAATACAAGGCCGGCTAACAATCGCCGATAGCTAGAGAGGAGGCAAATCAATTTTACATCTTCTTCTTACACAGGGCAAGAGCAGAATCTCTCTCGAGAGCTGTTACAACTTTCTCAGCTCGTATGAAGCATTGGCGAAACAATAGAAATAAAATTAGCCAAAAATATCTATTTCTGGCGATACAATACAGCGAGGAGACACATGTGGTTTTTATCCATTAGTATTAAGTGAATGGGATTACGTCAGAGAGGAATTATGAATTTTTAACGCCAGTTCGATTAAAACCGCATAATGGAAACCGGTAAATTTTTGAGGGAACCCACCCTAAAAGGTTACTATCTAGAACAGGAAGATGTGAGCTAAAATTATCCCAAACAGGCGCCGGCATACCATATATGGCAAGTAAAAGGCCATGGGAATAATAATAAGACGAAATAACTTTTATATGCCGTGAGAAATGATATCAGATGATGATCCGTTAAAATACAGATGTAAAGTGCATCTGTGAACAAAGATTTCAAACTGTTGCTAGGCACAAAGCTGTTTCTTTTCTTTTTTCTTTAAAGTAGAGGAAAATGTGGTCAGAAGATTTTAACGAGCGAAATAAAATGAGAGCTTACATTTTAGGCAATGGAACTGAGAATAAATAATTTTGTGAACCGACAATTAAATTTCAAGTTAAACAGGAACCACATAATTTAAAGTTGGGGGGGGGCGATTTAACATATAAATTGCATTCTAAATATATGAAGTTAAATCTCCTTCATATATTATCTCCCCGAAAACCGGAAAAAAAAAACGATTTCTTCTAGAATTACATATAAAATCTGGAGTAATAAGTAATAATAATAAATATATAAAAAATATACAAATGAAGTAAAATTATTTTACATTTACATAATCACTACTTCACTATTATTTAATTATTTGACGAACAAATATATGATTAGTAATATACCAAGTATATGATTGTAATTATAAAAATAAAAAATACTCCGTAATTGTTTCAGTTAAAAAATAATAATAATACTGTGGTGGACTATTTACAAGTAAATGCGGATAATTAGGGTTGTATATAAATACATATCACAGTAAAATAGTGCTAAAACAATAAAAACACATAAGTTATACTAATGGCGTTGGCGTATGAATACAATGAGTTATTTAATAAAAGAATAATTAGTGTTTAAGATATTATTTTTATTCTTTTGACTAATATTGGTTTTGTAATAAGAAAATTTTGAGCTTGGGATAAAGTATAAAGATGGATTCTATTAGAAATTATACAGCATGATTGAGCAATATATGTAGTTTAATAGTTGACCTGTGAAGCCACATTCACATTAGTGCAGTTTGAAACCCAGTTAATGCTTTGTTATTTATGTGATATACACTCATAAGAAGCAACCTACTCAATTTCTTCCTTCCTTTCACCATAATAGAGTAATCAATAGATGCTGGTAACTTTTGAAAAATGTCTTAAATCAAAACGTCTCCCGATAGAAAAAAAAATAATAATCATGATAAAAAATGCCAGTAAAACAATATTTGAAACTCGTGCTCAATAGTAGAAGATGCAAAGTAATTAAAGACAAGCTCAGGAAAAGCTTAAAACAGTTATGTATTGGCTGATTAGCAGATTTTTATTAAAATCTGAGATTACAGTATAACTTAGCCTAAAGCTATAACGTTAAAAAATAAATTACTACCTGACTGCCTACATCGATTTAAGTGAATAACGATATTTCCGGGCAATTAGTTGTGTATAACATTGCAGTACCTTCCAAACTCGTATTGATAACAAACTGCTGTTAAAGAAATGTATCACACGCCCCCGTGGTACGCACCTTAATCAAACAATAACAGCCCACTCGAGTAAAGATGTCTTTGGAGTAATAAATTTTGATTGCAAAAAACACCATTTGACTCGTTAAAGATATATTACATTTTTATGGTCTTGTGTTTTCAAATCAGGCCTTTAAGACTTTGTAAGGTAAACCTACGCAAAATTACTTTAGTCAAGAAAAGGGTGTACTTTTATGCCTGTGGCGAAAAGTATTTCGGAGATGTTTTGTCATAATATTTTCTTGATTTTAATGCGAAATATTTGTGCCAATTACTTTTTAATTACATTTAGTATCTTATAATAATATATTCAGTTTTTTAAACTTTAAAACTTTTAGAATAAATTCGAGCAAAACGCTGGACAGTTCCCACCGAAACAAATGTTTGAATAAGACATTGTTATTATGTTTCATAAGCTCTGTAGAAGCTGCCAACGTAGAAGTTAATACACTTTGTTAGATTTTTTTCCTCCGATCTTATAAAGAAAAGAAAACATTTTCAATGCATGAAATACGTGTAAAATTTAAACATTTTAAGTATTTTCAAAATTAAGAATAATATTTTAAAGACTGAAAGTAATGTGAAAAAGCAAATTTTTCTGTACAGTCAAAAACTGAGAAACCTCTCTCTAAACACCAAAGAAAAATACTAGGTCAAGATATCCTATATATATGTAACACTGTATAGTAAACATTGTGTTTATGTGTATATAAAAACCAAGGCAAAAGCTTTCAAATAACAGGCCTTTCTTCTTATCAGATAATTTAATAAATTTATTCCGTGATGGCATTTCAGCGATTTAAACATTTGTAAAACTAATGTATATTAGGCACACCTAATTGCAGGCGGTATCAAAGCGCTTGATCAAATTGACAGATCAAATTGGCATTATACACACTTAAAGATGCTTTGATCGATGGATTTTATTTAAATACTTATTATTATAGATTAACATTATATATGCATTACATATTTTCATTTTTTGCAATTTAAAAAAACAAAAAAATATAACTTAATGACTTTGAATATATTGCAAGTAAAAAGAAAACTAATAATTACTATAGAAGCAGAAAAAAAGTAAATAATTTATTCTCAAGAGCAAAAAATTACCCCGCCCCTTTTCTAACCGATACGATTGGTTGTTTGGCTAATCGTTGACATGCTATGGTAAGTTTTTACACATGAGAACTAAACAGACTGGAACTGCCAACTTGTAATGGATTTGAAACGAAACTTCTAATCAGGAACTAACATTCAAACCCGTGAACTCTGAATAATCTGAAAACGTATCCTGTATCGAGAAATGTTTTAATAACATCCTTAATTCATGTTGAAAAGATTGTTGAAACTGCCATTGAAACTATTAACCCATAGCTAACGAATGCCGCCATATTCGCGACAGCCAATTTTAGGTAGATTTCGTAAGAAATACTACCTATTATATTCTCCCCTAAGTTGGAATTTCTGAAAAGTTTTTGCAGATCTACACCGATCATGACTCCTAGAACCCAAAACCAAACCCAGTTAAACACTTTATCTATCTATCTATCTATCTATATCTCTTTTTATGGACACGATAACTTCCATAATTCTGCACAAATCTCTTCCAAACTGATACATAAAATCAAGGGGCATAAAATCTCGGTCAAGTTCGTTAATGGGCAAAATCGAACCAAGAGGGGGGGGGGGGCAAATGAGGGGGCTTTTTGTGAAAACAAAAAAAAACCCATAACTTCTTAATTTTGATACATATCGAATCCGTTTAAAGTTATTACTTCTAGGAAAAGGGCCAAAAATTTATGTATGACAGATTGTTGATTTCATTAAAAATGCCCCCAAGGGCAGGGGGTGGGGGATAAGGGTTTCAGAAGAAAAACATTCATAACTTCGTCAATTCACAAGATATCAAATCCGCTTAAATTTATTATAAATCTTCTTAATATTATCTATAACTTTTATATTGACAAGTTTTTTATAGGACCAACTCTTACAGCAAAAAAAAATTAAAAACAAAAAAATCCCTGCTGGCTCCGCCTACAAGCAGAGGTATATTTCGAAGTGGACGCTCCCACCTGCCGCATCATGGCAAAAAGCTCTTTCTTCTGCAATTCCCAATAAACAGGCGCCCCACGATCTGCATCTTCGAAATCTACCTGTGCCTGTAGGCCGAGCCGTCAGGGATTTTTTATTGTCCAAATGTGTTGTTTCCGAAAATTATTTGTTCTACCATCAATTTTTCTGGCAAACTTTTATTGCACTACTTAAATGCTGAAATTTAGAGATTAGATGAGGCGAAAATTTCTGAGAAAAAATATACTGGTGTCCAATTGGAAACAACACATTTGGAAAATAAAAATTGTCTATCGGCATTCATTAGCTAAGGGTTAAAAAAAATAGTGATTGTCTAGCTTAAAATTAATATTTTAAGGTAATTTTTAAAAAAAATTTAATTATTCCTTTATTTTTTTTTAATAACAAAGGTAAAACTTTGTGCAATAAGCAACTTACTGTATGTAGGGTTGTCAACTGTTGACAACCAGATATGAAAATTAAAATATCACTTTATGAATCATATAAGGAACTGGCTATAAATGGTTTGCGTATAGTATGAGTGCACATGCAGAACCTGCGGCCTGCGAGCCACCTAGTTACCACAATTTTAGAATAGATTAGTTTGCCTTATTTAATAATAGAAGATTTATGATAAAGTAAGCCGAAGATAACCTTTCAGAAATTGTGATTTCAAATGACTTTCAAGAAGAAAGGTTTTAAAGTTTATCGTATGGTGAATAATTTTTACATTTCAGCATCATTATAAGCGATTTCCACTGCACTTATTGTCAAAATATTTGAAGTAGATTTTTTTAAAAGTAATTCATCACATTCCTTATCTTTTTAGGCAACAGAATGCTTTTTTAAAAAAGGTGAAATCTAATCAGTTAAGAGATGAAGCAAACAAGGAAACAGAAAGAACGTCACGATTTGAGATCCATAATAAAAGCCTTTTCATTCATAAAAACACACGCACCACTAGGAATATTCATCTAAACAGATAAGATTAAAAAAAAAAAAAATGAGCGTTTGAGATGATGAATGCAATAGCAGCCAACTTAAATTGTAAAATAGCCCGACTTTTCAAGTTAAATAAGGAAAGACCACCCGTAACACAACGTAAAATAAAACTGATGATATTCCATTCTTAGCTAAAAGCAGTGGTTAAGAGCCATTATGATGCATAGTTCCGCATCGACTTTTTCAAAACACTTCTTTTGGGGGAAAAATAATAAAATAAACTTTTGAGTTAAAAGTGAGTACTTGCATAAAAGTGTTATTTAAAAAAAATTTTTTTTATATATTTCACAGTTAAAATATATCATTGAATTTAATCTGATAAAAAGCTCTGTTTCCCCCCCCCCTCCAATTTTTTAGCATTTTTAGGAATTAAAATCATGAAATTGGAGAATCATATTAGAGTCAACTTATGAAACAGCAAAAAATATCTATAAATGTAGAATAAAACAAACAGATAGGATTGTACAATAATATTTCGCTTCGCTAAACGAAAGGAGAACAAAATTACACACATTATACATGTAAGCTTGATATTTAGCTATATTTATGAATCAACAAATAATTATGATGATTAGTACACATTATAGTATTGATCGTCAAACTTATCATTTTCATGGCACATTTGAATTTTTTAACTGCCTTCTCGGTCGCTCCTTCCATATATGTGAAATTGTGCATGTATTATGTGTAGAGCTGTAGAAAAGGAAAAACATACACAATCTGACAACATTAACATTCATAAATAATAAATGTGTATAATTTTTACTCCAAAAATGTTTTAAGTACAAAAAATAGCAAAACGCCTTTTTTTAACAAGAATATAAAGAATATCCAAAAGTCTTTATCCGTGCGAGTATATTCTTCAATATTTTCTTCAGAGAAAATTATCATTAAATAAAATTGTACAAATTGAGAACCACTTCTTTCTTTCTCTCGACTAATATTTAATATACGTATTTAAGATTGTAGTATATGTATGTGTGTGTGTAAAGGTTTCGAAGTGCAAGGGGAAAAAAAAGATCAGCGGGGGGCAAAGGTTAACAACATCTGAAATGCAGACTATATAAATATCTAAATAACTAGCTGTTGTTAAAATTTATCAGTTTCAGAAATGTTAATTGCCTTTGAGAATAAAATATTATCTGTTTATATTACCTTGCAGGAGTTTGTTATCATCAAATGAGGGATGCAAAGAAACACTTTCTTAAACATCTGTAACATCTGAGAAATTTTAACCCTTAACCCTTTCCGGCACAGACAAAGTCTGTTCGTAAAATGAGAAATTACTGACTGACACCAGAATTTACAGACGACTTTTTTAGAAAATAAGAACACCTTATTTTTAGCTTTCATTGTAGAAACAAAATTTTATTAAAATATTCTTGGTGTCGTATGCAAGTTTGGAATTAAAATTATGTGTGCCCGGAGTGGGACCACTGTGCCGGAAAAGGTTAACGAACGAATGCCGTTATATTCGCGGCAACCAATTTTTATTGCCAAGTGTGTTTTTTTCAATTGGACACCAATATTTTGCACAGAAAATTTCATCTTATCTGATCTCAAAATTTCAGCAATTAAATAATGCACAAAAAGGTTTGTCAGAAAAAATGGTGCCAAAACAATAATATTTAGAAATACCACATTTGAACAATATAAATTGGCTGTCGCGAATATGGCGGCATTCGTTAGTTAAGGGCATAGGCGTAGCCTCGGGGGGGGGGGGGGGGGGGGGGGCACGAGGGGGCACGTGCCCCCCCCCCTAACTTTCTGAACATCAATTTCTAAAATATAATACAGTCAATTAAGACTTGTCTTTTATTGACCCAAAATGGAAATGAAATAACTACTTTAATTTTCATTTTATATTTCTTCATTTTTTTTACTTAATCATATGTCAGATCAGTATAGATAGCTCAGCTCTTTTTCTTTGAAGTAATGAATTTGGTAGCAAAAATTGTGTTGTGCAGTACAAACGCTGATACGTACATTCATTAAACGAAAGTTTGAACTATCACTCTCTTACAGCAGCGGGCAATTTCAATGTGTCATCTGTTTTTTTCCGCTGTCTGCGGTTAGTATCTACATGTACTTTTTTTTTCTTCTCATTCCGTCTGTAGACTTTAGAAAATGTTGTTGTGTTTATCAGAGAGGGAGTTCTGTTTCCCCGCAATCTATATTTCATTTAATTTGTTGTAACTTTAATTATAATTTAATCAAGTCATAAATACCCTGCTTTTCCAAGCTGTGTTAATGGAGTTATTTACCAATGGAATGCAACCACACATCACTAAGATTATAAAAAATAATTAATATTTTCTTCATTTAGTTATTAAATATGTTCCTCTCTCTTACTTATTATTTTTTTTATTGACAGCACTTAATCTTCTACTATACCTTCGCATTTTTGAGATGCAATGGTTATGATTTTTTTTCAAAATGTAAGCCTTCCTGAATGAGCTTTTTTAAAGTTAATATACAGCTGTACCTTGGAAAACGATGGTAATCCGTTCCAGAAATACCGTTATTAAGCAAAACCATTGCTATCCAAGATGCAATTTTGCAGGCGCACATACCTTAAAGTATTAATACTTCTTAAAAGTGCTAACTAGACTTATTTAAAATGTCTTAAAAGTTTGATAAATGTCTTTTATTTATTATCAGGGCCGTACCAAGGGTGGTGCGGGCGGTGCCCCCCCCTCCCCTCCACCATGCGCCAGATACAGTTGTTGTGGTGCTGTTTATTATATTTGTTACAAAAATATTAATTTCAATAAAATGATCTAGCGGAGCTTTCCTCATCTACTTGGTCGTTTTTTTTCCAAGTGAACCTCGAATTAAATGAACCTGGTAGTGGGGTCCAACTGCTGTCAACAGCGTACATCCGTACAGGCTACGCCTGATCTGGTCTCGAATCAAACTAATCTTGAATTTTTTAAAATTTTTATTTCGGTCCAAATTAGTTTAATATTTTGACTATCGTAGTTCACGTTACGACGATTTTGTATTCTTCCAACTTAATCGCAGGAAAGGAAAATTTAGCACAGTTAGTTCTTTTTGTTTCGAAAAAAAAAGGTAAAAAATTTGCCGAAAAACCGAAAAAACACTAAAATATTCGCGAGCAATTCAAAATTTGAGAGGACAAAATATACTATACTGGTCTAAAAGCTTGAAAACGAATTCATTTTACAAGTGTTAAAAAATTGCCGCTAACCGCGAAAAACCGCAGAAAATCGCGTACAATTTTTTATGTACGCGATTTTAATACAATATACACCTGATTCCTTTTACGATCCCTTCCGGATTCCTTTCGCCGCAGAATGCAAAGAAACGCTAAAAATCTCTCTCTCTCTCTCTCTCTCTCTTTTTTTTTTTTTTTTTTTTTTTTTATCGCAGAGGACAAAATTTACTATATTGGGCTAAAAGCTTGAAACCCGATTCCTGTAACAAATGTTAAAAAATTGCTGCAAAACGCAAAACGAAAAAAAAAAAAAAAAAAAAAAAAAAAAAAAAAAAAAAATCGCATGATAAATTAAAATCATTGTAGGATTATGAATACACTTTATTAAAAAGATAACAATTACTGTATTGGGTTAAAAGATTGAAAGTGGATTATTTTCATAAATGTGAAAATATCTTCACAAAACGTAAAAAAAAAAAAAAAAAAAAAAAAAAAAAAATCCACGAAAATTTCAAAAACCACAGAAGACAAAATTTATTATATTGTGTTCAAAGATTGAAACCATATAGATTTCCTTTGCGAATGTAGAAAAATCGCCGCAAAATGCATAAAAACGTAAAATTTGCAAAAAAATATGAAAAATTTAAATCATAGTACGGATTCCGAATAAACTGTATTGAAAAGAGAAAAAAAAAATTACCCTATTGGCCTAAAAGTTTAAAACCGGATTTGTTTTACGAATGTGAAAATATCTCCACGAAACGTAAAAAAAAAAAAAAAAAAAAAAAAAATCACATAAAAAAAACACGAAAAATTAAAAAATAGCAGAGGACAAAATTAACGGTGTTGTATTTAAAGACTGAAACCGGATTTATTTTACGAATGATATGCTAAACGCCACATAACAAATTCGCGAACGAATTCAAATTCGCTATAACGAGTTCCGAATAAACATTATTGAAAAGAAGCCAACATTTACTATATTGGGCTAAAATAATTTGGACTAAAAGGTTATAATTGGATAAGAACTTCCACGAAACGCGAAAAAAATCCCACAAAAAGTCGCATGAAAAATTCGCGATTAAAGTCAGTGAGTACAAAATGGAATCGCAGAGTTCGAAATTTAGTACAATGGGCTGAAAGATTGAAACTGGACTCCTTTTAGGAATGTTTAAAAATCGCAGCAGAACGCTCAAAATATCTCATACAAAATTCATGAAATATTTTAAAATCGCAGAGGACAAATTTTACAATAATTGGTTAAAAGGTTGAAACCAGATTCGCATCAAAAATTTTAAAAAATTGCCACAAAACGCGGAAAAACACTAAAAATCACATAAAAAATTTATGAAAAATTTAGAAATCACTGACGACAAAATTTGCTATGTCGGGCTGAAAAATTGAAACCAGGTGTATTTTACGAATGTTTAAGAAAATCGCCGAGGAACGCTTAAAATTGCATACAAAATTCATGAAAAATCTAAAAATCGCAGATCACAAAATTTGCTATATTGGACTAAAAGATTGAAGTTGAATTCCGTTAACGGATGCCAAAAAAAATCGCCGCAAAACCCGAAAAATCGCGTAAAATTTTTTCAAAAAATTTAAAAATCGCAGAGTAGAAAATGTACTTTATCGGCTGAAAAAAATAAAACCAGATTTCTCGTACGAATGTTTAAAAAATTGCCTCGGAAAGATAAAAAACGCTAGAAATCACATAAAAATTTCGCGAAAAATTAAAAAAAATGCAGAGGACAAATTTTACTATATTGTGTTAAAAGATTGAAACTTAATTCCTAACACAAATGTTAAGAAATTGTCGCAAAACGCGAAAAAACGCTAAAAAGCACATAAACATTTCGCAAACAATTCAAAAATTACTGTACGACGACAGTTTAAAAAAAAATAAATGTTTAGATCTAGGGGGCTAGAAGATCGAAACTGAATTCCTTTTACCCAATGTGAAAATTTTCTGCGAGGCCGTTTTTAACCAAGATTAACTACTGTAAGGTAAAGCTAGGAGAGTCTGCGCACAATTCAAAAGAATAACAATAAAAAGTCTAAATAGTAATTTTTTGCTAAACTATGCATGAATAATTTTTACTTCATTTGTTTTATATGCATTTCGATTTCTATTTTGTTGTTATGTGTTGTAATTTCACAGAACAGTTGTAATAAAACCAAGAAAGTTATTTTGCGCAATCTGTCCTTACAGGGTTGGTGTGTGATGGAATGCTACAGAGTGATCAATTAAATTATTTGAATTTAAGTCTAACTGCATAGGATTTACCACTATATTGCTGTTAATTGATTAATATGAGTATTTTAAATTATCCGAGACGTATAGTATTTATTTTGCACCTATGACTCTAAGGATCTGATATGATAATTTATACTTAGAAAATTTTATTAGACAAATTATCAATTAATTATAGAAAAGAAAAAATTGCGTTGTGAATTATTTTTGAAGTTCGGATCCTCTTTGAGCCAATTACAATCATCAAAGGTTACCTGCAGAGAGTTATGTAACATTAAATAAATAATGGCTTATTTTAAAACCTAGATTGTAATATTAAAGAAAACATTTCCTGAAATAAAAGACTTAATATTAATTCAATAAATTAAGTAAACAAAAGGAAAACTGACTAAAATTAATTGAATATAAAATTGAGTTTATTTACAAGGTAATTATAAGCATATGATTAAAAACAAACATAAATGTTTAAAAAAAATAAAAATATTCAATCCTAGTTGAGAACTGTATTCTCAACATTTATTTTCTGGGAATTACAGTTTATCTTACTGAATTAACAAATTCGATTTTGACAGGCAGAGTTCCATACCCTAGAAGTATTTATTTGATTAGCCTTTTATATTTAGATCGGGGTAGGATCTTCATACACACTTAAATTCGTATTATTAAAAGAATATAGCTTAATTAAATAAAATGGAACAATGGTGAAGGAAGATTGTTTGTTACCTTATATTACTAGATAACGTTGACAGCAGGAGGTAATGGCTGACGCGTTTTCGCTTTTTCTTAGCGCGTACATTTCCATCTATTGGCACACACACTCAAAATCTGTTTTTTTAGTTAGAGAGCAGTCAACCTTCTACTTTTCCATCTTTTTTGAATCTGAACTCTCAAGAAAAATCACATTCTTTTCGTGGAGCAAAAAAAAAGGGATGGAACCATTTTTCCCTTTTCACATAAAATTAAGGCCTTATACGTTTTAACTTCTTGAAAATTTGCATGTTTCGGCCATACCTCTGATTTTAGAGAGATGACCATTGGCATGCGGGAGAAATTTGGTACTCCCCTTGAGTGTTTCATAGGTCCGTCGGTACAATAGCGATTCCTCTTGACGCCGTGCTGTGTCTGGGAGGTAAAGATGCTTTGACTTGTGAGGTCTTCGTGCCTATTTAAGCTCTCATAAATAAATGTGTCATATTATTGTTCTGACAATTTTCTCCATGACATTTTTATTAGGTGTAGTTAAATCATTCGTGGGAACGGAAAACCAAATATTTCCTTGACTGCCGTGGTTCACTTTGTTCCACAATTATCTATCTGTATGCGCTGATCCTAAAATGGATCATTAATTTGTATTGTTCACTGTTCACTGATTAAAATGATACCAAATACTCTGCTAATATGCAGAAAAAAAACCAAATACTTTTTTTTTTATAGTGTGTGCTAGTTTAGATCTAGATGGTGGTATTTCTCACCATCATCTCTTCCCCCGACATTAGAAAAAAAAAGGTCCACAGTATCTTTTTTTTTTATATATATATATAGCCACAAAGTACTCGATGAAAGTCCATCGTCGTATTATATTGAAGATCAAAACTGAAAATGTTCACATGGAAAAGTCTAGGAACTTGGGATAAGCTGGGGTGTCACTAGGTTTGGAGTGTAAGTAGGTTTGCAACACCAGAAAAAAGTTTTACACATTGGTGAAATAAAGCGTAATCAAAAGTTCACTGTTGAAAAATCTGATGAAAGACATGACTTCTTCAGCAAGTTATCATGTGTAGTTGGTTTCAATTTCCATTGTTCCAAAAACATTTATTAAAATTTTGAGTTTTAATAGGTCCAAATCCAAATAAAGCAGGAAAATTTGAATAAGCCAAATAATAAAATAAAATGCCCGAGAGAAGAAAGAAAAAAAAATTAATTTTCTTTTCCACTCTTATATTTTTAGTTATTACATACATATAAATTGGCAAATCTTTTATTTTAATTATTACAGGCTAATTAGGTACCCATACGTTGAAACACAATATACAGAATCATTTAAAACAAATACTCAATATAATCAGTAAGCTGTATGCATTGATAATGAATACCATACAATTAAAAAAAAATTATATAATATATGAAAAACATTGAGAGAAAACACATCTATATAATCACATGTCTGTTGTACTACAATCTGTATTATAAACATTATAATCTAATTCTCACATGAATTATTTTCTCTTGAGCAGAAAGGAAAACTTCTTTATTTTTTTTTATATATATATAAAGAAAATGTTATGTTAAAAAAAAAAATCTTATCATTCTTACTAAAACAATTGTTTTGGAATATGTGAAAAGGCTACTTTTCTGAATGAAAGATATTCTCAATAATAATATATTTTCATAAAAGAAACAGATCGAAAAAATGAAAATTTGTTTTCTTCTTTCGATACCAAAAATTTAAATATCCATCTATAAAGTCAAACACAATACCCTTTTAAACTGCCTGCCTTGGAATGGACGGGGTTGGGAAAAAAAAAAAAAAAACAAGGCAGAAGAAGAAAAAGAAAAAAAACAGTAATCTTTTCTCCCTCTAATCCATCACCGCTAAGCGGAAGGATAGAGAATGACAGCTAGATGACCCTACCTGTGGACAATGACTCATCCTTTTTTTTTTTTTTTTTTTACATTCGTATCCAGGTGTACACAAGGGAAGATTTGCGAAATGCATGTACTAGCGATCGTTGCTATCCCTCAGGTGTATGATTACTAAACTCCTGGATTTTCGACTCTACAAAAAGGGGTGAAATGTGTTAATTGCACGTGTAATTGGTGAAAGGTAGTGCAGCTATGATTTACAGCTAGGAATTATGATTTATGTTGTTAAAAATAAAAATTATACTGTGTGGTTAAAAAAAAAAGTCGTGTATACCCGGCTTGGATTAAAAAAAAAAAAAATGAGGTATGTTTAAATCTGTATATCTGCTTAATATTTTCTATAAAAAAAAAATCGGTACACGTGTAACGTGGTCAAATCCGTTTGCATCGCACTATCTTCTCGTCAATTTATATATTTACTTATTTATTTATATTGTGTATAAAAACGTAATGTATTATAATGTATATATTTTTTTAATATAATATTGATTTTCTAGTTACAATTTAAGTTAGCGAGAACAAGCGAGCGTTGCTTTGCACAAACGAAAATGTGCATGCAATTGTAAAATATTTATTTAATTATTTATTCTTCTTCTTATTATTATTTTAAAATCTATTAACGTGTAAATATACATATTTAAGGAATCGAAAGCGAGCGTTCGCTTTTCTTTTCTCTTATTATTTTTTGTTTTATAAAATATTACATATAGTTAGAAAAAAAAAAGATTAAACAAATTCTTTTTTTTTTTGTAAAGTTTGGAAATTTAGTTAATTAGAAATATCTCAGCTAAATGCATTATTAGATGCTCTGCGCAGATAGTCTCAATTTCGCCTGCAAAAACGAGACTTTAACATCCAATAAATTGCTGAAATGATCATTGACATGTATCCAACACCTTTTTATTATTATTATTTTTTAAGTATGAAATAATTTACCTAAATATTTAAGGTATAAATTAAACATCCAATTTATGTTTTGTAATAATTGAAACGTTCAATGGTATTTTTTTTTTATTTATTATTTTTTTTTGTAATTAAATTATCTGAAATGTTAATCCTTAGGGACAACTAAAAAATTTTTTTTTTTTTTTTTTTTTTACTTGTTTGTTTTATAATATGAAATCGTACGATTATTCTAAAATTAAAATTGAAACGCGTTGTTCTAACCCAGTTATAGATTATATCAAATATTAAACTAAAATAATTTTGTAAAATCTGACCGATTTTTTTTTGTTATAATAATTCAAGTGGATTCGTCAATCCGTGGCTTTAAGCAAAGGATGAATTATTATAAATATTGGTCAATATAAAATGTTGTATTAGTATTATTTATATTTGTGTCGCCGAGTGAATAGATGTTGACTTGTAATTTTAAATCGATTAGTTATATGTTTTGTGCTACATATCAAGACTTTTATTTTCACTTTTAGTAGAGGGGGTAAGGTTATATAATAAAAATTTTTTTTTGTTTTGTTATATAAATTAGTATAAAATGGGTTTGAAAGGGTGATACCCTGGCAAGGCTGCCTCTGTTTTTATTTTTACCGTAATTATTATTATTTTTTATTTAACGTGCATGTTTGTTCATAACTCCCTCTGACGAGCCAAATCCCTCAGTAGTACACTGTGTAGCAAAGAAAAAAAAACTTGCAGTATCCTCCCTAAATGATCTTTTTTTTTTTTTTTTTTTTTTTTTTAAATAGTAACCTGTCCTCAATGTACTGTAAATAAACAATAATGGAAAATTATAAAATGTGTACTAAACTAAAGAAAAATAAGACATCTATAAACGATAAAAATTTAAAATAAATATATACATATTGCCTCGAGAGCAATAAAAGAGAAAAAAAATTTCTCGCTTCCCTATCTAGGAATTTATGTGTATAGTCTGTGATTCCACTTTCGTTGGTGAGAATAATTTATTTATGTGGCGTTTAATAGTCGCTTTATCTGGGAATGCAATTTCCTTTAATAGGTAATTGTTATTCCTAAGCTTCCTTACCACCTCGAATGGTCCCAAGAATTTTGGCTGAAGTACACCTGGTTTACCCACGACTTTTAAGTAGCATTCTTGTCCCGTTTGTAGAAATTTTACTTTTTGGACTGGAGTACTGTCGATGTACTCCGCCATCATTTTTTTTTGGTTTTGTAAGGCTAATTTCTTTATTTCCTCAATATGTTGGACTCTATTTTTAACGTAGGTTTTGACAATTATGTCTTGGTCGGGCAAGTGTATGGAAAAAGGAGTTCTTATTTCTCTACCGAAAAATAGAAGTGCCGGAGAAAATCCCGTAGCTCTGTGCGGCGTACTGTTATAATTAATTTTAAAAAAATCAATCCTGGTATCCCATTCTAAAGAGTTTTTACACATAGCCACAATTGAATTTTTTAATATTTTATTACTGATTTCACAGAGCCCATTACTGCGTGGATTATTCACGGACGTAAAATCTAGGTCTATGTTAAGAGAATCCATGTATTCTTTGAATAAATCAGAGTGAAAATACCGGCCATTATCCAATTTTATGGATCGCGCCAATCCGAAATTACTAAAATAGCGATTCAATACATTTAGAAGTGTTTGTGATTCACAATTGCGAACCGGTACAGCCTCCAAGAATCTTGATGTGGAATCAATAATCATAAATACAAATTTATTTTTGCGTAGCGTCATTGGAAGCAAACCAATTAAATCTATATGCAAAACTGATCCGATTTCTTTATCTTTGATTATTTTTTGTGGGGGAACTTTAATAGTTTGATGTTGTTTAGTCGTGTTACATGGTATACATTTAGTACAATAATTCTTTACATCCCTGTACATCCCGTACCAGTAGAATCTAGCTTTTATTATTTGATAAGTTTTAAAAAATCCGAAATGTGGTTTATGAGCTTCCTGTATTATTTCAGCTTTAAGTTTATCCGGAGCAATTAACAGTTCATTTGTATCAGAGCCTGGCTTTAATATTAATATTTCTTTTTGATTGAGAGTGAATTTTTTTGTGGTTTTGTTTTGTTTGTCAGTTTTAATTTTGTTTATTATTTTATTTAATTTTTCGTCTTCTAATTGTTGTAGTTTAATGTTTTCATCTGATAGAGCTTTGTTTACCGTAAACAATGAATTTTGCAATTTTTCTCTTGAAATTATATTATTAATGTTCCTCGAAACATAATCAGCAGGATTTTTAGATCCCTCGATATGCTGAAAAGAGTAGTTAAAAGGGGACAAATTGTCCAACCACCTTGCTACAATGTCTGGTTGCTTTTCCAAATTTAAAAAATACGTTAGCGCTTTGGAGTCTGTATAAATATTAAATTTTCTCCCTGCGAGAATATGCTTGAAATACATCACCGCTTCATGAACCGCCAGTAGTTCGAGTTTGAAACTGGGGTAGTTCTTTTCGGGATCCCTTAATTTTCGCCCAAAATGTTCAATTGGCAGCTGTTCTCCGTCGTATTCTTGTGCTAAAATTCCAGAAATAGCTGTTTTAGAAGCGTCTGTGATTAAAATGAAATCTTTTGAGAAATCCGGGGGTTTTAATGTGGGATTTTTAACTATCGCTGCTTGGATTTCTTTGAAAGCATTTTCTTCTATGTCAGACCATTTAAATTTCACTTTGTCTTTAGTAAGATTAATTAATGGGTCAACTATTTTAGAATAGTCTTTAATAAGCGATCTAAAATAATTCGAAAGACCAAGTAGAGATTTAACTCCCTTCTTATTTTTAGGTTTAACTAAATTTTGAATTTTATCTATGTTTCTTTTTGAAGGAGAGTATCCTTCGCTGTTTAGGGTGAAACCGAGAAATTCGATTTCTGACATACAGACTTGTATTTTAGTAGGCTCAATAGTTAAATTATTTTCAATAAAAGCTTTAAGGACTTTGTCTAACAGATGTAACATTTCTTCGAGTGAGTCGGCTGCTAGGATCACATCGTCAATAAAATAAGCGACTTGATCTTCATTAAAGTGGCCCAACACTTTATCAATTAATTCTGCAAACACCGCAGTACTGAGTCGCGTTCCGAAAGGCAATCTTAAAAAGGAGAATTTACCGTGCTCCGTTATGAAAGCTAATTTTTCAGTGTCTTCTTCACGTAAATTTATTTGGAAAAACGCACTGTGTAGATCCAGTACTGTATAATATTTTTTTCCACTCATTCTCCGCAGAATCTCTTTAATTTCGGGTATGGGGTACGCATAATTTTGAAGTATTTCATTTAAAAGTCTATAATCGACCGCCATACGATATTTAACTTCATTAGCCTGTTCGTTTTTCTGCAAAGATTTTTTTTTAACGAAAATAACAGGGAAAGCGTAATCAGAGTTGGATTTACGAATGATATTTGCTCTCAAAAGTTTTTCAATTTCTTTTTTAGCATACTCCTTAACATTGTGTGCAGTTTTGTATGGTTTAGTCTGCAGAGGATAATTATGTATTAAATTAAATCTTGGGACGACTAATGAAGATTGTCCGAGTGTATCGTAATTCTTAGAAAAGGCATGTGCATTATTTAGAAGTATTTTTTTTAATTTTTCTGCTGTGTCCGAGTCTAAATGTTGTAAATTAAAGTCGTCTGATCTAAGTTCTGCTTTTCTCCGTTCACGAACTTGCTCTAAATTCAGATTATTAATGTGCACTACCTGCTTCGTTACTTCTTGACCCTCAGTGTCAACTGATTTTATTTCAAAATGTTTAGAAATTTTGCCAATGTTCATTCCCTCTGTTAAGATTAATTTTTGTTGTGATTTGTTAGTGATTATTATATGAATTTTATTATCCTTGGCAATTTCGTGAATTGATGTTTTATAATAAATTTTCATATTATGTTTAATCGGTTCCAAGAGTATTGTATTTGTAGTTGCGAATTTATCTGGATCTAATAGTAATGCAACAATTTTTTTTTCGCCTGGTAGTAACTCCGTTGTCTGTGTTAGTTTTGCTGTAACAAAATTTTTGTGCGATATACGTTTTTTTTTCTTTTTGTGTATTGTTTCTTTATTTTGATTCTCATTAGAGTTAGCAGTTAAGTTACTTATCAGACTTTGAGGTTCATTTTCTAGAAATTGAAGTGCAATGTTTTTGTTTTTTAATTTCATGGTTTTATCTTCAAAATCTAGGATAATATTATTTGTTTTGAGGAAATCGAATCCCAATAGCATATTGTAGTTCCGACCAAAATCTTGAGTTGTAACATAGAATGCCCCCGATACAAAAACGTTTTCCAATTTGAAAGTTAATTTAATGCATTGCTTAAAAGAGATTGTCGAATTTGTTAATGTTTGAATTTTTACCTGGTTACAGAGATTTTTATATTTTACGTGTGCATTCTTTAATTGTTCGAACAATATAGGTCATGCCAAAGTTACTGCCGCCCCACTGTCTGTCAAAGCATTAATCTTAACACCATTAATTTCAAAAGTAATAATCGGAAGTTGAGAATTGTCATTACTTTTGACACTAGCAATAATTTTGTTATTTTTTTTAGACCCGCAGTGAGACTTACGCGGGTGCCTTGTATTTGAGAATGTAAGTCCCGACTTTAGTTTCCCTTATTGTTACTAGAATTCTGATCATGATCTTTATCTTGTTTATTGTTTTCAAATGTCTGCTGTGAATTATTTTTTTTTGTATAATCATGTTTTTTATAATTATTTTGCTTGTAGCCCCCTCTATGCCCTCTATAATTTCTTCGCTGGTCATATGATCTCTGTTCGTTGAAATTGCCTCCATAATTTCCGAAACTGGGATATGATATCGGCATAAATTGTTGGTGGGGTGGGGGTGGTGCATAGTACATGTACTGAGGAGCAGAATATTGCATAGGGTTGAAGTTTTGGTGCGTGTAATTTGGGGTTTGCTGAAAGTTTCCCTGAGCTTGTTGGTTTCCCCCTTGATAAAAATTTGGTTTTTCGATTTGAATATTCTCAGGAATTTTTTTATTTTCGTCCACGTAATTACTGCTGTTTTGTTCGTTGCCCTTGTAAAACCAACAATGTGGGTTCGTATGGGATGTGGATTTACAGTACTTGCAAAACCTAGTTGTATCATTGTTAGTGGCATTTACCTTTAATTTTATGTTATTTAATTCCGCGGTTAATAATTTTATATTCTCTGCACTTTCTACATTGAGTTTAAGCAGTTCATTTAACAAATCAGAATCTTTAGTTTTGGAAATGTTGTTGATGTCCTTTAAATTGACATGTGAATAAGCCTCCTCTAATTTTAAGGCTATGTTGCACGCTGTTTTAAAGTCCGGCGGAGAGTTTTTTCTTACTTCCAGACTTAAATCACTACGAATTGATTCCAAAAACTGAGATAATTTGATCATTTCCATGAATGTAGAGCTGTTGTTAGCTCCTATATCTTGCCCACTTTTTTTTAGATAAAGGTCTGCTGCCGCATTAAACTCTAATATAAATTCGTTCATGTTTTGTTCCGGTTTTTGTTTGAGATTGCAAAATTTCTTTTGCGCTTCTAGAAATGTGGTTTTGGGTTCGAATAATTGTTTTAACTTTGTTTTAAAGGTTTCTAAGTTCTGTTCCACGAACAAATTTTGATCCCTCATCAATTTATCTTTAGCAGGTCCTACAATTTTCGCCTTTAATATAGTTAATTTAGAATCATTATTCAATTCAGTTTTATTGATGAGATTGTCAAATTGTAAGAAAAAATGGTTAATATTTGCTTCCTTTTTTCCATCATAGTATGGAATCAGATTAATTAGGCTATCTGCATTTGGGGTGTCCATTGTAGTAATTTTAGGAGTAGCTTTTTCAGAATTTATAATTTTCTTCTCTGTCTTTTTTTTCTTATTATTATTATTACTATTATTACAAATAATATTAGTGTCTACAGTTTGATTATTTAATTCGCGTAATTGTTGTCTAGTTTTGACACCAGTATCTATTCTACTAATTCTTTGACTTTTACGCTTATTCATCCAATTAAAGTACAAAATCATAAAATAGAGAGAGAGCAAAAAAAAAATTGTTTAACATAAAATAAAAGATACCCAATGGTGAATTGTTATGCACTGTTCGAGAAATTAATTATATATAATATATATCATTTCAATATTTGAGCATTATTATGTATTTATTTTATATTTGCTGCTGTTGCAGTATATGTAACACAAGTCATATTTTCAATTCTTTGTTAATACAAATCAATCCAATAACACTTATTATTATTTAATATATCATTATATATTTAGTGAGGTACCCAAAAAGAATTGCCAGGTATATGCATGTTACAGAGTGTATGAAGATTCCCCAATGAATGCTTAAAATTTTTTTTTTTTTTTTTTTTTTTAATTAGTTGTTGAAAAGAGGAAAAAAAATTTTTTCAAAAGAATTAGAATTAAGAACATTTATGTTAGCAAAAAAAAAAATTTTTTTTGTTAGTCTTAATACAGTAAAACCTCCATAACGGACACTCCCGAATAGCGGACACCTCTATTTAACGGACACTTTTCAAATCCCCACTCCCAAAATCTAAATTTTTGTATGTTTAACCTCTGAATAGCGGACATTCCGAATAGCGGACAGTAGTTTTGGCGATCATGGAGGAAAAATTATTTTTTAACGAGAAAGAAAATGGAAAAAAGAAAGTGAAAAGGACTCTTTTTCAGAATTTTTTCGAATAAGACTTTGTGTTTCAAAAAGAATGGCTGTATCGTCGAAAAAATGAAAAAGAACGAATCACTATTTTATTATATTGCAATGTATTAGGGGAATTTTAAATTCCTCTTATAGTTCAAAAAGCTCCAAAACCCATGTGTTTCTCAAAGAACATCCAATTTAAAAAAATTAGTGTTATAGAGCGAATAAAAAAGCCTGGATAACCATTTTTTTAGTGATTAAATGGTTAACTTCTTTTGGTAATAGGATGAAAAAACAAAGAAAAGTTCTCTTGTTTTTGGACAGTGCAACTTCTCATCCAAAACATTTTAAATTGGACAATGTTAAAACTATGTCCCCCCCCCCCCCCCCACTCCCTACAAAGACAACTTCCGTATGCCAGTCCCTTGGTCAAGTCGTTATACACAATTGTAAAGCCTGGTAGAGAAAGCTTTTATTAAGCCATATTGTTTCGAAGTTTTATTCTATGAATACAGTTGAGAACAGACTAAAATTAGTTAATGTTCCCGATGCTTTCAAATTCGGATTTCTTCATGTGTAAAAAACATATAACCGGAATGCTTACGACAATGTTTCAGAAAAGCAGGCTTTATATTAAAAGAAAATGAAACACTTATTTCCGATAGAAATGAAGAACTATCGCAATAAGTGAATTAATGAAATGAATCAGGAGTGAAGAAATACCGAAATGTCCATCAACATTGATGATGACCTGCTGAAAAAGAAACAGTTCACGTAGTCGATTATATTCCTTCAGAATCTTCGACAAAAGCTGAGTATTAGTGATATGTATCAGATACTGAAACCAGGGGATGTTTCCTGCAATATCGACATTTTCCGAGAAGCGGCCAAACACAGTGAGCAGTTACACATGTTTTTTTCTTTTTCCAAAAAAAGATTATTCAGAAGGATTAAAACTACTGATAGCATTAAAAGTCTCATAGAAAAACTAACTACATGTAATCGCAAGCAAAAGCAAGCTTTTGGTACAGATTTTTTCGTTAAGAATGTAATAAACAGTGGAAAATGTATGTACCATTTTATTTCAGTTTTATTGCTTAAAAAGTTATTTTAATTTCTGATTAATTATATAATAGAAGTTCTCAGACATATGAAAGCCAATTAATGAAACGTTAAGCATTTCTCAGCGATTTTGTGAATCTTTGAAGTTTTCCCAATAGCGGACACCTCCGAATAGCGGACAATTTGTGCGCTCCCGAGGTGTCCGTTATTTAGAGGTTTTACTGTATTGCATATATATTTTTATATTTAAAAAATTATACAATAACCTAAAGTTCTATTTCTAAAATTAAATTAATATATTAAAATAATTTAGAAAGAGGTAACGGTACCACTTCTAGTTCGGTAAACCCTATGATGGAATGCTACAGAGTGATCAATTAAATTATTTGAATTTAAGTCTGACTGCATAGGATTTACCACTATATTGCTGTTAATTGATTAATATGAGTATTTTAAATTATCCGAGACGTATAGTATTTATTTTGCACCTATGACTCTAAGGATCTGATATGATAATTTATACTTAGAAAATTTTATTAGACAAATTATCAATTAATTATAGAAAAGAAAAAATTGCGTTGTGAATTATTTTTGAAGTTCGGATCCTCTTTGAGCCAATTACAATCATCAAAGGTTACCTGCAGAGAGTTATGTAACATTAAATAAATAATGGCTTATTTTAAAACCTAGATTGTAATATTAAAGAAAACATTTCCTGAAATAAAAGACTTAATATTAATTCAATAAATTAAGTAAACAAAAGGAAAACTGACTAAAATTAATTGAATATAAAATTGAGTTTATTTACAAGGTAATTATAAGCATATGATTAAAAACAAACATAAATGTTTAAAAAAAATAAAAATATTCAATCCTAGTTGAGAACTGTATTCTCAACATTTATTTTCTGGGAATTACAGTTTATCTTACTGAATTAACAAATTCGATTTTGACAGGCAGAGTTCCATACCCTAGAAGTATTTATTTGATTAGCCTTTTATATTTAGATCGGGGTAGGATCTTCATACACACTTAAATTCGTATTATTAAAAGAATATAGCTTAATTAAATAAAATGGAACAATGGTGAAGGAAGATTGTTTGTTACCTTATATTACTAGATAACGTTGACAGCAGGAGGTAATGGCTGACGCGTTTTCGCTTTTTCTTAGCGCGTACATTTCCATCTATTGGCACACACACTCAAAATCTGTTTTTTTAGTTAGAGAGCAGTCAACCTTCTACTTTTCCATCTTTTTTGAATCTGAACTCTCAAGAAAAATCACATTCTTTTCGTGGAGCAAAAAAAAAGGGATGGAACCATTTTTCCCTTTTCACATA
The DNA here is from genome assembly GCA_963931845.1 of Maratus michaelseni. Taxonomy (NCBI): domain Eukaryota; kingdom Metazoa; phylum Arthropoda; class Arachnida; order Araneae; family Salticidae; genus Maratus; species Maratus michaelseni. Next base: position 340,407,976 of record OZ007588.1, on the reverse strand, counting down.
AAATTAAGGCCTTATACGTTTTAACTTCTTGAAAATTTGCATGTTTCGGCCATACCTCTGATTTTAGAGAGATGACCATTGGCATGCGGGAGAAATTTGGTACTCCCCTTGAGTGTTTCATAGGTCCGTCGGTACAATAGCGATTCCTCTTGACGCCGTGCTGTGTCTGGGAGGTAAAGATGCTTTGACTTGTGAGGTCTTCGTGCCTATTTAAGCTCTCATAAATAAATGTGTCATATTATTGTTCTGACAATTTTCTCCATGACATTTTTATTAGGTGTAGTTAAATCATTCGTGGGAACGGAAAACCAAATATTTCCTTGACTGCCGTGGTTCACTTTGTTCCACAATTATCTATCTGTATGCGCTGATCCTAAAATGGATCATTAATTTGTATTGTTCACTGTTCACTGATTAAAATGATACCAAATACTCTGCTAATATGCAGAAAAAAAACCAAATACTTTTTTTTTTATAGTGTGTGCTAGTTTAGATCTAGATGGTGGTATTTCTCACCATCAGTGTGATTGCGCACATGGGTAGGAGAGATTGTTACTAATAATAACAATTAAATTGTTAATAATAATAATTACACTTAAATGACATTGTTGTTAGATTTTTGTGAACAAATATTATTGTATTAGGAGTAAATATTTCAACCTAATGATTAAAGAATCAGAAAAATAAAATAATTATAAACGATTAAAAAAATTTAATTAAAGGGAAAAAAAATTAAAGAATCAGAAAAAGCAAGTCCAGGTAAGATTACAAAATAACATTAAGTTACTTGATAACACGTTTAACTTAAAATTAGTCCATTTTCATTTTTACTCTCTTTTTATGAAAATTTACCAATAAGCTGCATAATCTCTCCTAACATGGAAACTAATGGAAACAATGCGCCATCTTTCCCAAGTAGCAGATGCACAAACTCTCCAATTTCGTTAGGAGAGATTGCACGGCCTTTTATTTAAACATGGCCGCTACTAAAACGAACCGTTGATGTTCACACTGTTAGTCTAGATTAGTAGCTTATGAGAAATCGTTTAAGTTTAAAATATTTTGTACTACTGACAATGTATAGAAATTCTGACGGATAGCTATGAAAATTCAAGCACTTACTTTGGGAAAACAAAACAAAATAGCAATGCTTTACCTTAGACGCTCAAAACAATCAACGTGCACTTTCAAGTAGAACTACACTACTGTTGTTGTACAACTACCTGGAGTCGCTGCGCGCTCACTCTACTCCTTCCCCCCCGAACTTCTGTGTGCGCAATCTCTCCGACCGCGCCATCTCTCTTGGCTTTACCTTATATATATATGGGAATGTGTGCGTGCGCGCGTGTGTGTTTAATAAACACTTGTGCCCCCCCCCAAAATTTTGGTCACGCTACGCCTATGGTTAAGGGTTAAAAACAATAGTACATTCTTATACTGATATTTAGATTATATTATTTTAATTTATACAGAAAGTATACAATCATATATTACTTATCAGTTTTATATTACAACGATTTGGATATCACGGAAAACCAACTCTCTCTTAAACAATACCACGAACTTCTTAAAACTCAACATTTCTATAGAAGATTCTTGACTGAAGAGACTTGCTCACTGCTCATAGATATCTACGGTAATCACCGTGAATCGGTTTGTTGTCATAGCCATCAAAAGAGGAAATGGATTTCGTAAACATCTATTAAATCTTTAATGACATGAAATTAGATCTTGAGCAAAAAAGAATTTAATCTTAAATGATCTAAATTTCTACAGTCAATCCTGGATTCATTCATCACAACACAACAATTAAAGGTATTTACTCTCAAGTATACATCGCTCGATTACTTGCTCCAAGTGGGAAAAAAAAATGTTATTCGAATGTTTGTCTTTTCTTTATTTTTATCTAGAAGAAGATCTAATACAACCTCATCCATTTAAGATTTTCATCACAAAGCACTATCAGGCTCACGAATCTACGTTAGAAGTAGTTCACAGGGTGTAGTACTTTTGAATTACATTGCTGGAGTTCTATTTATAAAACCTACTTCATTTTTTCAAAATGATAATGTAGAGAAAATTTACGTGGTATAAAATAATTTATGCTCTTAATATGATTAAGATTATTTATTTTCTGAGCGTTTTTTAATATTATTTTTCTTTTATTTAATATGCACTCATGAGACATTGACTTTTTGAAGAAAGCTATTACTTTATGTATTTAAAAGAGATAAAATCAATTGATAAACAGGATTTGGAGATAACTGAATTAAAAAAATAATAATAATGGGTATAAATTACCACATATCTTCCTCAGATATTTATGCCACAAAAAATGAAGCGATATTGCGTTATACATTCTTGTTAGCTATCAGTTTTAGGTATGTTGATGAAAGATTAGTACAAGAAGGAGTAAAAGAAAGAGAAGTTATATATGATATGATGTATAAAAATGAACAATATATATATATATATATATTTACTTTATGCATGCATTATATTAAATTACACAGAATCAATTTTGTTTCTGTTCAATAATACTCTAACAATGTATTAAAATTTTCCCTGAATAATACAACGTTATTTTAACGCTGCATCAAAATAGCGTTAAAAAAAAAACTAAAATTATAGTAATTTTAGATGCATTTAAGATACTCCATAGATATGATTAAACTGTTTTAGATGAGAGTGATTCTAAATTGTTAATAATTTCACATAATCAGAAAGAATCTAAATCAATTAAGATTAAATTTGATTCAAAATACTCCATCTTTACCACTCCAGAGCTGTAGAAATCCCTCTCAGAGTTAAATGTCTGAATTCAACACTGATTGCAAACAACTTGTGGATTATGAAAGTCACTTGAAATCGCTTTTATCCTTTTCTATAAAATTTACATTAATGGAATCAGAGTCATTCTACCTTTATTTCAGTTCTTTAGCTCACATACGTCAAGAAATTAGAAAGAAAATACTGGGTATAACCAACATTCAAAATTACAATTAAGAGGAACTTTTCTCTTATTATTAACAAAAATTATCTTTTTCTAAATGAAGTAAATCCAGAATAATGAGTCTGGTTTTCAATGCACTTAAAAACTTATTTCGCACATAAACTGTCAGTTAAATCAGCTTAAATCAATCTTATTTTTTACGAAGGTCATTAACATTTACGAAGTACAATCAGTGCCTAAAGCTAAGTCAAAGAAAGGCTGGGGCTAAGTTTCTTGTTTTGAATATAAAACGGTTTCTTTCGCAGAATATAATGACGAGCCGGATCATATATTTAAAATCTGATGGCTAGGGGCTAATCAACGTCGCTTGCAATTACGACAAAGATAAAGAGCAGTTCTTCTTTATCATTCGCCGTAATCAATACCCCATAAATATAGTTCTTGTCTACGTCAATTATATTCATCTATCCTTAAATGGAAAGAGAAGAATAATAAGAGGTGATTCTTCAATCTAATGCTATTCAAAATAATAAATGTAAGACAATTTTTCTGCAAATTTTCGCGAAAATCGCGCATAAATAAAAACATTTTTTTAAGTTGATTTTTTTTAATTTTTCAATTATTTACTTTAAAAGATAAAATATAAGCCTTGAAAATAATTTATTCTTAATCTTTGACCATCTCATATGCATGATAACTTCTTATGAAGTTGTGTTGAAACACAACCCTCAGAGAACCGTATATTTTACCTTTAGTACTTTATTACATGCCAAATTCGTGGTAACCATTTTATTGCATTTAAATTGCATGAGGTCTTTCGATTGTTTGGGGGGGGGGGGGAGTGGAGAGTAGAGAAATGAATATAGTTGTAATATACATTTCAAGTTTCTAGCCCAAACAAATCCCAAATAAATCGTAATTTAGGACGCTTTTAGAAGGCTATCCGCTCATTTCACTGTTTTAAATTTTAAATTTTATAAAAACCGCTCTTAAAAAGCATTTACATCTTAAAAATAACCACCATGTAAAATTTCAAGTTTTAGCCTCATTAGTATCACAGAATTCCCCCTTTTACATTTCAAATTATTTAGAAACTTCTGTTCCAGTCTTAAAAGTAACTGTCATGTCAAATTTGAAGTTTCTATTGAGTTGTTCGGAAAGTTTTTTCCGTTTGGGAAACTTGCTTCGTACCGGAAATTCTATCATTTAATTATTAGACATTGATTTCGATATCTAATGTCTAATAATTGACGGGCAGAATTTTCCTGTACGAATTGGTTTTACCAAACGGGAGGAACTTTCCGAACAACCCAATATAAGCCCAAACAGTTCCAAATAAATCGTAATGTAGAACGTTTTCCAGTTCATTTCTTTAAAATTTCGAAATTTTTAGAAACCGTTCATAGCGAGTATTTACATCCTAAAAGTAATCACCACACTAAATTTCAAGTTCCTAACCCCAACAATATCACCCCAACAATATCACCCCAACAATATCACCCCAACAATATCACCCCAACAATATCACTATTTTAGGATTTTTTTGCTCCTGCACCCCCTTGTGGGTTGCTGTACCCACATAAAATAAAGCCTATTAGGGCAGAGATGGTCACTAGCATTTTGCCACCATTATTTTTTAAATTGGCTCGGTAATTCCAGAGATTACCCCCCATAAACAAACATACAAACAATTAAACGTTACTTCTTTATAATACTATTAGTATAGATAAACCGCATATGAAATTCAAGAGTGATCCTGAACAGTGCTGAATTTAGGGGTTGGCCCGGGGGGGCATCCCCCCGGAGCATTGAAATGTCCCCCCCCCCGGGAGATTTAAGATTTTATGCTTTCAATGGTCAAAAAGTGAAATTCCCCCCCCCCCCCCCGAACTCTATAATGTCCTCCCAGAGCCCCAGAAATCCCTCCCGGAGAAAAGTTGAATTCAACATTGATCCTGAAATACAACAATAGATGTCAGAGCCCTTTTCTTTTTAGCACTTTCCAACCTAGTTGAAAAGTGCTTATGACTTCGGTTTGTCTGGCCGGATGGCCGTCTGGCCGTCTGTCCGTGCTCTAACTCCCGTAAATATGCTCGGATTGCTCTGCAATTTTTATATGTTATTGTCGTTATCTATGGCACGTTCCCTATTTCAACTGAAGTGTGTAGCACTTATAGTTTTCTTACAGGGACACTCAAAAGAATTCCGTTACATTGCGGTCTATGGGGAAAAATCATTTGCGGTTTATTTAAAAAATGTTTCACTATTGTAAACGCATTGAAATTTATATAGATCACTAAGATGCATTAGAAGAAGCTTAATATGGAATAGTAGGTGTATAGCACTTAGAGTTACTTTACAGGGACAGTCAAAATAATTCCGTTACATTACGTCTATGGAGAAAAATCGTCTGTGGCTTATTTAAATAATGTTCCACTATTTTAAACGCATTGAAGTTTATATATATTACTAAGGTGCATTACAAGAGGCTTACTATAGAATAGTGTGTGTATAGCAGTCATCGTTCATTTACAGGGACATACTTAGATGTCAACTTTCAGCTTATTAAACGGTAATGATTTGTAAAATTATTTTAGAAGCGTTGGAAAGTGCTACATAATCTATGCTTGACGCATGATTTTTCGTTCTTGTTAAATATTCTGATGAAAAATTCAATTTTTACACATCTGTTTCTGTTCTGCGTGCGAGAAGCATTTTTTGAAATAATTTATGCCCTTGGGTCTAAACAAGAACATGACCATAAATCTAAAGTTTAAATAATCACAAAAAAAAAAAAACTATTTAATAAATCTTTAATAATAATTTGCTTGTAAACAATACATCAGATTCGTTTTGAAATTTTCTAATAAATGTGAAATTTTTAAAAATTCAACATTATTTGTTTTTAATAATTCATTTTAAATCTATTCAAAATGTGTTTTTTATCCATTTAAAAATAATTCCTGCATGCGAGGTCAAAAGTTACGTGAGAAATTGTGTGAAACTAACTAAATTACTAAAAATGAAAATATTTATCAACTAAAGTATAGGAATAAACAGTGCCATTTAAATGCTCGAAAAACGGACTGAAAACTGACAAGGATTTTTCTCCTTTAATTTCAAGACTAAAGGGAAAATAAATAATTGCTACTCAATTCTTAGGCACTTATTAAACAGTAATATCAGTACTTCTAAAGAAAATGAGCTGATATAAAATGAGCAAATACAACAAAATTGAGTTCGTAAGTGTGTCAGAAAGTTTAGTGCTCTGGAGTCTAGAGGGTGGAAAATCAAAAATTTAAGAACACTCTAGATAGGACGGTAGACACAGGACCTTCCATCAGGACCGTAGACAGAGTATGCGGACCCAAGTATGGTATAAGAAAATAAATTTGTTGAAAAAATAATTAAAAACTTATACATACTTGCTAAAATTTAAACATCAGTGTGTTAAGAAAATATAGAAAAAAAAAATAGTATCTACGATCAGTAGCTGCGCTGTCTTTATCGTATATGCTTTCAGTTTTTGAGGGGCTCTCTGAAACTGGTTTCTCTCATTTAACCAGCTTAGGACCTTTTTAGGTGTAACACCTTCTGGTAATTTATTACTAGTCAGAAATTTTTATTTTATTGCTTTATTTAAATTTTCTTCTTTTAGGTCTTCTTTCTGTAAAAACAGTAACACGCACAACACATACAATTGAATTCTGACATTTGAATTTCTTCTTCTTTTATATATATATTTCATTAAGAAGACAAGATTTGTGACTGGTCCTTTAAGAGAGCCAGATCCTAGTAATTTGTATCTGCTATGTTCCTCATCTCTGTGAGCCCCACCAGTGGCTGAGAGGTTGTGCTCTCGAAGCTGGTAGACGGGAGGTGCTGGGTTCGATCCCAATCGCGCCCGTCGGCCTAATCGTTCGGAGTTTTCGTGGTTTTCTTCGAGCCGTGGATTTATCCATGCGTAAATACGGGTTAGGCTCCCTTAGAAAGACCCCCACGGAGGGCACTCCCCTCGGGCCTATATCCCAAGTGTAGATAATTGGCCGTCAATAATCAACCCAACCCAACCCAACCCTCATCTCTGTGAACTTGCGCTCCATAATTTGATATGAATCCGTATCAGTATTAACAGTTCGAAAATGACACATCATTTAATTACAATCTTCACTTTCATGCAAGTTGCAGAACATGATAGTTTGTAATGTTCATAAGCGCTTGACCTTTGTAATTACTGGATCTTAGATTCTGAGCATAGCAAAAGTGACATGATCGATAAGGAATTTAACTGCCACTTGTCTCACCACCCCAGTACTGTTTTTTGACAGTTAAATTCACATGCTGTGGTGAGAAAAGCGTCACTTAGCTATGCGTCTGGTGTATTTGCACTTTAAATACATCCGCCTCTGCCTCTAATTAGCAAGCTTTTTTTTTTGTACGCCTGCTGGATTTTATCAGCTATGTAGTTTATGTTCAAGCATGGTTAGCTTAACCATGTTGGTATAATTTATGACAGAGAAATTGCGCCCATCAAATTTAATAGACTTGTAAATGATATTCATCGGAGGAAGATCAATCACGGTAGCTAGATTCTTTTGTACAGTAGCTTAGTTTCGCTTTATTTATAAACACGAAATAGCTATACATATATGCGTATATTTCTTTTTAGTTTTTTAATATAAATAAATAAATAAAACAGAGTTGTTTTTAACTATATTAAATCCTTAGCAATTATCTAGTCAATATGACTACAGCTATTTTCGGTATTTTATCAATTTAATTTTATTCAATAACTCGAAATTCTTCTACAAGGTAAATTTTAAGTTTATACTATAATTATTTGTTCATTTAATTCTTAACTGATGTCACAAAAATTGACCATAACTACTGCGCGCTCTCTCTGAGACCGCGTTATCGAAAGATGAATAAAAGTCTCGATCAACTTATAGGATACTGTTTCTGTCGTAAACTTTTTGTACAAGACCGTTGTAATTAAAATTTACCTATTTAAAAGTCTACAGCGACAGTACTAGGGCTTCAAACGAAACAAAATTACACTAGTATCTACAGTTAAACTGGAAATTATAAGTTAAATTGTGAAAATCGAAACAAGCAGCCATCCGTGGGCGGCCTGTGAGACTGCTAACAGCAATTAAGGGTTAAATGATGATGGACAAATACATGAATGTTTATAAATACGAAGAGTGATAAAAATCAAACCTTTTTCACCTCTTTCTGCATAACTGTTTAATTCTCAACCAAAACGGAAACCATTCTTTACGCAGAGACGTGAAAAATCATCATCTTTTTTATGATTGCATGATTGATGCTCCGAAATTTCGTCATTACACATTCTGAAATATACAAGTATGTTGGGTTTGATCATATGTTCATTTTTGATCCAAAAATACTTTTTTCGATTTGAATACATGAACTTACTCATTTTTGAGAATGCACATGTTCATTTTTGATCCAAAAATACTCATTTCGAAATGAGTACATGGACTTACTCATTTTTGAGTACTTCATTTTTTTCAGTGTATATGAATTTATTTATACTCGATAAACATCTAAGTGGACCAAATATAATTCAGCTTGAAAATGCATTTACACAATTAATAACCACTCTCAAGTAGTTCAGGCCGTAGACAGTAATGCTTTTCAATTATTTTGTGTAGCCCTGTATATTATCTATAGAATTTATACACAACCATGTAGGATGAAAAAATTTAGTTTAAAAACGCAAACCAAAGTAGAAAACGCATTTCCAGCAATTATCTCTCATAGACAATACTGTAACGGAATTTAATTTTGTGTGCCCCTGTAAATGGCTGCCCCAGGTATAAAACTATGGCTTAAAAACTATAACCACTAATAAGGGGGTGCAATATTTTGATTTTCCCCCAAAACCAACCCTACGCCACTAGTTTGTAATGTTCATAACCGGTTGATCTTTGTGATTACCGGATCTTACTTTCTGAGCTTAGCAAAAGTGACGTGATCAATAATGAACTTAATTACCACCTGTCTCATCACCCAGTTTTGTTTTTGGACAGATAAATTTACGTGCTGTGGTAAGAAAAGTGTCACTTAGTTATGTATCCCGTGTAATTGTGATTTTCATCCATCCGCTTCTGTGTCCGTATCTAATTTGTGAGATTTTTTTTTTTTTCGTATACACATGCTGGATTTTATCAGCTGTGTAGTTTATGCTCTTGATGCAAGCATGGTTCGCTTAACCATGTTAGTATGATTTATGACAGAGCACTTTCGTCCATCAGATTTTATAAACTTGTAATGATGAATTATAGTATATCTTGAACAGATGAATTATAGTAAAAAGATTCCTTCGTATCGTAGCTTGTTTTCACTTTTATCTATAATAACGAAATAGTTCTATACATACATATTAATACTTTTTTTTTAAATTACTATGAAAAACGAACATTCCTTTTTTTAGGTAGATTTCGCAAGAAATACTACCTATTACATTCTCCCCTATGTTGGAATTTCTGAAAAAATTTTGCAGATCTACGCCGATCATGACTCTCAGAACTCAAAACCTCCCCCAGTTCAAATCTGTATCTATCTATCTATATCACTTTTTTATGGACACGATAGCTTCAATAATTCTGCACAAATCTCTTCCAAACTGATACATAAAATCAAGGGGCATAAAATTTCGGTTAAGTTCGTTAATGGGCAAAATCGAACCAAGGGGGGGGGGGGAGCTTTTTGTAAAAACAGAAAAAAAACCATACCTTCCTAATTATGATAGGTATCGAATCCGTTTGAATTTATTATTACTTCTAGGAAAAGGGCCGAAAATTTATGTATGACATATTTTTGATATCATTAAAAATAGCCTCAAGGGGGGGGGGGGGGGGGATAGGGGTTTCAGAAGGAAAAAAATTCATAACTTCGTCAATCACAAGATATCAAGTCCGCTTAAATTTATTATAAATTCTCTTAATATTACCTATAACTTTTATATTGACAAGTTTTTTATAGGACCAATCCTTACAGAAAAAAAAAATCCTGCCGGTTCCGCTTACATACACAGGTAGATTTCGAAGTGGGCTGTCCAACTGCCGCATCATGGCAAAAAGGTCATGTCTTCTGCAATTCCCAATAAACAGGCGCACCACGGTCTGCGTCTTCGAGATCTGCCTGTGCCTGTAGGCTGAGGGATATATTTTTTTAAGTTTCTACTAGTTATTATATTTTCAAGATTTTTTATTTGATTCTTTGCATCGTATCTTAAAAAGGTTTCTTTCCAAAGGAAGTGCGCGTAATATACGGAGAATACATCTAAAGATTAAAAATATATATATAGTCTCAAATTTTAGGTGCGCATTATACACCTTGAAGCGCGTTATACGCCAAAATATATGTAATACAAATCAAGCAGAACGGTCGTTTTGCTAAGCCAAGCTATAAAAAAAAAAGACCGCCAAACAAACAAACGCCAAGAACGAAACAGAACACCGCTAATGCTTATTATACAGGAGACAACTTATCAATGTTAAATCGACCAAATATGCTATCGCAAAATGTCACATATCAAAGAAACGAAGCATCAGGGAAAACTAAACTAAAACTAGAAGAATCTAATGAAGACACTGTTCAATTTGAGACCAAATTCATCTTCATAAGTGAACTTTTTTCAATCGTCAAACAACCTAGAGACTTAACTAATAGACAGAAAAATGTAAGAATTAAATTTTTGGTCAGAAAATTTCTTAAACTATGTGCTTTTATAAAGTCCAGTTTTATAAAAAATTAAAAGTTCTCCCCTTAATTACAAAAAAAAACCCGTTAATTAGCTATAAAATTAAGAAAAATTGGCAAAACAGCGATAAAACAGCCAAACGACTGCGTACTGTTTTCTACGGAATATCGTTATGACTAAGTTATTTAAAACAGTGGAATAACTGAAATTTGTTTTACAACTCCATTTAAATGTATTGTAAGAGTACAGTATTTTATATAGGATACCGATATGAAAATTAACTAATTACCGATAATTAAATTATTAAAGGCATTTATAATTAAAGACAGTTGTTTAACATATTATTTGCTTAAACACGTGACATAACATGGGTTTTTGATTGTTTTAAGTTAGTTGTAATAAAATAAAATTCTTTGTCTACTATAAAATACTGATATTCCATTAAATCTTATTCTATCATCTGATTAAGTTCGTAGAACGGTTACTTTTAAAACAACTAAAGTGAACTGAGCATTTCAACCTATGTTGGGTAAAAATGCACTTTTTGTTATTTATATTGTTTATAATAAAACAGGGGTCTGTCAGGACTTTTTTCCCAGGGTCCTATTTTTGTCAAATTGTGAACAGCTTTTTATATTTGTGAAAAATCTAAATCATAATTTTGTGAAATTGAAAAGGGCATTATATTCAGGTTCTTGTTTATGCATTTTTAAGAAGATATATGGATGTAAAATACATATATTTTCTTTATGTATGTAAAAGTGACAGGTCAGATTTTTCTTTTAAATGATTAATTTATGAAATGTTCAGTTTAAAGATGGAAAAATTTTGTAAAAAACCTATTTTTAAGACAAAGAATTTTCTGAAGGCTCCTGTTTTGAAATGAAAAATGTTGCGAAAAGTCTTTTAAAGGACCCAATTTTTTCCTAAACAGATCCCTGTAAAATAAAATCTTCTAAAGTATTGAAACTTTGAATTAAAACTGTATGAAGAGTTCTTTTACATTTACTTACATACATTATCTTAATCTACAAACTAATGTAAATCTGAGTTATAACTGATTCTTGGTAAGTATATTGTAAGTGTATGTAATGTCTGAATAAAATATAATACGGCAGAGGAGGGAGAGGTGTATCAAATTTAGCATGATTTCTTAAAGTATAACTAGGGCATCGAACCCGGGCTTCGCGGGATAGAGAATATATGTAAAAACCTTTTTTTTTTTTTTTTTTTTTGAAAACTTGAATAGATTTTGTACATTTAATATATTTTTTTAGATTGCCCGCCAACAACACCAAAGAGCATTTTTATATGAAATATGTCAATTATATATTCAAATAAAATTTTGAAATTTAATAAAACTGGTAATTTTGTATTGGCCTCTAGCTCTAAGTTAATAGCCGAAGAAATTGCTAAAAATTTCGTTATCTACAGCAGTTTTGAGCGCTTATTTCAATTACTTGTCTGTTAAATCTGAGTTTTGTTTATACTATTTTAATTATTCCTTAATCAAGTTTTAATTTCGTATTGAATATTAACTGGAAACAAATGATTAATTTTTTATATTGTTTAAACTGCAAACGGATTAATATTTTGTAATCGTCTGCAAGCGATAGAGGTAGATTTTTAAAAAAATCCTGCCTGAAATTTAATTTAACAAATCAGTCAATTAAGATACAGTTTTCAAACAAATTGCATCTGAAGTAGACTTCTTTCCCTATATAACGGTGTAAAAATTAAAAATGTGCGATGTTTATAAGTAAAAAAAAATTGCAGTAGAAAAATCCCAAAACCGAAATTTCATCGTCATCTGTTGCCATTCGCAAAATGACGTCAGCGTTACGCACGGACACGTTTGTCCTTTATAATATAGATGGATAGTTTATCAACAGGTGTTTCAGGTAAAGTCTTAAAATGATATTTCGTAATACGTTTACTTCTAAAAGAAACCGAAAATAAAGGGGTTGATTCAACCTATATGGATACAAAACTGTACTCGTAATCTATATTGTTTCTAATAAAGTGAAATAATTTATATTCTATTGAAATTAATTATAAAAAGTCCACCGCGAGGAAAAGGTAGCTTTCCATATCTTCGTTTTAAAATTTCAGCTAATGTTACACGAAAACAGCAAGTTAAAATGCAAAGAAAACGTTTACAAGAGATTCGTTAATACTGAATTTGAATAAGAAATTCACCAAATTATTGAGCAATAGCCAAATTGGCTTCATTTATGAAGATTTATTTTGGTCGCCAAATTTGGCAATATTTCACCAAATGTCGCCAAGTTTGGCGAGAATTTGGCGCTAACGGATATGAATAGTTTTATGCGTATGATTGGGAAAATGATTACAACAATGAAAATTTTTGTAATGTGCTGTCTTGTTTCAAAATGTCAGCCACCCTAGAATTTCAAACTGCTCTATCTCAGCCATTTTCTAAGATAGAAGTAAACCAAAAAATGCTCTGGAATCCTCGTATCAAGGCCTAACACTTAATTAAAAAATAAATTTGAATTTTTAACGTTTTTGTATATTTATTTTAGTTTTAAATTTTTAAGTGGCCGCCATCTTGAAACAAAATGGCGGACCAAGCTGGCCAACGAACTCGGTCGAGACATTGGTGAGCTTAATACATACAATTAGTTTCATCCAAATTACTTTATAAATACGAGCGTTATCGTATGACATAGGTCAGATATATATATATATATATATATATATATAAATCAACATTTGAACAGAGGGTGGTTTTGGGGTCTGGGGGTCATGATTGGTGAAAATATATCGAAATTTTCCGGAACTGCTTTCCTCCGAACGGCTGCAATAGGTAGCTTTATACTTTTTTGTATTGAAAGCTACCTAATAAATCAGGAGTTATTTTATATTAATATACAAACTAATTTAAGTATGAAATTTAATTGATTCTTAGTAAGCTTAAAGCGAAGTTATAGTAAGTACATTGTAAGTGTATGTCAGGTTTGAATAAAGTATAAAACCGGCTGTGAGGAGGGGGAGGGGAGGGAGTGTGCACCGCATTTATTTATTTTTTGTTTAAATAGTTTAATTAAAAAATCTGCAGATGTTTCAGGCAAAGTTTTAAAACTATATTTAGCAATACGTGTACTTATAAAAGCAACCGAAAATAAAGCGGTAAATTCAACCTATATGGATACAAAATGTACTTGTTGTTTATATTGCTTATAAAAATGTGAAATGCTGTTCAATTGAAGTGATGAATTATAAATCAATCAAGAGTTAGCGCGTATCAATATACTACAAACTAATGTAAATCTAATACTAATATTATAAAGGAGTAAATCTTGTTTGTTTGTTTGTAGGGGGTAATCTCTGGAACTACCGAACCGATTTCAAAAGTGATGGTGGCAAATTGATGGTGACAACCCCTGCTCCAACATAGGCTATATTTTATGTCGGTGCCACTAACCCCAGGGGGTGCAGGAGCAAAAAACGTTCTAAAATTGCGATCTTTCAGTTATCACACTGGCTGTCAAGCCCTCAGAGCTTGGCAGCCGGTTCTGTATGTATGTATGTACGTACGTAATGCGATAACTCTTCATAGAAATATCCGTTTTCCTTCAAATTCTGTTTATAGGTTCACTGTGTTAAGGCGCTTCCCTGATTAGTTTTCGGGATTGATTGGTTAAGTATAAAAGGGGGGCAACAAGGGGCTAATCCCCCCCCCCTTAATTTATATAAATGGGTTTTTCATGCAGAATTATTCCGTTTCCCTTCAAATTTTGTTTATAGGTTCACTGAGTTAAGGCGCTTCCCTGAGTAGTTTACGGGTTTGATTAGTTAAGTATAAAGGGGGGGGGGGGATCGGGGGGGGCTAATGCCCCCTTAATTTATATAAATGGGTTTTTCATGCAGAATTATTCCGTTTTCCTTCAAATTTTGTTTATAGGTTCACTGTGTTAAGGCGCTTCCCTGATTAGTTTTCGGGATTGATTAGTTAATATAAAGGGGGGGGATCGGGGGGCTAATTCCCCCCTTAATTTATATAAATGGGTTTTTCATGCAGAATTATTCCGTTTTCCTTCAAATTTAGTTTATAGGTTCATTGGGTTAAGACGCTTCCCTGATTACTTTTCGGGATTGATTGGTTAAGTATAAAGGGGGGAACGGGGGGCTAATCCCCCCCTTAATTTATATAAATGGGTTTTTCATGCAGAATTATTCCGTTTTCCTTCAAATTTTGTTTATAGGTTCACTGTGTTAATGCGCTTGCATGATAATTTTCGGGATTGATTGGCTGAGTATAAAGGGGGGAACGGGGGGGGGCGCTAATCCCCCCCTTAATTTATATAAATGGGTTTTTCATGCAGAATTATTCAGTTTTCCTTCAAATTTTGTTTATAGGTTCACTAAGTTAAGGCGCTTCCCTGATTAGTTTTCGGGATTGATTAGTTAAGTATAAAGGGGGGGGGGATCGGGGGGCTAATCCCCCCTTAATTTATATAAATGGGTTTTTCATGCAGAATTATTCCGTTTTCCTTCAAATTTTGTTTATAGGTTCACTGTGTTAAGGCGCTTCCCTGATTAGTTTTCGGGATTGATTGGTTAAGTATAAAGGGGGGGAACGGGGGGATAATCCCCCCCCTTAATTTATATAAATGGGTTTTTCATGCAGAATTATTCTATTTGCTTCAAAATTTGTTTATAGATTCATTGGGTTAAGACGCTTCCCTGATTAGTTTTCGGGATTGATTGATTAAGTATAAAGGGGGGGAACGGGGGGCTAATACCCCCCTTAATTTATGTAAATGGGTTTTTCATGCAGAATTATCCCATTTCCTTCAAATTTTATTTATAGGTTCACTGTGTTAAGGCGCATCTCTGATTAGTTTTCGGGATTGATTGGTTAAGTATAAAGGGGGGAACAAGGGGCTAATTCCCCCTTATCTATACTAATATATAAAGTAGTAAAGATTGTTTGTTTCTTTGTTTGTTTGTTTGTTTGTAGGGGGTAATCTCTGGAACCACTGAAGCGATTTTAAAAGTGATGGTGGCAAATTAATGGTGACAATCCCTGCTCCAACATAGGCTATATTTTATGTCGGTGCCACCACCCCCAGGGGGGTGCAGGAGCGAAAAACGTTCTAAAATTTCGATTTTTTGTGTACTGAAGGAGATAGAAGTATCAAATTTGGTATGGTAGTTACTTATAAGATGTAAATGCTCTCTAAGAACAAATTATAAAAACATTCGCAATTTAAAAGGGTGAGATGAGGAAGAAGCGTTCTAAAAGCATTCTAAATTACAATTTCTATGGAATCTCTGAAACTACAGAACCGATTTCAAAAGTGATGGTGGCAAATGGATGGTGACAGTCCCTGCTCCAACATATGCTAAATTTTTTGTCGGTGCCACTGTCCGCAGAGGGTGCAGGAGCGAAAAACGTTCCAAAATTATGATATTTTCAATAATGAAGGAGTTAGGAACTTGACATTTTGTATGGTCGTTACTTACAAGATTTAAATGCTGTATAAGAACAAAATCTAAAAAAAATCGAAATTTAAAAGGCTGAAATAAGCAAAAAATTTTCTAAAAACATTCTAAATTACAATTTGTATGGAATGTCTGGAACTACTAAAGCGATTTCAAAAGTGATGGTGGCAAATGGATGGTGACAATCCCTGCTCCAACATAGGCTATATTTTATGTCGGTGCCACTACCCCGAGGGGGGTGCAGAAGCAAAAAACGTTCTAAAATTGCGATTTTTGCGATGCTGAAGGAGCTAGAAACTTCAAGTTCGGCATGATTGTTATTTATAAGATCTAAATGCGCTCTAAGAACAATTTCTAAAGAAAAATGATCTAATGATTCTGCGATTTTTCAACTATTGAATTTCTAAAATTACCAAATTTCACAATAGAGTACCATAGCGAAACCTTCACGCGTAAAAAGATAATGATAAGGGCGACGTGTCCTGACGTGTATATTGACTATAGCACGAGTCACAAATTATAGTATCCTTATTATTCTGTTAAAATATAAAAGTGAATTATGAAATGTCAATATTTTGTTTGATTAAAGGTTCGTTAAGAGAAATTGACCAGCGTAGCGGGCGTAGCTTGCTAGTATGAAATATAATTGATTGTTAGTAAGCAAAGTCGAGGCTATAGTAAGTATATTGTAAGTGTATGTAAAGTCTGTATGAAGTATAAACCGACAGTGGGGGAGGGGGGAGGAGGTAGAGGGTGCACCAAATTTACAATGCGTTTTTTTTTTTTTAAGTTTAAATAGCTTAATTAAGAAATTTACAAGTGTTTCAGGTAAAGTTTTAAAACGATTAAAATAATTGATATGTAAACAAAATTTATGCATATTGTGTTCACTCCCAGCTTACAAAGGTTCTACGAGAACTCATATTTATCTCAGCGAATAGATTATTTAAATTATATGTATATGTAAAAAAAAGAAATATCTACAAAAACAACATTTGAAAAGTAAAAGACAAAAAACATGCTGAAAGTTGTGGCTACAAAATGATGCGATATCAAATTTCCAAGCTTATATTATGGTACTTATTTAACACTTTCCATTAAATAACTTACCATCTATAAATTGCCTATATATATGTTGATAGATATCCTTTTCTGCTTTATTAAATACATCATAACGTGTTTCTGAAAATATATATTTTTTTAATTATACATGATGGGCATGTCGGTCATCTTTCCGTATTTTACACAAATTTCTAAGCACCCAATCCGTAGTTAGAAATTGTTCATTAAGCAAACATTTTAAGCTTTTCCTTTACGGACTTGTATGCTTAGAAATTTGAGTCTTAAGATAATGGTGACTTGTCTTAAAGATTCATCTTTTGATTTATTTCTTAGAGTAATTAATCAACTAAAAGCTGTGAAAATCAATTTCATTTCTAAAAATGTCACCCTTTTTTAATTTATCTGCCCATATTGAAAATCAGAAATTCGAAATTGTTACTAAAGCAAACATATTATGATTTTCCTTTACGAAATTAAATGCTTAGAAATTTGTGTAAAATAGGATAAGATGGTCGCCAAGCCCATCATGCATAATTAAAAAAAAATTGAATTTTCAGAAATGAGTCATGATGCATTTAGTAGAGCAGAAAATAATTTCTATCAACATATACGTAGGCAACTGATTTACAAATGGTAACTTATTTAACGGAAAATGTTAAATAAGTACCATAATATAAGCTTGGAAATTTGATATCACACCATTTTTTAGCCACAACATTCAGCATGTTTCTTTTCTTTTCTTTTTTCATTTTTACTTTTCAAAAGTTGTTTTTGTAGATTATATATTACAAGGAGCATCATGAATTTAGAGATGCTTAAATGAAGCATAGCCAGGAAAAAGTTGGGATACGCGGTTTTAGAGCTGTTTAGTTAATCTTATGAAATATCTAATTTAATTTCTGAAAAATTCCTTTTAGTAGGCCTCTTGATTTTAATCCCTTTCACTCTTCATGATTTCAAAATTACGCATCATTTAATTACAATTTGATTTTCACGCAGAAAACAGAATATGATAGTTAGTCATGTTTATAATCACTTGACGTTTGTAATTACTGGATCTTATATTCTGAGCACAGCAAAAGTGACATGATCAATAACGAATCTAATTACCACCTGTCTCACCACCCAGTACTGTTTTTTGACAGTTAAATTCACATGCTGTGGTGAGAAAAGTGTCATTTAGCTATGTGTGTCGTGTAGTTGGGCTTTTCATCCATCCGACTTTGCCTCTAATTATTAATCCTTTTTTTTTTTTTTTTTTTTTTTTTTTTTTTTACTTTGTTTGTACGCATGCTGGATTTTATCAGGTATGTAGTTTATGTTCTTGATGCAAGCATGGTTAGCATAATCCTAATGATTTAATTTATGACAGACAAATTGCGTCCATCAAATTTAATAGACTTGTAAATGATATTCGTGAGATGAATTATAGTAACAAGATTCCTTCGTACAGTAGTAACTTGGCTTCGCTTTATTTATGCTCACGAAATAGCTATATAGATATGCACATTAATACGTTTCAGGATTTTTCTTAGTATACTAAGAAGTTGTTTCGAAACCATTAAATCCATAGCAATAATCTAGTCGACTTGAATACATCTATTTGCGATATTTTATCGATGCAATTTTATTCTCGGATTCTAAACACCTCTACACCATATTTTTAGACTTCTATGCATTAATTATTTTTTAATTCAAATGGTGATGCATAAATACATAAATGAGGAGAATTATGAAAAATGATAGAAACAGACTTATATCTTTTACAGATTTAATTGTCTTACTTTTAATAATATTTTACAGATTATTTTATTGAAGTTAATGTGTTTTTTTTTTTATCAAATTTAGAATTTAAAATTACAGAAAAGAAGCGAATATTTTAGCTTCTGACAGAAGATATTGAATATAAAATCTATATTATAAAGCAAAAACATGTCCGTGAATAAGGCTGGTGTCATATAAACGGTGGCAACAACTTGACAATCTATTTCACATATTTACAGAAGCAAATTTTTGCACAATCAAATAGGGAGGATATGTACTTTCAAATGCAATTTGTCCGAAAACTGTATCTCAATTTACTGACTTTTTATGGATTTTAAAATAATTTCCAAGCATGATTCTTTTTAAACATCTATCTCTATCGCGAGCAGCCCGAATACGGAACCCATTTGCGCTTAAATAGTTCAGCATTTGCTTCCGATTCTATAACAAAGTTAAAGCATCATTAATACATAAATAAATAAATACAATAAAAAAACCCAAATTTAACAGATATGTCCAACTACGCCAGTAAACACTGAAATGGTCGCAGAATAAAAAAGTCTGCTGTAAATAGCAAAATCTTTGGCGATTAACTTCCGGCAGGCGGCTAATTCGAAAGTATCACTTTTAATAAATATCAAAACTTTATTCTATTAATTAGTTTTTTCATATAAAAATGTTTTTTGGTGTTGTTAGTGGACAACTAAAAAAATATGTTAAATGTAAAAAAAATATATCAAGAGTTTTGTATTAAAAATGTTTATTTATGTGGCGTATATCGGGTAGTAATGTACTGTAACCCGGGAAGTCCGGGTTGGATCGCCTGGTACATATAATATATAAAAAATCAGAATGAGCAATTTTGATATTATGAGTATATTATTTTATAAATAATATTTCAAAATTTTCTGTGAAAAATAAACTCCTTTGGAGGTATAATAATAATAATAACTGGGGAATTTTTTTTCTAGCATTTCCATTTTTAACTACAAAAGTAGAATACGTTTCTTTAGACCCCAGAATTGCTTTGAAAAAACGACTACTTTCAACGATACTAATTCAGTTGATGCTCCCTTCAAATTACTACGCTTAAAACTAGTTATTTATCTTCTATAATCTGAAAAATGTTGTTCTGCTGTTGTTTTTAATCGCTAGTATTTTGCCAGTACATAAGTAATCATTAGATACATAAAGTCTGTAGCATTTTAAATTAGCCAAAAGCAATGCAATGACATATTTTGTACAAATTATAGACTTTGAACAAAAATATGACAGCTATTATATATTTAGCGATAACGAAACATACAATGGTAATTACCTTTATTCACTTATAATGGTATCTCTATTTTTGTCTTTGGAAATAATACTTACAATTTTAAGTGTTTTTTTTTTTTTTTTTTTTTAATGTAACCAGAAATGTTGGAAGGAAGGAAGATATTATTTACCAATTCAAGTAATTTGAAGTTTCCGTTAATATATGTCGCTGAAATATCAGTAACAGAAACCACCAACATATTCTTCAGGCGTAAATTAAATGATATTTATCAATCTCCGAAAAAATAAAAAAATAACTTTAAAATAATATTTTTTTATCACACTGTAGCATCTAACGATAATTTAAAATGTCACGTGTTACTATGCTATATATCTTTAAAAAAGTCATTTTACTGTAATCGAAGTATCAGGGCGTGGCTTTTGAGGTGAGCACGACCAGGCGACCGCCCAGGGTGCCAAAAGCTAAGATACAGAAATGCGAAAAATATTCGTTTGAAACCTATTGATTTCTTTAAAATATATCATTCATAGGGGACTAAAAAAATCGCTTAGGACGCCGTAGCTACTAAAGCCGGCCACCGCTGCGAGGTTCAAGATTCGTAGAGACGGAACCTTGATAATGACAGCCTGTGCGGTCAAAAGATCTAGGGGGCATATAATGTAAACTAACATCCTTACATGTGGTACTTTAATGTTTTTATCACCCTCTAAGAAAATTAATGTGTTTTTATTTTTTATGTAGTGGCCAAGGTGAAAGTTCCTTCAAAGCCCAATTTTACAATAGTGGTTTGACTTTAATAACCAGCTAGCTTGTTTCGGCAAAAGTACATTTAGAAAGTAGAAAATTTATTACATCTGAAAAAAGCTGTATCTGAAGCGGAAAACGAATTTACTTAGAGAATAGATACAGGATACATTGGGAAAGTAGAGTGAGTACAAATTACTGTGGTCTTTTAAAGGGTCGTCGCTCGCGGTTCCTGTTTTTCCCCTTCTTAATGAAATAGCAAAAAAGTAGACCTGGGTACTTTTTTTATGACATTTTTTTAATTTAAAATGATTAACACGTATTTATTATTATAAGTTAATACTTGACTTCTATAAATTATGCATGTAAATATTATTACACAGCGTTAAGAAAAAACAATTAAAATAAACAGTCTACTTATAATTGACAAGCAAAGTCGTCAGCCAAAAAATATGTATGCGATCAAGAGGCTTTTGGCAGCGGACTCTAATATTTTTCTGTATTTTGTTAATATAATAATAGTTAAAATTTTAAGCAATTTTATTAATTTTTCAACTAGTTTATTTTATAATACTGCACTTAAAGATTTCAAGGAGTATCGGGGCCTGCAGACTCTCTCGGCGGCCCGAATACATTATGTAATTGATATACAAGGTGATTCAAAACTTATCGTTCAAATTTCGTGGGGAGGTAGAAAACCGATTTCACATGGGAAAGTTTGTCCGCAAACGTCATCTACATGAACAAAATGGACAAGTAAAGTGAAGGAAACAGTACAGTTAAGTGGTAATGAATGTGACTTTTATTGACAAGAAGGTGAAGTACAGCCTCAAAGTAGGTGCTCGAAATTGCGACCATTTACACGAACACAGGATTCACAGCGCCGTTGCATTGGCCGCTGAACATTTTCAAAAACGCCTGACATATCACAGACAATGCTTGCGGCGGACACTATTCGTGCAACAAGATTCATTTCACTATCGAAGGGGGTGTCGTACACATGGTCTTTCATGGCTTCCCACAAAAAAGAAATCTATGGGCGATAAATCCGGTGACCTGGGTGGCCAAGCGATCGGTCCACCTCTGCCGATCCATCGCCCTCTACATACGCATGCGTACATTTCCGGACATACTATGTAAAATCGGAACTATGTAAAATCGGTTTCCTGATATATTCCCTACCTCCCCACGAAATTTGAACGATAAGTTTTGAATCACCCTGTATATTTATATATATGCATTTAAAGCAGTGAAACTTCCCTATAATCTATTAATTGTTTCACATAATGTTTAATATAACGTGAAAAAAAAAGAAGAAAAACGTACAATGTCTATAATTTCAGTTATTATAAATGGAAGAAAAAAATGGGGGAAGTTATAGCACCGTCATCATGAATTTGAAGTTACTTAAAATAGAAATCTATCTACTTTTTGTAGTAAATGAAAGATACCAGCTAAGTCTAAGTTTTTTTTTTAATAACGGTACGGCAACACTAAACACACACCAGGTTACACAAAACACATAAAATACAAATTATCCAATAATTTCACTACATGTTCATATGTCAAAAATTCAGGGCTGTAGTCAGTTAGCAAAGTTAGAAGGTACTTTTTAATTTTTTGGTAGGACTAATGTAAATATTGATTTTTTTTTAATTGCACTTTAATGATAAATAAATATAGAGAGACATATAAGGCAATTAAGTCCCCTTGTCACACACTTTTGATCACAGAGTTTAAAATTTTTTAAATGTAATATATATGCTATCTATATTATAAAGGCCAAACGTGTCCGTGCGTAACGCATACGTCATTTTGCGAATGGCAACAGCTGACGATGAAATTTCGGTTTTGTGATTTTTGCTATTGCAATCTATATTATAAAGGCCAAACGTGTCCGTGCGTAACGCATATGTCATTTTGCGAATGGCAACAGCTGACGATGAAATTTCAGTTTGGTGATTTTTGCTATTGCAATTTTTTTAATTTCTAAACATAGCACATTTTCAATTTTTACACCGTTATAGAGGAAAAAAAATTACTTTCAAATGCAATTTGTTTGAAAACTATATCTTAATTGCCTGATATATTATGGCTTATAAAATAATTTTTAAGCATGAATTTTGAAACGCCCAATAAACAAATCGAAGAATGCTGCCATTATAAATTTTTAAATAGTTACAGGTAGTAAAATTAATGAATTTTGAAATAAAAACGTCACAAGAATAGGGTGCCTTTATATGAGAGTAGCGTTATACCGGATACAAAATTTGATTAGTTCAGACGATTTTGGAGAAAAAGAAGCTTTTTAATAATTTAAAAATTTAAAAGGAAATTATTTGTTTACACCATAAACAAACATCGGATATTTTAACAGATAATATAAACAAAATATATTGTTTTAGATATTGCATTTTTATGAATAAAATATAAAAAAAATATTTCACAAATTTAATAAAAATGCATATAAAAAGTTAATATGAGCAGTAAGAAACAACGTTTTAATTCATATTTCATCAGTATAACAAATAATGTTAACGGTCATTGCGAAGTTGGAAAAAACGAATATACATGAAATTCGTTAATATCGCGATCACTATATCGCATGCATAAGATGATGAATAATAAATTAACAAAGAAGCATCACTGGATGCAGCGAACTCCCTGTATTAATAATACCAAAAAAATAAAAAATAAACAAAACCCTTGAAATTCGTTAATGTCGCGATCACTATATCGCATGTATGAACGCTTAGTACAAAAAAAAAAAAAACTGGATGGATACCGCATGTATGAGCGCTTCACGCACAACAAAAGCAAAGAAACCAGTAAAAAAAATCACTAAATGCAGCAACTTTGACAAATAAAAATATGAAAAATCTATTAGATTTAGGGAAACAAATGGTTTTCGTCTGCGTTCTGTAACCCGGGAAGCCCGGGTTCGATTCCCTAGTTATTACTGAAAGATTATGAAGTCTAGAGAGTATTCAAGAAGCTTTTAAAAATTACTTCTGCAGCTTCTGTTTTAAAAAAATATGTAAAGGTTACAAAACATATTTTTCGAATATTTCATAAATTATATACTTTTTAATTAATATTCGGAAAAAAATGTATTGTATTCAATAAAAATTTTGATAGAAATCCATTTCTAGAAGCTTCAAATATGCGAATCCAAAAAAACAGCTCATTCGGCTAAGAAGGTTTGGAGTTATGTTTAAAACATTACATGGATTGAAGTTAGTTTTGCAACTGTTAAAAATGACTTTAAACATTAGGAGTTGAAAACTTTAAACTTCTTCTTCAGTGAATGGTTTAAAGTTTGGTATCATAAGGTAAAAATTTCAAAAGAATCCAAATATGATGTTAAAATTAGGCGTTCGTATTGAAAATTTCAGAGTTTGTTAAAACTTCAGTATGAAGACGACACCTAAGTTTTTTTTTTTTAGCATAAATTGAAAGACGACATAACTTCCCGTCAAATGGCTATTTCCGTTTTTCTTTGCGGGTAATTTTGTAATTAAAATGTGTATTCCTTTTTTTTTTATCCCCGACTGTACTTAAAATAAAACTAGTAACTTAAAAGTTCTTAATTCTGAGTAGAGTGATATATATATATATATTATATTATATATATATATATATATAGAGAGAGAGAGAGAGAGAGAGAAAATTCTCCCTTTTTTATCCCAATTAATATTAATCACATGTATCATTATCTTAACCGTAACTGCTCAAAAGACTAGTTGTCCATTTTTATGTGCTCATCTGTGGCAATAAAATCTGTATCTTTCATCTAAATATGTCAGAGTGGAAAATAAAAGCTAACTGCAGAAGGATAATAGAAAAAAGAGAGCTATGGTTGTATGATGAAATGCTGACCACACACGCAAAGGATTCTGTAAAAAGAAAAATATATATATAAAAGGGAGATTTAATGATTCGTTTAATAGAAATGCTTTCTGCACTATCAAAGATGAATTATTAGTAACAACTATTATTTTATATTACTGTATTATTTTAAGAACTATCACACTACTTCTGGCAAAAAGTATTGAATCAGCCGTCTATCCGACAACTCAGAATAGAATATATACATTTCTTTTATAATTGAAAAGCTGTAATCATTCTTTAATGCATCATGAACATTAGTGAGGTACACAGATACAATAAAAATTACGAAATAAGCCTTCAATAATTATTTATAATCCTTTATCTAAAACTTGAGCAAGAAACATGTTTAGAATTACATAGATTTGGGTAAAAAAGTATGGAATCACACGCTTGTTTATGCAAATGTCTATGCCTGGTGATCAGCTTAGGATACGCAATTGTCTCGCGCAGCACCACTTGAGGTGGATGTAAATACATAAGGCTATTGTCTTCCTTTGCTCGTTTCAAACCAGTAGGTGAAATATCGCATGCAAGACAGCTGGAGGGCCAACCAGGGAGGCGCAAAAGTTGCTAAAATAAATAAAATCGCAGAGAAATTAAAAA
This sequence comes from Maratus michaelseni, assembly GCA_963931845.1. Classification (NCBI taxonomy): domain Eukaryota; kingdom Metazoa; phylum Arthropoda; class Arachnida; order Araneae; family Salticidae; genus Maratus; species Maratus michaelseni. The sequence goes on along the minus strand of OZ007588.1, from coordinate 340,382,479 downwards.
AAAAAATCATGCTCACAATCTGCTGTTTCGAAAATTTCAAGAATGTTCATACAGCTTAAAAGTGTGGAAAACTGCCTCAGTTTTTGTAGATTATGAGCTACATCCTACTTTATTAAAATAATCAAAAATATGAAATAAAAAATATCTAACGATATGAATATTGAATGGAAGAAAGCATCCAAGGCCAAAGTATCAAACAGAATGTTGAGAAACAGATTAAATGAATCTGGATATCACCATCGCACAGTCAAGGCAAAACCAAAGCTAACAGTACGGAACATTCAAACCAGATTATGATGTGCCAAAAAATATCGGGACTAGTCTGTTGATGACTAGAGTAAAGTGCTGTTTAGCAATGAATCAAAAATTTGTGCAGTGACGATATAGGAAAATTGGAGATTGCAAAATAAAAGGTAGAGTGAAACCTGTTCCAATTTTTGTCTTAAGTTCCTTGATTTAATCATGATTCTGGGCTGCATGTCTTCTAAGAGTGCTGGAAGACTGTATGTTGTGAATGGTAATGGGAATTCAGAGAAATATGTTTCAATCTTAGAAGATTTCTTTATTCTTAGTTTAGAAAATCAATTTTGAGACAGTGATGTTATATGGATGGATGGCAATGCTTTGCGTCATAGGTCCCGGATAGAGCAAGAAATTTCTTTCTCAAAATAATTTCCCTAAAATGAAGTGGCCAACATGTTTTCCAGTTATCAATCCAATCAAAAATATATGGTACATTTAAAAAAAAAGGGGGGGGGGGGTCTTTAAGCTGCAGCCAAAGTCAACACAAAAAATAAAAGAAGGCAGCCATCGATCCAAATAAGTGCGAAGATCTTGTTAAGTAAATGACTGACAGAATCAAAGCTATCATGAAGACAAAAGGTGGAAACACAAGGCATTACCATGCATTTTGACCAAATATTCCAAACTTTTTTCTCAGATAGGACGTGATTTCAAATTTTTTTCCCAGCAACATTTCGAGAAATAAAATAAAATTAAATAATTTTGAAGTCAATCTGTAATTTTTTTTAGTCCGTGTGTCCTTGGCGATACATCTTCTCATTCCGCAAAAAGTGCAGTCTAATTTCTTAAACAAAAAAAGAAAAAAAAAGAAGAAGAAAAACATCAAAGTGATAGAACATTACACTATTCTCCTGATCTTGAAATGTGTGACTTGTGGTTATTTTTTAATCTAAAGAAATTACTTGGGTGTCGTTTTCATTTCGAAGATGAGTCTGATGAGGCTATAAAAGCATATTTCTCATCATGGCTTGAGGCATTTAATCTTTGAAAAATTCGCCTACAAAAGTGCATTGATTTGTAAGGATCTACTTGTAACAGCTCTAAGAGTTAGTAAGTTTAACTTGTACCATTTAACCGTTCTCAAAAAATTCAGTGTGACTCTCTTATAACATACGGATGCTGGCATTTATAGTGTTACGGAGAAGGATTGAATACAACAAGTAACGATACAGATTTCGGCAGCAGATCGTTCTCATGATTTCATTTTGTTTAAAAAAAAAAAAAAAAATCGGAAGAAATATGTTGCTATTGATGAAAGTTGTGGATTTAAGCGGAGAAAACCGGAAAAAAAAAAGAGGATGAAAAAGACTAAAATGAGAAAAATAGTGGATCCGCGGATAATAATCATCCTTGTATTAGAATATAACTGAACATACACAATAAAAGGGGGGGAGGGGAATCGTTCTATTTTTTTCCCTTTTCCAATTAATATAATTCACCATGCATCATTATCATAACATCAATTGTTCAACAGCGTAAACGCAATGGAATACTTCATAAATAAATAATAAAATGCATTGGTTTAGCTGTCCATTTTTATGTGCTCTTCAATGGTAATAAAAATCTGTATGTTTCACCTAAACACATCTGAGTGGAAAATAACAGCTAACTGGAGAATGGTAATAAAAAAGAGAACTGGTTATATGATGAAATGTTGACCACACACGTATAAGATATTCTATACAAGAAAAAAATAAAGATCGATCTAATGATTCAATTGATAGAAAACGCTTCCTCCCCTATCAATGAGGGATTCTTATTAAGAACCATTATATATAATGCAGAAAATAATTACTCAGGAGCGTTTGTCAGTCGAGATTTATTGCATATTGCCACTACAAACGGTAATAAACATCACACATTAAGCCAGCTTATAACAAAGTTAATTGCTAAAAACTATTCATATTAATTGTGTAATTATATAACTTATCATTGTTCAGATATCATAAAAATCAATTATGAGACGTGATTGAAATGATTAAATAAAATTTTACATGATATTAAGTAAGATAATTATACCATAATCGAGAATGTCATAGCTATTATGTATTGAACAAAGCGTTAATGAATATTCTTTTGCAAATTTCGTTCAAAAATTTTTGGCAGTATTTATTTCCGATTATATTTCTAAAATTTTAACTTTCAAATAATTTATGTATTGATGTAAAATTTAATACAACAGAAGGGACTTCTTAAAAATTAAGATTGGATATTAAACTTTTTTCTCTCTTTTTAACACTTTCCAACATAGTTCAAACATCGGACTTTCCAACAAAGTTATAGCGCCTAGAATACATAGTGTGGAAAACGGTTTTACCGTTTTTGAATTCCAAAATTTTCGAATTCAAACCGGAAATTCTGAAACAAGAATTTTTACTTTAAAAAGTCGCGAAATATCTGCCATTAAGTAACGAAAATAACTTTATAGGGAATATCTGGTATGAATGTGAAATTTCGGAATTTAAAAAAAGCCAAAAATGCTAAAAAGTTGTAGCCGATAAACGTGCAACGATGCGGTACAATAATAGGGCGATCGCAGCGCTATCTGCTTTAAAAATAGATTTACCTCTAGCAAAAGTAACCGTTTCACTATTGACAACATGAACATAATTTCTGTTAATAAAATTTTCTTGTAAGTGTATATTTCAGATGTAACTCATTTTGAAGTTAGTTTTGTATCATATCAGGGAATCAATCTTTTCCACTCTTCTAGCAGAGATTCATCTTTTGGTATGTTAAATAGGGATAGTTTCTAGTTTGCTGTCTTGTATCGAGTACTGCAACCAGGCACACAAAAGAATGCGTATCACGTTTTTCGGCCATGATCAATATCATTCATATTTTCAAAGCTTATGAAAATCACTATCCAAGTCAAAGGAAATAGGGTATAATTTAATTATTTAAAATACTTGTACAGTAACACCTCGGTTTTTGTCGATAATCCGCCCGAAAATAATCGGCAAAATCCGAAACCGAGGCAATTATTTCCATATGAATGTATGTAAATCCAATTAATTCGTCCTAACCACTCCAAAAAAGTACAAAAAACACGTTTTATAGACAATAAGTGTAACATTTAATACTAAAAACCATAAGAAATGTTCTTGGCGTATGGGTATCAAGGCACTATAACTGGGGCCATTTCTTTTTTAGTCTTTTGGCAGTAGGACTAGCTTCAGAATCAGAGGACCTATAACTGGGTGCTACTGTGTCGATTGCCACCACTACATTTTTAGTATTCTTCGCCTAAAAAGAATACTAATACAATTTAGGCGAACTATACTAATAAAAGTTAGTGGTGAGAATCGGCCCATCAGCGCCCAGTTTTTAGACTCCTGCCCGAGGCTAACGAAAAAGAAAGGCTACCGCGGTGCTTTAAGCGTATCTTTTTTTACAGACCGCCGGAGTCACGTGATGCTCGAATGCACCAATGCAGGTGCACGAAAAGAGCATCACGTCACGCTAGCGGTCTGTAAAAAAAGGTAAGTGGAATGCTCCGTGGTAGCCTGTCTTTTTCGTTAGCCTCGCTCCTGCCTATGTCGCTCAAAATGCTATCTAAAGTGGTCTGTATTTAAGATTTGCCCAAAATGGGGCAAGACAGTATCATTAAACATGTTGCTTACAAGAAACTTTCTTTGGTCCCATGATGGAGCACTCGCAATCAGTAAAAAAAGCACACAAAAAAACCAATGGAAATAAACGAAATCTAAGGCAACCGATGAAAACCAAAACACATTTTTCTGGGGAAAAAATCGACAAAAACCGAAGTCAACGAAAACCGAGGTATTGCTGTATTTACCACCACCTGAAACGTTTTCTCAGTGCGATTCTTATACAATGTTTGCGTTGAAAAGAGCTAGAAGACAGTGACGTAGCCAGAGAGGGAGGGGGGGGGCGTCCAAAAGCTCTGGAAACCAGTGATATTATAAAGTTTTCTTCGCCTTCAATATCGTAGAAAATTCTCCTTTTGTAGCGATTTCCCACACTATGTATTCTAGGCGCTGTAACATAGTTGTTTACGAATTCTATGTATCTAGCCGCCTGTCTGTCTATCTGTCCGTGCTCTAACTCACGTAAATATACTTGGATTGTCATGTAATTGATATATGTTTTTGAGGTTTCCCATGGCATGTTCAGTATTGAAAATGAAGTGCGTAGTGTTTATAGTTCGTTTACAGGGGAACTCAAAAGAATTGTGTTACATTATGGTGTATAAGTAAATATCGTTTGCAGTGCCTTTTAATGATGTTACAGTATTTCAAACACAATGAAATTCATATGCATTTCTGAGGGACACTAAAACATGTGTTCTGTATAGAATAGGGAGTGCGAAGCACTTTTCATCATTTACAGTGTCACACACAAGAATTCTGTTACATAACGGTCTACGGGGGAGGAAATTGTTTGCAGCATGATGTTACTCTATTCCAAACAAAGTGAAATATATGTAAATTATTGAGGATTAATTACACAAGATGATAACTGTAGAATATGACGTTCATAACAGTTATCGTTCATTTACAGGGATACACAAAATATTCCGATTACAGTACTTTGATTAATAAATGCTGGAAGGGAGTTTTCATTTGCGGCATGCGTTTTTAAGTTAAACTAAATTTTTTCATGGGTATAAATTCTATACATATAATGCTACACAGAATAATTCGTAAGTTGTGCATTTTCCAGCTAAACTATATTTAGTACATCACTGAAGCGCACTACAAGATCCTTGCTATAGAATACGGTATGCACAGCATTTATCGAGCACTTATCATTAATTTATAGAATCACAGAAAAAAATTCGGTCACATGATGGTCTACGGGAAAAAATTGCTTGCAGAGTATTTTAAGGATGTTACACTATTCCAAATATGATGAAATTTATATATATTATTGAGGTTCACTAGATAAGGTTTACTGTGGAATATGACGCGCGTAACAGTTGTCGTTCAGTTACAGGATGACACAAAATATATCGATTACAGTATTGTCTATGAGCGATAAATGCTAGAAGTGCGTTTTCAGTTGTGAACTTCTGATTGGTTGCTTTCCCTTGTCTCTTGCTTTTGGGAACTGCTCTAAACACTTTCCTAGAATTTAACTCAGGTTACTTTACGCAGCTGGATTGTAATTCTTATTCGAATATATCTTCATTCAGATTTCATTATGTTACTGCATTCCTATTATGACTACATTACATCTGCGAAATGTGTGAAAGTTTATTGGGATAAATGCAAAACGCCATGATTTATTACTGTATTTTCTGCCTGTGACTGTTCTCTACAGATACGTCTAACATTTTCAAAGATTCTCAACTTTAATATATTAATTAAGTTAGAAAACGTAAAATAATTCAAGAATGTTGTATTTTCCCTTAATAATTTTTCTTCACTAATTTAATTTTTGAATAGTGAGAACCGGTGCTACATCATAGCATTGAAGCAAAGAAATGTACCATAAATAACGTACAGCGCATTTTCCCATTTCCAGATAAGTTTGAAAAGTCCGAGTATCATGCTTGTGTCATCCTTGTACTGAGAAAAAATAAATAAATAAAAAGTTACATTAACACTTTTATGAGTTTCAAACTATTAACCTCGGTACATCAATCTTGCTAATGATCTTGTTGTTGAAAACGTGACATAATGGATTTTTTAATGATCACGAACCTTTTTTTTGTCGGAAATAGAAAACAACAGAAATTAGTTTTTTTTAATAGTAAAAAATATTTTCTAACAGTAAATAATTAAATAATTCAGACAAATTCAGACATCAGGTTAGTTATGGTAATTTCGATGAAAATTAACCTTTTTTTAAAAAAGTATGCTTAACATTTCTTTGATAATTTTCGTAATAAGTACACTTACCCAAATTTAGTTTCACTGGAAAGTTTTTTAATCAACCGAATGCAAACAATCTAATACGGTATGTCAACCTTCGTAAACTTCCAAATAACATCAAGAAAATCCTTATATAAAATTATTTAATCTCTTTAATCTCTAATTAATTAATCTATTTTATCTTGTTTGGAAAAAATATCTTATTTTCATTTCTCTTAACATTAAAATAAAAACAAGATAAATATGCTACATCCAGTAAAATATACCCTAGCAATTTTTAACAATATTAGAAATTGAAATAATCTTCTTACTTTAAATTTAATGCATAAGGCTTATAATTAAGAAAAAAGACGAAGTTTACAATTTTATTAAATTTAACGGGATCTATTTAATTGATTAAAATATGGTAAAGTAGATTGCTGTCCTAAAAATCCCCTGCCTTTTTTTATATGTTTGCTTCAAACATAACAACCAAATGACAACATATAAATTTTCTTTATAAGATTTTCGACCATACTAATTATGATGGGGATACAAAAAGTAATGTTTTCATTTATCGATATTTAATAATCGTATTAATAACTAATATTTCAAAACAATATGACCCAGAAATGTATGAGCTTCATGTTTGGTCAATGTCGCATAAAATAAAAAGTACTGAAGTACTTGCATGACATTTAAAAAAAATTTCTATGCTTAATTAGCCATTCTAAGATTAATTAGTCCATTTTTCAATATTTTATACTTCACTAATTACCGAGTCAAAATAAGCAAAAAAAAAATATTTTCTCCGACATACTGAATTTAAATATGCAATGTATATTTTATAAAATTATATAATTAAATTATGACATTATCATTGAACTTATAAAAGTTAGATTCAACTTAAATGTATGGATGACCCCTTATAACAAACTAAACCATATACTTTTATAAAGAACTTTTCACGAATGAAAACAGTACTTTACTCTTGTATCAATTAGAAATCAGATTATAAACCGCATTCATATACATTACATTACAAAATTAAGCAGTTGTTACTTATTGTAGTTGTCCGGAGGAAAGCAATTTCGGAAATTTTCGGTACATTCCCCCCCCCCCCAGTCAGACCCCAGTCAGACCCAGTCAGACCACAAAACCACGTTCAAATGTTGATATACCTTTGGTAGGTGACCCAAAGGTGACCATAGTTAAGCTTTAAGGATTTCTTATAATTTTCTGGTTGGGTGTGTGTGGCTGAATTTTTGTTTGTAAAATGTATACTTTTCTTTGTAAAATAAAATTTAATTACTTTTATAATACAATTTCAAAATTGTAGCTAGTGGGCCACCTTTTTCGCACAGAGTTCCAAAGGTAGCCTATGTATTGAAATCACTTTTAAAATGTGAAAAAAAATTACTCCGCAAACTATTTTGCTTACTATTATGCTCTGATGATCCTTTCTTGCTTTTGATATCTTTCGAGTTTTTCTTTTTAATCTTCTTATCTTGAAGCATTCTTTGTGCACGGTAGTTCAGGGATTTTCTTCTGAGAGTTACTGACTTCTTTTGAGTGATTTCTGATATTAACAACAAATGGTAACTAGTTTTTTTCAGATATTTATCTAGAAATTTTAAAAATAACCTTTACTACACTGACTTCTACATTTGTTTTCTAAGGTGACCACCTTGGGAACATGCGTAGGTCGCCATTTGCATGACGTAAAAGTATTAATCTCATATTTCTTAGAACTGAAGTAAATGTGGTTAAAGAGAAGTAAATAAGCTTTCAGGAAACGTATCATACCTCAAAGTTCTAAGAATTTAAACACGTGTGTAAATTAAAATATCTTCTTACCTGGAAATTAGAAGGACTACTCCTCAAAAATTAAATCACTACATAAAATGTTGGTGGATCAAGGTGATCTCTTTGAATTCAGCCACATGCACTGCAGATACATGATTAACAATGCAGTAGCACCATTTTGTGATTAAAAATTTAATGAATTATACTATTGAGGGGTGGGCTATCTTAGGGACACTCGCCACCTTTGGTTCACCCACCTTATTTATATGATTTCATTATAAACACACACACATATATATATATCTGATTTTTGTCATGCGATAGCACTCGTGTACAAGACATACCAAGATCTCCACCAAGTTCGTTGGCCAGCTTCAGCCACCATCTTGTTTAAAAATTTAAAATTCAGAAAAAAATCCAAAAAGTTTTTTCCTTTAAGTGTTCGGTCTTCTTCGGATACAAGGATTCCGGAACATGTTTTCGTCTCTATCTTAAAAAATAGCTGCTGAGATATGGCAGTTTGAAATGCTAGGGTGACAACACATTAAAAATCCCCCATAAGCGGTTTTGATTTATGAATTTTGTTGAACGTGGTTTCTCGCAAATTTTCTTTCACAGTTGTAACAATTGTTCCAACTCTCATACGCCTAAAACTAGATACTCATATCCGCCAGCGTCAAATTCTCTCCAAACTTGGCGCTTTTCGCGAAATATTGCCAAATATGGCGACACAAATATGTCGCCATAAATGAAGCCAACTTGGCGATAATTGACTAATTTTTTGAAAATTTTATTCAAATTCAATATTAACGAAAACTGGGAATCCAAGCATTTTAGCTTCGCGTGTTAGAGTAAAATTAACTAGATTCTTAAAACCAAGAAATGTGGAATTTTCCATCTGGTACAGGTCGTGAAGACTTATTTATTATTGCACTTTATGCGTTTTCTTGCTTACGCGCCTTTTGTTTATCTATTTTGTTTCCGTTCTAACTACTAAAAATATTTGACAAGCGATTATTCTTATAATACAGTTTTTTTTTTCTGAAGTTTGAAGTGATAAAAAAAAAAAAAAAAAAAAAAAAAAAAAAAAAAAAAATTGTATTTTATTTTATTTATTCATTTTTCACTCTGTTAAATGGAAATGTATAAGATCCATGTGAATGAAAGCTCTTGCTCATTTCATGAACCTCATTAAAGGAGAACAATACAATTCGAATGCCCGATAAATCGAGAGATTAAGAGTAGTTGGGTGCTTCTGAAAAACAACTTGTTTGTATTTGGAAAATATGTGCATAAATAAATATAAAAAAAATACATTCGTCTATTACATCAAAATAATACCGTAACTTGTTAACAGAAACCACAAAATTTGGGGTAAATCCAGTAAGTCTCTCTCAGGTGTGTCATTTTATTTTATTTATTCATCTCAAAAGTCATACGGTTTGAACTGGTAATAAAAAAAGAGGAAATATCACGTCTGTACCTGTCAAATAAATTTGGCTTTACACGCTGCTGTGCAAGTAAAATTATTATTTCACTAACTTGTTTTGCGTGTGGGTAAAAGTTACGACACGTTAACTTGAGGTTTAAGCCTTTGTCAGTAAACTCACCCAATACCCCTCGCTAATGTTAAACCAATTGGCGTAGAATGCATGAAGAATATTTAAAATATCTCCTTAGGAAATTAATATTTTTAGATCCTTTTTTCTGTGTACTCTTCTTAAAGGATGTCTCTTTTTTTCCCTCCTTAGTTCTCAAAATACTTATAAATATACATACCTAATTTTATGTGAAGTGTTAAAATCTTTCTCACTGTCGCTAAGATTTTAACACATAAAATTATAAATTATGTATATATCATATATAAAATACATATATAGACATATATTATAAATTACAAAGTTACACAAAAAAAATTACAGAATTTTATGAAATCGATTAAAATTTGTAGGGGAATATATTTAAAGAGATACAAAATTTAATCAGTCCCGTATTTAAACGGTCCCAAATTTAAACGGTCCCGTACAATGCATTTTCCAACGAGTAAAATGTGCCCCATGCACTAATAAGGTCATGTACAAAATTTCAGCATTTTATCATAATGATGATCTCAGATATATGAAAATACATAAATGCTGACTTAAACCACTTTTCGATGCCTGGATATGAGTTCGCAAAGGGGAAAAATCATGCCGGATGAAGTTTCAGAGGTCATACATAAATTACAAAAGAAAACAATGATTGCATAAATAAATAATAATAGTGATGATGTAGTTATTATTAACCCCTCACCAACTTTATTTAAACACATCTCTGCGAGTTTTTATGATAAAATGCTGATAATTTGTACATGACCCTATTATTGAATGGGGCACATTTTACTCATTAAAAAAAATTTGTACGGGTGCCGTATAAAATTTAAATTTTGTATTTCTTCAAATTTAATCCCTAAAAGTTGTAATCGATTTCATAAAATTCTGTACCTTTTTTACGTAACTTTGTAATTTATAATATATGTCTATGATCAATATTTAAGGAATAAAAGCCGAGGTCAATGTTTTTGGGACACCTTGTATATAACAAAGCAAACAATAAATATAATAAAGTTAAGCCGTGCACGCAAGACTGCTCACTGGGGGGGAAAAATATTCTGAAGTATAAAAGAGAGGTAGCAGTTTAATCTGCTCCATTATACAATTATTCCTCAATAGGTTTTAAATACATAAACCTCCTACCTTTCATGGGGAAAAGTTAAAAAAGACATAAAAACTTTAGGGCTATGACTAATTGAAATTTAAGATTTAAATGACTCGGCAATGTTTATGTCATTCATGTTCAGAAAAAAAGTTGAGTTAAATGTCAATAAAAGTAATGCAACGAAAAAAAATTGATTACTGAAAATTTTTATTGCTGGGTAATTTTTTCGAACATTTTAACAGTAAACAGGGTAAGTTGTGAAATAACCAGAAAAACAGAAAATACGGTCGGGGGTAAAATTACTAAAGCTTATTTTTCATTTTATGTCTTTTTTCAGATACTTTTCAAACAATTTGTGTCTAGTTTAATATATGCTTTCTAGTAATGATAATGATGATGATGATGATGGTAATAATAATAAAAACTTTAAGAAATCCTACTGCTACTATAAAATCTTCAAACAATCAGATTAAAATAATTCTCATGATTACGCTAATTGTGACACAAATTGAATTAGATATTATTTGTAAATAATGATTAAAAAATACTTTAAAGTTGATTCATCTCATTTTTTTTCGAGCACATAGTGTAAGGAAAGTATTTGGCGGGTTCCGTGTGTGTGTGAACATGTAACTGCCACCAGAATTGTATAAATTTTCGTACAAATTGGCCGACCTATTAGTTATTTAATTACTTTTTAAACCATTTTCAAATCGTTTTGCAGCCGATTGTATACGGAAAGTCACTAAAGAAATTCGACAGAGCATAACTGATAATTATTGCGACAGTATAACCAAGCAGTAGTTTCGCAGAAGGACATTGTAGAGTAGGGTGTCAAACATTTCTCTTCTTATGGCCTTATTATTAGCATAGGTCATTCGGCTTCAGTTCTCAAATGTTGTTTCATCATTCAGTGAGGTAAAAAACAGGGTATTAATAAAATTCACTATCAGTAGGGGCTCTCCCTCTTGCTCCCTAACGCTCGCCAAATCTCGTCGAAAATCTCGTCGTCCAAATCGGGAATCACATTGTGCTTTGCTCTCTCGCCACTTTTTGCATCAACTCTAGTCAGAATGAGTACTATCATATATCATTACAAATGAAATTTACAAAAAAATTTAAATCTAAGAAAAGGAATTGAAAACTTTGTTGGAAACACAATTAAAAATGCATTTAGTTGGTGCTTCCAATGGGCATAAAACATTTTAATATTATAAAATTTACAATTTTTTGAAATGTCAAATAATTAACTGAAAAAATTACCTTGGAAAGACAATTTAACACTTCTTTGAAAACACAGTTAAAAATATTTTTAATTGGTGCCTATAATATTGAACAGCCCGGCTAAAATTCATTTAGAAAATCTCTTGGAAAAACACTGCGTGATTTCAAGATAGTTCAACATAAATATATCAATCCGTACGTAGTATATAATTTGTTATTAAAGTTATTTCGTCTAACTTCCGTTGGGTGTGAAAAATACCAGACGCTTGACAAGTTAACAAAAGGAAAATAACACGTTTTCTGTTGTGTATAGAAGAAACTGTTGATCGAAAATCTGATTTGCTGAATGCATCACGTGACCGTAAAACGAACCAATGACCATGGCTATTCATGCATCGGCCGAAAGATCGTGCTGTGTTTAAAAAGAGCTCCTGTTCTGAATTTTGAGTTTCTGACTGAATCATGTGATTATAAAAGGAACCACTGAGAACAGACGGTCCGGAAACAACGGTTGTTTCCAAACGGCAAGCTACAAATTCAGCCTTATTTTCGCGCCACGTAAGAGAAATATATGGATAGATAGATAGATGTTCAGGCTTCTCGAACACTCATAGTGCAATTTTGAATTTGTTAATGAAGTCCGACTTTTTAGGGAATTCCTTTCCCGTTGCAATTTACTAACGTAACATTAAAGAACTGCATTATCAATATTTTAAAGAAACTTTCGATTTTCTGCCTGTTCACATTCATTACAGCATTGGTTGGAACACCCTCTCATAGAGTTTCAAGGAAGAGGGGGAGGGGGGACTTCCGCTTTTTGACCATTAATGAGCATAACATCTCAATTATTTCTAAGGTAACATTGTATTTCAATATTGTCAAATATGATTTTTTCGAAAATTCTGGTGTGAATTCAACATTACAGAAACACAATTACTTGCCCCTGAAAGGGTTAAATTAGAACTGGAAAAATCAATCCTTCTTAAATCAAAAAACCTTCCGTCTGAAAACAAAAAACCCCACAGACTAGCAATTTTACCCTAAGAGAAAAAAAATTGTAATTAATGGTATGACTTCAATTCAAGTGGCATTTTAAACCTTGGAATATATTAATGCAGTAGCAAAAGAATTCAGACGTTTAGAAGAATAAAATGAGTTTCCTAAGGATCATATAATTACTGCTCTCAGTGGAGTTATATTATTGTAGTTTATTTAATAAAGAAACCCTTCACTTTAATATAAAAACTTAATGCATAGCTGAGCCATTTATTTCAAATTACAGTGTTAAAAAATCTAAAAGAATCAAACGAGCAATCAATCAACATTCTTTTAAAAATAACTATAACAGAGTATACCCAAGAGTACACTTTTATAACTTATCAATCTGAGTATATAACAAGAATTAAAGAGTCGGAAGAGAAATAATGTTGCCAGATGTTCCGATTTCCCGTTCCGAGAAAGCAGTTCGTGGGGCGCTAGAAGACCTGTTTTTTCATGATGTACAAATTCTTTTAAATTTCTATCATGCTATTATTTCGCCTGCATCAAGTGTAACTTCCTGCAGTAAACCTTTTAAAACACAACCTGTCTATAACGAAACAAATTTAAGGTCTCGCCGAAAGAAATCTACGTGCACAGACAGAAACCTGTCTAAAACGGATTGTTTTCTAGTCCCTGGCGATTTTTTTTATACAGGTTTTACTGGACATTATTCAGTAAATCCTGTAAAAACGGTGCCTATAATAAATCCAGTCTTATGCGTAAAACATTCATGGTCCCTAACGGAAAAAATACTATACAATTATAACTGCTCAATTGAAAACCTCTCCAATACGGAATTACGTTTCGCTAGCGTCACTAGCGATTCCACTTTTACTGTTTTTAGTCTCTAAGATTATTGTATTTATTTAATACAGTAAAACCTACCAATACGAAATCTGAAGTGACTAGAAAAATATTCCGTATTAGTCAGGTTTTGGTCTTAGTAGGTAGATTTATTTGATACTCGTTTCGTCGGGACCATGGAAGACACACTGCCACTACTTCGCGGAAAATGCGGCGCGTACTGGAATCGGGGGTCCCTTTAATTCAATTACTGACCGGAACGGTAGCAGGTCCAATCACGGAAAATGCCACCGGAAAAATTTAAAAGCCATTTGGACTTTTTAAGTATAAGACAAGATCCTGTTATAGACAGGTTCCGTTTTCATAGGATTTACTGTATTTTTATGTCGCGATAAAGAAGTGACTGTACCACTTTTTTGTGACAGTGGACCTGACAACACTACAGAGAATATACACACAAACCAAAAGTATATCCATTTTCTCTAAAAATCGATTTTTTAGCGTTTTTTACGAAATTCTGTAACTTTAGAAGAATGTTTCTCTGAATAGGCAATAGAAATGCATAAAATCGTTACAAAAAGGATAGATGCAAATTATCAGATATGAAAAGTAAAGTAGAAATTTGGTACTTTAGCAGCTCCCAAGGATGAAATATTTTTGTTTCTGTTTCCATTAATATATTGTAAATTTGGTACTTTCGTGTTATAACGACCCCCAAGGATGAATCGCCAAGCGACCAAGATTTATCGCCAAATTATAAAGCATGTATGACATTATAATAATATATGATATATATATAACATTTCTTGACGTATGTGGCCAAGTTATAGTGATATATGATGCATATATGATATATAATGACATGTGTATATGATGTATATACGACATAAGACGTAAATAATATGTGTGTAATGACGTATATAGCACATATAGGAGTGTTTGGAATATATATATGCGTATATAGGATGCATATATAAGCTTTGCGATGATCTTGGCGAAATCATAACTGCAACCTTAGCATAATCATAATTGTGGGGGCCGCTAAAACACAAAAATACGTTTTTTTTTTTTTTTTTTTTAAAGCTTTTGGAACATTTTTTTCAATGGTTATTGTAATTTGTTAAATTATATTTTTTTTTCTTTTAATAATATTTAAAAGAAATTTTATTAAGAAATTTTTTCTTAAATAGAACTTGTATTAAATAATGTCCTCATTAAATATTGAACTACTAGTTTTCTGCAACTTAGAAAAACAGAAAGATATATTCAGGGGGTTGCTCATGAAAGCTCGTGTAAAGCAGAGAAAAAAAGTAGAAAATTCTACAGAGAAAGTAGGAAAAATACAGGTATTTTCCAGAAATAAAGTAGGAGAACCAAACAAAGTTTTATTTAAAAAAAAAAAGGAAAATTTTCAACTTAAAATAAATTTAAAACAGTTTCCAATAAACTTTTCAACAAATCTGTGCCTAGCTTAAAATATGTTTTCTAAAATAAAAATTATTTCCTAAATAAATATTTTTCAAAAAATCCTGAGAGAAATACTTGAAATGGAATTAAAAAAATCAATTCTTCTTAAATCTAAAATGAAAAGAAAAAAGAAAATAACTTCCGTGTGAAAGCAAAAACCTTACAAACTAGCAATTTTACGCTTATGAAGAAAGAAAAAAAGGTTGTAATTAATGATAGGACCTCAAGTGACATTTTAAACCTCGGAAGATATTAGTGTAGTGACAAAAAAATTAAGGCGTTTAGAGGCAGAAAATGAGTTTCCTAAGATGACATAATTACTGCTTTCAGTTTCTCTTGTCACGGTGGGTAAAATTCTGTTTCTTGGGCATGAAATCATTTTTTCTAATAATCTAAAAATAGTGACTCTATTTTACTCAGTATAGAATACACTGAGATACTCCCAAAATCGTTGAAAGGGGGACAAAAGGGAGCTCTGTATCTACTGCTATATTATTACATTTTCAATGTAGAGGGTCATTGATTTTAATATAAAAACCAAACACGTAATTACGAACTTTCCATTTTATGGGCCGGCAAAAATGTAAAAAAAGAATCATAATCAAATATTCAACATTCATTTTAATATAACAGGTTTTATCCTATAGAGTGCGTTGCATCATTACAACTTACCAAACTCAAAATTTTATTTAAAATACGAGCGCGTTAACAAAATTAAAAATTTAGAGAGAAAAATCAAAAATAAACCTAAATCACACCCTTTTAAGTTATATAAATCTATCTCTCTATATTAAAAGAATCCCTGACGGCTCGGCCTACAGGCACGGGTAGATTTTGAAGACGCAGACCGTGAGGCGCCTGTTTGTTGGGAATTGCGGAAGAAATTACCTTTTTGCTATGATGCGGTAATGGGAATGCGCCCACTTCGAAACCTAAATTGTTTGCAGGTGGAGCCAGCAGAGATTTTTTTTTTTTTTTTTTTTTTTTTTTTTTTTTTGCTATAAGGGTTGGTCCTATAAAAAACTTGTCAATATAAAAGTTTTAGATAATATTAAGAGGATTTATAATAAATTTAAGCGGATTTGGTATCTTGTGAATTGACGAAGTTATGAATTTTTTTCTTCTAAAAACCCCCTTTTCTACCCCCTTTGGGGCCATTTTTAATGACATCAAAAATCTGTCATACATAAATTTTCGGCCCTTTTTCTAGAAATAATAATAACTTTAAACGGATTCGATACGTATCATAATTAAGAAATTATGGGTTTTTTCTTTTTTCACAAAAAGCGCAACCATCCCCCCCCCCCCCCCCCCTGGTTCGATTTTGCCCATCAACGAACTTGACCGAGATTTTATGCCCCTTGATTTTATTTATCCGTTTGGAAGAGATTTGTGCAGAATTATTGCAGTTATCGTGTCCATAAAAAAGTGACATAGATAGATAGATAGATAGATAGATAAAGTTTTGAACTGGGGGTGGTTTTGGGTTCTGGGAGTCGTAATGATCGGCGTAAATCTGCAAAAAATTTTCAAAAATTCCAACTTAGGTTAGAATGTAATAGGTAGTATTTCTTACGAAATCTACCTAAAAAAGTAACCACCGTCGCCGCAGCCGCCTTCGTAGTCAATGCATTTTTTGTGCCTTGATATATTTCTAAGCTAATATTCAGAAAACTATTGCATATAAAAGTATGAAAAATGGTCGTTTTATAGAGAAGTGTTCGATAAACACGCTGAAGCAGACAGTTTTTAAATCGAAGAAATATTTTAAGAGATATTTAATATTAAAGTTGGTCAAAATAGTTCTCTTTAAAAAGTTTTATAGGAACGAAAACTATCTGCATAAGAATTTAACCATAATTTAAAAGGGTATAGTTGACAAACTTGCGGTGTGCAGAGTGCAATATTTTTTCATTTGACTAATTTTTTTAGGTTATATTTAAAATTTTATTCAAATTTTCATTATTTTGATGGAAATTTAGTTCATGTTTCAAAAAGTCCATTATTTGAATCGTTGCCAATTTGTAAAATAGCGCACGTAATAATATCCCCTTTCAATTAAAAAATGTATTTACACGTGACTATTAAAAACAGAAATAAAACTTTAAAAAAAAAATCGCTTTTATTCAAATTTCTAATGTGTGGAATTTTTTTCAAATATTTATTGAATTTGTGGTATAGACCACTTGTTTGAAGAATTTCTTCTTGGGAAACCTAAATAACGAAATATATTTTTTAAAGACTTCCATCCCCTTAAAGTTTCCACTACGTCATAGATCTGACTTCTAGAACGTAAAGAAAAATATGGATGATTTTCCAACTTTATAAACTGATTGATTTCCATTGTAATTCAAACAAAACAGCTGCTGTTTTAAATCAGGGCGTAACTTACTAAATGTCCTTCAAGAGTGATTGCCTCTTGACAATTATTCAAATCTTTCGCTCACGCGGATATGTTCAAGATCAAGGGAAAGGGTCATAAGCATGTAATGAATGATTTGACACAATGAACTTTAACTCGAAATTTTTGTTTTTGAGAGTAAATTATTGAATCAGGTTTGCTCTTTGGTGATTTACCGGGAAATGTAATTTTCTTATTTATTTCTGCTATGAAGAAATGGAAATTCCAAAATTCCAATCCTTATTATCGGGAAATAAATATACATATGAGTTCATTCTTATTCATAGACGATAAAATATTGTTATGAGCGTATGTCAAAACTTAAAATATCGCGCTTCGAGAAAAAAAAAATATTGAATGCACGATCACGATACTGCAAAGAAATTGGAAAATTTATGTGTTGATACAAATAATTAATAGTATTATTAAATAAAAATGAAAATAAATGAGTAAACAAAAATAATGAAACTGTCTTTAATGTAAGTTCAATTTAAAGAAAACTTTCTTAATAAAATTTATTTTAAAGAATTATTAAAAGAAAAAAAGATTACAAGCTATTAATATCGGTATTCTTTCTTAAAGAAAATTGTTACATAATCAATTTTTTGCTAAAATGGATATGGTTTTTCAATTCCTACTATTAGTTCACACTCTCCCTATATATATTTATATATCTTGTTCAGATTTTCCATCGTTAATAAAATACTTTTTATTCAGCCACTCAAGTTCAAATACATTTTTTTAAACTCGTAGTGGATGACACTTGATGTTAATACAGTTTTTTCAAATATTAATTCATTAATTAAATTTAATTAATTAATTTTAGTTTTATATGGGAGAAAAAAATTACCTAATATAAGATATTTCTTTGTTGCCCTAAGTAGGAATTGACTTTTTTTTTTTTTTTTTTTTTTTTTATATTACTTGTTCATTTGTGTTTGTGTTTTATTCCTATAATCTTTAATTGGATATTTATTTAATTCAAATGTTAAAATACGATAACTATATTTAAACACGTGTAATTTCATTTTTCATAAGCCAATGAAAATTCAGACCCACTCGCTACATTTTTGTATTCGAAAATGACGTCTGAGTGGATCATAAGCCTCTTTCATATGTAAAGTTTACTATAAGTGCGTTAAAATTACGTAAGTGCAGTAGTCCAAAAGAGAAAAAAAAGAAGAGAAAAGAAAGAAAAATAAACATCCCAAACATTTTAACTTCCAAATTGTCAAAGGAAAAAAAAAAAAAAAAAACGGAAATCCTTTTCGACTGGAATAGGTCTTCTTTCAATTCATGTTAAATAAGTTTAGGGGTAGTCTTCACAGTGAAATTGTACCAAACTCTGAAATTTTCAATACAAACATCTAATTTTAACATCATATTTGGAATAATCGATAAATTTTACCATTGGATATCAAACGGGAAGTCATTCGGTCAAGTAGGTTAGTAGTTATGAAGGTTTAAATTTTGAAACTCTTAATGTTAAATTCATTGAAATTCTTGCAATTTGTTTCCAAAAATACGAATTTAACCGTTTCAAAAAAATTCACGACTAGAAGTTACTTTGCCCTTCTCGGAGATTCTCTTTTTTTTCTACGCTAAAAGTAACAAAATATCGGTATTTTAACACAATTATTTTACAGGTTTTTTTTTTACACTTGGTTTACATCATGTTTAAAAATCTCGGAACATTCGGACGATTAGAAATATAAAATAAATTTTACAAAATTTTCGCTTACAACGTGAGTATGCGGGGGGGGGGGGGGGGGGAGGGGGGTTGCTCATGTTTTTACAACTAAATATGGATATTTTTGAACGAAAATCATACGGTGGCTTCCAAAATATTATATTTATAACTCATAAAAATTTCAAAAGATTTTAGACGATAAGAACTATTTTTTTTTTTAAATATTAAACAACTCGAAGCGGGGAAAAAAAGGTGAGAAGAAAACATAGCCCTTTTAGAACTAAATATAAATTTTTTTTTCATAAAATTTTTACACAGGCTTCAAAACTATTATATTTATTTATAATTAACAATTTCAAAGAATTTCTGCAAAAAGAACCATCTTTTTTTAAACTATTAAATGACCTGATGTGAAAAAAAGTCTTTTTACAAGCGCCTTTACCACTAAATAACAATATTTTTTCACGATTTTTTTTATATACAGGCTTAAAAACTCTTATATTTATGACTCATAAAAATTTCGAAGAGTTATGACAATAAGAACTATTTTTTTTATAAAGAAATATATATATACTAGCCGCCACTGGCGACCAGTTTGGTCTCCCTTAAATGTATGTTAAACATTGCAAAACGTTACATTTATTCATAATTTAATTTTCCCTTAATCCTTCGCCAAATCGGAAGATTCTAATAGACAAATCATGAACTTTTGCGATCATGGTAGCATTTCGCATATTTTTTGAGCACAGGTGTCACATACGCACGTTGGCGCGATTTTTCCCCGCCAATTTGGCGAAAACTTTGTTATGGAAATTGTTGTTTATTTACTTTTAATTTTTTTTTAATTCTATAAATTATTTTTTGAAGAATTAGGTTGCTCATGTTTTTACAACTAAATATGGATATTTTTGAACGAAAATCATACGGTGGCTTCCAAAATATTATATTTATAACTCATAAAAATTTCAAAAGATTTTAGACGATAAGAACTATTTTTTTTTTTAAATATTAAACAACTCGAAGCGGGGAAAAAAAGGTGAGAAGAAAACATAGCCCTTTTAGAACTAAATATAAATTTTTTTTTCATAAAATTTTTACACAGGCTTCAAAACTATTATATTTATTTATAATTAACAATTTCAAAGAATTTCTGCAAAAAGAACCATCTTTTTTTAAACTATTAAATGACCTGATGTGAAAAAAAGTCTTTTTACAAGCGCCTTTACCACTAAATAACAATATTTTTTCACGATTTTTTTTATATACAGGCTTAAAAACTCTTATATTTATGACTCATAAAAATTTCGAAGAGTTATGACAATAAGAACTATTTTTTTATAAAGAAATATATATATACTAGCCGCCACTGGCGACCAGTTTGGTCTCCCTTAAATGTATGTTAAACATTGCAAAACGTTACATTTATTCATAATTTAATTTTCCCTTAATCCTTCGCCAAATCGGAAGATTCTAATAGACAAATCATGAACTTTTGCGATCATGGTAGCATTTCGCATATTTTTTGAGCACAGGTGTCACATACGCACGTTGGCGCGATTTTTCCCCGCCAATTTGGCGAAAACTTTGTTATGGAAATTGTTGTTTATTTACTTTTAATTTTTTTTTAATTCTATAAATTATTTTTTATAAATATTTAATTTTATATAAATATTTATTTACATCAAACTATCATTTATTTATTTTTATTTCCTTTTTTAATTATGAGTATTTTTGTTAGCCGAGAGCAGATGATAAATCGCCAAATATTGTTCCCATCAGCATCATTCATACTTCATTAATTTAATTTTAAATTATAAACCTGTCACTCATTTCATTTAAAATACTTAACTTTAATCTAAAATGCTTATATTACATAAATTTAAAATACTTCACACTTTTCATTTAAAATAGAAAATAAATAAATAAATAAGAAATAACATCATAAATCAAAACATTTGACTTCAAAATCAAAGTATCGTTTCTAATTTGTGCACGGGATAAATAAAAGCTGTATTAGCGATTTTAAAAATTCTAAAAATCTGATACATGAGTTCAATATACGTCAAGAAAGTTGAGTCAAATTGAGTTGTATAGCACATAATTATGGTAAACTTTGATTGTGTCACTGGTGCAAATTATTTTTTGACGCGAGGCAGCGGTCCAAAAATTCATTCGCGGAGAACTTTCTTTGCGAATGATTACCTCCATGGTTTAATATTTTAAACGTTCACGGCGAATGAATGTTTGTTTTGTTTGTTGTTGTTTACTTTCATGAATAGAGAATTTGAACTGCGAACTTAATTTCGACTGAAGTTATTGCAGAATATATACATAATTGAACGTAAGTCATCTCTCAAATATTAATTTATTTTGAATGATCTTTCTTAAAATGTAACTTTTATGCAGTTTTATTCGAAAAAATAATTTTGAATAAAAATGGCCGCCTGGCATATGAAAAAGTGAAACGGCCATCCCGGAACTGTTGATGACAGTCACATGACTTACGCTTTTATTTTAGAAGATATATATATTAAATGGTTCGACGAGAAAAAAAATTCCGCACACTTTAAAAATCTGAATCAGTTATTTTCCGTGTTTGTGGAAACACGGAAAAGCATATAACGTCAACTTAAAAAGCTAATATTTAACTTTAAAACGACGCATTCGGTTAATATATATATATATATAGAGAGAGAGAGAGAGAGATTGCGGGGTCCCCGATATGAGATTAGTTTGGAAAGATTTTCGTTTAACAATATAAATTCTTAGAAAATCGGTTTAAAGATTTACACACAAATTTGAGGTTTATTTAAGACTATTATTACGGACCCAGGGCAACGCCGCGAGTCAGCTTGATTTAAATAAAAGACAATTTGCTTTCATCCTTAAAAACATTTTCCTTAACATAACATAATAGTATGTATAATGTAATTTAATATTACGTTTTTCAATATAAACAATTAAAATTAAATTAAATAGCTAAATATTATTTTTTTTAATGTATTAGTATATACATTGTTATCAGCAAAAAGATTCATTATACATTTTATGTTCTAAAAAGTTTCCCTTTCTGATTTAGATACAATTTATATATTTAAAAAATAATAATAATAAAAAGAAAAAGAAAGAAAGAAAGAAAAAGAAAAGAAAAATCCTCCACTTTATCTGTTGCTCTCAGTTATGCGCTCAGTTATGCCTTGTTTTATAAACACCTTTTCAATTGTACACAAGTGAGAGCCAAAATTAGAGTAAACATCGATGATAAATTAAATATCTTCAGCATTTGGTAGTGCAAAAATGTAGAAACGTATGCAAACATTTTTTTTTTCTAATGAAGTAATAATAAATGTACAATGAAAACAACTACTTTTTTTTCTTTCTTTCTAAGAAATTGTGTTATTACCTTTTAAAACCTCATATTCTAAATGCTATCAAAATAAAAGCTAAACATTAAGCAATTTGAAACTTTTTGTGCAAACTCTTTACTATTATGTGAATAACTATGAAGTTAACAACGAATAAGTGCTGAGATTTTTTTATGGTAAAACTTTCAAAAATATGATTAAATAATATTTTTATTTTATTGAAAACAAATACAAGCACATTCACGTAAATGGTTAAGTAAAAGTGGCTGTAGTTATGTAAGTGTTTATGTAAATAATTAATTAAGTATATGTTTGTATATATGTATATATGAATAGTTTAAAATTTCGTTTTTGATTTTGGTCGAAACTCGAGAAATTAGCGAAATTCGGTTTCGCGTGAAAAAGTAGTTTCGGTCGGACACTAAAGACTCTGTATGCTATTTTTCTGGTATATTTTACGGCTTATATTGTACTGTTTACTTTAAACGTTACAAAAAATTACTCAGTAACAAAAATTCCCAGAAATTGTCTTCGTTGAATTCCATGGGATTACCTTTATTGACATTCAGCCCAAAATCTTTCTGAATGACAAAAGCATTGCTGAGTCATTTGGGTCATAAATTTCAATTAGTCATAACCCTAAAAGTTTTTATGTCTTTTTAACTCTTCTCTAATGGTCTTTTTTCTTGAGAAAGGTAAAGGAAAAAAAAAGATTTATGTATTTATAACATTTTGAGGAATGATGTCATAATGGAGCAGATTAAACTGCTACCTACCTCTGATTTACACTTCAGCATTTTTTTTTTTTTTTTATCTACGTGAGCATTCTTACGTGCATGGTTTAGCTTTATTATATTTAATGTTTGCTTTTTTTCACCTTGTAATTTCTCTCTTTTTTCGTTTATGCACATTAGTGTTAGTCATTTGTGGTTAAGTAGTCGATTTCCTGATTTAATAGTGACTAAGCATAATAGTTTTTCCGATTTCGTAGATTATGTACAATGCTTTTTCGTTAAGTGACACAACTCAGAAAATGAAGTTTTTCAGAAAAAAGACGAAAAGTGTTGTTAAGGGTCAAAGCAAATCGTCTTTTAATTGTCTCTGAAGAAACATTATTTGTTTTACTTACACATGCGTATGCCACTTAAACTTAAAAAAAACAAAAAATGTCAATATTAATTTGCTTTCATTAAGCCACGTTTATAAGACAACATTCTCTAATTCATTAAAATGCATGATTGTCTTAGATCATTCAGTGCTTCGATAGTCAAAATATAATCTAATCTTAATAGTATCCAAAACGTAGTCACTAATCTTCTAAAATTGTATTTAATCATGTTATTTTAAAGCTAAAACGTAAATATATTACTTTACTTTGGTTAAAATACTTTGAAATATATCAGAGTTCAATATTAAATGAAAACAGTTATTTAATTAGGTGTTTGATAGGAAATGCCATAAGAGAGTTGTAAAAATTTGGTCTTTCAGGGAAAAAAAAAAAAAAAAAAAGTCATCTTCACTTTATGCAGGGTGATCGGAAAATAACTGCCAAAATTTTTAAAGGGGACCTAAAGAGAGGAACCTAAAGAGAGGTTCCTTTTAGAGGGAACCTAAACAACCATTTTTCCTCATACCATGTAGTGTGTCCGGAAATGTCGCGTTTAAGCTCTGGCGACGAAGAAAAATGTGAAAGGTGCAATGAAAGACAGCGTATAAGTGGGACACACATTCTATGATATAAAATGTTTATTTTGGTCCCTTCTACCACCCTTTAATATTTTTCCAGATAGTTTCCGATCACCCTGTACACTAAAAGAAAAAAAAATGCTGATTTTACAGTATAATAGTGGCATTCCAGCTGCCAGTATTATACCGTAAAATTAACAGTAATAAACAGTAAAATGAGCTGTAATACACAACCGCGCAACATTTTTTTTTCTTTGCAGTGTAGTAATAAAATAATCGATAAAATTTCATGTTATTTATTTTGTTTACTTAAAGCATGATGAACTGAGAGAAACTCACCTATTTTCCAGTTTTCATTTGCAAAAAAAAAAAAAAAATTAAACTAATTAAACAAAACAGTCATAAAAAAGTGAGCAAACTAGATCGCAGCACAATCTCTAGGATTGCTGTTATTCTCAAGTTATATTGAAATCAATAATTTTTGTTTTTTATACCCTTGTCTTTAACTTAACTAACCGTTCGTGTACGTAAAGTTGGAATTTTTAATTGATTTTTCACTCACTTCCTGATATGCTAGAATTATTTTAAAAAATTGTACACACAGGTGTGTTTCCGATGACAATGCAGTATTTTAATATTTTTAGAAATTAATTTTAAATTAATAAATTAATTTTAAAGCATTTTTCCGTTAGTCCTCCACACACTGTAAAAAATGACCGGTGTTTCTTATTTTATGAAAATATGCTATAACCACGAACGAAAATATAATATAATCTTCTGAGTTATCCGAAATTTCAAATAGCATGTTACATTGTCTTTTGAATCCCCAGAAACGAATACATCTTCAAAATTTAAAGAATAATTTATAAAAACAAAATATTTTTAGCTGCCCGAATTTTTCAGAAACGTTTCCGAAGGGTTTTTATAGTGTATTAATTAGTGTCCTTAGCCTGGAATACCTGTTTTTCGAATGCTATCAATTCTGAAGTAAACATTTTCATGCTCAAAAAAATTTTTAACAGACAAACATGCAAAATTAACAGCGTTAACAATAACATTAAAATTAAGATTATTTATTTACTCTTTCATGTATAAATTAACTTATGCGGCTGAAAACGTGTACTTGAGAATGGATAACATTCGAAAAACAGGTATTCCAGCCTGAGGACACTAATTAATACACTATAAAAACCCTTCGGAAACGTTTCTGAAAAATTCGGGCAGCTAAAAATAATTTGTTTTTATAAATTATTCTTTAAATTTTGAAGATGTATTCGTTTCTGGGGATTCAAAAGACAATGTAACATACTATTTGAAATTTAGGATAACTCAGAAGATTATATTATATTTTCGTTCGTGGTTATAGCATATTTTCATAAAATAAGAAACATCGGTCATTTTTTACAGTGCAGGTGACAAATCGCCAAATATTCTTTATAGTTACAATCAGGTTTCTCGCTGACAATCGCCATTGCGACAATTCACGACATACGACAAAATGAAAGATTAAAATCGCCAAATTGCGAGAGTTATTTCTTTTTTTTCTTTCGGCGATACTCAAAATTATTGAATGACTGAAAGCATTTCAATGTAACTTATTATATTTGTATTCTGATTTTTTTTCACTCATTCACAATTTAATTTTTCTTTTTTTAATTTAATTTCATTCGCCCACTATCCCGCATCCCTTGTAAACTCTGTTTTGTTTTATAAAACTACCTAGAAAGAAATCGAGATAGAATTCCTTATCAAGTAAAGTATCTGCAATACACTTGTTTTATTAGTTTCTATAATCTGTAATACACTTTTTTATTAGTTTCTATAGCTATTGTTCAATTTCGGTCAATAACTGATCTAAAAACAATTACAAAAAAATGGAATACATATTTATAATATTTAAATGCTTTTAGAACTTAAGTACCTAGTTTCTTTACAAATATACAAAAATAAGAACAGCCTATTTATACCTAGATGCTTCTTGTAATTGCTGCAGCGTAAAGCTATAATTTATTTAATTTTCTATTAAAGCTTAACCAGATTTGTTTATACACAAATATTATAATACAGACATACAATAAATACAATAATCCAACATGGAATGAAAAATTAGCCAGAGCCAGGAATCGAATCTGGGTCCACAACGTTCCGGGCTGTTGCTCTGACCACTGAGCTACTCCGGCCCCTTCCTGAGTCTGCAATTTCTCACTAATAAACCATGTTAGACAGAAAGTCGCCAGCCATCTAACAGATAGCCTTGATGACAGGACGACGGTATTAGATTATATTACTAATCCACCGATCTACGAAGATTTACTACGAAGATCTACTTCGTAGATCGGTGGATTAGTAATAATCTAATACCGTCGTCCTGTCATTAAGGCTATCTGTTAGATGGCTCGTGAATTTCTGTCCAACATGGTTTATTAGTGAGAAATTGCAGACTCAGGAATGGGCCGGAGTAGCTCAGTGGTCAGAGCAACAGCCCGGAACGCTGTGGACCCAGGTTCGATTCCTGGCTCAGGCTAAATTTTCACTCCATGTTGGATTATTGTATTTATTGTATGTATGTCTGTATTATAATATTTGTGTATCTTTAATTGCTGAATGCAGGCGTTGTTTATGTGTGTTTTAAGATTTGTTTATGGTGACTGAAGAATGAATGGATTACACCATATTGTATATATAAAGTTGGAAAAAACGTTGTCTAAAACTGTTTTGCTCCTAGTAGTACTTTCGCATATTAATGCTGCATGCTTATCGGAGAGAAATAGAAACCAATTTCGTCTGCAATATGTTAATTTGGAGTGGGTCTCGATTATGAAAAATTCAAATATTAAAAAATTTTGTTTTAAGGTCGTAACTTTTTATTTCATTGAGTTAGAAGTTCGAAATTTTTACAAAACAATGGTGTCGTGTACCTTATTATTTTATATTAATTTCAACTTGATACTTTCAGCCGTTCTTAAAAAAAAAAAAGAAAGAAAGAAAGAAAAGAAAACAGAAAAAAACGGTCTTGACAAACAGACAGACGAGTTTATAACATAATAAATCAACATAGAATTATAAATTAATGATTTTCGGATTATTTCTTTTACATGTGCTATATAAGATCTTCCTTCATGCCAAATTTTAAGATTCTAGGCCAACGGGATGTTACCCTAATAGGTTTT
Source organism: Maratus michaelseni (assembly GCA_963931845.1). Lineage (NCBI taxonomy): Eukaryota > Metazoa > Arthropoda > Arachnida > Araneae > Salticidae > Maratus > Maratus michaelseni. The sequence goes on along the minus strand of OZ007588.1, from coordinate 340,355,006 downwards.
GAGAGCCATATCTTTTTATTCCACTAAGTTAGAAGCTCGAAATAAATTAAAAAAAAAAAAAAAAAAAAAAAAAAAAAAAAAAAAACAGTGTTGCCGTGGACCATATTATTTGATATTAATTTCAACTTGATACCTTTTAACCGTCCCTGAAATAAAAATCGGTATGTTGACAGATAGACAGACGGACAACATACAAACTTACTCTCAAAACCTATGGGCTACTTCCGGTTGACCCTGAATCTTGAAATTTGGTACGAAGGAAGGTCTTATACAACATGTAAAGGAAAAAAATCGAAAAATTAATTAATTTATATGTCTATTACTTACCCATCATACGTAGTATAGGGTAAATCTTATAATCGTTTTGAAAATCGAAAAAAAAAAAAATTGACGTTTTACACGTTTCAGACACTGGAGATTCTGAAAAATATATTTTTAGAAAAAAAAAATTGCCGTCCGTCTGTCTGTGTGTCTGTAAACACTCTATCTCCCGAACAAATTGAGATAGAGACTTGAAATTTGGTATGTACTTAGTATGTAATAATGGGAAGAAGCTTATTGAATTTCAGTAACCTCGATTATCCGGAACTATTTTTTTCGGACTCTCGAAATATTCATTCTGATAAAAGGTATATAAAATTTTTTGAAATAGTTTATTTTAAGGAGTGAATATAAAAGACAATTAAAAATATAAATTTTGCATAAAGAATGAAGTCGATCGGATAATTAGTTGCCGAGATATTTGTAATCCTATTTCCCACACTCTTCGACTTTTCAGGACCCTGTATTTCATCCAAATTTCAATTCAAAGATATATTTCAATTAGAAACGAGACGCTTAATCCGACGCAGTAAATCTTAGTTAATATGATTATATTTTTAGAGATATAAGGATGTTTCTTTTACGCAATTCAGTAATAGAGCCTTTAAAGTTTATGACGTCATCAAGCCACGATTTTTTTTCGAATTGCAATGCATTTTATAGTTTACACATGTTTTATTTTAATATTTTATATTATGCATATCCATGATGCACCCAAGTATTACGGTGGTCCCCAATGACTAGTTTATTACGTGACAACTCGTCTGAATCGGTATTAAAAAGTCCTTTTAACCCTCTCGTTACAGATTTTTTTTCTTCATAAATCAATAAACTTCTAAATATTGCGATAAAAAATTAATTTATGCTATAAATGAAGCCTAGATGTTTAAAAAACATCAATCAAAATAAAATTTAGTCGAAAGCCTTTTCTAAAACATTGCGTTATCTCATTGAAGTTAGGAGCCTCATATGAGGGTTTAAGGCCTCGAGAGGGTTAAGCCCGTATCTTTTTATCGTATTGAGTTAGACGCTTTTTACAAAACAATGGGACCATATATAGACCTTATTATTTGATATTAACTTCAACTTGATACCTTTCAGTCGTTCCTGTAAAATTCGATCATGACAGACAGACCGACAACAAAGCAATTCTGTAAGGGTTCCGTTTTGTTCCTTTTGATGTACGGAACCCTAATAAGAAAGTGTAAATTATTAAATAAATAAGGTTTTTATTTATCATGTATTTATCATTGGTGTTTTACGTTTAATTTTTTTGTTAACCAATACATTCATTCTGATTGTAAATAATACATTTTCAGGAGAGGGTGAATGAGATAAGTTTTTAATGTGCTATTAAGCAATAAATATGACAGCCCTATATACATAAATACAGCAGCTGTCAGACATTAGCTGTAAAACTACAGCTTTAAAATGGAAGTAGTTTTAAATCAAGTTACTCCCTGAGATAACAGATACCTTAATAGTCATTTCAATGCGATGTTTTGTACATGTAAAACAGTTTCTTTCAGATTATAAGCAAATTAAAGATTCCCAACGACAAATGCATAAAGAAAAAATTATGTAAGCATTCTAAATTCCAAAGGGAAGCAATTTTTAACCGCGTCTTTATATGGTACAAAGGGGTAATGTGAGATAAAACACAAATACATTTTGATAACTACGTGAAATTAATTCACTTCACGTAGGAATTGACTCCTCGTGACTTACGCTTCTATATAGCAGTTAAATGCGATAAGGAAGAGAAAATCCTAACTTATGCTTCTGTTCACAGTTATAAATTGGGGCTTATCAGCTTGGTACAATGTGAACGTAAATGGTACTACATGACATGCTGCATTAACAGCAGGGATAATAAATATAAAACTAAAAATACTTTAAAAAAATTTCCTCTTTTATAGGCAATCAAGCAATTCATGATTTTTTTTTTAATTCCGTTAAAATATTTTAATTTTGGGTGGGGCTGAGCACCGAATTCGATTATGGAAAATTCCCGCTTTTTAAACGCTTGCCGTAAAGGGCGAGCTAGTGAATTTATTAAAAACATATATAATTTTTGTTTTGTTTCTTTTTTAAGAAATGGCAACAGGAAAAAAAAGCATTATTTAAACTATTTTTTTTTATTTCTAAATTGGCTTCTGAAACTATAATCATAATTTAATTAATATAAAACTACCAACTGATTAAAGCGTATTTTTTTTTAAATCTTACACTCTTTATTTTTTGTTTATATTTTTTACTTTTTCAATGTTTGAAATTTTTCATTGTTGGCCCAGTTGTTCGATTGCCCAGTTGGCCTACTTTGGCGAGCGTGATTTGGAACATAATTAAAACTCGAATACAATTGTAAACCATAAAGAATATTTGGCGGTTTACTACCTGTGGCGAGCTAACGGAAAAATTCCATAAAATTAATGTATAATTAAGTTCTAAAAATATTAAAACATCTTATTGTCATCAGAAACACATCTTTGTATATAATTTTTATAATTCTAGCCTATCAGGATGAAAGTTAAAAATTGATTACAAAATTCCATCTTTACATAAAAAAACCAAGTTTAGTTAAATAAAAGAGTGCAAAAAAAGAAAGAATATTGTTACAAGAACGACACGCAATGTGAAAATTTTTAAGCTAACTAGGGGGCTCTGCCCCCTACGAGCTACGCTCGCCAACCCCCGTTCTGACACCACAAACTAAAAACACTCTGATTTGATCAACCTTAAAACGATTGCGGAAGATTGAATTATAATTAAACGACCTGCTGTAATCGGCTGCTATAATCGGCCTTGTGTAATCGGCTTCTTGCTGTAATATCTGCTATAATCGGGTTTCCATTCATTTTCCTTTGACCAAGGGATTTTAAAGCCGAATCAACTGCTGTCGAGACAGCTAACAACTGTTGATAAAATAAGGTTAATTAAACATTTGAAAATCAACTTGTGCAAAATGGTTAAGTAAGCAATGTCATTGCATCGGGAAATTTTATAACGATGCTATAGAAAATTGGGTATTACTCCATTATCCTGATTACTACTTTCTATAAAAGAAAAGAACTGCCGCCAAAATATAGGATTTAAAGCCAAAAGTGCATATCTGTGGCGTCGCATTCAATTGATACCAGATGCGTTATGCGTGGTAGTTATGTCATCGAGTGATCTTTAATTCAACGTTTATCTGTATTTTTAATTATATTTTACCAATTTATTAGTTATTTATTAGTTGATTTAAACGTAATTATTAAACTTAAAAATATAGCTTTTAATTGAAGGGGAATATTATTAATTACGCTGTTTTAAAATTTGCAATAATAGATAAAATATTTTGTCGAAATAAATTAATCTTACTCTACTTAATTCTTTGAAAACGCGGAATAATTTAATTATTTATCTTTTTAATATTCACGCGCAAGTATATTTTTTATTCCGTCATTTTCTACATTTATTGCTTTTAACACGTGATCATTTAATTATTATTTTAAAGTTTTATTTCTGTTTTTAATAGTCACGTGTAAAACATTTCTTAATTGAAAGGGAATATTATTACGTGCGCTATTTTACAAATTGGCAACGATTCAAATAATGGAATTTATAAAATATGAAATATGAAATAAATCTCCGTCAAAATAATGAAAATTTTGAAAAAAAAATTGAAATATAACTCAAAAAATGAGTCAAATTGAAAAAATAATTACAGTCTGCACACCCCAACCTTGTCAACTATATCCTTACAAATTATGGTTAAATTCCTGTGCATAGTTTTCGTTTCTATAAAACTTTTATAAAAAAATTATTTTGACCAACTTTAATATTAAATATCTCTTAAAATAATTCTTCGATTTAAAAACTGTCTACTTCAACGTGTTTATCGAACATTTCTTTATAAAACCACCAATTTTTAAATTTTTATTTGCAATAGTTTCCTGGATATTAGTCCAGAAAGACTTCAAGGCACAAAATCTTCATTGACAGCGGCTGCGGCGGCGGCTGCGGTGGTTACTTTTTTTAGAGAGATACAAAAGACACATAGCAGTTATAAATATGCACATTTTTACGAAGTAGAAGATATGTCGTTAATTCATACTGGACTTCTAAAGAGGCAAGAGATCATATAAAGTTAGACTTAAAGTAAAAGCCTGGATCATAAAAAAATGTAATAAAATAAAAATATTTTCCTCTACAATGACAGTTACAGGTTATCTTACAAGTAGAATGGTTAGCAAGACTAGCTATCATACTGAGAACCCAGGGTCGAATTCCACATAAGGCATGGTTGTTCATGTAATAATGATCCTGCATAAGAGGTAATGTGCAGTCGCCTACTAAGATTTTAATAAAGTATCCAATTATGCAGAAAAATATTGTCAAATGTTAGGATTGAAAAACTTTCCACTAGTTTAGAATATAAATAGTATATTTAAAAGCAATAAAAAAGAGAAGAAGAAGAAATGAATAGGGAACGCCACGTCAACTAACACAAAATACGCATTGAACATCTATGGTGAACATCTATGGTGTGTGTTTACTTTTTAGGTGCGTTCGTAATTATATAAATACGTAGCACCTATTGTCGTCGTCTAGTTCGTCCGTCCGTCCGCATATAACAACGCAAAAACTACCCAATCGAATGGTTTGAAATTTAAGATATATTATCTTTGTAGCATTTTGTCGAGACATTTCAAATTTTATGAAAATCGAATCAAAACTTTAGAAGGTATTAATAAAAATATTTATTAAGAAATTTGAATTAAATATCGATGCTTTCTTGTTATAGGAGCTTCCGAGGTTTAATCGTCAAGCGACCGAGATACTTATTTTATGACAGAAATTAATCTGCAGACGATATAATTCATTTCACAGAATTAAAAATCATCAAGATCTGAATATTTATAGAACTAGCTATAATACGAACGCACCTCATTTGTCACGTTTGACGTACAATTTCCAACTTGTTTGATTGTAGCATAAAACTGAAAATGGAAATCAATTCGATTTTTTAATATTAATGATTATTAAGATTCCGCAACCAATGTGTAATCAAAATTAGGGATGCTCCGAATAATTATTTTTGGTCGAATACCGAATACCGAATATTCGGCCCACAGGTAAACCGAATACCGAATACTCGGGCAGCCGAATAGCAACTATTCGACCGAATAGTCCTATATTTCAGGGTTTAAAGGCATTAAAAAGTTCAATTTTATATCATATTTACGATACAAACACTTCCACTTTGATGAGCAATACATTTTCACAAGTAAATTTTACAAGAAAAAAAACCCTATGCTTTGAGTTATTATTTAAGAAAAGGACAGTTTTAAACTTTTTAAATTAATAAATCTTTAATTTTCACGGCTGCTTCTGTGAATTAAAATAAATGAATAAAGTTTTCTTATATTCTAAAACAAATATTTTTTAAAACGAAGAGAAATTTTGAGGAGTTAAAGGGAAATTTTTACAATCATATAATATTATGTTTGTGAGGAAGGGACTAAACTTAAATAAAAATACTTTTCAAATGGCGTCAAATTAGCAAGAATAAATCCCACCCTCTTTCTGATTTAGCCAGAAAGTTTTTTAATGCACCAGAGAGCAGTGTCAGGGGAGTGATTATTTTCAAAGGTTGGAAACATGTACCATATTCTTAAAATTTTGGAACAAACTTTCAGCAAAGACAAAACTTTTTGCACAGAAAACTATCATCACAATCCATTTATTCCATCAAAAATACAAGGTGTCTGTCTCACTACAAGCTGAACCCTAATTTTGTTCAAAACTTTAATAATAATGAAGATTTTTTAGCGAGATTTTATAATATTAACTTTACTTTGTATGAAATGTGATGACACCATTGGAAGTGACTAAATAACAGTCAGTGACGCAATATATGTACCACCAGCTGCATTCTGAGTAGCTCAGTGGTGTTTCTAAAGTAGCAATTTCCAGCACGTCTCGTCATGTGCATTTCAGCATATTTCGCAGAGAGCAAAGTAAGTCTGTTGAAAATATCGTTACAACATCTTCATCACTGTTGTTCACATAACAAACGAAAATCCAAGTTCATCTTGGAGTGAGGTATACTGTATTTTTGACCGTACACATTGAAAAAAAAATTGTCGATTTTACAGTATAATACTGGCACCCCAGCTGCTAGTATTATACCATAAAATTAACAGTAATACACTGCCACGCATGCCCGGTGGCGTATTACTGCTTATTTTACTGTTTATTACTGTTAATTTTACGGTATAACACTGGCAGCTATAATGCCAGTATTATATTGTAAAATCAATTTTTTTTTTTCTTGCTAGTGTATAATTGGATTGCGATCCTGATTCCCTTTACAAAACTGTTTGTCTTGATGCTTATTATCACCTTTAAAAATGTATTCTATTTTGTTTGGAAACAACCTGTTTGTAAAAAAGCAAGAAACAGATTAATACCCTACAATATTTAGACCCGTGCAAATACATCATTAACAGTTAATTTTGTTAAGTGCCACTTTTGAAGCAGTAAATAAATAATTTAAAAGCAATCTCTTTTATTTAAGTAGGATTCTATTTCTTATTTTGAATATCTTTATTTGTTGACAATAAAAATAGGTGTTATGTTATGCAAGGTTTCAAAAAATATTTTTAAAAATGTGTTTTAAGTATTCGGTTTGGCCCGAATATTTTGATATTCAGATAAACTGAATATTCGGCAGACCGAATAGTTTGATAATTGGCCTAATCGAATATTCAGTAAGTATGGCCGTATAAGCATATACATAATATATAATACATATCGAATATTCCAACGTTCATCCCTAATCAAAAGATCCTAGATATTATCAAAATGTGGTAGTTCTTGTCCTTACAATCTTACATTAATTATTATAATGCACATTTTAGCATTATAAATTGGCGGTACTTTGACATTATATATCAGATGTATTATTCGAATCACATGATTAGGCATTTTTTGATGTTTTCGATTACTACAACTAATAAAGTGACTGAGTACGTTAAGATCCACTTAAAAAAAACTCTTTTTATTTAAATTTATTTAAGGGTTTTTAGACGAACTACCACAAAAAAAGCATGAAATTTTATTAGGGATTAATTACTAATATCATATTTTTTGCAAAAGTGAGTGATTTTAAGTAAATTTTCGTCAAAATTTAACTTTAGTAATTAAATATTTTAATTTCACCAGAATGGCTTAAACCCTACGATGAAATCAAATTCGATAAACTCAATTTTCTTTATACACATGATATGTGACAGCACTCTTCAAATAAAATTTAAGAAAAATTTCAAAATGAAACAAGATACAGGTGATTGTAAATTGTAAAATGTTAATTTTCTACTCTTTTTAAAACTAAAACACTCATAAAAAGAAAAATGTTACATCTATATCAAATCTTTTACTTCATTTCATTGACAATAACACCTAAAACATTTTCTTGAAGTTTTATTAAATTATAGCTTTTCTATTATTTGGAGACATAATAATGGTGCAATTTTCTTTCGAATAACAAAATTTTGAGAAAAATGTTTTAAAAATATAAAGTTATTGTGAAAATATATCAGAAATTATTTTTTAAAAGCGCTGTATGTTTATTTTCAATTGACAAAAAAAAAAAAAAAAAAAAAAAAAAAAAAAAAAAAAAGTTTTGAGACACAAAAGTTTGAACAACATTCTTTCTTACAAAAAAACAAAAACAAAAAAAAAGACCCAGGTAATCGAAAATCAAATTTTTCAACGTATGTAATCACCTTGATATTACAAAAATTGCTATGATAAATCCTCAACCACTAAAGCGAACAATAACGATTCAGTTATTGCTATCTACCAAATCATTTTTGTGTCCCATTTTTCTACTTAATCTTCACGATTTCATCGGGTACTAAATTATATCAACACCGTGGGAGTCCGCATTTAGCAGATTCTGGTATACATTCAACAAGACGTTTATCGAAACCTGCCTGGCCAGATTATCCGAAACAGAGAATAATCGCCGATTAGGAATTAAGATGGCGGATCCATTAATACTTGTCAAGAGAAATCGGCAAAATCATTACTTAAACGAAAACGGAAGCCAGCAAATTTTAAGTCACTTTACCAAGACTACGTAGATGCTTTGAACGAATTACCTGAACAAGAGAGGTCGTTAGCCCCAGTTAGCCCAAAAGGTATTAAAGAAGAATGATGTATGATATTTGCAATGACTCCACTTACAAGAACGATTCACAACAACATCTCCTTCTTCACTTTAGTCAATAAGTTGAAGATTAGAAATAATCAACTTATGAGACATTAATTTGAATAATGATATATGCAAGAATACAATGGGACTATAATATATTTGGGAAAACTCTGTAATTATTATAGAATTTTTATAGAAATATAGAAAATAACTATAAAAAAGAAATATAGAAATATTATACTCATTTACAGGATTTAAAGTTCTTAATTATTTAGTTTTTAAAAATATGCAAACATAATGCTCGATATATACAGCTTTCGAATTATACGATTTCATTTTAAAGTGGTTAGGGAGATGCAAAGCTTCCTACATTGCATGCATTCACTTGCATGTTTAACAAGGTTAGGCAGTTGCAAAAATTACTGTATATTTTGCAATATTTCAACTATAAAATGGTATAAAAAAAAACATTCATTATTCAAAAAAAAAAGTGGGGGGGGGGGATCTTTAAAAGACTGAAGCTGAAACAAGACAAAACAAAACAAATGAAACATGATAAGAAGAAAGAAATAAGTGACGCACAGATGGTGGGAGCTATTTGCTCGCCAAATTATCGGCGGAAAATGCAAAAGTTACCAATTGCTTGAAAATTGTGCTTTCTTTAAAATTATATTCAGAACCTGATTATTGCAAAGTTGAAGTGGAACCCGAAAAGCATTTTGAGCACTCTCTGATTAAGGAAAATAAAAACAAATTTCCATTTATAGTTCACAGAAAAAGTGAATTTTTCTCATTTGTCTACACCAGAAGTCACAAATCAAGCGTTCGCGGGTGCATTTTGCGCTTATGAAGTCTCTGTAAATTTCCTTGTAAACATACATGATTTTATACTAACGTTTAGTAAATACTAGTTTTATTGAAAAGTAAGAGGACGTTCTCAGTCTGTATAGTTTTCCTTAAACTAATCTCACTTACGCTGAAAAATTCATCATTGTTTCATTATTCGCATGCCTGATTGTTTTAAAGAAACTTACCTTTATGTACATGAAAATTTTCATAATTATATGTCTATATGCATCCAAAGTTTATATGTATAATATTGTGCATGTTTATGCAATTATGTAATACGAACTCCACACGTACGTATGAATAAATATGTGTATGTTTATAAAGAGCGTGAGCCCACTAAGAGTTTTATAAAATTCTGATGCACCATACAGTTGCTGACCCTGGTTCTGCGCTAAACTTTCTCAGTGTTCGTCACTAAAGATGGTGAATTGATACGTAAACTTTGAAATTACAAGAAGAAAGAATATTACCTCATAAAAGTTAGCCCCCCATGACGGAAAATGAGAAAGTGACAGATGCATTTCGTTTGATCATCGTTTGATCAGATTTGATCAACAATTTTTGTCGTTTGATCAACTTTATTTAATGAGTTATAATTAAAAATGCACAGGGGGGGCTAACTTTTAGGAAAATTAAAAATGCGCAAAATTAAAAAAAAAATTAGTGATTCTTATCAGAAATCGTTAGATCAGATTTGATCAACCATTTTTAGCGTTTGATCAAACCCGGAAGTACCCGAAAAATCGATATTTATATAAGCTGTCCCCTACAAGTTAGCCCCTCCCTTGACGGAATTTCGGAAATAAAACGGTGTCATCCGACGTAGAGTCGATTGATAAGACTTGATCAACCATTTTTAGCGTTTGATCAAACCTGGAAATCTACTAAAAATCGATATTTCTAAATAAAAATGCGCAGGGAGGGGGGGCTAACTTTTAGGAAAATTAAAAATGCGCAAAATAAAAAAAAATTAGTGATCCTTATCAGAAATCGTTAGATCAAATTTGATCAACCATTTTTAGCGTTTGATCAAACCCGGAAGTGCCCGAAAAATCGATATTTCTAAGTGCAGACACCCTAAAAGTTAGCCCCCCCTTATGGAAACTGACGCAAATGCGGAACAAATTTGGTGTCATTGGACGTAGAATCATTTGATCAGATTTGATCAACCATTTTTAGCGTTTGATCAAACCCGGAAGTGCCCGAAAAATCGCTATTTCTAAGTGCAGACACCCTAAAAGTTAGCCCACCCTTATGGAAACTGACGGAAATGCGGAACAAATTTGGTGTCATCGGACGTAGAATCATTTGATCAGATTTGATCAACCATTTTTAGCGTTTGATCAAACCCGGAAGTGCCCCAAAAATCACTATTTCTAAGTGCAGAAACCGTAAAATTTAGCCCCCCCCCCTTATTGAAATTGACGGAAATTCGGAACAAATTTGGTGTCATTGGACGTAGAATCATTTGATCAGATTTGATCAGCCATTTTTAGCGTTTGATCAAACCCGGAAGTACCCGAAAAATCGATATTTCTATGTACAGACACCCTAAAAGTTAGCCCCCCTTATGGAAACTGGCGGAAATGCGGAACAAATTTGGTGTCATCGGACGTAGAATCATTTGATCAGATTTGATCAACCATTTTTAGCGTTTGATCAAACCCGGAAGTGCCCCAAAAATCGCTATTTCTAAGTGCAGAAACCGTAAAATTTAGCCCCCCCCTTATTGAAATTGACGGAATTTCGGAACAAATTTGGTGTCATTGGACGTAGAATCATTTGATCAGATTTGATCAACCATTTTTAGCGTTTGATCAAACCCGGAAGTACCCGAAATCTGGAGACACCCTAAAAGTTAGCCTCCCCTTATGGAAACTGGCGGAAATGCGGAACAAATTTGGTGTCATTGGACGTAGAATCATTTGATCAGATTTGATCAACAATTTTTAGCGTTTGATCAAACCCGGAAGTGCCCGAAAAATCATATTTCTAAGTGCAGAAACCGTAAAAGTTAGCTCCCCTTATTGAAACTGACGGAAATTCGGAACAAATTTGGTGTCATCCGACGTAGAATCATTTGATCAGATTTGATCAACCATTTTTAGCGTTTGATCAAACCCGGAAGTGCCCGAAAAACTGATATTTCTAAGAGCAGAAACCCTAAAAGTTACCCCCCCCCTCTCCTTAATGAAACTGACGGAAATTCGGGACAAATTTGGTGTCATTGGACGTAGAATCATTTGATCAGATTTGATCAGATTTGATCAACCATTTTTAGCGTTTGATCAAACCCGGAAGTACCCGAAAAATCGATATTTCTATCTGGAGACACCCTAAAAGTTAGCCTCCCCTTATGGAAACTGGCGGAAATGCGGAACAAATTTGGTGTCATTGGACGTAGAATCATTTGATCAGATTTGATCAACCATTTTTAGCGTTTGATCAAACCCGGAAGTGCCCGAAAAACTGATATTTCTAAGAGCAGAAACCCTAAAAGTTACCCCCCCTCTCCTTAATGAAACTGACGGAAATTCGCGACAAATTTGGTGTCATCGGACGTAAAATCATTTGATCAGATTTGATCAACCATTTTTAGCGTTTGATAAAACCCGGAAGTGCCCGAAAAACTGATATTTCTAAGTGCAGAAACCCTAAAAGTTAGCCCCCCCCCCCTCGAAAGAATTTTGGAGCAAAAATGGTGTCATCGCATGTAAATTCATTTGATCAGATTTAATAAACGCTTTTTAGGGTTTGATCAAAGCTGGAAATGCTCGAAAATCCGCTATTTATAGAAGCTGATTTCGAAAATCGAGTTGAATGAGCCGAACCCCGTTGTGATCTGGCCCATAGAACCCGAAATAGGAATGCGCCCCCATTCTGGTGGAAAGTGATACTAAAATCTGTAAATCTATCCAAAATCAAGTTGAATGAGTCAAACCCCATTGTGATCCGGCTCACAGAACCCGAGAAAATAAAAAATCCTACCTCTGGAGATTAATATTCTGAAATAGCGGTAACCTACGCCTGAAGAGGTGAAAATTAAAATGACAATTTGTTTCCCCCCCCCCTCCTCGTCCCCTTCTAATGTCTCTGGATTGAAGATAGGATAAAAGCACAATAAATTTCTTTTCTCATAAAAAATAAGGTTTTTGAAAAAATAAAAATTTACCGGCCGATTTTTTCGATTTTTTGAATTTTTTTAAATAAAATTTGATTTTGCGTACCGATGCAAATTTTCAAATCCCTATCTTTTAAAGTTTTAAAAATTTGAACGTACGTTAAAATCTAGTGCGGCTTTTAATTAATCTTCGCATTGTCTCATTTTATTTTATTTTTATACTTTGTATGTCAAAGTAAATGAAATATATATTTCACTCACACAATGCCTCACTATAATTATTGTACTTGTCTTCCCATATCATCTTTATTATATTTAAATTTTATTTACTTATTTAAGTTTCCTCATATTTCAACTATTATTTGCTTTGCCAATATTTTACTTTTTTCTTTTATTTTATCGTCATCTAATAATAGATGGTAACACTAGTATTTTTATTTAACTTGTCTACAATTTCAGCTTTTATTTACAATTCACTGGGCTAGATAGCAGCAATACATAACTTTATAACTTTATATTATCATGTTTTTCAGCATTGTTTTAGCAACGATATGCCACCATTTTTGAGTAGGTTGATTTTCAAGTACCTTAAATCCATCTACATCTACATTAAAATTTGTCTTTTCTGGTGAGTCTTAAACATTATTTTATGTTCATATTTCTATTTAAGTTGCATAATTGTTTATTTATCTAATTTCTGTTTCAGTAGCATATTTATTTACTTGTTTTGTTATTTGGACCTCATGTTGGTTTTTGATCTTCTGGTTTCATTTGTGTATGTTATTAGGGGCTTAATATTCTCCATTTTTGGCATAATGCTGACAATATTTGATGAAATAACATATACTTACTATGAATATTCTTATAAACCCTTCTAAAGTTTCTATAAGATATTCATAGTTTTCCAATTTTGCTTTTTCATGCTTTTGGGTATACTTCCTTCAGTGATCATTCCATAGCTTTTTATAATGTATTTTCCTTCGTTCTTCACATGTGTTTTCATTTTTAAATACATATATATAGAGAGATAGATAGATAGATAGATAGATAGATAGATAGATAGAATAAAAACTTACCGGCTGTTTTCTTTGATTTTTTGAAAATCTTAAATAGAATATGATTCTGCGTATACATGCAAATTTAAAAAATAGTACCTAAATTAAAAAAAAAAAAAAATTCTATACGCCTTAAAATTTCGCAGTCCTTTTAATTGTCAGTCCTTTGAAAAATAATGATTTTTAGTTAATATCTTAGCTAATAATCATCCGATTTTTACGAATATTACATTTTTGGATTCAGCATTAAATTTTAAGCAAGAATGCGTAATTTGCAAATCAATAAATGTAATATTTGTAGTAATTGTATAGAGCCCAAAATTTCCCAGTATCTGTGGTTTATTACTTTGAACTTGAAAATCTTTGTCCCTTCCTTCTCCTTACTAAATCATTTGTTACTTTTGCGGTTCGATGTTTCTTCAGTGCCATTTTCAGATAAAAAGATCGCATTTTTTCGATGTTTAAAGAGTTTTTAATTAATATTTCGACTAATTTTCAAAATATTAAAATTATTTTTCTCAGGTGCACCAGGGCAGGTTTCGGACTATCATCACCTAAATTTTCAGACTTCTTGGTGCGCTAGTTTTTTCTAGCCATCTCCAACAGATACACAGACCGGAACTTTATTTTATTAGTATAGCTATTCACATTTCATTTTATACGCAGGCAAGCCGGGATTAAAGTTTTTTTAAGTAAAATTTAAACGTAATTTTCTCATTTCAAAATATCTTAGAATTATATGTATAATTATCCTGCTTTAAAATATCCATTATCTTTTATTTGATTTAACACATCACAAATTTAATATAAAAACATTTATGACGCGATAACACATGATAACACTATTAACGCGAAAACCCTCGCAAACTAATGTTAATCCAATGGGAGCGTTTTTTTTCTCCAGATTCCCTTTTCGTATTTCAATATTTTGAAATATTTTTTTTTTGCATAAAATATCTGAGGTCTATGTCTTACCGGGTACATTTTTTACATTTTTGATTTTGGTTGCAGATTTTTTTTTCTAAGGATACTTTCATTTTCGGAACCTTTCTGAAGTGTCACGAGAAAAAAATATATATATCTGCGACTAAAACCGAAAAAGTACAAAATGTACCCGGTACGATACCTCAGATATTCAGTAAAGTATCTCTGATATTCTATAAGATGAAACATATTGAAAAGCAAATGATAAATTTGAAAAGAACGTTCCCATTGGTTTAACATTAGTTTGCGCATGTCTTCTAGAAGTTTGCACGGGCCCGGGGTCAGAAAAATCGTTTATATGCAATACTAGCTTTTTGCACCAGTACAAATCTTTGCAAAAAGCATAAAAACTGTACAAAAACTGCCAAAAATTGAAATGAAACATAACAATATTAAAAATAGTATGTGTGATGCAAAATAAAACAATTTATTATCTGATCTTCACAGGGGTAAAATGGCTAATTTTCCGTTATCGCATCTGTAGCCATGATTGGCGTCAAACAAGACAACACTATACCATTTTAAATGCGTGTGAGTTACAAAAGTGAAATTAAGTAAAAGTTAAAAGATTGAACTACGTCAATCTGCAAAAAAAAAAAAAAAAAAAAAAAAAATGCGCATTATTTACCCAGAGTGACGTCGATTTTGCATGTGGAAATATAGCGAATGAGTCTGAATATTTATTGGCTTATAAAAACAAATTACATGCGTTAGCATTTTTTGTAACTAGGTGCTCTAAAAACACGCTAATTTGCTCTGTTTTGAAAAAAAAAGCTGTTTTCTAATCGCAGCTGTCTGTACAGGTGTCATATAAATACAGAACACTGATTTCATGTGAAATTTGAAATTGTGTAAAAAGAAAAAAAAAATTAAGAACAAATTAAAAATACATGTAATGCAATGAGCTTGCACGTTATTTTCCTGAAGAGAGAAGTTAAATCTTTTCTCCACTAGATGGCGTATTCGAACACTTGAATCGGCAATTAACTCCATTTTTCACAATAACAGCAGTCGATATAAATCCGGTATGAAAAAGTGAAAAACGCATTTCAAAATATTTGAAGGCTTTAATATGCTTTTACAAATATTTTTAGAGCAGAACAGGATGTTAACCTGTATTTTTTTTAATGAAGCGTTCAAAGAGTCGTTCATTTGTTTCCACATCTGGAATTTGTAATCCTGAATGGCAACAGTGTTTGTTTGTTTATATCTGGTAAACCGATGTTTGATCTGATAATTTTTAATTTAGAACTTTAAACATTATAATTGGATGTGATATACATGTTTTATATGGAAATATGCCGAACAGACATGATTTCAAGTAGAAGAAATTATTATTTAGCTGTCATATGTTAACATACGCTTTTCATTAAGCCTAACATGGCGTTTTGCTACGGTCGATTCACAGACCAGAGTGGTCGTACCCGGCGTGGTTACCAACAGACTCCTAAACTTTGCATTTTATTATAAGATACTGTATAAAAATATAGAAAAATACATTAAAAAAGAATAAATACTAAAGTTAATGAGTTTTTTTTTTTTTTTTAGTTATTTAGTGACAAGGATTACGTATTCAGATTTTTCAAAATCAAAGCTATGGATGTAGCAAATCTGTTAACAAGCTGAATTATCTATATCATATATAATTATCTAATTTAAGCATTCTAGTATAATTCATTTCATTATTTTTACAAAAATTCAACTTTATTGGAACTTTACTTTTAAAATAAAATAAAATGAGAAACTATTTAAATTAATAATAAACTAACAGAATTTTATTAATTTTTAACAGAATTCTAAAATCCAAAAGTACATATATAAATGTTACTCAAACATTCTACGCTATATATAAAAAATAAATAGATTTCTTTGCAGCATTTCATAAGAACGTTTAAGATTACATTAGTTGTGCCAAATTGCATCAACCTAGCGTTAACAACTGAACTGAGCACGAAAACATCTTATATAAATGCAACATAACATTCTATAAATATATACAAAGAATAGTGAAATGTTTCTAACATTTCTTTTACCATTACTAGTTTTTGAATTAGGAAACAAGGAAATTGTTAAAATATTGCATATAGAGGTTTATACTGAATAAATATAAGATACACCATTTTTGCCTTCTTGTAAGTGGACATTTAAATGAAAGTTTTACAAACTTCGAATGAAATAGCCGAAAATATCATTTCTGGAGTAATAGTACATTTCGAAATGTATTGCTCAGCTGCAAATTTTATTTCTCACAATTGTACATAAACTTAAATTTTACCCTTCCCCTCCCTCTGCGTTTGTTCATTGATAACACATTTCTAATTGTAAGTCTAGAAAAGAAAATGCAAATTAATCTTCACAGACATTTATGTTACATATTAAAAAATAATTTTCTTGGTAGTTTTATAAAAAATTAAATAAATAATAAGAAACGATAGATAACAACTTTTAAGGACTAATATAGAACACACTGAGTTGTATATTACTCTGTAAAAAAATGTTATTTATCGTTTGTTTTCTTAAAAGTTTTATGAAACAAGCGGCATAATAGTATTTTTATTAAATTTATTAATTGATCACACATTCCAAAATGCAATACAAATATAAAAATGCAATGAAGCGACATCCCAGAAAGGAAAACACCAGCTTTCGGAATAACGCAAACATTTCAAGGCAAGTAAACATTAAAGTATTGTAACGTATCAATTTAAGGGGACTCGCTACCTTTTGTACTCTTTTATTGTTATTATTTACTTATTTTCTAATATCTTAATGACGCATTATTAAACGATTTTATGAAGGAAAATAAATTTTAGAAGCAAGAAGGAAAAATTTCAGTAAAAAAATAAAATAAATTTTTAAAACACTTCTCTTACAGTTTTGAACACTTTGTTAAATACTTCTCTTAGTGCTAAACTGTAACGATCACATTTTCAAAAAGTTATTAGTTTAAGAAAACATAAATAAAATGTTATGACATATATAAAATACACAGTAAAAATGATTATTTGCTTAACATTTTTACTTTTCAAAAATAAAATTTATATTTAGAAAATCTGCTTCTTGGTTTTATGAAAACACCTTAAGGATCCTACACAAAAAAATTGCCAGTGAAAATAAAATATCTGTTGCAGCTTTGTCATTTGGAATATATAGCTATATACCGAAACACACAAACGCAAAAACACGAATTTAAAGATCGCAACACTGCATTATTTATAGGGAAATAGGTGGAAGCGTTTTGCCTATTTTTAATGATCGCAAAACACAACCGCAGAAACACGAATTTAAACATCGCAACACTGAATTATTTAAAGGGAAATGGGTGGAAGTGTTTTGCCTATTTTTAATGATCGGATCTTTACAGTACTTGCTGAGAATATATACTACGGATGTATAAATTCATTTTACAAAAAAATAAAATAAAAATAAATTAAATTAAATAAAAATTGATATTTTCGTAATTTTTCGCAAAATGAAAGTCAGTGAATCCCCTTAAAGAATACACAAAAATAAATTTAATTTTCCACAAGTATTAAATAAAATTTCAAAAGAATAATATTTAAATATATATATATATATGCTTTAATTAGAATGTTCAAATTTTCACACAATATAAAGGCAATACGAAATCTAACAATGTATAACATATTTACACTGCTATCAAACATTACTTTTTTTCAACATTCCATTCAAACATTATTTTTTTTAAATATTACGGCTAATAATAAAATGTATTTAGCTTTGAAAAAAAAATAGATATTGTCTATTATTCTTTCAGTTTTGAATCAGTTTTCCTTTTTTAAAAAAAGAAAGAAAGTAAAATATAAGAAAATAAAAATAATGTAAAGTAAATTCAAATGTTATATGCACACAAAAATAGTGGATATGTAAGGTAATGTTCGCTCAGATATATTCACATTCAGATATTATTTACAAAACTTTTACATTGTATATTGATATGTGATAATGCACTGTAAATACGCATAATAATACTGATAATACACGTAAGTAAATATATACATTGCATACGTATTTATAGTTTTTATTATTGGTACAATCAGAGAAAAAAATATTTGTTCCTTATTTTCCGCAAATTTGGAACCGTGAAAATTTACTTAAATGAAAAATAAACAAAAATATATCGACACTATGTCTGTAATGCTTAAATTACATTCATTAGTTATTGTAAAATTAAAAAAAACACATGCATATAAAATTATATTTTTAAAATGGGTATAAATGAAATGAAATATCTAAAAATAATTACCTGTAATTAAACATTACTGTATGTAATCTCAGAAAAGAATTTGCTCATTAAATAACAACAAACTGCTGCATTGTATAAAATAGGCCACCGATTGTTAATTTGACGTGAAATATTATTATATTAACTTATTGATGTTTTTGCATATATAATGATTTGAATTTTCCCCACTACTCTGATAGGATTAACAGAGATTACACGTGATTTCAAATCATCATAAAGCTCCCAAGTGTTATTCTTCCTTCTGTAATACGAAATAAAATGGAAAGGATCTACAAAGATAATTACGGCCCCTAGCATGTACTTTTCTTTTCCTAGAGTAATGGAAATGGGCAAGTCCTTAAGATTGCAGTTTGGTGGGTGAACTTTAAATGTAGGCTCAATAATTAAATGTTCTTTTGAAAATAGTTCTACAGTTCTCCTCAGTCCACATGGTAGTAAGCAGTGTTTATTAACAATGCGTTTTGAAAGTGTTATGGCACTATAAAGTTCTTTCATATCTATATTAAACTTGATGGGCCAAAACACAAGATTTTGCTCTTTATTGTTAGTACAACTTGGATTTTGGCAGACTGAAACTTCAAGTGCACTTGGAACATCTTTAAACAATTTGTTTATAACATTCCCCATTGTATCTTCAGCATTAATATAAAATAAGTTTTTTACATGGGATTCTTTTACAGAATAATTTTTGGCTAATATTTCTTTTCTCATTTGATAAAACCTCTTATTAACTCCATTTTCAACGTAGAATTTTAGGCATTGAAAAAAATCGTTGTTTAAGCCTATTGCATAGTTTTTGTAATTTTCATTATCTATGCAAAGAACACTTAGACTATGCATTAATGCATCAAATGGGCACGTATTGGAAATTTCGTATGAACATTTATCAAGTTTAAGTGGCTCCAAAAGATTTCCATTTACGATAATGGGCAGGTTTTCGCTTTTTTTTGACGGTGAATTTAAGGTGTACTTTATGTTGGGACAAGGCGATAAGTAAGTGTTTTTCTTCTGCTTAATTTTTGGTGTTTCATTTTTCATATTTTCTGATTCTTGTTTATAATTGCTTTCAGAATTATTTTCTTCGGTATATTTTCCATCATAAATCTTCCTGTGGTCATAAGGTAATTTTTTTTCTGAGACATTTACATCTTGTTTATGCACGTTTTCCTTTTTCACATTTCTGCCTTTCCATAACTCCTCTTCCTCTAGTTCTCTAGGAATATTTTTGTCTTCGTTATTTGATGATGTTGCTCTTTCTTTTATGGAAGCCGCTATTATATTAACATTTCCAGTAATAGCTCTTAGATGACAAGCAATAAATTTATCGACTCTTAGAGGTCTTTTGTTATGCTCCATAATTATCTGTTTTAGAATACCGAAATAGCATTCTATAATTGATGACGAAGCCCTTTCGTATGGCGATTGGAATGTATTCTTCATTACAGAGGTCCATAAAGGAGTATATTGCAAAATGTTCATTAATTGTTTTTCAAATTCTGGACAAAAATAAGGATTTGGTTCGGCTCCTACATTTTTTGCCGCTACATCCGATTGTTCAATAATATTTTTTATCCATTTAGCTATATTTGGAATTTCCAAACTATCATCTATATTTGTGTTATCCTTTTCAGTTTCTGAAAGAGTTTCGGGAATTAAAGAATCTGGTTCCCCGACCTCAATGCAGCGACCAAGGAAAAGTTTTGCTTTCTCAGAACTAGTAAGTTCTCCAGTATTCTCCGTATTTCCGCATGTGTCACTTTTACAAAGAATCAGGGTGTTTACAATAATTTCCTCAAGTTCCTTATTTGACGTACACTTGATCATTAATGCAATGCACCTTATGTAAAACTTTCTAACTAAACGAGCTGTATTGTCAAAACATTTCCATCTGCTGACAAATTTGATTAAATGGGCGACGTCAATTCTTAAATAACAACGAGGTTTTTCTCTCAGTTTTCCTTGCAAAATAGAAAAGGCTGTACTTAAATAACTTTTAATGCTACATTCATTAAAAGCTCTGCATGAAGCCCCTATTAAAGCTAAAGAAAAATCTGTTATTGATTCTTGCGGAATTTTTTTTACGTCTTTTATCCATTTATTTATCCAATATTCAATTGTTGCGGTATCGTGTGCTTCGCTTAGCATCTGGCACACACTTACCGGTTTATTGTCAAGATGAATGACAATCCCATACAAAAAAATATGATTAGAAATCCGTTGGTCATCTTTAATTCTTTTTACTAAACTCCCAGTTGCATCTATGTGCACTTTGCAGTACTTTCCAGTATTTGCGTAATTTTTATAAATATGGCTTTAGGATTTTGTCCAATAATGGATGAAAAAACTATCATAAGACAGGTTGTGGAGCGAGCCTGCATAATTCTGGGAATATTTCATTTCTTGAAGTGCACATAAAACACTTTTGTTTTCTGGGAGCCCGTACTCTTTTTTCTTCGCTTCCTGGCGTATGGTTCGGCACACCGATATCGACGGTAATACTGGCGGTTCAGATTGTCCAAATTGCATTCGTTTTCTAGCCTCTTCTCTTCTCCAATTTGAAGGAGCTGTATATAATAATGTTTGGGAAATTTTCGATCTTCGAGAACCCGTTACCGAACGTTTCAGATGATGAGTAATGTTTCGGGTATCAACTGCTTTTATAGTTAAATTAAGACATTCAGGATAATTTGGTTCGTTTTCAGCAGTTATCAAGATTGGAGCTTTGCATTCTTTGCATTTACCTTCTGCATGCAAAAAATTTGAGCTTGAATTTTCATTTACGCGAACTTTATTTCTTTTAAATGAATAGGCACATGGAAGCTGGTATTCATCAAAGAAGTGTTCAGCAATGATATTTGTCCATTCTCTCTTTTTTAGAACTTTTCTCTTTTTCATACGTTCACCTTCTTTGTAAAACATCACAGATGGCTCCATTTTTGAATATTCGTGAAAAGGTATAGATAGTTTAAAGGTGCTTTGTTCACTTAAATGCACAACTTCTGCATTACATGGAATTTCAATGTCTGAGGATGAACTGGAATTTGTTTCAGAGGAATATGAATTTTGCTTTTCTGTAGGAAATCCAAATTCTACAAGCAGCTTTTTTAACAAATTATATCTGTTTTGATACACGTAGTCATGAATTTGCTTTGCTTTGAAAATCGGTTTTCCCGAAATTTCGCAACCTTCAATTTTTTCTATTAACAATGGATGTACAATAATTTCTTTCCACACAGGATGAGTACTTGTCGTTAATTTACCATCTGCAGTAAATATGTCTTTGAAAGACTTTAACGCCTCAAAGAAATTCGATTTGTCGAAAGATGATTTTCTTGGCATTTTAAATTTGGCATTTTAATTTTTTAGGGAGATGTAACTTTTTCAAAGTCATTAGAAAATTACACTCTGGGCACTAGACTGTGACTCTAGATTCACTGGGCACCTACTAAATTGATCGAAAGCTTTTAACATTTTACTATAATAAGGTCTCACCGACATTATCGCAGCGTGCTGAGTCGGATATCCAAAACAGAAATGAGGATGACCATAAAAATTGCCTACTTTTTGGAGATAAGAGTTGGAAAATAAAACATAATAATAAATAAAATAATCCAGGAGAGGATCCGAATGGTAAAAATCAAAACTGACACGTGCGTACCAAGCTGAAACAAAATTTAAGAGTAAATACATAGGCCATATACTAGGTCGTTAATTACCGGCCGAAGTCAAGTGCCCCACTCACGTCTATAATATTTTTTTTGAAAAGCGCTGACATCCACAAAACACAGAGTTACCAGATTCTGAACAGAAAAGCTGTTTTTCTAACGAATCTGATCAACATGTGGGTGCAGGGATTTTATTTTTGTATTTCAAATTCTTTCAGATTTGATAACGGCAATTATAGATTTGAAGTTACTGATAGTTATTTTTAATACTGCTTTAATAGGAAATTTTTCAATAGAATAACTTAAACAAATCAATTTTTTTTATTTGTTAAGAATAAAATATCAATGATCTTGCATATTTTGTTCTTTGTTTACATTATCAAAGGAGGAAAATATTCCAACTTATTTTGCGCAATTTTAATATCTTGAAGAATTTGGTTACTAATTCATATTAAATCGCGAAACTTTTATTAAGAAAGTCATTTTTTTAAGAATATAGCAATTATACTACTTAGGTTGTATACAGCCAAGCCTAATTGTGTACCTTTTTAATGTTCTATAACTGAAGTAATAATGATGCTGCAAAGCAAATTATCTATAAAATTAATTATTTTATATATTATTTAAAACATGCTGAATAATTTTTATTTAAACATAAATAGTTAAGTAAAATCTCATTAAATATAGCTATGCATATAGTGACATTGTGCACAAAAAATATTTAAAATATTTTTTGTTATATGAAGTCAAATCATTGCGTTCAGTACTTTTTAATATATGGGAAAAAGAAGTACACTCGGCATAAAGAAAAACAAGAAGGAAAATCATACATTAAGCATAGGTAATGAAACACTTTCCAACACTTTCAGATTTCTTTAACAAACCTTCGCTGTTTAATTACTTAAGTAAACATTTTAGAAAACGCAAAACACATCTGGAAACCTGATTTCGGTAATTACAAGCTATAGCCAGAAAAGTACTGCAATTTTTTTCTGCAGCCCTGTATATAATCAATAGATTTGTATGTACTCTTTATAATATGCTACAATTTAGTTTAGTAAAAAACACATAACAAAGTTGAAAATTCACCTTCAGTAGTTTCTACCAGTAGACGGAAACACATTTGATTTTTTTTTTTTTTTTTGTACAGCCCTGTATATTGCCTAAAGATTTTTATGCACGACACATATTAATCTAAAGATTAATTTAGACAAAAACATGCTGTGTAAACTACTGAAATCACACTTCCAGAAATTATCATACATAAGCGGTCATTTATCCAGTATTTTGCGGGGTCCTGTATATGATTTTATTTAAATTCAACAAACAACTCTTAGTATACTAAACATATTTTACATTCAAAAGTCATAACTCGGTTAGAAACCCCTACGCTATTCACGCCGATACAGAGTAGAATTCCTTTGCGCGGTTCTGTATATGATCTACAACATTTATGCATACCACATAGTATGGAAAATTTTAGTTAAACGCATACCTAACTGAAAGCGCACTTCCAGAATTATCACTTATAGAAATTACTTCGGATATAGCCCTGTATCCGAAATCTTTTATGTGTCTCTGTAAATGAACAATAAACGCTATGCACATCATTTTATACAAAAGGAATCTTGTAGTAAACCACATTAATGTATATCAATTTCATTACATTTGAAACAGTGTAACGTAATTAAAATTCGCTTCAAACATTTGTCCCCTGTACACCATGTAACCGAATACTTTTTTGTGACCCTGTAAATTAATGATAAATGCTTTACACTCCATGTTTTACAGAAAGCATGTTTTAGTGCATCTCAGAAATTCATATAAATTTCATTATGTTTGTAATAGTGTAACATGATTAAAATGCACCGCAACCGACTTTTCCCCATAGACCATAGTATAACAGAATTATTTTGAGTTTCCCTGTAAACTAATTATAAGTGCTACACGTATAATATTCGATAGTAAGCATCGTGTAGTGAACTTCAGTGATGTATATCAATTTCAATATATTTGAAATAGTGTAAAGACATTAAAATACACTGCAAAGGATTTTTCCGCACAGACCATAATGAAACGACATTCTTTTGAGTGCCCCTGTAAGCGAAGTATAAGTGTTGCATACTTCATTGTCAAAAATGAACATGTCATTACATATATCAGTATCATATATACATTTCATGGCAATCCGAGGATATTTACGAGAGTTAGAACACGGACAGACAGACGACAGACAGACAGAAGGCAGACAGAAATTGAATTTATTAAAACTTGTCAAACATTTTAGTAGGTGGTAAAAATGTAACAACTAATATATACGGTTAAAATTAAAACATTAAATACAGCAAAAATTACGTACAAAGATACAAAAATGAATGTAAAACAAAACTTTTTTTTTCTAAACACCATCAAAAAGCAGAACACGTATAGAAAGAAGTTAGTCATTCTTCATCAGGCGTAAAAAGATATGCTACGACTTTGAGAGCAGGAAAAAGACTCATGTGTTTATTGTTAATATGTTACTGTTTCTGATATGTATTTTAGTATAAATTTGCCTTTTTTAATGCAGGTTTATTCATAAATTTAACTTAAATTTATTTTTGCCTTCCGTTGCATAAAATAATGCTATCGAAAACAAATGGCTTTAATACTGTCTAAAAATGTGAATGCTATAACTAAGCATAACTATGTATAATAAATAAATTTTTTCATGCAGTTTGATTAAAAAAAAACCCACTAACAATCAAACCCTAAAAATGGTTGACAAAATCTGATCAAACGATTCCACGTCCGATGACCTCAAATTTGTTCCGAATTTCCGTCAGTTTCAATAAGACGGGGCTAACTTTTAGGGGTATCCGCCCTTAGAAAAATCGATTATTCGGGCACTTCTGGGTTTGATCAAACGCTAAAAATGGTTGATCAAATCTGATCAAATGATTCTACGTCCGATGACACCAAATTTGTCCCGAATTTTTCTCAGTTTCAATAAGGAGGGGGGGGGGGACGTAACTTTTAGGGTTTCTGCACTTAGAAATATCGATTTTTCGGGCACTTCTTGGTTTGATCCAACGCTAAAAATGGTTGATCAAATGATTCTACGTCCGATGACACCAAATTTGTTCCGCATTTTCGTCAGTTTTCATAAGGGGGGGGGGGGGGGACTAAATTTTAGGGCGTCTGCACTTAGAAATATCGATTTTTCGGGCACTTCCGGGTTTGATCAAACGATAAAAATGGTTGATCAAATTTGATCAAATGATTCTACGTCCGATGACACCAAATTTGTTCCGAATTTCTGTGAATTTCAATAAGAGGGGGGCTAAATTTTAGGGCATCTGCACTTAGAAATATCGATTTTTCGGGCACTTCCGGGTTTGCTCAAACGATAAAAATGGTTGATCAAATCTGATCAAATGATTCTACGTCCGTTGACATCAAATTTGTTCCGAATTTCCGTGAGTTTCAATAAGGGGGGGGGGGGGCTAACTTTTACGGTTTCTGCACTTAGAAATATCGATTTTTCTGGCATTTCCGGGTTTGATCAAACGCTAAAAATGGTTGATCAAACCCGATCTAACGATTTCTGATAAAAAACACTATTTTTTTTTTTTTTTTTTTTTTGCGCATTTTTAATTTTCTAAAAGTTATCCCCCCTGCGCATTTTTAATTAGAAATATCGATTTTTAGGAGATTTCCGAGTTTGATCAAACACTAAAAATGGTTGATCAAGTCTTATCAATCGACTCTACGTCGGATGACACCGTTTTATTTCCGAAATTCGGTCAAGGGAGGTGCTAACTTGTACGGGACAGCTTATATAAATATCGATTTTTCGGGCACTTCCAGGTTTGATCAAACGCTAAAAATGGTTGATTAAATCTGATCTAACGATTTCTGATAAGAATCACTAATTTTTTCTTAATTTTGCGCATTTTTAATTTTCCTAAAAGTTAGCCCCCCCTGCGCATTTTTAATTAGAAATATCGATTTTTAGGATATTTCCGGGTTTGATCAAACGCTAAAAATGGTTGATCAAATCTGATCAAATGATTCTACGTCCGATGACACCAAATTTGTTCCGCATTTCCGCCAGTTTCCATAAGGGGGGGGGGCTAACTTTTAGGGTGTCTGCACATAGAAATATCCATTTTTCGGGCACTTCCGGGTTTGATCAAACGCTAAAAATGGTTGATCAAATCTGATCAAATGATTCTACGTCCGATAACACCAAATTTGTTCCGCATTTCCGTCAGTTTCCATAAGGGGGGGCTAACTTTTAGGGTGTCTGCACTTAGAAATATCGATTTTTTGGGCACTTCCGGGTTTGATCAAACGCTAAAAATGGTTGATCAAATCTGATCAAATGATTCTACGTCCGATGACACCAAATTTGTTCCGCATTTCCCCCAGTTTCCATAAGGGGGGGCTAACTTTTAGGTTGTCTGCACATAGAAATATCGATTTTTCGGGTACTTCCGGGTTTGATCAAACGCTAAAAATGGTTGATCAAATCTGATCAAATGATTCTACGTCCAATGACACCAAATTTGTTCCGCATTTCCGTCAGTTTCCATAAGGGGGGGCTAACTTTTAGGGTGTCTGCACTTAGAAATATCGATTTTTCGGGCACTTCCGGGTTTGATCAAACAATAAAAATGGTTGATCAAATCTGATCAAATGATTCTACGTCCGTTGACATCAAATTTGTTCCGAATTTCCGTCAGTTTCAATAAGGGGGGGGGGCTAACTTTTACGGTTTCTGCACTTAGAAATATCGATTTTTCTGGCATTTCCGGGTTTGATCAAACGCTAAAAATGGTTGATCAAACCTGATTTAACGATTTCTGATAAAAAACACTAATTTTTTTTTTTTTTTTTTTTTTTTGCGCATTTTTAATTTTCTAAAAGTTATCCCCCCTGCGCATTTTTAATTAGAAATATCGATTTTTAGGAGATTTCCGGGTTTGATCAAACGCTAAAAATGGTTGATCAAGTCTTATCAATCGACTCTACGTCGGATGACACCGTTTTATTTCCGAAATTCGGTCAAGGGAGGCGCTAACTTGTACGGGACAGCTTATATAAATATCGATTTTTCGGGCACTTCCAGGTTTGATCAAACGCTAAAAATGGTTGATCAAATCTGATCTAACGATTTCTGATAAGAATCACTAATTTTTTTTTAATTTTGCGCATTTTTAATTTTTCTAAAAGTTAGCCCCCCCTGCGCATTTTTAATTAGAAATATCGATTTTTAGGATATTTCCGGGTTTGATCAAACGGTAAAAATGATTGATCAAATCTGATCAAATGATTCTACGTCCGATGACACCAAATTTGTTCCGCATTTCCGCCAGTTTCCATAAGGGGGGGGCTAACTTTTAGGGTGTCTGCACATAGAAATATCCATTTTTCGGGCACTTCCGGGTTTGATCAAACGCTAAAAATGGTTGATCAAATCTGATCAAATTATTCTACGTCCGATAACACCAAATTTGTTCCGCATTTCCGTCAGTTTCCATAAGGGGGGGCTAACTTTTAGGGTGTCTGCACATAGAAATATCGATTTTTCGGGTACTTCCGGGTTTGATCAAACGCTAAAAATGGTTGATCAAATCTGATCAAATGATTCTACGTCCAATGACACCAAATTTGTTCCGCATTTCCGTCAGTTTCCATAAGGGGGGGGGCTAACTTTTAGGGTGTCTGCACTTAGAAATATCGATTTTTCGGGCACTTCCGGGTTTGATCAAACGCTAAAAATGGTTGATCAAATTTGATCTGACGATTTCTGATAAGAATCACTATTTTTTTTTTTTAGTTTGCGCATTTTTAATTTTCTAAAAGTTAGCCCCCCTGCGCATTTTTAATTAGAAATATCGATTTTTAGGATATTTCCGGGTTTGATCAAACGCTAAAAATGGTTGATCAAGTCTTATCAAACGACTCTACGTCGGATGACACCGTTTTATTTCCGAAATTCCGTCAAGGGAGGGGCTAACTTGTAGGGGACAGCTTATATAAATATCGATTTTTCGGGTACTTCCGGGTTTGATCAAACGCTAAAAATGGTTGATCAAATCTGATCTGACGATTTCTGATAAGAATCACTAATTTTTTTTTTTAGTTTGCGCATTTTTAATTTTCTAAAAGTTAGCCCCCCCTGCGCATTTTTAATTAGAAATATCGATTTTTAGGATATTTCCGGGTTTGATCAAACGCTAAAAATGGTTGATCAAGTCTTATCAATCGACTCTACGTCGGATGACACCGTTTTATTTCCGAAATTCCGTCAAGGGAGGGGCTAACTTGTAGGGGACAGCTTATATAAATATCGATTTTTCGGGTACTTCCGGGTTTGATCAAACGCTAAAAATGGTTGATCAAATCTGATCTAACGATTTCTGATAAGAATCACTAATTTTTTTTTTTTTTTTAATTTGCGCATTTTTAATTTTCCTAAAAGTTAGCCCCCCCCTGTGCATTTTTAATTATAACTCATTAAATAAAGTTGATCAAACGACAAAAATTGTTGATCAAATCTGATCAAACGATGATCAAACGAAATGCATCTGTCACTTTCTCATTTTCCGTCATGGGGGGACTAACTTTTATGAGGTAAGAATATTACATCAAACATACATCAGCCAATCATTTATGCTTAAGATTCTGCTCACTCTAAGGAACATCATGGAAAAATGTACAGCAAAAGATTTTGCGTATGCATAATGGTTGTCCTAAAAGTTGCATATTTAATTCTGTGGATTTATTCAGGGCATAAACATAAGAAAAATATTTAATTATTTTACTAGTGAGTTTAAAATTATTTTGTAAATGATTTAGATTCTCTTATAAACTGAAAAATAATTATAATTTGTGAATAATTAATTTTTTACTTTAGCAAACAAAATGTCATTATAAATATTTTAATGCATCTTTAAAAGTGTGTGGAATTTTATATATATATATATATATATATATATATATATATATATATATATATATATTCATAAAACTATTGTTTAAATTTTAAACTGTACGTAAAGCTGTTTTATATCATGTTTTATGTCATGTATGTATGTGTGTATATATATATATATATATATATATATTTCTGAAGACTGATTTGAGATAGGGGGCACCGACATGGTCTATGTGTCTCAGGCCCGAATGAAGTTGATGAAATCATGTTCATTAGAGGTCTACACGGGCCGAAAAAGCTAAAACTTCGGTTTGAGATCGGCCCGGCTCGTACAAAAATCTAATTAGCATGACCCGGTCAGACTGAATTATTACAAAACATGGCGATATTTCTGAACCTACAATATCCTACAATTAAAGTTATTTAAAAAGCACACTTAGATTTTATTTTCAGAATATGTTCGAAATTCATACAATACAAAATAACAATATTAATGGCTACTTAGACAATTACATACATAAACACTGATAGACTATTACATTCAAATGAAGATTCAGTAAAAAAGTCAACGAAGTTTAGAAAGAAAAAAGATAGAAAAATAAAATATTAGCTCTACAAAGGAAAAAGGTAGATTTTTAAGAATATATATCTGTAATTTATTAAACTAAATTAAATTTCTAAACGATTTCGCTAAACAAATATACTATAATGTTTAACTATATATAATAATATAATATATCACTATATACAAATAAATCAAATAACATATAAATCACTATCACAAAATAAATAAAATGCTAACCGAACATGGGATCGGGGGTGAAAAATTTCGAGGTCTGCACGGGTTAGTAATGGTTTTCATACGGGCTGGGTTGGATCTGAGCCGAACTTTAATCTTTTAAACCGGGTAAGCCCAGGTCTGGAAAATTCAGCCCGTGCAGACCTCTAGAAAGAAAGATGTTCAATCCCGGCTCGAACTGGAAAAATATAAATCTTTACAGGCCCTACTCGAGTCTGCAGAGAAAAAATAAGGCCGGGATGGAAAGATTCTCGTGAATAAAAATTGGCACGAGCCCAGCCCGCGGGCCAAACCGAGCCCGTGCATACCTTTACTGTTCATATGTAAAAAATAAGTCTAGAGGGCCATCCCCACATTTAAAGACGCACAAAAATATTTAAGCACTAACACCTAATTTTGTCACCGAAATACAATTCTAGACCCTGAAATCGGCATAAATATAAAATTTTAAAATGTTTCGATGATCAGTTCCCGGAATGTTCAATATAAAAAAGCGTGATAATTTTCTCAAAAGTGAAATTCATTGGTGGAAGGTTCAGATTAAATCCAAAACTTATTATTACATTTCAATTTGAAATACGATTATTGTTAGAAAAAAAATTAAATGAATCATTCATAAATCATTAATAAACAAGACAGTAAACATCAGCTGAAAATATAATAATTACAGGAAATACGATTGGAAATAATAAAAAATAATATTAGTATGATATTATATTTTTAATTTAAAGTAATACTAAATTATGTACCCATCTTTATTTCGTGTAAATAAAAGAAAATTATCTTTCTAATTTAATGCTTAAGATAAATCCTTTTATCTTTTATTATAAATAAATCGTTTTTCTATTTATTAGGTTCTTTTTATCATAACTGCATGCTATAATCAAAAGTCAAAAAGTAATATTAAAAATCAATGCACTTCCATTTTTATCTTAATTTCAAATGATGTATTGCATCGCGATATTATTAATTCTATAATGACTGCTTTAAATCTTCATAACTCCTGGAATTCATTTTTGATCGATAGCTGTCAAATGCCGTTATATAACTCAAATTAATAATTTCCTTATTTATCTAAATTTTTACTTAACGGTCATGATTGCATTTATGTTATGCAACTCTAACTTAAATTATAATACATCAATTGTGCTAAGATCATAATATAAAAAAGTTATAAATATGTCAAGACATTTTCTTAATGATGGAATATAATTTTATTTTCTCGTATTTCCCGTTGTTACGCAATTCTTTCTGAATCAATATTACAGATTTATGTTGGTAACATATGTCAGAATTCAATCAATTGAATTCTTTATGATCATTTCGGTAAAAAATGTAATTATTATTTCACAGCTAAATAACGGTTTTATACAGGTTTACCATAATTCATTTCATCTTTAAGCTTCGGATAAAGTTTGCCAAATTGTAACGCTGTATTTGTTTGAAATTTATATTGCTACTTCATAACGGTTATTTCAATTGACTTTTTTTATTTTAACACGGCTCAATAAAAATATTATGTTGGCGATAAGAACGAATGTTGTTATTTGAACACTTGGATTACGACGGTGCTGATGTAAGGTTGTTTAAAAAATTCGATGAGGCTCCGTCCTTCTCTTTCCTTTCCTGAGATTTTCTTCCCATTAACAATAAGATTATGGACAATAAAAGCATTGGTTACTTCTTGTATCTTGGAGTTTTTGTTTTCTTGGACTAATATTTCTCCATGTGAGGACGAGAACTGGAGGTTATTAGACAAAATGTATACGCAATGTTACATCTTAGCAAGATCGCAAAAGTTATAAAAATCACGGCTCAACTCATCTTTAACCTGCAAAAATAACTTCACCACAATTAGATGTGTATTTAAATATATACATTTATGTATATATCTATATTATGTGTATTTATATATGTATATACATGTAAAAATATATACTAGTTAAAGTACTGTTGTTCTTTTTCTTTCTATCAAAAATTCTTTTCTAAGTGTGAAGCCTAAAAATTTAATAAGTTTAGTGCAAAAATTTTATGATTGATTAGAAATGTCTTAATTGATATATATATATATATATAAAACCAGGATAAATATGCAGAATTTAACAGTGGTTAATGCTTAATATCTTTAACCGTAAAAGAAGATATTAAGCATTGTGCATCTCATGAATACTGTATTCGTTGATTTTTAATTTCCGTTGAATTAAATACCAGATAAACATTACTGAAGGGAAACACGACTTATATTTTTCTATCGCAATTAAGCATCATAAACTATATAATCTTTATCTTCCACACCCACTTTTTTGAAGCTCTTCCAAAATTGCGGCAATCTTTTGTGTCTTGTCTCAGAGTTTTTTTTTTTTCTCGATATGACAGCGTTCCTTCGGGGAATACTTGAACGAAAATAGAAAGATACACTTGACGATATGACAGAATCCACGCGTTTTTCTGACAAAAAGGAAGGGCTGTAATCCCCTTGAGACATTAGAATATATAGTCTTAACTCAAGACTAACTTTCAGACTAATCTGCTGCTTCTCTCCCACGAGTTTTACCAGATAAATGTTTCCCCGCATTTTTTGTCTCTTCATCTGATTTTTTTGTAGATGACACGCTGAAAAATTGTTCATTTTCGCGTTGTCTGTCATTTAGTTTGCTGTTTACTTTTTTATATTTATTTATAAAGGAAAATATTTTATTTGAAAACCCTGTTTAGTATTAATCTTTTCTGGTGTCACGCTCTTTTTTTTTTTTTTTTTTTTTTAAATCTATTTCCATGGTGAATTACGTGCTTATGTTACATATATATCAAATGTCAAAATAAACTCAAAATTTAAAAAAAAAAACCGCTTGTTTCTTATGTTATATTATTTGGAAATGCAGCGTGTCTCTATAACAAATGCTGAAAAATAGTACATTACGCTACTTAACCCCTTCGGGACCGGCGGCTTTTACACAAATTTTATTCGGTTGGCACCACTTTTTTTAAAAAAGCTACCTTTACTCAAACTATCACAAAAATGCTCGAATTAGAGAAAACAAATATTACTTTTATTTTTTACTGGTGCCTGAAACGAATTCTGTATACTCTTTTTGAGGGTGCATATATGCACCCATGGTCCCGAATGGATTAAGGCGGTTCTCAGAAAAATATTTTATCTCGCTCAATAATGCGAAATTTCCTGACACATTTTTAAATATAAAAGCATGATACTTGCAGGCATGATTATTGAAGGGATTTGTCATCGAAATTTTTTTTTCAGTTTTCGATAGATCTGGAGTTATAAGCGATTCTTGTTTTTATGACGACATATTTTTTTAATCTCCCTTGCTGTCGCATCTAGATATTGGATTCAAAACGTCAACTTTGACAGCATTTTCTGCAAGATCGTCTGTTTTTATCGAGAAATGAATTAATCAGTTCTATTACATAGCTTCTGAATACGAGCACCTGCTATTATAATGAGTTTGAGAAAAAAAAAATGAATTTAAAAATAAGCGGGAAAGTAGTCGATTTGGATTTAAAAACAGCCTTAAAAAAATTAAATACATAATTATAAAATTCTACGATTAAAGCCTGTGAATATAGTTTCTCTCTATTCTAAAAAGAAAAAAAGTAACCAACGCTGTCACCGCTGACAATGAATTTTTTGTGTCCGGAAGTCTTTCTAAGCTAATATTTAAAAAAAAACTATTGCATATAAAATATATAAAAATTGGTATAGTTTTATAGAGAAATGTTTGATAAACACGCTGAAGCAGGCAGTTTTCAAATCGAAGAATTATTTAAAGATATATTTAATATTGAAGTCGATCAAAATAGTTCTGTTAAAAAAAGTCTTATAGGAACAAAAACTATGTGTAGTGATTTAACCATAATTTGACCAGATGTAGTTGACCAGTTTCCAGTGTGCAGTGTGAAATTACTTTTTTTAAAATTTAATTTAACTTTTCTTAAATTCAAATTTTCATTATTTCGATGGAGATATATTTCATATTTCGAAAAGGCCATTTTTTAAATTGTTGCCATTTTGTAAAATAGCACACATAGTAACATTCCCTTTCAATTAAAATATGTATTTACACGTGACTTTAAAAACATAAATAAAACTTTAAAATAACAATTAAATGATCGCGTGTTAAAAGCAGTAAATGGGGAAAATTATGTCATAAAAAATGTACTTGCACGTGAATATTTAAAAGAGAAATAAAACTTGAAAATAATAATTAAATTATTACGCGTTAAAAGCAGTAAATGGGAAAATTACGCCATATTTTAAATACTCAAATAATATTTCCAATCAATTTCAATTTAAAAATATATTTACACGAGTGATCCATTCATTTCAACAAAATCTTTTACCTATTGATGCAAATTGACATTGTTTACTTAGCCATTTTATACAAGTTGATTTTCAAATGTTTAATTGATTTTATTTAATCAATCACGAAAACATTTATTAGCTGTTTCGACAGCAGTTGATTCGGCCTTAAAATTCCTCAGTCAAAGGGAAATGAATGGAAACCCGATTACAAGAGATCGCCACTGGTCGTTTAATTATAAAACTAATTATTTTTTAAAGTAACAATTAAAAACTTACCTCTAAATGAAAATGAAAAAAATGCATCTTCTGTATTTTTAAGGCTGTCCACCACTTCTTTCTGGAGAACTTCCAACTCATTGTTGTACAGATCAAGAGATCTCACACTCAAAAGTGGTGCAAATACGTCATCAGGAAGCACCTTAATCCTGTTGTTGCCTAACGACAAAGTTTGCAATTTGTTCAATCCGTTGAATGCCCTTGTAGAAATATAACTGATTTCGTTTTCTCGCAAATCAAGTTCGAGTAATCTTTCCATTGGGTGAAATACTTTATCATTTAACAGCCCTATTTTATTCTTATATAGATCCAACCGCCGTAAATATCTTAGGCCCCTGAAAGTATATTCAGTTAGATCAGACAACTGATTGCTCCACAACTCTAATTCTTTCAAGTTTTGGAGGTTACAAAAAGCGCATGTTTCAATTCTAGAAATATTATTTCGGTCTAGGAACAATATTTCAAGTTCTAACAATTCACTAAGAGAGTCTGCCAATATTTCGTGAATTAAATTATGTGAAAGTGTTAATTTCTTTAGCTTGGGCATATTCGAGATAGCATGAGGCTCTAACACTTCGATCTCGTTGCCTTCTAGTTCTAGGTCTTCTAAACTGACGAAATCAGACAAATCGTATGATTTCAATGTCCCTAAAGTGCCCTCTTGGACTTTTAAAAACCTGAGTTTAGGCATGCGTTTGAGATCAGGTGGAATGTATTCCAGTGTTACAGGCAGCCTCGGCTGGAGTCTTAAGTAGGAAATGTTTTCGGCGTCACCTAGTGACCGCCACACACTGTCACTTTTTGTCACATTTTGCAAAATGATGCAAGATACTTTGTAGTTTGACACTGTGTCTCTATAAGAGGGTTCTTCACAGTTACAGTACACATTTGTAGGAGTATATTCACAGACATCTACATAAGCTTTAATCTTACATAGTCGCCACAGGAATATAATAGAAACAAAAGAAAGCAAGTTCCGGTTCCCAAACATGATGGTGTTCCTGGAAAACACAAAAAATATAATTTAAACAAGTAAATTACTAATTACAATTTTATATAAATATTGGAAACTGCTAATAACAAATTTGGATAGAACGTGAAACTATCCGCTATACGCGCACTTCGTTATAACAGATTTCGTTAAAATATCCGTATCTTTATTAAGAAATTTAGGTAATCTTTGTTAAAAGGGCGCTAGTCGCACATACAATGTTTAGAATGATGTACAATAATATAAATATATATTTAATTTGCATAATGATTTTTAAAAATGTTGTTAAATTTCTATAATTATCTTAAT
Source organism: Maratus michaelseni (assembly GCA_963931845.1). Classification (NCBI taxonomy): domain Eukaryota; kingdom Metazoa; phylum Arthropoda; class Arachnida; order Araneae; family Salticidae; genus Maratus; species Maratus michaelseni. The sequence goes on along the minus strand of OZ007588.1, from coordinate 340,318,914 downwards.
AAATCATCAGAAGTTGTAAAATTATAAAGAGTCTAATCTGGCTCTTTACTTTACTGGCCCTTTTCCTGTGTCAGCTGAAAATGTGAAAGATTTTTGACCTGGGATGCTGTTTTTTTTTGCTAAATTTTGATATTATAGTGATGTTTAAATTCAGAGGTATAGCGATGCTTAACTACAGGGATTTAAGTTGTGCATGTTAATGTTATTACACAGAGTTCAGAAAAAGGAAAATAAAAATAAAAATTTCTATCCACTAATAAATCCTCAGAAATTGTAGAATGAGTTTAATCTGGCCCTTAAACTCCAAAGGTTCTCCGTGTCAGCTGATAATGTAAAGCATTTTTTACCTAGGATGTGGTTTTTTTCCCTGCTAAATTTTGATATGGCAGTGATGCTTAAATTGAGTGATATAATTTGTGCATGTTAATGTTCACAAAGTTCAGAAAAAGGAAAATAAAAATTTCCGACCACTAATAAATCATCAGAAATTGTACAATGAGTTTAATCTGGCCTTTAACTTTACAGGTTCTCCATGTTACTTGAAAATAAGAAAATTGTTGACCATAAATGCTATTTTTTTAATTTTTATACACTAATTAATTTGTCAGCAGAGCTGAAATTACGCTGTAAATTATTGAAATACAAAGGATGTGAATTATCACTTTACTAAATAGCGTACAACCATTATAGTGAAAAAATGTCGAGACCGGGGTTCGATCCCGGATCCCTTGGTATAGCGCACCAAGTGCTTTACCAATTAAGCCATCCAGACGACATCCAGTCTAGCATTCTCTCACTCTTATATGGCAAGGCTACAACCACGCAGCACAAGATGGAAAGTCAATCATGAGCACAACACCGTAGGCATGCATGAAGTAAATTAAACCCAGTATCAGTGAATATTTATACACTAATTAATTTTTCAGCAGAGCTGAAATTACACTGTAAATTATTGAAATACAAAGGATGTGAATTATCACTTTACTAAATAGCGTACAACCATTATAGTGAAAAAATGTCGAGACCGGGGTTCGATCCCGGATCCCTTGGTATAGCGCACCAAGTGCTTTACCAATTAAGCCATCCAGACGACATCCAGTCTAGCATTCTCTCACTCTTATATGGCAAGGCTACAACCACGCAGCACAAGATGGAAAGTCAATCATGAGCACAACACCGTAGGCATGCATGAAGCAAATTAAACCCAGTATCAGTGAATATTTATACACTAATTAATTTTTCAGCAGAGCTGAAATTACACTGTAAATTATTGAAATACAAAGGATGGGAATTATCACTTTACTAAACAGCGTACAACCATTAGAGTGAAAAAATGTCCATACCGGGGTTCAATCCCGGATCACTTGGTATAGCGCACCAAGTGCTTTACGAATTAATATATTATAATTTACAGCGTAATTTCAGCTCAGCTGAAAAATTAATTAGTGTATAAATATTCACCCGTATTGGGTTTAATTTGCTTCATGCATGCCAACGGTGTTGTGCTCGTGATTGACTTTCCATCTTGTGCTACGTGGTTGTAGCCTTGCCATATAAGAGTGAGAGAATGCTAGACTGGATGTCGTCTGGATGGCTTAATCGGTAAAGCATTTGGTGCGCTATACCAAGGGAACCGGGATCGAACCCCGGTATGGACATTTTTTCACTCTAATGGTTGTACGCTGTTTAGTAAAGTGATAAATTCACATCCTTTGTACTTTTAATTTTTTACATTATGGTGATGTTTAAATTGAATGATATAGTGATGCTTAATTTGAGCGTTATCAGTTGTGCATGTTCATGTTATTACACAGCGTTAAGAAAAGAGAAAATAAAAATAAAAATTTATATTCACTAATAAGTCATCAGAAGATGTACAACTATAGAGTGCCTAACCTGTCTCTTAAATTCACAGAGTCCAAGTGTCAGTTGATATTGTAAAGAATTTATGGCCACGAATGTCATTATTATTATTATTATTGATAAATTTTTAATATTATGCTGGTGTTTATATTGAGTGGTATAGTGATGCTTGATTTGAGTGTTATAAGTTGTGCATGTTAATGTTATTTATTACACAGCGTAAGAAAAGGGAAAATTAAAATAAAAATTTTCATCCATTAATAAATAATGAGAAATTATACAATTATAGAGAGCACAATCTGGCCCTTAATTTCACAGGGTCCCCCTTGTCAACTGAAAATATAAAAAAAAATTTACCAAAAATGTTTTTTTTTTTTTTGGGTGGGGTGGGAGGGTAAACTTTGATATTATAGTGATGCTTAAACTTCAAACAAATATATATATATTAGTTTTTAAAAAGTAATTATTGAACAAGTTTATTTTCTAATAACATACTCTTAAAGGTCCGCTTTCGAATTACTATCGAGGCTCGCAAACTCTCTGTCAACAAGGAGGGGGACACTCGAGTGTGAGAATCTTTGACATAGGGGAAGGGAGAGGTAAGAAATTCACGAAATTTGTGTGACGTAATTAATGGATGACTACTAAGGAGAAAATTATTAAAAAAGGGAATGCAGACGAATTCTTATTTAACGCAGAAGACGTATATTGCTGTATATTTTTAGTTTTAGAAAATTTACATCCTAGAAATTCCACGTGAATTTCACGACTGAATATTTTTAAATATTTTTTTCGGTTCTTGACATTTGTAGCTAAGACAGACAGATGGCTAGACTCCAAAAATTGAAAAAACCAAATATATAAAAAGCTACAGAAATCAAGATTCTGAGTATGCATCGCTCTGAAGGGGAACATTTCTGAATTCGTGAACATTTTTCGTCTCTGTCAGGCACGATTCTGGAAAGTGTTTCTTTCCACGCATAACAATAATAATAATAATAATAATAATAATAAATTTTAAGTAAAATGCAAACATCACGAAGTTGGAAAAAATTAACTGATATCAGTTCCAAAGTTAACCTGTAAGTACGCATGTGATCTTAATTTTCAAATAAAATTATTTGCTTTTCACTCTTCAAAAGTTAATAATACTTTTAATGGGGGATAAATACAATGATTTATAAAGCAACCTATCTACATACATAAAACGATAAGGTACGTGGCGGCTAAAAGGCGATTATTTCTCTTTTACCGATGGCAACGAGTTATTTGTTTTCACTAATTTACGTATATGTAGAAAAGTATTTGAGGTATAGATATAAAACTCACCACACATATGTAGAAAATTTTTTGCATCCAAAAATTCACTTTGTAAAAATCGGCCGGTAGTTTTTCTTAATTTTTGCAAAAAACTCTTCTTACGTATGTAACAACCACGTGTTTTTTTATTCTTTCAAAGTGCGAACGGATAGGTAGCCAAATTACACCGTACATTCTTTGTTAAAAATCATTGGTTAAATGTTGAGGGGAGGGGGGGGACGTAATTTAAATATCGCATTAATGTTAAAGGTATATAGATATGGCGCCTCCTAGCCGTGGGAGGTGGATCTAATTTATTTGTGCAGCGTATGTGCAACACGCTTGTTATACGGTGTCGTAGACAGCGGGAACCCATACCGGAGGTCCGTTCGGAAAGACGTTTGTTTAGAACAGAATGACCACCCTGATGTTAGAAGGTGGAATTAAAAGATGTTTTAACCGTTCCAGGTTCGTTTGGAAAAATCGACCAGTGAAACGGGCGTACCCTGCTAGTATTACTAAAATATGTATTTGCTACGATAACTTAATTATCAAATGTAAAAGTAGTTTCTATATTTCTCTCTCTTTATTTTGTATAATTTTCATTTTTTATTTTTTATATATTTTCATGTCCTTATTTATATACATTTCACACACCATACTTCTAGTCTGAAAAAAATACTTGCAGAATAAAATGTGTTCGAAGATTGTGTCATTTTTATATATTTGGGGACATACTTTACTGTCTCGCCCCCTCTCACTCTGGTGAGAAAAATGAAAAAAATGAGAGAGAAAGACTCTCGCCAATTTCTCTCCATTTTTTCCCTTTTTAAAGAGAGAAGGGGAGACATTTCTCTCTCTCTCTCTTTTTTTTTTTTTTTTTTTTTTACATTCTCTCTCTCTCTCTCTCACACACACACACATTTTGTATATCAGCGTTTCATTTTTAAATTCGTGGGGATTTTTTATTATTATTATTTGTTATGGCATTAAAAATGATTTGACCTCTCTCACGCTCTTTTTTTATCCTTTCCCTCGGCGTTTAATTGTGAAATCCGTGATGATAATTTTTTATCATTTGCTAGATAGTTACATGGATTTTTTTTTTTTTTTACTTTAATGAGCAAATAATATTTTAAATGAAATATGCTCTAATAGCAAACCAGTACTGGATATATATTGAAGCCGTGCTACGTGCATTCATCAAAATACTTTCACTGAAATAGATTTATTTATTTAATACCAATTTTACATTAGAAATATTTGCAATGGAATGCCGATATTTTATAAATATTGGCTTTATATTCAAAATATTGACAGTGAATTAACGAGATATTCTTTCCAAAATTTTGCTGATTTGATAAAAATTAAATACCCCAATATTGGGGCATTATTTCATGTCAATATCCGGCAGTACGAAAAAAATATTGATCCAATATTTCCCGGCTATTAGGATAGAAAATAACAAATCCAATACCAAAATTTTTATTTAATCCATTAAACGTAGTGCATAATATCTTTAGTTTAAGAAAAATTACGTACTAGAAATTCCATGTGTTTTTCGATAGAAAATTCTAAAATGTTTTTTGGACGAGTGGTTCGTGACACTTGTAGCCAGACAGACAGATGACTAGATTCCGATAAATAAATAAATAGACGAATGCATAGGAAGCTGCAGAAATCAAAATTCTGAGTATGTATTACCCTGACATGGAAATATTTCTGAATTTGTGAAAAAGTTTGTCTCTGTTACGCTTGATAAGTGTTTCGTTCCATGCATAACTCAAAAAATTTGAAACAAAATGTAAACATCACGAAGTCTGAAAAAAATTAACTCGTGTCAGTTCCATGCGTATGTGTGATCTGAATTTTCAAATAATACTATTCATTTTTCACTCTTCAAAAGTTGAGTGAAATGAGGAAGAAAATGATATTTTCATGTTTTAATTTAATAGAATAAAGTAACACATCATGTACTATACAATATCTGCATCCCTCTGAGATTTCAGTCATTTTATTGGTAAATTTTAATGTTTTTTTTTTTTTTTTTTTTATAATTTCATTGCTTCATATCAGTAATTTGAAACAAGTATTTCCAAACTAAAATGTGTTCGTAGGTTATGTATGTCACTTAAAATATTGTGGGGAACTTTCTCCTTCTCTCTTTTAAAGAGATTCTCATTAGAGAGATAGATCTTTTTCACCCATCAATCAACTTCTTTCTTCTTTTTCTTTTCTTTAAAAAAGAAGAAAGAACGGGAAGAGACAGCCTTTTCTTTTTTTTCTTTCGTTCTGTGCGTGTAATAAATAGAAAAATAGCTTTATTTTCTCTCTTTCTATTCCCTTTGCGTTTCACTTTCAAATTCGTGATTAATTTTCATCTTTTTTTTTTCTTTTTTATTATTACTAGCTGACCCGCTCGGCGTTGCTCGGGCCCGTGATAATAATAATAATAATAATAATAATAATAATAATAATAACTCGAGTTTTCGATATCAAGCCGAATGACCCAAACCCTGTTGAAATCGGGCCCGTAAAACCCGAGAAAAGAATGCGCCCCTAGGCGGTGAAAGGTGCCCCCTGTAAATTTAACAAATTACCTTTAACATTAACGCGATATTTAATTTACGGATGAAATCCCCTCCCTCTAAACTTAATCACTTATCTTTAACAGTAATGCGATTTTTAACTTACGGCTGTAGTAAGTAAAGGTAACTTGATGCCGAAAAAGAAGGTGCAAAAAGAAGGTTTAAAAAAAGGTGGTAGTTGGGGTCTAAGGAAATGTTTAGTACCTAGTATATAAAGTAGCTGGAGTACCCTACAACTATGTTAAAGAAAATTGCAAGATAATCGTATCATATTTAAAGAAGCTGCCCCAAGAACCCCAAAAAGGAGATTAATATTCAAAATTGGTGGTAGCGGAGGTCCGAGAAATTTTTTTCTCGTTCAAAATAGTAGCGGGAAGTCCTAAGAAGTCGTTAGAAAAAAAAGGTAGTGAATTGGACGATTTTTAAGGTAGCTATATATAGTAGGAGGCCCAAAAGCGGCCAACTTATTTTTTTGAGCAGGACCCTAAGAAGAAAACATCTTAAACTGTCCTAGTACTTAGCAAATTAGATCTTCAATTAGTCGAAATTAAATATAGGGTATAAATTAATAATTAGGATAAAATTTTAAAGAAACGCTTAAAAAGATCCTAGGACCCCAATAAAAACACGAGGGTGGTGACCCGGGAAGAGGAGTCCAAGATTCAAATTTAAAGTTATATATTGGGAGGGTGACACAATTAGAGGGGTTAAAAATACATGGCGCACAAAAAGTTCAAGGGGCTCTACACCGGGGCCCCAGGGTCTTAACTGGAATATAGAAATGGAGGAATAACTAAATGGAGAAAAGCCCCCCAAAAACAAAGACGATCGGATTAAAAGGGTGCAAGTCATCAACAATTTAGTGAACAAAAACTTCAAGGGGCACTGTACCGGGACCCAGGGGGCCAGGGTCTTAACTGGAATGTAGTAATGGAGGAATAACTAAATGGAAAAAAGGGCCTCAAAAACGATGAAGATCGGATAAAAAGGTGGCAAGTTATTAAAAATTAAGAGTACAAACACTTAAAGGTGCACAGGGGGCCAGGGACTTGCCCGATTTATTTTTATTTATTTATTCTTTTTTTTTTTTTTTGTCGTTCATGTAGTAGCTGGAAGTCGTAAGAAGTTGTTACAAAAAAAGCTAGTGAATTGGACGATTTTTAAGGGGTCTTTTAGCTTTTAAACTCGCCGAAAATCAACAAAAACATTCAAAGTTAGTGTATTTTCAAAACCTTTTTATGTATAAACATAAAATTTTGACTATTGATTAAACAGATTGGATCTTTTAAAATACTACAATTAGAAATTGGCTAGTCTTTTAGAAAAATTGTGTATTGTTGAAATAATAGCTCTTTTTTTACTCCGTAAGTCATTGCGCGCATGATATTTTGAGAACGTATGCATGGATTGTTAAGAAATTTGATTTAGATGATTAGTACATATGTATTTTTTTTAAATGATCTATTTTTAGGTCAAAATTATTTCATTAACTATGTAAAAAAAATATTACAAAAAAAATCCCAATTTTACATTTTTTAATGAAAAAAAATAAACTGTAAGTACTTAAAAGTAGATCATTTTAAACACACCTGTATGTTTATTATCTACATCAAATTTCAGAACAATCCATACATTCGTTCTCAAGATATCATGCGCGCAATGACTTACGGAGTAAAAGAAAAAGATTTATTTTAATTTCAATAATGCACAAATGCTGTAAAAGGCTAGTCAGTTTCTAATCCTAGTAAAAGCCTAATATGATTAACCTGTAGTCAAAATTTTATGTTTATACATGAAAAGGTTTTTAAGATACACTAATTCAAATTTTAAATATATTTGTTGGTTTTCGTCGTGTTCAAAAGGTACAAGACCCCGTAAGGGGCCCAAAAGGGACCAGCTGATAGTTTGGAGCTGGCCTCTAAGATGAAGGGTCCCAAACTGGAATGTAGAAAGGGGGGAATAACTAAATGGAAAAAAGGCCCCAAAAACGAAGAAGATCGGATTAAAAGGGGTCAAATTATTAACAATTTAGGGAACAAAAACTTCAAGGGGCCCAGGCGGCCCGGGTCTAGTCCGAGAAATTTATTTGTCGTTCATGTAGTAGGTGGAAGTCCTAAGAAGTTGTTAAAAAAACCCTAGTGAATCGGACGATATTTAAGGATGATATAGTAAGGGACCCAAAGGGGGCCAGCTGATAGTTTTGAGCAGGACCCTATGATGAAGGGTCCTAACAGAAATGTAAAAAAGGGGAATATCTAAATGTATAAAAGGGCCCAAAAATGAAGAAGATCGGATTAAAAGAGAGCAAGTTATTAACAATTTAGGGAACAAAAACTTCAAGGGGTCCCGGGGGCCGGATCTTGTCCAAGAAATTTTTTTGCTGTTCATGTAGTAGCTGGAAGTCCTAAGAAGTTGTTAGGAAAAAACAGGTAGTGAATCAGATGATTTTTAAGGGAGTTATAGTATGGGGCCCAAAGGGGGCCAGCTGATAGTTTTGAACAGGACGCTAAGATAAAGGGTCCTAACTGGAATGTAAAAATGGGGGAATAATTAAATGGAGAAAAGGCCCCCAAAACGAAGAAGATCGAATTAAAAGGGGGCAAGTTATTAACAATTTAAGAAACAAAAAATTCAACGGGCTCCGTACCGGACCCCAGGGGGGCAGGGTCTTAACTGGAACGTAGAAATAGGCGAAAAGCTAACTGGAGTAAGGGCCCCAAAACGATGAAGATCGGATAAGAATAGAGCAAGTTATTAGCAACTTAGGGCAAAAATCTTAAAAGGGTCGCAGACTGTCCGGGTCTTAAATTAAAAATCCGAGCCTCTTGTACATCAGGACCTGCCTTGGACTAACTGCACCCAAATTTGCAGACTTCTACAGTAAATTTCGTTAGCCATCGCACACAGACACACACAGAGACAGACAAACAACTTTCTTTTATTAGTATAGATTATTTGTTCAAGCACGCGCCTTCGTGCAATTACAATTTTCATATAATTTTATCTTTGTTTATCTTTGTTTTAATTGTGTAGTTTGGCAACAAATAAATTTAATTTATATATATTTTGTAACTCGTAGAAAGGAGAGTTTGTTTATTCTCGGCCTTGAAAGGTCGCTATTTCTGTGTGTGAAATAAAATGATGTTTTTATTGCAATAAAAAATATTCTACTAATAATGTAGAAATCTGAGTTTTATGAGCTTAATATAAAATATCATCTTTAAAAAACAATTTAAATGCTTATTTCACAAATATTTGGTTAGTCTAATTTCGGAGAAGAATTTAGCATATGATCGAAGCAGCAAGCAGGCGATAAAAGTAAGAAGTAATTTTCAAATTAAAAGGTTTATGTTTTGGGTGAAATATACTTGTGTTTATTTATGTTAACATCATTATTATTATTGAACTTGCTATCATGGTATAAGGAATTTTCAATTTAAGGAGAAAATTATTAAAACATTCGAAAGTAGAAGAATTTTTATTTAATACAGAAAACCTATTGCTAAATATTTTTAAGTTTAGTTTAATAAATATTACATACTAGAAATTCCTGAAGTGAGTTTCACGAACGAATATTCTAAAATGTCTTTTGGACTAGTGTGTCATTTATAGCCAGACAGACAGATGGCTAGACTCCAAAATCCGAAAAAAAATTGAACGAATGCATAACTAGCTACAGAAATCAAGATTCCAAGTATGTATCGTATCACCTTGAAAAATAAATATTTCCTAAATCTTGAAAAATTCTCGTCTCTGTCAGGCATGATAAGTGCTTCTCTTTACGCACAACTTAAAAATTTGAAGCAAAATGCAAAGTTGTAAGTTGTAAAGTTGTAAAAAAAAAATAACTGATATCAGTTCCAGACATTTAAAAGCATACGTATGTGATCTGAATTCTCGAATACGATTACTAACATTTAAATCTTCAAAAACTTACTATCATATAATAGGCAGACAAAAAGAGAAAAAAAAAACACAAATGATATTTTCAGGTTTTGGGTAACTAGAATAAAGCAATGTGAAGGGTTGAGATGAATTTTAAGAGATGTAGCACATACTATAGTACAAACATTTTTTGTATGGGAAACCGGAATAGCTATCCACTTATTCCGTCAAAAATACAGATAAAATCACAATTTTTTTAATTGTAATAATTAATTGTGTGTAAAATTCATCACAGTTTTTTAAATATTTTAACAATATTTGCATCAGACTTATTTTGCTTTGTACGAAATATTATGACATCAGTAAGAAGGCAGAAAGTGCACAGTAATTCTATCGATGACAGTGTAAATAAAATAAAATAAATACATTCCAAAATATAGCGTCTAGTTCAGAAAAACTTGGACCGGTTATGGACCATTTCAAGCATACAAAGCAACAAAGCAAAGTAAGTATGTTGCGAATATCTTTAAAATAACTTAATTATTGTTATTTATGAACAAAAATTCGGATTTGGCTTGGAAAAATTTCTGGGACACCCTGTGTTTTTTTGACTGGAAAAATGTATACGACTTTGGTTTCCCAAACAAAATTGTTTGTTGTATGCTGTAGTATGTATGTACTGCCATTTCTTAAAGTTTGTGCCATCTTTTTCCAAGGTGGGGAGAATGTGGCTGGTAAAACCTTAAAAATTACCGGATTTGTTCATATTCTAAAATTGCTAAAATTCTCAAATAATCATATAGATTTCATGAACTTTTACTGAAATAACATTTTTAAAAGATGTATTTGAAAAAAAAAAGTTCTATTATGACTCACAAGACTTATATAGTTTATAAAATAATTTTAAAAGTAATTTTTTTCTAGGATTTTTTTAAACACATAAATGTTATTCCAACTTTACTAAAACTGCAAACTACATAATCGTAAAATAAAAACTTAAGACAATTTAGAACTAAACAAAGCATGGTAACACTTTTCACTGTCTGAGCACCAGCAGTATAATCAAACATTATGTAACGCGCAGTGTTGCAAAACACGACTGATTAACCAATACTAAAAAAAATCTCTTATACATACTGGTGATTTTTTGTGAAAAATGTGTTTTAATGGGAACATTTTGTTTTAGTGGAAATCGTACATTTTTCTGCAATATCTTTTTCATCCATACTTGTTGAATTTTAAAAACAAAAACGTTTTTTCCAAGACAAACGGAAATGTTCCTTTTCAATTGAGAGAAAAAGTAAATTTATTTTTTGCAGGGCAGCACTTTAGAAATTTGATAAAATGTGGTAGCCAGCAAAAAATAACCTCCCCCCCCCCCCCGTCATTTTTTAGGAATGAATTGAGAAAATATAATAACAATCATAGATTAGAATTATTAGAATTATTAGTTACATAGTTTAGAATAGTGCATAATTTAGAAAAAAAAATATAAACTAAGTTTTCTAATGAAACTTACCAAAATTACTAGATCTCTGAAAAAAGAAAAAGAAAAAGAAAAACTGTAAATGCTGAATTAAACGGCATATTTGAAAAATGCTGATTACCGAATACTTCAAATGTCCGGATGTATTAAGTGCTACAAAATCTATATCTGATGAGGGGTGCATCGATGAAATTGTGAAGCAATAAAACAATATTTGCAATATTTTTCCTACCGAAATCAATCAAAAAATTCTCATTTTATTATTATTTTCTAATTCGCATAATACAGTTTGTGCTCATTTCTTCGGTAAATTTTCTTTGTATAAAAAAAAGGGTCCAGATTAAATAATTGGTCGCCAGATAAAAAGCGTTGGTCGCCAGATAAAAAGCGTTGGTCGCCAGTGGCAACCTAGCAACGGCATTTGTCAAGTCCTGTTGTAGAGAATGCTCTAAGGTAAAGTTTTTCAAAGGCTGTGCAGAGGCACACTAGTATGCTGCAAGAGGACCTTGGATGTGCTGCGAAATTTTTAAACACTATTGTAATTAAATATTATTTTTAGGTTAATTTTTAGAATAAATTTCCAAATAAATATTTTTAAAAGTAATGGGGAAAAAATACATTCTCAATGTCATATTCGTGTTAAATGAGCTTTTCCATAATGCAGATTGTTTAAAATAAAAATTGATGAATGACATCTATAATGGAATACTTAAAAAAAAATAAACGGATATTTCTATCCTAAAAGTATGAGTATTTCACCCCAGCAAAGAAGGTATCTTAAAAAGTACATAAAGCTCAGCTATTTCATTCAGTGTTAAAATATAATAAGCATACAAAATAAATAAATTTTAAAAGAAATTCAATTGTTATGTCTTTATTACAAACCATGTTACATTTTCTGATTTTAATATTTGGTCGTAATGGTACATTGTGTATAAAATAAATTTTTATTTATATTATTTATATTTTTATAAATTTTTATTTATTGTTATCAACATAATTTAAGTATGCAATGGAAGTTTAATTATAGGTTTTAGTATGCCGTAAAATATAATAAAAGTGGGAAAAACTCTATTCTAAAGGTTATAATAACAGGCCTCATATTACTGCTTAAGTCTGGTTTTAACCAAAATCTTCTCGAATAATCACTTTTGTTCAATACGTTGCTTCGCAACTACAGTAAACACTGTAAAATAAGACAAATGTTTCTTAATCCAGGAAAATATAACTACGACTGAAAACTAGACATTAGGGGCCACCGTAATACTTACCCATCATAGATATGCATAATATAAAATATAAAAATAAAACATGTGCAAACTATTTATAAAATGCATTGCAATTTTAATAAAATCGTGACTTGATGACGTCATAAACTTTAAATGCTCTATTACTGAATTGCGTAAAAGAAACATACTTATAACTTCAAAAATGATAATCATATTAACTAAGAGTTTACTGCGTCGGATTAAGCGTCTCATTTCCAATTAAAATATATCTTTGAATTTTAATTTTAATGAAATACAGGGTCATGAAAAATCGAAGAGTGTGGAAAATAGGATTACAAATATCTCGGCAACAAATTACCCGATCGACTTCGTTCTTTATACAAAATTTATGTTCTTTTATTGTCTTTTATATTTACTCCTTAAAATAAACAATTTCGAAAATTTTTATATACCTTTTATCAAAATGAATAATTCGAGAGTCCGAAAAAAATTAGTTCCGAATAATTGAGGTAACTGAAATTTAATAAGCTTCTTCTCATTACATACCAAATTTCAAGTCTCTATCTCATTTTGTTCGGGAACTAGAGCGTTTACAGACACACACACAGACAGACGGACGGCAATTTTTTTTTCTAAAAATGTGTTTTTCGGAATCTCTAGTGTCTGAAACGTGTAAATCCGTCAATTTTTTTTTTCGATTTTTAAAACGATTACAAGACTTGCCCTATATTTCGTGTGATGGGTAAGTAAAACAGAGTTTAGTTTGCTGCCACTGATTTTCAAAATGTTTCCGAGTAATTTTTATAGGGTATTATATTAATCAGTTTTCTCAACCTGGAATATGGGTTTCTCGGATGATATTAATTCTCAAGTAAAAATTTTCATGTTCAACAAACGTGCTTTACAGACAAGCATGGTAAATCAAAAGCATTAACATTAAAATTAATATTATTTTGTTATTTGACATTAAAGTTAATATTTATTTTACTCTTGCATGTATAAATTCAGTTACGCAGTTGGAAATGCTTAATTAAGAATTAATAAGCATCCTAAAAACTGATATTCCTGTTTGAGAAAACTGATTAAAACACTATAAAAACTACACAAAAACGTTTAAAAAAAATGGTAGAAAAAGAAACTTTGCTTTTGTAAATTCTTCTTTAAATCTTGAAAATATATTGGTTTTTGACGTTTCTAATGATAAAGAACGCTTTTCGGAATCATGAGTATGTCGGAAGAGGTTATTGTATATTTTCATTTCTGGTTATATTATATTTTCGTAAATTAAGAGGTATTTACAGTGCAGCTGATCACTGTTGTACCCTAGAACTACAGCAACATCCGCTAAAAATTCTGCATTTGTGTACCAACTAAATCAAAATTCATATTTTTGCCGTACCACCATTATCAAACATAACTCAAACATTTAAAATTGTATGATTATACATCTAAATTAACAGATAAGCTTCTTTAATTGACATTAAATTAAAGAAACCCAACATGATTAATATTTAGCATAAGTCCCGTTCATCAAAATAGCAGAAAAAGTTGTTCAAAAAAAAAATCTAAAGTACAAAGTAAACCGTAAAATTTGCTTAAAAACCATTATGTGATAATATATTTTTAAGTTTTTTAATGCAACTTTTTCGGCTGTTATTACAATGAATTTGTACCATGTACAATATTATTACAAAATTTTTTGAGTAGAAAATAGAGTTCTTATGATAGAGAGAAATATGAGAAAATATTGAGAAATATGCCAGTCGGCAACGTACAATGTAGTGTCGTACAAAAAAATTCAAAATTATTGCTGTGTTCAATTTTACAATTTTTTTGTATAAACTTCGCATACCAATATCTGAAGGTGCACGTACCAGAACTGGTACGAGTGCCATAGTTCGGGGAACCCTGTATCTAAACAGAGAGAATTAAAAAAAAAAAATCTTACTAAAAATGTATTGGATAGTATGCGCCACTCACCCGATAATGGAACAGACTGGAGGGTCTTGCTCCCACTTTCAATCAAACCGTAAACTCCTGCAAAAGAAAAATACAGTACATTTTTATGCGCTTGTATTTCAACAAATAAACTTAACTAGCATTAAAACAGGTGTTCATTTGTTAATGTCTGCAAATTTATTATTTATTGTCCATACTACCAATTTACATTCAGACGTTATTTAAAAACATGGTTAAATTTTTTCATTAAAAACGTCCCTTATTACTGAAAATGTAAAACAGTTTCAAATAAAAACCTTCACCATTGCACAAAAGCGCTTTTGCTATGGCTAGAGCATCATCAGTCATATATATATATAGCGAAGAAGCAGAGGCTTGAAGGTTACAACTGATCATGCTCTAGCCAGGGCGAAAGCGCTTTTGTGCAATGGTGAAGGTTTTTATTTGAAACTGTTTTTTACATTTTTTAGTAATGAGGGACGTTTTTAGTGAAAAATTTTAACCATGTTTTAAATAATGTCTGAATGTAAATTGGTAGTATGGACAATAAATAATAACTTAATTATCATTTAAAAATTATTTAAAATCACATACTATTTTCATTTTTTTCAATAGAAATAACATAATTAAATTGCAGACATTTTCCGGTTACATTTCAGTATTTAAAGAGAAAAAAAAAACGGAGCAAAATTTTTATTTCTGAGAAATACAAATTTAACAAAGTTATTAAAAAAATAATAAAATAAATAGGTCTACTAGAAATTAAAATAATGACTGCAAATAAAATAACTGAATAAAGCATTAAGTTGAATGTAGTTGTTTTTTCTTGCGCAACAGGTCGAAAGACTTCATTTTTCCATTGCATTTTTTAATTATAAGTGCATTTAAAGCTGTAATAATGGTAAGCTACTATTATACAAATAAATACATTTTTGAATTTGTGATGAAATACACTTTGAAAAATAGGAATAGCACGGTTATATATATATATATATATATATATTTGTTAACTAGGAGAAGACCCTTTAAATGCCTCAGAGGAGGACTTAAAGGAATCGACTGGGAGCAGAGACTTAATGTCCAATCCGCACCTTCCATCGGTGCAGCCTGTTAGTACTCTTGCCTAGTGCATGGGGAACGAACGCGGATGGGCTTCCTCCAACCCGCTTGGCCAGCGTGGAGGAATTTGGCCACCTCCCCCCTTATTTTACCATGAATTCACAAGCCCTGAAGAATTGCAAAATATGCTAAAAGATTTGGCAGAAGCTAGCATTAATGTGGGATTAAAAATAAATTTGGAAAAGACTAAGGTGATGTTCAATTCATTTGCATCAAAAAAGAAAATCGTCTACAACAACACTGAGATTAAAGATGTTGAAAGTTATGTGTACCTTGGACAAGAAATATCATCAGACAACAGTATCATGAATGAAATCAATAGAAGAATAAGAAATGGATGGAGTGCTTTTGGGAAGAACAATATTATTCTGAAGAGTAACATGCCTCTTTGTTTGAAAAGAAAGGTGTTTAACCAATGTGTTTTGCCTGCACTAACTTATGGAGCAGAAACTTGGACACTAACAAAACGGATGGTACAAAGATTACAAACAACACAGCGAAGTATGGAAAGATGTATGCTAGGCATAACCAGAAGAGACCGAAAGAGAATAACGTGGATAAGAAGTCAGACGAAAGTTTTTGACATCATCGAGAGAATTAAACGGCTAAAATGGAAATGGGCTGGGCACATTGCAAGAAGACAAGACAATAGATGGAGCACAAACACCCTACAGTGGTATCCCAGAGATGTAAAACGACCAAGAAGACGACCTCAAGTAAGATGGAGTGACGAATTCAGAAAAGTGGCCGGTGTTAATTGGATGACTAAAGCACTAGACAGGCAACAATGGAAAAATCTGGGGGAGACCTACATCCAGCAGTGGATTGAAAACGGTTGATGATGATGATGATGATGATATATATATATATATTCATGTCACTTTATTTTGATGGAATAAACTAAATGAAAAATCATATCATAAATTATGTACTATTTTAACATATAGGATACGGAAAATTATATGTTTAAAGCAGAATTAGAATTCAGAATTGTTAGTTCTTATCATTCAAATAAACTGTAAACACGTTTCGTATTCATGTATGGGGGAAAAAAAACATGAAAAAGAACATGAAAAGTTATGCGTCCCACTTTCATTTCAACATTACTTATGTTACAAGAAATTTAGAAAAAAGGGTATTATATTGTAGTTTACTTCAGCTACATTTTCAAAATTCGTCATGATCGGAGTAATTTATTTAAAAGTTACAATGCGGTCAAAGAGAAGAAAAACGTAGAACTAAACAAACTTGGAGTTATAAATATTATTTGTTAAATGTGTTTCAATGGCAGACTTGATTCCATCAATAGAAGGATTTTTCACAGAATTTCTTTATCAGAACACATTCTTTTTTAATTAATTTAAATGTTGTAAGAAATGGCAATCATAAGTGTGAGGGATAATTCATTCACCGGAGACGGAAAATATAAAGCGGGTATTTTTTTTTCACATAATAATTAAAGATCACAAGTGATAGTTTCGAGAGATAATTATTAACTTTTATAATCAGATGATTAGTTTCAGAGAGTAATTTATTACAGGATGGGTAAAAACAGTGTCTGCAAGCAGATAATTGATTCTTTCGTGTAAATAAGAGATCGAAAAAAAAAAGGGGAGGTAGGGTCTATTTATGGTTTACTATTTCCTAAACCTATTTTCTATTTACATCAAAGAATCAAGTACCTCCTTGCTGAACATGTTTCTATTCTACACTGCAAAAAATAACTGTTGATTTTACAGTATAAAACTGTCACCCCAGCTGCCAGTATTACTGTAAAATCAACAGTTATTTTTTGCAGTGTAGTCCAGATAACTGCTGTCTGCTACTAATCAGCCAATGATGAGAGTTGATGATTAATTGCTCTCGAAACTATGTTTGTGTTTAATCTTTATTGGAGAAAAAAATTTTAC
The DNA here is from genome assembly GCA_963931845.1 of Maratus michaelseni. Taxonomy (NCBI): domain Eukaryota; kingdom Metazoa; phylum Arthropoda; class Arachnida; order Araneae; family Salticidae; genus Maratus; species Maratus michaelseni. The sequence continues at coordinate 340,301,576 of OZ007588.1, read as the reverse complement.
TCCTGAGCTGTACAACATCAGTGTTCTAAAATATTTTTTATGTATCTTAATTAAATTAATAAAACGTCTTTGATAAACTCGATAAACATCATCTTTATTTTTCATGGAGCACACAGATCCACCTACACACATATAATAACTAAAAAAAAAAAAAAAAAGAAAAAGGAGGGGGAAGAATTATGTGAAATAATTGGGAATCACGCTTTGTTATAGTTGTCAAGTTCGATTTATACTTAGTTAATTATGTGTCTTTGTGTTGTATTGGGACATCCGACCGCAGGTTTCAAGGGAAGCACTTGACACCATTTACGTTTTTGAAGATGTCTGGATTGTTTCCAAGTGAGAAATTGTGTTTGGGTTAGACAAGAATAAATCATAAAATAAATACAGTAAAATCTCGTTATAACGAATTTCTGGAGACCACCGATTAAATTCGTTACATTGAAAAATTCGTTAATGTGAAATTCCAATATGGCGTTTTTTTTTTTTTTTTTTTTTAATAAAATTTGCATACACATTGAATAAAAATATACTATATTATTGGTATACTTATATTAAATTTCGGTTAATATGCAAAAATGCAGTAAATAATAAATATACAGTATATTACTATTGTGAACTTACTAGTTAGAAATAAGATAATTATTAAGTTAATAGGTTTCAAGATTTTAATCATACCTGTTATAAAGGAATTATAATTTATCTTGCACACCTGACGGGTAAAAAATCTTACACGGAAAGCTTTCTTTAATATAACTTTATTTCTTCACAAAAAAAAAAAAAAAAATCAGTTTTTTTTAATTGAAGTTGGCAATGCATTTTTCAAAACAAAATGTATGAAAAAAAGTTTTCGGAACATTTGCTGGGATAATTACTTTTTAAGAGTTTCAAGGTTCTATAGAGCCCCTTTCGATTTGATAGACAACTATCATCAGCTTTATTTCACTGTCGTCTGCCTCCTCTTAATTGAGTTTCCGACAAAAGTTTCTTAAATTCTAGTTTTTCAATAAAGATTTTTTTTTTTCTTGTTAACTCAACATTTGTAAAACTGAACTGACTATTCTTTTTAAGCCTTCAATAAATTCGTTAATTTAAAAAATCCGTTAATATGAAATTCGTTAAAGGGAATATTTTTATAATGTGAAAGCATGGGACGTTTTTTAACAATCCAAAAAATATTCATTAAACTGAAAAATTCGTTAAAGTGATATTCGTTGTAACGAGATTCTACTGTATACCTTTTGGAAATTTAAAAATTATTTATATAAAATATTTTGATCAGCATAAAAAATTATGTCAAAACTAATATTTCTTTATTTTTTTTAAAGAATCATTTTGATTTAAAAACAAAATAACTAATGTACTTTTAAAAACAAAAGACCCATTATAAAAAGAAATTTCAAAAAGGTTTTTTTTTTTGTTTTAAACGTAGTTATGTTTATAAACTCTTGAAAAATAATTGAAAATGACGGCGCATGATTGGCTTTTTAGGATGTTATAGTGAGCAAAAAGTATGTGCACACCTTGTTATTTTATTTTGCATTCACCAGGCACAAGTAAACACAAGTCAACATATTTAATATCTTATTTGATATTTATATAAAAATATTTTTAAGATCGGATTTCAAATCGTCGTGCTCAGGCTTTAAAAAAAAAAAGAGCCCGAACTAAGCTCTAGTACTTCCATTTGGTGATAATTTGCATAATATTACGTTTAACAATATGTTTAGCAAAATAAAAATGCTACGCGTGCCAGTACTTTTTTGGCATGAAAAAATTGTATTTTAATTTTTAAAATATGTATTATCTTTTAGGGAAAATTAATGCATATTTATGTATATGTGCTTGTTAAGCAAATAAAGTAGCAATTAGAACAATTTCATCACAACTATTATCGGTGTTTATTTATGCAAAATAATTCGTGTGTGCAACTACTTTTTTTTCCTATGTACATGCATGGGTCCCACTTTTACTCTTTTTGTAACCACTATCTTTTAAGAGCAATCTTCGCCTTATTTAATAGTAGAAATTCAGCAACTAAACAAGTCGAAGATTTTTATTAAAAAAATTGGGGCAACAAAAATTTAAATATCTTGTTCCTATGAGACATATGACTTGAAAGTCATAATAAATGTTACTGGAGGTATTTTGTTGAGTGATCACATCAAGAGTTATAACATTTATATTTGGTTTTGGCGGATTTTGCGCAAATACTCAAAAAGATTGGTCTTCACCTATCATATACTACTATTTTTTTACTGTTGGGTTACAGCCAAAGATAAGGACATTGATGTTTGATTCAACTATAGTATTAATTTTGTGTTGGCTGGGAACATTAATATTTCCGTCTTCAGAGTTAAGATATGAATTAATGACATATGACGAGGGACAGTTTGGTTATAGTATACCATCATTTCTTTATTCAAACATAGCAGTAATACAAATCCATAACAATTTAAGTATGTATCAGACAACCAATACCATGTATTTTCAATATATTTAAGAATGTCTTGAAATTTTAATGACGAACTCATTCCGTCTGGTAAAAAATTTAATGATCTTTTAATGGAATAAAATTTAGTTATTTTTATTTCATTTGCATATATATATATATATATAAAGAACCGTGGAAGTAAAAATAGTCTTATAATATATCTTTGCAATTTGTGACTGAATGCTAAGAATATTTGGATAGGAAAACATAAAAAGTACGAAACTATCTACATCCTCATTAAAGAGATAATATTTAAGTTTCTCATTATCATATGACCTGAGAGTCATAATAAATATTACTCAAGGTATTTTGTTGAGTCATCCCATCATGTGTTAGAGCATTTATATTTGACTTTGGCGGAAAAGACGGATTTTGCGCAAATATTACTCAAAAGGTTTTTTTTTTTTCACTCTCATATATATTTTTTACTGTTTGGGTTACAGCCAAAGACAAGGGCGTTGATGTTTGGATTCAACTGCAGTATATTTTGTTGTCTGGGAACATGAACACTTCCCGTCTTCCTAGTCAAGAGACGATATTAATGACATATGACGAGAGACAGTTTGGTTATGTCTCATCATTTATCTCATCAAACGAAGCAACGATACAAAGCTTTAATACTTTAACTAGTCGTATGCATCGTGCATCAAACAATTAACACCACTGAATTAGAGTAGATTCCTAGACGATCAAAAAATTTAATGATGTACTCATTCTGTCTAATTCAAATATCAACAGCATTGCTTTTAAAATGGAATAAAATCCAAAACAAGTTATTTTATTATTTATTTTTATGTATTAGTAAAAACTAAATTAGGATGCTCTAAATTTAACTTATAAGTTTACGACTAAATGCTGATAAGATTTAGATTGAAAAATTTACTCTGATAAAAAAAAAGAAAAAAAACCCACTAAAATTGGCAAAAAGAGGCCAAAACTACGCATAATTCAGTCACAACTGTCACTGACTCCTGTGGCTTAATGGTGAAATACGGTGAAATACATCATGATCCGATCATTATAATCTATATGCGGTATCGATCTTTCAAACATGCAAATTAATCGAAATTATGTAAAAATTATGCATGAAGACACACATACACACGTGCGCACACAAAGAGAAAGAGAAGCAATTTAACTACATATCTGCCATTATCATCAGTCTGTCAGTTTGAATTATAAAGCAAATTTCGGAGTATTAGAGGCAGAACTAGAGATTGCACCAGATAATACAATCTTCCACGTTAAATTAAAAAAAAAAAAATCGACCTTTATCAAGTTCGTCTTTAATATCCGCAACGCCTCACATATCTGAATCTGAAATAACACGATATCCAGAATTCCAAATACAGTTTGATTCGGCAACTTCTGGGCAAAACTTTAAGGGGTGACAGAACACGCCTAGCTAGACAAGCGTGAAACACCATTCAATGCATGGTCGTAACTCAAGCAGTGAAGGTGCTACCGGGTGTTTTCTAATTGTAGAGAGAACCCGAATTTTATTTATGCGGAATAGTGTTACTAACTAAGATACTAATATGGATGAAACTTACAGAAAATAAAATAAAGAAATTGTAAAGTAAGAAGCTCAAGAGAGTGGGGGAGGTGGGGGGGGGGGGTCTGTATCTTAAATTAGACGAAATTTTCTTCAGAGAAGTTGAGGGTGAGTCATAGATAAATCAGAACTCATGGGCAAAACTTTAAGGGGTGATAAACAAATCTAAACATCTAATTACATCTAAACAAGCTATTTTAACCTTACAATGCATGTCTATATCGCAAGCGGCGAACCGCTAGAGGGCGCTGTCATTAAACACACAAAGCGCTGGTTTTTAACCCTTTCCGGCGCGGAGTAAGTGTGTTTGTAAAATTATGAAATAATGGACTTACACCAGAATTTACAAACGAATTCATTAGAAAATAAAAACTTGCTTATTTTCCGGTACTTAATAAAAGGAAAATTGTAATTAAATATTCTTGGTGCCGTTTATCAGTTTTGGAATTAAAAGTAGGTGTCCTTTTTTGTGGACACCGCCCGTTAAGGGGTTGACACACATCGTCTTATCTATCGCGGATTGCAAAAATAAAGGCTACTTTTACTAATCAGGAAAAGGTTGTCATGCATAATGTCCTCAGGTAATGGAAACCCATTAGTCTATGGATACGTAGATATACTTTATTATTTCTTAACTCAAACAGACTGATTGAAAAAGATACCGTAATTCCAGGCAGCTCAATAGGCAGAGAGTAGGCAATTTAAAACCAAGTTCCTGGGTTCGAAATCCGTCCTGTGCACTTTTCACCCAGTTGGAAAATTTTCAGTTCCTATGGGAATTAATCCAAACCTTTATTAATGAGGCTATAATACCCAATATAAACGAGCTTTTTTTTATTGGTGATATTTAATACGTAGGAAATTTATTTAAATAAAAAAGTTAGCGAAAAAAAAAACCCGACTTTTTGCCGTAATATAAAAAGCATATTAACAGAATAATATATTTTGTATATATAAGAGTGTAATATATTAATATATGTTGATCTACAATCCGACCTGAACCCGAGAAAAAAAAATGTTCGTCGAGCCGAAATTCAAATATAATATATATATATATATATATATATATATATATATATATATATATATATATATATATATATATATATATACAAATTAATGCAATCAAGGAAAAATAGTCTTTGCTATCAATTTTATATAGAAAAATAAACATGTAAAGACTCATCCATATTGAAATATATTATAGTTTTTCAGGGATGAACAAGGATGACGACCCCAAGAACTCAGCTTACGCTTTAGATTGATAGTGCAATCCCGAGGGGTAAACCAAATTCATTAGCAGCTCGCATTGCATTACAAATGACTTTTTCAATGCCTATACTACCATTTTACATTATCACATTACAATATCTATGATTTTTACAATCTATGATTTGTTGAAGAATTAAACAGCTTGATAGTCAATTCAGGTTACAATTGACTTATTACAGAACAATACTTCATTAAACAATATTTATGCAAATCAATCAGGTTTATACTGAATTGACAATCATTTACGTATGACAACAATGTATATGAAAAATTATCAATAACAATTTCTTTTAAAAAATCGGGTTAATTCGAATCCTACCCGAAATAATTAAATCTGAACCCAAACCCGAAGCAGTTAGAGGCAGAGGATAACCACCCCAGGAAACCAAAACAGTTAGAGGAAACTCGACTCGAAACAAAGGGAAAAAATTAGCGTCAACCCAACCCGAACCACGAACTGGAGTCGGGTGAAGATAAAATCGAGTTACCCAACCCGATGTTGGAGTCAAATCTAGATTTATAGAAGTGCAGATTAAGAAATTGGTGAATGCAAATTAATGAATGCAAATTGGTGGAAAATCTGATCAAATTTCCACATAATCCGTTCCGTATTGTGGACATTCTATAAAATATTCATGAACTTGAATGACGGGATAAAGAGAAAATCGCTATCAATATTTAAAATCTTTATTTGGCTGAAACAAAAGATGATCCAGCTGAAAGACATAATATACGTCCTCCGCAGTGTCTGCTTCCGGTTATATGCGTACGTTCTTCGTAAAAAGAGCATTAACACCACATTTCCAACAATGGGTCTTAAATTAACTTATTGTAAATATTCCCGTCTAAGTTGAGATTCAGTATCAGATAGCGCTGTCTTCTAGTAGACAAGTTCCTGGAATAATTTTAAATATAAATAATGAGCTTTAAAAAAAAAAAGTGTAAATATAAATAACTCAAACCATTTAAAAACAGGGGCGTCGTCTCCTAAAAACGCAATGCAGATATTCTGGAACATTAACGACACAAGGAATTGCATAATCATATAAGATATAGGAATACACATCATTAAAATGGAAACAGATGTTGACAATGTCACATGAATAAATTCAGATGTAATTCAGTCAAAATCACTACAAGGTGTTTAATACGTTGTTAAATACATAAAATAAAATACAAAATTCTATATCTAAAATCTAGAACTTTCAAGTACAGTCGTACTCATCATCAGGATTGAAAATAGAAAATACGAAATCCGAGAAACTGTCTCCTTTCGAATCAATATCCGGTGGAATGTTCCAAAATGAAGTGTAGGATAGGTTGATTCGAAAAGAAACAGTTTCTCTAATTTCGTATTTTCTAATTTCAACCTTAATGATGAACGACTGTACTTCAAAGTACTAAGTTTTAAATATACAATTTTGCATTTTATTTGATGTATTTAACAACGTGTTAAACACCTTTTAGTAATTTTGACCGAATTAATTATCCATTTATTCATGTAACATATTCTAGCTAAAGTGAATAATGAATCGTCAATATTTTTGATTTACATTATAAATTAGTTTATAAACCTTGACAAGCTTACAATATTTAAAACAAATATAACAGTTATCAGAAAACTGAAAACTATTAGGCGAACAAATAAGTTTATAAAGCGTTTTAGAACGCGATTTTACGCGTATGCTGCGATGTTGAATAATTGAATCCCCCCCCCTCCCCCCGAGTAAATACGTAAATAATTTCTGCTAAATATACCCTTTAATTATCATAGATTTAATTTTTTTTAAAGGAATTTTATTAGTTCTTTTATCATCTATATTACGGTTTTACTCCATTTATTTTAACTCTACTCGGTTATTCATAAAAAATCGGTAACTTAGTATTTTGTCAGCAATTAGTTTTCGTTATGCTCATTGTCAGGCATTTTCCTTCTGACAAAAAACCACTAGACTCTTTAAGATTCATTTACGTGCTATGCTATTCAGCAGTTTTAGTTTAGCTTATGCGTTCCAGTAATTTTAGTTATTAATGTTCTACTTGACATCTTGGCTTACATGCTATTGTCTGGCAGCCTGTTTGAACTTTGAAAATCTGTAAATATCAAAGCTTAACTAATTTTCCACATAATTCACGTGCTTTGGCATTATTCGCTAATTCAGCCCGCCAGATTAAACGGCGGTCTGCGAAACTTTTCATTTTTAGTTGAGTTGCCTTTTGATTGTTCTGGTGTTTACTGTGTAAAAATAGCTAACTCGGGTGCCACCCATAAACACCTTCAGATCCTGTATACTTAGCTGGTTGTATTCTCTAGAATGCTTAATTGGATTAATTAAAATATAATATGTCATCATATTTAGAGCCTGTGGATTATTTTTATTTCAACACAGAAAGAATTTGACTTTCATGACCTGCAACGTAATAAAAATATTTCTATATATGCATACCCATTGAAAATACGTGCTAAACCACTCTTAAAACTTATTTGTACACATAATAATATTTACATCCACAAAATTATATTTCACTAAATTCATTAAGATTTTTTTTATAATATTTGCATGATCTATATTATTTTATCATTTATTATTACAATGATTATTACATTTATTTTTTTATTATCATTATTTATTTATTTATTTATTTTACCATTTCTATTATTATTTCTCATTTGTCCTTCCCCTTTTATCAATTATATTTCTTCCAAAGGTATTATTAACTGACTGCAACGGCATGTAAAAGAAAAGATGAAGAAATAAATACAGTAAACTCCCGACTATTCGACATTCAAATGACCGGGGATACGTCAGATAATCGAAATCGTCAAATAAAAAGATAAGAGGCATTCTCCCATAATTTTAACTTTCAGGAATAAGAAACTTGTGAAATTATAAGCTTAAATAAAATTTTAAACGTATGGAAGAATTTCTTAATGATTCAAAATAAATAAAAAATGGTGAGCAGTGATGATTGTTAATAAGATTTTATTTAAATGAGAAACAAAGTTGAACTTGCGTATTTCCTTACTGTCTCCTTGACATTTTATTTCTCTAACTTTTTATTGTCATCTAAACTTTTACTTATAATTATTTTGCTTAGTACCCATAAAACATTCAAAAAATAAATAAATTTGTGGAATTTACCGTTTAAATTTCTCCGGTGCTGCATTCGGCTTTTAAAGAGACCGGTCAAGTGTGTCGCGAAAGGGCGTAAGGACGTTGGACGGTCGCGGGCCGCCTCTCCGCGAATTCGGCGGTGTATTATTTTATGTTGAATTATTTTATTTTATTGTTATTTACATGTAACACACTGGCTCCAGACATGCTAATTTATTGTATATACCTACCAGGGTTTAAAAAAAAAAAAAAAAAAAAAAAAAAAAAATGTTACAAAGATATTTAAAATATTTTACTAAGAATTTCAAGATTGCAAACAGAAGTATGAGAACATGGGGACAGTAAGGACTGTAGCAAGTAATTACAATTAAATATTTAGAACATTGTTTCTCAAACTGTTGATCGCGAACAGATAACGAGGAGTTGTAAGACAATCCAAAAAAATAAAATTATTATGTACAAAAAAATCTGTTATTAAATAATAATAATCAAAACATTACATATATATCAATGTGCGGCTACATTTATTTATCGTTTGAAAGCTTTCGTACATGTGACTTACATTTGAAACACACAGAAGTAAATTATTTTCAATTAATTTAGTTTCTTACACTACTACCGAAGAAAACGTTTTCCGCACAGGTAAGAAATATAAAACAAATAGGATCATTGTTTTGAAAGCATCCGTTACTAAGATTTCATATGGTACTATTTACTTGTTTTAGGAATGTTTAGAGGGTCTCAATTCAATACTTAAAAGTTTGAGAAAGGATGATTTAGAACAAAATAAATATAAGCCAATTCTGCCATAGTTTTCACTTTCACGAATAAGAATGTTGCATAGGTGCCAACCTCTCATTAATATTCCGTAATATGCGGGTTATTTTGACCCAGGTTTAACACGTTTCGCACCAGAAATTTTTTTAAGAAATGAAATTAAATAAATTCCGCGTAGAAACCTGAAATTGAATAAATAAAGATTCACCCAATAATTTTTCTGGTTTGAAGTGTTGTTAAACTGGGTCAAATTAACCCGCATATTACGGAATATTAATGAGAGGTTGGCACCTATGATGTTGTGAAATTCAACTTAATAAAATAGCATTTTTAAACTTCCAGTTTTAAACTTTCTTATTCTTGTTGCTGTAATTAAACATGTTCTTGTTCAGCATTAATGTTTAATACTGTACAATCCCTGTACAGACCCTTTCCATCCATTGAACAGGGACGCTAAGGAAAATTGCCACCTATTTTTAGTCAAGTCATGTTGAGCCTAAGTGATAGCTACAAAATGTTCATTGATTTTTAGAAGCAGTTATTTACATTGAACTAAATAACAAAAAAGTTTTAATTTACCTCTAAAAGTCCAGGAATAAATCTTGGGGACGGTAAGACTACCAATAAAACCACTGGTGGAAAGGATTCACCACCTTTTGGGTTTTATGTTACACCCTTCGAAATGTATATATGTAAATAGTGAGTGTTATTTTTTTTTAATTCTATAATTAGTAAATAGTTCTCTTTGCATTTATGTACAATTAGTAATTATTGTGTTTTCTGTTATATACATGTTTATGCATTTTTATATATAATTCTTTACACTTCAAGAGCGGTACAATGGTGGGTATCAATTTAACTATCAAGGTGACAGACAGTTTTATTAACGCTGTCTGGCGAGGAAGGCGCACTGGAGCCAGGCTATGAAGCTTTTATGACTTTAAATTTATGAGGAGTGCCAATCACACTTCGTGTGTGGTACTGGGAGTTCGAGGCTGAAGGATTCCGAGTAGTCATAGTGGTGCCTGGATAATTTTAGGGGGCCAGAGAGACTGTGATCATTGGCCGGACTTTCCTCCTATGAGCAACGAAGGTAGGTGTGGTCATTGACACACTGAGCCATTTGGGCACACGGTCGTAAATAAAAGTCAAGTAGGTGGGAGGTACTAACAGCAACTAAAAGAAAGCCAGAACTTGGAAAAGAGGCAGTAAATGAAAAAATGCGAAAGAGTCAGTGAGTGAAAAACATGCGAAGAAGTCTGTGGATGAAAAAGAAGTGAAGGTGGTCAGTTGAAAAGATTGAGTTGAAAAATATTATTATGAGAGAAAGTGCTGCAAATAGTTTCTGAACAACGATACTACCGGGCTTGTGAATGAGGGTAGGCCCATAAAGAGTCACTCTCCCCAGCCTGCATCAGGGTCCAACCTGGGACCCGGGAATTCCCCACTAACTGGAGATGAGTCTGTCGGTGAACGACTAAGGTATGATGTTTAACTATATAATACCAACCTAATCAAATTTGTACCGCTCCAATTTAATGGTAATTTTTTGTTTGGCAGGAGAACTGGTTCATATAGGATTTAAAAATGAGTAATGTTTAATTTTAATTGTGAGAACGAATCATTTAGTAACTAATATTTTTTTAATGTATAAGTTAAATTGTAGAAAGAGGATTGATATATATATATTCTTACTATGTTTTCTGTGCTGCATATTTTAAAACGGATTAATTTATATATCCTTACTAAGTCTCTGATATGTTTATTTTAGAAAGGATTGATTGACATATCCTTACTATGTTTTTTTTATATGTTTTTTTATTTTGTTTAATGTAAATAAAATAACTGTTTCTTTAGTTAAAAAAAAAGTGTTGTCTTAATTTAATGGCTGCATAATTAATTCTAAAACCTAAATGTTTCTTTAGAATTTGCTTAACTTCAATTTTGTTTTTTTTTATTTAAAGTTATCTTTAGGGTTGTTTTGGGTAATTATTTTATGGAACTATATACACTCCATTCCCAAAATCTAACTGCCATATATTGGATACTCAGCACACAACGCAAATTAATTTCCTTTAATCATAATTCTCTAGTATCTAATTAGGCAACGATCACGGAGTCTTCTGCAATCAGAAGCCCCTATTGATAATTATTAAGTTATAATGGCTATGTGTAGTGATGGTCTTTTATTGACAGTTGTAACCGGCCTCTAGTAGGAGCTGTCTGCAAATCACCAGCAACCACAATGATTGAAATGGATATTTAAATGCTGATTTAAATTCAGCAGATAATTTCCTGTCAAACTACAGCCATTTTTTCTCTAGCATAGAGAGTATGATAAAAAAGTTGAAAAAGACTCCATCAACTTGTCAAAACAAATCGTTGTTTTCCTATAAGTATGTCGTTTTCAGTTGCTCGAAACAGAGACTAAATGAACTACTAAATCGACTAATATAAACTCCTGGCGGATCTCGGACATTGTCAAATGCAGATTTAAAAAAATCCCTGACGGCTCGGCCTACAGGCACACTTAGATTTCGAAGACGCAGACCGTGGGGCGCCGCGTGCTTATTGGGAATTGCAGAAGAAAGACCTATTTGCCATGATGCGACAGTTGGGACCGCCCACTTCGAAATACAAAATATCTGTAGGCGAAACCAGCAGAGTGTTTTTGCTGTAAGAGTTGGTTCTATAAAAAACTTGTCAATATAAAAGTTGTAGATAATATTAAGAAGATTTATAATAAATCTAAGCGGATTTGATATCTTGATTGTTGACGAAGTTCTGAATTTTTTTCTTCTGAAACCCCCTCCTTGGGGGCATTTTTAATGAAATCAAAAATCTATCATACATAAATTTTTGGCCCTTTTTCTAGAAGTAATAATAACTTTAAACGGATTCGATATATATCTTAACTAAGAGGATTTCCAGGTCCCTTCCAATTCCGTCTTAGCAGGTTTTACTATATTTCTTTAGTCTTTTTGTACAATGTATGAAATCAACTTATAAATCTTTTAAAACAATATTCCTATTAAAGATATAATAAAACTTCGTTCTTGAAATATTTTTTTTAAATATTTTATTATCTGTCTCTATGCTGTAATAATCTATAACACGAAATAATCTAATCTGATTAATTCACCTGTTCTCTTTTCCTTAATTTATTTCAGAACTATCTGCTGATTGCAATTGCGTGTATGTAAGAGATAAAAAATACGCATGTCAAATTTGGGACACCCTGTATAATAAAACCACATATAAAAACAAATCATTGTCTTTACTATAAGTATGCTTTTTGACTTATTCAAAACAATCTTCTTCGGGGAGTAAACCTAAGGGATGTGGGGTGTTTTAAAATAAAAAATTAGGACTGTCTTAAAGTAAAAAAAAAAAAAAAAAGAAAAGAAAGAAAGAAAGAAAACAAGAAAGCTTATCTAACCAACTGAAAAAAAAAAAAAAAAAAAAAAAAAAAGATTTAGATTGAGTCTCTGAATCCAGTGTCTCGCTAAAACTTTTGGGAAATCACGGAATTCCCTCAAATAAGATTGACAATTAAGATGTACGGGAAAAAAAATTAATAAATAAATCAATGTAAAATTCATGTTACATTCAATCATAAGGAAAAGAAGGCTCAATGTCAAGACGAAAATGCGTATAGTAAATGATTTTTCATTAACTGAAACCTGAATTCATTTCAAAACACAAATTTTTAAGCCACACAAGAGTCCAAACAATCTAATTTACAACCCTTCACTCTCACCATTACATCCTGGAAGATCTCTGGGAAGAAATTTACAACACCATCAGTTAGTTTCCTTTGATGTTGCCGAGAATGAAGCGGAAAGAAAGAAATTAAACAGGCTTTGGGCACAAATGATTCCACGTCCATGAGTCAATCATCAGGTGTCATGGCGTCAAATTTAGCTCTCGGGATATCGGAGATTCCACGGCACATTAGCTTTTTGACGCGTTTCTTGAAACTCAGCCAGAATAAGCCGGACGAATGTAGATTTAGAAGTAGAAGAATTCTTAGATAAAAAGGGTTGTGTATCTTTGAAATTTTCTTGGAAAATCGAAAGAAAAAACAAAAAAAATATATAGATAGATAGATAGAAAGAACTCGTGGAGATAAAAAACAATGCAACGTACCCTTCTATTACAGTATTTCATTTTGAGAGAATATTTGAGAATAATCCAGGGTAAATGGAAATGTTATTAACGAAACCTAATGAAAAACGAGAAATATACCTTTAAAAAAATTTAAGTAACACGTTTTCAATCTAAAATTTAATATGATTGCAAACAAAAACGTAAAATAGGCATGTGCGCCCGCAGAACAAAATCCAAGGAGGGGCAAGAATTTGAAACAGATGTGCTTATAGACTGCTGCCGACGTTGCGTTTTTCAAAATGGAGAATGTATACATGGAATAAGCTAAACTATGAATTTTTTGTCAGAACACTCCGCGCAAGACAGTTTTTAAATATATCAACATAAAAATAATACATAAATGCGTAACAACCCTTTCAAGACTGTAAGCTTCAAAGAAGGACATAATACCAATTTAACAACAAAAATAACAGTTTATTAATTCACTTTAAGAAGAGGAAGAGCAATGGAATAAATAAGTTTTATTTAGATGGCTCCAAACAAGCGTAATAAGAAAAACCTAGGAAGGGAAGAAATCCTTTTCCCTATTTCACTAAAACGATAGTATAATTTTAAGAGGGTAACAACAGCTGCGGAATGCTATAAAAAACAGCTCATATTGATGTAACATTTTCTCGAGAACTACTGAAGTGATTTCAATATATATAACATATTTTTAATATTTCGACATTTTTCCCCACTAGATTTCCAATTTTCGTCTTAAAAGACCTTTTTCTACTTCCTTCGAGGGACGCTCGAATGTATTTTCGCGCCTTTTTGAGGATCCAATTACAGCGATTTGATGCTTCCCCAAAATAAGTTTCCAGAACAGCGTTTCATTGGTTTAGATGCTTCGTCGCATTGCGTTTTTTCGATATCTACCCGTTAGCTATAAATATTACAACGCGAGCTCAGAAGTACACTGGCCTCCAAAAGTTAAGGTACAACCGGTTTTTTGCGTCTAATTTGCAAATGATGAATATAGAAACAACAAATTTGGAGGAAATGTGCGCTAAACTGTTATTTATTAAATACGACATAGAAATTTACTTAAGTTAAACGTATAAATGAAATTACAACAAAAAAGCACTCATGGTGGAAAATTCCATTCTTGGAGAAATCAGTACATCGCAGTATTATGCAGTAAAATGTGACAGAAACATTAAAAAACTGGTTCTAATACGGAATATGTCCACCCCGGACTTGAATGCATTGGCGGCATCGACTTTCCATGCTCTCAATTAAATTGTCGGACACCGAAATAGGTAACGCTGACCAGACTTGGAGTAAGCCTTGTTCCAGCTCATTTAATGACCTTGGAGGAGGACTTAAAGCTGCAACCTGTCTTCCAAGATAGTCCCAAATATGTTATATCGGATTCAAGTCTGGAGAGCGAGCTGGCCATTCCATTCTCTCCAAACCGTGATCCTCAAGATAATCCTCAACAACCACAGCTCGGTGTGGTGTCGCATTATCATCCATTAGAATGAAACCATTGCCAATAGCACCGACATATGGGCGCATATATGAATCAAGGATCTCATTCCGATATCTCGCACCAGTCACACCTCCATGGAACACATGCAGGTCAGTGTGACCTCCGAGTGAGATCCCTGCCCAACCATGATTCCACCGTTTCTGTACCTGTGTGTTTCGACAGTGTTTGATTGATGGTATCGAGTGCATTGTTCTCTCCAGATCAGAAGACGTACTGAATCGCTCTCCAGTGTGAATCTGGACTCGCCTGTGAAGAGTACAGAAGCCCACTGTTGTCTGGTCCAGGAAACATGTTATCTTGCCCAACATAAGCGGGTCCTTCTCTGTCGTCTGTTGAGGGGGACATACACAACTGGTCGCCTTGTATAGAGACCTGCATTGTAAAGACATCTTCGCATCGTAATAACGGAGATTCTTCTCCCTGATGCTGCAAAGTGTCTGCAATGAGTTGCGGCACAGTAGTGCGTCTTCTCCTTCGGGCCGAAAGAGCTAGAAACCGGTCTTCTGCAGGTGTTGTAACACGTGGTCGGCCTGGAACATGTCTTCTGGACACAGAATCTTCGGATTCATACTGATCCCAGAGTCGTTGGATACACTGCGAGACACATTGAGCCGTCGAGCAGTATCGGCCTGTGACAACCCCATTTCCATCCATCCTACCGCCCGCCACCTTAATGAATCGGTCAAACGACTTCTTCTAGACATTTCTAGACTCTACTGGCTGTTGTGAACAAAACTGACAACAATAGTTCGAATACAACAAAACTTACACGCGAAATTACGAAAGCTTCGTAATTGCATATTTTTCTCTCATTCACAAATACCTATTCTTTTCTATAAAATAAAAGGGGTAGCTGTAATGTTTGCGTAAGTTTTTTTAAAGCTTATTATTGTCATTCATATAAGCTATGAAGTTTAATCTGACTGCCATTTTTTGTCTGGTGAGCTTCGAAAAACATGTTGTACCTTAACTTTTGGAGGCCAGTGTAGTTTTTCTGTCCTTTCCAATTGTTTTAATAACGTATTGGCATCAGCGAAGAGTGTCCCGCTGAATTTTACTGAAATAGTGCGATGTACTTAATAATATTTTTATTGGATTAATGGAATATCATCTATAATATTTAACAGAATGTTTGGTGAAATTTCATGCAGCATGAGAAAGTACTCCGTTAGTTATAGAAGGAACTGGCTTGTTGTTATGGGGAACATAAACAAAATGTAGAATACATTAATGCCTGTAGTCGTCTCGCTAACTGCACAATAATGATCTTTTTTCTATCTCTTCAGCTTGTGTTAGCCATGTAATTATAGCACTGATTGCTCGAGTTAAAATATTGCCTGCTGATTTTCATCAAATGTATGCCATTCTTAGCATCTCAACAACTATGTAACCATCGTATTTTTGTGTTGGATTTAACAGATGCGACTTTGTAGCGAATGGATACATTTAATATGACATTTCTTAATTTCTTTCACCTTCATATCTTAATTAGGAAATATTTTATGACAATTTAAAAATCTAGCGGACTAGCATTTTTTGACAATTTTCGAGAAGTTTATATAGCCATATTTTCGAAACAAACTGATATTTTTCAAAAACATTTGGTATTTTTCTTAGTCTATATAAATACAATGTGCCCTATTTCATTAAAATCTGAGATGGTGAGGTAAAATTTATTCACAAAGTGTGTTGATTTGACATGGAATGACTCAAATGTCACACACACAAACATGCATTATAATTAGCTATTGGTATTATAATTAGCTATATCGATTTATTTTTCTGGAAAATCAATTTCTTTTTAGTAACGTCAATAAAAAATACAAAAAACTTCTAAATCGCATAACGATAGCATTTTTAAAAAATATCTTGCCCCGCGATCATTTTATAGTTTAGTTATTGCTAAAGACTATTAAAAAAATAGTCAAATCGCTTTAGCAATTTCCGAGAAAATGTACTTCAATATCAGTTGTTTCCCACAGGATTTTAGAAAAGCTGTAGCCCCCTTAAATCAAACGTTTTCCATATTACGTGTGATAATTTCAAAATCAAAACAGACAAATAAAGGATTGTCGATATTTGTCTTACGGGCTTATGCCAACTATGTTAGAATTCTTCATATTTTGGCTCTGACAAGTGATTCATCATATTCGAAACAGGAACAGGGATTTTTTTTTTCTTTTTTTTTTTTTTTTTCGTGACTAAACGAACGTATGCGTGTTTTTCTATAATGTGTGTCATAGATCACTTATCCGAGAAGATTATGTCATATCTTTATTTTGTTTCAGATCAGTCAAAACATGAAGTCATTTGGTTCTTTTAAATAATAAATGCAACAGGCTACTGCGTATTTTAGTTATCTAGTTCCGTAAAATTATTATTGTTACTATTATTATTATTATTATTTTGCAATCCATCGCTCACTTTATCAATTAATCGCACATCAACTCACTGTAAAAATAATAATACATTTTAGAAACATGGTAAATTGCAAATTAACCCTTTACTGCATTTCATATCATATGCAATACTTTCCAACAAGCTGTATATGTGTGCCATGTATTTATCCAATGTGAGCCTTGTTCCATATCTGGAACAATCAGATATATTTAAATGACATTAGTATAGCTTACTGGATACTTGCTATGCTAAATATTGCACACTTTCTTTTACAATAACTTAAAAATGTGTGAATGAAGCGTTAATTATAATTTTTTTTAAATTAATAAATACTCAAAGTTAAAAAGAAAAATGTTGCAAGGTAAATGTGCGGTCTGTTATCAATAAGAGTGGCCTCTGTTTGAAGTCTGTTATAAATTTTCAAAAAGGTAAACTGTACTTTGACTGTACTACACGAAGTACAACTGTAGTAGAACTGAAGTAGAACTGTACTACGCGAAGTACAAAATTCAAAATTGCGACTGCAATTTTGAAGCAATCCATATATTTAAAGCAGTTTGGTAATTTTGTCATATGAAATTTTCCATCGAAATTCGACCCAATACGCATGCGTCAAAAAATCTTCCGCCAATGAGGTGAGGGATATTTCCTGTCTAGAGCCGCATTAGGAACTGTTTACGAAACGACTGTACGATCGTTCTGTGGGTATGGCGTCGGCAAGAAGTTTAGATTACAATTGTGAGGTATTTTTTCATTTTATCTTTATTTATTTTGTTTTATTTAGTTCATGAACATAGAAATATATATCTATTTCTGTGTACATAATTGAATTATTTGGATATCTCTTAATTCTTTTTGTTCGCGAAATTATTTAGTGCGCGTAATGTAATTGTTGCATGCTTGGTGTATTTTTTGCTACTGAGTACTATTTTGCTTATGAGTTTTTATAAGTATTTTTTTTCTTTTTTTATTGAAGGGGCTTATTTTCATTTGGAAAAACAGAAATTTCATTTTTTTAATATAATATTTCAGATGTTTTAATAGTTAACATTCGGCTGTTTGAAAATGAGTTGCCACTTTTTGTTGTTGTCTATTGATAGACGATGTTAGAGAATCAATGCATAAAATATTCTGCATATACTCGCCCAATACTAAATATAACCCAATGCTAAATATAACCTAATACTAAAATATACAAAAGGTTGTTTCAGCATCTTACAAATTTCTATTATGTTTCATTCTAAGAGTTCCTAAATAAGCCAGACTGCAAATATATTTCCAGAAAAAAAGAACTGATCGTACTATAAATAGTTTCCATCCAGTATAATTTAGCAAACATTATATGGTGAATCCAAAGAATTCAACAAACCAGAATAAATAATGATAAAATGAAAAAGTATCAAATATTTATTGTAATCCAAACTTCCAAAACACCACTCACTCGTGGGGATTTGGTGGCACAAAAATTACACGAATTTCTTTAGTTTGCTGCGGGGAGAAAAATTGCAAAAATCAACCAGCAGCTGCACGGAAAAAAAAAAAAAAAAAAAAAAAAAAAAAAAAAACTCATCAGCAGGGATAAATTTAGAAACTTGCTGTGTCGCCAATCCATATATTTAAAGCAGTTTGCATATTTTGTCAAATTTTCTATAAATATTCGACCCAATACGCATGCGTCAGAAAATGTTCCGGGAAAACCACTCTGAATAAAGGGAACGATTCAGCGCTGTCAGCCAATGAAGTGAGGGCTTTTTCCTGTCTAGAAGTGTATTTGAGATTTTTTAAGATCGGTCATTCTTCTCGAGTTACTTTAATTTTGAGATTTTTTAAGATCGGTCATTTCTCTCGAGTTACTTTAATTATGACAAGTTTGGTTGACGATTTATCTTGGATAACTATTATCAGGTAATTTTTCATTTTATTATTTTGGTTTATTGAGTTGATGAACATAGTAAAGATAATCATGATTGAGTTCCTTGGATGCTGTTTGTATAGCATAGAAAATCATTTCTCTCGCTTTCGTGAACACAAAATTAGAGATACATTCTGGTGTATTTTTTTCTTCTTTTTATGTCGTATGTATATTTCAAATTAAAATTTTTTAAACCTAAAAGTAATGGTCGAGATTTTATAAGGATTTAGTTTTTGAAGGGGTTTATTTTTACTTTGAAAAGCTGAATGGTTTAATAGTTACATTCGGCAGTAAAATATCGAAAAGTTTTGATTATATAAAACAGTTTGAAAATGATTGCCAAGTTTTTGTTGTTGTTTATTGATTTTTGCTTACATCATGTGCTAATTTCCAAAATAATTTACAGAGCCAGTGTGTAAGTGGCCATATGAATTAGTTAAAATACAGCAGAATGTAAATGATTTTCTGTACGATACAAACAGCATCCAAAGGACTCAATCATGAACACATGTTCATCAACTCAATAAACCAAACTGAAAAAATACCTGATAATAGTTATCCAAGCTAAAAAAAAAAAAAAAAAAACTATTTTTGACTTCAAGAGAAATAAAAAGGGTTATTTAGTTTTTTTTTTTTTTTTTTTTTTTTGCCACTTCCCCATATACTATCAGTTTCATAAGAAATCCCTATGAAAACATATATTTTACACTTTACTGAATGCTTTCATTTCTTAATTGAAACATCAAACTCAGTTTAAAGTTATAGTAGAGTGTAAAATGTATATTTTCATTAAGATTTGTTATTGAATTAATTTTGCTTCATAAACAATTCTTGAATGTTTTGATTTATTATTGCTTTCATTATTGGGCGATGACGATTTCATCTTATACCAGATTGCATCTCCGTTCTTGGGCGATACTTATGAAACTCATAATTTGTCTCAAAATGGTGATTTTATTGACTTTGTGCTTACAAATCAAAATGGTATTATGATAATATACATCTTTGCCCAAAAATGCGACAAAAAAAAACTGTAAAATGTGTATTTTCATTAAGATTTGTTATTGAATTTTGCTTCATAAACAATTCTTGAATGTTTTGATTTATTATTGCTTTCATTATTGCACGATGACAATTTCATCTTATACTAGATTGCATCTCTGTTCTTGGGCGATACTTATTAAACTCATAATTTGTCACAAAATGGTGATTTTATTGACTTTGTGCTTACAAATCAAAATGGTATCTTGATAATATACATCTTTGCCCAAGAATGCGACAAAAAAAAACTATTTTTGATTTTAGGAGAATAAAGAGGTTAATTAGTTTTTTTTTTTTTTTTTTTCGGTTAATCTTTTTTTGCCAATTCCCCATATACTATCAGTTTCATAAGAAATCTCTATGAAAACATATATTTTACACTTTATTGAATGTTTTCATTTCTTAATTGAAACATCAAACTCGGTTTAAAGTTATAGTAGAGTGTAAAATGTATATTTTCATTAAGATTTGTTATTGAATTGATTTTGCTTCATAAACAATTCTTGAATGTTTTGATTTATTATTGCTTTCATTATGGGGCGATGACGATTTCATCTTATACCAGACTGCATCTCCATTCTTGGGCGATACTTATAAAACTGATAATTTGTCTCAAAATGGTGATTTTATTGACTTTGTGCTTACAAATTAAAATAGTATCATGATAATATACATCTTTGCCCAAAAATGCGACAAAAAAAATGTAAAATGTATATTTTAAGATTTGTTATCATACTAGATGTAACCCGTCAAAATTTGACGGCAAACAACTTGATAGTACCATAAAAATAAAATTCATAGTGCTTTAAAATGTTTGAAATTTTTGCAGAATAATTCAAATAAATAAAACACCCACCTTGAATTAAAGCTAGGTTGGGGACCAGCAATTGGCTGAGTAGTGAGTACTTTTCCATCTATTGATCCAATAACCATTTTGTCATTATAGTGTATCCAAATACAGTATTTGTGATATAGGTCAAAATTAGCACTCACCAGTCAGCGAGTAACACTCAAAATTGATGATTAACTTTATTGCCACCTAAAGATGGAAATCAGTTGCCACTCAGAGATAAAACTTGAAAAACTGGCGATTAAAAATATGGAAAAAACTGGCCAAATGCAGGATTTTCTGACTTTCTTTTTTCCCTTCGCGTTTTTTCTGCATCCGTTTCACAAAATTCATTATATTTCCTCACCCGATCAATGAAATTAAGGATTTTTCCGGGCCTGACCGATGAAATTAATGATTTTCTGCAGGTTTGTGTAGATGTTTGTGTGTGTGCTGTTTTTAATGAAGACAGTTGCATTTTTACGTGAACCTTTCACAAAATTCACTTTTTTGCTCAATCCTTTAACAAATTTTGCATTTTCTTTGTGATTCTTTAACGAAATTCACATTTTTTCCGTATCTTTTTGTTGAGATTCACATTTCGTTTTGGGAAAGATCATCGACACCTAGGTATTTATACACAATACAACAAATAAAATTAATACCTTCAAAATATAGGTAAAAATTAACTTTTTTACTCACTGGCCAGTACATGGATTTTTTTTACTCGCCAGTGTTAAGCACTGGCCAATAACAAATTTACAAATACTTGATAAAAAATTTGCGAAATTCGTCAAATGGTCTCGGGAAAGAAATCAGGCATTGCAGGAAAAAAATTAATTTTGTCTAACTGTAGTGAAAAAATTCGAGAAATTTGTCAAACATTAGCGGAAAGAAAGTGCGCAATTTGTTCGTTCATAGAAAAAATCGTGAAATTCGTTAATCGATAAATCACGAAATTCATCAATCGATAGCGGAAAATCGCAAAATTCATTAATCGACAGTGGATCCAATTCATCAACTGATTTCAGGGGAAGAAATTTTCGAATATCGTCGAATGGCTTCAAGAAAAAAAAATCACAATCCGTCAATTTCGGGGAAAAAATCATGAAATTCACCAAATGGTTTCGAAATTTGTCGAGCGACAGCGGGGAAAAAAATCTTTTTCCATTCAATCATCGCAATTGGCGAGTGTGACTATTATGTTTGACCAGTGGTGGCAATAAAGTCCATTGCCAAATTTTCAGTATTACTCGCCGATTGGCGAGTGCTAATTTTGTCCTATACTTCAAAATCCTTTTGATCATCACATCAACGTGCAGGACAATTTTTTTACGCGAGACCATTTGATGAATTTCGTGATTTTTCCGTTATCGATTGACCAATTTTATTGCTATCGATTGTTGAATTTTATAATTTATCGACTATTGATTAGCAAGTTTCATGATTCTTTCCATGAACGTTTGATGAATTAAGCAAAAAAATTAAGAATATCGTCAAATTGTCTCGGGTAAAAAAAAATTAATATTGTCAAATACCTTCAATAAAAAAGTTGCAAGCTGAAAGGCCTGTGACCGCTTTTTCATGTTATGCATCTCTGGGGTCCATCCCCCCACTCCCCCTCAAGTGGGTCACTTTTCTAAATTTTGCACACACCCTTCATGTGATATATCGCTGGAAAAGTCTGACCACTTA
Source organism: Maratus michaelseni (assembly GCA_963931845.1). Classification (NCBI taxonomy): domain Eukaryota; kingdom Metazoa; phylum Arthropoda; class Arachnida; order Araneae; family Salticidae; genus Maratus; species Maratus michaelseni. Next base: position 340,278,838 of record OZ007588.1, on the reverse strand, counting down.
TTCATGTTATGCATCTCCGGGGTCCATCCCGCCACTTACCTCCCCCCCAGGTTTGTTGACACTACTCATGTCACATATTGTTAGAAAGTTCTGTGACCGCTTAATCATATTATGCATCTCCAATGTCCCACTCCCCTCCCCCCCTAAGGGGTACTTTTCTAAATTTTGCACACACCCCTCATGTTACATATCATTGGAAGGGTTTTTGACCGCTTATTCATGTTATGCATCTCCAGTATCCATCCTGCCACTTTGCCCCCAAGTGGGTACTTTTCTAAATTTTGAACACACCCCTCATGTGATATATCGATGGAAAGGTCTGTGACCGCTTAATCATATTATGCTCCCCACTATGAAATTTGTCAAGCGACAGCAGAAAAAAAATCTCATTTTCCATTCAATCGTTGCAATTGCTAAGTGTGACTGTTAAGTTTGGCAATAAAGTCAATCGCCAAATTTTCAGTACTACTTGCTGAGTGACGAATGCTAATTTTTTACTATATCACAAACTGTATTTAGATGCACTATAATGACAAAATGGTTATTGGATCAGTAGATGGAAAAGTGTGTAGTGTATATAAATGCATTTTGCATTAACTGACATCGTATAATGACAATTGTGTATGATTTATCGCTGTTGTGCCATGGTTTTCCATTTACTGGCAGAATAGCGCTAAATGTGTCCGATGAAAAAGATTCTGCGAGTGCATGTGCCAGTGAAACTTAGCCAATTGTTGTTCTCCTATCTAGCTTTAATTTAAGGTGGGTTTTTGATTTATTTGAATTATTCTGCAAAAGTTTCAAACATTTTAAAGCAGCTATGAATTTTATTTTTATGGTACTATCAAGTTGTTTGCCGTCAAATTTTGACGGGTTCCATCTAGTCTATATATTTAAAACGCAAATCTGAATTCTTAAGAGCGATTTCGGCTGATCTGAGCATGCGCAATGAGCATTTACGATACTTTTCTATCACTAAACGGAGTGGAAAACCAGTTTTAAAGTTCCTGCTTTTCTGAAGAAAGTTAATTAAAGTCGAAAGAGGAACTCTGGTTCCCCAAAGGAACGTGGGTTAGAATACCACACCTGGCATAAGGTGTTTTTTGATATTTTTTATGTTCGGATAATTCAGGTCAATAATGTAAATTATATTTTATTTCAGGAGGAAGAGTTATAGAATTTGCTGTTTCTTTCATTTTTATTAAGTACATCTTATCATCCCCAATATATTTTTTAATTAATGATTTTATATTTTAATTTTTAAATTAAAAACTTTGGTTGTAATTGTCGATTAAATAAATTAAAATATTCTAAATTTTTTTATAAAATTTTAAATACAATTTATTGATAAGGCATATATTTTCCATTAAAACAGAAAGGGAAAATATTTATATAAAAAACTATGCTGTATAAACTGTGGTGCAAACAATTGATATTGTAATGCACTTAAATGTTTATATTTGAGAAAAAAAAAATAAAAAAATTTAACCGTGTAAAATTTTGCAGGAGAAAAAGGGAACTCTTCGAGTTTTTTTTTTTAGGATCTGAAAACTGGATTATCTGGAAAATGTTCTGTTGTTCGTACCCATGCAAAGGCAGTTAATAAGCAGACGGCAGCCCGGATATAAAAGGAGAGGTTTTTATTTATTTTAACTATTACTAAAAAAAAATATTCTGTAAAAATTTCTGACATTTTATTGATTTTACGATTTTTTTTTTCTGTGGCCACCTTCAAGTTCTTCACCGTCATATTTTAACGGGTACTTAGTTTTTTTTTTATCAATTTCTCACTTTTCTACATTGCAGAAAAAAATAAAAATAAAAATAAGTGTTGAATTTACAGTATAATACTGGCATCCCAGCTGCTAGTATTATACCGTAAAATTAACAGTAATAAACAGTAAAATAAGCAGTAATACGCTGCCGTGCATGCGCGGTATTTTACCACACTTTTTTTTATTACACACCTTTTTTTTTTGCAGTGTACATCACTTAGATAGTACCACATATGTCAGCAGGGGGGGGGGGGGGGGATTTACGCAAAAATAAGATCCGTCCTTCGCAAAATTCTATTCAAAGAATTCGCAAAATTATATACAATAAAAGAGCTTCCTTCACAAATTTCCTCTTAATAAAAAGGCCCCGCTTCTCAAAATTCAAATACAAAAGCAAACTCTTCATATTTTTATTATTATTATTTCGTTAGGATTTGAAATGCGTATTTTGCCAACAAAACAAAACTTACTAGAAATGAAAACTAATAGCAGGAGGACTTAAAACAGTTTAGCATTAACAAATGCTAAACTGTTTACATTCGAAAAACTGGTTTTAATATTTCGTTACAAAATTTTATTTCTTGCAAAAGTTTAATAAATTTAACAAAAATAACTTTTTAACACAATATGTAGACCAAAGAAAAGAAGAAACAAGAAAGAATTTTCACATTCACAAAGTAACACACATTCACATTCACAGTCACAAAGTAACACATTCACAATACTGTAACAATACTTCATAGATGTCTAAGTAAAAAATTTGGAAAACGCATAACACATATGAAAACACAATTCCCAGCAATTACCGTCAATAGTCGGAACCCTATCCGAAATCTTTTGTGAAGCCCTGTATAGGAGGACCTATAGATTTGTACATATACTACATATTCTAAAATTTACTACAGTTAGGAAACGCATAGTACAGTTGAAAATTTCTTTACAGCAAATTCGACAAATAAACGGAAATGTAATCGAGATCTTTTGTGCAGCCCTGTATAGGATTTATAGAATTAAGATTTATCCAAGTAATATGTAAAAAAAAAAAGTTAAATTTAAAAACGCGTACCACAACTGAAAAAGTCCTTCCAGCAATTGTTATTCAATTATTATTGATAGACAGAACTGCAACCGAATTGTTTTGTGTGTCTCTGTAAATGAACAATGAATGCTAGGCACACTTCATTTATAAGTAAGAATCTTGTAGCGCACCTCAGTTATATATATCAATTTCAATATGTGTGAAGTAGCGTAACATTATTAAAAGCACACCGCAAACGATTTTCCCCCATAGACCGTAATGTAACGTAATTATTTTGAGTGTCCCTGTAAATGAACTATAAATGCTCCCCGCTTCATTTTCAATACCGAACAAGCCACAGTAAACTTCAATAACTTCAATTCCAGGGCAAACAGAGTATATTTACGTGTAGCAGCGAGTTAGAGCACGGACGGACGGCAGACAAAACGAATTCATGAGCACTTTTCAACTATGTTGGGAAGTATTAAACAAGTTGGAAACTGTACGTCAAACGTGACAAATGAGGTGCGTTCGTACTATAGCTAGTTATATAAATATTCAGATCTTGATGATTTTTAATTCTGTGAAATGAATTATATCGTCTGCAGATTAATTTCTGTCATAAAATAAGTATCTCGGTCGCTTGACGATTAAACCTCGGAAGCTCCTATAACAAGAAAGCACCGATTTTTTTTTTTAAATTCAAATTTCTTAATAAATGTTTTTATTATCTTCTAAAGTTTTGATTCGATTTTCATAAAAGTTGAAATGTCAAGACAAAAATTCTGCAAAGATAATATATCTTAAATTTCAAACCATTCGGTTGGGTAGTTTTTGCGTTATCATATGCGGATGGACAGACAGACAGACGGACGGACAAACAGATAGACGGACGGACAGACAGATAGACAGACGGACCAGATGACGACAATAGGTGCTACGTTATTTATATAATTACGGACGCACCTAAACACATGATGACCACTGGTCACAAATTATCAAAACATTGACTGAAAAACTGATCATTAATCATTACTGATCATTCAGTAATTTTTTTTTTCTTCACCACTGCGATAGAATCAAATAGTTTTTCGTAAATATATATAAAAAAAAAATACATGCAGTGAAAGAGAAAGAAGAAGAGGAGAAGAAGAAGAAATTGCCCGCGAGCTTCGCAATCTCATTCCTCACCTAGAGGTAAGAACATTATATCTTTTTCCGTTTTTGTTTCTCTCGTTTAGCTGTAATGCTACACTCTCGAAGTGAATCGAAGTGCCACCTTAAATAAACATCACGGCAGTTTCCTTTCCCGAAAACAAAGAATTAATTATTCCAACGTAAGAAAAAGGGAGATATATCCTTTCATTGTGTTCTTTCGACGTTTCGTGTAACTTACCGTAACGGCTTGCAAAATATTTCTATCGTTCGTTGCTCTCTATTTATTGTTTAAGGACAGAGTTTGTTGTACGCGGAAATTTGGAATAGTTTTAATATATTTAAACTATTAATTACCACATTTGTGCCTTAATTGTATTACGTATTTATTTATTAACACTTTTCAATTTCTACAGCTTCTGCATAAAACTGCCATATCTTTAAAGCATCCCATTAACATAAACATTCTTTCGTTTTTGCTTTCATTTGATATTGATTACATTTACTGATGACATTACTATTTCCATTATTCATTTCATAATTTATTTATTTATATCAACATTCACAATTTATTTATTTATTTATAACATTCATTATTTATTTATCCATTTTTAACACTTTCAAACATAAATGTCCGTCCACAGGTGGGCAATTGATCCTCCCTTGATTTTCAAATTTTATTAAGAAATTTTTCTTTTCTCTCATCTCATAATTGTGAAAAAAGAAAATAACAAAATTTATTCATTTCCGATGATATTAAATAATTAAAACATAAGAGAAAAAGAAATTAAATGTTTTTAGTGAGATGGGCGGAACTTACTTGATGAAAAAATAAATTGTTTCAATTCTTTATTGTGAAAAAAGCCTATAGAATTTTATTTTTTAGTCCTATTTGTTACATTTTTTTTTATTGTTTTTATGTTCATATGTTTAAAAATTGTCTTGCACGTGGATTTATGACAAAGAAAGCCTTAGTTTAATTTATTTCATGTTTATGCTCTCCACACAAACACACACACACAAAGAAAGAAAAAAAAAAAAAGAGGATTTGGCGATGAACTTTAGGCACGTCTGTACCCAAATATTGATTTCTAACTGGATTTTGTTCTGCGCACGTTGCTGTTATTCCTATAATTTTGAGATAAGGATTTGAAGAATGAAGAAGGCAAGATATCCAAAATTAAATAAATATTGCGTTCGGCTCTGCCGAAAAAAATTCAAAACTGCATTCATTTCTAAATGAGCATGGACCTCTGTCATGTCATCCGGAACGCTAACACAAACAGCTTAAGATCGTTTACCAAATTGGTGAGAAGCGTTACACGATATTGTGTAACGGAGCAATTAAGGACCTCCAGCAATTACATTTGTAGACAGGACTAGAGGGCAGGATGAAAATGAATCTACTTAGAGTAATCATTGCTGTAAAAAAGTAATTCAAACAAAAATCGTTTAAGAAAGCTTGCCAACTAAAAAATACTTACAAAAAATTCTCTGTGAGCTTTGATAATAAATAGAAAATCAACTCACTGTTCAAATCCAAACTCCTTACTATCCGATAAACTCACAGAATCATTTTTATTTTTAAATGCAGGTATTGCAATTCAAAAACTAACAAGGAGAGGTTCCGAGGTCGGTGTCACAGAATGTGGTGAACGTTTGTGTATCGATAGAGTATAATTAGTATGTAAATATATGAAAGCCATAAAGCGCAATACTCAGGTAGTCTTGGGAAAAAAGAAGAGTAGACAGTTTATATTTCTATAGACCAGCAATTTTTGCTGTTGTTGTAAATTATTTACAGTTATTTAAATGAATAATCTACATTTTTCACAATGACATAAATAAATTAAAATACGTGATATAAATCTATAATATATTATTTAAATTTTGTTTCATTATCCAAACATTTAAAAAAATTATTGACTTATTAAAAATTTGCTTTTATATTTTTAATATTTTTTTAAAAATCTCGGATTCTTTATTTTGCAATTAAAATAACTATTAAAACACCAAATAAAATAAATTAAAACAGACTTAAGCACAGTTAAAAAATAAAATTTATAAAAAATATACTACTACTACTAAAATATACTACTAAAAACAATTAAAAATACAATTTGTAAACGTTTCGCCAAGCGACACGCGAGGCATCATCTGTACAAAAAATCCATTGCATATAGAAAACGACACGACTGAACAAATCAAGAACAGTTAAACTTAGTTAGCTGTCACCAAACTCTTTTATCTGTATCCCTTATTATAAGAACATTTCTGATAAAATTTCTGGCATTCTAAAATCATTCAATATTGGGGTTTCTTTTAAGCCAATTAATAAAGTGAGTTCTTTTTTCAATAAGCATAAATTTCAATATAAGTCTAAATTACCCGGTGTTGTTTATATTATTACCTGTAAAGATTGCAATAGTGTTTACATTGGTGAAACAGGTAGATCATTGGAAATTTGCCTAAAAGAACATACTGGTGCTTTAAAAAATGGTAATTTGAATTCAAAAATTGTCCAGCATTCACTTCAAACGAATCACATCCCGCTAATTGCAAACGCCAGTATTTTGAAATCGGGTTGCAACAGCTATCATGGTAGATTACTCCTTGAGGGTTGGTTCACTCAATTGCGATCGCAGACTTTGAATGAAGCTCGTTCTGTCCCTAGTGAATATTGTCTGTTTTTAAAATAACTAACTTTAACTGACCTTGATTTGTTCTGTCGTTTGCTATGCAATGGATTTTTTGTACTGATGATGCCTCGCGTGTCGCTTGGCGAAACGTTTACAAATTGCATTTTTAATTGTTTTTAAGTATATTTTGTATAAATTTTATTTTTTAACTGTGCTCAAGTCTGTCTTAATTTATTTTATTTGGTGTTTTAATGGTTTTTAAATTCAGACGTTAAATGTATATATACTGTAAAGTAACTATCTACGTAATAATTGTTTTTAGCAATTTAAATTATTTTTTGGTTGTTTAATATGTTTTTATAATACAGTTTAATTATATAGATAGAATTTAAACAATGGAATTTCGCATATTTACATATTTATTTAAAAATAAAATCTAAATAAATAAATAAATAAACAAAATAGGCCATTGGTACTCCTACAGATCACAAAATTTTACTTGTTTTAAAATTTATTTACTATTATTTCCATAAATAAACTACTATTTTTCGTGAAATGACTTAAAATACGTTACAAGAAATTATAACACGCTGCTTTAATTATTTGTCAAATTAAAAATTTTCTGTTAGTATAAATAGTATTTCAATCATAATAGTACTTTAAAATATATCGTATTTTAAACAACATTTTTTTTTAAATTATTTTTTAAATCTTGGATTTTTGTGTTTATAATTTTAAAAAAACTGTCCATGTACTTAATAAGTTCTAAAAAGTTATCGAATTACTAAAAATAGTTATTACGTAGTCAGTGAAGGCAAAACCAAGAATCCGAGATTTACACTTACCACACTTTTTTTTCCACGATTGTATATTCGTATAACAGTACACTCGTAAACATTCCAATCATTTAACCGTTTTTACAGAAAACTGCTTAATAACCGTAATTTATAACCGTATTTTATCTCTATTCTGACAAATGAGAACGCTTCATAATATGGTCATGTAACCGTAATCTATAAAAACGGTGGAACAACTGGACCGTTTGCTGCAGATTTTTAACAATGTAATATGCATTACTTTTGTGAAAATGATTAAATAAATGTATCTAAAAATATTTTTATGTAAAATAGAGTTCAGTCTAGAAACAATAAGAAGACTAGTCTAGTCCAGTATAAAAGAGCATTATTTAAAAAAAAAAAATGTTTTATTGAGTTTACTAAAGATAATTTAAAATAAAAAAATAATAAATAGAAAGAAAGAAACATGCATGTAATTTTTAGGTAAAATTAATTTTGAAATAACAAAAAGAATTCAGTAACATTAACTTTTAATGATTTTATGAATTATAAATAGAAAAAAAAATTAATTTAAACATGAGTGAATACTCTCTTCCGTTTCTTTTCCCTAAAGCAATGAGAATATTTCATAATTTTTTCAAGCTCTTGGACATAGATTCAAATATACTATGGTGCGAAGAAGATTTTCATAACTAGGGGTGCATTTCACTATTTTTAAAAATGGAAGGGTGGATTTTCAAAAGGTCAGGGTATTCCATCCTTAAATAATGGCCTTGCAGCAACACTATGTGAAAATGACTTATTCAACATATGTATATATCAGTATTAATTTAGCTAATTATTAAACATATTTGCAGTAAAGATTACTGCAAAAACCATAATGAAAAAATGGCTCCAAAAACCATGTGAAAATGACTTATTCAACATATGTATATATCAGTATTAATTTAGCTAATTTTTAAACATATTTGCAGTAAAGATTACTGCAAAAATCATAAACAGAAAATATTGTATATTTGTCACATGGCACTTTCGTTCTCAATTTCTCATCTGTTTACAAAATCGGAAAATAACTATAAAATGTTTGATGCTCTCAAATCTTTTTTTTTTTTTAATCATATGAAGAAATAACAAGTTGGTTCTAATAAAAAATGTGTAGAATGTCACGTTGTGATGAAAGTTGTGCATGAGATGATTTATTGAAATATGTATGAATATATTTAATATATGTAGAGTACTTGTGTGGCGTAATTTATAGGAGCATCAATATAAAGAAAAAAAATATGTAATATTGACCTAAAATGTTATATGCAAAATAGCAAGTAAATGATAAAGAGAATATATAGAAATAAATGATAATAACTAGATGGAACCCGTCAAAACTTGACGGAAAAAAATTACAATAACAATATTACTAAAATAAGCTTCTTTCTTACATAAGAAGGGGTGCGTATGAAACAAGTTTTTCAAATATTTTATTTTAAAAGTTTCCCCCCCCCCCAGTGAATTACAGTACTATTTCCGATGCAAACTCCAATCAAACAATCCGTAAACAACTGTGTAATGCAAATTAGTTTGACATTACCGCCATATTCCCCACGGCAAGAAAGAAAATTTCCTGGACCAATGAAGTATCACACAAATTGTATATCCCTACGTTCATCTCATATTCAGGCAATAAAAGAACATAGTAAATAAAGCACACATCTCCCCTCCCCTTGTGATAATGCAACTGAATAAGCTCCTATGCGCATGTGCATTGCATCTACCCAAACGCACCGTTGAAATTCGACGTTAAAAAAAAAGTTTTATTAAAACGTTTAAATTAAAAGTTTTAAAAAGTCCTTTTTAATCATTGTTCGTTTCAAACCCATATCTTCTAAAACATCCATTGTTTTAAGCTAATCAATTTTTATGTAAAGATGCAGAATTTTTTTATAATAATGAATTAATCTGCAGATGAGGGAGATTTTTAATGTTTTCAAGTGTAATTTATTTGTATGATTTCGTCGAATCCTTTACATAATCAGAATGATTATTCCATTTTCATTACAGTTTGGGGATCTTTTCCTTCTTATGAAGTTAAATATCCAATGGATCTTTAAAAAAATAATAAAATACAGTTCCTAGCATATTCTGATGCAACATATACATCAACGAATTCAACATATCAATTTTATGTTAATCATAAACAGAAAATAGATTTTTTTTTTCTGACAAATTATAGTTTAGCGCGCGCGAAAATGCTCTATCTTACGGATAATCTGATCTTATGATTTATCAGGGTTTTTTATTTTTTTTTTTTTCACTTTTCATGATGGTTAGGGAAATCTATTTTCAATTGTGGCAACTTTCCCAGGTGCTATTTTACATTATTAAAGTTAACTGATGGTAATTGTTGAGATAGAATTGAAAAATAATTCATGCTTGAAAATTATTTAAAAAGTCGTTAAATTACGCAGCAGTTTTCAAATAAATTTCAATCTAAAAATAATTTTTTTTTTTTTTTTGTAATTGATGATGTAAGAATTAAATTTGTAAATTGTAGTAAAATGTAGTAAAAAATTGAAATTTGTAGTATTTAGAAATAATGTAAGCGCGATGAAAGCTAAAGCGATAGCGCCGTTTGTTGTCACAACCGTTATACATTTCTAAAAATTGCCACTGTGTTTTGGCTGGCGTCCATATGTAGACTGCCATTTTTTGACATCGAAAAAGAAATTTACAGTGAAAAAAATAGGACTTTTCCGCTAATAAGGAACTGTTAAATGAACTTATAACAAACCTACCAAAATAATTCCTATAAAATATCAGCCCTACATTGTTTATTCTAGTTAGAAATACAACAATTATTTCAAGTTTTTTACCATAACACTTTTTTTAATAATTTTTTTCCTGAAATCCTTTACTTTTGTAAAAAATTTTTATTAAAAAATAAAATCTTCTAACCTATAATTTAAAAAAAAGTAATTGGTAACATGTAATCAAGGTATACAATCAAGATGACGCACCAATAAAGGCTCCAGTTCTAATCTTTAAAATTAAAAATTGAAAAATCAGTTAAAATTACTTCATGTTGACACAATCATATAATTTTTCCTTTTTAGTTTTATTAATGCTAAAATGCATTTCAATCTAAGCATAACGTCATTTTCACCGGCACAATTTTTTACACGTACTTTGTATATGTTACTTTTATGCTTAAACACCATGTATACAAATAAAAATATATTTTGTATTTAATTGTAATGAAAAAATGGCATGAACAAAGTTATAATGCATAGTGATAAAATAAACCCAATGGACAATATTCCCGTGACGTTGCAATAAATATGAATTTTTATTCGCTTATAAAACACGCGGATAAATATTTTTACCGAAATTTAACTTACAAATTAAAAAATTCGGCCTAAAAGTCACGCGCTTTTACTTTTAATATTTATTATTTCTATTTATCCTCGCAACCACAGAGTTTAGATAATAAACTCTATGCCTCGCAATAGTGGGCGTTATCCAAATGTCGACTTTATGACGTCATAAGCAGAAGTAAAAGTTTAATTGAAAATTACGGCTAATTAATTAAATTTTCGAACAAACGAATGTACGATAACAAATCTGTGTCCAAATATCTTTCATTTAAAAAAAAGAATGATGTAATTTGATGCAGTAGTTTGTTCTCACGGATTGTCAAAAGAAAACGCTTAGCGTTTTAAATATATAGATAATTTAGACAAAATGGAAAGATAAAAATAAACAAAATTTTCAATTCTAAGAATTTTTTATTTTTTTAAATATGATTGTGCAATAATTGTACATGGTTCATGCAAAATAATCTTTTTCCTGTTTTAGCTTATCAAATTAAAAGAATCTCCCCCCCCCCCCTTTTTAAAATTTATTATTTAAGTTTAATATTTAACAACTGATTTATTTTGTTAAGTTTGATCAATCTTACAGTAAAATATTCCATAAAATTAATTGTACCCCCATGTAATTATCATTTGTTTTGTGAATTTATTGGATTATAATCAATAAGTAATAATTATTTTTAATTAACTAATTACTTATTTTAAAACTCTTTTTATTGTTAATAAATATGTAGCAATACAATGAATTCAGTGAATTTTAATATTGCCCATTTAGACCAATTTTGTCCATTCCTTCCATTATGTCCAGTGTCCCCGGACTTTTTACAAAATTAGTGAACAAAATGACAACGCTCAAACTATCAACCATTTATTACAAATATTTTGCAACCAGTCAGCGCCATCTTAAATGTCAATGGGGAACAAAATGGAAATACATCCAGTACAGGAATAGCCATTTAGAGAGGGTAGTTTTAAAGCAGGGTAGGTTTAAGTCTGTTCTCAATTTTTATTCTTATTTGCTCAGCAACGCTAATCTTTCAGGCACATTCACATTTTCATGACTATTTGCCTGAAATTTTCAGGTATGAAATTCAAATTTAATATTCAAGTGCTAAGAATCAAAAAAATTCTTACGAATTCGATGCATCTGGAGTTAGACACAATATTATTCTCCGATGATCAATTTTCTGCCAATGTCATAATATCCCAAAAACCGCTTCAAAACGCCAATTATGATGGAGTTTTCTTAAAAATTCGTTATTTTTATAGGAAAACAAACAAACAAGAAAAAAGCTGTTAAATTTATTGGCATCTAAATATGGATGCGTTTAAATTTCATGCATTTACGAATGAAAATGACTTCTTGAATGTATCATATAGTAACCAGTTCTATTAACAGCCGATCTAAGATCAGTCGTAAACAAAACTTTTGAATCAATAAATAAGTTGAATGAATTCTAGATGACTGCTTTTATACGATTATTCGGAAATCTCTGGCTGTTGATTAGGAAGGCATGAATTAATTCTATATAAAAATTGTTATTTATAAGTTTTTCTGAAAAGTTTTCGCTGTTGATTAGAGAGGCATGAATTAATATAAGTTTTTTTTTTTTTATTAATCTTTGGATTTTAATCTATTTTCGTTTTATTTTGAAAAGACAAATCAGCCCATTTTTAGCCCACCTGTTAATTTATCAGGGAAAAAAATAACTTAGTGGTGTGGAAATCAGATAAATTTGAGCTTTTAAAAAATACATATAAAGACATTTTTTTCCTGTATGATTCAACTACCACATTATCTGCTGGAATATACGGTATTTAGAAAAGAGAAGAAAAAGATAAGCAAAAAATAATTTGAGTTTGGCTCATTTAAACCGTTTCAACTTAATCTTTTTATTTCTAAGAAAACTGTACTTATTCCTAAATGAGCGTGGACTTCTGAAATGTCATTCGGAACCGGAACACAAACACAAGAGTGGGTCGTTTATAAAATTGGCGAGAAGCGCTATACTATAATCTGTAACAGAGCAATTAAGGACCTCCGGCAATTAGATTTGCAGACAGGACTGGAGAGCTAAATGAAAATGCATCTAACTATAAAAATAGTTGTCCTGAAAAAGGCATTCAAACTAAGAATATCTCTAATCCTTAACTGCTGTTAGCGGTCTCACATACCGCTGCTTTTTATTTTTTCAATTTTCACAGTTTAACTTGTAATTTTCAGTTTAACTATAGATACCAGTGAAATTTTGTTTCACTTAGAGTACTATCGCTAGAGACTTCTGAACAGGTGAATTTTAATTACAACAGAGCCCTGTATATAAGATTTAGAACAGAAACAATATCCTATGCGATAATCGAGTCTTTTATTCATCATTCGACCAAGAGGTCTCAGAGACTGCCCACAGTAGCTATGTGACAATTTATTTCACAGCAGTTAAGGGTTAAGCAAATATTTGAGTTCACACTTGGAAAAATTGACTGCTGAGTTTCGGCAATTAATTACAAAATTACCTCACTGCTCTTTAACAAGGAAGGAATACGTTTTTATGCGGGGTGTTTTTATCAGAAAATCCACAAATTATTAATAACAAACGCGTTAATAGCCCAAACTTGAAGACATTAAAAAAGCCACTATTGTTATTATATATTTCCTTTAATATAACTTCAAATTCTCATTATAATATTCTTCAGTTAAAAGGTGTGAAGAACGTCTTAGCAGAGTGGGAAGATATAACATAGCAGACAAGGCTAAAAAACACTGCGCTAAGATTCATGTCTGCCTATAGCTGATGCTTGAGAAATTTTTGTGAAGCAAAATATTTAGCAACAAACATTCGCAGCGAAAAAAAAAAGGTGGGAGGAGATACTTAAACAAGAAACATTACATTAAAATTAATTTTACAATGCCTATGTGGTCACAGGTTTTAACCTTTTCTGTCTTTTCAAATAAGCAATGTCACCTTTATGGCCATTTCAGTGAATAGCGAAGACTGTAAAACTTAATAGCATCATAAAACAACATTTTATCCTCAAAAGGACCACCCTTGTTATATTCATGGTGAGCTGAGTTGTCTAGAAAACGAAAAAAGAACTAGGCATTCATTATGGGTTAAAAATACGGAGATAGGAAGACCACATTATTTTAAATTCTCGTTCTTTAAACATTATCTTGCAACTATTAATATGCATCATAATTCAAGACACATGAAAATTAAAATTTTCTTGTGATATATATATATATATATATTTTTTACACAGTGCTCGGGTACGCTCCTTCTGTTTTCCTCATCTTATATTGAATTCATATATTTAAATTACATTGAAACTAATTAGGCCGTATGTTTCGCGTAAAGTGATCCCAGATTCAGGAGCATACTCGAGATCTAATATACAAGAAAGATACATTTAAATAAAAGCAAACTGAAATTGATTAAATTGAATTTATTTTAAAAGATTAACATATTTAAATACATAAGTGTAAATCATTATGCATAGTTTAACGTACTTAACAGTAAACTCGATCGTATGTTTTAATAATATATTTACCACCGAGAATGCCTCATCGCGTAATTAATATCAGTTTAAATAATTAAATATAATACAGAAATTTGCTCGGAATTAAAAGCCTGCTTACCCCTTATACATCTGGTAGACATCATCATCATCTAGTGGGTCCAAAATCTAATTCCTGATATTGGCGGTTGGCGGTTTCACACACAAAAAAAACTTATATTTTTCACCTAAAATAACGGGTTACAAATACCCTGAGGACACTACTCCAAGATCATCTTTCTGAGAACCCCTTTTCTCCATCACCAATTCCCTCTTTTGCCCCTGGTCATCCCTTTTTTCTTACTTAACTATTTAGTAATTCTTACACCCTTTTTTCTCCCCTAAATCTCGTCGTCCAATCCTTTTTTCTCATTCTGACCCCCATTTCAAGACAGCATTTTACTGGATTTTCCTATAAACATATTTCGCTTTATATTACCATAATTTTGGATACATTAAATACTTCCCCCTCTCTGGCCAAGATATCAGGTGTTAAAGCCATAACTTTGACGGTTTCTTTGATCTTATAGAAAAGTTTATTTCTAGAGGCGGCATCTCTTTTGCATCACTATTTCATCCAGCTGCAAGTCTCTGAACGCCTTTCGCCTCTTTTATTCTCTATACCTTTTCTGGTCAATAGAACACAAAACTTACTGGACGTACTTATTCAATTTACGTGAAGTTGTGCATTCGAATTCCTTTTCTTTACAGAAAATACCCTACCTTTTAAAACCCTAAATGACCACCCGTGCGCAGCAGTTGCGTCCGGCTGCATATCTCCCAGCGTCTTTTCATTCCTTTATTCTTATACCTTTCTTGGTCAATAGGATACACTTAGCCAGCTGTCGCCCCAAACACCTTGAGCGGAACTCGTTTGATCTTTAGTCAAATGGAACTACTATGCTATTCCTTATATTCTTGCAAGAAATAGTAAAATTTGTAACAAAAGAAATTCCTTTTTCCCATGAACCCGGGGGCAGCACAGAACTGCTAAACTTGCTGGGCATATCTCAGCAATATGCAAAAAACCCCGAAAAGAAAAAAAAAAGGAAAAAAAAAAGAAAAATGAGATGAGTTACGCTGAACTGTGATGAGGCATTCCCACAATGTGATACAAAACAAAGTTAACACGATATTAATAGTATAACATGAAATTTCACACAACTTATACAAATAACATAAGATAACTATACTAATCAGGAAATAATGAGAAAATTAAAAAAAAAATTATAAACAACAGGCCACAAGTGCCTACAATTAGAAATCAAAACTTCTAATAATATGTAAACTCAAAGAACATTGATAATAATGAAAGCATAAAATGAATAAATTTTCCTATCCAATTGCATATGTATATAAGGTTAGAAGATTCAAATAAAGAAGAATTATTTCCTGCTTAGCTAACAAGCATAATTTTGTTAATAAAACTTCAGTCGTTTTTAGCGTGCTTTGCAACAGCATGTTATGAGAGTAGCTAGGGTTGTTATGAGTAAGCATACAATAAATAAAGCCGAGCCAATCAGTTTCAAAAGGAAAATCGAAGAGTTCAAATCACGTATATTCAACCAGTCCCACATATTGGATGCTGTTACAGAACTCACAGTTCGAGTATAATTAGTGTTAAGTTGTAACAATTCCACCGACGGCTCATCTAGACAGTATCTAAAGGAGTGGCATTGTATTAACGCAGCAGATTTCAGGCAAATTTTTTCAGCAGCACATTTTTCTTCAGCCTGGAATTTAACTGTGTGGGTTGTTGCATCTAACTGTAGATATACAGCTTTCGTATGGAGAGAAATTTGCTGTAATTGTACTGTCACAATACCAGGTTGGCAGGAACTGTGTGCCTTAAATGTAAGACGAGCCAAAATAGGACAATTATAGCACCCTGTCGTAGCAATGCTTTCGCCATTCAATTGTGGACATATAGTGGATGTCTGCAGTGCGATTTTATAATTTCGAAAATGCAGTTGAACACGCACGGCCGAAGACATTAATTGAGTGGATCGTAATTTTTCTTCTTCAATGTTAAAAAAATGAATATGCTTTTGTAGGGGTAAAGCGTATTCCTGGGATGCGCGAAGGCGTTCAATGCTGTCAGGTGCTGTAATACATCTTAGATTATCCTCAAAATAATCACACGTGGTGAGTTGTGGTGCAAAGATAAAATCTGTGGTGTAAGATGTATTCGCCTGTATAGCTCCTATCATATTGGGTTGAGGAATATTGCGTTCACAGGCAGGTGCTAAAAAGGCTTCCTCAGGTTTTCCAACTCGTTGGATTAGTTTTTCCGTCAAATGTAGCTGCGGTTGATCATAGGCGCCGAGTATGGAAATCTTAATTCCATTTGGCGTGTACGCTGAATCAGATATCAATAATCGTGAAATTGTGTTATTTTCAACCTGTGTTACAGAGATTTTATATTGGCATGTATGGCCTGTTAATTTTGAGACTTCGAAACTGTTCAACAGGTCCGGTTCATACCACACTCTATGAAAGTTACAACTCGGACGAGTTAAATTAAAGCAGCCGTTGCCACTGTCTCCACTGACACATGCAGAAAATCCTGGAAATTGTCGGCTTTCGGGAGTTTCTGCTTCGAAGTTTATGCCTCCCTTTCCTATAGATCGTTTACTGCAATGTGTACCACGACCACAGAATTTGTTGAAAATACACGATATCTGACTAATTTGTTTAGTGGTAACGGGGAATGTGAAGTACAACCGTTCTTTTGTGAAAGAGCACACAATGGCATCTAATTTAATTTTTAGGGTGAACAAATGGTTTTCATGTTCGTCCGAAAACCATAAACAATTTTCGGCTGAAATAGATTGCAATGTTATTTCAGCAGTGGTGAAGATTTGGCAATTCTTCGTTCCATCATTGAGGATCTCACATGACTTTAGGTCAGACTTTATAATTGTATTTACACTGCAGTCGGCTGAAATTGTCGTGAAAATGCAAGTGCACATGAGCAGAACAAGTGGTAAGGTATAAATGTTGGCCCGTTGAATTGCGTTTCGTTCAAGGGCTGCATAACAATTATGTGTGATTTCTCGAAATGTAGATCCTATAAAAGCCCCCAAAAGCAGAGAGCAACGAGCTATAATTTTCAATAGTCGACCTAATCCATACATTATCGTTAGGAATGCATATATAATGAATTTGAAACTTTTAAAAATAAGTTTTACACACCATAACATAATGACGATGAGAATGAAGATCAACACATACATAACGTATTGAACGAGAGGTGGATAGCACTTAAAATGTTTTATAACATCATAACACAGAAGGCAATGTCGTAATTGGCAGACTGTTTTGCCCATCACATGTACAAGTCCTGTGACCACTTTGCCGCTGGGATGGATGTATGTAACCTGTAAGTCGGTTTTGTAGGCGAGTAGTTCAAATGGTATATGTATAATGTTATCTAAAGGAACATTCACGACGTGTTCAAAGTCTTCGCTACGTAAAATCACTTTTCCTGCATCAGGAAGATGAAGTAAAGGGTCCTCAAATGTAAAGGACAAGTTTCTTTGCGAAAATGTAGCTTTTTCTCCTTCTAATAGGTGACGGCGAAATTTATTTGAATTGGGAATGTGACGTTTATCAAAGTAGCAGGTTTCTAAAATGATGATGTCAGGATTAGAGATAATATCGTCTGGCAAAACAGCTAAAAGATCTATTTTTTCAAAAGTCATGTCGCAGAAGCAATCGCTGTTATTGGTGCAGGGGCGCAACTTGCAGAAATCAGAGGTACCCTGACAATTCTTTTCGTCACATTCGCAGAATTTTCTATCTTTCGTGAAACAATTATAGGCAGTGGATGTAGCATCAATAACATCCCGTGAGCTGCGGAGAATATATGTAGTGGGTATTGTTAGTTGATAGTCTTTCTTAATTATGAAAGTTTCATTGATAATTAAACAATGACTACAGTCATGAAAATGGCATGCATTGGGCGGTATGTCTAATTTATTCCAAATGTTTTTAGGGATTTTTCCACACACAAACTCGTTAGCAAAGTGGCATTGTAGTCCAGACTTATGTCGCTGACGCGACGGAGTGGCTACTTCCAATATTATGCAGATAAGCAGAGCTGTAAATTGAAATAAACAGGCTCTTAATTTAATATTTCCGAGCAAAAGACAAACAGTTATGCAGAACAATAACAATTTTAATTGCAAATTATATTTTTAAAATAATATCTTATCTAATTTTTTTATTTATTTATTTATTTATTTATTTATTTTTTATTTTTTTATTATTTTTTTTAATGTATTTAATTAGTAAGAAAAGGTAAAAGTAAAACATTAAGGAAAATTCCTTTCATTCAAGCAATGATTCTGTGTTGTGGGAAAAGAAATTGGAATGTATAAATATGTGAACCTGTAAAGTTTAATTCATTATAAGGAAAGTAAGAAAAAAAAACCGCTTTGATCTGGAGATAACGTTAAAGGAAATGAAATATGTGCAGAAATTAAATCATAACTAAAAT
The DNA here is from genome assembly GCA_963931845.1 of Maratus michaelseni. Classification (NCBI taxonomy): domain Eukaryota; kingdom Metazoa; phylum Arthropoda; class Arachnida; order Araneae; family Salticidae; genus Maratus; species Maratus michaelseni. Next base: position 340,260,033 of record OZ007588.1, on the reverse strand, counting down.
AATGTATACTTTAAGTAATGTAGTTATTAATAGTACAATGCATAATCCGTCAATAAATCTAACGTTCTAACAAATTTTTACCCCTGCAATTGGCCATTTTGCAAGGATAAATAACAACAAACGATTTGAAATATTCTAAGATTATGATTAGTTATTTAACGGAATTGTTTGAAATTGATAAACATGCAGTTGTATGTATGTAACTTGATATATGTTACAACTGCAATAATGAAAAACATTAAATAGGTATGGTCAATGTTTATAAATATAAACAAAATTTTTTTTTAAACAAGTAAGGTTTAACTGTATAGATTTTTTTTATTATTATTATTAATTAATTAATTTATTTATTTATTTATTTATTATTATTATTATTATTATTATAAACAAATTTACTATAAGTCGCTCTTGAGCCGGTTCAAATTTATGAGAATCGATGTACTTAATTAGTATAATATAATAAGATTGAGAGTGAAGGTAGACAATCCTAGAATAAAGTAGAAAAAAAAATTTACTCTGTGTACACTTAATAAGTTATCAAAATTCTTTCTACGTGTGATAAGACTGTTACATAACGTATAGTTTGCCTAAATAAGAAATACTTCTCTCGATAGGGTTTACTCACAATAAAACTCCGCCTTGTCTCATTACTAAATTCCAAAATTAGTAGTTAATTAGCTAATTAATACATTAGAATCTTAAAACTGAACTTGTAACATACTATAGTAAAAATCATACACACAATGTCGGTATGAAATAATATAATGTATAAGATAAGTATCATATGTTTCCTAATATTCAAATGCAATTCTCAAAACTATAATGAATTACTTAATTAAATCACTTGAATAAAATACAATAAGTCTAAAATAATACTAAAATATGTACATATGTCTGTACGAGATAACATAATGAATTTATTTTGACGTACAGTAACTAAATTCAAGACATGAATAAAAAAAAATTAGTCGATTAGCTAATTTCCTCAGTAATATAAAACGTACATTTGAATTGTAAATTAATATAAATAAGTAAGTACATTGAACGTTTATACATGATAAGTACTATGCGCTAAATAAGTATTATACCTTAACTGTAAATAAAGTATAATTCCAAAATTGATAGCAAAGTGATTAATGCAGTAAATAATGAAATTTAGATTCAAACTCTAAAATGATACACTAGAATATCTACAAATGTAAGAAATATAATGCCTTAAGGAGTATCGTGGCATAGTTCATAAATAAAATAATTTTGCTAAATTATAGATAAATAACGAAAAAGTATTAAATAAAGATCCAGAATCATATGATGAATTACATGATAAATATAACTCCTCGATTATAGTTAGCTAAAAAAAAATACATTAAAATAAAACCAAATTTCAAATCACATAGTAGTGATAAACGCTCGAATATGTACATTTTAATGTTTGTCCCCTACGTTCGAATAAAATACTATCTTAACATTTCTTAACTCAGAAAAGTAAAAGGAAAATTGTAGGCCTCATTCTCTCTCTCTCTCTCTTTTTCTCTTTCTTAACACGTATAGTAACAAATGCTTAACAATAAGGATGGAAAGTTAGTCACTATTTCGTGATGTCTAAGGCCCATTGAAGAAAACGCTGAGGGTCATAGCGGGGCTGTATTTGTCTCAAGTCATAAGGATATGTTTGGGAAGTGTGCGTGGCATCCCTTACTGGATCGTATATAATAGTTTCATTGCTATCATCGCCTGAAGCGAGAGTGGTATCTGGTACCTGGGAAATGCTATTCATACTGTCATCATTGTTGTCTTCTGTAAGTGTTTCACCTGAGGGTGAATATGATACGAGTTCTTCACCTGCGTTGTGTTGGGGTTCAGCATTAATTGTGCTTGGGGCAGGCCATAAGATTTCTATGTCTGGGGTGTCGTCAGAGATAGCATGTGTCTTTTTATTTTGTGGGGGTATTTCACAATGCTGTTTTTGCACTAAAGAATGGAATAAGTCCAGTTCTGGTTTTCTCGCAGTGAAAGGAATAAGTCTTTGTGCATGGACCTTTGTACTTCGAGCCGTAGGATTCGATGGGTCTATGATTGTGAAATCGACTTTATTGTGAGCCTTTTTAACTTCATAGGGACCAACGTTTAAACGCCGTTTAGTCGTTAATTTATTCCTGTCCGTGCTTCTATTATTTAAAAATACTAAATCACCAGGAGAAAATTTACGGTACCTAGAAAATTGATGTTGGTAATTTTCCTGTTTAGTGGTTGCCCTCAAGATATTTTCTTTAACTTTTCGATTTACGTAATTTAATTGAGATGCTTTTTTAGCTACGAAATCTGCATGTGATACATGTTCAACTGGGCGTCTTTCATTAAGTATATCTGTCGGTAAAATCGGTTCGAATCCCAATTGTATAAACGCCGGTTTTTCGTTAGTTGCGGAATGTACCGTATTGTTATATATTAAGGCGTAGTAGTCGATAAAATCGTCCCATTATGATGTCTCTTCAGCAAAAATTGCGAGTGATTTTTTTATATTTTTGTTTATTGCCTCCGCCGATCCATTTCCAGATGGATGTTGAGGTGATGTAGTTAATTTAGTTACACTAAATTTCTCACATAAGTACTTAAATACTTCAGATGTAAAGCACGAGGCGTTATCAGTGAGATATCTCGTGGGAATTCCATAAGTACAAATGTATTCTAAGACGCAGTCAGCGGTGTAACGTGTTGTAGTGTTCGGTACAGCATAAAGTTTAATAAATTTAGAAAAATGATTTATGAATGTTAGGATATATTGGTTTCCTTTATCAGTTTTGTGGAAAGGCCCAATGTAATCACCGCTAATGAATTCGTTAACTCTTGATGGGAGATAGTGTCGTTCTAATGGAACAGGAAATAACTTATTTGGTGACCTAAATGCGGCACACTGTTTACAAGAATTAACAAAGTGTTTTGTATCGGAATACATATGTTGCCAAAAGTATTTTTCACGTATAGCATGATAAGTTTTTAGAACTCCGAAATGCGCCAAATGGTTTGCAGTTAGAATATGTGGTTTAAATTTATCTGGAACAACTATTTGTTCTACTTTTGTGGATTTCCGAATTCGTGGTATTGAAGCTTTATGTAACAGTAAGCCATCACGTATGAAATAATCGGTAAAATTTTGAGAATCACCTTTAGATGGATTTCTCAACGTTGAAATAATTAATGAAAGTTTTTTATCTTCGCCCTGGGCTAATTTAATATCTTCAATCGTGGGAAGGTCGATTTGAATGGCATTTACGTTGAATAGTTCCGATTTATAAGTTTTTGTATTATTTTCCATGTCTACATAAAAAAGAATGTACGCTTGCTTATTAAGAACGTCTTCTATCGTTACTTTTTGGACTTTTTCATCATCCAATATATACCAATCGCCGTATTTATCCTTATTATAACAATAGTAATGTCCGTTTTCCGTTATTTCACTGTCGTGAACAATAACTGCATTGAGAGAATACCATAGTGGCTTATCACTCTTCTTATTAGTCATGTAAGGTCGAATATTTAATTTCTCAGGATAAGGTACAAATGTTGTTATTTTATTTGTTTGCGAATTCGAAAATTTGAATCTATTGAAATGAATCGTTAATATTTTGGGATTTTTTGAAATAAACGTAACTTTATTTACTTTACCAGTTATTTTACAATTAACACAGCGATAATTATCTGATAAATATTCTACGTTCGTAAAACGTTGTAACGAATTTTCAAGTGAATCAATTTCTTGTGTAACAGCTAAAGAAATATTCTTAAATAATTCAAAAGTAATGCTTTTCTTATTACAATATAAACATTTTACCTCACTCTGAAAATTACCTCCAAATAAAGATGTAATTGGATTATTAATGCTGGTAATGTTCAAAGTTTCATTCGTATGATTTTTAGCAACATTTTCTAACATACAGATAACCTGAAGAAGAAATTCCTGTGCATCCGATTGTTTATTCATTCGAAACTGTGTACTGATTTTGGTTAAATTCTCGTATAATTCTAGTGGTTGAATAACCTTCCCTATGTTTTTAACAACTGAAGTTAGATGTCTCTTTAATGAACATATCATACACAATTTTGTATTTTCACAATTTATAATGTCATGTGATAAATAATCTGTCAATGGAGACAAATACATAAGACATTGCAGTACAACATTCATAAAACACGAATTTCCTAGGTTCTCTAAGCCTGTGCCATTTTCAATAAACTGATCTGTGTTGGTTTGAGTTTCGCCGCCGCAATTCATTGTATTTACGTGTTTAACATTATCGGTGCTTGTACTTGCTAAAGTTTTTATGTTTTCTTTCGGTTTTGTTTCGTGTGTATTGGCATTAGCGTACTTAGGTAGGGTAACAGTTTTTGTTTCTATTGCTGAATTATCAAAATAATCACGCGAGAGTATATCAGCGACAATATTTTCTGATGAAGATATATGTTCGAAGGTGTAATTATAATCAGCGAGGAACGTGAACCATCTGGCGACGCGATTCCCCGGACATTCTAATTTAGACATTTCGGTTAAACTTTTGTTATCGCAACGTATAAGAAAATGTCTTCCGTACAGGTAATGTTTAAAAGTAGAAACACAACAAACAATAGACATAAGTTATTTTTCTTAGATAGTATATCTCTTTTGTGTTGAGTTAAGTTTCTTTGAAAAGTAGGCAATTGGGCGGATTATTCCGTTTTTGTCCGTTTGCCCTAGCATTCCTCCCAAAACATTGTCAGACGCGTCCGCTGATAAAACGAATTGTTTCTCATAATCAGGGTGAATTAGTATAGGCGGTCGTGAAAGACATTCTTTAAGTATATCAAATGAGGTTTGTGCTTCTTTCGTCCAGCGGAAACGTGCGTTTTTTTTTGTGAAATCAGTGAGTGGGGCGGATAACTGCGAAAAATTTTTAATGAATTTTCTGTAATAAGAAACAAGACTAACAAAACGTCGTATTTTTTTAACCGTATTCGGTGGCGGAAAATCTCGTATTTTGATTATATTTTCTTCTATCGGTCTTATGCCTTCTGCGTTTAATTTATGTCCCAGGAAGTTAATTTCGGGTAACATAAAAGAACATTTTTCCGGGTTGATTGTAATTCCAAATAACCGGAATCTTTCAAAGAGTAATCTCAATTTGTGGAGCATTTCGTCTACTCCGTTCGATCCCATGGCAAAATCATCAATGTAATTAGAAATTTCAAGATCTGATAATGGGGCCAGTATTTGATCCGCTAAATCTGCGAATACCTCTGCTGAAGCATTTAAGCCCTAAGGGGTAGTTACATAACGAAAATTCCCTTTAGGGCTGCTAAATGTTGTATAGTCACGATCTTTAACTTTTAACGGTATTTGCCAGAACGAACTACTTAAATCAAGGGTTGTAAACATTATTTTTCTTTTTAACCTGTCTAACAAATGTTGTATTATTGGTAGTCTATGCCTGGGGTATTTTACGTGCGCGTTTAATTTGCGATAATCCACTACAAGTCGCCATTTTTGCTTTAGAGGGTCACCCGTTGGATTTTTCTTTTTTATTAAAATAAGTGGAGAACTAATATGTGAGTTGGAACGTTCGATAATATTTGCAGCTTCTAATTCCGATAACTGGCGATTCACTTCGTTTTGCAGCGCTTCTGGTATACGGTAAGGCTTAATTGATGGTAATTTATCATCGTCAACATGTAAGTTGGGCTGTATTGCTTCAGTTCTACCAATAGTATACAAGCACTTACTAAATATATCAGCAAATTCCATAAGTAAATCTAGTAATTTATTTTTCGTTACTTCGTCTAAATGTTCTAAATTAAAATCAGAGGGTTTTAATTCATTTTTCCTGAGTTGCCGAATTACTTCTATATTTCTTGTATCGAAATTACTGCTAATTGTCCCAATTTTCGTATTTTTATTAATGGGAATGGGAGAATCGGAAAGATTAGATATATTTACTGTTATCTGTCTTTCAGTAGTAACCGGGCATACATTATTAACAAATTTAATGTTTTGATTTTTTAAGTTTGAAAAAATTTTAATTGAATCTCCCTTCTTTATAGTTTTGTTTAATGATAATTCAATATTTCTAGATTCACCAGCTTTTAAAATAACATTCTTCGGAAGATATGCATAAGTTGTCTGATTAACTTCTCCGTTTGTTAGTGCGTCGTGTATGTTAATAACAGCACTTTCTGATTTAATTGTGTCTGTGTTAAAACAGATGGTAAATTTTTTTGATTTTAAAAAATCGTAACCAATTATTGCATCGTAATAATCGGATAAGGGATTGTTAACGATATAAATCTTATGCTGATAATGTTTATTACCAATGTTGATGGGTAATGAAACGCAGTTTGTGATCTCTAAGTTTCCTCCTGTCACCGATGTAATTTGAGCGTCGATTTTTAATTTTTTAACTCTGTCGTCATTTTTTATTTGTTGAAAAATTCTATTATCTAAAAGAGTGGCCGATGCACCCGTGTCAATCAAAGACTTGACTAAAATTCCCGCTAATTTTAAATTAACTACCGGCAAAGTATTTTTTCGTTCATTCTTTAAAGAATTATACTGTATCATTTGCGTATTTACCTTTTCAATAAAAGCTTTCTTCTGCCCTTTAAAAAGATTCTTGTGGGTCAGGGAACCTACTCGCCCAGGGCTATTGAGAGGGAGGGCTCCCTTTAATAGTTTCCCGAGGTTTTACTATCTCGATATTCATGGTGTTGATTTGGACGCCGTCCTCTATTGTTATTGTGTGAGGAATAAGAGGCTCGGTCATTCCTTCTATACCCATTATTTCTGCCTCTAAAATTGTCCCTGTTAGCCGGATTGTAAAAACAGTCGGAAGTAAAGTGTGACTTGTGACATATTCTGCAGGTGGGGACATTTCTTTGAGTGAAATTTCTATTTTGTGTATAGCGTGGATATGCTGAACCGCGTTGAAAAGAAGGACGAGCGGAATAATTGGTATATGCTCGAGGCGGGTCTTGCCTTGTTTGTAATTTTAAGCTTTCAACTTCTTTACTCAAAGCATTTATCATTTCCTGAGTGTTCAAGGCGTGGGCTTCAAGAATGTTTTTAATCTCACTGTTATTCGTATTCGTAGTCGTAGACATATTATTTACAATTTGTTCGACGGGTGAATCAACAGCATTTATTTCATTAGATTGCAACAATTGTGCAAAATCCACTGCGTTTTGGAACGTTTTAGGGTCTTTTAATATTACCGATTGTTTGAATGTTCCGTGCAAACCGTCGATAAATTTTGCTAATTTCGTTTGTTCAAAAATTGTTTTAATAGCATCATTTGTTAAATCCGGAGAATTGAAAAAATTTTCCGTTGCAAGACTGACTTTGGCTTTATAAGTCTTAACTAGCTCATTCGGAAGCATCTTACAGTTCGAAAACTGTTTTTGTCTAGCACTTAGACTATATTGAGTGTCAAAATATGACAAGAATTTCTTTTTAAATTCGTCATAATCTTTCTCGCTATTCAAATCAGGTGAATGGATTATATTAGTTAATGCGTCTCCACGAATTCGCGACCTCATTATTAGTAATTTCTCGGGTTTTGTACATTTAGCCAATTCAGTAATATTTTCTAAATTTTCTATGAAAAATTTCGGCGTTATCGATGAAAGGTTATCGAATTGTGGAATTACGTTTTGAAATCCTGCAATTTTTCGAATAAGGGCCTCCGAGTCTTCTTTATTTTTGTCGGTTAGACACATTTTTATAATTACTTAAAATTCCAGAAAATAAGACAGTAGTATATCTTAAAATTCGTTGCAATTAGAATATAGCATTAATAACGCAGGAAAATTTTACTTGATCTGCAATAATCGTATAATAATAATCTAATAATAGTAATAATATCAAGTAATATCAGTATTAATATCTCAGAATATAAATAAAAGACTAAGAGTAGAGATAAAACGTGGAGAAAATAAAATAATTATCATGGTATTGTAATCAGGAAAATATCATAATTAAAAAAAAAATATCTCATTAGTAGTCATCGAACTAGTAAATGATTAATCAAATACACAAATATGGAACCAGATACTGATTATATTAAAAAAAATTCCATCTTTCGTATAAGTAAAAGTTTATAAATTAATTCATCATGAAATCATTTTTAAAATTCATATAATGTAATAAGAAAGTTGTAATAAGACAGTAATTTCTAAAATTAATTAAAATTAATATTGATTATTTTCTCACTTACGTATCATAATAGATTATACTTTCTGATGCATATTATAAGAAAATTATAAAACAAAACAAACTCTATGACGCTTAGAAAAGTACAAGGTAAAATAAATTGATAATAAAATAAAGACGTATTTAAATGTACATTATTCACAAAGTTATATTTTATAAAAAATTTATTTTATATAATTTATTTTTAGTTTAATTTATTTGTTATTATTATCACAAAATTTTCACGTTTTCTTGAAGATAAATAAGAATGTTTACAAATTTCATTAGATAATAAATGTTTTTCTAACTTCCAACGTTCAAAGGTATAAATTGAAGAAAAAAGAATATTATAATGCAATATATTTAAATATAAAAAGAAGATATTGTAAAATATAATTATTTTTCAAGAAAATTTTCACGTTTTCATTGTAAGAAATATTTTCCGAATTCCAAAATTCAGAAAAGGAAAAAAAAATTATAATGACATATTTAAATGCAAAAAAAAAATTAATTTAAAAGGCAGTTATTTCTCAGTAAGATTTTCAAATTTTCTTAGTAATAAAATATAAATGTTTTTAAATATTATTAAAATATAAATATTTTCTCAAATTCTTAAAGTTCAGTAAAGAAAGAAATTTATATTGATATATTTTAAATATAAAATAAAATATTTCAAAATATAGTTATTTCACAATAAATTTTTCAGATTTTCTTAATAAGTAATAATAAATGTTTCAAATATCATTAAGTAATAAATAATTTTCCCAAATTTTCAAAGTGCAGAAATAAAGAAATTTATCAAAAGGAAAATATTTTACAATACAGTTATGTCTCAATAAATTTTTACGCTTCCTTAATAGTAAATAATAAATGTTTCAAATGTTATTATGCAATAAATAATTTCTCCAAATTTTCAAAGTGCAGAAAAGAAAGAAAATTTATATAAAAAGAAAATATTTTACAATATAGTTATGTTTCAATCAAATGTTCACGTTTTCTTAATACGAAATAATAAATGTTTCAAATGTTATTAGGTAATAAATAATTTCCCAACTTTTCAAAGTGTAGAAAAGAAAGAAAATTTATAAAAGGAAAAGTATTTCACAATATAGTTATATCTCAATAACTTTTTTTCTTTTCTTAATAGTAAATAATAAATGTTTCAAATGTTATTAGGTAATAAATAATTTCACAACTTTTCAAAGTGTAGAAAAGAAAGAAAATTTATAAAAGGAAAAGTATTTCACAATATAGTTATATCTCAATAACTTTTTTTCTTTTCTTAATAGTAAATAATAAATGTTTCAAATGTTATTAGGTAATAAATAATTTCCAAATTTCAATTTTCGGAAGAAAAAAAAGAAATTTGTAATATGTTTAAATATAGAAGAAAATATTCCAAAATATAGTTATTTCCGAATAAAAATTTGGTAAGAGTTAATAATAAATGATCTTAAATGTTATTAAGTATGAAATAGTTCTTAACAATCAGTTCTTTTCCTGTAAACATCTTATGTTCTTTTCATGACATATATGTATTTTGCGTATTTTAAAGAATACTTCAGGAATAAAATATACATCAATTCTTTATAAGTAACATACACCACTATAATGTATTTGAACCATTGCTTGAAATTGTATGCATGAACTCTTAGAGTATGTATATCACTATTATTACTCCTTTATAAAATTACTTATAAAGCGTGTAGAATCATTGCTTGAATGAAGTAAAATAACGTACAGCATCAAGTACAGATGGCATTCTTCAATATTTTTTTTTTTTTTAATTCTCTTAAAATTACAAATCCTTAATTTATTTATTTTATTTTATCTATTTATTTTCATTATTCATTGAACCCTTTTATTTTTACAATTTCCATTAGTTTGTGAAAAGGGAGTTACGTATTTAAATTTTATTTTACTTTATTTAATTTGCTAAGTTTAAAGAAAATTTCAGTGTGCAAATTATTAAATAACTAGTGCTTAAAGCACACTGTCACGGGAACCATTGCTCGGGTACGCTCCTTCTGTTTTCCTCATCTTATATTGAATTCATATATTTAAATTACATTGAAACTAATTAGGCCATATGTTTCACGTAAAGTGATCCCAGATTCAGGAGCATACTCGAGATCTAATATACAAGAAAGAAACATTTAAATAAAAGCAAACTGAAATTGATTAAATTGAATTTATTTTAAAAGATTAACATATTTAAATACATAAGTGTAAATCTTTATGCATAGTTTAACGTACTTAACAGTAAACTCGATCGTATGTTTTAATAATATATTTACCACCGAGAATGCCTCATCGCGTAATTAATATCAGTTTAAATAATTAAATATAATACAGAAATTTGCTCGGAATTAAAAGCCTGCTTACCCCTTATACATCTGGTAGACATCATCATCATCTAGTGGGTCCAAAATCTAATTCCTGATATTGGCGGTTGGCGGTTTCACACACAAAAAAAAACTTATATTTTTCACCTAAAATAACAGGTTACAAATACCCTGAGGACACTACTCCAAGATCATCTTTCTTAGAACCCCCATTTCTCCATCACCAATTCCCTCTTTTGCCCCTGGTCATCCCCTTTTTCTTACTTAACTATTTAGTAATTCTTACACCCTTTTTTCTCCCCTAAATCTCGTCGTCCAATCCTTTTTTCTCATTCTGACCCCCATTTCAAGACAGCATTTTACTGGATTTTCCTATAAACATATTTCGCTTTATATTACCATAATTTTGGATACATTAAATACTTCCCCCTCTCTGGCCAAGATATCAGGTGTTAAAGCCATAACTTTGACGGTTTCTTTGATCTTATAGAAAAGTTTATTTCTAGAGGCGGCATCCCTTTTGCATCACTATTTCATCCAGCTGCAAGTCTCTGAACGCCTTTCGCCTCTTTTATTCTCTATACCTTTTCTGGTCAATAGAACACAAAACTTACTGGACGTACTTATTCAATTTACGTGAAGTTGTGCATTCGAATTCCTTTTCTTTACAGAAAATACCCTACCTTTTAAAACTCTAAATGACCACCCGTGCGCAGCAGTTGCGTCCGGCTGCATATCGCCCAGCGTCTTTTCATTCCTTTATTCTTATACCTTTCTTGGTCAATAGGATACACTTAGCCAGCTGTCGCCCCTAACACCTTGAGCGGAACTCGTTTGATCTTTAGTCAAATGGAACTACTATGCTATTCCTTATATTCTTGCGAGAAATAGTAAAATTTGTAACAAAAGAAATTCCTTTTTCCCATGAACCCGGGGGCAGCACAGAACTGCTAAACTTGCTGGGCATATCTCAGCAATTCAAATGGAACTACTATGCTATTCCTTATATTCTTGCGAGAAATAGTAAAATTTGTAACAAAAGAAATTCCTTTTTCCCATGAACCCGGGGGCAGCACAGAACTGCTAAACTTGCTGGGCATATCTCAGCAACAGGTAAACAATTTTTCTCGAAAAAAAGAGAGAAAAAAATAAATACTGTAAAATTAGGTGGAGAATATTTGAAATCTGCACAGATTTCAATTACTCGCCCGCAATGCCACTCTAATGCAAACATCTTTTTCCTTCGATATTTCCATTCTCTGTACAGATAGGTTGTTTGGTAGTATTGCTTTGTCATGTGAGTTGCCCATTTGAGTGTATGGCGGGCTGTGTCCTTTCCAAAAATAACCTTTCCAAAACCCAGAGGGGATTATGATACATTTACTATATATACGTAAGTCAGCAATGCCCTGCTGACTTGTGTTCTTAATGAAAATAAGGACTCCTTCATAATTTACATAAAGATTTAATATAAACTAGATGGAACCCGTCAAAACTTGACGGCAAACAATTTGATATGAATTACAAATTTTTATATGAATATTTTTATATGAATACCAGCCCGGCATTGCTCCAGCATATGACAAAAACCTTAGATATGTTTAAAATCAGTGTTGATTTCTGAAAAATTTTTCAGTGCAGGATTTCTGCATTTCTATATATAAAAAATTTAATTCATAAAGTGTGAAAATAAAAATTATTATTACTTGCGGTACACCCAAGAGGTGCAGTGAACTCTAACCCTTTATTAACCTTTCAGCGGCTATATGCGTTAAAAAGTTTTAGACAAACATGGTTTTTCAAAAAATTTCCTCTTACGAACGGTATTGAAAATCAATTTTTACTATTGATATATATAAAAGCACATGTTTTTAACTAACGTAATATGAGAAGAGTTTCCTATCCTGTGCTGGTTGGCGCCATTGGCCAAAAAATCCAAAATAGCGCCAAAAGGGGTCTGATCTCACGTAGATAAAGTTCATTCTAGTAGTTAAAAATGCAACCCCAAAGACTTAAGATCTCAACAATCAAATCAAACACTTATCGCCAAAATCAACTCGCCAATTAAACCAGCACAGGATACGGAACTCTTCCCTAAAATATTTTCTTACAATTATTTTTCTTAGAAAATATCAAATAAACAATTTTTAGGCTTACGCTATATGAACTATTTCCATTGTGCATAAATATGTTACAAAAAATATGATTTTTACTATTAAAAATTTAGTCTGAGTCTCAGAATTTTCACACAAGTTTTTCTTGCTTAATTAAACGCCATTGAGCCATGAGGCATATTTCCAAATCAGCAAAAATGCGAAAAAAAATATATATATACCCAATACGGTACTTTTATGCCAGTGATAACTCGCCAAATCTTGTTTCAGTTGCAACCCTTTCAATTTAAATTATTTGAATTCAATGATTTCAATTTTGATTTCAATTCGATTCTTGGATTTTGTTATTTGTATTGATGTGTTTGTGGTTACGTATTTCATCATGATTATATTTTAGCTATTTTTAAGTAAGTTTTTAAAGACATTATACTGCAATGCTAAAATATTGTTTATTTGTTATTAGCTAATGTTAAAAGATTGTCGAGAAAAAAAAAGGGTTGGCGAGATTAAAAATTTTTGGCGATCACTGGCGCCCGGTTAACATAAAAGTACCCAAAATACATATATTCAGACATTTCAGCGCCCATTTCGATGTTATGAAAAAACATTGGAGGTACTTTTCCGTTATACGGACACCATTATCACCAAGCATACATTTACATACATTTAATACATACATTTACATACATTTACATACATACATACATTTACATACATTATGCATTAGCATACATTTTGGCATGGTGTCCGTATAACGAAAAAGTACCACATTGGAATTTTATTATGTAGTACATCAAAAATTAGCTGTATAGATTTGTTGGGAATTTTTGAAATTTTTGTCACATTTTTTTCATTAGAGGCAAAAAGTGCATGAAAATGGAGCAAAATTTATTAAAACCAAGCAAAAATATTGTTGCAATAATAGAGTAACATTTGGAGAGTAATAAATACATACAACAATAAGTATTGTTGTGTGTTACAATATTACAATGTTAGTAAAATAGTTATAATATGCAAGCTGAATGTAGATATTTATTTTTATTAAGAGAAATATTGTTTCATTATAACTCAGTCATATATAGAACTGTATATATATAAACTATAATACATAGCTAACATAAAAGTACCGTAAAATAATATAAAAATAATTAATAAATATAATTAAATTTGTATGTTTAATAAAAATAATGTGTGAAAATTGGGTTTTCTCGCCAAAATGTCCCAAAAAAATCGCGCCAATCAAGGTGCGTCTGCGACATCTGTTCCATTAAATCATTCAATGATATATTTTTTTAATAAATAAAATTTATTAATGTTTAAAAACAAATTTATGAGTAATTTAATACATTTTAATCTTTTTGTATTAATTTTATTGTTTCAGCAAATGTTAAAAGTATATAAATTGGTGACATTGATATTTTTTGAACGTAATCGATCTTTGTTTAGAATTCTACCTTGCCCAGACAGTTTGAAGTTACGGTCAGAGTCAGAGTTGCAGCGTCCTCTTGCGATTGACTGTATGACGTCATACGCAAATGTAAAAGTTTAATTTAAAATTACGGCTAATTAATAAATTTTCGAACAAACGAATGTACGATAACAAATCTGTGTCCAAATATCTTTCATTTAAAAAAAGAATGATGTAATTTGATGTAGTAGTTTGTTCTCACGGATTGTCGAAAGAAAATGCTTAGAGTTATCTCTACTAATATTATAAAGTAGTAAAGAATGTTTTTTTGTTTGTTTGTTTGTTTGTAGGGGGTAATCTCTGGAACTACTGAAGCGATTTCAAAAGTGATGGTGGCAAATTGATGGTGACAATTCCTGCTCCAACATAGGCTATATTTTATGTCGGTGCCACTACCCCTAGGGGGGTGCATAAACAAAAAACCGTTCTAAAATTTTGATTTTTTTTATACTGGAGGAGCTAGGAACATGAAATTTGGCATGGTAGTTACTTATAAGATGTAAATGCTCTCTAAGAACAAATTCTAATAAAATTCGAAATTTAAAAGAGTGAGATGAGCGAAAAGCGTTCTAAAAACATTCTAAATAACAATTTCTGTGGAATATCTGGAACTACAGAACCGTTTTCAAAAGTGATGGTGGCAAATTGATGGTGACAGTCCCTGCTCCAACATAGGTTATATTTTATGTCGGTGCCACTACCCCCAAAGGGGTGCAGGAGCGAAAAACGTTCTAAAATTTCGATTTTTTTATACTGAAGGAGCTAGAAACATGAAATTTGGCATGGTAGTTACTTATAAGATGTAAATGCTCTCTGAGAACAAATTCTAATAAAATTCGAAATTTAAAAGGTGTGACATGAGCGAAAAGCGTTCTAAAAACATTCTAAATTTCAATTTCAATGGAATTTCTGGAACTACAGTACCATTTTCAAAAGTGATGGTGGCAAATTGATGGTCACAGTTCCTGCTGTCACACAGGCTATATTCCATGCCGGTGCCACTGCCCCCAGGAGAGTGCATGAGCGAAAAACGTTCTAAAGTTTCGATTTTTTTTATACTGAAGGTGTTAGAAACAGGAAATTTGACATGGTAGTTACTTATAAGATGTAAATGCTCTCTAAGAACAAATTCTAATAAAATTCGAAATTTAAAAGGTGTGACATGAGCGAAAAGCGTTCTAAAAACATTCTAAATTACAATTTCAATGGAATTTCTGGAACTACAGTACCATTTTCATAAGTAAAGGTGGCAAATTGATGGTAACAGTCTCTGCTGTAACATAGGCTATATTTTATGTTGGTGCCACTACCACAGGGGGGTGCAAGAGCGAAAAAGGTTCTAAAATTTCGATTTTTTGTACACTGGAGGAGCTAGAAATTTGAAATTTGGCATTGTAGTTATTTATAAGATGTAAATGCTCTCTAAGAACAAATTCTGAAAAAGTTCGAAATTTAAAAGCGTGAGATGAGCGAAACGCGTTCTAAACGCATTCTAAGTTACAATTTCTATGGAATCTCTGGAACTATAGAACTGTTTTCAAGAGTGATGGTGGCAAATTGATGATCACAGTTCCTGCTGTAACACAGGCTATATTCATGCCGGTGCCACTGCCCCCAGGAGAGTGGATGAGCGAAAAACGTTCTAAAGTTTCGATTTTGTTATACTGAAGGTGTTAGAAACAGGAAATTTGGCACGGTAGTTACTTATAAGATGTAAATGCTCTCTAAGAACAAATTCTAAAAAAATTCGAAATTTAAAACTGTGAGATGAGCGAAAAGCGTTCTTAAAACATTCTAAATTACAATTTCTATTGAATCTCTGGCACTACCGAACCCTTTTCAAAAGTGATGGTGGCAAATTTTTGATGGCAATCCCTGCTCCAACATAGGCTATATTTTACGTCGGTGCCACTAATCCCAGGTTGGTGCAGGAGCGAAACACGTTCTAAAATTGCATTTTTTTTATACTAAAGGAGCTAGAAATTTGAAGTTTGGCATTGTAGTTACTTATAAGATGTAGATGCTCTCTAAGAACAAAATAAAAAAAAAATCGAAATTTAAAAGGGGGAAATGAGCGAAAAGCGTTCTAAAAACATTCTAAATTACAATTTCTATGGAATCTCTGGAACTACAGAACCAATTTCAAAAGTGATGGTGACACTTCCTGCTCCAACATATGCTATATTTTATGTCGGTGCCACTAATCCCAGGGGGGTGCAGGAGTGAAAAATTTTCGAAAATTGCGACTTTTTTTTATATTGAAGGAACTAGAAACTTGAAATTTGGCATGGTAGTTACTTATAAGATGTAAATGCTCTCTAAGAATAAATTTTTTTTAAAAATCGAAATTTAAAAGCGTGAAATGAGCGAAAAGCGTTCTAAAATCATTCTAAATTACAATTTCTATGGAATCTCTGGAAGTACAGAACCGATTTTAAAAGTGATGGTGACAATCCTTCTCCAACATCCTCTTTAATATAAAGCTATGCGTTGCTGACGACTGGGTTTTTCGCTAATCTTTGCCAAAGATTAATCTCGGAAAATGAAACATTTGAAGTTACTGAAAAAAATAATAGCTCGAAAAGTATTTGACAGAAAATAGTTAAACAAACTGCGTTTGAAATGTAAAAAAATGTATATTTCTTAATATAAATTTCAAATCTAATGATTATGCCCTTTTCAAATATTGAATTTCAAAAATTACCAAATTTCACAAAGGAGTACCATAGTGAAAAGATAATGATAAGGACGACGTGTCCTGACGTTTATATTGGCTATAGCTCGAGTCACAAATTATAGTAGCCTTAATATTCTGTTAAAATATAAAAGTGAACTATGAAATGTCAATATTTTGTTTGATTAAAGGTTCGTTAAGAGAAATTGACCAGCGTAGCGGTCGTAGCTTGCTAGTAAATATATAAGATAGGTTATTTCGCTTTTATCCTCGCAACCGCAGAGTTCAGAGAATAAACTCTGTGTCTCGCAACAGTGGACGTTATCAGATTGCCGAATTTATGACGTCATAAGCAGAAGTAAAATTTTAATTGAAAATAACGGCTAATTATTTAAATTTTCGAACAAACGAATGCATGATAACAAATCTGTGTCTATATATCTTTCATTTAAAAAAAGAATGATGTAATTTGATGCAGTAGTTTGTTCTCACGGATTGTCGAAAGAAAAAGCTTAGCGTTTTAAATATATAGATAGATATCTAGATTAAATATGAACTATTTACAATTAAACTAAGTTAAACTTTTATTAAATGTCCTTTTTCATAATTCTTAATTATGAATGTAGATTTTGGTGATTATTACTTACCCATCATACGTAGTATAGGGTAAGTCTTGTAATCGTTTTGAAAATCGACATTTTTTTGTTGGATTTACACGTTTCAGACACTGGAGATTCCGAAAAACATATTTTTAGAAAAAAAAAAAATTGCCGTCCGTCTGTGTGTCTGTAAACGCTCTATCTCCCGAAAAAATTGAGATAGAAACTTGCAATTTGGTATTACTTAGTATGTAATAATGGGAAGAAGCCTATTTAATTTCAATAACCTCGATTAACCGGAACTATTTTTTTCGGACTCTCGAAATATTCGTTCTGATAAAAGGTATATAAAAATTTTCGAAATTGTTTATTTTAAGAAATGAATATAAAAGACAATAAAGAAACAAATTTTGGATAAAACATGAAGTCGATCGGTTAATGAGTTTCCGAGATATTTGGAATCCTATTTTCCACACTCTTCGATTTTTCATGACCCTATCTGTGATTTTGGATTTGCATATTTGAAGCCTCCAGAAATCCACCTCTATTAAAAATTCATAGGTTATTTTTTTTCTTTTTTGAAATGAATTTAAAAATACATTTTTTTTTTTAATAAGAGAGAACTAAACATAATCTATACAATTTTAACAAATAGATTTTGAAAATCTTCAAATAAGCGAATCCAAAATTATTATGTCAAGTAGTGTTTGAATTACGCTTAAAAAGCTACCCGCATTGCAATTTGTTTTTCATCAATTGCAAATTAATTTCACATTAAGACTTCCAAATTTTAAACCTTCATATTTCTTAAACCACTTGACCAAGTGATTTCTTGTTTCGTATCCTTGGGAGAAATTTACAGAAAAAAAAAATGTATAACGTCAAAATTAGGTGTATGTATTGAAAAGTTGGAGTTTGGTACAATTTAAGAATGATGACGACCCTCTAAGCTTATTTTTTGAAAACCTATTATTGGAAGAAGATAATTTTCAGTCAAATATGGCTATTTCTGTTTTTCAAGGAGGGGTGGGCAATATTATGATTTAAAAAGATAGGTTTTGTATGTCCTTTGTTTTAGAAATATAGCTATAGAAATTCTTTCCAGCAACAATAAACTTCAAAGTAGTTGCATACACCTCATATGCATAGAACATGTTTCATACTTGTGCTACACCCAGTGGAATAAATTTGAGCTTTTTAAGAATACAGGCTTGTCCCTTTTTTTTAGTAATATTGAACAGTTGTTTGGCACAGTATTGAATTCAGGGGGTGGCCCGCTGGGACCCCCCTGGAACATTGAAATCCCCCCCCCCCCCCAGAAGATTTGAGATATTATGCTTTTAATGGTTAAAAAGTGCAATTTCCAAAAAGGAAATATATAATTCCCCCCCCCCCCTCCCCGCCGGAGCCGCAGAAAAGGCTCTGAATTCAACACTGGTTTAGCATCATCTGAATATTTAGTTATATTATACCCATGAGCGCATCAGTATACTTGTAACAAATAAATAAAATTTCAAGCTGATTCTGTATTGTAAAGAAACTTTTGTTATAAAGAGTAGGACCAATAACAGATGAAAATATTGCTTTTGGACACTGTTTTGATTTCCTTTTATCTCAATTAAATATTACTAAGAACTTTTTTGAATACATACACACATTTCGTATCATAAAATGCATTTTGTTATCATAAAATGCATTACATGTAATGCATTTTATGATAACAAATACTTAAAATGTGTGTATGTATTCAAAAAAGTTCTGAATAATATTTAATTGAGATAAAAGGAAATCAAAACAGTGTCCAAAAGCAATATTTTCATCTGTTAATGTTCCTAACTCTTTAAAACAAAAGTTTCTTTACAATACAGAAAATTTTCCAATCATAATGAAAAAAAATTCCGTAAAGCAAAGAAAAAGTTTCTATTCTACACAGGAATTTTTAATTTTTTCAAGATTAGTTTACTGACTGATTCGGAAAAGTTTCCTTTTTAAAACGGAATACTTTCTATCTATTCTCCCATTCTTCCAAAATGTTTCTTTATGTGAATGGAAAGTTTTCCTTTCTAAAACGGAATACTTTCTATCTATTCTTCCATTCTTCCAAAACGTTTCTTTATGTGAATGGAAAGTTTTCCTTTTTTAAACGGAATACTTTCTATCTATTCTTCCATTCTTCCAAAACGTTTCTTTATGTGAATGGAAAGATTTCCGTAAGACCCAGGAATTTATTCTGTGTCTAAAGATTAGTTTCTGAATCAAACGGGAAAAGTTTCCTGACGGAAAGAAAAAACTTTCGGTTTTTTTCGTTTTTTTTTTTTTTTCGTGTTGTTTCGGAAAAGTTTCCTTACCTATACGGGCAACTGGAAATCCTATTCCTACCGAAAACTTTTCCGAATTTTTTTTTACAGTGTGTATTTCATCCAAGTTTCACTTCAAAGATATATTTTAATTGGAAATTTGACGCTTGATCAGATGCAATAAACCGCTAGTTAATAGGATTATTATTTTTGGAGTTATAAGGATGTTTCTTTCAAGTAATTCAGTAATCGAGCCTTTAAAGTTTGTGACGTCATCAAGCCACGATTTTATTTGAATTGCAATGCATTTTATAAGTAGTTTTACACATTTTTATTTTAATATTTTACATTATGCATATCCATGATGGGTAAGTATTACGGTGGCCCCCAACGACTAGTTTTTAATCACTGTATTTTACGATCTCATAGAATGTTCATATGAAATTGTACGCCTATTATTTTAGGACTTATGAAAAATAGATTTAAATAAACACAGTTTTTTATTGCTTTGTATGCGGGAAATGTCTATATTTTATTATAGAGTTCGCATTAAATTGCGACTGCGGGATATGACCACGTCATTCTATCCAGCACCAGTTCTACCCTATTCTCTCTACTTATCCTTTTTCGGTACAGGGCCTCCGAAACCGCCAGTTTTTGACATTTTTTAAACACATGAACATAAGAAGACACAGAGTTAAATCTTTCGTTGCATGGAGGCTACAAAGTAGGAAAAATTCTGAGTTCCCTTTTTACTCGTCGGCGAAAAGGAATGTAATAATTTTGACCGTCGATAATGCAAGGGTCAATCTTTATGCCCTCATAAAATAGGAAGAGTGGATGGATATTAATAAAAGTGTTACCAACAAGGACGGACCTAAGGAGTCGATCACGGGGGTCCATGAAGAGAATTTCTATGGAACAATACATTAAAAAAAAAAAAAGTAAATTACATGTTATGTTTTCAATTTTTTTTCTCTGGCTTAACAACGTGAGTATTTTTGACATGTTCACAGACTCACTTTTATACATGAAAGCATACAACCTGCAGACATTACTCTTTAAGTGGCAAATACTCGAACGACTTTTTTTCATTTTAATATAAATATGGTTCATCTTAAATTGTAACTGATTACCCTTTCATGATGACCTTACCATGACCACCAATTCCCGAAATCGGCTTAAAATGGCAATTATCACAACACATTTTGAAAATTTGTTTGCTTTTATAAAAAAATTGAAAAAAAGGTCGACTTCTCAATATCTGAATAGCATCTATAAATTTAATATATTTTAGAATGTACCTGCAAATTCTATGTAGTATGAATGAAAATGATTTAGATAATCGATTAGAAAATAACCAGTTTGGATTTGAAAACATCCTTATGATATCAAAATTGTTCCTGCGACCCCCCACCGCCCCCCCCCCCCCCACACACACACACGCGCGCGCGCGCGCGAAGAAAATAAAAGCCCGCTTTTAAATGAAGGGTTGAATCCGTCCCTGCGTACTAAAATGTCTGTCGTCGCCCCCTTAGTACAATAAGTTTTAGTTAAAATATACTTCCTGGAGTTAGCATATACTTCCTGGAATAACCTGTTATCTACCAAATGCTTATAAATGCTCATTCTAATAAAAAGTAGGTTGCACAATCCAATATGACCGTGGCTCAGCGGTAGCTACCAAGCGTAATGTTCAGAGTTTGAAAGAGGTCGATTCCAGCGCAACAGAATTAATGCAACTTGAAATCGTACGGTTCGAAGCATTGGAATAATTTGGTTATATCATAAAAAGAAAATCTTCGAGCTTTTCTTTTGTTTTCGTTCAATTGGAAGTAATTGGTGTATTACCATGTGTCATTTTTAGTAGTAGTTTTTTTTTTTTTCCTGAATAAATTGTTATTTGTTTCTTAGTTTTAACTATTCAAATCACTTGGTAGAAAAATACTCTGAGATAAAGAAATTTTAGCAGATTAAATTTCAAAATCCAGGGAGGGACAATGGCCCTCGTTGTCGCCCGTGTAAAATGGTCTTTTCTGAATTTCAGAAAAAACACAAAGGATGCTGCTGCTCTCTGGGAGTTCAGAAAAACTCCTTCGTGGACATATTTTGCCTCATTTCCGTAACTAACCGTCTTCCGCGAAAGAAGAAAACTAAAACAACCGTAAACAGGCTCGCGTCAACCGTGAAATGAAACCGACGACGTACGTACAAACCGAAGGAGACCGCTTGGCACTGATGCCATTAGATACGATGAGGACTTCCCTCCTCAGCAATTAAGGATCTCCGGAAGATAAGAAACCGTTTAAGTCTATTATGTCATTTAAGGAGCGAAATTCGGGTCATTTACGAGTGGATAAGAGAGTCAACAAGAAGAGTGAGATTTGGTGAAATTCAACTTCCAAGAAATCTCGGCAATGCATCATCGGAAACAGATTTATTAAAAAAAAAATAACTGTAGTTGTAAAAAGAAAAAAAACAATCCGGAATTAACTCATTAGTCAAAAAAAGTCTATGTCATTGTCCAAAGAAAAAAAATACGACGCAGTTGAACTTATAATTTAATTTCAGTGGCACATTTTTGCACCATCACGATGAAATATCAAAGCAAAAATTTTAGTATTAGTTGTAAAAGAAAATAATTAATAATTCCTTTCAACTTAGTGATATAAGGTTAAATTCTTCTATGTTCAACACTCCTTTCCCCTTCCCCTTCCCCAGTATTCAGCCACAATAAGATAGAGTGCTTTTATAAATAGTTTACTTTTGCACTAGATTATTATTATTTTTTTTTTAACACAACTATTTCAAATTGGTAAAGTAATCAAGTTGTAAATTTCCAACTGGACGAAAAATGTCCGGGCCAGGATTCGAACCTGGGATCGCTTGGCCTGGCGTTCAGCCAAGCGATCCCAGGTTCGAATCCTGGCCCGGACATTTTTCGTCCAGTTGGAAATTTATAACTTGATTACTTTACCAATTTGAAATAATTGTGTTAAAAAAAAAATAATCTAGTGTATTCACGTATCCAGCGTTTTCTGGAGTTCCTTTACCTGCGATCTTTTCTGTTGAGCTGATTAAAATATCAGACCAGATGCTTTTATCAATAAGGTTAACTGGATGAATTATGCCTTCCAGATTCGACCGGGATAGCCCAGTGGTAGAGCGTGGCGGCTTCAGCCAAGCGATCCCAGGTTCGAATCCTGGCCCGGACATTTTTCGTCCAGTTGGAAATTTACAACTTAGTTTACTTTTGGTTAAAAAATACAATAATAAAATTTCTCAGTGTTCAGCCACTTTTCATAAGTCATCAAATCATCAGCATCGTGGATATTCTTATAGAGCTAGTGAACAACCTTTTACTCGAGTTTTTTTTTTCCCTCTTCAGTGCATTGAACAAAATAGTTCGACTTTGTTTTAGATGCCTAATTGTTCAGTTCAATTTTGTCGTAGACATACTCTGAAAATTTCTTCCAAAGATTCTAGCTGTCATTCATTTTTTTGTTTTAACGAGCTCATTTTCTAAGTTAATGACGATTTTAAAAATGGTATAAATATTTCCAGTTACTTTCCGAAATTTTTGGTACCTTGAGAAATCAGAAAATAATTTATACGATACTTAAAAAAAAAAAAAAAATTCGTGGTACATTCTCTCGCCCTCTGCAGAGAGGTTGAAATTCCTTCCTTTATGTCAATAGTTCTTAAAGTTTTCAAACCTGTCTGCATATGATCTATGGATAGCATGTTCTATTTTGTCCTTTTCTGAATACTTATCTAATCTTTATTAATCTAATTTATTTAATCTATTTTTTTAAAGTTTATTAACTCCACTTTTTAGAAAAAGTCCAAAATTTGGCATTTTAAGACACTGTCATTTTGGAGATTATTATAAAGCGGATTACGTTATAATTATTTGTACTAAAATAGATGGAAAATCCGTCGAGTATGAAAAGTGAAAAAATATTATTTACAAATTAATTTAGTTAAAAGAAAATTCCATCGTGTTTACGGGGAAAAAACCCATAGGCAGTATCAAATACATAAATAAAACAAGACCTTCTGGCTCAATAGGAAATATAAGTTGATTTCGTTTTCTTTTTTAAAAAGGTAAGTGCATTAGATTTAATAGAAATTACAAACTGTTCTAATTCCTTCTAAGTTTGCTATTTTGGCGAGAAAATTAGTTTGAAGAGACATTTTAAATGTAGCTTACTAAATGTAATTAAATAGATATGAGATAATTATATAAATATAAATGTTAAAGGTTTGCTGAAATCTTCGTTTAAAAATCGCCGACAGGCTCTATTTCGGACACTCAAACCAATTAATGAATACCATCGAATTTTTTTAATATGTCTCCCTTAACATAATCCTGTAAAGACTTCATCTTCATTATTCATCATCATTCATATCATTCATTCATCATCATATTCATTCATTCATCATCATCATTCATCTAATAATTTCATTAAAATCGAAGAATTTTAACACGTATCAATAATGAACTGAAAGCATAGCCCCACTGACCGTAGTTTACCCACATTTTCAAAAGGTCGTTATTTTCTAATGGATTATAGGAGCTTCTTGATTAAGGAAATCATCCAAGATAGCAAGATCAATCTTCTGTCCCAATTTGGCTCGAATCGATCCAGTATTTTGGACGTTATCGTCATAAAACAAGGATATAACATGTGATGATACTTAGCTATAATATATTTTTTCCATTGCTCAAACGAGGTTAGAACCCAAACCATTCACCCCATGAATACCCACGAAATTCTTTTAGTATATGTCTCACTTACCAAAGTAAACAACTCACAAAAAATATACTGAAATCCAAGAAATTTAAAATGTATTTTTAATAAACTGAAAAGTGTGCTCTATTGACTGTAATGTTATTCGAATTTTCAAAAGGCCATTATTTTCGAACGAATTACCTAATCTTCTTAATTAACAAACTCATCCAAGATATTTGCATTATTAATACACTGTCCCAATTGGGTTCGAATTAGTTCAGTATTTAGGATGTTATCCTGATGACATGTTTTGCACTATATATAAATAGATATATAACTTTTAAAAGACGAACCTACTCTTCCGACTGCCCCGGAAGTACTTGTATAATGCACCATCATTAAAATTAAAATGCACCGCAAATGATTTTTCCCCGTAGACCGTAAGTAACGGAATTCTTTTGCGTGTCCCTGAAATCAGGCATGTCAAACACGTGGCCCGCCGACAACTTCTCTGTGGCCCGCCAAGCCGTTGGCATTTTACCTGTGTTTAATTTAGTTGTTCGAACACGCATGCTGAAAATACGCTTTGCACGGACACATTTACACCAACCATGGTCTTAGAGATGGCAAACATCGGAAGCAAGTGCATATCAATGCTGCCAGTTAGATGGGCCTATTTTTATTCAGAATGCTACCACTATTTTTGAATAGTAATTTTTGTCTTTTTTATTCTGTCATTAAATAAGGGGACTATTTCTCTTCAGAATGTGGTAGCATTCTGAATAAAAACAAATCCCACTCATCTGGCAACTCTGATGATATATAACTGAATTTTAAATTTTAATAGCAAAAAATTGCGGATGCAAAGATAACTTATCGGAGTGTAGCAAATCGCGAAATCTCGAGTCCGAAAATTTAAAGATTTGTAAAATGTTTACAGTTATTTGGTTTGTAATGTGTATAGGTTGAGGTTCTATGTCGAAACTGATAATTTATTTTACAGCGCTCTTCGATTTTACATATGCTGTATATATTAAATAATAATGTATTGTAAAGTTAATAAAATTTAACACTAATTAAGAACAGGTACAATTTTAATATAAAGTTCAAAATATAAAGTTAAATAGTTTTTAAATGAGTATCTTTAAAAGTGACACAAATCGTTACATTTGTGCGTGACACAAAAATCCCGAATATATCATCCACTTTGGCTTCAAGTCGAACATTTCAAGTCATTTTGAATTTAACTTCTTTAATTATTTTCATTACTTACGTTACTAAATGTGTCATTGTTAATGAATCCTGCCTGATCTTTCCTTATAGTTTCTTTTATTTTTTATTGATATACACACATTTTTTTTAAATACTTTCATATATCCCAGGATTCTCTCTAAAGTTCTCTATTAATATGAATAGATATGAGATTAACTGAAGATGAACATAGCAATTTTTTTTTAGAAAGTTAATTACAATACCATTATATTAAAGGTAAAACTAAAATTTAATGTTTGATATGTTGATACTGTTGGAGTTTGGAAAGAATACAACATTAAGAGGTGCGACAGGATAAGTATAAAGAAAACTCATAAAAATATGACCAAACGTCGAAAAGATAAACTATCAGAATTGAAACTAATACTTGTTAAAAGAGAAACAACGTGCTTCCACCAGTCCTATTGAAGGAAATGCGTTTGCTTTATAAAAATAATTATTGTCTTTATTGCATTAAATATTTTGCGAATCGAAATCATTCACTATCAAATGGAAGAAATGATGTCCAGAGCACAGTTAAAGAAATTTGAAAATATAAGCATAAGTATCATTACTAGAAAGTATTTTAAATAACCGGATAGATTTATAAAAGCTAGATATGTGCTTAAAATTTATGGTGCTTATAAACTTATATTATATTCGTAAGTACATGCTTAATCATTATTGATCTAGAAAATATCTTGGAAATATAGGTGGTGATGATAAACAGATTTATCTTCTTACACAGAAATTTGATGACTTTCCATCAAACATTTTTAATTGTTCATTTCGAAATGTTAAAGAAGGATACAATTTTTATTTTAAATTAAAAAATATATTATTTATAGATTATTAAAAGACCACCAATAGACAAAGTACTTTGAGTTTTCATTTGAAATTACAAAGCACCTTAGTACACTTCAACCTCAAAGCAATTTTCATAATGTTATAATGTTTGATTGCATAAGTTTTTTCAAATCGAATTTATTACTTTGACAAAACAATTTTCAAAAAGAAAATGTATTTAATTTTAAATTATGCCAGGCATTATTAGAAAAATCATTGGAGTGATTTTTTTTATAGAATATACTAAAAATAAATTCAAAAATGAATTCAAAAGAAAATTTTCGAATTTCAATAAATATGAAAATCAGTTTAAAATACTTAATGATTAATGCTAAAATTGATTAGAATTTATTGCTGCAATTAATTAAAATTTAATTCCATATTAGAGAGAAAAAATATGTATTTGGGGTTTAAATTTCAGTAATTATTTATCAATCAACCGATTTTTTTAAGTAAGTGTACAGTTAGACATATTTTAGATATGTTCAGTACCGCATTTTTGTACGTGATATTTTCGTAGCTGCAAACATTTTGTTATTTATCAAATCACATAAGCATAATTCGAACACGAAAATGTATTCAATAAATGAAATCAAATAAGTAGCGCATAGATACAAGGCACAATTTATTAAATAAACTTTCTGATACAAAATATGCATCTTTTTCAATTTTCGTTTGAAACAAATCCGGAAGAGTGACAGCTATGCTTTTGCTAGATAAAAATTAACAGATCAGCGTGTAAAATCAATTTTTGAAATAAATACATTCAATTAAATTTTGTAGATTCGGTTGATAAAATTTGATTAATAATGTCGAGGTTTTTTCTTTTTCTTTTTTTTTTTTTATATTTTTTTCCGAAAAATAAGATAAAATAAACTATGAATAATAATAACTTTGGATCTTTACGTAAATATTTTTTTAATATGGCTGTGTTTTGTATAAATTTAGTCTGTGCAATGGTAATAATATTACCTACTTTTTTTTATGTGGTCCGGCCCGTGGCTTTGTATATAAAGCTTAATTTGGCACGCGGCGGTTAACGAGTTTGACATGCCTGCTGTAAATGAACTATAACAGCTGCATACTTGATTAACAAACTCATCCAAGATGCTTGCAAGATCAATTTACTGTCCCAAATAAGTTCGAATTTGTTCAGTATTTTGTATGTTATCGTTCGTATGTTTGCTTATCGTGTTGACAAGTTTTGCATGTTTTGCTTTTGTGTGTTTCTTTAAACAAACAATAAGCTAGAAGACAAAACAAGAGCTCCATACTTCATTAACAAACTTATCCAAGATACTGGCAAGATCAATAAATACACTGTCGAAATTAGGCTCGAATTGGTCCAGTATTTCGGATGTGACCACGATTGTTAGTTTTGCATTTTATATAGACATATAAACGAAGTGATTGCGATATGTCGGTTTCTAAAGAAGCCAACCTAAGAAGATAATTGTCTGAGTGCAACGAAGACTCATACACAGCGCAGTATTACTTTGCCCCATATATAGCCACGATGGATATTAAAACCTTTCGTCAAGCATAACTCAAAAAATATTTAACGGATTTCGTTCAAATTTTTACAGCAGGTACCTATAAAGGTGACAACGACGTCTATTTATTACCAAGAATAAATGTCAAACCGTTTGGAAATTATATTAAAAAAATTGATAAAAAAGCACAATTAAAGTACATACGTCACGAAAATTTTGTGCGTACATCATTTTCACCGGCAGGAGATTTTCGTAGACAATCGGAATTGAAAAGTTCATGGAGTACATGGAGCAAAAAAATATGCACGCACTGATATTCAGCACAATAAAATATATTTCAATTTAGTAGAAATCGAAAATTAATCTGGATTTTTTTCTGTTTGAAAGAAAAACCCCGCAATAACTTGGTAGACTTGGTATTAGAGATTTGGCGCAAATCTCAGCAATAGCAGCTTTTTTTATTTCGCGTGTGTAAATTAAAAATATATATATATATATATATTTGGTGTTTAAATAAAAGGTTTCGATGTATGGCATTGTTTCTTTTTTTTCCTCTTTTTAGCATTTTAAATGGGATTAATGAAAGGCATGTATTTTAAATTAAATGAGTGAAAGGTTTATATTTAAATGAAATGAATTCAATATGAAAATGTTATAGGAACAATATTTGGCGATTTATCAACTGCGCCAGGATAAAATAAAAGTACCAATATATCAAACGGTATGTAGTATGTGAAATGAAACAATTATATTATAATCACCCATCGTACAAGAAAAAAAACTAATATTCTGCATTCAGAGGGAAAAATCCATCTCCTGTGCCGTAAGATTTGGCGAGTTCTTTTTTTGTGATAAGTGTTTCGATGTGATTGTTGGGATCTGCAGGATTTGGCTTACTTTCTCTAAATCTTATTTTTTTGCAGATGTAGTATTATGTAAATATATTTTTTTGCAGATATTTTCTATTTTGTATATTTGGCATTATATTTTGTATACTTTCTATTTGGCATTTGGAAAAGAGATTTTTACCTTTTTATCTATGCTTTCGGAAATATTAAAAAATAAAAAAAAAGATTTACATATATCAAGCGTATAATGTTATGTTTTGCATTTTTATACGGACCACTTCTCCATTTTTAGATTTTAAATGCTATTTATTATTTACTAACCGTTTATTAATTGTTTACAATTTACCCCCCTGACAATAACAATTATTTATCACAAAAATGCCTCTTAGGTTTGTTAAATAAGTTTGTTTATGTATTTTCATTACTTATTAAAATATCGAATATGGCGATAAAATTTTATTTTAGCATCGTGCTTAAATTTTGAAGATGGTGCAAAAACATACTTTAATAAACGTATGTTTGTCAATATTTGAAAAACATGTTTTTCCGCTCTCTTGAAAAATTTTGTAAGATGCTAAAACTACCTTTTGGCACCATTTTAAATTTTTTTCGCCTACCGACATAGGATACGAAACTTTTCCTCATTCAGATACACAGGCAAGGCTGGTCTCAAACAAGAGTAAAGCTAGCAACAATATTGTTTTAACTCTAAGAGTTACTATAATGATATTAAATGCTCCTATTGGCTTTGGGTCCAATTACGAAAGTTTCTCCTAAAAAAACTGTAGAAGAAGTCTTTTACATTTGTTTCAAATGAAGCTCGGTCTACAAGGTATTAGTTAATAATACAAACAACGCTAATGGCATGGAGGCAAAAGTTTTAATTTACTTAAATGTATATATTTGAAACCCTTCCCCCCCCCCTCCAAAAAAAAGAAAAGAAAAGAAAGTTACAGTAATGAATTTAAAATGGCGTTAAGCCACGCTTTCTGACATAAGCAATTGGCTGCAAACGCGATAACGAAACTTTCACTTAACTTAATAACATGTAGCTCATATAGCCCTCAGGGTACTTTGCAGTTATACAGACCTTGTGGTTTTTTTTAAAAAGCTTGAGACAATTCGGGTTTAAGAAATTGAGATTTACTGTCAAATGATATAAACAACTATGAACACAAAACTGATGAAATATTATTCAGGTTTATGTATGTATTTAAAAAAAAATTGCATCTGATTACACTTATTAGATAAATTATTTCTGTTTGCATTTAATAACTGATAAACGGCTTCTGTATATTAAATGAATTGTTTAAATATTGGGAAGAGGTGGCGAAAGGTAGAAAGACGAGTAAACAAACGGGTAGACAGACGGGTAGTGAGATGGGTAGAGAGACGAGTAGCGACATAGGTAGGCTGACGGGAAGCGAAACGAATAGACAGACGGTTAGAGAGAAAGGTAAAAAGAGGGTTGACGGAGGGGTAGCGAGATGGGTCACGAGACGGGTAGCGACACCGGTAGACAGGAATGTAGCGAGAAAGGTTGCGAGACGGGTATACAGACGAGTAGGGAGACAGTAGATGGGTACGGAGATGGGTAAGAAGATGGGTAGAGAGGCGTATAGCCAGACGGGTAGAGAGACAGATAGACAAGTTGTGAGACAGATAGACAAATGGGTAGCGAAGTTGACAGAGACACGGCTAGACATACACGTAGTTAGACGGATAGACAGACGGTTAGGGAAATAGATTGGCGAGACCGGTAGAGAAATATAGAGACAGGTAGCGAGACGTGTAGAGAGATAGACAATCGGTTAGAGAGACGGGCAGACGAATGGATAGGGAAACAGACAAATTGTGGAGAGACAGACAGACAGGGAAAAGAAAAGTCTGCAGATTGGCGCATTAAAGGCACAGGGGGCAGAGCCACCTAGAGAATAATCAAGAAGTATCTGTTAAGCTTAACTTTGTAATATATATAATTTTTAAATTTTGCCGATATGGAGATGTAATGTAAAAGTTATTTTACAGAAATCATCGAAAGATTTTTGTATACTTTAATAGTAATTTAGACTATAGTTTTGCAATCTGGTTTGTAGCAAAGCATGCGATCAATGTGGTTTGAAGTGTAAGAGTTTCTATAAACAATTATACAAATAATAGATATATAATCAAGGAAGAAAAAAATTAAATTCACACACAAAAAAAGGTGCAACAATGAAAATAAATTTGCGTTAAGCCACGCTTGATAGAATAATCTATTGGATTCAAATCCAATTACGTAACTTTAAAAAGCTTAGCGTTTTAAAAGATCCGGCGTTTTCTTTTTTTTTTTTTTTTCAAGTTTTGCGCAATACGCGCTTAAGAAAATGAGATTCTTTGCCACATGTTAAAAAAAATTATGACAACACATCTGATGAACGGTGCTTCTTTTCTATTTTTTTAACAGTGTAAATGAATTTATATATGATATTTTGTAATTCTATCATTTAATTTGCACTTTTTCTTTATATTGTAACTGTTAAGCCTATGTTCTCAGCAATATCACTCAGACTAATCCCTTTGAGGGAAGTCCTAGTATTTTTACTCTGAATTCATGAAGCCTTTTATTTAAGCGAAAAGAAAACTTGGTTTCAGTATTGATCTTCTCTCGTTTGTACTCATATAAAACCTCAAACTTTAAAACAGATCTATACTAATGTCATTGAAACAAATAAATATATAAATGCATACGTCGAAAAACTCGTGTCAGCAAATTTTAATTGATGTGTCGGCACGCACGCTGCATCAGGTGAAGTTAAAGAGTTATAACAAATATCCAGCATTGCGTGATATGACTTTTGAACGAATCAAAATAAACAGTAGAAGGACACAACTTTAGACAGTGACAAACCTGATCGTAATGTCGTTTCAAACACTAATTATATATAGAAGTTCGATTTTTCCAATGATGGATCAGTCATTTTTTTTTACCAAGAAGTTTTACTTTAGGAGGCAAACTAAAAACACATTACTAGAAATGACATAAAATTTCGAAAGAAAGGGGATTTACTGAATTAAAAACAAACAATAAAATCGTTATTTTCAACACTACCATCTCTTTTTATGATTTTTATTATTTTTGCTCACACAATCTGGTGTGTCGTGATAGAACTTTAAAAGCCATTACATAAAGATTATAGTAAAACTTGTGCAGATGGAATCGCAATAGACCGGGAAAATACGTTATAAACAGGTTTTCGTCTTAGCAAGCATTATAAGTTATATTGCGTTTTTTTCGCCGGGACTATAAGAGCAGATTCCGTTATAGACATGTTCTGTTTACAATAGTTTTAAAATATTAATATTTTTATTATTTAAAGTATTAGGCTGTATCAAAAGTATTTTCGTTTTTTTGAATGTTTTTATACCAATGCCTGTAGCTGGCACTTTATCACCCCTATTGTTGAACTGAAAATGCTATATTTAAGGGAATACACATGTCCCTCTATATTCTATAACATACAAGGATTTTTTCTTTCATTTTTAGGTTACGTAAACAGTGATACAAATGTTGAGATTTTCTACAACTTAAGACATGTTTTTAAACTCAACAAATAATAAAAACTTACAATAAATAAATAAAATCTAAATAACTTCAATAATTTAAATAACTTAATAAAATCTCAACATTTGTATCACTCTTTACGTAACCTAAAAATGAAAGAAAGAAGCCTGTATGATTATAGAATATAGAGGGACATGTATTCTCTTAAATAACATTTTAAGTTCAACAATAGGGGTGATAAAGTGCCAGCTACAGGCTTTGGTATAAAAATATTCAAAAAACGAAAATACTTTTGATACAGTCTAATACTATCCTTTCATTATTTAAAGTATTATCCTTTGATTATTTCAGAAGGATGAATTTCTAAATATTGCAAAGAGGGGATTTTGTTAAGCATCGGCAAGTTTTGGCCATATTGTGATGGGAGAAATGCCTTCAGGAAGGACTTTTGAAGGTAAATAAGTGACCCGAATTATCGTTCTCGTACAAGGAATACCTTGAAAAACCTTGCCCCCCCCCCCCCCCCCTCGACGAAATATCGAAACAGCGAGCCTGCTGAAGCTCCTCGTTTTGTGACCAGAATTCCAACCACTAGGTTGGATGGGCCCAAAATATTGCGAAGAAAAGAAAGTTAGAAAATTTGCTCTGTCTTCAAAATCATATTTGTACGAAAGAAGCTTTTCTGCATTAAAGAAGCAAAAAGCGATCCTAGTTAGAATCCTTGGAAGATGATTTAAAAATATGTCTGCCGGAAAATTTTGCAAAACAAAGATAACTTAACTTGACATTTTGTTAGGACATCTTATTAAAAGTTGAATTTTAATAAAGAGAATAATAAATAAATACATATAAATCAGTTTCTAAAGCAGGAGTCGGCAAGTAATTTTAAGTAGGGTTTGAATACTTTTGAAAATTTTTATCGAGGTCCAGAGAAAAAACACTTAAGTAATATTAG
The DNA here is from genome assembly GCA_963931845.1 of Maratus michaelseni. Classification (NCBI taxonomy): domain Eukaryota; kingdom Metazoa; phylum Arthropoda; class Arachnida; order Araneae; family Salticidae; genus Maratus; species Maratus michaelseni. The sequence continues at coordinate 340,226,648 of OZ007588.1, read as the reverse complement.
TACTTATTAATTTTAAATTGTTATTTTTACACATACATACATAATAGAAAAATCAGGTATTTGTTATGAAAAATTACTATATACACAAGTATATGTTCTGAAGAATTTCATATACACATTATAAAATAGAAAAAGCAGATAATTGTTGCAAAATTAGTGCGAAAAATTAGACTTGCGGTCTTAGGCTAGTTTTTTATAATTTGTTATTTCTTGTAAAATATAAGAAACATTGACAAGGCTATCGTTCAAACGTATCTATTATATGTAAATTTTAATAAACTATTTATTCAAATTGAAAATTTTTGGCGGTCCACGATTTGACCTTCCGCGGTCCGGATGTGGACCGCGGTCCGCCAGTTGCCGACCGTTGTTCTAAAGAATGTTAATCATCGTTTTATTACAAATTATAATGAACTGCTTTATTTTAACATTATTTGAACAGTATAGTTTGTTTTCATTAATAAATAAATCAAAAAAAGTATTTTATATATTTAAAAATTCTCATTTTGTATTGTTATCATAATTTAAATGTGCTGCGGAATTTTACCTATGGTTTAAAGACAGTGTTTGTTACTAGGTCCACTGTCTCAAAAGTGGGACAGGCAGACAAAAAAAGCGGGACAGCCAGTTCTAAATCGAGATATTAGAAATGCAGTATTTTTTTTTTTAAAACGAAACTTGTCTATAATGGAATTTTGTCTTAAGCGTAAAATCTTCATGATGCCTACGGAAGGAATATCACTTAAGTATACCTGCTAAGACGGAAACTTGTCTAGAAACAGAATCTTTCTCCAATTCTTTTAGATTTCATCTTAGGAGATTTTACTGTTTTAAAAAATAACAGTCTTTTATAATAAAATCTGTAAAAGTGGAATCGCTCGGAACCATAATAAAATTCTGTTTTGGACAGAAGTCCGTCTTATATGATATAATTGTATGATATTCCTTCCGGTGAAACCATGAAATTTTTTGTTTAAGATGAGATTCCGTTGTAAACAGATTGCGTTTTCACAGATTTTATTGAACAAAGTACAGTAAAACCTGTAAAAACATAATTGCTAGGTACGGGGGAAAAAAATTCTGTCTTAGCAGATAGTATTGTACGACATTCCTGTCGACCGAAAAAAAACTATTCTCCAATAAAAAAAATTCCGTTTTCAAAGGTTTTACATATTACATTCTACTCAATACAATCTAACGAATAGTATGAAAGGAAATTTAAAAGAATTTGGGCATCATAAAATAGCGGGACTTTTGCGGTCACGTGCAATGATACAGTGGGATGAGTCTTAGAATCACGGAAAATCGAGACGCCTCGCGTAAATCAGGACATCTGCCAACACTTTCCAAAGGTGCCGTGAAATATAGAAGTTTGAAACACACTGCTTTAAACCTAAAACTACATCCATAAATCACTAAAACAAAAATGTAAACGCATACGTTGGGAAACTTACATCAGCCAGTTTTAATTGATGTGTTGACACGCACTCTGCACCAGGTGTTGTAAAAGAGTTTTAAAAAATATCCAACATAGAGTGATGCGATTAACAAATCCAAATAAACACTAGAAGCACACAATTTTCGACAGTGACAAACCTGGCCGGGTAACGTCATTTCCTCAAAGCAAACACATTAAAACCCCTTGAGAGGAAGGCAAAAAAAGAAAGAAAGAATATATATATATATATATACATAGAATTGCAAAGAATCGGTTTATACCCAGGTTTATTTCCAATAGACCCGGTTTATGCCCAGGTTTATTTCCAAAAGACCTGATTTATTCCCAAAACACCCGGTTTATTCCTAGGTTTAAACCGGGTTTATTCTAGCTTTTGCAACTCTATATATACACCACTAATAAAGCGTGAAGTTTAAAAAATAATTTTAAAATATCAGTAATAAAACACAAAGTTTTCTAACAAATTAAATGCGATTTTCTTTTCGCATTATTCTGCAAAAAGAAAAGAAATTACGTAGAAATTGAAAATAGAAAAAATTTCATATTATTTTTGCAGATATAAAAAGATTTCTGTTGAGATGGAAATTATTTGTTTGGCTGTATGTGGAGTTCAACTGCATAGATTTCGTTTTCAATTTGGATAAAATAAATACAATATATGACATTTTAAAGGTATTTCAAAAGTATGAAACTATGTACAGGCTGTTTCAACAAGACCACATAAACTTTAGAGAGAACGAATCGTTGCTCGGAGTACATAGAAAATGACGAAAGAACCACACTTCTACGATCTTTAGTTTAAGAAACAAAGGAAATAAAAAGTTTGACGTCACATTCGGCGCCTTGAAAGTAAGCTTAATTGAAAACAGAACACAGAGTTTCAACCTAAAGGCTTATAGGAAACAGAACCTCAAAATCTGAGAGGTATATTATTACAACAAACACTATTCAGTAAATTCAACTACAATACAATTACGTACGATACAAATACTATTACAAATAGTACAATAAGATAATTAGGCCATAACCATACAATAGTAAACGTGTTCAGATATGAAAAGGTTTCAGTTCCCTAGTGACAAAAAATCCAATACAGATAAAATTAATAAAAAAGAACAAATATTTCATATTTTTTTATAAATGAGAATGAATAACTGAATAATAGTTGGCATCTAAATTATTCTATAAGCAAATAGTAAAGGTTTAATATTCTGCAATTTCTTTTAATATTTTAACGAAGTTTGGTTTTGCTATCCTGAGAAAATTTTGTACTAGTCTGATAAGTGTGGTAAATTTATTGAAAACATGAACATCAGAACTTACGTTATTTTATGTTTGAGTAAATCGTATAATATATTCAAACATGCTTACGCGCAAAACAAAATACGATTTGTAGGTGTACGATTTATATTCAGTCATCCATTTTACATCGCGTTCATTCGTAACTCCATGTGTTCGGTGGTCATTATGAACATCTAATAATGTGAACATGATGTGCAATATGATAATTCATGTTTATGTTTCTAACGAGTGTTATTAGCTGGTACCGGATGCGGCGTGAAACATTTTCTTTCAAATTCTTCTCAAAAGCTAAGGATCGTGGATATACAGAGCCCGTCAAAAAAAATCATTCGCGGTTTTTTTTTTTTTTTTTTTTTTTTTTTTTCTTTTTGCGTGCATGAGCGAAAATTAGAGTGGTGTGAGAGGCGGGGTTCCTTTTAAAGGGAACTTCAAAATATGCATACATAAAGAAAGCAAAAGTTTGAGCTAAAAGCGTTGTTGCATTTCAGTTTTTTTTTCCTGGGCCAAAAATAAGGAGTTTTTAAATTGTACCGCCTTACATTGTGTACCACAAGTTTGATTTTTTTTTCTTTTTTTTTTTTTTTTAATGTCAAATTAAAGCTCACATTTTAGGATATCAGAAAATGGGATAGTTTGTAGTGTTAAATTGTTATTCCGTTTTGAAATTTCCGTCAATGGGACTGAAATGGACCAAAAATAAATAACAAGCTTTGACGCTCGATCAACGAAGTTTTATCGTCATGAAATACGATTTTTTTGGTGGATCATCCTCATCATTGTGTACTCTTTATGAAAAGACTTATTGAAGACACAGTTCACCAACAAAGCAAACGATAAACAATTTAATCGCCAAATTTAAGCAGACAGAAAGTGTTGCCAATCATAAGACCACGATCTACGATCAACACTGAAAATGTCCAGCAAGTGGATGAACGTCTTAAGGAAGATCCATATATGTCAAGTTCGAAACTTGCTCAATTGATCGGCATTTCTGAGGCAAGTGTTCGCCGCATCTCAAGATGTGAGTCTTTACCCATACAAAATTCAAATTGTGCACAATTTGCCTGCAAATGCCAAAGAAAAGAGATTTGTTTTTGCTGAAACGGTTCTTTAGCTATCGTGAGGTAACAAAATCCCGGTTCCAAATCTTTGATTTAATGATGAGGCTCACTTTCATCTGACCAAGCAAATTAATCAGCAAAATTACCGGTACTGGTATAGAGAAGACCGCGCCATGAGTCTCTTAAAAAGCCCCTACATCGACAAAAAATGACTGCCTGGATAGCCATCTGCTCAACAAGAACATTAGCAGCATTTTTTTAAAAACACAGTTAATTCAGAAAGGTAGGTTCGGTGCCTCAGGAACATGGCATGGAACACACCCATTGATTGCTTCAATGACCCGAAAAGGGTGAAACATGGTTTATGCAAGATGGAGCCGCTCCTCACCGTTCTCACGAAAGCCACGACATCATTGACTCTTATGACAGAGTTATCGGTCTGAATTTCGATCGATATGTGGCCACCATATTCCCCTGACTTCAATATATGTGATTTTTTTTACTCTGGGGCGTATCTGAAGGATAATTGCTATCGAAATGCACCGTCAAATCTCGATGAATCAGAACAAACAATTAAGGAAGTGCTAGAAAACATTCCACCAGCCACTGTTTTTGAGGTTATTAGAGATTTTAAGCGAAGACTTCAAATGGCTGTTGACATGAGAGTTGAACATATCGAAACATTTTTATAATGTTACGCATATTCCAAGCTTCATTTTGGCATCAAAATTTTGAATGTAAACCGAGTACAAATAAAGTTATTGACCAAAACCCATTTATGATTCCTTTTGACGGACCCTGTATATTTTTATGCACAGTGGTGCAGTCGGCCATAAGAAATAAAAGGAAGAACACTCCATACATTTTAATCATCAACTTGTCCCAGAAAAAAGTACATAAATAGCCATTCGACTGAAAATTACGTGTTATTTAAATTTATGTTGAATATAAACTTAGGGGTCGTCTTCACAGTGAAATTGTACCAAACTCTGAAACTTTCAATACGAACATCTAATTTTGACATCACATTTGTCTTTTACGGTAAATTTTTCCATAAAATACCAAACGGGAAGTCATTCGATCAAGTAGTTTAGGAGTAATAAAGGTTTAAAGTTTGGAACTCCTAATGTTAAATTTATTTGTAATCGTTACAAAACAGATTGCAAAGTGCGAAGATTTTTAAACATAACTCAAAACTACTTGGAGCAAAGAGCTGTAATTTTTTATTGCCATATTTGAAGCTACTAGAAATCAATTTCTGTTAAAAAATTCATAGGCTACAATTCATATTTGTTTTGCAAATTTATTATATATATATAAGTCATTTTTTGTTGTCTATAATTTTTTCAACAAAAAATGACTTTTAGAAGCTTTAAATATACGAATCTAAAATTACATCTCATTCCGCCGGATAAATTGCCATGATTAAAAAAAAATACTCGCAATTTGCTTTGCAACGAATACACATGAAATTAATATTAGCAGTTCCAATCTTCCTACCTTCATAATTCTTAAACTACTTGACCGAATGACTTGCCATTTAAGTAAACTAAAAGTCAAAGTCAAAATCAGCTGTTCGCACTGAAAATGTTAGAGTTTGGAACTATTTAACTACGAAGACGACCCCTAAGCTTATTTTTATAACACAAATTGAAAGAAGAAATAATTTCTAGTGCACTGGTTATTTTCATTTTTTGTCAGTGACAATTTAAAGATTAAAATATTTGGGGTGTTTTTTAAATCCTCCTTGGTCGATTGTACCTCGGTACACTTGTTACATTCCACCTATGGAATGAGTTTCAAAATAGTTTAAAATTGGATAAATATCTAATCCGTTGGCTTATTTCTACGAAAATCGATACATTTCTTGCGACAGTGTTTTGTAACATATTCGCCAAATGGGAACTCAATCGGAACCGAAAGCCAAGCAGCATCGACCAAGGTCAGTGCTTGGGAGGGTGCAACCTCTCTCGTCTGCCTCTGCTGTGGGACCGTGTACATTAATGGGAGCTGGTGCACGTTAAATCTGTTCGTGGCTCTAATGTCCTCCAAGTTCTATATAAGCGTTACCTCTGGGGGTGCCAATACAGATGCAGGTATCTTATCTGGAATTGGTTCAAAATTATGAGACTTAGTTATATGGATCATGTCAGCTGTATAGAAATAAAGAGCTGCAAAACTGGGCCCTTTGGGCCAATCCAACAAATCCAACCAACTCAATCGGAAGAGTCGTTCAAGAGTTATCGTATTCACACACACACTCACACATGTATTATGGTTACAATAGTTTCCTTACACTATGTGCTCGGAAAATAAAAATTAAACATCAATGAAAATCATGGGGAAGAAAATTTCTAAACATTCACTAAAATTAAAATTAATTTTAAATGTAATTAAAATTCTAATTTACTTACAAGGTATATTTGTTGTAGGGTAGAAGCCCCTTAGTCTCAGGTTCAACGGATTTTACACAACGCTCCTTAGTTCTCCAGAAAAGGGGGGGGGGTCTAATATTTTAACACAACTTAAATACTTACTTTCTAACGAAACTACTGCATTGGTCGTAGCTCAGTTGTTATGGTGTCTGCTCGTTGTTCCGAGGACCGGGTTCGAGACCGGGACGAGCTACGTTTGTTTTTCCTTTTTTTGTTTTATAAATGGAATTATAATTTAATAATCTCAAATACAAATTTTAATATCGTACATTAATTATAATGTTAATATATTTAAATTTAAATTAAATTAATTTGATTTTTAAGCCATTATTAAAAGCATTTCACATCATTTATACAGATTTTTTTTTTTTTAATGGATCCATTATTGACTAGTAAAAATTCCAAAATCGTTACAATATCATACCTTATTTTGTTAATTATAAATTAATTCAAAGCGCAAGCATAAGTATTACAAATTTAAAAAACTTTAATATGCAAAAAAATATGTTGTAATTTAATTCTTATGCTAAATTTTAATATAATTATGCTTCTTACTTTAAAAACAGAGTAGTATTATCATCGCATTGACTTCCCTTGTTAAGGGAATATATAAATGATGTTTCTTTAAAATCACGAATTGACACAATTGTTTAATATCATTGCATTGATAAAGCATATATGAATTACATTTTAAAAGTGATTTATATAAAATCCGTTTACCTGAGACTAAGGAGCTTCTATCCTACAACATATATAAAAATAATCAAAATCTGTTATTACCAAGCTTGGTCCTCTCCTTGTTAAGGTATTTCTATAGCACTTTGTGCTTTTACCAGTTTTGTTTTGACCACCAGATTTTTTTTATTAAAAAATATGTTCTAAGTGTACTAATAAAAGCGTGAGAAAACAAATAAATCATTTTATTAGATAACTAAAAACAAATGTTCATCTTCCGCCGTCGCAATAATCCAAAAATTAAAAATTCATTTCATTTCATAAGTACGGTATATTACGGGAAGAGTTTCACTTTTGAAAACTTTCCAGGAACTTGATAGAAAGACAAGATTAGCACTTTGTCTCCATCGTAAGAGAAAAAGAAAGTTAGAAAAAAAAGAAACAATTGCTTGTAGCACACCCAAAGAAAATCAAAAAGACAATCATGATCAAACCTGACAGACGGAAACAAGGATACGGTGCAAATTGCACACACACACTCACAAAGAAGAAGAAGAAAAAAAAAAAGGCAAAAAGTTGGTAGAACAAAATCGGGTTGTAAGAACTTAAATTAAGCAAAAAATGAGTCAAACGGAAGGTCTGAAAGCGTAACGAAAATAAACAATTAGGAGTATTCAGAAACCTATTTATTAAACTGCTATCGACAGAAATAACACTGCACAATGGTACCTACCCATCGAGTGAAAAAAAAAAAAACACATATATATATATATATATATATATATATATATATACTTTTTGAAAATAAAGAGTTGTTTGGCTTGGTTTAGAAGAGCAATGTTCTTCAATCTTTTTTTATTTTGCAACACTCTTAAATCACAATTAAAAAAGTAAAAAAGAAAATATATGTATAATTTTCTTTATTTATTTATTAACTGGCCCACCGGCAGAGCCCGGGCTCGTGGCAATAACCTTAAATATGCTTGAAATACACCTGCCACCCCTTTTACAGCAACATTTTAACCTTTAACTACCATCGCAGAGCATACCGCATATAGCTTATTGTGAGCAGCCTCTGAGACCGCTTGATCGGAAGATGAATAAAAGACTCGATTAACTGATACAATACGGTTTCTATACCATTATTTACAAGATTATTATGATTAAAATTCACTTATTCAGAAGTCTTTAGAGATAGTACTAGAACTTCAAATGAAACAAAATTCCCCTAGTATATATAATTCGACTAAGAGTTAGAAGATAAACTTTGAAGATTGAAAAAAGCAGCGGTCTGTGAAACCGGTAAAAACAGTTAAAATTAATTCTTAAGATTAAATAAATATATTCTTGATTTAAAAAATAACAATTCAGTGGGGTCTAAAACCCATGTTTTATAAAAGAAATAGCACGTACATATATACTTTTACATGTAAAAACCATATGTTGTTGTAGAATATTTCGCAAATTCTAATTTTTTAACTTATATTAACATAACCCTTCATTTCTCTAAATTTTCAGTTAATTTTTCTTTCACTTTCTTTTTTTTTTTAAATGTATAACATGGTAAGTAATGCAGTTCTTTCTTCCAAATTCTAGTTAAATGTTCCTTTTTTTTTTCCTTTTCGTAATATCAACCCCAAGTGTAAATTGTTGTGACCTTGTTGTTCAACCCCACTTATTCCAGGAAAAATACCCGCAAAGTTTAACCTTGTAGGACATGCAGTCAACCTTCCCCCAGGATTTCGGTCAAAAAAGGACCATTAGGTGACCCGTTCCTTCAAGTATTTTTCTGTTACCATGTAGTTAGCGCATAGTAACAGAAGCGATAGGCCCCCGTTCCCCCTTTTTTTTAAATGGGTAGGTCCCATATAGGTTCGAGGAGAGAGAGGTGATATGAGAAGGTCAGTCAGTGAGTAGAAAACAGCTAGTGATGTAGGTGCGAGCCAATAAAATTCGGTACGGGCGAGGGGGTTCATTTTTGGCGGGAAGATGCTTTCCCACTCTACCCCTGAGCTCCGAGAAGGGATCGTTTTTTAGTAGTTGATATGACACCTAGCTGAAAAGAAGTCGAGATTGAATAATCTCTCATAATTAGATTCTAGAATGAGGCATATCGCTTAGTGTGAGTTGAAAACACTTTTTTGAAAGTGACAATTTCCTTTCTATGAAAATATCTAAGGCGAGTCTTGATGCTGTATGATGTTCAGATGATAGAGATGAACATGAGACGACAATTACCAAGTTATCAAAGTATCCCTGAGTTGATAAGTTTGGACTGGTAGTGGAGCAGTATTTAGCTGTGCGAATCTCCAAAAAAATAAGTCCCGGAGGTAATATCGGTAAAGCGGAGTCTTGCAGATAACATAAGAAGGTTCGGCTCCTAAAAAATTTATGAGAAGGTACTCCCTTTTGAAAGGCGGTTGCTGCTAAATATGAGAATTCAAGGAGATAACATCGTTGGATGATGAGTGGAAATAGATAACAGCAGTAGTCTTACCCCATATGAGTGTAATAGGTATCCTAAACTGCCAGCTGGGTGAGTGACCAAGAATACAATGAAAATTGGTTGGTACAAGAAATTTTTGTATTTGTGCAAAGGTGATTTGCTTTGTCTTCAAGAGTGTGAGTAAAATTATTCATTTCTATATGTTTATAATGTTGAATTGTGCTTATCCTATATGTATATGAACTGTTTTTTAAAACTATTTTAAATGATTTCAATATAAGAAATTACAGTATCAATGCCAAATAGAGTGTTCGGATAAATGTTGTCTACATATTATGTGTTAATTAATTAAAAAGAAACGATGATAAAAAAAAATGTTTCCTTTTCTCATTGTTTATACATTTCTCCTTCTCTAATTATTTTAGATAGACTCTCATAAGTAGCAGTATTGATGTTAAATATTTTATTCAAGTAATAAAAACTTAAATGTTAATGTTAAATTTCTACAATAATAACTATGCCCGAATATAATAACAGCAATTAAATATGTGTAATGTGAATTTAGAATTCTGTTATTGTTTTATTCAGATGTGTTTATAAATATTATTTAACAAGTAATTCTTTTCTGCACTTTTAGTCTAAAATCTGTAAATTAATAGTAAATTAAACCCCCTTTCCTTGTTTTTAGCTTTGTTGCCCTTATATTTTTATTCTGTGAAATAGTCCACCTTCATTGTTTTTTTTTTTAAAACTGATAACAGAATTCATATGGAGTGAAATTCAATCACACATGTTTTCTTTAAAAATATTAATTCTGTAAGAGATATATATATGACAAATATAATTTTAAATTAATGTGGATTTAAGATGAAATATGGTGAAATGTGTAGACCTAATCTAAATATCCAAATGTAAATAGAACTAAATAGCTAAACAGATGATAGTAAATTTTATAGATTAAAGTTTATTGATGCACTTAAAGTAAATTGTTTATTCTGAATTAAGTTAATTGTGAAATTTTATACATTTTAAAGAGAGTTAATAAATTTATGAAGTATTAAGAGAATCCTATTAAGTGAAATATTATTGTTTAGGTAATTAAAAATGTGTCCTATCATCTTGAATCACAGCTTTTCAAATGATTTATAAAATACGTAGTGTGCTCAACTATACGATTTCATTGGTCCCTAAATTTTAAGGGTATAAATGTATTCATAAAGTAATGTCATTTTGGTTTTAACTTGCAAATTTTCTGGGTTTTATCCTCTCAAATATGAGAGTTTGTCTCCATTCAGTTATTCAAAATTAGTGTAATTTTCACTGTTATTCGTCATTATTTATGAATACTTTATGTTTTTGAAATTTAGAAGTATTGGGTGTTTTTCTTTTTTTTAAGGTTGTGAAAGATATGAGAATATTGTTACCTTCTTTGATTTTATTTAAAAGTAAAATTTAAAAGTAAACGAATTTATTTTGCCATTCTCTCCCTTTTCTTATATTTTGTATTATGTGTGTTAACTTGTACTAAATTTTGGTGCCCCTTCTTAAATCTTATTACCTGGTGTTTGTAATAAATTTATGGTAACAATATTCAGTTGGTGGTATGTCTTTCTCACCTGGTGTAATGTTAAATTTAAATTCTTGTATAATTGGATTGAAGTTAAATATTATGAAGTGGTAGAATGTAAGATTATAGTCATAAGATGCATTAAAAATAACTTCTTAAAAAAATAGTAACAAGGAAACACCCAATAAGATTGGTGCCCATGACATTTCAAACCTGGCTTATGCTTATAGATTTATAAAAATCTAAAAAATTTAAAAAAAAAAAAATATGAAGCTGTATTTTGTGTTTTTAATTTAATTTTCATGGTTGTAAAAGGTATTTTGATTTAATTTTCATGGTTGTAAAAGGTATTTTGATTTAATTTTCATGGTTGTGAAAGGTAAGTCTGTGACTCTGTATTGCAATTTGGTTAAAGTTTTGACATCTCTGCACTTAGATAGTTCCAAATTTAAATTCTCTCTTGTTTTTATGCTTTTGTATGTGTATTTCTGTGTATAGTTGCACCCCCTCCCACTTAATTTTTTTTTCTCATTGATAAAACTTATCATGGCAGAAGATCAGGCAAAAAACTTGGCTAATATTCAAAAGAAAAATTCCCTTATGGAAAATATTTCTTCAATTCCACCTTTTAGCGGTGTTGAAAATTCAGTTTCTTTTAGTGAATTTTTTGAAAAGTGGGATAGCCTTGCTACCTTTTTCGAATGGGGGGAGGATGAGAAAAAATTCGCTTGGTTTAGCAGAGTTACCGGGGGAGCGGCAAGGTTATTTAAGCTTCATAAAGATAAAAAGGTAGATGAAATTGTTAAAATTTTCAGGGAAAGATACACCAGTCATGTTTCTCCAGATGTAGCCCTTTCAAATTTTTTTAGTTTCAAGCAAACCCCTCAAATGTCGGTGCAGGACTTCTATGACAGAGCCTACGACATGTCGCTTAAAGCCCTAGTTATTGATGGATTAGAAGGGGAGGTAGTTAACAAAAGTAGAAACGCTATCTTTCACTCAATGCTTTTGGGAAATCTGTCCCCAGAAATAAGAAAAGGGGTCATTACAAAAAACCCACAAACGCCTGAAGAAATCCTCACTGTTGCATTGCTTGAAGAAAAAGCGTGCAGGAGTATAAATCCATTCTATAACCTCCAAAATGAAATTAGTGCTCCATTTATACCTGAATCTGTTCCACAAAATTTAGCCTGTGCAGCTATGTATCCCCAAAATGAGTATAAACAATCACAGCAGGACATCAGCAATTTGAAAGACCAGGTAGATTTGCTGTCAGCAAAAATTGACAGTTTAGTTCGAATTCAGGAAAGGCAGAGTGAGGTCCAGAGCCAGGAAAGAGCACAATTCAGAAATTTTCAGTGTCATTTGTGCTCAGAAAGTGGACATTATGCACGAGATTGCCCACAGGCGAGGTACCAGTATAACTTGGGTAGGAGCAGGCATAATAACTATAGGGGCCGTGGAAACTATAACAGTAATTATAGAGGAAATTCAAACCAAGCAGGGAATGGTAACTATAGGGGAAATAGAAATAGAAATGAATATAATTATAGGGGTAGAAACGACTACAGTTATAGAGATAGTGTTGACTACATAAATAGAGGAGATAATAATAGGGACAGACATGAAAACAGTAATGGAAACCAACCGAGTAATGATGCTAATGCCCAAGGTACTCCTGCGAGGCCTTTAAACGGTTAGAGGCCGGATCTTTAATGGTCGAATTGATCCCCCAAAAGCCAAACGACTCACCCCCTGTATATAGTGTGTTTTCACCCCATTTATATAGTCTCCCAGTTACTAAAATTACTGTAAGTAATAAAAATATTACTGCGTTATGTGACTCGGGATCGGCTATCAATTTGTTGAGTAGCACTATGCTCAATTTGTTCACAGGTAGCCCTATAGAAGAGTGTTGCACACCGATTGTGACAGTAACTGGTCAAAAAGTTCATCTCAATCAAAGTGTACTCGCAACATTTAAAATTAATGATACGCTGTGCAAGGCACAGTTTTTTGTTGTACCAGGTCAGCTGGCGGAGGAATTTTCTGCTATTTTGGGAATGCCTTTTTTAAAAAAGTATCGAGTTCTCATTGATTGTTCAGACAATGCTATCACTCTTAGAAGCCCTGAACAAACCCAATGTAAACAAAAAATTGATATGCAAAGTCATTCCAAATTAGAGACAAACAAGGGTTGCCATAATCTTAGTGAGTCTACTGAGAGTGTGGAAAACGTCGAGGAAAATACTGAACAGTGTCAGGATTCTGTAAATAATGTAGGGGTTATAGTAAATAATTGTAAATATAATTGTAAATATATGTATAATAATGATTCAAAAATGTGTAATTGTGATAATTATGACCCTGAAAATTCCCAGTGCAAATATGTCAACAAAGGTGAAAGGGAGCAGAAGGTAGACTGTAGTAGTAATGTAAAGACAGTTCAGGGTACCATAAGTAGTATTAGTGGAGAATTCGAGAATGGTGGGCAGAATAAGGTGTCAAGTGAAAGTAATAGTGTCTTACAAAGTGAAAAAGTAGAGGGTACCACAAATAACTACAGTATACCACAGACTACTGAGGCTCAACAAGTAAACCATATTGCACAACATGCGGATAATGCTAGCAAATCTGATGAGACTGTTTTTTATGATATGGAGGAACAATTAAATGGGAACACACAAAATAATGAGAGTGAAAATAGAATGAGTAGCAATGAGAGTAATGACAAGACTATCATAGGCATTGCCGCATTATGTGACAAACTTACAATTCCCCCCCAAACTAAAATTTTAGCTAATGTTAAGTGTAATAAAGAATTAAATGTAAATGTTAATGACCCTATAATGTTAGAACCCCTTGCTAGAAGTATGCATCAAGGCCTCCTTATTTCTAGAACCATTTGCACACAAGAGCATGGTTTATTTTTATCTTTTGCCAATTTCTCAGATAATTCTATTAATTTAAATAAAGGAACATATGTTGCCAAAATTCTTAAATGTAAAGACAACTTAAATTTAACCCCAGAGATATGTAATTTAAATTGTAATGTAAATGTTGACCCCCCAATTGCAGATTTCGACCATGCAGATTTAAAATGGAGCTCTGAAATTAATTTAGACCACTTAGACACCCCTTTAAAAGCACAAATGCAAGATTTCCTGGATAAGAACAAAGATGTGTTCGCAGCCTCTGTACTAGATTTACCTGGCTGTGACACTATTCCCCATACCATAAATCTCACCTCTGATAAACCAGTTCGTTGCAAAGCATATAGAGTCCCTTATAAACTGCGCCAGGAAATGGAGGACCAATTAAACATTTTATTAGAAGCTAATATTTTGTCACCTTCAATGTCAGAATTTTCTTCTCCAGTCATTCTCGTACAAAAAACAGATGGTACATACAGATTAGCTGTTGATTTTAGGAAGCTAAATAAAAACTTGGTAAAAGATGCATACCCCATTCCTAATATCACAGACTCTGTAGACTCCCTTTCAGGTGCCAATTATTTTTCAACTCTCGACCTTACTAGTGGTTTTTTTCAACAAGTCATTAGACCTGAAGACATGCATAAAACTGCTATTATTACGCATAAAGGATTATTTGAGTGGTCGCGCAACTGTTTTGGATTGGCTAATTCAGGAAATAGCTTTCAGAGACTAATGAATGCCATTTTTGGGGATCTCGGAAATTTGGGTATATTAGTGTATATTGATGACATTGTAGTATCTTCTAAAGACATTGAGTCTCATTTTACCAAACTTAACTTAGTATTCGAAAGGCTTCGCCAACATAACTTAAAACTTAAACCCAGCAAATGTAATTTCCTGACAGACAAAATTCAGTATCTTGGTTTTGAGATTCATGGTGGTCAAGTATCCCCCATTAATAAAAATATTGAAATTATAGAAAAGTTACAACCTCCTACAAATCGTAAAGGTGTCAGATCTTTCATCGGCACATTGTCTTTTTACAGACGCTTTATCCCAGATTTTACTAAAAGAGCAATTAATTTAATAGACCTCACTAAAGAAACAGGGCGTTTTGTCTGGAACGAGGCAGCCCAGCGGGAATTTGATGATCTTAAGAAAGCTCTTATCTCAAAACCCTGTTTAGCTTTACCTGATTTTGACAAAGAATTCATTATATATTCTGATGCAAGTAGTGAATCTTTAGGGGCAGTGTTATCACAATTGGATAATAACAAAATGATACACCCTGTCGCCTTTGCTAGCAGGAGACTGAAAGATGCAGAGACAAGATACTCTGCCACCGAAAGAGAACTTTTAGCCCTTGTCTGGGCCACTGCACATTTTAAGTGTTATATAGCCAGTACACATTTTTCCATTTATACAGATCATGCTCCACTCACCTTTATGTTGAAGATTCAGGATCCCACGTCACGCATGGCCAAGTGGATATGCACTTTATCAGACTATAACTTTACAATAAACTATGTCAAGGGAAAATGTAACAGTGTGGCAGACTTCCTATCGCGTTTTGCTAATGTAGAGAAGCCTACAAGTGCAGTTAGCTGCAATTTTAGTATTCAGGTAGCTAAAGAAACATCTTTTGAACCATACTCAAACCTTATGGGAAAAATTTGCGAGTTCCAAAAATCGGACACGAAATGCTGTGAAATTGTAAAAAAATTGGAGCAGAAATTGGAAATCTCACCTAGGTATATGAAATTCTTTTTTAGAGACGATATCTTGGTATGTGAGGATACTAGAGAATCTTTGATTTTAAACAACCCCATCAAGTTAGTGGTTCCTAAGGAACTGGTTTTGCAAGTGTTCACTCTAACACACGACTCTCTAGCTGCTTGTCATCAAGGTTTCCAGAAAACAATTGACCGCATCCGAGAGCACTTTTACTGGCCAGGGATGTCGGCAGATGTCAAACACCTGGTAGAATCTTGTGTTAGTTGTCAAGAGAAAAGAGCCCATAAGGCAAATCAGCTTGCCCCCCTTCAGCGTATGCCCACCCCTGAATTTCCTCTAAATAAAGTACACTTAGATATCATAGGCGTCTTGCCACAAACATTTTCAGGAAATAAATATATAGTCACATACATAGACTCTTTTACCAAATGGCCAGAGGCGTATGCTGTCAGTTCAATTACTTCTGATGTAATAGCGGACACGTTGGCAGATTTCATATCCCGATATGGAGCACCGTGTTATATAACGACAGATAATGGAAAAAACCTAATATCGGATGCGATTGAGCATGTATACAGTATGTTTGGCATAAAACATATCAGAACATCTTTTTATCATGCACCCGGAAATGCTCAGGTGGAACGCCAAAATAGAACGTTAAAGAATGCACTTTCTCATATTGTAAATCAAAATCAAACAGACTGGGACTCTAAACTTAAATTTGCTCTGTTAGCAATGCGGACCGCTGTACATTCATCAACAAAGTTAACACCGGCAGCTGTCATGTATGGTAGAAACTTAAATCTTCCCTATCATGTATTTTCACAACCACCTAAACTTAATTACAACGATGCACCGTCTTTCTGTGAACTTGTAATTCCTGCTCTCCAAAAAGTATATGCAGAAGTCCATAACAATCTAGTTAAAGCAGCTGAAACTCAGGAGAAGTACAGAGAAAAAACAGCAGTGTGTAAAAATCTAAAAGTAGGTGATCTAGTGTGGCTTTACACACCTAGAATTGAGCCAGGACAGACTAAAAAGCTAAGTAAATTAAATAACGGTCCTTTTACTATTATTGAACAATTAAATAATGTAAATTTTAAGATCGCTTTAGTTGCTAACCCGAAAAATACCCAAGTTGTCCATGTTGATAGACTAACGTTATTCAAAGACAGGAAGATTACTAACCAAAACAATCCACAACAACAAACGACTAACGGAAATTCGATTCACAATCCGCCCATCGATGAAACAGAACCGATTCAGAGTGGCGAGCAACCAACCCACCTCCGTACTACTAGACATAGACGATATTTCGCATGGGTTCCGCCCCCTTTAGCGCAAGAAAACGAGAATGATTGCAACACTGAAACCGTAACTAAGGAAGACGAGGAGGAGGCGCGCAGCGTTTCAACCGAAATTGGTGCTCTTTCCCCACAACCACAGGTCAGTCCGGGAGGGGAAGAGTCACATCCACAGATTGCTCCGGTAGGGGAAAGTTCGGGTAGCACACAAGAGGAGCCTAATGTTGCTGAAAGAGGCAGAGAGGTTGATCAGTCCGATAGCAACGAAAAAGCAACTGAGGGTGATTCGATACGGCCTGTCGCGAAATCGAAACGCCTCGGTCGTTCTAGATCGACTCCACGGGTCGATTATTCATTTCGGGACAGAAGCGTTCGTCCCATTTATAAAGAGTAACGACTTTATCTGTTTTTCACTCAATGTTTTCTGTATATAGTCTAATTAATTTGTATTTATATGTGTTTTAATCTGTTTTTGAGGAAATTTATCGAAATTAAAACTCGGAATTGAAAATTTTTCAACTTAAAATGGGTTTGTTTTGATTGCTTTCCGGAAGTGTTAGTAAGCGTTTTTGGAGCTTTATATGTACCTTTTTTAGAAGGGTATTGGGTATTATGTTATATTTTGGCATGCATACCGCTCCGCACCCACTTTTTGTAAATTTTTATAAATTTTTAACCAAAATTCGTGCTATTTCTGGGATGTTTGGAGTTTTTTGGGGGATGTTTTGAAAATTACGTGATGCAAGCGAAGGGATTTGGGTAAATTTTTTTTTCCCCTTTTTTACTTCCTTTTGAAAATATAATTGTATTGTATGTATATAGCTAATTCTAACACTTATTTAGTTTACTTATTTGTGTTACCTTCTCGGAAGTTGTAATTTGTTGGGTATATGTGCAAATCTTACAGAGATATTTTATACATTTCTGTATGTGGGGTGTGACTTATTTACAGCCGTACATATACACTTTCGGTGTGTACATTTTTATGCCTTCTATATTCTATTCTCTTCTGTAAATTTGGGTAATTGTATTTATATTTTCTTTTTTCCCCCTTTTTTTTTTATATCTTGTTGGCAGAGTTACCTGGTAGTAGTGGAATTTGTTTTTCACATTTTTTTTTGCATGTTGTTTTTAGTTTCTGCTTTTTTAAAGTTGTCTAGGCTATGGTAATTGTTCCCATAGGAATACAGAGTTGCAGACATACACTAATGTATGCACAATGATCTGTAAGTGCATTTGTACACTCCAAGTAAAACCCCAACAATCAAAATATGAACTTTTCAAATGAATAGGGGTTCCCTGCTAATACAATGAACTTGCATTCATGTATTTTTTTTTTTTTTTTTTTGTAAAGCATTTTAAACTGAAAATGAAATATTGCATCTCTGTTGTGTTTTTTTTTTTTTGTGTTATGCTATTTACCTGTATGTAACCTAGTGCTATTTCTATGAATTTGATTTAAATACTTTTTTTTATTACCTTTGACTCACACACTGTTATATGTCGAGTAAAAGATTTTATTTGTGTATTATGTATATATATATCTACATCTGCATCTCCAGCCTGTGTCTTGATGTATATATAAAATGTGAAAAGTATCAGTTGGCAGTCCTTCACATGTTAATTAACCTTAAACTTAAATTTATTTAATTTTAGCAACAATTTTGGGGCCTAGCTGCAGTTACACATGGCAATTACGGTGGAGTGGCATACTCACGTGTAGAAAGTAGTAGTGGTGAAATGAGAGTTCACCGTCTGGATATCTGGTCTGTTTCGGGAAGTTGGTGAAAATTTTCAGTAGGTATCATCTAATACAGATAACTGTAGGCAAATCTGAAGGCAAGGGTAGAGGCTCAGTTGGTTGTGATAAACCCCATGGTTACTTATATGGCTCACAGCTTTTACTTATGTATAAATTCCTTTTTAAACTCAATTCCATTTTTCTTTTAGGGATGTGGTCAGGTGGACGGTTCATTGTGTGCAGCTCGAATTGCACATTCCGGAGTGTGACGAGCGGGGTTTCAACTATGTGATGCTTGGAAGCTCTTCGAGTCGCTGTTTGATTTGTTCGAGTATCTTGGACCCACGTAGGTGTTTCTCCAGCAGGCAGTAAACCATTTTACCTTCATTTTTCCAATTTTTTGGTTTTAACAAGTCTAGGTTAACTAACTTGGAGTAGGAAATCGAGTTCTCCATTGGGAGTTAGCTTTATACTTTCTTTTTTTTTGTTAAAAAAAAAAAAAAATTTTTTTTTTTTGTCAAAATTTTTTTTTTTTATTCAGGATAGGGGAGTCTTGTTGTAGAATATTTCGCAAATTCTAATTTTTTAACTTATATTAACATAACCCTTCATTTCTCTAAATTTTCAGTTAATTTTTCTTTCACTTTCTTTTTTTTTTTAAATGTATAACATGGTAAGTAATGCAGTTCTTTCTTCCAAATTCTAGTTAAATGTTCCTTTTTTTTTTCCTTTTCGTAATATCAACCCCAAGTGTAAATTGTTGTGACCTTGTTGTTCAACCCCACTTATTCCAGGAAAAATACCCGCAAAGTTTAACCTTGTAGGACATGCAGTCAACCTTCCCCCAGGATTTCGGTCAAAAAAGGACCATTAGGTGACCCGTTCCTTCAAGTATTTTTCTGTTACCATGTAGTTAGCGCATAGTAACAGAAGCGATAGGCCCCCGTTCCCCCTTTTTTTTAAATGGGTAGGTCCCATATAGGTTCGAGGAGAGAGAGGTGATATGAGAAGGTCAGTCAGTGAGTAGAAAACAGCTAGTGATGTAGGTGCGAGCCAATAAAATTCGGTACGGGCGAGGGGGTTCATTTTTGGCGGGAAGATGCTTTCCCACTCTACCCCTGAGCTCCGAGAAGGGATCGTTTTTTAGTAGTTGATATGACACCTAGCTGAAAAGAAGTCGAGATTGAATAATCTCTCATAATTAGATTCTAGAATGAGGCATATCGCTTAGTGTGAGTTGAAAACACTTTTTTGAAAGTGACAATTTCCTTTCTATGAAAATATCTAAGGCGAGTCTTGATGCTGTATGATGTTCAGATGATAGAGATGAACATGAGACGACAATTACCAAGTTATCAAAGTATCCCTGAGTTGATAAGTTTGGACTGGTAGTGGAGCAGTATTTAGCTGTGCGAATCTCCAAAAAAATAAGTCCCGGAGGTAATATCGGTAAAGCGGAGTCTTGCAGATAACATAAGAAGGTTCGGCTCCTAAAAAATTTATGAGAAGGTACTCCCTTTTGAAAGGCGGTTGCTGCTAAATATGAGAATTCAAGGAGATAACATCGTTGGATGATGAGTGGAAATAGATAACAGCAGTAGTCTTACCCCATATGAGTGTAATAGGTATCCTAAACTGCCAGCTGGGTGAGTGACCAAGAATACAATGAAAATTGGTTGGTACAAGAAATTTTTGTATTTGTGCAAAGGTGATTTGCTTTGTCTTCAAGAGTGTGAGTAAAATTATTCATTTCTATATGTTTATAATGTTGAATTGTGCTTATCCTATATGTATATGAACTGTTTTTTAAAACTATTTTAAATGATTTCAATATAAGAAATTACAGTATCAATGCCAAATAGAGTGTTCGGATAAATGTTGTCTACATATTATGTGTTAATTAATTAAAAAGAAACGATGATAAAAAAAAATGTTTCCTTTTCTCATTGTTTATACATTTCTCCTTCTCTAATTATTTTAGATAGACTCTCATAAGTAGCAGTGTTGATGTTAAATATTTTATTCAAGTAATAAAAACTTAAATGTTAATGTTAAATTTCTACAATAATAACTATGCCCGAATATAATAACAGCAATTAAATATGTGTAATGTGAATTTAGAATTCTGTTATTGTTTTATTCAGATGTGTTTATAAATATTATTTAACAAGTAATTCTTTTCTGCACTTTTAGTCTAAAATCTGTAAATTAATAGTAAATTAAACCCCCTTTCCTTGTTTTTAGCTTTGTTGCCCTTATATTTTTATTCTGTGAAATAGTCCACCTTCATTGTTTTTTTTTTTAAAACTGATAACAGAATTCATATGGAGTGAAATTCAATCACACATGTTTTCTTTAAAAATATTAATTCTGTAAGAGATATATATATGACAAATATAATTTTAAATTAATGTGGATTTAAGATGAAATATGGTGAAATGTGTAGACCTAATCTAAATATCCAAATGTAAATAGAACTAAATAGCTAAACAGATGATAGTAAATTTTATAGATTAAAGTTTATTGATGCACTTAAAGTAAATTGTTTATTCTGAATTAAGTTAATTGTGAAATTTTATACATTTTAAAGAGAGTTAATAAATTTATGAAGTATTAAGAGAATCCTATTAAGTGAAATATTATTGTTTAGGTAATTAAAAATGTGTCCTATCATCTTGAATCACAGCTTTTCAAATGATTTATAAAATACGTAGTGTGCTCAACTATACGATTTCATTGGTCCCTAAATTTTAAGGGTATAAATGTATTCATAAAGTAATGTCATTTTGGTTTTAACTTGCAAATTTTCTGGGTTTTATCCTCTCAAATATGAGAGTTTGTCTCCATTCAGTTATTCAAAATTAGTGTAATTTTCACTGTTATTCGTCATTATTTATGAATACTTTATGTTTTTGAAATTTAGAAGTATTGGGTGTTTTTCTTTTTTTTAAGGTTGTGAAAGATATGAGAATATTGTTACCTTCTTTGATTTTATTTAAAAGTAAAATTTAAAAGTAAACGAATTTATTTTGCCATTCTCTCCCTTTTCTTATATTTTGTATTATGTGTGTTAACTTGTACTAAATTTTGGTGCCCCTTCTTAAATCTTATTACCTGGTGTTTGTAATAAATTTATGGTAACAATATTCAGTTGGTGGTATGTCTTTCTCACCTGGTGTAATGTTAAATTTAAATTCTTGTATAATTGGATTGAAGTTAAATATTATGAAGTGGTAGAATGTAAGATTATAGTCATAAGATGCATTAAAAATAACTTCTTAAAAAAATAGTAACAAGGAAACACCCAATAATGTGCAATGCTAAAAATGAGTGAACTGTTATCAAAATTTCAATTTCATTTAAAAATACAGCAACTGGAAAGAAAATAAAGGCACTTTATAATGAAGATATCAATTAATAATGTGAAGAATAAAAATAAATGTTTCAAATAAGCATTAAAATCAATTATAAAAATACGATTAAAGTAAAACTTTCCCGCTTATCAGGATGTCATTTTTGACAGTAAAAACATTTCTGTATTTACTCATATTCATGCTCATTATATTATTAAAAAATAATTTATAATGCACGTTTTATTTAAAATATGTCATTTACATCAGGGCTAGATTTTCTAATGCAATAATTTAATTCTTGTTAATCTTCTTTCATTTTTATTACTCACGCGCAAATGTTTCATTTTAAAAGTTACACATTGTCGTGGAAATATTATTATTCAGGATTTTGAATATGTGGCAATTTTTTATATTCCACATATTGTGACAATATGTGGAATATGTAGCAAAATAATAATTTTAATCTGTCAATTAATGAAATTTTGAGGGTTTTTTTTAAAATGTTTTGAAGATTTTTTTTTAAATAACCTAAAACATTTTCTGTATTATAACCCTTCTACATACAAAATTTCAAAGGCATTTATTCATCAGTCTTGATGTGAATCTCATGCAAACATCTAAAGACACTTTCATATTTTAATGTAATGAGGATTTTGATATTTTTAATGGTTTAATTAAATTAAATAAAAAATAACCTAAACCATTTTCTGTATTATAACCCTTCTACATGCAAAATTACAAAGGCATCTGTCTTGATGTGAATCTCATGCAAATATCTAAAGACACTTTCATATTTGATGTTATGGGATTCTGATATTTTTTAATTGTTTGATTAAATTAAATAAAAAGTAACCTGAACCATTTTCTGTATTATAAAGCCTTCTACATGCAAAATTTCAAAGGCATTTATTCATCCGTCTTGACGTGAATGCCATGCAAACATCCAAAGACACTTTCATATTTATACTGTTATGAGAATGTTACAATGTAAACGATATGACAAAGATAGATTTTTTTTTCCTCTGTCTCTTTTCTTAAGCACTTTTATTCCTCTCCCGCTCACTCACTTTTTCTTTGTTTATTCAGGATACAGAAATATAAATCTTATAGTGACAATAATAAAGTACATTAATATATACTCACGTGACACATCAATATATTTTCAGTGCATTAAAACAATCTTACCTAAAAAAAGAAAAGAAAACTACATTATTTACTAGAATTAAAAATTTGATCATAGTTAAATAGATTTTGCTATGAAAAGAAAATCATAATTATGTAAACAATAAGCAAGTAACTAGCTTTTATTCATTTTTATTTGTTTTATAGTGCTAATTTTTGCAATTGGCCTGAAATTAGTGAAAATGACTTCATCACGATTAACTATCGTATAACCTACATCCATGATAACGACGATTATATTTTATATAGTCAGTCACCAAGCGAGTCCTGTAAGTTGGTGTTTTTACTCATTTAATATTTTTGTCAACCCTCTCACTCACACATAAAGTTTCTAAATTATGCTTTAAGAAATATTTATATGCGTCAAGCAGTCAGGCATTGATAATCAAACACTTTCCAACACTTGTAAAATACCGTAACAGAACTTAACCGTTCAATAAAGGGAAAGAATATTACACAACGAAAATAAACAATTATCTAAGTAAACAATTTAAAAGACGCGTAATTTATTTGAAACCCCAATATCTGCAACTACCATCAATAGTCGGAAAAGTAGATGATGTTTATTCTGCAGCCCTGTATATGACCTATATATTTGTATATATGCTACATAATAAACTAAAATATAGTTCAGTTAGAAAACGCATAACACAGTTCAAAATTCGCATTTAGCAATTTACGCCAATAGATGAAAATGTACGCTTTTGTACAGACCTGTATATTATCTACATTTTTTTAATAAACACAACATATTAAGCTAAAATTTATTTCAGGTAAAAACGCATTAACGCAACTAAAAAAGCACTTCTGGCAACTACCATCCATAGTCAGTAATGTATCAAGTTATGTGCTTAGGGTGTGTCTTCGAATTTATTTACATTTTACAAGCACTCCTTCGTATACTAAATATAGTTCAACTGGAAAATGCAAAAAACAATTTAAGAAACCCTTAAGCAATTCATGTCCATCGGCAGTAATACTTACAAATCCTTTTGTGCAATCCAGTAGATCAGGGGTTCTCAAACTATGGTACGCGTACCAGTACTGGTACGTGAAGCTCTGGCTACTGGTACGCAGAAGTCCGATACTGGTACGTGGAATAAAATACAAAATGCAGCATATTATTATGGAATCGAAAGCGGCTAGTCTTTATTAACTTGAAAATTTTCAAAAAAAATTCGAACGCTATTTAGGATCTGTAAACGCTTTTTTTTTTCTTACGAGAAATATTTGTTGTACACTTGCTGAAATTCGCACACAACGTTTATGATACAATCAGTTTACAGAATTAAAAACACA
Organism: Maratus michaelseni; assembly: GCA_963931845.1. Lineage (NCBI taxonomy): Eukaryota > Metazoa > Arthropoda > Arachnida > Araneae > Salticidae > Maratus > Maratus michaelseni. Next base: position 340,202,154 of record OZ007588.1, on the reverse strand, counting down.
GTTATTAGATTTATATAGATAAAAAAATCAATTTTTTAATAAAGCCATAATTTAAAAATTAATGAATGAATGAAGTATTTTTAATTAGGGGAAGAACTGTTTTTAAACATGATTGAATTATCTGAAGGTAAAGTCTGACTGCTTGGAAGTAGGAGGAGCTTGTGCGAGTAGGAGCAGTTAAAACAAAATAATATTCCAAGTGTAATTTATAACCTATTGTTTCCTTTGTACTAGAAGAGCTTCTAGGAGTTGTTGAAATAAAAGTTTTATATCAAACATAATTCATAAATTGATTCATTGTGTTGATTGAAATATTTTTCTTCTCTTGTACAAAAAGTGTTATAGTTTCCTCTTATTTCATGGAAATCAGTTTTTAAGAGAGTAAGGATATTTAAAATGGTCAAGAGAGTAAGATTATTTAAATCAAACAAAAACTGTGATCATATGCAGTGCGGATTTGAAGTAAATCATTGTACATATGTATTGAGGTGGTATATACATAAATGTATGAAGAAACTTACAAGTGTTTGCCTAGTGAGCAATATTTTTGTCGCATTTAATGGTATGCAGATTATTAATACGGTTGTATTGAGCCTATGTTAAATGCGTTAACTAATCTTTGGATAAAAAATTCGCAGGGACTGATTAATGCAGAGGCCGACTAGACCGTGGCCTAGGGCCCCACCACTGACGGAAGGGGGCAAAAACAAATAAAATTGTTTACAAAAAGTTTATTAAAAATGCAGTTTTTTGCAATTATTTCCCCCAAAACAAAACAGATTTTGATTAACTTTGTAACCATATCATAATACCTAAGGATAACCACCGAATACTCTCCCAAAAATTTATAGCTATTACCTTGAGACTGGCTCCGAAAAAGTACTGGGCGTTGGGCTCCACATGACCTTAATCGGGCACTGGAAATTCGTTTCTCATTTGGGTCATCCTGCCACTGTATCTCACGAGAGAGGAAAGAAGTGAACTTATTCAGCTATTCTCCCCTGTGATGGATTACTGGAGTCCACATTTAAAAGGATGAATGTAACAGAATTTCCGCTGACGGGAATATCAGAGTACCGTCTAAAATCGTCAAAGTCTGTTTGTGTGCAGCACAACATATCTCTGTGAATGTGCTTTTCCCACCTTTGTTATATGAAAAGCAAATGCAGGAATAAACTAAACATCGAATCTGACTTATGACTAAAACGTCCTAATATTGAGCCAGACATGAGGAAGTTGTGCTTGATAAAACAAGCCCACCCTTTTAATTAGCCTACTACAACAGTATATGAATCAGTGTGCGCCAATATCTCATTAAGTACTGTGGCTTTTTTACTATACCAAAATACTGTATTTTGATATTGTATGCATTATTAAAATTTATTAAAATTTAATGGTGATACTACTTTTTACTTGAATGTTATTATAAAGCATTCAATTTAGTAATGTAATCATTCATTTTTAAATACAATAAAACCTGCTATGAAAGAAATACAAAAGACCGGAGAGATATTTCGTTTTAGTCAGGTTTTTCTATATTAGCTTTACGTTTGTTAGCTGGTGGTACACGGGAGTATGAACTTCGATTTAGTGGTACGTCGGTCTAAAAGTTTGAGAATCCCTGCAGTAGATGATCTATAGAATTTATACACACCACGTAATATGCAGAATTTAATTAACACTAAAACTACCGGAAATTTTACTCAAGTTTTTTAAAACTATTTCACACAAGAAATTTTATTTAAAACTACTTAACTTATTCATTTAACGTATTTCTGTGAGTTTTGTATTTCATTTATTTTTTTTAAATGTCTGGTTCGAATCGGAAGATGTTCATTTGGTAACCGTCAAAATGACGGCTCATGGTAGTTCGTTCTAGTGTTAAACTGAAAATCGCTCATAGACATAATACTGTAACCGAATTCTTTTGTGTGCCCCTGTAAATGAACGAAACATGCTACGTACACGATATTCTACAGTAAGTATGTTGCAATGAACTTTAGTAATTTATATAAATTCTATTATGTTTGAAATAGTATAAAACAATTAAAACACATTGCAAGGATTTTTCCCGATAGACCATAACGTAACGGTATTTGTTTAGTGTACCTGTAAGCGAACTATACATGCAATACTTTACTTTCAATAGCGAATATGCCATAATAAACCTTAATAACATATATAAATTACATTTAATCCTAGTATATTTACAAGAGTTATAGCGCAGACAGACAGACAGTCAAACAAACCGAATTCATAAACAATTTTCGATTATGTTAGAAATTGTTAAACACACAGTATTTTTAAAATTCATTTTGAGCTACTACTATTAACCCTTTCAGGGGCAGTGGTATGTTTATGAAACCACTTAATTTTAAGCCCAAGCGCCACAATGGCACCAGAATTTTGCTAAAATCTTTTCCATTTAATATGAATGTGAAATATAGCCCTTTTCTTTTTTCCAAATAAATTTTTTCGTAAATTCCGGTGCCAGTCATTTATTTCAACATTTTAGTCCTGAAAATACTTTGCCCCTGAAAGGGTTAAAACATCAAGGCTGTTAAAAATATATGCGATTTAATATCACAGTTTCTATTGTGGTATAAATTAAGTTTGTATACAATGATACAATCTAAAGTAACATTTTACTCATACCAAGAACGAATAAAAAAAATAATTCGTGAGTGAGAGTGTTAAATTTTATAAATTTTGTTACGCAAAAAAATTTACAGAAATGCAGGCATAATATCGGTTTTGAAGTCAAAAGAAAAACTAAGTCGATAAATCAGCAAATACATTGAGTCTAATCAGAATATCAGATATGACTGATGTTCAACACTGCACACATTAATACTTAAAAATACAACTAAGCCATACAAAAAAATGTATATAAAAAAATAATAATTAATTAAAAGGGAAAAAAAGTAAAATTGTTCTTGAAAGCATCCGCAAAATTATCAAAAATCGGCGAATAGAATCATTCTATACAGAGTATTGAAAAAAATGAAATAAGTTTTAAGATCCATTTTTAACACTTTCCATAATATAGTGGGAAATTATTTATGAATTCGATTTCTCTAACTAGCATAAATATACTCAGGTCTACATGTCATTTTTATGTGTTAAGAAAGTTAACTATAGAATGTTCGCTATTGTAAATTAAGTGCGTAGCATTTATAGTCTGTTTACAGGGACACAGAAAAGAATTCTATCGCATTATGATCTACGGGGAAAAATAATTTGCGGTGTTTTTTCTTTAAATTGCTTATTTAGATATATCATCCCATTGTACGAAAAAAATTAATTTATTAATAATATAGTGTTAGTGTTGAAAAGTATTTCATAATATACGCCTGATGTATGATTTTTCGTTCATATTTTATAGGGAACCGAGATCACAACCCATTTATTCAGTCAAAAATACAGGTTGTTTTTCTCCAAGCCCAGCTTAGATATTAGTTTATAACTTTAACAATAATAAAGACGTTTATAACGATATTTTATAATAACATGATAAATGCTGGAAATGGCCACCATTTGCGTCCTAAGAACATTGAACTAGATGCTCCAACATTCGAAATGTTAAAGATAGTGCATACGGTGTCTCCCACTGAATTACAGTACATTCCTTGCACTTCCCATTATGACATCACATTTCACAAAACAGTTATTTAAAAAAAAAAAATGATAAATTATAGTTGTTATTGTTAAAGCTAATGACAAAAATCTAGGTTTGACTTGGAGTGAGACACCTTGTATTTTTAACTGAATAAGTAGATTACAACCCTGATCTAGAGGTCTGCATCGGGTCGAGTACACTGATTTTACCAAAACCAGACCCGACCTTGCTCTCCGGATGGGGCGGGTTGATGCTATTTTGTTTCGTGGCACGTCGGATTGACTTTAAATGTTTTGGGTTCGGATTAGCTTTTAACTGTTTCGAATTCCGTTCGAGTTGACCCGATTTTTCAAAAGAAAATCCTGACTATTTTTCAAATGAAAAAAATATATATATACACTTGAATATTAGTAGGTGTATGTATGTTCATTTTTATACAAAAAAGACAAAATTTATATTATAGATATAATTGTAGATTATTTTTCGATAAATGTATTAAAATATAATTTTTTTTTCACTTCGTTTTTGAACTGGGTTCGGGTTTTACTATTTCAAGTTTGAGTCGGGTTTAAGGTTGACGAAATTTTTTTGTCAGATTCGGGTAGGGTTTTTGGTTGACCTTAAGCATAAATTTCAGGTTCGGGTCGTGTGCCCGACCTGTGCAATTCTCTACCCTGATCTCCTATACAAAAAAGATTTGTTGTAGATCCATCGATTCGCAAAATTAGTCCCATCTTTTTTAAAACACCCTGTTCTGTATATAAATCTGGTTAAAATTCTGATATACAATGAAAGCAGGCATTTAAACTACATTTGACATTTGAGGGGGTCGGGGCAAGAGAGTGCCAAGCCACATTTCTGAACTTCTGAGATATTTCAATTTGAAAATTTGATCGAATACTCAAATCAAGATATATAACCTAAAATCTTTTCGTCAATGCCTTAGTAACTTTTGAGATATTCTAAGTAACGATATGGCATTACTTTAATCCTATTACTATTACGTTTTTTGTAAATTAGCTATCTTCATTGGACGCATAAACATCTGGGGCAAAAACGAAACCTGTCACACATGCTGCCACCAAGTGACATTAGAAACAAATTATATGTTGGATATTATAATTTACAATATTAAGCAACAGATTAAAGTGTTTATTTCACCAAAAATGTGGCTTGGCACTTTCTTGCCACAGTGGGTTGACCCGATTTTTCAAAATAAAATCCTGAATAATTTTCAAATGAAAAACAAAAAAAAAAAAAAAAAAAAAAAACTATATTTGAATATTAATGAGTAGATATGTGTTCATTTTTGCATAAAAAAGAATATTTATATAAATAAATATTAGAGATGTAGACTATTTTTTCCAAAATTGCATTAATTTTTGGATTAATTTTCTTTTATTTTGTGTTCAGATCGGTTTCGATTTTCAATATTTCGGGTTCGCGTTGAAATGTATGGTGAAGACACACCCCCTCATTTCGACATTTGAAGGAGAATTGCGTTAGACTTATAAGCTATTAGGCTGTTTGTCTCGAATGATCTATATTTTTTTATTCGCAGAAATACATACAAGACGTTGACAAATTATATAAATCTTCTTGACAAGGACGGGATAGACACCAGGAAGTAGGCAGCACTGAAGACACACATACAATGACATCCATGCCTTACCAGGATTCGAACCCGAGCCCTCACCGTGGCGGCCGCCTACGCTACCGGGCCGGCGCATTTAGACTAACTAAATGAAGTTTGGTTACTATGATGTATTCGAATATTACAACTGATTTTTCATCTACTTTCAATGAATCCATTAATCCAAATTGTCCATATTTTCTCAACATTTATTACAGTGGTAGGTAGAAAAATATGATACTTAGTTCTATTAAAATTCTACTAATATTCTGTTAGTAACATTTTTTTTTATTATCATACATATTATTTCTATGTCAACATCCCTTTTCTACGTACGTATAAAACGCACAACAATGAATTAGGTATCATTCGAAAGGTTCATTTTTTCGAAGTCGACTTATACAACCATGATGATAAACTTAAAAATAAAATTTTTGGAAAACAAAATAAGTTAAAAAAAAAAGTTATAATTTCAAATTTTAAATATGAGACTTTTCTCTGGATGTAAAAATAGTATTTGATCGTTAACTTTCTTAACACTCAAAATTAATTTCATTAATCACAATTAAAAATGTCGTATCTCTAATATAAAATCAATCGGACCATACCGAGTAACATCAAAATGTCCTTTTTTATTGGCTAATATTGTCTAAAATGGACTCCTGCATCGGGTCTGGTAGCCCTATTTTATTCCAAACCCGACGCGCGGTTCGGGTCGGATTGACGCTAATTTATTTCGTTGCCGGTGGTGTTCGATCAGATTGATTTTAAATAATTCAAGTTCGAGTTTGGACTCTTCCGGGTCAGAGACGGGTTGACACGATTTTTCAAAATAAAATCCTGAATAATTTTCAAATGAAAAACAAAAAAAAACTATATTTGAATATTAATGAGTAGATATGTGTTCATTTTTGCATAAAAAAAAAATATTTATATAAATAAATATTAGAGATGTAGACTATTTTTTCCAAAATTGCATTAATTTTTGGCTTAATTTTCTTTTATTTTGTGTTCAGATCGGTTTCGATTTTCAATATTTCGGGTTCGCGTTGAAATGTATAGGGTTCGGGTCCAGATTTTGGGTTGACGAAATTTCTTTTTGTCGGCTTCGGGTCGGGTTCAGGACTCTAATTTGAAATGATATAACCTTATGATGGATAAATCTTACACCCTTGCATCAGAAAGGAGGGAAGAAAAAAGACGTGAAATTTTGCTTTTGTATTTCTGCGAAATTTCAAAAACTGCTTTTCCACATTGCAAGTCTTGTTGTGAGAAAGCAGGTTTTACAGACATAATTACTGGTATTGAATGCTCGGGAGAACCTGGCCAGTGGCATTGATCTTGGAAACACTTTAGGGGATTTGGAAACGAAGTTTGGTGCTTAAACCTTTTCTGAACAATTTGAGAGATCCAGGGATGCAACTCAGTCAGAAAGGAAGAAGTATATTTTGGGTATGCTGAGATAAGGTCGCTAGAATTTCTTTAACGCTGTGTGACTCGAGAACATAGATTTGAAAAATATTTACTTAGATGTTAGATTACATTAATTCAAACATGTAAAAAACAATTTTTAAAAATTTAGAACCATAAAAATTAAAAAATCGACTAAAAGGTGCTTTTTTCATATCTGCAATAAACAGAAAATTACATACTTCTTATAAATATTATCAATTTTCTAATACAAACTTGTAAAGTATACGAACTTACCTTTGTAAAAAAACTATTTTTGGACGTCTCTAAGTCTTTTTAATTTTACATAATTTAAAAAGTTCATCTTATCAATAACGATGCAAAACTACTCAAATGATAAATAAAACTTTGGCATGAAATATTGACTCAGTATTGTCATCTGTTGAGAATTCTATGAACAATTTATATTAACCGCTGTGTTGGGAGGTAGCAGCAATAAATGAAATTTTAAGCCTTTAAAGTCCATTGTATAAGTAACATTGACTTTTGAGTATATTGTAGATATGCAACGCGGTGATACAAATAATTAGAAGCTGATTTAGAAAGGTATATGTGCGATAGATCGGCGGTCAATAAGTTTGCGAATCAACTAATTTAAAAATTGTTGTCCGAGAAATTAGTGACTGCGCTATAAGTGTCAGTGATAAATTGGGTTTTATCAACTATTAATCAATAGGTTTTATCAAATTGTTATATTCTCCTGATTTTTGTTGATGCAGGCTGTCAATAATTTATAATAATTGTAGACAACATGACGAATGAAAACGACGCTCTTTCAAAGCTACCCAAATATTAGAAGTATTAGCATAAAATATTGCACCAATATTAAAAAATATTTCGCCATTTCATTGCCAATATTTCCCATATAAAGTCAATATTTCTGCAGTATTCATGTCTACTTATACGTATTTCAAATGCGTTATTCTCAATGTAAAACCAATATTTAACCAGTTTTAATGTTTCATTGTAAATATTTCCGATGAATGCAATATTGGTTTGATATTGGACGCCCATATAACCTATATTGCTTTGTCACTAGAGATAAGTCTGAAATGAAACGACCTAAAGTGAAATAAATTTAGAAATTTTCTAAGCTAATATTACTAACCAATAAGAAAACAACGATTCTCGAATCTAGAATAGTAGAAAAAAAATCACAAAGATCGAAAAAATATTCCGTATTTATCTTTTATTTTCAGAAGGAAAGTTACTATTGCGAAGTGGATAAAAAATACAGAATAAATACAGGACAAAGTATCTTCAATTTCCGTGTCGCAATATTTTTCTAAAAAGATTAAGTTAGCTGGGATGAAAATAAATACTTCAGGAATGCGTAGGTGCAGCCAATATCCGGCACTTTCAATTTATTTCTATCATACCACATTTCGCTGGCGACTCGAAAATGAAGCTATTGTTATATGGAGTAGCTTACTTTGGCGTTGAAAGAAAAAAAAATGAAAATCGGAAAACGCTATTAAATGCATCACTAAATCTGAAAGAAAGAGTTGTCAAATTTCAATAAAAGTATATTAAAAATGTACGTATTCTGCAGATTTTATGGAAGACATTATAATATGACGACAAAGAACTATAATCAGGATGATCGATAAAAGAAAATATATTTTGTTGTACATAGATATTAGATACTGCATTTATTTGTGTATTTTTCTTTTTCTCAAAAGTTAAAAATAAAATTGACCATCATTGGAATAGAAAACTTAAAGTAAAAGAACGGATAACTGCTTATCTATTTATAAACTCGCACGTCATATGGATATTTTAAAAAATAAGTTATAACTGAAATATATGTGATGTTTAATTTTTGAAAAATTCAAATGATACGGATATGTGAAAATAATAACTTAATCTTTGAAGGAGCGGTGTGTAACATTCCAACAAAGTTTTTTTCTATGTTTCTTCTTCTTCTACCTTTTTTTTTTCTTTTGAAAAAAGAAAAAGGGAAAAATTACAAATATTTTAAGGGTAGGGGGAGGTATATATCGGCTTAAAAAGGTCATTTATTGTTTTTATAAATTGTTAAGCATTCAAAAATTTGAAAAAAAAATTAATATCAATTTAAAAAATAATAATATACAGTCGATGCTCTTTAATTTGAATTCGCAGTGATGGATAAAAAGTTCGAATTATTCTATTCTAAAAAAACCGATGGCTTTTCACGTTATCAAAGAAAAAATAATTACCCACCATTAGAAAATTACACCTTTTCTATAATTCAAATTGTTTTAAACATATTACATCCTAAAATTAAAATTATTAGAAAAGGGGTGTAGATATATAACGTTATCAATATTTTGGTAATTTTGAACCCCCCCCCCCCCTCCTTACGATATCATGCGTTAAAATTCCTAGAACACCCCCTTATAATGATATCGTTATCAGTGTCTAATTTTTTTCCAATTTTTTCTTTCGTTTGCAGTTATATACAGATATGGTTATACATTTTTTATTCACATACTTTACTGATTCAAATGCAGAGCAGATGTCCATAAAATATTACTTTTATACATGAAATATAATTATATATCAAATAACACATAATTATTTAAAAGTATTAAATAATAGATTTTTGTTACATAATGCATTCAACAATAATAATGTCTTTTGCACTTGCCTCCTGCACGGGGAGGGGGCAAGCAGAACTTCTTACCAACAAAACGGATGGACAACATTCTTTCTCTTTTCTTTAATAGTAAACACAAGTATCATTTCAAACATACTTTGCACCTGGTTTCTCCAACAGCGGATTATATACTCATACACTATGGCAAAAGAATAGGTATGCCAAACGTCGGGGTATTCCGTATTTTTTAATGACAAAATATTAATCATTTAATGAGTACAATAATAACTTTGTATTTTCATAAAAATAGTTAACAAGCCAAAATAAATAAATAAATAAAGATAGCAGAATATCTTGACGTAAAGAAAAAGTTATTTTAAAAGAGAGAAAATTTTAGTTGGATCTTAAATGATAACGATATCAAAGACAACAACCCCCCTCCCCCTGGATATATCTTATGATATCATGTGCCAGACCCCCCCCCTCCCCCTAAAATGATAACTTTAGATATGCACAGCCCCAAACATATTAATCTTAAAGTACCAAATTTTTTTACCTTTATCGTAAAGAGAACCCATAATACCAGAAATAAAGAGATGAAACTCGAATATATAATGAACTAAAAAAAAAATGTTTCAACATTAGTTCTAATGCATGGTTTTCGATACTTTATGATTATAGTTCGAACTATCGCGAGTCCACCATATTAGAAATTAATTGCATGAGCATTAGGTAAATAAACGAGTTGTAATTTTCCAACTGGATGAAAAATGTCCGGGCCAGGATTCGAACCTGGGATCTCTTGGCTGAAGCTGCCATGCTCTATCAACTGAGCTATCCCGGTCGAATCTGTATCCAGCGTTTATTGGAGTTCCATTACCTGCGACCTATTCTGTTGAGCTGATTAAAATATCAGACCAGATGCTATGATTAATAAGGTTAACTGGATGAATTATGCCCTCCAGATTCGACAGGGATAGCTCAGTTGGTAGAGCATGGCAGCTTCAGCCAAGAGATTCCAGATTCGAATCCTGACCCGGACATTTTTCGCCCAGTTGGAAAATTACAACTCGTATGATTACTTTACCAATTTGAATAATTGTGTTAAAATTAATCTGGCATTAGGTAAATTGTTCTCAAGATTCCCATTGTGAGCACCATATGAGCCCATACAGCTCTACGTCCATTATGAACAACGATACTGTTTTAGGAGATTTTTAATAGATTGTTTCTGAAACATTCATTTACCAAAATTATTATACCAATGTTAATTTTCTAAATAGCTTTCTTCAACATCTACATAAATTTTTCACCACACTGGCTTTTTTTTCCCTGGTACTATAAAAAGAACTAAGATGTTCATGAATCCTTTTGCACAAAAATTTTCTGATTTCTTTATCTGATGTACATCTTCCTCCTTCTGACGCGTCTTTAAGGGAATGCAAGTAACTATTACTCAGACTATGATAATTTTGGACTATAAGAAAAAGTGATCGAGTAATTTACAATGAAGTTTTTGTTTCGTTATACCTGTTGTGTGAGGTTTATTATTGCCCCCGAGAAGATGAACATTCGGGTAGGAACGAAACGTTTTTAGGACCATATGCAGCTTCGATCTTCTTCAAAATTTAACATTATTATGCTGCATTAAATGTATGTCTTTTATGAAGAAAATTGACGCATATCATACCCTGTAAATTCCCAAAAATTATTAGTGAGAACTTTATCAGTTTTTGCTTTTGTGGAGCAATTTCACTTTTTGTGGGGTATTCCATAGTGGATCACCTTGTTTTACCTTCTTCACGGCCATTTTTAAACAACTTGTACCATTTACATAGGTGAGACCTCGATAGGATGTCATTCCCGAATGGTACATTCAATCTGTTCCAAATTTCACTAGCTTTGACATTTTCATTTGTTGAAAGTTTAATAATTATATTTTGTGTAACTGCACTAAATACTTTGTGTTTATTCCTAATGCTAGTGACTAAATAAATGAATGTATGAAGAATAAAACGATGCCAAACAAATTTTTAGCCCGTAAACATCATAATTTCTGATGGATTTATAACCATCTCAGATATCATTAACTGATTTCAAAACAGGAAGCAGTTCAAGGACACAAACATTTGAGCACGCAAATAAATACATTAAGTGACAATAAATCATTCTATAATGAACAAACTTTTCTATTTTAGCCAAATCAATCTACTCAAGATAAACAATGATATTAATATGTGAAATATGTTCGCGAAATTAGTTTTAATATCAACCCACGCATGTTGCGTCTGTCTGACGTCATCAAAAGAACTCTGATTCAAGAACTCTTTTTTATTATTAAGTTTTAGTTGCCCTTTTTATCTCAATAGAGAAAGATGTAATAATTTTAATCTGTTGCTGCAAAAGGCAGCTGTATGTAAAATATTAATTGAAAATGTTAAGCAAAGTTTTAAAATATAATTCTCCATTACAAAAATGATCGTCTCAAGTGTGGACTCAATATAAATAATATTATTCATTTAATCAAACACTTTTTTCGTTTTTAACACTGTAGCTCCGAAATAAATGGATTAACGCAGTTAAAAATGTGCACCAAGCTGAAGTAGTAGGAATACTGATGCTGAAGAAAGATAAAGGTAAGAAATTACCTATATTATTATATTAATTGTGTTTTCATGGCCAGAATGATTATTTATTTATCTAAGTATTAGCGCGCGTAACCTACAGCGTAGAGCAGAGGCGGCTTTTTATGCCAACAGTCGATTATGAGACTGAGAAAGTCTCATATTTTAGTAGATAAATAATATTTGTGAAAAAAAAAACTACTGGCCATACATGTGTGCACATGAAAAAGAAATTGAAAATTATTGAAAATATAGTTAGTTATTTGATGATGAAATAAATATTGTGCATTTTTTGTTGATATATATGAAATGTTAAACAATTGAAGAAAACTAGATATATATATAAGAAGTTTTATATAAAATAATAAAAGAGCAATTCCTCTTTAATAACAAAACTTAAATAACTAGTAAAATGGCCGCATCACGTGAGATACAGCTTGTAGAAAAACTTAACGCAAGTAATTACAGTAATTGGAAATTTAAAACTGAAATGTTACTGATTAGAGAAGATTTATTCAACGTAATAACCGAAGATAGGCCCACGCCAGTCACAACTGACTGGGAAAAGAAAGACAGGAAGGCAAGAGCCATAATTAACCTATCAATTGACGATTCTCAAATTGTTCATGTTAAGGGGCTTAACACAGCTAGAGACACTTGGAACGCACTTAAAACCATACACGAACGGGCGAACCTCTCTAGTAAATTATTTTTGTTAAGAAAGCTCTATGGAGCCAAGCTCCAAGAAAACGGGAACTTAATCAAACACATAACATACATTCTAGAATTAATTGACAAACTTTCAGCGATCGGGGAAACAATTAGCGACTCCCATCTTTCAGCTTTATTGCTGTGTTCGCTACCCCCTAGTTATAATACGTTAATTACTGCCCTTGAATCGCGAAATGAGGATGAGCTCACACCACAATTTATTAGAAGTAAATTAACAGATGAGTACAACAGAAGGGTTGAAAAAACAGACCAGGGTGAAAATTCATCAAAAGCGTTTAAAACGCAGAAAAGATTTCCTAATGATAACTTTAAAAAAGATAAACAGTGCACGTATTGCAAATTGAGAAATCACACGTACAGAGAATGTTGGCATTTGAAAAATCGAAACAATCACCCAAATACACAAAAACAACAAACATACAAAAATAAATATTACTCATCATCGTTGTGTTATCAACAATCGGATAACCAGATAGGAAACACTGACCGCGAATTTGTAAACACGAGAAATTATAGAACGGAAACAAAACCAGATAAAGGCAGCGACGCAGCCTTTCTAATAGACAAAGCAGGAAAACAAACCTGGATTATCGATTCTGGTTCATCTTCACATATCCTAAACAATAAAAATGAGTTTACTAAGTTAAATGACACAGAAAAAACAGCCATCATAATTGCCAACGGAAAAACTCTAAACTCGTTAGGTACCGGAGAAACTACATTCACGACAAAAATATCCGATGGAGGCATAAATAAAATTACGTTAAAAGAAGTGTTATATGTACCGGAGCTAGAATCTAATTTAATTTCAGTTAGTAAAGCCACAAAGAATGGATATAAATTATTATTTGATAAAGATAAATGCACGCTGTCACGAAATGGGAAAATCTATTTGGAGGCAAAAATGAAAAATAACCTATACGAAATTGAATTATTAGAAAATGCAGATAGGAATATAGTAAATATGGCACATGAATGCAAAAGTAAAGACTGCCTGGAACTTTGGCACAAACGCCTAGGGCATAGAAATTATAATTCCATAAAGGAAATGGTTAAAGACGACTTAGCCTATGGCATAAAATTAAATAATTGCAATCATGGAACAACATGCGAAACATGCATACAAACAAAAACAAGCGATGCTCCCTATCCCAAAACAGTGTATAGAAACAAAACAGGTAGAGTACTCGATCTAGTGCACACGGACGTATGCACAGCGATAGGAACCCCCACAATAGGTGGTAAAACAATGTTTGTAACTTTCATTGACGACTACTCTAGATTTACCGTAATATACTTATTAAAACATAAAGATGAAGTACAGGATAAACTAATCGACTATATAGCTATGGTTCGAAACCAGTTCGGGATATATCCGAAAGCAATAAGATCCGATAACGGGGGAGAGTACATAAATAGAGGGATAGAGGATTACTTAAGAAAAAGGAGCATTAAACATCAATTAACAGTGCCGTATTGTCCGAGCCAAAATGGCATTGCAGAAAGGAAAAATAGGTCGCTATTAGACATGACTAGAAGCCTACTGAGAGAAGCAGATCTGCCACAAAGATTTTGGGGAGAAGCAATTAACACCGCGAATCATTTACAAAATCGCTTACCAACAAAATCGACAAATAAAACCCCATTTGAGCTATGGTTTAATCGCAAACCGAGTTTACACTATTTGCGAACATTCGGGTGCAAAGCCTACGTATATGTGAATAAACAACATCGAGGAAAATTGGACGACAGGGCTCAGGAAGGGATTTTTGTAGGATACGATAACAACTCAAAGGGATATCGCATATACACAAAACAAAATAAAATTGTAATTGGCAGAACAGTGAAATTCATGGAAAATAGTAAAATTAACCTAAAAGAAAGCAAAGAGACAGAAAACTCATATGACGACAAAAATTACATTGAAACAGAGCTAAACAACACAACCGAAGAACCAACCGCGTCCAAACAACCGACCAATGAACCAAGAAGATCCGAAAGAATGAACAGGGGGGTACCACCAGATAGATATGTCTGTTATGTAAAAAATAATGATACAATAGAACCTAGTAGTTGGAATGAAATACTGGAAATAAATAATCCCAGAGAAAAAGAAAATTGGCTTAATGCCACACAAGCGGAAATAAATTCGTTGCGAAAACACAACACATGGGAATTAGTGGATCCTCCACCTAACAAAAAGGTGTTATAGGTTGCAAATGGACATTCAAAAAGAAATTAGACAGTCACGGAAACACTCAAAAGTACAAAGCACGTTTGGTAGCCAAAGGGTTTAGCCAAAAATACGGGGAAAACTATGACGAGACTTTCGCCCCAGTAGTGTCACAAACAACAGTGCGAACTTTTTTGGCAGCAGCCGCATATAAGAAGTTGAACGTGAGACACATTGACATAGACACAGCTTTTCTATACGGTGAGTTAGAAGATGAAGTCTATATGAAACAACCGGAGGGTTACATTGAGAAAAATAAAGAAAACAAAGTCTGCAAATTGAAAAAATCCATCTATGGACTTAAGCAGGCAGCGAGAACTTGGAATAAAAGAATAGAACAATCTTTAAAAAAATTGAATTTCCAACAAAGCACAGCGGACTCATGTCTATACACACGAAAAGAAAACAACATCACAACATATATAATAGTTTACGTAGATGACTTATTAATAGGCGGTGAAAACGAATCAATTGAAACAATAATAAAAGCTTTAAAGCAAGAATATGAATTAAAAGACCTTGGGGAAGTATCCCACTATTTAGGCATGGAAATAAGAAAAACACAAAATGGATACAAATTAAATCAAAGGTTAAAAATAGAAGAACTCGCAAGAAAATTCAATTTAGAAAACGCAAAACCAATAAGCACTCCCATGGATGCCGGTTTTCACAAATTAGAGGACGACGAAAATTTAATGCCTAACAACACAAAATTCAGACAAGCAATAGGATCATTGTTATATATAGGAACCACTACACGTCCAGATATATCAGTCGCCGTTAACATCCTCAGCAGAAGATGTGAAACTCCACGTTTTAAAGATTGGAACGCTGCGAAACGCATAATTAGTTATCTAAACATCACGAGAAACCTGAACCTCACATTGAATACAAATCAAGAACCACAACTCATCGGTTTTTCTGGCGCTGATTGGGCAGGAGACACAAAAACCAGAAGATCGACTACTGGAAACCTTTTCATGCTGGGAAATAGTCCGATACAATGGTACTCGAAAAGGCAAAATTGCATTGCCTACTCATCGGCAGAAGCTGAATTCGTTGCTGCAGCTAGTGCAGGACAGGAAATTGCATGGCTAATAAAACTATTAGCAGACCTGGACTTACAGCAAAATTTACCAGTAAAACTGTACGAAGACAACCAGAGCTGCATCAAGATGGTGGAGAACGAAAAATTCTCAAAGCGAACTAAACATATAGACGTTCGCTATCACGCGATAAAAGAAATGAAAGAAGACGGTATACTAGACCTTCGTTACTGCCCAACACAAGACATGACAGCAGACGCCCTGACCAAGCCACTGGGCAAACCACAGTTTGTGAAACATCGAGAATCTATGCAACTATTACATGATGCATCCGAGATGGTTAAGGAAGGGTGATGGATCTATAACCATCTCAGATATCATTAACTGATTTCAAAACAGGAAGCAGTTCAAGGACACAAACATTTGAGCACGCAAATAAATACATTAAGTGACAATAAATCATTCTATAATGAACAAACTTTTCTATTTTAGCCAAATCATTCTACTCAAGATAAACAATGATATTAATATGTGAAATATGTTCGCGAAATTAGTTTTAATATCAACCCACGCATGTTGCGTCTGTCTGACGTCATCAAAAGAACTCTGATTCAAGAACTCTTTTTTATTATTAAGTTTTAGTTGCCCTTTTTATCTCAATAGAGAAAGATGTAATAATTTTAATCTGTTGCTGCAAAAGGCAGCTGTATGTAAAATATTAATTGAAAATGTTAAGCCAAAGTTTTAAAATATAATTCTCCATTACAAAAATGATCGTCTCAAGTGTGGACTCAATATAAATAATATTATTCATTTAATCAAACACTTTTTTCGTTTTTAACACTGTAGCTCCGAAATGAATGGATTAACGCAGTTAAAAATGTGCACCAAGCTGAAGTAGTAGGAATACTGATGCTGAAGAAAGATAAAGGTAAGAAATTACCTATATTATTATATTAATTGTGTTTTCATGGCCAGAATGATTATTTATTTATCTAAGTATTAGCGCGCGTAACCTACAGCGTAGAGCAGAGGCGGCTTTTTATGCCAACAATTTCCATGTCAACAAGTGACGGAGAAACCTTTTTACCCATTAATAATCTCCACGTGTTGTGAACGATGGAAAGAACGCATCGAAGATCACTCAGTGCATACTTGTAAACATCGCAGCGAAAAACACTAAATGTTAAAAACCAGATCCCAATTAACTCTAGTACCTCAAGTGATAACCGCAGCTGTGAACCAAACTGAATATAGCCGGATGGACCTTATGTCGAAACTAATCAACCCAGAAATACTCCAGACTGCCCCTCTTCAACCTTCAACTGATACCGCGCGTGTGCACTTAATATAAACTCTTTCAGTATTTAATGTAAAAATGGAGCACTTTTAAGCAGACTCCAAACGCGAAATAATTGTATATATAGTCAAGAAAGTGAATAATATTATATTCAAACCAAAATGGATATCTGCTCATTACATGTCAGTTTGTGATTTATTACTAATATTATTTCTAATTCCTAAACAGTGATATGATGATGAATCAAAAGGATAAGTATAAGGATCATACTGTGGATAAAAATTCTTTGCGCGATGGTAAATTTCAGATAAGCTGAATTAGCTTTTTAATATTATCAAAAGATGAAAATTAAAATTAAAGTTTCAAAACTGATCTAACTATTTATAAGAATAGAAAATTATTATGCTACCGAAGGTTCCCACAACAAGTATAAAAAAAAGTTTTATTGATATTTAAAAAAATTTCTTGTATATTTTATCTGCCCTTCTACAAAATAAACAATTTCCGTACGCACTTCATTGCATTCTAAATATGCACTTATTTTATAAACATTACTTTCAATATATCCAAGATAATTAATAACTAATTTGTGAAAATGAAACCTCATTTTTCAAAAAGATATTTAGACAAGTAAAAAAAAATACTGAAAGGCATCCATAGAAATTTACAGTGCTTATTACAACAAAAAAGAATGCACGCAAACGTTCTAAATACAAAAACAAAAGTGTAATTAGCGTCGCATGCGTAACTTTTGTATGTAAAAAACATTACTTAATAAATAATGCATAAGGAAATGGAGAAAATATTTCTTTCTTACAAGTAACATGCCAGTTCCTTTTGCCGATCTGGTAACAAGACAAGACTATGCAATATTAATATATATATATATATATATATATATATATATATATATATATATATATATATATATATATATATATATATATATATATATATATATATATATATATACAAATATACTTTAATAATAAAACTTTATTAATTTATTCAATTTAGAGAAAATAACTTTCGGATACATAACTGAGTTAAACAAACGTGTTTAAAAAAGGTTACACAGGTGTTTTTTTTTTTTGTTGTTGTTTTGTTTTTTTGAGTCAGAAAAAAATGAAAAAGCAATTCCATATATGCAAGGACTGATTTCCGGGCAAGTACCTTGACCGCCAGTTAAAAGGAAGGCCCCAAATTAACTAAACTAACTAAATAAAATTTAAATTATAATGTATACGTTTAAAATTCAACTTGGAATATCAACAATTTTATTACTTCACACAATTGAACATACTGACGTTACACAACTTTTGCTCTCGTCCACACATTCATGTGCTGCCTATCTAAAGTTAATAATTTCATATGTATTTCTAGGCATATGAACATATTTACACACTCATTTAGAAACACAATGCACACCTCTGTGGACATCTAGCTCACGTAACTTTAGTTACACCATCAAAATCTTCAATTTCAGTTTGATTCGGTAGATGTTTATTATTATTATTATTATTATATATCGCAACTGATGATCAGAGAACATAAATTGTCTATTTTCTAATGTACGAAGGGTAAAGATGTGACATTACATGCACTTCTTATAACATCCAAGGCAGATTTTTGTTATTTTTAGAAATAATCATGTAATAGAAATATTAATAATTTTTATATTATTACATTTTTTTTCAAATTTTGAATAATTATTGACTGAAATGCACCCCCATTCGCGAAGTGCATGTATTTGAGACCAGACCACATTATATCCACCTCCAATTTTGTACATTGTTAGGTACGTAGACTCCGACGATTGCTTTTACCCTGACCCTAAGTTCACATTCCTGTAATTCAGTCCATGCATATATGTTGTTAACAAGAAATACTATTAAAATTTCTGGTTTGTCCAGATAGTTCTGGGCGTTTTCTCGGTTCATTTACACTGTTAAAATGAAATCAAAGCTTATAACTATATTTACTAAAGAAGCGTGCTGCAAAAAAATATGCGATCCCTGAATAAAATATACGATACATTAAAAAAAAAAAATAAATAAAATAATCCATATGCGACGAGTGTTGCGTATACGTGTCGCATAAAATAATGAGAATCCTTGATTATTCCTATTAATAATTTTTAACTGAAAATTTTGCATTATGTAATTGAAGCATTTCTGGGATTAGATTAGGCAAAAATTTCTATTTTGAAAAACCGGTGATAAAAGATTAAAAATTCTGTAAAATTTCTGTAAAATTCTATTCGTCTCGAAAGAGTTGATAGAGAAAGAAAACACAAGTATTTGAAAGAAAAGTGCTCATAAACTGAAGTATCTAGATAAAGGGAATTCAGACAGCATTTCATATTAATTTTGTGTTCGTGAAAATTTGATGAACAGAATATTAAAAACCCTTTAATTCTTTGAAACTTTTTCTTTTTTAATTTATGCGATACACGTGAAAACTACATTTAAACAAACTCAATAGAGTAAACAATTTTCCCGGAAAGCTAACAGAAACCACAATGCAACAGGTCAATTTTGTCGGATTCAGACTATTAGATGCTTAACCATGTTTAAACTAATGGCCACTTGAGATAACAAAGAGTATCTTCAAATTAAATAATCAAATCCTCTCACGGGGCCACTTACGAGCATAATATGGCGATGCTATGCTTGCCCAGACATTTCACCCGTTTTCATCAAATGGGTTAAAGGACTTTCTTCAGCTAGACAGTTGACATCATCGGATTCAATTTCTTAAATGATTCACAAAACTAAGAATAGTTAAGAGTTAAAATTGGTTTTAAAACCTTTAAAGGCAAGGCAGGAAATCAGTAATGTTTAAACTACAAAAATAAAAAAGTGGTCATTACAGGATATAAAAACCACAACAAGTACGTTTATTTTATTCTAAGAAACAGCAATCGTGTTGATTTTTTTTTTTTCATAAATAAATGATTTACTGCTTAATTTGAGACACAATTTCGCCACTTTAGTTCGCCACTTGTGTTAATTATATTCTTGCAATTTATTTTCTTTTATAAGATTCTTCATGAGAAAAACTGAACATTTTATATTGCCAGATGTCCCGATTTTAAGGGTCTCCAAGACCTGTCCTGCGTAACCACTCGCGGGACGTCAAAAGCCCCGAATTTTGATGATGCACTTATTCTTTTCACATCATGCTATTCGTTAGTCTGCATCGAGTGGAACTTAATACAGTAAAACCTGTTAAGACATAACCTGTCTATAACGGGCATTCTGTTTAGTCCCTTCAAACGGAATACCTTACAAATCTATCAGGCTAGACAGAAAACTGTGTAAAACGGATTTTTTGTGGCTCATAGCGATTATGTTATCATGGGTTTTACTGTAGGTTGTTCAGTAAACTCTGGGAAAACCGATCTGTTTATAACGGAATTCTGTTTTAAAAGTGAAAATTTCATTATGAATTAAATTCCCAGCGATTCCATGTTCACGGGTTTTACTTAAGATTATTGTATATTTAATATAGTAAAACCTGCTAAGAAAAAATCGCAAATATCGGAGAAAATTCCGTTTCAAACAGGTTTCCGTATTAGCAAGTAGGTGAAGACCGGGCAAAGTGCTCACCCAATATAATTACGTCGCCAGAACACTGGTATTGCATGGTTTGTGGTCAAACTATTTCGTTTGATGGCAGTGAGTAACCGGACAATCGTTTAACAAGGTGGTTCCATGTTTTATAATTTTAGAGCGGGTTTTCCAGTTTTTGAAGTTTGTGATGAAGTTTGTGTGAAGTGAAGCAAGTGACTTATATTACATATAATTAACAATAACCTGTTGTACTTGCATTTATTTATTGAATGTGTAAGGAAAGAGCATGTTTTCAGCTTTATATTGGTGGGTGAGTGGTCGCTGACTGTTCATTAGTTTCCACTGTTGAACGTATTTTCTGTCATGGCTCCCAAACGGGCAAAATGGTCAGGGTAGTGGCCGTTTGATTGGAAAAAGTGATGAAGGTTGGATCAGGTGCAATATTTGTCACCCCTGGGCTCATGAGGCCTGTTTACTTCGCGAAGAAGATGACATGAAGTTAATTTGCGAAAAATGCAGCATTTGATTTTGATTTATAATTTTTTATTTGGGTTTGTCAAACTCTTATTGGATTTTCATACCATTTTCAATTTTTCATTATGTTTCATACGATTTGTTATGACAATAAAAATGTTCTAATCATTTAAATAGTGTTTTCAGTCTTTTTACACCTGTAGGGCAAAGTGGTCATAGAGTGACCACTTTGCCCATCTAGGTCGGGCAAAGTGGTCATTTTGACCTTTTTTGGAAGAAACCGAATTCTCACTTCCACTTTATTAATTCGTGAAAATTGTAAATACCCTTACACTTCTAAGTAGTCACTCTAGTTCTATGCAAATTGTCAGTTATGTATATGTATTTTAAGGGGTAACAAAAAATCACAAAACCTTAGGGTGACCACTTTGCCTGGCCTTCCCCTACAATTATACGGTTTTCTTATAGCAGGGACAATGAAAATT
Organism: Maratus michaelseni; assembly: GCA_963931845.1. Lineage (NCBI taxonomy): Eukaryota > Metazoa > Arthropoda > Arachnida > Araneae > Salticidae > Maratus > Maratus michaelseni. The sequence continues at coordinate 340,180,382 of OZ007588.1, read as the reverse complement.
TTACTGCCTGCTAGGAGTCATAGTTTTTAGGATTTGGTACGCTTTTGCTCCACTCTTTTCGTTTTTCTTCTTTTTTCCTCCTGAATTTTTATATCACATTCATGATTTTTCACTTTAAGCACCTTGGACCTGAGTCCTTCCTCCCTTTAAACTTTTATTTATTTTGGACAGTAAATTCTAGCTAAAATACAGTTAACCCTCTCTTTTTTTGCCTCCCCCTGCTCTCTTCCGTAACTCTTGGCGCTTCAGGCGAATCATTCTAATTTTGAATATTATTTTCTTCTCGGGATTCATTCTTGCCCTCTACTGTTTTCCCCTTCGGCAGATATCACTCTTCCCGGCAAGCTACGCCGGTCCTAAAAATTTCTCAACTGCACCCGCCATTCTTTTTTTATTTTTTTTATAACTAAAACAAATCTTCAATGACCCCACTTGTAGGCTCTCTTAATATAGTACTTTCGTTCGTCGTCCATAGTTAGCCTTTAGTTTTTCGCAAACCAAAATAAAAATGGTTTTATGAAATACCATTTACCATAATTAATGTATATAGGATTGCGCAATGTAACAAGTTATACTTTATCAGGACGTTTATTTTTTTATAATAGTGAAACATGCATACAATTACTTAATATGTTCTTTTTAGCAATCAAAATGTGTTTCTATAATACAACTCTGCATATTTGCATAATGTAGCTAATTGGCACGCTTTATATTGTTCATAAATTTCAAACAACAGTTGGAAGTGGAATCTATTTAATATTTTTCCTGTTATATATGCAATTAGCATCATTTATAAAATATATCCCGCATCACTTTTCATCCGGGAGTGTTATTTTTCAGGTTTCTCATAAGCGTTGTTACTTTGTTGTTACGCTGGAAGGCGTGGTCGTGATGTTGATGTAACAAGCAAAATACATTTCTGATTTTATTTTCCTTGTTTTTATATGACTCATTCTTAAAAATCACATCCAGCTGGAGAGTCCCGTGCTTAGAAATCCATTTTAATCCCAGGAGGTTCGTCCGAGCGATGTTAATTTTCGAGTCAGTTCTTTGGTGCGAAAGGCCACGCATAAAATCGCTGTTCGGCAATAAGTATGAAAGTGTCAGATTATAGACGGCAGATTGCAGCACTATGCAAATCACAAAGCGAGGGCCGCACTTTCTCTTTTAATTGATTAAAACATATCCAAGCACTTGACATGCCTTGGGCTTGGTAACATCTGGGCTCAGAGTGGTAAACCACAAAAACTGAGAATGGGGCAATGTCAGCACTTTTATAGAATGATCAATTTTGAGGTCTGAAACTATCATAAGTGCTATGCTGTAAAAGAAACTTATTACGGACAAGTCAGATTTAAGTATGGGATTTTCCAAGTTAGATTGGAAGTTTTGATTTTTAATTCTTTAATTTTGAACTTTTAATTTTAATTTGAAATTTTAGTTGCGCGAACTTTTACACCAGTCTTCGAGCTCGGCCTCAAAGAGAAAATTTTATTTATTCACAAACTGAAAAAAAGAAAATTGAACTTGCTATTTGAGAAACAAGAACTTAAAACAAGTCTTAAGTTTCTTAAAGTGTTTTACAATCCTTTAAAAATCACTTTGAAAGATAATGGAATTGTTATTGATGGGATACTCGTATAAGTAGAAATATTTTATCCGATTATGTAGCCTTCACTCTAAAAAAAAAATCCGTGAATTAAATAAATTTTTCCGTTAGTTATATTTCGTTACAACACGAAATAATTCCGCTTTGTTTTGCCCATTTTCTTCCCAAATACAGAAAATATCCCAATCTAACTAAAAATTACCTGAAATCCTCCATTTAAAAGCTGCACTAATTTTCGTGAATTTAAAGGGGTGTTCTGGCAACTGTGCTGTTCACTACTTTTTCCTATTAGTAACGGAATTTTTACGTATGTCCTTTTTCTCTCAAAACACGAAACATTTGCAAACCGAAGCTCAAAAGTTCGTGAAATTCTTTCGTCTAAAGATGGAAATTTCTTTAAATAGCAGAAAAAATCTATTCCAATCACAGGAGTTTTCTGGCAACTTGCTGCCGGAAGATTTATGACGAAATTTTTTTGAGAGTGTTAGAACATAAAGAAGACAAGTGTCTACACTGTTAAAATTTTGCAGCAAACTGTCCAGTCATTTGACCGTTTTTGTAGAAAACGGTTACATAGCCGTAATTTAACTATATTCTGATCGTATTATTGCTCATTTTATGGTCAGAATATAGTTAAATTACGGGTATGTAACCGTTTTCTAGAAAAACGGTCAAATGACTGGACATTTTGCTTCAAATTTTTAACAGTGTAGTGTATCCAAATTTTCTGTTTGAAGTCCTTTTCCAGACTTACTGAAAACAGAACTCATGTATGACTTTTGCAGATTTCTGCTAGTGAGATATAAATAACAAATTTTCTATTTAAAACAGATTTTCAGGGATATGAATCACACAAAACGTTGTATGGGGGTATTTGGATTATTAATACTTATTTCCATGCAAGAAGAGGTTCTGAAATATAAAAATTAATCTTGAAACAACTTTAAAATGTTATTATCAATTTTCTACTGCGTACTTTCGGTATCTGGCTCTGGCTCTGATAACAAAAATTTTCGGTTCGGATTTCAAATCATCGGGCTCGGGCTGCGAAAAAAGACCCCGAATTCCTCTCTAATATATGTATATGTAATATCTGTGGAAAACAAATATGCATCACGGGTTTAATATGTTAAACTTTCATGTTTCCAATTGGAAACATCATAAAAATCGTATGTAATTTGATTTTAACCTAAAACATAAGAAAGCGAAATATTCCAAATATATATATATATTTAAAATATTCTTAGATCTGAATTCAATCTGCAAAATGTTAAAATTATATATATATATTTCGAATTTTAACTGCTTATTCTCAAACTTACCGACTTTTTAAGAAAAGCATGACTTGCATGAATAATCAACTCAAATTAATATAAAACAGCCGACTCATAAAACATTCTAACAATTTATAAATGCCGTATTATCAGTAAACGGGATGAATATCCATCAGCCAGTCAACTTTAGCATGAAATATGGTGGCCTGCGAATAGCAACAACATTTATTATCTACGAAAAAAAGTGTAATCATTTCATGAACATGGAGCTTTATAACACATGTCTTGCTCGTAGATAGATGATAACAACTTCCATAAATTAGACTTTGAGAGCGGAAAATTATTAGAATTGTAAGTGCGCAATTTTTACGCCAAATCGTGAGTGAGTGATGAATTGATTTAACTACCACGTCAAAGAAAGGTGTAATTTTCCAAGACGTATAAATTAAAAGAGCCAATTAATTGTATATACCGAAACGACAGCGGAAAAGTTTTAAGTATGTTTCAAGTAGTCTGATGATTAGAGAAAGCACATTATCAGATTCTTCTATATGTTTTTCGGCCAAGAAATAGACAATTTATAATTTAGTATCAAAAATTGATTACATAATGAAAAACTGGCCGTCATAAAATTTTCTTTTATATCATTTTAGTTCTCAGTGCAGTTCTCAAACTTTATTGTTACGCGATCCACCTTAACCCTTAACTGCTGCGACATAAATTGTTGCATAACTGCTGTAAGCTGGTGTCTAAGACTATGGCACCTATGGTAATTTGGACTGGATGATTCTGCTACGGTTCCACAAATATTTCAATATTTCATTTTAATTTCTGATTTTTTTTCCTCAGAGACCGCTTGATCAAAAGATGAATAAAAGGCTCGATTAATTCATAGGATAATGTTTCTGTATTGTATAGGACTATTATAATTAAATTTCCCCTATTCAAAAATCTCTAGACAGTACTAGAGCTCCAAACAAAACTAAATTTCACTATACTGTCTATAGTTAAACTGGAAATTGCACGTTAAACTGGGAAAAATTAAGGATAGTCAGGAAGTGAATAAAAAATAGATTACAAAATTCCATTTTTACATGCATGAACCAAGTTAAATCAAATAAAAGCGTGTAAAAAGGGAAAAAAATCAGAATCGTTGTTTTTATTCGAAAGCGATTCGTGAACATGCATTTAAAAAGTTCTAATACTGACAAATTAAATAACCTCTTTTCAAAAAGTTATTTTTGTTTAATAAATGAAACAAGTAATATAAAAAAAAATTAAGTCAATTCCTACTTTTTAATCATAAATATATAAAATAAATTTAATGTCTTAAACATTTTCAAATATTTTCTTCATTAATTTGCAACATTAATGTCCCACGTTATCTTTATTGAACATTATTTTATAATCATCGTTGCAGTATTATATTTCTGTGCCATTACTCATTTGAGATAAATCTTTCATTTCATTTATGAAAACAATGGGAGGAATTTTTTTCTCCCATTTAAAACTAAAATTAATTAATTAAATTTAATGAATGAATTAATATTTGAAAAAACTGTATTAACATAAAGTGTCATCCACTACAAGTTAAAAAAAAAATTATTTGAACTTGAGTGGATGAATAGAAAATACTTTATTAACGATTGAAAATTTGAACAAGATATATAGAGAGAGAGTGTGAGCTAATAGTAGGAATTAAAATTTAAAAAAAAAAGACCAGAGAGTATTTTTTCATGCCTGAAATAGTTCCAACAAAAAAAAGAAAAAAGAAAACTAAAATACGACAATACAACAAAATATCACCCTTCTCAAACCTCCAATCACCCATATAACTTTTCCCGCTCTACCAATATTTTTGACCTCGAACATGCCTTAAATAGAACAACCATAACAAAGCGTTACATATTCCTAACAACAATATCTTACGGGAGATATACCTCTAACCTATCTCTTCTGCCATAAGTCAAAGATAAAACAGCTGATAAGTTTCTCTGCCAGAACAAACTTTGATAAAAGACACTCCAAAAAAAATGCACTCTACCTGCAAGTTTATCTTCCTTTCCAGCGTTTTATATACTTGACACAACAGCTTCCTTCTTCTATATGATGATTTATCAACGTCGTGTGCAAGAAAAAATAAAAAGAAAAGAAATGTGAAGGATTGCCAAAGCGAAGTTTTTTTAAAGCGTTTTACATGAATAGATCAAAGATTTCCTAATATCAAACATTTTCAAATATTTTCTTCATGACCTTTAAAGTATATCCAAACTTTTACCACCTCAAAATTTTGGAGCCCCCGAAATCTACTTAGCTCATTTTAACCCTTTATCTGCCGACGGTATTTTAAAGTACCATTAAAAGAAACTTGTTATAAAATTCATTTAATACATCTACTGTCAGTAATGCAAGTTAGCATGCGTTCTACACACTTTACTTTATCATCTTCCAAAAGCAATATTCGCTGTATACAAAGCAAAAATATTTTTTAATGGAAATTTTCTTTTTCCAATTGTAACTACTCATATTTTCTCATGTTGAAAGACATTCAGTTGAAAGTTTCAGTTCAGGAAATTTTCCATGTTTATATGTAAGGCCATTACTTTTCTATACTTACTAATTCTATAACATGCAAAAAAGAATATCCCGAATAAACTATCTGGGGTAGAGTTGTAAATAGTCTACAAAATCCCTGTAAATACTGATTTAGTTAATCACATTTTAACGAATGAAAATTTTCAAAAAATTATTTAATGATTTCAGAAATCTATTTGGTGTTAAATATTCAGAAAAGATGCTTTGAAAGACGAAATTTTCATTAATTCAGAATTTGGTACATAAAAGGTTAAAAATGCATTTTTTTTTTTTTTTTTTTTTTTTTTAAGATTGAGAAACAAATTTTACTTGCAAATTGGACGGATTTAATAAATATTTAAATTATTTATTAAACTCAACAATCATCTACACGGGGAAAAAAAAAAAAAAAAAAAAAATGTTGATTTTACAGTATAATACTGGCACCCCAGCTGCCAGTATAATACGGTAAAATTAACAGTAATAAACAGTAAAATAAGCAGTAATACGCTGCCCAGTATTATACTGTAAAATCAATATATATATATATATTTTTTTTTTTTTTTTTTTTTCTCAGGGTAATGAGTTCAATGTCTAAATATACAAATACCACGCGTTTTTGCATCATTAAAAGAAAACCACAAATTAAACTTATTTCCTTTACATAATTATGGCTTTTTCGTGTCAATAACAATAATAAAATTTTATGAAGCCAAAGTCCTTTGTCTTTTTTAAATATGACGCTAAATGTTTTTGTTAATTGCCAAATCTTTTTGCCAAAAATGAGCGTTTGGAAATGATGTTATATTACTCTCTATATATGTATGTTCTGACTTTTGACTATGTAAGTAAGTCTCTCTTGTAATGGCTCTTCTTTTAGGGCACCTCTCTCAATGGGACTGTATTCCACGGCACGAAATGATATTTCTCATTCACAAACAATAAAATTTCATTGCTTTCAAGATGGAGTTTTTTAATTCAAAAACATGGAACCGGGAGAAATACAATTTTAATTTACTCATTATTTTAGTACCCTTTTTAAGGTAACATTTAATCATTGTTACACACACATCACCCCTTTGTAAGATTATCAACTGAGCCATGAAAAGGAAAGAGCATAGAAGAAAACCTTTATTTGTTCCTTTCTTTAAATCTGTACTCTGGGTCATATTAACCAGCCTTTTCGTGTTTCTTATTGTACTGTTAAAATGAAAAGGATATGGGAAACCAACAGCTCGAAAATTGCAGAGACTATTGCAGTGGTAGCAGAAATTTTCCGGAAAACTTTCTCATATTAAGTTAGTTTTAGCATTTTTAAGGTAACATTTAATCATTGTTACACACACCATCTCCCCTTTGTAAGATTATCAACTGAGCCATGAAAAGGAAAGAGCATAGAAGAAAACCTTTATTTGTTCCTTTCTTTAAATCTGTACTCTGGGCCATATTAACCAGCCTTTTCGTGTTTCTTATTGTACTGTTAAAATGAAAAGGATATGCGAAACCAATAGCTCGAAAATTGCAGTGACTATTGCAGTGTTGGCAGAAATTTTCCGGGAAACTTTGTGATATTAAGTTAATTTTAGCATTGAAATAATTAGAGCAATTAATAATGGTAATTAGTTTAATTATGCGTGTATTTTTAAGATTTTTATTTTCTTCACGGGTATTACCAGCAACGGTTAATACGATGAATTTGATAATTTTCTTGCTTCCCATATTAACCGAGTTCGACTGTATTACATTGTAAAACCACATCATAATAAAGGCAAGTTAAATTAATTAACTTTTAAAAATATCTGAAGGATTTACAGATCAAATATTTCTTGATATCAAATATTTTCAAATACTTTTCAGTGATCTTTAAAGTTTGTATGGCAGGTTTTATGCCAGAAGTCAGAAGGAAAAAGAATTTTAACCGGCGGAATGCCAGATAATATACAATACAGCTAAGTTCTTACTATTAAGAATTCTCTACTAGCTAATTAATCACTGTCTAATGAATGACAAATATTCAATTTACATTAGAAAATATTTACGTTGTAAAACCAACATCATAATAAATAGAAGCTAGGTTAACTTAACTTTAAAAAAAAAAAGAAAGAAAGAAAAAGAAATGTGTAGGATTGTCGCCCCTTCTTTAAGCAGTTTTACACGAACAGATGAAAGATTTTTTTAATATCAGACATTTTCAAATACTCTTTTCATGATCTTTATAGTTCATATGCTGGTTATTGGGGGGGGGGGGGGGGGGGGGGGGGGGGGGAATCACAATAAAAAGAAATTTAACCAACTGAATACAGGCGGTATAAAACAGACGAGTTCTTGCTTCCCAGCTTCTCTATTAGCTAATTAATCTTTTTCTAATGTAAAATCAATAATTATACAGGATGTCCCAAAAAGATTAAAACACGCTTTAATTCTTTATCTGTTGGAGATCCGCCGACAATGTAAAGGAAAAAAAATAATCTAAATAAGGCAGGAAATAAAATTATGTTGATGAAATTTTCCTGCCATTAATTTTTAAAAAGTTACCTTTTTTTTTTTTTTTTTTTTATGTCCCTGGGATGCATGATGACACGTTATATTTAGAAGAAAGAAAATTCCGTGCAAATTAAGTTTCCTGTAAAACAGTAAAAATTCCATGACCAAAATTCACCGAGTTATGATACTATAAAATTAATGACATTCGGGAGCTTTCAGGCACTAAAAATGTATTTTCACTGTTTATAGTGCCGGCAAGCTACGGAATTTTATAAAGTTAAAAGTGTCATAACTGGCCGACTTTAGATCGTAGAAGAATGAAATTTTTACTGTTTTACATGTCACAGCATAAAGAAAAATTTTCTAAATATAACTTATAAGACGCATAGACCAAATAAAGATGTAAAAAGTGTCACTTATTAAAAATTAATGGCAGAACTATTTCATGAACATAATCTTAAATCTTACCTTTTTTCAAACACTTTTGTAATTTATATTGCCTTACGTATCTCCAACATGCAAGAAATGAATGCGGGTTTCAATCTTTTTGGGACATCCTGTACAGTAAATATTTACGTTGAAAAAAAATCATAATAAATAGTACAAGTTATGTTAATTAACTAAAAAAAAAAAAAAAAAAAAAAAAAAACAGAGTTGTGAAAGATTGCCACAACGTCTTTCTTAAGCAGTTTTAAATGAACAGATCAAAGATTTCCCAATATCAAACATTTCAAATACTTTTTAACGACCTTTAAAATTTATATGCAAGCTTTAACAAAAAAAAATCAGGTGCTTCTATTGTTATATAGGGGCCTTGGTGCAATAGAGAAAACGGCAAGGTTAAATTTGGCGAGAAAAGCAAAATTTTCAAAAGCACTTTCTGGCACCTTTATTTGCATTTTAAAATCTCATCAGATTATTATATATCTTTATTATTATATATTATTAATGTATCTTCATGAAATAGCTATGAAACCTTATATTGTAACAAGACCATTCCATATACATACTATTTAGACCTCATGAGAAATCGATTTATGTACAAAGGAAAATAGTTCATATTTTTGGATGAACTGTGAATGGCTGTTACATGCTGTTGGATGATTTTGGGCAGTAAAATAGACATACCAAATAAATATTTTCTCCATTAAATGTTAGTCAATCATGAAAAACGTTCTTTTTTTTTAGTTTTTATGCCTATTTTACTGCTTATAATCCGCCTGCAGCGCCACTTTTACTTTTAGTGCAAAAATTGTGAACTATTTATTTCTTTATAAATTGATTCTCTATGGTCTAAACAATATGTATACGAAATGGCGTTTGCACAAGTACACTCTTCATAATTAAGTTATAAACACCTATACTTTAACTATGTCCACCTTGTATTTATATATTTTTAAAAAAGGTTCATCTATATCTTGCAGAAATGGAAAATACTTTAAGACTATCTCGGTTCAATGTACCCTGCGAATACTTTAGACAATAAAATTAAATACCAAAAAGTATTTATTACACCTTCTTAACCATCCGTTAATGGCATTAAAAGGTTTAGGGGCTAAATGTCAACTATAAGGAAGACACTTTTATCCTCGTGAAAAACAATTAAAGCTTCTTAAGATTTGGGAGCAGCAGGCACTTTGTTTACATATTAAGAAATTAAGAAGATCAGGTTGTCAAAATATGCCCTATTTTCAATGAATTAAGATTAAAAAATAAAAGAATAAAAATAAATGAATAAAAAATCGATTTATCCCTTCAGCGAAACCTTAATGAGTTGATTACCGACAATCCAGCTATTATTTTATTTATTCTATACCCTATTTTATTCTTATTTCATTTTAGAAGGTCCCTTACAATGTATCCAAAACAAATTCCAAGTAATAGAGGTTGTTTTGTCCAATTTTAATCACTAAATGGTAGAGATTTAATTAAATTGAATATGTTGCTTGGTTTCAGTAAAGATTTTTTTTTTTTAAATAATAATAATCTTGTTTTTATTGTCCACATAAATTGTCACTTCAAATCGTTAACAGATAAGCAGAGGCCGACTTAAAAAATTCAAGGTCCGAAGCATATCAGGACTATTACCACCACCACTCACATTTACTTGCCGTTCATATAGTAAGTACAGTATGTATTGGGTCATCCGGAAAGCTCTGCGGTTTTTCAAAAAGTGAAGCGCGGTTTCGTCTAGTTATTTTGCTACTGTTGATAAGGCGTGACCTTGAATGACCCTTATATTTACATTCGGTCTTTTCTGCTTGTACTGCATAATTCCCGCTTGTGTTGTGGCATAATGTTTGCTTCAGTGCAGTGCTAAGAATTCAGAACCAAAAAGTTCCTTTTCGTCATATTACGATCCTTTCTTTCAAGAAAGGCAAAAATGCTAGTCAGACTGCTCGTAAAATTTGCGCTGTATATGGACAAAGTGCCGTTTCAGATGACACAGATTGAAGGTGGTTTGAGAAGTTTAAGCGCAGAAATTTCAGCCTCTTATATGATGCCTTCTCTTGATGACCATCATTTGTAAAGAAGGACCTCTTATAAAAGTAGCTATCAAATAATCATGTACTTTACTTTTTTGAATATTTAGTCTGTGTGATAACTCCCGAACTGTGTAACGTGGATTTTCAGCGATAGCTACTTTTAAGAGGTCCTTCTTTACAGATGATGGTCGCCCAGAGCCAACAATTTTCTTTTTCAGTCAAAGGTTATTCAACTTATCATACAGTGCGTACCCTTTTCAACAGACTGCTTCAAAACAGAGTGATAAACATACAATAGCACTTATTCCAAATTTTAGAGACAAACGAATGACTGGATACCACGTCAATTTTCGACCGCTCGCCGTCGACTCCGCAACAAACACCTTCATAAATTCCATACTTTTTAACTTCTGAAAAAAATTCTTTCACACATATATTCTAAAATTATCATAGAAAAAATAATGTAAAGAGAAGGTTTTTTTCGCTTTACATTTTTTTTTCTATGATGATTTTAAAATATATCCTTGGAAAAATGTTTCCAGAAAGTCGAAAAATGTGCAGTTTATAAAGGTATGTGGAGTAGGCGGCGAGCATTTGAAAAGTGATCTGATATTCTGTCTCTAAAATTGGAGCAACTGCTATTGTATTTTTTCACTCCAAACGTGAGTATACCCTCTTAAAAACCCACGTATCCGAACGCATAAGTGCATAATATCATTTGATGTAATTTTATTATAAGTTATATTATCAATAGCATTAATGTCTATCACATGCAAAAAACTTCATGTAGATGCTGATTAAACACGAATGGGTCAAATGGGCTGATACTTATCTTGACAGCGGTTGGGCGATCTCGAGGGCCAATTAAAGACCTAAAAACACTTCCTCCGTTCACTTCACGACCACCGTTCACTACTAATGCTTACAGAAATCCGATCCATAAAATTATAGCAATTAACCGACATGTGTTAAGCAACCAAAAAAAATCTTGATGGCTTAGATTACGTATGATCTCGATTTAAGTTTGTTAGTACTTGTTGGGCACGCGTGCTTGCGCGTATCATAATAAAAAAAAAAAATGCTTCCGTCAGTTTATCAACAGATTTTGTCGTACCATATTCGTCTGATTTGCTATTATTATATTTTTAAACATAATCAAGTATAATATACGAATATGAGACGTGATACGATAATGAGATGCAACTTGTCGCTGACTATACAGTAGTATATAAAAGGGAATTATTCCGAATAAAGGAGCAATTATATGTTCGTAAAGAAGAAAAAAAATAATAAATTGAGCATTTGCAAAATAATGCCGGCGTGAACCACGGACCTTCAATTTCGATTCTGCACCGCATTTCGGCTCTCTAAAATACAGTTCCATACTTAAATTAGACTTCCAAGAAGCTTTTCATACTCACAAAAGTTATAAAAGTGTTTTTAATGGTGGCTTTGCTATTTTTCCTTACAACACTTGTAAGAAGACTTTCATAAATTCTTTCTTTTCTTCCTAACGAAATCGCCAACTATTCACAATTAAGTTTTTATACGTTATAACTTATTGCTTTTAACAAAATGGAAAATTTACGTAGTTTAAAGTTTATTGATGACTGATATGATATAAGAAAAGTACATTAAAAAACTCTGGTAATTTTCCATGAAGACATCCGAAGGCAAAGAGATATTTCAAAATTGTATCATCGCCGCACATGAACTTTCAAGTCGAAATTTAAACAAAAGAAGAATTGCATTAGATTTCCATCGATTAATATGGACAGAAAAGCGGAAAAAAATTATTAAAAAATGATGAGGATGCTCAGTAATTGCGGATGCAGCTGCAAAAATCTAACACATCGCTGCTTTGGAACATGAGATTATCCTAAAAACTTTATAAAAAGCTATAAAATAAAACTGAATCTTCTCATCTTGTTCTCCATCTGCTCAGTAAATGAAAACACGGCAGGAACTAGAGCGCGAAGAAAGACGGAAGAGAAAATTACCTGCTAAATCAAAAAATTACTTTCATTTGCCTCGGCGCCGACAGTGGTGAAAAAAATACCACAAAAAACTCTATAAAACAGTCGGATACATCTATCCATAAATAAGACTAGTCGTTGGGGGCCACCGTAATACTTACCCATCATGGATATGCATAATATAAAATATGAAAATAAAACGTGTAAACCATTTAATAAAATGCATTGCAATTCGAATAAAATCGTGGCTTGATAACGTCATAAACTTTAAAGGCTCTATTAGTGAATTGCGTAAAAGAAACATTCTTATAACTCCAAAATTGATAATCATATTAACTAACGGTTTATTGCGTCGGATTAAGCTTCTCATTTCCAATTAAAATAAATCTTTGAATTGAAATTTGAATGAAATACAGGATCATGAAAAATCGAAGAGTGTGGGAAATAGGATTACAAATATCTCGGCAACTCATTATCCGATCGACTTTATTCTTTAAGCAAAATTTATGTTTTTTTATTGTCTTTTATATTCACTCCTTAAAATAAAAAAAATCGAAAAACTTTATATACCTTTTATCAGAACGAATATTTCGAGAATCCGAAAAAAATAGTTCCGGATAATCGAGGTTACTGAAATTCAATAAGTTTCTTCCCATTATTACATACTAAGTACATACTAAATTTCAAGTCTCTATCGCGTTTACAGACACACACACACAGACGGCAAAAAAAAAATTCTAAAAATATCTTTTTCGGAATCTCCAGTGTCTGAAACGTGGAAATTCATCAAAAAATGTTTTTCGATTTTCAAAACGATTACAAGATTTACCCTGTACTACGTATGATGGGTAAATAATATTAAAAGAAAAAGAAATGTCTTATTTACAATACTTCTAAATATTACGTACTATTATGACACATGAAAAATAATGTGCATGTTTAATACATTCAAGTTGCATGATAAATGAGGGCACTCAATATGGATTGCCAATGCTGAAAAAATGAGTTTTAAAAGAATTAAAATTATTTCTTTTAATGTTAAATTCGTAGTTTTAAAAAAGCAAGGATACAAAATAAAACACCAAGAGACTATAAAGGCTTTATTTACAACCGTTCAAATATAATGCTATTATGAAAAATATAAAATAACGCGAATGTTTAAAATTTTTGAGCTGAATGATAAATGAGTGCATTCTAAATAAATAGAGAGTGTTGAAAGAACAAGTTTAAAGAAATTAGATACTTAAATTAATATTATTAAAAGCACAAAAAAAAATATATTTATAAATAAGTCACTGAGAGAGAATGAAATATAAATTATTTACAAAAGTTCAAAATGTTACTATTATGAAGAATATAAAATAAGTCTAAAGTTTAATAAATTCGATATGATTAACAGCTGAAATCAAATAGATTGTATGTGGAAAAAGAATAAGTTTTGAAATTTTTTTATTCTTACATAAATTATTAAAATCATAGTATTAATAATAAAAATTAAATAAATATTTCGATAAATAAGTCACTGAAAAAAAATTTAAAATCATAGTATTAATAATAAAAATTATAAAATAGTTCGACAAATAAGTCAGAGAAAAAAAAAATATCGTATTTGCAAGCTTTCAAAATATTATTATTATTATTATTATTAAGATTGTAAAAGAAAGTCAATATATAATAAATTCGAACTGCTTGATAAATGATTGAGCTGGAAATATATTGCTATCATTGAAAGAACGAGCTTAAAAAAATAATTTTTAAACAAATTTCTATATTCATAATTTTAAAAGAAGAAAAGTACAAAATAAGGCCCTAAGAGAAAACAGATGCCTTATTTACAAGTCTTAATTTTTTTACGATTATCAAGAATGTAAAATAAGACGAATGTTTAATAAATTCAAGCTGCATGATAAATGAGTTTGCAAGTGATGAGAGTACAAAAATAATTATATGTATACATTCTTAAATTGTTACATTCATACTTTTAAAGTAATAAATTACGAAATGAAAATAAATGTAACATTTACAAGCCTTCTAAATATTAGTATTATAAAGAATGTACAATAACGCCAAACGTTGGAAAATCTTTGAGATGAATGACAAACGAGTGCACTGAAAATAGATTGGAAGCACTTACAGAACAAGTTCAAAATATAAATTCGTAAAATCGTAATTTTAAAAAGCAGAAAATGCAAAATAAAAAGAAGTATCTTATTTACAAGCCTTCTAAATACACTCTTAAATTGTTATATTCATACTTTTAAAGTCAGAAAATACGAAATGAAAAGAAATGTATTATTTACGAGACTTCTAAATATTAGTATTATAAAAAATGTACAATAACGCCAAATGTTTAAAATTTTTTGAGATGCATGATAAATGAGTATACAATGAAAATAGATCGCAAGCACTGAAAGAACAAGTTCAAAATATAAATTCGTAAAGTCGAAATTTTAAACAGCAGAAAAAAAAAAAGGAGATAGAGAGTATCTTATTTACAACCCTTCTAAATATTACTACTATGAAGAATGTACAATAATGCGAATATTTAATAAATTCGAGATGCATGATAAATAAGATTGCGAGCATAAAAAAAAAGTAGATACAGGATGCAATATGTTATCTATTGCCGACCTATAATTTCTCAACCATTGCGTTGGTCGTAGACATAGAGTTCCAGTTACAAAAACGTTTCAAATGAAGTATATATTCATGTTGTGACATTGTTTAAAGTAAAAAATCAATTTTATAAAAACTACGAAATCTAACTTTTTAAACGGTCCCCCAATCCTTATAGTTATATTTAGTAAAAGTTTACACATATAACAGATATAACACAAAAAGTTTGACTTATATAAAGTTTGACTATACTACAAAAATTGACACTTTTATCAAATTTCAAAGTTTGAGAATTTTGCACATGATTTTGTCTTTCATTGAGAGATCAGTTAAAAAATGAATTAAAGTAATTCGAAATCGAAATCAGGGTGCAATGTCCTTTTTACACTGAAACTACCTTTACCTGGTATCGCCAAATTGGGGTATCACCAAAGAGGGTTATTTCATCGAAAAATTAGAGCTAACTTTTAGGGGTCGAACAACATTCAAAATTCAAAGTAGGTAGAATCGACACCCGGAGAGTAAAACATATACTCACTAAGAACTAAATAAATGGCAGCGGAATGCAAACGACCAGCTGAGCTATAACGAGCATGGAAAATCGGGATTATGCAAATTATAATAGTACCGCAGGATGGTTCTGGACACGTTCTGGATAAAACACGATCCATCCAGCAGTGGACATGCTAGTCAGTGCTGAGATCGTGATGGCAGGCTACACATACATGCAATATGCCGAAATGATACTTATGTATGGTGAATGTCAAAGAAATACCAGAGCGGCTGCGAGGGTTTATTCAGAACGTTTCCTAGGGATCCACATCCAAAGCATGAAAAATGGCTCACAACGAGACGAAAAGAGTCAGATCCTATCTGTGACGTCACGTCACGTGTTTGAATGTTGAAATCAGTCCGTAAGAGAAAAAATTTGTTTACTTTTCGCGATGGCCCCACTATTTTATGTCATTTTATATGATATTAATTTTAAAATAGACCATTCTTTCGAGAAAGGGGAGGGGACACAGGTTTGGTCTATGTTTATGCTCTCCGGGCTCCACTCCCCACTTAATGTTGGTCAAGCCCTGTAAATGAGTGCACTCTAAATACATTGCAAATTTTGAAAAGAAAAGTTAACAGAAATTAAATTCTTCAATTCGTAATTTTAAAAACAGAAAATACAAAATATATTGATAAATAAGACGTTCGGGGGAAATATATATATTTTTTTAATTAGCCTTTTAAATATAGTATTATGAAAAATTTAAAATAGTGCAAAAAATTAATAAATTAGACCTGCATGATAAATTAGTACAACCAAAATATATTGCAAGCGTTGAAAGAACAATTTAAAAACAAATTATTGAACAAATCCCTAAATTCATAGTTTTAAAATCAGACAAAAATTTTAAAAAAAAAGTCATTATTTATATGTATTTATGTTATTATTATGCAGAATGTAAAACAATGCGACAACTAAACAAATCAGACTTCCATGATAAATTAGTGCAATCGAGATGGATTGCAAGCGTTGAAAAAACAAGTTAAAAAACAATTTTTTCAACAAATTTTTGAATTCATAGTTTAAAAAGCACAAAATAATACAAAAGAGAGAAGAAAAAGAAACGTCATTATTTATATGCTTTAATGTAAATATTATGAAGAATGCAAAATAACGCGAATGTTTAATAAATTCGAGCTGCATGATAAATGATGTTGCAAGCGTTGAAAGAACGAAAATTAATATATGTGTTCACTCTTAAATTGAATTCCTATTTTTAAATGCAGAAAAAAAAAGAAATATGGAGAAAAAAGAAATATCTTATTTAAAAGCTTTCTACAAGATGTAAAATATCACGAATCTTTAAATAAATTCGAGCTGCATGATAAATGAGTTCGCTAAAAATAGATTGCAAAAGTTCAAAAAACAAGTTTTAAAATATTAAATTTATAAATTCATAATTTTAAAAGCAGAAAATCCATGTGAATATATCTATAGATAAGATATTCAGGGAAAAGGAACACTTTATTCATAAGATTCTGAAATATTTTTATTGTTATGAAACGTAAAATAACGTGATTGTTTAATGAAGTCAAGTCAAGCTGCATGATAAATTAATGCACTCAAAATAGATTGCAATTTTTGCAAGAACAAGTAAAAAAATAAATTCTCAAATCCATAAATTTAAAAGAAGAAGAACGTATAAATAGAGACAGTCAGAAAAGAAAAATAAATGTCTTTTTTGTAAGATTTAATATCACTATTATAAAGAACTTAAAATAAATTCAAGCTGCATAATAAATGAGATTGCAAGAATGGGTTGAAAGAACATGTGTATATAGTCCTACATTCATACTTTAAATGCAAAATAATAATAATAATAATAATAATAATAAAGACGGGAGAAAAGAAAAAAGAATATTTTTACAAGCTTTCTAAATATTACTCTTATGAATAATGTAAAATAATGCAAATAATTAATAAATTCGTGCTGCATGGTAAATGAGTGCATTCAGAACAGATTGCAATCTTTGAAAGAAAAAATCCAAAAAATAAAATTCTTAAACGAATTCGTGTTCATAGTTTTAAAAAGCAGAAAATCCAAAATATATCGATAAATAAGTGACTGAATCCAAATAACTTTTTTACAAGCCATCTATATATTAATATTAAGGGGAATCTAAAATAACGCGAATGCTTAATAAATTCCAGCTACGTGAGAAATGAGTACACTCAAAATAGATCAAAAGCGTTGAATTTTTTTTTTTTTTTTTTTTTTTTTTTTTTTTTTTTTTTTTTTAAGAAGCAAAATTTACAGTTATAGCAGGGATGCAAGCGCTGCGCCACAAATGGCCAATTGTTACCACTAAATTTTAATGGTTTTCTTCGCCTTATTAAATTTCAGTAATTCTGTCATTAAATAAGGTGACAAATACTAATAAAATTTAGTGATGACAATCGGCCATTTGTGGCGCAGCGCTTGCATCCCTGCTATAGGTATAAACCATGATAAACATTAGAATAGTTTAATTCTTAAAAAGAAAGATAATCTTAAATTCATAATTATACGTAAAAATATGAAAATACAAAATTAAGAATTGAGAGAAAACAAAAGGAAACAAGTGGGTAAGTGTGATCGAAGATCGCTCAAAGGGTTTTGGTTAATATTCCTTTCAAAACACTTTATCCTTTCTTTAATAAATCCAAATACATTTCATTTAGCAACAAAAAAAAAGGTCATGTTTTTTTATAAAGTAAAAATTTACAGGTCTATTTTTTCGTTTTTTCGAATATCTAAACCAGCCCGATAGCAATAATATCTGTCATGCGGACTAAATGCGATATTTAAATAAAATAATTTCAAAATTAAACATGTTGTACACCTTCAAAATGTTAAAATATGCGAATATTTCCATAATCGGATTTTTATCACGATTCAATATGTTTGTCAAACTCATATATTTACTATTCTCTATTACTCATATTGATACTCGCTTTGTATTATTTATCAAACATTTGAAAAATTCGTTAAACTTCCAATATGACGTCAGATTTTCTTTTTAATTCTCTAATGACGGGATATTAATTTGCTTTGTGTACATACACATACTCATACTCCTTGTATTATTGAGAAATCTTAGAAATTTTCCGTTTTATTACCATTATCACGTCAATCAATTTTATTTCATATTTATCTTTTTTTCAACTGGTGAAACTTTCTATTTCATTTTCATTTTTCACGGGGAAATCGTCTGATAGAAAATTATTTATTGTAGAAAGAATTTCATCGTGTATTTTTAATTTTTGGCATCGGCTATAACGAAAAATGTTTAAATTTAATAGGAAAAGGCTGTTAGAATTTTGGTTTTTTATCTCTATTTATTAAAATAATACAAATTTTAATATTTTGAGCTCTTTATAGCTGGTATTAAGCTATATACACAAAGTTTCAACTCTGTAAGTTACATAGTTTCTGAGAATAGCTCTGTGACAGCCAGACAACGGAGCGGGAGTAATAGGTTTTCGTGAGATGAACGAAACCCTAAAAAAATTACAAACTTTAATCCTACTATTAAGAATTATGTAAAATAAGGCGAATGTTTAATAAATTCGAGCTGCGTGATAAATGAGTGCACTCAAAATAGATCTGATGCGTTGCAAAAACAATTTTTGTAATAACTAAGAAAATAAAAATAAAATTCACTGTTATATGTAAAAGCACGAAAATATAAAATTGAATATTGAATAATTTCTAATTTAATTTTTAAAAAGAAATTTTTTTAACTTTACAGTTATACATAAAAGGGCAAAAATACACAATAAAGAATTGAGAGAAAACAAAAATAAACGCCCTTTTTTACAAGCTTTAATCCTACTGTTATGAATAATGTAAAATAAGGCGAATGTTTAATAAATTTGAGCTGCATAATAAATGAGTGCACTCAAAATAGATTGTAAGCGTTGAAAGAACAAGTTAAAAAAAATAATATTAAATTGAGGCTCATAAAAGTGAAATAAATCCCCAAGTGCGGTAGAGTATTCCACCAGGTGTTGTAAAAACAGTAATCTGAGAAAACAGATATTGGGGATAGAATTAAGCCCGGCAGACGCGAAGTCGGGGAAATTGAGAGAAGCACATTATAACAGACAGATGGAAGAAGGGTGGTGGTGGTGGAGTGATATTGAAAATGATTTTTTTTTTTTTTAACTGGTGGATATTTTATTCGGACTAAAATGACTTGCCTCTATTTATTAGATTAGAATCCATCTTCCGCTATAAAGTGCAGTGGTGCAGCAATTCAAACATTATTTGGGGGACGAGGGTGGGGTGTGTGTGTGGAAGGTGGGGGGGGGGGGGGGTCAAGTAGGCATTTTCAAATAAATTTAACGACTAAGATAATCAATAATTAATAATATATTTATGATAATAATTAATAGTTCAAGCTGATTAAATATGTCACTACCACGAAAAAAAAAAATATTTTAATTATTTTAGATAGGATATATGCTTGAAGTCTAGACAGTCATGATTATCAAATTAATGGGACAACGGAGGTTCATGGGTGCAGAGCTAACCCCCCACTCCCCACCCCCTTTCTCATATGTAATAAAGTTTTTACAGAAAATAAATAGTCCTGGAGTATCAGGACATGGAATCCTCATTCGTATTGGAATCGTATTTCCGCATGGAATCGTATTTCGCGTTACATTTCGCAACAGTTTAACCACATAAAACTACTTAGTAATAGGGTGTCAACGATTTCAATCGTAATTTTTATCCGATGTTTTTATTTTTTATTTATTTTTTAATTATTATTATTGATTAGAAAGAATACATGGTGAAGTCTACGGAGTAATGAGTATCAAATTAATGGGACAACGGGGGCTCAGGGGTTCAGAGCTACCACCCCCTCCCCCTTTTCCGTTTGTAATAAAGTTTTCACAGAAAATAGTCCTGTATTATCTGTGCCTGGAATAGTATTTCGCGTTACAATTCTAATCTGCCAGAACTACACTTTGTATAGGGTATCAACGATTTAATCAATCAGACGATTTAAAAAAAAATCATTGATTAAAAGCTGAAATTTTGTTAATTTTACAGGAATTGATTGGAAAAAAATATTACAATCTAAAAGGAACATTTTGCAATGTTTTTAAGGATATTTTGCATATTGAATAAATAAAAGAGGCGTTAAACAATAGTTAGCTTAATTCCTCTATGCTGGCAAATAATGAAGTACAATAAACTTGCAGACAGTAAAGTTTTATGAGACATAAAAAGCATTTCATTTAACATTAATATAATTAGTGTCATAGTAACTGCATTTTAATTTATAAATGTATTATAATTTGCAATGTTATAATAATTTCCTTTGAGTAATATCAAATTATTCACATTTTTGTATAAAATAAATATAGAAAGCATAAATTTCTGAAGGTAAAAGAATTCATAGTCATTCTCTTATTTTCTCATTCCATTTTTACAAATAAATATATAACAATAAATTAGAGCTAAAGAAGAGTTAAAGAATGGAAACATCCGTTCAACAGCTATTGTGAAAGAATGTTTGGGATAAAAAGAGCTAATTTGCATCGAAATATTAATAACAGGAAGAGCATATACATATAAGAGTGTTTGCATATAAGAGTGTTTCAGTAGAGATTGAAAGAATGTACTTTTTTACTTTTGGATGCAACAAGCATTTCATACACAGCAAATAATAAAATGAGTTAGAAATCGAAAAGTCAGCTTTGTGTATGTAATACAACTAATTATAATATCCCCCCCCCCTCCCTTAGCATACATATATACATGTGTATAAATATGTAAAATTACTGTAATTGAATAAATCTAAGGTACAGTTACGTTACAAAAAAATATATGTTTGATTTGTTATTTTAGTTGCTAATTAATGAAGCAACTTATTTGCAGTTTTATTTTTTCTATAATTATTAATTATAATTTTATTAATTAAATGGTAAACATAATCTTCCTTGATATCATCTAAATAGAGGCTGAATTGTTTTGGAAACCTATAATTCTTGATATTCATCCAATACCTTAACGCAGGGAGGAAAAACATAAAATTCTGGTTTAAATTTAAAAAATAATCTGATTTTTTTATTATTTTTTTTTTAATTATGAGTTTTTTGCATCTGTTAGTAATACTAATATCAATAAAACTATAAATTGAGCATTTCGAATATTAAATAAAAAGAGTTAAAATATAAATACGACTTGTGTGTGCTGAACTCACGTTACGTTAAACGTATAATCAGTGTTTATAGTACACAGTTGTTCCTTTATGTACAAAGTTGTAGTTTTCATCAAATGTCGAAGATAAAAATAAAAGTTGTTATGACAGTTCATGTGACCAAAAAAATAAATAATAATAATTGGGAAGGTTTGAGAGCCTTCCCAGTTTCCTCCCTGCCCCTAATTCTCCCCACTTCCTTTTTTTAAGTCTCTGTAAAGTTATAAGAAACCGAAAGTTCTGATTAGAAAAAGTGAAACTGGAGAATAGTTCAAGTAGGTATTAAATTCGATTCTTTGATATAAGTTACTAACTTGGAGAAAGAAGAAAAAATATATACTGGTTATAATTACCTAGGCAAATTAATCAGGCATAAATCAATGTCAGAAATATGCAAATCAATCTCTTATATGTAATACTAGAAGATCCTTCCGACGTTACCCGCGTCCCGACCGGCTTGAGTGTGCCGAGAAAAATTAAACCATCCCCAGTCTAACAAGAATTTAAAAAGGAACAAATAATGAAAATAAAATAAATAATAAAAATACAAAAAGACTGGTGCGGCAATGAATGAAATAAATAATGAAAATAAAAAAGGACTAGGCCCGGCCCGGTCCGAGGATGCCAAGAAAAATAAGCCCGGTCCCGGCTCCGGCCCTAATCTAATGAGAGAAACTCTACCCGAAATAGGCTCGCGGATCGCAACAACCAAATTCCTCAAATTATTTAATTTTAAAACAGACGGAACGAAAATCATTACTTTTTTTATTTTTTATTTTTTTCGGCCACAGAAAAACGAAAATAAGAAGGCTGCTGTAAGATAAAAGACAAAATTACTTATCCTTAGGAAACCCATTGTCATAACAACAGGCTTTCTGGGCGATTAAAGATTATAATAGCAAACCAACGCGAAAAAAAGTTCATCTTTTACTTTCTAGGGTTCTGTTCTTCCTTTCTGCTCACGGAAATTTATCACTTTCATATTGCCTTTAAAAAATCATATAAATTCAAATAAATAATGTATTTTTTTTTTCTTAAGCGATTCCCGAGGATTTTCCCCATACGGAGATATAAAATATACAATTGGATGGCTAAGGTATCAAATAGATATCGCACAGAAAAAAATAAAACCCAATTTGGGTCGAAAAATTCTTAGGTATGTGCCCAATTTTTGTTTTCTTTAAATGGGTATTTAACATTGCCTAAAATGGATACACAGAAGTAATCAAAACAGGCATGGCCCAATTTCGGCACATACCTAAGAATCTTTCGACTCCAAATTGGGTTTTATTTTTTTCTGTGCGGTTGATGGAAAAAAAAAAAAAAAAAAAAAAAAAAAAAGACAAATTGCAAAATGAAGACTTTTTAAGAAAAATCGCAAAAAATTCGAAAATTTCTGCACGAAATTCGAATAAACTTTATTAAAAAGAGGACAACATTTATACTGTATTGGGTTAAAAGATTAAATTTTGAATGCTTTTATGAGTGGCTCAAAATCGCCGGCGAACTTGGAAGATTGGGGAATAAGCGAATTGCTCCGTTTGATAAAAAAATAAGAAAAAATCGAAAATCTGAGAGCAGGTGTATTCGGACCGGTCTTCAAGCAAATTTGCAGACCACTATGTGCGATAGATTTCCCTAGCCATCGCGCACAGAAATACACACATAGAAAGAAATACACACAAATATCTTTATTTTTATTAGTATTATAGATTGTCGAGAATCTCGCTGATCTATTATTAATATATTAATAATTTATTATAATTAACGTAGTTTAACGTAGTTGGGAATTAACGTAGTTTGAAACGTATAACTTGCATTTTGTATTCGATGGACCACACAAAACATAAATTGTAGATAAAAAGAAAAGCAAAAGAAGGCAGGTTAGAAATAAAGTGGGGAAAAGGAAGAGGTTCATATTGAAAGTGATATTCTTGTTGTTTTTTTCTTTCCTCTTGAATGTGAATATTTTAGTTGGAATAATATAACTAGCATTTATTTATTAGATTAGCATCAATTTTTAAGTACAAAGCCGCAAGAAATTGATAGTTGAAATTAGAATAAAAGGGAAATTCGAGAATAATTCAAATAGGTATTAATCTTAAATTCTTTGGTATACGAAATAGCTTGAAGAAAGAAGGAAAAAAGTAATACAATGGTTATAATTTTACAGGCAAATATTTTCATAAATCAATGTCAAAAATATGAAAGTGAATTTTTTGCATATAACATTTTCAAATGTCAAATTGTATCTCTTTTGATTGATCTGGAAACTTACGTAGTTCGAAACTAATAACGTGTATTTTGTCTTTGATAGCTCACATAAAACAAGTTACATTCATATCCGATGGTTGCGGATGTACATACATAAAATCCAAAAACAGGAGCCTTTTTTTTTTTTTTTTTAAGTCGCTTAAAAAAAAAAGAAGGATGGAAACAGAGTGGGAGGAGAACTGATATTAAAAGTGATGTTTTGTTGTTGTTGTTGTTGTACGAGTAATAATTTTCCCATGTGAGCGAAAATGTGTCCAGGCTGGGACACGAACCCAGAGCCTTTGGCTTCAATTGCCAATGCTATTCGATTCCAATTGATCTGGACGACATCCCAACCTACACAATATTCACTCAGAACAACCATTTATTCATGACATCTAGACTGATGCTCTGAGGGAAATGCACCCCTCCGGGGTCACCCCTTGAATTCAACAGTGCCAGCAAACTGTGGATGGGTAGTTACACTATAATTATTTTTAACACAATCGACTGATTGGTAAATAATTCATACGAGTAGTAATTTTCCCATCTGAGCGAAAATGTTTCCAGGCTGGGACTTGAACCAAGAACCGGAGGCTTCAATTTTCAATGCTCTTATTTATTGGCAATTGAAGTAAAAGGTTCTAGGTTCGAATTCCAGCCTAGACACATTTTCTCTCAGATGGGAAAATTTCTACTCATATGAATATTTACCAATCAGTTGATCGTGTTAAAAATAATTAAAGTATTTTGCTTGGACTAAAATTACTAGCTTTTATTTATTAGATTAGAATCTATTTTCTAGCATAAAACTGTAAGAAATCGATAGTTCTAATTAAAAAAAAATGAAGTTAGAGAATAATTGAAATAGGTATTAAGATTAAATTCTTAGGTATAAGTTACAGCTAGAAGGACGGGGGGCAGAATAAACTGTTTATAATTGATTAGACAAATCTGTTCATAAATCACTGTCAGAAATATGGAAATGAATCTTTTGAATGTAACATTATCAAGTTGCATCTCACTCCTTGATTTGGATATTAATATAGTTTGAAACAAGTAACATTCATTTTGTATTTAATAAACTACACAAAATATACATACAATGCACTAAAAAACAGGTGTGGGAGGGAAAGAAAAATATAAAAAAAAAAGAAAGAAAAAGAAAGATTGATGGAAGCAGGGTTAGAAGGGTTAATATTGGGGGAAAAATTATGACTAACCTTTATTTATTATACATTATAATCCATTTTCCATTATAAAACTGTAAGAAACTGATACTCCCGATTAGGAAAAGGGTACAGAGAATAATTCAAATAGGTATTAAGATTAAATTCTTTGGTATAAGTTACAGCTTAAAAAGTGGAAAAAGTAATTGTAATTATGCTAGCAAATCTTTTTTATAAATCAAAAGTCAGAAATATGCAAATTAACATTGTGCCTGTAACATTATCAAGGTGTATATCTCCCTATTTGATCTTGGAATTAACCTATTTTGAAACGAAAAGCATGCAATTTGTCTTCGATAGGTCACACAAAACACATAGTGTACCAAAGAAAAGAAAAAAAAAACGAATGAAAGGATGAAGAATAAAAAAAGAAGAGGGGGGGGGGGGGTTGTTGTTATCGAAAATGATTTTTTTTTTTTTTTTTTTTTTTTTTTTTTTTTAAAGCTGTGGACAGTTTATTTAATTAAACTGAAATGACTAGCATTTATTTATCAGATTAGAATTCATTTTCCCGTATGTAGGAAATGGATAGCTCCGAGTAGGAAAAAAAAGGAAATTAGAGAATATTTCAAAAAGGTATTAAGATCAAATTCTTTGGTATAAGTTACAATGGAAAAAAAAAAACGCATATAAACTGACTATAATTAAGTAGACAAATCTGTTCATACATCAATGTCAGAAATATGGAAGTGAATCGTTTGCATGTAACATTATCAAGTTACATCTCACTGCCTGATCTGGGAATTAACATGGTTTCAATCTAATAATGTGCATTTTGTCTTCGACAAATCGCATATAACATACAATACAGGGCCGCAGAAAAGGCGTTAGAAGCGCTACGAATTACCGGGGTCCGGCTCTCTTTTAAAGAAACCTTGGCACGTCTCATTTTAACACTTTCCAACATATCTGAAAAGCGTTTATGTTTTTCTGTCTGTCTAGACTAAATATGCTGTGATTGCCATGTAAATTTCATACGTTATTGAGATTTACTATAGAATATTTAGCATTAAAAATGAAGTGTGTAGCGTTTATAGTTCGTTTACAGGGACACACAAAAGAAATCAGTTACATTATGGTCTGTGAGAAAAAATAGTTTATGACCATTTTAATGATGTTACTAGGGATGCACCGGATATCTGTCTCCTATCGGATATTCTCCTTATTCGGCACTCAAACCAGATATTCGGTCCGGCCGAATACTTCAATGTCCGATTGCCGAATAGTGACTCATTTTTTTAAATCCATGTATTTTAACATTATCGGAAAAAGTTAGTGCAAAATTAATTTGCTTCTTACCAACATAATCCCGTTAAAAGAATGTTAGTAGAAATAAATATTCATATTTTTACAAAAGCAAAACTATAGGATTTAGACATAAATGAAAATATAATATTTAAAATATGACAACTAATTATTTATAATTAAAGGCAAGTTATGATGCTCAGGATTTTCAGTCTCTATTAAGTTTTTGATCACAAATATTTTCCTTCTTCTGAGAATAAGCGTTCACTCCTCTGGTTATTTCTTTTTCTTGTATTTTCAACAATTCTAAAGTAAAAATGGTTTTAATGAATCTTTTGTCACTATTTTGTCTATGGATGGAATACCAGCTGTGGTAAAATAATACTGATCATGAAAAGAAATGTGCCACTTTCTTGAATAGTTGACTGTCCCCTTTGTACTACAAAAGAAGATACTTGCAATGAGGAGTTTCTCTATTTAAAGTCTGTTAGAAAGCATTTGTCATAGGAAAAGTAAGTAATAATATGTTACGAGTGTGTAGGAAAAGAAAAATTCGCTTCAATAGGATGTTTAGTGTTTATAAATAGCAAAGATTTATAAGTATGAAAAACAGAGAAATTACTTTATTGTTTATCTTTTTATGTTCAATGACCCTGAATAAAGGGAAAAAAACTACTGATATGCAATGTTAGAATAGACAAAAGACAAAACATGATTAAATTTCAATACTTAATTACGAAAAAGCATTTGTTTTTAAGAAACTTAAACCTTAATAAATGAGTTTAAATCTATTATTAACATTTGAATGACATAAAGTTATACTAATTTAAAGTTTTTCTTCTTAAGCAAGCATTAAATATAAATATTACTATTGCAATTAAAAACGAAAAACTATTCGGCCGGATACCGGATATTCGGTAAAATTTTGTACCGGACATTCGGTATCCGGTATCCGGCAAAAATTCACATCCGGTGCATCCCTAGATGTTACAATACTTCAAACAAAATGAAATTGGTATGCATCACTGAGGGGGACTAAAACAAGCTTCTCAGGAGTATAGAATAAGTAGCATTTATAGTTCGTTTACAGGGAAACACAAAAGAATTCCATTGCATTATGAGCTATGGAGAAAAAGCGTTTGCTATGCATTTTAATGATATTATCATACCTTAAACATAATACAATTAAAAAGGATCACTGAGGTATACAACTACAACATGTTTTCTATAGATTATAAAGTGAGTAGCGTTTATCGTTCATTTACAGAGACGCACAAATAATACGCTTATAAGGCGGACCATAATCGATTTTATCGTATATATAAAAAAGAAATTTCTTAATATTCTGATAGTGTTAGGAAGTTTTTCATTTTCTATGCCTGACGTATGATTTTTCGTTCGTGTTAAATTAAAACATGAAAAAGAAGATTCGGGCAATTTATTTTTAATAAATAAATTGTTCGAAATTTTTTTTTTAATTTAAATTAATTCTATTTAAATATTAAAATTTTAATTAACTAATTTAAGTTTTAAATGGAAATAACTTACAACCTTACAAGTAAACAAATTAAAAATTCAGAACTTGAATCATATAAAATGCACATTTTATTATTATTACACAGCGCTAAGAAAAAAAAAAAGTCATTAACACTTTCGGAGTCTAATTTTTTTTTTTTTTTTTTTTTTTTTTGGGGGGGGGGGGTGTTGGGGGGGATATTTTTACGTTAATAATATTAAAAGTAGCTATCCAAATCACAAAATTTAAAGTTTACTGAAATTTAACAAAAATGTCATTTACAGAATTCTAACCAATATAATTATTTTGCGTACTATTCTTATGACAATAGGCTAAGGAAGAATTTTTGAAGTGTGTAGCGTTTGGAAAATGCGGTATTACAATAGTAGTGATGGCATAACGATTATTTTGATTATTCGAATGAATCATTCGGGCAAGCTCAGAAGCATATCTGTCAAACTTCAAATTTATTCAATTACTACCACTTTTTTTTTTCAAAATTTCTGGTAGTAATTGAATTAAAAAATTTTTGAAGTTTGACAGATATGCTTCTGCGCATGCCCAAATGATTCATTCGAATAACAAAAATAATCTTTATGCACATCACTATACAATAGGATAAAGCAGACATAACTTCCTAGTACTTTTTAATCTTTCATCACAAATTATTCGTTTCGAAATGTAGTCCCTATTTTAAATTTAAAGAGTGAAACATGTGTTCGAAATAAAAGACTCATCAAAGGTGTAAAGAAAACTATTTATCTTTTATTTAATTTATTATTTCTAAATGCTGAAGCATAAATGAAATCATAATAATACATGCATAGACACATACTGTCATTACTATATGCAGAAAACAACAAAATTATTTGTTAAGACAAAATAATACTTAATGAAAAGACATGTACTATTAATAGGACGCCAAACCCGAAGGGATTATTTTTTTTTCCATCTTCAAATAAATCGTCAGCAGTGGCATAATAATTTTTAGCTGATGCGGACCACCCAGTTTGAGATCCCCGTCGCTAAAACTATTTATACCTCGGAAGCTAATTTTTCATTTATATTTTGTCAATATGTTTAAATTTTAAGCAAATATATATGTATTTCATTTTAAAAGTAACTGTTCAAGATTTTTTTTTTTTTAACTATACATAAATGCCCGCATTGGAATCAATACCAGGGACCGCAGCCTCTCACTCCAGCTTTGATTCAATGTAAAGAGAAAAAGGAAAGAAAGAAAAAGAAAAGAGAGAGGAAGGGGGAAAAATAAATGGGAAACTCTTGGTGTATCTGATACATCAGCTACAGTTTACAAAACAAACTAGTGAATAATTTTATTCAGAACATAAATATGCCAATTGTCATCAAAATAAATTCTTGGTATTAAATAAATTTTGTTTTCTAAAGTTGAAAAAAATTGATTTTTTTTTTTTTTTTTTTTTTTTTTTTTTTTGAGAAGAGGAGGAGAAAAGAAAAAAAATTAAACTGAACAAATAGCATGCATTTTGTCTTTGACAAACCATACAAAACATGTACAGTATACACAAGAATCGGAAAAGTACTTTTATATTGACCACCTCTGAATATACAGTCGTGAGGGAAGAAAAGCATATCCCCCTACTAACTCTGATGTAAATTATGCATTATCAATAGGCTAAACATGCTATAATGACGCTTGATAACATTTTAAATTTCGTAGCAATCTATAGAGTGCGGAAGGACAGACAAACCAAAATCAAACTTCTAAAATAGCTCATAAAAAACCACCAAGATTTAAGATGTTAGATGTATATAGTACAGACACACAAATTCATATATTTACAATAAAACAAGAGTCGAAAATTCAGCTGAGTTTCAATATTTTGAAAAGTTTTATGTTTGTTTGTTTGTTTTTCATCGTTTCTAACAGTTTTCATTACATATTCCGACATTTGATTTAAAGTCAATCACATCTAGACGATATTCAATCCATGGCTGCCTAATCTGCGAAATATACGAATATGCGTATACGCATACGAATACGCATATTACGAAATATGCGAATACCTAATCTGGTTTATCTGCGAAATTCTAGGATTATTATTTCAGTGCGTTTTGATTTACGAAAAAGCGAAATAAATGAAAGTGAAAAAATCTGCGGTAATATAGTTTTATTCGTAGCTCGTCAGCTTCTCAAAGATTAAACACTTTAGAATTAATTAAGTACATGTTTTAGAAATACTTTGTCAATTAGATGCAACACTGAAAAATTATTTAAGAAAATAAAATTTAAAAAAACATGCAGAAAGTAAAAAAAATTAAGAAATAATAATTATCTGATGAGAAAATTTAAATATATGATTGCACGTACTCTGGCGTTAGAATCAATCAAATACCAGCGATATTCAATACACGACTGCTTAAGGGTTTATCTGTGCAGTTCTAGGATCTGCCTAAGGGTTTATCTGAGAAGTTCTAGGATTATTATTTCAGTGCCTTTTGATTTATCAAAAAGTGAAATAAATGAAATTGAAAAAATTTGCGGTAGTATAATTTTATTCGTAGCTCGTCAGCTTCTCAAAGATTAAACACTTTAGAATTAATTAAGTACGTACATACTTTAAAAATACTTTGTCAATTAGATGCAACACTGAAAAAATATTTTTGAAAGTAAAATTTTTAAAAAACGTGCAGAAAAGTAAAATAATAATAATAATAATAATAATCTGATGAGAAATTTTAAATATATGATTGCACGTACTCTGGCGTTGGAATCAATCAAATACCAGCGATATTCAATACACGACTGCTTAAGGGTTTATCTGTGCAGTTCTAGGATTACTTACTTATTATTTCAGTGCGAGTTGATTTATGAAAAAGTGGGGGAAAAAATGAGTTAAAAAAACATGCGGTAATAGTTTAATTCGCAGCTCGTCATCTTCTCAAAAATTGTTTAAACACTTTAGAATTAATTAAGTACATACTTTATCAACTAGATTGATGAGAAATTTGAAATATATGAATGCACGTACTCTAGCGTTTGGTTTAAAATCAATCAAATGCCAGTGATATTCAATACATGACTGCCTAAGGGTTTATCTGTGAAGTTCTAGGGTTACTTTAATTATTTCAATGTGGATGGATTCAACTAAGAAAAGGATCAGATTAAAATACATACGCTAATTTTTGTGATATATAGTTTGGAGACATGCTTGAATTTCGTCTAAAAAAATTGTAAGGAAGCTTTCAGATTCAGTTTCATGTTGTTTCGAACTATGTAAAAAAGCATTTCTAGAATTCAATTGTCTACACGTTGTGAAATCTTACGTCTCTCTAAAAACATTAGATACAAGTTAAGAGGAAACCTTGTAAGGATTTTAAGTATTATATACTTTGTGGCACCAAAAAGGATTAAAGGAAACTGGATCGAGATCATTTCAAGAATCTTGATGCGAGGATTGAAATTCGAATCTAATACTTACATAATTGAGAGATGGTTTCACATTTGAAACAAACACACAAAACAGTTAAGGAAATAAATTTGATCTCACCCCATTTCTTATGCAAGAAAAGGTGGAAGAAGAAAAAAAAGTATTCTCCATTTGTTTTCTTTTCTTAGTTTATTTTAAAATGGCTTACAATAACATACTTCCAATAAATAAACAAATAGTAAATAAATAAATAAAATCTTATATTTAAAATCAGCACGGGGGTCACTCACTTCAGATTACTCACTTATATACTATATCACGTTTCCGTTATATGCGACGACGATTGATACGAATGGATATTTTTCTTGAGTGAAAAAGTGTCCAGGGCGGATATCGAACCCAATACCTTTGGTTTAAATTGCCTACACTCAGCCTATTGAACTTCCTGGACCTACAACCGGCAGACACAATTCACCCAGACAAACTTTTGGCAATAGCATCTGGTCTGCCAACAGATGCTATGGTCTGCTCAGAAGAATACAGCGCAGGTATTGAAACCCCATTAAACGATGGATACATAGAGACGCTTTATTATTTCTAACTCAATTAAACTGATTTTTTTCACTCAGTTTGGGGGAGAAAAGAATCCAATTCGTATGAATTGATACGAATTGATTACGAATGGAAAATACGAATCGATATTTTCCAACTGAGTGAAAAAGTATACACAAAAGATATATTGTTCTCAAAAATTATAAGATATTTTCCAATTTATTTGCAATAGCATTACAATTTTTATTTTTAAATAACATATATATCCATATATATATATCATCATCATCATCATCAACCGTTTTCAATCCACTGCTGGATGTAGGTCTCCCCCAGATTTTTCCATTGTTGCCTGTCTAGTGCTTTAGTCATCCAATTAACACCGACCACTTTTCTGATTTCGTCACTCCATCTTACTTGAGGTCGTCTTCTTGGTCGTTTTACATCTCTGGGATACCACTGTAGGGTGTTTGTGCTCCATCTATTGTCTTGTCTTCTTGCAATGTGCCCAGCCCATTTCCATTTTAGCCATTTAATTCTCTCGATAATGTCAAAAACTTTCGTCTGACTTCTTATCCACGTTATTCTCTTTCGGTCTCTTCTGGTTATGCCTAGCATACATCTTTCCATACTTCGCTGTGTTGTTTGTAATCTTTGTACCATCCGTTTTGTTAGTGTCCAAGTTTCTGCTCCATAAGTTAGTGCAGGCAAAACACATTGGTTAAACACCTTTCTTTTCAAACAAAGAGGCATGTTACTTTTCAGAATAATATTGTTCTTCCCAAAAGCACTCCATCCATTTCTTATTCTTCTATTGATTTCATTCATGATACTGTTGTCTGAAGATATTTCTTGTCCAAGGTACACATAACTTTCAACATCTTTAATCTCAGTGTTGTTGTAGACGATTTTCTTTTTTGATACAAATGAATTGAACATCACCTTAGTCTTTTCCAAATTTATTTTTAATCCCACATTAATGCTAGCTTCTGCCAAATCTTTTAGCATATTTTGCAATTCTTCAGGGCTATTACTGAAAATTAAAATGTCATCAGCAAACCGGAGATGGCTTAAATATTCCCCATTTATTCTAATCCCTTTGTTTTCCCAATCCAGCTTCTTGAAAATACTCTCTAAGACAGCAGTAAAAAGCTTAGGCGAAATGGTGTCTCCTTGTCTTACTCCTCTTTCAAGCTTGATCTTCGCTTTTCCTTTGTCCAAACGGATGGTGGCTGTTGCTTTCTTGTAGATCTTCTTTATGATATTGATATAAGGTTTGTCTATACCAATGTTCTCCAGAGAAGTAATTACTGCAGATGTGTAGACCGAATCAAATGCTTTTTCATAATCAATAAAGGCAAGACAGAGAGGTAAATTATATTCTTTATGTTTTCCTATAACTTCCCTTACTGTTTGAATATGATCCATTGTGCTAAATCCACTTCGAAATCCTGCTTGTTCTCTAGGTTGAGCTGAGTCCAGAGCTGATTCAAGTCTTGTCGTTAAAACTTTGGTGAAAATTTTATAAATCACTGACAGTAAGCTGATTGGACGGTAGTTTTTAATGTTTTCCTTTTCTCCTTTCTTATAAAGTAACACCATCACAGCATTATTCCAATCTTCTGGTACATCTGATTTCTCGAGACATTTGGAAAACAGTAAGGCTAGCATTTTTGCAAATTCTTCTCCTGCTTCTTTGATAAGATCAATTGTAATTCCATCTTCGCCAGGGCATTTACCTTTTTTCATGCCTCTAATGGCTTGTACAACTTCATCTGTCATCACTGGGATTATCTCTTCAGTTTCTGTTATGTTTACTAGTGGATCACGTAGGTTGATTTCCCTTTGATCTTCACATTTATATAGATCGTTATAGAATTTTTCGACAATGTGTACTATTTCATTATTGATTTTGGTGATTGTTCCATCTGCTGTCTTCAGTGCAAAAATACCTTTTCTTCCAACACACAGTTTGCGCTTAGCTGATTTTAAACTTTTGTTATCTTCTAGAACTTTTTTGACAAGATCACAGTTAAATTTTCTGATATCTTCTGTAACACATTTTCTTACCGTTTTACATAATTCTGCATATTCAACTCTTGATTTAGGATAGTTTTTCTTCATTTTAAATTCTCTGCGTTTCTTCATCAGTCTTCTTGTTTCTTCTGTTATTTTCTTTGTTTGCTTTACTTGTGCTTCACCAGCTATCGTCCTTGCAATTTCTTGTAGAGTATTTGTTATTTTCTTGTTCACTACTGTAACATCTTGTTCTTCTTCTAAGATTGATTGAAGTACTTGAAAACGATTTTTAAGTTCTAAATTAAATTCTTCTTTATGTTTCTGGAGATTTATAATATCGACTGATTTCTTTGAGCATTGCAAAAGCTTCATTCTTTCCACTTTAGTATTTAAAAGCAGTTTGCATCTAACTAACCTGTGATCGCTTCCTGTATTGAAGTTATTGAGAACGCTGCAATCCTGAATAAGATGCTTTTTGTTTGTCAAGATGTAGTCGATTTCACTTGTTGAGCCATTTGCACTACGCCATGTCCATTTTCTTTGTGGCTTTTTCTTGAAAAATGAATTCATGATATACATCTGTTCACATTCTGCAAATTCAATCAATCTGTTTCCTCTTTCATTACGCACCCCATATCCATGAATTCCTACTGAGAACTCACCTTTCTTTTTTTCCCCAATTCTAGCATTCCAGTCTCCCAATATTAATTTTATGTAGCATTTTCCTTTTTGATGCATTGAAGCTACTTCTTCATAGAAATCCTCAATTTCTTCATCAGTATAGCTAATTGTTGGTGCATAAACTTGGGTAATTTGCAGTTTGTATCTTTTTGACACTTGTATAACTAACCTTGCAACTCTATCTGATGCACTATCATATTCTACGATGTGATTCTTCCACCTTTTATGAATCAGAAATCCTACACCACTTGTTTTTCCATCTTCTGTACCTCTGTAGTACAATACATGTCCACTGGCAAGATCAATCTTCTCTTCACCTTTTCTTCTTATTTCGCATAATCCTAGGATGTCCCAGTTGATTCTTTCTAATTCTTCTTCAAGTTCCTGTAAACGACTTTCAGAAGATAAGGATCGTCCATTATACGTAGCCAAGGTCATCAACTTATGGCAGCCAAACCGAGCCCGGTGATTCTTAGCACCCTCTGTCTTCATGTCTTTCTGATCGCTGCCGTAATCAGGAACATGCAGACTGCCGGGAATTGAGGGCCGTGATTTGTTTTGTGAATTCATGGTAAAATAAGGGGGGAGGTGGCCAAATTCCTCCACGCTGGCCAAGCGGGTTGGAGGAAGCCCATCCGCGTTCGTTCCCCATGCACTAGGCAAGGGTACTAACATATATATATATATATATATATATATATATATTAAGCAATATTAAAACTTTTACTTAAGTAAAAAATTTAAAGTTTATTGTCTATTATTATTATTAATTTAAGGATAAAATTATCAAAAACTTAGTACGTACGTATCGATTCTCAGCTTTCTGACGGGGAAAATCAAATTTTGATAATAGTCAGGTATCGAGCAATATATTTTACACATAGATAAATATGGAATTCCGGGGGGACAGTCTCCCCCGGAGCATTGAAATGTCCCCCCGGAAGATTTGAGATTTTATGCTTTCATTTAATTTCATGCTTAATGAGATTTTACGCTTTCATGATTCTTCTTTTATGCTATGGTCAAAAAGTGGAATGAGTATATACATCATGTTTCAAACTTGAGTAATTTTGATTCGGAGTCATTTCGACAATGCAACATACTCAGATGAGTATTTTTCGCTCAGTTTTCAAAATGTCGTTTTTAGAGCGTATCAGCTGCATTTCCTACTATTATTTGCGGCAAAATTAATAAGGGATGTACATCAAAGATGACTTCGGGCTGTTTTTTCGGAGACCGAAGATCTCAAATCATAGCCCGCCCGAGCCCGAAATATTTTCTGCCATCAGAGCCCGAACCCGCCACCGAAAACACAAGTGGAAAATTGTTAGTAACATTTTTAAATTGTTTCAAGATTAATTTTTTCATTTGAAAACATCTTCTTACATAGACATATCTATTAATCCTAAATATTCCCCCATGATGACGTTTCGTGATTTTCAAGTCCCTGAAAAAATGTTTAAAATAACAAATTTGTTATTTATACCCAACCACTGGCAGAAAGCTACAAAAGTCATAATTCTTATTCTTTTAAAGTACATTAGACAATTATGGCAGAAAAACACCAGTTTTGTTTTCCAGTAATTCTGGAAAAGGATTTCCAACAGAAAGCGAGGATAGACAAGGGATATCCCACGGCTTCTTTATCTTACTAACACTGACCGTGCAGAGGCTTCAGAATCAAACAGAATATGCCTCCTTATATCTCATCAATAGGAATTCCATTTCCTGTCAAACTGATTTTAAAAGACACACTGTTTGTAAATCACTTTAAGAAACTTAGACTGCATTCTTGTTTTTCTAATAGTAAGTGTTGTTTTTTTCCTTTTTTCAATTTGTAAATAAATAAAATTTCACTTTGGGTCTTCGCCCAAAGGCTAGTATAAAAATTAAGCCCGAGCCCATCGCATACATAAATATTTGAAAAATAGTTTATGTGTAATTTGAAATCACACTTCAAACTTCATTTTGATAGATTTTGCTATTAGTGGTTTAATGTCATTATTATCCATATTCTTTAAATTAATAATGAAGCAATACAAAATAATTTTTTCAATCACACACAAACATCCAAAACTCTCTATTTTTCTTAGAAAAACAAGTTGCGAAAATTTTTGCAGTGTCTTACTGACTTAATTATTAAATAATTGGATGCAACGTTCTGGAAATAGTTTCAAAATTTGCTTGTTTTGGCTACTTACATTACAGGATGGGCACATTTCATAAGTTACTCACACACAGGAAATTGGGTCTTGTTTTGACTGCTATGGTAATATGGCATTCTAAAACGATGTGTCATGAAAAACTGACCACATGCATAAGCGTTGTATGATTTAAACTAGTACCTCTCAAGATTTGACGGTAAATAACTTGAAAGGTCCTTTAGAAATATGCTTTTATTTTTAATTAGCTGCTTTTAAATTAATTAAGTATTGAAAATTTTATGAATTGTTATATTGTGTAAGCGATTCCTATAGATATAAGACGATAGATTGTGTTGTCAGTCCGGCCTACTGAACTAATGAAGTGAAATATTTTTAAGCTTGTAATTTACATCCTATTATATTTAAATTAATATAGCCAGAATTTAACTAAAAATTTTAATTGAATGATTTATTTCTACTTACTACAGTCTCAAAAATAAAAATATATTATATTAATATTTAGTATTTTCTATTTTTTTTTTAATTACGCGGCCTTTAACATTTTTTCATTAATTTTATTTTTATCAGCCTGACTCTAAAACCCAGATAAACCATGTATATCAAGGTGATTTCTTTTATAATTCTTTTATGGATATTTTTGCTTCTTTCTTTCTTTCTTTTTTTTTTAAAGGAGAATAATTATATACTTTTCTTAGTTATACAAATATATCTTATTGATAATGGTCATACAAAATATAGAAAAAAGTTTAGGACGAAAGAGGGTAATTAAGTTCTTTTCTTTTTTTCGTCCTTCATTTCCTTTCTTCATTTCTCAAATAAACATTTTTCTCCGCTCAACAATGCGAAACTTTCTGATACATTTACGGATTCATTTTTAAACGGAAAAGCATAACACTTCCAGGCCTATTGAAGTGATTTGGAATTGAATGGTGGTTTTCCATTTTTTTGTTAAGAGAATTACTTATCGAATTATAAAACAATTGATGTCATATGACGACAGGTTTTTCTCCTTCACCGCTCTGTCGCGTCCGAAAATTCGGTTTAAAACGCCGACTTTGACAGTATTTTCTGAAAGATCTTTACCAAAAATGGAAAATACCATTCGATTACATAGTTCTTGAATAAGAACATCTGCCAATTTCATGTGTTTCTGAACAAAAATAAATTCAGAAATTTGTCAGAAGATAGCGTCTTTGGATTTGAGAACAGCCTTAAGGAATATCATAGTGGAAATGACTTCGTATACGTCATTTATTTAAGGAATTTTTTCAAAATTATATTGAACATTATCACTAAAATTAATTTACACAAAAATATTATTTATGTAAAATGAATCTATGGACTTTGAGATATTTCTCTGTTACAAAATATCTATTCTCAAAATGAATAAGAGAGGGAAAATATCTGATCTGGTTTATTATTATTATCGTATTTTTGTTCATTTATCTATTTAGGTACTTCTTTCGGTTAATAATGGAAATGATTACATAGTTCTTGAATAAGAACCTAATCAATTCATAATCAATGAGGTGCTCGATGAACAGGTTTTATTTTATTTTGCATTTTGATATCGAGCATTTAAATTTAAGAAAAAAAAAAGTGATGCAAACGGGAGAAAAATTTCCCTATTTACAAATAATATACAGCTAATTCTAATAATAATTTACACGTAATGAAACAGTTACGCAAATTCGTATATTTATAAATAAAAAATACATTTTCAAAAATCATTGATGCTGAATAATTTAGAATAATTATGAAAGATTTTGAAATGCGAATATAATATGACATGTGCCTTATTTACTTTTTTTTTCAGAAACAACTTTCTTTGTCCACAAATGTTTTATGCAGCGCTTTAAACCTTCATACAAATATAAAAGCTTGTTTATAAATCGAAGAATAAGTTTATTGGTCTGTAAAATTTTAAATGAAGATTTTTCATTTGAATGTGGTCGAGATCGATCTAATGACCACATGTGTCTGGCCTAATGAAAATGCAGTTAAAAGTGGCCGGGTTTGATTCCCAGTTCTTATTTGTAATTCAGATTATGGTTCATATTCATAATTCACTTTAAACTGGAGTTCGCTATCTGTTTAACTCATATATGCTATTCGATAGGTTAAAATTTTGTTTCAAATTCATATTCATTCTCTAAATTAAAAATAAAATTCGTAAAGTTATTTTTAACATAACTTATTTATTTAACCAAGCTTTGTGATTCTACTCTTGGAGACGTTAGATTTTTATTTTCCCTATGTTTTTCTTTTCTTCATTTCCATCATATTAAGTTTTAAAAAATTGCAGTTGTGTATCTCACTTAATAACTTGTTGATCTCTAAAAACGCAATTATCTTCATCAATCCACCAATTTATTTTATTTTTTTTTTGAACTGGAATTGATGGGAAACTGGATTTTCATTGTTTTCATGTCAAATCGACTTAAAACAAAATTGGTAAAAATGGCTTCATTAGTTGTGTTCAAATCATCATTTGTGATGGAGGAATGTCTAGTTCACATGTTCACAATTTGCCCGTCATTTAGAAGGAAAAAAAAAAAGTTATTGGGAGCACCTTAAGAAATCGTTGCAACAGTATTAAAAAAACGTTTATCCACATCATTTTTCAAAACGCCCCAGTAAAAGTTGATCGAAGATACGAAGTATTGCAAAAATGACAAGTTCCACAAAACCTCTTGTCAAAAAAGAGGCAGCTTTGTTTCCGATTTCTTAGAACAAAGATGAATTACCAAAGAGAGTTTCAGACTATTGTCCGTGACTAACAAAAAAAGAAAAGAAAGAATCCGTTTAATGATCACTTGGTATTTTGAAATCACGAAAATGGAGAAAGCAGTTGTAACTGTAATCGCTTTACATTCAAAATAAATTCTGCCACTTTTGCAAGGGCAAAATTCTGGCGATGACCGGATTTACTAATAAGCTGGATATTTTCGGGTTTGGATACACATTTAGTTAGTATTAAATTATGCATTCAGATTTATTCCGACAGAAACATCCAAAACAGTTTTAGCTGGGGATCTCACTTATCGTAAATCGAGTACTGGCCCTAAAAAATATGACCTGTGAAATTTTCTATTACACTGAACACTCGATTGCATTCAAAATTAATTTTGCCACTTTGCAAGCACAAAATTC
This sequence comes from Maratus michaelseni, assembly GCA_963931845.1. Classification (NCBI taxonomy): domain Eukaryota; kingdom Metazoa; phylum Arthropoda; class Arachnida; order Araneae; family Salticidae; genus Maratus; species Maratus michaelseni. Next base: position 340,140,384 of record OZ007588.1, on the reverse strand, counting down.
TGGTTAGACCTTATTAAGCTAGATAGTCTCGGGTTAGGATGAACATTTAGTTAATATTAAATTATGCGTTCAGATTTATTCCGACAGAGACATCCAAAATATTTTTAGCGGGAGATCTCACTTATGCTAAATCGAGTCCTGGCCGTAGAAAACATGACCTGTGAAATTTTCTAATACACTTCACACTCGATTGCATTGAAAATAAATATCGCCACTTTGTAAGGACAAAATTCTGGGGAGGACCTGATTTACTAATAAACCAGATAGTCTCGAGTTTGGATGCACATTTTGTTAATATTAAATTATGCATTAAGATATATTTCGACAGAGACATTCAAAATATTTTTAGCTGGGGATCTCACTCATCTTAAATCTGGTCCTGGTCATAAAAAACATGACCTGTGAAATTTTTATTGCACTTAATACTCGATTATTATCCTGCCGGGTGTCCAAAAATGGGCTGACTAATTTTTTAATTCAATAACTTGCAAACGGTGACAGATATTAAAAAAATTCTTGCAGGAGGGTTATGTAAGATGCCAGGAGTTTTTTACTGTGATTCCTGATTTTAGGTCAAATTATCAGTAATAGATGGCGCTGCGAGCAATAGACGTCCAATCGAGGCAGAAGCAGAAATCACGCAGCGTTGGTGCGAAGGAAGGAGGTTAAATATATGGCGTGGGTCTCATTCACCAATACAATCTTCATAAATATAAAATCGTCTGCCCACTCGAATATTGCTTATTAACCCTTTGAGGGGCGGTGGTATATATTATATAACACCTAATTTTAATCCAATTCAAACCAGAAATTTTTAATAAAATTTTACTTTTTTAACTTTGACGGGAAAAGTTGAAAAATTGCTTTTCCTTATTTTGAACTAAATTCTTTCGTAAATACCGGTGTGAATTCGACGTTACAGGAACACAATTGCTTTCCCCTGAAACGGTTAACTATTACATGCAAACGTAACACTACCAAATGCAAAGCTTTTTGCAACCCAAAATTACATGCAAATGTAACATTTACATGTAATTTGCACCAAAATTGATTTTAATTTGAACCTAAATAAATTTAAATTTCCCCTCAAAATTACATGCAAATGTAATATTTGCATGTAATTTTAGGTTGCAAAAAGTTTTTTCAATTGATAGTGTTACGTTTGCATGTAACAGTAAATTCATGTCCAATTCTGAACGCTGTCGTTATATCGAGTAATTCGTTATTTCCATTGCAACAACACATTTCATCGAAATCATACCGACTAAGTTCAGATTCGGGTCCTAAGAACAATATAGTATTGGCGAACGAAACCCACTCCATATATTTAACCTCCTTCCCTTGCATCAATACTGGGTGATTTCAATTTTGGTTCCGATTGAGCGCCTATTGTTTCAGCCCCATCTATGGCTAGTATTTGAAAGTAAAACCGGGAATCGCCGAAAAAAAACTCCTGACATCATATATTACTCTCCTGCAAGAATTTTTTTAAATATCTGTCACCGTTTACAAGTTATTGAATTTTATAATCAGTCAGTCTATTTTAGGACACCCTGTAAAAACACTTACGTTATTGCTGTCGTTATATCCGTGGGGTATATGACATAATACACTTTATACACAACACTAGAAAGATGTTTAGCCGTCTATGCGTTATAGGAAGGTAAACGTTGGAGGAGGAGAGAACCGAACTCCAAAGATGCTTTTTCAGTCAGAAAGAAAAAGTCACTGTGTATCTTACAGATACAAGGTAGCAATCAAGTGGTAATGTTGCCACATTTCCTCACCCCCTTTACTCGGGTTATGCATGGTTAAGTATAAAGGGGGAACGGTGGCTAATCCCGCCCCCTTAATTTAGATAAATGGGTTTTTCATGCAGAATTATCCGATTTGCTTCAAATTTTGTATATAGGTTCACTGTGATAAGGCGATTCCCTGATTAGTTTTGGGGGTTCATTGGTTAAGTATAAAAGAGGGAACGGGGAGCTAATCCCCTCCCCCTCAATTTATTGTCGGTTTATTTATTTTTCGAGGGGCATTATTCTTTAAAATAAGAGTATAATATACAATTAGTGTCAATAGCCTGTGAGCTCAATGTCATCAGTTTAAAAGGGCACTTTTCTTTTTTAGCCACACACAGGGTGGCTTATTCTTTCAATCTCTATCATTTTTCATGTTTATGAAAAGTCACAGCAATCCATCGTTGCCTCAGATTAATCTCGGAAAATGAAACATTTGAAGTTACTTAAAAAAAAAATAACTCGAAAAGTATTTGTCACAAAATTGTTTTACAAACTGCGTTAGAATGGTAAAAAATTGTATTTTTCTTGATATAAATTTCAAATCGAATGATTATGTCGTTTTTCAAATATTAGATTTCAAAAATTACAAAACTTCACAATGGAGTACCGTAGCGAAACTTTTACGCGTAAAAAGATAATGATAAAGGCATTGTGGCTCGACGTGCATCGTGTATACTGGCCATAGCATGAGTAACGAATTATAGTAAACTTATTATTCTGTTAAAATATAAAAGTGAATTATGTATATACATTTTAAAAAAATAAAGAAAAACATTTTATCACAAACATCAACAAAATTTTTTCTTCTATTTATTCCCTTATTCCAAAGATATCGTTTTATCGTCTGCTGCCATAGCAACATGAATTAAATTTCATTAAAAAAAATTGCTCAGTGGTAGAAAAATATTTTTCTAAATCGAATGGTTATTGAACAACTCAACACTTTAACAGGGGAATTTTTATTTGTTATTTAGATATTTTAAAATTGTTTGTTGTCATTGCGTTTTTATTCTGAGTTACAGCTAGTTTATTTATTTTTTAAATAAAAGCCGTGTGTGGCAATCTATATTCGGCCTTATAGCAGAATTTTCCCCTCTTGTCTTTTTAATATTTTCATTTTAAACATACATTCTTTCCTTTGTCATCTGTTATTACATTCATTTAATTCAACTTGTCTTTTGCATGTAAAGAGGGAATTTTGTAATCAATTTTTCATTCACTTCCTGATATGTTAGAATTATAAAATTTTAAATACACAGGTGTGTTTCTAGTGACAGTACATTTTAATATTTTTATAACTTAATTATAAATTAATAAATTAATTGTATGGCATTCTTCCGTTACCTGGCTGCAGATAATAAATCATAAAATAAGCTTTATGGTTACAACTGTTTACGGGTTACAAAAACAATGGAGTTAATGATGCGCCAAACCATGCTCGTCAAAATAGGGCAACTGGCTGTGAAACTGCAACAATGAAATATTTTAAACACTATAAAGTAGAAAATATAAATAAAAAATAAAGAGTGTAATATATTTTTAAAACTATATTATTTTAGCATTCAATAGTTTAATTAAATTGTGATTATACACTGAAAAATAAATTTGGAAGTCCTTAATAAGCAGTTTAAATAATGCTTTTTTTTAATAAAGCAGAGCAAAAATTATAGTTTTTTTAATAAATTCAATAGATTGCCTTTTGTATCAAGCATAAATCAAAGTGGTGAATTTTCGATAATCAAGGCCCATGTTAAATTCATGTATTGTAATGGAATTTTTTTAGAACATGAATTGCAGTCATGAAATTACGTGAAATGTTTAGGATATACATTGAATGCTTATAAAAGTTTGTTTTTTTTTCTTTTAACAATTTTTACTTTTATTAATACCTGGGAACATATTTGACATTTTACTGTTAAATTATTGGTTTTTTTTCTGCTAATTTTTTTATTAGTTTTACAGTTTATGTATCTGACGTGGTTGTTCGTACTGTTTTAACTTTAAGAATACCACTATTTTAAAATATCAACTTTTTCTTTTATTTAATCACAAATTTCTGTCATTCAATAAGACAAATTTTAACTTTTCGAAATTAGTAGTACGAATCCTGAAAACATATGTTGGCAGAAAAGTCTGCCAAAAAAAATAGAAAAAAATGTATTAATAATGTTTATTTACACCATTTCCCAAAATATTAAAAAATATTATAGCAGATCGCAGACACGAGATATCGAAAAAAATGACATGGTTAAATACACGAAGCCTCTGGCCAAAATAGAGGCAACTTCATTTCTGATTTCTAAAAGAACAAAGATGAATTGCCAAAGATAGTTTCTGCCCACTTCCAGAAGCAACGACTGAAAGCGGGGGGGGGGGGGGGGGGAGAAAATACAGTGAAAGGAAAAGAACCGTTTCAACGATAACTTTCGTTAGACACGTTTTCTGAATAACAATCACGTAAATATTAAGAACAAGCGCTAAATGTTTTCGGCTCAACGTATATTCTGCCAAGGAACACACACATACGCACGAAAAAAGAAAGAAAAAAGATTAATTTTGTTTTCAGTTACTTATTATACTACATATTGATGGATATAAGTATAAGTCTTCAGTAAAATAATCTATATATTTAAAATACAAGCGAAGCGGGTTTTTTCGTCATCGGCCCTGGACTTTCTACTGAACCAATTTTAAATATTATTTTCTTAATTGAAAACTGTTCGTTAGTAGATAAGCTAATTACTATTTATTTATTAAAATATTTCCATTTTTATATGTTATTTTTTAAAGTTTTTAATGAAATTTCTTCAAAATGGTAGCAAACGGGTTACTTCCACTGTTGCAGACTGCTAGGAAGTACAGTGTACCCAGGAGAAAAAGGCTACATAAAATTATCTAATTCCCTAACATCAAGCGCTTAATAACTGCTAATTTTAATCGTATGACATCTTAGCAGAGATTATATAAATAAACTTAACTTTTAACATTAATATAAAATTACATCGCGTTGTGAATATTTTTCGAGGAAGCTCCGACTTATGAGAATTAAATATAAAACTAAATGTTTTGCTACGAATTTGTCTAAATGATGTAAAATTCTCAACTTTTCACTCACTCTATTCTAAAATTAGGACCTCGAGTGGAGATTTCCATGGAGTCGAATATGAATTAGCATGAAAAATCTAATGAAAAATCTAATAGCCAATTTAAATACAAGTGGTTTTAGCATTTGACTAGACACAATAATAATTTTAAAATGCAAAATACATCTTTAATGTTTTTTATCATACAAAATACAACTTTAGAATCCTTAAGGGCATGGAATATTCAGAAAAAAAATTAAAGGTTGCAACTCTTTTGAAACAGGTGAACTGTCACCTTTTTATTTACTTATTGACATCATCACTTATTATTTCACTAGTATAATTATACACTGAAAATTATCATGCTGCAGCCAGTGATGTAGTCCTAAAATAAACCAGAGGGCATAAGCTGTAGGCAGAGGGTATACCCTAAAATGTATATGCTATCATGTTTTTGAGAAGAGGGTATATGTTATTACTTAAAATAATCCAGAAGGTATACGGCGTATTCAACGTATATCCTCCATTACATCCTTGTCTGCAGCCTTTACTTTTCTTAGCATCAAATAAAGTTATTATAAACAGTTTAATAAGAAACATATTGCCTACAATATGAATATGCACTAATTTACCTTCCTATATAATACTTTGATCATATATATCTGTGTTTGTGCATGCGTACATGTGTCAGATAGAGAGAAATAGTATGACCCCCCCCCCCCTTACATTTTCTTGAGCACACCCCCTATTGTTTACTCCTAGCTACAGCCCTGCCGTGCTCTCTCAAATAATAGTATCTATAAATAAAAAGCAGAAATTTTTTATTTGTCTGCCAAAAGCCTAGCGCTGTGAAGAGAAGGTGCGGGTCTGCACAGGCACAGGAGGGGTGGGATTTTGTTAAGCATCGCACAGAGGAGTATTTCTAAAAAAAGCTGGACAAAAGTCGAAAAATGAAGTTTGTTAAAAACCGCGATACTTTAATTGTTTGTATAGCTTAGTAGTGGGTGCTTCACGTAAACACTATCTTAGGAATGTTCGGTAACACTACCCGTCGCGTTATCAGTCTGAACACAGCTGTCGTGCATCGCAGATGTCTCTTTTCACAGCGCTGTTGTGAGAAGCGCATAATTTAATTGCATTTATCGTTGTATACAGTAAAGATCTGAAAAAACCCTTTATGGACAAAGAAATGGAAGGTATGTAGCTTAAATTACTGTATTTAGTTTTAGTTATAAATGAATATAATTAGGAATAAAACTACATTGTTTTATCTTTAAAAATAAGTGTGATTTTTACTAGTTCTTTAAAATTATTAGTGATTTATAAATACGTTCTGCCCTTTTCCCGGCAAAACTTTTTGTTGGAATATAAAATTTAGATATTCCTTGTTATATTCATAAAATAAAATCTTGCCCCAATTTGCCCCAATTTTTTTTCACCCTTTTATAAAAAAAATGGTATCAGAAGATGACGATATTTTGAAAACGAAAAAACTTCATTTTTCTTTTAGAAACTTCAGTGACGGTGAAAGATGTTTCAAGAAAGTTGCTGTTCGACTTGATGCAAGATTGTTCTAATAAGAAAATAGATGAAAAATAATGTTTCATGGAAAGCAAGTTATAGAAATGACGAAATGCCCAGTAGATGAACAAGAATCAATAAAACGTTCGTTAAGCCGTTTCAATTCGGATTTTATAGAAACATGGGAGACTGTCAAATAGGGAAAAAAGTTACTTTCTTAAGGTAAATGAACATTGGATTAACATAAAATTGGCTGAAGAAGTTGGCGACCAATAAAAGATTTGGTGGCAGAACCCTCTACCTTCCAGTACAGGGTTCTGCAGGCCAATACGCATTCGTTTTGTTCATGAAAGGAACTATATTAATAATGAAGAAATTGAATACATTGAAAATCAAGTTTTTAAGAAAACTGATATACCTACTACTAATGGTAGTTTATATTATGTAAAACACACGCTGATACCTACTATGGTAGATGCGAAGATTTGCAATGCTGCGACAAGTACTTCATCAACAATAAGATGCTACATATGTGGAGAAACTTCAAAAAAATTTAATACGTTGGAGAAGAAGAATCCTTAGAATCCTGATGCCTTAAGATTCGGTTTATCAATTCTTCATGCACGGATTTGATTTTTTAAATCACTTTTGCATTTATCATATAAAATTCATCTTAAAAAGTGGCAAGCAAAAATCAATGAAGACAAAAATGTTGTGGCAGAAACAAAAAAAAAAAAAAAAAAAAAAAAAAAACGAATTCAAAATAGTTTCAAAGAAGAAATGGGTCTAGTAGATATTCCCAAGGCAGGTTTTGGCAAAACGCAAGAGGGAAATGTATCAAGAAGATTTTTTGTGGACTCTAATACTCCTTCCCAAGTCACTGGAATAAATTTTGACCTTATAAAAAGGTTCAAAGTAATTTTAGAGGCACTGTCAAGTGGATATAGAATTGATGTTAAGAAATTTGAAAATTACACTGAAGAAACTGCAAAGCTTTATGTCGAATTATATGGGTGGCACCCAATGTCACCAACAGTACATAAAGTTTTAGTACATGGGTCCACAGTAATTAAACATGCAATATTACCTATCAACCAACTTTCGGAGGAGGCTGCTGAAGCTAGAAACAAACATTTCCACCAATATAGGCAAAATTTTTCCTGAAGATTTTCTCGAGAGCAATATAATAAAGATGTTTTGAACAGACTTTTACTAAATTCTGATCCTTTTATAAGTAGTTCAAGACCAAAGCCTAAGAAAAAAAAGCAAGCCATTTTCTAGCGAAACAATAGAACTATTACTCCCAGAAACACCATGCGGACAACATCCAAAAAAAGAGGAAGATGAGGATGGAGATGAAACAGATGAAGATGAATCTGATAAGTTAAAAAAAAAAAACTTTTTATAAATATGCAAAAAAAAAAAAAAAAAAAAAAAAAAAACTGAATATTTCATTAAATATCATAAACGTTTATTCTGAATTGTTTTAAATATATAGTTTACTTTTTAAAAAGCAAATATTTTTTTGTAAATTCGTAAAAAAAGTTGTATGCTTTGTTGAAAAATTATATATAATGGCTCTAAATAGCTTTTCACAACATTTCAATTTGAGATAGCTCACAAAATATTTTTGTCCACATTTTTCATAAAATACTCCTATGTGCATCGGCTAAATTTGGCCATTTTGCTATAGGGGTAGGGATGCCTTTTCAAGGTAAATTGACCCGAATTATTGTTCTCGTCCAAGGACATTTCTCCATCGGCCGGACTTCGGGCTAATTTTCTTTATACGAACTGACATTTTTCCAACTGAGCTAAAAGTGTCCAGGTCGAGAGTCAAACTCAAAACCTCTGAATTAAATTGCTCTTCCTACTGAGCTACCAGTACCGACAATCGCACGCACAATTTACTCAGACAACCATTTTGGGAATAGCATCTTGTTTGTCATATAGACAGCTCAACAGAATATACCGCAAGAGCCTGAACTTCAATCTTTTCGTGCTGAGCCTGGCCTGAACTTCATTCATCCAAAGCCCAATCCAACCCAAGTGTAATGAAAGAAGGAAATTTAGCCCAAGACCATGTTCTCTCTTTCTTTCTTTCTATAATTTATTTTAGGTTCATGAACTACAAAGTAATATTTTTTTTTAATCCGCTTTATTTTTTCACCTTCTTTTCTGCCATTCTAAACCACATTTTCTTTAAATGAGTCTTCACGTACGTAATTGTCTACGGTCTAAGTACGACTATTGTTATTCGACATTCCCGGGCATGCGGACATATAATCTAACAAGTTGGAAATTGTACGTCAAACGTGACAAACGAGGTGCGTTCGTACTATAGCTAGTTATATAAATGTTCAGATCTTGATGATTTTTAATTCTGTGAAATGAATTATATCTTATGTCGGTCGCTTGACGATTAAACCTCGGAAGCTCCTATAACAAGAGAGCACCGATTAAAAAAAAAAAAATCAAATTTCTTAATAAATATTTTTATTATTACCTTCTAAAGTTTTGATTCGATTTTCATAAAATTTGAAATGTCTCGACAAAATTCTGCAAAGAAAATATAGCTTAAATTTCAAACTATTCGATTGGGTAATTTTTGCGTTGTTATATGCGGACGGACGGACAGGCAGACACACGGACGGACCAGACGACGACAATAGGTGCTAGGTATTTATATAATTACGAACGCACCTAAAAACTGATAGTGTTTGTTAAGAAATATTCGTCATTTAAAATTGAATTTTGGCCGATTTCCTCCGTTTTTGTACGGATCCGACATTAAACTGTGAAAAAATAAACAGGTAATAATAATAGGTACGCATGCACTAACTACTTTAAAATAAAACCAAAAATATACATACGTTTAAGTAAATAAAATGAAAAAGAAAAGAAGCTTTTTAGATTGAACATCGCAATTAGAAACAATTGAATTTTAAAAACATATTCATGTTACGTATTCTTTCAAGTATAAAAATTCTAACTTTTTGTTTTAAAAAAGTTTAAATTTTATATTTTAAACATAAAAATTTAACATTCTTTTTATGCAGGAAAATTAACAAGCTTTTTTTGAAGCTTAAAAAAATAATACGCTAATCCGCTCAAAACTGGAGAGGATTATCAAGTGTTTCGCACAAGTATTTTTATATAAAGATTATTTTTTTTTTTTAAAGCACATAATTATTTACAATAATATTCTCTAGCGAAAAGATTTGACTTTGATAGTTAACAGTGTAAAAAATAAATTTAATATATTCTGTTTACAAAATTTTTGAAAAACTCGGAAAATTATACGATCTTTAATATTCTATAAAATAAAAATTCAGTAAAGTAATTGGTAAAAAAAAAGAAAGAAAGAAAGAAAAAGAAGAAGAAGAAGCATCTTAAAACAAAATATTCCACTAATTTGGAAAAACTCAGCAAAGTAAAAAATGTTCTTTTTTATCTGTAAAGATTTTAAATTAATGCTCATGGAAAGAAATATTTCTAAAATAAAGTTTTAACCTTCTCATGCGTGAATTATTTTTAATTGGATAAAATACATATTTTGCACTTAAAGTTGATTTGAAATGGATAATTAAAAACAAATAATATTGAATTTTAAAAAATCTTACATTCATTCCCAAAATTACAAAACAACCCAGATATAATGTTTACAAGCATTAAAAACTATTATTAAGAGTTATTAAATACAGCCAAAACTTGTTAAGTCGAACTTCTATATCACGAATTTTTCTATATCTCGGAAAAAAAGGATTTTCTTACGCATTTGCTTGTCTTTTGGAATGACATATTTCCCTGACATTCTCACGACTTCTCCAGCTCATAGAAATTTTCCTGACTTTTTCAGGTTATCCAGATTTTCTAAGTGGCTAGAAACCCTGTTAGGAGGACAGAGAAATCATATTTGAAGTGACCGTTTCGGGTACGTTATCAGAAGATGAATCTGAGGACAAAACTAAAGAGTTTCAGCCAGAACTAAAATATAAATCAAGAAGCACACTCGACAATGAATATTGTATGCAGATACGTTGGATCTATTACGTCAGCATAGCACATGAATGAAAGATGTGTCACATTTGGAAACTAACTGAATTTGTAAAAGAGAAAAACATGCAGCAAACTGTATTTCTTTAATGTAAGAAGATATTTTCACAATAAATAACTAGATCTTATCATTCTTCTGTTCTTGTGGTAAATTTCCAGGACACTATATATGTATATATATTTTTAATGCTAATATAGTTAATAATCTGACTGAAATGTTAAAAATTGTAATGATTTTCGATACCTAGAGTTTTCTGGTACTTCCCTTCAATTTCGAGGTATCGAGTTTTAACGGTAGTTTTTCGGGATAACTTAAACTTTGGACACCTGACTACAAAGTTAAAAAATAAGACATTTTTGGTTATGCTTTTGCTTAGATCCATAAGCCGAAATTCTTTGAGAAAGTCTTGTCCCGTTCAGATTAGAAAATAGATTTTCAAAGGTGGATTTTCCAGATGGATATTCGAAAAGGAAATGACTATGCTGTGTATTGCTGTATTTCACAAGCACTGACGGACTATCCAGCAGTGATGTGGATAATGAATGATTTTGTCATTCAAATAAATCAATTGGGAATGCGCAAAAACGCGCTTTCAAAAATCGATTTTAAAACAAATTCGAAAAAATATGAACTAGTTTTTTTTTCACATTATTAAATAAAGCAAGGCATCCATTTCTTCTCTGGAACACGAAGAAGTAAGAGAGGGGAAAAATCCAGTGTGGGTTTCCTAAATAACCCGCTCTTTTCTCCCAAAACCGTTACTATGATGACACAGGTGATTTCGAAAAATATATTTATTTTGACTTTTATATATGTGGGAATAATGAGAAGTAACAGCAACAATGGTATGAACTCCATGAAATAATAATGTCCGTGAGCTGCGATAAACACAAGCACGAATACGAATTCATGCAATGCAAGACGGAAAGCGCGTAAGTAATGAACGAATGTTCCATAGATTTTAGACACAGTTGTTGGTTGTTATAGGACGAAGGCTCAGAGAAGCTTCCAAAAGTATGTATTTAGTGAAAGACAAAGTCGTTATTGTTCAGTAATAATAATCTAATTGTATACGTTGAATATCCAGTCGTACATTTTATTCTTTATTAAACCTGTTTGTTTATATTTGTACATGAAGAATTTCAATTGTGATGAAGGTATCCATTATTGACATTAATCCCACATATCTACTCTATATATCTACTCTATATATATAAAATCCTAATGAAACGAATTTGTGAAACGATTTTATGAAGCGGTTTTATGAAACGATTTTATGAAACGAATTTATGAAAGGACTGATTAAACGACTGATTATGCTCCATGGCTATTTTTAATAAAATATTAAACGCTTGATGGTGAAATTAATACCAATTGTCCATAAAAATCCGTGGATGTCAAAATTGGTAATAGAATTTTGAAATTTGAATTAGTTTTCGAGATATTAATTTTTTTCTAATTTTAATGACATTTCTGTAATGAAGGCAACTAATTACTCAGTTTTTTTTTTGTTTTTTTTTTTGTTTTTTTTTTTTTTTTTGAGAAAAAGGGGAAAAAAATCGAAATCCCGATAGGGATTATTGATTTATTTTTATTCGTGATTTTCAAATTGAAATTGAATTTATCTTATATTTCAATCGATAAGACAAGATTGTGATTAAATTATGTTTTTCAGGAAATTTTGAAAAAATAAATCACATTTCTATCGTTAGGATTTAATCGTTTGTCAGTATTTAATTTAATTTATAAACTGAAAATATTTTGAATAAATTCGTCCAGATGACGTCATTTATGTAAACGCAGAAGAAAGGGGGGGGGAGGAGGAATTAATAGTAATTATTATTTATTTATATCATTTTGTTATTTTTTTGTAAACTTTAATTAAACGAATTTATAAAATCACTAATTCGGATATGAAACGAATATATAAAATAATAATTGCTCAACTGAACGTAAAGAGAATAAAATATCCTGCTTGAATTTTTTTCTAATTTTAATGAGAATATGACATCAATTATGCTAAAATGACATTTACTCTTTTCTCTCTTTCATTGGCAGCAAGGAAAAAAATGCTCCATATATATTAGAGAAATGCTATTAAAGTTTAAAACAAATTAATATTTCAGTAGCATTACTTTTTTAGTAATGAATTATATGTTTACACGTAAATATCAGAGAGAAGAAAAAACTAAAATAAATTACTATACTCGAAACACACTTAAGGTGTAAATTACGTTATATATTAAAATGATTTTCGTTACTTTTCCAATTTAGGGGCCTCGCGAGATAAAGAAAGTGACCTTGGCGATGAATTGAAATTCAGCAATATGTTTTCTAACAATCTATTCGCTTTTTGATATACACAGACAATTATTTCGATATTTAAACAATTTATTTATTTAATATAAAGAAGACATTTATCTATTTTTCTATACAAAAAGGGGTAAATTGAAAGAAAATTATAAATAAATTGTTTATACACATATACATACATGTATAAACAAACATAAAAGTTCGGTGCTTTTCCAGTATATGGGGCCTTGCCGAAACAGAGAAAATAGCCTTGGCGGAAAAGGAAATTTGGCAACATATTTTCTGTCAATCTATTCACTTTGTCATTTTGTATACAGGAGCATTTTTTCAATATTTATACAATTTTTTTTTTTTTTTTTTTTTTGCGTAAAATGTCATTTATCCTATTTTATATATAAACAGAAGTAATTTGTATAGAAAAAATAATAATAATATACGTATAATTAAAATATGCATGTAAACAAAAAAATCGTCGAATTTGTTTCCATGGTTGTTTATGTAATTTGGCACCAAATTTCACTTTCTGTTGCCCGAATTGCGCCAAGCTTTTTAAAAAATCGTCAAGACACCTATAATAGAAAAGCACCAAAAGTTCATTGGGTTTGTTTTCATAACTTTTGGCAACAAATCTATGCCTTTCTGAAGCTCGAATTACGCCAAACCTAAAAGCAAAGGATCCTATACTGGAAAAGTACCCGATTTTCTTATGGACAATATTCAAGTGACATAACATGGTGTAAAAGTATCGCGGATAGCAAATTTGTTTAAATATTTCATCAACTAGCCGCCACTGGCGACCAGTTTGGTCGCCCTTAAATGTATGTTAAGCATTGTAACAAATTATTTTTATTCATAATTTATTTTTTTCCTTAATCCTACGCCAAACCGGAAAAATCTAATAGACAAATCAAGAACTTTTGCGATCGTGGTAGCATTTCGCATATTTTTTGTTGTTATGTATTTCATCTTTCTTGACAAAAACCGCTTAACCCACTTTATAATAAATTAATCATTGTGTGTGTGTTTTTAATATAAAATAAACTATTTCATAATAAAATAAAAGTATATGCTGTTTTAGTAATCTCTAATAGGTACCTGAAAATGGGATTTTCTCGCCAAAATGGCGCAAAACAAAAATTCCGCCAACCCTGGTGCGTCCGTGACAGCTGTTCCAATTTAAAATACATGACGTTCACATTTTTCTTTAAAATAGAAAATAGATAAATAAGAAATATTATCATAAATCAAAACATTTGATTTCAAAATTAAAATATCGTTTCTAATTAATACACACGAAAAATAAAAGCTGACAATTTGTTTCGAAATTTGATCCATTAAATATTATTACATGAGTTCAACCACGGAGTTCAACTTACATCAAGAAAAGATCCGAAGGAAGTTGAGTTGTATGGAACAGAATTATGGTAAACTTTGACTGTCTCACTGGTGCTGATTATTTTTTTTTACACCAGGCAGCGGTCCAAAAATTCATGGTTTAATATTTTAAACGTTCACAACGAATGAATCTTTTTTTTTTTTTTTGTTGTTGTTTACTTTCATGGATAGAGAATTTGAACAGCGAACCTAATTGAAACTGAAGTTATTGCAGAATGTATACATAATTGAACGTAAGTCATCTCTCAAATATTAATTTATTTTGAACGATCTTTCTAAAAATGTAACTTTTATGCAGTTTTATTAGAAAAAATAATTTTGAATAAAAATGGCTGCCTGGCATATGAAAAAGTGAAGCGGCATCCCGGAACTGTTGAGGACAGTCACATGACATACGGTTTTATATTTCATCAATTGATGCCGAATAAATGCAGGCATGCATGAACAAAATATTTAATTAATTTTGTATGATAAATTATTATTAGAAAATTCTTATATACATATTAATTAAAATAAATAATTTACATATTTAAAATAACATGAAAATATGCATGAAATAACATGAAAATATGCATGAAATAACATGAAAATATGCATGATGGTGCACTAAAATAGAGAAAAAAATTAAAACCTGTTCCTGAAAATGTCTATAACATAGTACTTTTCAGTACCGTGGTTCTTAATGTTATTCACAAGCAGATGGAATTTTTCTCATCCTTAAACGCAAAGGAAGAATAGAATATAGATCGTTGTTATAAAAGTCCGAGAGGTAGTCACAATTTAAACCTAACCATTTTATACAAGCTGGTTTTCAATGTGTAAGATTTTACTTATCAATCCCGAAAACAGTCGTCAGTTATCGCAACAGCTGTGTATGAGGCCATGATAATAAAAAAATGCCCTATTAAAACGTTAAAAGCATGGCAACCCAATTACAGATTTACCAATATTTTTAAAACAAAGCACGCTGTCATTTTTTTAGAGGCCTCGAAGTCTGAGCGGGGGTTGGCGAGCGTAGCTCGCAGGGGGCAGGCCCTCTAATATAAAATAATAATAATAATAATAATAATAATGACATATCTATACACATAGTCGATTTAAATATTATATGACACATTTTATGATAAAATTTGGATTTTCTATCTCTCTCTCAAATTTAGATTGCATAAAAATATTGCACAGTGTAATTAAACATCATATTTTATCTATTCGCAGATTTCTTTTTTTTTCTTCTTTTTTTTTCTTCTTTTTTTTTATGTACAATATTGTCGATGCACCACATTTTTATTTTTATTTGTCACATTTTCGATAAGGTTGTAACGTTCGTTCATTTTTATTTATTTATTTTTTACCAACTGTGCGGTCAAGACCGGGCGGGTTTGCTAATAAGTAAATAAAAGATAAAGAAAATTATCTTTTTATTATTTCAGATTGATTATTTGAAATTAGAAGTCATTTATTTTTTTAAAAATATATTCATATTGGAAATGCTTTCATGAATAAAATTTAAATTTTCTTTCTTTAAAAAAATTTATGTATCATATATTATAACTAGCTGTTACCCG
This sequence comes from Maratus michaelseni, assembly GCA_963931845.1. Taxonomy (NCBI): domain Eukaryota; kingdom Metazoa; phylum Arthropoda; class Arachnida; order Araneae; family Salticidae; genus Maratus; species Maratus michaelseni. The sequence continues at coordinate 340,124,648 of OZ007588.1, read as the reverse complement.
TGACTTCGTTCACGTAACATTAAAAAAAGAATAAATGCATTAATTTAGTAAAATATTTCACTTGATAATTAACAACATATATAATTAACCAAAGCTTTATCACATTTTATAGGAGACCATACGGTATTTCTTTGCTACAGGGGCCTTGACATAACCCAGTCTTAAAAAAGTGAAATGTCATGCCAAATAATACATACAATCGCGAAAATGAAACTGCAACTAATGAAAAAAGGAGGACCAAGTAAAATCGTGAAAATCAAGGAATTCCTCTTCGTAAAACGAAAAACAACACTGGCAGAATTCTTCTATACAACAGTGCATTTTAGGTGGTATTTGGTGTACAATTTGTATATGTGTGCATTGCTAAATGGGCATTATTATATTGTTTATTTGCATAGACATATGTTATATATTTCTTACTACATTATCTTGTTTATGTATATATTAAATTAAGTGCTTCACGCTAAGTGGTGTAAATAGTGAACAAACTGCTTGTGGATTTTATACATTGATAGATATTTCACAAAGATATAACAATCTGATGCGATTCTAAAATGTAAATAAAGGTTGCTAGAAAGTACTTTAAATTCTGCCCAATTTAACCTCGATATTTTCTCTATCGCGTCAACAACACTATAAGCAAATAAATACCGACGACACAAATCTGATGATCTAAATTTACATATTTTTGTTAGTATATATAGGATTATTTTGATTTATTTCATGCGCTTGAAATTTTTTACGCTTTCTCTAGGGTTAGGTGTCGAATAAATGTACTTTCTTGTTATTTTATTTTACCATTTCTATTTATTCTATTTTCCATTCATTCCATTTATGGATATTGATTTAATTTACATATTCGTGTTAAAGAATATTCTTTAAAGTTATTATCAGGATTAGGATAGGATACGATTAGGGTTAGTGTTAGGAATAAAAATTGAACGACAATGGCATGACCGATTCAGGTTTAAAGTATGAACCAGGAAGTCTATTTACATCATGAAGCAATAAGAAAATTATAAAATTATCGGCTAATATTTTTTAATATGTTTTACAGTCATAGTTGGCATCAAAGGTGAGCGGGGAAATGATCATCTAAAATACCATTAAGTGTTTACCACGCAAAAAACAAATCTGGTTACAACAATGTATTTAATTTTGCGCCAAATTTCACTTGATAAAAAAAAAAGCAAATTGACTATGGACCTAATTACAGACCCCTAACCTTCCTATTCTCGGAAATGTTCTACCTATATGTAAAAAAAATTCTACTATATAGAACGTGCTTTCACGTTTATAGTGTTATGAATTGGCACGATCGGCTTGTTCAAGTTTACTCAATTCGGCTGGAAGAAAAGATTCATTACTTTTTGATTTCTTCTTTGCTTTTGCATTACGCGAATTTGTTGGTAAAATTGATTTTCTTTTCGATAACATTGTTGTTTTTTAAGTTTTAAAAATATTGTAATTTTACTTAAACATTGCTTTAAAATCTATGCAATTTTTCTTATCCTACAAGACTTTACAAAAATCTATTACGAAACAACTTTAAAAAAAGCTATATTTAAAAAACACAACAAAGTTTTTCCTATTTTAAAACTAAAAGAAATGTAAAATTAAATTCCGGTTCGAAACGACGATTTACAAATGTGTTTCGATTGTGGGAAAATGATAGAGGAAAAATGCTGTTACTTCGACACAATCATATTAAATCTTTAGCTTTTATGAGAAAAGCAACTTTCTTTTAAAAAATATAGTTATTTTTTATTAAGATTTTCTGATTTTCGATACGGATAATTTTGCGATGCATATCATTGACATTTGCCATCTAATATTTTTTTTTTTTTTTTTTTTTTACTTTTTAAAATTTAAATTAAAAATATGGTATCTTTATGTTAGCCGTGTGCAGACGATAAATCGAAAACCTATCCCATCATTCATATTGAATTCATTAAAAATATAAATCTTTCACTCATTTCATTTAAAACACAGAACTTTAATTTACAACACATACATTTAAAATACATATATTACGTACATTTTAAATAATTCCTTTCATGTGAAAAAGAAAAAGAAAAAAAAAAAGAGAAATTAATCACAAATAATTTGATAACCCAAGATAATTTTATTTCAACATCAAAACAAATTGTTTTATATTTCTATATATGACATCATATTCGCTTGCTTTCCATACTTACTCGTATTTATGCACTTTGTATTATTATCAAATATTTGAAAACGCACGTTTTATTTCTAATATGACATCATTTCATATTCTATTTAATTCTTAAATAATTCATTTCCTTTTCATTTTTCACGTGGAAAATTTTCACTTGAAAACAAATTGTTGATTAAAAATTATTACTCAGGGGTTTTATTTTACATTGGCAACGATAAAGTATTAGCATCGGTAAAATAAATTTAACCATTTAAAAAAAAGCTGCAAAACCGGGCCTTTTGGGCCAAACCAACCAAACCAACCAACCATTTTAAAATATACGAAAAAATGTCCATTTATTCTGTATGAAAATAATGAAATTTTTAATTTTTAAGAAAAATATTGAAATAAAATAAACAAAAACCAGCCTATATTCATTTGAGGGTTATAATCAACTTATATGCAAAGATACAGGATAATTAAATGCTTCATTTTGACGCTGGCTTCAGCCTAACATTTGCACACAATCAGATTTACAGTGTCTCACAAAAGTGATGGGACACTTGTGCTTTATAAAAAGAAACTGCAATAAAATAAATAAACAAACATGTGCAAAAATTTTTTGGGTGTGTTTCATATTTAAAGTTAGTAACAATTATTACATAACATACATTTTGTCAAAATATTAAAATATTAATTTAGTAAAAATACAATTGTTCAGAACGGAGCAAAAAATGGCTCACATAAGTGATGGGACACTTACTTTTCCATCAAATATTTATCCACAAATTTTACTTTTTAAAAGGTTTTAATATTTTGTTGGATTTCCTTTTACTTTTAAAACATGATTTAATCTTTTTGGGATGGATTCGACTATTTTTTTTGTGATTTCTGGAGTGATTTTACCCCATTCTTCTTGAAGCACCGATTTTAGTTGTTGTTTTGAAGAAATGGCGTGTTTGCGAATTCTTGATTCCAATTCTTGCCAAATATTCTCTATGGGATTTAAGTCTGGAGATTGTGGTGGTGTTTTTATTATTTCAGGACAGTTATATAGCAGCCAGAGTCTAACGTTCAGAGCAGTGTGCTTGGGGTCATTGTCCTGGTAGAATTTAAAATCGTTATGAAGGTTCAATTTTCGTGCTGAAGATTTCAAATTTTGCTTTAAAATATCAATATACTTGTACTGATCCATTATACTGTCAATAAAAACAAAATTACCAACTCCAGCGGACGACATACACCCCCATACCATAACTCCTCCTCCACCATGTTTTACTGTTGGTACCAAGTTCTGTTTGCGAAGTTCTTCCCTGGGTTTTCTCCACACCAAGATTCTACCGTCAGAACCAAATATATTAAATTTACTCTCATCAGCAAATATAACTTTATTCCAGTAATCAGAATTCTTATTTATGTTGGATTTTGCGAAAGCTAGTCTGAGTTTTCTATTCTTTTCACTTACGAAGAATTTTTTCCTGGCTACTCTACCGTGATATCCAGCAGATCGAATTACCCTTCTAATAGTTTCAGGATTAACAATTATTCCATATAATGCTTGTAAATCAGCAGCAACTTTTGAAGCACTAATTCTTGGATTTTTTTAAATATTTCGAACGATAATTCGCTTTATTCCATTGGATAGCTTTGATGGTCAGCCAGGTCTTCTTTTATCCTGAATCATATGATTCTTTTTATATCGTTTAATGATATTGAAAACTGTTGAACGACTCAAGTTAACTGTTTCAGCAGTTTTTCTAATAGATTTTCCACGTTCAATATGCAAATTAATAACTAATTTTCGAATTTCAGGCGAAGTTTCTTTTCGTTTAGCATTCATGACTACACAGAGCTAAAAAACACAAAAATTCCAAAACAAACTGGAGAGAAATACTGCAGACGATTTTATAAATTATTGCCAATTGCTTTTAAGTAAAAATAAAACCCCAAAAAATATTTTTATTGCTTATTTCAGGCGATTTTTGTTGCATATATAATGGTGTCCCATCACTTATGTGAGCTATTTTTTGCTCCGTTCTAAACATTTGTATTTTTATTAAATTAATATTTTAATATTTTGACAAAATGTATGTTATGTAATAATCTTTACTAAATTTAAGTATGAAACACACCCACAAAAAAAATGTGTACATGTTTTTTTAATTTATTTGATTAGTTTCCTTTTGTAAAGCACAAGTGTCCCATCACTTATGTGAGACACTGTATAATATGATTAGGATACGAGAAAATCGCGTGTGTGTGTCAATTTTATCTTAAAAACGGCTCTAACGATTTTGACGAATTGTGTATCCTACCGTTTTAGGGTACTAGAAGACCATTGGGTTAGGTCACATGTTCGTGAAAATTCGATTAGTAGGTCACTTTTGATCACAACGGGTCAGGCAGGATCAAGCTAATTTTATCTAAAAAACGGCACAAACGATTTTGACTAAATTTTGTATACTACCGTTATGAATTACGAGAAAATCATTGGGCTGGGTCACATGTTCGAGAAAATTCAATTAGTGGGTCCTTTTTGGGTCACAATGAGTCAAGCTATTTTTATCTGAAAAACGGTTCTAAGATTTTGAATGGTATCCTACCATTTTGGGATACGCGAAGGCCATTGGGCTGGTTCACATTTTCAAGAAAATTAGAGTAGTGGGTCATTTTGGGGTCACTACGAGTCAAGCTTATTTTATCTAAAAAACGGCTCTAACGATTTTGACTAAATTTTTATCCTACCGTTTTGGGATAAGAGAAGACTATTGGGCTAGATTACATGTTCGAGAAAATTCGATTAGTGGGTCATTTTTGGGTCACTATGGGACAAGCTAATTTTAACCGAGCATAGCTCGATCTTCCGTATTTGTTTATTTTAAGCAGACAAATCTCAAAACTGTATAGAATTATCAAGTGTTTCACACAATTATTTTCACATTAAGGTTTGCTTTTTAAAAAATACTAAATTATCTTCAATAATATTCTAGAAAAAATATTAGACTTTGATAGTTTACATTGTAAAAAATAATTTAAAAAATAAATTAATTTAATATATTCTGTTTTCAATAACTTTGAAAAACTCGGAAAATTATACAATCTTAAATATTCAATAAAATAAGAATTCAGAAAATTAATTTTTAAAAAAAGAAAGAAAAAAGAAGCCTTCAGGATGTTGATGCGAAATATCTTGAAACAAAATATGTCAGTAATTTGGAAAAAATCAGCAAAGTAAAAACAAAAAAAAAATATTTTTATACCTGAAAAGATTTTAAATTAATTCTCGTGGGGGAAAAAATATTTCTAAAGTAAATTTTTAATTCACCAAATCAATTAAAACTAAAGAAAATGTTTTTAAAAGCGATTACTCAAGAAACTTTCTTTATCTTTTATCACGGTTACTTTACTTTCCGAAAATATGTAATTTACTTTATTTATTTTTTATAATAAAAAATAAAATGTAATAAATGTGAAAAAAATCGTGCTATTTCAATTATACAGTCAAACTGTTTAATACAAACACGGCTAAAACAACGACACGGTTAAAACGAGCAATTTTCACATTAAGAATAGTTCATCATTTAAACTATATTAAGATTGTTCTCTCTCAGCGATAATATTCTTGCATTACAACTGTCTGTCAAAATGTATTAATTTATCAGTGGTACGACACAGTATTTCAAACTTCTAGGATACCTCAGCTCACCCAATAAAATGCAAAAGAATGGCCTGGGGTCTTGAAAGAATGAAAGAACGGACGCTTCAAATATCGTCTCTGTGTAAGATTTACATCTGAGCCATAGGAAGGAAGGAGCATACACTGCAAAAAATGCGCGGCAGCGTATTACTGCTTAATTTACTATTTATTATTGTTAATTTTACGGTATAATACTGGCAGCTGAGGTGTCAGTATTATACTGTAATATCAACACTTTTTTTTTTTTTTTTTTTTTTTTTTTTTTTTTTTCAGTGTAGAAGAAAACCTTTGTTTATTTATTTAAATCCGGATTCTGGGCCATATTAACTAGCCGTTTCATGTCTCTCATTGCACTGTTAAAGTGAAAAGGATACATGAAATCAAAATTGACTATTGTAATATTAGCTGAGTTTTTCTGGAAAAACGGCAAGTGTACGGTAAGTTTTGCTGTACGTTGTTCATGTTTTTTGGAATAACTAGTTCTTTAGGGGCTTGACGTCAGTAATTTGATTTTGTCTAAAGAAAATGACACACAAAGGTAAGATTGAATATTTTATATTAACTTTATGATATTAATTTTATCATTGAGATAATTAGAGCAATTAATAATAGTAATCAGTTTAGTTATGTGTGTTTGTAAGATTTTTTTATCTTCACGAGTATTAAAAATAACGGTTAATAAGAGGACTTTTATAATTCCCTCGTTTTTTATTATTACTAGCCCCTGAAAATGTTCAGACAATCATAATAGACAGTAATACCTAAAATTAATTTTATTACTTTCTTCTATCTTTACAAGAAGAATTTTGGATTTGTGAAAATTTTCGATTTCCGGTTTTCGACGGATTTATATGTCTTAGAAGGTCCTGAACACGATTTGACTGGTTTTAGAAAATGTCTGTCTGTGAATCTGTCTGCCTGTCTGTGTGTCTCTGTCTGTATGTGACAAAACTTTTGCGGGCGTTCTATCTCAAGAACTAATGCACGGAATTTAATAAAACTTTAGATTCTGTTAGACTTTGATACAAATGGGTTCTGATTAGTTTTTCGTGGAAATTGTCCAACAGGTGACGCTGCTATGCTGCATTTTTCACGATTTTTCCAATAGCTCTACCTCAAGACCTAATGCACGGATTCCAATCAAACTTCAGATTCAGTTTGATGTTGACAATAGTTGTTGTTGATTAGGTTTTGGTGTAAATTTTCGAACAGGTGGCGCTGCTAAAGTTCAGAAAGTGAGGGTTTTTTTTTTTTTTTTTTTTTTTTTTTTTTTCAAGATTTACACGATTTTAGCGATAGTCGTATCTCAAGAACTGATGCAATTTAATAAAACTTTAGATTTTGTTAGACCTTGACATAAGTTGGTACTGATTAGGTTTTCGTGTAAATCATATAACAGGTGGCGCTTCTATTTTACATTTTTTAACTCTAAAATGCATAAATAATCAAATTACTCTTTTTGAAGAGTGTAAATCATATAACAGGTGGCGCTACTGTGTTACATTTTTTAATTCTAAAATGCATAATTAAACAAATTACCCTTTTTGAACAAGTGTGAGATAGAAGAAAGTTTTGGGATTGGCACATCCGACTAATTAACACATGGGCTGCTAAGTTCCCGGTCTAATAAAGAAAACACAACTTTTTAACAAAACTTTATAACTTTATGATTTTATAACCTTATAACTTTAATAAATAACATAAATTTAATAATAAATAATAATAATTTAATAATAATAATAATAATAATAATTTAATAATAATAATTTTATAATAATAATTTAATAAATGAATAAAAATATTTTATATTAAAGAACCTAATTTTATAACGAAAAAGGCTCCAAACAGTGCTCAGAATCATCGACTCGTTGTTGTTTTTGGTCAAAAGTCAACACGCGCGGCAGCCATTTTGATAACAGCTTTTTCATAGACAAATATTCATTCAAAATAAAATCTTCACGTTCCTTGGTTATCGTCAGAGTCTGAGCTATCTCCTGCAACTTCACTTTACGGTTCCCCAAAACGATTTTGTGGACTTTTTTTATGTTTTCCTGAGTAACCACCTCTTTTACGTGGTGCATCACTGGTGTCCGTACGACTACGTTTAAATTTAGCAAACCAGTCAATAATGGTTGATTTACCTGGTGCAGTGTCCGGATAACGCTTATTAAGCCAAGCTTTTGTTTGAACGGGGTTTTTTCCCATCAAATAACAATTCTTGAAATTCTTCTTTATCCATTTTTTTGTTTATCAACAAAGTCGTTCAACTGAAACCACTCTAATGTTTTATCCACACGGCGAATCATCATGACATTTTTTCTGCTACCTTTTAAAGGTTAGCATTTACTAAAAAAAACATCGGATCGGCGATTGCAACGCCATCTGTGTGCTAGACCGGGAACTTTTCAGCCCATGTGTTATTACTGTTATTATTATCGTCGTTAGTAATACATTGTTCCCAGAATTATATTAAGTATCGTACTTTTCTATCACATATAAACTCAAATTTATGACTAAGAGATAATTTTGCTACAGGTCGACAAGATTAAAAGAACATCACATAATTCCATTTTATAACCACAATATAGTTACATATTATTTCTGTTGTCAACATTCCTTTTTCTGTGCATTTACATACGCACAGCAATGAATGAGGTATCATTCGAAAGGTTTTACAACCGGTTTCTGACATAGTACACTCACATTTCATTAAAACATGTGTTTTAATAAAAACTGCAGTTAATTAAAAATTAAATTAGCATTGTTTTCATACATGAAATGGAATAGGTTTTCCTCAAATCAATGTTGCCACAAAAATAAAATAATGCCGCATTATATCATGCTTAGCAACGATTATAAAAAAAATAATAAATAGTACAAAAAAAGATAAAGTGTGATGTCTCCGTACATGTTTATTTTATATTTATGATCAAAAAGCAAAATTGAAATTGAAATGTTTAGAAGAAAAGACACCATCGATCAATCGAAGCAGTGGTGTTTCACGTGTAGCCTAAAAGGTAATGCTTTGTTGTATTAGATTAAATTGTATTTTATATGTATTCAGTTTATCTTTCTTTGTCCCATATTCTTTCCGGAACGGGTGCCTTCATCCTCTAACGCAATTCAAATACGATTATTATTTTTTTTTCCTCGCACGCGCCTTTTGCTATCTTCCATCAGTTGTTACTGTAATTTTAATGGAATAAATGAGATGATATTCCGGCTTGACTAATGTTGTTTGCAGATATTTTAATCCTTAATTTTTCTTTAGAAGTTTAAACCTGCATCTAAAAAAATATTAGATATTGCTAAAAATATGTATATTAGACTGCCGTGAGGAATCCTCGCACGGGTCCACTGATATCTTAATACTTTTAGAAAAATATCTGAAGAGATGTAAATTGAAATGTGCCTCGAAAATACCATTTGGGCCCTAGCCACCCGAATGCATTAAAACGGCCCGGATTCTTCCAGGCAACCTTCTACAATACTAATAGCTAAAATCAAGCACTCTTTAATATTACAATACTACTGAATTCTAAAAATTTCCATTTCTATGAATTATTCAAGATTCACTTCAACTAAAAACTGACTCTGAATCACAAAAAATCTAAATATGCTCAGGTGATCGACCTCTTATCTTCTTCCTATTCTATTGTAAACATTCCTTACGACGACTATGCCTTGTGTAAATGTCATCGAAAGAGACAATGCTTATCTCACAAACTTTGAAAAAGATTAAAAGCAGTGCCGTTTTATTGCCAAATGACTTACGTTTAAACCAGAAAACAGTTGAATGAAACTAATTAAACGCTCAACTTTAATTAAGTTTTTGCTCCCGACTTCTTCCCTGTAATTCAATGATTTTTCTTGATTTCTTTTTCATGTCGAAAACCATAAAATTTCATTGTTAAAAAAAATTCCTACCTCTTAGTCGATTAGGTTGTAATTAGTACTATCTTAATGGGTGGGCCAGAGAGGCCGAGTACCCAAGACAGGGAACCTCAGACTAAAATATTTCTGTTATAAAACTGTTTTATTTCTTCGGTTTTAAAACTAAAAAACTATTTAGAACTTACGTACATAGAAAATAGTCATTCTGAACTAAAAGGAATGTATTAAATAACTTTACTTTCAATTTCTGATGTTGTATGCAATTTTGAATCGCTGAGCTGATCGCGCGTTTTTTTACTTCAATGGAGCAATTGTTTCCCAAATCAGTATGCACATGCATCTTCAAATTGTGTAATGTATTTATAAAGAATAAGAGTGTGCTAGAATTTGAAACATATGTGGGAAGAAAAATGGAATATAGCTTCAAAATCAGGCGCAGATAAAATTTGAATGAAAATTTTTCCGTTGTGGAGATGATCGTTCGTATAAAAAAACAACAGATGTGGGATCTATGAAAGAAAAAAAATACGCTATTCAATATAGCCTTCGTACCACTTTTTTCTTTAAACTTTGATCAAATGGCCCTTAAATGAAATGATTAATTTTTCCTACAGATTTAACAAAATATTCCTTTAAAAAATGACTATTAAGAATATTCTTTAATACAAATAGTGTAGCGATTCTTATATTCAGTGATGAATTCAAGAGGTGGCCATAGTGCATTAAGGAATGAGTGGACCGAATAAGGTGCCCGTGGACATTCCTTCTTGGAGCATGAAAATGTCTTTCTTCGAAAGTTTCAATTTCTAAATCCAACCCACTCCCCCGCCTCCCCAGATCTCCATAATCGTCAAAAATAATTTCCGGAGAAAAATGTCTTGATTCAATACTACTTATAAATATTTATATATTCTAAAAAAATTATGTGTTAACTTTTCCTTGATTTTTTTAAAAGAAGTTTTGATCATTTACTCTCATTTTTTCTCAATTAAATAAACTATCCCGATATTGTTGTGAATATGTCATAAGATTCTATTCGTTAAACAAATAATAATTTACATTTCTACCATTAAGGAAAATACTAACTTTTAAAAAAATTATGTGTAAGAGAGACAAAAAAAATATGTTTGGCCCCAGACTGTCGGATGTAGAGGTCTGCACGGGCCGAAATTTCCAAGCCCGGGCCCGGCCCGACCCGATTTAAAAGTTAAAAGTTCGGCCCCGAGCCCTACCCATTTAAAAGTTAAAATCTTGGCCCGAGTAAATTTCTACAAAAGATTGATTTTTACGTCTATTTGGTTAAAAATTTGCCTCGTAGGAGGAGATCTAACCAAAAATTCCTATTTTAGCCTTTTTTTCTTTTTCATGTTTATAATCTTCATTTTTATAGAGATGCCGCAACCTGGAATATTTATTTTTTTAATAAATCTCTATTTGTTGTATGTATGTATTTAAGTTAACATCAATATTGTTAATCCATATTTCATTTATGGAAGTGTTAAAAATCAGAAAAATGCTATACAGTAAAATCTTCTAAGATGGAATTGCATATAGGGAAGAAAAAAATGAGTTATAGACAATTTGCCTTCTTAGCACGTGTAAATGTATTATATTTTATTTTATTACGTATTAGTATATTCATTTTTGATGGATCAACACATTTTTCAGTTTAAGACAGGATTCCGTCATAAGCAGTTTCTTTTTCACACGTTTTACTATATTTTAATTTAGCCATATTTTAATAAGTGTATAAATCTACTATTCTTTAAAAAGATTAAATTTTAATGTTTAATTGTAGAATAATGGCGATTTAAAAATGTATGCATATTTTGCAAAGATTTTTGCGCCAGGTCTTATTTTACTGACCTTCGAACGGACCAGACCACGCCGAGACAATGATTTTCATACGGGTCAAAACCAGGACTGGAAATTTTGGGGCGTGAAGACTAGGAAGAATGAAACCAGTCCCGGCTCTGTACGGAAAAAATAATTTAAGGCAAGGCCTTATCTTTCAGAAAAAAAGTAAGGCCCGGCACGGCCCGTAATGAATATTCTCTATAGGCCCGGGCAGGCCCGAGCCTTCAGAAAAGAGTATGGCCCGGGCCCGGGCCCGGCCCGGCCCGAGTGCCGTGAAGGAAAATAGGCCCAAGCCCGGCGCTTGCCATACTTTTTTTCAAGGGCCGGGCCAAGGCCCGGCCCGTTCAGATCTCTAGTCGAATGTATAGAGGCGGCCCTGGTTGCAACATCATTTCAACAAGTTATCTAAAACAGAAAAAGGTTAAATTACTGCGAAAAACAAGAAATAAGTTAAGAGTAATTCGTATGAACAAGTCGAAAAACACAAATCGCACGCTTTTTATCGTAAAATGGCACAACGTTGAAAATTGTGAATTTTAGGATTATAAATCGACTGAAGCTCAAGAATAGTCCCGTATATTAAAAAAAACTAAACAAGGAATTTTTAGTGCCAGAAAACGCAGAAAATTCATAAAACTCAAAGTTATGACAACTCCGTAAATTTTGATCGCATAAAAATGGAATGTTTACTATTTTACTTGTTAGAACACGGAGAAAGTTTTCTAAACATAACTAATATGATTCAGGGGTTATATGAAAAAATAAATTTACTATTTTTTTAAATAACTATTTGATTTGTAAATGAATCTTCGTTAAGATGAAGAAAAACATTTGAAACATATTTGCAATTAGAACTATACCCCCAAAACTAACGGTTTAGGAATTATCTTTTAATCAACAATAAGAAGGAACACCCTGTATATACTACATAAAAATATTATACGCTGAATTGGTAGTTAATGGAACTAGCTCATTTTCTTCTGGGAAAAAAATTCCTTTCATCTCTTTACGAAACTCCCCAAATATCATGATTTTCTCATGAATAGATTTTGCTGCAGCCCTTTCGTAAATATACATTTTAATTTGTGATACGTTGTAGATAAATGCGGATTCCCTCCGGGTAGATTAGTTCTGGGCAAATTGATCTTTTTAAAATACGTTCGTAATTATATAAATACGTAGCACCTATAGTCGTCGTCTGGTCCGTCCGTCTGTATGTTTGTCTGTCCGCATATAACCGTGCAAAAACTACACAACCGAATGGTTTGAAATTTAATATATATATAATCGTTGCAGAATTTTGTCGAGTCATTTCAAATTTTAAGAAAATCGAATGAAAACTTAAAAGGATATTAATAAAAATATTTATTAAGTAATTTGAAATTTTTACAAATCGGTACTTCCTTGTTATAGCAGCTTCCGAGGATTAACCGTCAAGCGACCGAGATGTATCAGCAGGTTATATGACACGTGTATGACGTTATAGTCATATATGACGTATATGACATTTTATAACCTCTATGACCAAGTTATCGTCACATTCTTCATTCTAATAGATCCTATCATACGTAATTAATTCAATAATATTCCATGATAGGTAATGATTCTAGGTGCCATGGGGATTACGTCCTATTTAAGATGAGATCATATTATTTCCGTAATATTGAATTTAAAAGCCGAATTTGTATACTAAAATTGTTTAATTATAGCAATAATATAATCTACTGACCGATTTTTGGATATATGTTTCCGGAGAAATAGATATTAAACGGAAAAGTCTAAATATAGATTTCAAGTTCTGAAATTTTCAAAGCTAGGCTTAAGTTTCCCATTGGAATTTTCAGTAAATGTCAACAGAACATAATATGTTGCCAACTTAAAATGTACTTATTTTATTACGGAAATTAATCATATCACAATAACAGACGATGTAATTCATTTCACTGAAATAATAACAATACGAACGCACCTCATTTGTCACGTTTGACGTACAATTTCTAACTTGTTACTATTATTATTAGCTTGAATACAAACTAAGAGTTCAGTAAAACTGCATTGTTTTACTGAGTCTAACAAAGTCGTTTGTATCAAGAGTGGTGCGAACGATGCCCTGGCACCAGACGCAAGATCGGATAGACTCTTCATCGGCATCAGCAGTTATCACTAACATGCGTACAAGCGATCGGTAGGGAAACTAACAATATTTCTCGCAAAGATGCCAAGTAGAGAATCTGCGGCACTGCCTCAAAATGTAAATGCCTCAAGCAGAACATCTGCCGTAATCAGTAAATTTATTTTCTTTTTACTTTTCTGCCCCGGGCGTTTAATAATAAACTTTTCAGGAAAATTCCGTTTGCTTGTCTTTTAAATAGCATCAGCCTTTTACTAAGATCACCGCTACGGCTGTAAATGAAATAGCTTATTTTTAAAAAAACATTTTTCTTTATTTTTGCGTGACTACGTACGTAGGGTACAAAAAAAAAAAAAAATAAATAAATAAATAAATAAATCACAAAGCACATTCAGGAAATGTCATTTCGACCATTCGTGTAAATTGAGAGGAGATATTTTCATAACAGAAGCAAACTACCAACAAGATGAAAGAAAGTAAGGAAAAAATCGGAAATAATCATAGGCATTGGCTTGAGGCGCACAAGAGGGACAAGTACTTCAGCATAACCATTCGCCCTTCCCATTTTCCCTCTCTCAACTGCCCTTATGGAAGTAATCACGGGTTACCATAAAATAAGTAACTTGACAATCTACTGAGATTTGTAAACATCCGAGTTTTGCAACAGTAATTAATTAGTCATTAGAAATGAGTAAAAAAAAATTAAAACAAGGCTATAGTTTTAAAATATATTTATTAAGTTATCTTGTTGTTTTTTTACGATGATAAAGAAAATGGGAGCTTGAAAACGTAAGTCATTTTAAAGTTGCTCCACGAGTTGAGTAAATTTTACCCATGTTTTTCAAATTAAAATGTTCCTAATTTTGTTCGAACCTGTATAATATAAGATTGTTAAATTTCAATCAAACAAAATAAAACTATATATGTGACAAAACTGAAGTTATAAAAAAAAAGTATTAAAAAAACCTTTTTAACCAGTTTCAACGTGCATAATAGAAAACGTTCCTGGTAAAGTTTACCTAATAGTTAGAATAGAAGATCAAAACCCTCTTAGCATCTGTCCCGTATGTTTTTAATTTCCGGAAAATAACTTAAATTGGCTGTAAAGAAAAATATTTTTAGCAGATCTGTGTGTCAATACACATCTAAGATGAAGGGATACAAAAGGTATTTTAGCACAAAATGGCGAAATATATTTTAAGTTAACCTTAGTTTTCTGATTTTTTTTTTAATTAATGAAAATGTAGGAAAGCCCTCAGACGCACAGAGGGTTAAAATAACAAATGGACTATACAAACTGATGTCAACAGAACAATGAGTTTATTTGATTTTCGTTTTATCTGTACGTTTTTATTCTACATTTACATCACATAATTAGACATTATTGCATGTCAGTGATGGATTGGGAAAATGAAGGACCAAAAAAGAATAAAATTAAATAACGATTGTCTTTGCACGGAAACACTGAATTCTTCAAGCAGAGAACTATTATAAACAAGGTTAGAAATGACTTTTTACAATAATAATGAAACTATTAGAAGACAGACTGAAAAATATGTATTCAAGATACAATTGAATTTTTTCTTTAAATTTTCTCAGTTGCTAAAAAAGCACTCAGCCATACAAAATAAGTTTAAAAATTAATCAACAGTAATCTTAATCTTAACCTTAGAATAACACGCTATATTTTTCGAACAGATCTGACACATTGGAGTTTACAAAACCCAAAAAGTTGTTTGGCTTTTTTTTTTATGTGAAACACATAATTGCGTTAGTTTTATTTTGACTAAACGATAGAGTTGCAAAGAACCGGTTTATTCCCAGGTTTATTTCTAATAGAGCCGGTTTATTCCCAAAAGACCTGGTTTATTCCCAATAAACCAAGTTTATTCCCAAAAAACCCGGTTTATTTTCAGGTTTAAACGGGCTTTTTCTAGTCTTTGCAACTCTACTAAACGATAAGAAAACACGAATGAAAAAACTGCATTAATTAGCAAGTTATTGCATCACTCCAACTTTCCGCATCCATCTATCCGAGAGTTCGCAGCGATTCCAAGCGATATCGAATGGGGTGTCGAATTCCACTGGAACATTCAGGGTGCCTCAAAGTGTGAGTGGCTTTCAGAAATTGTGAGGTTTGTGAGACACCCAGTGTGTCATTCTAGGAATTGACAAAATAAAAAACTCGTGGGGTTTCTGTGACCCCAGTGTGTCATTCTAGGAATTTACAAAATAAAAAACTCGTGGAGTTTGTGAGACCATAGTGTGTCATTCTAGGAACTGATAAAATGAAAACTCGTGGGATTTGTGAGACCACAGTGTGTCTGTCATGTCCTGTATTTTCATATTCTATGGGTTAATATCGCTCACCCTCAAGAAAAGTGACACAGCTCAAAAATACGACATTTCACAGGAAAGGCAAAAGAAGATTTGCATTCTTTTTTCAGGACCATAGGCAGTCGGCAAAGTGAGAGGGGGTTTTGAAATTTTTTGGTGAGGCTAATCCATAGCAGTATATTTTCATCTTTACTTTAATCGTACATAAATATAAACAGAAATAGAGGACAAGTCCACCTGTCATAAACATTTGATTACAAAGTTTTGAAAATTTTAAATGTAATATAGATATTAGTATTGAAAGAGTATGAAGTCTATAGGGGGCTCAAGAAGTTTCTATGGGGGGGGGGTGCCCTACTCTGTCCCCTCTGGTCACAGCCCTGTTTTTTAATGTAACAAAGCTATAGCATTTAGCTCTGAATACAATAGTAAAAGCGTACATAAAAGAGTAAAACCCTTTAAAATCAAGGCATAGAAGAGATTGGGAGGTTTGTGAAAATTTACCCCTCCCACCTTTTATACCTCTTCTGTGCGGTAGCAAAGTAACACATAGCGTAATCTGGCAGTCTATCAAATAACTACACTTATGACACTTTTTATGCACTTAAATAAGAGCTATTAGTGGAATAAAACATAAAATGAATTTTTTGGAATTGTGTACCTTTCACTTTTTTGCGGGTGAGCGATATTGTCTTTCAAAATAAAAATATTTAGTATGAAAAACGGTCATGAAAAGTACTTCATTGTTTGTTACTTTGGTTAATGTTTCAACTGCTATAGATTTTCTCACATCAATGTATATTGCATTTTTCTTACGCTAAAATAAAAGCAAGGAAAAAGGACCCTAAAAAAGAAAGAAGTAATCACCACTTTTGACAGGACATCCGGCTCGCATACAAGGAGTGTAATATCCTAATATCAGATAATAATGTTTCTAATTGCCTGGAATCAAGCCCGTACCTTTAGAATAGAAATTAGAATGATGATAAAAGTTAATAAGATTTATGTGGATATTTTTTTGCTGATATTTGTTTTCAGTTGGTCTGGCTCACTAGTGCTGAGTGCTGATTATCAGAAGCAACTTAGGATGGAGAAAGGAGATTTCGGTATAAAACCTTCAAAAATCATTTTTTTAACCTAAAAAATTCTACGTTTATTAACCATTGGGAAAATGGTTGTTGTTTCCGGTCGAGAATGGACCTCTTGATGTCGTCACTTTATTTTTTAAGCGTTTCTAACGAAATTCTGTAACTTTAGAAGAATTTTTCTTTAAATAGGTAATAGAAATGCATAAAATCGTTATAAAAAGGATAGATGCAAACTATCAGATATGAAAAAAAGCCGAATTCAAAAATTGACGTCGGATGAGAAATCGTCTTATAAAGGTGGTCTTCAACTTTCATTTCCTCAAAATACCTTTAGCTCAGACATCAATCTAAACAAGAGTTAAAGTTATTGTAGGAAAGACCCGACAAAATATTAAGGTATATATTAAGGATAAGGTATAGTAATGAAAAATGCGTTTCAATAACTGCGGCAATGGTTCAAACGAATATTTTTGCGAGGGCAAAGAATGCCAGGATCTCTTCAACTGTAAGCAATGGAAAATGCGTTTATTTACGTTTTTAACGCAGTCTTCCTCAGAGCTCAGTTAAAAAATAATAATTAAATTAAAAATAAACGCGCTTCCACAGGCTTTTGTTTGCGGTGGCTGCCGAAGTGCCACTATTTATTCTAAAACTTTTAAACACTTTTTTCTTAAATTATTATTTTTTGAGCTGATGAGCATTGTGGGAAAGTTAGTAATTAAGCTACAGACTTCCAATGTGGGGTGAAGCTATGTGACACATGTGCTTATCTAACCATTATTTTATGAACCATTTTTTTCCCTTCCACAAACTTGACTTCTAAGATTTTTTTTTTTATAATTTAACTTTAAATTTAAAATAATAAAGATATAATTTTTTTTGTAACAATGAACCTGTGTTAAAATTGAGAATGTTTCTCATTATGTATTGTTTAGTGTGTATTTTTGAATAAATAAAAAATTTGAAATATTACATATGGTAATTAGACCACTCTCCTTCAATCAATTTCATAGGTTAGTAAGAATAGATGTCCTGGCCTGAGAGACCGGTGTTGTTCTTTTTAACTAATCAAAAAAAGATGTTCCGTGCATAGAGGGTTAAGGATTAAACTGTGAAAAGTGAAACCAGTCGTTGGGGGCCACCGTAATACTTACCCATCATGAATATGCAAAATATAAAATATGAAAATAAAACATGTGTAAACTATTTGTAAAATGCATTGCAATTAGAATAAAATCGTGGCTTGATGACGTCATAAACTTTAAATGCTCTATTACTGAATTGCATAAAAGAAACATCCTTATAACTCCAAATATGTTAATAATATTAACTAACGTTTTATTGCGTCGGATTAAGCGTCTCATTTCCAATTAAAATATATCTTTGAATTGAAATTTGGATGAAATACAGGGTCATAAAAAATCAAAGAGTGTGGAAAATATCATTACAAATATCTCGGCAACTCATTATCCGATCGACTTCATTCTTTATGTAAAATTTATGGTTTTTTATTGTCTTTTATATTCACTCCTTAAAATAAACAATTTCGAAAATTTTTATATAGCTTTTCTCAGAACGAATATTTCGAAAGTCCGAAAAAAATAGTTCCGGATAATCGAGATTACTGAAATTCAATAAGCTTCTTCCCATTATTACATACTAAGTACATACCAAATTTCAAGTCTCTATCTCAATTTGTTCGGGAGATAGAGCGTTTACAGACACACACACAGACAAACGGACGGAAAAAAAAAAAAAAAATTCTAAAAATATTTTTTTCGGAATCTCCAGTGTCTGAAACGTGTAAATCCGTCAAAAATTTTTTTTCGATTTTCAAAACGGTTACAAGACTTACTCTATACGTATGATGGGTAAGTAAAAAGCAGCGGTCTGCGAGACAGCTAACAGCAGTTAAGGATTAAACTTTAAAAACTAAAAACAAGTTGGAAATTGTACGTTAAAAGTAACAAAGAGGTGCGTTCGTATTATAACTAGTTTTACAACGTAAAAATATCATCGTTATTATTTCAGTGAAATGAATTATATATCGTCTGCTATGAGTGAAATGAGCATGCCTTTCTTTTCTTATTACGTATCGTATGCCACATTTACAGATGCGAATTAATTTTTCGACACCAGACAGCGCTGCAAAATTCACCATGGAGATCTTGCTTTGCGAATGATTACCTCCATGGAATAATATTTCTATGACACACGATGAACGAATCTCTTGTGTTTATTTACTTTAATGGATTGAGATATTCGTCTGTTAAAATAATTTCCACTGAAGTTATCTCAGAATGTATACATTTTTTAATGTCACTCATCTCTCAAGCAAACAATTTTTTTGAACGATCTTTCTAAAAATGTAACTTTTATGCAATTTTATTCGAAAAAATAATTTTGAATAAAAATGGCCACTTGGCATATGAAAACAGATGTGGTTAGCAAGTATTTGTTTTCCCCAGATTTGCGCTTTATTATATAGATTACGTATGATAGGATTTAATAGAATGAAGAAAGCTTTTATCAATAACTGTTTAAGTTTTGATTCGATTTTCATAAAATTTTGTAATGACTCGATAAAATTCTGAAACGATTATATATATTAAATTTCAAACCATTCGGTTGGGCAGTTTTTTCGCTGTTATATGCGGACGGACAGACAGACGGACGGACCAGACGACGACTATAGGTGCTTCGTATTCATATAATTACGAACGCACCTAAAAAAAATAGTGATGTATGAGACCGCTAACAATAGTTAAGGGTTAAAATGCATTTCTTTAGAGGACGCAAGAATTTTTTTAAATGAAATTTCTCATAACATACAATTTATTTTAAATGTTTAAAATATTTTAAAAATATATTTATTCTAAGTGAACTGATAAAATCCTTAAAACATATGAAAAAATTATACAGTTATTTTAAGATAACTTTATAATTATGGTGACGTTTCAAAAAAATGAAAATAGGGAGGCAGGAGGGGCAAAAATTTAAGATTTGCCTTGGGGATGAGATCGCATATTGTGATAATTGGGCTCTGCATATTTATGTTCTAAGTGACAGCATACTATCAGGGGCGTACGCAGGAGAAGCGACTGCAGGGAAAGTTTTCATCACCCCACAAATCTTCCAAAACGTAAGAATTTTAGCTACTTTGGTAAAATTTGGCCAATTTTCAGTATTTGGCACCATTCTCCCTCCCCCCCCCCCTCATTCTAACGAAAATCCTGCTTACGCAGGAAAATACTATGGGATATAATACTATAATTTTTATTTAATACTGTAACTTTTATTTAATACTATAATTTTTATTTAATACTGTAACTTTAATACTGTTTACAACGAATTTGTTCAGTTTTGGACTTTTTATATACGCAATAATGTTTCTCCTTCCGTAAGAACCCTTCCTCGCCAAGATTGTTCGCTGCATCACTGCAAATATTAGATATTTCATTTTCAATACATGAAGTTCATAAGGCAAATATTTTTATTTAATTACAGTAGTAGTTTGGAACTGAACTTATTTATTAAAAGTTAAATTTAAATCGATTCATGTATTGCGCTGTCCTACCCATTTTTTGAAATTCTCTCTGTATAAAGTCTAATAAAGAATGCACAAAAATAAAACATGGCTAAATTTTTACAGCTTTTTCTGACTAAGATTTTAATGTTGAGCATTTTCCATTTTATCACTTTATTACAAAATGGCAGCCAATTAAGCGGGAATTTGAAAAAAACCCCACTTTTCAAACAAGTTGGAAATTGTACGTCAAACGTTACAAACGAGGTGCGTTCGTACGCACGTTTTAGAATTAAATTCATGATATCCCGTGCGTAGAACGGGTTAAACAGCTAGTTAAGTATATATTTTATGACACTGTTCATACAAATATCTTAACTAGTTATATAAATATTCAGATATATATGTATCAGCTAGTTATATAAATATTCAGATCTTGATGATTTTTAATTCTGTGAAATGAATTATATCGTCTGCAGATTAATTTCTGTAATAAAATAAGCATCTCGGTCGCTTGACGATTTAACATCCATCGGAAGCTTCTATAACAAACAAGTTGGAAATTGTACGTCAAACGTTACAAACGAGGTGCGTTCGTACGCACGTTTTAGAATTAAATTCATGATATCCCGTGAGTAGAACGGGTTAAACAGCTAGTTAAGTATATATTAGTGCTCCCGATGTGATACGTATATCAGCTATACGTTTAACCGATATACGCATATACGTATAATACGTATTTAAGAAATACGTATACCCTAAAATATACGTTTAAACGTATCCATATACGTATAAGCGTATATCGGTTGAACGTATGATTTAAGTATACGAAAAATTCAATTATACGTATATTTTAAATACGTATTTACTTTTAATACCAATGGACCTCATCAGTATTACGTCACAAAACGGGGAACAAGCTGGAAATCAGTGGTTTTAGCGAAATAATTTGCATAATATGTTTCATACATAGGATTTTGTTATTTTTCCCTATAAACGATTATTATAAGCATATAACGGAAGAAAACACTTTTTCAGAAAAGAATGAGAATAGACACGTTTCAGATTTATTGTCACGTCTTGTTAAGTAAGTTTATTTTTCTTTTCTAATTTTTGGAAAATTCTTTATTTGTGAGTGCGTGTACTGAAGATTGCGTCCGGGTTCAAATGTTATTCTTTCGACGGGGCTAATGTTTTCCTCTCTCTGTTAATGTGTATAACGCGAGTTCATTTTTTTATTCATGACACTCATGGTATACAAAGTGTATGGACATTACGTTTAAGATTTTTTGTTAATTTTGACAAATTTTATTTTTTGTGTGAAGTACTTATAAATTTTGATTTCTAATAGCCAGACAAATAATCGTCAATGCAGATTTTAGAACGCAGTCACACATGCAAAAAATGACTTGCCTTCTCATTTCTTTTTTAATATAGGACGTATTTTCAAAATATTTTAACACGGTGACTACCGGGTTAAAATTATCGGAATTTTATTTTATTCAGAAATTCCGAATTCATACCTGAAAATACTAATAGCAATATTTGCTTTATTTAATGACAGACATTTCGTGATTACATAAAATAAAATAAAAACTTCTTTCGAAATTTCCGGTATTAATTCGTAATTTTGGATTAAAAGTGGAATGTCAAATAAGTGACCAAGTGAGGACGCCACGTATACGTCCTCGGTAGCAACCGTGTTAAATAGAGAAAAAAAAAATATTCTTAAATACAATAAAAGTATGAGTGCGAAACTTCCCAGGAAATGGATTGGTCAGTGTCACTATAAGATAAAAAGTTAATGCATGCCTATGTTCTGCGGTCGCATTAAAAAAAATTCGCTCGAGATGTCCACGCCATAAATCTAAAGACGTTGTGTGTGGAGGTGTTACAGACATACAAAAATTTGCTTTGGAGCTACCCGCTACCCATAGTAAAACATTTCATAATTAATAGCTTAGATTTAAGGGAAAAAAAACTATATATCTCAACTGAGGAAAACAAGTTTTGATTTTTAATTGTTTTTTTGAATACCTTTACCGCTAGACAGGTAAATTAGAGACTTTCGTGGATCTTTGAACAAGTAATCACGATGGTCCACGTAAACTACGAGAGTGTGGACCTCAGTGGGTGTTTCTCAATTTCTCTGATCCTCAGACCCGATAGGTGCCATTTCCCTTTACTTCTGGCATCAGGGTTTTGGTTTTTCTGACGTCACTGGCGATGCTAAAGTGGATTCTTCCAATGGGAAAGAACCCTTTTTTCTGATTTAAAATAGTATTTATGCTAAAAAAATCGTTTCTGTGGTTATAAGAGAGCATATTTCTGCAAAATAAAACATTTTTCATTAGGCACAAAGTAAAGTATTTTTTCTAGGAATAAAGCGATTTAGAGGAGATTTTTTTTTCCTTCAAATGAAATAATCGTGTATTTTTTCTTTGCTAATATGGGAGTTTGTATTGCTTGTTATCTTTGGTCGATCTTTGAAAGGGACGGGTGTGCAACGTAAATAATTATTTTCATTTCCTTTGACAGCAAGGGCAGTTTTCCCTCACACGAAGCTTTAATTCCTTCTCAGAAAGAGAGATTTCCGGTCATATTTCCTAAATACGTGGCAAATATTTTCCAGCTTTTGTTAGTGCTTTTGGTCTTAGCTCTTTAAAATAATGCATTCTTTGCATTGATTTTGCAGAAAATGCCTAGTACTATTGCAACATGTACTAATCGTTTGGATAAAACGCAAAATGTTCTATATCATACATTTTCGAAGAAATCTGATATAAAAAATTGATGGATCATTGCATCCAAAGGAACAGATAATAGCTTTAGGAAAATCATGCATCAAGCACAGATTATGTAACACTTTTCAACTCTTCAAAAATACTTTTATAAATCTTTACTGTTTAATTAGGTCTGATGTCTAAGAGAAAAATTTGTACAAAGGCATAACACATTTAAAAATGCCATTTCAGGAATTACTAACAATATTTGAATAAATATCGAATTCTTTTGTGCACCCTTGTATATGATCTATAGATTTGTATATAAACTATGCATACAAATTACTAATAATATTACTAATACTATACATACAGCGGCATAAATTGCTAAAATTTAGTTCAGTTAGGGAGGACATAGCACAGTTGAAAATTCACCTTCAGCAATTTCCGTTGATAAACGCACATGTATTCGAGTATTTTGTGCTGCCTTGTGGGTGATCCATAGAATTTATACATAACAAGTAATAGGCAAAAAATTCGTTACATTTAAAAAACAACTAAAATCGCACCTAAAATCGCACTTCAAGGAATTATTAGTAACTGACAGTACTTTAACGGATATTTTTGAGTTTTTTCTGTAAATGAACGATACATTATATGACAGTAAGCGCCTTGTAGTGCACCTCAGTGATCGATTTGAATATGTATAAAATATTGAAACATCTTTAAAATAAGCTGCAAACGATTTTTCCCCCATAGACCGTAATGTAACGAATTCTTTTCAATGCTGCAATAAAGGTATAAGTGCTATGCATACAATATTCTATAGTAAACCTCTTATAGTGCACATGTTATATATGTCAATTTTAATATGTTTGAAATATTTTAATATCATTACAATAACCCGCAAACGATTTTCCCCGTAGACCGTAAAGTAACGGAATTCTTTTGAATCTCCCTGTAAAATAAGCTGTAAGTGCTACACACTTCATTTTCAATACTGAACATGGCATAATAAAGCTCAATAAGATATATAAATTGCATAACAATCCGAGTATATTTACGGCAGTTAGAGCACAGACAGACAGGACAGACAGACGGCATACAGACAGAAAAACCGCATGTATAAACACTTTTCAACTATGTTTGAAAGCTTTAAAAAGAGATACGCTGCCAAAAATTAAAAATGTGGAGTCAATCAACTGTGTATGATCAGTATGTGTATGATCAATCAACTCATGTATTTTATCATTGCATGATAAAACACTACGAAAAATTGCAAAAAATAGAACATACATCTAAAATACATCTTCAAAATGCACCCTGTAATGAAATAAAATGCTCGAAATGAAAGCATATTCTGAAGGTATACTTGAAGGTACCTTAATATATTAATTATTAAAATATTTTTATATAATTTTATCATCATACAGCATTAAAATATAAATTAATATAATCCTTTTGGAAGATATGTTTAAAAGTATATTATTTTGAATTTCAAATTTAATTTTTTTATATCACATAAATCTTCCAGTTTTAAAAATGCTTCAATTTAAAAAATAAAGTTTCTATTTTTATTTGTATTTTAAATCTCTTTTAGGAATACTGCTGTCTTACTTTTTATTTTATAATATATGTATATATATCAATTATTTGATATTTAATCACATCAATTATCTGAATGGAATCTGAAGAAACAGTAAATTTTAAAATTAAGTTTAGAACGCTGAAAAGAATGCAATTTTAAATTTTAAATATTATTAGGAAATAAAAAATTTTGCGTAAACGTAGAACTCTCTTTCACGCAATAATTTATCTTTCTTTCTTTTTTTTTTATTATGTATGTGCATTTATGGTTATCGTGTAGCATTAAAATAATACATTATATAAATATTTCGGAATTTGTCTATAAAGTATATTACTCTGAATTTCAAATTTTATTTCCATTAAATCATCTAATTGTATCTTATGTATATTTCGGTTTAAAAATACTAAATATTCAGCCATTTACTTATTAAAGTTTTTACATTATTTGTATTTTAAATCTAATTACACAAAACTCAATCTTGTGTATATGTGGTATGAGGTTGAAATCTAAGTGATTTTTTTAAAAACGTTTTTATAGGTTTTTATGAAATACATGTCACAATTATATTAATATTAGAATTATTATGTATTTCAAATAGAATACTGATCAAATATTAAAAATATACTATATTAAAATTATTAACATGATATTAACTGCACTCATATAAACATTAAATTTTCTGCTCTTGTAGGTCTTTAAGATTTTATTTATAAAAATTACTATTTGCTTGTTTTTAAAATGAAAAGGAACTTTTCATATTGAGGTACAAATAAAATCTAATGATAAAAATAGCAAATTTAAAAATTATATATCGTAGAATTGAAAAGACATAATAGTTTAAATTTTGGATGTGATGTTTGTCCTATGTATAAAACAATATTAAAAAAAATATTAAACTTCTTCACTCGAAAATTTGTATTGATACTTTTCAATTAAAAATAGGGCTTTTCTAAACCAAATCAATTGGAAAACTGAATCGAGCAGGCTAAGACTCCTATAATAGGAGTTCTAGAGCAGAGAGCAGGCTAAGTGACATCAAACAGCAAATCGCTCCCTATTGATTGCAGGGTGAAATGGGGTACAATCTTATGATATAGTAACCTTGCGCAGACTAGCAGGAGAAAAGTATCTTTTTTCACATGAACGAAAACCGTTTAAACGTTTATACGTTTAACCGCTGGGGTAAGATCCGTATATACGTTGGACCGTATATAGTGTTTCGTATAATACGTATAACCGACTGTGCCGTATCATACGTATAAAAAATCTGCACCCCGTATAATACGTATTATACGTATACACGTATAAACGTATAATAGGGAGCACTAGTATATATTTTATGACACTGTTCATACAAATATCTTAACTAGTTATATAAATATTCAGATATATATGTATCAGCTAGTTATATAAATATTCAGATCTTGATGATTTTTAATTCTGTGAAATGAATTATATCGTCTGCAGATTAATTTCTGTCATAAAATAAGTATCTCGGTCGCTTGACGATTTAACATCCATCGGAAGCTCCTATAACAAAAAAGCACTGATTTAAAAATAAAAAATTGAAATTTCTTAATAAATATTTTTATTAATATCTCCTAAAGTTTTGATTCGATTTTAATAAAATTTGAAATGTCTCGACAAAATTCTGCAAAGATAATATATCTTAAATTGCAAACCATTTGGTTGGGTAGTTTTTGCGTTGTTATATGCGGACAGACAGACAGACGGACGGACAGACAGACGGACAGACAGACAGACAGACGGACGGACAGACGGACGGACCAACCGACGACTATAGGTGCTACGTATTTATATAATTTCGAACGCACCTAAAAAGCACCGATTTAAAAAAAAATCAAATTTCTTAATAAATATTTTTATTAATATCTCCTAAAGTTTTGATTCGATTTTAATAAAATTTGAAATGTCTCGACAAAATTCTGCAAAGATAATATATTTTAAATTGCAAACCATTTGGTTGGGTAGTTTTTGCGTTGTTATATGCGGACAGACAGACAGACGGACGGACAGACAGACGGACAGACAGACAGACAGACGGACGGACAGACGGACGGACCAAACGACGACTATAGGTGCTACGTATTTATATAATTACGAACGCACCTAAAAAGCACCGATTTAAAAAAAAATCAAATTTCTTAATAAATATTTTTATTAATATCTCCTAAAGTTTTGATTCGATTTTAATAAAATTTGAAATGTCTCGACAAAATTCTGCAAAGATAATATATCTTAAATTGCAAACCATTTGGTTGGGTAGTTTTTGCGTTGTTATATGCGGACAGACAGACAGACGGACGGACAGACAGACGGACAGACAGACAGACAGACGGACGGACAGACGGACGGACCAACCGACGACTATGGGTGCTACGTATTTATATAATTACGAACGCACCTAAAAAGCACCGATTTAAAAAAAAATCAAATTTCTTAATAAATATTTTTATTAATATCTCCTAAAGTTTTGATTCGATTTTAATAAAATTTGAAATGTCTCGACAAAATTCTGCAAAGATAATATATTTTAAATTGCAAACCATTTGGTTGGGTAGTTTTTGCGTTGTTATATGCGGACAGACAGACAGACGGACGGACAGACAGACGGACAGACAGACAGACAGACGGACGGACAGACGGACGGACCAAACGACGACTATAGGTGCTACGTATTTATATAATTACGAACGCACCTAAAAAGCACCGATTTAAAAAAAAATCAAATTTCTTAATAAATATTTTTATTAATATCTCCTAAAGTTTTGATTCGATTTTAATAAAATTTGAAATGTCTCGACAAAATTCTGCAAAGATAATATATTTTAAATTGCAAACCATTTGGTTGGGTAGTTTTTGCGTTGTTATATGCGGACAGACAGACAGACGGACGGACAGACAGACGGACAGACAGACAGACAGACGGACGGACAGACGGACGGACCAAACGACGACTATAGGTGCTACGTATTTATATAATTACGAACGCACCTAAAAAGCACCGATTTAAAAAAAAATCAAATTTCTTAATAAATATTTTTATTAATATCTCCTAAAGTTTTGATTCGATTTTAATAAAATTTGAAATGTCTCGACAAAATTCTGCAAAGATAATATATTTTAAATTGCAAACCATTTGGTTGGGTAGTTTTTGCGTTGTTATATGCGGACAGACAGACAGACGGACGGACAGACAGACGGACAGACAGACAGACAGACAGACGGACGGACAGACGGACGGACCAAGCGACGACTATAGGTGCTACGTATTTATATAATTACGAACGCACCTAAAAATAACTCATGTTACCGGAAAAAGAAACCCACACCTGACATACTCAGCTGAAAATGAAGCATTTTCTTACCTATTAATGGTTTGACATAAAAAAAGATAACAAAAAAAAAAAATACGTACATCATTCTAAAATTCTATTATAACAAGAATTACTCTAAAAAGGAAGCTCGTGTTTTGCCAGAATTCTGTAATTGTTTGTTAATTTAAATTCTTTTAAAACTAAATAAACACTCTTTGGGTATTTTAATATTTTTATTATTTTAAATGGCACATAAAAACAGGATAAAACAAAAAAATTGACTTCAGTGAAATATTTGGTGAAATACTAGGGTGGGTTTTTTTAGAAAACATTTCACTCTGGGTTTTTTTAAAGGACAACACAATATGCATCACTGCGCAGAGTGGAAGTAATGTTATTGTTATATTAATGTTATTGTCCATATTCAATGAATTGCGAATATGTAATCTGAAAATGAAATCTATACATAAATAAGTGTGCTTTTTTAAAAATTTTAATTGTATGATAATGTTGCTTCAGAAGTATCGGCATGTTTTGTAGAAATTAAGTCAGCCGAGCCCGGGCTGGGGCGGGCCAATGAAGTTTTTGTACGGGCCAGGCTGTACCCGGGCTTAGAAATTTTGGCTCGTACAGACCTCTAATATGCCTCACTGAAATGTACGGCAATATGATTTCTATTATAGAGTAAATAGCATTTATAGTTCGTTTATAGGGACACACAAAAAAATTCGATTACATTATGATCTATAGAATAAATAGCACTTATAGTTTGTTTACAGGGACACACAAAATAATTCGATTACATTATGATCTATGGAAAAAAATCATTTACAGTATATTTTAATATTACGCTGTTTCTGTTTCTAACATAATGAAACTGTTATAGATAACTGAGGTGCCCTACAATATGTTTTCTATATATTACGGAGTGCGTATAGAATTGATCATGTATTTACAGAAACACTCAAAAAATTCGGTTACAGTAATGCCTAAGAGTGTTAACTGCTGGATGCACATTGTAGGGCTGCATGAAAAAAACTCGCACATATTACCAACTACGGACAGCCATTGCTGAAAATGGATTTCTACTGCGTTCTGTGTATTTTAAATTATTTAATTAGATATATCATTTAATTGTATGAAAAAATGAAATTTCTTAACAATATTCCGATAGTGTTAACAAGTATTTCATAATCTATACCCTGACCTGATGCGTGATTTTTCGTTCTTGATAAAACTTAAAATTGAATTTTATCAAACAGTTTTATAACTCAAATACTATTAGTCTCGGGACCTCTTTCCATGTCTAGGAAATGGTCTCGTCCCAGGCTCCGTTGTCCCACTCTCATTGCTTTATCGCTTATATATACTGGAAACATAAAATCTGATAAACAATTGTTTTTACACATGCCATACATCAATTTATAGATGGATTTTTAAAAAAAATGCTTCAAACAAAACGTACTTCTTAATAATCATTATTATTAAACTAAACAAAATTCCTAATTTTTTTTTTTTTTTTTTTTTTACATTTTTAATGCTTTAATCATTTTGATATTTTTATAAATTTTAATTTTTTACATAATCAGAATTATTGACACTACAATTTGTTCTAAATACTTAATGTCGATAATTCTAATTTTAATCTCAGTATTTGTTAAGATTAGATCATAATTTAATAATAATTTAATACGATTCGATAATAAAATCTTTAAATTAGTTCTTTTAAATTTTACTTTTCTGCTTTATATGTACATGTGTGCGATTTTAATTCCAAATTACTAAAAGAATTCTTCACTACTTATGCTAGTTTACTTAAAACAGTCTGAATTAAAAATATCAGCAACTGTCAAATTATTTCCTAAATTGAAGAAGAAAAAAAAAAGATTGATTGCTTAATTATAATTAATCAACTAAAACAAACAAAATTAATTTTAAGAAACATTATATATATATATATATATATATATATATATATATATATATATATATATATATATATATATATATATATTACATACTTTCGAATTATTTTCTCCTATAGGTGATTCATCCACATTAGCATAAACAAATACAAAACTTTTACAACTTTAAGTTTTAAAATACTGACAAACGTTATCCATTTTAATATCTACTTTTGAAAACTAATTACTAATATGGAGAGGGTACAATTATCTCAAAAATTTATTAAATAGTTGTTCAAATTTATTATTTATTCATACTCATTTGCAAAACATTTAAACACTTATTTTATATGACCGGTAATTAATAACATTAACAGCGAAACGTATCTGGATTATTTTTGTTATAAATTAATTATTAAAACTGCACTATCAAAATTATTTTCACCTTATAATTATTAAAAACGGTTTTAACTGTTTCATAAACACTGGTGAGAAATAATATTAGCACGTGAATACAAGCATAAGATGTTAACATATGGCTTACCTTGTAATAACAAAAATAAGTGTATCACATCTTATCGATCGTAAAAACAATAATCTCCTTTTAGTCTCCTATTATGGCTTGAAAAAAAATCCAATATAGAAACACTCAACGATTCACGACAGAAACCTCTTCAGCTACAAGTGGCCGACCGGTACAGAGAAAAAGTTCGACTGGAAAAAGCCATTTCCCTCCATAAACTTTGGATCCGGAGGTTGGCGAATGTTTGGCGACAGGTTTTTCAGCTGCATCCTCAGAATATCTGCTGTTGTTTTCCCAACAAAAACCACGTGCGATCAAATGCATGTGTGAGAACTTCGTGTATAGAAATAATATTTGCAGTGATGCAGAGAAGAATCCAGGCAAGGAAGGGTTTTTACGGAAGGATAAACGTTATTACGTATACAAAATCCAAAAATGTAACAAATTCATTGTTTTAATACGGGTATAGAAAATAGAATTTTGATGAATATGTGACAGCGATGAACTAAGGAAGCGGCCCGGGTGAACTACCCCTCCCCCTGCGACTCCTCCGGAAGATTTGAGATGTTTCATTTATCAGGCATAAAAGGGGAAAATGGACAAAAAATCTGAAAATATGCGCAAAACACATATTTTGCAAACAAGAAAAAAAAAGTACAAGTGAATTCATATTTTACACAAAAAAATATATATATATATACGAAACTAAATTGTTCAGGTACATGACAAAGAATTTTTCAAAAATAGAATAAAAATCGTAGAACATTTCTTAGATTTTACATAAATGTTTGTTAAAATAATTTTACTACTACGCAGTGACATATGCAAAATAAAGAATTATTTATTAACTTTTTAAAATTACTTAATAAAACTTAACTTTAAATTACTTATCTAAGTACTTAAATTAATTTTCTATACGAGATGTATGACTCCAGCAACTATCAACAAGCATACATGCTTGGGTTTTATATACAGTATAAAACAGTGGTTCTCAACTGGTGGGCCACGCCGTGAGAGGATCGCAGGTGGGCCGCGAAAATTTTAAGTCAAGTTGCATCAACTTTTTTAGGAATTAAACAGAAGTATCGTTACTTTAAAATTCAATATTTCATGCTATACGATTTACTTTGAAATGCGGTTTAGTGTCGTAAATTTACATTATTTGAAAGTTTATTTCTCTATTTATGTATTCTTTATAAGAGTATGCGAGAAAATCCTGAAAATAATCTTACATCTTGAGATAAATTTAATTCTTTCAGAGAAAAATCATGTCTCCTGAAGGACAAATATTACAAAGTAAAATGTCGTAGAAATGATTCGTTGGAAAATGATTTAAAAATATAGATTCAAAGTACCGGGTGCGTCATAAGTTCGTACAAACTTTAAAAATTCATAATAAAAGAAGTAATGCTCGGAAAAATTTTTGGTTTGCGCGAGTATGATCGGAAGGATTTTGGATTTTTTTTTCCACGCATAATAAAAAATGATTCCAAAAGTAACCGATAGAGGGCGCTCACACGTCATACTGAGGCGTTTTATGCAAATCAGGCAAACTCCCCGTTTCCTCAAAACGTCGTACTAAACTGAGTATCCCATTCAATGAAATAGGGGTTTTTTTTGCGCCTTAAGGCGCCTCCGTGCGAAACTTTCGCAATGCAATAGTTGTAGATTCACCATTCTTGTAGAAAAGTTTAACCATCAGCGCTCGATTTGGTAACGATAGCATGCTGCCGAGATCGAATGATGAATCCATTTCCAGCCAGGTGGTTTATTGCGAGCCTGATTTGCATAAAACACCTCAGTATGACGTGTGAGCGCCCTCTATCGGTTACTTTTGGAATCATTTTTTATTATACATGGGGGAAAAAATCCAAAATCCTTCTGATCATAGTCGCGTAAACCGAAAATTTTTCCGAGCATTACTTCTTTTATTATGATTTTTTAAAGTTTGCACGAACTTATGACGCACCCGGTATATACTCTAAAGATTCGCGTTATTGAACTGAGAAGGAAGTTTTTTGAGAACATCGCAAATTCCCTTCCCCTCTAATAAAGTCAAGTCTATCGGCTTTGAATGCATTCGTATTTTTCAAATTTATCCTTTGAAATTTTTTTTTACCTTCTTTTTCTGTATGCTCTACTTGAAGGAAGTTTCTTTCTTCTTTATTTGATAAAATGTTTCTAAAATATATACTTAATTTTATATTTTAAGTGATAAAAATCTAAGTAAAACAGACGACTTGTAAATAAGATTTTAACGCTTGAAATAAAAAATAACTATTTATTTTAGAAATATTTTGTCAAATAAAAAGGAAAGGAACATCCTTTAAGAACAGCATAGAGAAAAAAGAAGATGATTTTTTAAATTTTCTGCAGAGAAATTTGGAAAAATATCGATGCATTTCTTCAAGCTCATAGATTGAACATTAGAGAAGGAGATTTACGGTCAGACTGAGCCAAGGAGAAGGGGGCGGGGTGGGGTGGGGTAATTCCCTGCTACAAAAATTTCTTTCTTAGTACGCTTCTATTAATTTGGCTAGATTGCATGCATGCCTAAAGACTGTCATCTCATCACATATGAGCAAATAATTCATACTATCCACACAAAATTGCCTTTTTAACATGCACTTGTTCGTATTACACGCATTCTCAGTCAAAAAAAAAAAAAATATATATATATAGGAAAAGTATCTGAATTACGCCCTCTCGAACACAGAACTTGACATGATTGATTTGTAATGTGATTTACAAGTGGACCTTCTTCATGCTACTTATTCCTCTTCAATTTCTTATACGTTCTTAAAATCAACTTCTTTCTTGGTCTACTTTAACACGACCACAAAGAGATTCTCTTAAGAATTCGATATACTAGTATAATTTTAAACAAGTGAATGAACAATTCGATTCATTCATGTTGAATTTGATTCAGTTTTATAGATAGTAATGATTAATTATTGAAATAATTAATAATTTTGTAATTACACGTTCTGAAATGGAATATTAGTTGCTTTAATTTTAGATAGCTTCTAATACAAAAAGTAACAAGAAAGAAAAATCATGCGTCAAGCATACATACGTCAAGCATACACTTTCCAACACGTCCAGAATACCTTAACAAAACTTCGCCGTTTAGTAAAGTAAAGAAGATAAAAAACGCATAACACATTTGAAAACCAGATTTCAGCAACTAATGCCCATAAGGAAATGTACTCCACTTCCTTTGTGCAGCCCTGTATATGATCTATAGATTAGTGTATAATCTACATAGTGTGATAAAATTTTGTTTTGTAAGAAAACGCATAACACAGTTGAAAATTCACCTTCAGCAAGTTCTACAAATAGACGGAAGTGTACTTGATTTCTTTTATATAGCCCTGTATATTACCTACAAATTTTTATACACGCCGCATATTAAGCTAAAATTTAATTCAGGCAAAAACACGCTTAAAAATTTCCTCTTCAGCAAGTTCTACAAATAAGAGGGAAACGTACTTGAATTCTTTTCTACAACCATGTATATTACCTACAGATAAACGCTACGTATCAAACTAAAAATTAATTCATGCAGAAACACGCTTAAAACTAATGAAATCACACTTCCAGGAATTAGATTCATATCCGGCCATGCATACAGTTCTTTGCGTTGCCCTGTTTTTGATTTTATTTAGATTCTATGCAAACATCTTTTAGTATATACTAAATATAGTTGAGCTTGAAAATGCATAATTCATTCTAAAAACACTTTTACGCAATTCACTTTCATGCTTAGTAATCTTACGAATTCTTTTGTGTAGCCCTGTATATGATCGATAAAATTTATATATACCACGTAGTATGCAAAAACTTAGTTAAACCTAAAAACGCATACCATAATTGAAAAGGCACTTCCAGCAATTATCCATAATAAACAATACAGTACTGCATAGGAAATCTTTCGTGTATCCCTGTAATTGAACGATAAATACTATGCACATCATTAACCTACAGCAAGCATCTTGTAGTAAGCATCAGTAATGTATATCAATTTCGTCATGTTTGAAATAATGCAAAATAATTAAAATATGTTGCAAACAGTTTTTCCCCCATAGACCATTATATAACCTAATTCTTTGTGTGACACTGTAAATGAACAACAAATGCTTTGCAATCCATATTCTACAGAAAGCATGTTCTAGTTCACCTCAGACATTTATATAATTTTCAATATGTTTGAAAAAAATGTGAAAATCGTTAAAATACACCGCAAACATTTTTTTCCCGCAGACCATCATATAACGGAATTATTTTGCGTACCCCTGTAAAAGAACTGTACGTGCTACACATAACATATTCTACAGTAAGCATCTTGTAGTGCATCTCACAAGGAAATTCTCCATAAGCTCAGAAATTTTTTTTAAAAAAATACAAAATATTCTTTTCATAAATATATATATGTTTATTAAAAAAAAAAAAAAAAATGTTGCGGTATCTCAGTGTACCTCTAAAGATTTTAAACATCATTTTGTGTCAAATATTCCACTTGGCGATAGACTCTATTGAACCCTTTAAGCGTTGGGCCCGTGTTTTTCCGTTTCTAGTAGTCATGCTAAAATGGCTGTAGATAAAAATATTTTTAACATAATATTTTTTTTAACCGTATATAGAATGAGAAGATATAAAAGATATTATAGCATAAAACTGCGATTAAAAAATACATATAGTCTAGGATTTACAAGTATATTTATGGAAATATAGGAAAACCTTCAAACGAAGGGTTAAGAAAGAATCATAAGATCAGATTAACTATAAAATACCAGACTTTGGTGCTAAACTGAAATCTGTCGACGAAAACCAAATTTCAATTTTCTAGTATTTTTAAAAAAATTATTATTATTTGCACGATTAAACAAAGATATTTTTGTAAATGGAAACCATTTATGGAATTGTAATTTTATAATCAACCAATGATAGATGATTCAAAGTGATAAAAATTGAAAATTAGATTGAATTTCTTCATAATATTATCCATATATATCTTCATACATAGTCCACATATTTTTTTAATCGAATAAGGGGATCCGAGACACAAAAAATCTTCAAATATTTGAAAAATATTGTATTGTATTAGAAAATCCTCTGTCTTTTCCCTCTTAAAATGACGTTTAAATTATGTTTATATCTTAATTAGAACAGGATATATAAATTGTTTAGTTTTCAAAATCTAGCTTTCAAATAGTGTTTGTCATGGAAATGTTTTTCCGTTTTTCTGCATGACGGGTTTTCACAACAATTCTCGACTTTATATTGTTACTAGGGGGCCTACCCCCTGCGAGCTACGCTCGCCAACCCCCGCTCAGACTTCGAGGCCTCTAAAAACATGACAGCGTGCTTCGTTTTAAAAATATTGGTAAATCTGTAATTGGGTTGCCATGCTTTTAACATTTTAATGGGGCATTTTTTTATTATCATGGCCTCATACACAGCTGTTGCGACAACTGACGACTGTTTTAGGGATTGATAAGTAAAATCAATTACACCTTGAAAACCAGCTTGTATAAAATGGTTAGGTTTAAATTGTGGCTACCTCTCGCACTTTTATAACAACGATCTGTATTCTATTCTTCCTTTGCGTTTAAGGATGAGAAAAGTTCCATCTGCTTGTGAATAACATTAAGAACCACGGTATTGAAAAGTACTATGTTATAGACATTTTCAGTAACAGGTTTTAATTTTCTCTGTATTTTAGTGCACCATCATGCATATTTTCATGCTATTTTAAATATGTAAATTATTTATTTTAATTAATATGTATATACGAATTTTCTAATAATTATTTATCATACAAAATTAATTAAATATTTTGTACATGCATGCCTGCATTTATTCGGCATCAATTGATGAGATATTTAAACAAATTTGCTATCCGCGATAATTTTACACCATGTTATGTCACTTGAATATTGTTCATAAGAAAATCGGGTACTTTTCCAGCATAGGATCCTTTGCTTTTAGGTTTGTCGTAATTCGAGTTTCAAAAACGAATAGATTCGTTAATATACATATATTTGTTGCCAAAAGTTATGAAAACAAACCCAATGAACTTTTGGGGATTTTCTATAATAGGGGTCTTGACGCTTTTTTAGAAAGCTTGGCGCAATTCGGGCATCAGAAAGTGAGATTTGGTGCCAAATGACATAAACAGCCATGGAAACAAATTCGACGATTTTTTTTGTTTATATGCGTATTTTAATTATACGTATATTATTATTATTGTTTTTTCTATACAAATTACTTCTGATTACATATAAAATAGGATAAATGACATTTTACGCTAAACAAATTGTATAAATATTGAAAAAATGCTTCTGTATACGAAATGACAAAGTAAATAGGTTGACAGAAAGTATGTTGCCAAATTTCCTTTTCCGCCAAGGCTATTTTCTCTGTTTCGTCAAGGCCCCATATACTGGAAAAGCACCGAACTTTTATGCTTGTTTATACATGTATTTATATGTATATATACAATTTATTTATAATTGTCTTTAAATTTACCTCTTTTTGTACATAAAAATAGATAAATGGCTTCTTTATATTAAATAAATTGTATAAACATAAATGACGTATTTACATAAATGACGTCATTTGGACGAAATTATTCAAAATATTTTCAGTTTATAAATTAAATTCAATGCTGACAGACAATTGAATCCTGACGATAGAAATGTGATTTTTTTTTTTCAAATTTTCGTGAAAAACATAATTTAATCTCAATCTTGTCTTCATTATCGATTGAAATAAAAGATAAATTCAATTTCAATTTGAAAATGACGAATAAAAATAAATCAATAATCCCTATCGGGATCCTTTTTCATTTTTTCCCCTTTTTTTGTCACAAAAAACTGAGTAATTAGTTGCCATCATTACAGAAATGTCATTAAAATTCGAAAAAAATTAATATCTCGAAAACTAATTCCAATTTCAAAATTCTATTACCAGTTTTGACATCCGCGGATTTTTATGGACAATTGGTATTAATTTCACCATCAAGCGTTTAATATTTTATTAAAAACTAGGGGGCCTACCCCCTGCGAGCTACGCTCGCCAACCCCCGCTCAGACTTCGAGGCCTCTAAAAACATGACAGCGTGCTTTATTTTAAAAATATTGGTAAATCTGTAATTGGGTTGCCATGCTTTTAACGTTTTAATGGGGCATTTTTTTATTATCATGGCCTCATACACAGCTGTTGCGACAACTGACGACTGTTTTCAGGATTGATAAGTAAAATCAATTACAACTTGAAAACCAGCTTGTATAAAATGGTTAGGTTTAAATTGTGGCTACTTCTCTGACTTTTATAACAACGATCTGTATTCCATTCTTCCTTTGCGTTTAAGGATGAGAAAAATTCCATCTGCTTGTGAATAACATTAAGAACTGCGGTATTGAAAAGTACCATATTATAGACATTTTCAGTAACAGGTTTTAATTTTCTCTCTATTTTAGTGCACCATCATGCATATTTTCACGTTATTTTAAATATGTAAATTATTTATTTTAATTAATATGTATATACAAATTTTCTAATAATTATTTATCATACAAAATTAATTAAATATTTTGTACATGCATGCCTGCATTTATTCGGCATCATTATGAGATATTTAAACAAATTTGCTATCCGCGATAATTTTACACCATGTTATGTCACTTGAATATTGTCCATAAGAAATTCGGGTACTTTTCCGGTATAGGATCCTTTGCTTTTAGGTTTGGCGTAATTCGAGCTTCAAAAAGGGATAGATTCGTTAATATACATAGATTTGTTGCCAAAAGTTATGAAAACAAACCCAATGAACTTTTGGTGCTTTTCTATTATAGGGGTCTTGACGCTTTTTTAAAAAGCTTGGCGGAAAAAAACCAAGCAGGATAGAAAACCAAGCAGGATATTTTATTCTTCTTCCGTTCAGTTGGGCAATTATTATTTTATATATTCGTTTCAAATATCCGAATTAGTGATTTTATAAATTCGTTTAATTAAATTTTACAAAAAAATAACAAAATGATATCAATAAATAATAATTACTATTAATTCCTTTTCCCCCCTTTCTTTTGCGTTTACATAAATGACGTCATTTGGACGAATTTATTCAAAATATTTTCAGTTTATAAATTAAATTAAATGCTGACAGACGATTGAATCCTGACAATAGAAATGTGTTTTTTTTTTTTTTCAAATTTTCCTGAAAAACATGATTTAATCACAATCTTGTCTTCATTATCGATTGAAATAAAAGATAAATTCAATTTCAATTTGAAAATGACGAATAAAAAGAAACTAATAATCCCTATCGGGATCCTTTTCAATGTTTTTCCCTTTTTTGTCACAAAAAAACTGAGTAATTAGTTGCCATCATTATAGAAATGTCATTAAAATTAGAAAAAAATTAATATCTCGAAAACTAATTCCAATTTCAAAATTCTGTTACCAGTTTTAACATCCGCGGATTTTTATGGACAATTGGTATTAATTTCATCATCAAGCGTTTAATATTTTATTAAAAATAGCCCTGAAACATAATCAGTCGTTTCATAAAATCGTTTCATAAATTCGTTTCATAAAATCGTTTCACAAATTCGTTTCATTAGGATTTTATATATATAGGGTAGATATAGCCCTGAAACATAATCAGTCGTTTAATCAGTCGTTTCATAAAATCGTTTCATAAATTCGTTTCATAAAATCGTTTCACAAATTCGTTTCATTAGGATTTTATATATATAGGGTAGATAAGTCAAGAACCATTTAAAATAAATAGTTCAAACTTCAAACAGGTCTTTTTCAATTATTTTACTTTATTTTTGATTCAGAATTTGAAAAAAGAAAATGTTTACTTTTGAAAATAGGATTTTTTTTTTTTTTTTTTTTAATAAGTTACATCATTTTTTTTTTTGTAATTTTTTTTTCAAATTAATATTTTAAAAAATATTGAATTAAAATTAAAACTTATATATATCTGTTTGATTAAATGAATTTTTTTTTAATTTGACGAATAATACTTCGAGTTATAACGATTTTAAATTATCCCACTATTTTTTTTTATTTTTTTTTATTTATTTATTTTTTTTTTTTTTACTTTATGAGAAGTTTTATGATTTGATTTTGTTTACAAATTATATGGTTAACTATCACAAAAAAAAACTCAAAATTCTAATTCAATAAATAAAAATGTCTTTAAAATGTGTCCCAGACCCCCTTAAAGTACATATTATACTCGCGAAAATCATATTTTATTACTTAGAGGGACTTATGGCATGTGAGCCAATGTCCTGCAGTTTAAAAGCTTGGAATTCCGGAATTAATTTACATTTATTTATTTTACTACGTAAATATATTCAACTAAGAACATATATGCCATCAATGAATTAAAAATCGAATTTGCTAATTTTCAAAGTACATTATTCACTTATATAACAACAACAACGAAAAAAATAAAAAATAAAAAATAAATAAATAAATCCATCATTTTACTTACCCATCATACGTAGTATAGGTAAGTCTTGTAATCGTTTTGAAAATCGAAAAAAAAAAATTTGAAGGATTTACACGTTTCAGACACTGAAGATTCCGAAAAACATATTTTTAGAAAAAAAAAATTGCCGTCCGTCTGTGTGTCTGTAAACGCTCTATCTCCCGAAAAAATTGAGATAGAGACTTGCAATTTGGTATGTACTTAGTATGTAATAATGGGAAGAAGCCAATTTAATTTCAATAACCTCGATTAACGGGAACTATTTTTTTCGGACTCTCGAAATATTCGTTCTGATAAAAGTATATAAAAATTTTCAAAATTGTTTATTTTAAGAAAGGAATATAAAAGACAATAAAAAAAAACTTAAATTTTGCATAAAGCATGAAGTCGATCGGATAATTAGTTGCCGAGGTATGTGGAATCCTATTTCCACACTCTTCGATTTTTCATGACCCTGTATTTCATCCAAATTTCACTTCAAAGATATATTTTAATTGGAAATTTGACGCTTAATCATCTTTGATAACTTCAGTTGTTTTATGTCAGGTCAGATTTTAATTTTAAATAATTAAATTTGTAAAAGGTTTAGTTTGGAGATGGAAAAAAAGTGTGAAAGGCCTATTTTTATGACAAAGAATTTTGTGAAGGGCCTGTTTTAAGGTGGAATGTTTTATGAAGGATCCTGTTTTAATATGAAAAATTCTGTGAAAGGTCCTTTAAAGGACCCAATTTCTTCATAAACAGGTCCCTGGACTATGCACAGGCAAAAAAATCAAGTAATTATTTTAAATACTGTCAGTTTTGTGAAATTTTCAGAATGTGGGATTGAAGGTTTTATGTTTTATAGAACTTTGCAGATTACAGATGATGTTTAGTTTATAAATTATCTTTTTTATTTTTGTTATAAATTAACAATATTTTTACGGAAAGTAAAAGAGAACTATTATGCAGAAATATTATAATTCTAAAGGTATTTGAAGTAATGTTATGTATATTTAAGTTTTATTGTTGTTCTTAACATTTTAAACATTAAAAGAATTGTGGTATGTTGGAATTTCGGTTCATGATCTATTTTCTTTATTCTTTGGTTCTATGTTAAATTTTTGTTGCTAAATTAATACATAATCCCTACCTTCCAAATAATTAAAAAAAGTAATCATACAAATTCATGCTTTACCTGCGAATTGAAGTAAAAAAAAACATTGTGATATTATAGCATAATATCTCTTAACATAATGCCCTTCTCTTATGATACTAATGCATTGTTCAAACAAAGAATGAACCTTGAATGATAATATATGTTTATTTCTTTATATGTCACTATAAAAAGTTTACGTGTAATGATATGGCTGTTTGCAAAAGTGAAAAGAATGGGCTCTACTTTAACAACATATTCAAATTCTTAGCACATCTTAAAAAAAAGCTTTGTACAGTATAATGCTTATTTTCAAAATTAAGATACTGCTTTCTTTAACAAGATATTCAAATATTTTCATTATTTTTATTTTTTACGAAAGTTAGAGCATTGAAGAAAAGACTGATATAATTTTTTTAGAACCTGATTAATCTAAAATAGGACATTCTGAGAAACTATATTTCAAACAAACAAAAAGTACTGCATCCATTCAAAAATTATACATAAGCAAATAAGAATAAAACAGTAATTAAATTATTTTTACACTTTTTTATTTAACTCGGTTTTTGTATATAAGGATGGAATCTTGTTATTGGTTGTTTACTCACTTTCTGATAAATTAAGAAATATAAAAAATATGTGCAAAATTGTGTGTTTCGGATGACAGTGCAACATTTTAATAATTTTAGAACTTAATTATAAATTAATACATTAATTTTGACGCGTTTTTCCGTTAGCCCGCCACAGTTGATAAATCGAAAAATATTCTTTGTGATTACAATTGCATGCGACTTACAACAACAGTGGATTTATTATGCATTAAACCACGGTCGCCAGAAAAAGGCTAAATTGGTGTGAAGCTGCAACTATTTTACATACTAAAAAGTAGAAAATAATAAATAAAAACTAATATAGAGTGTAATATATATATATATTAAAATACGTTTTAATAAATTAAAAGTTTCATATTAATTGAATTATGATTATACGTTGAGAAATCAATTTAGAAATCCTAAAAAGATAGTTTAAATAATTCTTTTATTTTATTTTTTTCTTTCCTCTTTCTATACCTTAAAACAGAAATAAAGCAACCATTATACATTTATTTTAATGAATTTACTAGCTCGCATTTTCTACCAAACGTACAAAAAAAAAAAAAAAAAAAAAAAAAAAAAAAAAAAAAAATGGTGAATTTTTTATGATCGGGTTCGGTGGCCACGCCAAATTATAGTATTATATTGAACATTTTTTGAAAAAATCATGAATTACAATAATAAAATGAGAAAAAAGACAATAGTGATAAATTTACTCACATATGTTGCAGTAATTGTTTTTCTGATCGGTGAATACACAATTATTATTGTCAGTAGTTAATTTTTATTCAATAAATCAGTATTAAATAAAGATTTTTTTGTTTTTGTTTCCTGCATTATTGCTCAAAATTTCGTTTTCTCATAATTAATTTGAGTACATTTTTATCCTCAATATAACCTGCATAACACGAAATTATATTCATATCAAAACGAATTATTAAGCATTAAAATGAATTAAGAAAATAATGCTTTTCAAGAACTATATAAATGCGATTTTACTTATGATTTCTTTTGTAATAAAACTATCATTCTTTTTTCGTTTAAATAAATAAGAGTAAGTAAGAGATAGCTTTAGTTTCCTGTATTTTTACCCACATGAAATGCAGTTTTTCTGCTCTAAAAGTAAATAATAAAAAAAAAAATTCCGAAAGCCATAATTTTGTATTTTTTGAATCTGACCAACTTCATCACTTTTCTAAATGAAAATTAATGCAAATGTATAAATAAATAGTGCATTATATTTAGATATGTTAAAATAATCTTTTGACTTTAACTTTTGTTTTTGTTTTTGCGTAAATGCGTCTTTAAAAGACGTTTATAATAAGTAGAAAGTAATGCAAAACAGCCTGCATGCATTCGACTCTAAAGCAGAATCCGCGTTTCATGTGTAGTGACGTGACGTCAAACCAATCCCGTCGCGTTTTCACATCACGTGGTTTTGTTTTGCTTTTAGCGAAGTTTAAAACTCCAATAACTAGTTATTTAAAATTATTTTTGCGTTTTCGAGTTAAGATTTGAGGAATGTAAAGTCATCTTCATCAATTAAACATAAAAGAAGGCATAATCTAGAATGAATGCAACTTCCCCATTAGCTTAAAACTCATTGAACCTATAATATTGTACAGCACGGCTTAAATTCATAAAAAAAAAAAAAAAAAAAAAAAAAAAAAAAAAAACACTACGTGATAGGAACAATCATTGTTTAAATTTCGTAAAACTGTTCTAATTGATTAGATTATAGATATTTGCAAAATAAATTATTTTTTACTTCAATAATTTGCATCTACAGCAATAGATAGCAGCAGGTGCGATCTAGACAGTTGATATTTTTAATTCTCTCCGATTTCGTATGAGGGAAATTCATAAATAAATTATAAATAAACGTTGAGAATTCATTTGAAATTAACGATATTACTCATAATTAAAATGAGTTATCATCTCAAACGCTTTGGATTACGCACACGTTATTTTATTTTTAATTATTTTCTAGTTTGAGTTTCACTCGTTTCGCTGACCGCCATATTGGGATATTCTGGACACTACGCTTGTTGCCAAACGATAATATAGAAATTCAGCCCTTTTTTCGCGCCACGTAAGAGAAATATATATATCTATATATTTAAAACGCTAAGCATTTTCTTTCGACAATCCGTGAGAACAAACTACTGCATCAAATTACACCATTCTTTTTTTAAATGAAAGATATTTGGACACAAATTTGTTATCGTGCATTCGTTTGTTCGAAAATTTAATTAATTAGCTGTAATTTTCAATTAAACTTTTACTGCTGCTTATGACGTCATAAAGTCGGCAACTCCCACTGTTGTAAGGCATAGAGTTACTTTCTGAACTCTGTGGTTCGCCAATCTTTTGACATTAGCTAATATCAACTAGGTAATATTTTAAAATTGTAATATTAAATCTTAAAAAACTTACTTAAAATTAACTAAAATATAATCATAATAAAATATCTAAACATAAACATATCAATATGAATAACAAATGTCACGTAAAATATTGCAATTTAAATATTCCAATTGAAAGAAGATTTGGAGAGTTATCCCTGACGCCCAGCTAACATAAAAGTACCAATTTTATTTTATTTATTTACACACATATTCAATTTTATTATAAAACACCCGGTTGCCATACAAAGCAAAAATCGTCATTTAGGCGCCAAAAATTAACCCCACTTACAGCGCCTAGAATACATTTTGTTTATAGAATGACATATATATATATATATATATATATATATACAGTAAAACTTCCAAAGTTGACCACCTCTCTATGTTGACCGAAATTTATTATTTTGAATGGTCACAACACATTTTCAATGGAGATTTACCTCTCTATGTTGA
This sequence comes from Maratus michaelseni, assembly GCA_963931845.1. NCBI lineage: Eukaryota > Metazoa > Arthropoda > Arachnida > Araneae > Salticidae > Maratus > Maratus michaelseni. The sequence continues at coordinate 340,079,784 of OZ007588.1, read as the reverse complement.
CCACCTCCGTAAGTTGTATGTTGGCCACTTTTTAGTAGGTTTTACTCTCTGTAACTTGACCACTGATGTTTTCTCGAATTTGATTTTTCCTCCGTTTGTTCTCCATCTGGTTTCCAGGAATTTCTTTATCAGTCATTTGGCTTATCTGAGCAACACTTGCCCCACTTGCCCTCCATTCATTGTTCACTTCCAGTATGATACAATGGGAGGGAAATGTCAGAATTCCTGGAATCTGCTGAAAAATGTCAGGGGAGTGGGTGATGTGAATAGTGGTGTAGTTATACGCAGAATTGGAAAACAACGTGTATCGCTCACATGTGAAACACATTCTGTTCTTTTTCTCTGGATGTCGCGTCATGACGGGACCGGTTGTTTATTTGCGAATTTTCCTTAAAAATGACACAAAGAAAAGCTCTTAAAGAACTTAAATTAAAGAAGAAAGTGGATCTTCTTAATTTTCTGGAAAGTAGCAGCCAAAAAAAGACGGCAGAAAAATTTAGTGTGAGCAGGCCAACTGTGAGCAACATTTTAAAATGCAAGGAAGAATATCTGGAAAGATATTCCTCCGAAAACGGCGGACTCCAAAGAAAACGCAGTAAAACGTGTGTCTCGACGCTGAGAACGAAGCAACATTTCGTTGGTTTAAAGAGATGAGATCAATCAATGCAAGAATATCGGAACCTATGAGGAAATGGCATGTTTACAAACAGTTCCATCAACCAATCTACCACTACATTTTTGTCGTAGCTATCATTTGCAGGAATCATCATGGCGAAGTAGGCCAATCATATTATAGACCAGTTTAACGTAGACCAATCAAATCTCCCCATCTCATGTACACAGTAGGGGTCGTAACGAACGAAAAGGTTTTTCTTACTTACCAACAGTGACGTCAGGTGCCCTTTCCCTATGCTTCAGGAAGTAGCAAAAGAATTTGAAATAGAGGACTTGCAAGCGTCAGTAGGTTGGCTTGAAAAATTCAAACTATGATAAGAGATTTCTCAAAAGGTGTTGTGTGGGGAATCAAATGAGGTTTCAGTTGAAGTAGTGGAGAAGTTTATTGAAAATTCTCAGAGTTTGATAAAGGTTTTAAAGACGAGGACATCTTTAATGCTGAGGAGTGCGGTCTCGTCTTTAAAGCAATGCCTGATAGAAGTCTAGTAATGAAGGGTGACACTTGCAAAAGAGGAAAACTTTCAAAACAGCGTTTTACTGTTCTTCTAATGTGCTAGAATGACTGGAGAAAAATTGAAGCCTACGGTGATCGGCACATCCGCAAAACCTCGTGCATTTAAAAATGTAAAACCTGAAGACCTTCCTATTTTTTGGAGAGCGAATAGATCCGCTTGGATGACCAGTGCTTTGTTCGAAGAGTGGGTTAGAGGAATTGACGCAGAAATGAGGTCGGGGCTTGTCCCGACCATATGCCACAAGCAGGTCCTCAAGGTGGGTGACGTGACGTCTATTCTACTTACCGTGGACAACTGCCCCCCCCCCCCCGAAAGTGAGTAATCTCACAAATGTGAAGCTAAAATCTTTATCTCCACACACAACTTCAACAACCCAACCTTTAGATCAAGGCATTATTCAGTCCTTCAAAGTGCACTACAGAGCTCAACTTCTGGAATGGGTGATCATGAAAGCACAAACCTGTGGTCCTTCTGCATTGGCATCGTCAACAGCTACGTCAGTAAATGCTTTGAATGCTGTTCATTGGATTAATTCTGCTTGGAATAAAGGTACGGAAACCACAATTAAAAACTGCTTCAAGAAAGCTCGATTTGTTACAGCTACGACATCGGTGCAAGAGGATGGGCTTCCTCTATCTCCCTTGCCAGTTTTTGATGAAGTTGATTTTGAAGATTATGTTACCATGGACGACGAGTTAGTAACATGTGTTGAACCAGACCCAGAGGCAATCTTCAATAAGATATTCTCTGCAACTAAGCACAGCGAGGACTCTAAGGTACAAGAAATGGATGGCGAAGAGGATGATGATCCAAGTGACGACGAAACTGAAAAATACCCAACTCTGAAGGAAGACGATGTAAAGCGCATGATGGAGCAACTTAAAGATTTCGCTGCATAAAAATGCCCAAGCATGCTTAATTGACTTGTAAACTGTGAAAGAGTTTTTTGTAGTTAGTTACCTAATGAACAAAAAGAGGTCTCAAACAAAAAATTAATTATTCTTTCAAAAATTGTAAAAATGTGCTGTACCTTCAGTAAAAATAAAAATTAGTAAGTGCTAATTTTTTCTAAATTTTTCCTTAGAAAATACTAAAAACGTTTACTAATTTTTTTCTAATATTGTACTAAATATTTTCTAAAAATTCCCTAAGTTGACCACCTCCGAAAGTTGACCACTTAGTTACAGTCTCTTGGGTGGTCAACTTATGGAGGTTCTACTGTATATACTTGACTGGCGCCCGGCTAACCGAAAAGTACCCCAAATTATTCGCCAAACTGTAGCGCCCAATAAACAAATAGAAGAATGTTGCCATTAAATCTCAAAAATAAAAAATAATAATAAAATAATAATTAGGAAAAGCCCCATTTACTAAAGTATCATTTATCAGTAACTTTAAACAATAAAATTTACAATATATTAATGAAAACAGAATAAAAAATAATCTTGGATATTTATTTATTTCTCTTAATTATCTTTTTCGACTTTTGGATAAATGTTTGTGACATCAGTTGAATTTTATCGATTGTACGAAACTACGAATCACAATATTTTTTCAATGCTTTTTCTATTTTAATATCATGGTTTCGAAGACGTAATTTTTATTTTAATTAATGTAATAACTAATAAATCAGTAAAACATCATTATAAATACATTTAACGTCGAATTAAAAATCACTTAATGAGAACTTTTAGGCCGAATTTTTTAATTTGCAAGTTAAATTTCGGTGAAAATATTTATCCGCGTGTTTTATAAGCGAATAATAATTCATATTTATTGTGACGTCACCGTAATATTGCCCATTAGGTTTATTTTATCATTATGCATTATAACTTTGTTGATGCCATTTTTTTCATTACAATTAAATACAAAATATATTTTTATTTGTAACATGATGTTTAAGCATAAAAGTAACTTACACAAAGTACGGGTGAAAAGTTTGCGCGGGGCAAAATGACGTTATGCTTAGCTTGAAATGCATTTTAACATTGGTAAAACTAAAAAGAAAACTTGTGTCAACATGACGTAATTTTTAATTTTAAAGGTCACAATTGGAGCCTTTATTGATTGCGTCATCTTGATTGCATACCTTGATTACATGTTACCAATTACTTTTTTTTAAATTATAGGTTAGAAGATTTCATTTTTTTTATAAAAAAAAATTCATAAAAGTAAAGAATTTCAGGAAAATTAAAATTATTAAGAATAGTGTTATGGGAAAAAAAAAACTTGAAATAATGATTGTATTTTTAGCTAGAATAAATAATGTAAGGCTAATATTTTATAGGATTATTTTGGTAGGTTTGTTATAAGTTTATTTAACAGTTTCTTATTAGTGGCTAAGTCCTATTTCTTCCACTGTGAATTTCTCTTTCGATGTCAAAAAATGATAGTCTACTTTTGGACACCAGCCGAAACACAGTGGCAATTTTTAGAAATGTATAACGGTTGTGACAACAAACGACCCTATCGCTTTAGCTTTCATCGCGCTTACATCACTTCTAAATACTACAAATTTCAATTTTTTACTACATTTTACAACATTTTACAATTTCAGTTCTGACATCATCAATTAGAAAAAAATTAGCTTTCGATTGAAATTTATTTGAAAACTGCCGCTTAATTTAATGACTTTTTAAATAATTTTCAAGAATGAAATATTTTTCAATTCTATCTCAACAATGATCATCAGTTTGCTTTAATAATGTAATATAGTCCCTGGGAAAGTTGCCCCAATTGGAAATAGATTTTCCTAACCATCATAGAAACTGAAAAAAAAAAAAAAAAAAAAAAAAAAAAAAAAACCCTGATAAATCATAAGATCAGATTATCCAAAAGAAAGAGCATTTTGGCGCTAAACTAAAATCTGTCAAGAAAAAAAAAATTATAGTTTATGATTAACATAAAATTGATATGCTGAATTCGTTGATGTATATGTTGCATCAGAATATTCTAGGAACTGTATTTTATTATTTTTTTAAATATCCGTTGCATATTTAACTGTATAAGCTTCTACTGTATAAGCACTTTTAAATACTACAAATTACAATTTTTTACTCCATTTTACTACATTTTACAATTTTAGTTCTTACATCATCAATTAGAAAAAAAATAGCTTTCGATTGAAATTTATTTGAAAACTGCCGCTTAATTTAACGACTTTTTAAATAATTTTCAAGCATGAAATATTTTTTAATTCTATCTCAACAATGATCATCAGTTTGCTTTAATAATGTAACATAGTCCCTGGGAAAGTTGCCCCAATTGGAAATAGATTTTCCTAACCATCATAAAAATTGAAAAAGAAAATAATAAAAAACCCTGATACATCATGAGATCAGATTATCCAAAAGAAAGAGCATTTTGGCGCTAAACTAAAATCTGTCAAGAAAAAAAACTATTTATAGTTTATGATTAACATAAAATTAATATGCTAAATTCGTTGATGTATATGTTGCATCAGAATATTCTAGGAACTGTATTTTATTATTTTTTAAAGATCCGTTGGATATTTAACTGTATAAGAAGGAAAAGATCCCCGACTGTGATGGAAAAGGAATAATCATCCTGATTATGTAAAGGAACAGAAGAAACCATACAAATAAATTACACTTGAAAACATTAAAAATCTCCCTTATCTGCAGATTGATTTATTATTGTAAAAAAAAAATTCTTCATATTTACATAGAAATTTATTAGCTTAAAACAATGGATGCGTTTTAGAAGATATGGATTTGAAACGAACAATGATTAAAGAAGATATTTTAAAACTTTTAATTTAAACATTTTAAAACTTTTTTTCAACTTCGAATTTTGACGGTGCCTTTGGTGAGATGGCACATGCGCATAGGAGTTCATTTGGTTGCAATATCACAGGGGGGGGGGGGGGGAGATGTGTGCTTTATTTACTATGTTGTTTATTGACTGAATATGAGATGAACGTAGGGATATACTATTTGTATGATACTTCATAGGTCCAGGAAATTTTCTTTCTTGCCGTGGGGAATATGGCGGTAATGTCAAACTGATTTACATTACACGGTTGTTTACGGATTGTTTGTTTGGAGTTTGCATCGGAAATAGTACTGTAATTCACTGGGGGGGGGGGGGGGGCTTTTAAAATAAAATATTTTAAAGACTGTTTCATACGCACCCCTTCTTATGTAATAAAGAAGCTTATTTTACTAATATTGTTATTGTAATTTTTTTCCGTTAAGTTTTGACGGGTTCCATATAGTAGATATTTAAAACGCTAAGCGTTTTCTTTCGACAATCCGTGAGAAAAAACTACTGCATCAAATTACATCATTCTTTTTTTAAAATGGAAGATATTTGGACACAAATTTGTTATCGAACATTCGTTTGTTCGAAAATTTAATTAATTAGCCGTAATTTTAAATTAAACTTTTACTTCTATGTATGACGTCATAAAGTCCGCAATCGGATAACTTCCACGGTTGCAAGGCATTACTCTATAGTAACGAGAAACTCTGTGGTTGCGGGGAAAAAAGAGAAATAATAAATATTAAAAGCACGTGACTTTTAGGCCGAATTTTTTAATTTGCAAGTTAAATTTCGGTAAAAATATTTATCCGCGACTTTTTATAAGCGAATAAAAATTCATATTTATTGTGACGTCATGGGAATATTATCCATTGGGTTTATTTTATCATTATGCATTATAACTTTGTTGATGCCCTTTTTTCATTACAATTAAATACAAAACATGTTTTTATTTGTATACAATGTGTTTAAGCATAAAAGTAACGTATATAAAGTACGTGCGAAAAGTTTGCGCCGGTGAAAATGACGTTACGCTTAGCTTGAAATGCATTTTAACAATGATAAAACTAAAGATAAAAATGTATATGATTGTGTCAACATGACGTAATTTTAACTGATTTTTCCATTCTTAATTATAAAGATTAGAATTGGAGCCTTTATTGATTGCTTCATCTTGATTGCATACCTTGATTACACGTTTACCAATTACTTTTTTTTAATTATAGGTTAGAAGATTTCATTTTTTAATTTAAAAAAATCACAAAAGTAAAGGATTTCAGGAAAATTAAAATTATTAAAAATAGTGTTATCCTTCTATATATATATAAAAAGTAATGGTTTGGAAATGGACCAATGAACATCTGCGTAGATATTCCGGGTTACTCTCATCGCTTTTTTACTAGGGACTTTTTTGACGAGCGATTACTTTTTTTCTAGCCATCCTACGGATTCGAAAATCATACCACCAGACGCGAAATATAACAAGCTTTCAGAAATTCAAAAATTATCATACGGTCGGACAATAAAAACTCAAAAAATCCTTAAAAATCGAGTAAAAAATCTTTTATTGAAATGTCATTTTTTTATATTGTTGCCAATTTCTAAAGAAGCGCAAAGGATTATGTTTTATCTCAAATAAAAAAATGTATTTGCGCGAGACTATTAAAAACAATAATGAAAGTTTAAAATAATAATTAAATGATCACGTGTTGAAAGCAGGAAATGAAGAAAATTACGTCATAAAAATTGTGTTTACACATGAATATTAAAAATAAAAAAGATGAATTAAATGAAAAAGCATTATAACCAGTTAAATGAAAAAGCATTATAACCTAATTACAGAAGATAGTCGCCGTTCGTGATATCATCATCATCATCTTTTTAAAACAGGATACATTACCAGGTTTTAAGAGGCTGTGAAATCAGAACGGGGGTTGGTGAGCGTAGCGAGCAGGGGGCAGAGCCCCCTAGTGGTAGAGAAAAAAAAACTTGCAATAATGATTGTATTTTTAGCTAGAATAGACAATGTAAGGCTAATATTTTATAGAAATTATTTTGGTAGGTTTATTATAAGTTCATTTAACAGTTCCTTATTAGTGGCAAAGCCCTATTTCTTTCACTGTGAATTTCTCTTTCGATGTCCATAAATAGTAGTCTAGTTTTGGTGCTAGCCAAAACACATTGGCGATTTTTAGAAATGTATAACAGTTGTGACAACAAACAGCGCTATCGCTTTAGCTTTCATTGCGCTTACATCACTTCTAAATGCTACAAATTTCTTTTTTTTTACTACATTTTACAATTTTAAATCTTAGATCATTAATTAGAAAAAAAATAGATTTCGATTGAAATTTATTTGAAAACTGCCGCTTAATTTAACGACTTTTTAAATAATTTTCAAGCATGAAATATTTTTCAATTCTATCTCAACAATGACCACCAGTTTGCTTCAATAATGTAAAATAGCCCCTGGGAAAGTTGCCACAATTGAAAATAGATTTCCCTAACCATCATAAAAAAGTGAAAAATAATAATCATAAGATCAGATTATCCATAAGATAGAGCATTTTGCGCTAAACTAAAATCTGTCAAATAAATAAATAAAAAACTATTTTCAGTTAATGTTTAATATCAAATCTACTATATATATATAACACAAACGGAAATTTCGTTCCGTTCCTTTATAACTCGAGTTCTGCTGAATGGAATTTGATGGAACTTACACTGTTGGATAGATAATTTTTCAGGGAAGGTTTTAGTATATAACACATAGTTCTACGTAGATTAGTTATAGACTTATGATGGAAAGTTCTGTTATTTTGGACGATAAGTTACCATAGGTCATTTTTTTGGCGACCATTATCGTTGGCGAAAGAATTGAAACGGCTATATCAGAAAATAATGCAAACACATAGAAAAATAAAATAAAAATTCTGTTATTAATTTTACTTAAAATCCCCCCCCCCCTCCCCGCAAAAAAAAAGAAAGAGAAAGAAAAAAAAACTGTTTTAATGAGGCATAATATTTAATTTAAACCCCAAAGGGATGTTTGTAATGCTGAAAAATATTTGCAATGCATGAGATTGCAATTTAGATTAAGTCAATATTTGGCGACTTATCGTTTGCGTCAGGTTAACAAAGATGCATCTGATAATTTGATTTAATAAAATACGAGTTATTTTTTTTCCTTTTATTCTTTCTGTTATTTTTTTTATATAACTCCCCTATCATGTGTCTTACAGGAGGAACTAGCAGATGTAATTGTAAAAATGACTGCATTTATGAGTTACATGTTATTTGTTTATTTACGGTTTTGATTTTACTTTTGTCGCCAAGCAATGTGAATTTAAGCCAAAAATGCATAAGCGTGACATCAGCTTGAGCGGTATTAGCAATAATAGTGTTTTTTCGTGTATACAAGATCCTTTTTGGAGTAAATTTTTATATTCAAATGCAAATTATATAAATAGCAGTTATTGTTATGAATATGGGATTAAATATTTAAATTTTAGTGAATGTCTGCCACTCAAACACATATTGTAAAATAATTAAATTTTAGACATTTAAAAATTTACTACGGAAACATGCCGATTTGTTTTCACCAAACATATTATTTGTATAGCCTCGAACTCAGACCAGCGAATATTGTCTATTCTTTTATTTTTATTTTATTATTTTTTTAATATATCGCAAATTTCACTTATAGAAATATTCACTGTTTCAAAAGTTAGGAACCAAAGAATATTCTTTAAGTAGATGTGTGCATTTATGCGTTATTACTATCGCAAAAGGCTACATTTTGCAATAAAAATTGTTTGCTGAAGTAAATTTTCGATGCTCTTTTTGATTCGTCATTTCTTTTAGTTTTTTTTTTTTTTTTTTTTTTTTTTTTTTTTGCATATCTTTCCTTCTTTCAGGAAGGTTTTTAAAAGACATTGGACTAATTGTCCGTATTCCGGTCACCTGCCAGTTGGCAGTTTTACTATATTGTTGGATGTTTCGTTTATGTTTGAAGGTTACTCTGGACAACGATTTAGATTACAGAAGATTAGATGACTTTTGAAATTAGCGATTGTTAAATTTATGGGTTTTTTCATAATGAAGCAAAGTTTTACCAAAAAAACAATGCTTCCAATGTACAGTTGGTTGATTTTATGACGGCCAATTATCTACACGAGGGATATAAACCCTGGGGGGAGTGCCCTCCGTGGGTGTCTTTCTAAGGGTTCCTAACCCGTATTTACGGCAAGGTTAGAAGAAAACCACGGAAAACTCCGAACGGTTAGGTCAACGAGCGCGACAGGGGTTTGAACCCAGCACTTCCCGTATGCCAGCTTTGAGAGCAGAACATCTCAGTCACTGTTTTGGCGCTTTCAATGTACGGAAAAACTTTGTAATGTCACTGGTGGCGAATAGAATAAATAATATTTGTCGATTTATCATTTCAGGCTGGATAAGAAAAAACGAGTACCTGAAATTCTGATTCGATAATTTTTCGATCATTATAAAGCCTTTTCGACCTACACAGATCCCTAGCAGCTAAACATAGTGAGAAATGAATTTATTTCTGCGTGTTATTATGCTCTTTAGAGAAATGCAAAAAAATCTTCGGTTTAAGTATTCACCAAAAATAATATTACTAAACATTTTGCATGACTAACTTTATCATTGTCAGTTTTATTTAAGGAATGGAATTTTGTTAATGAAAGATCTATAATTGAATTAACAGTAATTTGACATTATTTAATGGAACATAGCTTGGCGCGTAAATAACTTCGTTTTGTAACTAACTCTGGTACATTAGTAACCATATCGTTTCAAGTACTTCTAACGTTTTGTACTTGGATATCGGCAAGATTAGGGAAGATTAGGAAGATTTTATTGGATACAAACTAGAGGTTTATTCTTCGACCAGAGTTAATCATTGGGTTTTTTTTTCAGATTAACGATTACACGAATGCTACTGGTCTAAAAAATAGAAAGACAGTGAAAATGGCGTCATTTTCATTTTATTCATATTCAGCTTTAAAAATTCACTTTTTTATGTTTCACCATTTTTTTAAATATCAAAGTTAACCACTGTTCTTTATGTGCAAACAATTTATTACAATTTTCACTGTATTTACTCTGCTGGAATCGAAAGATGAAAAACCGTAGTAAACTTGACAGAAGATGACGTATATTGCGAAATATAACGTAACATAGAGTGAGATTGTACTTACGTTACCAGAATCTCACATGGAGACAAGAAAGAGGCACGGAGTTCAAGAACATTATTTAAGTTCAATGGTCAATCTATGCAATCATTGTAATGCTTTTTCTTTTAGTAGTATGTTGACTAGAGAACATGTTAGTTCCTGTTGTCATAATCTCATAATGGCCTCATTTCCCTAACAAACTCTAGGATAAATGATCAACTAAATGATTTGCTTCTTTTAGCCCAAATTTTGTCCAATGTATTATATAATACTAGCTGTTACCCGTGACTTCGTTCACGCAACATTAAAAGAAGAATAAATACATTAATTAAGCAAAATATTTAACTCCCGATAATTAAAAATGTTAATAATTAACTAATTATTTATCACATTTCATAAGAGACATTACGGTATTTTTTGTTATACGGACCTTGACATAACTCAGTCTTAAAAAAGTGGAATTTTGTGCCAATCGCAAAAATGTAATTTCAACCAATGCAAAAAGGAGGGCCAAATAAAATGGAGGAAATAGACGAATTGGGTAAAAAAATGACAATTTTACCTGATAAACAATTTTATTTTTAACGCCTTTGTGAAACATTTTAACAGCCATCCTTCAAAAAAACATGAATTGGAAATAGTATATGCTTTTTCTTTAAATTTAATTCTGCCTCCTTGGTTTAATGTATAGCTAAAACAAATCTTGTTTTCTAAATGCCAATATGTTGACAGACAATTTTTGTTCTCCAGAATAAATTGATTCATGAATTTTGAATACGTGAAAATATGTTTTTATTTTTCGAATAATTTACTGAAATCAAGATTTTGTTTTCACCATCTATTCAAAGTGAAAATAAACTCTGTTTTTCAGTTTTAATAAGAAAATGTCGTAAAAAATATACTGATCTGTTTTATTTCTCCTTTTTTATCCACAAATATGGAGTAATTTACTTTCCATTTTTAAAGAAACTTCGTTAAAATTTACATTAAAAAAAATCTCGGCATCTAATTTATTTTTTTAAATTCTAAGAGTTTGTGTGACATCCTCGGATCAATGATGACCGGTATTAAGTAAATTGCGTTGCGTTCGATAGTCTAGGAGTGGTTGCGAAATACAAACACACGGTTAGATTTTAATATATAGATTCGTGTCCATTTTCCTTTTCTTAAAATTATGATGTTATTTTTAGCAGAAAACTCTCATCTGTATATAACGGATACTCATGCTTAATAATCAATATAGATAAAACACATTTAAATTTTTCGTTATAAATAGGGCGTGAAGCTTATCTATTTTCTATACTTTGATCCTTATTTTATTAATGTAAGGAATTGATTCACACTCATTTTAAAACATATTGGAAAATTCCCGTTTTATTTCAAATATGACGTCTCTTTTTCCCCAGAGAAATCCCTTTTTAATGACATAATTCTTGTTATTTTTCTTTTCCAGGCAATTCATTTCAATACTGGCATAGGGGAAATTGTGTTACTTTAACGGAATAATATTAAATCTTTAGGTTTTATCAACAAAAATTGAACTATTAACATTCGTCATTTTTTTTAGGTAACCGAGTTATTTCTTTTAGATTTAAGATTGAAAATAACTATTTCTCGCTATCCATGACATCATTTTCGACATGGATAATTTTGAAGAGCATATTATTGTCATTTGCTAACCATTTTCTTTTGAAACTTCTTTTTACTTTTTTAAAATTTAAATAAAAAAACAGTAAAACGCCGAGTATTGTTACCATACAAAAGAAAAAAATGAAGAAAAAACCCAAGATCATTTTATTTCACCAATCAAAGCATATCCGCTTTATTTTTTATGTATGGCGTCATATTCGCCTGCTTCCTATGGTTACGCTTATTGAAACCTTGTATTATTATCAAAAACTAAAAAAAGTACGTTTTACTTCTAATAATATTATTTCATCTTCTTTTTAATTCTTTAATTTTTTTATTTCATTTTCATTTTTCACATGAAAATTTTTCAATTGAAACTAAATTGTTGAGTATAAATTATTATTCCGGGTTTTGAATTAGTTTTGGCAACGATAAAGTATTAGCAACGGTAAAATAAATTTAACCATTTTAAAATATTATACGAAAAAATGTCCATTTATTCTCTATGAAAATAACGAAATTTTGAACTATTAAGAAAAATATTTGAATAAAATAAACTAAAACCAGCCTATGTTCATTCGAGGGCTATAATCAACCTATATGCAAAGATACAGGATCATTAAAAGCTCCATTTTGACGCTGGCTTCAGCCTAACATTTGAACACAATCAGATTTATAATATTATTAGGATAACGCAATGTCGTTCACATCGTTTACAGCAATATCGAAGGAAAATCCAGGTGAAGGTCCCTATTGCTTTAAAATACATGCTCAAATCCATTGATATAATTAGTTTGATTCAATGTTCGTTTGAAAAGATTTACTAAGGTAGCATCTGTAGGTGAAGATCCAGATTCCTTTAAAATACAAAGCCATTTCGTTTGATTTAAGCTACATTTAGAAAAATGGCCCAGCGCAGCGGGAGTAGAATGCTAGTAAATAAATAAAAAACTATTTTCAGTTAATGTTTAATATAAAATTGATATGTTGAATTTGTTGATGAGTATGTTGCATCAGAATATGCTAGGAATTGTATTTGTTTTAAAGATCCATTGGGTATTTAACTGTATAAGAGTGAAAAGATCCCCGACTGTGATGGAAAAGGGATAATCATCCTGATGTAAGGGGACCGAAGAAACCATACGAATAAATTACACTCGATAACAGTAAAAATGTCCCTCATCTGCAGATTGATTTATTATTGTAAAAAAAAAAATTAAAAAAAAAAATTATTCATCTTTACATAGAAATTGATTAGCTTAAAACAATGGATGCGTGTTAGACGATATGGATTTGAAACGAACAATGATTAAAGAGAACATTTTAAAACTTTTAGTTTAAACATTTTAAAACTTTTTTAACGTCGATTTTCGACGCATTTGGGCAGATGCAATGCACATGCGCATAGGAGCTTATTCGTTTGCATTATCACAGGGGGAGGGGGGGGGTGAGATATGTGCTTTATTTACTATGCTCTTTTATTTACTGAATATGATGAGATAAACGTTGGAATATACTATTTGTCTGATACTTCATAGGTCCATGAAATTTTCTTTCTTGTCGTGGGGAATATGGCGGTAATGTCAAACTGATTTGCATTACACAGTTGTTTACGGATTGTTTGTTTGGAGTTTGCATCGGAAATAGTACTGTAATTCACTGGGGGGGGGGGGGGGACTTTTTAAAATCAAATATTTGAAAGGCTGTTTCATACGCACCTCTTTTTAGGTGCGTTCGTAATGATATAAATACGTAGCACCTATTGTCGTCATCTGGTCCGTCCGTCCGGTCCGTCCGCATATAACAACGCAAAAACTACCCAACCGAATGGTTTGAAATTTAAGATATATTATCTTTGCAGAATTTTGTCGAGACATTTCAAATTTTATAAAAATCGAATCAAAACTTTCGAAAATATTAATAAAAACATTTATTAAGAAATGTGATTTTTTTTTTTTAATCGGTGCTTTCTTGTTATAGGAGCTTCCAAGGTTTAATCGTCAAGCGACCGAGAAACTTATTTTATTACAGAAATGAATCTGCAGACGATATAATTCATTTCACAGAATTAAAAAATCATCAAGATATGAATATTTATATAAATAGCTATAGTACGAACGCACCTCATTTGTCACGTTTGACGTACAATTTCCAACTTGTTAAATAATAAAGAAGCTTATTTTACTGATATTGTTATAGTAATTTTTTCCGTCTAGTTTTGACGGGTTCCATCTAGTATATTGTTAAATTATTAACCACAAACATAAAATTCAATTCCTTTCTACACAATAGAAGCTGAGATAAGCTATAATGTTCATCCGAAAAAGCACAGTATGACAACGAGTGATCAAAACCAACATTGAATCAACTGTTATTCGTAATCATCTTACATACGAGTCAGCACGAGTCTTACATGTCCAGCGAATAAGACCCTGATTTCAAAATTAAATACCTCAAAAATAAAGATCAATAGAATTATGCGGTAAACGGTTTGTTTATTAGGTAAGCTGTAAAAATGTTATACAGAAGTTCCGAAAATTTAGTTACAAAAACCGTTAACAGATGGCACTGTACGCCGAAAAACTCGTTCTCTGCAAGCAATCTAACACAAAACAAAACAAAAAAAAGTCAAAAAAAGCATTTTTTTTCATTCAGAACACAATCTTTTCAAAATGTTCACCGTTCGAAACAATGAGGTGAAGTAAACGAATAATGAAATTAGACATCACATCCTGCAATGTCTCAAAAGAAATGGAATGGCATGCCACACAAATCGACGATCCAAGCTCATCCAGCGTAGTGGGATGGTTCCGGTAGACAGTATCTTTCAATGCGTCCCACAGAAAATAGTCACAAGGAGTCAGATCGGGCGAATATGAAGGCCAATCCATTCCTGTGCCAGTACATTTGGGATAATCCAACGCAATTACTTTATTCCGGAAGTACTCATCAAGAAGGCGAAGCACCTTTTCTGTAGGATGTGGTCGAGCCCCATCTTACATGAACTTATCGATACCTGGTCGATCCTCCAACGCTAGTTGTGTGCTGACAAATTGCTCCAAAATCGTAAGGTAACGTTCACTAGTGATCGTTTGTCGCATGAAAAAAGGGCCGATAATGCCTCTGGTGCATACCGCAACCCAAGCAGTAACTTTAGGCGAATGCAGTCGTTTCTCTTCACACAAATGAGGATTTTCGGAACCCCAAAATCTCCAGTTTTGTTTATTCACGAATCTCCATTCAAGTGGAAATGTGCTTCATCGGTGACCAGGTGCGGCCAACATCAAACCCTTCAGCCTCCTTTTTAGGTAGATTTCGTAAGAAATACTACCTGTTACATTTTCCCCTAAGTTAGAATTTTTGAAAAAAATTTGCAGATGTACGCCGATTATGACTCCCAGAACCCAAAACTACCCCTAGTTCAAAACTTTATCTATCTATCTATGTCACTTTTTTATGGACACGATAACGGCAATAATTCTGCACAAATCTCTTCCAAACAGATACATAAAATCAAGGGGCATAAAATCTCGGCCAAGTTCGTTAATGGGCAAAATCGAACCAGGGGGGGGGGGGCTTTTTGTGAAAACAGAAAAAAACCCATAACGTCTTAATTATGATACGTATCGAATCAATTTAAAGTTATTATTACTTCTAGGAAAAGGCTGAAAATTCATGTATAACAGACTTTTGATATCATTAAAAATGGCCCCAAAGGGGGGGAGGTGGGTTTTAGAAAAAAAAAATCATAACTTCGTTAATTCAAAATATATCAAATTCGCTTAAATTTATTATAAATCCTCTTAATATTATCTGTAACTTTTATACTGACAAGTTTTTTATAGAACCAACTCTTAGCAAAAAAAATTAAAAACAAAAAATTCCCTGCCGGCTCCGCTTTCAAACAAGTTGGATTTCGAAGTGGGCGGTCCCAGCTGTCTCATCATGGCAAAAGGGCATTTCTTCCGCAATTCCCAACAAACAGGTGCCCCACGGTCTGCATCTTCGAAACCTACCTGTGCCTGTAGGCCGAGCCGTCAGGGATGATTTTTTTTACATTAATAAAATGATTTCATTTTCAATTTCTTTAGCCCAGTAGTAATTTTTTTCCTTTTTTCAATAAAGTTTATTCTTTATTCAATGAAACTGAAATTTAATAAATTGTGTGTATAGTGATTTTTAAATTTTTCACGAATTTTTTTATGTGAATTTCAGTTTTTTTTTTCGATTTGTAGCAATTTGTAAAAAGAATAGGGTTTCAAACTTTTAGCCTTAATGTAATATATTTTGTCCTTCTGCAATTGTGTCTTTTGATTTAAATTTTTACCAATTTTTAACGTTTTCTCTTTTTTTCGCGTTCCAAGGCGACGTTTTGACATTTGTGAAAGAATTCTGGTTACAATGTGTTGTTAACTATAGTAAATTTTTCTTCTGCGATTTTTATACGTTTTGCAGAGTAGTAAAAGGATTTCCGGTTTTTAATTTTTTTTTTAGCCCAATATAGTAAATGTTGTCCTCTTTTAATAAAGTTTATTTGGAATTTGTACAGCAATTTTTGAATTTTGCACAATTTTTAATCTCTTTCTTTTTTTTTTTTTTTTTTTTTTTTTGGACATTCTGAATAGGATTCCGGTTTTAATCTTTTAGCCCAGTTTAATAAATTGTGTCCTCTTTTCAATAAAATTTATTCGGAATTCGTGCAGTTTTTTAATTTTTGACTAATTTTTTATGCAATTTGTGTTTTTTTACATTTTGCTGCAATTTTTTCTTTTTTTGACGGTAAATTTTGACTAATCCTCTGAGATTTTTGAGTTTTTAATGCATTTTTAACGTTTTTCCATATTTCGCGCCGAATTTTTGACATTCGCGAAAGAATTCCGGTTACAATGTTTTTTTAGTCCATTATAGTAAATTTTATCTTCTATAATAATTTTTTTTTTACTTTTAGCAATTTTTAAAGTTATTTGCATTTTGTCCCATTAACAATTTTTTTTTTCCAGTCATTAAAAGGTGACTAGGGGGACCAAAATGCATAAAAGAGGACCTTTTTCTAAAAAGGGGATTTTAGGGGGAAAACAGGACCATTTGGGAGGCTTGTATTTGCATGTTTTTTTACGTTATTTTAGGCACATTAGGGCTTTTTCCACCATACAAAAAATTTTAAGATTGGTTCAATTTCTTAAAAATTATTTCTAAATTTACTAGGATTTATGGGTTTTTTTCCCCTAGAAATTATTTTTATATGGATTTCTTGAACCGTGGGATCCTTATGGCTACCAATGTGAGACATATGTGCATAGTATAAGATTAAGTATTGCCAATTTAGTGCATTTTTCATTTAAAATGTCTACCACTGTTTTTGTACAGTAATCTTAGCTTCATGCCCAATTTGAATATTAGCGCCCTTTATCGTTTGACACCAGATGAGGTGCACCCTTGTTTACAGAAAAGTTGGACATGCCTGCCTTACACAACTTCTACTTTTAATTGCCAATTAATAAAAATATCTAGAATAATTAGAAAATACAATCATTTAAATAAAAGAGATTGCTTTTCATTATTTATTTGATACTTAAGAAAATTAACTAATAATGCCAACCTTCATAGGAATTAACCCCTTCAAGGGCGGTGGTTAATTTTTGGACCACTTAATTTTAATCCCTAAATGCTACATTGGCACCAGAAATTTGGAATGAAAAATTCCCTTTTATCAAGTACATGAAGAAAAGATTTTACTTATTTTCATATAAATTTGTTTCTAAATTCTAGTGTCAATCAATCATTTCAACATTTTACGAATATAAGTACCTTGCCCCTGAACATGTTAATGATGTACAAATGTAAGTTCCTGAATATTGTCTGGTAATAATCTTTTTTTTTTTTTACAAACAAGACATTTCTAAACAAATGGAACAAACTTTCATGGATGATAATAGGCATTAAGACAAACAATTTTTATACAGGGAACTAAGATCACAATCCAGTTATTCAGTCAAAAATAGTGTACCTCAATCCAGGTCTAACTGGGATTTTGGTCCGTTACTTTAACAATAATGAACAGTGGCGCCAACTTTTGAAAAATATTGGGTGGGCTAAACCATTTTAGGGGAAAATGACACAGGTATTTTGTTTTCTTTGAAGGTAAGGAGACGGATCAGAAAGTTAAGATAGTCAAATTAGAATTTTTGAAAGTAGAATAGAAAGTTGCGATTTTATTAAATATGTCATTATTCTCATTATATATCATTATTCTCATATGAGGTCTTCATTTTATGTACTCTAATATTTACTATTATACTATGAATATAACTAAAAATTAAAACTCAAAGGACTAAAAAATGACTAATTCCATCGCAAATATACTGAAATGTGTATATTAAAAATACGATCTAATTAAACTATATCAGGTGATTCAAAATAGAGATAATGGTGACTATCTCTTTAACTACTGATGGTAAAAATATACTTCCAATTACAAAAAGTATACAAATCGATCAAAAACAGATTTCAGATTATTTGTTTAAGAATAGGTTGTATGCACATTAAAATACGACATTTAAAACTTACTGAATTCTGATACTTTGAATCTTATGAATTTTCAGTGTTTTCTGGCAATAAGAATACACCTTTCCGTATGTATGAGAATTTTTGAAATAAAAGGAACTTATTTATAATTTGTTTAGCGTGGCATGTTGCATACATGTTTCTCCTAATGGCACATTTTTCATTCATCACAAGCATCGTCTAAAATTAATTTTTCAGGACTGTCTTTATTCACGTTTGAAAGTAATGTGATTAAGCCTTTTCTGTGACTTAAGTGGGATGCAAAAAATATTTTCCAACCTTTCCATGTGAAGACGATTTCAACATTTATACACTTTACTATTTTAAAAATTACTAAAATCAGAAAAATATTTCTATGTTGAAACATGGTGAATGCTGAGATTCTGTATAAGTTTCAATGAATGGAATTTCTCATACCTATTCCCTTCCTTTATAGGTCAAATTGCACACTTAAAGTTGTTCTAAATAAATATTTTTCTCCACTCAACAACACAGACATTCTGATACATTCACAGAGGCACTTGTATGCATCATAAAATCTCCTTGATACTTACTGGTACAACATTCAGGAAATTTCTCTTTAGAGCGGCTTTTTAGGGAAAGTGTCTTTTAGGCTCATGTGTGCCTTTTACTGCTATCCTTTCAGTGTTTTCAAACAAAATGATTTTGTGAAAGTCTACGGAAGAATTATTTTTTCAGCGATTGAAAAATAAACAAGAAATGAAAATTGTGTGGGCTGAGAGAGCAAATTATTGGGTGGGCTGTGGCCCCACGAGCCCATATAAGTTGGCGCCACTGATAATGAAGACCAGTGGAACCGTGCGAGGATTTCGCACTGCAGTCTAATATTTTTTTTTAGCATATCTAATAATTTTTAGATGCAGGTTTAAACTTCTAAAAAAAAATGAAGAATAAAAATATCTGCAAACAACATCAGTCGAGACATAATTAAAGGTAATTTATTCCATCAAACAGTTACATACAGTAAAAGCAGATCAAAGATGGTGTCTTTTTCTAAACATTTGTGTGAACTTGTTTTTTTCTTTTTAATCATGAATATAAAATAATTCTGTGCAGAAATGTTCCTCTTTATCTTTTCTGTGACTATTTTTTTTATAATCATTACTAAGCACATGCAGTATTTTATTTTTGTGGCAACACTAATTTGAGGAAAACCTTTCATTTTATTTATGAAAACAATGCCAATTAAACTTTTAATTGACGGCAATTCTTAATCAAAAAATATGTTTTAACGAAGTGTGAGTGCACTATGTCAGAAGCTGCTTCAAAAACCTTTCGAATGATACCCCGTTCGTTGTTGTGCATTTCATAAATTCATAGAAAACGGGATGTTGACAACAGAATTAATATATATGATATTGTAACAATATTTTCAACACTTATTTTGATTTCTGTGAAATATGACATGACAAGAAATGTTGGAAATTGCCACCATTCATACCCAAACACTGAGCTAGAGATTCCATTACTCAAAATGCAGCTGACAGTAAGTATACTGTGTCACTGACAAAATTCAGTCATTTCCAAATTCCAATGATGTCCTCATTACATTTCCTACAAGCAAAGTTAATATGATGAAAATCTCGCTAAAATATCTTCATTGATGTTAAAGTTGCGAATGAAAATTCGGTTTCAGCTTGTAGTAACAATCCTGAATTTTTGATTAAATGTATTGTATTTTTGATGGAATAAGTGGATTGAGATGCTGGTTTCCTGTACAAAATATATTTGTCTTGACTACATTATCTCACCTAAAAGTTTATTTCAAGATTTTAGGAATACAGTGTATGTTTAAAACCTCGAAAATGATCGCCCACACCAGACGTTGCTCTCTGGTGCATTAGAAAACTTCCTTGCCTAATTAAAAGGAGCAGGAAAGTTATTGCTGAGTTACCACCACCATTTGTATGGTTGCATTATTTTAAATATTTTTTTACTTTAGTCCTTTCCTGACAAACACTATAATGACAGTTCTCCCCAATCCTTCAAAACTTCTCTTCGATTTAAATATTTGTTTTACAATGTAAGAAAATTTTATTAATTTACTTTGCTTCACAGAAGAAGCCATGAAGTTAAAACTTTTTAAATTAATAAAACTTTAAAGTTAAGACTATCCTCTTCTTAAATAATAGCTCAAAGACATTTTTATGTATGTGTGCGTAAAATTTACTTGTAAAAAGGTCTGATCATCAAAATGGAAATATTTGTGTTAAATATTATGTAAAACTGTTTCAAAATTTAATTTTTTTAATATATTTAAACCATGTAATATAAGAATACTCAACTGAATAGTTACAATTCAAATATTCAAACTATCATGATGTCTATACAATCGAGAGAATCGCTAAAAACACCTCGTCATCGCCCAACATTATAAGTATTTCATTTTAACAACTGAAATAAATCTTACATGTGTTATTAATATTAAAATTTAGTTTTATCAAGAGCATTTTATTTATAATGAAAAAATAAAGCAACAGATGAAGCATTATTAAATAAATAAAAATAGAAAAGAAATGTGAAGTTAAAGGAGAGCAATGATTTTGATCTCATACTGTGCAGGCTCAAGCACATTGCTCTGACCACTCGGCTATGGTGCTTTTCTTGCCGATATGAAAAAAAAAATTAAGTACATGTAACAGTATTTGCAGGATTTTATTTATTTTTTTGTTTTTAAGTGGGCAGGTAATTACTTCAA
The DNA here is from genome assembly GCA_963931845.1 of Maratus michaelseni. Lineage (NCBI taxonomy): Eukaryota > Metazoa > Arthropoda > Arachnida > Araneae > Salticidae > Maratus > Maratus michaelseni. The sequence continues at coordinate 340,058,701 of OZ007588.1, read as the reverse complement.
AGCTAGTTCTTACCTTTGTTTTTCCTTTCTACTAACTAGCATTGTGGTAGGCAAATCGAGGACCCAATATCTGATGGTTTTCTTGTCAGTCAATAAAGTCAAATTACTTATACTTTTCAGTAGAAATGGACTGGAAAATTGTGGAAATTATTTTATGTTTTTTTTCCTACTTTTGTTGTTGAGCAATAAAGAACGACAAAAAAAAAGTTTTTATTTTAAAATATTTTATTTTAATAAATAAATATACATATACTTCAAAAATATATAAATGTAATCAAGTGTTTCCTGAATTGAGAAAAAAAGAAATTGTTCAAGTTTGAATAAATATAGATTCATTTTCTAATAAAATTCATTCAGTAGTTGAGATGGCTAAAGTCATAGTGGTGTAAGTTCCATTTCCTTAAATGTTAAAAAAAAAATTCCTGACAGCTCGGCCTACAGGCACAGGTAGATTTTGAAGACGCAGACCGTGAGACGCCTGTTTGTTGGGAATTGCGGAAGAAATGACCTTTTGCCATGATGAGACAGTTGGGACTTCGAAATCTAACTTGTTTGCAAACGGAGCCAGCAGGGATTTTTTTTGCTATAAGGGCTAATTCCTATAAAAAACTTGTCAATATAAAAGTTGTAGATAATATTAAGAGGATTTATAATAAATTTGAGCAGATTTGATATCTTGTGAATTGACGAAGTTATGAATTTTATCTTCTAAAACTTTTTCTAATTTTTTCTTCTAAAATCTTTTTAATGATATCAAAAACCTGTTATACATGAATTTTGAACCCTTTTCCTAGAAGTAATAATAACTTTAAATGGATTCGATATGTATCATAATTAAGACGTTATGGGGCTGTTTTTGTTTTCACAAAAAGACCCCCCCCCCTCCCCTAGTTCGATTTAACCAATTAACGAACTTGACCGAGATTTTATGTATCAGTTTGGAAGAGATTTGTGCAGAATTATTGGAGTTATCGTGTCTATAAAAAAATGACAGATAGATAGATAGATATATAAAGTTTTGAACTGGGGGTGGTTTAGGGTTCTGAGAGTCATGATTGGCATAGATCTGCAAAAATTTTTCAAAAATTCCAACTTAGGGGAGAATGTAATAGGTAGTATTTCTTATGAAATCTACCTAAAAAAGGATTTACTAGGAACTTTAATTTATAAAAATTTGTAAAAAAAAAGTTTTGTACTTCAGTTAATTTGTAAAATTTTGATAGAACTTGACTAAAAGTTTTCGTGGTGCACCTGAAAACTTCTCACAGCATTGCTAGTTCAAAACCCCTGACTTATACTGTTACTGGAATTCTACACCTGGGTGAGGGGAACCTGATTTTACTCAAACCTGACCTAACATGTCGTTTTAGTTGGGGTGGGTTGCGTTATTATTATTTTTTTTTTTCAGATCACAGGCTGGCTTTTATTGTTTCAAGTTTAGTTTTAACTCTTGTAGGGTAGGTTGATATGATTTTCCAAATGAAAGTTCAAAATATTTTTTCAGATGAAAAATCTATATACACTAAAACTTCCGCATAGCAGACACCTCTATTTAGCAAACATTTTTCCAATCCCTAACACCTATATATTTGTGCACGTTTATCTCTCAATAATGAGTGTGTGGGAAAATCATAATTTTTTTTGTTGTTGTTAAGTTTTTTCCATCTTTTTTCAATTTAATTTAATTTAATTATATATTTTATTTTAAAAAGATACTTTTACTAATTTCACTAACAAAATTACTAAAAAAAACTAACTTTAACACTAAGCTTCACCAGACTGCAAGTAGCCATCTTGATTGTTTACATTTGGTTTATGATTTTCAGTTAAATTCTTGGTAATATTACTTAATTGGTTGATTAATTGCCTAATATGTAACGGTTGTGCAAGTAGTATAACTTTGTTGGCATATTGCAAAGTTTTTAAAGGTGCTAAATTTTAAGTATCTGTGCAAAATAGTTCCAGAATGGGCTAGCTGTTTGTAACTGGTTATTAATCGTTATAAAATGATAGTTTCTCATGTATGTTATGTTGTTTTTGCTTGCTGATGTATCTTGATGTCTGATCAGCTACTAAATAAAACTGCTGGTTTTTTTAATTGAAGAATTTTTACTTCTACACTTTTATCCTTTTTTATAGCAAGCCTTTTACACTTTTATCCTTTTTTTTAATAGCAAGTCTCTTCAATTTGATAGTATGTTTTTATTGCCTCATTTCAAAAGATAAAAGCTTTAGAAAATGTCAAATTTTGAAATTAGAGAAATTACAACTTTACAATTCATCATCATACTCTGAGGGAATAGAACAGATGCAAAGGTCATGAGGTGTCTGCCATTCAGAGAGGTTTTACTAAATTTAAATATTAAAGAGTACGACCATTTTTCTATATAGAAGTTTAAATTGGTATTAGATATATAATTGTGGATTACTTTTCATAATTCTGTCAAAACATGGATAAATTTATTTTTTTCATTTTGGATCGCTGATTTTTTTTTTTTTTTTTTTTTTTTTTGGGGGGGGGGGGGGGGGGGGGGTTGGGTTAGGTTGACATTAAACAGATTTTTTTTTAGCTCAGGTTGGGTACAAGCTGACCTATACAAGACTCAAATTGTTACAATTAATAGATTAATATGTCTAGATAGCTTATATGTACTTAGCAGAAATTTTTAAAATTAGTGTCCTGCACTACTATGACTTTAACTAATTCAAATCTAATTCAATTCATACTCAGTGAAAAATCCTTTTCATATAATTCCTTTACTTTTAATACAAATTCAATTCATACTCATTTACTCTGTAAAATGGCAAAAATCATAAACTTCATTGTGATATTTTTTCAGTTTCTTGATCCACAACTTTTTCTCAGCCAATTTGATTTCTGTACTGTCTACAATATGTGTTGCCAGATCAGCTAAACACTTCCTTGTATAACCAGATACACCATTTTCAAAACATTCTAGTGGTATTTTTTCACACATATTCATGCCTGTAATGGATAAGATAAATGAGTAAGATAAAAAATAGTTTTAAAAAATAAAATTCATTTCACATAAAAAGATTTTTTATTCCTTTAAAACTTTGGATAAAAGCAGCAAAAATGTCCAAAATAAAAAGTATAAAATGTTTAAATAGATATATAAAAAGAAAAACATATGCATTATAAAAAAAAATACTTTTGTTTCACATAATTTCAATAGTAAATAATAATTTGGTCTTAAAAATCATGCAGCACAACAGCAAGCAATGCAGATTATTTTAAACTTTGTCCTAATTTGCTTCTTAAATACAAACTGTCCTAAAATAGACTTGAGTGTTTTTAAAATTGAATAATAAGCAAACGGCGACAGATGCCACTGCACTGCACTGCACTGCATTAAACTGCAAGAATGCTCAAAATAACTTTACAATTTCAAAACACAAACATCTTTCTTTCACCTTTTCAACAGCTAAACAAGAAGAAAGACAAGGCAGATTTTGATTAGAGTTGTGGGTTTTTTACAATTACAGAAATTTTTTTCCAGTTTTCCAGAAAATTTTGAAATAGAAAATTTTCCGAAAATTTTCTAAGCTACTAAATTAATAAGGTACTATAAAATAAAACTCTCGTTCACTAGAGGCTACAAGTAAACAAAACTGGAGTATTTTCATCAACCTGGATGTGACGCCGTTTTGAGTTTTCCCCTTCCAACAAAAAACAATAAGCAAAAAAAATAATTAGCAAAGCATAGAAACTGTGATTTATAAGTTTTTAATCATGTATAAAGCTGAAAAGTTAAAATATAATAATTCTTTAAGGTGGTTCTCAAATGATCTGCTGAATAATGCAAAACTTTGACTCATTTTTAAACACAAAGGCTATTGAAGCGATTTGCAATCGAAATGAGTTTTTTATTTTTTGATAAATAAATTACTTATCGAGTTATAGGCAATTTGTGTCACGTGACAACACGTTTTTCTCCTTTCTGGCACCGAATTATCGGGATTTCGGTTCAAAATGCCACCTTTGACAGTGTTTTCTGTAGGATCTTCTGTCTTTACCAAAAAATGGAAAATGTGTTTTGATCACAAAGTTTTTGAATTACAACACCTGTCCATTTCATGAGTTTCTGAACAAAAATGAATTAAAAGATGTGTCTGAAAGTAGTCCCTTTGGATTTGAGAACAGCCTTAATAACTATTATGCATATATAATGTCTCATTAATGAATTAAAAAATACTATATTGGACAAAATATCAACCAACAAGAGAAATGGGCGATTCATTTTCTGTGAGTGTTCTTTTATTATAAAAGGGTGAATTGACTTGTTATGAGTTGCAAAATTAAACAATATGACAAATCTTAAGTAAAATAGAATCAAATGTGGTTTGCAAAGTTAGAATTATAACCTGTAGTTTTGTTTAAAAATGGTACAGAAATTGACTAATAAAAGAAAATATGGAAATTTCAAATATGTCCTATAAAAAATTTACAAAAAGATTGCCAGTTTGACATTTAAAATTTTCCAGAAAAAAATAGTTGAAAATTTTCCTCCCCACATCACTAATTTTGATCAATCTTTATACATTGGTTTGAGCATTCTTACAAGTTGAGACAGACCAGCAACATCTGTCAATGACAATTGGTGCTAAAACAAGGTTGTAAGCATATTAAAGAAATTTCCATCTTTGCACTTTAACCATTAATTGCATTTAATATTTGTCACTGTTTGGTAGTTATTCTATTTAAAAAATCATTAGTCCTTTTTAAAACACTTTGTATAAAGAGCTAAGCTACACGATCAATATACAGTATAGAATGACAGCTGAAAGCAAGGATGAAAACTCACTTTGCGATTTACAATTCTTTTTTAAGCCTGGTGATTTTTTCATGTTTTCTGTTTTCATCCCTGAGTCAGAGGCCATGTATGAGAATTGAATATCAGTTATAAATAATGGCATATTAAAATAACCAAAGGCAAATGACAGTTGTTATGCAGATATTCACACTCATATGTGTATTTTACTTAATAGCCCTAAAAAGGGAAATAGACATATGTAAATTTTTAAAACCTGCCTTTGTTGAAAATTATGGTATCCTACTTTCAACATTTTAAACATATTTCAACAAATATAACATTTGAACATTTTGTAGGAAAGTTATTAACAAAGTCCTAAATTAATTCAGACAATTGCTTCCCATGCATTTAATAACATTATGTCAATAATATAATAAATTATGCTGCCCAAGCCGCCAGAGGTTCATTTGGTTCAAGATTTATTATATTCGAGGTTCGTTTGGTTTGAGATCCAGATGTAAATTAGGAGCTCACTAGTATAATAAATTATTTTTAAAGATTTAATGGATAAACTTTATATAAGGAGTTTGTTCCCCTTTATCTTCAAAGTATATTGTATTAATTGTAAATTCAGTTTAAATTCACAGGTATCTTTTCTTGCCTTATATTGCTCATATATACTTTATAAAAATTGAGAATAGAAATTTTTTGATTATTATATGGATTTTTTTATTATTATTATTCAATTGTTTTCAAGGTATTTTGCATAACTAACTTTATAGGAGTTTAACATTTCATCAGGATGTCCACCATTTTTGTGTTGCTGGTATGGTTTTGTGAAGACACAATTTTGGAAGTTTGGAAATTGAAAGAATGTGGCACAAAAATCAATTTCTCTTTCTGGAGCCGTTTGGTACAGTGAATATGAAATGGAGCAATTTGGATTAATTGCAGCAGTTATCATTACTGCAAATGCATTATATCTTACACATATTTTTTCATGCTTATTCATATGCATACAGAAATCGGTCCATTAGTCATTTTACTACTTAAACTTTATAATAAAATCACTTTGAAGAAGGAAAACCTTATGCTAGCAAAACACTTTTAAGAAGCTAAATAAATATAACTTTAGAATTACAAATATTTTAAGAGTAAAATATCTTACCACTTTCTTTTATTTTCCATAAAATTGGAGGAACAATAAAAACAGAATTGGATTTCAGGAGAAGGAAATCAAACAGGATCTTTTGAGTTTCATTTGATACTAAAGGATGCTTAAATACAACAGGCAAAAAGTCACGCACAACTACTTCATAGTTTGTAATCTAAAAAAAAAAAAATAATAATAATTAAAAAAACAGTATTATAGATTTTTTTTTCCTAAACTGTTTTTACAAGACCTATGTCTCTATTTTATACAATTGCAACAAAAAAATTTGAGTAATAATTCAAAAACTTTATATTCAGTTATTATAACAATTCACTTGGCTGCCTTTGTCGATTTTGATTATTAGACTAATTTACATAAAGCACAATTTTGGCAGGCAGATATTACTATGAAGATGAAAAATGTTACTAGTGATAATTTTTGCAAGACTGACACAGAAAGAGATTCTTGAACACAAGGACAAACAGATAAATTAAAAAGCAGAAGAAAATTTTTGCTTTGTTGCCTCTTCCCCTCTCTATATATATAGATATGACACACACAAAAAAAAAGGAGGGGGGGGGAGGAGTTGTAAGTTTTAAAGTGTAAAGAAACTAAGGTAATAATATTTGAAGCAAATAGGTTAAATGGGCACAGCCCAAGTGCGCCAAAGAAATGTTTTGGAGCATTAAATTACTTTCAAAGATAAAAGAAAAATCTTTTAGTCTTATTGGCGACCTTGAAAAGTGAAAGGAACAAAAGCTGGCTTGGATGCAAAACTTTTTAGGAAAAGAACCTAACTTTTTATATATAAAAAAAGGGGGGTGGGCAAATAAAAGTCTTTTAGTCTTATTAGGAATCCTTAAATCCTTATAAACATGGAACCAGGTTCAGGTACCCCCTTTATAGCCAACTTCAATTATAATTAATTGTATTAGAAGAAAAGAAAGGTTAAACTGATGTTGGACTGTATAATTTACAATAAAATTATAGTCAGCTAAAAGTGTAACATAATTGTAATATTAATATATATATATATATATATATATATATCACATTCAAATAAAAATATTTTACATTTTACCTCTCTTTTCTTCTAATGCAATTAATTATAACTTAAGTTGGCCATAACGGGAGTGTAATGAACCTAAACCCATGTGATCCCTAATACAGCTTAGACTTTTATTAGCCTCCTTTAAAGGTAGATTTCATAAGAAATACTACCTATTAAATCCTCCCCTAAGTTGGAATTTTTGCAGATCTACGCCGATTATGACTCCCAGAACCCAAAACCACCCCTAGTTCAAAACTTTATCTATCTATCTATCTATGTCACTTTTTTATGGACACGATAACGGAAATAATTCTGCACAAATCTCTTCCAAACTGATACATAAAATCAAGGGGCATAAAATCTCGATCAAGTTCGTTAATGGGCAAAATTGAACCAGGGGGGGAGGGGGGGGGATGAGAGGGCTTTTTGGGAAAACAGAAAAAACCCCATAATCACTTAATTATGGTATGTATTGGTAAGTTATGGTAAGTTATTATTACTTCTAAGAAAAGGGTCGAAAATTTATGTATGACAGATTTTTGATATCATTAAAAATGGCGCCAAGGGGGGGGTTTAGAAAAAAAAATCATAACTTCGTCAATTCTGAAGATATCAAATTCGCTTAAATTTATTATAAAACCTCTTAATATTATCTAAAACTTTTATAGACAAGTTTTTTACAGGACCAACCCTTATAGAAAAAAAAAAAAAAAAAATTAAAACAAAAACAATCCCTGCCGGCTCCGCTTGCAAACAAGTTAGGTTTCGAAGTGGGCAGATCCAACTCCGCATCATAGCAAAAGGCCATTTCTTCAGGGGGAAGGGGACACTTGCAGTCAAAAACATATTAGGGTTATTCCACGTCAAATCAACCAAAATTTTTCAATATTCAACCTGACCATTTCAGATTTTAATGAAACCTTCAGGAATCATTCTCCCTGATGATACAAATGAGAATATACTTTTATAATTTTTTTATCTAAGTAAATTTTCATACAATTATTTTTTTTAATTTCGAAAAATCATCATTTTTTGGCTTGTATAAATGTTTTCAATTTTGAATTTCTCAAGTTGTATCAGGCATAGAGAGTTGTTTGATACCTCATTTTAAAGAGAATTTCATAATGCTTAATTTGATTATGCCTGTTTTTAAAAAAGTTAATTTTGGAAATTGGCTAATAATAAGGAAAGGCATTTGAAAAAGTCTCTATAATATCTAATATTTAAGTGAACAAAAATAAATAAATAAAGTCTAAGACATAAAAAAATTTCTTTGAATTTAAACGTTAAAAATACACTGTTAGCATATCTTTTCAAGCTTCAGAAAATATGAATAACATTCAGAATATCCGGAATAAAAGCATTATCATATTTATTTTAATAAAGACTTCTTACCTAAAATATAAAAACTAAGAATAAGATATTTAGAGAATAAATCAAGCATGCCAACCAGAAAATAATAATATAAATCATAGACTGATAAAAGAGTGAAAAAAAAAAGCAGTAATATAGTGGATGAAAAGTTATATCTCTGATAAATAACTCTTAAATTTTAAAGATGAAGGCTTACAACTACTATCATGTTTTTGGGGGAGGAAAAGATGAAGAGAATTGAATTTTATGGATCATAAAATAAGCATGCCAAACTCACGGGCCGCAACAAGCATTTTTGTGGTCCAGCCAATACAATCCAAATATCAGCATACATAACCAAGTTAAAGCATTCCAATGTAAGTTAGCTCTTTAGGAAAAGCAGTTAAAAAATGAAAATTAACACACTTTCCAACAGGTAACATAAATTAAGTTTGGGTGAAATTGCATCATATTTAAAATAAGACCCAATGCTAATATGCCAAAAATATTCTAAACTTCACAACGAAGTATGAAACAAGATTTGCTGAGTTCAAATTTATGGAAGATAGCTTTTCTTAGTTTTCTTCACAAATAAAGAGTCAGAACTAAATAGTATGCAAATAGGAGTAAGTGATATCCAGTGTAATTCAGGTTTTAAGGCAAAAGACCATGCAACTGCTTTGCTTAAATTCTGAAACTATTTGACAGCCAGGTTTGTAAATGTTCAAAACTTCGCATGTGAAATTACATCATTGTTTGGAAATACCTATCAGTGCGAGCAGTTATTTACACTTAGTGAAAAGAGTCTCTTATCAGATCTACAATTACTGACCTTGTATCAATTTTTAAATAATCACTGTGAACAATATTTCTGCCAAAATAGAAAAAATATGCTGGCAGAGAAAAGATGCCATATAGGGAAGAAAATGTTAATTTTTGGTGTTGCTGCTGCTTTTTTTTTTTTTTTAATAGGACTTTTTAGAATAAACCCAAGTCTATGAAAAATGATGTTTTTGTGGCCCAAATAAACTTAAACCTTGGATTTTTAGCCTCTGTCCACCTTTTAGTTTGACATGCAGCTTTTAAATAATTTTGCATAAGGTTTTACCAACCTTAAGGTCAAACCAAAATACATAAATCAGATGCTTCACTACAGTTCTCATGTATAATACTTTCAACGTTTTTTTTTATTTTTTATTATGCAAACAGTACGAAACTGTGAGACCTTTTATAATAAATTTTCTCTCTAGTTAAAAGTTTAATTTAGTATCACAATTTATCTACTATTCAAGCACAATAAGCTGGCTTGTGACCTTTAAGATTTTGTTACTCTACGTGGAAAGAAGGTAACTAAAATAACATCACATAGGTAGTGAAGAAGACATTTTAATCAACCCTCACATATGCCCGAGTTATTTTGAAATAGATATATGTTTATCAGCACTAAAAAATTATTAAGAATTATTAAATGGTTATTTTGGTAATTTAAACTTTGGACACCTTTACACAAAGATTTTTTTTTTAAATCATGTATTTTGTTTAGATCCAAGAGCAAAAATTCTTAGAGAAAATCTTCTTTTGTGCAGAACAGGAGAAAAAAAAGAAGTCAAAAACAGATTTACCAACTCAATGTTTGAAAAATAAATGGTTCTGCTATTTATTGATGTATTTCACAAACATCATTGAATTTCATATGAAGTTTATATGTGATTGCTTTTCATTACAACTTCATATGAGGTATACAATGGGTGGGAGGGTAAATGAAAAACTATGTTCTATATTATAACAACTTTTATTATCATTATTATAAGCACAATAATACCAAATAGTAAATAATTATACAAGTAATAATTTTTCCAGCTGATTGAAAAAGTGTCCAGACCACGACTTGAACTCAGAACCATTTGGCTTTAATTGCCAATGCTCTTCCAATTGATCAATCCGAGTGCCATCCCAACCGGCACAATTCACCAGACAACCATTTGGTTACCAAAGGTTGTCTGAGTGAATTGTGTTGGCTGGGATGTCATCCAGATTGTTCAATTGGAAGAGAATTAGTGATTAAAGCCAAAAGAACTGGGGTTCAAGTCCCAACCTGGACACATTTTCACTCAGTTGGAAAAATCACAACTTGTATGATTTATTTACCAGTCAACACGATTTTTTTTAAAAAGTGTAATTACCTATCTATTGTTTATTGGAGTTCCCTTAACTGTGGTTTATTCTGTCAAGCTGTTTCAAATAACAGAGCAGATGTCATTACCAAATGGTTGTCTGAGTGAATTCTGTTGGCTGGGATCTCATACAGATTGCTTAATTGGAAAAGCATTGGTAATTAAAGCCAAAAGGTACCGAGTTCAAGTTTCAGCCTGGATACATTTTCACTCAATTAAAAAAAATTACAACTCATAGGTTTTTTTATCTTTTAGTTCTGGTTGACACCATAATCGATGAATAAATTAAAATTAGTCTAAACCTCAAAAGCCAACTTATCATGGTTGAATACAAAAATGACATTGACAAATATTTTTCATTTGTCTTAATGATGTCGTTTTGAAAGAAAAAAACTTTTAAAATGTGATTAAATGTCTTTAAAAAGATCAAAGTGAATAATATTATTGTATACCTTTATAGAATCTGTATACAAAATATATTTACTTTAAATTTTCACTAGAGCTATCATACTTCAGAAACAGAATAATAGATAAGAACTTAAAATACAATAGTTCCATGTAAATTTTGCCTTGTTTAATAAAACTTGAATCAAATAAAAAATATATATAAGCAGATAGTTGACAAACATTAATAAAGCTTCAAATGTGTTATAATTTTGGAAAACCATCAGTTTTAAAGAATAAATATCAGAATTTTTTCCAAATGTGTAAAAATGTGTCCAGGACCTTTGGCTTTAATTGCCAATGCTCTTCCGATTGAGCTATCTGGACGATATCCGAGCCAACACATTTCACTCAGACAACCATTTGGTAATGATATCTGGTCTATTATTTGAAATAGCTCGACAGAATAAACTGTAGGTAAAGGAACTACAATAAATAATGGATAGGTAATTACACTTTTTATTATTTTAACACAATCAAAAATATTTGCATTTTGTAAGTTATATAAGTCTTAAAGCAGCAACAACAGGTGAGAAATCACTAAAAATTTACCTTTTTGTCTACATTGACAAACAAATCTTCAACAACAATGTGCAAGAAATACAGCAAATTTTTTAACTGCTGTCGTCTTTTAATTGGCAGATGGAAAACTAACAATTGTAAGGCATACAATGCTCTCATTCTCTGTTCCCCCTTGAGCATTGCCACAATGGCAACACAAATAGAAAAATATTCTCCAGGAATAATAGATTCTGCAGAGCATGAAAATCTTTCACAAACAACTTTGTAACAAAGTATTTTACAAGCTTGAACGGACCACAATCCAGCTAATCCAGGAGGATGGCCACCCCCTAAGCAAAGAGATGCTGCAGAAACCCATGGTATCTCTGTCACAGGACCATGGAAATCTTGACGAAGCGGTTTCATCTTTCTTGGGGTAAAGTCGTTTTCTAAAACAAATGGCTGGGGTGCTTCAGGTAACTCTGGCAAATCAGGAGACACTTCTAAAACACTTTCAAGAACAGAAATTTCAACTAAATGAAGAAGGATAGCCAAGGCAGTTTCTCTGAGTTCCAAAAAAGCTGCTAAAAGACAAAAATAGACATTACCATTGTAATACTGCCACTTTTAAATACATATTATACATTTGCAAATATTAATTACATAAGATAGCATATGCAAAGAGAACACAAGATCATATTTACATATAAGCTAGAAATTAAGGTCTTAAAATTTAAAAGGAACTCAGAAATTCCATTGATATTAAATTGTACATACAAATCTACTTCAACAGGAACAAAATTGCCAAGTTTTTAAGACCAACAGTCAAAAGATTTTTTTTAATGAAATTTAAAAAAATTTAAAACAAATAATACAAATTTAATTTAAAAAAAATCCTTGGTTAGTACTAAAAATAACATTCACTGTTAATCAAAGAAAAATAATACATTCATTAATTGTATATAATCTCTTAAGGCTTTTTATCAAATTCCCTTCTATAATGTTAAACCTATGGTTTTGGAATGCATCTGTATTTTTTAAATTTCTCCTCTGTTTTGTTTTCTTTCTTTTTTTAAATATTTCTAAAAGTAAACTATAGTTTTATTTTAAATCTTAAAATCTTATTTCCAACTCAAAAGTTTCAATTAGATTTTAAAACTCAAAATATAAAATTAAGTATATATTTTAGAAATATTTTGTCAAATAGAAAAGAAAGTACTCTTTAAGAAAAGCACATAGCAAAAAAGAAGTTTAAAAATCCTTCAGACGTGTACTGGGAAGAAAAGATAGTTTCCCTATCCCTTGTTTTTAAGAACTCTGCTAATTTTACTCAAACACATGAAACTAAAATGTGTAGAACTCGATTATAGAAGATTCCTAGTTTTTGTCAGTATTGAATTTAATGGGAAATTGAAAAAATTGTCGGCTATCGCCAAGTTGACTTCATTTATGGCGATCTATTTTTGTTGCCACAATTGGCGAGAATTTGACATTGGCTGATATGACTATGTAATTTTAAGAATATGAGAATTGAACAATGGTTACAACAATGAAAGAAAATTAATGAGAAACCATGTTCAATAAAACTCATAAATTAATCCTGTTTATGAAAGAACCTCTCTCTTTTCTTTAAAATCTGTTGTTTTGTTTCAAAATGTCAGACACCCTAGAATTTCAAACTGCTATATCTCAGCCATTTTTAATACAGAGGCAAAACAAAAAATGCTCCAGAATCCTTGTATCAAGGTCAAGGACAAACACTTAAAAGAAAAACTTTTTGGAATTTTTTTTTTTTTTTTTTGTACATCTTTTTGAGTTTGAAATCTTTAAATGAAGATGGTTTTTTAAACAAGATGACAGATGAAGATGGCCAATGAAATTGGTAAGTCCCATGCTTAATCACATCTAAATCAGCTACATCTATACTAATAAAAGAAAGTTTCGCTCTGTGTGTCTGTCTGTTGGCGATGGCTAGGAAAATTTAGCGCACCTAGAAGTCTGTAAATTTAGATTTAGGTAGTCCAAACCCTCTCCTGATACACCTGAGCATCAGAATTTTAATATTTTGAAAATTAGCCTAGATATTAATTAGATTATCATTAACCATCGCTTCTAAAATGTCATCTTTTAAATCAAAATTGCGAAAGAAACTGACTGGCGCATTGAATTTGCAACCGGAAATGAACGAACTCGAAATTATTAAACTAATTAGCGAATTTTAAGAAAACTAATTGAGATATCAATTTGGAAATTTCTGAGCATATGTAAAAAAATATTCTGTGTCTGACTGTGTGATTTTTGAAAAATTCGGTTGGTAATTTTTTTTAATTTCTGCAATAAACTGCCAAAAATCTGCTGGTGCCAGTGAAAACGATCCCAGAAATTTTTAGACAGGGATCGGCTTTCATTAAAAACTGGACTATACAGAGATCTGTTTCTCTGGCCGATCCCTCTCATTTATTTTTCGAAAATGAAAGGAAATAATTGCCAAATTTTACTAATGAACAAATATTTAGGTAACTAATTAAGATATAGATTTGAAATTGAGGTCGGGAAGGGGTGTCATCTGCTGGCTATTTTAGCGTAGCGTCTTCGTTATGTTCTAATTATCAGAAAAATGTAATTCTTTTTTTAATGATCGCGTTAATGTACGTGACGCTGGTTCTCTTGAACAAATTATTCATTATATTTGCGGGTATGGGGAGGGAGGGGGTTAACGTCTTTCTCTGAGATTGTAATTATCTCGGGCCCGGGCAACGCCGGGCGGGTTAGCTAGTATATAATATATCAATATTTGAACAGAGGGTGATTTTAGAGTCTGGCAATCCTGAACGGTGAAAATATACTGAAAATTTCTGGAATTGTTTTCCTCTGGATGACTGCAATTGGTAGCTTCTTACATTTTTAATGGAAGCTACATAAAATTTTAATTTTCTGTGGAGAAATTTGAAAAATAGAGTTGCATTTCAAGCCAATAGGTTTAACATTAGAGATGGAAATTTGCACTGGAGAGAGCATTTTGCTCTGGTTGATGAGGAGCATTAAGTAATATTAATCTCTCATATTAGCTCTTAAATATATTGTTTAATACTTTTCAGAAATTTTTTACAAATAGCAATCAACTTTTCAATCACAGAATTTTTTCCTCCATATATGAAATATCAGGCTATTTTTTCCCTAAACAAAATAAAATTAATTTTGTCTAGACAATGACCATGGATTGAATAAAATTTTCTTAAGGATTTCCATATAAATATAGGCAATTGTAGGATAAAGATGAAGCATCTCTCAACTTCATACTAATTAGCTTTTTTGGGGGGGAGGGGTGTGTGTGTGTGTAGGGTGGGGGATAAGGATTACTTAATACACAGACATCAAAAATTAAATCTGATGCTATAACAATGTGAGCAAAAACTGCACAGAATAAATAAAATGTGATTTTTACTTCACCTACAGTTACATGGTTAACTACTTTTTAAATTCTTTCATAGAAATATTATATAAAATAAAGCTGAATTTCAAAAGTTAATATCAAGTAAATTTTTTAATAAACTTATTAAAAAAATAAATTAATTAAAAGTTGAATTTAAACTATACTCTGTTTGCAAAGACAAGAGAACGAAACTAAACAAATGCACATGTAGATTGGCGATGATTAAACACCTGGCACTGTACAAGGAATGCCAAACAGACAGTCTGAGTTTATGCTTTTTTTCCTCTTCGGTGTTTGTTTGTTGTCTTTCACTTCTAAAATTGATGATTTTTTTTGAGTGATTGTGTATTTTATACACACAAATGGAGAGTGAAAAAACTTCTTTGAGCCCACCTACGAAGAGTGTGAAAAGAAAAGCTTTGAGTAAGGCTGAAAAGGATACAATATTGAATGTATATAAAACGGCACTCGAATCAAATCCTGAACTTCCGATTTTGGACATAGGAGATAATGCTGTTCGTATAACAGGCGTAAGTAATGCTTCTGCTTTTCGAGTGATGCGAGAATATAAAAAATGCGGTGTATTAAACCCTCCGGAGAAGACAAAATTACATAAATGTGTTTTAGAAAAATAGATGATTTTGTTTTGTCTCTTACTACAACAAAAATATTTTACTTTCATTACAAAATTCTAATTAAATTATCACCAAAATTCATTTAAGTCTTCCGTCACTAACTGAAAATTAATAAAGATTTAAATAATACTTAAAGAGAAGTTAAATTTTGTTAGTAATTAGAGAATAATTATATTAAGACTCCCATATAATTAATTGAAGTAATTATAATTCCCAAATTAACTTTATATTAAAATGTATAAAAATTTACATTGTGTTCTAGCTTACTTTTCCTATTTATAGCAATATCCCAAGGTATGTGGTATGTGAATCATTTGCAATAAAAACTTTTTTGTAATTTTTAATAAGTATGAGTATGACTTTTCTCTTATCATATAATTTTATAATAAAAAAAATTGAATTCTTCATATCTTAATATTCAATAATTAAAAAGTTAAATTTTCTCTCTCATTTAATATTCAAAAACTAAGAAATGAGACAATTTCAGTTCTAGGAATTACAAACCTAAAAATCAATAATTTAAACAAATTAAACAGGAATTCAAATCCAGATTATAACTAAGCCAAAAACTCAATTTAATTTCTAAGCAAACCTCAATGGTCTCATTTCATTAGTAAACTAAATTCTGTATCTTAAATTACTCATATCTTCAATTAAATCATATATGAAAAATGGTCTTATCTTTCAATTCATTGAACAAGATGGACTAGTCGATTTTCAAAAGTTGTAATTATCAAAAGCAAATCTTAAACTCTACATAATTTCACCTCAACACCGAAATCTATACTAATATCTCATAAAAAACAACTCGTTGTAAATGATCCCGCCAAGCCACAAACCTAAAACGTCAGCCATAAAAAGAAGTGATATCACATAAAAAGAAGCGATATAGAAGTGCATACTCCGAGTCCCGTGTAAAAATCTATCACCACTCATAATGTTTCCAAAGGACTCGGAGTGAGGTACAGTATGTGAAAACTGCTTGGCGACATGCAGGCTTTTATAATGTTCGCGTTTCCTGCAATTACATATGACTATATAATTTTTATTTATTTTTTATTTATTTTTATTTATTTAATTATTTTGCTCCCATAAAATTGTAAAAAGTTGAAGCTTCTGTGTTTGCATGTCTTTTCTTATTTATGAGCTTGAAAAATTAATTTGTTGATTTTATTTACCATTATTTAAACTAGAAACACCACTCTTACGGAGAAGATTTCTTAAGTAAACATGTAAAGATTTTGAGTTTGTAATATATATATATATATATATATATGATCATACACATATTAATAACAATGCACTTTATAATAAACGTTAACTAAATTGAGATATATTGCAATAATTATAGCGTAAGCGGAATCGCATAAGTCTGGGGAAAAATCCGTTCTGTCAGTTCTTTCGCATGAAAAAATATTTATAAAAGTGATATAACAAAAATTAAAAATTTATTTTTTCGATTTTCAAAATTGATATACTGCATATATTCTAAAAGCCTGCAGGTCGCCAAGCAGTTTTCACATACTGTACCTCACTCCGAGTCCTTTGGAAACATTATGAGTGGTGATAGATTTTTACACGGGACTCTGAGTATGCACTTCTATATCGCTTCTTTTTATGTGATATCACTTCTTTTTATGGCTGACGTTTTAGGTTTGTGGCTTGGCGGGATCATTTACAACGAGTTGTTTTTGATGAGATATCACTTCTTTTTGTAAGGTATTTAATTTCAATTACACAGATTCCATTTTTATTCAGAAAAGAAAAGATAAAAGAAAGATGAAAGGGGCAAAATAAAAAAATAATTGTGATGCTATAAATAGAATTATACATCAGAATTATACAATTTATTGAGTGACTTATTCCAATGTACATGTCTCTACCATAGCAAAGGGGAAACTTTTATATTCATTTCCTTAGATTGTATTCATCAGATTATTTATGACATGTTTATTTTCCTTTTTCTTTTGTTAATATCACTCTTCCGTTTATATACATTTAAAAAACAAAAAAATAGAAAAATTTACAGTAGTTTACAAAGTAATTAAAATACTACAGTTTCAGAAAAATGTGGATAAATAAGAAGTACCTTTTTTTTGGTCAATTATAACAATGAGTTTACTTTACCGAGAATAATCAAATTTGTTTTTCTACGAACCATTGTTACTTACAGGGATTTTTATACTAATATATTAAATATTATTCTTGAAAATTACTGAGCACCTCAAAAGTTTTTTTATTTGTTAAGTTTTTTAACTCAATGTTTCGAGAATCGGAAAAATATAAGATTCGCAACGTTTGCAAAAGTATAAAAACTATTAAAGTGATTTCAAAATAGAAAATGTTCGTAGGATGACATGTATTCCAAAATTTTGTGTGATTTTGTAAATATACCACAAAGACTAATGCGTTTACATAATAAACCGTTTAAAAAAGTGTAAAATTTTATTAAAATTTTTGATCTGATAAATCATAAAGCTTTAAATTAGATTTTAAAAAGGAGCGTGATTAAACCAAAAAGGATTATATTTACTAAATGCACAAAATACATAGACACAAAATACATAATTAATGTTTCTAGTCTGTCCATTCCAATTCGGGGATCCTAAAATATAGGTCCTCAATCCCCGGCAGTCCATGAATTAATTAGGACATATGTAATGCAACTGTTAAAATGTTCCCAAAGTCGACAATAGAAGCAATAAGTATAGCTGGTCAAATATGAAACACGGCATTGCTTCATCATGACTTTGTTTCGTGAGGTGTTCGTTCTCCAAACATAAAAATATTTTGAAAGTGTTCGTTATCCGAACATAAAAATCTCACGCGAAAGTGTTCGTTAACCGATTTGTTCGTCAACCGAACAGTTCGTTACCGATCACCTATTGTATATGAAATATAGCATTTTTAATTTTTATGAGGAATTTAAGAAATTATTTCTTTTTCATTGTGCTCTTAGGCCTGTTTTTAGAGCATTTTAAGTTCGTCATAGCCGGAGATTCGGTGAACGGCAAATATTTAAACGCAAAACTTCTAGCAACATTTTTACATTCTATTACTCAGCGCATGAATGTAAAGTTGGAATTTTTTAATCGCTTTTTTCAATCAATTCCTGATACATTTATTAATAAACACAGTTTTTTTTAATCGATGAAAATACTATATTTTAATAGATTTAGAGCTTAAGATCAACGAGCTTTCAGACAGACAAAATGAACCCGTATTAAATTTTAAAGCAAGATAATAAAACCTTACAGAGATTGAAACAGTATAAAATCATTAAAATACATCTCACTCAGTAAATATACATCGGTTGTAATGTAATCAAGATCTTCTAAGAGACTCTGTAAACGAAACGTATATGATTCAACAATACAAACAATAGAGAGTTTAAATGAATCGGATATAGTAACATATTTGAATATCTTGTGTATATAGCAACTTTGACAAATATTATGCTATTTACTATTGTTTTTCCTGTGTGTTGAGGAATCAAGTACTTCAACGTAAAAATTCGCTAATTACACAATTATTAATCTTATTAAAAAAATCTTTTGAGTTACCCTGTAAACAAAAACTAAATTCTACAGTTCTGTTTCACAATAGGAAGCTAACTTAGGTCGTTCGTAGTAACATATTTTAACATCCTGCGCATACGTTCTTTTTTAAAAGAGTTAGACCATTTAATGTGTCTTTGCTTCATCTTAAGTACAGGAATAAATCACTTTAAAGTGATATATATATATATAAAAAACTAATTCATATTTTACACAAAATATTAAACATTTGAACTATTCATAAAAACAATGCAATTGTTGCAAACCGCGTAAAAATCGGATAATTACACAATTCTTTAGCCCTATATCAAATGATCTTTTGTGAGAACCTATAAACGAACCTTAAATGTTACTATTTTTTTATAATAGGGAGCTTACTTGGGTCGACTGTAATAACATATCTTAATATTATGTGTATACGACCATTTCTAAAAGAGTTGGGTCATTAATTATTTTTTTGCTCTATGTTAAGTATAGGAATCAATAACTTTAAACTGATATAACTCAAAAACTAATTGATATTTTTTCATGAAACTTACAAAGGTTTGAACTGCTCATAAAAACAATTCAAATGACGTAAATCGCGTAAACATCCGATAATTACAGATTGCTGTAGCCCTGTCAACACTTTTTTGCTACATGTTAAGTATAGGAATCAATAACTTTAAACTGATATAACTCAAAAACTAAATGATATTTTTTCATGAAACTTACAAAGGTTTGAACTACTCATAAAAACAATTCAAATGACGTAAACCACGTAAAAATCCGATAATTACACATTGCTGTAGCCCTGTCAACAGTTTTTTGCTACATGTTAAGTATAGGAATCAATAACTTTAAACTGATATAACTCAAAAACTAATTGATATTTTTTCATGAAACTTACAAAGGTTTGAACTACTCATAAAAACAATTCAAATGACGTAAACCACGTAAACATCCGATAATTACAGATTGCTGTAGCCCTGTCAACACTTTTTTGCTACATGTT
This sequence comes from Maratus michaelseni, assembly GCA_963931845.1. Classification (NCBI taxonomy): domain Eukaryota; kingdom Metazoa; phylum Arthropoda; class Arachnida; order Araneae; family Salticidae; genus Maratus; species Maratus michaelseni. The sequence goes on along the minus strand of OZ007588.1, from coordinate 340,038,631 downwards.
AAGTATAGGAATCAATAACTTTAAACTGATATAACTCAAAAACTAATTGATATTTTTTCATGAAACTTACAAAGGTTTGAACTACTCATAAAAACAATTCAAATGACGTAAACCACGTAAAAATCCGATAATTACACATTGCTGTAGCCCTGTCAACAGTTTTTGGTCTGTACAAGATTTAAAAAAGGCAAAAAACAGCACTTTTAAAATCGCATTTCCTGAAAACCTATTCGACAGATCTTGCTTTTCTTTTGATTTCTTAGTCATTTGGCGCGCCCCATTCCATAGAATCAAGAATTTTGTTTCTATCATAAATAGAACGCCAGATATAGATGTGTCAAAAACCCGTTTTGTCCCGTCCGCAAAATATAAACTAGACAGAGTTAAAAAAAAAAAAATTGTAAAATCGTTTGGCATCCATTGGCGGAAATTCCTTTCATTTACTGTGTAATGCATTGCTGTTTCTTATGCTTGGCGAGAAACTCTGTCGAGTTTCTATGATTATAAAGAAGTAACAATTGTTTTTTTTGTTTGTTTGTAGGGGGTAGTCTCTGGAACTACCGAAGCGATTTCAGAAGTGATGGTGGCAAATTGATGGTGACAAATCCCTGCTCCAACATAGGCTACATTTTATGTCGGTGCCACTACCTCCAGGGGGGAGGAGGGTGCAAGAGCGAAAAACGTTCTAAAATTTCGTTTTTTTTTTATACTGAAGGAGCTAGAAACATGAAATTTGGCATGGTAGTTACTTATAAGATGTAAATGCTCTCTAAGAACAAATTCTATACAAATTCGAAATTTAAAAGGGTGAGATGAAATCACCTCAGTAGCTCTAAAAATATTAGCAAATAATTAATTAAATACCAGTATTTCTATAATTAATAATTTCACTTCAGTAGCTTCTAAAAATATTGTAAAAGTAATATTTTAACAAAATACACATTTGGAATTAGAATCTACAATCCAATTAGTCAAATATAAACACTTTAGAAATTTACAATTGACAAGAAGAAGTGCACATTTTTCCCCTTCCCAAGAGTGAATGAATAAATTTCACCAATGTAACTGTTTTACCATTACATCCAAATGGTCAATATATATTTATTTCAGAATTAGGTTTGGTGAACAGTGTGAGAATTTTAAATAAAAATTCTGTGCTAGAAAATAATAATTTGTTTTTAATTAACTTAGCCTTTAACAACAACCTGCGAACCGTAACTTTAACCATGAATAACAACAAACGGTATTTAGTAAACAAAATATCCCCTAATTACTTTAATTTTAAAAGTTATTTATTATACAAATTGATTTAAAATAATTTAATTTATATTTTAATTTCAGTTGTGTTTTGAATAGTGATGGGCCAATTCGAGATCTTTTAAGAATCGATACCTTAGTTTTCGAAAACTTTTCAGAATCGAAATCAGAATCGATTCTTTGTATTCAAATGTAGTAGCACTAAAGACTACTCCAGACTTCTTTCAAACTAATAAATGAGGGACGACATTTCGCCTGTTTCACTCTTCGAATGTTTATTCTATGTAAAATCGTTTGCCTTTTTTTTATGATCATGTGTCAGATTCACATCAGTCTATTAGAAAAGTATGAGTAGCGCCTCTTTCAGCAAATGAAATGTTTAATTTTCGTACAAACGCAACTCTTTTGTTTATGGTAACGTTTTATAATTTACAGCTACAGAACAATTTCTTTTCTTTTTAATGTTTTTGAGTTTTGATATAAATATTATGATTGTTATTAGAGAAAAAAAAAATAAGAATTTTTTGTCTGGATGACTATATCCCATTGAACCCTACACCACCCCCTCCCAGGGTAAGAATTTTAGGTAGATTTCGTAAGAAATACTACCTATTACATTCTTCCCTAAGTTGGAGTTTTTAAAAATTTTTTGCAGATCTACGCCGATCATGACTCTCAGAACCCTAAACCACCCCCAGTTCAAAACTTTATCTATCTATCTATGTCACTTTTTTATGAACACGATAACTCCCATAATTCTGCACAAATCTCTTCCAAACTAATACATAAAATCAAGGGCATAAAATCTCGGTCAAGTTCGTTAACGGGCAAAATCGAACCAAGGAAGGGGGTGAGAGGGCTTTTTGTGAAAACAGAAAAAAACCCATAATTTCTTAATTATGATACGTATCGAATCCGTTTAAAGCTATTATTACTTCTAGGAAAAGGGCCGAAAATTTATGTACGACAGATTTTGATATCATTAAAAATGGCCTCAAGGGGGGGGGGGAGAGAGAGGGGTTTTTAGAAAAAAAAATCATAACTTCGTCAATTCTGAAGATATCAAATTCGCTTAAATTTATTATAAAACCTCTTAATATTATCTAAAACTTTTATAGACAAGTTTTTTACAGGACCAACCCTTATAGCAAAAAAAAAAAAAAATTAAAACAAAAACAATCCCTGCCGGCTCCGCCTGCAAACAAATTAGGTTTCGAAGTGGGCGTTTCCAAATGCTGCATCATGGCAAAAAGGTCATTTCTTCTGCAATTCCCAACAAACAGGCGCCCCACGGTCTGCGCCTTCGAAATCTACCTGTGCCTGTAGGCCGAGCCGTCAGGGATTTTTTAATTTTGTTTTCCTGTTAATGTTCATGTGTTTCAAACTTATCTTAAAAAAAGGATTGAGGGTGGCAAAGCCCTTTGACGGAAAAAAAAAACTGCTTCAATTTCTTTTTTAAAAACATGTTGGGTAAAAAAAAAAAAAAACCTTTTTATATTTAGTATTTCTTAATTGATAAATTCTTGTATTGCTTTATATGTTGATATGTTTAAAAATTGTTTTGCATGATAACTCTGACAAAAAAAAATCTTAGTTTAGATTATTTCCTGTTTATATTCTGCAATTTTAAAAGCAGACTAGACTGTGGGCCATTGCCACACGTGTTCCAAAATCTTGCCCGTCCCAAAATATAATTCTGCCGACGTCCATGTCTCTCAGTATAGCAAGTTATATCTTATTATTTTCTAAGATTTAAAAGGTGAAGAACCAGCCCTCCCCTGCATACGCCCGTAAAATTAAGCAATTTGTCTTTAATTAGCTAAATCAAGAATTTTTTTTCTTTTTTACGAACATACAATTTTATTTTCCACTATGAGTAATTATTTTTAATTATTTTCGTAAAAATTTTTAAAAATGAATTAAAAAAATTATATTTAAGTTTCTTAAATACAAATTCACAGAATGTTATTCATTATAATCATTTTCTTAAATTAAAATCCATATGATTGATTTAACTAAAAATATATATGTATATTAGTTGAATTGATTGTACGCTTGAAAAAATAAAACTAAATATCAAAACTAAAAGAGCGCTGATCATCCTGTTAACCGCCGCAAAATTCCGGAGAAAAAAAGTCTCAAACAGCGCTGAGTATTTGAATACTAGCATTCGCTGGCGCACCTTATGAAACCACAGAAAACTCCTGATATGAATACTGAATACAGTCGAAAACCGCAGATTTCGTCACCAATACAGATGCCAGATGACTTGTATTCGAATACTCCTGTCTAAAACCGAGACCACCTGAGAACACAGACATTTTGTATTCGAATACTCCCATCACTAATTTGAATACAAACATTCACTGACGCAGTTTATGAAAACAGAAAACTCGAGCTATGAGAACTGAATACAGTCGAAAACCGCAGTTTTCGTTTTCGTCTGCGACACAAATGCCAGGAGGCTTGTATTCGAATACTTTTGTCCGAATCGAGATCACTCGAGAACTTGGCTGAATCGAGACCTCAGACATTTTGAATTCGAATACTCCCATCACTAGTTTTGAAACAACAATTAGGACAGGAATGCTATTAGGAGAAAAGTCCACGAGGAGTATTTTTGGTTTGTAAAAAATAGACTAGCAGGAAAATTATTTTCGTTGTTTTATTTTTGGTTCTAAGGTATTAATCAACAATATAGTCATATTTGAATCCATATTTATTCTCAGTTAATATTCCAGTCGGACCTATAAAAACAAACAATGACTTAAACTTGAATACTGTTAAATTTTTATCTACACATGCGTAAGAGACAGAATTTTCAACTGCAAACATATAAAGGAAAGCTCTAAAGTTCACTTAGACGATTAGATGTGTAAATAAGCTCAGTTCCTGCAACATTATGCAAATCTTGTTTAATATGTGACTTCTTTTACACATGACTTTTGTACAGTCCCTTGAAACGCATTTTAACCGGGTTCGACTGTACATCAAAAGCTTCTTCAAAACAAGGAGGGCATCATGAATTTGTCTTTCTAATGATTCACAGAGTCAAACATTGTGTGTCAAAAATTAGTGATTTTGTTTTGTGTTGAAACTTATAAAATTATTGCAAGAAAACCCTGTAAGACAGTGCACAAAATTACTGCAGCAGAAGAGTCAAAGAAAAAAAAAACTGTGACTCTGATAAACCTGTTATAACAATGATCAAAGAAACAACAACAGGCTAATTTTAAAACAACGCATTATTGAATTAAAACATTTCAAAATGTCTTATTTGAGCATATGTTAAGAAACTAATGTCCATTTCTGAGACTAAGCCAATTATGTGATAAAAAATCAACCAAATCGTATTTAAACTGAATTTAAACTTTAAAGATAAACTGAAATAACATTCTTACAATTCTCTTATTTTAAACAAAATGCTAATTTTATTCTTCCTATTATGGAAAGATTATCATCATACAAGACTTTAGAAGCATACCACACTCTGGTGAGTTTAAAACAAATAATTTGACAAAATCCCAATGATTGGATAAAAATTGCCAAAAAACAGCCATAAATCTTTAGATACTGAAGCAACAGTTACTAAAACAAAGAAGTTCCAATTCACATTTATGGTTACCCTTTTAAATCAAAGCAACAAAAGACTGCATTATTTCATTACAAAAAAATAGTTTGTATATTTTAAAAAGAGAAATAAGCTCACCTTCATCATCTGAATCACGTGCATTACGCCTCGCAAAACGAACTGGACTAGGTTTTGTTTCACGAACTCTCATAAGAGGGTTTTTGAAACGAAGAGAACGTCTTATAGAAGAACGTTTAATGCTATTGGAATTTGCAAATTCGGAGCTTAGGACACTTGAGTTATTAGGAACAGGAGAAAGAAAAGAGTTTTCTTTGTTTTCATCAGAAATAAACCTAAAAACATGAAATAATGATATAACAATTATGTTAATCAAAGTAATTGAAGTTAAAAAAAAAAAAAAAAAAAAAAAGATATCTACCTAAAAAATGAATATTCATTCTTGGGCAACATGTGTAAACATTTAGTATAAACAATTTTTATATTTACAATTGCTCTCATTAATTATACAAACTAAACTAATTATAAATAAGATTATGATACTATTTAAAGTAATTTCACATGGAATAAGAATTTTTACAAAAGGAGCTTGTGCATTTAATTTAACAAGTATTTTAAAAAATTACTAAAATTTGGTAATAATGCTAAAGGGTCATGCAAAGGCCAAAATATCATCTTTGACTGTTTTAATTGCATGACTATAAAGCAGTTAACTCTACCCATTTGACAGCTCAATACAGATTCTATTCAATATTGATATATATCTATATTAAATAAAAGAAAGTTTTTGTCAAAGTGTGTGTGGCTGTTTGTTGGCGATGACTAGAAAAGTCTGTCAAATGTCAAAATTTGGTTCAGGATAGACAAAGACATCTCCGAATGTATCTGAGATGAATGGTTGGTTTGGTTTGTTGGTCGTAAAATGAAGTATAATTTATGTTAAATCTAAAAATAATTTAATTTTTCAAGAAAAATTCTTACAATTAGTGCATTTTAAGCATTAATAATCTTGGAATTTGAAAAATTGTAATCAACATTGTTAATAAATAATAATAATAATAATAATCAAGCAATGTAATAACTAAAAAATCTTCTTAAAACACCATCAAAATTTTTAAAATGCGCTAGGCCTTTCGAAAGATCTGAGTCTTTCTTCGTCAGGTGCAAAAAGACGTGCTTCTACTATGAAAGCAGCAGCAAGACTGCCAGACTGATGTCTTGCTGCTGCTTTCATAGTAGAAGCACGTCTTTTTTGCGCCTGACGAAGAAAGACTCAGATCTTTCGAAAGGCCTAGTGCATTTTAAAAATTTTGATGGTGTTTTAAGAAGATTTTTTAGTTATTATTGTTTCACACCAGTTTCAACTTATTTTATTCAAGCAATGTAAATTTTTAAGACTCTTAAAGGAAAATAACCTTAAATTTTATGTAAAAATCTTAATTTAAATATATCAACTGGCAATATTTTGACATGATATCCTGTGCAAAAGTTGTAAGAAGCTGATTTTTTTTTTTTAAACTACAGGGCTCTGCCCCCTAGGAGCTAAGCTTGCCGACTCCCGTCCAGACTTTGCACAGTCTAAAAAAACATTAATTTGCTCATTTTAAAAAACATTACCTGATTGTTGAAGACTGAATGAAATTATGATGACCAGTGGCGATTTTCTGCAGTCAGGTTGACATTTATTTCCTTGGACTGAGGAATTTTTTGGTTACTAAGGCAGAATTTGGTACCCACTGTCGCAAGAGCTGTTTTCGTGATTGATAAAGTAAGATCTATCACACATTTGAAAATCAGCTTGCACAAAATAGTTAAGTAAAAAATATTGCTGCCTCCTGGGTTTTAGTAACTTCTAGAAGAAAAGTTTTCTTTTTAGACACTATAAGAAAATAGTTTTGAATATGATGTTTAAAATATGACATAATTTTTCCCATTTAATGTTTTCACATGTACTAATTTTAATTATTTTAAAGTTTTCTTCCTCTTTTAATATATTCACATGTAAATATTTTTTTCAATTAAAAAGTGTTTGGAAATATTTCAGCTTTTCAAATAGGATGTAATTTTCCCCATTAAATGCTTTGCACACATAATTTTATTATTGTAAATAAATTTTTCAATTGAAAAATGTTTGGAAATATTACTTGCACTTTTTTAAAATCTGGCAACAGTACTTAAAAAAAAAATGACTTTTTGAAATATGAAATAAATCTTTATTCAGATAATGAAATTTTAAATAAAAAATTGGAATTTAAAAAATTAGACATCTAAAAAGTGATTGGCACACCACAATGTAGTCCAGTATGTGGGTGTAAAAAATGATTAAATTGCTATGCATAGTTTTTGATCCTATAAAGCTTTTTCTAACTGAACTATTTTGACAGACTTCAGCATTAAATAGCACTTAAAATAATTCTTAATTTAAAAACTGTCTGCATCAGCAAGTTTATCATACATTTTTATATAAAACTAACAGTTTTTGTGTTTTTGTATGCCATAGTTTTTTTAATGTAACCCGACAAAGAACCCCGGTCACAGTAAATTCAATTATGCAGCAACAGCAGCACTGTTGCTTTTTATTTTTAGAATAAAGATGTAAGATACCAATTAATATGAAAGAAATTATATTTTTGTGTTTACATATCTACACTCTATAATTATGCTCATTTTAAATCAAAATCACCAAAAAGTTATATTAAAAGAACGCAAAATAAAGTACCTTTTAATGCATCTTTCATCTACATTTTCATTTGATATTACTTTATCATCATCTTGGATAAAACGATAAAATCTATATGAACTATCTTCGAACTTGGAACCATTTTTTGAAGCAACACATTCAAATAGATTTTTTTCTATCAGAACTTGGCAGACCTGTAATAAAAACAAATTTTAAGGATAAAATAAAAAAATATTCTAATACTAATTTGTTTACATGAAATGGAAAAATTAACCACCTCCCCTCTTTCTCTTTTACACAAACACATGTGATTCAAATAAAAATAATGGTGACAAAAAAAAAAAGGCAAATCATGTTATATCAGGTATAAAGACAAACATCATACAATGAAAATAGGATCAAAATTTCCTTATTCAGTCAAAAATGCAGAATGTTTCACTCAAAGCTTAACCTGGATTGTTGTTAATACCTTTAACATAACATAACAATAATGAAAATAATTGAGCCATTGTAACAATATTTTCAGCAGGTTTAATTTGGTTTATGTGAAATAGGACACTACAAGAAGTGCTGGAAGAATGCACAGTAATTCAATCAGTGACGCTGTTGTATTCATCTTCTGTAACATGGAATGTTGGACTCAATGTTCTTTGGACATGGGTTGTGGTCACATCCAGCCTTTAATGTAATGCAGTCACAAATAGAGTCAGTTGAAAATTTTGTTCAAATATTTTTATTAATGTTAAAATTATAAATGAATATTCGGGTTCAGCTTGCAGGAAGATATACTATATTTCTGAATTAATAAGAGATTGTGATTATATGTTCCATTGTTATTTTTGTTTATTTCTATATTAGCTGACCCGCCCGGCGTTACCCAGGACTGTGATAATAACCTTAAACAAACCTCAAGTTTATATGATTTTATATCTTCTGAAAATCTTGCAAATGAACTGAGTTAAGGGTTCCACTGCCTTCAGCAGCATATAGTGTTTCAAATGAAACTAGTTTCCAGGGCCTTACTGCCTTCGGCAGCTAGTGGGTAGACACATTCCTTTGTGAGTGTGGCACAGAGGCATCGGCACCCCATTATTACTTCACCTGCCCGCTAACAGCACAGTAGCATATTAAGAAGCCTGCCATCCCTCCCAAGGAATGGCTTCCCAATACACTAAATAGGCCCTCCCTTAACAAAAAGCTCCTTAAAATCTACCATTCTTCTGACAGATCTCTCAAACCTTACCTGGTAGTCGTCAGCTGCCACTCCCAATGCACAACTTCTACTCAATACCTGCCAACTGTCATGTAGAGGGTTCTTTCCTGGCATGGCTGGCATATATGCAATCTGGTCTTTGACCATAGTTTGTTTTTATTGTTATTTTTTTCTAAACTCGCTTTTTTTCAATCCTGCCCCTTGTTTAATTTAACAGCGGGTCCAGCTCCGGCTGAAGATTGTATTTTTCTTTTTTAAGACCTTAATAAAGGAGATGAGGGGGGACACTATGCTCTACGAACTTGTTTAATAGTCTAAACAGTCATTCTTAGGCTATCAAATCAAATCAAACCTGTGGCCTGGTTCTCCGCTGCCTACAGCAGCATATACTGGGCATGCTCCACATGCACCGGGATCGGAGACATTCGAAAACAAAGTTGAATGAGCCAAACCCTGTTATAATCTGGCCCATAAAACCAGAGACAAGAATGCACCCCCTGACTTAAGTAGGTCTGTTAGGCCAGCGTTTCTTACACTGTGGTCTACAGACCTCCAGGAGCTTACAGTTGGGGGTCCTCAAGCCCAGCATTGAATTCAGACTTTTTTCTTCGGGAGGAATTTCTAGCTCTGGCAAGGGGGATTTGCAGGAGTAGAACTCCTAGTCTTGGTTTTTAATAAGCATAAAAACCCAAATTTTTCAGTGGAAACATTCAATGCTCCAGAAGGGGGATCCCCCTTCCCAGCCACATTCTGAATTCATCACTGCAGAAGCCAAACATTTTTACTTATTTTTTCTCCTATCAATTCCCTTTTAATATGAATACTATTTTGTGTTGTCACAGTAGGGTCATTCCATGTCAAATCAACACAAAAAAGTGACATTTTTTACCTGACCACCTCTGAATTTTATGATATTAAGCTCAGTTGTTAAGATCATAGAGAAATGAATAAATACTCTGTGATAAGTCTCAATCTCTCTTGATTTTGGAAATAACTTGAAAGATGGACAAAAATCCTAAATTTTTGCATTTCTTGCATTACATATTTAGTCATATTTGGTTCCCTAATTGTCACAGGGACTTACTTTTAGTGTTGTTAGAAAGTATGAATTGGACTTTCATGTGATATATCACATGCACATATTTTTTGAATTTTTAATTTCAAGGTCAAACATTTCTACCTTTGACCTTTTATATATCAAAATCGGACATTTTAATTTTTTTTTCTTTAAATATATGTTATTATTATACTTATTGTCCATAATATCTGAAAGTTTCATTTTGGGACAATCATGGGATGCTGAGTTATAAATTAAAATGCAAACTGCTGTACTAATTTCAAGTTACAAATTTAGGCCGTTTGAGTATATTTGTATACTACTCATCTGTATAACTTATGTGTACATGTAAGTGTAAGTATTAATAAAAAAAAATAAAAAAATATTTTCATTGTAAAGATCACAAAACAAATTTTTAATTTTCTTTTTTATGAGAGGAGGGGGAGGCTGAGGAACGTTTTGTAGCTATGGAGCAAATAAATCTATGTATCTTAGTAAACATAGCTACTATATGATATAAAATTTCATATAATAGCTGAAGGACTTAAGTTGTTAGAAAAAAAAGCTAGTGAATTGGACCATTTTAAAGGGAGTTATAGTAGGGGGGCCAAAAGGGCCAACTGATAGTTGAGAGCAGGGCCCTAAGATGAAAACTTGTTAAAAGACCCTAGTTCTTAGTGTTTTAGATCTCCAATTAGTTGAAATTAAGCATAGGGTAAAAATTAATCAATAGAATAAAATTTTAAAGAAATGGGCGAAAATGCTGAAAAAGGGCACTAGGGCCCCAATAAAAATATGAGGGTGGTGGCCCGGGTAAAGGATTGAGAGGGTGACACAATTAGGAAGAGTAAAAAAGGCATGGCACACAAAAACTTCAAGGGGGCCTGGGCCTTAACTGGAATGTAGAAATGGGGGAATTACTAAACAGAGAAAGAGAAGACCAAAACGAAGAAGATCGGATTAAAAAAGGACAAGTTATTAACAATTTAGGGGTTACAGGAGACCTGAGATTTGTGTATGAAGACTTGAGTGCTCAGGATATGCATGAAATTTATACTCTGAAATGTTCACCAGATGTCAGCAAGGGAAGAAGTAGAAGAAGAAAAGAGAAGAAAGAAGCAGAAATTTTAGGAAGAGGGGATAATTTAGGTGATATATTATTTATTATTATTACTATACACAGGGTTCATACTCATTTCCCCTCAAAAAATCCCCTGAGAATCCCCTGATGTATTTTTCCAGAATGAATAATATTCCCATGTTGACAATTAACGACATTTTTTAAAACTTAGTAAGTATTACCCCCCTCCCCAAATAAATAAATAAATAAATAAAGAGGTTAACACAAAAGTTAAGCTTTTACATCAGAAGGTTAAAAAATATATATATATATATTGTTTTGAGCTCGGGGTTCGAAAGGACTGATGCCAATATATAAGAACAATAAAAAGGCTTTATTCACTATAAACAGTGCAATACGAACACCAATATCTTCTGAAAATTACAAGATATTCAGTAATCTTCAAATCCAATAAAAGCACAGCAAAATTTCACACAGAAACAATGCGTTCAATACGACGTATCAACGACAAAATCAATCCGAGAAACACAGTTCTCAATGCAAAGCCTCTCGTATGAATTCAATCGCAGTTGACAGACAACTAACTAACTGAACTGATGGAGGTCCTTATATAGGTTTCAGAGATCTTTCCAGATTATTCCAGAGCCTTCAGATGCTAGAAATTACCAGAAAGTGCTTTAACTTTCGATAGAGAACCCAAGCAAGAAAGGATCCCAATGTATAGGTATAAGGGGGGTGTGGTTGCACAAAAAGTCGCCAACTTGGCGAAAAACCCATTCCTTGGCGATTTTCCAATAGAGCTCCATTATAAAACCGATGCTGTAAGGTTGTTTTTCTTGCAAACCACCTGAGGCCTTTAGCATTGAGTTACATGATGCTCAATAGGAAATACATTAATAATACTGCAATTTTCACAATAATAAAATAAAATAAATTTAAACAAATGGAATATTTACAGGTATATACAAAATTCATAACATTGCCCCCCTCTCAAGGACTGCACGTCCCGGGCAGTACAACCTTTGATCGGAAGCAAACCTGTTACCAACAAATGCTATACCATTCGAAACACTAAAAGCAAACATGGAAAATAACAATTAAACACATTCATAATGCTGAATTATACAAGTATTTAAATAATAATAACATTAATAATGATAATGCTAAGCAAAAGAAATTATTACATTAACTTATATACAAGACCATGGTCATACTAATTTACATTATTTACATTACACTATTTACAATCAATGAACTAAGTACTATGGCCATAGTATGGAGCCAGCCTGTCGTAATGAACGACTCTAGGCTTCGAACTAGGTGACTTTCGGATACGAATTACGACATCGTTCAGTCTGTTTAGGACTGTATAAGGACCGTCCCAGTGCGATTGCAGTTTGGGAGAAAGTCCTTTACGTCGAGTCGGATTATAAAACCAAACCTTGTCACCTTCTTTGAATTGATGTCCCGTGGCTTTCGTGTCGTACCTGGTCTTCATCTTCTCCGTCTGTATATTGATCCGCTCTCGAGCCAAGTTGTGGACGTCTTCAAATCGTGCCTGGAGATTCTGCACGTATCCCTCTGGCGATGAATGCGCATCTGGAGGGCGACCAAAAATCAGATCACAAGGTAGACGAAGATCACGACCGAAAAGCATCTGAGACGGGGAATAGCCGGTTGTTTCATGGACGGCGCTGCGATAGGCGAGAAGAAACAATGGAAGTTTTTGGTCCCAGTCTTGTTGTTGGTTTCTTGAGACTAGCAGTGAGAGATTGTTGAGGATGGTACGATTAAATCTCTTAACCATGCCATCCGATTGTGGATGTAAAGGCGTCGTCCTAGTTTTGTCCATTCCGAGAAGTTGACAGAGATCCTCAATCACAGCAGAGATGAAATTTCTCCCCTGGTCAGAATGCATTTGAAGAGGGACTCCATACCTTGATATCCACTGGTGTACCAAGGCATCCGCAACCGTAGAAGCTTCTTGATCAGGGATGGCATAAACTTCAGGCCATTTCGTGAAGTAGTCCATGACAACAAGGAGGTATTTGTTGCCATCAGCACTTCTTGGCAGAGGGCCTAGGATGTCAAGGGCGATGCGTTCGAAAGGTGCTCCTACATTGTAGAGATGTAGTCTTCCTCGGCTACGTTTCTTTGGTCCTTTCCGAGCTGCACATGCATCGCAAGATTTGCACCATTGTTCGACGTCAGCTCTCGCTTTTCCCCAGAAGAAGCGCTCTCGGACTCTATGTAATGTTTTCATGACTCCAAAATGGCCACCAGTGGGACTGCCATGTAATTCCTTGAGGACCTCTGGTATTCGGGATCGAGGAAGTACCAACTGCCACCGAGATGTCTTCCCATCTTCCGATTCGAATTTTCGGAACAGGACACCATTCCTGACGTGGAGAGAGTTCCAAAGAGCCCAATATTGCTTCGTCGTAGGACTGTAAGTCGAGATGTCTTTCCAACTGGGCTTCGTGCTAGAAGATTCTAATAACTCCAAGATTGGTTTGATGTCAGAGTCTGCCATTTGATCTTCTCGAATCTTCTCATCACTCCAGGGATCTGGTGGCGTTGATAGTGAAGTCTTCGTCTGGCGTATGACATGTTCGGGATTATACTTGTTCTCCGCTCTGGAACAATAGCGACAACTTTCGGGACACGGTCTTCTTGATAAGTCATCAGCATTTCCATGCGATGAGCCTTTACGATGCCTGATGTCAAAGTCGTATTCCTGGAGTCGTTGTATCCATCTGGCTACTTGGCCCTCTGGGTTCTTAAAATTCATCAGCCATGTTAGGGATGCGTGATCAGTACGAAGGAGAAATTTCCTGCCATAGAGATAGTGATGGAAGTGTTCTATGGCTTTTACTATAGCTAATAACTCCTTACGAGTGACGCAATAATTCCGCTCTGGTTTCGATAAACATTTGCTCCAGTATGCTACGACTCGTTCTTGGCCATCTATATCTTGGGAAAGTACAGCACCGACACTTTCATGACTAGCATCCGTGTCCACAATGAATTGTTTGTCGGGGTCTGGATAGGTAAGGACTGGAGAGGATGTGAGAGCTTCTTTCAGCCGCTGGAATGAATTGTCGCATTCTTGTGTCCATAGAAACTTCTGTTTGCTTTCAGTGAGCCTATGCAAGGGTCTTGCGATGTTGGAGAACCCCTGTACAAACTTTCTGTAATAAGTGCATAGTCCCAGAAAGCTTCGCAACTGATGGACATTTTCCGGACGTTTCCAGTGCTTTACTGCAGACACTTTTTCAGGATCTGTTCGAACACCTTCAGCTGAGATGATGTGTCCTAAATAGTTTACTTCTCGTTGGAAGAACTTGCATTTCAAAGGGTTCAGCTTTAAATTCGCCGCTCTTAGTTTTGTTAACACTTTTCGAATATTCTCTAGATGTTCTTCAAACGTGCGGCCACCAATGATGACGTCATCTAGGTAGATGAGACAAGCTTCAAAAGTCAGACCTTTTAACACTGTCTCCATGAGGCGCTCGAACGTTGCTGGAGCATTGCAGAGCCCGAACGGCATAACTTTAAATTGCCAAAGTCCTTGTCCAGTAGTAAATGCAGTCTTCTCTTTGTCATCAGGATGGATCTCTACCTGCCAATATCCACTCTTCAAATCCAGTGTGGAAAACCATTTATGTCCTGAAAGAGTATCTAGTGTGTCGTCTATTCTTGGTAGCGGATAGCTGTCCTTCTTCGTGATATCGTTAAGTTTTCGATAATCCACACAAAACCTTGTGGAGCCATCTTTCTTTCGGACCAACACGATGGGAGAGGCCACCAGACTTGATGACGGTTCGATGATGTCACTATTCTGCATCTCTTGTAAGAGCTTAGAAACCTCTTCTTGTTTTGCGAACGGCAAGCGTCTTGGATGCTGTTTAATCGGTGGATGGTCGGCAGTATCAATTCTATGACGTGTCAGAGAAGTGCGACCTATATCATTCTCGTTTTGTGAAAACACATCCTTAAATTCCTGGAACAGTCTTTCTGCGGCATGTCTCTGCTCAGGAGATAAATTCTCATTTCGTCCAATTTCAGGTGTTAAACTTGTAGGCGGCTCCGACAACGTCAAGCTCGGGTCTTTGCAAACACAGGTGACTGGAACACAGGTAGCAAGCACTTCACCCTTCTGGATAATTCTAGACTTTTCACTTACATTCGCCATCCTCACGGGAATCACATCTCTCGACAGATCTACCAGCGCTGATGCTATTAGCACTCCTTTTGGGCTCTTCTCAGGATATCCAACCAAGCCACATTGAAAACTACTTTCGTTCTCAGTTAATCCAGGTATCATCATTTCGGTCCGAGGAGGGATAATAACATCTGCCTTGGCTGTGATCCGTTGAATAGACCCGGACTCATTTCCAAGTTTGAAAATAGTGACATCTTCTTGAGCAGAGCGTAACTCATTCTTCTTAAAATCCAGTGTAAATCCATGCTCTTTTAAAAACTCCAGTCCGAGTATGAAAGGGTCTGAAATATCGGCCACATAGACTGTATGATGGTAAACGGCGTTCCCAAACTTTATTTTCAGTCCAGAGGAGTTTTTCTTTTAGCCGCAGAGCTAGATCTTTCCGAACGATGGTCACATTGGCTCCTGTATCGATGATCATATTACAGGGCAAATCATTCACACGCCCGACTATAAAAACTCCGTTCTCGCCGTAACTTCTAGCAGAAATTTGACACACTTGATAATGGGGCTTCTCAAAATCTGGCAACCTCCGCCCCGCGAGATGGCCATTAATTAGTTTTCCTGCTCCACCGTTCGTGCGGAGCTATTTCCTTCTGTGCTGGGTCGTTTTAGGCAGTTTCTTTGAATATGACCTTCTCCACCGCATTTCCAGCACTTGATCCTTCTTCCAGGTTTGTTGTCCATCAAGGAGTTTATATGTCTCATCACATCCTTCATCTGCTGCTGTAAACGCTCCACAGCTGTATCCGACGTCTCAGGCATGTTGGCTACTCGCACAAAGTGCCGATCTTTCCTTGTAGCTTGCTGGGCTGCCTCGAATTTTAGGGCATAAACTAAAGCCCCTTTTAAGTCATTGAGATCTGCAATCCGGAGTTGTTTCTGGATCTCAGAGTCACGCACACCATCGATAAAATGATGTAGAGCTAAGCTTTCTCTAATTTCAGTCGGACAGTCAGGATAAGCAAGATGTGAAAGTCTCTCGACATCCGTAGCAAGCTCTTGCAGGGATTCAGTGGATTTCTGCTGTCGAGTTTTGAGCTGGAGTCTGCTATATTCCTTCATGCATTTCTCGCCAAAGCGCAATTCTAAGGCACTGACGAGCGTTTCAAAATCCAGCGGTTCATTTGCAGGCAAAGTCTGTAGGACGTCGGCAGCATCAGCTCATAGAGAAGCAGCTAACTGGCAAGCCTTTGTCTGGGAATCCCATCCATTGGCGTCCGCTACGATCCCAAATTGTGTCTTAAAAACTGGCCATGAGGATTTTCCGTCATAGGTCGAGAGTTTAATAGAGACCCGAGGAAGCATAGCTTGATACTTGACATCTTCGGGATAGTTTTCGGCAGTTATCTTTTGTTTCTTCACATTTTCCAACTCCCTTTCTACACTCTCAATCCTTTCTTCTACGGTTTTGGCTGTCCTTTGAATTTCTTCTACCTTTTCTTCTACGGTTTTGGCTGTATTTTGAACTTTTTCTTCTATTTCTTGAAATCTTTCTTCAACTTTGTTTTCCACGCCGTCAATTCTGTCATTTAAAGATGTTATTTTATCCTCTATTAGTTCTTTCAACTCACCAAGGTTGGTTGACATATCCTTCTTCATATCATCTTTTAACTCACCAAGGTTCGCAGTCATTTTCTCATCCATCGCTGTCATATCTTTCTTCATTTCTTCTTTCAACTCGCCAAGGTTGGTTGACATCTCAGCCTGATTCGCAGTCATTTTCTCATCCATCGCTGACATATCTTTCTTCATTTCTTCTTTCAACTCGCCAAGGTTCGCAACTAATTTCTCCAATAATTCTTTCAGTTGACCCTCCATTGCTCTGGTGATCGGCATTCAACCCCACTCCTGACACCAAATGTTTTGAGCTCGGGGTTCGAAAGGACTGATGCCAATATATAAGAACAATAAAAAGGCTTTATTCACTATAAACAGTGCAATACGAACACCAATATCTTCTGAAAATTACAAGATATTCAGTAATCTTCAAATCCAATAAAAGCACAGCAAAATTTCACACAGAAACAATGTGTTCAATACGACGTATCAACGACAAAATCAATCCGAGAAACACAGTTCTCAATGCAAAGCCTCTCGTATGAATTCAATCGCAGTTGACAGACAACTAACTAACTGAACTGATGGAGGTCCTTATATAGGTTTCAGAGATCTTTCCAGATTATTCCAGAGCCTTCAGATGCTAGAAATTACCAGAAAGTGCTTTAACTTTCGATAGAGAACCCAAGCAAGAAAGGATCCCAATGTATAGGTATAAGGGGGGTGTGGTTGCACAAAAAGTCGCCAAATCCGTCGCCAACTTGGCGACATTTGGCGATATATCGCCAAATTTGGCGACAAAAATAAGTCGCCAAAACCATCGCCAACTTGGCGAAAAACCCATTCCTTGGCGATTTTCCAATAGAGCTCCATTATAAAACCGATGCTGTAAGGTTGTTTTTCTTGCAAACCACCTGAGGCCTTTAGCATTGAGTTACATGATGCTCAATAGGAAATACATTAATAATACTGCAATTTTCACAATAATAAAATAAAATAAATTTAAACAAATGGAATATTTACAGGTATATACAAAATTCATAACAATATATATACATACATACATACATACATAATTAGGCAGAGTAATCAAAGATAGAAGTTCCCAAGAGTTGGAAAACTTTTCTCACGATTCGAGACCTCACATGTAGTCGGACAGATCAGAGAAATGTTTGCTGTCTAGCAATTTCAGTTTCACAAGATTGATCGAAGCTCATCTTTTCCTATTGTAGTAAACAACATTCTTGTAACACCACAGCGAAGCGTGAGAAAAGTTTTCCAACTCTTGGGAACTTCTATCTTTGATTACTCTGCCTAATTAGCAGACTGTGAGAGATTTAATGAAATCGTTATAACACCCCCACCATCAAAACATTTTCCGGGTTAAAACGCGGAAAATCTGCAAAAAAAGGGTTAGCTCAACATATTTGAGTGGCTCAAATAACATTTCAATTTAACCTCACTATATACATCAGTGACTTAATTTCTTATATACTGTTTACCATTGCTTGAACATCTAGCTTTAGAGACTTTTTTTTTTTTTTTTTTTTGAAAGATACTTTTTTTTTTTTTTTTTTACTACACATGCCAAAATAACAATAAAACTAAAAATAATCAAATATGTACAAAATATTGGATTTTACTCAAAAACTTACTACTGAATTGCTCTACTTAAGTAGTCAACGTGGGGTATATCTTTACCCGGTTTGTGTCGGATGGCATATTGAATGGGTTGCAGGGTTAGCGCCCATCGAAGTAATCTGGGATTGTTACCTGCATTATTTTTCAGAAACACCAAAGGGTTGTGGTCTGTTTCTATACGAAATTCTTGACCGTCAATGTAATGTCTTAGTTTCTTGATCGCAAAAATTATAGCCGCGCATTCCCTTTCCGTTGCGCTAAAACTTTTTTCTGGGTCAGTAAACTTCCGGCTGAGGTATATTATGGGATGTTCTTCTGAGCCCTGCCTCTGTGCCAACACTACTCCGATCCCTTTTTCAGACGCATCTGTTTGCACAACGAATTCCAAATCATAATTTGGGGCGTATAGAATCGGTTCCCTGGTGAGTTTATCTTTTAGTAGATCGAATGCCTTACTCATTTCGTCACTCCATGCTATTTTTTCTTTTTTGTGTTTTCCCTTCAGCGCTCGCGTGAGAGGTTCAACTATAGTGGCATAATTTTCTATGTAACGCGAGTAATACCCTGCCATACCTAGGCATCTCCTAATTTCTGTTTTGGTTTTTGACGCTGGCAATTCCGTGATGGCATGGATTTTAGCTTCAAAGGGGTAGCCTAAACTACTAAAAATTAAGGTTAGGGCCTCGACTACCGTTTCAGAAAGCATGTTTGGTATGGGTATAGCATCAGGATATCGCGAATAACAACAAATTGCAGTTAGTAAATACCTATTTCCCTTGTTAGACACTGGTAAGGGGCCCACAAGATCCACCAAAAGTTTTGAAAATACCTCTGAAATTATAGGTACTAGCTTCAACGGGGCCCTTTTCTGCTCCCCCGCCTTTCCCACTTTTTGACATGAGTCACAAGATTTTACGAAATTTTCCGTTTCTTTTATTATGTTCGGCCAAAAGAAATATCTTAAAATTTTGTCTTTTGTTTTCAATTCGCCCATGTGAGCCGCGATTCCCTCATGACATGCATTCAGAAGGCCTATCCTATATTTTGCCGGAACCACTAGTTGAATTCGTTCAAACCCCCGATGGTCTTTAGTTTTTCATATTATCAACGAGTCTTTTATCTCATAATGCGATTTTTTTTCCATTGCCTTTTTCCTGATAATGTCTAAAGAAGGGTCACTGCTTTGTTCCATTCCAAACTCACCCCTACCTACTTTAGCCAGATCTAAGCATTGATCATTGAGAACTTCGGGGAGTAAATCTTTTTCCCAGGTCTCAACTGTCACCTCATCATCCGCCTCTTTTTCGTTTTCCCCGGCTAGGGTTAGAAAGAGTAACTTCCTTGTTCGGTTCGTTTTCCTTCGGATTCGTTTTAGTCTGACTACGCGTTCTTACCGCATGTAGGGTTTTAATTGTTCCGTTTTTAATATCGTCTATCAACTTCTGTGTTTCGTTACCCAAAATATAATATGACATATCTGCTTCGCTGTCGGCCACAATTGCTTTAGTTCTCACATTTCCAATGTCTTTAATTTCGAGCATTACATCGGCCGTCGGCAAACAATGCAAATCATTTATTAAAGGTTGTCTTACCCAAACGGTTCCCCCGTCTAATTGATCCGAATTAATGAATTTCCTAGACACCACGTCCGAACAGGAACCCGTGTCCCTCAACACGGTAATTTCTTTTCCATTAATTAGAGCATGACTTAAATAGGGTTTAAAACCTTCTTCCAATTCAGGGCTGTTTCGGATGTGACTAATTTTAGAGATGGGTCTTTCGTTTTTTTTTGTATTCTGGGCAATTAGCTTTCAAATGCTGGGAGGATCCACACACGAAACATTTGTTCCACCTCTTTTGTTCAAATATGCGCTCTTTGTCTTTGTTAATATCTTTGTCTCGCCAATTTGTTTTGGTTTCGGAAATTCTTTCACTTCGCGTTTTTTCTTCGAACCTTGGTTTTTCGGTTCTTTTATCGGGAGGGGGCCTTACATTCCAAAGTTTTTTCGAAGGGCCTTTAATCGCTTCATATTCGTCGAGACAATTTGCCAAAACTAACGGGTCTTTGTAGTTTGCCCACGAATCAATGAAATGCTCTTTCAATTCGCGAAGTACGGCGCTTGATCTGGTCCGTTATCAATAAATTTTTCAGACTATTGAAATCTGTAACATCTAACCCATTTAACCAACCCTCTAAATAACTATTGAGTTCGAAAATAATATCCTTCCACGGAGCACCTGGATTGCGTGGATGTTTCATTAATTTTTGACGATACGCTTCGGGACTCTGTTTTTGTTCAACATCTAATTGGAACATTGAAGTAATGATGCTGAACATTTTAAGAACTTAATACAGCAGATATACGCACTGGAAAGCATGAGCTGGATGTGTAAGACTTTGGTGATTAAGTAATTTGAGGAAGCCAGGTTTTCACTTTAAATAGTTTATTCAAATAAAAGTCAAATATAAGAAGAGTCACTATAACACATATTGGATCAATAATAATAAACGGAAAACAAACTTTAAGATGAAGTAACTGAACCAAAAATAAACACAAGTATAACTCACTAAACGATGTTTCACAGCATGATGGCAATCTATTAAAATAAATATCAATTACATAAACAAAAACTATTTCCTTATAATGAGGAAGCCTAAGCTTCACTCACGTTCGAGAATTATTCTCCTACAACTAGAAACTGATTAAACATTAACAATACAGCCCTTTTATAGTAGCGAGATCTCATTAAACATTCAAAACAAACTTTCCAGAACATACGGCGAAACGTCATCGCGATATCGATTAAAGCGTAATCGAACGCTGAATCGAATCGCACGCAAGTAGATGCGATCTGCAAAAGCTCTACTTGCGAAAGAAAAACGGGTGAAACGATTAACGATCGCAGATGAGCAAAGTGCCGATGTTAGATATGATATTGTTTATGATAGTGAGTGCCGATATGCCGGTGAAAACGAAAGTTTAGCTTTAAGTTAAAGTAAATAAATGAAAGATAAAAAGGAATTTCTAAATTAAACAAAGGCCAAAAGCAAAAGAAAAACGTAAGTAAACGATATTTAAATAATATTTAAATGTTAAAAACATATGTAAAAATGAAATTAAGAAAACGTAATTTAAACTTAGTACTGATTCTGTATGGATAACTTAATGTCTTTGAGACAAGGAGAAGCTTTTAATTCCTAACAGACTCATACGGAATCGTTCTAGCAAAAACTTTTTGACGTATTCAAAGTTATCCGTCTGATCTTGCGGTTCCCTTAAAATTAATTCTGCAATTTCGACCGGCACTAAAGCTAATAAATGCGTCACTAAGTCACCTGTCTCTATTTCCGCTTTGGTCGCCTGTCGTTCGAACAAATTTAAAAACAAAGTTATATCCGAGCGTTCCGGATCAAATCGATGCATGATTGTTCGGAGCGGCAATTTAGGTGGGCGTTCCGACCCGCCACTGGTTGTTGAACTGCGTTTATTTGCATCTTGCGTCAATCTAAGTTGTTCCAACGTAAATTAGCGTTCTTTTTGTTTTTCCTCTCTTTCTCTTTCTTCTTTCTCCCTCTCATATTCCCTTTGTTTTTCCTCTTTATCCGCGGCTATCTTGTCTTCGCGATCTTTTATGATATACGCAGCTTGCGTAAATGCAAAATCTTTATCGTAATCATCGGCAGCTTCGATTTTTTGAATAATTACCGGTATCCTGTCATTTTTCCCTATTTCCACTCCCAATTCTTCCGCTAAATTCTGCAAATCAATTTTCCTGCACTGTTTCAGATCAGTTACTTCTTGCATTTTAAAATTTTATGTAAATACAATATAAAGATGAAAATGATAGTTTCGCTCGCTAACTTATGCAACAGGGATTCTAACACTTTATGGAAAATTTTCTGCTACTACCCACATAATACTAACAATTTTAAATACAATTCAATTTGAGGAATAATAAAAATAGTATACATATAAAAATAAATTTTCAATATTGTAAAATTTTCAATACACTGACACGTTTTGATGTAGGTCATCCAAATTTAAAACAAATTTAGAAATTTGAAATTCTGTGCTCATGATTCAACCAATACTTGATATTTCTGACCCCGCAGGTAACAATTTTCCCAGTAACAAAATGACCACTTTTTGCAACTGCTAAAAAATGTTCCTAACATCACATATACAAAATATTTAATTATCAACAACATCTATTGTTTCACTAATAATATAAAAAAGTACACCTTTGAAATCTTTCAATCATGAACAACTAGACAATCGACTTATTTGAAAAATCAAAATTTTTATCTCTTTTTTTTTTTCGAGAAAAAAAAATTATATATATATACACATTTAGCCTGACAATCCTTATATTATTTTACTGCCAAAAGAAAATTCACACTATCAAATTTTATGCTGATAACAAATATACATATATTTTTCCAAATATGTTAAAAGTTATTAGATTTAAAAATTTATCATAATTTATCATATATCAATATTCAAATAAAAAATTTCTCAGAAATGAATTTTCCTCACCAAAGAATATGTAAACAAAATGAGAGCCACTCAAAAATGAATTGAGCTTACCTTTTCTACAGTCTTAGTCTGCATCATTTGTCGCCGGTTTCGGGTCTGGCCTAGACGTCGTCGATTGCACAGGTCATCTCGATTTGTCGGCTCCTGATGTTTCCATTTCAAGGGCTTGCTTCGGGCTTGTTATTTGTACACAAGGGCTTGCTTCGGGCTTGTTATTTGTACACAAGGGCTTGCTTCGGGCTTGTTATTTGTACACAAGGGCTTGCTTCGGGCTTGTTATTTGTACACAAGGGCTTGCTTCCAGGACGGAGCTGCTGTCTGTCGTGCCACTGCCAGGCCTTGCTTCGGGCTCTGTTTCTACGTTCGGATGACGGAACTGCTGTGTCTGTCGTACCAGTGCAAGGGCTTGCTTCGGGCTCTGCTTTCCTCTCCTGACCTGGCGTCAGATCTTGCGCGCTTAGATGCGGGCGGGCGTCACTGCTACTGTCTGGGCTCTCTTCACTGATGCTAATCAATTTTTGTTGAAATATCCCACCGCTGCCACCAGCTATAATGAATCCATGATGTTATCTTTTAAAAAGGGGTAGCGTGTGGCCTTTTCATATGGATCAATTTCAATATGTTACTTCGAAATGACTTTTATTAAAAATCATTCTCGAATTTCTTAATATTACAACTCATTATAAACATTTTTTTTAACGTGTTTCGTTTCAACTTACAATCAATTAATAAATCAATGAAAGGTCCAATCTTGTGCAGTAATTTGAAATCTTAACATGAGTTCTTTTGCACTCTTCACAAAAAGTTTGTAGCGGCCATCTTAAAATGTCCGCTGTGTGGTAGAGCACGAGGAAAGAAGTACAACTGTTTTAAAACCAAAAACTGGTTTATTAACACAATCAGTAGGGAGTTTGAGCGAGCTCCACGAAATTTTCCTAAAAAATTAAATTAACTAAAGAGTTCTTGCTAACACTTGTAGCTTAAACAAAAACGAAACAATATAATTAAACCTTAACCTTTTTAAATATATAATCACGATTCAATACTCTTATCCTTCAAATTACATAAGCACTGATGCAGGTTCAAGTCAGCTTTATCACTGCATAAAATTCCAGTATAAAAATACTAAGGCTGATTATTAATCACGAGACTCGATGCGAGGTCTCAAGGCTAAACCTAAATCTCAGTCGCAATATTCAACTTCCCAGGCCAAGTCTCTGCTGAGCGCTCACCAGCTCCTCTGAGCTCTGCACTCAAGTCAAAATTCGCTGCTTATATACTTCAGTGTCGACCGACCAGCTCCAGAAAATTTGCATATTCGAAATTACACGGC
The DNA here is from genome assembly GCA_963931845.1 of Maratus michaelseni. Classification (NCBI taxonomy): domain Eukaryota; kingdom Metazoa; phylum Arthropoda; class Arachnida; order Araneae; family Salticidae; genus Maratus; species Maratus michaelseni. The sequence goes on along the minus strand of OZ007588.1, from coordinate 340,014,457 downwards.
GACTCACAATTTCAGGGATTCAGCTGTCCTTCGAAAGTTAAAGAAAGATAGAGAGCCTTTATAACTTGTACGCACATAGTCGGTTAATGGACAAAAACGATCTCATTCACACATTGCCTACTCACGTGATGCGAGTAGTCAATACCTTACAAGTTCAAGCGATGACCTTGCCGTTGCCTTAAGAGAAATCCCCTCTCTTCAAAATGTGTCAGCAAACCTTTCCTTCCCTACTAAGATGGGAATCCGTCCTGAGATGAGTGTTTTCCACCAACACTCGTTCTCCTGCCAAAACCCTAACTAACTTCCCCTCGATTCTCTTTTCCGGTCCGCTTGCTCGAACAAAGATTCCCCGATCACCAATCAAAAAAGTTTTAGTTTACGCCATTAGTTTCGGTTTTTAAGTCATTGGATAAACCATTCTTTTGGGAGGTCTTCCTGAACTTTAGAATGTTCACACGGGCAATTTTCTCACGATTCGAGACCTCACATGTAGTCGGACAGATCAGAGAAATGTTTGCTGTCTAGCAATTTCAGTTTCACAAGATTGATCGAAGCTCATCTTTTCCTATTGTAGTAAACGACATTCTTGTAACACCACAGCGAAGCGTGAGAAAAGTTTTCCAACTCTTGGGAACTTCTATCTTTGATTACTCTGCCTAATTAGCAGACTGTGAGAGATTTTTATCGTTACAAGGTATATACCTGTATGTATTTTTCCCAGATCAGCAGCAAATTTTCTAGGTATCAAGATTTTGTTATGTTACACACAAAAAACATCAAGAGTAGTGAAAGTTTCACTGTCAAGTTCACAACTGATTCTGAAGCACAAACTACTGATTTGTTAAAGAACTTTTTGAAAAATTTACAAATTGTTGAACATTTTGCAGATACATTCTTTTACTTCACAAAGCATGCGAATAGCAGCGAGTACCCTCATTTCCCAGAGTAGCCGATTGTTTTGCCAAATTTTCCCAGGTTTTTGGTATTTTTTGGAAAATACCCTGAGATTCCCCTGATTTTTAAGACAAAATTTATCCCCTGATTCCCCCTGATGAGTATGAACCCTGATACAGTATTAAACAGGTAAAAGTAAACTGCGCCGCAGGTGCCCATGAGGGAGTTCACCGCGCGTAGACGACCACCGAACCAAAGCCCTGAGAGACTTTTATTGCGCCAGTAGCTTTGACTCGCTATGGCACTTTGGCCGGTCAGAAGACCGATCCAATATGGTCCTCTAACCTTGAACCCACATGTCGACGACGTAGGCCGTTGCGATATGCGGTGAAACCACGGGGAGTCACCGCAAGACCCTTGGAGACGGGCCGGCATCCCCCAATAGCTTCGGAGCTGGAAACCCAAAAGATAACCAGGCCCTAGGCCTTAAGTCGCGATGTTCCAACCCGTACTTGCCTACAGAGGTAGTCACGGTTCCCTCTCGTAGTGGACCTGTATTAAACAGGTAAGAAAAAATTTATAAGTGTTAAACTATGCGTGTTTGGTATCAGTAGAGAGGGTAATTTCGGGGAGGGGGATTCAGATGACTGAGATTTAAAGTTTTGTGTGCATACAACACACAAAATTTTAATACTCTAAAATTTTGCAGCTGACAGGGGAGAATTGAAATGATTCTTTTTGAAAGCGGAAATCCACCAAAATGCAGAAGATTGTCACTCATGTATTTACTTTTTTTACTTTTAAATTAATGATTTTTTTTTTTTTTTGTCTCAATTATAAGTTTTTTCCTCAAATTTAGCTATTTTCATGTTTGAAAAAAGTGTCTTACAATCAGAATTTTATGGTAATGTCATAGCAATCTTTTTTTATAAAATAGTATTCTATTTCATAATTATTCTGAATATCTTTATTTATTGACAGTTAAAAATAGAAGTTATGAAAGATTTTTTTTTTTTTTAAATTCCTGAAAAGGCTTTTGTGTGTTTTTGGATTTTGATGTTTGACCAAACCAAATATTCAGTAGACTGAATATTCTGATATTCAGCCTTACCGAATCAAAAGAATCCACAGTATGGCCGAATAGATTGGTTGGTTGATTTATGATGGCCGATTATTTATTCGAGGGATATGGGCCCTAGGGGGTCTTTCTAAGGGATCCTAACCCGTATTTACTACGGCCAAATATTTGGTACATCCCTGATACTTATGTAATTCACCTTAAACAAAAAGTAATCAATACTTGCAACAATAACAGTGAAGAACTCCAAAATTTTTACAAATGCATTATCAGAAGAGGTCAGCTACATATTGAAGATGAGGTGAATTACTTTTTTTTTTTTTTTTTTTTTGGGGGGGGGGGGGGGGGGGGGGCAAGGGCCTATGTGGAAAATGATTCATTATTTCCCCAGTGTTTAAAATTGCAATTTCATAATATACAAGTTTGTAACATAGGTCCTTCCAGACACCCATTCATTTGACTCTTTATGTGATTTCTGTCTGTGTATTACTGTATTTGGATGTATTTGTGATGCAATTTTTTTTACACTTCTAATCTAAAGAACATCATCATGAATTTGCGAATGGTCCCTATTTTTGCTGATGAAATAGCACTTTAAAGGTACAAAAAAGTGGTATCTCAGTTTTTTCCTTTATTCAGTTAATTTTAAAGTTACAGTACAGGCATGCAATATTTTATAATGATCTCGTTGGGAGAAAAGAAAAAATGTTCTAATTGACCAATTTTGTGTAGTTGGAGAGGAGAGGAAGGGGGGGGGGATGTAATTTTTTTTTTTTTTTATGTAACTTTTTGAAAATTAATGGCCAGACTACTTTTTACACATAAATTTGTTTCCGATCTTATTTTGAACACTTTTGCAATTTACATTGCTTTCTTATATCCAACAGGTTAAAAATTAAAGTGCATTTTGGCCTTTTTAGAACACACTGCACACATAAGTCAATGTTTGTATTAAGTTAAAAATATCATCAAATAGTTAATGACAAAGAAGATTAGATAAACAACTGAAAATGGTACAAAAATGGGGAAGATTTTGGTTGTTTTGATTCTAACCTAACTTATCTCAGCAAATCCAATAACAAATTTAATAATATGAGACAGCCTAGTTAAAAAAAGGTAAAAAATTTCTTAATAACACCATAAAAAAAGAAAGAACTTTATATTTCTTCATCAAGTGCATTTCTTATTTGCATGGTATTACTAAGAAGTTATGTTTTTTTATGTATCATACCAGTTTTTCAACATTTTATTACAGGCTAATTAAGTTTAAATCTTACATGACTTCACTAGACTTTATATTTTATGTTTTATCCCTTTCTTGAAGCACAAAACACAAGGACATTTAAAGCTTTTTGGTTATTAGGATGCCAACCATTCTGTCATTTATCTAATAAGAAATAATAAATTGAATAACTTTTTATTAAATGCAAAAAATATGTAAAATAATTCACAAACAAATTAAAAACAAATAATTAATGTCTTAAATTATATTTTTAAAATTATATCAAATGATAGTAGTGAATGGTTATAATTCTTATAATCTGAAGAAAACACATCACTTATTTAGCATTATTAACCCTTTCACATGCAAAAAAAAAAAAAATGTTGTTAAAATGTTGAAATAATTGACTGGTTATTATAATTATATAAACATTGATTTGAAAATAAATTAAATACTTTGCTTTGTGTGCATTACAAAAGCAAAACTTTTTTTAAAAAATTCCGGTACAAATCCGGCAGCTGGGAATTAAAATTAAATAGAAAGTATACTTTCCACCATCTGGTGAAAGGGTTAATGTACAATACACATTAATGGTTCATTTAATTATATTACTTTACTAAATAAAGCATACATATATGAATAATTTAGAATTTATATATAAATTAAATTAAGAAATTAGCAGGCTGCATTTACTATACTGGTCAATTTTTCCAAACAAATCTCAAATTATTGCGATTATGAAAATCTTTTCCAAATGTGCCTAATGTTGGGGCCCTTATTGTCTTTGGCAGAGCATGCTTGCTCCGGTTGGTTTTTGCAAATGACCCACGAATTTGTATGATTTTATAACAAAAATCTTTCCAAACAAACCTAAGGTTGGGGGCCCCACTGACTCTGGCAGCATAGATTGGACAGGCTGCCCCTTCTAGACACCCTACAAATAAAATCAACTATCTTGAATTAAAATTTTAATATATGAATGTATAAGAATAAAGTAAACAGACATACTTTAATGGCATTACTTCTATCAATCTGATTCACATCAAGTTCAGATGAACATCCTTTCAGAAAATCCAAAACAACAGTGACTAGATCTTCTCCATTGAATACATTATCATAATTCTTTAAGAAATGCCTTTGACGACAAACCTTGACATTTGAAGTCACTTCTCTTATTAATTTTTGCCATAATCGTGTAGCCCAAAAAGGATCTAAAAGTTACAAACATAAGCAGGTTTTAGATTAGATAATTTAAAAACACTCATTAATTTTCAAATTTTTAAAAGAAAAATTCAATATTAAAAGAACAAACATTTTGAAAACTTTAATATATATTCTATAACTTCTAATTTAATTATAAGGTAAATAAATTGTTTAAACTTTAAAGGGTAGGTAATACTACTCCGACTAGTTCACAATTTAAAAAAAGTTGCACGAAATGTACCAGAATTGGAATGGTTTAAACCAACTAGTTTTTTTTTTTCTCCTCAAAAAACAAACTTTTTTTAAAAACAAATCTAATGTAGTTTCTCTCTTTTGTAGTTTAAGTGTTTCAAATTATTAGATATAAATAATTTCTACTTTTAACACTTTATCTCAGCAGTCAGCTCAACATAAGACATAGTGAGTCTAGATCAGGGGTGCACAACCTTTTTCAACCCGCGGGCCAAAAAAAAGAAAAAGTACCTTACCTGGGGCCAATGTAGCGTTGCATTTATAAACACATTTTTTTTCCTAACCTAATATAAAAAGTCAATATACCACTTTAATGAAAACATACTCAATTCTGAATATATATACATTTATAAATTAATTTTAATAAGCCAAATATATATACATAATTATTTCAGACGAGACATTTAATGTGATGGTTGGGATTGTATTTTTGTTATGTTTGGTTCTAAAGTTGCAGTAGCAATATGTAAAACGGCTGAAAGGTTTTCATCAGTTAGTCTGTTTCTAGTCTTTGATTTGTTGACAGTCATCATAGAAAAAGATTGTTCACATATGTAGGTGCTTCCAAACACAGTTGCATACATTGATGCATTGAGTTTTAAATAGGAAAATTCATTAGGCAAATTCCTATAAAATTCAAGCAATGACTTTTCTTTGAATTCCTTTTTATGACAACCTGAGCTCTGTAAGTCAATGAGCTCTAATTGACTATTTTCAGGTGCCAAATTGACATCCACTGTAAATGGATTTGAAAATAACTCAATTTGACAATGGCATTTTTCAAAATCTATCATGGAATGAATTGATTAAAATTTTTACCTGATCTTCGTAATCCACTTTCAGCTTTGGAAATTTTTCTTTCATTTTTTTGCAATATGGGAAATGCAGTTCTCAGTTGAAAAATTAAGTAAAAACATGTAAGCTTTCAATTGAAAAAAAAGAAAAAAAAAACTAATCTCTATTTTGGAATTATCATTCTGGGATTGGCGGGCCAACGAAACAGGCATCGCGGGCCATAGGTTGTGCATCCCTGGTCTAGATCATGTTCATACATGTAGGATGAAAACTAGCATGTGTTGATGAACATATCTGATGCCCCCCGTGGCAGAATGTGCGCGACGCTGCGACGGGCGTCGCAGACTTTTTACGGCACCTGCAGACTAAAAACATACAGCGATGCCGCGGACGCGCTATAGCGCATAGATTATGCGAAAAAACGGCAAACTTCGTCGAAGAATCACGAATAAAACGGTGAATTTCGTCGAAAAATCGCGGAAAAAAACGCGAAATTCATTTAAAGTTCGCGAAAAATGGCTAATTTCGTTGACAGATCACGAAAAAAAAACGCAAATTTAGTCAAAAGGCCGTGAAAAAAAGTGAATTTCGTCACAAGGTCGTCAAAAAAACATGAGTTTCTTTGAAGGATCGCGGAAAAATACGAATTTTGTCGAAGGGTTTACGGAGAAAACACCAACTTCGTTGAAAGATCGTAGAAAAAACTGTTAATTTCGTGGAAGGATCACGAAAAAACAGCCAATTTCGTCGAAGAAACGGCAAATTTTGTAGTCGGATTGCGAAAAAATGGAGAATTCTGCCGACAGATCGCGGAAAAACGGTATATTTCGTCGGAGGATCGCCACAAAAACGGTAAATTTCGTCAAAAGATCTAAAAAAAAAAAACCGGAAAATTTCGTCGAAAAAACGGCAAATTTCGTCGAAGGATCTCGAAAAAAAGGCAAATTTCGTCGAAGTATCTAAAAAAAAACGGCAAATTTCGTCAAAGTATCTAAAAAAAAACAGCAAGTTTCGTCGAAGGATTACGGGAAAAAACGCGAATTTTGTCCAAAGGCTAAAGAAAAATCGTGAAATTCATCAAAGGATCTGGGAAAATGTCTAATTTTGTCGACAGATTGCGATAAAAATGCAAATTTTGTCAAAAGGCCGCGGAGAAACTTGATTTTCGTCAAAAGACTGTGTTTCGTTGAAGAATCGTGAAAAAAAAAAATGCGAATTTCATGAAAGGGCCACAGAGAAAACGTGAATTTCGTCAAATGGCCGCAGAAAAAATGCTAATTTCGTCAAAGGATCGCGGGGGAAAAAAGAAACGCTAATTTCGTCAAAGGTTCACGAAAAAAACGTGAATTTTGTGAAATAGTCCCGGAAAAGATGCAGCATTCCTTTAGAAAACAGCTCACACACAAAGTTCTATGCTTATTAATATAGGCATAGTTTTTAATCTGAAACAATATACTGAATTAACTTTTGAAAAATCGGGTTAACCTGAACCCGATTTGTATAAGAATCTATACACTCAGCCTGAAATCGACTCGAATCAAAAGCAGAGTTAATCCGACCTGCAACATGAAAAAGTATTGCCGAGAGGGGATTTTCTCCCCTCTCCCCTCTGCTGTAACCTTTCAGAATAATTGCTGTTAATTTCAGATTTTTTTTTTACTCAGAAAGGCAGATAAATGCTGATGCCTTAATTAATTAGCAGTACAACTACAACAGCAGCAAGAATAGATTTATGTCATATATATTGCGTATTGCAGACTATTTCTGAAAACATTATTAGCGTTGCAGACACTTGAAGATAGTTCTGCCACTGGGCTGATGCCCTAAAGTAAGGGCTTTCAACCTTTCATGCTTGAGAACCACATTAATAAATATTTAATGTCCTGTGAGACACGCAAAAGTCATTGAAATGGCCTAGGCAAGAAATATATACATGCCTATTATAGGTGCAGATTCATGGTCGGCAGTCGCAACTAAATTTTTTGCTATGGCCACTAACTTTCGATATCTAAGTCGCCATGTGTTTTACAGGGAGGCCCCTTTTCCGCCAAATGACAGATTTCTGCTTTTTTTAAAAATTTGCTTTTTATCAAATCCACAGATTTTCCTCTATAATTCCGAGATTTTTTTTTTTCCCCCCATTGTCCACAGTTATAAAATATGATTAAACATGGATGCCACATTTCTGCAGATCCGCAAATTTCCTGTTTTATTCTTAAAAATAAAATTTTTTAAAAATTAGAAAAACCTGTGATGTCTGTGAAATCAGGGAAAACAATCATGTTATGCACCACGAATAAACTCAGCAGCGTCGGCATACTTCAATTAGCCCATGACCCAGAAAAATTCATACTGAGAAAAGAATAATTTTGGGTTCCACTCATTATATTTATAGCTCTAGGATTATTTAGCCATGTTCTTACAGGTAGACACTAGATATCGACATGTGATATTTCCAAGAATTAGTGAAATTCCTCGAATTATTACTACTTATTTTTTTAGCAGATTTCCACAAAATCAATTTGCCATCAGTCATAAAAAGAAAGCGAGAATTTCCTCAACAGGTCACGAAATAAAACTGCAAATTTCCCCAATCAATCTCGAAAAAAAAAAAAAATTAATTTCATCAATTAGTTGAGAAAACAAACACAAATTTTATCAATCGGTCACGAAAGAAACGACTTTCTTGGGCAAAAGAGCATGTCTCATGGACAAAGGCTGAGTGGGATTCAGTAATTTTTTCTGACGAATCTAAGTTCAACCTACATGGATCAGATGATAAGCGATATGTTTAGAGACGTAAAAGTGAAGCTTATCATCCAGACTGCATATCACCTACTGTAAAATTCCCAGTCAGCCAAATGGTCTGGACATATATATCCAGCAAAGGAGTTGGACATCTGAAACTTATTACTGGAACTGTGAATGCATCCACTTATACAGAGATTTTGGAAGAGTGTTTAAAACCAGCTATTAAGGATCATTTTAAAGGTGCTAGAAATTGTATTTTTCAACAGGACTCTGCACCTTGCCATATTGTGAAATCAGTAAGTACAATCTAACTTATTCATGAATTATTTTGTTGCCTAATTTATAAGTTTTAATCTCCATAACATTAAGGATATTAGAAAAGTAATTTTCACCCAATTTCCTCCCTCCTTTAGGTGACGGCCCATCTGACAAAATCTGGCATTAAAGTTTTGGAATAGCCTGGGAATAGTCCTGACCTGAATCCCATTGAAAATTGTTGGCATATAATGGGTACAAAATTTGCTGCTCAGAAGCCTGCTACTAAGATAAAACTGCAGGAAAGCATTATTAGGGTGTAGTTGCATGAAATTGGCCAGGATTACATTCAGAAGTTGATATATTCTATGCCGGACCACTGCAAGGCTGTCATCGCAGCTCGTGGAGGATCTACTAAATACTGAAGTGATCCTTATGCATGTATACACTATAGGTTGCATATTCCCAAAATCTGGAAGGAGCCAGTGGCTCCTAAACCCAAAATATCCAGTGGCCACATTGTGAAACAAACACATAAAAACAATATTTTTTCTCAATTAAATTTGGGTTGGGTTGGGTTGATTATTGACGGCCAATTATCTACACTTGGGATATAGGCCCGGGGGGATTGCCCTCCGTGGGGGTCTTTCGAAGGGAACCTAACCCGTATTTACGCATGGATAAATCCACGGCTCGAAGAAAACCACGAAAACTCCGAACGATTAGGCCGACGGGCGCGATTAAGAACGAACCCAGCACCTCCCGTCTACCAGCTTCGAGAGCATAACCTCTCAGCCACTGGTGGGGCCTCAATTAAATTTGGACAATAGAATATTGAATCTTCCCGCCATAATTGCATACAGTTTGTAGGAATAAATTTTGTAATGTAAGGCCTGACTATTTTGTGAATAAACGATTCTCTAGTTTTTTTTTTTTTAATCTATAGATAGACTCCCCCCCCCCCCCCCAAAAAAAAAAAAAAAAAAAAAAATATTTTTCATAGCTGAAAATTAAATGCTCAACGTAGGAAACTTGCATAAGAAAATGTGTCTATAAAAATCAAAATTATAAATAAATATATATGAAAAAAATGTGGAGAAGGTTTATTTTCTTTTAGGTTTTAGATTTTAATAAAATTAATTTAACAATTTCTGACATTTTCAAGGATTATGGAGAAAGATCAAATTGCAACTTTTGTTGCAAGGGGATTTTAAGGAATTATTAAAGAATTTTTTAAATCCCTATGGAGACAAAAAAAATTACAATTATTGTGACCGATCACCGATTTTCATGTTTTATTATCACAACTTCTTGACAAAGAAGTTGTGATAATAACTTAGAATAGAAGTTGTGATTCACATTTTTTTTCTGCAATCGATTGATGAACTTCGCGGTTTTTTCCGACCAATTGATGAAATTTGCATTTTTTTGCTCGAAATTTGCGTTTTTTTTTTCTTTTCTTTTTTTTCCAAGAACAATTGGGGAAATTCCCAGTTTTATTTTGCGACCGATTGGCAAAATTCGCAGTTTTATTTCATCAGCAAATGATGAAATTTGTGGTTTTATTTGGCAAGCGATTAACGAAATTTGCAAAATTTTTCAGTGACCGATTTCACGAATTTCGCGACAGATTGACGAAATTTTAGATTTATTTTCATTACTGATTGACGAATTGATTTGCGGAAATTTAAAAATAAATAAATAATGATAATTCAAGGAGTTTTGCTAATTCATGGAAGAATCGCATGCCAATATCTAGGTGTACCTGTAAGAACAGATCTGAGAAATCCCAGAGCTACAAATTTATTCTCTTCTCGGCACAAATTTTACCGTGTCGTAGGCTTATTGTAGCATACCATCGGCACAGAGTTCATTCGCGACGCATATCAACATGATTTTTTATTTTTTTTTCTGATTCTGCGGACACTGCAGATTTTTTAAAAACGGGAAATTTGCGAATTAGTGGAAATGTGGCATTTATGTTCAATCATATTTTTTTAATTATGGACAGTAGAAAAAAGAATAATGAGAGCTAAATATTGCTGAATTATGGAAGAGAATCTCCAGATTTCATATTAAAAAAAAAGCTGAAATCTGCCTTTCGGCGAAAAAGGGACATGTACAGAACATGGCGACTTAAACATAGAAAATTAGTCGCCAAAGCAAAAACTTTAGTTGCCACGTTGCGACTGGCGACCATGAATCTGCACCTATAGTATACACATCTAAGTATATATAATATGACTGCAGTTCTGTAGAATTTACATTAACTACCAGGGGTCGATCCAGGAAAAATTTAGGGCCTATTTAGGACCCCTTCACAAAAATCTATTTAATAAAATGGGCCCCTTCACAAAAATAAATTTGGTAAAATGGGTCCCTTCACAAAAATAAATTTTGTAAAATGGGTCCCTTCACAAAATTCTATTCCATAAAAACTGACTATTTATTATTTTATGATGTTTTAAAATGCGTAATTTGTAAACAAACAAGTTCACCAGAGAGAAAAACTTCAGCAAAAAGGTTTTAAAAAGTTTTTGTTTATAAATGCTTGATTTGAATTGGATTAACTGGATTTCAACTTTCGTTACAAAATGTTATTTTCACAAAAATATAATAAATTTCACAAAAATAACCTTTACTTTTCACAAAATGGGCCCCAAAAAAAAAACCTGCATCGACCCCTGACTACAGAATTTGTGCATCTATTACTTTGTTCCAAGTTTTTTTAAATATTGCATTTTTTTCCAAATAATTATGTGTAAATAATTTATAAATCCCAATAAAATTTAATTTAAATTAATCCTACAACTGTATTTTATCGTAAAAATATCATCCTTCCATAATACCTGTACTTGAAAAACGTTATTTGCAGCGTTTTCTACTTTTTCGCAGTTGATGTACTTTTTTTCTCCGCCACTTTATATATTTTTTTTGCATTAAAGTTTATCATTTACATTAGGTCTCCATGTCCTAATTGAGTCCTCCCACCACAATTGTATTTCAGCAGTAGGATTAAATTAATTTAATGTAACTTTAGACTGTTTGATAATTAGGCGATTATGTAATGTTTTTTTCTTCATTGACAAACTTTTGTCCTTTAAAATGTTTTGTGCTCTACTCCAAACTCTCTCCGCTTCAGCATTACTTGGAGCAATCGTTACCAGGATCAAAACTATATTTGTTAATATTTTATTTTCCTTTAACTTCTCAGATTTTAGTTTCTCTAATAATTATCAGTGATATAGATGGGCGAAAGTACAGGCTCGTTACTAGTTTGAACTGCTTCCATTCAGCAATAGCATGTTCAACATCAAGGCTAAATTTATGACGGAAATACATATATACATATACATACAGGTGGTTATCAAAATAATGGAAACACCCTAGATTTTGAAGGAATTCTTTATTAATATGGCGTAGGACCGCCTTTGGCATGTAATACAGCTTGGATTCGCCTGGGAATCGAATCATACAAATTCTGAATAGTGTTTAGAGGAATATTGTACCATTCTTCATGGAGATATTGTGAAAGTTCCATGAGAGGTGCCGGTGGAGCATATCGATTCCGGGTTGAAAGCTCTAAAATAGACCACAACGGTTCGATTATGTTGAGGTCTGGGGACTGTGCGGGCCAAGGTAGATGTTCTACCTCATCCTCATGTTCATCAAACCATGATTGGACAACTCTGGCTGCATGAATAGGGGCATTATCATCCTGGAAAATTCCATCTCCTGCAGGAAACAAAATTTGCATCATGGGATGGACCTGGTCAGCTAAAACTTCTCTATACTTCTCCCCAGTGATCCTTCCTTTCAGGGTTACGATTGGACCAGCAGAAAACCATGACACGGCTGCCCATACCATGACCGATCCACCTCCATGCTTGACAGTTGGACGGAGGCAATCAGGATCATACGCTTGTGCAGGTGTTCTCCAGACATGTACCCGTCCTGTTGTGGGGAAAAGTGTGAAAGATGATTCGTCTGACCATATAACAGTCTTCCACTTATCAATCGACCAGGTTTTGTGGTTGTGGCACCACTCTACACGACGTTTGGCATTAGCATCTGCAACAAGTGGCTTGGGAATTGCTGTTCTGCCGTAAATGTTCTCTTTATGAAGGTATTTCCGAACTGTAATTGTTGACACTGGAGAATCCAGATGCTGATTGAGCTCTGCGGTCACTTTGGCTGCAGTTGTTTTCTTTTTAGACATTACAATCCGCTTCAATACCGGTCGGTCTCTTTCACTCAGCTTCTCCTTCCGTCCACTATTTTGCTTTGCTGAGCTTGTCTTTCCACGCTGTGTGTATGCTGTCATGACTTTAGACACCGTACCTCTAGAAACGCCTATAAGCTGGGATGTTTCGGTCACCGTTGCTCCAGCTAGTCGGGCTCCTACAATTTGGCCTCTTTGAAAATCTGTAAGGTCTGACATTTTACGCTTCTGACAAAAAAAATCAAAATGTAAACAACTCTTCTAGCGCTCTCTCATACTATCTAATACATGTACTTTTTATATTAAAAAAAATCTGGTAGCTAAGATTATATTTTAATGCTTACGAAGGGATTTCTTAAATGTCCCTTTCATTCACAAGTGTTTCCATTATTTTGATAACCACCTGTATATATATATATATATATATGTATATCAAAGCTAAATTCTCTTAAGTTCTCATCTCCATACTGGTTTAAGTCCGCAATGGGAGGAGGGGAAAAAATGCTGTGTCAAAAGTTTGTGCAGTGTGCACAAGGATAGCGTTTGTTGGACCATCATTATTAAAATATTTTCTCGAAATGTTGGAAGATGTATCACGACATAATGTTTTAAAATTAATCACTCATATCAACAGTATTACTTCTTCTAGAACCTTTTTCTTTTTTTAAGTTCAAATCCATTACAATAGACTTTTTCTTAGACTTATTCTCTATAGCAGTCAGAAAGCTACACAGGCGCTTATCACCTGCAGATTTAATTCATTTAATGGTCCAAACTCCAGCAGATCAAATCTAAGTTTTTTTTAAATTTCTTCTACAGATTTAGTTAAAGTAACATTTATTATCTATATATAATTCATTATACTCTTGCAATAATTGATATATAACCTGCAAATGCATAAAATTAATATAGGTCTAGGTTTGATGAGCCACTCTTGAAAAAAAGAGACTAAATTAAAACTAAAAAGAGACTAGAATGTAAAAAAAGAGCCAATTTTCCTCGTCTACATAAATGTATCAGTAGGAATAGACAAAATAGACAGACACTTATAGATTTAGTAGAATATTTTTAGCAGAATGCATTTTCAATGCATTCTGCAGATGGCCAAAAGTACAAATTGGGCTATGAGCTCAGTTATATCTTATTTTAAAGCTATTTTAATTGGCTTTAATATGATATGCAACACTAACTATTTTGAGTAAAATAAATTTGACAGTTTAAATTTTTTTTAAAACTCCATTTTTAATTTTTTTTTTCAAAAAAAATATATGTTGATCTTTGATTTAAACAAGCGAACAAAATTGACTATGTTTAGACTAAAAGATTGAAACAGGATTCCTTTTAGAGAATGTAAAAAATCATTGCGAAACATGGAAAAGAAAAATCGGTTGAATCCTCAAACAAGGGCGATGCTTGACGGCGTCGAAGTTGGTGAAGCAAAAATGAGATTTTCTTGCTACCAATTCGTTTGTTATGTTTCTTCCACGCCTACTGTGGTTGATTGGTTGGTTTACTGTTGTTTGTTCTGGAGATTGGATTGGATTTTGAGCTCAATGCAAAGATGTAAGGATTGGATTATTGTGTGTCGGATTTGTTGAATGTATTTTGTGAAGTTTAATGATTTGACGTTTTGTCGTATGTCATAGAAGGATAATTCCTGTGAAATAATAATAAAAAAAAAAGAAATACTATGAGAAATATGGGTGTTATATATATATTATTGTAGTGGCAACACTATTTTTCTATAGACGTTTTGGCAACAAGACCGTTTATTTTTTATTTGACACATGCTGCTACGTTTGCTTGTATATGTTTATTATTGCTTATTAAATAGAAACAAAAATAACAAAAGGTAAGTGAATTTTTGTTGATTTTATTTGATAAAATGTATTTCACGTATTCTAGCGACTGCTGCACGTTAACATTCATGCATCCAGGTGTTTTTTTTTCCGAAAATGGACGTGAAGCGTTCATATATAAGTTACTAATAGCTGCTTGTACGAGTTTTGTATATTGAAGAGGCCTTGGCACGTTGAGTTCCATACATCCAGAGGGGTTTTTTTTCGGAAAATGTACGCGAATCGTACATATACGTAAGTTAATAACCGCATGTTTGTAAAAATTGAAATATCCGAAGGAAATATTGCTAAAAGTTTGTAAAAATAGAAAAATACAGAGGAAAATATTGCTAAAAGTTTGTAAAAATACAGAAGAAAATATTGCTAAAAGTTTGTAAAAATACAGAGGAAAATATTGCTAAATGCTTGTAAAAATTGAAATATCCAGAAGAAATATTGCTAAAAGTTTGTAAAAATATATGAATACGCAGGTAAATATTGCTAAAAGTTTGTAAAAATCGAAAAATCGTGAAGAAAATATTGCTAAAACTTTGTAAATAGTTGAAAAAAGGAATAAAATCGATGTTTACTTTGTAAAGAAGCTTGCCGTAGGAAGCATGCGTTCTGATTGGGTAGAATTTGGAGGTTGCCGAGTTTTGGGTTGGCACGCGTCAAAAAAATCGCCAAATCGGGAGTCGCCCTTGTTTGAGGATTTTGCCGAAAAATCACTTTAAAAAATTTAATTAAAAAAAGCTGGTACTTATTCTAAACTATGTAATTAATAATTCTAAACTATGCTTCTCAATTAATTCCTAAAAAAAAAAAAATAACTTTTGTGCTTTTTGAAAATCAATGATAGGGAGGGGGGGGTAAATATTTTTGCTGGTGACTAGAATTTTTTGTTGGCTACCAGATTTTATCAAATTTGCAAAGTCCTTGTCTCAGGAAATAAATTGTGAAATTTGTCAAATTGTCTCGGGAAATAAATCATGAAATTCTTCAATCAATCGCGGGAAAAATTGCGAAGTTCGTCAAATGACCGTGAAAATAATCACTGATTTTGTTAAAGAATCACAGAAATAACTAGCAAATTTTGTCAATCGAGAAAAATATAGTGGATTTTGCCAAATTATTGCAGGAAAAAAATGAATTTTGTCAAACTATCGAGAAAAAAATTGATCCATCAAATGATCTAGGGGGGAAAAAATCATGAAATCTGTCAAATGACCTTGGGCGAGAAATTCATCAAAGGATCGCAGGAAAAAAATTGGGGAAATTAGTCAAACGATTGTGAAAAAAGTTGCTAATTTTGCCAAATTATTGCAGGGGGAAAAAATTAATTTTGTCAAACTGTCGGCCAAAAAAATTGCAAAATTCACCAAATGGTCTTGAGGAAAAAACTTGCGAATTTTGTCGAATAGTTACAAGAAAAAAACGGGAAATTGACAAATGATTTCGTAGAAAAAATTGCGAAATTCGTCGAGCAACAGTGGAATAAAATTTTTTTCCATTCAAACATGGCGAGTATAATTATGGCAATAAAGGGGTCATTCCATGATAACTTACGTTACATTTAGAATAATTGACTTCAGTAATTTTAGTAATATAACACTAAAAAATATTCAAAATTTAATGTTTATATGATTTGTTAATTAAACCTATACAAAGCTAAATTAGGATAAAAATTACTTAAATTTAGTACTATTTCTTGAACGCTAAAAATTATATTTACTATGGTAACTTAAGTTTCTGACAAAAAGAACATAAATTACAATAATAAATATAATGGCCAGTGTTAAAAAAATAGCACTAAAAAAGGTAGGTAATTTTCATCGAAATTTCGCTTTAGATAGGTTTAATTAACAAATCATATCAACATAACATTTTCAATATTATTTGGTGTTATATTATGAAAATTACTAAAGAAAATTATTCTAAACTAGATGGAACCCGCCAAAACTTGACGAAAAAAAATACTATAACAATATCAGTAAAATAAGCTTCTTTATTACTTCAGAAGGGGTGTGTATGGAACAGTCTTTCAAATAATTTATTTTAAAAGTTTTTCCCAGGTGAAATACAGTACTATTTCCGATACAAACTCTAAAAAAACAATCCGTAAACAACTGTGTGATGCGAATCCGTTTGACATTACCGCCATATTCCACACGGCAAGAAAGAAAATTTCATGGACCTATGAAGTAACATACAAATAGTACATCTCTACTTTTATCTCATATTCAGTAAATAAAAGAACATAGTAAATAAAGCACACATCCCCCCCCCCCTGTGATAATGTAACTGAATGAGCTCTTATGCGCATGTGCATTGCATATGCTCAAAGGCACCGTTGAAATTAGACGTTAAAAGAAGTTTTAAAATGTTTAAATTAAAAGTTTTAAAATGTCCTTTTTAATCATTGTTCGTTTCAAATCCATATCTTCTAAAACGCATCCATTGTTTTAAGCTAATCAATTTTTATGTAAAGATGAAGAATTTTTTTTATAATAATAAATCAATCAATCTGCTGATGAGGGAGATTTTTAATGTTTTCAAGTGTAATTTATTTGTATGGTTTCTTCGACTCCTTTACATAATCAGGATGATTATTCCATTTTCATCCCAGTCCGGGATTTTTTCCCTCTTATGCATTTAAATATCCAATGGATCTTTAAAAAAATAATAATAAAATATGGTTCCTAGCATATTCTGATGCAACATATACATCAACGAATTCAACATATCAATTTTATGTTAATCATAAACAGAAAATAGGTTTTTTTTTTTTGACAGATTACAGTTAGCGCCAAAATGCTCTATCTTATAAATAATCTGATCTTATGATTTATCAGGTTTTTTATTATTTTTTTTCACTTTTCATGATGGTTAGGGAAATCTATTTTCAACTGTGGCAACTTTCCCATGTGCTATTTTACATTATTAAAGCAAATTGATGGTCAATGTTGAGATAGAATTGAAAAATATTTCGTGCTTGAAAATTATTTAAAAAGTTGTTAAATTAAGCGACAGTTATCAAATAAATTTCAATCGAAAACAAATTTTTTTTGTAATTGAAAATGTAAGAATTAAAATGGTAAATTGTAGTAAAAAATTGAAATTTGTAGTATTTAGAAATGATGTAAGCACGTTGAAAGCTGAAGCGATAGGGCTGTTTGTTGTCACAGTCGTTATATATTTCTAAAAATTGCCACTGTGTTTTGGCTGGCGTCCATATGTAGATTGCAATTTTTTAACATCGAAAAAGAAATTCACAGTGAAAGAAATAGGACTTTGCACCTACCAAAATAATTCCTATAAAATATTAGTCTTACATTGTTTATTCTAGCTAAAAATACAACCATTATTTCAAGTTTTTTACCATAACACTATTTTTAATAATTTTAAATTTCCTGAAATCCTTTAATATTGTGAATTTTTTTATTAAAAAATTAAATCTTCTAACCTATAATTTAAAAAAAAGTATTTGGTAACATGTAATCAAGGTATACAATCAAGATGACGCAACCAATAAAGGCTCCAGTTCTAATCTTTAAAATTAAAAATTGAAAAATCTGTTAAAATTACGTCATGTTAACACGATCATATAAATTTTTCTTTTTAGTTTTATCAATGTCAAAATGCATTTCAAGCTAAGCATAACGTCATTTTCACTGGCGCAAATTTTTACACATACTTTGTATACGTTACTTTTATGCTTAAACACCATGTATACAAATAGAAATATATTTTGTATTTAATTGTAATGAAAAAATGGCATCAACAAAGTTATAATGCATAATGATAAAATAAACCCAATGGACAATATTCCTGTGACGTCGCAATAAATATGAATTTTTATTCGCTTATAAAACACGCGGATAAATATTTTTACCGAAATTTAACTTACAAATTAAAAAATTCAGCCTAAAAGCCACGTGCTTTTACTTTTAATATTTCTCTTTTATCCTCATAACTACAGAGTTCAGACAATAAACTCTATGCCTCGCAACCGTGGACGTTATCCAAATGCAGACTTTATGACGTCATAAGCAGAAGTAAAAGTTTAATTGAAAATTATGGCTAATTAATTAAATTTTCGAACAAACGAATGTACGATAACAAATCTATGTCCAAATATCTTTCATTTAAAAAAAGAATGATGTAAATTGATGCAGTAGTTTGTTCTCACGGATTGTCGAAAGAAAATGCTTAGCGGTTTAAATATATAGATGTAACATAAGTTACCATGGAATGACCCTAAAGTCAATTTTGCCAAATTTTCTGTATTACTCGCCGATTGGCTAATTTTGTCCTATACTTTACAGGTGCATAAAAATATTTTTATTTTGAAAAATGTATTGAAAACTATTTCTGAGAAAATTTTGAGGAATGTAAAAAATATTCAATCATATTTTCATGCAGTTCGGTCTCTCTGTTAAAGAGAAGAAAAAAAAATTAACAAAAAAAGTGATCCACTGTGTACCATTCTCCCCTATGTTTGTCTGCTTACTTTATGTGTCTGGTGATTTGTAATATAATCTTCAAAAAAATATATAGCAATAAGTGGAGTTTCAAAACACAATCTTGGAGTCTAATTTAATGCATTTTTCTTAATGTGTCAGGTATATTTTTCTTTTAGACATATTGCCTTCTAACAGCTATAAAGACTTATTTATTCGATAATATTTGTTAGAAGTTTATAATAATTTTAGTAGAAAACATTTCTGAGTGCATAAAAAATAGATTAATGCAAATTTAATGTGAATTAACTGTAAACCGTCATTTTTTAAGTGATTAAAACCGAAAAAAAGCAGGCCAGCTTGTTTTTGTTTTTTTTAATTTGGCTAAAATCCGGCTAACCTGGGTCCAACAGAATTTGTTAATAACGAAATGCCGAGCTTTTTTTTTTTTTTTTTTTAAATGCAAATGTTTTAAATAAACTGATATTCTCATAAGAACAAAACATTTTCATGAGAAAATTTTGCCAAGATTAAACTTTTATTTAAAAGAATTACTGACAAAACAATGTAACATGAGAACAAAAGGTTGAAGAATATGAATGAAAATTTATTGAAATTATGATAAATTTGATTTTTTAAGTTTTAAATATTTTGCTTTCAAATATTGGATGCAATAAATATAGTAACACATTTACCTAAATGTCGAATATTAGGTTGAATCGTCGATAAAGATTCAAAACTCCCTCCTGTCACATCCATTATTTATGAAATTTGAAGCTGTTAAAAACAAAAGGAGTTGAGATGTTTCACACAAAAATAAGAGATCGGAGTTTTCATCAGTCATATTGGCCGGGATCCAGATAGATTTTGCGCTGTTTGCGAAACTGCGAACAGTTCGCAGTGGGTGGGGTTTCGCCAAGTTAAATCAAAGTTGAAGTCCAGCCCATCCCCAAAGAGCGAAAATAACTTGCGAAATCACGTGATCTGTAGCTTGAACCAATCAAATGCCAAGAAATGGGATTTGTACAAGCGATAGAAACTAGACACGGAAAAGAAAAACATTTGAATTGTTTGATGTTTGCGTTGAAAGAAGACAAGTTTGTACTATATTAAGCTAGATTCACTGTACCAAATCGATGTTATTAAGAAAATTAACAAACCTGAATTAATGATAAACATAGTTTTTATTTATCTGAAGTCCGATCGGGGAAATTCCCCTTGCAACAATACTGTGATGACATATATAGTAAGAGCTGATTTAAAGCAAAGTTTTAAAAGCTGAAGTAAGTACTGCTTCTATATTTTAACTTATTACTGTACTCATAACATGTTTTAACATTTAAAATGTTGCACTAGTAGATTTGGGGCTTGATTTCATTTTTTACTGTGCTAAATAGAAAAAGCGTGTAGTAGATACTTTCCGTATAAATTTCACCATGTTATTTATTTTTCTATTATCTGTTCCTTATATTTAGCTCTCATTTACTGTTTGCGTTTTGATATTTTTTACTCTAATGTGTGAAATATAATTAAAATTATTTTCTTGCATAATTCTCGTATGTTAAAATTCATTATGAAAAGCTTCGATGCTGTCAATCTCAATATTGTTAGAAAAATCAGCATAACTTACACATGTTTCCAAATGAATATTTGTATCTTTAACAATTCCTGTAATTAATGGTTTTAACCTTTTGTATGTTGATCTTACATCAATGAAATGATCTGAGATGTTGATAAACTGCAAAGAGTCGATTTTTCAGTTTTCTAAAACATTTGCTGTCTTGCTCGTACTTACTTTATGCGGTCTGGTCGTGAGTTTTTGTCCATCGTAAAGTATAGATAAAGATGTCCCTGTGACCAAACGACGGGGATTATGGGTTAAAATAAATACCTAGTAGTTGCATTTTCAGTTTTTTGAACTTATAAAAATGTAGACATTAGGAGATAATAAAATCAGTTGCATAAAAAGTTGCTCTGTAATTTACATATGCTAGTCAGTGGCCTGATATATATTTTTTAAATCATGAAGTATGCTTGTTCTTATAAAGGTATCAATCATTATTTCTGAATCATTTACAAAATGTGAATTGATAAAAGCACAGATCCTTTATGTAGATGTTCTACTAGTTTTAAATTTTGAGGGGGGGGGGGGGGGATTATTTATAATAGAAAATAATGAAACTAATGTTAATCATCGGTTTCAAAACATTTTGCTCTCTCATTTGTAATTGAAATGTTTAAGGGGCTACTTCACTCAGTCGAAAATACCCGCTCGCTAATGTTAATCCTATAGCGGAAATAATTTACGATATCTCATTCGCATTTCAATTCTTTTAAATGATTTTTTTTTTGCATTTGATAGCTGAGGTCAATCTCTAATCTCTTTGCACGTTCCTTTGTACTTTTTCGATTTTGATTACAAGTTTTTTTTTATTAAGATACTTTCACTTTCGGAACCGGTTTCGAAAGTGAAAGTATCCTCAATAAAAAAAACTGCAACAAAAATCGAAAAAGTATAAAAGAGTGTGCATACAGATTGACCTCAGCTGTCCTATGCAAAAAAAAAAATCATTTAAAAATATTGAAATGTGAACGCGATATCATGAATTATTTTCCCTATAGGTTTAACTTGAGCGAGTTGGTGTTTTCGCCTAAGTGAAGTAGCCTCTTAATAATAAAATAGAACATATTTCTCCTCTTACTTGCATAGAAATGTGCCAGCATTCTAGAATTTAAGTGATATTGCTTCATTTTTATAATTTTATTATTATTTGTTTTTGCAGCTTTTTGTATTCATTTTACAAATGTAACATAAAATTAAAAATATATCATTCAAGTATTCAAATTAAATATATTTATAAGCATTCTTGTCTATCAATGTGAGGTATTGATTAGTTGCAAGGTTGAGGAGATTCATGGATATGTTTCAATGGATTTCTGCTTTTTAAAATGTTATCTCCTCTAAAAGTTTTGCTTTTTCCTTTTATAGCAAGAGCTACAGTATAAGTTAAAAGAATGTTTTCTACTTTTGGACTCATATACAGCAAATAAATAATTCAGTTACGGATAAAAAGCGAAGCAAAAAAAAAAAATAATAATAATTTTCCCATACAAAGCACTAAATACCTATAATACCGACTGTGTGGGTAATAATGTTGATATTTATTATTTTGATAAGTTAATGTTGATTGTAGGTCATTCTTATTATATATTTACTCAATGTGTATGTATGAACTAAAAAAAAGTAATTTAATTTCATAATATCTTTGGTCAACATCAGCATACATGTGTGTAAGTTTAGATTTATGTGATGACAGTTAGGGCAAGAGGAGCTGCTATAATATCTATCATTTGTGCTAAGTGCTATTAACTAATGAAGTTACTTATTTGCAGTCTTTATATTATTTCTGTAATTCTTAATTATAATGTTAATCGATTATAAAAATATAAATTATGCTCTTTAATCAATGAGAGTGCTCACCCTATATGTTTACTATGAAGAGAATTAAAGCAATTTGAGCAGCAGTGGGTAAAAGCAAAACACCGATCTCGCTTTGCTAATCAATATGCAAAATTGTTTTTATTTTTTTATTATTATTCTTAAATTCAGCTATGCCTACATCTTATAGTGCTTAAAATTGCACAAACACATTCCAGAAAGTTTTGGGAATAGCTTTATATATTTTTTAAATATTTTTTCGTG
Organism: Maratus michaelseni; assembly: GCA_963931845.1. NCBI lineage: Eukaryota > Metazoa > Arthropoda > Arachnida > Araneae > Salticidae > Maratus > Maratus michaelseni. The sequence continues at coordinate 339,991,784 of OZ007588.1, read as the reverse complement.
TTTAATATTTAAAATTGGCAAAATCCTCAAACAAGGGCGACCCCCGATTTGGCGATTTTTTTGACACGCGCCAAGCACTGACGCGCGCCAACCCAAAACTCGGCAACCTCCAAATTCCACCCAATCAGAACGCATGCTTCCTACGGCAAGCCTCTTTACAAAGTAAACATCGATTTTATTCCTTTTTTCGAGTATTTACAAAGTTTTAGCAATATTTTCTTTACGATTTTTCGATTTTTACAAACTTTTAGCAATATTTACCTGCGTATTTATATATTTTTACAAACTTTTAGCAATATTTCTTCCGGATATTTAGATTTTTTCAAGCATTTAGCAATATTTTCCCCTGTATTTTTACAAACTTTTAGCAATATTTTCCTCCGTATTTTTCTATTTTTACAAACTTTTAGCAATATTTCCTTAGAATATTTCAATTTTTACAAACATACAGTTATTAACTTACATATATGTACGATTCACGTACATTTTTCGAAAAAAAAAACCCTTGATGCATGGAACTCAACGTGCCGCGACCTCTAGAATATATGAAACTCGTACAAGCAGCGATTAGTAACTTATATATGAACGCTTCGCGTTCATTTTCCGAAAAAAAAACACCACTGGATGCATGAATCTCTATGTGCAGCAGTCTCTAGAATATACGAAACTCGTACAAGCAGCGATTAGTAACTTATATATGAACGCTTCGCGTCCATTTTCCGAAAAAAAAACACCTCTGGATGCATGAACCTCAGTGTGCAGCAGTCTCTAGAATATACGAAACTCATACAAGCAGCAATTAGTAACATACATGTACGCTTAGCGTACATTTTCCGAAAAAAAAAACACCTCTGGATGTATGAACGATAACTTGATGTAGTCTCTAGAATACGTGAAATACATTTTATCAAATAAAATCAACAAAAATTAACTTACCTTTTGCTATTTTTGTTTCTATTTAACCCATATTTTAATTAGCAATAATAAACATATACAAGCAAACGCAGCGGCATGTGTGGAATAAAAAATAAACGGTCTTGTTGCCATAACGTCTATAGAAAAATAGTGTTGGCACTACAATAATATATATATAACTATATAACACTCATATTTCTCATCTTTCGGTTTTTTTTTTTATTATTTCACAGGAATTATCCTTCTATGACATACGACAAAACGTCAAATCATTAAACTTCACAAAATACATTCCACAAACGTAATTCAACAAATCCGACACACAATAATCCAATCATAACCTTCCTACATCTTTGCTTTGAGCTCAAAATACAATTCAATCTCCAGAACAAACAACAATAAACCAACCAATCAACCACAGTAGGCGTGGAAGAAACATAACAAACGAACTGGTAGCAAGAAAATCTCATTTATCGCTTCACCAACTTCGACGCCGCCAAACACCGCCCTTGTTTGAGGATTCAACCTTAAAATTTTATTTTCATTCTTGCCTTTAGCCTCAGAGTGATGACTTTTTGTTTACAAGCTTTAATGCATAATTCAGCACGCATAACTTACAAAATTTCTAAAGTACTTTTCATTATTTCTAAATGACTATATTTTGAGAAAAAACTTATTTGCAGTAAAATTTTATCATTTCAGTCAATTTAATTAATGTAGTAAATCTGTTAGTTCCTGGCATTCAAAACAGAAATTTACATATGTATGTACATATATCTCAAGTTTTTGTGTTATTTGTAATTAAAACTTTTATGACATTGATATTTTCCTTAAATAATATAGAGAGTTAATGCTTTCTTGAATCCATATGAAAGAAAAAATATCTTTAAAAGGAAATGCTGTTTCTATAATATCCAAAGCATTGTCATTATTTCCCTATTTATTGGAATATATTTTGATTAAGTCAGATAGTCTAGTTGGGATGATCTCTGTAGCTGCTTAGTTTTCACAAAAAGTAATCATTTAATTAGTTCAGTAGAAGTCCTTGCTGGACATTTAACTGTAGACCAGGTGTACATTTTTTATTTAAAGAATCTAAAGATTGTTCCAGACCCAAATAATAAATGATTAAATTATATATTGTATATATATTTCTTAAGTTATAGAATTTTCCCTTTTTTTTTCTGTTAAATTGCTCTGTTTCACAGTACATGGTGTATTTTAGACTTGTATGTTTTATTTACTTGTGAATAATGATATGATGCATTGGAATGTCTATATTAGGAATGTATCTAATTTGGTTCGTTTAAAAAATATCTAGCATATTATACACTTCTTAATGGTAAATATTTATAGAAAAACTTTTATATACTTTTATTTGTTGGCCATATTTTGAGCTACTCTTCCAATTGCCACAATGTAAACATGGTACTAAATTTAAATTCTATTCTACACAAAATTATTATTATGAAAATGCATTTTAGTGATGAATTACTTTTGTATTCGCATAAATTTTGTCACAACAATTTACTGAGTGCTGCATCTCTCTGGCTGATTGATTAAAAAAAAATTCTTGGCTGGAGACTTGTTGAAAATCCTCTCTCCCTTTCCCTGTGTATGCATAAATACATTATTAAACTTCTGAAATTACATTTAAAACTCTAAAAAAAAAAGTGTGGTTCTGTAAGTAAACTTGCTATGTTACTTTTTGTTTATTCCGATACTGTTTTATTAAATCTGTATTAAATTATCTGTATTAAATCTTACATTATAAGTTAACTAAGTTTACTATAATTTTTTTATTTAAACCTTGCACGTGCTGGTAGCATAATATTTTTAAATAACTTTTTAGATTACTTAAAGATGAAAACAGAAGGAAACTATAGATTGAATTTGTAAAATATTCATAATGATTAAGTTATTCAGGTTTTATTTACTTCATTGAAGAAAATTAATAACTTAAAAAAAATAAATGTATTATTTAAAAAAAATTATGAATGCTTGTGTACTATCCTGTAAGGTGTGTTTTCAGGGTGGCTACAGATGCTGGAAATCAGGGAGGTTTATCAATGTGGAAAAATCAGGGAATTTCTTGAAAATCAGGAAAATTTGTCTATATACAAAAATATTTGTTTTCACATGAGACTGATTCGTTGACAAACAGGTGATATTTAAGCCAATAATAGTATGTGATAAAGAAAAGTAAAATTATTATATATTTTTAAAAAGCACATGATATATGAGTTTCTGGTGTTTAACACAAATTAAGGTGATCAGATGTCCTCATTTTCTGTAGATAGTGCTTATGTTGACCAATGAACCATTTTTGAGATTTTTTGATGCATTTGTATAAGCTGACCGAGTGACCAGCTTAATCCAATTAGCTAACCCGTCAGATATAGATATGTCTTAGAATTGAACATTCTTCAGGAAATGAGGATATTTTCTGGTTGCCATACATTCATTGGCAACTATATAAAGTTGTTGGACTAAATTTTGAGTTTGGTTTTATGAAACTGTGAACCAGAACTTTATGAATATTGTACAATTTTTATGTTTTTCATTTGTTTTACCTTCCAAATGAATCCACTGCAAGAGGGAACGTGACTACCTTTGTAAGTTTTTCACACCCCTCGAGTTGTGGTAAAGCAAGAGCCGGTCTCCCCCTATGGGGTTTCGCGAACGAAGTCGTCGGGGGTTACTATCGTGGCGACCTATGTCATCGACCTTGGTAAAATGACCTGGGGGTCCGCAGTGGGGAGCGGCCCCAGGCCGATCGCAGTGCCGGGGCGAGACAAAGCCCCTGGAGCGTTATAAGCCCTTTAGAGGCTTGGGCGCGATGGTCGTATTCGTGACGCATGCGACCCCCGTGGGTGCCTGCGGCGCAGGCTAGTTTTACCTTCCAAATGAGGTATTAGTATACTGGATAAGTGTGTCATACAAGGAAGTGGCATATATTAAAAAATACTGTTTGTGTATCGTTAAAAATGGAAATCAGGGAAATCTGATAAAGATAGTCAGGAAAATCAGGGAACTTTTTTTCACAATTTCTGTATCCATCATGGTTTTTATTAGTTCTTTAGTGTGTATTCAAAGTAGGGTTGACAAAAACCCAATCCGAGTGAGGTTTTTTAAAAATGTAATTGGATTTTTCAGGGTTTTTTTTTTTTAGTTTTTTGGGGTTTTTTGCTGCACATGTTTTTCACGGTACCAACTGTGTATTATTACTTATTTGTTATGATTCTATTATATATATATATAAATAAGATAAAAATTGAATTAAATTTATGTTTTTAGACATCTTTGCATAAAAAATTAAAAATTATTTGAAAACACTTCAAAACCCAAGCCTCACCAAATTAAAATAATCCAAAGAACTTGTATTTTTTATTTTTTATTACCGCATAGAAAAAATGACTATAGTTTATAATTCATTCTTTTTAATAGGGCATAAAAATATGTTCATAATGTATCATGTATTTTTGCAGTTGAGATGCATTTAATATTTCAATTAACTTATATGTAGAGTGTCTAAATTAAAGAAAAAGTTTTCTTATTCAGACAGGTATAAATGACAAATGCTTCCTTTATCATTTTCTTATTTTCATTGTATCTGTTATCTTAAGTTGTACCCTCTAATAACAAAAATGGGAATATTTTGGCAATAAAACTTCCATTATTAAAATATCCCATGTCTTTTTGAACATTTTAGTGAAAACTGCAAAGTGTTACTGAGCATACTTTTTGAGTCATTGAATTATTATTTATTTTTTGACATTTGGACACTCACCTGGTATATATATATATATATATATATATATATGAATGTATATAAATAAATCACCAGAAAATAATAATTATGATACATAAACAGTAATTTATTGTTTAAAAGTTAGCTATTGAATTTCCTAATTGAATGCTTCTAATCATAACATAATCTAATGGGGATTTCTAATCATAAAGTCCAATGAACATCAATGATTCTATGTTGAGATAAAGATGTTACAATCAATGAATTTTCTTACATGTTTAACAGAATCATAAGAAATAAGTAGTAATTAAAAATAAATGGCACAGTGCAGGAAAATGTGAAGCAAAAAAATTGGTACTTTTCGGTTAGCCGGGCGCCAATGATATATGTGCATATATAAATACATATGTATATACATATTTGTATATATATGTGTATGTATATATATGTAAATGTAGATATGTGTATATATATATACATGTATATATATCACTGGCGCCCAGCTAACCGAAAAGTACCAAAAAATTATTATAAAACGAAAAAAGTCCTTCCGGCCTGTACCGGGAGGAAAAGGTAGCTTTCCTATATCTACGTTTTAAAATTTTAGCTAATGTTACACGAAAACAGCAAGCTAAAATGCAAAGAAACGTTTACAAAAGATTCGTTAATACTGAATTTGAATAAGAAATTCGTCAAATTATTGAGCAATAGCCAAATTGGCTTCATTTATGAAGACTTATTTTGATCGCCAAATTTCGCGATATTTCGCCAAATGTCGCCAATTTTGGCGCTAACGGATATGAATATATAGTTTTATGCGTATGATTGGGAAAATTATTACAACAATGAAAGAAAATAATTTGCGAGTAATCGCGTTAATGTGCTGTTTTGTTTCAAAATGTCAGCCACCCTAGAATTTCAAACTGCTCTATCTCAGCCATTTTTTAAGATAGAGGTAAACCAAAAAAAGCTCTGGAATCCTTGTATCAAGGCCTAACACGTAATTAAAAAATAAATTTGAATTTTTAACTTTTTTGTATAGTTATTTTAGATTTTAAGTTAATTTAAATCTTTAAGTGGCCGCCATCTTGAAACAATATGGCGGACCAAGCTGGCCAACGAACTCGGTCGAGACATTAGTGACCTTAATACACACAATTAGTTTCATCAAAATCGATTCATAAATACGGGCGTTATCGTATGACATAGGTCAGATATATATATATGGATATATCTATATATATAAATCAACATTTGGACGGAGGGTGGTTTTGGGGTCTGGGGGTCATGATCGGTGAAAATATATCGAAATTTTCCGGAATTGCTTTCCTCCGAACGGCTGCAATAGGTAGCTTTATACTTTTTTGTATTGAAAGCTACCTAAAAGCCCACTTATATGTGGATTTTTTTTTTTGGGGGGGGGTGGGTAAGTGTTTTTTTGTTTTTTAAACCTCACTCGGATTTTTTTTTTTGGGTAGGTGGGTGGGTAGTCAGCCCTTATTCATAGCTTTTATTTCTAAACATATTTAAAACTTTGCCTGGTGAGTCTTAAACATTTATCTTTTCTTTTCAGAATCTTATTCTTGTGATCCCAACAAGTCCTCCATCACCTCTTGTGGCTAAAATTATGTCACCGAGTGAATGTTGATCATTTTTTACATCACATTCTTCAGTGACATTGCTCTGGCCAATTTTTCTTCTTGTCTGTTGATGCCTGATGTACCTGGTTTTTATCAAGTAATATGTAATGTGCTCTATAAATCATACTCTATTGTAAGTATACATGTATTAAAATCTATTATTCTGATTTTCATGACAGTGACTCATAACTCCTAAGGTATGTCTTAAAATATTAATTTATGTTACTCAATTTGGATTTTAAAGGTTTTTTCATTCTGTTATGTTTAATTAATAGGTTAAATAATGTAAAGAATTAAGTATACATGGTAAACATTTATTTGATTAAAAACATTAAACATTTATTTTTCAACTTATGATTTTTTTTTGCATATGAAAACTGTTTTTTTAAATTAATCTTTAATGGACTTTCTCCATGTGACATCAGTTGTGGGTATATAGAAATAAACACGAATAGGCATGAAGAATATTTTAATATTGCCTATTTAACATTGTCCAATGAAATTTTTTGGAGAGTATATTAAAAAAGCATAAATACTTTTGATAGTATTAAGATTCTTATCCCTGTGATTACTGAAATGGTCTTTCTTGTATAGTTAGTCAGTTGAACTCCTATTTATATAATATTTCATTAAAAGTATTACCTGTACGAGGGTTGGTACAGGATTTTTTTTCATGAACCCTATTTTGTGAAAAGTGAAAGTTATTTTTGTGAAATTTGTTATCTTTTAGTGAAAAATAACATTTTCTAATGAAAGATGAAACCTGTAACTCAAAGTTGAACCAAGCCTATATTATTAAACTGCCTTCTGCTAAAGTTTTCATTTGTGGTGAACTTGTTTTGTTTTTAAATTAAACTTTTTAAAACCTAACAAAATAAAAATAATTCATGAAGATAATGATTTTATGGAATGGAATTTTGTGAAAGGGGCCTATTTTATTAAGAAGAATTTTGTGAAGGGGTCTTGTTTTATTGTGAAGAGGTCTTGTTTTATTAAAAGGAATTTTGTAAAGGGACCCAAATTTTGCCTGAAATGATCCTTGCTATATTTCTGGACTTTAATAATTATTTCTTGTAGACAAAATATGATTTAAAAATTTTTCTTCAATGCTGTTGGTACTAGAATTTGTTTTTATATGTCATTTGTGTTAAAATGCACTACCATATACCCGAAATTTAAAAAAGAAAGAAAGAAATATAAAAAAAATTCAATGTTTTAAATTGAAATTTTAAGGTTTTTATTATTATAAACATTACTTTTAGCATTTTTTTATGTTAAACTCATATAAACGCTTAAGGGTTCGTGTTAAAAAGCACTCTTGTTTATTGAGAAATGTAAAAAAATAAACATTTAAAAAAAATCCTATGTTTTTTACCAAAATTTTAATGTTTTTATCCATTAAAAACATTAAATTTTTGGATTTATCCTTGTTTAACTCATATAAATGCTTAAAATGTACACAAGATGTTTATTTGTAATCCACTATAATGTAAAGGCAGTCTTTTAACATCTTTCTGCCTTTATCATGACTGCTTGTGTCAGTGTTTAAATATCCTCAAACATGATGGCCATATGTGCACTCTATTACGTATATATCATTCTCTTTAATATCACCATCCCCTAAAAAGAGGTTAAATTGTTTTTAGAAACCTATAATTCTTGGTAGTCATTCAATATTTTAAAGCATGAAATTATCATAAAAATATTCTTTTAATTTTTAAAAATCCGATTTTTTAAAACTTTTTTGCATTTTAATACTTACAGTCAGATACAATATTTATTAGAAAAATTTACTATGGCCTGAAAAAGCTGAACAGTTATTTTTACACCACAATCTGGTAGTATTTAAACATGCTCCTTACCAGCAAAAAGGAAAAAGAATTATATAAAAATCGTAATGTTTTAAAAATACCAGGAGACTCTTCTCGGGTTACAGAACATACAACCCGGTGTTCAGGACATAGGTAAAAATTATTCTTAATTGAAAACTAATAATTTTTTTATATTTATTATATATTTTTTATATTGCCCATACCAATTAGACGAAAAAGAAGCTTACAGGGAAAATATCAAATTGTAAAGTTTTTACATTTGCTAAAAACTGTGTTACTTTCATATTAGTCACATACCGGCAGCTAATAATAAAAGATTTCACTATTTAAAGCAACTTATTTTATTCTAATTATTTCATTGATTAAGCACATAGTTCAATTGCACATCTGTTAAACTTGTGTTTTATTTGTTTATTTTTTAGTGAAGTTTTCATTTTGTTATGGAATATTTTCAGGAAACAAATGTTGAACTATTTACATTATTTCAAATAAAAACATGTTAATCTTCTGCAATCGGATAATTTAAAAAGAAATCATGCTTGAAAATTATTATACAGTAAATGTGCTAGTAATGGACAACCTCCTGAATTTTTGGCCTATAAAAAAAAAATCTTAATATTTTTTTTTATAACTGTCTTGCATGTTTTATAATTTAAGTTATTGTTGACAATTTTTATCAGAACCAATTCGGAAACAAAAACTAATGTTCATAGGTACACTGACTTTTAGTGAAAGCTTTACTGAGTAAGATATGATCTGATCTTACTTAATTATACCTTTATTAATTTTGCAAAAATTGCATGTTTTTTGTTTTGTTAGTATAGAAAAATTTAGTAATAGAAAACTTTAAATTTTATATACTAAGGAATGTATGAAATTTCATTTATTTTTGGGGTTTAGAATCAGTGTCCAGAATATTTCATTATTTGTTATCCTTATATATTATTGCTCCTGTCAACATCCCTTTTACTCAGAAAATATGAAACGCAGAACAACGAATGAGATACCATATGAAAGGTTTTAGAACAGGCTTCTGACATAGCCCACTTAACAATTTGTTAAAACATGTTTTAGATTAAAATTTGCTGAAATTAAAAAATTAAATCGGCATTGTTTTCATGAAAGAAATGAAAGGTTTTCCTGAAATTATTGTTGCCAAAAAAAAATAAAATACCACATTGTATGATGCTCATAGCAATTATTATAAAAAACACCGCACGGGTTTATTTTATACTTATGATTAAAAAGCGAAATTGAAATTGAAATTTTTAGAATTATATTTCTAAGTCCCATGGTTTTCCCGAAGCGGAGGACGTCATCCTCTAATGCAGTCAAAATACGATTGTTATTTTTTTTTTCTCGCGCGTGCCTTTAGCAATCTTGGATCAGTTTTTAGTCTAACTTTGATGGAATAAATTAGATGATATTCTGGCTTGACTAACAACTAAATATTGTTTGCAGATATTTTTATCCTTGCTTTTTCCTTAGAAGTTTAAACCTGCATCTAATAAATATTACATATTGATAAAAAAATGATACTTCTCTATTATCCTGTCGACCATTTTTCATAACAAAAAACTATCGCCAAATAAACGGGAGAACGTTGCCATTGGAATATCAAAAAATAAATAAAATATAAGAATTTAAGGACACAATTGTTATTTTAATTAATAAAATAACTACTAAATCAGTAAAACATAATGAAAAATACACGCAAATGTCGAATGTAATACCACTAGATGATGTAACAAACACGCATATTGATTCTGACATCAAGTAAATGGGACTGCATTTTTGGAGTTTAATCTTACAGTTTGGCGGTAGTTTTTTGTTATGAAAAGCGGTCGACGGGTTAATAGAGAAGTACCTAAAAAATATTAGATTTCAGTGCGAAATCTTCGCACGGGCCCTCTGGTTCAGTACTAAAAGTGTACATGTGAGTAATGGTCATAGTGCATTTAATTGAACTGAAAAGATAAGTAATTAGGTTTATTTTGTAAAATACACCTAAGAACTGTAATGAGAAAAAAAAATTTCTAAATAGCTGCTTTAAATTAATTTCATATAGTTAATAAACAGAGGCGTCTTTTTGGAAGCAATTGGCTCCTTCCCTCCTGAATTTCAGACTTTTTTTTTATTATTATTATCTGTTTATTATTATTCTTTGAATATTTTCTCTTCTTTTTATAAATTAATTAATAAGTGCATGTAAAGAAATTGTGATAAAAATATGTTATGTATGAAAAATTATATATATTTAATTATATATAATATAAATCCATTTAAATAAATCCATAGTTTGCACCTTCTAACAAGCCAAGTGTAACTGAAACAGTGAATTTTCCATTATCGCAGCTTTGCAGCCCATGCCAAATTAATGTATTGATTGTAATAAACATTACTTTTAAAATTAAACACAAATTGCAAGTGTGAAATTAAGCATTAATTTTTAGATAACTTTGAATGCTTTTAAAAGGATGTTTTTATGAATATCTATTTTTACTTTTATACTTATTTATATTTTAAATGAAATGAGGGTACCTCGTTGTAACAATTCCAAGATATGCATTATAAATGTATGTAACTTATGTATTTTTAAATGAAATGAGTCAAGGATTTATATTTAGAAATTAAATAATGTAATATGATATGAATGATAGTAATTGGAACAATATTTGGCAATTTTTCATCTGTGCCCAGCTAACATAAAAATACCTTACTTTTTGGCTAATTAAAAAAAAAAAATCCGTTTTTCTAATAAAATACAATTTTATTGAAATAAATAATTTTGGATAATATGTTAAAAACCATGTCATTATTATTTTTTTTCTCATAGTGTCCAAGACTTTGCAAACCTTGGTGTTAAAATTCTAAGGAAAAATAGGTACTTTTATGTTTGCAAAGTACAGGTAGTAAATCACTAACCAGTCAATTCTCCACCAACCTTCAACTCTCAGTTGAGTAACCCCAGGTTCGCAAACGCCAGTTGATATTTCAAATTCTTCGTTAACTTCAAAGCCATGGTTATTCGACTCTCGGTTAGTCAATGGAAGGTTGAAATGTGTTTATCTGATTGGCCGAAGGGATCACATGACGCAGCAATTGCCTTTATCAGTTCTGTCCTCCTTTGAATCAGTTTTCAATAACGAAACAAAACAGAATATTGAAAGAGCATAATTGTGGCGTTTACTTTTAGATAAATAAAATTACAAATAAATTCGAACTAACATTTTGATTTGATGGTTTAGAAATACTGTCGCAGACATAAGACACTCATTTTTACAAAATTTTACAGTAATTCTTTTTCTTTTAATATTTTAGTTTACTTGATTAAAGAAAACAAGAACAATATATATATATATATATATATATATATTGAAAGCTTTGTCAAAAATCATTATAATCTTGACTTCACAGAGTTAAAATATTCTAAAAGGGCTAAGAATTAAAAGTAACACATTCTTTCACATTAATTTTTTTTTTTTTTAATTAACATTTCGTTTGCTTATTGCATCACAAGTACTGTTGATTACAAAATAAACTTCAAAGCGACTGCCATCTTTGCTTCAACTGCACATGCGCGCATCGACTAATGCGAGCTCAAAACTAAGGTTCAGTTAGTCAACTCGACTATCGTTTTTAGATCACATTTCTTCTGATTGAGTTAGTGGAGAATTGGATTTCAGGATCAACCGATAGTTAAGTCCTAACTGCCGAGTTGAAGTTGACGGTGAGTTACCGGGTAAATGTTGTTCCTTTTTTGTTATTCATATTACATTCATTTTATTTAAAATATAAAATTTCTATTGATTTCATTCAAAATACACAACTTTCATTTATAGTACATATATTACATACATTTGAAATATGAGCCTTTCACTCCTTTCATTAAAAAAAAAAGTACCACTTATAAAAACATTTTGTTTCAACATCAAAGCAATGTTTTAAATTAAACTTGCCAAAAATAAAAGCTGCTACTGGTGCGAAAAAAAAAAAAAAAGTGCTATTTGTCAAGATTTGCTCCTGGTTAACATAAAAGTATCGAAAATTGTTTGCCAAGTTAAATTCTGATTAGGACTTCTAAATTGTCTTTTGCTGTGTATGTCTAAGCTGTTTCCTTTCATATGATATGTTTTGAATACACAAATTGGAATTATGCAAATGAATTGAAATGAATGATTTTTGAAATTTGAATTTATGCATTGGGTTTTATTGAAAAACTGCAAAGATTTTTTAAGAATCCAATGGTTTAAAAAAAAAAAAATACCTGTGTAGGTTTGCTTGAGTGTTATTAAAAAATAAATAAAACCTTGATTTTAAAATCCTGATTTAAGGTGATCTGAAATATCAATAATCTAAAACAGGACCTGATAACAGTTCATTTAAATTAACAGAAATCTTCATTTTAGACAAACATTGGTGTCTCCATATAATAATCCACATATATTTTTTTATAATTTGGTGTTTGTGTTCATGTTCATAAGTTATAGAAAATTCTGCTTTTCAGTTTATTTTTTCTTTTAAAAAATCATTTTTTATTTTCTTCTAGATAATATATCCAGATTAAGAAGAGAAAGTCTATGTCAAATAACCATTTATACCGAAATACAATTTTATGGAGACATTGCATGTACTGTAGAAGACTTCTTTGATAAAATTATTTTATTTGAAACAAGTGGTGACTGTTTAACATAGGCTATACTATTTTTGATTTTTTCTTTTCGTCTTTCTCACACTCTTATTTATGGATAGTACACATATTAATTCTACTTTATCCTATTTATGTCTTTTTGCTGCAGATTTGAAATTAAAAAGTACTATCCCCTGTGTATGTATGCATGTACTAAGATTGTAAATAAATATTTAGCAAGACGTAATTTTTGTTGTAATTGGTATGTGAGATTAGAAAAGAATAACTGTTTTGAATGACACAGAAAATTAATTTAAAAGAAAATCTGCCATCTGTTATTAAAAAATTTTGTTACATATAATACACGTTTCTTGTTATAAGAGTTATGATGAAGCTCAAAGTTTCTAATACTTTGTAATGATGTAGCATATCATGACAGCGTAATATATCGATGGCGATATGAACAAGCCAATGTGGGTATTCAGTGATAACAAAGATTACCAGTATTTAATTTTGCTCTGCTTTAGAGAAACAGATGTTTTCCATATATATATATATATATATATATATATATATATGTCACGGTCAATATGATTAATCTGGTCATTGTTAATAATAACTGGTTATTATTAATAACGACAACTGTTGTTATTAATAACGACAACTGTTGTTATGTTATTAATAATAACTGGCCATTTTGTCCAGTCATAATAATAAATGGTTATTATTAACAATATATTGACCATAACATATATAATATAAGGCATTTTTCAGATTCTTAGACATCTTTTTCATTTTTAAACCGTTTTTTAATATTAAAGTTAAGATTATCTTTAAGTCAAGAAAATGAATATTTAATGGTGAATATATTTTTTTATACAAACAGCAATAAGGTCAGTATGTTTGGATTGAAGGATGAAAAGGATACTATTTTTTTGCTTAATGAGGGGCAAGAAGGAGGAATTTTTTTTAAAACCAAAGAACAGGCAGGATGCAGAACCCTCATGAAACTGCCTGGTGTAAATTCTGCTGTAGAAAAGTATAGTATGTTCAGGATATTTGAAAATAAAAGTTTTAGTTGAATGAAAAAGGTGGGCTTTTTGGAGTATTAAGTAAACTTTGTTTAGAATTTAAGTAATATTAATTGTTCAAAATATTATTTGAAACCTGCACTCCAATATATTTTTACTTTAAGTCCACAAATGTTTAGCCTATCAACAACTTTTTAAAACTTTTATTTTTTTTATATTATTATTATTATTATTGCTTTCAAAATAACCATGAGTTTTAATGTTGTTTTTTCATCTATATATTTTTCATTTATCATTTTCATTGCTATTTACAGTTGTTTTAAAATCTATATTTTCAAAATTTCTCATATTGGAAACCTGGTGGATTGATTCTATTCACTTATAACATTAAAAATTGGCTAAATTAAAAAACAATATTGCAACATGTTATGATTTCAACATAAAATACATCTTGATTATATTTAATGTAAAATATGCCCTGGTGATATTAAAGAGTTTTGGCTTAATTGCAAAGGTCTCTTTGATAATTTTCTATCTATTATTTCTCCATTTCTTGATCTTTATTGGTGTCGAGGAGAATTATTGCATTGTGCCTGCATTTTTATGTGTGTTGTCTACAAAATTTATTTAGAAATTTAATACAAACTAGATGGAACCCGTCAAAACGTGACTGAAAAAAATACTATAACAATATCAGTAAAATAAGCTTCTTTATTATTTAAGTAGGGCTTCATATGAAACAGTCTTTCAAATATTTTATTTTAAAAATCCCCCCCCCCCCCCCAGTGAAATGCTATTTCCAATGCAAACTCCAAATGAACACTCCATAAACAAATGTGTAATGCAAATCAGTTTGACATTACCACCATATTCCCCACAACAAATAAAAAAAAAAAAAAAAAAAAGGTCATGGACCTATAAAGTATTATACAAAATAGTCCTATCATAAAGTATCATACAAATTTCCTACTTTCATCTCATATTCAGTAAATAAAAGAACATAGTATAAGCAACCCCCCCCCCACTGTGATAATGCAATCGAATGAGCTCCTATGCGCATATGTATTGCATCTGCCCAAAGGCACCGTTGAAATTCGACATTAAAAAAGTTTTAAAATGTTTAAATTAAAAGTTTTAAAATGTCCTCTTTAATCATTGTTTGTTTCAAATCCATATCTTCTAAAACGCATCCATTGTTTTAAACTAATCAATTTTTATGTAAAAATGAAGAATTTTTGTTAATAATAAATTAATATGCAGATGAGGGAGAATTTTAATGTTTTCAATTGTAATTTATTTGTATGGTTTCTTCTATCCCTTTACATAATCAGGATGATTATTCCTTTTCCATCACAGTCGGTCTCTTATACAGTTAAATATCCTATGGATCTTTAAAAAAATAATAAATAACAGTTCCTAGCATATTCTGATTCAACATATACATCAACGAATTCAACATATCAATTTTATGTTAATCATAAACTAAAAATAGTTTTTTCTTTTCTTTTGACAGATTTTATATTAGTGCCAAAATACTCTATCTTATGTATAATCTGATCTTATGATTTATCAGGTTTTTATTATTTTTTTTTTCACTTTTCATGAAGGTTAGGGATACCTATTTTCAATTGTTGCAACTTTCCAAGGGGCTATTTTACATTATTAAAACAAACGGATGGTCATTGTTGAGATAGAATTGAAAAATATTTCATGCTTGAAAATTATTTAAAAAGTCGTTAAATTAAGCGCAGATTTCAAATAAATTTCAATCGAAAGCTAATTTTTTTTTTCTAATTGAGGATGTAAGAATTAAAATTGTAAAATGTAGTAAAAAAATTAAATTTTTAGTATTTAGAAGTGATGTAAGTGCGATGAAAGCTAAAGCGATAGTGCCGTTTGTTGTCACAACCGTTATACATTTCTAAATATTGCTACTGTGTTTTGGTTGGCGTCCAAAAGTAGACTACCATTTTTTGACATCGAAAGAAACATTCACAGTGAAAGAAATAAGACTTTGCCGCTTATAAGGAACAGTTAAATGAACTTATAACAAACCTACCAAAATAATTCCTATAAAATATTGGCTTTACATTGTTTATTCTAGCTAAAAATACAATCATTATTTCAAGTTTATTTTTTCCTGAAATTCTTTACTTTTGTGAATTTTTTTATTAAAAAGGGAAATCTTAATCATTTAAATCCTATAATTCCTATAACTTAATCCTATAATTTAAAAAAAGTAAATGGTTACATGTAATCATAGTATGAAATCAAGATGAAGCATCCAATAAAGGCTCCAGTTCTAATCTTTAAAATTAAAAATTGAAATATTAGTTAATATTACGCCATGTTGACACAATCATATAAATTTTTCTTTTTAGTTTTATCAGTGTTAAAATGCATTTCAAGCTAAGTATAACGTCATTTTCACCGGTACAAACTTTTCACACGTACATTTATGCTTAAGCACCATGCATACAAATAAAAATATATTTTGCATTTAATTGTAATGAAAAAAATGGCATCAACAAAGTTATAATGCTTAATGATAAAATGAACCCAATGGACAATATTTCCGTGACGTCGCAGTAAATATGAATTTTTATTTGCTTATAAAACATACGGATAAATATTTTTACCGAAATACTTAAACATTTTAACTATATTTTAACTTACAAATTAAAAAATTCGGCCAAAAAGTCACATGCTTTTAATATTTAATATTTATTTTTTATGCTCGCAATCATTGAGTTCAGAAAATAAACTCTGTACGTCGCAACAGTGGGCGTTAATCCGATTGCCGACTTTATGACGTCATAAGCAGAAGTAAAATTTTAATTTAAGATTACGGCTAATTAATTAAATTTTCGAACAAACGAATGTACGATAACAAATCTGTGACCAAATATCTTTCATTTAAAAAAAGAATAATGTAATTTGATGTAGTAGTTTGTTCTCACGGATTGTCGAAACAAAACGCTTTGCGTTTGAAATATATAGATATTTAAATTTTATTTACTGATGTTTTTGTTCTATTTTACTTATAAGCATTTTACTTATTCATTTTGCATGTTTCACCCTTTTCATCTTCCGTTTCATCTTCCAACTTCCAAAAGAAAAAAATTAGAAATCATTCTTTAATTTGGTAAAGAAAATCTCTGATTTAAAAAATTAGCAACTTCTTGACAAAACACTTTATACAGAGTGTTTCAATATAACACTTACAAGCTTTAAGAGATGGTAGAGTACAATGAACCAAATAATTTTATTTATAGGAAACCAGCATCACAATTGACTCATTAAGTCAAAATTACATAGTGCTTTGCTTCGATCTGAGCCCAGAATTTTTGGTCATAACTTTAATAATAATGAAAATATGTTTACTATATTTACAAGAGGATTAATAAGTTGTGATATGACAAAATCAGGAAAAGTGCTAGAAGTACACAGTAATTCGGTCGATGCTCTGCATATAATTTTAATTGTATTCTGAAAAGTGATCGCCTAATTTAGCTCAGGTTTTTGCTACTTCTGCCATCTTAAATGAAATAATATCACAAGATGGGCTGAAAATGGTCACCATCTCCATCCAATCAGTTATTAGACAATCCACTTTTAAGATTAAAGTTGACATTACATACAGTGACAGAACTGATATACTCTGCACGTTTAGCATTTTTTATTATTTCATCGTATTTTGCACACAACCAGTTAATTCTGATATAAATATCATTAAAATATTTTCATTATTGTTAAAGTTATAATCAAACACCCTGACTCAGATTGAAGTGTAGTTTTAACTGAATAAGTCGATTGTGATCTTGATTTTCTATACAAAAATTATTTGTTGTAATGTGCTTTACCACCTCTTAAAGTTTATAAACGTTATACTGAAATGCCTTATATAACGTATGGGTTACATCTCTAGAGGAGAAAGAAAATGTTTAAATTTCAGGGCATAAAATATGAGTTGTGTGAGAACCATGAAGCCTGAAGAATAATTTAGACTTTCGAAATATTTCTAATTTAACACTGAAGAGGATTTTCTAAACTTCCTAAGACACTTTTTAAACCCATACTCTCAGTGCTAATACAACTCCTTTTCACAAGCCTGCAGATATCGAAAATATCTATCTTCAGATGTAAAAAAGGTTAGTTCTGACCCAGAAAAAAAAATATTTAATAATATTTTCAAAAGAAGATAAAACAAGCTAACATGGAATCACAGAGTTCCATGAAGCCTGTTATGAAAAAAAAATTGCATTTCATGCAGGTTTTCGTCTTTCCAAGTGCACCATCAGTTATAACTAAATGATATTTCTTTTTACTAGGACCAAGAAATTTTTTCGCTTAAGACAAGATTTCATTATAGAGAAATTCCATTTTCATTGGCTTTACTGTATTACCTTATTTTGTCAAGTCCATTATGCACAAGGAGCGTTATTTTCCTCTGAAATAACTGGGAAAAAGATCTATTCATATCTAGAAGGATAGAATGGGTTCTGTGTTCTGTCAGGGTCTCCTATCCTCCTAAATTCATATATTTACTTACAAGCAATGCTTGATTTGTGCCACAGTACAGCTCCAGTACTTCTTTATTTTTAGTGAATGTTTAAATACTAGCCAGAACTCACTAGAACTTATAAATAATGTGCACTGAAGGCCGCAGGAACATATCACTGTATGCTATGTTTTGCTGGTTTAATTTTTAAAAAAAAATCCTTCTCAAGTATGATTTCCTAAAAATTGCCCTTATAAACATTTTTGATATCTGTTCATTTATTGGATTTTATTTACCAAACTATTTCTGTGTTTTGTCACCACTATTTCCAAATAGTAATCTTCGTCTTATTTAATAGATTTCTGTGGTTAAATAATGCAAAGATTACTATTCAGAAAAAAGATATACAGTCGAACCTCGTTAACATGAACCTCAAGGGGAATCAAAATTTTGTTCATGTTAACAGTAGTTCATGTTATCAGTATCAAATCTTTGTCTCGTTTTTATAGGGGACTATGAAAACAATTCATTTTAAAAGTAATTAAGCATGTTCATGTTAACGAGGTTTGACTGTAAAACAAAAAAGCAGAATTGTTAACAACTATGTAAATATGCATAGAGAATATATTAAAACTTTTCTTTTGCTGAAGAAAAAATGCTTTAATTTTGCAAATAATGTATGACATATAAACTTCGGTCGAATAAAATCATGTTACCTGATCCGATGTAGGACTCTAGTCCCTATAAACGGACTATAAATACGGCACACTTCATTATCAACAGAGATAATACTACAGTAAAGCTCAATAACAGATATAAATTACATGGCAATCCGACTGTGTTTATGGGAATTAGAGTGCGGACAGGAAACGGAAGTCGTAAGCATTTTTCAGCTCTATTAAGTTGACTATTATTGATGTTAGAAAGTCTTAAAAAGGTATACAAATATTAATTATTTTAAAACAAAATAACTTTGAAAAATATACAAATTTTTTAAAGCTAGTATTTGAAAATATTCTAAGAGGTACTAAGAAAGCCTTCAAAGGCCGTCATTTGGGTACAGTATTGCACGGCTCGAGTTACTCAATTTTCCCTAATCTGACCCGACCCGGGGTTCAGGTTTGCACTATTTATTTCGATGTGGGTCAGGTTCACTTTAAACGTCCCGTGTGTGGGTCTTTTTCAGATTTTGTTTTGATACTTTCGGGTCGGATTCAGGGGAAAGTTTTATACAATGGATGTATTTCAAAAGAAAGTCCTGAACATTTTTTAATAAGATGGATATTAATGAGTGTATATGTGTTCATTTTTCTTAAAAAAATAAATAAAATTGATATTAGAGATATAATTATAAACTACATTTTCATAATTGTATTTAAAAATATAGATTCATTTTTTTTCACTTTGGGTTTGGGGTTGACTTTAAGCAGAATTTCGTAGTTTGAGTCGGGCACAACCCGACGACTCGTGCAGGACTCCACCTTCAGACCCTGCGTTAATAGTACTGCTGTACAGGCATTAGAGTAAAATGACGCAAATCACATTTAAATAATGTTAATTAGGTCAAAAGATATAACGGTCTTTATGTTGTACTGTCTGTAATTGCCGCATCTTCTTTCACGATTTAAATGAATTTATAAAGATCTATCACTTTTTTTAATTGATATTTCTATATTGTTATGAAGTATAGAGTTATGACACTGCATAATATTTTCAATTATATATTCTTTAAACTGTTTTTGAGATTTTAAGTGAAACTTTTGAAAATATTATGATTCTCATCGTAGTGACAGACAGTATACATAAAAATAAATCGATCAAGTGTGAGTATAACTCACACTCGAAGTGTTCCATACATTGAATTTATTAATTACTATTTATTAGTAAACTCCTACTACCCCAATTTTTTTAAGGCAAGTAATTTAATTAATATCTCGGCTAATTACCGAATTATTTATTTGTTTTTTGAAAATCATTATCAACTATCCTTGGATGATTCTGCATCGATAAGTACCTTGAGCGCCATTCAACTTCCCTGCGGACCGCCCAAAAAGTAAAGTTTGTGTGTAACGGAAAAATGCGTTTTTCTCAAAAACTATCTGACCTAGGAAAATCGCTATAGTTTTCCTGCAATGTTCAAATAAACTACTACTACCCCTAATTTTTTCACAATTTTATTTTCAGTAGATTCGGAAATAGAGGGGTGGGGGACATATTTCTGCAGTACATTTTCGACGATATCTCTGAAAATATAATACCTAAAATTAAAACAAATGTGTTTTTGAGTTCGGTGTTACGTGATCTTTCACACAATATTTAAAAAAAAATCAAGTAATTTAATTATTTCCCCTAAAATTTTCCTAAACATATTTGTGAATGGCTAATAATCTTAAAATATGTGGGTCAATAGCAGTGTTGAATTCAGAGACTTTTCTGCAGGAGGGATTTCTGTGACTCCAGGAATGGGGGGGGGGGGGTACAATATAGATTTAGGGGGGAATTGCACTTTTTAACCATTAAAAGCGTAAGATCTCAAATATTCCGGGGGTGGACATTCCCCCCCCGGGCCACCCTCTGAATTCAACACTGGTCAATAGGCTGTATAACTTTTCCAAGTTTGAACTTTCCACAGTTTACCAAAAAAACGACTGTGACAAACAGACACACGAGTGATCTTATAATGGTTCCGTTTTTACTTTTTAATTGACCCTAAGACGCTTTTTAAGAAACCCAAATAACTATTTTCATCTAAAAATTATTTGTTTATTTTTTTTAAATAAATACAAGGCCATAAGACATAAATAAATACTTATGTAAATCTCTAACACAAATTTATGTTTATTCTTTTCTTATTTAAAAATTAAAAAAGTATGCAAAAAGTGTTATTCTATTCTAGAATAAATATCGAACGAGCAGAGAAGACCGAGCTATGCTCGATCAAAATTAGCTTTGAGTTCAAATATCATGACCAAAATGACCCATTAATCAAATTTTCTCGAACATGTGACCAAGCCCAATTTTCTTCTCGTACCCGAAACGCGTAGGATATAAAATTTAGTCAAAATAGTCTGAGCCGTTTTTTAGATAAAATTAGCTTGACCCAAAAATGACCCACTAATTGGATTTTCTCGAGCATGTGACCTAGCCCAACGATTTTCTCATGCCCAAAAACCGTAGGATACAAAATTTAGTTCAAATCGCCTGAGCCGTTTTTAAGATAAAAATAGCTTGACCTATAATGACCCATGACCAAAATGACCCACTAATCGAATTTTCTCGTACATGTGGCCTAGCCCAATGAATTTCTTGTATCCGAAACTCGTAGGATACAAAATTTAATCAAAATCGTTGCAGCCGTTTTTTAGATAAAATTAACTTGACCCGCGTTGACCCAAAAATAACCCACTAATCGAAAGTTCTCGAAGAAGTGACCCAGCCCAATAGCTTTCTCGTGCCCGAAATTGGTAGGTTACACGATTTAGTCAAAACCATTTGAACCGTTTTTTTAGATAGAATTAGTTTGACCCTTACCCATGGTGTCCCAAAATGACCCACTAATCAAATTTTCTCGAACATGTGACCTAGCCCAATGGTTTTCTGGTGCCCCAAAACGGTAGGATACAAAATTTCGTCAAAAACATTAGAGCCGTTTTTAAAATAAAATTTGCATATATATATATACTCACACACAAATGATTTGCTTGTATTAGAATATACGGCGAACAGTAAAGACCGAGCTATGCTCGGTCAAAATTAGCTTACAGTTCAAATATATCATGACCCTTGACCCGAATGACCCTCTAATCAAATTTTCTCTAACATGTGACCAAGCCCAATTGTCTTCTCGTGTCCGAAATTCGTAGGAAATAAAATTTAGTCAACATAGTCTGAGCCGTTATTTATATAAAATTAGCTTGACCCACAGTGACTCAAAAATGACCTACTAATCGGATTTTCTCAAGCATGTGACCGAGCCCAACGATTTTCTCATGCCCAAAAACCGTAGGATACAAAATTTAGTTCAAATCGCCTGAGCCGTTTTTAAGATAAAAATAGCTTGACCTATAATGACCCATGACCAAAATGACCCACTAATCGAATTTTCTCGTACATGTGGCCTA
The DNA here is from genome assembly GCA_963931845.1 of Maratus michaelseni. NCBI lineage: Eukaryota > Metazoa > Arthropoda > Arachnida > Araneae > Salticidae > Maratus > Maratus michaelseni. The sequence continues at coordinate 339,969,363 of OZ007588.1, read as the reverse complement.
GCCCAATGAATTTCTTGTATCCGAAACTCGTAGGATACAAAATTTAATCGAAATCGTTGCAGCCGTTTTTTAGATAAAATTAACTTGACCCGCATTGACCCAAAAATAACCCACTAATCGAAAGTTCTCGAAGAAGTGACCCAGCCCAATAGCTTTCTCGTGCCCGAAATTGGTAGGTTACACGATTTAGTCAAAACCATTTGAACCGTTTTTTTAGATAGAATTAGTTTGACCCTTACCCATGGTGACCCAAAATGACCCACTAATCAAATTTTCTCGAACATGTGACCTAGCCCAATGGTTTTCTGGTGCCCCAAAACGGTAGGATACAAAATTTCGTCAAAAACATTAGAGCCGTTTTTAAAATAAAATTTGCATATATATATATACTCACACACAAATGATTTGCTTGTATTAGAATATACGGCGAACAGGAAAGACCGAGCTATGCTCGGTCAAAATTAGTTTACAGTTCAAATATATCATGACCCTTGACCCGAATGACCCTCTAATCAAATTTTCTCTAACATGTGACCAAGCCCAATTGTCTTCTCGTGTCCGAAATTCGTAGGAAATAAAATTTAATCAACATAGTCTGAGCCGTTATTTATATAAAATTAGCTTGACCCACAGTGACTCAAAAATGACCTACTAATCGGATTTTCTCAAGCATGTGACCGAGCCCAATGATTTTCTCTTGCCCAAAAACCGTAAGATACAAATTTTAGTTCAAATTCTCTGAGCCGTTTTTAAGATAAAAATAGCTTGACCCATAATGACCCACTAAACGAATTTTCTGGAACATGTGACCTAGCCCAACAGTCTTCTCGTGCCCGAAAACCATAGGCTGATAAATTTAGTCTGAGCTGTTTTTCAGATAAAATTAGCTTGACCCCACAGTGACCCAAAAATGACCCACTAATCTGATTTTCTCAAGCATGTGACCTACCCCAATGATTTTCTTGTGACCAAAAACCGTAGGATACATAATTTAGTTCATATCGTCTGAGTCGTTTTTAAGATAAAAATAACTTGTAAATAATGACCCATGACCGAAATGACCCACTAATTGAAATTTCTCGAACATGTGACCTAAGCCCAATAGTCTTCTCGTTCCCTGAAATTGTAGGATACTAAATGTAGGTCAAATCCACTGAGTCGTTTTAAGATGAAATTAATGACCCATGACCAAAATGACCCACTAATTGAAATTTCTCGAACATGTGACCTAGCCCAATAGTCTTCTCGTTCCCTCAAACTGTAGGATACTAAATTTAGTTCCAATCCTCTGAGCCATTTTTAAGATAAAAATAGCTTGACCCTTTATGACCCATGACCAAAATGACCCACTAATCGAAATTTCTCGAACATGTGACATAGCCCAATAATCTTCTCATTCCCTGAAACTGTAGGATACAAAACTAAGTTCAAATCCTCTGAGCAGTTTTTAAGATAAAAATAGCTTTACCCATGACCATAATGACCCACTAATTGAATTTTCTCGAACATGTAACCTAGCCCAACAGTCTTCTCGTGCGCGAAAATCATAGATTGCAAAATTTAGTCTAAATAGTCTGAGCCATTTTTAAGATAAAATTAGCTTGACCCACAGTGACCCAAAAATGACCCACTAATCTAATTTTCTCGGACATGTGACCTATTCCAATGATTTTCTCGTGCCCGAAACTCGTAGGATACAAAATTTAATCAAAATCGTTAGAGCTGTTTTTAGATAAATTTTACTTGATCCGCGTTAACCCAAAAATGACCCACTAATCTAAAGTTCTCGAACATGTGACACAGCCCAATAGTCTTCTCGTGCCCGAAAATGGTAGGATACAAAATTTAGTCAAAATCGTTTGAACCGTTTTTTAGATACAATTAGCTTGACTCTGAACCGTGGTGACCCAAAATGACCCACTAATCAAATTTTCTCGAACATGTGACATAGCCCAGTTGTTTTCTGGTGCCCCAAAACGGTAGGATACAAAATTTCGTCAAAATCGTTAGAGCCGTTTTTAAGATAAAATTTGCATATATATATATATATATATATATATATATATATAACCACACATATATACACACAAGATATGCTCGTATTATTAATCTGGTTTCCTCTTTAGATAGTCCGAAACGGTTTATAAAATCTACTACACTGAGATTAAAAGGATTAGCCCGATCTTTTAAACGCCATAAGATGCGGGCTTTACGTCGTTGTAATCGACGAATAATAAAATATTCTGCTATAGTTGTTACACTGAAACAGGACCGTGCGAAGAAAAAACTGCGCTCGGGGCAAAGTTTCAATTTCGCCCCCCCCCCTTCTTTTTGTGACAGGTAACACAAAACTGATAAAGTACAGAAACAGAAATAAATTCTATTGAATAAACATTTCGCGTTTATTTTGGAATTTTAAAAGTTTTAACTTTAATTCAGAAATTGCAAACAACTAAATAACATAAGAGAAAATTGCACTTATTCGCTGGAGAGATCATGCTATTTTGCGACAGAAAAAACAAAAAAAGAATGATGAAAAGAGAAAAAGAAATTCCCCAGAAAATGATTGATGATTAAAAAAATTAATAAATAAATCAATTAAACCGTGGTTGGTTGTATAAATTTCACGCCTTCTCAATTTCCGTGCCCGGGGCGAAAGGCCTTCGCCCCCCCCCCCCCCACGTCTTCGCACGGCCCTGCACTGAAACTTACAAATGCAACGTCGATCAAATACAAAACTCTCTCAGAAGTTTCAGTCGAAATTGCGAAAATATCGCTGCGAACTTTTCGCTTACGCTGTTTGCGGCAACTCTGAGTACTCGCAGAATATCATGCGAGATAGCGAAAAACTAGCTGCGAAGTTTTCTCTATTTTACTGATCGAGAAAAGTTAATTGCGAAAATTAACTTTAAACTCCTCCTTCAACTGTCACTCAAGAAGAAAATTGCTGAGCTCAAATAAGCCTGGAGAGATGATACAACTTTCAGTTGCTTTAGGTTGGTGGCGTGATACGTCTGGGAAATATTTCTACTAAGAAAGGGATGAATCATCAGTTTTGGATAGTAAATATTTTTATTTTTAATTTATTTTTATCTATTTTTTACTGGTTTGCTTCTGAAAACAATTACACGGCCTTGTAAAAAGAGAGTACATTTACAGAGAAAACATGTTAAACGATTACACAAATGACCGTTTTATGCATTAAACTGTATATATCAGTTTTAATCAAAAAATTGTAACTTCTTCACTGTGAAAAAGTTATCAGCGCACTGATCTATCCACAATAATTAAAATAAATTATTAAAAATCAAATATTACTTGAAAATTGAATCAGAAAAACTGAACACGTCAGTTTGACGTACACTCCAGGTGTATTTTTTAGCTTATTGCGAAAGGCGGAGTTTATAACAGCATCTGTATAGCATTTTTGCGAAATTTTCGCAGTTACGGAAATAAGCTCCGCCTTGACGCCTGTCAAAATTTGTTTACTAATAAACAGCGAATGTTTCGCAAAAATGCAGGCTTCTGATTGGTCAATCTCGTCTCGCTAACAGCGCAACTTCTATCTGGATCCCGGCCATTGAGAAGTTGCTCTCTTGCGATACAGTGCCTAGAAGTAAGTAGTGTGCTTATCGCCAATACAACCGCAATAAAAAAAATGTCCCTAACAGGAGGAAAACCAGATTCTCCGCGAGAGGGCGTCGAGTTCCCACCGCCGTTATTAACGTTTGAAGTTTCATTTAACAGGCTTGATCCTAATGTTAGTTTCAATGTAATTAACGCTGTATTTTCAAACAAACTATACGAATGTTTCTATGTCTATAATATTTTAAAGTAAACATATATTATGCCTGTTTAATGATAAATCAGTATGGATAAATCTGCAAATACTAAGAAAAGAAAAGCTGATCGAACATGCTCCGGACTTAATTTCTAAGAAAAAAAGTGCCGGAGCCCTAATATTCTGCGGTACTAACACGCACCCCCCCCCCCCCCCACCGTCACTCCAGTCTGCCTATTTATATTTCATACATTATCTTCAAAATTTAAAACACTTTTTTTTTTTTTTTTTAGCAAAATAAAAATAATTAAATACACCTATCTGCGTATACTTAGATATCAACTGTTCCATTTTTTTGTTATTACTACTTCCAAATAGAAACCTTTGCTTTACCTAATCTTAATGTTAATTATTCGCAGAATTCTGCGATTAAATAAGCTCAGGATTATGATTCGGAAATAGTGTTAACACAAAAAATTAATAGTTCGCAGCTATGCGGAATAGAAAAAAGACTATTTCTGTTTACTCGTTATTCTGATCAAAATAGCATTAAAATGATTTGAAATGGAAATAAATAAAATTTCAATTTTAGACAGATTGAGTTCAAGCCTCCCAAGACTGATATAAAAACCGAGCACGTTTTATCTCAATCTCTTACGTGAGCAACACATTACCTCACTTATAAGTGTTTTGATACAAAAGCAGGCAAAAAATTGGGGATAGGAGGGAAAGGAAAGGGTAATTTAGAATTCGTTTTTCGGAAGCGTTATTGCACTGGGCTCCGGAGCCCAGTGTTTATGAGCTCCGGTGAATTCTGGCCAATATTTAAACATTTACTAAAAATAGAGAAGTACCGGAGCTGAGGTCTGGTGGGCTCCAGCGCAAATTAAGTCCTGAACATGCTTCGTTCCCGGATATACTAGTGGATATAAAAGCAACAAAACTAACATAACTCTATCCCCCCCCCCCCAAAGACTAAAACTAATTTGAAAAATGGTTAAAAGTCATTCCTCGTGCCGACAAAGATCTGAACCAACATTCAGTTGCATGTGAATTAGAGTCCTGCACGGGTCGGGTTGTACCCGACCCGAACCCGCAAATTTCATTTGAAGTCAACTAGCATCCCGACCCGAACCCAACAAAAAATTTACCTCGATTTCCTTAATCTGAAAAAATATTGGACATTCTTTTGAAAAAGCGGGTCATCCCGAACCCGACCCGCAAGAGTAAAAACCCAACCCGAACCCGAAAAAGTGAATGTCAACCGGACCCGCAGCAAAAAGTAGAAGTCAACCCGACCCGAACCTCAACAAAAAAAAGGAGCGCCAACCCGACCCAAACCGCGGGACGGGTCGGGTGCGGATTACCCGACCCCATGCAGGACTCTAATGTGAATCGCATTTTCATGAGCGATTTATTGAGAGAAATTACAAATACACTATTGAAGGGAAAGAAGATTTGCTCAAATATTTTTAATTTAGTATTTTAATTTTTCTATCTAAAATAATTAAAATATTTATCTTGTGATAATGACAATAAATAATTTAAACAATGAACATCATCATAAATATTTTATTAATTATTGATATCCTAACTTTAAAATTTATTTTAACATGACTATTTTGTTTCATTAGTATGCTTTCATTCAATCATGGTTTTAAATACATTCACAAAATCAATGTATTACTTTTTGTAGGGTGTCTATTACTCGAAAAAAACTGGAAAGTGTTTGATTTATTTCTGTTATTAAAGTTTTGATTCACATTTGAGAAATGTGAGTATGAGAATGGTTAAATATTGTTGATAACTTAATGTAATAATAATAATAATAATAATATATAATAATAACTATTAATCAAAAATAATTTTTAAATAATTTTTTAAGGATGATTGGCGCATCTACCCTAATTTAAAGAAAATGCATTCTTGTCATACTTTCAGGAGAGTAATTATTTTTTTTTCTAGATTTGAAATTATCATTAATTTAATGTTCGATGTTTGCTAGTATACCTTAAATTATTTTACTCAAAACTAAAGCTCCGAAATGTCAGAAATTTTTAACAACTCAATTTACTCTTAGTTTGTTAACAGGATGTAAACAAGTTATGTAATAATGAATACCGATTAAAAAGTTGTCAAAATAGGGACATGTTTTTGCAAGAATTCATCATAGTATAATGTATTTATCCAATATATTGTATTTATCCAATTTTAGAAATAACTAAATATTGTAGGAAGAAAAACATTGTCCTATGATAAAGTTTGTAACTGTTTGAGTTCATTACAATTAGTTGTTATGAAATCAATTACATTTCTCTTCAACTGTATTTTCATTATTAGAATTTTTTTCCTTGTTTATTTTTTATCTAGAGCATTTTAAAGTACTGATTTATACTACAGAAAAAAATAGATTTAAAATGAGGTGTACGTAAAAACGAAAGTTACCATAGCCGCGGCGAAAACACTGGCGCCATCTATCGGCTTCCTCTATTTCTGAAGTATAATATTGACGCTGATAACAACACTATATACTTCTAGGCACTGTACTTGCGATCAGGCTTTTAAATCAGGTCACGTGATACTCTTCATGAATGTTTTGGGCAGGAAGTTTGGGTTTTGGCTGAAATTCAGGCTCTGAATGAACGTAGGCATGTATGAGAGCTATTGTTTTGGAAGGATAAGAATTTGTAGTCGTCGTTGGTTTCACCATTTCACCTGTTCTGAACTATAAAAGTACGATTAAATTATTTGTTAAATTCCATGCTCAGATTAACCTACTCCATAGACAAAACCTCCTTCCAATTCAGTGACCCGATTCCCTACACGTGAACAAACCCTTTTGTTTTTGTTTTCATTTGAATTACCAGACAGAGACTTTGGCGAGCGAATATGGCGGTAAATGAACAAGATTTGTTGATAATCCGAGAAGTAGAAAATAATCCTATTCTCTGGGATACGCGGTTAAGTGAATACAAAAATACCAAAGCTAAAGAAGTTACTTTTCTTGTAATTGCTGAGAAATTAGGATTAAATGGTAAGGTTTTTCTCAACATGTTTTATAAGGACATCTTTTAAACATATTTGCTAAGAAAGAACTAGCTAATAATTACATGAATATAAATAAATATTAATAAAAAATAAAGTGCTGGTTTGCTCCATTTCCTTTAGTTTAAATATATCCAGTAAATATATTCAAATCTGTGCATCTTTATGTTACAAAATTATAAATGTTTTACTGTTTTTGTAATACTTCGAATGCATTTTTATATTACTAACTTGCTAATCCGCCCGTCGTAGACCGGGCCCGTGATAACCTTAAAAACCCCTCAAATTTGTATGATTTTATATCTTTAACCCAATTTTGGGAACAGCTGTCGCAGACGCACCGGGTTGGCGCGATTTTCGTTTTGCGCCATTTTGGCGAGAAAACCCCGCTTTCGGGTACTTGTTAGGCCTAGCTTGCTTTACAGCATGTTAGTTTTATGTTATTATGAAAAAGCTTATTTTATTATAAAACACACATAATTTTATTATAAAGACGCACAAATTATTTTATTATAAAACACACACAATGATTAATTTATTATAAAATATATAATGTTTAATTTAATATAAAACACACGCAGACTGCTCTACCGGCAAAACTCGCCAAAAACATACAAAGCAAAACTTGGCAATGTCACCGGATTGCTCAGGCATAAAATCACCATTTTGGCACCAAACAGATACTAAAGTGTGTCTGCGACAGCTGTACCCCTGATTTTGTATAAATTCACCCTTTAGAGGGTCCCTAATTGCATCAGGGCCTCGAGTTCATAAGAAATTTGCACATGCACCAGAAAATCTTTCCAAATGAACCTTGTTTTGAGAGCCTCATTGCCTTCAGCAGCATATAGTGTACTTCAGAGGAATCTCTGAACGAATCTCTGGCTCCATAGACTCTGTCGTATACACTGCCACGTATACCGGGAGTGCTCAGCACATGCCAGAAAGTCTTTCTGAATGAACCTATTTTTGGGAGCCCCACTGCCTTCGGCAGTGCATAGTATGGGAGACCGGTACACAGTGGACCACTTTTTCAGTTAACATTTTTTTTCTCTTTAACAGACTGACCGATCTGTATGAAAATATTTTTGAATATTCCTTAAACCTTCTTACATCCATCATAATTTACTCACAACATAGTTTTCAATACATTTTTCAAAAAAAAAAAAAAAAATTATATACACTGGTCCACCCACCGGGGTACAGTGGACCACTATTAGGTATTATCTAAAATACAATATAAATCTATCACTCGATCGACAAAGTTCATGATTATTCAGTGCCGAATCGACGAAATTAATGATTTTTACGCACCCGATCGACGAAATTCATGATCTTTATGCACCCGTTCGACAAAATTCATGATTTTTACGCACCCGTGCGACGAAATTCAGGATTTTTCTGCATCCGATCGACGATGATTTTTCCGTGCCCAATCGACAAAATTCAGAATTTTACATCACTCGATTAACGAAATTCATGATTTTTCCACACCTGATCGACAAATTCGGGATTTTTTTCTTACTCAATCGACGAAATTCAGGATTTTTCAGCAGCCGATCAACGAAATGTGATTTTTCCGTGCCCGATCGATGAAATTCAGGATTTTTTTTTCTCACTCGATCAACTTTTAATTTCGTCGGAGGATCACGTAAAAACGACCAATTTCGTCATCTTATCGCGAAAAAATGGCAAATTTTTTTGAAGGATCGCCAAAAGCGGCAAATTTCATCAAAGGATCTAAAAAAACGGTGAATTTATCGACGGATCTCGAAAAAATGGTAAATATCGTCGAAAGATTTCAAAAAACAGTAATTTCGTCGAAGGATCACAGAAAAACGACCAATTTCGTCGAAGAAACTGCAAATTTCGTCATCTTATCGCGAAAAAATGGCAAATTTTTTTGAAGGATCGCCAAAAGCGGCAAATTTCGTCAAAGGATCTAAAAAAACGGTGAATTTTGTCGACGGATCTCGAAAAAATGGTAAATATCGTCGAAAGATCTCAAAAAACGGTAAATTTCGTCGAAGGATCACAGAAAAAACACGAATTTCGTCAAAGGTCAAGGGAAAAATGCAAAATTCATCAAAGAATCTCGAAAATAGCTTATTATTTTTACAGATCGCGATAAAAACGCAAATTTCGTCAAAGGGCTGCAGAAAAACATGAATTTCGTCCAAAGACCATTAAAAAAACCATGAGTTTCGTTGAAGGAACGCGGAAAAAATGTGAATTTCGTCAAAGGGCCACAGAAAAAATGCAAATTTCGTCAAATAGCCACAAAAAAATGCCAATTTCGTGAAAAGATGGTGGAAAAACTGTTAATTTCATCAAAGGATTACGGAAAAAGCACAAATTTCGTTAAAGGGCCACGAAAAAAACGTGAATTTCGCCAAAAGATCGCAGAGGAAAAAAACGCTAATTTCATCAAAGGTTCATGAAAAAAACAGGAATTTTGTAAAATAGTCGAGGAAAAGATGCAACATTCCTTTAGAAAATAGCAGACACACAAAGTTTTATGCTTGTTAATATAGGCATAGTTTTTAATCTGAAACAATATACTGAACTAACTTTTGAAAAATCACATTAACCTGAACCCAATTTACAGGAATCTACAACTCAGCCTGAAATAGCAAGTTAATCCAACTTGCAACAACAACAACAAAAACAGTGCTGAGAGAGGATTCCCCCCCCCCCCCCTCCCTCTACACTGTAACCTTTCAGAAAATTTGCTGTGAATTTCAGAAAATATTTTTTTTAAATTCAGAATCACTCCTGAAATTCCTTTCCAAAGAAAATGTTTGATTCCAACACTGATTTATGCTGACAAATAATCCAATAGGAAGTTTAATCAAAGTCTCCATTCATTCAACAAAAAGTGCCCCTTTACTCAACCAAAGTTTTCTTTTATCCAACAAAAATGTCCTTTTCAATAAATCCGTCCTGCCCCTTTTAAAAGAAATGCAAATATTAGTGATACTCGTTATCTTCTACACTCAAATAATCATTATTTTATAATTAAGCATTTACATTAAAAAAAGTAAAGAAAATTTCTCTTAATAGTTTTAAAATATATCTTATTTGATTGGGAAATAAGGGAGACTGGTACACAGTGGACCACTTTTTCAGTTAATTTTTTTTTTCTCTTTAATGGACAAACCGATCTGCATGAAAATATTTTTGAATATTCCTTAAACCTTTATACATTCAGCATAATTTTCTCAAAACATAGTTTTCAATACATTTTTCAAAAAAAAAAAAAAAATTTATATGCACCCGTAAAGTGGACCAGTGTACCCCAGAAGTGGGGCACACTGGTCCACCCACTGGGGCACAGTGGACCGCTATTAGGTATTATCTGAAATACAATATAAATCTATTTTTCATTAATTTAATTCTTTTTTTATTTCTCTTTTACCCAGAAAATAACATAGTAATATAAATTTACAAGTAACATTTTGAATCAAAAACAAAAAAAAATTAATTATAATTTGAAAATAATAACAGATTAATACAGGAACATTTGCAATTTAGTTGAAGTTATTACTTAAGTACAAAAAAATCAGCGAACATTAAAATTTGCAAATGAAATTCCAAAATACTTATGAGTAAGACTGAGCCTGGAATTTTCCTGAAATACTTTTGGGTCTGGGAGCAACATTATGAAATCATTGATATCAACAACAGATTCATCTACACAGTTTTGGGCAAAATAAACTGATTTCCATTCAGTTTGCATCTCATGAATCTTACTTGAATAGAATCATCAACAATTAGACTACAGTTATATTTATCAAAGGCAGTAAATACAAAACAAAATATTTCTTACTATGTTAAATAAATTGTTATTTTTCTTTGTTTACTTTATTTTACAGTTAAATAACTACTTTAAAACAATATTTCTTGATAGAAAATAAGCAATTATTAAATATTTTGAACATTCTACATTACAGTAGCAGAGAGGGTTGTGGACCACTGTGCCCCAGGAGTGGGTAGTCCACTGTGCCCCATGTTGAAGTTCAATAAATAATCATATTAATATTGTTTATAGCTTTCTTTTAAACATATTAACTTTAAAGTTAAATAAAAACAAGTATCTTAGCTTTGCAAAAAAGCTGTTTTATCTTATTTATCTACAACCTTTAATTACTAAAAAAATAAAAATATGATGACGAAAAATTTTACTTTTAGAAGATCAAAACAACCAATCAGGATAAAATAGTTCAATCTAAGCTAAACATATTTTCTGAAGGCTACAAATAATCAATACATTGCTGTTGTCTATTAGGATAGAAGAGAAGCTTAAAAAAAATTTTAATAAATAAAATATTAGGGGGTGGTCCACTGTGCCCATAGGTCCAGTGTGTAAGGTATCTCCCCTACTGGTTTTAGTTATTCATTATTTAATTATTATCAAAACAATAACTATTGCATTTCTCTTTTCCAAATAAACAAGCTTCACTTATTCCTTTAAAATATGAATTTGAATTATTATGAATGGGGACCCGCTTTTATAAAAAAGGGACCTAGATATTTGGAAATCCTGGGACCCAGGATTTTTAGGATCCAGCGACATCACTGAACATAGAAATATACCACGATTAAAAATATAGGACAAAATTAGCACTCGAGTAATACTGAAAATTTGGCGATTGACTTTATTGCCACCACTGAACATAGAAATACACCACAATTAAAAATATAGGACAAAATGAGCACTCGAGTAATACTGAAAATTTGGCGATTGACTTTATTGCCACCACTGGCCAAATTTAACACTCGCAAATTGCGATGATTGAATGGATTTTTTTTTTTTTTTTTCCCCACTGTCGCTCGACAAATTATGAAACCATTTTGCGAATTTCGCGATTTTTTCTGCGAAATCATTTGACAAATTGTGATTTTTATCTCGAAGCCATTTGACAATATTCGCAATTTTTTTACCTGAGACCATTTGACGATATTTGCAATTTTTTTCCCGAAACCATTTGATGAATTTCACGATTTTTCCACTATTGATTGATGAATTTCGCAATTTATCGATTAACAATTTCACAATTTTTTCCATGAATGTTTGACGAATTGTGCACTTTCCGCTGACGTTCAACGAATTGCGCATTTTTTTCCCACTGTCGTTCAACAAATTTCGAAATTCTGTTCCGCAATTGTTAGACGAATTTCGCAATTTTTCTCCTGAGATCATTTGACGAATTTTGCGTTTTTTTCCCCTAGACTATTTGTCGAATTTTTTCATGACAGTTTGACGAAATTAATTTTTTTTCCTGCAATAATTTTGTGAAATTCACTATATTTTTCGCGATCGATTGAAAAAATCTACTATTTATTTCTAAAATTCCTTGACAAAATTAGCTTTCTTTTTTTGCAGTCATTTGATGAATTTCGTGATTTTTCCGCAATTGATTGACAAATTTCACGATTTATTAACCGAGACAATTTGCCGAATTTCCTGATTTCTTTCCCGAGACTATTTGACAAATGTCACAATTTCTTTCCCGACACCATTTGATGAATTTCGCTATTTATTCCACAATCGTTTGACAAATTTTGTTATTTTTTTATCAAGTATTTGTAAATTTGTTACTGGCCAGTGCTTAAAACAACTGCCGAGTAAAAAAATCCATGTACTGGCCAGTGGCCAATGAGTAAAAAAGTTAATTTTTACCTATGTAATTAAAAAGTGTACCAAGCTAGTCATAAGAATGAAGCTTGATAGTGCAAGCAGAATATCAATTGTGTTCAAGAGAAAGTCTGTAGAGCAATCACAGATGTCCAAAAGTATACTATCATGAAAATGTCAACGACAACAGTTGTTTATCATTCTTTCTGGGAATAAAGCTTCTAAGGGCCCTCAAAAATAGCTTAATACAAACTGGCTGGTTACTTCCTTCGAATTTTGAACAATGACTATCGTGTATTCTATGGGGGCAGGTGTCATATTCTTTTGTTTTTCCGTTTATCTGTTCCTTTCTTCATATGTACATTTTGAATCTTTTTTTTTTCCTTGAAAGAAAGAACATTGTAACTGCAAAAACTGTTTCAGTATAATGCAATTCAGAAAGAGGATTTTCAGGAAAAAAACTTTTAAGCAGGAAAATTTTCAAAAATAAAACTTCTTAAAGAGTGGATTTTTGCAATAAAGAAATAGAAAACCAATTGGGACCATTGATATAAAACTTCTTAAGTGGGAAAACTTCTTAAATGGGTTCCACTGTAAATATAAAATAAGTATTTTTAAGTTATATTTAATATACATTAGCATTTGTTTGTTTATTTTATTTTTTTGTTGTTCTCCAATGTTTATAGTGTGTTTTAAATATTTAGTAACCATGTATGTTACATTTTCATGTTTAATACTATAGTTTATAAACTTTTAGTATCTTTGGTACTTTTCAGTTAGCCGGGCGCCTGTGATATATATACATAATATATACACACACATATATATATACACATTTTTCTGCATATACAGTCGAACCTCGTTAACATGAACCTCAAGGGGAATCAAAATTTTGTTCATGTTATCAGTATCAAATCTTTTTACTCGTTTTTATAGGGGACTATGAAAACAATTCATGTTAAAAGTAATTCACGTTAAGCGTGTTCATGTTAACGAGGTTTGACTGTATATTTGCATATATCACTGGTGCCCGGCTAACCAAAAGGTACCAAATCTTTTTGTGATCAAAATTAAAATTTTTGTGGTTGATGTTTTTTTAAATGTAAATATCGCATAGTTAGAAGTAGACAGCCATTTTTAAAACTGATTTTTTTTTTTTCAATGACTTGAAAGGATGTTCTATTTTAGAAATACCATGTTCATGTGACTTCTGCAATCATGCCAAGCAGTATAGGATGAAAACTACAAATACACCTGTTCCCATTAATTTACATAGTCTACTATCTTTTATCAATTACCTGTTTAAAAATATGTTAGTAACCATAGGCTGATTTAATTTTATGTCCAATATCCCTGCACTTCTGAACTAACATGTGCTGATATTTTCATATGAAGTACAACCTATCCTTTACTGCAGTTTGTTGATAAACAAAATTTCTGGGAATTAAAAAGATGTGTATATTAATTTCATTATGCATTATATTATGTTTTTATTGTTTATCCTGCTCTATTTTTATTAGTTCAAGATGTTGAAACTAGGTGGAAAAATTTAAGAAAATTATATATACGAAAAAGAAAGCATTCCATTGATAAAGGTGGAAGTGGTGCTACATCATACTGGCCTGTTTATAGATACCTTAATTTTTTGGCTCCCACTGTGAGGCACAGATAGTAAGTATTTAAAAATATTACTAACATTAAAATTGATCAAAATGAACAAGTCAGCCAGTTGATATATTTTTTTTGTACATATGTGTCCTTATATTCAGATTTGTCATATGTCTAAATCTAAATAAATAGATCCATAACAAACTTTCAAAATTCTGGCTCCCACTGTGAGGCACAGATAGTAAGTATTTAAAAATATTACTAACATTAAAATTATAGGTGCAGATTCCCAAAATCTCAAAGGAGCCAATGGCTCCTAAACCCCAAAAATCCAGTGGCCACATTGTGAAACAAACACATAAAAACAGTATTTTTTTCTCCATTAAATTTCGACGACGGGATTTTATTGAATCTTCCCGCCATAATTGTATACAATTTGTAGGAATAAATGTTTGTGTTATAAGGCCTGAATATTGTATGAATAAACGATTCTCTAAAGTTTTCTGTTCTATAGATAAACTCTCCTCTCCCCCCCCCCCCCCCTCCTTGAAGTATTTTACATAGCTGAAAATAAACGCTCAACATAGGGATTTGCATTAAAAAAATGTCTATCAAAATCAAAATTTTAAAAAAATGAAAAAAATATGGAGAAGATATATTTTTGTTATGTTTTAGATTTTAATAAAATAAATTTAACAATGTCTGACATTTTCAAGGATAATGGAGGAAGATCCAATACTATAAGCCTCGTTGCAGCTTTTGTTGGCAAGGGGATTTTTTTAAGGATTTATGAAAGATTTTTTAAAATCTCAATGGATACAATAAAATGCAATTTTTGTGACTGCTTGCTGATTTTCAAGTTTTATTATTGCGACTCTTTGACGAAATCCGTGATTGTTCAACGAAAATCACTATTTTTAACGTTGCTAATTGACGAAATTCACTCTTTTTTTTATACGACTAATTGACGAAATTCAGTATTTTTTCCTCGACTAATTAACAAAATTTGCGTTTTTTTTTTTTTTTTTTTTTTTTTTTTTTCTGCGACCGATTGATGAAATTCACAATTTCTTTGCAATTGATTGATGAAATTAGTGTTTTTTTTTTTTCTGCAACCGTTTGATGAGATTCGCGGTTTTAATCCATGGGCAATTGATGAAGTTCGTTATTTTATTTTGTAATCATTTGACGAAATTCGCGATTTTTTTCCGCAACAGATTGGAGAAATTTACAGAGCTAAAAATTCTAAAGCTACAAATTTAATGAGTGCAGATAAAATTATTCTCTTCTCGGCATGAATTTTTCTGCGTCACGGCCTAATTGCTGTATGCCGTCTCCACAAAGTTCATTCGCGGCACATATCAACATAATTCTTTTCCCCGATTCCACTGACATTGCATATTTAAAAAAAATAAAAATAAAACGGGAAATTTGCGAATCAGGGGAAATGTGGCATTCATGTTTAATCATATTTTTAAATTATGGACAATAGAAAAAGAAAAAAAATGTCTGCCGTTCGGCGGAAAAGGAGCATCCATGAAAAACACCTGGCGACTTAGACCTGGAAAATTAGTGGTCAAAGCAAAAAATTTAGTCGCCACGTGGCGACTGGCGACCGTGAATCTGCACCTGTAATTAAAATTGATCAAAATGAACAAGTCAGCCAGTTGATATATTTTTTTGCACATATGTGTCCTTATATTCAGATTTGTCATATGTCTAAATCTAAATAAATAGCTCCATAACAAACTTTCAAAATTCTGTGAAAAAAATTTGTTACAAAAAAAAAAAAAAAATGTTTGAACATTTCCCGTAAAATGTAAGCTCACTTTTTATTCATTAGTTGTTTAAATTTCCCTGTTTGCATTCATTAGAATTTGTATGTAATATGTAGAAGTTACTTAAGTATTAACATACAGTGTGTTTCTAAATTAATATTGGGGTTTTACCGCTTTGTAGTATCTATTATAAAAAACTTAAAATTATACTTAATACATAAAATGAAAGAGCAACTCAAACAGTTTTACTTACAAGCTTACAAGTGTTCAATGTTAACATTAACACCTTTCGTCACACAGCACACATCAAGTCGATAGCTCAGCTCTTCCCAAATGCCACTCTAAGCGCACCCTATCTGACGCCTTGTGATTTCTACCTGTTGGGGTTCATAAAGGATCGAGTGTATGTGCCTTCCACTACCAGCTAACCCACCCAACCTAAGAAACAGGATTGAGGCAGCTGTTGCAACAATTACCCCACAAACACTAATTAAAGTTTGGGAAGAACTGAGCTATCGACTTCATGTGTGCTGTGTGACGAATGGTGTTCACATTGAACTCTTGTAAGCTTGTAGGTAAAACTGTTTGAGTTGCTCTTTCATTTTATGTATTAATTATAATTTTAAGTTGTATGTAATAAATACTACCAAGCGTTAAAACCCCAATATTCATTTAGAAACACCCTGTATTTTATCAATGGTGTTATATTTTAATCACACTTTGCACTAGACTTAGAAGTAGGAATGAAGAAAGTCTCAGATTTTTTTCTTCTTTTTTTAATTGGCCAGCGAGTTACAATGTATAGTCAATTGTTATAATAAAATTTGTGACTTAAAAAATAATTCATTACAATACAATTTAGGATAAACATTTTTATAAAACGTTGGTAAAAAATTAAGAAAAGTAAACAGCAGAGGAAAGTTTCATGTCTAATTGGGAAACATTGCATGTACAATACATCAAAATTTACAGGAAAATTTGTGAAATATTTTGTTTATCATTGTAATCACATTAAAGAGGATAATATTGCTGTTAATCTGTAGCTAATTGAACATTTGAAGGGCTTTCTTTTAAATGCAAATTAAGTGACATGAAGTTTCAAAATCTAAAAAAATAAAGAAACTACTTTATTTTCTGTTATAGTGATTCTCTGATGTACAAGAAATAAAATCAATACAATAAAAAAAAAAAAAAAAAAAAAAAAAATATATATATATATATATACAAAAAATTTTTTTGTTGTATTTTGCACAGCCTGCAGTTTTTAATAGAATGCTTAAAAGTTCACTCATGTTATCTGAAAATCCACTCATCAGTGGCAAGTAAATTATGTAATTCATCACCCCTGCTTATAAGATTTTCAGTATGTGATTTCCTGTTTCAAGGTCATTTGAATAGATTAAGAAGGTAAGTCTACTAACTAGGATTCTAGTAGAATAAATGCTGATGAAGAAAAACAAAAACACCTACCCAGACTAGAGATGTAAAATTTCTGGAAATTTTGAAGTGGCGGAAAAAAACCAGTTTTTTTTCTGGAAATTTTGGAAAAATTGATTTTTTACAAATGTTTCTCAAAAATAAGTTACATTTTCTTAAAAAATATGAAATAATAAACATTTTTTTAATTTCTGCAAACTGGAGAAATTTCTTTTTTCACTTTATATGAATATAATTACAAAAAAGAAAAATAAAGTCAGCTTTTAAAAGTTAGCCTTTCAGTCTCAGAATTTTCACAGTAGCTTTTCTTGCTTAATTTAACACCATTGTTTGTAATATATCATCTCTCTGTTGAAATGATTTTTCAGTTGCATTTGTTCATTTACCAGTAGAGATAATTAAAAAAATAACAACAAAATAAATCTAGTTTCCACCAATTTCACTGCAGTTTGAAAGGAAATTTAAACCCCCTCTACATAGCATTGCTTTGTATATAAATGACGCCATTTTAAAGAAACAAATTATTGCAGTTGTGACATTATAAATAATATCATTTTTATATCTTCTACTGCTTAAAAATTTATAATAATTTACAATATTACAATTTTTTTTCGTACAATTAGAATTTTAATTTCTTGTGTATTTAGTCTTGGTATAGTTTTCCAGTCTAAACATAAACCAACCCTATGTTTTCATTTAAGTTTTAGATTCTTAATATGAAAGTAATATATGTATGTAGTATGTAATATACATTTCTTTAATGAAATTTATAAAACAGGTGGATTTTTTAATACTTCGAAATATTTAGTTGAAAAGAATTTTTATCAGAAAATTTACATTTTCTTTGTAAAGTTTATTTGTATGCATTTATATTAATATATATATACAGTTAGACAAGTCTTAAAATCTATATTTAAGGAAAAGGAAAAGATGAGAAAAATAACTTGTTTCTAATAATAGTTAAATATTTCTGGCGATTATTATCTGATTACATGAAATATCGCTGCTATGCCAAAGTTGCATGGGTCTGCTTACATTTTTTTCCCTCCACATGATCCTGTTTTTGTGAACATTTTGTATAAAAAATATTGCCTTATTAAAAAAAAATCATATAAAATTGTCATAAAAAAATATAAAAATTTTGTGAATTAAAAATTATCGTTACATTCAGCAAAGAAAAAGAAAAATAATTATCCTCAACCTAACCAGAGTTTACTGTTTTTTTCTGATTATTTAGCTATATAACGTTTGATATTTTTTTTAGAATTGAACAAACTGTATTGTATGATATTTTTAATTAAATTATCTTTCCAGTAGTACATAGCTTTTATGGCATAACTACGAAATATTGGGTGTTATAAGCCATCAAACTTTAAAAAAAAAAAAAAAAAAAATTCCCAAAAGGTTTCCACAGTTTTGGCCACTACATTATATACAGCTAGATAAGTGACTCATTGACGATTTCAGCTGTGTGACATGTTTTGTTATTCTAAAATCATCCCATTTCTGGAGGATTCAAAATGGAGATTGAAAAAAAAAAAAAAAAAAATCAGAATTTTTTTAAGGGTCCTATGTTTTAAGGTGAAATAATTGTAAAGGATTCAAGTCCCTCCTAAACTGCTTATAGATCATATTTTCTATGTTAACATTTTCATAGGAGACACTGAATATGAAAAAATATAAAGAATGAATATCAGAATGCAGTCATAATAACATTTTGAATATATTATTTTATAAATTAAATTTCAATAATTTTTCAATAAAAATAATTTTTCCAATTCGGAAAAATTGAAAAATACCACTTCGGAAAAAAACCAGTTTTTTCCCAAAGTTTCCGGTTTTTTTCTGACCATTCCTATCTCTAACCCAGACATAACTTACTCAGTGCGGAATAGTGCCCAAAATTTTGAAATCCTGCCCAAAATAATATTGTAGGCGGGAGTCTCTCACCTTAAAAATTTCAGCTGTTTCTGGAGAATTTTGTTTTTTAAAATGATCAAGTCCAGCGACCAACTGATGTGTGATACTTTCTCGTGGCCAATCAACGAAGTTTGCTGTGCTTTTTCCTGCAACAGATCAACAAATTTCACATTTTTTTTCCCCATGACCAGTTGACAAATTTCACAATATTTTCCACGAATGATTTGCAAATTTCTTGGTTTCTTCTTGCAACAGATTGCCAAAATTCACAATTTTACCCTGCGTCTGACTGAATAATTTTGTGATTTTTCTCTGCGACTGACTGATGAATTTTATATATTCCCTATATTTTATGATATTGACAATATTTTGTTGCGACCAATTACCAAACTTCTCATAGTTTTTTTCCGCAACGGATTGATGAAATTTACGATTTTTTCCCTGACTGACGAATTTTGCAATTTTTTTCACAACTAAATGACAAATTTCCCGATTTTTTACGTGACCTATGTTTATAATTTCACCGTTTCTTGCGAGATAATGATGAAATTTGTAATTTTTTCGTTACGTCCGACTGAAAATTTTCCCAATTTTTCTCCGTGAGCGACTGACGAATTTCATCACATTTTCCCACGATCGTTTGACGAATTTCACGACTTTTTCCTTTGGTTGTTTGACAAATTTTGTTATATTTTTCTGCAACCAATTGACGAAATCGTGGGGGAAGGGGGACGGAGTTTGAGTGACCGAATGACAAATTTTATTATTTTTTTTCCCAACAACAGAATCAGAATGATAAAATTCATGATTTTTTTCCCCGTAACCTATTGTTGAAATTCTCAATTTTTTTCTTTCATTCGACTGGAAAGTTTCACGATTTTTCTCTGCGACAGTTTGATGAATTTTGTGATATTTTTCTGTAACCGTTTGACGATTTTTGGGATATTTTCCCATGACCATTTGACGAATTTTACATTATTTTCCCATGATTGTTAGATGAATTTTGTGATATTTTTCCTGTAATTGTTAGATGAATTTTGCGATATATTCCCATGACCGATTTGCGAACTTCGCAAGCAAAGCAAACAAACAACAAATTTTGCAATTTTTTTTTTTCTCCCGCGACAGAAAGATGTAATTTAGGATTTTTCCCTACGAATGATCAACAAATTTCATGATTTTTTTCACTACAATCAATGGACGTATTTTACAATTTTTATTCCTGTGATCGAGAAAGGAAAATAACCTAAAGGCAGTAAGGGCCACCAGGTATTGCGCCCTGCAAAATTGGTTAGAGTCTGCACTAAACAAAAATGAGATTAGAACTGTAAATATCTTATGATGCACATGCAGAATTTTTTTTTCCCCCGAACTCCAAGGAATGATATTTAGAAACAACGAACTAGTTGATCCTTGCATTTCATAGAAATTAGGACTTGACATTTTAAAGTCAACATACATTTGTAGCGTAATAGAAGAAATGAATCGGCAGTTTTCCTTTCAAACTATAGACATGGATTTAAAATTTCAATGCATAGAACCTAGTTCAATCAAAAAAAAATACTAGGGATTCAAATTTTGGCTTTTTTTTGTTCATATATTTGCTAAAACAATTCCATTCAGAAAAGGATCTTGATAATATAATGCCACCAGCCCTAATATACATTGCTCATGCAAGTAATTAAAAATGAAGGCACGTCAGATTTTGAAAAGTTTTCTGAAAATTTTTTACGCGAGCATAACCATATGATTCCGATATTTTCCAGAGTTATAAAAGTTGCATTTCTGTGCCTGTCACAAGCTTACCTCATGAAAGAAGCTTCAGTACACAAAATCGAATAAACTCTAAATTCAGAAATTCATTTAACAACCCAATTGTTAAGCATCCATAACATTTGTTGAAAATTAGAAGTTGTATATATATATCTCCAAGGTCTCGGAGGAATGAAGAAAAATAAGGAAAGTATATGTAATAGGTTGTATAACTAAAATGTAATAAATGAAGTAAATAGTTTTTAGTTATAAACTTTAATATAACAAAAGTCATACAATGTTTCTCATATAATATAACCCGTTAATTGTGTAAGTATAATTTTAAACAACTTCTTTTCTTAGACTGTAATAATTTAGATTATCCATGTTAACACACTGTTTCCAATAATTACACCATATAAAGTTTGTTTTTTTAAATGTTTAAATTCAAATTTAATAACTAATTTAACTTTTTTTATTTATTTACTAGCTGGCATAGCTACCCGATATGTTGATTTGCATGAGATGAGATCTTTAGATTTTTAGGGTAATTTTTCAAATAATGTAGGAAATATAAATGTGGATGGGACAGGAGGATATACTGCTGTTGTTATTATTGCAGAATATTAGAGCTCCAGTATTTTTTTGGTTAAATATTAAGCCCTGATGTTCTGTTCATATTCCATTTATTTACATTTTAAACATATTTGGAAATTCTTTCAAGCGGATCAATAATATCTGCTTTCAGCTTTATCCGCTCTATCTTTCAGCTTTTTGATAATAATTTTAGTAAATGTGGAAGTTACTCATATGAATATTCTTTACATTTCATATTTTTAAAGAGAATGTAAACTAATTAATCAGATGTGCCAATCCTAAAACTTTCTTCTATCTCATATATGTTAATAATTTTTTTAATTATGCATTTTAGAAACAAAAAATGAGTAGTTAACATATCTGTTGCTTTTTTTTTTTTTTTTTCACTTCACGTTTTTTGTCAATTAAGGTTTCAAAATCAGGGGGGGAGGGGCAGGGAATCGTTATACAGTCTAATCAACAGGTAATATTATCTAAAAACATGAAAAATTTTGCTCAATACAAATATGCACATCAAACCTAGATTGGACAATTGCATGTATAATTTAATTTTTTTCAACAGCTACCATGTCCGAAAATCGAACAAAATTCGCTATCACAGAGTCACCTTCAGGCCAATTTTC
The DNA here is from genome assembly GCA_963931845.1 of Maratus michaelseni. Classification (NCBI taxonomy): domain Eukaryota; kingdom Metazoa; phylum Arthropoda; class Arachnida; order Araneae; family Salticidae; genus Maratus; species Maratus michaelseni. The sequence goes on along the minus strand of OZ007588.1, from coordinate 339,947,184 downwards.
TCCAAAATTTTTATACAAATCTTGGCTTATTACTTTACATCTAAATATAAAATTATGTCGAAAAATATTCAAGTTTGGTTCAATTCTATCCATAACTTCATACACTTTCCAATAATACAAAAGAAAAATTCCACATAAATTTGCTATTACAATGCCACCTTCAGGCCGATTTTCTCCAAAATATTATACAAACCTCAGCCTATGACATTACATCTAAATCTAAATATAAAATTTCATCGAAAACTATTACAAAAATTCTTCACTTAAATTTCAAAAATTAGAGGAAATCACAGTTCCCCTTTCTGTAAGAATATCCCCATTCTCAACTAGGACCTGATGGCCATAGTCAAAAACATATATATAAAGTTTGGTTCAATTCTATGCATGCATAACATCGTACACTTTTGATGCTACAATATGTAAAATGGCACAAAAATCGCTATCCAGCACCCCCTTCCAGAAGAATATTCCCATTTTCAGTTGGGACCTGCTGGCCATAGCCAAAAACATATGTATGAAGTTTGGTTTAATTCCATTCACAACTTCATACATTTTTCGATGATACAAAGAGGATAGGCCGACATTTTGTAAAAATGTGTTTTCCAGGATCTCTGACCCCTAAAACGTGTAAATCCACAGAAAAAAAATTTGAGTACAATACTTTCTTCTATTATAGATACAAGAAAATAACTAGTTGGATGTGCCAATCCCAAAACATATCTCACACAGGTTTTGCATACACTAAAAATAAGCATCTATTTATGTCAAGATCTAACTGAATGTGAAGTTTGATGAAAATAAGTCCATTAGTTCTTGAGATAGAGCTATTGCAGAAATCACGAAAAATGAAGCATAGCAGCGCTACCTATTGAGCGATTTTCACCAAAAATTAATCAGCACCAATTTATATCAGGGACTAACTGAATATAAAGTTTTATTGAATTTTGTGCATTAGTACTTGAGATAGAATGCCCACAAAATTTTTGTCACATACAGACAGACATTTTCTAAAAATAGTCAAATCATGTTCAAGACCTTCTAAAACATATAAATCCTTCAAAAACTGGAAGTTGAAAAATTTCATGAATCCAATACTTTCTTCTTGTAAAGATAGAAGAAAGTAAAAATCATTAAATCGATTTATCCAAACAAAACAAAAATAAAGATATTTGTTCACCATTTCTTATAGCAGACGATATCCTATTATTTTCCACTTTCTTCCACAAAAATGGAGTAATTTAGTTGCTATATTTAGAGAAACTTTGTTTAAAACTACAAAAAATTAATATCTTCGAAATTAATACAAATTTTAAAGTTTGGAGATCTTATATGACATCCTCGGATCCACACAGATAAAGTGTTAATTGTAGAAAACTAATCCATTCATTTCAATCACTTAATATTTTCCACTCAAAGTAAAATAAATAAAGAAAGAAAATGATGAAGCACGCAGATAAAAACCCACCCAACGATAATTTTTCTCTCATCTCTTAAAACAAGTGACCTAATTTATGACTCTTAAGTTTCAAGTTTATCAAGCAATAGAGATTTATTACCTCGTTATAATCGTTCTCTTCTAATAATGTGAAATATGTTTATAATTTGTTATTTGTGATTATGCCATTATAAACTTATTACAGAACTAAAACATTTAAAAGGACAATTATTCAACGTCAATTTGTTTCAAAGAAATGATGCAACTTTACTCGTAACTTTCCAAACTTTGTGAAAATGAGTCAGTGTATTACTATCCTTCATTCTGTAAAGTCACAGGAAAAAATGTTTCCTGATGTTAAAATTAATCTAAATGTAAACCTTTTAAAATTTTAAGTAATGTAAAATATAATTTTTAAAATCAATCCAAACGTGAACTTATTTATTCAATGTGAATTGTGCATTAATATAATTTTTTTTACAAGTCTTATTTCAGCAGTGGTACATCTACACGATTATTCAAGAAGTGTTTATAATAAATTCTCAAATAGTTGAAATATATAAACCAGTGGATATTTCATAAATTGGATAGACCTTAGAAAAGGTAAGCAATTCCTTTTCTTTCTGCATGTTGAAGACCAGAGTTAATTTTAATTTGAAGAATTTAATATTCTGATGTTACGCGCTTACCTCGTTGGCCTCGCCCCTTCAACAGTGATCATGAGACTGATGAATATATGAACTCAGAATTTATTCTTAAGGATTAATAATTGACTCTAATTAATAAAAATAATACTCAGCTCTTATGCTAGATTAAAAATTCAAGAAAACATAATTGAATTTAATAAACTATTTAAACTAATAAAACTTTAAAAACTGTATAAACAAGTTCTCCGAGATGGCGACAATAAAGGAAATGCAAATAGTAGATAAATTAAACAATAATAATTATTCTATATGGAAGTTTAAAATTAATATGTTGTTAATTAAGGAAGATTTGTACGAACTTGTAACTCAGGAACCCCCTACACCAATTAACGAAGATTGGAGAAAAAAGGATGCAAAAGCTCGCGCTTTAATAAACCTGAGTATAGACGATACGCAAATAGTTCATGTAAAACATTTAGAAACAGCAAAACAGACATGGGATAGTTTAAAAAATATTCATGAGAGAGCCAATTTGTCCAGTAAATTGTATTTGTTACGAAAATTGTATAGTGCAAAACTTCCCGAAAATGGGAACATGCACAAACACATTACTAATATACTGGAAATAAAAGATAAGCTCTCCGCAATAGGAGAGAACATAACCGACTCGCATTTATCTGCACTTCTATTGTGCTCGTTACCTGTGAGTTATAATACTCTAATAACAGCTCTCGAAGCCCGAAATGAAATTGAATTAACTCCCGAATTCATCAAGAGCAAACTTACTGATGAATTTAATAAACGGGTAGAAAATAGTGAGCAAGTTGAAAACTCACAAAAGGTGTTTAAAACACAAAAGAAATACACTCAAGATTATAAAGGGCAAAACAAATATTGTACCTACTGTAAACAATCAAATCACACTTACAAACAATGCTGGCATCTCAAGAACAGAAACACACAGACCACTACACCTAAAACACAATACAAATACAAAAAGTACACATCGTTGTGTTTTGAAAATACAAAAGGTGATAGTAAAAATAAAATGAATGAATCAAAAACAGATGAACAGGTACAAATAAATAAAAGTGAACATAAAGATGCAGCATTCATAATTGTCAATCCCGCTAATAAAACCTGGTTAATTGACTCAGGAGCGTCTTCGCATATAGCGAACGATAGGGATATATTTACAAAATTCAACGATACTGAAAAAACTACAGTAACAATTGCTAATGGGAATACATTAAATTCTTACGGAACCGGCGAAACACAAATAATGACAAAAACATCTGATGGATGTATAAATAGAATTACACTTAAAAATGTGTTATTTGTTCCACAATTGGAATCAAATTTAATTTCCGTAAGTAAAGCCACAGAACATGGATATAAAGTATTTTTCGAAAATGAAAAATGCATACTATCGTGCAATGGAAATATATACTTAGAAGCATTTAAGAAACATAACTTATATCAAGTTGAAACACTAGAAGAAAGTTCTCAAAATAAAATAAACATTGCACATGATTGCAGAAATAAAGATTGCCTCGAAATTTGGCATAAACGCCTTGGCCACAGAAATAATGAAAGTATAAAAGAATTAGTCAAAAATGACTTGGCCAGTGGGATAAAAATAAATAACTGTAATCATAAAACAAACTGTGAAACCTGTATAAAAACAAAGTCAACAAATGCACCGTACTCTAAATCTATCGAAAATAAAACAACAAAAGTATTACATTTAGTACATACTGATTTATGTGGGCCTTTTAAAACACCCACAATAGGAGGAAAAAATTACTTCCTTACATTCATAGATGACAGTTCTAGATTCACAGTTATTTACTTATTAAAAAGTAAAGATGAAGTTTATGAAAAAATAAAAGACTATGTACAAATGGTCAAAACCAGACAAGGAAAATATCCGACGGCGATTAGATCGGATAACGGTGGGGAATACATAGGAAATAAAACAGAAGCCTTTCTAAGGGAACATGGTATAAAACATGAATACACAGTTCCATTTTGTCCCAACCAGAATGGCATTGCTGAGAGAAAAAACAGAAGTTTAATTGAAATGACACGAAGCCTATTATCCGAAGCAAATTTACCTCATAGGTTCTGGGGTGAAGCGATAAATACTGCTAATCACCTCCAAAATAGGCTCCCCACTAAATTGACAAATAAAACGCCATATGAAATTTGGTTCAAAAGAAAACCAAATCTCTATTATTTACGTGTATTTGGCTGTAAAGTATACACTTACATAAACAAACACAAAAGATCTAAACTAGATGACACAGCAGAAGAGGGTATCTTCATGGGCTATGATAATAATACAAAGGGATACCGCGTTTTCACTAAAAATGGTGAAATAATAATTTCCAGATCTGTAAAATTTCTGGAAGAAAAACTGAACAATTTAAACGAGAAAATTAATGATCACGAACAATTAATTGAAGATAAAAAATACATTGAAATTGAAATAGGTGACACACCCTGTACACCTGACGCGCCCAAACAATCAGAAACACATCAACCTCGTAGATCTGAAAGACAAAACAGAGGAGTACCACCTCAAAGATATACTTCCGACAATTTTATTGCTTTAGCAAATGATTGCGATACAACAGAACCTGAAAACTGGAAACAGCTTATCAAAATAAACAATCCACTAGAAAAGAAAAACTGGCTTAAAGCCACTGAAAACGAAATACAATCGTTAATGAAAAATAATACATGGGATCTAGTCGATCCTCCTCTTAATAAAAGAATCATAGGAAGTAGATGGATTTTCAAACGAAAAATTGATAGTTCAGGAAATACACAAAAATATAAAGCACGTTTTGTTGCCAAAGGTTTCAGTCAAAAATATGGGGAAGATTATCAAGAAACATTTTCACCAGTAGCACAACATTGTACCATCAAAACACTTCTTTTAGCAGCAGCTTATAATAATTTGAATGTGCGACATGTAGATATTGACACCGCTTTTCTTCATGGGAACTTAAATGAAGAAATATATATAAATCAACCTGAAGGCTATGTAAACGAACAATTTCCTGAAAAAGTTTGCAAGCTCAAAAAGGCAATCTATGGCCTCAAACAGGCCGCCAGAGCTTGGCATATTAAAATCGCTGAAACACTAGACAACTTGAACTTTATCCAAAGTACAGCAGACACATGTCTTTTCACTAGAAAAGAAAAAGATCATACATCGTACATAATAATATATGTTGATGATATACTCATCGCCAGCAAAGATGAAATAATAGAAGAAATCGTAAATTCTCTAAAACAAGAATACGAATTAAAGGATCTAGGCAATATTAGTAACTATTTAGGTACTCAAATTCAGAAATTACCTAACGGTTATTCTCTTGATCAAAAAATTAAGATTGAAAATTTAGCGAAAAAGTTCAATCTTGAAAACTCCAAACTGTGCAAAACTCCAATGGAACCAGGATATAACAAATTAAATAATGATGATAATTTAATGCCAAATAATATTAAATATCGCCAGGCACTTGGTTCATTGCTTTATATAACAACCATAACGAGACCTGACATTTCAGCAGCAGTAAACATTTTAAGCAGAAGAAATGAGAATCCTCGCGAAAAAGACTGGCAAGCCGTAAAAAGAATAATAAGATATCTATATCATACTAAAGAACTAAAATTAATAATTAACACTAATGAAGAACCAATATTAAAAGTATTCGCTGATGCCGATTGGGCAGGTGATACCAAAACCCGTAGATCAACATCGGGAATATTATATATGTTGGGCAACAACCCAATTCAGTGGACGACGAAAAGGCAAAGTTGCATTGCCTTATCTTCAGCAGAGGCTGAATATGTGTCCGCAGCACATGCTAGCCAAGAAATAATTTGGTTATTGAAGTTACTTGACGATCTAGGCTTTCCACAGCAAAAACCAATCACTTTATATGAAGACAATCAAAGTACCATAAAAATGGTTGAATCAGAAAAATTCACGAAAAGATCAAAGCACATCGACGTCAAATTTAATGCCATTAAACAATATAGCGAAGAAGGCATAATTGAGTTAAGATATCTTCCAACAGAAAAAATGATAGCTGATGCACTTACCAAACCTTTACCCAAGCCTCGATTCATCGAACACTTCCATATTCTAGGAGAGGTAGCTATGAAATACAAACAGGCAAGCAGATTTTAATATAATAGATTATGAAGCTGTATTGACAAGGGAATTTCCTGTGTGTATTGTTTGTTGTTGTCATGACACTAAGCATGAGCTAATTTTTTTTTTCTTCTTTAATTAATGCGTCTATTTTATTTTCAGGTTACACCAAATTATTCAGCAATTTCTGAAAGTTCTTACCCCCTCCCCCCCCCCCTTTTTTTTTTTTTACAGTGTATCTAATTTGTAGTTTCAGTATTGCGTATTTCTTCTCTTTGATTGAAAATTAAGATTGATCAACTAGGTAAAATGTAAAAGTTAACTGATGAAGTACCTAGAAAAAATATCTTATAATTGTGTATTATGTCCCATTAACAAAATTAAGTAATAGTAAAGTAATACCATAAACTTTTTCAAATTTTTATTATTTGTGTTAAAAACTTTTTTTTTTTTCAAAATATCTTTTTAGTATATATATTTATATTTATAATAGCACCCCCAAGAAGAGACCTGTTGTAATTAAATGTGCACAGACATCACAAGAGGTTACAGATGAAGATGAGGAAGAAGAATTAAATGAAGAGGGACAGCTTGAAATGGAACCATTTAAAGTTGAACAACTTGAAACTGAGCGACAAATTCATTCAGACGAAGCTTCCTCTTCTCTGCCTTCACCAAACCTCCAACCTAAGTCTCCCTCTTTAAAAAGTAGGAGAGTGACAATTGAGAGAATGATGCATAATTTCTCAAAAAATTCAGAAGAAAAAGATGTTAATGTTGCTAATAATGAAGATGCATATAATTTAGATTTTTTTTAAAGTTTATTACCATTGATTAGAGGTTGGACCAATCTAGCCAAGATAGAGTTTCGGACAGATGTACTTGGTCTTATAAAGAGGTACAATGAAACCCAAAATTGGTAAATCTATAAAGATGTAATTTTTTATAAAAAAAGATTTTTTACTAGAATTATATCTGTACAATTTTAATTTTCATCATGCTTGCTTAAGGTATCCCACTTTGTTTAAATACTAGCTAATTTCAGGAAAATATTAAAATTATTTTTATTGTTTTATTTGAAATCTTGTACCTGTAATCTGTACAATTAACTGTCCAAAACAGTTTTTTGTGATTTTTAGGAGTGTAGTTATAGTTGTTTTTGTTTCAGTTCTCAAATCGTAAGTGTATAATTGGAAGTTGCAGTTTAAGGGTCCGAAGAAAAAAAAAGAACTTCAAATATTGAGGTTAAGAAAAGTGCAACACTATTTTTTTTTTTTTTTTTTTTTTTTTTTTTTTAAGGGCATTTTTGATAAGTATCGAATATTGTATTTTTACTCCTTAAAATTTTAAAAGTTTAAAAACATTTGCATAAAAGTAATTTATTTAACAAGTGATATTGTTGCTTTATAAACTAATTTATTTGAAACAACCAGTATTATATTCATTTTTGCTTCATTTGAAAAAATGGCTGGTGGGATACTTTAAAGCTCATTATCAGTCAGACTGCAAATTTCCCTTCCCAAAGTTAATCCTATGAGCTTGGAATACATTCGTATTTTTAAAATTTCTTTAATTTTATATTCAGAGTTTTACTCTTTTTCACAGTTCAACAGCTTTGCTAAGTTGGAATATAAAATTAAGTATATAAATTTTAAGTATTTTGCCAAGTGAAAAACAAAGAAACATCCTTTAAAAGAGTTTTCGGGAAAAAAGAAAACATTTTAATTTTCTGATGAGAAATAAAAAAAATATTAATGCATACCAAGCCTAAGAACTCTTTTTTTTTTTTATGTAATAAAAAATTGTTTTAAAGGGTAAAAAGTTATAAATTAATTTTTATAATTAATTAAGCACGAGTTCTTCCTGTAAACTCAGAAGCTTTCCATTATATATATGTATATATATATATATGTGTGTGAGTGTGTGTGTGTGTCAGTATACCATAAAATTCTGAAAATACTCCCTCCCAATTTTCAACAAATTTTGTTTGTAAGCCCCACTATCAGAAATCTTTGGTTACAATGTGTTTTCACCTACCCCTTGACTAAAATTTTTTATTGTGTCAATAAGTGCATCAAGGTTAGGTTCTTTGTTTTCATGCTCCCTAGTGTTCCTGTTTGACGTCTTTCAAAAGTTATGAAACACTGCTCTTTTTAGTCATCTAAAATAAGTCCTACCCCTTTTCCATGTATCTTCTTTGTGCCCTCTTTTTTATTTTTATTTTCAAAATATTTTTTTTTTTTTTTTTTTTAATGGGAAAAACATGTGACACTGGAAAACAAGTTCTGTTGCCCTGTATGACTCACCTGTCACAATTCCTAATCTGCCTTACCCATACAAAAAACAGCTGCAGCAACCATGTGTTTTCCAAATTCCAGTGTATTTTCCATTTGAAAATGGTTCTAGAACGGCACGTTTCCTAAATTAATCCGGATTTCCCTCTTTAACGACATGTCTTCATTACAATGTAAACGGAGATTAGGGGAAGATTTTAAGAAAAATGACTGATCATCCGGCAAAAAATTAATTGATATGTTTGAAGTAAGTACTCTCTTTTTTCAGTTTTGCTTCATTAAATTAAAAAAAAAAATTGTTTATTGAAATCGTTGAAAATATGCTAAACTTGCTAAATTTGTATTGATTTATAAACCTTATACAATAATGATGAATACATTATTTATCTATAACAGGCATGTCAAACACGTGGCCCACAGGCCACAACTGCCCACCGACAGCTTATCTGTGGCTCACAAAGCCTTTGGCCAGGGGTGATTCTGAGTAAAAAAAAAATTTCTGAAATGCACAGCAAATTTTCTGAAAAGTTACAACAGAGAGGGGGAGGGGTGTCCACTTCCGCCACTTTTTTTTTGCGTCCCTTTGACGAAATTTGCGTTTTTTCTCGATCTGTTGATAAAATTTGTGTTTTTTTCGCTATTTTTTGACGAAATTTGTCGTTTTTTCGCGATCTTTTGACGAAATTTGCCGTTTTTTCGCGATCTTTTGACGAAATTTGCCGTTTTTTCGCAATCTTTTGACGAAAGTCACAATTTCCCGCAATCTGTTGACAAAATTTGTCCTTTTTTCGTGATCTTTTGACGAAATTTGCCGTTTTTCGCAATGTTTATGACGAAATATGCCGTTTTTTCGTGATCTTTAAACGAAATTTGCTGATTTTTGCAATGTTTTTTGACGAAATTTGCCGTTTTTTCGCGATTGTCTGATGAAAGTCACGTTTTTCCCGCGATCTGTTGACAAAATTTGCCGTTTTTTCGCGATCTTTTGACGAAATTTGCCGCTTTTCGCAATGTTTTTGACGAAATGTGCCGTTTTTCGCAATTTTCTGCTGAAAGTCAGGTTTTTCCCGCGATCTTTTGACAAAATTGGCGACTTTACTTCGAACGAATAACGAGATTGATTTTTTTTCGGCGATCATTTGCCGAAATACCGATACATTTTATGTCCGAATTTTCGGATTTATGACCAATATATATATTTTTTTCGGAAATCATTGCCTTAATTTTTCGGAAAATTCGGACCAGAATCACCCCTGCCTTTGGCAATTTACATGTTTAATTTATTTGTTTGAACACGCATGCTGAAAATCCACTTTGCACGAATGCACTTACACCAATAGAGGTCTTAGATATGTCAAACATAAGAAAGTTATGCTTATATTAGTGTTACCAGTTCAGCGAGTTATTTTTTAATTCAGAATGCTATGCTACCACTATTTTTGTATAGTAATATTTGTCTTATTTTTTCCATCCTTAAATAAGAGGAATATTGCTCTTCAAACTGTAATAGCATTTTGAATTTTAAAATTCCACTTATCTGGCAACAGTGGACTATATTAGCAGATATAACTAAAATTTAAATTTTAGCAGTCAATTGGACAGTCAATTGGAACGTTGCAAAGTGCGTGATCTGAGACTGAGAATTTAAAGAGTCATAAAATTTTTACAGTATTTTACTTGTATTTGTCTTATGTTGAAACTAATAATTTATTTTATTACACTATTCAATTTTACACCACTTTGCAAAATAATATCCTTTATTTATCAACTACTAAGAAATGTATTGTAAAATTAATAAAATTCGGCACTAATTAATTGAGTTAAAACTTTTTAAAAATCAAAATTAAAAATTAAAAATCTTTCACCGAGTCGCTTTGAAAGTCACAGAAACTATAATTTTTGTACTTGGCGCAAAACCCCTAAATATGTCTTCCAGATTCTTCACTTGGGCTTTAGTCGAACATATGGATTTTGGATTTAAGCTCTTTAATCTTTTCAGGGGCAAAGTACTACTGTTGCTAAAATGTTGAAATGATTGAATGACACCAGGATTTGCTAACAAATTTATTTCAAAATATGTAACTGATTTTCTTTATGTACATTATAAAAACAAACTTTTTTTTTTCAAAAATTCATCCTGCGTGATCCTTTTTTTCTTTTTCATTAATATACACACATTTTATTGACATACTTTCATGGATCCCAGGATTTATAAAAACTAATATGTTAAAAATTCATTATCGCTATGAATAAATATGATTAACAGAAGATGAACATCGAAGATTTTTTTTAAAGGTGATTTACAATACAATTTTGAAATGGAAAACTGAAATTTTATATTTGATATGTTAGACACTGTTGAAGTTTGGAAAGATGTAAGAAGGCTATAGCACAAAGTAAAAAAAAACTCACAAAAATCTGGCTAAATATTAAACAGATAAATTCTCAGAATTGAAACTGATACTTCTTAAAAGAAAATCCAAAGTGCTTTCACCAAGTCTGAAGAAAATACATTTGCTTTAAAAACTAATTATTGTCTTTATTTCATTAAATATCCTGCGAGTAAAAATCATTCATAACGAAAATGAAGAATTGATGTCTAGAGTAGTTAAAAAAATTTGAAAATGCTATAAACATAAGTACCATTGCCAGAAATTTTTATGTATAGTAAATATTTATATATAATAAATGAAATAAAATAGGTATCGCATAGATACAAGACACATTTTATTAAATAAATTTTGTTATTCAAAATATGTTTATATTTATTTTTTACTTGAAGAAAACACGGAAGATTGACAGCTATGCCTTTGCTAGATCAAGATTAACTGACCAGAGGGTACAATTAATTTTTAAAATAAGTACAATTTAGAAAATTCAATTAAATTTTGTAGATTTGGTTTCTGAAATGTAATTATGAACACTTCTTTTAAAAATAACAAACTATGTACTATAGTAATAACTTTTAGAACATTGCATGACACAATTTAACATGGCTGTGTTTTGTATATACAAAATTTATTCTGTGCAATGGTACTACTTTTACAATCTACTTTTCTTTACGTGGCCCGCGGCAATAAACGAGTTTGACATGCCTTATCTATAATGAAACAAAACTATTCAACACAGCATCTTTTCTTTACCAATACTTAGATTGATTTTCTTAGCATGGTAAAATATAGAACATCCTATTTTAGATGAATGCCTTTGTAAGTTATTTTTTCTTTAATTAAAAAAAAAAATCTATGCACACTTTCTTTCTACATAAGGAAACATATTATCCATCCAAAACTGGTTGAATAAACAAAACAAACTGCCGATAGTTCTCTCCTTTTTCTTTGCAATTGCTCTATAGTGGGCTTTTTTGTGGAATGCTCTAATTTTCTAATTTATTATATTTTAATAATTAATTGTTATACAACCCTAATTTTCTGTTATTGCAATTTGCTGAAAATTTGAATGAAATCAGTCAATTAACAACAGAGATATCAATTATTATTATTTTTTAATAGCAAGGATAAAAAAAGTTTTGCTTTTTGTTCCTTTTTTTAATTTTTATTATTATTATTTTTCCTGTTTGCTTGCAGCTCAATAATTTCTTTTTCTCGTACTCAAACAATGTGAATTTGCTGCCACATTCACGGACAGAATTTGAATAGTTTCTCGATTATCTACGAAATTTGAGAAAATTCCATTTATAAGCTACTTTCATCAATATTTCATGTTGTCAAGGGGCGGGGGGGGGGGGGGGGTGCTTATTTTTAGAATTTTATGGTATTACAGGGCTGCCAACTTCTACGCCTTTTAAAATCAAATATTAATGTTTTGAACCAGAAAAATATTTAATAATTTAGTATACTGAATTTATTTAATGACATGCAGTAGGGGATAAATTTACAGTGACATTTCATTTTGTTATTACTTCGTCATATGTAATTCTTTGAACAGAGTATCATATTTTACCCGCTATAAATAATTTTCAATCATGAACAAAGGGGAGAAATATATGATATAAATTATCATATATTAATTTATTCTCCTTGCTTTTATAAAATTCATCCTTCATTTATTCTTATTCTTAAATTTCGTCCTAGAAATAACAAAATTTGACGATATCCATTTTAAGCACAGTCCTATTTAACAAATATTTAATATTTATATGCTTCCCTAACATAGCTCAAAATTACATTCATTTGTCAGTTGCATCACTTAAACATTTTGCCAACTAAACATGTAATCAAAGTGTAAATGAAATATTACAATCACAAAATAATTTTATCTTCAATTTACTTCCTTCTAAGCGCTGAAGGTAATTATGAAATACAGAAAACAACATTTTTATTTATGCGTTTCGCAATACCATATTGGAAATTAATCACGTATTGCGCTTTCCAAATAATTTAGTAATTTCCCAACCAATAAATTTTCATATAGTATTTTGTCTTGCTTTATAATATTAAACATTCTCCTTCACTTGATGTTTGTCATTAATCATTTCGATAACATTTTCCTAAGCTAATAGTTTATAATGATTGCTTTCTGCCAATAAAACCAATTTGAATTTCAACTATTATTTCTTGCAGTTTGAATTTTTTTAACTGAATTAAATAAAGAGAAGTAAGGAAAAGAAAAATTTTGAAGACTCTCATTAATTAATTTTACCAATATAATATAGCATTTCCAGGGAAAATCATTCTAAATAAAAACACACTGATGTAAATATAAAGTGAAGAGAATAATAAAACAAAATGCAAATTTTAACCTTTATATTTTGAAAGAAAAAAATCACTTCATTTAATAATTAGCAGCTATCTAGCATTTGTGTATCAGATAAAATAAGAAATCGGTAAAATTATATCTGAATATTGATGTTCTAAATATAATATTTTTAAAAGACACTTCTAAATTTCATATGAATGAAGAGAAATAAATTTTTAACGTATCTACTTTTGAAAAAGCACCAGTAATTTCGTGATAAAACAGTCCCTTCAAGATAAAGTTTTAAAAAAATACTGCCAATTTATTTATTTATTTATTTTTTTGCAGTTAAAAGCACCTTTATAAAAAGGGAAAAGAAATTGCAAAAATATTTAGAAGGAATAATTAAATACTACATGAATTGATTTTCAGGTTGTATGCATTGATAATATAAAGATACATACATTATATATGAAATATACTTGTTGGTGAAAGCAAATTCTAGCTTGAATATTATCAAACAACTTAATTTTACTCGATTCATCCCTTATTATATAATAAATAGTTAATATTAGAACCATTAATAATGTATTAAAATAATTTCAATTGTAAAACATATAAAATTACCCAACATGAAATTTCAAAAAGAAATTTTGGTTTTAAAAATGGAGTAGCAATTGAATATAGAGTTTGCCAGCAAACTTAAAATTCAATACATGCAAACTTACCTTTTATATCAATGGCATATCCATATATTAATGCACAAATTTGTTTTGTACGTATATTTATTATGCACATTATTTAAAGGTTTCGGTTACTGAAAGATTTCGAAATTATAAATAATATATAATAATAAAATAAATAATAAAAATAATGTAATGTGTACGTCTTCGCTGAAAAATAAATTTCACACACAGTTATTTCGTGCTTTGCAGGTAAATTTGATAAAGAATTATGCGTAGAGCAGATTAGCTTCTCGAATATGTCACATCAGATATTTAAATAAAGTACTAGGAAGATTGTTCGAAAACTTATGCTTATTTTGCAGGAGTGGGGACGTTTTCACGAAAAAGACAAATTCTGTAAAGTTTTATGTTTTTCTTAGCTTGATTGTTTATTGTTTTGCATTAAAAGGTAAATCCTGGGATGAGTATAACAAAAACGAACACAAATGTGAGGAAAGCCACTTGCAAAAATGTAAGTAAACACAGGGAATAGAGGTGTTGCAAAAATCAGGGCGTGTAATCCCGATGAGATGAAGAAATTTTAATCCGACCATGATGGCGATATTTTTTTTAGGAAAAATACAGGACTGTTGCACTAGGATGCGGCAGATGACTCAGAAGGCTTTCTTTTTTTATTTTCGAACCGATAGAAAAGGCGATCAAATTAGAAGGACCGGAGCCCGGACTGGAGTTGAATAGCAGAATCATGGCCCTGTTTTTTTATATTATTGTAGAACCTGCAATGTTATGCAAATAGTGCAAAGTTGCAGCATCTCCGCCTCGGTACATAGCACTGCATGCTGTAAGGTACTTGGCACCAAATAGTTTGTAGTGTTGAATTCCGGGATCGTTGTTAGTACATTACGAAGAAACACATTAAAGGATGTAGAGCTTGATAATAATTAACCCAGATAGGAGACAGCTGAGCAGGCCATAAATTCTTTATTTTGGAAAAGCATATTGATCAGGATACAGAGGTAAATTAATTTATCACCGGACGTGCGCCGGGAACTAGAATACAATCATACGTACCGAGGCGTGTAGCAGCAGATTACATCATGCTCGAATGGAGTGCAGGCAGAAGAGTGAGTATTACATGCCATGGACAGAACTTACCAGAATTCTATAAAATTGGCCAAAACAGTTCAAAAAGGTTACAATTGGCGTCATTTTCAAAGAACAGAGATCATATTATTTGAAAATTACATTATTTCTCTGGACCATAATTACAGATTTATCTCTGAATGACTTTTAGCCAAAGAAAATTCTAGAAAGACATTAACTTACATAACATGACATTTTTATGAGAAAACGGAAGTCTAAAATTATTAAACAAATAATTTACTTGTGATTTATTGGCAGAAAGCAATCATTATAAACTATTAGCTTAGGAAAATGTTATCGAAATGATTAATGACAAACATCAAGTGAAGGAGAATGTTTAATATTATAAAGCAAGACAAAATACTTTATGAAAATTTATTGGTTGGGAAATTACTAAATTATTTGGAAAGCACAATACGTGATTAATTTCCAATATGGTATTGTGAAACGCATAAATAAAAATGTTGTTTTCTTTATTTCATAATTACCTTCAGCACTTAGAAGGAAGTAAATTGAAGATAAAATTATTTTGTGATTGTAATATTTCATTTACACTTTGATTACATGTTTAGTTGGCAAAATGTTTAAGTGATGCAACTGACAAATGAATGTAATTTTGAGCTATGTTAGGGAAGCATATAAATATTAAATATTTGTTAAATAGGACTGTGCTTAAAATGGATATCGTCAAATTTTGTTATTTCTAGGACGAAATTTAAGAATAAGAATAAATGAAGGATGAATTTTATAAAAGCAAGGAGAATAAATTAATATATGATAATTTATATCATAGAGGAGACCGGTACACAGTGGACCACTTTTTCAGTTAACATTTTTTTTCTCTTTAACAGACTGACCGATCTGTATGAAAATATTTTTGAATATTCCTTAAACCTTCTTACATCCATCATAATTTTCTCTCAACATAGTTTTCAATACATTTTTCAAAAAAAAAAAAAAAAAAAAAAAAAAAAAAAAATTAGATACACTGGTCCACCCACCAGGGTACAGTAGACCACTATTAGGTATTATCTAAAATACAATATAAAACTATTTTTCATTAATCTAATTCTTTTTTGTTGCCCCTTCACCCACAAAATAACAGAGTAATATAAATTTTGAAACAAAAACAAAAAATTAATAATTATATTTTGATAATAATAACAGATTAATACAGGAACAATTGCAATTTAGTTGAAGTTATTACTTAAGTACAAAAAAATCAGTGCACATTAAAATTTGCAAATGAAATTCCAAAGTACTTATGAGTAAGATTGAGCCTGGAATTTTCAAAAAAATAATTTTGGGTGTGAGAGCAACATTATGAAATCATTGACATCAACAGCAGATTCATCTACAGTTTCGGGAGAAATAAACTGATTTCCATTCAATTTGCATCTCATGAATCTTACTTGAATAGAATCATCAACAATTAGATTACAGTTATATTTATCAAAGGCAGTAAATACAAAACAAAATATTTCTTACTATGTTAAATAAATTGTTATTTTTATTTGTTTACTTTATTTTACAGTTAAATCTACTTTAAAACAATCTTTCTTTATAGAAAATAAGCAATTATTAAATATTTTGAACATTCTGCATTACAGGAGCAGAGTGGATTGTGGACCACTGTGCCCTAGAGCTCCTATAATACAGGCTGAATCATACTGCCACTTAATGACCCAGCGGACCAAAAACCAAGCTAAAACCGGTTAGCTTACCGTTCTAGTGGACGGCGAACACCTGCTCAGGCGGTTTCCTAATGCTGAGCTAGGTCACAATATGGCGGTTATTTTGGGCAACAGAATGGATATGCGTCAGCTCCCCTTATAGGAGCCTTACTGTGCCCCAGGAGTGGGTGGCCCACTGTACCCCATGTTGAAGTTCAATAACTAATCATATTAATATTGTTTATAGCTTTCTTTTAAACATATTAACTTTAAAGTTAAATAAAAACAAGTATCTTAGCTTTGCAAAAAAGCTGTTTTATCAGATTTATCTACAACCTTTAATTACTAAAAAAAATAAAAATATGATGATGAAAAATTTTACTTTTAGAAGCTCAAAACAACCAAGCAGGATAAAATAGTTCAATTTGAGCTAAACATATTTTCTGAAGGCTATAAATAATCATTGCAGTGATGTTGTCTATTAGGATAGAAGAGAAGCTTTAAAAAATTTTAAATAAATAAAATATTAGGGGGTGGTCCACTGTGTTCATAGGTCCAGTGTGTACTGGTCTCCCCTACATTATACTTTATTGTGCTTGTTAAGTGAAATTTCCGGTACTAACATAATTATTTGATTCAAAATAGGCGTAGAAGTTGGCAGACATGGTATTATAATTTGGCAGTGTGTTGTTATTATTTTACATAGTCTAGAAGAAATCTTAAAAGTACTTGTGCATTAATAGTATGCATATACAGTATGATGTGGCGACAAAAAAAGTATATTTTTTCTTTTCTCATATTAGAAAAGGGATTTAACATTGTAATTAACTTCTGTAGATTATTTTAAAGTGTTTGTTTCTTGTATGTTTGTAAATAAAAAAGAAAAAAAAGAGTGCATATAAAATTTCCCTTTTTTTAAAAAAATCTCTTTTATTGATCAGAAAAAGCATAAGATAACAACACATACATATACTTTATAAGTTAATTTTATAACACACTATATTAATTAGTTTTTTGTAAATTTTGTGCATTTTTATGTGTATGTGTTTTTCTATTTTTTTTCTTTATTATAATTCAGAATCTTTCATAATTTACATATATAATAATTATTTTATATATATACATTATTAACAATTTAATATTTTGTATTTTTAAACTTTTAAAAAATATATTAGTGCAGTGTTTACATATATCAGTTTAAAAAAAAACTGCAAATAATGATGGAACAATTTATAGTCATTTTTTTTTTTTTTGTATATATATATGTGTGTGTATGTGTTCAAATATTGATAAGAAATCTGAATTATAATACTTAAAAAAAACTGATTTTCCATTTCAGTTGTCAAATGCATGTAATACATTTTATTTTATATATAATTCTTCCAATGTCTTTCGCAGTGGATGGAGGGGAAATCTAATATAACTTTTTAAAATATAATTCCATCTGTCATATTTTACAGCTTCCCCTTAATTAAGCGTATTTAGAAAAATAAAGTAAAATTGAGTGGTGTTACAAATATAAAAAAGCAGGAGACCATTTTCATATTGAAATTGTGCCAAACTTTGAAATTTTCAAAAAGAACACCTAATTTTGACAGCAGATGTAGATTTTTTGGTAAATTTCACCTTTGGATACCAAACAGGATGTCATTTAGTGATGTAATTTAAGAATTATGCAGATTTAAAGTTTGAAAAGAAATGTAACATTAAGAATTCCAATCACTGAAAAACCGATTGTGAGTATTTTTTAAACCATAACTTAATATTTAATTGACAGAATGAGCTGCAATTTTAGATTTGCATATTTTAAACTTCTAGAAATCAGTCTTTTAAAAAAAAATTTACATGTTATAATTTATATATTTAAAAAAAAAAAAAAAAAAAAAAAATAGGTGTACTTATGCATTTTTTAACCGAAATCGATTTCTAGAAGATTCAAATATGGCAATCCAAAATTACACAGCTTATTTTATTATTCCAAGTAGTTTGTGAGCTATTCTTAAAAACAACCCATATTGCAATCTGTTTTGCAACGATTAAAAATAAATTTAACATTAATAGTTCGAAACTTTAAATCCCCATAGTGCCTAAACTACTTCAGAGAATGACTTCATATGTGGTATCCAAAGGTAAAATTTACTAAAGAATCCAAATATGCTTAAAAAATTGGGTGTTTTTATTGAAATTTTTAAAGTTTAGTAGTACAATTTTAGTATAAAGACTGTTCTCTAAGCTTATTTTTTTTACATAAGCTGTAAGAAGACATTAATTCCCAATCAAATAGCTATTTCCGTTTTTACTCTGTGACAATTTGGAGATTAAAATGTGTAATTATTTTTTGGAAACAAATTGTACATATAACAAAGAATTTTGTAATTTTAAAATTAAAAAAATGAATTTTTTATCTAGAAGTTTTACTGTATATGGATGGATGTTTTAAATGAAAAAATAAAGAAGATTGATCCACCATTAAAGTTTATTTGTATTTGTTAGTAATATATATTTGTTTCATAACTGTTGCATACATCTAATACATGGAGCTAAGAATATATATGTAGTCAACATATCAATCTTAACACTGTGGAAAGCTTTGAAGTCGAAACAAGAGTTCTTTTCTCCTCTCCTGCGTCCACCATATTTGACTTTTACCGTAGTTGATTTGTGCCATGAGAAGAAACTGGGAAGTAGATATGTTTACATGCAGCTCACCAAAGTCACATATGGTAGACACAAGGGGGAGAGGAAAACAGCTTCAAATGACGTCATTTATGTCGACTCCTTTTAATCTTCATAGCTCCTGATCTAATCTTACAGTAGCCTCCCATTATATTATGCTCTTCATGCTTACTTAAAAAGAAAAAAATATCCTTAGTTACAAATTTTAATAAATTTATATATGTGCATAGATTACAATAAGTGTAATTCTTAATTAAAGAGTGTAGTATACATACAAGCTAACATTAAGGAGAAAATATAAAGCATTTATTGTAGGTTGTAATCTTTCTTTTTTTTTTTTTTTTTTAATGCATTCAATTATATCTCACTATTTTGTTGTCTCCTAGCATGAAAGATATAACATGAGGCTATTGTAAAAATAGAAAGCTATTTATATAAAATAACCATACTTTATAAACATATTTTGGTTATGGAAGTAATATTTGGGCAAATTCTTATAAACAATTTTTAAAAATCCCAATAATTTCATTAGTCTCTATTCTTATATGAAAATACAGCAACTTGGTTAGGGAAAAAAAAAATGGTTCTCTTATTAGCAGATTATATTAACCTGCTAGATTGACAAATATTAAGAAATATCTTTCTTTTCAAAGATATAGAGCACTTTTGATGTGTCAATAACTTCTGTAGATGAAGCAACCTTTTAATATTTTAAATCTCCATAAATGATATCAAAGTTGGTATAACAATTAGTGGTACATTATTTTTGCATCTTTCAAACAGTGGTCAAAAAATAATATTAAAAATTATTGAAGATTTCAAAGTATATGTCTCTGTTATAAATTCTAATGCATCAGTTTAGTTTTATACCTAATAACTTTATTGTACTTTGTAGACTTTAAAAAAAATTGTCTTAAGTACTCTTTTTTATTTTTTTTGGGGAAAAAAAGATAAGAAACTTAATTTTGAAATTATCACAAATAAAAAAGATAGTAAGGATTTTTTTTTTTTTTTTGAAGTTTTAAATTTATTTTTCTAACAGTACAAATAGTGGGAAATAATAAAGATAAAAATTAGGTTGCCAATGCTTATAACCAGGGCTTGACAAATACAGTCGCCAGGAGCGACCAAATGCTTTTATCTGGTGACCAAGTTATTTAATCTAATGAGGTTTTTGTTTCTTTTTTGTACAAAAATTGACCTAAGCTTTCTTTTAATGAGCACAAATGCCATCCCCCCCCCCCCCCACCTTTCTCAATATTAAAAAATAAACTTTGAAACTGTATTCACACAAAAAATATTTTTAACTTTTGTTTTTAATTTGGCAAAAATAAGTTCATCAAATGTAAATTTTAAAATAATCAAATCAGAATTATTTAAGATTTGGTCAGAAAAATAGCCGAAAACTTGTTTTCCTGCTTCACTATTTCGTTGATGTGCTCCTCAGCAGATATATATTTTGTAGCATTCAACTATCCGGACATTTGAAGCATTCGGCAATCAGCATTTTCTGAACATGCCGGTTAATTCACTCTTTACAGTTGTTTTTTTTTTTTTCAAAGATATGTGATTTTGATAAGTTTCATTAGAAAACTTAGTTTGTATTATATTTTATATTAGTTTGTTTTGTATTGTATTTTCTAAACTATGTAACTAATAATTCTAAACAATCCCCGTTATTATTTTTCCTCAATTAATTCATAAGAACTTTTGTGCTTTTTGAAAATGAATGACGAGGAAAAAGGGGGTGGTAAATATTTTTTACTGGCTACTAGAGTTTTTTTCTGGCTACCAGATTTTATCAAATTTGTAAAGCCCTGCTTATAACTCTACTACCATATTTACTGGTTTATTTTTAGACTTTTGTAGTCATTTCTTTACTACAAAAAGAAAAGATGCAGAACATATAATTTTTTTTTCAGTAAACAATTGCTGAACCAAAAAAAGTTAAGAAGGAATCAATTTAGAAAAAAAAAAATTCAATCAACAAGTAGTATCTCTCTATATTATAAAAAAGTAACCACTGCCGCCAATGAAGATTTTGTGCCTTGAAGACTTTCTGAACTAATATCCAGAAAACTATTGCATATAAAAATTGGTAGTTATATAAAGAAATGTTCAATAAACACGCTGAAGCAGACAGTTTTTAAATCGAAGAATTATTTTAAGAGATATTTAATAGTAAAGATGGTCAAAATAGTTCTCTTAAAAAAATTTTTATAAGAACCAAAACTATGCACAGGAATTTAATCATAATTTATAAGGATACAGTGGACAAGCTTGCGGTGTGCAGACTGCAATTATTTTTTTAATTTGAGTAATTTTTTGAGGTTATATTTCAAATTTTTATTCAAAATTTTCATTATTTTTATAAAGATTTATTTCATATTTCATAAAATCCATTATTTGAATTTTGCCAATTTGTAAAATAGCACACATAATAATATTCCCTTTCATTTAAGAAATGCATTTACATGTGACTATTAAAAACAGAAATAAAACTTTAAAATAATAATTAAATGATCAGGTGTTAAAAGCAGTAAATTTAGAAAATTACATAATAAAAAATATACTTGTGCGGGAATATTAAAAGAGAAATAATTAAATTATTACACGTTTTCAAAGCATTAAATAGGGAAACTTACGTCATATTTAAACTGCTCAAATAACAATATTTCCAAACAGTTTCAATTAAAAAGTATATTTACACGAGATTAATTTATTTCGACAAATTTTTTACCTATTATTGCAAATATTAAACAGCGTAAATAATATTTCCTCTCTATTAAAAACTATATTTTTACGTTTAATAATTACCTTTAAAATACTGAAATAACTAATAAATTGTTAAAATATCATTAACAATATGGTACTTCTCCATTATCCCGTCGACCACTTTTCATAACAAAAAACTATTGCCAAACTATAGGATTTAACACCAAAAATGCATGATCGTGGCATCACATTCACTTGATGTCAGAGGCATTACATGTGTTTGTTATGGCAACATGTGGTTTTTAATTCGACATATACATATATTTTTCATTATGTTTTACTGATTTATTAATTATTTCATTAATTAAAATAACAATTGCATCCTTAAATGGTGGTGCCATGATATTAAAAAGAAAAGGCATTGAAAAAAGTTGCGATGGACAGTTACATACAATAGATCAGTTTCAACTGACGTCACAAATATTTATTTACCAGCCGAGAGGGATAATTAAGAAAAATAATGTAAATAAATATCCAAGATTTTTTTTTCTCTTTTCATTAATATATTGTAAATTTTATTGTTTAAACTTACTGATAGATAACACTTTGCTGAGTGGGGAAGGGGGGGGGGGGGGGTTCCGAATTTCTTGTATTTTACTAATTTGTTTATTTTTTGAGATTCCAATTGCAAAATTCTTCTATTTGTTTATATGGCATTACAATTTTGTGATAGTTTTTTGGGGTTTTTTAATGAAAATTGATCGACAGGATAATGGAGAAGTACCAAAAAGACAAACGTTGAATTAAAAATCCCTCAATGAAATAACTAATACGTGTAACACATCTAATGTCAACTGAATGTGACGCGACGCCACGATCATGCACTTTTGTCATTAAATCATATATCTTGCCGACAATTCTTTTCTTTTATAGAAAGTAGTCGACAGGATAATGGAGAAGTAACCAATTTTCTATAGTATCGTCATAAAATTCTCCGATGCAGCGACATTGTTTACTTAACCATTTTATGCAAGTTGATTTTTAAATGTTTAATTGATCTTATTTAATCAATCAGGAAAACAGTTGTTAGCTGTTTCGACAGCAGTTGATTCGACCTTAAAATCCATCGGTGAAAGAAAAATGAATAGAAACTCGATTACAGTAGATCGCCACTGGTCGTTTAATTATAATACAATCTTCCGTAATCGTTTTAGAGTTGATCAAATCTTAGTGTTTTTAAAGTTTGCGGTGTCAGAACAGGGGTTGGCGAGTGTAGCTCGTAGGGAGCAGAGCCCCCTAGTTAAATAAAAAAATATTAAAGTATTAGCAATTTGCAGATAGTGCTTTTAAATTGTTTGAAAACTAAAGCACAGGCTTTCTAGAGGAATATTAAATAAATATATTTTTTGATTAAATTTTGAAACTTCTGTAGTATTTTCTAGTTAATTAGGATACATTGGTTACTGTTATTTGTTTTGATAAAGCAACTGTAACAGTACTGAAGTGAGGTAGGATTTAGGGATCTTCCCTAAATTCTACCTGCCTTCGAAAGTGAAAGTATCTTCCTAAAAAAAAAATCCACAAAGAAAATCGAAAAAGTAATCAACAGTGGAAATAGAAATTGATCTCTACTATACAATGCAAAAAAAATCATTTAAAAATATTGAAATGCAAACGAAATACTAGAAAAATAATGCCCCATAGGATTAACATTAGTGGGCGGGTGTTTTCAAGTGAGTGAAGAGGGCCCTTAAGAACTGATAAGTTGCATGCAAGACCATCTGTGGTTACTTTTATGTGTAAATACCAAAGTAAAGAAGATAGCCAAAGAAAATTAGCATACAATTGCTTAAAGGCTTCATATAAGGAGTCTCTTCAATGTAAAATACATAGGAGAAAGAATAAAGATCAATAACAGCAAAATATGTGCAATACTGTTACTGTTGTTTCTCGCTCTTTTATTGGGCTCTTGAGGTTGAAGAAGGTGCTCCTTATATGAAACCTTGAAATAGCTGAAGGCTAAACTGATTTTGGCTGTTTTTATTATTTTCATTACATGTCAAATAATCAGTAAAAATTACTTTGTGAATTTATAAAACAACAAAATCGCCACTTTTATAATTAATAATAATGAAATACAACTAAAAGCATGTATTTCTAATGAAATAATAATTAATAAATAAATAATTAGGCTTTACTAAATTTGATATATATATATATATATATTGTAAGTCTAGTGAAAACATGTTCCTTTTCTTATACATTTTTGTGCACTTCAAAATGCACAATGATCATTGTGAAAAGAACTTCATACAGTTTCTTTTAGCAATTTTAACCCAAAACAATCATCTAATACACATTGATGGTCCACTCCTCTTTACCATGAAGTTTTCTTTAATTCACTTAAGCACAGTTAAATACACTCAAAACTTGTTTTCAACCCGCTTCGGTACCATCTTTTTATTTCCGATACTGTTTACAACATATGAACCGGTTTGGAAGGGAATCATGCCTAGGTCACTTTTTTCGGGAAATCACACCTGCAAGCACCTAGGTCAGCAATCCAGTTTTTACCCATGATTCCTTTCGTTAAACAAATTCTCAGTGCAGCGTTTACTGGAATTGCTTATATATTTCAATGATGTGTTAGAGTTTTAGTGATTAATTTTAAGTGCTATTTTTTTTCGTAATTTTTTTTAAGACTACAAAATAACAAAGAGAGTTCTTTGGTCATCTGATAAAATTAAAATATTATTAAATTTATGTAGAGATAAGAAAGTTCAGAATCAATTTGATGGCACAATCCAATTACAGAATAATGGAACAGCTTTTATTTTATTTTATCATCATTATTTATATTATTATTAACCAGTAAAGCGTTCATCAGAAGAAAAAAAAATTCAAACGTGTGTGATCAGTTGAAATATGAAGCATGATAAAAATGAAAAGTTAGCAGTCAGTTAGTAATAGTAAAATTTAAGAACATCTGAGTTAATATTTTTGATGTATTATAATTATACCCACAGCAATATAAAGTATCAATCTGTATTTCTTTTACATTTCTTTTTTTCTAACTTTCTTTTTGCAATAGTGATTTTTTTTTAATGATTTCTAAAAGGAGTTCTTATAACGTGCATTATTAAATAAATAATGCACTGCAATATTATTGCAATTATAATTGCTGTAAAAAGCAATTTAGTTCTTGCTTTTTTTCAATAAAGCAATATTTTTCTTTCAGTCTAATTAGACAGAAAACTATGAACTTAATTTGCGAAATCAACATTACTAAAACACTTAACATTGCTCAGATTTATAATAAAAGTGGTGTATTCTAGATAAAAGTAAAATTAAGCAGCACTATAGTTAGAGTAAATTTAGAAACTTTAAATCCTTTGTTATGTGAGTTATCAGGGAATTGATCCAAGCAAAATTTGGGGCCTATTCAGGGCCCCTTCACAAAAATCCATTTAATAAAACAAGTCCCTTCACAAAATTCCTCTTAATAAAACAGTATCCTTCATAAAATTTCTTTAATTAAATATTCCCCTTCACAAAATTCGATCCCATAAAAACATACTCTTCATGAAGTTTATTCATTTTGTTGGCTTTTAAAATGTGTCATTTGCAAACAAAACAAATTCATCAGAAAGGAAAATTTTAAAAGAAGGTCTTAAAGAAGTTATTAATAAATGCTTAGTTTGAATTTGAGTAACTCATTTCATCTTTCGTTCCAAATTTTTCACAAAAATAACTTTTACTTTTCACAAAATGGACCCCCAGAAAAAAAAAAAAAAAAAAAAAACCTGCATCGATCCATGGTTATATTGCCTAGCATCATTTTCCAAAAATTTAAAATCAGTTGTATATAACATTCATTGGCAACAGGTGTTGCATGATTGTTTGTAATCAGAGTTGTTCTAAAAATACAAAATACTACTTTCTGACAATTTTTCGAAGTTAATTTTATTCTTAGACATATGGAACTGGCAAGAGAAACTACGAAATCAAATAGTGTTTTCCATTTTTTGATAAAGGCAAAGCATATTTTACATAATGCTGTCAAGTTTAACGTTTTCAGCAAATTTTTGGGTAATAGCTTGCAAGAGGTTATCATGAGACACAAGACGCTTATAACTCAAGATAAACACTGTTCGATTTCATGCTTTCACATTTAAAAATGACACTGAATGTGTTTCGCTTATGAAAGGAATTTTTTTTTTTTTTTTTTTTTTTTTTGAGAACTGGTCTAAAGCACTACCTAATATTTATATGTATATCAGTCAAAAAATCATCTTGCATTGCTTGCCATACGTACATAAAAAAAAACCTAATTTTTTAAGAGTTGTTTATAAGTACAAGAGATAAGCGTGGATAAGAATACAATCTTTTTTTTTTCTTCAAAGATTAAAAAAAGATATTTTAAATTTTAGCCTCATTGGGACCCCTCATAAACATGCAGACCCTTAATGGATATATTTTCATCTGATTCCATTAGATTACAATCCAATAGCTTAAGAAATCCATGGCAATAAAGTTTGCAATGGATTTTTGTCAAAATTTTCATTCAAGAAATACACAAGAGAAAAACCTTTGTGTGATAATCAAAAACTTAATTGAAAATATGTAAGTAGCTCTACTAGAGAGTTGATATTTAGCTTAAAAATTAAATTAGAATCAAAATTTAAAAATAAAATAAAATAAAAATAAAAGCAAAATTAGAAAATTAGTTTAGTTTACCAAACTTTAAAATTTATATTCGAAGAAATTGCTCGATTCTTCTTAACCTGTTTTGAATCTGAAAATGTTATGCATGTAGAAAACAAAGAAAAAAGTTGAAATTACTGAAAATTCTGTCCATAGCCATGTATGATAGTTAATAACAAAGATAAAATGCAGAAGTTATGTAGAAAATATTAAAATGTAATTTTTTTCTTCAGGATGTTCAAAACTAACAGGTTTAAGTAATTTTAATTAAATCATTTCTCTCAAAATAAAATATTATTTATTTATTTCATTATAATGAACAAATATTTCTAGACTCTTGAAAACTAATAATTAAAATTTGAAGTTTATTTAGACTATTAAAATATATATTATTATTAACAAAAATGGTCAGCCATTTTAATTCTCTGGAAAAGAAAAAGAAACGAGATTTATGCCCGAAAACGCTTGCAAACTGCTTTTATTTGTATAAATACTCATCAAACACTTGCTTCCAACGTAAAATTATTTAATAAATATGAGTTACTTTTAAACTACATATATATAAAACAAACCTCGACGTTTCGGTTAATCTTTATAACCATCATCAAGAGAAAAAACCTTCATAAATATGAACAGCAAAAATTTAAATGTGTTGCATGACAGGTTTCTCCTGATGATGGTTATAAAGATTAACCGAAACGTCGAGGTTTGTTTTATATATATGTAGTTTAAAAGTAACTCATATTTATTAAATAATTTTACGTTGGAAGCAAGTGTTTGATGAGTATTTATATGTTAATTGTGCAACGTAAAGTCCTTATTAATTATGCTTTTATTTGTGTTTACACTGGAAGTTTGTGTGGCATTTCACTCAGAAGAATAATATTCACTTCAGAAGAATAATATTCTGAATAATTCAGAAGAAAAAAAAATACGCAGCTGCAGCTTCTAGATTTTTGAAAACTATTGGCTTTATGCTTGTGTTTGTAAATAATTGATGCAAAATGAAAGCAGGTACGAAAATGGCGTATCACCTCTTCGTGAAAACCAGTTTGATTGTGAGTGGACTTGTAAATGATGCTTTATAGTTTTAAAAAAGGGAGGTGGGATCAAAAGTTGTGCATAACCTCATATGTTACATTTTTCTGTTTTAAATAGTCAAAATTTGTTACCTTTGTCTTATTCTTACAATTTGATTTTAATTAAACAACTGTCCCTTTAAGCAGTGCCACTAACAACTGGATTTCACTCTATGCTTTTATTTATTTTGTGTCTTGCAACTTGACTATTTATTTCCTACAAAGCTTTAAATTAAAAATCTGCTGAAATATATATATTTTATATACCAGACATTTTGAGATTTTTTTTTTTTTTTTTTTTTTTTTTTTTTAAATAAATGTTTATGTAGTTGTTCAGGAACAACAAAGTTTTCAAAAAAGATCTAATAAATCATGATTGGTGATAGATCATCAGTTGCAAAAACACTTTTTTTCAATGCAGTTGGGTTAGGGAAAATGCTTTTTTTAATATAAGTTTCACTAATATGAATTATTGTATATTCTAGATGTAAAATTTTTGATTTTGCAAAATTTTCTTTCAAGTTCAAATAAAGAAATTGCATAAATAAAAACTTCAGTTTTCATCATATATATCACCAGATATTCAAGACATTAAGAAAAAACATTTGGTAAAAATAATGTAGAAAAAGAAAACTGGATAATTGAAAAAATCATTAAAAGAAGATTTTTGAAATGCATCATTTATGTGTTTGTTATATTTAGTAGAATATTTTTTTTAATTCCTTAAGTGCTCAGAGCATTTCAGAAATTTCTGGCATCTATTGTTACATATAATTTAGTTATACCTTTCATATGTTCCCATGTCATTGAACAGAAAATGAAAGCTAAACCAAGCAGAATCTTTTCTTCCCTCCCTATGATTTGCTTTAGGTAATTGAGGTAAAAATAAATAAAGCTGTATTTTTTCAAAGAAATTTAGCAAATGTTCTTCAAAATTTGCATTTTTCTTGGATAACTTATTTAAAACTTGTTGACACACCCAGAGTTGTCCGGTGCCTTATAATAATCTTAAACATACCTAAAATCAATGTTGAATTCAGACATATTTCTTCAAGAGGAAAATTGGCACTTCTAGACCATTAATAAGCATAAAATCTCAAAAATTAACTGATATACAAATAGTTTCTTTTCAGAAAATGTTAAGTATTTTCAAAATTATAATATTAAAAGAAAACACTTGTATTTGGAGTTAAACTTTTGTTTCTGTTATATTTATAATCAAATTTACATATAATAAAAGTATAAGGGTGGTGACATATTCTCATTCAAGCGCCTCCTGGATCAAGCTCAAAACTTTTAAACTATAAGAATTTTCATAGTATCGTCTTGATGGCTTCGTGTGATGCCTTCTATTGCTTTACTTTTCTTCAAGTTGGAATTATGGAAGAATAAGTGATGGTGGAGTTTTCAGGAACACATAAGTCAACAGCTGAATTTACAATAAAATTTTTGCCTCTTCCTTCAATTCTACCAGCTTTTTCAAAAGTAGCTTCTTATACCTTGAGAGTAGTGAGAACAAATGATCAGATTCGAAGTTTATGTCCATCCAAAATATGGCAGTTTATATTTTTGAACTTAGCAATGGTTAATTAGTTCACTTATGAAAGAATATTACAGAAGGTTGTTCACACTTCATGGAAATCATTGTAAAAGTCATATTCTTTGCAGCAATTTGACTCTATTGAATAGCCTTGATGTTTGGCAATAGCTCTGGCTTGAAATTTCCATGATAGTACAATTTATTGCAATAGAGTCATGCCAATTTTCTCCTATGCTTCTTGGGAAACTTTCGAAAGCCTTGGAAATGTTCGTGGGTGGCATCTTTCTAATGCTGAGTGAAATAAGAACTGAAATCTGCTTTCATAAATTGTGGCTTAAATTGTTTAGAAATAAATGCAAAGAGTATGCTTGTTAATGTGTTTATATATTTTCACATTTCCAGTGGAAAATTTATCAAAATGAGAATCCTTGCTCAGAGTTCATGAAAGTGCCAAAAGAACCATACCTCTAAAATGCATGATTTTTGAGAAAAATATGAAAGAAAAAAAGATGCTACATCCAGAGCACCAAAAATAAGCTTTATTGAGAATCTCATTAAATTGCAAACTGGATGAGAAACAAAATTTAAAAAAATAAAAAATGTACCCAATAGGCTTGCCCTTAGGGGAAAATGTGGTGTCATTTTTTCTTTTCCCTTAGGAACTATGTATTGTAGAGGAATGGTTTTTTAGACAACAGGTGCAGGGAGAACAGAAAAAAAAAAAAATCTATATGCTTATGTGTAAATTATTTTCAATTCATCTTTATATATTAAAGCAAAAAACCAAAAATTCCAGCACAAAATCAGTCTTTCTGCACATGTTTCAACTTTTTTTCAATGTTGAATAAAGGAGGTAATAGAATTAACAAAAATCAAGAAGGTTGGGGAAAGAATAGTTCGCCTATTTGGCTACTGCTCGCAACCCTAGCGTACCTTCTATGACTTCTTCTACCTCTTCCCGGACAGCCTTCATAGTCGTCGATGAACCTTCTTCCACGTGATAAGTTTGACAGCAGGATTTAGAATGGGAATTTCATTCATTGGTGTTCAATCGGAAAGGACGGAAACCACATTTCTGTAGGATTTAAAGTTTATTTTTCCCCTCCCTTTCCATCCAAAATTACAGAAATGTAAACCTGGATTCCAGTATCTCTCTTTTTATTTACTTCGTTTAATTTCACGGTCTTCCCGGCATTTGTTTACGTCTCACGACTCAGCGTAGTTGTATTTTCGTCACGGCGCATCATTCTCTTTCGGCATTCAGCCATTTCTGGTGCAATCGAAATCAACACCAGGGGTGATTCTGAGTAAAACAAATTTTCTGAAAGGTTACAACAAAGGGGGGCAGGGGGGACCACTCCCGGCACTAACTATGTTTTATTTCTGCACCCCTTTGACAATATTTGTGTTTTTCGTGATCTTTTGACGAATTTTGTAATTTTTCAGTGATTTTTTGACGAAATTTGCAATTTTTCCATGACTTCTTTTTTTACTAAATTAGCAGTTTTTTCGCGATTCTTTGACGAAATTTGCCATTTTTTCGCAATCCTTTGACGAAATCTACGGGTGTTTTTTTGCGATATTTTGACGAAATTTGCGGGTTTTTCGCGATTTTTTGACAAGTTTTGCCATTTTTCGCGATCTTTTGACAAAATTTGCCTTTTTTTTGCGATCTTTTGAGAAAACGTGTTTTTTTCGCAATCCTTTGAGGAAACATGCGTTTTTTTTCGCGATCCTTTACAAAATTAGCAGGGTTTTTTTTGCGATCCTTTCACGAATTTTACGTTTTTTCGGCGATTCTTTGACGAAATTCACGTTTTTTTCGTAATCCCTGGACAAAATTCGCATTTTTTCGCGGTCCTTTGACGAAATTTGCCGTTTTTCGCGATCTTTTGACGAGATTTGCCGCTTTTTCACGATCATTTGGCGAAATTTGCCATTTTTCGCGATCCTTTGAGGAAACATGCTTTTTTTCGCGATCCTTTGACGAAACATGCTTTTTTTCGCGATCCTTTGACGAAATGAGATTTTTTTGCGATCCTTTACAAAATTTGCAGGTTTTTTTTTTTTTTTTTTGCGATCCTTTTGCGAAATTTACGTTTTTTCGGTGATTCTTTGACGAAATTCATGTTTTTTTTGTAATCCCTGGACGAAATTCGCATTTTTTTTCACGATCCTTTGGCAAAATTGCCGATTTCTCTTCGAACGATTGACGAAATTGATTTTTTTCGGCGACCATTTGTCGAAAAACGAGCTATATTTTCTGTCCGAATTTCCGGATTTATGACAGATTTTTGGAATTGACTGCCTTAATTTTTCGGAAAATTTGGAACCCCTGATCGACACCTTATTTTTTCTTTAAGTCTTCAAAAATTCACTTTTTATATGTTATTAACCCTAATTAAGTTTTGATAAATTAATGTAATTTAACCTTTAAGTGAAATGTTAATTCGCGTCAGCAGTATGCAAATTGCATACTCGTTTTTCATTGGCTGTTACTGTGCCGCTATCATTTAAAAGGGCTTGCAGTTCCAATGTGTTTTGTGCTTTTGGATGCTCAGAAGCATCAAGTCATCAAGTATAAGTATACTGAAGTGTAGCCCCTTGTTCTCTTAAATTTCGACACTCGTTTCGATGCTAATAAATAGAAGGTGGTTTTGATATCGAATTGGAACATCTCATGTTCAATAGAGGATAAGGAAATATCCTATTCAAGTGAAGTATTAGCCCTATTTAACTCATTAAGTACCATTGCTCCCATTTTGGGAACATTGCTTTATGATTTTTTTTCTAAAGTGAGTATTTTATATATTGATAAAAGGTTCGTGTTAGTTGAATTTTGAATATAATAGACGACTTCTGAATTTTTTTTTTAAAGTTTCATTAAAATTTTCTATTTTTTTAAAATGAGTTAAAAAAGGCGAAAAATAGCTTTTTGGCCGTACTCGAAAGAAAAAAAACTCTATAATAGAAATTATATTTTTTAGTTAAAATATGTTTATAACAGTGTATTATATTAAACAACATCAATCCGGAATTAATATGTATAATTGATCAATCACAATTACCGAAAGCATAAGTTGTTCCCAAAATGGGAGCAATGGCTCTCAATGGGGGTAATGTTTTTGAAAACTTGTACATATGACTCTGTACATTTATGGTATTTATTTTTCAGTTTATTAGCTATAAAAGGGATAATATCATTCTAAAACTAATATTTAAAGAAGATTTCAAATAAATTAGCCCAACTTTTACATTTATAATAAAAAAACAAAATGAAATTACCAGTTCTATAAGCATTTTCATTATCCATCTCTTTATTTTTCATCATTACATTATTTTTTTATTTTGATTTTTTTACATGGAAGATGATTGAACAATTTTTTAGATTTGGATGATTTTTCGGCTGTTCCAGAAATCGTTTTTTTTTTTTTCCCTGATTGCAGTATTGCAACATACAAGGAAGATATCTTCCTCATATGTATGTCGCATAAATTATTTTCTATTACATATGTAATAGAAAATAATTTATGCGACGATTTATCCCATGTTATATTTGGTGAAGTAGAACTTTCCGTAAATTCTAAATCAACAGACAATCAAGAAATATCTGATTTAGAGTTTAAAAAAGACAAAGTATTAAAAGCAGACTTGATATTTCAGATGAAAGTTCAGACGAATCTTCAAATCGGAATATGGAAAAACTAAGCAAAAAAAAAGTTAAAAAATCAATTTTAGAAAACGCAAAAAAATAATATAATGCTGCATAAAAAATGTTCCATCATTTTCATGTAAAATAGTAGGACAGAAATTATGTAAATGGGAAAAATAAAGAGATGGATAATGAAAATGCTTATGGAATCTGTAATTTTATGTTTTATTTTTATTATAAATGTAGATGTTGGACTAATTTATATGAATTATTCATAAAATATGAGCTAAAGAACAGTGAAATAACAACCATAAATGCACGGAGGCATAAGTAAAAATTTTGAAAAAATTTACCCCCATTTTGAGCCATTGCTCCCATTTTGGAAACATGCTATTTTTCTTAAATATTTGAATTTTTTTTTTTTCCTTCAGAAATACTTTAAAGACTTCCTATTCATAAAGAAAAAACAACTGTTCCATAAAAAAATAGTTTAATATATATAGTGGCGCTTAATGGGTTAAAGGAAGTTTATCGTTACATTGCCATAAAGTGAAACAACATAAGCTGGAATCCTAGGTATTAAAATCCATAGATAGAATGTGCATCGATTATGGGTCAAATTTTCACCTTTTTGTTTGAGACAAAGTATCGTCTCATATTTATGTAACCACAACTACTTCATCTGTTTCTTGATTAAACGATATAGAAATAAGAAGTATGTTTCCATTTTCTTCACCTCACGACTTGACATACTGTAAGTACTTTTTATCTTACTTTTTAAGTAGAACAAGTATATATTAATACAATACAATGGTACGGCAATAATTTCCTGTTCTTGAGTTTACTCTGCTGTCGTAAGGAAAGGTTTTAGTGGTTTGGAAATTTTGATGTGGTTTCACTCTCTTTTCTTGAAGCCATTTTAAAGAGTGGTACATGTCGCCCCTACATGAATCCCCGCAATTTCTTTATACTAGAAGAATTACGGCTATATTAAAATTTTTTGAAATATTGCATTTATGGATTTGAAAATTCTGCATCTATAAGTATTTTTCAACGACGAATCCAAATATCTAATTTTCATAACAATGGAATTAAAAGCGGAACTATCATTTATTTTTTAATTAATTGATTCGTTTTTTAATGCATTCTTTCATAGTCAAATTGTCGACTTTCACTGAGACTACTCACCAAAAGATTGAAAATTTTTATACTGCCAAATTTCAGGGCCCTATAAAAAATTTTAAAATATCGGATTTTTGGATCTGAAAACGAAAAGTCCTTGCTTATAGTGGGCTGGGATTTCAGAATTTCAAAAAACTTTCGAATTCGGCCCATAATTTTTGATTTTATCAAAATCTCTATTTTTATATGGAAAAATAAATAAAATACTAAGGATTTTGCTATTTCATTTCAAATTATCTCGGGTTGTATGGGTCCTATCACGACGTGGTTTAGTTCATTAGACTCAATATCAATAGAACTTACTGATTTTGGTTCAGAGTTTCACCAGTGAAAAAAATATCAACAATGACAGTTTTTTAAAATACATAGATGCAATTTCTACAGGATTCTAAATGAAATTTTCTTACTAAATAAACTGACCAGCGTAGCAGGCAAAGCTCCACTAGTAATATCTTTTAAAAACAACAGGCAATCAAACCCGAGCTACTCTTGTTAAAGATGTCCAATATATTGCCGGTGTACAGAACGTATATAAAAGTAGTTTAATTGAAAATTAATAGATTTTTTTTACATATAGTGTATTTTCTTAGATTGCTCACCAAAAAGCCTTTTTGGTACTTTTGTATGAGTTGCATGCCAGCAGTCAGTCGTGAAACCTTTCACTATTTGTAATTATGATTGTTTAAGTGTGTAGATTGATTTCATATCTGTTAAATTCTTGTTTTATTTATTTGTGATGTTTTAATTTTGTTTGGCACTTTAGTCATGGAATATTACATGGAAATAAACAAATGCTGAATTATATACATTGTTTTAAGTGCAAACGGGTTAATCTTCTGTAATTGAGCTGTACACAGATTTAAAAATATTCATGCTTGAAAATTATTTTAAATCATAAAAAAATAATAAATTTAGATACAGTTTTCCAGCAAACTGCATTTGAAAGTACATTTTTTTTATCTATTCGATGGGGTAAAAATTGAAAATGTGCAAAAATGAAGTTGAAAAAGATTACAGTAAAAGGAAAATTTATTGGACAGGTCATTGTCACCATCTATATGATGTCAGCATTAATTAACAATTTAATTTTTAAGGCTGTTAGTCAATCAATTGCCCTCGCTAATGTTAAACCTATGGGCATAGAATGCATTCTTATATTTAAAATATCCTCAGGAAATTAATACTTTCAACTTCTTTTTCCTTTGTACTCTTCTTAAAGGATGTCTCTCTCTTTCTTTTTTTTTTTCCTTTCTTAGTTGTTAAAATATTTCTAAAATATATGCTTAATTTGATATTTTATGTGTTAAAAGCTGAAAAGCTGCAAGTAAGATTTTAACATCTTAAATAAAATTAAATATATACTTTTTAAATATTTTGTCAATTAAGAAAAATAAGATGCATCCTTTGAGAAGAATACACAGAAGAAAGTTAAACATTAATTTCCTGAGGAGATAATGTGTTTTATACTACTAAACCTATTATTCTTCAGAAACATAATTTTTTACCATTTTAACAGAAGAAAGATACTATAATTAAATGAATGGTTTTTATATAAAGTAAAAAACGCTTCTTAATATGTGTCAGAATAACTTCAAAATTGAAAGCAATCCTATACAGAGATAAATAAAAATTAGGCGAGAGTCATGATACTAATGTTGTATGTTTCATACATGAACATAGAAATAGATAAGGACTTCTAACGAAATAGCCTTTCAAAGAAGAAAACCGTTCCTTGAAAAATGTTTCAAATATGTGACGCTTGTGTAGGACAGTTGCTTTATATGTCATCAGTTCGTCTGCTTGACAGCCATCATCTGGTGGGTATGTGATATACAGTTTTGGTTTGTTGTTAGTAAATAGGCGCTACCTTAGCAGGGAGGCTCGCCAGCTGCGCAGAACTGTGCATGTTGCTGCCATTAAAATTGAAAGTTGCAACATATTAACACTATTTCGTCAGAAGTCCTTATCTATTTCTATGCTCATGGTTTTATAACTCAAAATTGTCACACAGACACATTATATTTGTTTTATTTTTTGAAAAAATATATATTTTCCAAGCCAATATATATTTTTTATATACTTCAATTAAAAAAAAAATGTGTTTCTCAATATGTCAAACTATACTATAAATAATCACATTTCATATTTTACACTCACCTCATCTTATTAAAAAAGTGATACTTTTATGTTCAAATTTTTAATAATGAATATTAATTTACAATTTCTAGAGAATAAGATAATTAAGACAATATCACACTATCTTATTACTATTATCATACAAATATAATTAAAATATATTTGGCAACATTGCATGTAAGTGTATTCATATATATAACATCTAAAGAAAATGAAGCAAGAAATATACAAAGATTTCCAGCACTTATGTCTTTATTTCTCTGCA
The DNA here is from genome assembly GCA_963931845.1 of Maratus michaelseni. Taxonomy (NCBI): domain Eukaryota; kingdom Metazoa; phylum Arthropoda; class Arachnida; order Araneae; family Salticidae; genus Maratus; species Maratus michaelseni. Next base: position 339,910,488 of record OZ007588.1, on the reverse strand, counting down.
AAATTTTATTTAATTTATACAAAGTTGGTGTTCACATTCATTCATTTTATAAAAGGCACATGTTTGATGGCTTCTTGGTACATGATAAAAATTATATGCATAGATAAAATTACAATAATGCTAAACACTCTGACTTTTAATGTAATTCTCATATTCATTTTTATAAATCAACATTTCAATATAATTCTACTCAGATAAAGGGCCTCCGAAGATTTAAGGGCAAAAGTAGATTTAGTTGAGGAAATTTAAATGCTCTATACGATTTGGGAGAATAAATAGAAAGAAATTAATGCAGTTAATAGATTCTGCAGTTTCTTTAAGAAAACAAAGTTTTGAGTAAACTTTGGGGTTTTCTTTTTTTTAACAGTTCACTAAATAAGAAGCCGAAAAACATGCATCTAGCTCAAGTGTGCTGGCTCCTGCAATGCTTAGTTTTAGAATAGCTATCTCCACTTTCAGAAGTATTTTTAAGGCCTGCCTTTGTTCAAACTTGGGAAGTAGTATACGTAATATATATAGATATATATTTCAAATTAACTGTAGGCTACATAGAGTAAATGAAAACTAATCTTACAAGTTTGTACAGAGACAGAGAGCCAATAAAAAGAAAATAAATAAATAAGATCACTTAAAATACGATTGAGGCACAGTCAAGTTCATGTGTATAACAAAAGAAAATATAAATAATGATATTCAACCATTTTCTTAAACTAGAATGAATAAATTGAATTATAAAAATAAGACATTAAAATTTAATAAATATTTTGTTTTCCAACAGCAACAGAAAGCCTATTTAAGTTGGTCATGAAAAAGAGATAATATATTAAATCAAGATATTCAGAGTACAAGTTCAGAATATTAAACACTTTATTTCTTTATTTTTAAGTGATACAATATATACTCATTAATCAATCTGTTAACATAACACATTGACTTCTAATGCCTTTACTTTTAAAATCAATGAGTAAAAGCTTAATTATTTTTAAGAGACTTTTAATAAGTCTCCATTTAATATTTGTGTCTCTGGACTATCCCTCCTCACAGGAGAAATAAATCTATGAGAAAAGGATATCCATCCTCTTAAATTCAGTATATTTACTGTTGGTAAAGAAACAGTCATAATATTCTTCTTAATTATTCCATCTTAAACAACTATATCTTCAATTTTTCATACAATAAGATAATACACTTATTCAATTTTTTGTATGTTAACAAAATTTCAAAATAAAGACTGTAAAAAATTTATAACAGCCACTTAATTATTTTAGCTTCAGTTTAAACTCTTAACAAATTTCAAATGATAAAAAGTTTGTCAGGAGAATAAAAATGTTCTGGAAATATTGCTACAGAAGTTTAATAATATTCCTTGAGATGATCATTTTACAATTGGCAGCATAAATGTCTTAAGTAAAAAGGGTGATGAATCAATAATCAAACATTTTCTAAATACATTTGTACAATAAAAATTAAAGAATCGCATTTTTCTTAACAGTAGACAGAAGAACATCAATAACTCAAAATTCTAAGAAACTGAGCAATGCTGTCATTACCATCATTTAATATAACTTAATGATAATAAATGTTTAAATGAATTTTATTAAGTGTCAGATTTAATCATCATATAAACTAAATATAGTTCTTAGTCAGCCAGAATACATATATAAACTTTAACTTATTAAGATTATAAAACCTACCATAACATTCCATTAAACATTTGTAGATGTTTATTATTGTTTATATTTATGTCTACTATCCCCCGTTTTCAAATAATTAGAATTGCTTCAGCAAGTAGATCTTTAAAGCCTTATTCTGGTGTTATAATATCAATAGCTTAATCAGAATAGATGAATTTAGATACAATTAATTTATGTACAAATTAAATATCAATATTAAATAATACAAAAAAGTACTTTGCTTTTAAATAGGCAATAAAATCATGTCAAGAAAACATTACCTTAAAAAAATTATACTAAAATGTATAAAACAAAATATTTTATTATAAACGGACAAGACTGTGCATCATTTTGCCTTTTAATATAATTGAAAAAGTAAAGAAAAATTATATATAATTCACAAATAAATAAATTAAAAAAAGCTAAAAAAAAATCATTGTTAAGTTTAATTGATTAGCTAATAGGAATATTTTTAAAGATTTGTTCTAGCCACAGTATGTGATAAACAAAGGAGAGAATTCATGCTTAACATTTGGTGTTGCAGGTTATTCAGAAAAGGAATCATACTATCCTTGGGAATAAACAACAGGCATAGAATTCCCATTGATTAGATTTACTTCATTGACTGGTTCTACAATGCTAATGCCATTGGACAATTCTTCAGGTAGACTCATGTCTTCAGTCAAGCATTTGTTATTGCGAGAAAAATTGAAGCCAGTGGTTCCATCAGGGCCTCTAGGTTGGCGGGTAAGGACTAGTTTAGGACCACCACCTTCAGTTGATAAAGTACGAAGACGATTCAAACGTTCAGGTCGTTGCAAAGGTTGACTTTCTCTGCATAAAAAGAAAGAAATATATATATATATATATATATATATATATATATATATGTGAAAGGATATAAATAAACCCTTTTTAAAATGCAAAATTAAAATTTAAAATCCCAAAACATTTATTCTAACTTATAAATCTAATGCTTAAATCTAATCTGCCCCTGTGATCTTTGTTTCTCAGCCTCACAAATATTACTTTCATCTATCAATTTCGACATCTCTTTAAGTTTTAAAAGTGATGAGTTTGCATTTCTTGCAGCAGTCTGTTGGGTGCGGCTCCCAGGCCCGGCCAAGCCTTGGTGTCGGCATAAGACCCCAGACATCAGTCAAAAGCTAATTGACCAATTAAAATAAATGATCCTCCCAATTTGACTCTTTCTCCCTCTGCTGGAAAATATCCTAAATTCTGATTAAAACCCCATGCAAGGGCGAAGAAGACAGTTTTTTGGCACATTTGAGCGGTCAGCCAAACCCTCGGCCATGTAGTTCTCAAACTTTAACGTAAATGGCTCACGGGACCTCCGACTGAACACGCGAAGATGTCTGTACGAAGAAATGCTTCAATAAACGAGTTCGATGTGTCTAGAGGTCCCGAGTCCAACTTATTTCTCTGTTTCTCTCAAATTATTAGTCTCCCAAGTCGTCCCCGGATAATTCCTTACATTTTATAAAGTCGGCATGACGGTCGCCTACTTCGGGAAAATCCCAGCCTTTCTTCTAGAACTTGATAAAGGACAAAATCCACTTGTGCCATGAAAAATTCGGATAGTTTCAGAGTTGTGTCGGCGCAATCGGCCCACGAACAATCTTAGAATATTGCATGTAATTAATGTGACATTCGATTGGAGAAAGAGAACGATGTTTTTGCGCATACCTTTGCGGATAAAAACTCCCTTTTCGTGTTTCGTCGCCTGGCTACACTCGGAAATATCATGAGACTGCTGAAAAATAATGAGTACCGGGTCCTTATAGTCTTTCAAGAAAGTGCATTTTACCATCAAGAACTTTAATTGTGTATAAAAGTTGAATATAGTCACCTAGAAAAGAAAAATACTTTCCCCCCCGATGGCCGGTAAAAAAGAACTTTTTTTTTTCTCCAAATCAAATTATTTTACTTAGTGTGCTTACTCGCCAGATAAACTTAAAATAATTTTCGTGATCATCTGAGAAAACCGAAAATAAACATCCTTTATGCTGAAATTTATTTGCTATATTTCCGGTCCTCAACCAAGAAACTTTTTTTTTTTCCCTCACTCTGTTATCGTCAAAAAGAAACTTATCTATGTGCGAACCGCATCAATTTATTAACTTTAGACTCACTGAAGATCAAACTGAATCTTTCGAAAAACTCTTTTATACCTCATCCTCAACATATGTAGGTCATAGAGACAGCTGATTTTCAAGATCGTGCAAACTCTGATACAGAACTGAAATATTTATCTGTGCGATCCCGACTTTAAATTTTTGTGGTTAGAACTGAGTAAGAAAAGGACATTCAGTGTTCATTTATTTTTTAAAGCTTTTCTTTTCTTTCAGTTGCGCACGTTGAAGTAAAGTGATTCAGCATGCAATGACTTGACCACCGGAAAGTGTTATTATTTACCTTTAGTGAACAAATAACGTTAATGATCTGGGTCAGAAAAAGCACTGCGTTTTATTTTATTTTATTTTATTTTATTTTGTTTGTGTGTGTGGGTGTGTTAAAGCAAATTGGATATTTTAATCCACAGGTAAGTTTTATTGCTATATAAATTTCCGTCTTAATGGTTTAGTAGAAAAAAAGTATAAAGTTTAATTACATTCTTTTTAATTTCTTCATTTAAGTGTTTGAAAGTAACTGATATTTTTTAATTGAAGCTTAATTTTTTTAATATTTTATTAAGTTTTGTATTAAAAGTAATAAGCCACAATACAGATTTCTTTTACGTTATTTTTTTTATGAAAAGGTGTTTTTAAAAATCAATTTTGTTAAATTAAACAATATTTTATTTGTTTATTTGCTTAACGAATTAATATTGAAAAGTTACTTCTGAGAATATCAAGAATGAAAAAAAAAAAAAATTGCTGTTATCAATGTGTAAGTTTAAAAGTAGATTTTTCTAAAATGTGTTAAAGGGATTTTATAATTTTTAAGCAAATTTAAATTTATTATTTTAAAATTTTATTAGCTTTATTTTTTCTTGTAAAGTTGAAGTTATTAAAGTTATAAGAAATTGGGGAATGACCAGCTATGCACATTAATTGTGATAAGTTTTGATAACAGTAGTTTTCTTTTCTTTTTCATGAGGTGAAGCATACGTGCGATCACCAAAAAATAACTGCAGTTGAATTTAATGTTTATGGTATTATAAATAAATGGGTTGAACTAGTTACTTTTATGAATGCTTTCCAGTAAGAAGACTTAAATATACAACATTTTTGTTTATTTTTACAACTTTTTCCATATAAAAGTGAAACAGAACAGAAAATAGCTATAAAGCTATGAAATGATACATTTACGCAGTGATCGATCAGTGTTTTATCATTTTATTCACTAAGTATTTTTCATCAAGTTTTTACCCAATTTTTCCAGGTGAATTTTTTTAAATTTGTAAATATATTTTTTATTATTTTTAGAATTTGTGTGTGTTTAGCAAGTATTACCTATTTTACTTAGTCATCATTATAGTTTGCTCCTTTTTATATGAAAATATATTTTTACACAACTGGTAACCATACAAATCAAATTGCAAATTTATATATCATGTAAGTAAGTATTAATGTTGTGTTTTTCTGTACATTTATTCAGTATTTTTAGATGTTATATTATTATTTTTGTCATTTCCTCTTGTGCAATTTTATTATCTCTAGCACTTTTTTAATTAAAATGTCACACCCCATCATTCTCTAAACGACCCCCATATGTTGGTTAAACCCCAACCAGTGTTAAAGAAAAATTTGAAGGCCCCGTCCTTACCATTTTAAATATTCAAAATAAATTCAATTCATTAACCAATCGGTTTAGGCATGACCTTGGTGAACCCACTTTTACTGTGGTAAGTCCAATAGTGTCTAAATCCACCCATTCAATTTTTAAAGATGACCATGGTTCCATTCCATTAAATCTTTAAGCCCACATTTTTTTTAAAGTTTTTGAGTTGGTTAAACTCCAACCAAAAACACCCCTGTGCAATCAAAGAGGATTCAGTGATGTACATGTGCAAATGTGGCGACTGCTGACATTTTTGGTAAGAATAGATCCATTAGTAAACAGAATTGTCACCAGGTTGCCACGCACTTCTAAAACACTGTCCTTTTTTATTCATACCAGGTTTATTATTTTTTGTTTTATTAATTAATTTTTCCTTTGCCAATAGTAAAACCCTTAAAAATAAAAAAGTTTTTGCTATTTGCGTAAAAACTAGCAAGGCAAATTCGGAGCGTTCTGGCCTCAATTTTAAAGGAAAAATGTTCTGTGATTTATACTTGTCTAGAGCAGGAATTTATTTTATTTTATTTTTTTTTTCTTTGAGATCACAGTGAGATGTAGTTGTAATTTATTATATTGCTGATCGGATTTATTGATGCCACTGGGGAAAACAAATACACCTCAGTTTGCAAAACAGTAAATTCCATTGCTTACAATTAAATTGCATCTACATCCAAAATAAAAATATCATGCTCAATTTTCTTTTTTTTTAATTTTTGCTAAAACCTCCTCGAGGTTTAGGATCTGCTAAAACCTCCAAAGGTTTAGGATACAAATAAAACTACTTACCTAACCAGTAGTCCCTGTAAATAAACTCTATATCTTACACTTGTTATGTCCACACCTGTTTTGTCCATTTTACAGTATATTCCATTATTTTTAAATATTTACATAATCTTTTAATTTTAACAATTTTATATTGCTGCAATTTTATTTTGCAATATTTTCACGTTTTGAAAAAATGTGAATAAATAATTTCCAGTTTCTTTCTCATAATTTAACATTTTCAAGTATTTGTCTAATGTGAATATTTTACATATAAAGAACGTATATTTTTCAAACCAATTTCTTACGTTTATTATTATTATTTTATTATATTGATACCATATGTTTATATATTTTTGCATAACTATTTTTTATATTTAATTTTTGCACTTTTCACCTTAAAGTTATAATTTTCACAGAACTATATAATTTTTATAAAATATTTTGAAATTTTGTGCTGTAAGGACTTGAAAAAAATAGCACAAAAATGGCCAAAAAACTTTTAATCCATACAATTATGGCCAAAAGACAAACGACAAATTTATGGCTATTATTTTAATCTTTATCTTATTAGTATCTTTTTTTCTTATATAGTTTTGTGGTAATATTACTGTATTATTGTTTTCACAGATTTCGAATGTTTTGTGGTAGGTATAAATATTATATTTTTCAAGTTATTATGTAAAGTTCGGTCAGATTGTCCCGAGAGCCATATCCCAAATTTAGAACTTTTTAGCATAAAAACATAAGATCTTTAATTTTTCCTTAATTTTTAAGCGTTAAAAATTAAATTTTAAATATATTTTTCCAGCAGCAAAATTCAGCCCTCACTTTTTACCAATCTTAGTTCTAAATGTAACTTTAACATTAACTTATTTTGAAGCCTTACTCAATTAAACACTTCTTTTTAACTCACTTTGGCATTCTCGGTCTTCCGGGTGAGCTCCCCCAGTTTTGCAGGCAAATCTGGTGGATCTCATCTTGGAGGGGGGGGATGTGAAAGGATATAAATAAACCCTTTTTAAAATGCAAAATTAAAATTTAAAATCCCAAAACATTTATTCTAACTTATAAATCTAATGCTTAAATCTAATCTGCCCCTGTGATCTTTGTTTCTCAGCCTCACAAATATTACTTTCATCTATCAATTTCGACATCTCTTTAAGTTTTAAAAGTGATGAGTTTGCATTTCTTGCAGCAGTCTGTTGGGTGCGGCTCCCAGGCCCGGCCAAGCCTTGGTGTCGGCATAAGACCCCAGACATCAGTCAAAAGCTAATTGACCAATTAAAATAAATGATCCTCCCAATTTGACTCTTTCTCCCTCTGCTGGAAAATATCCTAAATTCTGATTAAAACCCCATGCAAGGGCGAAGAAGACAGTTTTTTGGCACATTTGAGCGGTCAGCCAAACCCTCGGCCATGTAGTTCTCAAACTTTAACGTAAATGGCTCACGCGACCTCCAACTGAACGCGCGAAGATGTCTGTACGAAGAAATGCTTCAATAAACGAGTTCGATGTGTCTAGAGGTCCCGAGTCCAACTTATTTCTCTGTTTCTCTCAAATTATTAGTCTCCCAAGTCGTCCCCGGATAATTCCTTACATATATATATATATATATAAGTAGACTACAGAAATTTTTAACAAATTAGATTGCAATCAGTGATGAATTCGGGAACTGATCAAGAGGGATATCTTTCCTTGAGTAACAAAATGTCTCTTTAGAAAAACTTAAATTCTCTCCTTATTAACCCTCTCGCTGTGCATCCCATGATTTCCATGGGCAACGTGTAAGTATCAAAATATGCACAACCTGCAATTTCCACGGGCATGCATTTTTCCTATCTATTTAAAAAGGCACAATCTGCTCTTTTCCCATTCAACGGTTTATTTGGCTTTTCTGTGATGTTTAAGAGGACAGTTTACCTTTTCAATATTTTTTTTTTATTTTAAAAAATATGGTTCAAATGATGAACTCACTGCATTTCAATGTTCAACAACTAAAAGTACATTTTGAGCCAAAAAAAAATTAACTGCATATTTAATTAAAATTTTAAAATTTGACATTTTTAAAACCCTACTATTTTTTTAAATATTAAAATTTTTGTCCAATTTTTTTTTTTTTTTTTTTTTTTTTTTAAGATTTTCAAATATGTATTACACAAAACTGCACATGGATTTTTAAATACATCTAATATTACATTTAATATTTTTTTTTTTACTGATATACATAGTGTAAAACGATGAAATCTAACAATTTTCATATACTTTTATTTAAAAAAAAATAATAATAATAATCTGAAGGTTAATTCCATGTGTATATTTATCACATATATAATAAGGAACATATACAAAAAATTTTAAATCTCCAGCTCAAATAGAAAAAAGCCTTAGCATTTTTAAAACATGAAAGTGGAGAAAATATTAACATGGAGAAAAAGCCATTTAAAGCTTTTATTTGTGAAAAAGTACCCCTTAAACATCAATCCTGTACATATTACGCATACAACATTGTCAACTGTGTAAATGTAAGTATATATAAATATAAAACATTTCATGTACATATCATTCATAAAAAAATTTCATGATTATAAAAAACAAATATCTATAAATGAAAGAAAATGATCGAGAAAGGCATATTTTAGTTAAAAATGTACTTTTGAAAGCAAATTTAAATAAATTAAATGTGAAACAATATCTGTCGCATCAATCAAAACATAAAATGTTTCATAAATATTATATATATTATTTAAATACAAAAAAATGGTACTTTTTATGTGTTCTAAACAATTTTAAAATATGAAAAACAGAAATAATCTGTTGTTGTAAACAAACTGTTTAGTTGTATCTTCCCGCTTTCAAAAGACGTAAAAATGAAAATCCAATGAGGGAAGCCCCGCCCCACCAGTGGCTGAGTAGTTCTGCCCTCAAAGTTGGTAGATGGGAGGTGCTGGGTTCACAAACCCCTGTTGCACTCATCGACCTAACCATTCGGAGTTTTCCATGTTTTTCTTCGAACCTTGCTGTAAATACGGGTTAGGATCCCTTAAAAAGAACCCCACGGAGGGCATTCTCCCCTAGGGCCTATATCCCTCATGCAGATAATCGGCAGTCATAAACCAACCAACGAGGGAAAATCCAAGGTCAACTAGTCTGACAAAAATCAGGGAGTTTTAACAGATATCATACAAATCAGAAACACAGTGAATGACAAACAGATGGAACGCGCATCAGCTGGGAATGTAAACAAGGGATTTAAAGGGCTGTTTCTGGGTAATTGTGCTGAATATAATTGCTGTATGGGTAAAAATGAGGTGTCAAAATATTCACAATTAAACAGACTTTCACTTGATATTTAAAAACAAAAATAGATTTTTTGATCAATTTTGAGGTAAATTGTCCCCTTAACTCTTGATTCAGGCCTGGGTTAACAGATGGTATTAGTTGTCCATATTTCTGTGAAGTTCACAAGCTTGTTTTGCAAATATTCTGCACGCTCTTTTGAAAACTCAAACAGACATAGTTCAACTCTCCACTCCATGAGACTAACTGCTCGACATTTTGCTAGCCCTTTAACCCCCTCCCAATCCCATCAAGAAAGAGCCTCGTAGACGGCATGCTGTTTGTTGCTAAAAAAAACAAACTAGCAAAAAAATTTGCAAAGATTACGAAGTAGAGCTTTGCCTCAAACCTTGTTTCAAAATTTATCATACTAAACTTCATTTCTAGCACAATTTTCGTAAATATTTTGCATATTTTCATTAGTATATATGTTTTACCTTCTTTGTACAGTAAAACTTGGATATAATGCTCACCGCTTATAATGCTTTTCTGCTTTTTACGTTCATTTGTCCTGATCCCTTGAACCATGTCAATAACAACAATACAAAAATTTCTTGCTTTTAACATGCTTTTCTTTGGTCCCTTGAACAAAGAAATCCCGGATATTACACTTTAGTTAGCATCCAAACTGCCCCTTTTCACGCCCATACAAAGAGAGAGAGAGAGGGGGGGGGATGTGTGGAATTGGCAGCCAGCCAACACCCAAAGACTACATAAAAAAAATTCAGCCAGCGATCAGTTTTCATTGTCCCCTTTTTGTTGGGAAAACTAGACATTTTCCCTAGCTGGTTCTTATCACTCATTCAAATCATAGCTTAATTAAACTATTCAGTCATTCAACCTTTTATTCTATTTATTCTGGTTATTCAAGCTCTATTCATTTATATTCAGTAATAAGTTTTAGTCACATTTGGTTTCAATTGATTAAATCTTTCAATACAATAACTTAAGTTTCTATTATGAAAGTATATTTTTATTTAAAGTATTTCAAATATGTTTTTAAATTAAAATCTTTATTACAACTTACTATTTGGCCATATTGATTATTTCAACTCTCCGGGCTTTTTCCAATTACTTTTCAAGTCCTTTGCATCACATTTAGGCTTTCTACAGACATCGTTCAAGCATGTTTACATTTTTAGTATATCTCTCCATCTTCGCGGTTTTGGCTGATCGATTATGTCACAGAACAAGAGATTACGGCGGTTGACGGCAGGTGTCACTGATAAACTGCCTTCACCTGCGCTATTCCCTGTGACCGTAAAAGATCGTCACGTAACATTCTAGAAGCCGGAAGTGACGTGTTTACTGCATGATGAGGGGATTGCATCATCGGTGTTCATGCGAGGCAGGTAGTATTTATAGGAGAGCTCGTTGTGTGTTGGTCGTCTAGCTGGCTGGATTAGTCTGTCTCGCTCTCCGATGTTTATAAGAATGTGTCTGTCTCGTGTTTACCTTGTTTTTGTTTTTAAAGAAAGAAGCCATATATATGTTAAGCGATGCTGTTTAGTAGTGTTTCACTTTGAAATATATTGGAAGATGATCTTGGTCTGGGAAGTGAATCTGCATTCAAGATAGTGTTTACGAAATATTACGCCTTTTGTTTTTAAAGAAAGTTTGAAATTCATCATTCTGATAAAGAAGCTTTTAAAGGAATACATCATAATAAAGAGAACTCTTCATTTTTATTAAGTACCGCTAATTGACATGTTCATTTGTTTTATTAGATATAATGCCTTTTCATTTAAAGTAAGTTGTTGTGTTTTCTCTTCCGATGTCGTGGTTTTGGACTTTTAGATTTTGGATCTCGCTTTTTCAAAAGACTACTGATGTTTGTCAGACCAGAATGTGATTCCATTTTTGTAATGTTGACTCCGTATGTCTATTTTCTTGTACCGATAATTTCGGAAGCCGAAATTATTCGTCACAGTTTTTCTATTGACACTAAATTCGGTGATTCGGTTTAGGTCTCTATGAATAGTACTTTACATCGGTAGATCGTATGTCATTGGGACTATTACTTTTGTATGGATAGTTAACCCTGAAGTGACATGTTTTGTCCGGCAGTTTAGCATATGATTGTTTCGGGTTCGAGCGGGATGTCGTTGGCTGTTACTGGACAAGTTGTTAAGTGGGAGTTGTGGTTGAGAGGATAGAAGCATTGGATCAGGTAGTGAGGAGATATATGATTCTTTGTTTACATATAGATATAATTTGGTTTTGTGTTAATGGAATTCATTTAAAGTTAATATTTTTTTTACATATTTAAGTTTAATTATTTAGAGAATCTTTAAAGCAAATTAAATGTTTCTTTGAGTTAATTTATTAAGTTAAACATTTAATTAAAAGTAACTTTGTTTTCATTTCATTTAAAGTTAAATTGATATTGAGCTTAACTTGTTAAAGTAAATTTATTAAAAGACTTTCATATTTAAATATATTCTAAATTCTTTTGGTGCTCCAGTTTTCATAGTTGAACTATGGGCTGTTGATTTGAGGGTTTTGATATATTTAGTGTAAGATTCAGACCTTTGTTTTTGACTGACGGAAATGTTTTTCCGAGTTAATGTTAATGTCGCATCATACAAGTTCAAGATTATTGGAGATGTATTATTTTAAACTTGTTTTTAATTTGTTTTATATATGAATAAAATCTTGGTTAAGTTTAATCCTTTTTGATTGTGATTCTTTCATCCATCAGTATATTAGAAACTTTCATTATAGTTATTTTTATTTGCCTTTGAACATTTATTTTAAGCTTTGGTGAACGACAGCATTTACGCACCACATGTGCTAATGCTCTGCTAAACTTTCTTATTCATAAATTACCTTAGGGTGATTTATATCACTTTTAAGCAAGGAACAAAAGAATTTATGCCGTTCATCACAGCAGCACCTGTCTTTTTCTTCGCACAAGCTGTTTTCGCTTTGTTCATTCAGACACAAGTAAGTAGTGTCGCTGCCCTGCAGATTGGATGCAACATGGAATCGAAGAGTGTGAAAAGAAAAATGTTCACATTTTCGAAAACAATTAGAAATTTTAAAGAAATATGACAAAAAATCACTTATTCTGAGCCAGAAAGATTTTGCTTTATCTATGAATATCGCGCCGTCGTCTTTCCGTACTCTTTTTCAAAACAGGAAAGATATTGAAAAAAATGCTGCGATTGATGGCTCAAAGAAGAAGAGAGTGAAAAAACAGGGAAATATAAAGATTTAGAAAAAGTTACGTACGAGTGGTTTCTTGACTCAAGACACTAACATACCTATCAGTGGATCCATAGTTAAAGAAAAAACTGCAGAAGTAGCCCAAAAGCTAATAATTAAAGATTTTACTTTATCTAATGGGTGGTTAGACCGATTTCAAACCTGCATGGTATTGCGTACAAGAAGATTTGCGGAGAATCCACTGCCATGAACGTAGAAGATGCAGATTTTTGAGAAACGATATCAGTCTTCCAAGGCTTATCAAAAACTATTCCAGTTGTGATAATTATAAAGCCGACGAACTTGGCTCATTTTTTAAAGCGATGCCTGATAAATCCTTAACGTTAAAAGATGAGCAGTGCTGTGGGGGAAAGTTCAGCAAAGAACTTGTGAGGTGATTGGAAAATCGGCCAAACCTTGCTGTTTCAAAAACATCAAACAACTGCCCTGTGACTATAACCATCAACATAAACCTTGGATGACGGGTCCCCAGTTCATTAAATATATTTCTGTTTTTGGTGTCGAGATGCAGAAGCAAAATAAGCATGTCTTACGAGATCTTAAAAACATCTGTCTGGAAATTTTACCTGCCAACACCACAAGCGTATTTCAACCGATGGATCAAGGGATCATAAAGGTTTTAAAACAACACTATCGTAAACGTTTAGTGAAAAGATTTCTACATGAATTGGAAACTAAAAATAGTCAATTTTCAGTAACTCTCCTCAACACCCTAAACTACCTCAGCACCTAAAATAATTCAAAACGGGTTTAAAAGGGCAAGCATAATGGACGCTGACGATGATATGGATGTGGCTGAAGAGGAATCGGATCCTATAGATGGAGAGGACTGGCAAGCAGTTTGCGAGCATCTTGTAGAAAATACGGACAGCCTTCAGAACTATCTTAACACTGATAAAGGTGTTATCACAAGCAACATTAGGAGCACTGACAACATCATAGGGCACATTATACAGGATGCTGCAGAAGAAGACGACCCTGATAAAGTTGCCGCCTGTGAGGTTCAAGAGTGCATCCTGACGATAGCTGAAGTAATGCAAGCTTTTAGCTCTATCTGCCTATACACTGCGTCAGTAGATACCGACGCTTCAATTGAAGATTTATTAAAAAACCTTAGCAAAGCAGAAAATGCTCTTTTAAGTGGCAGCTCATCCACCTGTCAGATGAAAGTCTAAGAGTTTATCTCTAAAACAGAATAAACAGTAAGTGTGCAAGTTTATAGTCCTTACAGTGGTTCTCAAGAGTACAAATGTTAAAGTTTTTTTTTTCTGTTTAAACATTTTATTTCTTTAACAAAATATTGTTTCTTTCATAATTTTATTTTATGTTTAATATAAGGATAAAGGTTCCTATTAGAAATGTTAAATATATTTTGTACCTTTTGTTTTAATGCTAACAATTCTTTTACTTATTCTGTTTTAAAATAATAATAATACACATTGTAAACACTATATTTAGTGTAAGATTGTGATATTTTAAATGAAGGAAACATTTTTGCACCTATAGTTTTTACGTTAAATATTACACAAAAATAATTCCCCGCATTATTTAAACTAGATAATCTTAATATTCTTAATTTTAAAATGCCAAAAAGCTTCTCCCGCTTTTAACGCTCTTCTAGCCTGGTCCCCCAGAAGAGCATTATATCCAGGTTTTACTGTATTTCATAAAATAAATCATAATTTAACTAAGATAATTTTCAGAATTTCACTTTTATATGGTTGTTTTTCAAATTCAGTTTTCTGACAACCTTTTTTTATTATCCAATTCCATATTAAAAAAACTCTTTCAGAAAAAATTTCTACATATTTTAACTCTAAAATACATGTAGATTTGAAACATGTAATTTAAAAAAACGCAGAATTTTTTAACCTATTTTGATTTTTAATATATATATATATATATATGCAGCGAGAGTATTAATCCTCTTATGCATGATAACCCCATATGACGTTGTATTGGAAAAATAACCCTCAGAAAAACTGTGCATATTTTATTTTTACTCTCCTATCACATATTTAAACATCATATGGAAGATCAATAAAATCAGAGTTAGCAGGTTTTTGACAGTTTAAACCATCATGTCAAAAACCTTGTTAAAAAACCTCAAATACTACATTGATATGTAAAATTTCGCATTAAATGTCACACATATTGATTGTAACAGCACAACATTACATGTAATGTTTAAAATGTCAGTATTACTGTATGTCAATAATTAATATCTAGTAAAGTATTATTGTTACATGCAATTTTTTAACTTGCTAAAATTTTTATTTAAAAATTTTTTTGATAAAATTGTGCTTTTTAAAAAGTAAATATAAGATTTTTGAAAGTGCTCATATAAGTTACATATTTTTTCTCTAACTTAAAATAGCTTAAATGTCCTAGTAATTTAAAACAACGATATTGAAGAGTATTAGAATGAATAATGAATAATACATATCAATATTGGGACATTTCTTATATTTTCAAAAATAAACAAGTGTTAGAATTCATAAAGAAAGAAAAAAATTTAACTGATCAGAGATTAGCCAGAAGTTTTGTTGTTATAAAGTTTCTCTAAGTAATCATATTCCCACCTTACCCCACATTCCTTTTATACTATTCCATCTATTTTGGATTTTGAATAGTGACAAGATAAGAAATTGGTGGATAAAATATAAGAAAATAGTGGTCAGTACACTTTTCAGGATAGGCTATGTGTTACAGGGTGCTGTGGGGTAAAATTGATCCAGATTATTAAATTTACAGTGATTTTCTTCTGATTGAAAATTCCAAAAAATAAAAATAAGTTATTACCAGGGCTTTACAAATTTAATTAAATATAGTAGCCAGTAAAGTCTAATCGCCAGTAAAAATATCCCCCCCCCCCCCCACACACACCATCATTGATTTTCAAAATGCATAAAAGTTTTTTATAAATTAATTGAGAAAAAACTAATAACAAGCATAGTTTAGAATTATTAGTTACATAGTTTGAAATAGTACAAAATTTAGAAAGATTATTATTATCTTTCTACTACTAAGTTTCGTATTGGAAATTATCAGAATTAACCAGCATGTTCAGAAAATGCTGATTGCCGAATGCTTCAAATGTCCGGGTAGTTGAGTGCTAAAAAAATATCTTATGCTGTATCTGATTTTGTGCTTTTTTTTTTTTTTTTCTTTTGCATTGTAATCAATTTTACAGGCCACAAAGGCTGGATTAGCACTATTTCTTATTGTTTTATTGAAAGCTGTCCCTTTCCCCCCTCCCCACACTATAATTACATAGCATGCTACCTGGATAGAGAGGAAAAGAATGACGTTTTCTGTTCATGAGATGAAAAATGCCCTTTAAACTTGCTTCTTCCATTAAAAGTACAAGAGAAGAGAGATATCGCTGCTTAGCTTGTTGCGCACTAGTAGAGGTGGGGGAGAGAAGAAATGTTGTTATGCTCATTTCTTAGTTCAATTTTTATAGGGGAGAAAGGGAGGGGGGAATGTTATTCTCAAATAAACAAACAAATAAATAAAAAACACCAGATTAAATATTTTGGTCGCCAAATAAAAAAAACTTAGCTGCAAAACTTAGTGGCAATCTGGCGAACACATTTGTCAAGCCCTGGTTATTACAAATAATAATTTAAATTTTTTTTTTAATTATTAAATTACTATAATTTTAAATAACAGATTACATTTCATTAATCATTGTGACTTATTTAATGTATGTTGAAATGTTGTAAAATTTGTTACATGTTTTTGATTGTTTAAACCAGTTTTTGATGATTGTCATGTCAAACACCCAACCCTGTCAATAATTGCTTATGAAATACAGTAATAGCTGGCAAAAGCATTTTCTTTTAAAATATTCAGCTAGAAAATTTGATTCATTTCTGTTTTAGAAGAAAGAAAATTTTTCTGAAAGAAATTCTGATCTTCGATCTAAACCAGAAAGTGAGCAAAAGTATATATATATATATATATTTTCTACCTTACGTTAATACAATATAATAAAATTATCACAAAAAAATTAATAACTACAGTGAACTCCCATTAGTACGGACTGCCAAGGGAGGTCATTTTTTGTCTGCATTAAACGATGTAAAGATTTCAATAGTGTATAATAATCCCTTTCATTGAATAAGTTGAATTACATTTAAGTCAAATTAAATAAGTTACCAACATTATGCAAAAAGAAACAACTTATACTTTAATTTAGTATTTTTAGTTAAAAATCAAGTTAGGGACAATTTAATACAAAAGAATTGCTGAGGACAAATAAAATTTGCAAAGAAATTATCATACTTGCATAATTTAACTTTAATTAAAGTAATCTCTCATTTTGTGTTACTTGAACAAATGATATTTTTACCACATCACTTTCAAGTTTTGCAATACACTCGAAAATTTGGTCCGTTATGTCTTTCATTGATAATATTGGCGATTTAAAAATTTTTAAACCTCCCATGTTTTTGGTGGTAGAAAGTTTTCTTCTGTTTCATAATTGCCACTGACAATCTCTCAATAACCAAATTTACATCAAAGTTGCTTTTGAAAAAAATAATGTACAAAAGCAGTTTCGTTTCGGCTAGGTAAAATGTTCACATTATACAATGAGTAGTATGCCTTACGTGATGTCACTTTACCATTAATTGCAAATAGGAAATGAAGGGGAAAATGAAAATTGTCCTCATTAACCAAATTATTAATTATTATTATATATATATATATTTTTTTTTTCTTCTTTTTTTTTCAGAAGTCAAACACATTTTGAAGCAAAAATTTCACTTAATACATGAAATAAAATAAGTAGTACATAAAAACAAGATGTGTTTTATTAAATAAACTTTCTAGTTTGTTTTTTTTCCCAATAACAGAGAAATAAAGCATAACATACCCTATTTTTACTACACTGCAAGCAGAGTATTTTCCAGTTTTTTGGTGATGCACAACTACAAATTCAACTTTATCTCCAGATTGAATAATTCCATCTCCTTTAACTTCAGACATATGAAAAAAGAGCTTTTTGCCTTCTTCAGCTTCATAAGACAGGAAACCAAAATTTCCTTTAATAGTGTCGACAGTAGCCTGTTGAAGTGAAAAAATATTCTGGTTATAAAGTGTTGACTAAGAAAATGAAATAGATAATTTAATAATTCTCTAATACAATAGATGATTAAAAAATTAATATTCACACAACTTTTTAGTAATTTTTTTTTATAGCTTATGGCCCTGCATAAATACAGTGAATCTTTTTATGCAGGATTACTACTCATTCTCCACAATATAAAATAAGAAGTGGTTAACGTTGTGTTGTCCAGAAAGTTTTGAGCAGGATGTCTATTTCAGATCAGCAACAAAATTCCCTGACTTTTCCAGGTTTTCCATATTAATAAAAAAAATATTCCAAGTATCGAGATTTTGCGATGTTTCACACAAAAAAATTTTTAAGTTGGGAATTTGAGTGTAAAACTTTCTCTACTGATTCTGACGCACAAACTACTGATTTGTTAAACAATTTTTTGCAAATTGTTGAACATTTTACATGCTAAACATTTTGCAGATGCACACTTTTAGCATCAGGTTCTACCCATTTTTTCCCATCAGAATGAATTCTTTATCACATCAGTCCCAGTTAAATACAGATTGCTTTGACATATTTTAATACACATAATAGATATTCAATAAATCAAACTAATAAATGTTCAGTTTGCAAAAAAAGATAGGTAAACAGACTGAAACACCTAATCAATCTTACAACATTCAGTACAAAATTTCAGTGAAGCTGGAATTGAAAATTTCCGAGTTACAAGGAAGGACAGAAAGAAGGTAGACAAAATGATTTGCTCAAGAGGTTGAAATACTCTTTAAAGTACTTATGAAGAGCAAAGTTTGATTTTCCTGAAGCTGCAATTTCAAATCCTTAGTTTTATAATCCCAAAAATTTTCCTAATTTTCTCTGAAAAGTTTAAAATTTCTCTAACTTTTTTCTCAGAATTTTCAAATTTCCCTTACTTTTCTCCAGGAATGGTAAATGTCCCTGACTTTTCCAGGTGTCTAGACACCCTGTCTGAGTGTTTTTTACAGATAGAAATTACAGTTGCATATTGGTATTTTATGACTTGTAAATAAATATTTTTCTATTAGAATAATGATGTAAGAAATTTACAGAAATAATTTGCCTAGAATTTATTACAATAAGTGTAGTTAGATTATTTACAGTGTATTCCATGTATGATAGAAAGGTGCACTTTAGATACTTGAAGTTATTTATTTTTTAAAAAGAAAAACAATACAGCTGAAATTTTTAAAATATTTGTGTAATCTATAGAGATTGCATTTTAGAAGCCAACAGTTTGATGGTAGTATGCAAGGATCAAATCTGCTAATTTCATCCTATGATATCCAGATTGGTATGAATGATCTATTGTAATGGATAAATGGAAAAAGAAAAATACATAGACAATTCTCAAAATTGAATACCGAAAACTTAGCAGAGTTTAGTTCAGATTATAAACATTTTGTAAAACCAGGATATGATTATCAAGATGATATGTGCGGTTTGGGTGCCAACCAATGTGCTGAAAGAAAACTAGAGAAATTGATATTCAGTATGAAACATATCACTGAATCAACAAGAAACAGAGCCATTTAAAAAATATATTACTGGAGATAAAAAGAGAATTATGTAAATACAAAAGCAATCATGAAATTAACTCTTAAGTCACTTAAATAAGCAGCAGAGTCTAATAGCCCATGTACAGGAAATTCTGCTTTGTGCCTGGTTGGAATACAGATTTATCTATTATGAAATTCTTTCATTATAACAAAGGATAAACTCTGATGTCTACTGCTCATTAGAGATGAGACGGGCTCTATCGGGCTAAATCGAGCCCGAGCCAGACACAGGCTCGGACTAGATTTTTATGTCAGCTTTCGGGCCTGGGCGGGCTTGGGCTCATTCTTTCTGAAACTGACAATTTTATTTATTCTCATATAGAAAAAATAAAAATTACTTTTCCCTTAAAAAATTACATATTCCATTTCAAGTAATTTTAATGTTATTTTGATCAGAATGAATAGAAGGGGAAAAAGAAGTCTTATTTTACTTTTCTAGTACAGAATGTTACTTTAAAAGAAATTTTACGATATTTGCGACGCGACTGGCGACAGGGTGATATGGCGCCAGCCAATACGAAGTGGTGCGAATAATATTTGTTGCTAGATTTTCTATAGGATGTTTTTTAATTGGAACGTTTATTATTACAGTAATCCCTTAACATTCGCGGTTTTAACATTCGCGAGTTTTGATTATTCGCGAACATGAAAATGCGGAAAACTTACCATTCGCGAGAATCTGACTTAATTATTCGCGAGTTTTTTTAATTATATCTTTGCTTTTTCAGAATTTACAGTGGTTAAAGATTGTTTCCCCTGTGTTTTCTCAATATGTATTTACAAATCAATTTTCAGTTGTCTACTGAAAACGGAGCGAGTGTTGTAGGAAAACAAAATAATAACAACAGCAGAATACTAATTGCAATAGGGATATTACAAGTGGTAAGGTAACGGCATCTTCAATCTATTAATTTAAAATTCTCGCGGAGCTTGAGCTGAAGCTGCATACATTATCTTCTCTTTGCGAATAAAGAGTCAAAATTACTTTATTAAAAAAACCTATGCTTTATAGCTGTAATTATTTCTCCAGTCAGTTAATTTGAATTATCTTCATTAAATAAATTTCATAAATATGAATATGCGTGTACATTCATACATATATGTCATGCATAGCGTACTGTTAATACATATATCCTTTTGTTTTCTTGGAATACTGTGTCACTCTAAATTAAAATTTTATAGAACGTAACTCCTTTGTTAGTGCAGAGAGATAGACTCAACATTCGCGAGGTTTTCCTGGAACGTAACCCTCGCGAATGTTAAGGAATTGCTGTATTTTTTTTTAGAGAGATCTAATGCGAGATGAATATATTTTTTTGTTTTTAGTCAATGAGCATTAGCTTAGGTTTACAAATTTTTAGTCTTTTATTGTGTGCGAGTCATACTCGCTCTTCGTATGAAAATAATGTCAGTGATTCTATTTTTAATCATGAACTCTTCTCATGCTCAAGCTCTGATCTGCACATTTACGAAGAAACTTTCATTCGTAAGTAGATATAATTGTTATGTATTGTTATTCCGATAGAAAGCAATTGAAGAGTGTTTCCAATTTTCCTGTAAAAGCACAGGATCTTTCAGATAACGGTGTGATATTTAAGCTGATTTTCAAGGAAACGAAATGTTGTTTTAATTAAGGAATCAATTATAAGTTACGATATACACCTTTTATAAGAAATAGAAAACGTTGTTCGATTTTTCAGCATAGAAATAGTAATTTCTGCAAATTGCATGCATTTATTCATAAAATGCATTTCGTTAATTTTGTCATCAGATTTGCTTGTTGGGAGAGAAAAACATTTACATCCTTTTAAGGAAGCATATTTATATTTGATACCAAACTTCTCTTTTGATAAGATTGAATGTAAATTTCCATAAAATTAATCATGTGCATGGGATAAACATTTATTTTCACATACAAAGTTTTTTTAAAATGAGATATTACTTTTAAAACAATTTTTAAATATTACGCAATTTTTTTCGATATCAGGCTCAGGTGGGCTCGGGCTCTGATGATACAAAATGTTTCGGGCTCGGATTTAAAAATTATCGGCTCGGGTGGGCCCAGGCTCTGAAAAGAGAGCCCGAACTCATCTCTACTGCTCATACCTTAACTCTCTCATAATGTCCATGGTAGCTAACATCCTAGAAATCCTGAATTAATACCAGAAATTTTGAATAGTAATTTTTGCTTTATTTAATTACAGAGACATTCCATGATTAATTAAAGTAAAAATTACTATTTGGAATTTCTGGTATAAATTCAGAATATCATAATAAAAAAGTCTGCAAATTTGGCAACACTGGTGGTAGCATATATGCTACCAGGGCTTTAGAGGATTAAGAAACAAACAAAATGTTTAACTGATTCATTAAGAAAATATGAGCAGCAGAAGAGTTGTGTTCTACCACATGTAGCATTCACAAACCTTTGTGAATGCTAAAAAAAAGATGCATTAAGATGGAATGTTTTACTATTCAGCTTTCTAATCAGAAATTACACTACCTGATTTCCATTTACTTTCCTCATCTCAAAGTTCTTTAAATGAAAAATCATATTCTGATGAAGATGCTCTTGTCATTTGATAACTTTTTACTTGCAGAGTTTCAGTTCTACATAGAGGAAATTTTGAAATAGCAAGGAATATAACTTAAAGTTAGGAGAAATAGACTTTAAAATATGAAGTCTTAGTTTTTGTTTGTTTGCCATGGATCAATAATTAGGCTAAGATGAAAAAAAAAGTGCAGTTCATCTTGAATGCCTAATAATTTCAAATTTCTAACATTGCTGACAGTAGAGCAATTATGCAAAAAATAAATTTTATTCTAGAATTGTTGATACTTTGGCAAAAAAAAAAAAAAAAAAAAAGGATTTGACTGGTAAGTATTTAAGCAATAAACATACTCTAAACCTAAGAAAAAAAATGTTAAATACAACAAGAAAGTATTTTACCTGAATTCTTGCTCGAATAGCTTTGATGTTGACAGCTCGCTCTTTTCCTTTCTTAGTAATTCCTATTTGAAACTGAACAACATCTCCTTTTTGTAAGAATTCATGTTTGTCAACAAGACTAGTTATTCCAAATTCATACTCGGGAAGCTTTTCATTCATATTTTCTGAGAGAAATGTTGTAAAGAAAAAAAAATGAGCTATAAAAATATGTTTGCTAAAGTAAATATGTATACATACATTGTCTATGTTTGGTTAAAATCCATTTATTAAATTTTGAAATTTATTTTCAATTAGTTATATTTACACTAAATTTATAATATAGAATTGGAATAAAATTGTACTCCATTGCAATTTTTTAAAGAAAAAATAAGTTTTAAATAGGCTTATTTTTTATTATTTCAAGGTTTAAGAATTTATTTAACAAACAAAAATGAATAATCTGAGTATAACAATCAAAGTTAATAACTTTTATCTCATTTATGCTGAACACATTTTATAAAGTAGATAAGTTATAATAAAGATAACAAAATAGTCTTAATGCCTAGTTTCCTTTAAAATATTTTTTTTTTTTTTTTTAAATATACTACAGTTTATTTACTACTACAGTCTGTCTCAAAAGTTGAGACACAACAAGAAAGTCATTTATTAAATAACAATACAAAATTAAACAAAAACATTATTTGCTTATTAGATTCTGTAAAATTATTCAAATAAATCGTATCAAAAATTAATAAATTAATACTATCATAACTTTGATTTAAAAAAAAAAAATCATAAAAGTAGTATGTCTCAAAAGTTTAGACACAATGAAAAAAAAATATATCATCTAACACTTTTATATAATGCTATTTATTAATATTTCACTGGTTTCAGATAACTTCAAATCCCATCAAAAACTTCACCTGTAAAAAATGCAGCCAAGTCTTGGGACTCTTTTACCGTAAAAAGTTCTGAGATTGTGTAAAGCCAAGTTTAGCTATCTTATTAACACTGAAATTTTCATTCACAAACCAGTCCTAGTGCCTACATCTTTAGTTAAATATTTTGTGACTTGGCAATTACGCAGCACAGAGAAGTTATTACACCTTACTATATTATGGAATGGGATGGGGTAATTTGATTAAGGCTAATTATATACGCACAAGGAAGTTGTTACACCTTACTTATTATGGGATGGGGTGGGATAATTTCATTAAGGCTAATTATATATGAACAGGGAAGTTTATTACATCTTAATATGTTATGGGATCTGATGGTATTATTTGATTAAGACTAATTATATACATCACATTCTCGTGCTACGTAATTGCCAAGTCACAAAATAATAATTAACTAAAGATGTAGAGACTAGGAGTGATTTGTGAAAGAAAATTTCAGTGCTAATAAGATATCTAAACTTGGCTTTACACGATCTCAGAACTTTTTACGGTAAAAGAGTTCCGAGACTTGGCTGCATTTTTTACAGGTGAAGTTTTTGATGGGATTTCACTGCTTTTTGTAAGTAAGCCTCCTTTTCTTGATTTTAGGCTCTTTTTGGAGATCATCCACTGATTTACGCTAAGCCCACACTCTGTCTCTACTATTTGCAGATACCAAAAATTTGAAGCTTTAGTTTCGTTTGCAAAGTCCTGTAGATAAAAAGAAGTTTCAGGGGGGGGAGGAGGTGTCAAAAGTAATCACAATTGCTTGCAGGAAAGGTGCTATCCATCTGAGATATTACTTGCTACCCTAGATACTTGATATTTAGCATAAAAGTACTGTTTAGGATAAAAAGAAAAAAAATTTAATTTCTGGAAATTTCAAACTATATTAGATTTTTCGATGGTTTAAAAAAAAAAAAAATTATTATTATTTGTGGGATTTTTAAATTTTTTCTCACTTTGTATCTTAAACCCTACCTTTCTGCCAAATGTCAAGCTTCTAGGACGACAAAATCAAATTATTTTCTAACTTTCGATTTTTTATAAATTTTTTTATTTTACTTCTAAGTTTCCCGACTGTCATGCTAATATAGTAATTCTTTGATCTGTCTTCTTAGGATCATTTAGGTTCAATTTGGAGATAAATCAAGACAATCTTAGAGTCACCATGATTTTATTTAGAAAGGACTATCAAGCCATAACCAGCCAGTAATGTCGGGAGGAGAGAGGGAGATATGAAAATTTTTGTGGGGCTAACATCATTTAACAATCCATATTTCATATGCAAACTAAATAGAATATAACCTGTAAAAGAAAACAAACCTGTCTATGAAGAAACCACCCATAACATAGCCAGTCTATAGCGGAACTTTTCTATAACAAAATTCGTAAACAAAAAAAAGAAAAAGCATAATCCGGCGAAAATAACAAAAAAATTAGGTGCGGTGTACTGGCTAATATGACAATTATCTTAATACATTTACGCCGTTTCTAGCACTACAAAATCGAATTGTTTTTGAATTTTTGATTTTTTACAGATATTTCGATTTTTTATTTTATTTTTGAATTTCACAAATTTTTTAATTGTTTCTTTTATTGAATCATAAATACTACCTCTACACCAAATTTTAAGTTTCTAAAAGTACAAGATCAAATTATTTTCAATTTTGAAATTTTTTTTTCCTTCTAATTTTCCAGATTTTTAAATTTTTTCCTTATTTTGTTTCCTAAATACTACCTTTATTACAAATTTCAAGTTTCTAGCACTACAAAATCGAATTATTTTCAAATTTTCAATCCTTTTTGATTTTTGAATTTATTGTGTTTTATTTTTTCCTTTTTCTGTATCGTAAGCACTACCTTTACACCGAATTTTAAGTTTCTAATGTTACAAAATCGAATTATTTTTCAATTTTTTTCGAATTTTTCAGATTTTTAAATTTTCCTTTTTTGTATCTTAAATACTACTTTCATTTCAAGTTTTAACGCCAAAAAATCGAATTATTTTCAAACTTTCTTTTTTTTTTTTCCCACTTTTATTCACTTTATTTTCGATTTTTGTCGTGTTTTTCTTTTTTTCTTTTCCTGAATCCTAAACACAAACTTTATACCAAATTTTAAGTTTCTAAGACAATGAGATCAAACTATTTTCAATTTCTCTTCGTTTTTTTTAAATTTTCCTTATTTTTTAATTTTTCTTTATTTAGTATCCTAAATATTTCCTTTATTCCAAATTTGAAGTTTCTAGCGTTATAAAATTGAATTATTTTCAAATTTTCCTTATTTTTCGATTTTTTTATTTTATTTTCGAATTTTATTGGGTTTTTAATTTGGAATGGAAGTAACCAAATGGAAGTAAATGTTACTCTAGTGTCTCGATTGTTAAATTTTGTTTCCCATAGATAAATGCATGGCAAGTTTGTCCATTAAAACCAATCGCGCCCAAAACCATCAGAGGTCGCTTTGTTGTCTACTGAAGAAAGTTTGAAGTCTACTGAAGAAAGTTCCGTGGCCATGTCAGCAACAATTCCAGCCATGAGGACCATCTATATTCTACTTCTTTTCATTTCTGAATAATACGCTGAGCCACTTATCCACAAATGACACATACTTTCGAGCCCAATACATTCTGGCCTGTTTATGGTGCAATTTTAGGTGCGATTTATAAGATATATATTTTTAAAACAATGTTCTTGCAGTTTCTTATGTATCCGTGTATTGTGTCTTTTGAGACAATGACACAGATATTATTTTTAATTTGCATTACGGACATATTTTGCTTTAACACCAATCTTCCAATTTTTCTATCAGTCTGAATGCTCATTACATGTGGCTGCCTACATCTTGATTTTTGATCAGAATTATTATTTCTAGCAAGTACACTATATATTCCTTGCTTTAAATGGTTTAGCATTCTGGAAATTTCAATAATGGCCTTTTTATTTTTTTCAATTTAAATATCTTTAAATTTTTCTCTTTTGTGACTTCCATAGCTTTTGGTATCTTACATAACCAACGGAAATTGCATATTTGCTGTTATACTGCTCAGAAAAAACAGCTGGTTGGTTGATACATTTGCATTAAGTACCTAAACTTATGAGACCGTGTTTTTTTTAACAAAAATTAAAAAGGCTATATTTCTTAAATAAATAATGCTGATAAAACCATTATAATATCTGTACTATGTTTCATTTCAATTGCATTTTGAATAGCTATTGTGGAATTGTTCTATGTAATTTCTTGTACAGTAGAATCTCGTTACAACGAACCTCGATTTAACGAATTTTTCAATTTAACGAATATAATTTGGATTGTAAAAGAAAGTCCTATTATTCCATTTCAGTATAAAAATATTTTCACTTTAACGAATATTTCATTATGGCGAATTTAATCAGTGGTCTCCAGAGATTCGTTGTAACGAGATTTTACTGTATATCATATTTTGGTGTGTGCCTAAACTTTTGAGACAGACTGTAGTAAAATATTGCAGGTTTACTTTTATTTTTACAACATACTTTAAGCAGAGCATGTAATGCATATAATGATTATATTTAATTACTTAGGAATACACACAGAATAATAATGTTTTGGGATTCCTATTATTAAAAAAAAAATCCGTCATTCTTATTTATATTATGTATATTGCATTCTAAAGAGGTTATAGATAAGGTTTAACATTTCTAATAATTTATTTGAATTTAGCTCTTATAATTCTGTATTCTCCTAAGTTTCAAAAGCAAGCTTTACATTCACAATAATAGCAAAAGCAGAATGAGAAAATCCTCTTTTTACCTCTTTAAGTTAACTAAACATGGACTAAAGCCTAATAAGAGCAGTTAATTCATTTGAAACATGTTACCATTTTTATAATCATACAGTAGTATTGTTTTATATGAACGTTTAAGAGAAATTTCAAACAAAACAAGTGTAAGATACAAAGAAACCCACAGATATATTAATCACAAAGAAGAGATAATGTTTTATTAAAAAATTACCTTCAGTCATCTTTTCATCAACATCTTCAACTGAAAAAAGAAAAAAGAAAGTAATCAGAAACAAAAACTCAAAAGCATTACCAATGATTTAAAAAGTAAAACACTGAAGAGAAAGTAAATTTAATTTTATCAATCTCCCCGAAAAATAATAAGAATGGGAATAATTTCATTCCTGAAAAAAAAAACTAATATGAAATAAGCTATGAAAAGTATCAGAAATATTCCTTAATGTTTTTTTCTAAATTACCACTCCATTACGGTTTTCAAAAATTGATAAATTTTATAAAAACAATTGCCTCTCTTCCCTAACACATGTTGGCATAGAACAAAGGCAGTGATGCTTTGATTAGTTTGTTACTCAAGTTAAAAAATGTTTAAGGCAAATCAAAAGTTACTTACTGACACATGAATTCATTTTTGTTCTGAAATGCATGGAATTGGCAGGTGTTCTTAAGTAGAAACTATGTAATCAAATTATGTTTTCAATTTTTAGTGAAGCCAGAAAATCTTTCAGAAAATACTATCAAAGTTGGCAATTTGAACTGAATTTCTAGATAAAAGAGCATGGAAAAGAGAACAAAACCTTGTCATGTGACACTCAATAAAGTAATTCATTCATCAAAAAATGGAAACGTCATTCGATGACAAATCGCTTCAATAGTCAGGCCTGCAAGTGCTAAGCTTTTGCATTTAAAAATTAGCTTATAAATGTGTCAGAAAGTTTTGCATTAATGAGCGGGGATTTTTTTTTTTTTTTTTTTTAGAACCGCCTAATGTAAACTTTTCAGCTCACTAAAGTGTTGAGAAAACACAAAAACTTATGAGGCAACTACAAAAAATTGTCATTTTTAATATAAAAATAATAAACACATAGGGTGAAACCCAAAGTTACTGACACCTAACCAGTAACTGACACTTGAGCAAAAATCTAACTCAAATAAGGATTTTGTTGTAAAATTCTGTAAAGTAATGTCATCTAGTGGTAAATGAGACACTTATTTTTATTTTGGAATCAATTTATTCGCCCTAAGAACATATTTAATCAGAAAGAAACTTTTGAGAATACAAAAAGTGCCGTTTTGAAGCAATCATCTTATTTCTAAAATTAAGAAAGTGTTTTTCTAATCTATTTGTAATGTAACCATCCTAAACTTTTTTCTTAAAGTTATACTTGTAGAAATTAGTTTAAAGATGCATATGATATATTAGGGCTATGATTTAGGGTTTATAGTAGTTTAATTTAGCTTAATGGGGGGTGCCAGTTATTGGTCCCTAGAATTTCATTTCACCAGTCTCTGACAGAGGTATTAGTTATTGGTTATATTAAAGAAAGGTGAAATCTATTATTTGAACTGTTTAAAAATGCATAATAAATTAAATTTATCTTGTAGTAAACACCATTAAAATTTAAGTTGTTCTACCGGTGTCTGACACCAGATGTCAGTTACTGGTTCATAAATGTCAGTTATTGGATATCTGCATTACTAATAATGCAGTACTAAATATTACTCCTATATATTCTGCATTACTAATAATACAGTACAGCTTACTAAATCACCCTTTTTATAATAAATAATAATGTATTTTGTTTTTATAATGAAGAACAGTTTTTTAAAGCATTTTAATTTTTTTTAAATAAAGTGTCAGTCACTGGTTCACTTTGTGTCAGTTATTGGTGTTTCAAAATAGGGATGGTGTCAGTTATTGGAGTTTTTGGCCATATTTATGAATAAAATTAATTTTTAATAATAGAATGTATAATTTTTCAATATATCTCTACTATCCTTTCCCAAGCAAAGGTAAGTATAAAATAGAGTTACATTTTTGTAATAGTGATCTGAACAAGAAAGAATCCTTAAAGTGTCAGTTACTGGGGGTTTCACCCTACATTGCTGAAACAATACATAAAATATAGGATATAATATGATATAATAGGATATAATATATAATAGGATATATATATAATAGGATATAATATATATAGGATATAATAGGATATAATATGATCTGAGTTACCATTTAAATGAACTTCAATCGTCAATTAGACCCTTTTCTTTAAATTAATTTAATCACTTATATTTAGAAAATTCTTTAAAATTCTAAATAACTTTATATATTCCTCATTACAAGTAATTCAACACAGGATTAGATTTTGCAAGGATAAAAAATGACAATTTTAAAGCAGTAATCATGAAGTGTCATAAAATAAATAATCATCAAATCGCCTTTTTGCTTTATCATAACGAAGGGATCCTTCTCGGGTTACACAACATGCTGAAAATCATTTTTAATTGAAAACTTTAATAAGATGTTTTTTACATATTTAATATCTCGTTTTAGATCAGGGTTGGCAAGTTTCTGCTGGGGTGGTTAAAACCAGTGGTTGTAGCCGGTTAAAACCGGCATGGCAGAAACTAAAAAATAATAACTTTAATCTACAATGATTCATAATTCACACATGTATTTGATATGTAAACAATTAAGTTAAAAATTAAAACTAAAGATTATGAATGTTATTCAAAGTAGCAAAAAGTTTCAAAATGATCATATAAATATACTTCGTTTGTGTAATACTAATTTTCTTTCAGTTGAAAAACAAATTTTCATAATGGTAATCTGATGCTGTACAAGTTTGACTATAAATATTATTGTTTACAGTTGAATTTCTATTTAATCATTAAAAATAAAAAAAGAAATTTACAAAAAATAATGATGATATTTTAATAAATAACTTTTCAGAGTATTTTTAAATAAATAATACAATGCAATAACTTAAAGATTATCTACTACATGGAATATGGTTTTATATATATGGTTGGAACACTTTCAACTAACAGTCTTAAATTTAAAACAAGAACGAAAAATCATGCGTCAAGCATAGATTATGTAGCACTTTCCAACGCTTCCAAAATAATTTTACAAATCATACCGTTTAATAAGCTAAAAGATAACTTCTAAGTAAACAGTTTGGAAAACGCATAACATATTTAAAAACATAATTTCAGGAATTTCCAACATATACAATATTCTGAAAAATATCCGAATACTTTTATTCAGCCCTGTATGGGATCTATAGAATTGTATATATACTACATAGGATGCTAAATTTTAGTTCAGTTAGGAAATGCGTAGCACAGTTTAAAATTATCCGTCTCGAGTTTGTCAATAAACAGAAATGTGTTCGCGAACTTTTGTGCTGCCCTGTATAGGATCTACAGAATTTATACACACCACGTAATAGACAAAAAGCAAGTTAACATTAAAATCGCGTTCAGTTACTTAAAACGCACTTCCAGGAATTATTGTTAACAGACAGTAGATAATTCTTTTGCGTGTCCCTGTAAATGAACGATGACTGCTATACACACAATATTCCGTAGTAAGTCTCTTGTAATGCACCTTAGTGACCTATATAAATTTCAATGCGTTTAAAATAGTGAAACATTATTTAAATAAACCGCAGACGATTTTTCTCCATAGACGTAATGTAACGGAATTCTTTTTACTGTCCCTGTAAAGTAACTATAAGTGCTATGCACACCCTGTTCCATATTAAGCTTCTTCTAATGCACCTTAGTGATATATATAAATTTCAATGCGTTTAAAATAGTGAAACATTATTTAAATAAACCGCAAATGATTTTTCCCCATAGACCGCAATGTAACGGAATTCTTTTGAGTGTCCCTGTAAAAAAACTATAAGTGCTACACACTTCCGTTGAAATAGGGAACATGCTATAGATAACGACAATAACATATAAAAATTGCAGAGCAATCCGAGCATATTTATGGGAGTTAGAGCATGGACAGACGGCAGACGGCCAGACAAACCGAAGTCATAAGCACTTTTCAACTAGGTTGGAAAGTGCTAAAAAGAAGCCAGATTTGTTCCTTTGAATACTGTATTTAAATGAAATGTTTTTAAATCCATGGAATTAAGATCCAGATATAACTATAACGTTTCTATGAGAGAGATTTTTTTACAGTTATTATTATGTTAAATTACAGAAAAGTGTTTTGAGTAAGTATTGATTATTTTTCTTTTCTTATCAGTATTTAATTTAAAATAACTACTGGATACAGTTTTCTATTTTGAATTTTAAACTGAGATTTTAAATACTCTAATAATTGTTTATATATAAAATTACACAACCATATTATAAGAAAAATTTTATCTGTTACATTACTCATTTTTTCTAATACAAATTTATTTATTTATTTAATTAAAACTATCCACAATATTTTGTTATTTATCCTGTATAAAATGTACTTAAGGAATTTAATACTACTAAAAAAGTCTCAGATTATGTCACAAAATGTGTTTATGCCAGCTGTTGTCAGTTAAAATCGGTTATAACCACTTTCTGCCACTGGCACGACAGAAACCACTTTCTGTCGGCAAAAACCCAGCCCTGTTTTAGATTGCCCACAAACAACACAAAAAGCATTTTTATATGAAAATATCAATTATGCATTCAAATAAAGTTTTGAAATTTGTTAAAAATGGTACTTTTTGTATTAGCCACATGCCAGGAGTTAATAGCTGAAGATGTCGCCAAAGATTTTGCTTTTTATAGCATCTTTTATTATTTTGATTATTTCAGCGTTCAAGCACATAGTTCAATTTTGTATCTGCTAAATTTGTCTTTTATTTAATCAGGAATTTTTAATTTTATTACGGACTATTAGCCAGAAACAAATGCTGAACTATTTATATTGCTTTAAATGTGAAATGGTTAATCTTTCGTCTGCACATGATAAAGATTTATAAAAGATTCATGCTTGAAAATTATTTTCAAAACTATAATAAATCAGAAAATAGAGATACAGTTTTCAAATAACTTGCATTTGAAAGTATTTCTTTTGTCTATTTGATGATGTAATTCTGTGATGTTTAGAAGTTTAAAAAAATTGGATTAAAAGTAAAATTTATTGGTCAGGTCGTTGCGTCACAGATGCTGCCAGCATCACTCATGGACATGTTTGTGCTTTATAATCTAGATGGTATCAAGAACTCCAATAGTTCTAGCAGATTCCAAGCAGGGTTAACTATAATTAATGGTAGGGAGGGAGATTCATAAAGAACCTCGCACTGTAACTGCAACTAGAGGTCTATTTAATACTGGACAGACATTTGTCATCAGTGGTGCAGTCATAAAAAAACTAAAGAGTATATGCTATAGGTAGAGGATATATACCCAGAGAGTGCACACTATAGTTTTACTTGAGAAACAGGGGTTATATGGAGCTTCTTTAAAAAATCCTCCACTACACCCCAGTTTGCCATTAACCACAAGGTACTATGGTACTACTGTATTTCTTTTTTAAAAAAGTAACTGATGTTGCTGCTGCAGTAATTGAATTTATAAGTAACCCTTTTATTTTCTCGTCTTATCTTGCAAAAACTATTTATTGCCAGTAATACATATGGAAACTGGTAGTTTTATACAGAAATTTATGGGGGGGAGGGTATAAAAAAAAAATCACTGACGGAGAATTTTTTTATAGATAGTCAATAAAAGTTAAAAAAATTCATTTACACTTGTTTTAAGTGAAAATCTAAAAGATATAGAATGATATTTTGAAAGTAAATATCAAATATATGATATAATATATCCATTAATATAACTCTGGTGAAAACTGAACCATTTTACAAAATTTGCAGAAATCAACGCCACCCACAGAAAACGCTTTCTCCCTTCTTTAATTGATTGAGATAAGATGGTACCATATGTGATTTCCATGTCAACCAGTGAAGGTGGCTCAAGGTCATGCACCTATTTAGAAAAAATGAAGTATAGTATATGAGATGTAGCTATTAAATAACCGGACTGGTGCTGCCACCAGCATACAGCAAGTGTGGTGCAGTGTAACTTCCTATGACACTTTTACATGGTACCTCCCCAATCCCCTGCTCGATCGTCAAGGTCACATGTTACTTAGTTTGGCTGTAGCATTTGCTCGAAGTGAATAGTGTCTCAACGACTTGCCAGAAAAACGACAAGAGTTCAGATACAGCAACAGGTTAACCTCACATTCTTTGTGAAACTCAGGAAAATTGCCATAGAATCTTATGCTATGTTAAAACAAGTGTACAGACATGAATTAACATTCATGTTCATCAAACACTTAAGTTTTTGAGTGGTTTAAAAGTTTTAAAAAGTGGCGAGAAACGACAAAACATGATGAATGCCCTAAACAACCCAACACCTCAAAAACTGACGCAAACATTAAAAAAAATTGGTCAGTTTATCCACAAAAATCGTCGTCTGAATATCCGAGCTGCTGCTGAGTTGACAAGAATCGACAAAAAAAAAATGTTAGTCAGATTTTGCATGAAACATTCAACATAAAAAATCCTGGATCCCTCACCAGGACAATGTGCAAGCTCATTCTGCTTTCTCTGTGAAGGCATTCTGGACAGAGCACATCATACCTGTGTTAAATCATCCATCGTACACACCCAAAGTATCCCATTATGACTTCTATTTATTTCCAACAGTCAAATTAGAGCTGAAGGGGATAAGATCTTGAGTATGGAATTGGTCAAAGCAAAAGCAGCAGAGACTCCCGAACTGACAAAATAGGACTTCCAGCACAGTGAAAAATTTGGATGAAGCAGTGCAAGGATTGCCAAGGAGAGTATATTAAAGGCCATAAAGTTTCTGATGTAATTGGTAACAAATAAAAAGTTTTATGGATGTCAGTACGGTAATAACCACACCTCATATATCTTACTTATAATAAAATCCGAAGGCAAGAAAGTGTCTGTAACGGCTCCGGGCTCGACCATTCTGATCTGCGAATCGACCATAGTTAAACGCCATGTTAGGCTTAATAAAAAAGCTATGCTTCATCCGATTCTGCTGTTAAAATATTTGTAAAAGCATATTAGAACTTTTAAATATTTTAATTTTGTTTAAAACCTTCAAAAACTATTTCATATAAAACACGTATATCAACATTTCTGTATATATTTTTTTCTGTCAGCACTTTTCTTTTCAGAAATAGCGGTGAATCCTTTCGTACGGAGGATTTGAGTGATCAATCCAGTACATTGGCGACATCTACTGGCGTATTTTGAAATTTTGCTTCCATCTTAAATACAGTACAGGACCTATTATGTGAAATCCTCTGGACCAAAGGCTTTCAGAGATTTGGAATTTTCCGGATTTTGGGTCCTCCCGAAGTTCACGATTCTTTGACAAAATTCATGCTTTTTTTTTTTTTGTGATTCTTTGACAAAATTTGCATCTTTTCCTGCTATTCTTTGACAAAATTTGCATTTTTCTTCTACGATCCTTTGACGAAATATAATTTTTTCGTGGTCCTTTGAAGAAATTTGCGTTTTCTTTTTGCGATCCTTTGAAGAAATTGGCATTTTTCTGCGATTCTTTGAGGAAATTTGCATTTTTTGCTATTCTTTGACGAAATTTACCTTTTATTTACGATCCTTTGACAAAATTAGAGTTTTTTTTCTCCTAAGATTCTTTGATGAAATTAGCAGGGTTTTTTTTTTCGCGATCCTTTGACGGAATTCCCTTTTTTGTCTGTGATCTTTTGACAAAATGTGTTTTTTTTTCCTTCGATCCTTTGACGAAATTCCCCTATTTTCGCGATCCCTTAACGAAATTAGAAATTTTTTTGCAGTGCTTTGAAAAAATTTGCTTTTTTCGCGATCCTTTGGAGAAATTCATGTTTTTCCACAATTATTTGACAAAATTCACTTTTTTTTTTCCCCCGATATTTTAACCAAATTTGTGTTTTTTTTTGTGATCCCCTGAAGAAATTTTACATTTTTTCGGAGTCCTTGGAAGAAATTTGCATTTTCTTCACAAGCCTTTGTCGGAAATCGCGTATTTTCTGCGATTTGTTAACAAAAATAGCATTTTTTCATAATTTTGCGACCAAATTTGCATTTTTTTTCAATCCTTTGAAGAAATTGTCTACTTTTTCTTCGAACAATAGACATAATTGTTTTTTTCGGCGACGATAGCTCAAAATTCGAGATTTTGTTATGTTCGAATCTTTGGACTGAAGACTAAAATTTTCGAAACCGAATACCTTAAATTTTTAGGAAAATTCGGAACAGAATCACCCTTGATGAAATAAATATATAACTATTTTTTGTTTCAAACGAATCGTAATATAAATTAATTTGAAACTCAAATTTGAGAGAAAAATGATTTGTTTTTAATTTCGGGAAGAGAGGGGGGGGGGGGGGGGGTGTTAATTTTCAAATATTTATTTCCGGACTTCGGGTCTTTCCGGATTTTGGATTTCCGGATAATGGGTCATATACTGTAAAACGATTCTTTCTTATCAAACGTAATTAAATATAAGAAATGCATAGTATAGCATAATTTCCATTTAATTTTGCTTATGTAATCAAACAATGAGTTATGCGGTGAATCAAGCTGTTTAAAAACTCATTGATAACACTTTACAAAAACTTTCGCGCATGGATTATTTGTTAATATTTATTTTGAATGTTTTGTCCAATCGTTGAACTATTTCAGAAATTTAATAATTTAATACCGAGTTATATATATATATTATATATATATATATATATATATCCTCATTATTTTTATTCGTAGAAATCTTTTGTCATTTTTAAAAAGTATTTTTCTACAATACAAACCTTTCAATAAAAAATCTTCATGCTGTTTGTTTGTATAAAGTCTTATGAAAATGAAACGCAGATCAACAATCCGTCATTTTTGACGGGGTTATATACTAGTATCTATATATGCATGTGTATATTTAATAAGCATTTGTGTTATATATATATATATTCAGCCACACTATGCTTATGCTGGACAGTCAACTAAAAAAAGTGTTTATTAAGGACCAATTTAAATTTTATTTTATAATGGTTTAATTTAGAAATTTCAGTGTTTGCAATATAACATTCTTAAATTTAGATATAACAAATACTCATAGTACCATGAGAGTCACAGAAACTGGTATACCGTAAAATCCCGTTAATCCGCCCCCCTAAACATGACGAAAAATCGTAAAATAAGCAGGGGAGGCGCTTACACGGTATTAAAACTGTAGTACATGATATTTATGGGTGGTGGGGGGGGGGGGGGGGGGGGGAAGATGCTAATGGCTGATCATCACAAAGCATGCATTATTTTAATAAAGTAACAAAAGAAAAACATTTTGAAAACAAAATGATAGACCAAATAGAAAAACAGTATAACTTCAGGATTAATGGCGATTTCAGATTATAGAAAATTCTGGATTTCAGTAGCTTTGAAACTGGAATGCATTTAGATAAATAATAACACTAATATCTGTCATTAATATGGTAACAGAAAAATAAAAGGAACCTTATAATTTAAAATAATTAAAAAACACGGAGAAATTGCAGTTGAAAATGTCCTGAAGTAATTTCGAGAACTTGTAACATTTTATGTGGTGTCGCCATCTGTTGTAAGTTAGGAAGATTAAATAACAGTTTTTTTTTAATCATGATTTCGTATCTATAAATGTTAAATAAATAATACAAATCACAAAAATTGAGAACAAATAGAACGAATTGGTAGTGGTGTCAGATTATTAAAACAAAAAACATTACTACCACAAAGATAGCACAAATTGCACTACAAATTCGATTGTGTATCGGCAAATCGATTGATCTGATCAATCAATCGATATTTTTTGTGATTCGTTTTCATAATAATGTTAAATACGACTATAAATTCTTTAATAAAATAAATAGATTCTCTTTTAATCAAAATATTTTTTTACACAGCATCATACACACATTATTTTAACTTATTTCATGAGAAACTTTCACTATCGATATATTTATTACCTTCATATCGCCATGGAGATAAATTTACAGCAAAACTAATGTTTGGTTATATTGCTTTTTCAGATCGACAATGTGTTTGTACATGTTTGCGATATATCAAACAATCGTCACGCCTTTCTGATCAGTCGGAAAAAAAAAAAAAAACACTCGGGAGATAAAATTTTTGGTGTTGATCTTGACGTGCACAGCGAAATTTCTTTGGGGAGGGCACTTTCTTGGGATTTTTTGAATTTTTCAATTTGTTTACAAAGTGGGAGGGGGGCGCTTAATCGGGAAGGGCGGATTAACGGTATTTTACGGTAAGCATTGTTAAAAATTAGCACTACTTACGCTATGGTGACAGCATTTTACTTGCCCCAAGTATTATTCACAAAAGATATCCCCTAATTATCTGTAATTAAGAATTATAAAGTCTAAAGCTAAAAAGAAAGTCTAGAAAAGAAAGGTATATATTTCTTACCAGGACTAGCTAATCTGACTTTTCCAGGATAAGATTCTTGATCAGGATTAAAACATCTGACTGGATTAAGAACAACGCCATTTAATATTTCTGGTTGCACATCTTCTTTTGGAATACTACCAGAAGTTAATTTACGCACACATTCTGCACTAAGTTTATTGCCTTTGTGAGTCATACCAAATTCAACTTCTTGACCAACTTCTAAGTTTGATGCATTCCCTTCATACACACTATATTAAAATAAGCCTTACTGAGCAAAAATAATTTGACAGCTTAAATAAATACAAAAAGTATCAGAATTTATTTCTGTTCTTATACATAACTAAATTTACTGAACAATGAATGGCAATGTTGGAGCAAAATCAAATTTACAATACATTCCAAAACCAAATCCCAATAATAGATGTTAATCATAATACTTTTTAAAAAACTTTTATTACCTTACTTAAAAGTAAAATACACCTAATTTAAAATTGATGTTCTTTGTATGATGTTGCATTCACATTTTTATGTAACGAAAGGCACTACTTTGTTGACTTAAAAAAGTACTTTAGGAATTTATTAAAAATCCAATAAATATAAAATAAATTAAACTTTGTAACACAAGTAAAAAGTTTTTTTTTCCCCAGTTAAAAAAAAAATCAAAATGTTATTTAGATCTATGTAAGGGGCTAGGTGATTGGCCAAGATGCAGATTGATGATATGATCGGATAGCAAAAGTTCTGGAAGCTGCAAGGAATTGCTTAAAGCAAATATTACCAATTTGAGATATTTTTTGTTTAAAGTGTACCAGACTGAAAAAATATAATAATTTGAGTGATGCATTGCAGTTCAAAGTATTTTTTTTTTTTTTTTTTAAAGAAAAGTTCCTTTGAATCCCCATAACTCTCTCAAAAATTGGTAAATCCCCCCCCCCCCCCCAATTCAGGACTATTCATGTGCAAACTTATTTGTTGTTGTTGTTAAATATATATATATATATATATATATAATTATTTTATATTTATAGAAAATACTTTTGAATAAAAAAAGTACAACTTTTCTTTAAGTAACTTATCACAAACTTTACACTTGTTAAGACATTTACCTGTAATGAAAAAAGACTTCTTTGTCATGCTCTTCAGTTTCTATGAAACCAAAGGTATCTTTCAGTGCAGCAATAAATCCTCGATGTGAATAGCGAAAGCCATTCCTCACTTTAGTCATAACTTTCACATGTGACGCACACATTTTATCTTCTTTTGGGCAAATTATGAATTCAACCTAGAAAATTTTTTCTATATTGTAGCACACTCCATTCGGTTCAAATGCTACATAAAAAAAACTTGAAAAACAAAACACAGAAGAATTTTTTTTAGTAAAAAAATAAACATCTGAATTTTACTTTAAAATATGACAAATTAGTTTAATGAGCTTAATTTATTTAAAATTTCCAAAAGAAAATACTAATATACAGATTATTAACAAATTTAACTAACTAAACTATATTTCATTCAAGATAAAGAGAGACTTTATAAGGGTTGCCAATTTACACCAGGGAATTGTGCTCTTTTCAATAGTTTAGCATTTTTTTTTTAAATGAATTAATTTTCTCATAAGAAAATTTAGGAAACAAAAAAAATTAACAAATATTTGTTCAAATAATCAATTTTTTTCTCTGCAAATTTATGATAAACATCAAAATAAGTTTTTTTTTTTTAATATACCAAAGCAATGATTAACAACTTGGCTAGTTTGATTGTAGCAAATGCTGCCAGCTCACATGTGCTTTTATTTATTTTCAGTCTCTCTTTATTTTGTATAGACTATGTTATTTGCACTTTAACTACTGAAATGGAATCTGAAGATTTTTTTTAATCATACACATTTTGCTTAGGTAATTTCACAAATATATTTTTTAAAGAAAAATAAAATAGTTATATGCTAACAAGTAATTATCGGGAAGAAATACATGATACAGTAGCTCTCAAAGAACAAATTTGCATACCTTGTCCCCAACACGGGGATTAGAACGTGGTTCACAATCTTGAGCAGTATAAGGTATTTTTTCTTTCATTCCATTCCTATTAAAAACAATTATACCTTCCTCACTTGAAGCATCTGAATCAATTTCATCTTGATGGGGTTTTTTGTTCATTTTTTGTGGACTGTCAGATGACCAGCGAGAAAAAGCTTCTTTCTCAACCACTCCAACAAAACTAAAATCTTCATTAACACGCTCATCCATTTTATTATTACCATTCATGGCCGATGATGCATATTTTATAGTACCAGCAGGCAAAACTTGGATTCTGATAGCATGGCATCGACCAGGAGAAGCTGGATCCTTAAAAGAAGGAAATTCTTAATTAATCCCAAAAATTAACACAGACATAATTTATAAATGGTGAATAACTGGCAACAAGAATAATTTTCATATTTTTACATTATAACAGATGCTTTGTTATAATACTCAACCCAAATTCCAAAATAACATGATTAACTAACCTTACACACAATAATATTGTCTTCTGACTTTTAACTGATGAATCAACCAAAAAAAGAAATGATGCAATTATCATATCTTACAAAAAATAATTCTAACATTTTTAAATGGAAAATGCCTAATACTCAAATATAAATCTCAATGTAAATCTCTTAATTCTTTTTATTGCAGAAGGCACTTTCTAAAAGTTTTTAATCTCATTTTAAAACATTATATAAGAACATTTGATTGTTAAGTATAAGTTAGCAACAAAGACTGGAATTTTTATTTTTACAGTCACATGCTTAAAACTAATTCTTTATTCCTGTTTAGCATTTTATTGAAGCTATTTTTAAACCAAGTCTGGATATACACTAGATAAAACAGGCTACTTTTGGGGAACTAAATACAACAAGGAAATGAAAGAGCAAAACAGAGAAGGAAGAAAAATTGCAAAATTGTCCCCTCCCCCCCACTTTAATGGTAAAATTCATGAATTCCATCTCATTTATTTCTTTCAAATCTGTAAATTAATACTATTTTTTTTTTATACAATAATTAAAATACTATTTGAAAAATTAAGAAAATTTCACAAAAAATTTAAAAAATAAAAATACAGAGCCAATCTTTATTACATTTATTCAAAATATAATTTTTTACTTCATATGTCAACTTGGAGCTTTGAATCTTCATATTTCAACTTGGAATTGACCTTTATGCTAATTTGCTTAAGCAGTATCTTGACAAGATATCTAAATTCTGTAGCACCTGTATTATTCTTATGAAAGTTAAAACCCTGAGAGACATGCAAACAGCAACCATTTTGGATTTTAATAAAAAAAAAAACACCACAAGAAGTAGTTTAGCTACCAACTCTGAAAAATGAAAATTGGAGAAATTTTGCTTATAATAAAGAGGGGAAAAACATGGAAAAAATGTACACAGCAATAAAATTTCTTACAGAACAACATTAAAGGAAAACTCTGAAGTGAAGATGCTATGAACAAAGTACAGTGGAACCTCGATAACTTAACACTTGCTGGAGATAAGAAAACATGTCAAATTAGTGATGTTTTACATAATTTCATACTTAAAAAGAACATTAATGTACAGACGTCCCCACTTAAACGAATATTGACAGTTCCAGAAATATTATTCAATTAAGCGAGGTATTTTTGGTTAAACGTGGAAACATATAACTGTAATATTTAATGGTATATGATGGTGTAATATTTAAATAAAAAGGTAAAATTACCAGCTACAGTATAATTAATTAAAAGTGTAATAAAATTGTTAAAAACTTGAATAGAGTAGTACAAACTAAAATAAATACAAATACTAACGCTAATATAAAATGAATACGAATATTTTAATATAAGTACATACATATATTTGTTTTATATTAGATTACACTTAATATAGCTTTATTAGGCTTGTTAAAATTTAATTTATTCTATTTATATAGGCTTAAAATTGTCTTTTAAAGTTGTTTGCTTATGAGAAATTCTAGAGGAGCAAATATAGACTTCTTTTTCAAATGCATACAAAACATCATAATTACCATCTCGAGACTGGAAATAACAGCACATTACCATTAAACCCTGGTTAACAGAAAGGAGTGATGGTGGAGGTTCAGCTATTTCGTCCTCACTTTCTTCTTTTTCATCTTCTTTCGATGTTGGCAGGGTATCTTCAGGTTCTGTCTGTATCGATAAACTCCTTTAGCTCAGATTCAGTGAACTGCAGCAATTCAAAATCCTCATGATGGAAATCTTCTTCAAAGTCGTAAATTACTGTTTTATCGTCCGATATATCAGGGTTTAGGCTTTCGTCTTTTTGTTTCAGAAATCGTGCTTTCATGAAACAATTTTGAATGACTTTTGACGTCACATCGTTCCATGATCTTTTCACAAAATGCAGTGCAGTCAAACGGCTGATTATCTTGTAAGTTTCACAAAACGATTTTGTGTCTTTGCTTTCATGAAGAAAATGAAGGAGCTCTTTAATTACTTGCTTCCTGTAATGAGCTTTAAAAGATCGAATAATTCCTTGATCAAGAAGCTGAATTTTACTTGTCGTATTGGCAGCAAGGAACTGAAGCTTGACGTTGGTGAGGCAAAAAGATCCATGATCAATTTTGTGACTGGACACATTATCCAAAAACAAAACTATTTTTCTGTTTCGTTTTTCTATATCAGCACCTAACTTCGTTAGCCACTTTTTAAATATTCTCATGGTCATCCATGGATTTTACGAATGTGTGTATGACACTGGATAACTTTTGACATTCTTTAGGCATCGTGGCTGCTTACTTTTATCCCCTATCACTAAGAGCTATAGCTTTTCAGTCCCAGTTTGATATCCACAAAATAAGAACGTCAACAGATTTTTATTTCTTTTAAATCCTTGAACCTTCTATTTTTTCCCCAGCAATGGTTCCAAAAGGCATTGCACGATAAAAAAAACGCTGTTTCATCACAGTTAAATATATTTTCTGGACTATATTCCCTAGTGTGGGCTCCAAAATACTTGCACCATTGGTTACAGTGTGAGTCATCAACCGATCCTGATTCCCATATCAAGTTTTGAAAGCTAAATTGTTATTCTGTTTGCAACAGTAGAGGCAACTTTTCGAAGCACAAAACTTTTCCCCTTCTTCAAAGTTTTTTGCGAGTTCGTTCGCTTTCTACATAATCATGGCACCATTTCTTAATGCACCTTTTACCCTTTTCGCTGAAAACCATTCCAGCACACATTGATTAATGTTACCAAAATTGGATTTACATTTCCTCTTTTGATCCAAATTTCCACTCTCTCCATTTTCCTTGGATTTTCTGTTGCATTTTATATTGGAAACTTGCATCTGCAATATTTTTAAAATCTTTTGCTACCTGTACTTGAGTTTTCTTATTTAACGCTTCCAAAACTTTTAGTTTATCAGAAAGGTTAAAATTTTTGTTTCGAATTCATCGTTAACACTTTTGTCGAAAGAATAGCACGACTAAACGAACACGGACAAAATACAAAAATGTTCCACACTGACCAATTTATTACACCCCTTTCTCAATCATTCCAAGAAAAAGGCCTAGAGGTCATGTGACCTATCCATTGTAGTGTAGAAATCTGCTCTTTCTCTCAGCCACAGCTAGCGAGATGTTTTCATTTGTGTTAGCGTTATTTTCTCGGTAGTCATTAATTTTGCGCTTTCTAAAGCAATATAAATTATAAATTCAATTTTCGGAACAAAATATAGGTAAGATATTTGCTTACCTCTATTTTCCAGCAATCGTCCTCACTATACCGCTAGGCCATGATCACCAGAATTTGTATTAATCTTTTATGGTTAGCATACACTCACTATATAATCCTTGGTATTCCATGAGACTGATTAAGTAATGTTAAAAATATTATTAATTAATAAAACATATTCATAATGCTGTTAAATTATTTAATTTACATAGCTTACATTTAATAGTTACATAAAATTTAGTTTTAAACATTATTTCAATTTAAGTTTAAGGGAAAACGACATAATGTCCGTTTCCATCGCGAATTAAAAAGAATCTCTTCAAGTTCTATAAAACTGAGATGCAACAGTCTTAGTCCTTATATAGTGACATCATTTTTAAGTTTTTTCATTGGATGGTAATGACGTAAAGTCAATTTACGTCAC
Organism: Maratus michaelseni; assembly: GCA_963931845.1. NCBI lineage: Eukaryota > Metazoa > Arthropoda > Arachnida > Araneae > Salticidae > Maratus > Maratus michaelseni. The sequence goes on along the minus strand of OZ007588.1, from coordinate 339,866,726 downwards.
TAATACGTATTTTAGTCTTTCACTTCCTTGTTCAGAGCACGTGCTGTAAAAACCTCTTCATCTTGCATTAGGCACTTTCATTTCCTGTTTGAAATTCTAGATAATTACTTTTTATCGGGATGAGTTTTTAAATGATGTAAATAAACTGTCATAGAAATTAATTCCGGATATTAATCTTTTGATATATTACCAACAATTCGGCCAATGGCATGCTGCGCCTTTACTGCGGAGAGCTTTTGATCATCTGGTACACAGTACGATCTCAGAAGCTCTGCAGTGCGTTCATGTGTTATTCTCTCAGTGACGTTCACGACATATCTGACGGAAATTCCAATTAAAGGGTAATCTTCTATTCGGAATCAACTACTCTTCAATCGTCAGATAATAATAAAGTACTTTAAATTTGCAGTAAACAACTTTAATTATCTCGTCGGAAAAACCCATTCATAAACTGTTTTCAACTCAGCTAAGTACATGGAATAAACGCCCACGTGAAAGAATGATTATCACGTGCTATCATGTGCTTTTTCCCAGTGACGTCATCCAAGGCTATCAAGAACTGAAAACTCTTTAGACTTTAGTCAGTTGTTGTGTGAATTTCTTTTAAAATGTAGCGTGTGAAAATGTCAGAGCGATGTAAATGCTCTGTTAACTTGTAATCAAGATACCGTTAAATGTTTAAATATAATATAAATATAAAGGTGAAGAGTGCTTAATTTAATTAAAACACATGTTAATAAACATTTTAATTTCAGCAAAGTAATAAAGTTTCAGAAATGAGTAATGTGCTGATCATCATCGATAATCATTTGGATTACATTTTGCATATGGAAACTCACAATGTGCTACGATATAACCCAATGGATAAACTTAAGGAAGGTTTGAACTTACAATCAGGTAAGCGAATGCATGCTTACTTAACTCTATTTACGAAGTATTATTTATACAATTAAAGAAACTATTTTACACATTAAATAAACTGCGCTGCCGACAATATCTGGCTGAGTTATGTTTTGTTAAATAAAGTTTACTTTTATAATTAACCTTCCGATTAATCAAATCACCAAGATATTACTATCACGATCTCCTGAATATCATCTAAAGTAGACTCGATGGCGGAAAACCACACAGGTAGACCTGGAAATTTGTTTTCAATGTAATAGAACCGAAAATGACAAAAAGTGTGTGTGGTGGTAGTGGTGGTGGGATTCCAGCTGAAACATATTTTCCGCACCCATGTTAAAACATCGGTCACTCAGTTGTTATTCCATTGACTGGGGACAGTTCGTAAAAAATATTCCGTTAAAGCGGGGTAAAATAATACTGACCCAATGGGGATAAATTCGGTTCTGGAGGATTCTATTTGATTAAGCAGGATATTTGATTATTCATGACCTGATTAAGTGGGAAGGACTGTAATAGGATTTTAAAATCATAAAATATGTACAATAAGCGAGGATGAACTATTAATCATTAGAATTATTAAACAATTGAGCGACTCCATTACATAAATTGATTTCTTTTTATTTCTAATTCAGATAGCTATAAGAACTGATAAATAATAAGCTGGGAAAATGTTTCTTGAGTACTATGTAAGTAAAATAAGAAGTTGGATTATAGAGACAAATAAAATATTGCATTTTGAAAGATTAGCAAAAAAAAAAGTCTAAACTGTAGTCAATGTAAGTGTTTTTTTGCTGAAATGTCTTGAGTTAGCTAGTTGTTTTCTCATAGAAGTTAACGTTGTACTAACCATATACTTATAATAAATGTTGAGTTACTGGAGCAGTGGAGTTACTCAGGAGCCGACCTATCGAGGTTACATTGTATTACTTAATTTTTGAAGTATAGATGTATTTATTACAAAAATATAAAATGTAATTATACAAATACTATTTTGCAAGTCATGTAATATCCTTTTATCGTTATTAAAAAAAAATATAGATACCTGTGCAACAGTAAATTCTACTTCATCATTTGGCCTGACGGGTTCCTCTGGATTGAGAAGTTCAGATAGTCGAAAATACAAACGTGTATCTCGTTGTCCATAGGTGATAAAACCAAATGTTTCTTTCACAGCAGTAACAAATCCCTATATGATCAGAAAAAAGTAACAAGTGTAATATTTTTTTAAAAATATTTGTCCAAAATTGAGATAAAAAATACTCTTATAATACATAAAACATTAAATGAATTTCAAAATAATTAAACCCTACCTTATTGGCAATTTTATTTATGGGCCAAAATGGCTAAAATTAAAAAATACTACTTTAATAAACTTTTGTAATAAACTTGAAAAAATAACTTTTTTTTTTTTTGCAAGACATACATTGCTCCAGAGTACATAAATAAAATTTGCAGATTTTTAATGTTTTCAATTTCATGACTATTTCTTTGTAATATTTTATTCGCTATCTTTCCATAAGGGATCATCTATTCACACACAAGAGTAGAGGGGATCCACAAAATGTGACACAGGAAAGGAGGTGGGTTAATATGTTGTGACATATCTAAAATATGGAAACAATTGGTTAAGTATTGTTAGCAAGAAGCATAATAATGATGTTCATAAAAGGGTAACAAGTGTAATATATTTTTTTAAATATTGGCTCAAAATTTTATTAAAAGCTTAAATGAGATAAAAATACTCTTATAATAAATAAAATATTAAACGAGTTAAAAAAAAAATAATTAAACCCTACCTTATTGGCAATTTTATTTATGGGTTTAATTTAAAATTTATTTAAAACATTAAAACTCCATTTAAAATAATTTCCCTACAGTGTTTACTACCTAAGGGTCCAATGGATTTAAACATTCATGTAGCTTCTGTGTACTATATTTTGCTTTGAACTAAGTTGCTAACTAAAAGAGTAAATAAATGAAAAAGATAAAGTTACTCTGGTGTAAAAATATATCTGAAAAGAATCGCAGCTGGGTATAACCAGGGAGCTACAAAGCATGATGACAATGACAATGAATAGAGGGAGAGAAAATTATTTTTAATCCTGCATTTACTTAAACATGTTTTTTAAATTATTCATAAATATTTAAATAACCATAAATAACACATGACAAAATATCATGGAAGAAATTTAAATCAAAATAACAATGCTAAATATTTATTAATTTTTCTTTTTAAATCAATTTTTTTTTTTTTTTTTTTTTTTTTTTTTTTTTTTTTTTTAAGTATATGTTTATTTTTTACCTTTAATCAAATACTATCCCTTAACAACTGAGTTTTATTCATCTTTTTCTTGCCTAGTTCAGTTCAGCTTATTTTGCTTATTATTGAAAAAAAAGTTATATTTGATTTTATTCTGAGTACTTTTTAGAGCCTCTTTCACAAGATGCACTTGTTATAGGCAACACAAGAGCAAGTTTAGAACTTACAAATTAGTAGATTTTTCAAACAGTAATGGAAATCTGCTAAATACAATATACAGTAGCTAACTGTACATTTATTTAATCATACATTTAAAATTGTTTTGTAAACTAAACTTCATATTACACATCACCCACGTAAAGAAATTATCTACAACCAAAAACTTAATAAAGAGTCAATTAAATAAGCCTTCCTCAATTTGTAAAAGCATAATAAAATTAAAATTTATGTTTAAGAAAGGAGGTGAAAAGAAAAGATATTTACAAATTTTTTTCATTAGCAAATCATTAACTGTAAATTTAAAAAAAAGAATTCAACTAAAGAAATAAATAACTTTTTTTTTTTTTTTTAATGCACATAACATTTGGATTTTTTTTAAGCATAGAAAAATAATACGATATATATATATATGTCATCAATAATTTCAGAAATACGAGTAAAAAAAAGAAGTATAAAAAGTTATATACATCTTACCTGTTCTCTTTTCTCTTTAGAAAATGTTAAACTGTTAAACAACAGTTCAATGTTTGTAGCTCGTTGAAGATTGTCTCTGCGGTCAGTAGCAACATTAAACTGGACCCAATCTCCAACTTGTAAAGTATACTCGGATTTTGGATCCCTTTCTCCAAAAGGATAATATATGACCCTAGAAAATAATTTTTTTGTAGACTCAAAGACTTTTACATCAATAATGTAATACAAGAGAAAAATTCAAAAAAGTTCCAAGCCTATTTTATGAAAAAATAATTCTTATCGTAAGTGAAAGCAAACATGGCAAAAAAAAGGAACAATGGAAGTAGGTAAGAGGGATGCTCATGTATCTCTATCTACTTTTAACTAGAGATGCAGCTGGATATTAGGCCATTTCGACCCATACCCTATTTCAATCTCTCCCTGTTTTATTTATTTTTATAAAAATTAGCTGTGGGTTTAGATTAGCTAATTAATACTGTATATATTCTTTTTTATCTTATTTTCTATTAACAATGATGTTTATGATTATTTCAGTTTTAGTACCAATATTATAATTTCATTATTTTAAATCATCATTAGTCATATCAGCATGAGTTTAGTATTTTTATGAGAAAAACTCATAACTGAATTCATTTTCTTTTTTTTTTTCTTTAACAGAGTCGGTTTTCTTTGTAGGTATTTTCAGGCTGTAAACATTCTCATTATCTCTTATTACTTTACTACTTAAAACAAGTACAAGTTTCATGTTGTGATAATAGAAAACTTGTTCTTGTTAGTTACTAGTAACTTAGCAGTAACATAACAAAATTAGTAACACATAATAGCAAATTAAGTAATTAGTTTAATAATAATAAATTATTTTCATTTTAAAAAAACTTAAAACTGAATACATTTATAGCAGAATTCAATATCTTTACCATCCTTTAACTTTATTATGTATGTCGCTTTACCTTATAAAAGTAAGTGTGTTGCAACTTGCGAGAACAGAAAACTTGTTCTTGCTTGGTACTAAGATAGCAAAAAGTGGTTTTCTTCTTTGATGAATCATTCTCAAACTTTTGTCTTTTAATTGAGACTCACACATGTAGGTAAAGAAATATGAATGATAAATGTACACATATTTGTTCTTATATAGGTTTAGAAACATAATTTGCCATAAATAAAAGTGAATTATTTTTAGTTTGATAAATTAATACAATGTATTTTGCAATATTTAAACTATCAGCTTTATAATCTGGAAATTTTAACAGAGTTCAATGAACAGCAAATGCATAGCCCTGTAATTTTATGTCAGATGTACTGCTGGATAATAATAACATCTGGCTACTGCCAATTATACGGCATACTGACCAATTGCAGTATGTATCCCAGTGGTGGGATTCAAATAATTTTACAACTGTTCTTATGACTTTTTCGACTGTAAACAAGAAAGAAAAATACTGCATCATATGTAGATTATGAAAAAAATTTCCACACAATAAAAACAACGTTACAAAACTGCTAACTAGCTCACTGACTACCAAAGCATTTTTATTTATATTTTTGCTTTGGCAAAAAATGCTTGTAACTTCTTCAAAGTAATCTAGAAAGTTCTTGATAATTTGTGTCCCGTGGATCGTAGAAGAATACTGTTTCTGTTTTTTAATGTTTGGCACTAACTTTTGTTAATAATATCACTAATTTTTGCATTCAGCCAGCCATTGTCACAAAAGCAGTATTTGAAAGTTGTAGTTTTAAAAATACAGAAGGCCATTCACATTTTATGAAAACAATTTTTACAGTTAATTTCTGCATCTAATACATAAATGTCATATTATTTCTGACAGTTTGAGTCTACTGGATAACCTTGGCTCTTGTCTATGAGTTCTGCCTCAAAATTTCCATCATAATAGATTTTTTTTTCTTTGTACAGTCATGTCAATTTTATTCCACACCTCTTGGGAAACTTTCCAAAGTCTTCTCAATGCTCATGTATGGCATCTGCGTAACACTAACTTTAACAAGCATGTGGCTGATAAATGAAAATTTGCGGTAACCAGGGTTATTACTGATTTTTGATCAACCTTGCAATTTGACTAATAAGCAAAAATAAACTGTAGCCAAATGGAAAGAAATATTAGCAAGACAGATTTGCCATGACACATTGACGCTAAAATTGTTCTTTGGCCTTCAGTTCTTTAACCTACATTTTTAATTAGGCTTGGCACCTGGTGTTGGGACACTGCCCACACAATAGTTGCTGCAACTTTGGCTGATTCTAAAATGAAGTAGCGTTGAGCAGCGAATCTCTAAAAAGGAAAAAGCAGCAAATGTCTCTCTCATATCTAAAAATGCCCCTTTTTTTAGGGTGGAAGGAAATATATTGAGTTATTTCAATGACTGATTTAATTATTGTTGCTTTAATGTAAACAGTGAACAAAAAAATAAAGATTTAACTTCCTAGAAAGGGTAAAAGAGAGAGGTGGAAATGTTGTGGTAAGCGTAGTAGGAAATTTAAATGATTGATTATTGATAAAACAAAGCAACAAAAAAATTTTTTTTGTTTTTTGTTTTTTAATTTGAGAACTGGGGGAGTATAAGAAAATAGAAACTTTAAAGGGAAAGGATAATTTAAGAGGGCTGATTATTTTTTGTTACTACGGTGTAACAAGGCAGATTAAATTTGAAAATTACAAAGCTTTAAAGATTTTAAACTATGTGTGCTCAGTTTTAGGCTCGGGAAGAGAGCAGCAAAAGGAGAAGTGGGAATTTCAGAGGACAGATTTAGATGACTGATTATTTATTATTACAATAAAGTAAAATATATAGAGAGAGCAGAAAAAGTTTATTTTTTTTTAAAATAAGATTTTCGACTGTTTTAGGCTCGGGAAGAGAGCAGCAAAAGGAGAAGTGGGAATTTCAGAGGACAGATTTAGATGACTGATTATTTATTATTACAATAAAGTAAAATATATAGAGAGAGCAGAAAAAGTTTATTATTTTTTTAAGTAAGATTTTCGACTGTGTGTACTGCAGGTGGATAAAGGGAGATTTTCTAACAAAAGGGGAAAGATTTCGATGAAAAAAAAGAAGAAAAAAAAGAAAGAAAAAAAAAGCAGAAATACACCATAATGCCTTTTAACCGAGAAATAGTATGGTATGATTGAATGTCATAAGCAACATTAATCATTCAGCAATGTGGATGAGAGTGTCACGTGTAAACAAGAAAAAAAAAAGGAGGAAATTCAGCTCTTACAATCTGGCAATCGTAATCAAGAATCACGGTAATAACACTGGATGAAACACAACTTTAAGTGATTGTAGCAAACGGGGAAAAAAGAAAAAGTTTTTTGCCAATTAACAAAGAAAAGACCCAACGAAATACGCTATTGAATATAATTTTTTTTTTTCAAAAATATTCATGATTGCTGCTAGATTTTGTTACGAAGGTCAAAGCTCATCAAGCAAAGCTAAAGTAAATTCACTTCATAATCAGTAATATTGTTTAGAATCCATTTCCAAAGAAAAAATTGCAGCCTTATATGGAAATGACACCAATAAAGTCGAGTTTCATAAGGACAATGCTTTCTATAAGTTTGTTATACCTATAAGTTACCTATAAGTTTGTTTTCTATGAGAATTATTGTAAATATATATCCAAATTTCATACTGACTGATAAGTTATAGAATATTTCTTATTTAAAGGATTATATCATTTCAGTATAGTCTGTCCAGGGCTCCCAACACATTTTAGTCCTCCAAAAGGGGGAAAGGGGATCATTTGTATTTAAAAAAAAATCCCTGACGGCTCGGCCTACAGGCACAGGTAGATTTCGAAGACGCAGACCATGGCGCGCCTGTTTGTCGGGAATTGCGGAAGAAATGACCTTTTTACGATGATGCGGCAGTTGGAACCGCCTACTTCGAAACCTAACTTGTTTGCAGGCGGAATCGGCAGGGATTTTTTTGTTTTTAATTTTTTTTTTGCTATAACGGTTGGTCCTATAAAAAACTTGTAAATATAAAAGTTTTAAATAATATTAAGAGGATTAATAATAAATTTAAGCGGATTTGAAATCTTGAGAATTGGCGAAGTTATGAATTTTTTTCTTCTAAACCCCCCCCCCCCCTTAAGGCAATTTTTAATTATATCAAAAATCTGTCATACATAAATTTTCGGCCCTTCTCCTAGAAGTAATAATAACTTCAAACGGATTCGATACGTATCATAAGTAAGAAATTATGGGTTTTTTTTCTGTTTTCACAAAAAGCCCCCCCATCCCCCCCCTTGGTTCGATTTTGTCCATTAACGAACTTGACCGAGATTTTATGCCCCTTGATTTTATGTATCAGTTTCGAAAAGATGCGGGAGTTGGAACCGCCTACTTCGAAAAATAACTTGTTTGCAGGCGGAGCCGGCAGGGATTTTTTTTGTTTTTAATTTTTTTTTGCTATAACGGTTGGTCCTATAAAAAACTTGTCAATATAAAAGTTTTAGATAATATTAAGAGGATTAATAATAAATTTACGCGAATTTGATATCTTGTGAATTGACGAAGCTATGATTTTTTTTCTCTTAAAAACCCCCCTTTTTCCCCCCCTTGGGGCCATTTTTAATTATATCAAAAATCTGTCATACATACATTTTCGACCCTTCTCCTAGAAGTAATAATAACTTTAAACGGATTCGATACGTATCATAATTAAGAAATTATGGGGTTGTTTCTGTTTTCACAAAAAGCCCCCCCACCCTCCCCCCCTTGGTTCGATTTTGCCCATTAACGAACTTGACCGAGATTTTATGCCCCTTGATTTTATGTATCAGTTTGTAAAAGATTAATGCAGAATTTTTCCAGTTATCGTGGTCAGAAAAAAGTGACATAGATAGATAGATAGATAGATAGATATAAAGTTTTGAACTGGGGGTAGTTTTGGGTTCTGGGAGTCATGATCGGCGTAGATCTGCAAAAATTTTTCAAAATTTCCAACTTAGGTGAGAATGTAATAGGTAGTATTTCTTACGAAATCTACCTAAAAGGGAACTTAGGGAGACCATTTATACTAAAAAGGGGGACTTTGGGAGACCATTTATATTAAAAAATATAACAAAGTTGATTGATTGGAGTTTATTTAGTAAATAGTTTATGAAATTATCGACGGGAAAAGATCATAGGCGTCATAGGCATGATCAAGTGAAAGGTTTTCTTTGGTGGCATACTGGGTCGTGTAATGCAATATCTCTAGATATGTAATCCTGCAAAATAGCAGATGATTGGACTCTATATGTGGAGAATCAAACATTTCAAGATTTCTAAGAGAAAGTAAAGTTAATGTTTTTTCTCTCGGATTGTCCTGGACCCTGCATTTTAGATGTTGACCAGAGGGAAGTTAGAGATGAAACGCCAGATATTCTCGCTAAAGATTTTCCTTATTCTAAGGTGTTGGTGTGAAATTTAGACTAGGTTAATATAACCGTTAGAATGTTTTCATTTTATGTTCAAAATTGGTAACAAGGGGAATACACATTTGGCATTAAGCACACTTTTGACAAAACGAAGAAATTCTGCACTGGCAGCTGTAACATTGTTTTGAGAACGTTATAAAATAGCATGCTAAATGTTATAATTTTGGACCAGGAAAGGCATCTGTACAATGATAATTTGTGTGCATAACTATGATGTCAAAGTTTTATGAGAAAACCATCTGTGTATTGCAGAAAATGATGTATTTAAAAAGAGATAAGCTATACAAAGTTCAATGCTATTAATTTTAGACCATGAGAGAGTCATTTTATACTTTTGTTTTCTTTTAAGATACAGCTGCAGATAGATTAAAAATGCATTAGAAAGGCGTTTACCATAAAACAGACTGATGTAATTTTGAATATTACATGTTTTCTTTGCAAAGAGCAGCAGGCTGCGCCTTTAAATAAAAGGGAAAATATATTAAATGTGTTAATGGAAAAAAGGAAAATATATTTAATAAAATAATTTAAACAGAGGTTTACTTTAAATTGTAAAAAGTATATATAAGGTGTCTTCACCATAAAAAAGGAGACTGAAAAGGGACCACTAGGTCTAAAAATACTGCAGCAAGTTTTTCTAAATAAGCAATTTTTTAAAAATTACCTCAGAAAATGTTAATTGATTATATTTACAAAGATGTCATTAAACAATGTACATAGCTTTATTTAACACACTTAAATATCCTACTGCAAGATGAGTAATATTTAGAATAGAAAAAAAATATTTGGAATAAAATATAAACAGTAAAAATTAATGCATCTAAGAAAATATTAAATCAATCAATTGTTAGCGGAGTTACATATTAACAATTACAAAAGTATAGTGCATTTCATTGAATTTAAAACATGTAATAACAGTAATCAGTTAATAAAAAAAGCCCAGCATAACAGCGCCTTCTGTTAAGTAATAAAATTTAAAATTAGATTAACATATATATTGTTAATAATTATTAACTCATACATAAAATTTAGTTCCTTTCTATACAATAGAAGCTGAGATGCTATAATGTTCATCCGAATAAACATAGTATGGCAACGCCCCCTGAGTGGTCAAAAACCAATATTGAATCAATATTCGTAATCATCTTACATATTAAATTTGGTGAAATTCTATCCCAAAATAGGCTGAGATCTGGCTATCATGGAAATCAGAAAAAATGCGACCTAGTAGCGCCACCTGTTGGGTGAAATACACCAACATCTAATCAGCATCAATTTATGTTAAGGGTTAACTGAATGTGAAGTTTGATGAAATTTCACCCAGATTGCCTTATGAAAATACCTCATGTAAAATGTAAAAAATGCAGCTTAACAGTGCCACCTGTTGGGCCACTTACGGCAAAACATAATCAGCACCTTTATGTGCTAAAGTCTAATTAAATAGGCCATTTGATGAAATTCCATGCTTCAGTTTTTTATATAGAATGGCTACAAAATGTGTATAAGATTTCCTTTAATAGCTGGGATATATCTCTCCCATCAAAACTGAAAACAAAACTACATCTATAATAACATAGAAGTTTATCTGTGTGCTGAAGAGACTGTTGCGCATAGAGCTACAAGATTTGTCAGGTAGGTACATGTATATCTCAGAGTTTCCCCCGGACAGTTTCAGAAAGGTGCTGCACCCTGCCTGCCCTTTTGTTAACAAAATAGCACCCTTCTTGCCCCTCATAAAAATAATTAGCACCCTTCTTGCCCCGTCAATAAAATAATTAGCACCCTTCTTGCCCATTAGTAAAAAAAGTGTTATTTCTGCTTTTTGCATTAAAAAATTTGCTTTCATAGTAAAAATTGACTGAATGTTGTCTTGAAAATAGTGCCCTGACTTTTAAATATCAAAAGTGGCTTTAAAAACTAAAATAATACCTTTTAACAATTAAAAAAAAGTGCCCTTTTCTCACCAGCAGCACCCTGCCTTTTTTTAAACCTGGGGGAAACTCTGCTAAAGTTACTTTTTGAATTTTAATTTAATTTTTCAGGAGATTTTTACCCCCTTTTTTCATGTTTCATAGCTATTTTTTCACAATTATAAAAGGAATTCAGTTTTACTTAAGTAAAAAAAAATTACTACTGGTCTAAAAAGACCAGTAGTAATTTTTTTTCCTTTTTTCAACAAAGTTTATTCAGAATTTGTATAGTGATTTTTAAATTTTTCACAAATTTTTTAAGCAAACTTTAGTTTTTATTTGTGACTTGTAATTTTTTGACATTCGTAAAAAGAATTTGATTGCAAACTTTTACATTTTGTTTTTCTGAAATTGCGTATTTTGATTTTAATGTTTATCAATTTTTAGATTTTTTTCCCCTTCCCATGCTCTGCGGTGATTTTTTGACATTTGTGAAAGAATTCTGGTTACATTGTTAACTATATTAATTTTGTTCTTCTGCAATTTTTATTATATATTTTGCAGACTAGTAAAAGGAATCCGGTTTCAATTTTTTTTTGCACAATATGGTAAATGTTGTCATCTTTTTAATAAAGTTTATTCTGAATTCATGCAGCAACTTTTTAATTTTGCACAATTTATGTGATTTTTAGATTTTTTTCGTGTTTTGCGACAATTTCATGACATTCTGAAAAAGAATTTGGTTTCAATCTTTTAGCCCAGTTTAATCAATTTTGTTCTCCTTTCAATAATTTTCATTCAGAATTCATGCATCGATTTTTGATTAATTTTTTTATGCAATTTGAGTTGGTTTTTTTTTTTTTTTTTTGTGTGTGTGTGTGTGTGTGTGTGTGTGTTAATTTTTTTATGCAATTTGAGTTGGTTTTTTTTTTTTTTTTTTGTGTGTGTGTGTGTGTGTGTGTGTGTGTTTTGCAGCAATTTTATGACAGTAAATTTTGTCTTGTAGATTTTTCAATTTTTAGTGATTTTTAATGAGATTTCTAATGCATTTTTTAATGTTTTTCTACATTACGCAGCAATTTTTTGACATTCTTGAAAGAATTCTGGATACAACGTTTTAGCCTATAATAAATTTTGTCCTCTACAATTTAACTTTTAGTAATTTTTAAAGTTTTTTGTATTTTTCGGCAATTTTTCCATTTATGAAAAGAAGACTAAAGGGATTAAAAGGCATAAATGGGGACTAAAGGGGACTTTAGAGGGGGAAAAGGAGACCATTTGGGAGCCCTGTCTGTCTTAAAATGTATATTAATATCAGCCAAAAGTTACTTACTCATCATGAAGTTGACACTGAATTTTTCCAGGAAGAGCATCACTAGATCTCATTCTGCCCTTTTCCAAAGCTTCTTTGATTTCACCTATAACGATCTCTGGATTGATGTCTTCAAAAATCACTGTGCCCAGAGGTAAAGTTACCACATTGACAGCAACTTCCTTGTTCTAAATTGAAGAAATGTGTAAACTCAAATATTTTAAATGTACAATTATATAAAAGCTACAAATGAACATTTTTATTTATTTATTCTGCAACATTTATTTCAACTAATTTATGAAACCTCAAATTCAGAGTTTAAAATTTTACCAGTTTTATTATCCAAAAGCTATATAAATAGTTCCATTCAATATGTATGTATTTATATCATTATCTTGATGATGATGCTGCTACCATTTAAGTCAGGACAACATGGACCACATATAATTAATTTCAGCAGAGATAGTTTAGATTTAGAATGTTACTAATGACAAAAATAAAAGCTACAAACTCATATGTCATAATAATTGAAAATATTTTTGATTAATATTTTTGAAATTGATGTTCTATATAATTTGGGGAATAGTGGACATAAACACCCAGTATTTGTTAAATATTTAGAAGTACACATTTAATAAGAAAATGTAAAAATGATTATTTTTTGAATATGTAAATTCATCAATAGAATTTATACAAGAAAAATCATGAGAATAATGGCATATATAAATAGCTTATAATATACTGATGGCTATAATAGAATGGTTTATAATAGATTGAAGTTATATAAATAGCTTCTTTGTGTTAAATAATTTTCATTATTGCTTAGGTGATATACTGAAATTTAAAACTATCAACAGGCTTGAAACTGGTCAGTCTTAAATAAATATTACTCAATGGTTATGAATGACAGTATCCAGAATATGGTACCAATTCTTAACAGGAGTCTAAGGCCATCCCCAAGAACCATGATGACATCTGAGAAGGATGACAAATAAATATTACTTGGTACATTTCAACAATGTTTTCAATAAGTGTGTTCAATTTCCACATGTGAAAAACCACATGCATACTTGCCAAACAAAAAAGACTTCACAAGACACTATTTTATAATTTAAACAAGAATGAAAAATCATGCGTCAAGCATAGATTATGCAACACTTTCCAACGCTTCCAAAATATTTTTACAAATCATACCGTTTAATAAGCTAAAAGATGACATCTAAGTAAACAATTTGGAAAACGCATAATATATTTAAAAACATAATTTCAGGAATTTCCAACATATACAATATTCAGAAAAATATCCGAATACTTTTATTCAGCCCTGTATAGGATCTATAGATCTGTATATATACTACATAGGATGTTAAAATTCTCCGTCTGGAGTTTCTGTCACTAAACGGAAATTTGTCCGCGAACTTTTGTGCTTCCCTGTATAGGATCTACAGAATTTATACACATCACGTAATAGACAAAAAGCGAGTTAAAATTAAAATCGTGTTCAGTAACTTAAAACGCACTTCCAGGAATTATTGTTAACAGACAGTTGAAAATTCTTTTGTGTGTCCCTGTAAATGAACGATGACTGCTATACACACAATATTCTGTTGTAAGCCTCTTGTAATGCACCTTAGTGAAATATATAAATTTCAATGCGTTTAAAACAGTGAAACATTATTTAAATAAAACGCAGACGATTTTTCTCCATAGATGTAATGTAACGGAATTCTTTTGACTGTCCCTGTAAAGTAACTATAAGTTCTATGCACTGCACACCCTATTCCATATTAAGTGTCGTCTAATGCACCTTAGTGATATATATAAATTTCAATGCGTTTAAAATAGTGAAACATTATTTAAATAAACCGCAAATGATTTTTCCCCATAGACCGCAATGTAACGGAATTCTTTTGAGTGTCCCTGTAAAAAACTATAAGTGCTACACACTTCCGTTGAAATAGGGAACATGCTATAGATAATGACAATAACATATAAAAATTGCAGAGCAATCCGAGCATATTTACAGGAGTTAGAGCACGGACAGACGGCAGAAGGCCAGACAAACCGAAGTCATAAACACTTTTCAACTAGGTTGGAAAGTGTTAAAAAGGGCAAAAGTAACTAAAAACATTGAAAGAAGAAATTATTTTTTTAAATTCACTACTCTTATGTAAAATGAAAGCAATGTTTTATTTAAATCTGAAGGGAAGAAAATATTTTTCTTCTCTTTTCACTTTTCAGGTAACAAATTCATTTTTTAAATGTGAAATCCTTTTCTTAAACATCAGAAGCAACTGATAAACTGCTTTCCTTTTAAGGATAAAATTCCACTTTCTTCTTCTTCATTATTTAATTTATAGCTAAAACTTATCAAATGAATGATCAGTTAATTTTGAAAATTAAAATAATTACAAGTTTAGCAACAAATTTTCTTTCTTTTTTTCTCCCTAAGAAAAAACTTACAAATGGCTTCCACTGTTCTAAGATCCTTTATAATATAACCATCATTCGAGAAACAGCTATTGAGTTAAACATGGCTACGGAGTTTCCTAACTTCAAAACTATATAATTCCCAACATGTTTCAAAATTTTCCTTAATTTCAAATAATACATGACATAAGTTGCTGTGTATGCTGCTAAATTTAATAGACGGCCAGAGTAGCCAATTACAAACATTTGTTTCTCTTCAAATATTTCTGAAAAGCCTTTTTTCATTAAAAAGGATTTTACCTTCTGAGAGAAAAGCAGAAGTTACAGTTAAAATTCAGAAAATTTCTACAAAATTCAGAAGAGGTGGCAATTTCATACCTGCCAACTTTTCAAAATGGCAAAGTGTAAAATCGTGAGAAGTGCATTTCTTGCAATTTTTTCTTTCATAAGAGCATATGACACATCTGACACATTGTATAAAAAACACATAAACAGCATTTAAGCATGTAACAGATGAATGTTGTTAAATAATACACTGATATTTTGATATGAAACATATACAGACTACTTCTTTGTTGTTGTTTTTTAAGAAAGTCTAAGCAAAAACATTACTCAAAACACGACTTCCGTTTAAATACAATGAAAATTAAAAGATTTCGTATGGTATATTTTGAATAAAAACGCTTGATTCATGCTTTTAACAATATAAAATTATTCCTTTACATTCAGCAACTATCATTAATAAAAGAAGTTAAAAAGTATTTCCTAATTTTAGGGAGTAAAATAGAGCTTAGAAGAATCTTTGCAAGAAAGTGTAAAAATAAACATCCTAGGTGTAAAAGTGTAAAAAATGGTCAAAAAGTGTAAATTTTACACCTAAAGTGTAAAAGTTGGCAAGTATGCAATTTTCTATGAGCTTTGCTAATTTCACAATTTTACTACTATTACATACACCAAATATTAGCTTTATATGCATAATTATTAATAATGTACTATAATACTTCAAAAAGCATTCTGTGCACTAAGAATAGCTGTAATTAGATAACAACAAAATTATTAATAAGATTGAGTGGGGGATAAACATGAAGCCCTTCCTATGCATTTAACTAACAAAAACATAGTTAAATGCACGCCAAAGCTTCAAACATCTGGAAAGAGAAAAGAATTAACAGAACAGAATAAAACATCTGCCCAGATGCCTAACCATAATGGTTTGTAGGTAGGCAAAGTTTCCAAGGTATGGGAGAAAAAATAACAAACAGAATTATTTACTAGCATATACTACCTTCATTTTAAAGCAATGAACTTACATTTCTCGTCTGAACACTGAATTCAACATCATCTCCAAGAGCCAAATCCCTGAAATTTTTACATTCACTTGAATGAAAAAATATCTGTAATAAGAAAAGAAAAATAGATTGAAACAGAATAATTCTTAAATAATACAAAATAAATATAAAAATGTAAAAAGTTTTGAAGATTGACTTTTAAATTATCATTTACAGTAAAAGATTTTTAAAGGAGAATTATTCAGATAGATTTTTGGATATTATAATAAAAGGATATATAAATTCACTTTCTGACAATCAATTAACTTTTATTCATTAATGCTGTTTCTCAAATCCAAATTTGCTACTTTCTGACACATTTTTAAATTCATTTTTGTTCACAAACGTATCATATTGGAAGGGGCACTTATAAAGAAACTGTGTAATCAAACTGTTTCTCCCCCCCCCCATTTTTTATTAAAGGCAGATTTTTTAGAAAATGCTATTTGTGTTTTGACCTAAATTTTGAGATGTGACTGCACAGGAAATGAAAAGAACTGTCCCTCTGAGACAATAATTACTTATTACTCAAAATGTATTTTATTTATCAGAAACTGAAAAAAAAAAAAAAAAATACATTTCAAACCACTTTCAGGGCTTCCAACACATTTTAGTTCTCCAAAAGGGAGAAAGGGGACCATTTTATTTAAATAGGGGACTTTGGGGGACCATTTTTATATTAAAAGGGGACTTTGGGGGATCATTTTTATTTAAAAAGTGATCACATGTCTAAAAATACTGCACCAAGTTTTCTTAAATATGAAATTTTTTTCAAATTACCTTAGAAAATATGTTAATTAGTAATCTTTACAAAGATGTCATTGAACAATGTACACAGCTTTATTTAACACATTTAAATATCCTGCTGCAAGATGGGTAATATTTAAAACAGAAAAAAAATGATTTGGAGTAACCAGTAAAAATTGATGCATCTAAGAAAATATTAAATCAATCACTTGTTAGCAGAGTTACACATTAACAATTACAAAAGTATAGCGCATTTCTTGGAATTTAACATGCAATAATTTGTAGGTCTCCACATCCCTCGAGTTCTGGTAAAGCAAGTGCGGGTCGGGAAAACCTGACTTTTGGCCCAGGACCTGGCTCCCTTTTGGGTGTTCAGCTCCGAAGCTGTTGGAGGACTCCGGCCCCTCTCCAAGTATTTTAGCGGTGGTCTCCTCTGATAATGGGATCCACCGCATATCGCAGCGACCTATGTCATCCACACATGGGTTAAATCGGGGGTGATATTCAGGTGGTGGTGCCCGACTGGCTGTAATGCATACGGAGAGACAAACCCGGTCATGCATGTTATATGTCCCTCAGGACATGGGTACGGTGGTTGAGACACTAACGGGCACCCCTCATGGCGCCTGCCGCCGCAGCTCAGTTTTTTAACATGGAATAACAGTAATCAGTGAATAAAAAAAGCTTAATCATCAACAATCTAGAAAATATCTTGGAAATATAGGTGGTGAAGATAAACAGATCTGCTTTCTTATATACATATATTTCACGGCTTTCTATCATAAAAAGATTTAACTGTCAATTTCGAACTATTAAACAGTTACAATTTTCATTTTAAATAGACAAATTATGAATGTGGATTATTAAAAGACCAACAATAGACAAAGTACTTGGAGTTTTCATTTCAAATTACAAAGCACCTGAGTAAATTTAAACTTCAGGGCAAATTTCATAATGCTATCTTATTATTTGATAGTATTAGCATTTTTAAATAGAATTTATTATTTAATATTAAATAACACTCCAATGCTCTACCACTGATCTACGATGATGATACCCAGTCTGGAATCTCCCACTCATATATGTCGGTAAGGCTGCAACCGCAGCACAAGATGGAAAAGTCATCATGAGCACACAACCCTGTGGCATACATGAGATGAATCAAATCCCAGCATACATGAACACATATATAATTTTAATTAATTTAATTAATTCCAAGGATTCGGGTTCGATTCCCGGCCTGGACATTTTTTTACTGTTAGTTATACGCTTCGTTAGCAATATGAAAATTCGCGTATTTAATAATTTCGGGTGTAATTTCACTGCTGAAAATCAATTGAAAAATTAATTAAAATTATATAGAATTTATTGCTTTGAAAAAGAATTTCTAAAAAGAAAATGTATTTGGTCATAGGAGTGGAAAATTTTAAAATACTAAAAATATATTAAAAAATGAAATCAAAATCAGATTTTTGAATTTCAAGAAATATGAAAATGATTTTAATCTATTTACTTTATCTCTAATGATTGATCTTAAAGTTACTCTTTAGAACTTACTGCTGCAGTTAATCAAAATTCAGTGCAATTCCATATTAGAGTGAAAATATATGGATGTGGAGTTTCAAAATTTCTGTAATTATTCCTTAATCGACTGATTTTTTAAAGTACAGTATACAATTAGGCAAATTTTAGCTATATTCGGTGCGCACTTTTATACAACATCTTTGCGTAGCTGACAACCTTTTGGGGTTTTTTTTTTCAAGTCAAACAAACATAATTCGAACCAGAAAATGTATTTAATAAATGAAATCAAATAAGAAGCGCATAGATACGAAACATTTTATTTAATAAATTTCCTGATTCAAAATGTTTATTTTTTACTTTAAGTAAACACGGAAGAACACACTGACAACTATGCCTTTTCTAGATCAATATTTACAGACCAGCATGTACAATCAATTTTTATAGATTTGGTTAATGAAAAGTAATTTTGAATATCTTTTTGAAAAATAAGATAAAATAAACTATGTATAAATAACTTCGGAACTTTGTGTGAATAGTTCTTTATCATGGTTGTGTTTTGTACATATAAATTTTATTCTGTGCAATGATAATGATATTATCTACTTTCTTTATGTGGCCCGCGACTTTGTATATAATGCTTAATTTGACCAGCGGTGGTAAACGAGTTTGACATGCCTGATCTTACATACTAAATTTGTTGAAATTCTATCCCAAACATACCGAGATCTGACTATCATGTAAATCGTTAAAAATGCGGCCCAGTAATGCCACCTGTTGGGTGCAATACATCAAAATCTAATCAGCATCATCTATGTTAAAGGTTAACTCTTAACTGAATGAAAAATTTGATGAAATTTCAACCCAGAGATGCTGAGATTGCCTTATTAAAATAACTCATGTAAAATGTAAAAAATGCAGCATAGCAGTCGGCCATATACGTCAAAACATAATCAGCACCTCTATGTGCTAAAGTCTAACTAGGACTTCCCTCAAAGGGATTAGTCTGAGTGATATTGCTGAGAACATAAAGTTAACAATTACGATATAAAGAAGATATCAACAAGAATCTAAGTGAATATACAGCATATGATATACAAGAGATAGATAAAGATACAACATATGAAAAATAGCAAATTAAATGATATAATTACAAAATATCATATATAAATTCATATACTGTTATGTTTTCATATGCATTTTTTTATAACATTTGGCAAATAATCTCATTTTCTTAAGCGGGAATTGCTCAAAACTTTTTTTAAAAAAAACGCCGGATCTTTTAAAACGATATTTTTAAAGTCACATAATCAGATTTGCAGCCAATAGCATATTTTAGCAAACGTAGTTTAACGCAAATTTAATTTAATTTTTGCAACATTTTCTTTGTGACAAATATCTAAATAAAATATTAAAAAATAAAATATTAAATATTGAAATATTAAATCAAATATTTAATATTTGAATTAAAAAAATTTCCTTTGTTTATTTGTATAATATTATTTAATATTATTTTAATAATATTATATTTCTATTTATAGAAACTCGTATACTTCAAACCACATTGATAACATGCTTTGCTACAAACGTGTCTACCAGTCTAACTACTCGTATGTCTTAGCTGTGTCTCTCTCCGAACTCATCTGCATAGGCGTAGCGTGACCGGAAATTTTAGGGGGGCACAAATGTTTATTTAACACACATGCACGCACACACACATAGACATGTAATACAGTGGTTTCTTGATTAAAAATGTCCTCAGTTAACGACATAGCGGCAATTTTACCATACTAGGTAATAGGAATTAAGTTTCGATTTTCTAGCTCAATATAATGAATTTTGTCTTCGTTTCAAAAAAGTTTATTCGGAAATCGTACAGCAATTTTTGAATTTTTCACGAAATGTTTGTGATTTTTAACGTTTTTTCGCGTTTTAGCATTTGTGTTAGGAATTAAGTTTCAATCTTTTAACACAATTCAGTAAATTTTGTCCTCTGCATTTAAAATATATTTCGCAAAATTTTTATGGGATTTTTAGCGTTTTTTAACTTTCCGCGGCGATTTTTTAAACATTCGTAGGAGATATCTGGATTTATTTTTGCAACAGATATAGTAAATTTTCTACTCTGATATTTTTTAATGTTTTGTAAATTTATTATGCAATTTTTTGCGCTTCGCGGCGATTTTTTGACATTCGCAAATGGAATCTAACTTCAATCTTTTAGTCCAATCTGCGATTTTTAGATTTTTCACGAATCGATTCTTTAACGTTCCGCGACGATTTTCTTAAACATTCGAAAATACATCTGGTTTCACTCCTTCAGCTCAATATATTAAATTTTGTCCTCAGTTTTGCCTCAGTCGTTTACCAAGGTAAACGATGGTAAAGTTATATACGGCTGTATATAACTTTAAAACATCTCATTCAAGAAGGCTCACACCTTGAAAAAAAAAATCCTAACCATTGCATCTCAAATATGCGAAGGTATAGTAGAAGATTAAGTGCCGTCAATAAAATAAATAATAATAAATAAGAGAGAGGAATATATTTAATTATGCACAAGACATATTTTAGCTACACTGCCAAAAGTGGAATGCCTTTATAGTAAAGGTTTGCACAGGCCGAATTTTCCAGGCCCGGGCAGATGTAAAAACTAAAGGTCAAAACTTAATGAAATTAGGCCCGGACCGTGCAAAAATCAATGAAATCAGGCCCGGCCTGAGTCAATTTTTATAAAAAATTCTGATTTTTCTTAAAATATAATTAAGATTCGTTTAAAAGAATACTGCATACATATTTATGGGAAAATTTTACCGTATATTTCAAATATCTCCACAAGCTATATAATACAGGATAACAACATTAATGATCCCTTAGATTCTCATACTATTACAGTCAAATATATACTCACTAAAAGTTAGTGTAATTTAGAATAAAAGAAAAAAGATGATTAAAAACATAACTTTTGAAGCTGTATATTAAAAAAAAAATGTAGATTTAAAAAATACGTCTGTAATTTATTAAAGTATATTTTCAGAGATTCCGTTAACAAAAGTTCATTATCTCTATTATTTAGAAAAACATTGCCTGCCCGACACGACAAGTCCCGGCTCGGCCCGAGAATTTAAAAAAAAAAAAAAAAAAAAAAAAAAAAAATTATCCGCCTTGACCGACCCTTTTAAATTTGTTATATTGTGTTAGTCGACCGCTTAATTTTATTTCTCGGCCTGTTGCGGTTCGTTTATTTTTTTTTCTCAGCCAGGCCTGTTAAAAAAGTTGTCTTTATTCTGCCGGCTCGCCCTGCCCTGCGCCGGGTATACGGGCTTCAAACCAAGCTCGGACTCTCGCATACCTCTACTTTATAGAAGGACTTTTGAAGGAAAATGTATTGATTTTTTTTCATTAACGTACAAGTCAATTCTGAAACTTTGGTACCAAATTCATTACTTAAAAGAAAAAGAGATGAGCTGTCTACTGATCTGACATCTAAAAAAAAAAAAATGAAGAAATATAAAATTAAAATAAAAGTAGTTATTTCATTTCGATTTTGGGTCAATACAAGACAAGTCTTAATTGACTGTATTAATTTTAGAAATTGATGTTCAGAAAGTTGGGGGGGCACGTGCCCCCTCGTGCCCCCCCGAGGCTACGCCTATGCTCATCTGTCTACTGTCTCTCTACTCTTCTGTATACCCGTCTCAGTATCTGTCTGTCTTTCTTCCCGTACTCTTTAATCGTGTCTCTACCTGTCTCGCTTCCCGTTACACTACTCGTCTATCAACACGTCTGTCTGTCTATATACCCCTCTCTCTACCAGTCTGTCAAGTTGTCTCTGTACTCGTCTCTCTATCCACCACGCTACCCGTCTCCCTACCCATCTCACCACCCCTCTGTCAACCCTTTTTTGCACCTGCCTCGCTACCCGTCTGTCTATTCGTTTCGCTACCCGTCAGCTCATCTCTGTCGCTATCCGTATCTCTACCCGTCTGTCTACCCGTTTGTTTACACGTCTATCTATTTCTCGCCAACTCTTCCCAATATTTAAACAATTTAGTAAACGGAAGCCGTTTATTTCTTATTAAATGCAAACAGGAGTAATTTATCTAAAGAGTGTAATCAGATGCAATTTTTTTAAATACATACATAAACCAGCATAATAATTCACCAGTTTTATTTTCATAGTAGTTTATGTCATTTGACAGTAAATCGCAACTTCTTCAACCCGAACTGCGTCAAGCTTTTTAAAAAAGCCCCAAGTTCCGTATAACTGGGAAGGGGAATTCTCCTCAGGGCTATTAGATACATGTTATTAAGTTAAGTGAAAGTTTCGTAATCGGGTTCGCAGCCAATTTCTTATGTCAGAAAGGGTGGCTTCACGCCCTTTTAAATTCATTTCTGTAACTTTCTTTTTCTTTTTTTGGTGGGTGGTTGGGGGGGGGGGGGGGGGAGGGTTCCAAATATATACACTTAAATTCAAACTTTTGCCCCCATGTTAATATTAGTGTTGTTTGTATTATCAATTAATACTTTGTTGATCGAGCTTCATTCGAAACAAATGTAAAAGACTTCTACAGTTTTTTTTTTCTAGGAGAAAGTTCCGTAATCGGGCCCTAAGCTAATCGGGGAATTTAATATCATTATTGTTTCTAACTCTTATAGAGTAAAAACAATATTGTTGCTAGCATTACTCTTGTTTGTGACCAACCTCTTCTGTGTATCTGAATAGGGAAAAGTTCCGTATCATGTACTGGTTGGTGCCAAAGGCAGTTGTAGATTCTTAGAAATTTTTCTAGAGAGCGGAAAAACATGTTTTTTAAAATATTTACAAATATACGTTTATTAAACCATGTTTTTGAGCCATTTAAAAAAATTAAGTACGGTGCTAAAATAAAATTTTATTGCCATTTTCGATATTTTAATAAGAAATGAAAATACATAACAAACAAATTTAACAAAACTAAGCCATTTTTGGGTACTTCTCTATTATCCCGTTGACCACTTTTCATAACAAAAAACTATCGCCAAACTAAGATTAAACGCCAAAAATACAGTACCATTTACTTGATGCCAGAAGCATTATACGTATTTGTTATGCCATCAAGTGGTTTTTAATTAGACATTTGCGTGTATTTTTCATTACGTTTTACTGATTTATTAGTTATTTCATTCATTAAAGTAACAATTGTGTCCTTAAATTCTTATATTTTATTTATTTTGATATTTCAATGGCATTGTTCTCCCGTTTATTTAGCGTTACAAATTGGCGATAGTTTTTTGTTATGAAAAGTGGTCGATGGGATAATAGAGAAGTACCCATTTTTTGTGATAAATAATTGTTATTGCCAAGGGGGCAAATTGTAAACAATTAATAAGCGAACTAAAAAAATTACCGGAAAAAACTCGTGGGAATCTCAAGAAAGAAATATCTGATATAAATAGCATTTAAAATCTTAAAATGGAGAAGTGGTCCGTATAAAAATGCAAAACATTATACACCTGATATAAGAATTTTTTAATTTTTTTATATTTCCGAAAGCACAGATAAAAGGGTAAAAATCCCGGCACAGATGCCATATACTCACCACATTGGCGCGATTTTTCCCCCGCCCCTTTGGCGAAAACTGTTTGTTGTGTTTGTTTACTTTTATTTTTTATTTTAATTCTATAGATTATTTTTATATGTATATCAATATTAATTTAGGCACAGATGTCATATACGCACCAGATTGGCGCGATTTTTCCCCCGCCAATTTGGCGAAAACTTTGTTTTTGAATATTAGTTACAAATACCATACAATAATAGCATGTAATTTTTTATTTCAATATAAAAATAAAATAACGTAATAAATGAAATAGCTCCTATTATTCAAAAATGGGAAATAAAAATAAATAAATGATAGTTTGATATAAATAAATATTGATATATATAATAAAAACAATTTATAGAATTAAAATAAAAAATTAAAGTTAATAAACAACAATTGAAACAAAATAACCGGGTTACCATGTGAGGCATAAAATTGCCATTTTGTTGCAATCGCGCCAATGTGGTGCGTATATGACATCCGCGCCTTTATTTATATCAAACTATTATTTATTTATTTTTATTTCCTTTTTTAAAATAATAGAAGCTGTTTCATTTATTACGTTATTTTATTTTTATATTGAAATAAAAAAAATCACGTGTACTATTTGTCACACTATTTGTAACTAATATTCAAAAACAAAGTTTTCCCCAAGCTGGTGGAGGGAAAAATCGCGCCAACGTGGTGCGTATATAACATCTGTGCCTTGTTTCATTTCACATAGAGGTACTGCTCTATTATCCCGTCGACCACTTTTCATAACAAAAAACTATCGCCAAACTGTTAGATTAAACGCCAAAAATTCAGTCCCATTTACTTGATATCAGAAGCATTATACGTGTTTGTTACGTCATCAAGTGGTTTTTAACGCGACATTTGCGTGTATTTTTCATTATGTTTTACTGATTTATTAGTTATTTCATTCATTAAAATAACAATTGTGTCCTTAAATTCTTATATATTATTTA
Organism: Maratus michaelseni; assembly: GCA_963931845.1. NCBI lineage: Eukaryota > Metazoa > Arthropoda > Arachnida > Araneae > Salticidae > Maratus > Maratus michaelseni. Next base: position 339,841,623 of record OZ007588.1, on the reverse strand, counting down.
TTTATGTATTTTGATATTTCAATGACAACGTTCTCCCGTTTATTTGGCGATAGTTTTTTTTACAAAAAGTGGTCGACGGGATAATAGAGAAGTACCCGCATATGTATTGGTACTTTTATGTTAACTTGGCGCAGTTGATAAATCGCCAAATATTTTTCTCATAACATCTTCATATTGCATTCATTTCATTTAAATATAAATCTTTCACTGATTTCATTTGAAATACATACATTAAAAATACACGTCTTTCACTCATTTAATTTAAAATACACGCCTTTCACTAATTCCATTTAAAATACTAAAAAGGAAAAGAAAATAAGAAATAATGCCACAAATCGAAACCTTTTATTTAAACATCAAAGAATTGTTCCTAACATACACACGCGAAATAAAAAAGCTGCTAATGGTGTGATTTACGCCAAATCTCTAATACTAATACTACTCTTACTAATCTCTAATACTTTTCAAACAGAAAAAATTCCAGATTAACTTTCCATTTTTATTAAATTTAAATATATTTTATTGTGCTGAATATTAGTGCTTGCATATTTTTTTGCTCCATGTATTCCATGAACTTTTCAATTCCGATTGTCTACGAAAATCTCCCGCCGGTGAAAATGACGTACGCACAAAATTTAGTGACGTATGTACTTTAATTGTGCTTTTTTATCTATTTTTTTTATATAACTTCCAAACGGTTTGACACTTATTCTGGGTAATAAATAGACGACGTTGTCACCTTTATAGGAACCTGCTGTAAAAATTTGAACGAAATCCGTTAAATATTTTTTGAGTTATGCTTGACGAAAGGTTTTGATATCCATCGTAGCTATATATGGGGCAAAGTAATACTGCGCTGTGTATGAGTCTTCGTTGCACTCAGACAATTAAATATGGCATTTGATGAAATTCCATGCTTCAGTTTTTGATATAGAGGAACACCTGGACTAAACTATGTATATTCTACTTTGAGAAACATGGTTTGTTCTATACCATAACATTAGATAGTTTTAGTAGCATGATTCAGAATAATCATGTTATTCTCAATTACACTACTAAAACAAACTAATATTAAAACGATAAGCAACGTGTTATAAACTTGCAAGAAAAAAAATATCTCATATTAAAACTTACCTCTTTCACTACATCTGCTCTCTCAATAAAACCAAAGGTTTCCTTCAGAGCGCATATGACACCTTGGAATCGTGCAGGCAAAGGTTTTTCCAGTCTGATACTACGAGCTCTCAAATTCCCAGTGTTTTTATCAGTAGCAAGTAGAAAAGTAACTTTATCATGAGGATGCAGTTCACATCCACCTTCGACATCTTCAGCAGAATAAGGCAAAAAGAAACATTCTCCTCTGCTTTCATAAGCAACTCTTCCCTGCATAGCAATAGTTTTTGTTATAGAAACTTAAATGAATACACTGCATCTAACAGATATTTATACAATAAAATGAAATATAACTGTGTATATGATTGTTGTTATTTTCTTTTTGCAACGTAAAAAAAAATATATATATAACTAATTTTTAACTAATAATAAGTGTATATGTATACCAACTAATATTATAAATGGTTAGCTGGTTTAAGATCCCCCCCCCCTCTACTTTCTAAGGGAAAAAAATAATTTCTCCATGCTAAATGTATGCACATCAAAGTGATATTTTGCTCCAGAAATACATCACTGAAATTAGCCATAGGTGTTGTATAAATGGGACAGAATATTTTCTATTCAAAAAATAACCTTATAAAAATTGTTTTCCTGAAAATCTTTTACAAAAATAAACAAGAACGAAAAATCATGCGTCAAGCATAGATTATGTAACACTTTCCAACGCTTCCAAAATAATTTTACGAATCATACTCTTTTATAAGCTAAAAGATAACATCTAAGTAATCCGAATACTTTATTCAGCCCTGTATAGGATCTATAGATTTGTATATATACTACATAGGATGCTAAATTTTAGTTCAGTTAGGAAACACGTAGCACAGTTTAAAATTCTCCGTCTGGAGTTAAATAATACGGAAATGTGTTCCCGAACTTTTGTACTTCCCTGTATAGGATCTACAGAATTTATACACACCACGTAATATACAAAAAGCGATTTAAAATTAAAATCACATTCAGTAACTTAAAACGCACTTCCAGGAATTATTGTTAACATACAGTAGAGAATTCTTTTGTGTGTCCCTGTAAATGAACGATAACTGCTATACACACAATATTCTGTAGTAAGTCTCTTGTAATGAACCTTATATAAATTTCAATGCGTTTAAAATAGTGAAACATTATTTAAATAAACCGCAGACGATTTTTCTCCATAGACGTAATGTAACGGAATTCTTTTGACTGTCCCTGTAAAGTAAGTATAAGTGCTATGCACACCCTATTCCATATTAAGCTTCTTCTAATGCACCTTAGTGATATATATAAATTTCAATGCGTTTAAAGTATTGAAACATTATTTAAATAAACTGCAAATGATTTTTCCCCATAGACCGCAATGTAACGGAATTCTTTTGAGTGTCCCTGTAAAAAAACTATAAGTGCTACACACTTCCGTTGAAATAGGGAACATGCTATAGATAACGATTATAACATATAAAATTTGCAGGGCAATCCGAGCATATTTACGGGAGTTAGAGCACGGACAGACGGCAGACGGCCAGACAAACCGAAGTCATAAACACTTTTCAACTAGGTTGGAAAGTGTTAAAAATTATAAAATACACTTTAAACAACTTCATTTACAAGATTTTTAGCTGTTCATAAGATGCACTGACCTTTGATTTGATAGCTCTTCTGCACAGCAATTCACAAAATTCTTCAAGTGCTGGAGTAGACAAAATGTCTGAGTATTAAAATCCCCACCCCCCTACCTTTATGTACCTCCAATATTTTCTTTGAAATTTTGCAACAATTTAGAGAATGTCCAAATTTGCTTTCAAAAAAGTGGAGTTTCTCCTTCTGAAGTAAATTTTTTGTGCTGTAAATTGTAAAAGAACTTTACAAACCACCAGAAAAAAATTGATTTTCAATACTTAATTTTCATTTGAAAGCTAATAGCAGGTAATGTGTGAACTTTATGATTTTAGAATGCTAGTTCCCAAAATGGGCACTATTTCAGTAGAAAAGGACATTATTTCACAAGGAAATATTTCAGTAATATGTTTAGTAACGATGTAAGGAAAAAAAGTATATATTTTTTTAATATGATAAATAAAGTGCCATTAATTTTTAAATATTTTTATGAATTACAAATTGAAAAATATAATTAAGTTACAGCATGATTTTATAACTTCCTGGTTTTTGTAAATAAAGTTCAATATTTCTGCAAGGTCTTGAGAATACGAATTTAGAAATACTGTGATATGGTGAAGTTTTTTACAAGAAATCCCTGAGTAAAACTAAAGAAAAGTAGAGCTAATGGTGAGTAGTAGTTTTAATTATCAAAATTTAATAAAAAGATAAGACCAAGTCTGTTACTTCCTTCAATCATTGATTTGTTAGGCTGTATGTGTCAAGCTAGACTGAGTACAATGCCAGCTCTGCAATTGTTCTAAAATGGGAAAATATAGAATATAATTGAACAACGAAGACTTCAAAAATTATTTTTTAATCATAAACTTTAAAATGTCTTTGTTTATTATCCAAATCATAAAACTGTGTTTATATACATGCAATATAAGCAAAATAAATAATATCCACATTTTCACAAAGAGAACATTTTGGCAACTGAGGAAAAATGATTAGGTACCACTGACACCGATTATTTCTTCCTAGTTTCTAACCCTCAAGCATGAAAATGGCTTGAAGGGACAAAGTTGGAAAATGTTTTAGGCTATACAATGACAACAAATTCTCATAATTTAACCATATTTTAACAGATGTTTACTTAACAGAAAAAATGCCCTACTCACTAATCGTCTAATAATTGTTATAACTTTTATCTCATTTTGAAACCAAATTTACCTCTTCCCTTACAGGGAATATCCCCATTGTATTAAATACTTTTGCATCAATCAATCATACCTTTACTCTATCATTTACACTGCACCAAAATTATCTAAAAGTGTTTATATACAGATGCAACAAAATATTCTTTCAAAAAGAAACTATAGAAATTATCTTTCTTTTTAAATACTTTTTCCATTATTTCTGTTTCAGCATCACATGATTTTAAGATGTTTTTGATCTGACAGTTCTTTGGCAAATGACGAGAATGAAACTCATAACATTGAATAGGTCTGAGCATTTAATTTCTCAGACATCTCCCCCCCCCCCCTCCCAACCTTTTCAATATACAACTCCTAATATTTTCTTTGCATTTTTACATCAATCCAGAATATATCTAAAACTGTTTTGAAAAAGTAGATTCCCACACTTTGGTCAAATTCTCATGCCTGAACCCTGATTAAAATGGTCAAACTATCATGCCTGAACCCTGCTTTAAATACAATAATTTCAGTTCAATAGATGGCATCTCATTGATGTTTTGAAATGACTAGAGCATAATACTTAATTGAAACACTTTGTTGGGAGAAAAAAAATTACTCTACCAATTGCTATTACATTGCAATCAATTAGATTAATTTATCTATTGAATTCATTACTGTGACTGTCCCAATTTTTCAACAAGGCGCTAAAAATTTCAACATGATTCCTTACTTCAGTATTTTCTTTGACTTCTGTAGTAATAAATCCAGACACTCTGTCCTCACACAAAACCTCACCAACTTCTGGAGTAATCTTGCAAACAGCACTTGCTATAGGTTTTCCAGTTCGACGATCATAAGTCATTTCAAATTCGACAGCATCTATTAATTTACAAAAAGATGACATAAAAATATTTTTAATAAAAAAAAAAAATATTTACATTTAAAAACAATACATATGTATTTCAAAAGGTTAAATTTTGCTTAAGAAACAAATTTTATTAGCAAAAGAATAACAAATTAAAAAAATGCCTGATAAACTCAAAGAAATGTCAGATTAGACAAAATAACAGAACATTTATAATAAAATCTCTCTATAACATAAAATGCAATTTATTTTATCACAATCCACCAACAAGAAGCAGTCTTCCGCATGTGAAAATGCCATATTTAACTATACTAACATTCATTACTGACTTACAGTAACATTCAAGTCCTTACAAATTTTTTATCCAAAGAAACAATTTTTCGAAGATGAACGGCTGCAGTCTAAAAACACAGACTCAGAAATGTGTGATTTGTTGACCCCCCCCCCCCCCCCCCCGGTACCTGGCAGGTAAACTTGTGTCAATTCTTGACGGTTTAAACTGTCATGTCAAAAACCTCAAATAGTACATTAATATATAAAATTTCACATTAAATGTCACCCATATACAACATTACATGTAATGCTTAAAATGTCACTCTTAGTGTATCAATAATTTATATGTAGTAAAGTATTGTTAAGTGCAATTTTTTTAACTCTGTAAAATTTTTATTTAGAAAAATTTTTTGGGTAAAATTGTGCTTTTTAAAAAGTAAATATAAGATATGAAAGTGCTCACATGAGCTGCACATTTTTTCTCATACTTAAAAAATCTTAAATGTCCTAGTAATTTAAAACAATATCATCATCTTTCTACAGCATGGCTTAAAGAGTGTAAAGAATAAGTAAAACCCCAGCTGGCCAAGTGATACCCACTGGAATAGTCAACTAACTTGCCTTGAAACTTTTTTATACAATAGGTCAATATTTCAGATAATAGTGGAAGAGCATGAGGTTAAAATGGATATTGGAATTTCTGAACTGATTAATGATTTTAATTTATATAAACAGCACAAAGATCTTTTACTTCAGGTAAAACCCATAGGTGTTGCATTAGACATTCTTCAATGAGATACTGTTACAACTGCTCATGCATGTCAAGTTTGGCTCAGTTTTCTAAAAGAAATTTCACCTAAGCCACATATTGAAAAAGTGTGTAACAGAATAGATCAAATCATGAAACCATACCATTTTATGGTTTATAATTTTTTTTTTATACAATAGGTCAATATTTCAGATAATAGTGGAAGAGCATGAGGTTAAAATGGATATTGGAATTTTTGAACTGATTAATGATTTTAATTTATATAAACAGCACAAAGATCTTTTACTTCAGGTAAAACCCATAGGTGTTGCATTAGACATTCTTCAATGAGATACTGTTACAATTGCTCATGCATGTCAAGTTTGGCTCAGTTTTCTAAAAGAAATTTCACCTAAGCCACATATTGAAAAAGTGTGTAACAGAATAGATCAAATCATGAAACCATACCATTTTATGGTTTATAATTTTCATCCCAACATTAAGGGTGAAGGGTTGACTGATGCACAAATTGATTCAGCTCACATATGAACTACAGAGAGAATTGATGGATGTTTATCTATGCTGATTGCATACAAAGCTGAAGGATCCCCTTTCTGTCCTCTTTATTTCAAGCTACAGGGAGGACAGTTAACCCCATGATTTGGTGGAAAGGTATCATTAGATGCAACATTCAATATTTTTTCAATTGAACCAGCCACCAAACTTACTGAACTACCAATGCTTTTGCTATAAAGTCCTGCTAGCTCAGCACCAATTGAGAGAGTATTTTCAAGCATTAGCTTTATACACTCTAAACTCAGAAATCGTTTGGGTGTAAATAAATGTGCAAAACTGGTTATGTGCTACAGACTGCAGCAGGGTAAAATTAATTCAGATTATTAATTGTACAATAATTTTCTTCTGATTGAAAATTCCAAAAAATAAAAATATTTCATTACAATTAATTTAAATTTTTTTGTAATTATTAAAATTACTGTAATTAAAATAAAGGATTACACAAATCATCATGATATTTAATGTATACCTATTGTTGTTAAAAGTTTTAAAGGGTGTTACATGTTTTCGACAGTTAAAACCAGTTTTTGATGCTTGTCATGTCGAAAACCAGTTTTTGACATCAAAAAGCCAACCCCCCCACCCAAATATCTTAAAAACTATGAGATCTAGAAGAAAAGTTGTATGGGTTCATATCAAGAAAGGATACACAAAGTTTTCCCAAAATCCTTGTCAGTCTGATTACAAACATGGATGAAAGTCAGAAATTTTTACAAGACTGAAATATAAATGTGTTTCTGTAAAACACAATAAAATATATAATTTAACACTTTTTTTTTATGACCCAGCAAAAATACAGAGATAATATGTAATTGTGTGTCTTTTGATGACATGATTTAAGTTACGTATTTCAACTTTCACCTTTGTTGGAAAATTATCTTTACATTCAGTAATGAGTTTTGGGCCAAACATTTTTCCAAAAAGTGCTGGATTCTAATATTGTGGAATTGTTTGTGCTCAAAAAAATGTTTGAACAAGGCTGGTGCTAAGGAATGGCTACAGAATTTGAAACGAAAGGCTTTGAAAACGAAATTTTTTCGATATTTTTGCAAAAAGGCGTAGTTAAAAGTGCTTTTGGTAGCCTGGCATTTTTCATGTAAACCACAAATCATTCTTCATTCTCACAACACAGACCTCATTTTGCAGTTTTCACATTTCTTTTGCACCATTTTCAGAAAAAGATGGCATTTTGGAAGCGACGGTTATGTTAATGAATATTAAGTTAAATATCTTGGGTAATTATTAAAATTCTGAGTTTCAGGTGCATCAGGGCAGACCTTGGACCACCCTCACCTAAATTTTCAGATTTCTAGATGCGCTAGATTTTTGCTAGCCATTGCACATACACACACAGAGCAAAACTTTCTTTTATTAGTATAGTTATTTTACTATATAATATTACAGTGAAATCTTGGTAAAACAGACAGTATGGGAGCTGCAAAAACAGTCCAGTTAATTGTGTGTGCACTTTAAAGGGAATGTTTCAAAGTGGGCAAGGAATCCGAGAATTGTCTGTGAAATGAGAGTTCAGTTTAAAGTTATCAGTAAAGCAAGATTTCACTGTATTTTAAATCGATTTCTTAAATAAAAAAAATAGCAATAAAATTATTACCGCCAAGTTTTAAATGATCTATGTTCCCAGAATATTGACTGTAATGAAAAAAAAGTCTTGCTTGTCGTTCACAGCATTGAATGAAACCATATGAGTGCTATTAAAAATAAACATAATTAATGACAGAAAACATGTATACAACACAATTTTTATGTTTTAGAAATCTTACAGTTAAAATTAATTTCCTGTTTTGCAAATACACAAACTAATTGATTAAGCAGGAAAACATGTCAATAGAAATTAAGAAGGGAGAAAAAATATTCTAGTGAGTATATTTTAATATTAAAAAATCATCCTCCAGTTATTTCAATTAAACAAAAAACAATTTTCTTTTTAAACTTTATCAATGATTAAAAATGCCACTTGAGGGAAAGAAGGGGAAGGGGGGACTCCCTTCTCCTTCTTGGACCCCCCCCCCCCCCCAAGAAATGTTATATTTCAGAATATATCAATTATCACAGGTCAAACTCAAAAAGAAATCAGAAATAGCACAAAAGCTAAACTTGTCAAAAATAAAAACATAATTAAACTAGCTAATACCCGTGACTTTGTTCACGTAATTTTGAAAGAAGAATAAATGCATTAATTATGCAAGATATTTCACTCCGATAATTAAAAATGCAAATAATTAACTAACCCTTTATCACATTTCATAGAAGACTATACAGTATTTCTTTGTTATAGGGTCCTTGACATAACTCAGTTTTAAAAAAGTTAAATTTTGTTCCAAATAATCTCGAAAATGAAACTGCAACCAATAGAAAAAGAAGGGCCAAATAAAATGGTGGAAATCAACGTATTGGGTACAATCAAATGTAAATTTTACCTGATAAACCATTTTACTTTTATCAACTTGGTGAAATAACTTATTATATAGATAACGTATGATAGGATTCAATACAATAAAGAAAACTTTTATTAATATCTTTTTAAGTTTTGATTTAATTTTCATAAAATTTGGAATTACTTGACAAAATTCTGCAACGATTATATAGATTAAATTTCAAACCATTCAGTTGGATAGTTTTTGTGCTGTTATATGCAGACGGACGGACCAAACGACAACTATAGGTGCTACGTATTTGGGTCATTCCATGTCAAATCAACTAAAAATTTTCAATATTCAACCTGACCATTTCAGATTTTAATGAAACCTTCAGGAATCATTCTCCCTGATGATAAAAATGAGAATATACTTTTATAATTTTTTTATCTCAGTAAATTTGCAAGTTGACTATGCGTGATTTTAAAAAAGTTTATTTAATTTAATTTTAAAATTAAAATTTTTTTTAAATAGTGTTTTTTAAAAATTTTGATTAAAATATGTTTTTTGTAATATTATAATCTTTAAATTCTGAAAGTTTTAGAGTGGGATCTCAATGGGATCAGCAGTTATAAAAAGAAAATAATGTTTAAAATGAATAAAACAATGATCATGCCAACTTTAAATATCAGCCCCAATTAATGTTTAACATTAGTTTTTTTAACATAACTGCTGATCCCATTGAGATCCAACTCTAAAACTTTCAGAATTTAAAGTTTACAATATTACAAAAAACAGAATTTTTTTCAAAAACACTATTTAATTTTTCTTTTATTTAATTAAATTAACTTATTTAAAACTAAGCATAGTCAACTTGCATATCAAATTAAACCCTATGAAATTCTCTTTAAAATGAGGGGTCAAACAACTCTCTATGCCTGATAGAACTTGAGAAATATAAAATTGAAAACATCTATACAAGCCAAAAAATGATTATTTTTCGAAATTTAAAAAATTAATTATGAAAATTTACCGAGATAAAAAAATTATAAAAGTATATTCTCATTTCTATCATCAGGGAGAATGATTCCTGTAAGTTTCATCAAAATCTAAAATGGTCAGGTTGAGTCACTGGTTGATTTGACATGGAATGACCCTTTTATATAATTACGAACACACCTAAAAAGGTGAGAAAAACGACTAAAATGTAAAAAAAAATTACTTAAATGGTACACGGCGAAGATTTCTTTTGGTTGTTGTTGTTTTCAGTGAACTTGTAAATAAAATTATATACATGACACATTTATTTTTGTTTTTTTAGATGAAAATCCCCTATTAAAAAGCCAAATAAGATCAAATATCGGTGTTTGTTTAATTACTAGCTGACCTGCCCAGTAGGGTGGAACGAAAATAATGGTTAATAATTTTTTTTTTCACCTAGAAATTTGCTATAGTCGGCAAAAGTTGCCTTTTGGGATTAGAATGAAGAATATGAAATTTTGTTGCTGTACTAAAATATTTTCAGGTGCCACAAAGGCTTTCAAAATTGACGTTTCTATAAAAAACCCATAAAATTTGCATTTAAAAAAAAATATTTTTTTAATATTTAAAGTAATATACATATATTTTGTAAACAGAACATTCAAAATATGATACTTTTGCAGAAAACATACACATTTCTATGTATTATTAATTTTTAGATGCCATTATAGTAAAAATTATTTTGTAAAATTTAGCGATTTTCATCATATTAATTTTTATTAATTTTACAGTAACATCCTATCCTAATCCTAATAATATTATAAATCTGATTGTGTGCAAATGTTAAGCTGAAGCCAGCGTCAAAATGGGGCATTTAATGATCCTTTATCTTTGCATTTACATTGATTATAACCCTCAAATGAACATAGGTCGGTTTTTGTTCATTTTATTCCAATATTTTCCTTAATAATTCAAAATTTCGTTATTTTCATAGAGAATAAATGGACATTTTCCCATAAAATTTAACCATTTTACTTTATCATTGCTAGGGCTTTGATCGTTGCCAATAAATAAAAACACGGAAAAATAATTTTTCCTCAACAATTAATTTTCATGTGAAAAATGAAAATGAATTCAAAAGATGATGAATTTCCGTGATGTTTGAAACAAAAATATAGAGTATTTGTTATTATACATGAAGTATGAATATCGGTTACATTAAAAAGATCTTTTTCTGTCAAAAAACTGTGTTATAATTAGAAGGAAAAATGAACATCAATTATATTCTTAAAAATAGATTTCGCTTGGACCATGGAACTATGAAAAGGATCCTCCTCGCCTTGGAAAAATATGACGTCATAAATAAAACATGTATTTTCAAATAGTCGTAATAATACAAGGAGCATGAATGTCAATGTATAATGAAAGTAGATAGATAATGGACGTAATATTTAAGATGAAAAACTGAAACATATTTTAACGATACTGATTAATATTTAGCTTGAGTACCAGTTACATACAAATGTGAGTTTTCTGCTAAAATTTACGTCCTGATTGCCAGAAAAAGAAAATTAACAAGAATTATGGCATTAAAAAGAGATTTCTCTGAGGAAAATGTGACGTCATATTTGAAATAAAACAGGAATTTTCAAATGTGTTTTACAAGGTGGGGGAATTAATTCCGTACATTAATAAAACAAGGATCAGTAAGTATAGAAAGTAGATTAGTTTCACGACATATTTAAAACGAAAAATTGAAATGTTTTTTTATCTATACCAATTATTAAGCATGAATATCAGTTACATACAGATGAGAGTTTTTTGCCGAAAACCACATCATGATTATTAGGAAAAGAAAAATAAATACGAATCTATTATATTAAAATCTGATCGCCTGTTTGTATTTCGCAACTACTCTTTTCAGATTGTCGAACGCAACGCGATTTACATAACGCCGGTTATCATTCATATGAGGATGTCATAAGCTCTCAGAATTTAAAAAAATGATTTTAAATTCAGAGATATTATTATTATTTATTTTTTTTGGTAAATTTTAACGAAGTTTCTCTAAAAATGGCAACTAAATTATTCCATTTTTGTGGATAAAAAAGAAGAAATAAAACGGATTAATATATTTTTTATTATTAAAACTGAAAAAAAGGAATTTATTTTCAATTTGAATAGATGGTGAAAGAAAAAAAAAAATTTTGATTACAGTAAAATTCATGAAAAATAAAAACGTATTTTCACATATTCAAACTTCATGAATCAATTTATTCTGGAGAACAAAAATCGTCTGTCAACATATTTTCATTTAGAAATAAAGATTTTTTTTCAGTTATAGATTAAATCAAGGAGGCAAATTTAAACTCCTTGCATTTAGGTCTACAATAATTGCTCCCTATTCACAAGAATTGAATTTAATGAAAAAGAATATCTCATCAAAAAGTCACCTGTAAAACATGCAGCCAAGTCTCGTAACTCATTTACCGTAAAAAGTACTGATATCGTATAAAGCCAAATTTAACTATCTTATTTCTGAAATTTTCATTCCCAAATCACTCCTTGTCTCTACATCTTTAGTTAATTATTATTTTATGATTTGGCAATTACGCAGCACAGGGAAGTTATTACACCTTACTATGTTATGGGATGGGATGGGATAATTTAATTAAGGCAAATTATATACGCACAGGGAAGTTATTACACTTTAATATGTTATAGTATTATTTGATTAAGACACTAACTATATACATCACATTCTCGTGCTACGTTATTGCCAAGTCACAAAACAATAATTAACTAAAGATGCAGAGACTAGGAGTGATTTGTGAATGAAAATTTCAGAAATAATAAGATAGTTAAACTTGGCTTTATACGATATCAGTACTTTTTACGGTAAATGAGTTACGAGACTTGGCTGCATTTTTTACAGGTGACTTTTTAATGAGATTGCACTTCTTTTTGTAAGTAATTCTCCGTTTCTTGATTTTGGGTTCTTTTTGGAGATCATCCACTGATTTTCGATAAGCCCACACTCTGTCCTTATTATTTACAGGTATCAAAAATTTGAAGCTTTAGTTTTGTTTGCAAAGTACTGTAGATAAAAAGAGATTTCAGGTTCCTAGGCAAGCACTAAGTTATGGGAGTGGGAGTGTCAAAAGTACTCTCAATTGCTTCCAGGATAGGTGCTTTCCATCTGAGATATTACTCGCAGCTCTAGATACTTGATATTTAACATAAAAGAACTTTTTAGTATAAAAAGAAAGCCAAAATTAAAATTTCCGGAAATTTCCAATAAATCAAACTATATTCCTTTTTTTCAATGGTTTTTTTTTAGTCTTTTTTTTATTATTTATGGATTTTTTAATTTTTCCTTACTTTGTGTACTAAACCCTGCCTTTCTGCCAAATGTCAAGCTTCTAGGACTACAAAATCGAATTATTTTCAAAATTTCGACTTTTTATAAATTTATTGATTTTTCGATTTTAATTCTAAGTTACCTGATTGTCATGCCAATATAGTAATTATTTGATCTGTCTTCTTAGGATCATTTAGGTTCAATTTAGAGATAAATCAAGGGAATCTTAGAGTCACCATGATTTTATTTATAAAGGACTATCAAACAATAACCAGCCAGTAATGTCGGGAGGGTAGGGGGAGCTGCGAAAATTTTTGTGGGGCTAACACCATTTAACAATCCATATTTCATATGTGAAGTAAATAGAGTACAACCTGTGAAAGAAAACAAACCTGTCTATAAAGAAATCGCCTATATCGTAGCCAGTCTATAGCGGAACTTTTCTATAACGAATATTTTAATTGTTCCGTTTATTGAATAGTAAATACTACCTTTACACCAAGTTTTAAGTGTCTAAGACCAGGGAGCATTCTAGAACATAAAAAAGGGCAGGGCGCACATTACATAAAAAGGGCACATCATTGCATAAAAAGGGCATTTTTGTAATAAGTTCATATGCCAATATACTGGTGGGGAGGGAAGTCTGGTAATAACTTAAAGTACTCTTTAATTTAAAAAATCCAATGGCATTTCTAATTTCCATAACTTCACTGTTTGAAAAGTATTAAAAATAGCAAAATGAAACTTATGTTCTTGATTTTTATTGCAAAATTGTTTATTACGTTCACAAGTCACTATCCCCTTTTCCTACGATAGTCAAAAACTTCTCTCTTTAAAACTTTTATTCACCAGATAACTTTTTTTCGGTTTTAGAAAACTGGTTTTGAAAAAGCTATAAGTTAAAAGTTCTAAAGCTACTTCTGAAACTTTTTTTATAGAACTTATGTAAGTTATCATGTGTCAAAGACCAGAATGCCTGATCTAATACTACATTTCAATAGAGAAGGTGAAATTAATCAATGACCCTTAGTTACCCTTTGTCTTGTTCAATGGAAAAAATGATAAATCGAAAGATGAATCACTCAAAGTCAAAGATTAGACATACCAAGGCATTTCACAGAGAAATAAAGAAGGAAAGAGGAGTACTCTTGATGTACCATACTAGCATTCTAAAAATAAAAGGTAGGTAAAGAATTTTTGAAAGTACAATGCAAACAAGGCAGTATTCTACCCAGGGGTAAAAGAAGGGTAGAATTCTACCTGGAAAAAGGGCAAGGAGGGTGAGATTTTATCTAAAAAGGGCATGAGGGTAGGCCGCCCCTCTGAAACTCTCTAGAGTGATCCCTGTCTAAGACTACAAGATAAAATTATTTTCAATTTTTGATTTTTTCGAATTTTTTTTTTAATTTTCTGGATTTTTTAATTTTTTCTTATTTTGTATCCTTTATTACAAATTTCAAGTTTCTAGCGCTACAAAATCGAATTATTTTGAAATTTCCGATCTTTTTCGAGTTTTTAATTCTATTTTCGAATTTATTGTGTTTTAATTTTTCCTTTTTCTGTATCCTAAACAATAAGTTTACGCCGAATTTTAAGTTCTAAAGCTACAAAATCTATTTTTTTTTCAATGTTTCGAATTTTACAGATTTTTTATTTATTTCTTTTTTTGTATCCTAAATACTACCTTTATTCCAAAAGTTTCTAGCTTTAGAAAATCAAATTATTTTCAAATTTTTTTTTTTTTTTTTTTTCGATTTTTTTATTTTAATTTCAATTTTTGTTGTGTTTTTAATTTTTTTTTTTCTGAATCCTAAACACTACCTTTACACCAAATTTTCAGTTTCTAAGACTACGAGATCATATTATTTTCAATTTCTCTCTTTTTCTTTCTTTCTATTTTTTTTTTTTTTTTTTTGAAATTTTCGATTTTTTTTTTTTTTTTAATTATCTATATTTTTTAATGTTTCCTTATTTAGTATCTTAAACATTACCTTTATTCCAAATTTCAAGTTTCTAGCGCTATGAAATCGAATTATTTTCAAAATTTCCTTATTTGAATTTTTTTCAATTTTTTTCGAATTTTTCAAATTTTTGATTTTTTTTTCGAATTTTCTGGATTTTTTAATTTTTCCTTATTTTGCATCCTAAATACTACCTTTATTCCGAATTCCAAGTTTCTAGCGCAATAAAATTGGATTATTTGAAATTTTTTGATTATTTTCGATTTTTCGATTTTATTTTCATTTTTTGTGTGTGTGTGTGTGTGTGTGTGTGTTAGATGTTTTCTTTTTCTGAATTCTAAACACTACCTTCACACCAAATTTTAAGTTTTTAAGACTACAAGATAGTGTTATTTTCAATTTTCAATTTTGTTTGATTTTTTTAAATTTTCGAATGTTTTTTTAATTTTCCGGATTTTATAATTTTTTCTTTCTTTGTATCCGAAACACTAGCTTTATTCCAAATTTTAAGTTTTTGTGGCTGCGGGATCTACCCAATTTTTTTGATGACGCGAGTGTATGAGTGACAAAAAATCGAAACTTTGAGTTCATATATCGTCTGCACTAATTTATGGGTATTTTTTTAATTATCCATATTTTTTAATTTTTCCTTATTTAGTATCTTAAATATTACCTTTATTCCAAATTTCAAGTTTCTAGCGCTATGAAATCGAATTATTTTCAAATTTTCCTTATTCTTCGATTTTTCAGATTTTTTTATTTTATTTTCGAATTTTATTGAATTTTTTATTTTAACTTATTCTGAATCCTAAACATTATCTTTACTGCGAATTTTAAGTTTCTAAGGCTAAAAAATCAAATTATATTAATTTTTTCGAATCTTTGAATTTTTTTTTTTTAATTTTCCGGAATTTTGAATTTTTTCTTATTTTGCATCCTAAATACTACCTTTATTCTGAATTCCAAGTTTATAGCGCAACAAAATCTGATTATTTGAAAATTTTCGATTTTTTTGGTGTTTTTGATGTTTTCTTTTTCTGGATACTAAACACTACCTTCACACCGAATCTTAAGTTTCTAAGACTACAATATCGTATTATTTTCAATTTTCAATTTTGATGGAATTTGTTGAATTTTCGAATGTTTTTTTTTCTCGAATTTTTCGGATTTTATAATTTTTCCTTTCTTTGTATCCTAAACACTACCTTTTTTTCCAAATGTCAAGTTTCTAGGGCTACGGGATCTACCTAATATTTTTGATGACGCGTGAACAAGTGAGTGAGTGAGGGACAAAAAATCGAATGTTTGAGTTCATATATTGTCTGAACTAGACAGAAAGTTGTAATTTAAAATTTTGTTCTTGTGTGCCGAATACTCTAGAAAAACGAAGTTTGAAATTTTTGCGATACTCCAGCGCGGAGATATGGGGGTGTCAAAAGTGCCCTGAGTTGCTTCCAGAAAAGTATGCTTACAGCTGTCCTCTCTCGACTTGGCGGAGGCACTGCCGTGCCTCCAGATACTATTTCCGTTATCTTTGAAGTATTGCTATTAAAACGTTTCACAAAGGCGTTAAAAGTAAAATTGTTTACCAGGTAAACTTAACATATGTTTTTATATAATTTGCCGATTTCCACGATTTTATTTGGCCCGCCTTTTTTCATTGGTTGCAGTTACCTTTTCGTGATTATTTGTCACAAAATTTCACTTTTTTAAAACTTAGTTATGTCAAGGCCTCTATAACATAGAAATACTGTATTGTGTCCTATGGAATGTGATAAAGAGTTAGTTAATTATTTACGTTTCTAATTATCGGGAATGAAATATTTTGCTTAATTAATGCATTTATTCTTCTTTTAATGATACGTGAACGAAGTCACGGGTAACAGCTAGTATTCTTATATTACTACATTGAAATGAAAGAGATGTAATTTTTAATTACCGTACCTTCAAATCACACTTACTTAGAAAAAAAAATTAAAAGATTAAAACTCCTGATTAACGGACACTTATGGGACAAAATAAACTGTCTGAAAAAGGTCAGATGGATGACTGCAGAAAATGGGTTGTTAGTTACAACGAGAGATTAGTTATAGCTGTGAAATATTTATTTGGGAGCAAGAGAAGGGTGACCGCATATAAGGGTGTCTGTTAAGAGAAGTTTGACTGTATAATGTTTCTTAAGGCAAAACATTATTTTTAAGAAACATTACTTTTTTCAAAAGTCCATAGTACCCCACTGGCATATTGGATTGTTTTTTTGTTTCAAATTTTGGCATTACCTTTTGAAAATGTGTTTTGGTTTTCATCAATGCATCTCTTGCAGAAGTACTTCAAACGGACAAGGATGATTCAGTAACTAATTTAACAATCCTTTCAACTGCTTGTGTGTGACTTGGGGGAAAATTGAAGTCAATAAGTTGACTTTCATGATCAGATTTTTTTGCTTGCTTTATTTACTGCTTTAGTTTATCATTAGAAATATGCATCATCATAGGAGGTTCTGTTACTTTCACTTCATGACATTGAATCATATCAATGTAATCTGTGACATCAATGTTTATACAGGAATTAAAGTTTTCTGATGCTAACTTCATTTCCAGCCCCTGCTTTTAGAATCCAGCATAATGCAAACCCTCTTACATGACTTCTATTACCTGATAGCATACAAAGGAGGACATTTTCATGTGCAGCAAAGTATGCATTTCTTTAACTGATTGGATCAATTACATTTTTAAGATTCTAATTGAGGTAACATAAATAACTGACAAGTTTTCACAAGTCCTTCGATCCATAGATACAAGATGGTTTTAGCTTTATCTTTTAAAACGAAACAGTTGCAGACTCTTTCAAAATGTATTCAGTCAGTATTTGGAGATTTTGTGATGGATATTCTGTTCCCACATACAAGCAAAGTATTCTATTTGCTAAGGCAGGCCATCCTGAATGTCAAAGTTTTTTCTGGTTTCTTCATAGACAAATCAGAAGAACCACTTCCAATGGAGATCAATGGAATGTTATTTTCAATAGGTGAAAACTCAATCACTGGCAGTTCATAACACTTTTCTAGTTGTTTCCTTATTTTAACTCCAAATTCATTCGGGTCTTTAGTTTTTCCATCTAGGAAACAAACTAGATGACGTACGGGAAGTTTATTTGCATGAAATAGAAAAATAAAGCACTGCAGTGGCTTTCATAATTCTTTTTCAAATAAAGCAATCGCTCCATTATTCAATCCAGTGTTCGGGGCAGTTCCATAGTATACAATTGCAGTAATGTTTGAGTATTTGTTATTGCCATTGAAAATGGCTTTATGCTGTCTTTTATATCTTTTCGAGTGCCAGAAATTGGTTTTACTTATCCTAAAAACTTTGATCCAGGCTCTGCAACAAGTGATATATGTTCTTGGATAACAGTTCTTTTGTAATACTTGGTTCCTTTCTTCTCTTGAACAGTAGTCTTGTCTTTTCAAACATCACAAAACAATTACTTTCTGTAACTAGTTTTACAGTTTCTTCTACATATCGTTTTCGGTAATTTATTCGTTTGTCTATTTTTCATACTGACAATTACTATATTTCTTTCTTCATCACTAATCAGACCAACATCCTGCAGAGCGGCGGTTGCAATTGTTGCAGCAATTTTATCTGATACTCAAGTTTGATCGGAAGTAGAAGCCACATATCGCAATTTCATATGCATTTGACTATGATTTTGATTACTTGTGGTTTCAGAGACACTTGACGTAGAGGCAATAGCAAAAGTGGGATCTAATTTTGTGTTCTCTTCAGAACTTTGTTCTGTTTCTACCTCATTGTATACTATTTATATTTTATTATATTTTCATTAAAATGTATTATGCAGTCAGTTTAGCATGTTTTCTGATTAAAAACAAAGTGTAAATGTATATCTTTTTTTTTTTTTTTTTACTTTTGTTGTAATGAATGTTTTGAAATTAAAAAATAATTTTTTTCGTTCCACCCTACTGCCCAGCTCCGGGCTAATAATTTTAAATATGCTTATAATCAGTGTAGAATACAGACATTTTTCTTCTAGAGAGATTTCTGTAGATACTGTGGTGTTCTGGAGATAGAAATTACACTTTCAGAAATTGCACCAAAAACCTTAAAATCCCAAATTTTCTTTCCATGCACCGATAATTAGAAAAAAAAACTTCTGACTGTGAGTTGTCATGGTAACATTTCTTGGCAAGAAAGAAAACTAATGCTGGAAATTTTTCCTCTCTTTCTGTATGACATTTTAGAGAAAACAATCAATGGCTTTACTTTTTTTAAATAATTTTTAAAAACTATTTCATATTTTTTAAGAATTTTTTAATAGATTCCTAAAAATTTGCTCCATACAGAAGTATAAAATAAAAGATTAGATTGATATGGTGTCAAATAGAAATTGGTTAATAAAAAAAAACTTATTTTTGGCTTTTTATATATATATATATATATATATATATATATATATATACATAATTATCAAAATTTTTAAAAATGGCTGTACGAATTCAGAAAACTTTATTGAAAAGAGGAAACTTTATTGAGGGACTTTATTGAAAAAATTCACTATATCAAGCCAAAAGATTGAATTTGGATTGCGAAAAATCAGCGGCAAATTTGGAAGATTGGGCAAATATGTGAATCATTCCGTTCAACATAAAATAACAAAAAAAAGTCCAAAATCCGAGCTTCATGTGCATTAGGACCTATTCACTGGCTCACTCACTTTTAACCCATTCATTACTTTTAGTCAGAAAAAGTAACTAAAAGTGATAAGTTAAAAAAAAAAACTAGTGACTAAAAAGTGACTAAAAGTAAGAAATTAGACACAACTCACATCCCTGCTATCTACGGCCTTAAAACCACCAAAGTATGAAAAAAAATTAGAGTGCACTATTTACATAAGTCTCTTTGTGAGACCACAGAATCCATTTTCAAGTGACTATAAAACAGCTCTATAAAATGAACTAGTACAATTATTAATATTTAAAAATAGTACAGAAAATTTGACAATTCTTTAAAAAAAAAAAAAAAAAAAAAAAAAAAACACATGTTTCAGTGGATAAAGCACCCATATAACCAATATAGTGGATAACCCATCTATTGACAAGATCTAGAAGTAATTTTGACAAATTTAGAAGAATTTGAATTAACATGGTGGAAATCAAAAAGAAAAAAAAATTATCTCCTAAAAGCGACATTAGGACCAAGGAGATAATTATATCACAGTCCTTTTAGTGAAAATACTGACTTGATAGGAATCCTTAAAGGAGACTAACAAAACAATATATTTTCAGAATTCTTACATTATAAAGAAAACAATATATTGCATTAATAAAATAATTTAGTTAAAGAGAATATAGGAACTTTACCAATAATTTTTCAACAATCCCTGTTTCCCGTGGCGTAGCACCACTTGGACTGGAACTATTACTATCATGCAGGCAGTCATCATTCGATGTATTGTTGAAAGATGGAGAGCGCTGGCAACTAGGCGTTGCAGAATCTTGAGCTGACGGCTGGAAATTCTACAAAATTACAGATTTATATAGACTTAATTTGAGAATTTAAAACAATATACAAAATTCAATACTGACAAAGGTAATATAAACAAAAGTTATATTTGACAACAATAGATGGAGAGTGATACAAAACAGAGCCTATAAGATTTTGGGTTACTTTTCGGTTAACCGGGCGCCAGTGATATATGTATATATATAAATAAACATATATATACATATATATGTATATATAAGTGTATGTATATATATATTATAGGTGCAGATTCCCAAAATTTGTAAGGAGCCAGTGGCTCCTAAACCCAAAAAATCCAGTGGCCACAATTGTAAAACAAACGCATAAAAACAATAGTGTTTATACAGGGTAAAAAACTTAAAAAAAAAAAAAAAAAAAAACCTCAAGAATTCAAAGTGTAAAGTAATTTGTATAAACATATGTACAACGAAATTTGAATATTAATTAAATCTTAAATCATGTACATTCAGAAGATAAAGTTGGGAAAGATACGGTTTAAAAAAAATATGTATAAGCTAAGCAATCATGATAGCGGGGAATATCAGAAAAATAATATTTCTTATTTGGATTTTGCCAGACAAAAGTACATATGAAAGAAAATCCGAATTTGTGAGATTATTTTGCAGCATAAAAATCAAAACACACTTCAAACATTTGTTTATATATATATATATATATATTTAAATCACAGTCTATGTAAAGTTATCAGATTCAAACTGTTACGAATAACATTGCTATTCGAATATATTTAAGAGTTTGCTGTGTTAAACATATCATTCTGAAATGTTATTAAAAGATAATAATAATGTTTGTTATGTGTTTTGGCCTTAATCTTTCAAAAAAATATCAACATTTCACGATGGGGACTGGGAATACCAGAAATTGATTACTTTTAAATCACATGGCAACTTAAACGCCGAAAGTTAGTGGCCACAACAAAAAAATTAGTCGCCACGTGGCGACTGGCAACCGTGAATCTGCACCTATAATATATATGTATACGTAGATATGTGTATATGTGTGTGTTTGTGTATACATGTATATATATCACTGGCACCCAGCTAACCGAAAAGTACTGATTTTGGATATAGAATTATTTTTTTTTTAACTAACCATTTAATCTATCCCCACTTCTCTAAATTAAACTTTAAATTTTATCATATTTTACAGATTATGCTTTTCACATATTTTATATATAAGTTTATTTTATTTAAAAGGTGAAAGAAAAAAAATTATAAAAACCCCATAAGCACATATACTCTACTCATTAACAATGGAATTTGGATGCTGCAAATAATAAAGAATTTGAATTAAAAGCTTAAAAAATGAACAATGAAGTTTTTACAACATTAGTAATTAGCATCGGCAATGAATTCATGAGTCATTTTAAATTTCCATGCATATTCCATGTACTAAAAATGAAGAATCTTTCCCTTGTAAAATATTCAGCAACAGATGTATACAAGGAAAGTGTTACTAATAATCTATGCTTGACGCATGATATATTTTTTTTTTTTTTTTTTTTTTTTTTAATTAGTTCTGAGACTTAATTTGTTAAATGGATTACAACAATATATGAAAATATCCATAACTTTTTTATGAGTAAAATGAAAAGATGTAATTTATCTAAAATTAACTGTTGTTCAATTTATTTAATTATACCAGAATACTGATTACAACATTAAGAACACTACTTTGATTGCTTAAGAAGTCAGTAAAAAGACCATCTGATTAGCACAAAAGCTGACAGTGACAGAAGAGTGAATTTTAACTTACAATATTACCCAAAGAAAAAAAAAAAAAAAAAAAATCTGCTTCTTTAATAAGCATGTTTCTGCTTGCAAGAGCATGTTTCTGCTTGCAAGTGCATGTTTATACATGCTGATGCTACAGCATGTTCTAATTTGAATCAACTGGCTGGCAGTTCCTTTATATTTCAAAGGAATTCATCCCCAATAACTAAAATTTAATATTTTATTTTTTTTTAATATTTTATGGAGAAAAAATTTAATTTAATAAAACATTTTGTGAGATACCAAGTTGAAATTGCGCAGAGAGCTTGTAGAAATAAAGAAGAGCATTTTCTTTAATTACTCACTTTTTTTTTTTTTTTTTTTTTTTTATAAATTTATCATCATCAGGTGATATATCATATGAAAACTCATAACATTCTGAAGAGAAGGGTACTCTCTTCTACATAACTTCTGAAGAGAAGGGAATTTTTTAAATAGCTTAATTTTGAACTGGATTATTTAGATTTATACACGGGCAAGTCACGCCAAAATTGGAATATTTTTCCAATTTCAATCCATCATAACTCAAAAATGACAACAGTAATATTGTACACATTAGGCTATTCAACAAGTGTAAGAAATTGTAAGATTAGTTAGAGGACATATAAGGTAAAAAAATATTTAAAAACTGGATCACTTGACACGGAATGACCCATAAGAAACAAATTTAGTTAACTGAAAATGGTCAATGGTAAAATGCCTTAAATATATATTGCCTTGCAATTTCTGCATGGGCCAAGGCAGTGCAGGGGATGTCCCCCCTTCCTCTCTCACTTCCTAAATCTCTGAAAATAATAAGATAAAGAAAATGTTAAGAGAATGCACCAACATGTTACTATTGTTCCTCCTTCTTAACAAAAATCCTGCATATGCCTATGAATTTTAAAGTTAGGTTTCTTAGAATTTTTTATTTCTGCATGTATGTTTAATTACTAATAGAAATTTTTATTTTTTTAAACATTTTTAACTCCACCTAGGGATGCACCGAATATTTGATATCTTTCTGGCCTAACTACAGAATATTCGGCCTGCCGAATATCAAAATATTCAGTCTGCTGACTATTTAGTTTGGCCAAATCATAAAATATTCAGCCAAACTAAAAGAATTATAATAGGTCTCAAGACAAACAATTTTCATTCAGGAAACCATCACCACAATCTACTTATTCAGTAAAAAATACAGGGTCTCACTCCAGACCGAGTGCGAGATTTTCATTTGTTTCTTTAACAATAATGAAGATATTGTAAATTGTAAAGATATTTTCAACACTTTGTTTTTTGTGAAATATGATGATGTGAACAAGACAAGCTGGAAATGTTAAGTGCTGGAGATTGTCATAATTTATATCTAAAAAGGAGAGGTTCCGAGGTTGGTGTCACAGAATTTGGTGAACAGTTGTGTATCGATAGAATATAATAGTACAAAATATACAAAATCCATAAAGTACAATACACAGGGACAGTGGCACCAATTTTTGAAAAATATTGATTGGGCTCAAATGGGCTCAAAATTTTGGCAAAATGACATGGGTAGTTTTTTTTCTATGAGGGAGTGGAGGAGATAATAACTAAGTCCAGTATGAAGCTATATTTTTTTTTATGTATAAAATATTAATTTTATTAAATTATACTGTCATGAGCTCTCCCTTATAAAGACAATAGTATTTACCACAATTGTCATACAATGGATATGATTACAAATTAAAAGCGTAAAAAGCTGAACATTGAGAAAATAAATTCAGTTATCTAAGTGCTATATGGTTGTGAGTCTGGGCATTAATACAGATAACCATTGACTTATACTCACAGATAAAATATGCAGGAAGAATAATTTTAAATGAAATCAAACTATACGTCTGCTGAATTACTTTTACTCCTCCTGTCTGTCATACTGTTTTTCAAACAAAATAATTTTGAGAACATCAACAGAATGAAATTTCATTTCAGAGGTAAATAATTAACAGAACAATGGAAATTGGGTAAGCTGGGATAGCAAATTATTGGGTGGGCTCCAGCCCCGCCGGTCCATATAAGTTGGCGCCACTGCACAAGGGATTTGAGAAAAAAGGTCTCAAAGTTTATAATTGGATAAATTTCTTCTTTTGACATAGGGCTTTGTAGCCTGGTTGGCAACATGCCAGATTCAAGATTTTTCTGTTTGTGTTCAAACCCCAAATAGACCTATTTTTCACAATGAAAATTTTTATCAATTACTTTTGAATTACAATTAAAAAAATATGTATAACTATCAAAATTTGCAAAAAAATATTATATATATATATGCTTTGTAGCGTATAAGTGCAGTTTTAACTATGAAGTTCTGCATGTTTTCATTAAATAAATATTTAAAGTTAAAAAAATAATAATAAAAAAATAGGCAATTTATATTTTTATAGACCAGAAATTTTTGCTGTTATTGTACATTGTTTACAGTTATTTAAATGAATAATCTACTATTTTTCACAATGAAATAAATTAAAATGCATGATATAAATCTATAATATATTACTTTGATTTTGTTTCATTATTCAAACATTTAAAAAATTTCATGACTTATTAAAAATATGCTTTTATATTTTTGATATGATATTTTAAAATCTCAGGTTCTTTAATTAGAATAATTGTCTACATAATTATTTTTAGCAATCCAAATTCTTGGTACATAGATCACAAATTTTTGCTTGTTTTAAAATTTATTATTATTTACATAAATAAACTATTTTTCACAGTGAAATAAATTAAAATATGTTACATAAAATTACGACATGCATCTTTAATTATTTGTTAAATTAAAATTTTTCTGTTAGTATTAATATAGTATTTGAATCATAATAGTACTTCAAAATATATTGTAGTTTAAACAACTTTTTTTTTTCATTTTGAACTTTTTAAATCTTGTATTCTTGTGTTCATAATTAAAATAACTGTCCATATACTTATTAAAAAATTAAAAGAATATTTTTTTTTAATCATGAAATAATATTCAAGATATTTGTATAATAAATTAAAATAATATATTATAGATTTAAATCACATACTCTAATTTATTACTGTGAAAAATAGTAGATTATTCATTTAAATAACTGTAAATAATTTAAAAAAAAAAAAAAAAAAAAAAAAAAAAAAAAAGCGAACATTTCTGGTCTATAAAAATATAAATAACCTTTTTTTTTTTTTTAACTTTTACTTTCCATTATACATTTAAACACACAGAATTTCATAGTTAAAACTGCACTTTTATTTATATTTTTTGTAAATTTCATTATACATATTTTTTTAATTGTAGTTCAAAAATAATTGATAAAAATTTTCACTGCAAATGAAAAATAGGTGCAAGTGGGATTCGAACTTGAACAGAAAAATCTCGAATCTGGCATGCTACCGAGCAGGCTACAAAGCCGCTTGCAAAAAGAAGAAATTTATTCGATTATAAACTTTGAGACCTTTTTTCTCAAGACCTCCCTGTGTATTGCACTTTATGGCTTTCATATATTTTGTACTAATTATATTCTATCGATACACAACTGTTCGCCAAATTCTGTGACGCCAACCTCGGAACCTCTCCTTTTTTAGATATAAATTATGACAATTTCCAGCTTTTCTTGTTCACATCATCATCTTTCACAAAAAACAAAGTGTTGAAAATATCTTTACAATATCTTCATTATTGTTAAAGGAACAAATGAAAATCTCGCACTCGGTCTAGAGTGAGACCCTGTATTTTTTACTGAATAAGTAGATTGTGGTGTTGGTTTCCAGGATGAAAATTGCTTGTCTTGAGGCCTATTATCATTCTTTCAGTTTAGCTGAATATTTTGTGATTTGGCCAAATTAGTCGGCAGACTGAATATTTTGATATTTGGCAGGCTGAATATTCTGTAGTTAGGCCAGATTAGAGCTACTAAATATACAGGCTGACTCGTCAGGCATTTTTATTCCCCCTGGACTGGTTCACGTAATGTGTTTCAATGGCGTTGAATTGGTTTCTGTCTATTTTTTAACTTTAAAGGCTTAATTATGGATAGTTGTTCTGCTATTAATTGTATGAATCACTCAGGAAAGGATCCCTGCAGGCTTCAATTTCCTCGTAAACATGAAAAATTGCCAAATTTAACTATTAATTGTAGATTTTATTCTTCCCGAAATTTTTTGTTCGCCAGCTTGGTGGTAACGGCGATTTCAAGGACGTAGCGCCATCTAGTTCATTTTCGGGAAAACAATGTTTATTTCAGACTTTTTTTTTTTTTTTTTCAAAAGCACAAAATTAAACTGAAATTTTATGGAAAACTTGAGAATATTAATATATAATTAAAATTTATTAGAGTTTTCGACAGAACAATAATGTAAAATAGAATATTTTAAAGGAAATTTATTTTAAAAAGTACAGATTTTTTTTCTTTCTTTTTTTTTCTTCTTTTTTTACATATTCATTTTCACCAAATAAATGAGTTTTATTTTGAATTTCGAAAAAAAAAAATCCCTAAATTTGCTTAAAGATAATTTTATTACTAATATTTCATCAAAATACAGTTATATTTAAGAAAATATATAAATAAATATTTTAAACAATTTTCATAATTAAATGTTATTAAGAAATGGAGTATATTTTTATTGTAACTTTAAGAGATAAATTTGTTTAAGATAATGAAGGATATCTGGATACTGTGAAGGATCATTACATTTTCCTCTTGGAAAAAACAGTTCGCATATTATTAAAGTAATGAAAACTTGCTACACATGAAAACTTTTTAAAAATTACTTTAAATAGAAGTTTTTAAATATTTATCACAAAGTAAAAGATGAAATTATATTTTTAATATTATTTTTCTTCAATTATACTTTTACATCAGAAATTAATTATAATTTTTTGTCATTACACTGTTAAGTGAAGAACACTCAGAAATGCCACATACACTCAAAAATCATTATTTTTTGGGAAAAAGTACACTTGAAGAATAAATTTTAATTGTTACACTAAGGTAAGAAATTGCTGCTGATATTCTGAAAATAATAATAATAATAATAATTTTTCGATGGACAAATAAAATAAAACTTTTAGAAATATGTAAGAATTAATTAGATAACTTATGCAAAGAAAAAAAAGGAGGGGGGGAGTAGTTAAATGTAAAATTTGCACTCCAAATTGCAAAACTTCTATCCGATGTTTCAAAGAGGGGGGGGGGGAGGGGTGCGCTTCTAGACTTCAATTACTCTATACTACTATACCGGGTCACTCCATGAATTCAACACTGCTTATATAATTAATTAGTTAAATGAATGTTTAGTGTAAAACCAAAGGTTTTCTTAATAAAAGTAAATAAATTTATTGCTAATTTTATTAAACAATAAATAACATGCAGGCTACAATTTGCAATGAAAATCAATGATCAAGAGTACGTATTTTATTCGAAACTTTCATTCCCTATCGTACTTTTTGATAAATTCTGCAAAGCAAATAAGACGGCGATAAATGCGCCAAATGGGTCCTACAGGAAAATCTAGCGCCAACGCTTTCCCACTTGTGAATATTAATGTCGGATGATGCGCCAGCTATTTAGTATAGAAGCCTTATGCCAGATAGATATCAAATATTCAATGCATCCCTAAGTGGAATGAGAAATGTTTAAAAAATAAAAATTTCTATTACCCCTGTATATTCTATCGATACACGAACGATCACGGCTTTATTTCACGAGCGATGATGAAATTCAGATTTTTTTTTTTCTACGATCAATTGACAAAGTTCGCACTTTTTTTCTGCAACTGATTTTAGTTAATCAGTTGTTAATCAATTAGTTAATCAGTCCATTAATTTTTTCCATGACAGATTAATCAAATTCAAGATTTTTTTTCCCCCCGTGACCAATTGATGAAAAATTCATAATATTTTCTGTGATCGTTTGATGAAATTAACAAAAAATTAATCGCATGCCAATTGATGAGATTTACGGTTTTATTCCACAAGCGACTGACGAAATTCACTGCTTTATGTTGCAAGCAATTGGTGAAATATCAGATTTTTCTGTGAACAATTCCACAAAATTTGCAACAGATTGTGGAATCTCCAGGATTTCTTTTCATAAATTTCAGAAATCAACCAAAATAAATAAAATAAATACACAAAAAAGAGAAATTCCACAGATAACAGGGACATCACAGATTGATTAAAAAAAAGAACAAGAAACTGAAAATTTGCTGATCTGCAGAAAAGTGGCATCTATGTTTAATAGAAAAAAAAAAAAATGTTAAATATCATGGAATTGTAGAAGAGAATCTGCAGAAATTGCAGATTAAAAAAAAAAAGGTACTCCTCTATTATCCTGTCGACCACTTTTCATAACAAAAACTTATCGCCAAACTGTAAGATTAAACGCCAAAAATGGAGTCCCATTTACTGGATGTCAGAAGCATTATACGTGTTTGTTATGTCATCAAGTGGTTTTTAATTCAACATTTGCATGTAATTTTTAACTATGTTTTACTGATTTATTAGTTATTTCATTAATTAAAATAACAATTGTGTCCTAAAATTCTTACATTTTATTTATTATGATATTCCAATGGCAACGTTCTCCCATATATTTGGCGTTACAGTTGGCGATAGTTATTTGTTGTGAAAAGTGGTCGACGGGATAATAGAGAAGTACCAAAAAAGAATAATAAAAAGCAGAAATCTGCCGTTTGATAGAAAAGTGGCATCTCCAGGGCTCGAAAAATAGCATTCCCGGTATCCCGGGGAACCCAGAAATCATTTCTGGGAACGTATCTTTCCCACTCAGGTTCCCGGAAAATTAAATATTGTATATATATATTAATTTTTTGTTCTGTATACGTTTGAATAAATTAGTAAATGCAATATATAATGCTTAATCTTAGTGTGCAAATGTAATGCAACATTTCCTTTTAAGTTACACATCTATAAGAATATGAAGGGAGGGAGGAGGTGCTTTTGGATAGGGAACAGTCAAAACATCAATTGATAAACCGTAAACTAAAATTTTTGCTTATTATTCAAAAATGTGTCTATATGACACAATATCTTCATTCATTAAGCTCTGAATTTATTAAAAAACTGGGAACACATAAATTTTTCTGGGAACCTACACTTTTCATGTAGGTTCCCAGCTGGGAACCTTAAAATTTTCAGAATTTTCGAGCCCTGATCTCTGAAAAATACACAAGGTGTGCTGAAAAAACACAAAAAAACAATGGTTTTTAAAATAAGAGGGGGTGGGAGGTGGAAAGGAGGCAAAACATATTACTATATATAATTAAATAATTATGCATACATTCATTATACACATAAAAGGTTCAGAGTTCTAAATTGTAAGAACATTAAATATTATATATATGTATACAATTAAAAATTTCTGAATAAAGTTCTATGTTGCTTTGCACTAACTACATATATTTTTGCACAAAGTTAGGATTGTGCACAAAGTAAAAAGAGAAAAGCAACCATAATTAAATGACAAAGAAATTTAAATATATATTTGTGAGAGTACAAGGTATTAAAGTATGATACAATAAACTTATTACCTTCCACTGAGGGCTTGCCATTTTATGAGTTTAAATTTTAATCACGGGCTAAGGCAGCAAATTTGTTATGGTAGAAAGATCTTGAATTTTCGGGAGGCCAAAACTTGGGGAATGTTTTATTTCTTTTCTTGATGGAAGTGCCTCAGATGTTCAGTGAGTGTGGATGTGTTCGAGCTGACGTAACTTTTTGTTCCAGAGCTGTTGATTAATTTTCCTCGTTAACTTGTCATGCTAAAAAAAAAAAAAAAAAAAAAAAAAAATCGATGATATTACATTTAAAAGAATGTACATCTGCTATACGAAACAATTACATAACCTAATTTGAAGTACATATTGAATAGAAGAGAAAAAAATTATATTACTATATTGGAATAAATATTCAATATATATCATACAAAATTACATGTTTTCATAAACACATACATTATCACTTGGCGTCGTAAGCAGCATTTTTTTTACATTGAAAAATAGATAAAAATTAAGAAATTATCTATACTCAAGCAGTATAAATTAAAGAAGCAATCGAAAAGTTTTTAAACATCAAAATAAATTCTAGAAAGAAAATGTGAAATAGAAAATAAGGGATTTTCAAACCTCGACAATGCACATCACCGACAACATGCCGCCATCTTTGTTGGGTTATTTAAATGGTTGAGTAAAGTTTATGCATCATTTCTTGAGGCTGTCTGCGGATAGGAATGTTAACTAACAAATGAACATATTTTAAAAAGAAATAAAAAAAATTGGTGATACTTTTAAAAGAACAGACTTTTTGTTGGTCAACTGAATAAAGCATTAGCTTTTTTTTCATCTATGAATCCTTCCGAATTTGCTAAAAAGTGACTGAAAAAAAAATCACAAAACATGGAAAATAATTATTTCGAAATGTAAAAATTAAATACGCTTTAAAAATTAGTTATCAAAAGATATTTTCGATCAAAATTTCTTCCAGAAACCACATTTGTTGACACTATTTTCAAAATCGAATCCCTTAATCGAAATCCTGAGATATTTAATCGATTGTTATTATTATTATTATTTGTCCTTTAACAATTGCACTGCAAGGATTATACCATATACTTAGCAATATTTAAACAATAAGTAGTTGAATTTATATTTAGGATCCTACAAAATCTAGAAAATGAGCCTTGCAAGAGCATTAAAATATGCTGTTAATGCTGGATCCAAGCAAAATGTCTTTTCAGCTACCAAAGTGTTCTCCCGTTTCTCAAGTATAACGAGTAAGTTCATTTTATATTTTTAAGTATCTGATTACAAAAGTTTTAAAATAAGTAATGAGATAAAAATTGAATTTACATTGGTGAGTTTTTTTTTAGAAGCTCCTGTCAGAAATTGAGTTATTTATCTGATAAGGTTCTGTAAGAAATTCAATAAAATGTTACAAAAATTCCTTTAAAATTTTTTCTCATCACTAGGTTTGATCTCTCTGAATTATCAATGTGAAAACTTTGTCATGAAACTACATGCATCTTTTGAGAATTCAAAATTATTTCAATTTTGGTGCAAACCTCTTACTTGCTGCAGAAGTTGTACCAAAATAAGATTTGTGAAAAAAATCATAAATTAGACCATGGTGAAATTGTGTTTTAACCAGTTAGGCACATTTCTCTGCAATGTTCCCTGGATTTGTAACCCTCCAAAAAACACTATGCGGAAACAAACACACAAAATAGTGATGAACTAAAAAATTTTTACAATTTTTACCTACCCCAATTTCATGAAACACTAAAATTTTAGGGTAAAAACTTTTCCTGCTGGGGGAGGGGAGGGGGTCTGTTTCCCTGTCTTTAAAAACGTTTCTCTACAGCTATACCCTTGTCCTATTAATTTACTTGCGAAAATTGCCTTATCCTCTGCCAGAAGATTTGGCAGGGTTTTTTGGCGATAAATGTTTCAATGTTATTGTTGTAATCTTTAGCCTTTGGGGTTGCTTTTTTTACTTGAATTCTACTGGTAAATATATAATAATTTTGCTTGTTTTTTTTTTTTTTTTTTTTTTTTTTTGAAAAATTTATATTTTACCTTTATTTTTTTAAACGATATTTTTCTGCAGGTGTAATGTTATGTAAAGATATTTTTTCTGCATTTTTATAGATGTTACATGTTATTCTATTTTTCATACATATATTTTTAAATTATACTTGTAGTTGTGAATGAAATTTTTATCTCTACCTTCTGAAATATTAAATAACAATAAAGATTTATATAAAGTGTATGTCTTTTTGTATTTTTATGTGGATCTCTTCTCCATATCATGATTTTAAGTGCTATTTATATGAGATTTATTTTATCTGAGATTTTCAAAAGTTATTTTAGGTAAGTTGTTTCTTTCATTGGCAAAATCTTAGAACAAGTGAGACACCTGATTTGGCAATTTATTTTAAGTGTACCAACTGAAAAATCAGCAACCTCCATTTTCTGCCCAAATTCTGCGTGCTTTCCTTTCAAGTTTTTCTTCAGGATTTTTCATTTTTTACAAACTTTTAGCAATATTTTCCTCCAGATTTTTCAATTTTTACAAACTTTTAGCATTTTTTTCCTCTGGATTTTTCCATTTTTACAAAGTTTTAGCTATTTTTTCTTCTGGATTTTTCCTTTTTTACAAATTTTTAGCTATTTTTTCTTCTGGATTTTTCCATTTTTACAAATTTGTAACTATTCTTTCCTTCAGATTTTTCCATTATTGAAAATTTTTTCTTCTGAATTTTTCCATTTTTACAAATTTTTAGCTATTTTTTCCTCTGGATTTTTCCGTTTTTACAAATTTTGAGCTATTTTTTTCTCTAGATTTTCCATTTTTAGCTCACAGGCTATCAAAGCCTGAGAGCTAATGTGCCCGTCTGTTCTGTATGTATGTACATAACTAGAGATGCACCGAATATTCGGTATTCGGCCATATTACCGAATATTCATTTAGGCCGAATATCAAATTATTCGGTCTGCTGAATATTCGGCTTGGCCGAATATCAAACTATTCAGCCTGCCGAATATTCAGTTTGGCCAAATATCGAAATATTCGGCCAAGCCGAATACTTAAAAAACTATTTTTTTTAAATATTTTATAAAACCCACAATTTCTAATTTTAATTGTCAATTAATAAAGATATTCAAAAAAATTAGAAATAAAATCATATTTCAATGAAAGAGAATGCTTTTACATTATTTATTCGCTGTTTGAAGAGTGTCACTTAAGAAAATTAACCATTAATGATGATCAAAAATAAAGTGCATCTCACACCAGGTCAAATTTGAATTTTTATTTTGTTACTTTAATAATATTGAAGATATTGTAACAATAATTTCAATATAGTTACTTTGAATTCTGTCAATCACGATAACTATTTGAAATTTCCACCATTCATATCTAAACAACACTGAGCTAGATATTCCTTTATTCAGAGTGCAGCTGACAGTACTACTTATACTGTGTCACTGGCCAAAATTCAGCCACTTCTGACAGTATCATCATATTTTCTACAATCACAATTAATACGATGCAAATATCGCTAAAATATCTTCATTGTTGTTAAAGTTTTAAACAAAAACTCAGTTTCAGCGTGCGGTGACACACTCTGTGTTTTTGATTGAATGTATTGTATTTTTGATGGAATAAGTGGATTGAGTTAATGTTTCTTGCTCAAAAAATGTTTGTCTTGACCACATTATCTACAGAGAAAGTTTGTTCCAAGATGTATGAACAACCCTGTATGTTTACAACCTCTGAATGTGATCGCCCATTCCTGATATCTGCTCTCTGGTTCATTTAAAAACTTCCTTGCCAAATCGAAAGGAGCAGGAAAGTTATTCTTGCTGATTTGCCAGCATTTTAATATATTGTTATTGTTTTACTTTAGCCTCTTCCTGGTAAATAAATACTGTAAAATGTTTCTTCTAATTCATTCAAAAAATTTCTTTGATTTTAAAGTATTTGTTATAGAATATAAGAACATTTTATAAATTTATTGTAATTCACAGAAGAAGCTACGAAGTTTAAAGCTTTATTAATTAAAAAAGTTTTAAGACTATCCTCTTTTAAAATTACATCTCAAAGCACAGATTTCTTTTTTTATGTAAAAGTTTCTTATAAAAAGGTCTAGCGTTCATAAAATAGTAGTATCTGTGTTAAATATTATGTAAAAATCTTTTATAATTTAACTTTTAATACTTTTAAACTCTAAAATATAAAAATATTCGGCCAGCCGAATATTCGGTATTCGGCCAAATAGTTACTATTCGGTTGTCCGAATATTCGGTATTCGGCCTCACTGTTACTATTCGGCTAGCCGAATATTCAGTATTCGGTTTACTTGTGGGCCGAATATTCGGTATTCGGCCAAAAGCCAAAACCACTATTCGGTGCATCCCTATACATAACACGATAATTCTTGATAGAAATAAGCGTTTTCCTTCAAATTTTTTTTATAGGTTCATTGTGATAAGGTGCTTTCCTGATTAGTTTTGGGGATTCATTGGTTAAGTATAAAGGGGGGCTAACACCCCTTTAATTTAGATAAATGAATTTTTTATGCAGAATTATCCGATTTTCTTCAAATTTTGTATATACGTTCATTGTGATAAGGTGCTTCCATGATTAGTTTAGGGGGTTCATTCTTTAAGTATAAAGAGGTAAAGGGGGC
Organism: Maratus michaelseni; assembly: GCA_963931845.1. Classification (NCBI taxonomy): domain Eukaryota; kingdom Metazoa; phylum Arthropoda; class Arachnida; order Araneae; family Salticidae; genus Maratus; species Maratus michaelseni. The sequence continues at coordinate 339,807,006 of OZ007588.1, read as the reverse complement.
TAATCCTCCCACTTAATTTAGATAATAGGTTTAGATAATAGGTTTTTCATGCAGAATTATCCAATTTTCTACAAATTTTGTATATAAGTTCATTGTGATAAGGCGCTTCCCTGATTAGCTGTGGAGGTTCATTGGTTAAGTATAAAGAACAAGGAGCTATTCGCCCCTCCCTCCTTAATTTAGATAAATGGGTTTTTCATGCATAATTATCAGATTTGCTTCAAATTTTGATTATAGGTTCATTGTGATAAGGCGCTTCCCTGCTGAGTTTTAGGGGTTCATTGGTTAAATATAAAGGGGGGGGGGTACGTTGGCTAATCCCTAATTTCATTAATTATCTCCTGAAAATGTTGAATTATTAGTGCTTTTGCACCATAATTTGCAATACAACAAATTTAATTATTTTTTTTATTATTATTGCATTTATTGTATTTTCTGTTTCTACACACTGCTTCTTTATCCAAAATCATAGTCTCTGCCTACAGATTTAAAAATTACTTTTTTTATATATAAATATAAAACTAAGCTTTAATTTACATGCGTTTTTTTCTTACCTTTTCTATATTTTATAGATTAATTTTTATGTACCGAGTAAATAGTTTTTATCAATTATTGCATATACATATATGCTTACATATTTATATTCGAATAACTTTTTATAGATCAGTTATAAATTCATTTGTCTTCAAATATGCTTAAAAAATTTAATTCTTACAACTACTCGGTATTGGCCGAAGAACAGGGTACTTGGCAAATTGCTCGAGTACTGAGTGTATACCGAGTACTCTGTACATCTCTAGATTTTAGTTTGTCTTCTCTCCATTTATACTTGATTTGAATTCCATTTCAGCCTGGAATAAAGATTGGAAACCAGGTCCTTACCCTAAAACTGAAGAAGAAAGAATAGCAGCAGCTAAGAAGTATCATATGCTGCCTGAGGATTATGAACCATATCCTGAAGAAGAAGGATTTGGAGATTATCCTAAATTTCAAGCAATTCATCATGAAAATCTTAGTGACCATACTGTATATGATTTTCCTGTTTTAAAAAGAAATTATTGTGAACCAGTAAGTTTTTTAGTGTCTATCTAAATATATTTTTCTCTTTTTAATTTTTTGGGTACTTATTTTTTATGACATCTTTGGTAAGATAGAGGAAGTGGCTTCTACGAGAGAAGGAAAAAGAGCTGCTACAAGCTTACTTAATAGGGTTGCCCAGGGCTTGACAAATGTGGTTGCCAGGTCACCGCTAGTGACTAAGTTTTTTTATCTGGCAACCAAGTTCTTTAATCTGGCAGTTTCTTTTCTTTTCTTTCTTTTTTTTTTTTTTTTTTTTTTGTAGAAAATTGATTCAAGAAAATTAAAAATCTCTTAAGATGTCTCATTATAGATGTTGCAAAGTTACAAAATATTAAGAAGTAAACTTACAAATATTTTTTGTTTGAATATAATTTTTAACTTTTATTTTTTATTTGGAAAAAATAAATTCCTCAAATGCAAATTTTAAAATAATAAAATCAGAATTATCTAACTGACTTTCACAGTAAAATAGGAAAAAAATATTCTCTTGCTTCACTATTTCATCAGATATAAATTTTGTAGCACTCAACTATCTGGACATTTGAACCATTCAGCAATCAACATTTCTCAAACATGCCGGTTAATTCAGCTTTTACAGTATTTTTTTTTTCTTCAGAGATATATAATGTTGATAAGTTTCTTTAGAAAACTTATCAACATTAATATATAACCTTATAAACTTAGAAAGATAGTTTATACTATCTTTCTAAATTATGTACTGTTCTAAGCTATGTGACTAATAATTCTAAACTATGCTTGTTATTATTTTTCCCCAATTAATTCGTAAAATTTTTTTATGCTTTTTGAAAATCAATGACGGATAAGGGAGGGGGGCGGGGGGAGGTTAAATATTTTTTACTGGCAGAATTTGCTGGCTACCAGATTTTATCAAATTTGTAAAGGCTTGGGCAGAAGGAGAAAAAAATAGAGCCTTCAGCTTAGTTAATCTAGCTTTAATTAGAAATGATATTTATACAATCGGCCAAAAAAATAGATTTAAATTTAACCATTTTAAGATTTACATCATTTAAAGATTTACATTTTAATCACCAAATTGTCCCAGAAAACAACAGATATAGCCATTTGACCAGAAATTATGTCTTCTTTCAATTTATGTTAAAAAATATAAGCTTAGAGGGTCCAGTCCGTCTTCATAATGAAATTGTACCAAACTCTGAAATTTTCAATATGAATTCCTAATTTTGACATCATATGTAGATTTTTTGGTAAATTTTACCTTAAGATACCAAATGGGAAGTAATTTAGTCAAGCAGTTTAGGAATTATAAACATTTAAAGTTTGGAACTCCTAATGTAAAATTCATTTGTAATCGTTGCAAAACAGATTTTAATGCGGGTAGTTTTTTAAGCATAACTCAAGAATTTGCTGACATTCACTCAAAAATATACTGGGTAGAATAAGCTGTAATTTTGGATTCACATATTTAAAGTTTTTAAAATTTCTATTTCTGTTAAAAAATTATAGGTTACAATTGTTAGATTATAGATTGGTATTTGATCTTATCACTTCTACCTTTTTAACTTTTTACCATATTAAAAGATATATTTATTGCAACGAGCTATTACTACAACAATTTTTACTTTCTGTTCTACCTGGAGCTTGCTTTTACATATTATTAGCCCAAACATTCTCTTTTACTTTTTCATCCATTGGTCACGTTTTCTTCCAATTCTTATGTTTACATCTTTCACATTATGTTCACCAATCTTCTTGCCAAACTGAGGCAGTGCTGCCGATCTCTAATAGATGCATAAACTGTTCATATCAGGAGCATTTTTGCTTCTGCATCATTTGTATGATTTAAATTCGTATAATATTAAATTTGTATTAATATACAAATTAAATTCATGTAATTTAATTCAATTAATACAAAATTCATGTATAATTTATACATGATGAATTGTGAAAACGGAAAACTATGAATCTGATCCAAGTGATCAAGTTCCCAAAACACATTATCTGGACGAAGCTCGGACTGGCCCGAGGACCGGTGCGCCCTCATCCAAAGGGAAATTTCGCACCCCTAAGCCACTTCAATATTTCCCCCTGACTGTACATTCTGATTAGCGTACTCAATTTCAAAAAATTGATTAGGGATAGTCATCAATTAATAGACAGATCAGAGATAGATTTTATTATCACAAAGAAATTGCATATACATCCAAGGAATTTGCAGGATTGGAAACCAAAGCGGACATGTTTCTTACGATTGATGGATTAAACATACCCTGGTAGAGTTATCACAACGCTCTCGGCGTTCAGTGTGCATAAAAAAATAAAGCCCGGGTCCGGCCTGGCCCGAAAAAGGTGAAGACCATACCCAGTCCAAGTATTGTGAATGAAAATTGGTCCGATTCCGGCCTGCAGACCAGACCCGTTCAGACCTCTACTTCACATGAAATGTTGCATGTGTAATACTATTTTCACAGTGTTATTTTCTCCTTCAAATACCCATATATTTCATCATTAAAATACTCCCATAATATATGGTACTTTTCTAAAAGAACAAAACAAAGACCTGTCTTTGTCTGTCCTCATACAAATTTTCAGACTTCTACATGTAGTAGATTTCCCTAGCCATTGCCAACACACATACAGACAGACAAGCATATAAGCATCTTTCTTTTATTAGTTTATCTTTATATATATATTATTGGATAGTTCAAACTTTTTTATCAATCTTTTTAGCTTCACCCAGATTTTGACATGTGTCAAGAAGATAGAGTAAATTTCCAGAAGAAATATCGAACACCTGTGTAAGTATAATCTTTCTTATAGCTTGTCTTTTAATGATCAAGTTTCCTGAATCCATTAAATTATCTTTATTATTTTTTTAGATGGAAAATGTATTTATATGTTATAACTGCTGCTGTAGTGTACAGTAGTGTTATGGTTTACTGTGAAAAGTATCATCCTTTTATGGAAGAAACTTTGGTAAGAAAGATAATTTAACCTATATATTAATTATGATATATGTATTGATTCATCGCATTTTGTAATTATTTCATTAGCATTATGAATGTTATAATGCAGTGGTTTTTGGTTTTAATATCTTAGGACATATTTTTGCATTTCCTTGTTCTTTTCAAACTCCCAGGATTTAAGATATAATTTAGAACATTGAATGCACAATATATAAACTGATTATAAATATACTGTATTTTTTATGGTAATCTTGGTTTTTCCTTCATTTCACTCATAAGATTATTTTCTAAAATTCTGGATAAGTTAAAAAATTTACATTGAACAAGAGACCTTCACAGGCCACAGTTTAAGAACCACTATTATAATGAATATTTTGTATCTTAACTTATTGCATTTTGTAATTGTTGCATTATCATAATAGCTTCATTTTTTAATTTAATTTTAAAGTATAAATACAAAGTATAAAACTTTAGGACCAATTTTATCCCTTTTATACCTAGCATCTCAAAATTAACATGCATTACTTTTTCAGAATTTTTTTTTCAACTAGATTTATTTTTTTAATTTTTACCATTATTGTACATAATTTACAAACATGGTATTAAGATTTGTGTAATGTAATAATTATAGTACAGTAAAAAATCACAGAAAAATTCTATATAATGCACAACTTCTTGGACTTATACAATGAATTTTGCTGTTAAGAAGCATCTGCTTTCCCCTATTGTAAAAAATTACTACTCTCTAGAGGACTAAATTTGATGCATTTGTTTAAGTTTATCCCCTTAATTCAGAGCTTTTTAAAGAAAAAATTTCTATTACTACAATAAAAAAATTTTAAATGAATGATTTGGTCCAAGCATATTTGAACCATGTTTATAAAGTAAATTTAATAACAATGTGTGGAATGATCTATATTCTATATTATGCAAAAATTTATAATCTGCACAATTCCTGTTAACAATGAATGCAATCTTAAGATACTGTACTGTATTTTCATATGTTTCATACATATTTAGCCATGTTTACAAGATAAGTTTAATGATGTGTGCAATGTAACATAAAAAAAACAACTTCGTGTTTTTAGGTTTGTGTTATAAAGATCTTCTACTGTATTATATACTAGCATGCTACGCTGGTCAATTTCTCTTAACGACCCTTTAATCAAACAAAATATTGATATTTCATAATTCACTTTTATATTTTTACAGAATAATAAGGCTACTATAATTTGTGACTCGTGCTATAGCCAATATACACGTCAGGACACGTCGCCCTTATCATTATCTTTTTATGCGTGAAGGTTTCGCTATGGTACTCCATTGTGAAATTTGGTAATTTTTTAAATTCAATATTTGAAAAATGGCATAATCAATAGATTTGAAATTTATATCAAGAAATATACAATTTTTTACCTTTCAAACGAAGTTTGTCTAACAATTTTCTGACAAATACTTTTCGAGCTATTATTTTTTTCAGTAACTTCAAATGTTTCATTTTCTGAAATTAATCTATGGCAAAGATCAGCGAAAAACCCAGTCGTCAGAAACGCATAGCTTTATATTAAAGAGGATGTTGCAGCAGGTTCTGTTACCATCACTTTTTAAAATGGTTCTGTAGTTCCAGAGATTCCATAGAAATTGTAATTTAGAATGTTTTTAGACCGCTTTTCGTTCATCTCACCCTTTTAAATTTCGAATTTTTTTAGAATTTGTTCTAAGAGAGCATTTAAATCTTATAAATAACTACCATGCCAAATTTTAAGTTTCCAGCTCCTTCAGTAAAAAAAAAAAAAAAAATCGAAATTTTAGAACATTTTTCGCTCTTGCACTCCCCTGGGTAGTAGCACAGACATAAAATATAGCCTATCTTGGAGCAGGGACTGTCACCATCAATTTGCCACCACCGCTTTTGAAAATGGTTCTGTAGTTCCAGAGATTCTATAGAAATTGTAATTTAGAATGTTTTTAGAAGGCTTTTCGCTCATATCACCCTTTTAAATTTCGAATTTTTTTTCGAATTTGTTCTTAGAGAGCATATACATCTTATAAGTAACTACCATGCCAAATTTCATGTTTCTAGCTCCTTCAGTATTAAAAAAATCGAAATTTTAGAACGTTTTTTGCTCCTGCACCCTCCTAGGGTAGTGGCATAGACATAAAATATAGCCTATGTGTAAGCAGGGACTGTCACCATCAATTTGCCACCACCACTTTTGAAAATGGTTCTGTAGTTCCAGAGATTCTATAGAAATTGTAATTTAGAATGTTTTTAGAAGGCTTTTCGCTCATATCACCCTTTTAAATTTCGAATTTGTTCTTAGAGAGCATTTACATTTTATAAGTAACTACCATGCCAAATTTCATGTTTCTAGCTCCTTCAGTATAAAAAAATCGAAATTTTAGAACGTTTTTTGCTCCTGCACCCTCCTAGGGGTAGTGGCATAGACATAAAATATAGCCTATGTGTAAGGGACTGTCACCATCAATTTGCCACCACCACTTTCTGTAGTCATGGTTCTGTAGTTCCAGAGATTCCATAGAAATTGCAATTTAGAATGTTTTTAGAATGCTTTTCGCTCATCTCACCCTTTTAAATTTAGAATTTTTTTTTAATTTGTTCTTAGAGAGCATTTGCATCTTATAAGTAACTACCATGCCAGTTTTCCTGTTTCTAGCTCCTTCAGTATAAAAAAAAAATTGAAATTTTAGAGTGTTTTTCGCTCCTGCACCCCCCTGGGGGTAGTGGCACCGACATAAAATATAGCCTATGTTGGAGCAGGGACTGTCACCATCACTTTTGAAAACGGTTCTGTAGTTCCAGAGATTCCATAGAAATTGTAATTTAGAATGTTTTTAGAACGCTTTTCGCTCATCTCACACCTTTTAAATTTCGATTTTTTTTTTAGAATTTGTTCTTAGAGAGCATTTACATCTTATAAGTAACTACCATGCCAAATTTCATGTTTCTAGCTCTTTCAGTATGAAAAAATCGAAATTTTAGAACGTTTTTCGCTCCTGCACCCTCCTGGGAGTGATGGCGCCGACATAAAATATAGCCTATGTTGGAGCAGGGATTGTCACCATCAATTTGCCACCATCACTTTTGAAATCGCTTCAGTAGTTCCAGAGATTACCCCCTACAAACAAATAAACAATCTTTAGTACTTTATAATATTAGTATAGATACACTATCTACCAACAAATAATTGGTCACTTGTAATACAAAGGAAAATAAAGTTTATTCACATAGAATAGTTGGTGGAGCCCTGGCGGCAGAAGGTGGAACTAATGGATTTTGCAGTGTGTGCAGCACGCCTGCAATACAGTGCCGCAGGTAACAGGGACCTGGGTCGGAGGTTCGCTCGGTGAGAGGTTTATAGTATTAGAGATGGAAATCTAGGATCTTTCCTGTGCCGAAGGCAGCAGGTACCTGAGACGGAGGTTCGTTCGGGTCAAGGTTGAATACAAATCAAGAATTCAATTAGATTCGAGGCCCCGATGTAAATTAGGGGCTAGCTAGTCAGTTACATTAATGTTACATGACTACCTAAGCTCAATACTAAAATAGCTCAATTTATGATTTTATCATTATTAATTTTCAGATACCTATTATATTTTTCAAACTTTTATTTTATGATTGTAAATCTAGTGGTTTGATATGTAATATAAAATAAAAATAAGATGTTTTGTGGATAAGACTGTTGTTTTAAAATTTTTTTAATTATATGAATTTCTATGTGTTTTTTGTTTGTTTGTTTTGTTATTATTCTTTCTTAAGTATTATGATTTACTTTTTTGTCTTTTAGAGTCTTTATCTTTATTTTACTTTGTCTGTCTTATTCAAATGAGATAAGCAAGATTTCTCCATATTAATTTTTGTGATAAATCATATTATAGCAAAAAAGTTTAAGTGAGAGTTGTTTGTACTTTGTTTAATCTGTAAAATTGGTTCATTAATCCATTTTATTTATTTATTCTGCAGATTCCGAAACAGTATCCTCACAGAGGTTACAAGTCATACACATTTGAGCCTGCTGAATAAATGCATAATTTCAAGATGTGAGTTCTTCACATATAGTTTGTATCTTATAGAAAAAAAAAATTTCTGTTACTTTGATGAAATGTATGCGAAATATGAAACATAAATGTGTTATATACAGTACTCTCTTTGTCATTATTTAAATGTATTTAATCGAATGATCATAGATACATGTCAGTCATTAAGTACAACAATGTAAAAAAAAAGGGGCACATTTTGTAAATAAAAGTGATTTACTCAAATCATCTGATCATTTCAACTTTGTAAATATTTCAAAATTTATTATTTTTGAGTTGTGATGTTGTTGTATTTAATGAGAGTTTCTCTTAACTTGTAATTTGTGATGAAATGATACTATAGTTTGGGATGTATTTAAAACAAATATGGGTCTTTTAAAGGACCTTTCACAATTTTTTTCATCTTTAAAAGGACCTTTCACAAAACTTTTTCATCTTAAAAATGAACTCCTTATAAATTTAATCATATTAGAAAAAAAATCAGACTTGTCACAAAACAGCTGGAATTACCAAATAACCTATTACTGTAAAAGCACTTATTTTTGCGATTTTCGCAAGCCCTTCGTAATCGCAAAAATTTAAGCCTTGTGAAATTTTTTTTTTCACTTCAAATAATAATAAAAAATTAGAAATTCTTCCAAAAAATCCAAATTTTAATGATTACAATTACTTAAATAAGAAATAAGTACAAAAATTTCTTGAATACTTACAACTATTTCTTGAATACTATACAACTATTTCTTGAATAAAACAATAATACAACTAATAGAATGCAGCTCATTCACTTACAATATTTATACCAGATTGTTTGAAGCCATTCAAAATTATCTCATGCTTGGCTTCAACACCGTTAAATATGCACACAAGCCAAGAAGTGTGAATCGGTTTTAGTCGTGATATTCGCAGGTCCACAGATTCTTTTTCCTCTAGAAATTTAAGCTCATTAGAATACCACTCAATAAACTCATTCTTGAGCAAACGCTTGAACTTGCCGTTTACAGTTAAGTCCAAAGGCTGGAGCTCTCCTGTGCAGGAAGCGGGCACAAAAACTGGAATAATATTCTTCTTCTCTAGTTCAACCAGAAAAAGAAGATCTTGGTGTGCCTTAAAAACGTCGAACAATGCTACACCAGGTTGTTCTGGAACTAGCGCCCGAGAAGCTCTCTCTGCTTGTTGTAATAAGGTACATGAATATTCTCGATGGATCGAATCATTGTGTCAGTATTGCTCCAGTGCGAAATGATGTGCCTTAAAAGCACCGAACAATGCTACACCAGGTTGTTCTTGAACTAGTCCAAGAAGCTCTCTCTGCTTTTCGTAATAAGGTACAAGAATATTCTCGATGGATCGAATCATTGTGTCAGTATTGCTCCAGTGCGAATTGGTGTGCCACACATCCCAGTCCACGGGAAATCTAAACTTTGGATGACAATTTGTTGTTTTTCCAGCATATAACAATTGTGGTGGAAGTATAGGTTTCCAGAAAGGGGACATGCTAACAAAAGAGTCATCTCTCTTTTATCTTCCATGCTGATTATGGAGCCTTGTTTTGAACCACATTCTTGCAATGTGTATTCGGATGTAGGCACAAACTTTGCGTTTGTCTGATCGAAGTTAACGAACATCTCAGGGGGAACAACATTTTTGTCGATCACTGTACGAACATGGTTAACGAATTCGTCGCAAATAGCTGGAAAGTCTAGGGGCAGTTTTCGTGCAGCTTTGGTTCCCTTTCTAAGGACAAAGTTCATTCTTAACAGCAGGCTTCTGGTCCAACTCGGGCTCAAATCGAAATAATTTAGTAGATATGGATCATGTGATTTCACAATTCCTTTTGCAGCTTCAGTAACAATAGTGCAGTTCACTATTCCACCAGCAATCTGCAATTTACGTACATATGTTTGAACACTTGCTTCGAAATCACCAAGTTTTAAGGGGCGACCGTGATTACCGTGCGGTAAAGTTGTTACTTCTGCTTTAGCTAGTTTGATGACACGTTCTCTCTCCTGAATTTTCTATCTCGCACTCACAGTCATGGACGGTCCGAATCCGAGAAAATCGAAGGGGGAGGAGTGATTACACTTTCGGTGCAAAAGGCGAGTTCAGAAGTCCCTAGTTTGATAAAAAGCAAAGAAGATTTGTAAATAGTGTAGGAAAAAAGAGATTAAGAAAAGAAACTTGTTTGGGTTGGAATGCGCATACAGAGCCAAGGTCAAAGTTGATAAGTACCACGTGTTGTTTTTAGAGCAATGGGGAAAGGGGGGTGACGAACTTTTCGGACAAAAGTAGGTTTTTTAAAATGCCTTATGCAAAGGGGGTTCTATTTAGGAAGTTTCAGGATTTTTCAACTTTCGGTTTTGTTCATATAATATTCACGAAATTTTCCGCTCGCGAATTCACCGATATCTTCATTTTTGCGAAAATTACGGCTCGTGAAAATAAGTGCTTTTACAGTATCTAGCTATATATAAAAAGCAAATATGTATGCTCATAACTTTATCTATCTAAATTTATTGCATTTATACATATTTGTTAATTAAAATTGTCAAAGCAGGAATTTGAATATAACACTAATTTCAAATTCTCAAAATTATGATTAGGTTTTTCACAAGTATGAAAAAACATTTACAATTTTCACCCAAACAGGACTCTGAGAATAAAGTCTGGATCTGGACAGACCCCTGATAGTTCATTCAAGGTGAAAAGAGATGTTTTTTATAAATCATCCGAATAAGCTTCTGCCACATCAATTTTATTAGTTTCATAAAAAGTTCACATGATAGCAATTTTTGTTTTTTTCTGCTGGTAGTTTACTAAAATTTTAAAATGGATTTTTTAAGTTTTCTCATGTGACAACCTTACTCCAAGTTAAAATTAGATAAAGCAGATTCAACTTAACTTTCTTTTATGCTGATAATGCCTTCTAGCTAGTAAAAGATTAACCAAATTTAAATAAAAATGTTTTTTTTTTCTTGTTTCACTGTATGATAGCATTAAGATAAAAAATAGGTAGTATTGATTTACACAATTTTCTTTTTGTGTTTGTAGCGACCCCTTTCAGGAAGTAGACTATCTACATTTAAATAAAATTGATTTTTTATGTTTACTGTATGAAGACATTTATGGTGATTTCTTCCAATTTAAACTCATTTTATAATGAAAACAAAATTTTAAATTATGAATATGAAAATAACTACAAATTAACAATTCGTTACTGATAGAAAATTAGCAACTAAGTTCAGGGTTGGCAAGTTTCTTCCAAAGGGGAAAAAACGGCTGGAAGAAATAGGTTTCTTTCAAGTGGAAGAAATGGTAGAAACTATTATTATTTAGGAATTTGCCGTATAAGTTGCAACTTTGTATGATACAATAAATGCATTTTTCTTATTGAAAACCTTAAGTAGATTTAATTAGACCTATAAAAATGTAATTAAATATGTATGCTAAATTAATAATTACATCAGATTTTTAGCCAAGGTCACACATCTGTCTAAAGCTTTTCAATCATTGGTTTTCCTGAAGAAAAGAAATTTTATCCAAAATACACAAAATCTACTAAAAGTTATCCATTTCAATTGCACCAGCATGTTTTTTTATTATTTAAGGCTGTTCTCAAATCCAAAGGAACTACTTTCTGACACATTTCTGATTTCATTTTTGTTTGGAAACTCATGAAATTAGCAGGTTTTCTTATTCAAAAACTATGTAATTGAATGGCTTTTTCCATTTTTTGGTAAAGGTGGAAGATCTTTCAGAAAATATTGTCAAAAATGGTGTTTTGAATCAAATTCCCAGACACGATACAGCAGGATAGCAGAAAAACCAGTCACTTGACAAAAATTGCTTATAACTCAATAGGCAATTTATTTATTTATTTTTAAAAAATGGAAAACGCCCTTCGATCCCAAATTGCTTCAATAGTCAGGCCTGTCAATTTTATGCATTTAAGTTTAAAAATGAATCAGAAAATGTGTGAAAGTTTTATGTTGTTGAGTAGGAAATTTGAAAACCGCCTTAAACCTCTGTAACTTGTAGTAAATATTATGGATCATTTACCTACTGTAGAATGAAACTCAATTAAATAAAAGATGGTGCTTTTAATTTACATTCATTTTATTAGGGAAACTGATATACAATAATTACTGTATTAAGAAATGCCTTTAAAATCCTCATTTTCCTTACTACAGTGCAACATGGTATAACAAAACAAAAGTTTCTTAGCAGTAGGGTGTTGTGATTGCTTTATCAACTTAGAATGGATGAATGCAAAAGATAAAAAAGTTCTTTCTAGTCGTGCAGAACTTGAAGGACAGTTTTAAAACTTTTTGACAAACCCATACAGTTAATTTTTAGAATTTTAGTCTTTTAAAATCCGCACTGAGATAAAAAAATTACAAATTTGTTTATTTAATGTGTTGCACAATAATCTTTAAAATAATGAATTTTTATATATAAAAAAAAAGAATCTGCAGGTAGTTTTTTACAGAAATGGCATAAAGAAGGAGAAAATACCCCCCCCCCCCCTATGTCTAAAGTTATAAAAATCACTACCTGTAAATACCTGATGAACCTAAAGTTTGTTATTAAAAAATAACACATTTTTCCCCAAAATAAAAGTTTTAATATTAATTAAGTTTTGAATTTTAAATTTCATATAATTATGCTTTGAGTTTAATTCTTTTAAATAGTTCATATATTTTTATTTTGAGCATCTGTTTTGTTTTCTGTTGGTTTCTTCTTCTTTTTTTTTTTTTTTTTTTTCAGTTTCTTTCACTGTTCTTGAAGAAACCCAACCCTGACTAAGTTGTTACACAAAACAAACAAATGCAAGATATATGTAATTAATGTATCTGCCAGCCTGTCCATCCATACACAATTTAAATTTCTTAAAATGCTGTTAAATTCAAGAATTTTAAATTTGTTATTAGGGTAGATTTGTGGTTCCACCAATGGAGGCATTATGAACAAATTTACCAACGTGCAAGTCTGCTAAAAGTCTGGGGAACTATGCACTAAGGGTGCAGGAGGCAGAGCCCCCTAGTATATTACACTAGTGTCCAGAAATTAAGGGGCAGTGACCAATTTCAGACGTTTCATCGAATATCTTACTGAAACTCGTGAGGAAATGCCCTTGTACTTTGAGGATATAAAGAACATATTGATTTCATGTTTTTCAGTGAAGATTTTGTCGCGAGGACAATTAGAGGAGGCAATAATAATTTCAATCACCGAAGTAACAGAAAATAGTAAAAATGGTCTGTCACTGTAACAAATGACTATGTAGATCCTGTTCAACAGTTGTGTGCAATTGTGTAAGCGTAGCACATATATTTGTGAAGATGTTAACATTTCTGTGAAAACTTCAGAAGGTTTTTTTTATAGTATCAGAGTTTTCATCCGAATTTAACACCGCTTTCCAAAAACTTGAAAAAAATTGTACAAATAGTATACTGTGATTAATATATTGAATATTTGATGAGATATAGGTATTTTTATGAAATAAATTTTAATTGCACATGCACGAACTACAGCAAAGATTTTTTGTCATGATTTAATAGTCAGTACTATAGGGCAACTCATATAAAAAAAACCAGTGAAATATCGTGAAAACTCAAAAAGTAGCAGCAATAGTTGATAAATTGAAAAATAAGTCCCATATAATCCTATGGGACTTATTTCTCAATTTATCAATTATTGCTGTAACTTTTTGAGTTTTCACGATATTTCACTGGTCTTTTTAAGAAAATGAGATGACGTAACTCGGACTATGATGCAAGATGTCTGGTGTCATGTCATCAGGTATCTCCTTATTGGTTGATTTCATCTATAAAGTGAAAAGCAAAATTGTGCTACAATTTTAAAATATGAAACTGTATGCCTTGGATTTAATGGATAGTCAAATGTATGTAACGAATTAGTGATGATATGTGTAACTGTTACAACCAAGACAGGTAATGTGTACTTTGATGCAATCGATACTAGTAAAAAAGTTCATACATCTGGAAATTTACAAAAAAAAAAAAGGTATCGTGTAAAAAATGTAAATTGGAGTTCCAGTACTCCATCCAATCAGTTTTTACAGGTAATGCCCAAAAATGAGGCATTTATTAAGCACAAATGAACATTTAAATTTTATAACATATGGCTGCTCAGCACGTGTGTTAAAGTTATTATCCAATGACATTCAAAATCAGTATCCTACAATCAAAGAAAACTTGTTAAAAATTAGTACTTTCGCAATAATCACTTTGCAAATCCATTATATAGATCACATACAAAAGCTTTGAAATTAGTTCTTCTTTCCGAAACTCGATAGAATTCAATGACAGATATACTCGAAGTTTACATTTAAAGATGGGCCACTTTACTGAACATTCACAAAGAAAACAGACAGAAAACCAACACAAACATTAAAAATCTTGTGTCCAATTTTGTTTAGTAAGGAAGTGTTGAAGAACTACATCCAATTGCAAATGCCCTCGACAAAATTGAACAAGATAATTGCAACATTGCTGATGCTGTGTATATCTGGAAAAATCTTGTAAAAAAAAAAAAATTGGAAGAAGAACGAGAAAATAAAGTAGTGATGAAGCACCTCCATAATCGATATAAAATGGCTTTAACGCATATACATTTTCTTGCATATATGTTGCATCCAAAATTAAAAGAAGGTTTAGAATTATCTCAACAAAAACAAAAATATGCTTTTGATTTTTCAAAGCAAAGGTATCCAATAAATTCACTCATACCACTGATTAAATTTAATACAAAGAGTTTACCTTTCCAGGAATACTTCTTTGAATCTTATTGTAAATACTGTAACAGCACATGAATGATGGAAAAGCCAAGAAAAAGAAATTAATAAATTTAATAGCAAAGTTTTTTTTTGTGAAATTGAACAATTTTTAACAGCAGAGGCACCTTCTACCAGTGTAGAGAGAATATTTTCACAATTTGGATTTGTTCAAGCTAAAATGCAAAATAGATTAGGACTCAAAAAAACGTCAAAATGTATGTTTTTCTATAAAGTTTTTAACTAGAATGCAAACTATTCACATGTTGTAATATTAAAAAATTTCTATAATAGGGATTGATTGTTTAGGTATATAAGTGATTGCACGCTTTATTGTTTATTATATGTAAAAATATTAAAGTAATATAAAAATATTTTAACGCTAAAATTAAAATAGTAAAAATTATATTATTAAATTTTAACAATAACTTAAAGTAATTTTTGTTTATTGCTTGATTTCAAATATTTGAAAATATGAATGTTCAGCATTCTTCCAAAAGGTAAAATCATTTAAACCAAAAAAACAGGTTTAAACCAAAAAGACCATGTTTAAACCAAAAAAACCTGATTTTTGGGTTTTTTTACAACCTTGATTTGTATAATAGAGAATGACAACAAACTGTAAACATGGCATGTGATGAATCACCAAATATTGTTTTTCTGTTGGCATCATTCGTATTGCATTCATTTCATTTAAAAAGCAAACCTTTCACCTATTTGATTTAAAATACAATCATTTACAATACATATATTGCACACATTTAAAATACCCCCCCCCCCCCCCCCCGTTAATTCTTTTAAAATATCAAAAAATTAAAAAATATAAGAAGAAATAATACCACAAACCATTTTATTTCAACATCAATGCATCATTTCTAATTTACAAACATGAAACATAGTTGCTACTTTTGGCAAGAAAAAAATTGCTATTGGCGAGATTTGCACCTCGCTAACATAAAAGTATCAAATATTTTCATAAACATTCTGTAAATATACTAACATTTCTTGATACATAACTGCACTTATACTTTTACTATGTTTAAATCCACTACTATATTGTTACAAACATTGTTATAGTTTGATGTGATGGCGCTACACCTTGGCATAAAATTAGCAACAATTTTAAAAGCAAGAAAATTTTTCTGCTAAACTTATCACATTGTTGCCAAAATAACTCATGTTTGCCGCCAAATATTGACCTGGACAACGATTGAAGAATCATTTAAATTTTTTTATAAAACATGGAAAATAGAACTCAAAGTATGCCTGACATAATCTCATTCATAAAAAAACTTTTATTTTTATAAATATCAATCCAAATTTCCTGCTACATGCAAAGTCTTTTTTTTTACTTTAAAAAATGTTCTTTACATACTCGAGTGAATGCTTCGGAATCTAAAATCTGAGTTCTGCATCCTTTTTAGAAACTAGAAATGTTATTTTTATGTAGAAAAGAATAATAAATATTTGTCTCTACTCAATTACATTATTAATTATGTAGCAATAAATAATAAAATTTACCTTTACTCAAATACAATGTTGAAATAAGTATAAAAGTAGAAATAGTTTTTTACAAAACACTCTTTTATAATCATTTAATCAGAGCTCAAAAAATAGCATTCCTGGGATCCCGGGGAACCCAGAAATCCTTCTTGAGGCGGGAACCTAAACGAAAGCGCTTGCAAGTCGCAGTGGCCTTAAGAAAAGTATTATTTTTATATATTATAAAATGCAATTTTTAATAATGATGCATCAAATTCTGTGCAATATAATAGAATTAAATATTGTATGATTAAATATTGTATATATATATTTTTTTTATTATTATTATTATTATTTGTTCTGTATACGTTTGAATAAATTAGTAAATGCAATATGCAATGCTTAATCTTAGTGGGCAAATGTAATGCAACATTTCCCTTTTAAGTTATACATCTATAAGAATATGAAGGAGGGAGGAGGTGCTTTTGGGTAGAGAACAGTCAAAACATTAATTGATAAACCATAAAACTATTTTTTTTTTTATTCGAAACTGTGTCTATATGACACAATATCTTCATTCATTAAACTCTGAATTTATTAAAAAACTGGGAACACATAAATTTTTCTGGGAACCTACACTTTTCATGTAGGTTCCCAGCTGGGAACGTTAAAATTTTTAGTACTTTCGAGCGCTGATTTAATGTTTATCTTGAAAATCAGTGCCTAATTTTTAAAATACAATTCATGTAAATTCCTCAAAATGTCCGATACAATACATTGATTTGGTGTGGTATTATTTTGAAATTGATTTCTCAATGTATAGTTGTAAATTAATTAATATTAAACTATTAATTGATAAAAGTACGTTTTTTTAAATGTAACATTCTTAATTTTCTATTTTTTAGTGGTTAAAATATTTCATCGTCTCAATTTATGGCAGCCCTTTGGCATATTTTGGTGATTATTTGTTGGCTTATAATTAAGTCCATTGTTTTTTTAACTCCTTGAAGAATGTTCAGAGCACACGTTTTGGGAATATTTGACAATTTATTGCTGTAGGTAATGTATATAAATGACGTATAGACATTATTTGTCTACATTTTAAAAAAGAAAGAAAAAAAGAAACTTTTTGTCAAAAAACTGAAATATTCCAATAACAAATATTCTGAAATTCTTGCATAATTTCGTGGAATTTCCATTATTAGATTGAAGAATTTCTGTTTGATTTCTAGGTTGTTCCTAACATCAGTTGTGTTTAGATTAGATTGAAGAATGTTCAGTGATTTGGAGGAAAATGAACAATTTGGAAATTTCGTCAAGAAGTGGAAAAACTACTGCCGACACAGTCGACGTCAACCCTGTGTGATTTCACTTAAATAAAGCTTAGTTTCACGAATTTTATTTCTGTGTACTATTTAAATTCAGATTTCCAAATTATACATGAACTGAAGAACAAATAAAAATGTTCAATTATTATTAATGGAAAAATGTGCTGATTGACGGATTATATTTACAATGTAAGTTTAAAAATAATAGTCTATACTATTGAGTTATGTGATGATTATCTTATTCGCAGTACGTAAAATATGTAGCTGATTATGACTTAAAATGAGTAAAAAATAACTACAGTCTAACCTCAATTTAATGATTGCAAAAGGATCCTTAAAAGTCATCATTAAATCATGGCTATCGTTTAATTGGAGAGCATAACATGATTCGTACGTCTAATTTTTTTCACTAAATAAGGCAAATATAATCTTACGAAAAGTCTGGTATTCTTACCCTTGTTAAAACTGCATAAAAGTTTGTTTTTAAAATTTCAAAAGTTTACCAACCACTATTATTTAATTATATTTTGCCTTTGGATCATCAACTAAGTACTTTCAGTAATGAAAAATTATTGTTAATTTGTTTTTGTTTTTTCTTAACTGTAGCCGGCTATGCATTTTTCAGTTGTTCCAAAAGCATTATAGTATAAATGTCCCTCCATATTATATGTCATATGTAGTTAATAAATTGTAGGTAATGTACATAATGTTAATAATGTACATAAGCAAGTTTTAAAAATTTGATTGTTACTCTTTTGTAATTGGTGGTGCTCGACTACTAGTGTAATACAGTATGTATTGCTTGGCACAAAACTACTAGCAGCTTTTTAATCAAGAAACATTTTCTGCCAAACCCCTAAGCTTATTTTTTACACATAAATTGAAAGAAGGCATAATTTACAGTCAAATGGATATCTCCATTTTTTCCGAAAAAATTTGGTGATGAAAATATATGAGGTGTTACTTTTTTAACACTTTCCAACCTAGTTGAAAAGTGTTTATGACGTTGGTTTGTCTGCCGTCTGTCCATGCTCTAACTCCCATAAATATGCTTCGATTATTCTGAAATTTTTGTATGTTATTGTCGTTTACTATAGCATGTTCCCTATTTCAACAGAAGTGTGTAGCACTTACAGTTTTTTTACAGGGACAATCAAAAGTATTCCGTTACATTACAGTCAATGGGGAATAATCGGTTCAAGTGCATTTTGATGACACTACGTCATTTAAAACATAATGAAATTGATATATAATTATGAAGAGCATTAAAACATGCTTCTTGTAGAATATGGGGTGCAAAGCATTTATTATTCATTTACAGGGTCAAACAAAAGAATTCTTTTACACATCGTTCTATGGGGAAAAATCGTTTTGAGCGTAATTTAGTGATATCTCACTATTTCAAACATAATGAAAATTATATGCGTTACTGAGGTGCACTATAAATTGCTCTCTTGTGTGCATTGCGTTTATTTACAGGGACACACAAAAAATATTGGTTACAGTACGTGTGCGATATTTACAGTCTATTTATGATAAGTGCATTTTTAACTTTTTCTTTTTTCATGGTACGTGTGTGTTTATAAACTCGGTTGACCATATACAGGGCTACACAAGGAAATTCGTAAGTACTACAGACTATGGGAGTGAATTGCTTAAGGGTAGTTTTTAATTGTGTTTACGCATTTTCCTGCTGAACTATATTTAGTAGACTAATAGAAGTTTGTGGAATATAAATAAATTCTTATACAGGGATACGAAAAATAAGATACATTGTCGTTTACGTTTGGTAATTGCTGCATGTGAGTTTTAAGTTACCTTTTAGCTTAATAGGTGGTGTGTACAAAAGTCTTCAGATAATATACAGGGCTGTACAAAAGATTTCAAGTGCATTTCAATCGATTAGCGAAAATTGCTAAATCTGAATATTGTAACTGAACTAAATTTTATCATACTATATATCCACATCTATTGATTATATACAGGGCTTCACAAAATAATTCAACTACTTTTTTGACACTGGAAGGTAATTTCGAAAACTGTATTTTTCAATGTTTTATGTGTTTTCTAAACTGTTTACTTACATATCTTCTTTCACCTTATTTAACGGTGAAGTTTCGTTAGTTTTCTGGCTGTGTTGGAAAGTGTTTCATAATCTATGCTTGACGCATGATTTTTCGTTCTTGTTTTTTTTTTCCTTTAACTGACTTAACCTTTTGGGTAAATGAGAGGGTATGTGAAATGATCTACATGTTTATCAGTATTGCACTAATTGACAATGTTATATGTGAAAAAGGATTGAATTCCTAGAAAATAAACCAATTTGGTATTTTACAACTGCAGAAATATCTCTCTCTAAAAAAGAAAGTAACTGCCGCAGCTACCGCTGTCAATGAATTTTTTGTGTCTTGAAGTCTTTCTGGGCTAATATTCAGAAAACTATTGCATATAAAAATGTGAAAATTGGTGGTTTTATAGAGAAACGTTCAATAAACACTTACACTGAAGCCGACATTTTTTAAATCGAACAATTATTGAGATATTTAATATTAAAGTCAGTCAAAATAGCTCTCTTAAAAAAGTTTTATAGGAACAAAAACTATGCATAGGAATTTAATAATATTTTAAAAGGATATAGTTGATAAGCTTGCAGTGTGTAATTATATTTTGACTAATCTTTTGAGGGTTTTTGTTTTTTCTTTTTTTCAATTTTTTATTCAAAATTTCATCATTTTAATTGAGATTTATTTCATATTTCGAAAAAGCCGTCTATTTAAATCATTGTCAATTTCTAAAATAACATGCATAATAATATTCCCTTTCAATTAAAAAATGTATTTACACATGACTATTAAAAACAGAAATAAAACTTTAAAATAATAAGTAAATGATCATGTGTTAAAAGCAGTAAATGGAGAAAATTGCACCATAAAAAATGTACTTGCATGTGAATATTAAAAAGAGAAATAAAACTTGAAAATAATAATTAAATTATTACGCATTCAAAGCATTAAATGGGGAAACTTAGGCCATATTTAAAATGCTCAAATAACAATATTTCCAAACAATTTCAATTTAAAATTTTATTTACATGAGAGATTCATTTATTTCGACAAAATCTTTTACCTATTGTTGCAAATTTATAAACAGTGTAAATAATAATATTTCCCTTCAATTAAAAACTATATTTTTACGTTTAATAATAGGAAGAAAACTTTGGTGAAAATTATGTCATATTGGAAATGATACATTTAAAAGTTTTACTGAAAACAATTTATTTATACCATCGTTACAATATTCCCTGATGCAGTGACGTTGTTTACTTAGCCATTTTAGACAAGTTGATTTTCAAATGTTTAAATGATCTTATATAATCAATCACAAAAACAGTTGTTGGCTGTTTTGACAGCAGTTGATTTGGCGTTAAAATCCCTCAATCAAAGGAAAAGGAATGGAAACCCGATTACAGGAAATCGCCACTGGTTGTTTAATTATAATTCAATCTTTCATAATTATTTTGAGCTGATCAAATTAGCATGTATTTAGAGTTTGCTGTGTCAGAACAGGGGTTCACGAGTATAGCTCGTAGGGAGCAGATTCCCCTAGTAAAATATATTTCAAAATGCAGAAAAGGAATTGACAGCATTTGTTATTATAACTTTCAGAAACTAGAAATTATATTTTAATGTAGAAAGTAATAAAATTTGTCTTTACTCAAGTACAGTATGAATTATGTAGAAATAAATAATGAAAATTTGTCTTTACTGAAATACAGTATGAATGTTAGAAAAAACTTCCAAGCGAGGCTCGGTCTACCAGGTACTGATATTTAAAAGGCTGAAGCAGCATTTATACAACATAAATGCAGTAATTATCAACAAAGATTTATATGATGTATATGTATTAAGTGTTAAACATTTCATATATACTAATTAAATTAAATAATGATAAAGTAATTATATTTCAAAATGATTATCACTTTTATTCAAAATTGGTAATCAATCCACTAAGACCTACACTGATATAAATAAACGTAACAATGTTTCACCAAATCTTCAATACATGTCTCAAAAAATCTTTCTTATACTGCCTGTATCTGCGCCTCTAACAAGACAAGTTTTAACAAGTTAAAACTAATTAAAACATATTTGAAGAATTTAACAAATTTAGCAACGATTAACAAACTTAATTTATAATTTTTGACTACTTATAGCTCACAGACTGTCTTATAATGATATAATAAAAAGTTTTGCAGCAAAAAAGTAATTTTTAATTAGCAGATAACTATGATGTATTTTCTGTAATTTATGTATTACATAGAATTTGATATTTCAGAAAATTTATCTGTCATCACAGGTCAAACTCAAAAAACTTGGCTAATTAAAAAAATATATGTGAGAAAATAAAAAACTATCAATTACTTCTCAGCTGTGTACAACTTGATCAAAAGAAAACTTGTCTACCTCAGGGCTAGAAATTTAGGTGTAAATTTGCCTTTTAATCCAAAACTTAGGGAGGATTTTTCTTTTTTTTTTTGGGGGGGGGTGGGGGGGGGTGGGGGAGAGGTTATATATCAAGTTCTTAATTGATTTTTTTTTTCATTTTTGTGTTGTATTATATTTACTGCAATCATTACAATGCTATCAAATCATATACACTACATTCTCAAAAATCTCCACAGCCTGGGACCTCCATGAGCCCAACAAAAAAATTTCGTCAACTCAATGGGTAAGATCGGATTACACCCAACCCAAGGCAGGACTGTAATTCACAGTCAAACCAAAACCCTCCAAAAGAATTTTCATTGACTCAAGCCTGACATACTTACACCTAAATGGAAGAAATTTAATCCATATTTTAACCCTTTCCAGTGCGGAGTAAGTCTTTTTTTTAAAATGATGAAATTATGGACTGACACCAGAATTTACAAAAGAATTCATTAGATAATAAAAACTTGCTTATTTTCCTGTACTTTATAAAAGTAAACTTTTAGTTAAATTTTCTTGGTGCCGTTTGTCAGTTTTGGAATTAAAATTAGGTGTCCTTTTTTGTGGACACCGCCCGCTAAAGGGTTAATACAATTATGGAAAAGTAACCTACAATTGTATCTCTAATATCAATTTTATCTTTTATGCAGAAAAATTAACATACTGTATGTTCAAATATATAGTTTTTTCATCTGAAAAATATTCAGGATTTCTTTTAAAAAAATCGTATCAACACAAACCCGATTTGAAAGAGAACCCAAACCCAAAACAATTAACCCTTTGATTAAAGGCCAAGATTGGCGACTAATTTTTATATTCAATCATACCACAATTTCCAAAAAAATCTTTGTGGTAAATTTCTCTTGAAAATATTCTAATATTAAGTACAGTAGAAGATCTTTATAATGCAATTTTATGTAATGCAATTCTCTATATAACGCAAAACTTATCAGATGTAAATAATGGATTTTGCAGTTAAAACATGCCTGCATTCCACACTGTAAAAAAAAATTACTATTCTCTAGACTAGAGGACTAAATTTAATACATTATTTCATCTTTATCTTCTCAATTCAGAGCTTTTTAATGAAAAAATTGCTATTATTACAATATATATATATATTTTTTTTTAAATGAGTAATATAATGAAATATTTTATCCAGGCATATTTGGACCATGTTTATAAAGTAAATTTAACAATGTGTGAAATGATCTATATTATGCCAAACTTTACAATCTACACAATTTGTGGTCCCAAGGAATGCAATATAAAGATACTCTACTGTATATTGCCATGCTTACAAGGTAAGTTTAATGATGTGTGTTAGGAATCTGTGAATTAATATTTTTATTTATGCAGACGACTTTTAGCTAACGCCGATAAAATTGTTTCTTTTATATTTTATTTTTTTTGTTAAATGCGGCTCGTTGCTATTGCAACGTAGTTGTTTTTTCTTTTAGCTTCTTTTTACATTTTATTATCTCAAGAAGATGTTAAAATTTAGGGAAAAGAAATTGGCATCTGTTTTTTTTGTTGTGGGGTGAAAAAGAATGTTTTGTTAGGAGTAGCTACGAAATGTGAATTAAAAGAATACCGTCTAATTTCCAGAAAAAGAATGACAGACATGGAATAAAGTGTAACTAGAAGAAAATAATTTAGGATCATCTTTTATTGGATATAGTACGATGATCAGAACCAAGGTAAAATTAATTTAGAATTTGTACATATGTAAATAATTGTCTAATATCAACATCTCGTCAAAATGTCCCATATCTGTATTTTATTGTGTAAATAAATTTTGTGATAATTAAAAGGATTGAATATAAAAATATATTGAACCCATCATAGTGTTTGATAAGATGCAAACATCTGGCGCCTGAACGTGGGACTATAAAATAACGATGATGAGTTATTAAATTATTTTCATAATATATATCGTTTTCATTGAGTTTATTTCTAATACAACCTTCTATAATATGAATCAGTTAAAGAAAAAGCGTACACCGCTACGTTCATCATTTACCAGGACCTTAAATATATTAAAAGAAAAAATTACCGGAGACCCGATAGATAAGGGTAGTGTTGTTGACAGTTTTTCGAAATTAGAAAATTTGATGAATGAAATAAAAGCGATAGATGAAGCTGTGATAGAGGCCCTGGTGAATGATGATAAATGCGATGAACAAGAAATTGAAAAGAAAGTAGTAGAAAATGAAAGTTACTCAGATGAATTTATTACCATTAAGCGTAAAGTTAGTGAGGTATTGAGCATAAATAAATTTGGATAATAGTGATAAGTTTCAGTATCTTATACAGTCGGTAGAACCTGGAACGAGTGCCAGGCGTCTTTTACACAGTTATCCAATGACTTCGGTAAATTACCCGAAAGCTGTAGAGGCATTTCAAGAACGTTTTCGGAATAAAGATTTATTGATAGAAGTATATGTCAGAGAATTTTTAAAATTGGTTGTCGCTAATGTACAGGCACACGGAAGAGATAAAAAAGTCGAGGCATATTTACGATCTTTAGAATCCATGGGTTTAAGTTTAGAAAGTAATTCCGTTTGGCTCTACCCTATGATAGAATCTAGCTTGTCAGAAGATGTAATGAAAGCATGGCAACGCTATATATATCAAGCGTTGATAGTGCTAGTAATTCATTGTCAACAAAATCAAATATAGTAACACTGATGGAATTCCTGAAACAAGAAGTCGCAGGAGAAGAAAGATTAAAATTAGCTAAATCAGGTTTTGCAGAGTTAGTCTCTAAAGACAAACCTAAAGAAAAGCTCCGAAAAGGTGAAAATAAATTACCTACGGCGGCAGGGCTATTTAGTGCAAAGGAACGCCTATGTTTATTTTGCGATAAATCACATGAAAGCAAGGACTGTATTAGGGCTAGATGTCTTTCATTTGAAGAACGGAAAGCTCAAATTAGGGATAAAAATGCTGTCTAAAGTGTCTTCGTTTTGGTCACAAAGCTAAAGTTTGCAAAGTTTTTATTTGTTGCCATGTATGTTCTAAACCCCACACCGAGTTATTATGCCCTGAAATTTCAATGCGTAAAGAACCAGAAAATATAGCTAAGGCCACAGAAGTAATCCAAAGCACCATAGCTAATAATAAGTGTTCTGGTGAAGTAGCTCTTATGACTTTAGAAATAGTTATTAAAGGTCGAATAGCAAAGAAAGTAAGAGCACTATTAGATTGTGGGTCACAAAAGAGCTATATTTTAAAAAGTACAGCCAAAGAACTAGGTTTACATCCAGGGACATACAGAAAGACCGCGGGCCCCGGTAATATTTCCAATGCAGGCCCCTACCATAAGTCTGATAAAATAAAACCTGCTTAGACGAAAACGTACAGGAAATTCTATTTTATATAGGCTTTTTCGTCTTAAAAGGTTTAAATGCATGGAATTTTTTTGGCTAGACCATGATTTTTCTCCGTTTACAGCAGAATTCCATTATAAACAGCCTTTACTGTATTACAAAATAAATATGTTGGATAGGACTTTTTGAGAAAATCTATTTAGTATTTTCTTACAATTTTATTATTTTTCTTTTACAGTATTTTACAGTGGTATTACAGTTTATGATGCATTGGTAACACCTTTTCATATAAAGACATCTATAGAAATTTAAAATAATGAAAATATAATTAAATCTTAATTCAATTCACCAGTTAAGTCGCCGATTTTCTGACGCTATTGCAACTTTTGTTATTGTGTTTTACAATTTAGAAAATACTTGTTCTATAAAATATAAATAAATAAATGTCTGCATCTTTGCTATATGCATTCTGCTGATTTTTAATAAAAGCTGGATTTTGTTTCGAACGTAAAATGCCTCCTGAGCACCCTCCTCCCCCTCCTAGCCAGTCCGTAAACACGTTCAAGCAACTTCTGACTTTTGAATTTTATTATTCGTTAGTTTTTTTAATTAAAATTTTTATGTAAAAAATACCAGTCTACTTTTTCTGGTATTTATTTAAAAACTAATACCAAAAGTCGGGCCCCCTAGGAGACCCGGCCCTGGTAATTTGTACCGATTCTATCCCCTCTGTACGGGCCTGTTTACATCCCATTTCTTCTGAAGAGATTGTACACACATTATTTGCTGGACTTCACAAAGAGACTTCTCAAAAGAATCCTGTTACATGACGGTCTATGGGGAAAAATCATTTGCGGTTTATTTTAATGATGTTACATAATTGTAAACACATTGTAATTGATATATATCACTAAGGTGTATTACAAGAAGCATAATATGGAATAGGGTGTGCCATAGCACTTATAGTTAATTTACAGGGACAGTCAGAAGAATTCCGTTACATTACGTCTATGGAGAAAAATCGTCTGCGGTTTATTTAAATAATGGTTCACTATTTTAAACACATTGAAATTTATATATATCACTAAGGTGCATTACAAGAGGCTTACTACAGAATATTGTGTGTATAGTAGTCATCGTTCATTTACAGGGACACACAAAAGAATTCTCTACTGTCTGTTAACAATAATTCCTGGAAGTGCGTTTTAAGTTACTGAACGCGATTTTAAAATTAACTCACTTTTTGTTTATTACGTGGTGTGTATAAATTCTGTAGATCATATACAGGGAAGCACAAAAGTTCACGAACACATTTCCGTTTGTGACAGAGACTCCAGAAGGAAAATTTTAAACTGTGTTACGCGTTTCTTAACTGAACTAAAATTTAGTATCCTATGCAGTATATATACAAATCTATAGATCATATACAGGGCTGAATAAAAGTATTCGGATATTTTTCCGAATATTGTATACGTTGGAAATTCCTGAAATTACGTTTTTAAATATGTTATGCGTTTTCCAAATTGTTTACTTAGATGTTATCTTTCAGCTTATTAAACGGTATGATTTGTAAAATTATTTTGGAAGCGTTGGAAAGTGTTACATTATCTATGCTTGACGCATGATTTTTCGTTCTTGTTTTTTTTTAAATCTGTTATAAAAAGGAAAAAAGTTGCCAAATTTTGTGATATTTTTTTTAATGGTAACCTGGCTATTGTATTAAATTATTGCTTTGGCGCGGGCTTGGAAATTGCGCCAATCAAAAGTCGCCAAACTTCGGTGCGTGAGTGTAACACAGCTGTTCCCAACTTTGCCCCTTTTGGTAGATAGCCTTAGTTTAGACAAAATTTCGAAAGCATGGCTAAGAGAATCTAACATATGGAGATGAATATCAATATTCTCCTGTGGAAAAATTTGAGCCGCCGAACTGACTTCTTTCTCCCCTGCTTGCTTTAACCACATGAAATATGGCGGACGCGAGGGAGGTTAACAAAAAGAGAGGCTACCGCACTACCCTTCACATTAGACTGCCAGGGTCAGGTGATGCTCTTTTCGTGCACGTTTATTTGAGCATCACGTGACTCAAACGACCTGAAAAAAGACACACATGTAGCACAATGCGGCAGCCTGTCTTTTTCGTTATTCTCGTTGGTAGGTGGACGATAGGAAACGCAAAGGAAAGTATCCCAACAAGGTATTTTACTTTTTTTCTTATCGTGGTGCAGTTCAAGGAACTGCCTAAAGTCACGTGATGTGTGACATCTCGTATTATTTCCCTTCTGATATATAAAGGTACTCTTTTTAACATACATGAATTCATGTATTTCGTAATTCATAATTTGTGCAATACCCCGTTCAAATTAGGCCATTTAAGTGACTTAACTACAGCGCCTAAATAACTTAACTAACGTTTCTGAAGCGAGAGACCTGGAACGAGGCTTGACTTCTACATACATTGCGTTCATGGCTACAGTATTTGAAAAAGTTTATTTAAGTCACATAATAGTTAAGTAACTCAAATCTTCTAGTCTGAACGAGGTTTAAAGTGCCCTTATGCATAACAGAGTGGTACAAGGTGTTTGTCCAAATTATGGTAACTGATATCCCAGAAGTTCACGATATTCACCTGAACGAATTTGATTAAACAAAAGTCGCTTATGATCAATCTATCTGAACATTTGGCTCTCTAGTCAACGCCCCCCTAGAGATATCTCTAGGGGGCGTTGCTCTAGTCACAGATTAAATATACTACATATTACGACGAATATACGAATATGGCGTGGATACAGCGGAAATGGTCGTAGCTGTCACAGTCGCAAGTCTGCGACGGTCGCAAATCTGAAATTTGCGACCGGCACAAAAACTGTGATACAGCGGAAACACTTGAGACTGTCGCAAGTGGGTCGTAAAGATGTGACTTCCGGTTTCTTGTATATCGATTATTTTCAAGAAACTTATTTCTGCGCATGCGTATGTTTTGCAGATTGAAGGGAGGGGAGAGGGGTGGTTTGTTTGTTTACATTCGCAAAGAAATGATTATGCAAATATTTTGAGGGTTAATGCGCGTGCTAATTTATTTTTTACTTAAAAAACGGAAGGCAGATAATATAAAAATGATTTTTTTTTTTAACGCTCTTCTTTCGCTATTATTATTAAATGTTTGAGGCATGCACAGGGGGTTTCACAAGAGATATAGTTGTATCGGACTGAGTAAGACTCAGTGACCAGCCGATTACGTATTAAATATAGGCATATAAAGGGCATGCAGAAGCCCTATTCCATATCTGTACCGAGTCTCATAATTTCTGCGCACATTTTATTTTCCCTGGTAAAAATAAAAATATATGGAGATCATACAATTCATTTTGTTGTAAAATTATACTGACAAAAGTAATCATACAAATAAGGTTTAATTTATTATATAAAATCAGAAAATTCCCACCAAGATTTAAATAAAAAATATGAACAAAAAGAAGAAAATCGTTTTAATAAGTCTTAGCAGTAACTTAGCATAGACATATTAATTGCATGTAAATTTATAGGAATAAAGCATTTTACATGCATGTGCACCCACAATGGGAGCAAGGCAATTGCTTTTCCCTGATTTTTTAAATTTTATTAACTAAAATTTCTTTTTCTCTTATTATTTTCAAATAATTAAACACTAAGACAAAAAGAAAGAAAGTATTTTTTTTGGCTGTGGGGCCATCAACCTTTTCCCCAAAACAAAATTTAGTTTCGGTTTTCTTTCTAAATTTAAGTGTTAAAAAATTATCTTAAATGGTGGGTTTACCCAACCCCCCCCCCCCCACCTGACAAAAATATAATTGAAGATAAAGATAGTTCTATACAGTTTGTTTAAGTTAATACACAGTTCTTCATTTATAAAATGTCAATAGCAGCATATTTTTGGTTTCTTAATTATTGTTTGAATTGCTTTTTATGTTGGCATTATATTGCTACAGTGGGAAATGAATGTCAACCCGATTACTGATGTTACCCCGACTCGAAGACATGATCAGTAATCAGGTTGCCATTCATTTCACATTACAGCATAATATTAATTGCATGTAAATTTATAGAAATAAAGCATTTTACATGCATGTGCACCTACAATGGGAGCAAGGCAATTGCTGTTATCTGAATTTTCAAATTTTATAAACTAAAGTTTATTTTTCTCTGATTATTTTCAAAAAAAGAAATAATAATATTGTCAAATAATTAATCTCAGCTAATTCACTAAGACAAAAATAAACAATTTTTTTTGGCTGAAGGGCTCTCTGATCACCCTTTCCCTCAAAACAAAATTTAGTTTTGTTTTTCTTTCTAAATTTAAGTGTTCAAAAAGGATCTTAAATGGTGGGTTCAGCTCTCCCCCCCCCCACCCCCCTGATAAAAAATTAATTGAACACAAAGACAGTTCTTCATTTATAAAATGTCAATAGCAGCTTATTTTTGGTTTCTTAGTTATTATATGTTTGAACTGATTTTTATGCTGACGTTACATAGCTACAATGGGAAATGAATGCCAACCTGATTACTGATGTTACCCCGTCTTGAAGACATAATCAGAAATCAGGTTACCATTCATTTCACATTGCAGCAGAGTGTGTGGTGCTTCTGCATCTAACCTATCATATAATCAGAATCATTGACGCTAAAATTATTTTCCAAATTGTGACGATGCCTCCTGGTCTATAAATCGTTAAAATAACAAAATAATGTTGCTTTGATGCATACATAGTAAAATTCCCAGTTTTATAAATGAGAATGCAGAGTTTCTTTGATGATAACAGAAAAATATACCATTTCCCTAACAATACTGAAAAAAAAATGAAACTAAATGGCATGGCATTTAGTTGAATTCTATTTCTCATGGCTTTAAAACAAAGCTTCTACTTTATAGATAATGCACGTTAATTTCAGAAGCGGAAGTGGCCTCTTCTGATGATAAAATGTTATTTTTAAATGAAAACTTGCATTTTTATTCATGAAAATTAAATCCAGAATGATTACATGAAAATGTCATATTCTAGATGCTTTTAGTCGTGACATCAGTCATGAAGTTTTGTTTGAAAAGAGAAAGAACCAACTCTCTATTTATTAATACAAATCAAACAAAATGTCACCCATTGCAGTATTAAAACACCTAGCTATAAGATATAGATGTAGTATACAAATGAAATGTAGCAACTGGTTATTTAGAGTTAATTTGAAGTCGCACTGAAAGTCTTATTAAAAGAGATGTCATGTGTGGTAATTTTTATTTTCCTTGAAATTAATATGTTTATTGTTGTAGATATTTTAACTTTAAATAGATTTAAATAAAATGTACTACATCATTTTAACACACTTATAATAAAGGTTTAAATTTTATATATGAAAAATGTGCATTATCTGCTCTAAATGACGCCAATTTCATATTAAGTTGACAATTTTGCTTTAATTCTAAAATGTGTGTATCAAAGTTTCATGAAAGTTGATCAAAACTTGTAGATTTGTATAAGCATTGGTGCAGTGAAGGAAAGGGGGGGGGGGGGAGAGATTTCAGTATTAAATTCAACTGTCAGAGTATTTAAAAAACTCATACGATGCATCGAAAACCCTGTGTGTTAAGAAAAATAATGTGATATGTAAAGGAAAGCAGCATAAAATGTTTACCATTCAACTGTTTCAAGGCTTCATAATTGGATTCTACACAAAATAAAAGAAAAAGTTAGGAGCAAAACAAGTACATATGTAATTGCTATTGCTCTTTTTTTCCCCCTCTGAAAATGCTATTTTTTTAAACACATACATGCTAAATATATTATGGTTGTTTGTGCTTTTCATTATGGCAGTTTTTACATGTCATGTATTCTTATCAACGAAATTGTTTATTTTATCTGTAACAGTGCCTGGCTGCGTCATTGGTATAAGGATCATACAAACCAACACTAATAGACTATGATTAATAAATTTCATTTAAATGAGATATCTAAATGAGCAATTTAAAAGCACATAACTCAGTAAAAATCTATTTTCAGTAATTGTTGTCTGTCCATATCCTATAATGTGTGCAAATTGTCTCATGCAGCACTGTATATAGAATTTATACACACCCAGGGCAACGCTGTGTGTGGATTTTTAATAAACTTCCTTTATTTGAAAATACAAGTTACAGAAATAAAACAACAAAATATTGTTCTATATTATAAATATTATCACATAACAAATTTACTACTGAATATAATGATATACTACATATTAGAAATAAAAAACATAAATGACAGTCTGGCACACTAATGATGATGGCACGATACTAAGCAGAAAACTTTATTAGTCTGCAGAAACAAGTATGTATTTTAATCTAATGGGAGAAACAAGTTATTAATAATTTTCAGTTATTATAATTAAAAAATGATAAATAATAACATCAAAGCCAAGCACTGGCATGCTTAAAAAAAAAAGAAAGAAAAAGCGGAAATTTCAATCTATTATTAAAATAAATACATAAATTAATCAGCGAGATGAAAAGAAATTTCTCATTCAAACTGCTAAGAATATCTGTGGATTTGAAGATATCAGAAATACAAGTGGTTTTAACTCGAGTTCCAATAAAAAGAAAAAATATTACTATATTTTATTTATAGCGCGGTATGTGTTACAGCCACTCATTAATTAAAGAAACTTATCTAAACTAAATATACATTGAAAAACTACATACTTACAGTTAATATACTTCATTGATTGACATATTTACCACAGTTCCTGCTTGACAAATTTGGAAGCAAAAATAGCACACGTCCAAGTCCCAAATTCAAATTTCTTGCAGAAGATCACAAATGATAGCCAATTACTATACAGTAAAACTACGCATGAGTGATCTCCTGAGAGCAATATATCCTGGGACCAGTAGATTCACCAGACAATCTTTCTTGCACCATTCATGGATTTTGAAAGTTTCAAACTTTTTCTGGAAAAAAAAATTATGAAGTTTTCCAACTTAAACCATTCCTTGTTGTGTAAGGGAAGGGGGGGGGGGGGCTACAATAATTCACGTAATGTACTACTGATTAATTATTAAAGGATATTTAAAAAAATAAACAACTAATAAAATTTTTAAAAGAATAAGGAATGGTTTAATAATTTGTAATAACTAAATGTAAAATACTGTTTACTTAAAAACCTGTTTGTTCACCTTAACAAAAGTTAAATTTTATATTTGTGTATTTTTTTTGCAGGGGGGGGGGGGGAGATGACTAAAAAACTAAATACAATATAAAATCTCTGCAATATTTTAGATATATTAGGACTGATTCATTGAAAAAATTAACACATTTAAAACTGACGAATAACAATGCAAATCATGTACAGAGATTGCTATGATCAGTCAATTATATGACGCAGTAACAGAGAAAACTGAGAAGTTAATTAAAAATGAATTATATGGCTAAAAATTTATTGTACTAGTTTTAGGATAAAGTTAAAAATTCCCACTGTGTTTTTCTTTTCCAATATCAAAACATTGAACTATGGGTTAATTAATAAGAAGTTGGTGTGTTCTGAAAACTTTAAAAAAAGAAATAAATCCTATTTTTAACAATTTTAAAACTTTACATTATTTAGCACAGAAAGTATACTGTAAAATATTAGTTTAAAATTTTATTTACTTAAAATATTTACAATAAACTGAGTAATATGCACTATTATTCAAGTAAAGAAAAAAAAAAGCCATTTCCTATATTATAATCTAATATAATCATATTTTCACTTATTATTATTATGTTAATTTAGCGGGTAGAGGGAAAAGTATGTACTAAAAAGTAAATTAATTAAATAAAATTCCACAATTATAATGTAATTTTTAGCATTTTAATTTTCTGTAATGCAAAGTTACTTATTTGTAGTTATTGATTTCATAACCGGAAAATAGTACATTCAAAGCTAATTTGTTTGGTATATTTACTTTTTTAAAGTAAAGAATCGGTATTGGGCTGTGAAAATTATTCATACAATGCATACACTTTTCATACATTTTTTCAATCTACATAAATGGCGATAAAAAATTGAATACTACCGAATCTACTAATTATCTAATATCTATCAGCCAGATATGTTATTCATTCTATCATTGTGCAATATATTATAAAAGAGTTTATAAACAATATTCCTATAAACATGATACAGACAAAAGTTCGTTCCCCATAAATAAAAGCATTCAATAATATATATATATATATAAACGTCACGCACTTAACACTATTAATTTCTTTCTGTTTAAATCTAAAATATATATTATTTATAAATATATTTTCTTGATCTTACACTTACCTATCTCAAGGGGACAGCTTGTATTTCCTTCTAGGGCAACTAAAGGTTTTATCTCATTTATGAAGCTTATTTCTTTTAGCTCTTATTTCTTGCAGCTATTTTTGTAAGTTTGTACGTCATAACGAAATCGCTTTCCTTTAAAGAAAAGGGATCTTCACGATCCTTTATTAAATGACGAGAAATTAATTTCTTTTTTTTTTACGTCTAATGACTCCGCCATCTTGACTGCTTTCGACTTACGACCGGCTTGCAACAGCTCACGACGACTTCCAAGCAGTCGCAGGTTTTTGGGACGACGGTCGCAACTTTGCGACGCCTCCGGCCGGAAAGCGTTTCCGCTGTATCGCGTACGACGGGATTTGTGACTGTGGACCAAGTTGTGACGGGAAGCGTTTCCGCAGTATCCCTGACTATATTATCTGTGGCTCTAGTTCATTGTAACCTGTAACTGTATGCTTTAAAGACCCATTCCATATATTCCCGTCTCCTGTGCGCGCGGACAACCCGATCGCTGTTCGTGAACAACTTCTTTGAAATTGAAACAGCTAATCCGAATACAATCGATTATTGTTTCGAATAATAATACAGGAAATGAAACATGAAAGTAAATGTTGACGACGACTAAATAGTATTATTTACTGTTTGAAAAAGTTACGAAATACTTTTTTTTCAATACTTCTGTATAATGTTGAGTCAGTACGCTCGTCGAGTAGATCAACTTGATGCACTTTCTTTGGATTCTGAACTTTTTTCTCTTTTAAATACTCAGTACCGCAAAGCATTCTTGTATTTTCCAAGTTCAGTTATAGCAAAAACTGGTCCAGAATTAGATTTGCTCTTCAGATTTTTATTTAAATATCTGCCTCTTCAATGCTTGGGGTCCACTTTCGGACAAAACATATTTGATCTGAAATATTATGATAATAAAACTCTTTCACCTGCTTCAAAAAGTAAACTTTGCCTATCAGCAGCTATAACTGTTGCTTTTCCATGGATTTGGGATAAAATTTTTCGAAGAATTATTTTGCTTGTATGTCGACGTGATAAGGATCATAATTTCATTGAAGCATCATATAGCTTTGAGGTTAAATTTCTTATTCTCTGGAAAGTGCTCTCATTGTTTAACTTTTGCATATTCCTTCAAAAATCGAAATTTTCAACTCTTACTGAACGGCTTTTGAAAATAAGACCCCTGTACACAACTTCTCAAGAAATTAGAGTTTTGCAGTATGACAGAATCAGCAAGGAATTGCTATGGCATGGTTTGGATGAGTTCTTGGGATTTACATTACCATTAATTAATGTGTATCGCATTAAAAATTATTTTAACCGTTTATGGACGTTACAACATCATAGTGAATTACGAAGATACAAGAAGAAAAATGAAGATTGTGGGATTTGTGGGAGTATTCCAAATTTTCCTCATACTTTAGGTTGTGAACATGTATTTTGTTATTATTGTATTGCTAGTATGATTTTAGCTGATCCAACCTTTGTCTGCATTGAGTGCAATTTTGCAGCAAATGGTTTAAGTTCTATAAAACCCATGCCCATAAACAAGCCCTCTATATTTTCTTAAAAAGTAAAATTTTCTCTAATTGCAGAATCAGCACAAACTTGTGATAAATGCAACCATATATATAGCTATTTCACAGAGTAAACTGTTTATTCTAATATTATTCCTTATTTTCAAGTGCTTGCTTGCTTAAATGCATTTTTGTACCAAATGGTTTAAATTCGGGTGATTTTCAAATTTGAGGCATTTTTTTTGTCTAACTTTTGTCAAGTCTGTTACCAGCTGTATTCAATTAAATGAGTGTAGCATTATTTGCTTAGCACACCAAAAGTCACTTTCAAATACCGTAGTATTTTCCAGCTTATATTATTCTAACCCTAAAAATTTTACACATTGTAGCAAAAAAAAAAGAATGTTAATTTGTCAGGTTTGTTATCCATTAAAAGTAACAGATCTGATATTTTTAATTAAAAAATAATATTGCAAAAGTGTATAATAATTTTCCATTTTGTATTAATTATCTGTTTGGAAGCATATTTACTCATTCAAATAATTGTGATTTCATGTTAAATTTTTTTTTTTAAACCTCGCGGTAACAGACCTGGCATTTTTTTGCTTCATAGTTAATAATAAGTGCCCTACAGGTCAAAATTTTAATACAAAGTTGATCCTGACCATTTAAACATGTAGAAATGTAAACATGTACATACGTAAAAACTAATGTTAATCGCAAACAATGGTTATTTTTTTCAATCTCAAATTTGAAAATCACCCATTCTATAAAACCTGGAAACTTTTCTGTCATAGAGGCCTTGGAGAGATAGAGAAAACTGATTTGGCAAGGCAACATATATTTTCTGTCAACCTATTCACTGTTTCATGTACACACTACTAGCAATTTTTTTCAATATTTATATAGTTTATTTAATATACAGAGAGGTCATTTATCTATTATATAATTAATCTAATTAGTATTAGTAATTTATCTAATACATGTAATCAGACGCTTTTTTTTTTTTTTTTTTTTTTTTTTAACATACATATAGTCATTAATAGTCAATTTTATTTTCATATTTATTTATATTTGAATATTGACATGTTAGATATTGACACCAAATCTAACTTTCTTAAGTCTAAGTTGCACCAAACTTTTTTTTAAACGGTGTCAATTCCCCTGAAACAGGGAAGTATCAAAACTGCCCATAAACAAATTCTCTATGTTTTCTTAAATTATAACTTTTTACTTTTTGTAATGGAGAATAGGATGTCAGAAATTTTAATCAGATTAAAAATTAAGAAAAGTTATTAAAATAATAACTTTTCTTAATTTTTAAAATGATGTAAAAAAAAGTATTAAAATCTAAGATGAATATAAATTGCAATGTTTCTAAAGCTATTTTGCCTATTGAACAAATGAAAGAAGCCTTTAAATTGTTTACAAGCTTAATTCTTTAAGATTGCAAACAATAAAGTACAATAAGCTTGTGTTCATAGACATAAAATACATTCCATTTAAAATTGCTATTTAATTAAATTTATTATAATTCATAATAACTTACTTTGAATAACCAAATTATTCATTCTTAAAGCACAATAAACATAACAATTTCCCCTAGGCAAAAGAATGATTATCTTATTATTTTCTCACTCTTTTTCGCCAAGTAAATATCTATAACAACAAATTGAAGCTAAAGAAGAATAAAAGAAACATAACATCTACTCGCCAGCTATTGTAAAAAAATGTAAAGAGGAAAACAAACACACTAATTAATATCAAAATATGTTGGCAGGGGCAGGAAAAAAAAATGGAATAACTAAAAAAGGCACTTATGTTAATTTTATTAAGTGAAGTTGAATAAAAGGTAGTAGGGTCGTATCTCAAGGTCAATGTTATCACATAGTCTAATGGAATTTGCCTTTGCTACGCATAAATATGCAAATTCAATAAAATCTCCATGTGTGGAAAGTGGAAGATGTAATTGTGAATGCATTTGATGGATTGTGAGAAATGGAAGGAGGACGGACAGTAAGCTTGTTGAAAAATCCAAAACAATATTCAAAATTCTTCTTTGAATTTCAGAAGCTATGATTTGACACCAGAATGATAAATCCAGAATAATATTCAGATTCTGCTGGCTTGTCTTTTACACATTTATAAATGTATATCATGTAGTCTGAAAGTTGAAATATCTGAAACAAACTAACGAATTTAAGATCAAATCCGTACCAAGCAATATGCCTGGTTCAAGCTGGATATAGCGGCAGCTGCTCGCTTCAAGGTTACATCACATCAAAATCAAAAAATCAAACAAAGTTAATAAGGTAAGGGTTACAAGATATTTTGGCGATGCCTAATTTCGCCAAGGTGTCAACAGAATAGGGGTTTTAACAACACTTGTAAAGTTATAGTACTTGCATTTCAGCCAGCAGTGTTCACACTAGGCCCGTACCAGATATTCAGTATTCAGCTTAATTACCAAATATTCAGTTAGACTGAATATCAAAATATTCGGTCTTCTAAATATCTAAATATTCGGCCAAACTGAATACTTAAAAAAAACCTTTTAAAAAATATTTTTAAAAATCTTGCATGACTGCTACTTTTAACTCTCAATTAATAAAGATATCAAAATAATTAAGAAACAGAATCATATTTAAATAAAAGAGAATGTTTTTACATTATTTATTTGCTATTTGAAAATTTAAACTTAAAAATAACCATTAATGACGACCTTCATAGGAATTAATAATGTATAAATGCAAGTTCCTGAATATTATCTAATAAATAATGTTTCTTGCTTTTTCACAAACTGGTGTTTTTAAACAAAATGGAACAAACTTTTGGGGGTGATAATAGGCATCAAGATAAACAATTTTTGTCCAGAAAACCCTAATTGCAGTCCACTTATTCAATCAAAAATTCACTTCAGGCTGAACTTGAATTTTCATTTGTTACTTACAGTAATGAAGATATTGTGTAACAATGGTATTTTTAACAGACTTACTATCTCTGAAAATGATTACCCACTCCAGACAATGTTCTTTGGTGCATTTAAAAACTTCTTTTCTAAATCAAAAGGAGCAGAAAAGTTCTTGCTGAGTTGTATTACTTTTTTATTTTTTACTTTAGTTCTTTTCAGACAAATAAACAGTAACTGTAAAACTTTTCTTATAATTCCTTCAAAATTTCTCTTCAGTTTAAAAATATTTGTTTTAGAGTATAAGAAAATTCTATTTACCTATTTTAATTCACAGAAGAAGCCATGGAATTTTAAACTTTTGAGACTATCCTCTTTTTAAATAATAACTAAAAGCATAGATTTTTTTAGAGTAAAATTTACTTATAAAAAGATTTTGTTCATCAAAATAGAAATATCTAAGTATTCCTGTAAAATTGTAAAAATTTTAATACCTTTAAACTAGTGGTGTACCGAGTTCTGATACCGAGTAATTGTTTGTAAGAAAGAATCACTGATGCACACATGAAGTGAGCTTAGGTATAACATTCCTATATGTGCGTTTATATATAAACATGTTTCTTGAGCATATAATCGTATTTTTTTTAATTAACTTCAATTAGAAATTTAATTTATTGTGCACCTTTTAAAGAAACTTTTTATAAATTCAAATTTTTAAGACAGTAGTAACATTATTTACAAAATATGAAAAAAAATTAATACACAAAAACTACATTTAACCAATATGAAATTAAAACCCATCATTACTCATTCCGATACCTGAAATCTGTCTATGAAATATGGTTATTGTTTGCTGTAAAAATTCATTGAATAATGAAAAATATATCATATTTTCTACCTTATTTTACAATTTCTTTTCATTTTTTCCTGTGTACAGCAGAGTTTCCCCCAGGTTTAAAAAAAGACAGGGTGTTGCTGGTGAGAAAAGGGCACTTTTTGGATTCTTGAAGGCACTTTTTGGATTCTTGAAGGCACTTTTCAGATTCTTAAGGGCACTTTTTTTTTTATTGTTAAAGACATTCTTTTGGTTTTTAAAGCCACTTTTAATATTTAAATGTCAGGGCACTCTTTTTAAGACAAGATTCAGTCAATTTTTACTATGAAAGCAAATTTTTTAATGCAAAAAAGAAAAGGGGCGCTTTTTTTACTGAGGGGCAAGATGGGTGCTTATTATTTTACTGGGGTGCAAGAAGGGTGCTAATTATTTTATAAGGGGCAAGAAGGGTGATATTTTGTAAACCAAAAGGCAGGCAGGATGAAGCACACTTCTGAAACTGTGGAGAAACTCTGGTACAGCATAGAAAGGCATTCTTTTAGCAGTACTTGCAGCAAGTGCATTTTTTCTGAGGCAGGCCAAATTTACAATAATAAAAGAATGCCCTATCTTTCGAAAATGTAGAACTAATTGGTGCTTTTGTAACATAATTTACAATATAACAAATTATTAAAATTTGTTTTATTGTATTTATTGTTCCTACAAACTGTTTCTTTATCCAAAATCAGTCTTTTCCTACAGATTTAAAAATGACTTATTTTTATTTGTATAATTATAAAACTAAATTAATTTTAATCCGCATTGATTTTAAATCAGGGTTTTTTCTTACTTTTTTCTATATTTTGTAGATATATTTTCTTGTACCAAGCAAATAGTTTTTGGGAATGATTGCATAGATTATATACATTTATATTTATATTCAAATAACTTTTTATAGATCAGTTATAAATTCTTTTGTCTTCAAATATGCTTAAAAAATGCTATTTTTATAACTACTCGGTATTGAGCAAATTGGCCAAGTACCGAGTATATATATCGAGTACTCGGTACGGCTCTACTTTAAACTCTGAAATATGGGAGTATTTGACCAGACAAATATTCTATATACTGTCAATACTATTATTTGGCTGGCCAATTTGGTATTCATTTTACCTGTCTGCCGAATATTCAGTATTTGGCCAAAATCACTAATTAAGTGCATCCCTGGTCCGTACACCTTATAAAAGTTTTCCACCTACAGTAGAGATGCCGCTTATTATGATCACTTCAGGACGATGAGTTTTTGATAAAAATAAGTGATTTAAGAAAATACCAAATCATAAGATCTAGTAGTACTATTACTAAGAAAATTATTACTCAACCTTGTTACAATGTCGACTTGTAAAATGATAAAAAGCATTCAGGGATGTGCATATATAATGTTATCACTTTAGGCGGGAGGGGTGGTCTGGCACTTGATATCAGAAGCTATCTCTAGGGGGAGGCGGTGTGTGTTTTGATATTGTTATAATTTTTAATCCAAATTTTCTTCTTTTTTTTTTTTTTTTTGGTAACTTTTTTACATCAAAATATTTTTTTTTAACTTCTATTTTTATGCAAATACAGTTATTAGTAAAATCGTTAAATGATTATAAAATTATTTCATTCCAAAATATGGAATACCTCAACATTTGACATTCTTATTCTTCCATATACGCATATAATCTGCTGTTTGAGAAACCAGATGTGAAGATGATGTTTAAAATGATACTTGTGTTTACTAGAAAGAATGTTGTCCACCTGTTTTGTTTATAAGAAATTCTGCTTGTCCCTCCCCTTCAGGGAGCAAGTGCAAGAAGACAATATTACTATTGATTGCATTGCACAACAAAAAGCTATTAGCAAATACTTTTAAATAGTAACTATTTATAATAAGTATTCGATGGTATAAAGTTATTTCATATATAACAGAGATATTTTATTGACTCCTTCTCTTCATTTGAATCAGTAAAGTATGTGAATAATAAATGTAAAACCATATCTGTATATCAATGTAAATATATTAAAAGAATAACAAAGAAAAAGTTGTAAAAATAAAGAGTTTTTCTTGTAAAAATGAAGAGTTTTTAGACATTGATAATGATAATATTGGCGGGTGTCGATGAATGATAACATATGATATTGTAAGGGGAGGGAGGGGGTTCAAAATTACCAAAAAGTTGATATTGTTATATATGTACAATTGAGAGAATTCAGTAATTTTTGTTTGTTTGCAATTCTCTCTTAAAAGTTTATTAATGAATTGTTCATACTCGTATTCCTTTTGAAAATTGTCCTATGATGTTGTACATCTTGTTTCAAAACATTTTCAACGCATTCCTCAATTCTGCATTTGTAAGTGGGCTTTCAAAAAGTTGGCTGTTATTGTCCTCCTGATCCTCATCATCACCATGATTTTGTATTTCTTCGCGAACTTTTTGCAAATTTCAGTTTCTGTGAGCGTTGGAGCTACAGGAATGTCATTATCGATCGCCATCCAGTCCTCATAATCTTCATTCTTCATATCATCAGTGAAGTTTTCCGTAGTTTCTAATGTTTTCAGTTTCACAAAATACAGCTGTAACAAAACAATTTTTAATTGTAGCAGATGATATTTGATTCCACTAGATTATCAGAAGCTGCAATGTTTCCAGAAGAATACTTTTTTTTGCAAACTTTTCAGGAACTGGTCTGCTGAAAAAGAGATAACATTAAACGGAGTATTGATCCCATAAAGTGATGCTTTTAGTAGGAAGCAGAATACAGTGGGTTGATTTTGATAACATTAACCGGATGATAATATTAACCGCGATCACATTAAGCGGCATTTACTGTATCTCTAAAAAAAATTAAAAAAGTAATATAAACCTTTCCCTGCCATATTTTATATCGCATTTCCTATATTCTTATTTAAATTAATTTTTTTGCAGAAATAGGATATTCTGCAATTTGAAAATATGTCAGGCATGACAAAATTAAAAACCTCATGCAAGTTTCACATTTTTAGCTGAAAAATTATTCAAATTACACGAGTGTTTATACTTGTTCCTTTAAGTTTTCCTGTTTGTGTATTAAGCAAAGCAAGAAGTTGAAAGAACATTTCTTACTTTTGGATTTGTACACTATATTTTTAGATACAGCAAATGAAGAAATCAGTTAAGGATGGAAAAAGCAACAAAACTTTTTTTCAAAATTCAAAGCACTGAATGCCAATAATGCCCATTGAGTGGGTAGTACAGTCGAACCTCGTTAACACGAAATTGAAGGGACTGGGAATTTTTTTCGTGTTATCCGAAATTTCTTGTTAACCGCCATAATAGTGGCGCCATCTATGTTAGATATAAAAACTAAATAAATTAACCTACAAATATATCCCTGCTCAAAAAATCATAAATTAATAAGAAATAGTAAATTTCATTAACAAATTAATTATCGTTTTTTAGGCAATAATAATTTTATTTACATGCTAATCATATTTATAAATAGTCCGTTATTGACTTTGGCTTCAATTTCTGTAGAGTCCTTTTTTTAGGACCTAATCTAATTTGTCCAAAGCTCGGGAAGTATCCTCTGGATCCATAAGGACAGTTTTTAGTGCTGCGGTAGATTCATTTATTGACACTAAACTTCTGTGTCAATTTCTTCTCCCTTGTCTGACACTTGAATGTTGTCATCTTTATTTTTCAGCAATTATTTCTTCATCTGTCGTCACATCCGAAGTCAGCACATCTTCATCTATGCAAATGTACTTGGCAAAAACAATGTCTAAGAAAGAATTTACCGATTTTGGCTACATATCTTTCTGCAGACAAGTCTATGACGCTATTTAAATCTTGTCAGTCATCCATTAGAAAATATGAAATTGCTCAAAATCTGAATCAGCAAAAGCCTCTGCTTCATCTTGCAAAACTGCAAAAGTTAAAACAATGTTCTGGCTTATTGCCTCTTTTATCCACCGCAAGAGAGCAATTTCAATTTATTCATTCTTTCTTCTACACGTTCTTTTTCTTACTGGTTTGAATTAACTCACAGAATAAACCGCTTCAATCTTTTCGCGATTCTTTAAAATTGTAGAAGAATTGTAGGTATCCCGTACTTCGCCGCATTTTGTGATTTTTTCAGCACTTTATCACTAACTTCGTTTAATTTTTTTGCTTGGTTTCTTAAGATACTGCTTGCTGTTTTCGACTCATCTTTCACAGAATTCTACAGAGCAACTGTGAACAGAGTTTCCATTATGTTAGTTAGATAGTGAAGTAGAGATAGTCACTTCTTTCACTCACAGATAGGAGAATTCAGGCCCCCGGTTTATAGTTTATGTTACTGTCAATACAGTCAACCGAGTAATGGAACAATTACTTTCAAAAAAAGAAATTCCTTCCCCAAACTTTTATTGTGTATCTATTGCTCACATGGTTAATGTGGGAACACTTGCGCATATCAGAGATCAAAGAAAAGCAGGGATTATTCAGGAATTCAGTATTTCAGAATTTTCTGAAACCCTTTTTCACTTTAAATCGTTTTCAAACCATGAGAAAATTCCACTTTTAATAAAAGTGTGTGACATTTAAGTTTGAAATATCGAAAACATTGCATAAGGAATCGTGTTTTGACTTTGAAGCGAAAAAAAAAATTCGCCTTAAGCAGAATTTTCCGAAATTCTATTTCGTGTTAAACGAATTAATTAACATTGATTTTCAGACTCATCTGACGGGACATGAAAATTATTTCGTGTTAAGCGAAATTTCGCGTTAAGCGATTTCGTGTTAACGGGGTTCGACTGTAATGCTGATGTTTAATATTTTGAGACGTTAGTGCGGATTCCAGATATGAGTGGTCATTTGTATGATCATATTTATTTTTGGTGTATGTATGAATTAACAGATGTAATTAATTTTCTTAATTTTTTTGGTTAGCATACACATTTTTAGTTTAGATTTATGGGATTACTGTAATTTTAAAAAGTGCAAGTGATATATCTTTCATTTGTTATTTAGGCTATTAACTAATTATTTATTATCAGAATTCTAAACTTCATTATTATTATTCTATATTTTGTACTAACAATATTGTATATTATATTTAAAAGAAGTTTGTATATATGTTTAATATTAAAATATAAATGTGTAATGAGTAGATATTGATTATTTATTACTTTTCACATGAGAAGAACTTGAATTTTATAAAATTTATGTAATTTTTTTAAATTATGACATTTTTCATATGCTATGTTAGTGTTTACTTAAGATTTTATTAGATGCAATTGATCTAATACACAGCCCTTGCATTTTTATTGTTTTATACTTTTTATAAAATCGCCTATTTTTTATTTTTATTATTATTCAGTCAATATAATTCTATGTTTGAAATTATTAAAAGGTACAAAATAAAATATTTAAAATAAAGTGCAAAATGCTTTTTTTTAATCTTGCACCTGTCTCAGCAGTTTTTTAATTCTCGTTCAAAGTCGATTCCATATAAATTTGCACTTATGTAAGTTGTCACGTGACTTCACTGATCCAATGGTCCATCTTTTATTGCAGTTCACGTTTCCAGCTATACTAGAGAGTAGCAGTGCAGATCTTTAGGGATTGGGAGAATATCACTTCTCACAATATCACTAATAAGAAAAAGCAATTTTCAACATTTCTCCATAAACCCTACATAATCCTCAAAGTATCATTATTTTTTTAATAAGGACAGTTAACATAAGATAAGAAGGAGAGCTGTAAACAGTCTTTAGCTTCCTTATAATACCAACACCTAAAAGCTTAAAATAGCAAGTGGGACTGCACGAATCTTGCACAAAATAGGAAAATCCCATAT
This sequence comes from Maratus michaelseni, assembly GCA_963931845.1. NCBI lineage: Eukaryota > Metazoa > Arthropoda > Arachnida > Araneae > Salticidae > Maratus > Maratus michaelseni. Next base: position 339,762,074 of record OZ007588.1, on the reverse strand, counting down.
AATGAGAAATGCTGTGTAGGATTTTCCTCTGTTAAATTATTTCCCAGGTATGCAAATTCTTTATTTACCTACTTTTTTTTTTTTTTTAAATTCCTCAAAATCAATTAGTCAGTCGGTCACGAAAAAAAAAAATAGCGAATTCCAACAACCAGTTGCAGGGAAAAAAAAAAATTGTATTTTTTGACATTCTGTTGCAGAAAAAAATCGCAAATTTCATCAATCGGTCTAAGAAAAAACCCACAAATTTCATCAATTGGTCATGCAAAAAAATAAAATAATTATTGTAAATTTTGTCAAACAATTTTGCCATTTAATCACAAAAATTAAATAACGAAATTTAAAATTTTTGTGCTCCATATTGGATAAGAAAATTTTCATCAATGATTTTCTGGCTTCCTATTCACTAATAATACAATTCAGATATCTGCAGAACCCTTGGTGCCTTTCCAAATGTGCAAATATTTGAGAGTGTACTGTATCTAATATGCTTTAATAAAGTAAATGATTTGATAACATTGTAAAGATTGTAATAAATATAATGTGGCTGTAATAATACGAAAAAAAAATGTAAATAATTTAGTATTTTAATAATAAATCCCTCTAATACTTTTAACTAAAGGGGAAATACCCCTTTCTTTAAATTCAATCCCTATTTCAAACACTTGCTATGTTCATTTTGTGGCAAAACTGGAATCTTTTTCAAATGTAGAGTCAGGACCACAACCATTTCAAGTCCAGTTTGTAATAACAAAATGTTCAAAATAAGAAAGAATTAAAATGCTATCTCCTAGCAAGTCTCTTAATTAGTGCAATATGTATGTTCTATGCCCAAGCATACACTAAAGAGCAAATTTCTACTAAAATCGTTACAGGACGATTATACTATGGAAATATAGGTGTTTTCGAAGTTTTAAAAAATAGGTTCCTGTGACAAGCTTTGTGATATGAAATATCACAATTTCATAATTTTATTCGCCATTCTGTACTTTTTATTTTACTAAATTATGCTGTTGTAATTCTTCTCCGGCATTTTGCATTGCGCCTAGCGCTGAGTCCCTTGGAAGAGTTTCCCCCCTTCTCTCCCATGCTTTGCCGAGCGCCCAGCTCTTTTGCACATCCATCTGCATCGTACGATATTCTGTTTGGTTCTGTTTTCCGCCAATTGAATGTGCAGCGCGGCGTTCAAGTGCCATTTCTACGGAATTTAAAGTTTACTTAATTTTGTTTGGCAATAATTAATTATCAAATCAATTTAATTCTTTCTTTATTTTACCTGTGTGACCCCTGTTGTCATATTTATATCGGTGCAACGGCATTTTTCGGCAGAAGTATTCAAAAGATCAAGGATGTAAGATCGCGGAAATTTTATTTTATCGGCGCGATCTTCGGCAATGGAGTTTTGCATTTTTGATGCCGAGATTGTTCTTTAAGTTCATTAAAGTTTTTAATTGTTAAATTTTAAGCCTTTTAATATTGATGCAGTGATTTTAAATTAAAATGATTTAATATGTTAATAATTAATGGATACGAGCTTGCCAAGAGATCTGTTCTTCATATTCTCAAGAATTTTTGGGACACATCTTGTTAAATGCCGTCAGCTAAATAATATTTCGTTATTCTAAAGTTAAGGACTTTCAGTTATGATTGTACAGTGGCCAACTGGTTTTATTTGAATAAAGCCTTCCTGCTCTACTCTGCCATAGATTGTCAATAAAGAAATTGGATTAAAAAGCAAGAATGACTTCGTTTTCTTTACAACGGCTATATATCTCCTTTCTAAAGTAAGATCGTTTAATAATATTTCTTTAATTAATTTACAGACCAAAAGAATCAATCTTGGGGTTATTGCTCTCACAACAGCAACGTCTTTTTTTCACTCTTCTTATAAATTAAATTTTTTAACAGCACATTAATAATCATTAGTAACAGCACAAGCTTGTCCATGAGAAATTGAGCATATTGTGCTCTAAATGGCTACATGCTCAATCTTTACCCCCTCCTTTCCCTATGCCCTTGAACATTATTCTTTATTTCTAGATTGGTTGCCAGATTATAAAATATGCAAGGTAGAGTTATAATAAAAGAAACTATGATTAAAATTTTAATCACAAAATAATTTAATTAAATTTTAATTATAAGCAAATAAATGGTAGAAGCCTTTGAACATTATTCTTTATTTCTAGATTGATTGCCAGATTATAAAATATGCAAGGTAGAGTTATGAAAAAAAAGAAAAGAAACTATGATTAAAATTTTAATTACAAAATAATTTAATTAAATTTTAATTATAAGCAAATAAATGGTAGAATGCTAAATTTCATCTTTAAAAACTCAAAAATTAAAATTACACTATGTGCTTCAAGGTTGATAAAAATCACGATTTTTTTTTTAAATAAAAAGAATTGGATTTGATTTAAATCAGATTTTTTTTTTAAAATTTAAATTAGATATTTTTTATTAATATTATTTGTGGTATTGTGCATGTATTTATTTTTCTTTTCGGTATAGATTTGCACATTTTTAGGGTTTCGTTCATCTCACTTAACCCTATTACTCCCGCTCCGTTGTCTGTCTATCACAGAGTCATTCTCAAAAACTATGTAACTTACAGAGTTGAATCTTTGTGTATAAATCTGAATACCAGCTATAAAGAGCTCAAAATATTAAAATTTGAAAAATTCGTATTAGTTTAATAAATAGAGATAAAAAACCAAAATTCTAACAGCCTTTTCCTATTAAATTTAAACATTTTTCGTTATAGCAGATGCTAAAAATTAAAAATCCACGATGAAATTCTTTCTACAATAATTAATTTTTTATAAGACGATTTCCACGTGAAAAATGAAAATGAAATAAAAAGTTTCACCAATTGAAAAAAAGATTAATATGAAATAAAATTGATTGACGTTATAGTAGTAATAAAACGGAAAATGTCTAAGATTTCTCAATAATACAAGGAGTACGAGTATGTGTATGTACACAAAGCAGATTAATATCACGTCATTAGAGAATTAAAAAGAAAATCTGACATCATATCGGAAGTTTAACAGATTTTTCAAATGTTTCAGAATAATACAAAGCGAGTATCAACAGAGAATAGTAAATATATGATATAAATGTTGGACGATTACACCATAAAACATTACTACATTAAAGACGTGAGTATAAAACATCACAAATTTACTGAATGGTGTATACAAACATTTGTATACACCATTCAGTAAATTTGTGATGTTTTATACTCACGTCTTTAATATAGTAAATATATGAGTTTGAGGAACGTATTGAATCATGATAAAAACCCGATTACGGAAATATTCGCATATTTTAACATTTTGAAGGTGTACAACATGTTTAATTTTGAAATTATTTTTTTTTAAATATCACATTTAGTCCACATGACAGTTATTATAATGACAGAATATAATAGCGGGCTTCGCCCGCTATCAGGCTGGTTTAGATATTTGAAAAAAACGAGAAAAATTAGATTGGTTTTATAAAATAAAAATTTACCAAACTTTTTTTTTTTGGTTGCTAAATGTATTTGGATTTATTAAAGAAAGGATAAAGTGTTTTGAAAAGAATATTAAACGAAACCCTTTGAGCGATCTTCGATCACACTTACCCACTTGTTATGAATTTCATTACAATTCCTAGATAAAAATTCAAAATTTAAATGAAAATAAAAAATTGTTGCAAACAAAATCAGATGATTTACTTAAAACTTAAAATCATATTATTCTACTGTTAAATTGTTATAGATATGCCTATGTGTGTATAAATTTCTAGTTAATTTAAATTATTAAATTTTTCATTAATGTATTACTCCAATATAATATATAATCACATAATAAATGCAGCAAAGAATGCTAAATATATATACATATTTCAACTGATTCAGATTCACTAATGCCATCTTTATCACATAGACTGCAAGTTTGTGTTTTTTTATTCTTGCTACAATCTCTACCATTTCTACACTACATGGTTTGCATAGTGCTTTCATACCTTTTCCAGAAAGTTTTTTTTTTTTTCTGTAAAATAAAGCTACATTGGATCTTTCTTTCAGCCAGCCATTTTTCTTATGTATCAATCTACCCAAAAGCTCTCTGTACTGTACCTAGTATTAGTAAATGATATTCTTGTCCCAACATGTGTTTCACACTATACTATGGGTCATTTCCATGTCAGGTGGCCTAAATTTTGGCATGGTTCCTGCTCGACCCCCTTCAATTTTTATATAATTGATACAGGACATAAATATAGGTATAAGATGGACATCTGCAAACTGTCAGTGTCAGAAATAGTATAGTTGGGGCTCTAGGGATCGTTTTGTAAAACTCACTATTTCACGGTCGCAGAAAAAATGAGAAAATCTCCAAGTTTGCCATTTTATTGCCATGATACAAGAAACCTTACATATTGAAAATAGGTGATCTAGTATAACTTTTTGTGCTGAAAAACGTAATTAGAGTATTAAAAGTCACACATCAAATACCTTTGTCATTACTTGGCCTCAAAGTAGGCCATACGGCCTGTCGCGATGAATATTACCCGTACTTTAACATACTATAACTACTGAAAAAAATTATTTTAAAAGTTTGCCACTTTAACAATTAATTACCTATGAAGATGTCATAGAGCTGCTGGAGTTGTTTCTTTCCTGCTTAAATATTCATTAATTTATTCAGCTGTGAAATCTTCTAAAAAATTAAAATGATCAATTCCACCCAATTTTTAGAACAGGGGTGATTCTGGTCCGAATTTTCCAAAAAAATAAGGCAATGATTTCCGAAAATTAAAAAAAATATGTCATAAATCCGAAAATTCGGACATAAAATGTATCGGTATTTCAGCAAATGATCGCCGAAAAAAATCAATCTCGTCATTCGTTCGAAGAAAAGTCGCCAATTTTGTCAAAGGATCGCAGGAAAAATGTGACTTTCGTCAGAGAATCGCGAAAATACGGCAAATTTTGTCAAAAAAAACCGGAAAATTTTGTCAAAAACATTGCGAAAAACAGCAAATTTCGTCAAAAAATCGCGATAAAACGGCACATTTTGTCAAAAACATTGCAAAAAAACGGCAACTTTCGTCAAAAGATTGCGAAAAAAAGGCAAATTTTGTCAAAAACATTGCGAAAAACGGCAAATTTTAATAAAAAAATCGTGAAAAAACGGCACATTTTGTAAAAAAACATTGCGAAAATGACAAATTTCGTCAAAAGATCGCGAAAAAACGGCAAATTGTGTCAAAAACATTGCGAAAGATGTCAAATTTCATCAAAAACATTGCGAAAAATGGCAAATTTCATCAAAAGATCGCGGAAAAACTGCAAATTTCGTGAAAAACATTCCGAAAAATGGCAAATTTCGTCAAAAAATCGGCAACATTTATCAAAAGATCGCAAAAAAAACGCAAATTTCGTCAACGGGACGCAAAAAAAAAAAAAAAAAAAAAAGCGGCGGGATGACCCCCCCCCCTGCTGTAACTTTTCAGAAAATTTGCTGTGAATTTCAGAAATTTTTTTTTTTACTCAGAATCACCCCTGTTTTAGAAGTGTATATCTCAAAAGTGACACTCCTGATATGATTACAGTTAGTACCACTGAAAAGTGCACATCTTAATCTATAAGAAAAACTTTTCATTTTGGGCCTCTTACATATAGGGGAAAAATAATAAAATTCAAAAAACCTATTTTACGCGACATTTCTTCTTCGAAGATCTTGTCTTTCAACAAATTTAACAAATATTTTTATTTACAATGATAAATGTATAGATAATTATTTCTTGTAGTCCATGTCCATGGTTACTTCTGCCCTACTATTCTGAATGATTGGTAACTGCGTCACCAAGGGGTCACGCCCGATAGCCATGAAAGACTAGCTCCTGGGGATGCTTCAGTTAAATTGACTATTTCATGGTCGCAGAAAAAATGATGAAATCACTACTTTTGCCCTTATTTCTCAAGATAGAATACATCTTACTTATTAAAAATAGGTGATCTAGTAAAACTTTTTGTGCTAAAAAACATAATTGGAGTGTTAAAAATCGCAAATCATTATCTTCGTTATTACTTGGGCTCAAAGTAGGACATATGGCTTGTTGTTATGAAATTTATCCTTTCTTTAACATGCTGTATCTACTGAATAAATTAATTTAAACATTAAGTCACTTTAGCAATATATTACCTATGAAGATTTCATAGAGCTGCTGAAGTTGTTTCTTTCCTGCTTAAATATACATTCATTTATTCAGCTGCGAAATCTCCTAAAAAATTAAAATCATCAATTCTACCCCTTTTTCAGAAACGTATATCTCAAAAGGGACACTTTTGATTTGATTACGGTTAGTACCACTGAAAAGAGCACATTTTAATCTATAAAGAAAACTATCTCATTTTGGGCCTCTTACATATAGTGGAAAAATAATTAAATTTAAAAAAAAAATCTATTTTACACTGTTTTTCCGAGATTTCTCTTTTTTAAAGAATTTGACTGTTGAACAAAGTCTATCCCAAAAATTTTTTACATAAGACTTTTCAACTGTGCAAATATGTTTATCTGTATGAAAATTAATTTATTTTTATGAATTGAGTTTTTTTCTTTGCATATTATTTTAGTGACGGATCTGCTGCAAGAATTAAAAAAAATATTTTGAATCTTTGTTATCAACAGAGTGACTTTGGAATCTCTGCAGAGTGGGATTTGTTTGGTACAAGCCATGGAAAATCACCCTGTGACGGAATAGGAAGAACTGTAAAGCGGCTGTCTGCAAGAGAAAGCCTTCAAAGACCAAATTTTAACTCCGGCGGATCTATATAAATTCTGTGAAAAGAACATAAAGGAAATTAAATTCATTTTTGTTTTAAAAAAATAAATTGAAGCAGTACAAGCTGATCAAGAAGAGCGTTTCAAAAGCGGATGCACAGTTTCTGGCACAAGAGAACATCATCATCATTTTGTACCCGTAAATAAAAAACAAGTTCTTGTCAGTAGAATAACAAATGATGCACTGTTCTTTATAACACATGTTGAGAAGAGTGCTAAGACAGCATTTCACTATGCATTCGTTTTCGATATACAGCCTAGACAGTATATTGCCTGTATCTATGACAGAAATTAGTGGATTAGAAATGTACGTGAAATATCAATTGAAGAGCGTGATGTCTTAATAAATTTTATGAACCCTCATGGAGCTGCCAAAATGCTTTATTGGGATTCCAGAAGAGCATATAATAGCTACAGTTCCAGTTCCAACAACAGCAACGAGTGAGCAATACAGTTTAGCTAAAACTCTTGTAATCCCAATCAATAAGAAATTTGATAAACTGAACCGATAACTAGACGTTCTTTATGACTTGGGAACCCTGAAGCAACCCAATTGAAGCTTAGAATCATCGAAGAATTTTCTATTAGACTTGGGAACCTGTTAGATACTCACATTTAGGCTTGTGAGCATGTAGTAAAGTAACTCAACCAGGAGCTATTCTTTCATGGCTATCGGGCGTGACCGGTTGCCAATTATTCAGAATGGTAGAGCAGAACCAACTATGGACCAAAACAAGAGATAATTATCTATACATTTATCATTGTAAATAAAAATATTTGTGTTAAATTTGTTGAAAGACAAGATCTTCGAAGAGAAACATCGCGTAAAATAGGTTTTTTTGAATTTTATTATTTTTCCCCTATATGTAAGAGGCCCAAAATGAAATATAGTTTTTATTATAGATTAAGATGTGCACTTTTCAGTGGTACTAACTGTAATCATATCAGAAGTGTCCCTTTTGAGCTATACGCTTCTGAAAATTGGGTGGAATTGATCATTTTAATCTTTTAGAAGATTTCACAGCTGAATAAATTAATGAATATTTAAGCAGGAAAGAAACAACTCCAGCAGCTCTATGACATCTTCATAGGTAATTAATTGTTAAAGTGGCAAACTTTTAAAATAATTTTTTTCAGTAGTTACAGCATGTTAAATTACGGGTAAAATTCAGCGCAACAGGCCGTATGGCCTACTTTGAGGCCAAGTAATGACAAAGGTATTGATGTGTGATTTTTAATACTCTAATTACATTTTTTAGAACAAAAAGTTGTACTAGATCACTTATTTTCAATAAGTAAGGTTTCTTGTATCATGAGAAATAAGATGGCAAACTTGGTGATTTCCTTGTTTTTTCTGCGACCATGAAATAGTGAGTTTTACAAAACGACCCCTAGTGCCCCAACTATACAATTTCTGACACTGACAGTTGGCAGATGTTCATCTTATACCTATATGTATGTCCTGTATCAATTATATAAAATTTGAAAGGGGTCGAGTGGGAGCCTCTAGGCCAGTTGACATGGAATGTTAATAATTGCAGAATGATAACAATCCCTATATTAATGATTGCAGAACAATTACAAGATGCAAGGTAATAACTAATGATAGTTTCGTACTTAACTAAAAGTACGAAGCTATCAATTGCCAATGTTATCCAGCCCTCAGCCATTGACAATTTCAGCAATCAATCATACTTACTTGACAGTAGAAAAGACTATTTAGCTTAGAAATAAGTATATTTTCCATTGCAGTAAGCAATGAATTCTAGAAAAGGAAAGGGATCAGTCACAGGGATTAAATTATTTTCAGTTATAGAAGAAACATGAAACTGGAATTCTATGTTAAAAACAAACAGTCTAAATATTATGTTACAATTAGTCCATGTATTGTTGATCGTATTATATGATTAATGCATCAACATATGGGATTCTGTAATTTGCAGGTCTAAGCAACTAAACATAAAACAAACTTGTGAATCATGTATAATCTACAGGGTGATTATAATTGAAGTCCCACTTTCAAAATGCTGGAAAGAAAGAACCACTGGTCAGAATGAATTCAAGTTTGAACTGAATATACTGGAAGAAGGGAGAAACAGTATGGCATACGAAAGAAAAAGTTCCAAAGTAGATCAATAGATGGTGCTGTAAGCGACATAACGCAAGTGTATTCGGCTACAAGTGACATTTTTAATCGAAATAAGACTGCTTTGGCATGAGTTGCAAAGTAAACCAACCGTACTGTGCTATTTACAGCCAGTTTCATGAAACTATCACTAATATCGCTTTTCCTATTAATAGACTGATATGTCTAGATTTTCTGAACCTAATGCTAATTTTCAAAATTATAATAGTTACTTAGTAAAAACTATTAGGATTAGTATTTTATTTTGTGGATTTTCCACCCTTTAGTGTTTAGTGCCTAGTCAGTCACCCTAACTCGCACCTTCTAAGGCCAGATCTGGATGTAAAAATACTGTAGTAAAAAAAATATTTTTTAAATTGTATATTTTTCACACTTTATGGTGTTACAGGCGGTCACATGACCTTACCAATTTTTTTTATATATTTGTCAATTTTAATGCATTTGGTTCAGTTTTTCTTTTGAATTCTCCAGCTGTATAACGTTTTTATCCAAATTTCATACATTTTTTTTTTTAAATCTAATGACAAACCAAATCTTCATTTGGTGCCCCCTCCCCCTAGTTTCAGCCCTGTAAGTAACTATCATGCCAAACTTCCAGTTTCTAGCCCCTTCAGTAGTATTAGAAAAATTACAATTTTAGAATGTTTTTTGTTCCTGCACCCCTTTAGAGGTAGACATAAAATATAGCCTGTGTTGGAGCAGTTACAGTCACCATCAATTTGCCACCATTACTTTTGAAATTGGTTCAGTAGTTCCAAAGATTATCCCCTACAAACAAACGTTACTTCTTTATAATATTAGTATAGATAGATAAGAGGCTTTGTTCTGACTGATTCATCAACCACAGGAAAAACCATTGAAGCTAGAAACTAACTCAGTAACATATAGTAGGGATCCACTAAGAGTGAAAATAAAGGTTTTTTTAAAGTTACACTCCAAAAAGGGGTTAAAGGAGGTGTCGAAAGTTTTAAGTCATTTTGCCATACCTCAGCAGCAGTTTTAGATAGAAGCGTAATATGCAGCATAACAAAAATTCTAAAAAAATTATTAAACACATGCTTCAGTGATTTTCAAAAATTAACTCCTAAGGTGGTGAAAGGAGATGTTTAAGATCAAGAACTTCCAGTTTTCAAAAATCCGTATTTAATTAAAAGGCTATTGATGTTGCACAAAAATTATATTTGTATAGCTTTGACAAATATTGCTAAAATGTATTCAATGGTTACTAGTTTTATTACCTAGTTGAATATACTTTCCTCTGTTCATTATTGCTAAAATGTTTATGGCAATATCATTACTTGGAAGTAAATGATGAATTTTTAATAAACACCTTTCAAATATTCATTAAATTTAGTAATGAAAAAAATTCAAGAAATTGCATCCTTGTGACAAGGATGATGCATGTTCACACATTGTAGGCCGGCAATTTTATAAATATGAGCATGAAATTTGTGTGTACAAAAGTCACTATAAATTGAAACCTGTCCAGGGCCAATCTGGAGCAAGCATGCTTGGATTACACCTGCTGTTTGCCTCTTTACAAATTTTCCAGTTCCAACAATAATTTCTACTATCTATACTAATAAAAGAGAGTTTTGCTCTGTGTGTGATGGCTAGGAAAATCTAGCCCACCTAGAAGCCTGAAAATTTAGATTTAGGTAGTCCAAACCCTCTCCTGATGCACCTGAGACTCAGAATTTTAATTACAGTCAAACCCCGATTTAGTGCCATCTCGAAATAGCGCCAATTCCGTTTAACCGCCAATTGCGTCTATGAACAAATCTGCCAAATAGGAATTTCAATGTAATGTATCCGTTAAAGCGCCAACTCGATATACCGCCAAAAAAAATGTCTAGAAATTACTGTATTTTCTTTGCATATCTTTCTTTTTAAAATTTTTTGTTAGAATTTCAAAGGACACTTCCTTTTCATGTGTCTAGATGTTTTCAAGCTCAATTCAAACTTTATTGAATAGCAAAGAATTTATATTGTTCTCAACACCTGCCAAAATGCACCTGCTACCCATTCTACTTGTCATTGGGAGAAGAAAAATAACGCGCACTGAGTGCCGAGCAAGTAAAACTTCTGATTCAGACTGGCGAGTCACGTGATCCGATCCGCTTCTGGAGCGGGGAGAAAACAAGGCATGGCACGCCATTGGCTGAAAGGGTCTCTCCTCTCTCAGGTGAGAACAATGTAAAAAATAACTTCTCCCTGTACTTTATGTCGATTTCTTAGAAAGAAAACGGTGTGCAGTGCAAAATCTCTCATTCAAAATTTTGGTCGGACGTTGATTGAAACATCGAAGAATTCACCAGCTAAATCTGTAAAATATCATTCTGTCTCTTTATTTTAACTCATTATGGCGAAAAGAGCAGTTTTATCAATTTCAGAAAAGCAGGAAATTTGTGAATATAAAGAAAGAAATGTGAATGTATCGCAGCAACACATCTCCAATCATTTTTCTACACTCTGGAAAAAGCCTGTTAGCAGGCGCTGCATCGGAGACATTTTTATGAATACAGAAAAATGGATTAACACCAACGAACTGCAATCATCTGTAAAAAGACTGAAAACAGCAAAACATGAAGACTTAGAGGATGCCCTTTGCACATGGATACAACAAATGAGTGCTAAAAATGCCACTATCAACGGAGATGTCATCAGAGAGCAGGCAAAAGTTCTTGGCCAGCAAATGAATATTACAGATTTCGAATACAGTAGTGGCTGGTTGAACAGATTTAAAAAGCGACGAGGATTCTCTCAGTACATACGAAGTGGTGAAACTGCAGGTGTTGATGAAGATATTGTGTCAAATGGTCGCAAAAAACTGAGTGCGCTGATTTTAGAATATAAACAAGAGGACGTTTACAATATGGATGAAATTGGCCTTTTTTACCGCTTGCAGCCAGATAAAACAATATCATTGAAAAAATCAGTAAAGATGATTTTTCTCCAATCCTTTTACATGATGCTATTCGCATGATAAAAAAAGCATGGGATGAAATTTCATCAGAAACTATTGTTAACTGCTGGAAACATACTGGATTGATTAAACCTGAAGGATCTACTAAAAAACAAAACAGTACAGCACTTCAGGAACTACAAGACGAAATACACAAATTAACAGAAATTGAGCATCCTCTATCGGCAATTGAGTACATTAATATAGACAAAAGTGTTTCAACATTTGAAGATTTGACAATCGAAGAAATTGTTGCCAATCAAAATGAAAATGAAAATTCATCTGACAGCGAAGCTGAAGAAGCTGAAACGCCGCATGTTACAGCTGATGAAGTTAAAAATTGCATTGGGAAAATAAGAATTTTCTTAGAAAAACATGCAACTGATAAAAAAATGATGAACAATCTTTTAGTTGTAGAAAAAGATATTGAAAAAATCAATATTGAAAGGAAAACGCAAACTAGCATATTAAAATATTTTCCTGTAAAAGATAATTAAAGTAAAATAATTCAGTGTGATATTTAATGTATGTGTGTGTCTGTTATGTGCATAATTATCTACTTTATCTAAAATTGACTATATAAAGAGGTAAGTGCATGTTAATTTCATACATTAATTGGATAATTTTGAATCATGTAGCATTAATTATATTATGTATATTAATTATATTATATTAATTTATACTATTATAATATACTATATATCATTGGATAATTTAATAAAAAGACATTACTGATATTTATTTTTATAATAATAATAATATTAGTATAATAGTATGAAAATTAATTTTTATTGTATTTTAATTCGATATACCGCCAAACTCGTTATAGCGCCAAAAATTTCTTGAACGGATAATGGCGGTATAACGAGGTTTGACTGTATTTACTGAAATATTAATTAAAATCTTATTAAACATCACATCGAAAATGCCATCTTTTTATCAAAATGGCTAAAGAAAAGCACTCATGTTCTGGAATGAAAAGTAGAAATGAACGAATTTGAAATTAATTTACTAATTAGCGAATTTTAAGAAAACTAATTAAGATATTGATTTGAAAATTTATGAGCATATGTAAAAGAATTTTCAGTATCCGACAATGCAATTTTTGAAAAATTTAGCCAGTAATTTTTTTAAATTTTTAATTTTTGCAAAAATCGGATGGAGCTAGTCAAAAAAAAAAAAAAAAATCCAAGAAAGCTTTAGACAGGGATCAGCTTTCATTAAAAACTGAACTACAAATAGATCTGTTTTTCTGGTCGATCCCTCCATTTAGTTTGCAGAAATGAAAGGAAATAATTGCCAATTTTTACTAAGAAACAAAAATTAAGATAACTAAGATATATATTTGAATTTAAGGATGGGAAGGTATGCCATCTGGTGGCTATTTTAGTGTAGCATCTTCGTTATGTTCTAATTATCAGAAAAATTTCTTTCTTTTTTTAATGATCCGTGTTAATGTAGGCGAAGGTGGTTTTCTTGAACAAATTATTCATTATATTTGTGGGTATGGGGAGGGAGGGGGTTAACACCTTGCTCCGATTTACACAAAACAAATTCCATTGAAGAAATTTAACATTTTTAGCTTCTCCCGTAGCGTTTTATAAATGTTATATATAGAGAATAACAGAAATTTCAAATGACAATTTTCGTAAAAATTTAATTTATGTTCCTAATAAAAATACACAACCTGTATTTATTTTATGTATACCAACAATCAAAGTAAATGATTTGTAGTTGAGCACTTGCATTCTTATCTCGGGTTTTATGGACCCGATCACAAAGGGTTTGAATGATTCGACTTGGTTTTCGATCGCGTTACAGATTTTAGTTCCACTGCCAGAGGGTGCATCATTTTCTCGAGTTCTATGGGCTTGATTTCGACGGGAATTGGTTCATTCAACTCCCTTAATATAACAGGTATCCATGTCGGATGTTCGTATAGAACAAATTGCGCCCCTGGCGGTGGAAAATGGAACTAAAGGATTTTACAGAACAGGCCTGCTACTGATGCACCACACTTGATAGAAACCTGGAGCGAACTGCACATGGGCGAAAATGGCTAGTCAATGTCGAAAATGGGGAAGTCCGTAAGCCGTAAGTACGCCTCCTAAAGATAAAGAGCAGTGATTTCAGCTTCTTTTGCCGGGGCTATTCTCCCTACAGTGTGAATGGAATCTGCTTCGCATTCTGCCAACCGGAGTTCTTAGAAGCATGGTTGAACAGTATATGGTGCCAGAGGCAGCAGGGACACATGCTGGAGTTTCGTTTGGAATGCCCCCTGGCGGTCAAATGTGGAACTAAAATATTTTGCAGCGTGCGTGCTGCACACCTATTATATGGAGCCGCAGGCAGCAGGAATACATGTCGTAGATTCGTTTGTATCAGAATGCACACCCTATCGACTTTGAAAGTGGAAATAAAGGATTACTTCGCATGCACAACACTTTTAAATAATTAATTTCATACTAAATCGGGTTAAAGATATAAAATCATACAAACTTTAGGTTTGTTTAATTTTATCACAGGTCTGGGCAATGTCGGGCGGGTCAGCTAGTTAATCGATAAAAACATTTTTATGTCTCCAGACAGTAATGGGATAAAAAGTTAAAGTGAATATTATAAAATAGTTTACAGGATGCTATAAAATATTTAATGCAACCAAACTATAATGGAATATTCTTAAAAAATTTAGAATTAAAAATAAAAAGTATGTATAATAACAAAATTTTCTGCAAGATACTCAATAAAAGAATCAAAATCTTTTATGTGTACTTCGAGACAAAAAAGGTTTATGATAGATTATGAAACCCAGTAAATCAATATCAAAATACAAAACCCATATTCCAATTATTGGTAATACCTCTGGTAGCAGAAACCGTACAGCATGGTAATGGCAATGCAGATTATTTTAGACTTTGCACATTAATTTGACAGTTTAAAAAGTAAATCTGACTTTAAAAAAAGTTGCTTTAGTCTCTAGATTATTATACTTCTGTTTTCAATGTGAATGCAAATTTTGGTTATTTTATGTGTTGTTATGATTGCCTATGTTAACAGATTTTTTGGTTGGCACTGTTGGGGTGGCAGATAAACATTAAATGTTTTACTAGTTAAAGAATATCTTGCAATGTAGGAGACTAATAAAGATTCAGGGTTTTTTTTTACCCCACTTAAAGAAAAGACTATTGATAAGCTACTTCTAAAAAGAAAAAAATCCAAGCATTTCTGTGGCAAATATATTTGAACACGCGTACAGTTAACATACATAATATTACTCTACTGAGTTCATTATTAATATTTTTAAAAGTAAAACAATTTGGTAGGTAAGTAAGTGTCATTCAAAGATAAAGACATTTATATTTTTAAAAATACATCTACTCACAGAGATAGATGGAATAAAAAATGAATATCTCTAACAATCAACGTTTCTCCCCCCCCCCCCCCCTTTTTTTTTGGCCACATTCCATTCATGTTTACTTTGGATCTAGCATGCATGCACACAAGAGAGTAAAGAGATGTCATTTTCTGTAACACACATTTTTTGTTAATATATCAGGGATGCTATTAATATACTTTATTTGTAGCAGTAATTCCAAACAAAAATCTAGCATGTAAATCATTGATTGAAAAGAGTGGTATCAACAGAATACAAAAATAAGTACCAGTAGCACCTCTGATATCTATACTAATAAAAGAAAGTTGTTTGCGTGTGTGTCTGCGTGCGATGGCTAGCGAAATCTATCGCATGTAGAAGTCTGAAAATTTGGGTTTGGATAGTCCGAGGCAGGTCCTGATGCATCAGAGGCTCGGATTTTTAATTTATAAGACACGGGGCCCCCTTTAAGATTTTTGCCCTTAATTGTTAAGGGGCCGCTTCACTGAAACTTCCCGATCGCGAAATCCCATGTTAACCTATGGGAAAACTTAGAAGTGCGATTACTCAATACCTAATATAATTATTAAAATATGGGTTTTTCCAGCAGAAAGTAGACGTCAGATGCTGAAGTTGTGAGTTTTTTAAAAATGTCTCCTTAAATTTTAACCATTAAAAAATTCCTTATAAACTTCAAAATTTACACTTGATGAAAATTTATCATCTTCTTAAAAATACTTAAAATTTAAGAAGACATTTTTTAAAAATGCACAACTTTGGCATCTGACATCTACTTTCTGATGGTGAAAACCATATTTTAATAATTATAATAGATAATGAGTAATCGCGCTTCTAAGTTTTCCCATAGACTAACATGGGAATACGCGATCGGGGAGTTTCAGTGAAGCGGCCCCTTAATAACTTGCCCCATTTTTATTCGATCCTCTTTGTTTTGGGGGCCCTTTCTCCATTTAGCTTTTCCCCAATAAAAGTTCCAGTTAAGATCCTGTGGCGCAGTAAGGGGCCTGTTTTTGTTTCCTAAACTGTTAATAACTTGCCTCCTTTTAATCAGATTTTCTTAGTTTTTGGAACCTTTTCTCCATTTAGTTATTCCTCCATTTCTACTTTCCAATTAGGACCCTTCATCTGAGGGCCATGCTCAAAACTATCAGCTGGCCCCTTTTGGACCCCCTACTACAGTTCCCTTAAAAATCGTCCTATTCACTAGCTTTTTTTCTTCCTAACAACTTTTTAGGACTTCCAGCTACTACATGAATGCCAAAAAATTTTTTGGAGAAGATCCAGGCCTCCTGGGCCCCTTGACGTTTTTGTTCCTTAAATTGTTAATACTTTGACCCCTTTTAATTGGATCTTCGTTTTTAGGGCCTATTCTCCATTTAGTTATTCTCCCATTTCTACATTCATCTTAGGGCCCTGCTCAAAACTATCAGCAGCCCCTTTTGTTCCCCCTACTATAACTCCCTTAAAAATCGTCAGATTAACTAGCTTTTATTTTTAAACAACTTCTTAGGATTTCCAGCTACTACATGAATGACAAAAGAATTTCTCTGACAAGACCAGGGCCCCATGGGTCACTTTACGTTTTGGGGACTCCTTTCTCCATTTAGTTATTTTTCCATTACTACATTCCAGTTAAGACCCTGGCCTCCTGGAGCTCGGTACAGGGCCCTTAAAGGTTTTGCTCCCTAAAATGTTAATAACTTGCCCCCTTTTAATCTGATCATCTTCGTTTTTGGCTCTTTTCCTTATTTAGTTATTCCCTCATTTCTACATTCCTGTTAGGATCCTGGCTCCCTGGGGCCGCTTGAACTTTTTGTGCGCCATGCATTTTCCACCTCCTCTTCCTAATTGTGTCACTGTCTCAATGCATAACTTTAAAGTTGAGTCTTGGGCTTCTCTCCCTGAGCCACCACCTTAATATTTTTATTGAGGCCCTAGGGCTCTTTTTTAAGCATTTATTTAAAATTTTATTCTAATGATTAATTTATATACTATGCTTAATTTCAAATAATTAAAAGATTTAAAGCACTAAGTACTAGGACCTTTTAAGATGTTTTCCTCTTAGGGTCCTGTGCAAAACTATTAGTTGGCGCCTTTTGTTTCCCCTATTATAGATCCCTTAAAAATAGTCTGATTCACTAGCCTTTCCCCCCCCCGTAACAACTTCTTAGGATTTCCAGATACTATCTGCACTACAAAAAAATTTCCCAGACTTCAGCTGCCACCAATTTTGAATATTAATCTCCTTCTTGGGGCCCTTGGTGCAGCTTCTTTAAAAATGATCCAATTCTCTTGCAATTTTCATTAACACAGTTCTAGGGTACTTCAGCTGCTTTATAAATGACTAAACATTTCCTTAGAGCCCAAACTACCACCTTTTTAAAAATATTAATCTTCTTTTTCGGCATCAACTTGCGTTTACCCACTACAGCCGTAAATTAAAAATCTTATTACTGTTACAGATAAGTGGTTAAGTTTAGAGAGAGACGGGGGATTTCATCAATAAATTAAATATTGCATTAAAGGAAATTTGTTAAATTTACAGGGGGGCACATTCCACCGCCTGGGGGTTAATTTTTTTCTTGGGTTCTATTGTCTCTATTTCAACAGGATTTGCATCATTCAACTTGATATTGAAAACCTTTTTTTTATTATTTATTATCATGGACCCGGGCAACGCCGGGTTGGTCAGCTAGTGCTAAAATATACTGTGTATTACAGAAAACAGCAACTCTGCATGTATACTCACACATATAATAAAGAATACTTTTATAGAACACAAAAACAAAATGATTTAAAAAAAATTGTTTTATTTAACTTAACATTTTACTTGACATTTTTCACTAAGTCAGCCAGTACATCCATCTCTTTAAGATCTTTCATTTAAAAAAACTAAAACAAGCACAATGGTGCTAGTAAAAATATCTGCGATGGTCCCAAAAATATTTTACACTTTTATTTATATTATGAATAACTGAATTAACTATCCGTTTTCACTGTAGGTACATCACCAGCTGCAACTTCAGCTATGTCATTAGCTAATTCACCAGGCATTACACATTTCCAAAGTCCATAAGTTTTTCCAACAACTGTTTGCCATAGTCGCAAAGTCCCATCCTCACTTCCACTTGCATAAAGTTCACCATCAGGAGAAAACTGCACACAATGCACAGGTCCAAAATGGCCTTTAAAAGATTCTTAAACGGAAAAAAAATATCAGCAATCATATACAAGGAAAAAAATACTATAACAGTAAATGGATTCTGATATAGCAATTCACAAAAAGAAAAGAACCTGCACTTAGCAAATGAACCAATGTTATTAAATGTTTAGCTTATTTTTCAAAATGAAAATTGATACAGGCATATTCTCATATATTCTACAGGCTCATTCCATAATTTAGAAGTTAATATTCAGTATCATTCTGAAATATTGCTAAATTAGCCATTTATACTAATGAAAAGCTAAAGCAAATAAGATCTGAAAATAAATAGAATTTTAATTCTGCTGATTTTTCTTTTTTATTGCTCTATTTTATTCCTAATTAGTTTTGCATTGGGCTGCTGATTTTGTTTTTACTGTGCAAAATGTCTTCTTGACTTTTGTGCTTGATAATCATAATGTTTCTACATATTATAATAAAGAATTCATTGTAACTTCAATAGATTTATATGCTTAAGTATTATTATGTATGTGGAGACTATAATTTAGCAATGCTTTTTCTTAACTTTTGTACCTATATTTTCAAAATTAACATCAAAATAAAATTTAAAATACATAAAATATTTTGTTTACAAATAGTTTTTAATATGATTGACATTCATACGTATGACCGTCTGAAGCCTTGCCTTAAATGGTTGCGCCTTCCAAATGTGTTTCATATAGTATTTTACACAATTCAGAAGGTGACTGGTCACAAATTATATTTCACTACAATAGAGACTCTTTGATAGTTAATCATGATTAGAGCCATTTCACCAATTTCAGTAGAATTTCAAAAATTTATCAAGCAAATTAAAAGTAGAATAAAAGTTGGGTATTGTATGTTGACAGATCTGTAAGCTCTTCAAAGTAATGCAGATTATTTTTTTTCAATTATTAATCTTTTTACTTTCTTCTATCTATAATAGAAGAAAGTATTATAATCAAAATTTTTTTCGACTTCCAGTTTTCAACAGATTTACATGTTTTAGGGGTCAGAGATTCTGAAAAACATGTTTTTACAAAATGTCTGTGTCCGTCTGTCCTCATTATATCATCGAAAAGTGTATGAAGTTATACTTCAAATTGAACCAAATTTTTTTCTATGTTTTTAGCTATAGCCAGCAGGTCTCACTTGAATTTGGGGATATTTCGACGAAAAGAGGCACTGTGATCGCAATTTTTGTTCCATTTTCACTACTGTATCATCAAAAAGTGTATGAAGTTATGCAGATAATTGAACAAATTTTTTGTATATGTTTTTGACTATAGCTTGCATGTCCCAATTGAATTTGGGGATATTGCGCCTGGAAGGGGCACTGTGATAGCCATTTAAAGATAGTCAAGTGATAGTTAAAGTGATAGCCATTTCAATTTCAAAAAAAGGTGTACAAAAATATTAGAAATCTTAAAAAAAATTTGCTTTAAATGTTCGTGTTTTCTTGATCCAAGGATTCCAGAGCACTTTTTGTTTTGCCTCTATCTTAAAAAATGACTGAGATAAAGCAGTTTGAAATTATAGGGTGGCTGACATATTGAAAAAATACAGCCAGATTCCTCAATAAACGGGTTTAATTTATTAATTTTAGTGAACATGGTTTTGCCAAATTTTCTTTCATAGTTGTAACCATCGTTGCAA
The DNA here is from genome assembly GCA_963931845.1 of Maratus michaelseni. Lineage (NCBI taxonomy): Eukaryota > Metazoa > Arthropoda > Arachnida > Araneae > Salticidae > Maratus > Maratus michaelseni. The sequence goes on along the minus strand of OZ007588.1, from coordinate 339,741,899 downwards.
TATTTACATACTTAACACTATATATGTATATTCGCCAACGTCAAATTCTCGCAAAATTTGGCAACAAAAATACGTTGCCATATATGAAGCCAACTTGGCTATGTCTGTCTAATTTGGCAATATTCTTATTCAAATTCAATATTGATGAGAGCTGGGAATGACTCTTCTGAAATCGGGTTCCGAACATTTTAGCTACGTGTATTTTCAGTAGAATTAGCTAAAATCTCAAAAACAAGCAATCCTGCCGGTACAGGCCAGAAGGACTTTTCGTAGTTTAGTATAATACATCGGCTGCTCGCATCCAAGTAACCCGACTATTCGCATGCAGCTGACGTGCAACTGAATGACGAAAAATAGATTTTTTTTTTTTTTGCCAGTGTGATAGCGAATTTTGAAGCCTTAACATGTATGAGATAGAAGAAAGTTTTGGGATTGGCATATCAGACTTGTTTTTAACAGAGCTACAATTCCAACAGCCAATAATAAAATAGCTAATTATTCTATTCATTTTTACTTTCTTTTATCTATAATAGAAGAAAATATTGTAATCTAAATTTTTTTCGACTTCTGGTTTTCAACAGATTTACATTTTTAAAGGTCAGAGATTCCGAAAAACATGTTTTTACAAAATGGTCTGTCTGTCTTCATTGTATCATTGAAAAGTATATGAAGCCAGTTCAATATGAAGCCACTTCAAAATGAACCAAATTTTTTGTCTGTTTTTGGCTATGAACAGCAGGTCCCATTTGAATTTGGAGATATTGTGACAAAGGAGGGCATTGCGATAGCGATTTTTGTTCCGTTTTCACTATTGTATCATCGAAAAGTGTATGAAGTTATTCCAATAATTGAACAAAATTTTTTGTATATGTTTTTGACTATGGCCTGCAGGTCCCACTTGAATTTGGGGATATTGTGCCTGGAGGGAGTGCTGTGATAGTCATTTAAAGATTTCAAATTAAAAAAGATGTAAAAAAAAAATTAGAAATCCTAAAAATTTTTTGCGTTAAATGTTCGGCCTTGATCCAAGGATTCCAGAGCAATTTTTTTTTTGCCTTTATCTTAACCACTTCAACGGCTGCCCCAAGTTAAGTCGGGGGTAATAACACTGTTTCCCTATGTATGCGGCCGTTGAAGTGGTTAAACTAGTTGGATGTGTTAATCCCAAAACTTTCTTATATCTCACAAAGGTACACTACACTAAAAAGAATCGGCACCAATTTATATCAAGGTCTAACTGAATCTAAAGTTTTATTAAATTCCATGTATTAGTTCTTGAGATATGACTATTGCTAAAATCGTGTAAATCCTGCAAAAGGCAGCATAGCAGCGCCACCTGTTGGGAGATTTAGATCAAAACTTAATCAACAACAACTTATGTCAACATCTAACTGAATCTGAAGTTTGATGAAAATCTGTGCATTAGTTCTTGAGACAGAGTTACCGTGTTAATAATGAAAAAAGTAGCATAGCAGCGCCACCTGTTGGGCTATTTACACCAAAACATAAACAGCATCTATTTATATTAGGGACTAACTGAATATAAAGCTTTATTAAATTTCGTGCATTAGTTCTTGAGATAGAGCGCCCACAAAATTTTTGTCACATACAGACAGCCATTTTCTAAAAACAGTGAAATCGTGTTCAGAACCTTCTAAAACGTATAAATCCGTCGAAAACCGGAAGTCGAAAATTTTCATGAATCCAATACTTTCTTCTTGTAAAGATAGAAGAAAGTAAAAATGGCTTTTCCTTATTTTTAAAATTACTAGGAGGATTACTATTACTATTGATATATTGGTACCACTTTATATTGATACTACTAGATAGTCAAATATGTAAATGCTTTGTTTTGGAATAAATTGACATAAGTATCAATTACTATTAATATATCAATGTATCAAGTGATACCAATTATCTCCCAAACAATTTTAAAAGTAAGGAAAAGCATTAGGAGATAAGATTGTAAGTGAAGGCAAGTACAAATGGTGAAAAAGAAAAATGTTTTAATAAAGATCAAATATTTCCAATAAAAATCACTAACCAAAAATTGACAATGTTAATTTATAGTAGGAAAAGATTTGATGAAGCAAATAAAACAAAGGACAGGAAAGCTAGAATTATGTAGAGTGTTTTCAGTAAGAATGAAAAGAGTAAAAACTTAAAGGCTCTGAGAATTAAATATTTATAATGTGAAAAATTAGGCATTCCTATTAATTTGAGAAAATTTTCACAAAATACTTTGGTAAAAGTGGAATTTACATTTATGTTAATTTATCAATCTTATTATTCAGGGAGTTTTAAAAATTAGTCACATCTTTTTAAATAATATAGAAAATATGAAGATAACAGGTTTGGTATTTAATAAAGAATCATCGTTTTTCCAAAAATAATTTTTTCACTGTATAATTTAAGTGGATTAATATTAAACACAGGTTAATAATGCACGAGTTAAATTAATTTTTTATAAAATTTTCAAGTAGAATTATGAAACGTTTTCTTAAAATAACTCAAAGAACATTATCTAAGCAATGTAAATTTTAAAAACATTAAGAAAACATTCAAACTGCATTACAAAAGAATATCCAAATTTTAAATGGATTGAAAGAAGTACATATTCATTTTTTAGGTGCGTTCGTAATTATATAAATACGTAGCACCTATTGTCGTCGTCTGGTCCATCCATCTGTCTGTCCATCCGTCCACATATAACAACGCAAAAACTACCCAACCGAATGGTTTAAAATTTAAGATATATTATCTTTGCAGAATTTTGTCGAGACATTTCAAATTTTTTAAAAATCGACTCAAAACTTTAGAAAATATTAATAAAAACATTTATTAAGAAATTTGATTTTTTTTTTAAATCTGTGCTTTCTTTTTATAGGAGCTTTCGAAGTTTAATCGTCAAGCGACCGAGATACTTATTTTATGACAGAAATTAATCTGCAGACGATATAATCCATTTCACAGAATTAAAAATCATGAAGATCTGAATATTTATATAACTAGCTATAGTACGAACGCACCTCGTTTGTAACGTTTGACGTACAATTTCCATCTTGTTTTATTGTGCATTTGCAATATATGATTTACAAAAAACTTATTTAGATTTAATAGACTTATTATTTTGAAAGCATTTTGAAGAAAATGGTCTCTATTCATATTTTAGAAAGAAAAGAGAAAATTTATCATTTTTTGATGACACATGGCAAAATAATTATTGTAACAGAAAATTAACAAGAAACTTTGACAATTTCAGAGACTATGTTAAATTCGTAAATATATAAAGAAATTACCTATTTCATTTCCATTTTCATAATCAAATTTATACATCTTAAAATCATCCCCTCCACACACAAATACAGATTGATCTGGATGTAAAGAGGCACTATTAACTTGAGATGGCACAGAATATTCTTTAAGTTTCTCAAAGCTGTTGAAATAAGAAAATTTATTATTGAAAATCACAAAAATTGTAAAAGGCATATTATTGATCATTTTAATATGCAAAGTTATACCAAATCAAAGTAGTTTTTTTTTTTTTTTTTTTTTTTTTTTTTTAAACCTACACAAATTTAAAATTAAATATTTTTTAAATAATAGAAGCCAACTCTTAAATCCTTTTTCAACAAACCGTAAATGGAGAGTTTATTTTCAAAAGGTAGTATTTAGAGATTATGCGCCTACATTCAGATAATACTGTTTTAAAACAAGTTATAAACTATGTTATTTAGTTTCTGAAAATATTCAAATACAAAAGTTCTTTATTATTATTTTTTTTAATTAGCTGAATAATTCAAAATGGTAGGGGGAAAAAAACTTCAGAAAAACAAAGCCATAAATTTGCTAACAGAGTAAAAATATACAGAAAAACACCTTGGTAAGACAATGTGGGGGCTACAAAAATTGCCTAGTTAACTGTCTGTTTAAGTGAGGGGATGTACAATGGTTCATCAGTGGCTGGGGAATCTGAAAACTGGCTGTACAATGAGTCTACTTTAGAGGGGTGTCTGTAAAACAACGTTTAACTGTTCTATAAATAAATAAGTCCAAATTAATTGTCATTAAATATATAAAAATGACTTGATAAAAATAATATCTCTGTAATAAAATCTAAACATATCTTTTAATTAAAATCAATAAGAAATACAATTTTTAAATGCACTAGGGGATCCAACCTTTTTTAAAAATGAAAACTGATATTTTTTTACCTTTAATATATATTTATAGATTGCCCACTGACAACATCAAAAAACATTTTTATATGAAAAATATCAGTAATGTATTCAAATAAAGTTTTGAAAGTTGTTAAAAGCGGGTTTTTCGTATTTAGTCGCATGTCAGGAATTAATAGCCAAAGAAATCGCCAAAGATTTCGTTACTTACAACAGCCTTTTAAATCTTTATTATTTTAGTGGTTTAAATGTATAGTTCAATTACATGTCTGCTAAATGTGTGTTTTATTTATATTATTTTATTTATTTATTGATAAAGATTTTAGTTTGTTATGGAATATTAGCCAAAAACAAATGCTGAACTATTTATATTATTTTAAGCACAATCTCTTGTAATTGGCTGCATTTGATAGACTTTCACTAGTTTAAGATTGTTTACTCATGTGGCTCTCCCTATTAAAGTTTTCTTTAAAATATTTATTTAGTAATTCCAACCATAAAGGTGGAATATAGGAAAAGGTATCGTTGCAGATTAAAACTCAACGTGTATGGATTTCTATAGATTCTCTTACAATAATAATTTGAAATAAAAATCAGTTTACTGTCATTAAACAATATTCTAATCCCCCTCCAAATATATTCTTGATAAAAATTGATTGATCTTGATTTTAAGGAAACTGATGCATAACACTTGGGGATGCATCCGAGTACCCCATGAGCTTCGGGTAACCAAACACCCATATGAGCACCGGTCCCTAGGCCTTATCCTACGCTTCCTACACACGTACTTGCTTTACCAATGCTTCCGGACATGAAGAGAGAATAAGAGGTAAAATTAACCAAGTTGAGGGAAAAAAAAAAAAAGCTTTGACTTTCCCTCCCTCTTCATATACAAAGATCTGCTTTTTGGAGGGGGAAGGAGGTAAAGGAAGATAAGAAATTTAAAGGGGGGGGGGGATTTAGATAAGTTATTTATTACTATACTACTGAGCACACAAAGCTTAGTTTTTGAAAAAAAAAAAAAAAAAAAACTATTTGGCTACAGCTTCTTTTTGCTTATTAGCCAAATTCTCAAAGTTGACCAAAAGCAACAAGAAACCAGCTCTGAATTATCTATATTATACCACTGAAAGAAACCTACTTATGTTCTATATAGACTTAATTTCCATAATCAGATATCACTGAACAGAATTCAGGGAGGGACATGATTTTGAAACAGATGTGTTTGTAGTACATTGACAATGTTGAGTTTTTTAAAAAAATGGCGAATATAAACATAAAATAAGCTAAATGAAGAATTTTTTATCAGAACATTTCATGCAAGACAATTTTTAAACATATCAACCTGCCCTCCTTGCAAAGCCCCTCATCACATATTATTCATTAACTTTCACCATTATAACAATGTTAACAAATTAATTTTTTATTGCACCATCAAAATAATATATCTAAAAAAATATATTAATTTATGTAGCAAACAATTAATCTTTAAGTGCTTTTGCTTAAGGTTTCAATTGTACTCAATATACAATCATATAAATTATGTCAACATCTTTTTTTTTTTTATACACATACAAAATGTGCAGCAATGAATAAGGCATCATATGAAATGTTTTTGAACTGCTTTTGACACAGTACACTCACATTTCGTTAAGACACATTGCTGGATTAAAAATTGCAGTTAATTAAAAATTAAGGGAAAAACACATCAGCAAGTAATAATCAGATTGCAGTGTGAAAGCCTCATATGTGTCCACTGGTAATATATAATATGTATAACCAACTGCAATATAACTTACTTACTGACGTAACATGAATTAAGTCGCACCAAAAAACAATTTAATATGTCTAATAAAATGGCTATTCATTGCAATAACTATATGCATGATTTATAAACTTAAGGTTTAAATGCCAGAGCTGTTAAAAATTTTTTTTAGGTGCAACTATAATATATCTAAGTATGGTAAAATTACACATATTTCAATTTTATAATTCAATTTCACTGATAAAAATTAGTAGAGTCTGTATAAAGTACAATAAAAACATCATAAAAGTGAAATAAACAAAATCTCAAAGTAAATTATCCTTTTTCGTTAAGTTGAAAAAAAGTGTAATCACTACAAGAGCCATTTTAAAAGAGCTGCTTGTATCTAACATTAGGTTATAAAAATGTCAACATAACTGATTACAACTAGGAATGTTTACGATCCTATTAAAAATATCCTGAAATTAAATAAAAGAAAAAGAAAAGTTGAGCTTATGATAATCAAAGTTTATCTTTAAAATTTTTAATTAATAAAATACATTAAAAGGTTTTTCAACTATTAAAAATACTATTAAAGAAACTTTATAAATTTACATCACATAATGCTTTTCTTTTAAAAGTCCAATAAAAAGAATCTTTAAAAATCCTGAAATCTGGATAAATCCCTACTTAATCACCCTTGAACAAGAGATATGCAGCATTAGCCAAAAGTAATTTTAGGCAATAATTTTTAATGTCTTTTATTTAAATTTTACTCATAATATATATAAAAAAATAATAATAGTTATGTTAAAAGACAAAATTACATTTATTTTTCAAAAATATGTATGCATATTTTCACTCAACCTTTTCTTGAGTGAAAGCAATCCCAAATGAGTAAAATACTCATCTGGACAAGAAATAATGGTGAACACTGCAAAATATGCATGTAATTATTTAAAAATCTTGCAGAGTAAATGGTTGAGTCCCCCCCCCCCCCCCCCCAACCAAGCTTCCTTCAGACTAAAATGACAAACACAGCTTATTTTATATAAATAACACATTTCAAATTAACTTTTCACCATGCTACCACTTTGTGAGACTGAGTAACCAGATATAAAGTAAGGTTTTATTACATATACTGATATTTATAGTGCTATAAAAATTAGATAAATAAAAAATTGCAATCAAAAAATTATATATATATATATATACATATAATGTTAAAATATAAGCATCTTAAACAATAAATAAATAAGTACTTACTTTTCAATATCCCAAAAACTGACAGAATGTCCATGGGTTATGACTAGAATACTACCATTATGTGATATTTCTAAACTATTTGGTTGTGTTTCAAATTCTAACTTTTTTATTTCCTCTAGAGATGTTAAGTCCCAAAACCTAAAAAAAGAATTATTAAAATTATTATTATTTAAAAAAAGTATTTTTATTTTTATTTTTTTTAAATATGGAACCAACTCATTATTTCTTTAAAAACACCACTCCATATTTAAACCTCAGAACTTTGGCCATTATGTCATTATCCATAATCAAACCCACATATTTTTCAGGAGTTGGCATGCTTTACTATGACTGCATATTAGTCCAGTAAATTTAGACCAAAAAAAGCTTCTGCCTGGAAAGTTTTGGAGAAGTTTTTTTTTTCTTTCTTCCTTTATGTTTTTGGGGGTGCTGAACACGAATTTCAACTTTGCCACCTCGTATCTGGTCTGCTTAAAAAATTATAAGCGAAAAACCATGAAAAAATCTGAGTTTTTTCGGTTTTTCCCCTGTATTCTGGAAAGGGTTAAATTTTTTTGAAAAACTTATCGCACCAAATTAAACTAGAGAACATTTACAACATTTTTCATATACAATGTTTGTTTCTAAGATGAATAGTTTTGGCATACGAGTAAAAGGAATTTTAGCGATATAATTGAAATTCCATCATCAGAGGGCGAAAACGTGATCCAGTCGCTATGCATCCATTTTAATCACCAATTTGAAGCTGTTTAGTTATTTCTGGTTGCATTTCGAATATGTTTACATTTTCTTACCAAGTTTTAAACCTTTTATAGCACTAAGAAAATAAATTGAAATCAGATGATTAGGAAAGATATAAAAACACAATCACTCTGCATTGATGAGAGAACCAATTTTTACTTTTCTGATAATCTGATTTATGTACAATTATTAAGTATTGTAAGTTTAATATAATAATAACATATGGGGAAGATTATAAATAGGAATAAAGAGGAATGTAGTGTTGTAGGCGAAAACGCTGAATGTAATGGTTTTGTGAATACAAAACGGGTGGGAGGGTGTCCTTGAAACCCCAGAAAACATTATTGAAATGAGCACTAAATTTGTTGAGCATGATAGACAATCTCGCAAAACGGTATCTAATGAGGTTGTTTTTAATGAGACTATGGTACCAACGGTTTTTCAGGGAAAATTTCTCGCAAACGACAAGAAAAATACCGTTTAATAGCCCTACTTGTGTGTAGATTTGGCTCAGAAAATATGGCTTGTAAGCAGGCAAAAGAAGATGCCGACACACTCATTATCGGTTCTGCGTCAATTTGTCGCGCACAATTCATCGCGGAACAATTTATCGCGGCGACAACTCATCGCAGCGTCAATTCGTCGCAACGAAAATATATTTGAAGGCTATGATGATAAAAGTAAAACTAATTTAGTAAAATTATTTTATGATGTAAATTGTTAGTTATAGTTCTCTATATATAAAAAACAAATTATCATTAAATAATTTTACTACATTATCTTTAATTTTATCATCATAGCCTTCAAAAACATTTTCGTTGCGACGAATGGACACCACGACGAATTGACGCTGCGATGACTTGCTCCACGATGAATTGTGCGCGATGAATTGACGCGACAGCCTCATTATCAACACTGCTCTCAAGTTGGCACCTAGCCATGAGAACGTGATAATCATTGGTGAAGATGTAGACCTTCTGGTAATTTTAATTGGACTTTGCAATTTTCCCGAAACCAGGAAAAGGGAAAAGTCCCCAGAAGATCTATTCACCTTTTGTGCAGTAGACAAATTAATTGCCAAACACATCCTATTTCTACATGCCATGAGTGGATGCGATATCACTTCTGCATTGTACAGTTAAGGAAAAACAAAATACCTTCAAATTTTGAAGAAATTTTCCGACCTGCAACATGGGGTAGATATATTTAAAAACCCTAGTGGTGTAGCCTATGATGTTATTAAAGCTGGGCTGTTGTTTCTGGTACACCTATACGGATTCAGAGGGAAAGCAACACCTTCCCTAAACAGCCTGGGGTACAGGTGCTGCATAAAATCTGCTTTAAAATCTGCAAATATAGCATCGCTCCCTGCAACAGAATATGCAGCTCGATGTCACTGTCTGCGAATTTACCACCAAGTATAGTTATGGCTAGGTAACTGTAAAAATGCTGAGGAATGGGGCTGGAATAAAACCAAGAGAGGCGGCATACCCATAAAAACTGTCAAATCTCCCGCACCAGAAACTGTTCTGTGAAAAATATCTTGCAAATGCAAAACAAACTGTAGTGGAATGTGTGGCTGTGAGAAAGCAAGTTTGTTTTGTTCGCTCCTCTGCCTGAACTGCAATGGCCATTGCGACAATGTCGGCTCCTTCATCGCCGAAGATGACTTGGAAACAGAAGTTGACGACCCAATACAGAATATTTTAAGTCAAGTGGAGATATAACCTGAGCCATCAAGGGATGATGATGAAGAATATACCGATGAACCTCTTGTTGAAGAATATCAACCAGGTCTTTCAAAGTGACCAAAACGACATTAATTGGAAAACAACACTACATTCCTCTTTTTTCCTGTTTATAATCTTCCACATATGTTATTATTATATTAAACTTACAATACTTATAATTGTACTTAAATCAGATTACCAGAAAAATAAAAATTTGTTCTCTCATCTATGCAGAGTGATTGTGTTTTTATATTTTTCCTAATCATCTGATTTCAATTTATTTTCTTAGTGCTATAAAAGGTTTAAAACTTGGTAAGAAAATGTAAACATATTCGAAATGCAACTAGAAATAACTAAACAGCTTCAAATTGGTGATTAAAATGGATGCATAGTGACTGGATCGCGTTTTCGCCCTCCGATGATGGAATTTCAATTATATCGCTAAAATTCCTTTTACTCGTATGCCAAAACTATTCATCTTAGAAACAAACATTGTATATGAAAAATGTAGTAAATGTTCTCTAGTTTAATTTGGTGCGATAAGTTTTTCAAAAAAATTTAACTCTTTCCAGAATACAGGGGAAAAACCGAAAAAACTCAGATTTTTTCATGGTTTTTCGCTTATAATTTTTTAAGCAGACCAGATACGAGGTGGCAAAGTTGAAATTCGTGTTCAGCACCTCCAAAAACATAAAAGAAGAAAGAAAAAAAAACTTCTCCAAAACTTTCCAGGCAGAAGCCTAGATTGACTGGACTATATGATTAAATGTCAGGTCTTTCAGAGCTTTGTTTTGTGCATTTATTTTTTACACTCTTATTTAATTTAACTTTGTTTTAGTATGTAAAGATAGAATTTTGTAATCTATTTTTCACTCACTTTCTGATAGGTTAGAATTATAAAAATATGTACACATAGTGATGGGCAGAATGATTATTTTGATTATTTGAACAAATCATTCAGGCATGTGCAGAAGCATATCTGTCACACTTAATTTTTTTAAAATTATTATTCAATTACTACCAGAAATTTTGAAAAAAAAAAAGAAGTTTCTGATTTTAATTAGAATTGGATTATACGCCAGATAAAAATGAAAAATGTGTTTCGTTATGCCCATCACTATGCACACATGTGTTTTCGATTACAACGTTGCGAATACAACATTTTAATATTTTTTGAACTTAATTATAAAGTATAAAATTAAGTTTAAGACATTTTTCCATTAGCGAGATGCAGGTGATAAATCGCCAAATATTCTTTATGGTTGCAACTTTTATGAGTTACAAAAACAATGGAGTTAATTATGCGCCAAACCACTCTCACCAAAATAGGCTAATTGGTCGTCAAGCTGCAACAACAAATTATTTTAAACACTAAAAAAGTAGAAAATATAAATAAAAACTATAGAATGCAATAATTTTTACTTTCTTCTATCTTTAAAAGAAGAAAGTATTGAATTCGTAAAAAAATTTTGACCTCCGGTTTTCGATGGATTTCTATTACTTTAGAAGCTCCTGAACACGATTTGACTGTTTTTAGAAAATGTCTGTCCGTAAGTCTGTATGTATGTAATATTTTATGAATGTTCTATCTCAAGAACTAATTCATAGAATTTAATCAAACTTCATATTCAGTTAGACATTGACATAAATTGGTGCTGATTAAATTTTGGTGTAAGTTGCTCAACAGGTGGTGCTGCTATGCTGCATTTTTTTCAGATTTCTGCGATAGCTATTACCTCAAGAACTAATTCACAAAATTTCTATAACTTCATATTCTGTTAAGCCTTGACTTAAATAGATCAATTATCAGATATGGGTGTATACTGCCCAACATGTGACGCTGATATGCTGTATTTTTCACAATTTTTGCAGTTATTATATCTCAAGAAAAAATAGATTTGTCATTTAATTTTGGTCGTAGACTATTTGATTCATGTAAAAGAAAGTTTTGTGATGGCCACAACATACTAGTTTTAAATACTCTTATTTAATAAATAGCTTAATATTAATTAAATTATGGTTATACATTGAGAAACAATTTAGAAATCCTGAATAGATATTTTAATTAATGCTTTTTTTCTTTCCTGTTGCCATATCTTAGAAAAAACAGATAAAAAAAGAAATTTTATAATGAATTTGCGCTTTTTATCAAGCATAAATCAAAGAGGTGAATTTTCAATAGTCGCGGCCTACTCTAAATTAATGTATTGTCACTACATGAATTGTAGCTATGAAATTAGGTTATTTATTATTATTATTAATTATGAAATTAAGTAATTTTTTTTATGAAATAAGATTAATTATTTTTTTAAGGTAAACACTGAATGGTTAAAAAAATTATTATAAAAATAATTTTTACATACATTTTAAAATCATGCCAATTGTTTAGGATACATTGCCCAATACTCATTGTATAATTGCAATACATGTATTACACAAAATGCTATATAAATTATTAAAATGCTGTAAATGGTAATGTAGAGAGAGTTCAACATTTAATGTGTCCTTGTAAAACATAGTATATATATGTAATAATAAAAAAATTTCACCATTTTACCTTAATTTATTCCAAATTCTTATAATATCTACCTCCCCCCCACCCCGGTCTTTTAATAATATCTTAAATATAATTTATATTTTAAAATTCCATACCTTTAATTAACATTCTTTTAATTCTTATTCTAAAAACCTTAATCTGTTAAAAGTAACACTTCTTTGTAAAAAAAAAAAACAGATTTATTCCTTCACATGAGAGACAGTAAATTTATGTTTTTTTAATACCATTTTTATTTTTATTAAAATTATTCTTCGATATCCCAGCATTTTTCGCATGTATTCCCGCATCTTTTACCTTTTTCATTCTACGCTTCTGATAAAGAGTACTGACATTTCGTCATGTTTTACCCTCCTCGCTCAGCTTTTCAACCAATCACTATGCAAGCCACATATCTCTCTTCCCCCTACCTTCCTCCTAATTCAAATCCACTGCCGCTTCTTTCGGCACGTTAATATATTCTTGGGCAAATTGCTAGTATATAATGAGCTTACACAGCCTTGGAGAACATATTTTTTTAACGTTTTTTGACTTGCTAAATAAACCCAGTCACTTTGAGGAGATATTATTCAAACTGATGTACCTCTAATATGTAACATCCTCATTCTTTTTCTATGATGTAACATAGCTCGATAAGAGTTACAATTATTGGAATTGTCTTTGCTTTGTGAAGTCAAGAAATTCGTTGATGAAAATGCAGCTTCCTTTTAATTTGATGGGAAAATTTTCCAACGATTTCAAACATCGCCATCCATTGTAATTTAATTACAATTGCAAATAAGTGACTCTACCAATACATCGCTTGCCAGATGCCAGATGTAATATGTCAGTGGTTTGTTGACATAATTTACTATGATACGGAAAAGTATCTCATATATATATATATATATATATATATATATATATATCAGGGATGAGTCTGAGAAAAGAGCAAAAAAGAGGAAATGATGCGTGAGGTGAAAATTGAACAAAAAAGTTAAACCTGTGCGCGGGGTAAAAATCGAGCAAAAAAAGTGAAATGATACGCGAAATAAAATTTGTCATTATTTGAATTCAAATTGAAACATATATACATGTAATACAAAAATAAGAACACTTATAAATATAACAAATATGGCTAATTCAAAATTTTATTCAATAATTATCTGATATAAATGACAAATATTAATATGAGAATTCCTCAAAATTGTAAAACTATTCTTTAAAATTTTTATAAGCAAATACATTTAAAAACCTACATGCTTTCACTCAAAACATCAGTTAATACATATGGCTAATGTTTAACCTGCCACAGCTACAAAAGCATTTGGTGAGAAGATCAATGTTGTAGCAAATTATTTATATGAAGGTCAAGCTATATTTTCCTACATAAAATTAGTTTTTAGGCAATGAAACTGAAAATACTACAAAAAGAGATTTTAAAAACATAATTTTTACCTTTTTCATATTTTAAATCGTGCTCTCTAACAACACTAGCAGTCACTAAAAATTTATTTTTAACATAATAGGTAATACAAGAGTAAATAGTCGCTGGATATATCTTCAATGCAGAACTCTATCATGTGCAGATATTTACAATTTATCGGCCATTTCCTTCACAATTGTGGTTCTTTTTGTCCTTGTGCATAACTATTTTTACTACAGCACCATTCAGGAACATCTTTTTAAATAGGAATAATGCATGTTATAAAGCATTTAATGGTAAACTATGATCCACTAAAACTAAAAAAGACGAAAATAAATATTCCGATTTAATGATTCTTTGATCTATTCCATCAACAATTAATTTGATGGGTTGTAGATTATCTATATGATTTCGGGCAATATATCTGGCAAAATTGGAAATCAAAACAACGTGCCGTGCATTCAGTATACGGACTTTTTTTTCACCCATAAAACTTATTACTATCAAAATCTGTCTTTTGCGGCGCAATAATTAAATATAAATCAAAAAACAAATGACAAGATTAAACACTTAATCCATCATGAGATTTCAAATCTTACTACTGTTTGTCGATCACAAGAATAGCTCTCGCCGAGAAGTCTGCGCCTGTCTGTTGCCGTGGAAACAAGACTCGCTCCATTTTCGACAGGGGAAACCAGAAGATAGGCATTCACAATAGTTTACTAAACGCTTTTATTATTATTGCTTTTTTTTTTTTTTTTAATCGATTCATCGAGTGAAAGAAAACTGTTTCATATATTATTTATATGATAATATTTAGATTTTACAAATGAAAATAAAATATGAATCAATATGAATTAATCATGAAATTTATTACTGTAAAAATGAAATTAAATTAACTTAAATAATTGTTTAAAAATTGATATTTTCATAACCATTAATAATTATCAATGACTTTAAATTATTAATACAATGACCGAACTTCAGTGATTATTATAGATTTCAGTATGTATTTTCAAACAATTTGCAAGGACGGAAATTTTTTTTTATCATTAAAAATATAAGAAATAATACCTTCTAAACTTTTAGAATTTATTCAAGCATGTGAAAATTCTCTGAATCACTCTCAGCAGTCTCGGTTTCTTCTGAATCACTCTCAGCAGTCTCGGTTTCTTCTGAATCAGAGTTGTTGGTATTAATGTTAAATGACAGTTCGTCTAATAGATCCTCTAACAGTCCATCTTTTTCCCAGTAATTATTTTCAACGTTTTCCACGTGTTTGCAATGTGCTGCCCATTCTGCCGAAGTAACCTCAGTGATAGCTGTTTGAAGTAAAGATTTTAGATTGTCCAAATTTAAATCACCAGTAACATTTCGTTCTTTTACTTTTCTTTTTACAGAGGACCACACAAATTCTATTGCGTTTAGATCAAAATGATAAGGGGGGAGTCGTAGAACTTCATGTCCATCTTTTTCTATTAAATTATCAATTTTATAGACGATTTTCTTTGGACGATTGCTGTCTATAAGAGAGAATAGTTCCGCTTTCCGCATTTGTTCGTCGCAGTATATTTTGTTGTTTTTCAGCCAGTCAATCATAACTTTTTTTGTAGAATACTTTGTAGGAGTGAGGTTTTCAACAGTTGTATGATACGGAGCATTATCCATACATACGACACTGTTTGGTTGCAAATTAGGAAGAAGTTTTTCCAACACCCATTTTTTGAAGTTTTCATTGTTCATTTGCCCGTGATAGTCACCGCTTTTTGTCGATGCTTTATATACTAGTTGAGCATCCGTAAGAAAACCTGTTGATGATCCAGCATGAACAACTATAAGTCTATTTTTCGCATTAACATTTGCTGTAACTCCCAAAACTGTGTCGTCTTGCCAACATTTCTTAAATGTCAAGTTGCTATCGACCCAAGTTTCATCAATATAGACAATCGGTCGTCCAGTGTTCCTATATGACGTCTCATTTCTCTCAAATATTTGTGTCTCCAAAAAACAAAATCTGGCCTTTCCATGAGAACTTTTCTTTTATTCACGCACTTTTTCCATCGAAAATTCATTGAATGTAAGACTTTGCACAATGTGTCTCTTTTCCACGAAAATCCAATTTTTTCTTTCAACACGGGTAATAATTTTCTGAGAGATGGTACTTTTCTTTCTCTTATATAAAAATCTTGAATCGTTTGACGTATAACGCACTTGTCAAAGTCATCTATTTCTCAGTTCCGCTCACTAGGTCTTTTACGATGTTTACCAGGTGATATTAAATCTGTCGATGAGCCCAATGCAGAAACTTCATTTCTTATTTTTTTTTATTGTAGTTTCAGAAACTCCACTTGCTCGGGAAGCTCGTTTCAGAGCTTGTGGGTGTGGTATAAATAATAAATTATTTTTGTATATTAAAATGGTAATGAAAGTTCTTTATTTAAAATATTGCGTTGTATTTGCTAGACCCCTTAGCGTTCTTTTTGGTCAAAGCAGTGGTTAAAAATAAAAGGAAAAGAAACTTCTTACTTGAATGGTGTCAGCTGAAAACAAATGAAGAGGAGCCTTGTTAACGATATAATCAAATATCTTTATTCGCTTTTTTTTTTAAGAGAAGAAAGAGGCCTTCATCCGTTGGTCACCTTTTTTTTTAATAAAAACGTTGGCCGATAAAAATGATCTTTTCCACTCGAAGAAATGTCTTTAAAATTTAAAATGCAGCATTAATCCAGATTTTAAAGATGAGAATTTCAATTAAAACTTTTACGCGCCATCAAGCAATAAATTCAGACAAAGAGACATCGTCGTAGAATTTCGCCGGACCACGCATTGTCGGTCGCAGGCAGGCAGGGCCCGCGATCTTTTTTGAAACGAAAACTACATCATGACAGTTCATCAACAAAACAGATTCTGATTTAAAATTAACGAAAATTTTAATTTATAGTAAGAAACGGGGACACCAAAAGTATCCGGACGACAAGACTTAAATCTATTAGAGAATTTTAAAAATTAGACAATATCTTAATTAACAAATCCCGAACAATTCATTTAAAAACATTTATTTCAATTTGCGCCAGCAATCGGCAAGTAACCACGCCTTCGAAAAATGAGCCTCCTTTCACAGCTACCTGATGCGTACGTCACAAGAGGGGGAAAGACGGCGCTTCGATGACGTCATCACAATACGAGTAGATGGCAGAGAGAAAGCATCGGAAGAGAGCGAAGGAATACGGCCGCCGAACGATGCCTGATAAGAAACGCTCGCGTAAAAATAAATACAGAATTGAATCCAAATAATATCGATGTGAAAGGCCGAAAGAAATAAAAATATAACATGATTTCAACACTGTGATATTTCATATCACAATACCCCCATTTACCGATTAAAATTTTGGCAGAACAAGTGATGTAAAAGGTAAAATGAAATAAAAACCTTTTACAGAAAGGGGATGACAAAATTTTTGCACACCAAACACAGAGAAAAAAATTAAAATATTAAAATAAAACCAAACGTTAAACTGCTGCAATTAAAATTAATAGTGGTGACCAAACTGGAAGGGAGAAGAAAAAGAAAATACATCAAAAGTATACATAGTATATTCAATAGTATACATATAAAAATGCCAAATCTTCTTATTTATGACAATTTCTTCTAGTCTGATCTCATCAAATTCATCATCAAAATACTTAAATACAAATGCTAAACAAACATCAGAATTAGCATATATAAAATGAGATATATAAAATGAGATATATAAAATGAGCTCATTATCAAATATTTAAATTGGTACCATTAAAAATAGAAGTTGCACTTTACAAGCAACAAAGATCAACATACCTTCAGTATTTGATCAACCGCCTAGGACTTACAATTTATTTAACATTTTATAAAATAGAGCATTTATTTTCACTTACTCTAAATAAAAACTGGCCATACTTAAAAATATCTTTAGTACAATTTTCATAATACCATATTCAATTTGTTTTTGTAATTTTATTTTATTTAGTACTAAATACGTAATTGACTTGAAATAACCAGCTGTACTCTACATGAACAAGTAGCCAAATCGTGCACTAAATGACCACTCACACCTAAAACACAGATAGTTATGGTAGTTGCAACTATATATATATATATATATATATAAGAGAGACATGTCTAAATAAATTAGGTGTTTTAATGCTGAAACATATACTCTTACCACTTTTCTCATTACAACTGAAAATATGTGTTGCAAAAGTAATATCAACAAACACCAATATAAATATTTCTCTGAAAATACTGGATTATTTACTCAGTAAGAATTTTCAAAATATATACCATTCATTAAAATACGAGACATCACTTAATACCATTTTAAATATGTATAAAGATAAACTCATAGATAAATCATGGTTTTTATGAATCAGTGGGTATTTGGTTGGGTGGGTGGGGATCCCCGGAAAAAATTTAACCTTTAGTCTTCATTAAAAAAGACAAGTTAAAAAATGACACTTTCATGGGAAGAAAATAAAAACACAGTGCACCTTTTGTAATGGCCATAATTATCATCCAGAAATATACATATATATTGTTATTGAGAACAAAAAAAAATTGGCTATTGTAAAATGCTAATTTGAATCTACATAACTCACATAAGTGCTAATAATGCTAGCCATAGAAACTATCAGCAGTCGTGCAAATTAAGCAAAATCAAAATATAAATATACATTTGTTATAATTCACAAAAATACACTAATAGCTCTGGTACACAACCATCAGCAAATTATCAGTAAATCAAACAAATGTAAAATAAAACAATCAAATATACAAAAGAGACAATAGCGATCTCCAAAACCATTGGCAATTGTGTACACTTGATAATACTATAGAAGCTATATAACTATTGCTGTAAAGAAAAAAAATTATTACAGATGAGGGATGCGTATTGTTCAGCCACAATGAGATGTGATAGTTATAGTTAATAAATCAGTTTTTAATAACCACACAGTACATCTCCTTTAAATGCATTATCTGCTAGTAAAAAATGTTTGCAGAATAACTTTTGCAGATTTATGGCACACTGGTGGACACGATGGCACTCAAATCACAGCAATTTGGCCATAATCACTTATGATGACGCACCATAATTTTTAAGAAATGACGACACAATTGGGAATATTTAGCACTGAAGCACTATGACACACTTCTTTTTCTCTTTTTGTAGATACACTTAGTCACTTGGGGAACACTAGATTCACCATCACATAAAGCTTAAGACACAATAGGGAAATTTATCGACATAATCAGGAACAGAAGAAAGTCACATAGAAATTTGAGACGACAAAATTGATGAATTCAAAAAGAGCACTTTTTCTTTAAATTTCTTAGTAAATTTTGAAGATTCACCATGGAACACTTCTATATATTAAAAGGCGCTGTTAAATAGTACTAAGAACTGTGCTTTTCTTTTCTTTTTATATAATCTTGTATATAAATTAACTTGGCACTTAAAATCTTCAAATTTCTTCATTAATAATAATAATTCTTCAGAATTCAATTAGTTATTTCTTGTATAAAAATATGAGGCATATGACAAAATAAAATTTAGAGACTTTGGGTATATTCACAAATGAAAACATAAAGGCACAATATAATATTTGGAAAAAAAAAAAAAAAAGGGAAATTTGCCCAATAAAATAAATTGATCTTGAGAATTCCTGTATCAAAATAGCAACTCTTGAAATCACAGGTAAACATAAGAAAATGCATCATACAAAATCACTATTGAAAGTAACTTTTTTTTTTTATAATATTTCATAATAAATAAGAATTTTCTTGATTTTGAAAATATAAAGCAAAAATAGCAACACGGATTTTTAGGAGTAGATATGTCAACCAATCCATTCCGTAAGGATAATGCACAACTCACCAAAAGAAAAGGCCAACTAACAATACTTCTTAATCAGGTCAAGAAACAGCTATTAATTGATAAAAATATTTAAGATTATTGTAAATCTTATTTTAGCTTTCAACACAAACATCAAAGATATTGAAGCGAATCCGACATTGTAAGGATAGTATACACATACATGACATGACTCTTCTTCAATAGTTACTTTAAAGTTGAAAATGAAGCATAAGTTTTAAAGTTATTGTTCTAAAACAGTTATTTAGGCAGGTAAGTGTAGTATAATTATTTTTCACTGTAAAACAAGGAAAATATTAGAGAAGTGGTTAGCACAAATGGACACAACTCATCAGTGAATGGCCAACTTCATCAGGTAAGGAACTGTTGAAAATAAAGTATAGAAATTTATTTCTTTAGTTTTTTTTTTTTATTTTAAGTAATTTTTACGATGCTGGAAGATAGAGCAGCATATAGAGAAACAATCTTTTATTTATTTATTATTATTGTTTTTATAGATGATGTCAAAGAATTTCTTGAATATAACTGTAACAGGAATGAAGTAGCCCTATGCCTACTTCTTCTCAAGAGTAGAAAAAAATAATGTTGCTTTCATTCCTTTTCTGAGAGCAACATGAGAATGCTGGTTGATGAAAACTGTCACAGCCTGCACATATAGTGAAGTGAAAAGGTCTAATTCCACAATTACAACTTGCCATAGGAATATTTTTAAACAAAATGAAGCAACATGAATTTTTCAAATATAATATTTTGTCAGCTGAGAGTTCCTTTACAAACAACATGAGAACAGTTGTGAAAATATTCTTAAATGCATATATTCTTAATTTGTAGACTTCATCAGACTTTGCACTAAGCCAAACTGTATGATTATTAACATCACAGTTTAGATGGCATAAGAATAAATCTATGAACAAACCATTCACATTAAAACTATTGTTAAAAAAAAATGTCTTAATTTGAAATTTGTAGAATTGAAGCATAGAAATCTGCAAGAATGTTATGTAGGATATTTACAACTACTAACTTCTGTGAAGAATTTTTGCTTCAGAAAGAAAATGTGACCATAATAAATAAGTATGACATAATAAGAATAAAATTTCTCAGCATCAATAATCATAATTTCAAAAATAATGCTTCTTATAAAATTTAATCTTCTAAAATATAATATATATAATTTGTAAATTTGTTGCAATAGTGGCATAATTTTTTTTTTTTTTTTTTTAAATTAAAAAACCCAAAGTCATAGCCTCTTAAAATATGAAATATGTTTTTGAGAACAATTTCATTATTTCAAAATCATAAAAATTTTCTTAAAAAGAATACATAATTCATTTCAAAAATATAGATATACCAACTAAAAATTCTTGAAAAATATTATATTCTACAATAATTTATTACAAAAAAAGAATATGTAGAACTATTTAAATGGAATGATAAGTATGCATCATCAAAAATATAATTATTCTTCAAAGGAAATTCATTTCAATTTAAATGATTATTCCAAAAAAATATGTCAAATTTAGCAAAATATATTATTTTTCTTCAAGATGGAAAAGAACAAATTCATTCTAGAATTATGAAATTTAATTCTTCAAGCAAAGTAGCAAAAATCAATTCAAGAAATTTTTGAGAACAAGAACTTCCAATATTAAAAATATTTTCATATGTCGTTACACAAAAATTCTTAAATAAATTATTCCATATATCTTTAAAGAATCTACTTTAAAATTCATTAAAAGAACAAATCTTGAATTCTATTAAACACATCATAAAAATTTTCAAAAAGTTATTCTGAGAACAAAAAGTTCTAAAATATTTTGTTTTTCTTTAAATCAATTCAAAATTTTCTTTCAAAACCACTGCCTTTTCAGGCACCAATTGTGGTATAAATAATAAATTATTTTTGTATATTAAAATGGTAATGAAAGTTCTTTATTTAAAATATTGCGTTGTATTTGCTAGACCCCTTAGCGTTCTTTTTGGTCAAAGCAGTGGTTAAAAATAAAAGGAAAAGAAACTTCTTACTTGAATGGTGTCAGCTGAAAACAAATGAAGAGGAGCCTTGTTAACGATATAATCAAATATCTTTATTCGCTTTTTTTTTTAAGAGAAGAAAGAGGCCTTCATCCGTTGGTCACCTTTTTTTTTAATAAAAACGTTGGCCGATAAAAATTATCTTTTCCACTCAAAGAAATGTCTTTAAAATTTAAAATGCAGCATTAATCCAGATTTTAAAGATGAGAATTTCAATTAAAACTTTTACGCGCCATCAAGCAATAAATTCAGACAAAGAGACATCGTCGTAGAATTTCGCCGGACCACGCATTGTCGGTCGCAGGCAGGCAGGGCCCGCGATCTTTTATTGAAACGAAAACTACATCATGACAGTTCATCAACAAAACAGATTCTGATTTAAAATTAACGAAAATTTTAATTTATAGTAAGAAACGGGGACACCAAAAGTATCCGGACGACAAGACTTAAATCTATTAGAGAATTTTAAAAATTAGACAATATCTTAATTAACAAATCCCGAACAATTCATTTAAAAACATTTATTTCAATTTGCGCCAGCAATCGGCAAGTAACCACGCCTTCGAAAAATGAGCCTCCTTTCACAGCTACCTGATGCGTACGTCACAAGAGGGGGAAAGACGGCGCTTCGATGACGTCATCACAATACGAGTAGATGGGAGAGAGAAAGCATCGGAAGAGAGCGAAGGAATACGGCCGCCGAACGATGCCTGATAAGAAATGCTCACGTAAAAATAAATACAGAATTGAATCCAAATAATATCGATGTGAAAGGCCGAAAGAAATAAAAATATAACATGATTTCAACACTGTGATATTTCATATCACAGTGGGAGTGGAATTAAAACATCTTTAGATGAAGCTTTACTGGAACAAAATTCTGCAACATTATATATGATTTTACGTGCTTGCGATTTCAAGACTTCATCTTTTCTAAACTGAAAGGGCATCTTTCCAGTTTAACAAATTAGCAAAATTATTTAATCAAATGGGAACAAATAATTTTAAAAAAGCAAAAGCAAAATTAAATCAAAAATAAGATAACGCAACTGCTGTAGATCCGAGAAGACGAATGACGTGATCTAACCTTTTATTCCGCCAATTCCTCACACGCGTATTCCCCATTCGAAATGGACCGGTCTTGTTACTATAGCGACCGCCACCAACCAGACTTTATGGCGGGAGCTATTCTTGTGGTCGACAAACAGTATCTATTTCCGCGCAGCGTCAGTAAAAAGTAAACAAACACGGCACGGCTCATCTACACTACTTATCGAAAGCCACGACACTTCGTGCTCATTGGTCAGTTGAATCATGACTACTCCCACTGACGATGTGACGTCAAAAGTACTCACCAATCACAGAGGAGAAAGTGTTCAGGAGTTCTTCCGTCAAATGGGTTGGTTGGTTGGTTGGTTCCGCTTGATGCATTAAAGAGAAATGCGTCCGAGAAATAAGAAAAAAAAAGCGGAAATCTGCGGATTTTGAAAATAAGCAAAAAAGCGGAAATCCGCGTTTCCGCGGAAAAGTGGCATCCCTGATATATATATATATGATGACTACTTTTAATGCGGCCTATATCAGAAACACGTTCAAATTTTGTAGCAATTCAAGCCATTTTATAAAAGCAGTAATTGATAATAATTTTTTTTTTTTTTTTTTTTCTTTTCTTTTCAGGAAAGGGAAGAAAATATAACACAAGCACTATTTTTAAAACAAAGTAGCATTGTGTATTTTAAAAGCACATCTGAATGACCTATTTTTTATGGAATTTAGACCCAGACAAACAAACATGTTATTTTTAGATCATAATAAAATTTACAAGATCATTGCAAGATGTTTTCACCACCAACAAAAAAAAAAAAAAAAAAAGAAAAAAAAAAAAACAAATTCAGACCTTCAGCTCAAAATTTTGGTGTGAACATGTATAAAATAGATTACTGATTATCTGATGGTCCTGTGGATGATAACTATAGAAAGCTATCTTACATCGTTTTGATGTCCATTTCCCACTGAAATAACTAGGTGAGTGAAATGTTAAGCTTTCTAAGGTTAATCAATTACTCCTAAATATGTCACTCCTCGTCTAGCGAGTCAGATAATTGTAATCTATAAAAATCTAACAGTTTAAGGAAGGAAGAAACAGTTGCAAAATTACATCTAAAACATCTGATACTGATGTAACTTTTTCTTGCTATCCATTGAAGTATATATTATAGTTTTAAGCAGTAGCTAAACTATAACTTCATCACATTTGGCAAGGCAAAAATTCAATAATTGCATAATTTCACAAAAAAACTTTTTTTTTACATTTCAAAATGCTCATGTAAAATAAATGGTCCCTTTTTATTTTCACAGATTCCCCTGCAACCAGAAAGATTGCCAAAGGGCTTGTGCTCCAAGTTTTCCCATTCGCACATTTTGGCTATAAGGTCATCTCTCTTTCAAGAGATCGACCTTATCTCACAATTTGTATTTCCAAAGCAAATTCTATGTTCCTTGATTTTAAAACCATTTTTCTTGCTTAATCTTTTTCAAAATTTTCATATATATGGAGACTTTTTTTTAAATCAAAATCTGTAGGGTGGGTGAAAGTTAATGAATTAAGCGTTATTAAAAACTTCTTTTAGAAGTAACTATTTTCAAGAGAAATTGCGGATAATAAAAGAAAGCAAGCAAATGCCAAGCTTTTAAATCTCTTAGCATGGTATGTATACAAATAAAATCCATTCTTGCAAATGCTATTTTATCAAAACATATCAGAAAACAGTGTGATTAACAGACTGCCTGAGTATCAATAGGTTATTTTGCTAGTTGTATATACTGTTTAAGGCACAGAAATATTTGTGATCAAGTGGCAGATTCTGCATTTTAGATATCTGTGCAAATTTGTGGGAAACATGAGAAATTTAAAGCTAACATAAGTTGCAAACTTTCAACAACTTAAGCTGCAAAATGAGTTTACAGAAACTGTGACTTAAATGTCAGTTAAAGTGCTACATTTAATTGTTCTAAAAATAATTTTTTTTATCAATATGCTGTTTGTTTTTCCCCTTCTTCTCAAATGCATGAAAGGTTGGAAATTACCTGTATATAAATACATTTGTATACCTATGTATGTGTACATAGTTTTCTCAAAAATATGGAGGGGGGGGGGGGATGCTAGAAAATGAGACATTGCCAAGTGTCTGAAATCATGCTATGCCACTGCAGTAGATCTTTATAATACAAATTTCTATATAATGTACAACTTATCAGATGAATTTTGAAATTAAGAAATGCCTGCAATCCACATTGTAAAAATATTGCTACTTTCTAGGGGACTAAGTTTCACACATTATTTCATCTTTATCTCCTTAAAATTCAGATTTTTTTAATAAAAAAAATTGATATTATTAAATTTAAAAAAATTGGAAAACAGTAATATGATGATTTGGTCCAAGTATATCTGAATCATGTTTATAAGGTAATTTAACAATGTGCAAAATGATCTATATTATGGAAAAATTTATAATCTGCACAACTTCTCGTCCCAAGGAATGCAATATACAGATCTTCTACTGTAGTTCAAAGCCTCTTTAGATGATACATGTGCTAAAAATCTGACACATTAAGAACTACACTATTTACATTAATAAACTACTAAATAAAGAGAAAATGTAAAATTTCTAATTCTACAAATCATTAAAATTTAAATGAAAATATAGTTTATTGTCCTAAAATAAGGAAAAATTCCATATATATTTTTGGGGGAAAAAGTTTGATGTTTTAGACTTCTCTAAGAAAACATAAGGTTTTCTTTAAAATTATTTATATAAGAAACTAAAAAGTCAACATGTGGCTACATAAAAAAGAACATAATATTACAGACTTAAGCAGAAGAATTTTAAGCTTTATATGAAATGATAAAAAAATTGATTTTTAAAACTAATTCCAAAACCAAGCATCAAGGATAAATTCAATTATTACAAAACTGGGCTTATTTCAACTATACATTGCATTAATAGAAGAAGGAAACCAATTAGAGTTATTTAGACTTTTAAGTATGTTTGACATTAAAATGGAATGGGATATTACATAAACCAATGTTAAGTTACCTTACAGCTTTGTCATCAGCAGCACTAACTATTCGCTTGTCATTATGAAGGAATAAAGCTTTTTTGACAGCACCTGTATGACCAGTTAGAATTTCACCACCTGGAATTACATGTATTTATTAAGACAGTTGAAATCAAGACACACATATTTACTTCCTTTATATTAAAATGAAAAAAAATATATCAAAAGAAAATTCCTTTAATATTAAAAATGAAAAAAATATCAAAAGAATAAAGCTAGAAAAATCTCACATTAACTATCAATATTTGTATTTACTTTATTTTTATATCAATTGGTCATTCGTTAAAAGTATTAACATTAATTAATAAAATATTATTTTACATCATTTATAATCTTACTAGCTGATATGCCCAGCGTTGCCCGGACCCGTGATAATAACCTTAAAAATACCTAAAATTAATGTTGAATGATTTTATATTTTTAAATGAAAATCTATCCAAACGAACTGAAGGACAGTCGTTATAGTTATTGCCGATTTAATTACTGATGTTTTGATATTTTAAAAATTCAATTCTGACCAAAAGTTCCTGACGAAACCTAAATACACCCACCTTCCCTCTTTTAAACTCAAAATAATATACAGTTTTGGCCAATTTATTAATCCCATTCGAAAAAAAATTCTAAAAGCTTGTTTCTAAGATTATTATATTAAAACTAGGGGGCCTACCCCCTGCGAGCTACGCTCGCCAACCCCCGCTCAGACTTAGAGGCCTCTAAAAACATGACAGCGTGCTTTGTTTTAAAAATATTGGTAAATCTGTAATTGGGTTGCCATGCTTTTAATGTTTTAATCAGGTATTTTTTTTTTTGTTATCATGGCTGTTGCGACAACTGACGACTGTTTTCGGGATTGATAAGTAAAATCAATTACACCTTGAAAACCAGCTTGTATAAAATGATTAGGTTTAAATTGTGGCTACCTCTCAGACTTTTATAACAACGATCTGTATTCTATTCTTCCTTTGCGTTTAAGGATGAGAAAAATTCCATCTGCTTGTGAATAACATTAAGAACCACGGTATTGAAAAGTACTATGTTATAGACATTTTCAGTAACACGTTTTAATTTTCTCTCTATTTTAGTGCACCATCATGCATATTTTCATGTTATTTTAAATATGTAAATTATTTATTTTAATTAATATGTATATACGAATTTTCTAATAATTATTTATCATACAAAATTAATTAAATATTTTTTGCATGCATGCCTGCATTTATTCGGCATCAATTGATGAGATATTTAAACAAATTTGCTATCCGCAATAATTTTACACCATGTTATGTCACTTGAATATTGTCCATAAGAAAATCGGGTACTTTTCCAGTATAGTATCCTTTGCTTTTAGGTTTGGCGTAATTCGAGTTTCAAAAACGGATAGATTCGTTAATATACATATATTTGTTGCCTAAAGTTATGAAAACAAACCCAATGAACTTTTGGTGCTTTTCTATTATAGGGGTCTTGACGCTTTTTTAAAAAGCTTGGCGCAATTCGAGCATTAGAAAGTGAGATTTGGTGCCAAATGACATAAACAGCCATGGAAAAAAATTCGACGATTTTTTTGTTTATATACGTGAAATGAATGTGAAAAAGTATGAAAGAATTTTGAATGTGAACGAATGTGGATTGATATGAAAGGATAGTTTAGTTAAACCCATTCCAAACCAGAAGCTAAAAGATAAAAATTCAAAGTTTAAAATCCCTAAATCGTGTGTCAAAATTTTAAAGTTTTGCCTTCATTTCTAGTTGCCCCTGTAACTTAACTTTCCTTACGATACATTTATTACGAACAGATATCAATTTTGAATCCTCGTTAAGATTAAAAGTGCTGACGGTAGCGCATCTCTCTTCTCCCGGTGGCTACATCTTGCATGTTAATTATCTGGGCTGCTTACCCAGATATGAGTCAAAAGTAATTAGCCAATTAAATGACATTATTTCATAAGTTGCAAAGCGGTCCCTAGCGGTGGTCCGGCCGTATATAATGTCAGGAGCACGTTTTTTGCATGGCTTTTTGACTCTAATCACTCTCCACAAAAACTACGGCCAGTATTCTTCGAAGTGCGACGGCATCCTTGCCATTGTAAGTCCGGCAATTCGCCGAAATATGAACGATAAGACGATGTTTCCCCGGTAAAAGACTCTTCAAACTGTCCCTTGGGCCTAGCTTAAAGAGAGACTTGTAATTAATTGGAATAAAAGCTAGTTCCCAGGAAAATGCCTGCTGATTTCTTACATTCGCACGACTACATCAACGACGTTATACCTTACTGGGATGTGTGGTAGCGGCGATCAACCGTCCGTCGTTACAGAGGGATCGATGTGCGTTCGGTATACCGAGATGCGCTTGTTATACAGAGGCGTATCGATATCTTACATACGTATTTTAATTATACGTATATTATTATTGTTTTTTCTGTACAAATTACTTCTGATTATATATAAAATAGGATAAATGACATTTTACGCTAAACAAATTGTATAAATATTGAAAAAATGCTTCTGTATACGAAATGACAAAGTGAATAGGTTGACAGAAAGTATGTTGCCAAATTTCCTTTTCCGCCAAGGCTATTTTCTCTGTTTCGTCATATACTGGAAAAGCACCGAACTTTTATGCTTGTTTGTACATGTATTTATATGTATATATACAATTTATTTATAATTGTCTTTCAATTTACCTCTTTTTGTACATAAAAATAGATAAATGGCTTCTTTATATTAAATAAATTGTATAAACATAAATGACGTATTTACATAAATGACGTCATTTGGACGAATTTATTCAAAATATTTTCAGTTTATAAATTAAATTAACTGCTGACAGACGATTGAATCCTGATGATAGAAATGTGATTTTTTTTTTCAAATTTTCCTGTAAAACATAATTTAACACAATCTTGTCTTCATTATTGATTGAAATAAAAGATAAATTCAAATTCAATTTGAAAATGACGAATAAAAAGAAATCAATATTCCCTATCGGGATCCTTTTCATTTTTTTCCCTTTTTTGTCACAAAAAACTGAGTCATTAGTTGCCATCATTACAGAAATGTCAGTAAAATTAGAAAAAAAATAATATCTCGAAAACTAATTCGAATTTCAAAATTCTATTACCAGTTTCGACATCTGCGGATTTTTATGGACAATTGGTATTAATTTCACCATCAAGCGTTTAATATTTTATTAAAAATAGCTCTGAAACACAATCAGTCGTTTAATCAGTCGTTTCATAAAATAGTTTCATAAATTCGTTTCATAAAATAGTTTCACAAATTCGTTTCATTAGGATTTTATATATATAGGGTAGATTAAATAAAAATCACACACTCGTGGCATCATAATTCACTTTTGTATTTTAACAGAATAGTAAGGCTACTATAATTTGTGACTCGTGCTATAGCCAGTATACGTCAGGACACATGGCCGTTATCATTATCTTTTTACGCGTGAAGATTTCGCTATGGTACTCCATTGTGAAATTTGGTAATTTTTGAAATTCAATATTTGAAAAACGGCATAACCATTAGATTTGAAATTTATATCAAGAAAAATACAATTTTTTACCTTTCTAACGCAGTTTGTCTAACAATTTTCTGACAAATACTTTTTGAGCTATTAATTTTTTCAACAACTTCAAATGTTTCATTTTCCGAGATTAATCTGTGGCAACGATTATCGAAAATCCCAGTCGTCAGCAATGCATAGCTTTTTATTAAAGAGGATAATATTCAGGCTGCACTAATCAATTATGTTCTTTATTTCTTGCTTCAATTTAAAAAATTACTTTTAATTAATTTAATTGAAATATCAAATAATTTTAAGTTTTAGCATTTCCTTTGGTTTTAAAATAGACATTATATTTAATCTTATTCTGTTTTATTCTCTACATTAATATATTTTTAAGTAAGAATAATTATTTTCCATTAATTGTATTTTAATTACATACTTTTAGTATAGATGGTATTAGCAGTTAAAAAAATGCTTTTAAATGTATCAACACTCCCTAAATCAATTTGAAATAACGTATTGTATCATTTAATGAAATAATACATCTTTGTAATAATTTTAATTTAACTATTTATTATTATAATAAATATCATTAGTTATTAAATAAATTTATTACCATTATCTTTAGTTTTTAAATACAACAATTTTATTTTTTCAATTTGTTAAAATAATTGATCTATTTATTTTTTTAACTAACTTTCAACTGGCACAGTAGATAGATGTGCTATTTACAAAGTTTTGTTAACACATTGAAAAATCTTATTGAAAAGGTATGTTTTGATTCATTATATTTAATTTTGTTTCATATTTTTCATCTCTTCAGGTATATTCATAATGTTCCATTACACCTATTATCTTTAGATATTTAATATATCATTTTTATTCAATTTTCTTTCATTTTTTGATCGTAATTGATCGGCAATTTGATTGAATAAAATTTTGCCCAGGCTTATTCATTCAAACAGAAATCAATTACATTTTACTTATATTTGTGGAATATTGGCCTTGATAAAGTGTTTCACGATTTAAGTTTTAATTTGCTTCTTGTCATTTTTTCACCGTATGGACATTGGACTTTTTCTTCATGTAACTTTATTTTTTCTATTTATTTCATTTTGAGAATCTGACATTTTTAGATATATTTCTTTGTATCTTATTATAATTATTGGTTCTTATATTGTCAATTATTTATGTGATTTGCTGGTTATTATTCACAAAAGTTATTATATATAACAGCTTTGCAACAACCAAATCAATCTTAATTTTCTCTTTATTTGAACCTCTAACTTTTACAATTAAATTCTATAGAGATAATCGTTTAAAATTCCTACAAGAATAAAATTTTTATATAAAAAACACATGCACCAGATAAAATTTATTAATACACATCAGACAAGGAAGGAATTATGATTGTATCTTCAAATTACTATTGTGCTGATAGCACAGCAAAGTGTGTAATATTTCTTAGACTTTGTTACAGCATAAAAATTAGTTTGACTAATTATGACTGTTTAAAACCGTAAAAAACCAGGGGGTTATTTTGTTCTTATCTACTCTCGCCATCCCCATTCTCTGTATTCATAGTATAAATTAAAAAGTATTTTACTGTAAACAATGAGAACTTAAGATTACTTTTTGAATGATGTATTGTTGCATATTGTTAGAGTTAAAATTAAAATAACTTAATTACATTCCCGTAAATAAAACATATGTAGTACCTATTTTTGTCACTTTGACAAATAGAATCAAAAACCTATTTTTGCCAGGACGACTGTTTTTACAATTTTTTTTCATGGTTTTATCCACCTTTGGAAAAAACTTGCTAACACCATACAAAAAAAAAAAAAAAAAAAAAAAAAAACTATTTAACATTTTACTTTGATTACAAAATATTTTACATGTCACTACATTGCTAATTTATTTAAACAGCTGAGTATAACTTGACTCATTATAAAAATTATCGAAGGAATGCAGCATGTCACCATGAGTTGTCAAATTTGCTCTGCATAATCTGTATTTTTTCTGCCTTTTACTTCTATCCTAAAGGTATACAAATTATTTTTGGAATAATCTTTATTAGACTAAATGGCTATCTCGATGAGAGAGAAGAAAATTTTCTTGACATTTCAAGACCTTGTGTCTACCATAATGAAATAAACTTGACATTATATAGCTTATGAATCAGAAACACTTGAATAATGCTTTGATAACACTTGAATTGTCCAAATCAGTTGATTCATTGCCAATTAATGACATAACATGTAGATATACATGACAGACTGATAAAATCAATTTCTTTGGTGTACTGCAGGTCAGATAAGTGAGTAAGTAATAAATGAGGCACCTTTTATGAATTAAATAAAATAATTAAAAATACTACCACGCATCTCTGGGAAAATGCACTGCTGTGTAGTAAAACATACAGGATAGTTAGATGAAACTCAAAGAAGTCATACCGTTTAATGCATATATTTTTTAATTATTGTCAATGGAAAAAAAAAAGCTAATATCATGGAATAATGCAGGAGAATCTGCAGAAATCACGGATTTGATATATAAAAAAACTGGAAATCATGGATTTTATATAAAAAAACAGAAATCGTGAAACTTATTAAAACACTGAATTCTGCCTTTAGGCGGAAAAGTGGGATGCCTGTAATCATGATGTATCAAACAAAAACCATTATGTATTATTTTTGATGACAACATCTCTTTTTCTATGTAAATACAAAACTTACAACAATAAATGATGCATCATACAAAAGGCTTTTGAACAGGTTTTTAATACTGTACACTAACATTTCATTAAAACATGCTGTTGGATTAAACATTGCAATTAAAAATTAATGAAAAACATATCAGCAAACCTCAAAGATTGCAGTGTGAATGATTTTACTGGTTATGTAATATATCATATTAATCACAATGAACATAATTGATATAATAAATACAACAAGACCATGATGAATCATGTGTAATTAATATCAAAGCTTAAAAAATCATAATAAAAGCACACAAAAAGAAACTTAGAAAGAACAGCATGCAGCTGTTTTAAGCATATTCAAAGTAACAGACGCCCTCTTAATTTTTTAAAGGAAATATATACTTTTTTTTCTTTTAACTAGTTCATTCAAAAATTATTTTCTCTTTAGAATATAAGATGTGATCACAGAAAAAATATTCAGTAGACTAATTACATTGAAATTAAAAAAGATTAATTTCAGAATTGAACTTATACAAATTCCAATACATACTTTTGACATTCAAAATATTATTAGTATACTTACTCTCCTCAGGCCTGTGTAAATCAAATATTCGAACTTTTTTGTCATTAGCTCCAGTTAGTAATTTAGAATCATCTGAATTAAAATTGACACTTTTAACAATGTGTGGATGAGAAAACGAATGAAGTTCTCCTCCATTAATAGCATCCCATAACTATAAAAATAAAAGAATACACTTTACATAAAA
Source organism: Maratus michaelseni (assembly GCA_963931845.1). Taxonomy (NCBI): domain Eukaryota; kingdom Metazoa; phylum Arthropoda; class Arachnida; order Araneae; family Salticidae; genus Maratus; species Maratus michaelseni. Next base: position 339,709,237 of record OZ007588.1, on the reverse strand, counting down.
TCGCATTCAGAAGATTTAGCATAAAAATATATAACTGATTTTAAATGAAAGAAAAGAGGTTGTCAGTCTATACTGTAATTTTAAAAACTTTTAAATTTAGCATTCATTAATTAAATACAAAACAGAAAACTTTAAACAGCTTCAGTACATATAGTCGACTAAAATATGTAAAATCACACCTTGGTACTATTTTTAACAGACTCAAACTAGTCGTTGGGGGCCACCGTAATACTTACCCATCATGTATATGTATAATGTAAAATATTAAAATAAAAATGTGTAAACTACTTATAAAATGCATTGCAATTCAAATAAAATCGTGATCGTGGCTTGATGACGTCATAAAAAGGCTCGATTACTGAATTGCTTGAAAGAGGTTTTTCCTTATAACTCCAAAAATAACACTCCTATTAACTAGCGGTTTATTGCATCTGATTAAGCGTCAAATTTCCAATTAAAATATATCTTTGAAGTGAAATTTGGATGAAATACAGGGTCGTGAAAAATCGAAGAGTGTGGAAAATAGGATTACAAATATCTCGGCAACTCATTATCCGATCGACTTCATGTTTTATGCAAAATTTATGTTTTTTTATTGTTTTTTATATTTACTACTTAAAATAAACAATTTCGAAAATTTTTATATACCTTTCATCAGAACGAATATTTCGAGAGTCCGAAAAAAAAAATGTTCCGGTTAATCGAGGTTATTGAAATGAAATAGGCTTCTTCCCATTATTACATACTAAGTACATACCAAATTGCAAGTCTCTATCTCAATTTGTTCGGGAGATAGAGCGTTTACAGACACACAGACGGACGGCAAATTTTTTTTCCTAAAAATATGTTTTTTGGAATCTCCAGTGTCTGAAACGTGTAAATCCGTCAAAATTTTTTTTTCGATTTTCAAAACGATTACAAGACTTACCCTATACTACGTATGATGGGTAAGTAAAAAGGAGGAGGTTATCAATTCGACGTGTATGTATTTTATTTTATGTATGTACACCGATTTTCCGAAACTATGTGTCCTATTTATGTGATTTTTTTTTATTCGAAAGAGAATACTCTCGAATTGGTTTCATTTCAATTTTATGAAAATTGGTTCAGTACTTTTTCTGAAATTCAACAAAAACGAAAAAAAAATAAGCATTTTAAAAATAGTTAATTTGTTGGGCAGACGACTTTCATTTAATATCCTAAAATATTCTATTACGTGAATTTGCAAATAAAAGACTGACATATTTAAATCAGCTTTAACTTATCAGATTATAATTCTGCAGGAATAAATTAAAGGGGGGGATTAGCCACTATCCCCCCCCCATCTTTATACTTAAGCAATGAGCGCCTTATCACAATGAACGTATATACAAAATTTTAAGCAAATCGGATATTATCAAGTGTTATTATGTTCGGGTCTCCAGTTGTTGGGCAGACGACTTTCAAGTTGCAAATGATAAAAAGACTGACATATTTAAATCAGCTTTAACTTATAGGATTTATGTATAGTAGTAGATGTAAGTAGATGTTCTGAAGTAGATGTAATTTTCATTTTCAAATTTGGCAACACTCAAAAGTGTTTCCAAATTTGAAAAGCAAAAATACATAAAATTATGAATTGGATGAATATAATACAACATACAGATAAAAACTATAAATTATGCCACAACAAATCTACTTTTGAATCTTTTAAAAGTTCCATTGTTGCAGTTTCATATATGCATAGTTTGGCATATTTTGACGAGCGTTTATTGGCGCATAATTAAATACATTGTTGTTTCAACTCCCATACAAATGTACGAGTTACAGAAAATATTTAGCGATTTATCACCTGTGGCACACAAGTTGGAAACTGCCTTTAAAATACCCAATTATCTATATTATATTATACAATACAGTTGTATATTATATTGTGCATTTCTGCAATTGTCTTTTAATATTTCTACTACATAATATTAACTATAGAGTGACAATATAGAAAGAAAGAAAGGGTTACTCCGAATAGTATTATAGGCAACATTGTTAGCGCAGTGTATTTTACCTTGTACGGATCGTAAAAATCAATACACATTAAGCATAAGCACCGAAATCAGTGAGTTACATAGTTATCAAAACTGTAGTATACAGCCCGATTATGACACATTATTCAAGACGATTAGGTGATAATAATGATAATTTTTCTAATCTTCCGTAATAGAGTCTACTGCCAAGGTTAGCATGAAATAAAAAATGTATTATCAACAATATGGTTTAATGTTAATATAGATATCATTAAAGGCTTTAAAGACATTAGATGAGAATAATGATAAATTTTCTAATCTTCCGTAATCGAGTCTACTGCCAAGGTTAGCGTGAAATAAAAAAATATATTAGAAACAATATGGTTTTATGTAAATATAGATATCATTAAAGGCTTTAAAGACATTAGATGAGAATAATGATAAATTTTCTAATCTTCCATAATCGAGTCTACTGCCAAGGTTAGGATGAAATAAAAAATATATTTGCAACAATATGGTTTTATGTAAATATAGATATCATTAAAGGCTTTAAAGACATTAGATAAGAATGATAAATTTTCTAATCTTCCGTACTCGAGTTTACTGTTTTAAATATAGATATCATTAAAGGCTTTAAATACATTAGATGAGAATAATGATAAATTTTATAATCTTCCGTAATCGAGTCTACTGCCAAGGTTAGCGTGAAATAAAAAAATATATATTAGAAACAATATGGTTTTATGTAAATATAGATATCATTAAAGGATTTAAAGACATTAGATGAGAATAATGATAAATTTTATAATCTTCCGTAATCGAGTCTACTGCCAAGGTTAGCGTGAAATAAAAAAGATATTAGCAACAATATGGTTTAAATGTAAATATGGATATCACTAAAGTAATAAATAAACTTTTTAACCGAAAAAAGAACAGACTTCAAAAACTACTAAAAAGCAAAAAATAAACTTTTTAACCAAAAATTGAACCGAGTTCAAAAACTACTACAAAGTAAAAAATAATTTTTTTTTTAGATAATAGTTAATAAGAAATTAAATTAAGAGCATTGTATTTACCATGCATATTATTATATTTATGTACATTAATTTGATTTTTTGGAGTCTGTGCCAGCCAAGCCATGTACAAAATTCAAAACAATATATACAATATAAATCGTAACACGCGTATAAATTATATCTACATATATACGAGACAATAAAAAAAAAATACATATAACTCTTCAAATGGTAGAAAATACAATGATTTAAATGATTAACTAATTTCCAAAGCAATGTTTGTCGACATATATAGTTGCTAATCTCATTTGAAAATACACATTTATAACATCAGATGAAATGTTTAAAAATGGTAACATGGCTTTAACTTGGCTTGGCTGGCACAGACTCCAAAAAATCAAATTAATGTACATAAATATAATAATATGCATGGTAAATACAATGCTCTTAATTTAATTTCTTATCAACTATTATCTAAAAAAAAATTATTTTTTACTTTGTAGTAGTTTTTGAAGTCTGTTCTATTTTTGGTTAAAAAGTTTATTTCTAAGATATTGAAAAATGAATAAAAAGGCTAAAGTACATACAGTTTTTTTTTCCATATCTTTTGAGTGATGATACCAAAATTACTTTATATATATATATATATATACATATATATAGTTGTAGTACAGGCATGTTAAACTCGTTTACCGCCGCAAGCCAAATTATGCATTATATACAAAGCCACAGGCCACATAAAATAGATATTTCCAGTGCACAGAATAAAATTTGTACATACAAAACACAGCCATGTGAAAGAACTTATTCATGCAAAGTTCAAAAATTGTTATTATACATAGTTTATTTTATTTTATTTTCCACAAAAACACTCAAAATTACTTTTCATCAGTCAAATCTATAAAATTTAACAGAATTTTCTAAATTATATTTATTTTAAAAACTGATGGTAGACACTTGGTCTGTTAATCTAGATCTAGCAAAGGCATAGCTGTCAATGTTCCATATTTTCTTCAAGTAAAAAAAAAAAAAAAAAAAAAAAAAAATCTATTTTCAATCAGGAAATTTATTTAATAATATGTTTCGTATCTATCCGCTACTTATTTAATTTCATTTATTAAATACATTTTCTGGTTGAAATTAAATTTATTTCACTTGAAAAATAACAAAATACTAGCAGTTATGCAAAGATGTCGATGTCGTATAAAAGTGTGCATGCAACATAGCTCAAATGTCTAATTGACTATACATATACTATACTTTACATACTATATTATTACAATTTTATATAGACATACTATATTTTAAAAATTCGGTCGATTGATGAATAATTACAGAAATTTGTAAACTGTATATCAATTTTCGCACTAATGTGGAATCGCACGGAAATTTGATTAACTGTAGTAATAAATTCTGAAGAAAAATTTCAACATCGATCATTAGATCAATATCAATCATGATTTTCATATTTCTTGAAACTCAAAAATTTTCTTTTGAATTCATTTTTTAATATATTTTTTAATATATTTTTATAGTATGTTCTAAAAATTTCTAGTTCAACATTTAAAATGAAATACATTTTTTTCTTGTAAATTGTTTTATCAAACTAATAAATTATATTTGAAAATGCTAATACTATTAATTAACAATATAACGTTATAAAATGTGCCTTTAAGTTGAAGTTTACTTATGTGCTTTGTAATTTAAAATGAAAACCCCAAGTACTTTGTCTGTTGGTCGTCTTTGAATAATCCACATTCATAATTTGTCCATTTAAAATGAAAATTGTAACCTTGTTTAACAGTACGAAATTCACAGTTAAATCTTTATGATAGAAAGCCGTTAAATCTGTATAAGAAGGTAGATTTCTATTAAGAAGCATCAGTTTCAATTATGACAGTATCTTTACGATGTTTAGCCTGATTTTTTAGTTTTCTTTGTTTATACTTTGTGCTGTAGCACCTCTTAATGTTACATTCTTTCCAAACTCCAACAGTGTGTACATATCAAACATAAAATTTCAGTTTTCCATTTAATATTAAGTTTTCCTTTTAATTGTATTGTAAATCACCTTAAAAAAAAATGCGACGTTCATCTTCAGTTTATCATATTTATTCATAATGGCAAAGAGCTTAATATATTTTTTTATAAATCCCGAGATGTATGAGAGTATGTCAATAAACTGTGTGCATATCAATGAAAAAAGTGAATGAAGGGAAAGAAAGATCATACAAGATTCTAGAAATATTACACACAAATACTAACCTAAATGAAAATAATTAAAGAGCTTAAATCCAATACTCTTATGTTTGACTAAAGACCAAGTGAAGAACTTGGATGACAAATTCAGGGTTTTTATGTGAAGCATAAAAGTGATAATTTGTGCCACTTTCAAAGCAATTAATTAAAAGCTATTTAATTTTATATATTTTGATTTTAAAAAACTGTTAAACTTTAACTGTTCTTAATTAACATAGACTTTTATTATTTTGTAAAGTGTTGCGAAATCAAAGACAGATAAGTAAGTATTAGTTTCGAGATAAAACAAATAAAATTATAAGTAAAACAATTTAAAAATTTTGCGAATCTTTAAATTTTTAGATTCAAAATTCCACACTTTTCTACGTTGAGTGTCCACATTTTTTTTTTTTTTTTGCTAAAATGTAAAATTGAATTATACCTATCTATTATATACGTCACTGTTGAGATATAATAGAGAAGTTAGAGTAGTTAATAGCTTCACGGGCCACAGATAAAATGTCGGCGGGCCACGTGTTTGACATGCCTGTTGTAGTACAACTGAAAATTTTCAAAGACAGAAGTGTAAAATTTTTAAAATTTGCAAGAGTTGCAAAATAACTCAAATTTATATACATAAAAATTTTAATTATTAGACCATTCAAATATGCATATTGAATTAAAACATCAGAAAAAAAAATCATTTTTCATTCAATCAATGCATTTGGTGAGTGTGACTATTGAGTTTGGCCAGTGGTGACAAAGTCAATCGATAAAATTTTACTCGCTGATTGGCGAGTGCTAATTTTGTCCTATAGTCTGTATGTGGCAAAAATTTTGTGGACGCTTGATCTCAAGAATTAATGCACGGAATTTAATAAAACTTCATATTCAATTAGACTTTGATATAAATTGGTGCTGATTAGTTTTTGGTGTAAATTGCCCATCAGGTGGTGCTGCTATGCTACTTTTTTCCATGATTTTCACGATAGCTATATCTGAAGAACTAATACACAGAATTTCATCAAACTTCAGATTAAGTTAGACATTGATATAAGTTGTCGTTGATTAGGTTTTGGTGGAAATCTCCCAACAGGTGGCTATGCTGTATTTTAAAAGATTTACACAATTTTAGCGATAGTCATATCTCAAGAACTAATGCACGGAATTTGATAAAACTTTAGATTCAGTTAGACCTTGATATAAATTGATGTTGATTTGTTTTTTTATGCATGTTATGTAAAATCTGTATGAGACAGAAAAAAGTTTTGAGATTGTCACATCAGACTACAATAGTAAAGCCAAAAAGACCATAAAACTATAAAATTACATGTGAATTATAAACAAAGTTTGATACTTCTTTGTTATAGGGGCCTTGGCACGAGAGAGAAAACGGTAAGGTTGAATTTGATGAGAAAAGCAAAATTTTCAAAAGCTCTTACTGGCAACCTTTATTTACATTTTAAAAATTTCATCACTATATTATAGCTTTATGAAATAACTATTAATGGTTCAAATGCACAAACAATTTGTTTTATATTTACACTATTTAATACATACATTAGGAAGCAATTTGTTTAATTTATACATAAATAAGCCACATAATAATGTAATAAAAAATATATAACATAAATAAATTATATAAGATTAGAAATTTTTCCATTGATCCTCGTTTCACTTTTGTGATTGTTTATAATATTAGGCAAAAAGCACATTCTTACTATTGTGTTATACTAAGGCCCCCTATAATAAAGTACCAGCAAAAGTTTTAAAATTACTAAACAAGTTGCTTTTCAGTTTACAATATTGCAATGAGTAATTAATTAATCAAACATTTTACTAATTGATGCAATTATTAGTGTAATCAGCTACATATAATATGGAAATCGGTTTAAAACTTTAAAGAAATTAATTCACTGAAAATTCTTCAAGATAAAATTTTATTAGCTTTTATAAATTAACTTTCAGAGCTAGTAAGAAAATGATATTATTTAAGATATACAGACTTTTGCTTCAAAATCTGCAGAGCCCGACGCAGCCTTTGAAGCGTCTTTGTTAAGAGCTACACCCCAAACAGCACCCTTATGTCCAACAAAAGTTCCAATCCAATCTCCAGTATCACCCTGACGCAGCATAGGTTTGCCATCTATATAATTAGAAATCAAATATTTATCTTTTCTGATTATAATAACAAAACAATAAAAAATTTTCAGGAATTACTAAAATGATCTACATTATGAACAGCACACAGAGAAACAGGACCTAGATTGAATAGCAGGATTAATGGAAGAAGGAGTAATGTTCACGTTTGATGATTTTCAAAAGTGTGCCCTGCTCTTTTTAGACATGGAAAATGCAACCTGCCCTTTTTCCCAGTATTTTTTGCACCTCTTAATTTTTTTCAAAATATTATCTCTGGGAAAAACACATGAACTTTGAAAAACAGAAGTTCTGTATGACTCACCAGTCGTGAAAAACTGGTGCAGCAATCACATTGTGTTTTCCAAATTCTAATACCATTTTCTATTTGAAAATCACTCCAAAACAGTATGCATTTTATTTCCTAAATTCATTTGGATTTCAAAATAATGTAAACAAATGTTAATGGAAGACGTTAGGAAAAAGGAAGGATCATGCAAAAAAATTATTTGATATGGTCAAAGTAAATGATTTTTGTTAAATGTTTAAATATTTTTTGTTGAAATTGTTTATTAAGATCATCATTGAAAAGACTAAACTAGCTGCATTTTTAATCATTTATAAATTTTACATCTACAAAATTATGATTATGATAAATCTTAATATTATTCATTTATAAGGAAACAAAACTATTTGTCGCAGCAATTTTACCATTTTTAATACTTAGATTGATTTCAAAATTTGCATACTGGTTCTAAGCATGGTAAAATATAGAACCTCCCATTTTGGATTTAAATGCTTTTATTTTTTTCTTCTTTTAATTCTATGCAAGGATCTTTTCTACATAAGGAAACATATTATCCATCAGAATCTGATCTAATTACATTTGACTTATATTAAAGTTATTTTCTTTTTTGGAAAAAAAAAAAAAAAGATATTTGGCCGAAAATTTAAGTGAATATTCGGTTATTCAGCAAAATCACTATGTCATATCTTTAATTATTATTTCGATTATTTATTTATTTATTATTTACGATTATTTTATTTTATTTTTAAATGATAATGACATCATAGATTTGTTTAATAGAGTATTTAGAAACTTATTTTAATAAATTAGATTATTTTTTTAATCTACATTTTTTTTCTTTGTAAATCTTGAAATTTTTTTTTTCATTTTAAACTACATTTATTTTTCTTATTATTATTTATTTTTCAGTTATGGAGTCTTCATTTGAATGTATTTGTCAACTGTATCAATGGCTTGTGGACATAAAATTTAGCTGTCAGGTTAGAGCCCTGTATCGGGTGGAATAACCAGATTTTTACCTGAACCTGACCTGACCTGCAGTTCGGGTTAGAGCAAAATTTTTTCATTGCGGTTGAGTTCGGTTCAGATTGACTAATAGTTTTGGGTTGAGTTTTGATAACTTATGGACCGGGTTAATTCAATCTGACAAAACAAAGTCTAGACTACTGTTTCAGATGAAAAACTATAAATATATATTTAAATTTGAATGGATTTCTTTACATGTTTATTTTTCTACATTAGGGGTGCACAACCTTTTTCAGCGAAGGGCCACTTACAAAAGTGACTGGGTTGTCAAGGGCCACCATCAATAGAATTTTGTGACAGGAGGTAATCTAAGTCTACAATCAGATTTTTTTTTTTAAACAAATTTCGGGAGGAGGAGAAACATATATTATTCTAAATTGTACTTCTTAACATATTCAGTCATAAAATGTGGATATCAAGTAGGGGTGCACAATCTTTATAAGAGGAGGGCCAGTCACAAAAATGACTGGATTGTTGAGAGTCAACATCCGTAGGATAGCCAAAATTTTGTTTTGGGGAAGGAGGGGGAGGATCGGCCTAAAAGTTCATAAAATTGCTAATTTTAAAAGGAGGGTTAGCTCCCTATACGCAACCATCTTCTTAGTCAGCATAACCCAATTCAGTTGGCAAGGTTGGAAAAAACTTGCAATTTTTTTTTTCATGCGCGATTGACAATATTCGTAGTTTTTCCTATTGATTGACGAAATTCACGATTTTTACGCACCCGTTTGGCGAAATTTACGATTTATACGCACCCGTTTGGCGAAATTTACGATTTATACGCACCCGATCGGCGAAATGTGATTTTTTTTCGCATCCAATCGGCAAAATTCGCAATTTATATGCACTTGATCGGCAAAATTTGCGATTTTTACGCCCCCGATCGATGAAATTCATGATTTTTATGCACCTAATCGGCAAAATTTGTGATTTTTACGCACCTAATCGGCGAAATTTGTGATTTTTTCGCACCTAATCGGCGAAATTTGTGATTTTTTCGCACCTAATCGGCGAAATTTGTGATTTTTACGCACCCGATCGGCAAAATTCGCGGTTTATATGCAACCGATTGGCAAAATTTGCGATTTTTACAGGCCGATCGACAAAATTCACGATTTATACGCACCCTGTCGACAAAATTCACGATTTTTTACAGGCCTGATTGGCAACATTTACGATTTTTACGTAGGCGATCGGCAAAATTTGCAATTTTTACACACCCGATGGGCAAAATTCGCGATTTTTACTTGCCCTAACGGCAAAATTCATTATTTTTAAGTGGCGAAATTCGTGATTTTTACGCACCTAATCGGCGATTTTTACATGTCCGATCGGCGAAATTTACAATTTACTCGTACCCGATCGGCAAAATTTGTGATTTATACGCACACGATTGGCAAAATTCGCTATTTTTACGGGGCAATCGTCAAAATTCTTAATTTTTACACATACGATCGGCGAAATATACAATTTATACGCACCTGATCGGCAAAATTCGCGATTTATACGCACCCTGTCGGCAAAATTTGCGATTTTTACTGGTCCGATCGGCAAAATTCATGATTTTTATGCAGGCGATCGACGAAATTTACGATTTATACGCACCCGATCGGCAAAATTTGCGATTTTTACGCATCCGATGGGCGAAATTCGCAATTATTACGCGTCCGATCGGTGAAATTGGTCTGCAGGCCACAGGTTGTGCACCCCTATTCTACATAATAAATAAAATTGATATTAGAGATAATGATCATAGGTTATTTTTTCATAATTGTATTAAATTATAACTTTTTTTGTTTCGAGTTAGGATTGGTGTCAACAGAAATTTTTTTGTCGGGTTTCAGGTTGACTTCAAGCGGAATTTTTGGATTCCGATCAGGAAAAACTGAGCCCATGCAGCACTATTTCACATGAAAAACTATATATTGGAATATGAATGACTTCTTACATGTTTATTTTTCAACATAAAAGATAAAATTGATACTGGAGATATTATTACCGATTATTTTTCCATAATTACATTAAATTTTGGATCAATTTTCTCTGATTGCAGGTTTTGGGTGAGGATGAATGGAAGCCTTTCGTGTTCAGATTGAAGTATTTCTGATTGGGTTGTGGTTTGGCTGCAAATTTTATTACCTCAGTAAGGACTCTAGTTGGGTAAAACATTTTACTGTTAATTTTCACAATGACACTTTCTCTAACACATTTAAATTATTTCAAATTTAAATAAATTTTTAATCACTTCATGCGTTTTTGGTAGTCATTTGTCAACTGATTCTTTTCAGTTGACCTTCAACATCAAAGTTCAGAATCATCTCTGACCAAACACGATACACGTTTCTGGAAAAATCGGGTTACATTATCTAATACGGTCTTATTCTATACGTTAGTATTTTTTTAGAGGATGGGGTGGTTCACAGTGGTTGGACTCATAATGGGAGGGCTGTTCAATACTTAGTCGTTGCAACACTGTAGTAAGATACTACCGTAAAATCCCGTTAATCCGTCCATCCCGATTAAGCGCCCCCCCCCCCCCCCCCACACACACTTTGTATACAAACTGGAAATTCCAAACATCCTGAGAAAGCGCCCTCCCCCAAAAGAAATTTAGCCACGTACGTCAAAATCAACAGCAAAAATTTTATCTCACGAGAGTTTTTTTTCCCGACGATTCTTTGATACATCGCAAACGTGTACAAACACATAAGTAACATACACATTCAATTATTGTCAATCAGAAAAAGCAATATAACCAAACATTAGTTTTGCTGTAAATTTATTTCCATGGTGATATGAAGGTAATAAAAATATCGATAGTGAAAGTTTCTCATGAAATAAGTTAAAAAATGTGTATTTGATGCTGTGTGTGTAATATTTTGATTAAAAAAGAATCTATTTTATCAAAGAATTTATAGTTGTATTTAAGGTTATTATGAAAACCAATCACAAAAAATTTATCGATTGATTGATCAGTAGATGGCGCCACAGACTAATTTGTAGCGTATTTTGGGCTATCTTTGTGGTAGCAGTGTTTTTAGTTTTAAAAATCTGGCAACACTACCAATTCGTTCTTTATGTTCTCAATTTTTGTGATTTGTATTATTTATTTAGCATTTATAGATATAAAATCATGATTTTTTTTTTTTTTAAACTGTTATTTAATTAACCTAATTTACAACAGATGGCGACACCACATAAAATATTACTAATTCTAGAAAGTATTTCAGAACATTTTCAACTGCAATTTCTCAGTGTTTTTTAATTATTTTAAATTAAGTTCCTTTTATTTTTCTGTTACCATATTAATGACAGATATTAGTGTTATTATTTATCTAAATGCATTCCAGTTTCAAAGCTTCTGAAATCCAGAATTTTCTATAATCTGAAATCGCTATTAATCGTGAAGTTATACTGTTTTTTTTAATTTTGTATATAATTTTTTTTTCAAAATGTTTTCATTTTGTCACTTTATTAAAATAATGCATACTTTGTGACAATCGGTCATTGGCATCTCCCCCCACCACCCGTAAATATCATATACTACAATTTTAATACTGTGTAAGCGCCCCCCCTCCCTGATTATTTTGCGATTTTCCGCTGTGTTTAGGGGGGCGGATTAACGGGATTTTACGGTATGCCATATATGTGCACATAAAATTTGTAATATTTATAATGGAGGTTGCTGGGTAGGAAAAGTGTACAAAGCAGAGATTTTCCTTTCAGGTCCAGATCAAAATTGTGTGGAAACTTTTTCCTTTGTGGATTTGTCCACATATAAAGGTTAGGTGACCAGTGAGGTGTTTAAAAAATAACCTTGAAAGTTCTATATCTAATAAACGCAAAAACTGTTCTGAATCAGACAAAAAGTTGACCCCCAATCCGTCAAAACTTTCATAGACACTAATTCGACCCGAACCAGAAATGAGAGAAAATCTATTCATATTATAATGCAATGCTGGAAAAGTAGTCAGCAATTATATCTCTCGTATCAATTTTATATTATAAGTAGAAAAAATGTATGTACTTATTAATTTTCAAAATATATAGTTTTCCATCTAAAAAAAATTTTTTTTGAAGATTATTTTGAGAAATCAGTTCAACCTGAACCTGACCTGCAATGAAAAATAAATAGAAATCAACCCACTCAACACGAACCGTGGCTTGGGTAAAACTGGGTTACCTGACCTGACACAAAGTGAGAGTTTAGTAAAACTGGGTTACCCGACCTGATGCAGTATTCTAGTGAGTGTATCAGTGTCTGTTTACTGGAATGTATAGAAAAACAACTGCACGTAAATAAGAGAAAGAGTCCTTAAATATTAATGAGTATATATGTTCATTTTTCTACTTAAAAACTAAAATTGAAACTAGAGATATAATGGTAGACAATTTTTTCCATAATTACAATAAAATATAGATTAATTTTCTTTCATTTCAGGTCAGTTTTGGGTTAAAGCGTGTCAGGTTAGGGGTCAATAAGTTTTTTGTCGGGTTGAAATAGAATTATTGGGTATAGGGTGATTCCACAGTATTATGAGCCTGTGATGTCACTTTTTTTTGTTTCAGAAAATATAACATGTTATACATCAAATGAAAGGTAATTGTATGTAGTTTATATATTTTGAACACATATTGGGATAATTATAAAGATAATGCAGAAAAATTGTGAAAGGATGAAAAATTTTGCAATCTTACGTTGCGGACATGACACACTTATTAATTACAGTTATATGATCTGTAGATATCATATTAGTGATTAAGCACTGTTTTTCTTTAGCACATATGTAACTTTAATTATTGAGACAATTGCCACTGCACTACTATTTTTAATTTTGCATCTTTGGCACTTTAAAATATAAACTTGTCATGTCCACAATTAAAACTGAAAAACTTTTCTCTAAAATTTTTATTTATGACTTTGATAACTTGAATAAAAGAATTTTCTGTGTTTTTTGTATGTTTTAACAATAAGAACCCACCCCAAAAAATTCTGGATTCAATAACTATTTTATTTCAAATTTTGAAATTTGTCATGTCAGCAACAGTGCAGATATGACAAACAATCTTACTTGAGGTATTTTATTTCTCTGTCTAAAAACATCTAAATTAATTCCTTATTCTTTAAAACAAAAATCATGCACATTTTGATTTAAAAATAAATTATTTATCAATTAGAAATTTAGAATTGAATTCTTTTAAAATTTTGTTCCCAACTTAAAATAGGAAATATAATTAGTGGAATTTACAAAATATCGTCTGCCAATATGAAACTTAAATATCATTCCTAAGAACAATAGTAGAAAAAAAAACCTTTTTTTCCCCCCCTTTAAAAATACATATTTTAAAAATTTTATTAAGATTTTAAAATATGTAAGAAGGGGAGAAAAGGGATTTTTTTCTATTATTGTTCTTAAGAATGATATTTAAGTTTTATATTGGCAGACGATATTTTGTAAATTCCACTAATTATATTTTTTATTTTTAGTTGGCAACAAAATTTTAAAAGAATTTAATTCTAAATTTCTAACTGATAAATGATGATTTCATCTTGTCTGTTTTAGAATTTAATAAAAAATTCTCAATCCATCTTATACTAAAATTATAGTAAATTAAAAAAAAATTCTTTCATTAAGTGCTATATACGTGTCTTAAATTTGACTTAATATCTTACTCATTAATTATGTATTTGATTATTAATGAAATTTAACATCTTGTTAAGCCTAAATATGCCATTAACAAGTACAGAAAGATCTAGAATTAGAAGAGAAAAATTGAAAGCTGTTGAAGAAAAATATAGAGCTTACAAAAGAGATCAAAGTAAGAAAAAAAAAAGAATATAGGCATTCAAAAATTCTTACAGAAAAACAAAAAGAAGACATAAGAAGGAAAAATAGAGAACATCAAAGGAAATGCAGAAAGAGAAAAGCTAAACTAACAATAATTGATGTTAACAATTGTGGGTATAATAGAAAACAGTCTTTGGGAAAAGCCATTAAGAAGGTAAATAATGTTTTACCAAAGTCTCCAAGTAAAAAGGTACAAGTATTAAGTAGCTTGATTTCCAATATATCACCCATAAAGAGAAAAGAACTTATTGAAAATACAATTCCTGGAAAGAAACAGTGCAGACAGATCTTGAATAAGGAAGCTAATGTTAATATAGATCGAAAGGTAAGAAGTGATTCGATATCTGAAAAGGTTCTGGATAAGGTTAGAGAATTTTGTCTTAGAGATGACATTAGTCGAATTTGTCCTGGGAAAAAAGAAACAATTTCAGTTAAAACTCAAACAGGAAGAGAGGTTCATCAAAAACGTTTTTTAATCATGAATATCAGAGAAGCACATGCTTTATTTTTGGACGAAAATCCTGAAGTGGCAATTGGTAAAACTAAGTTTCATGACCTGCGTCCTCAACAAGCGCAGATCCAAGGGGGAGGTCATGGGGGTCATGACCCCCCTCTAAACGAAGAACATTTCTATAAAATAATACTTTTTTTAAATATAAATATATATAAAAGGTGTTTTGATATATATTTATTTCTCCGTTAAAAATGCTAATCTTATTGATACATTCACAGAGTTATTTTTAAACAGAAATGCATGAAAAATTGCAGTTATTGTTTACGCATTTAAAGAATCTAACATTGTTTTATATTTTTTCTATAAATGTCGTACATCTTTAATTGTGTCCAATTACAATCTCAAGACGACATTTCCATGACTGTTGAGCCATAAAAGTCGGCTTAAAATGTGAACTTTGGTGAAATTTTCTGCAAAATTAAATAAAATAAAAAATAAAAATGGTAACTCCTATTTCTTGGCATCTGAATAGAACATAGAACCTAGAAATTTTATACATTTACCAAGGCTGCTATGGCTCAAGGAATTTTTCAGAGAAAATGGCAGTAATTTCTTATTGAAATTTTTGCCTAATCGCACGATCAAATATGGCGAGTTTTTTAGGTAGATTTCGTAAGAAATACTACCTATTACATTCTCACCTAAGTTGGAAATTTTGAAAAATTTTTACAGATCTACGCCGATCATGACTCCCAGAACCCAAAAACAACCCCAGTTCAAAAGTTTATCTATCTATCTATCTATCTATCTATCTATCTGTCTGTCTATCTATGTCACTTTTTCTGACAATAACTGGAAAAATTCTGCATAAATCTCTTCCAAACTGATACATAAAATCAAGGGGCATAAAATCTCGGTCCAGTTCGTTAATGGGCAAAATCGAACAAAGGGGGGGGGGGGGGGGAAATGGGGGGGGCTTTTTGTGAAAACAGAAAAATCCTCATAATTTCTTTATTATTATACGTATCGAATCCGTTTAAAGTTATTATTACTTCTAGGAAAGGGGCCGAAAATTTATGTAGGACAGATTTTTGATATAATTAAAAATGGCCCCAAGGGGGGGAAAAAAGGGGGGTTTTAGAAGAAAAAAAATCATAGCTTCGTCAATTCACAAGATATCAAATCCGCGTAAATTTATTATTAATCCTCTTAGTATTATCTAAAACTTTTATATTGACAAGTTTTTTATAGGACCAACCGTTATAGCAAAAAAAAATTAAAAAAAAAAAAAATCCCTGCCGGCTCCGCCTGCAAACAAGTTATTTTTCGAAGTAGGCGGTTCCAACTCCCGCATCTTTTCGAAACTGATACATAAAATCAAGGAGCATAAAATCTCTGTCCAGTCCGTTAATGGGCAAAATCGAACCAAGTGGGGGGGGGGGGCTTTTTGTGAAAACAGAAAAAAAAACATAATTTCTTAATTATGATACATATCGAATCCGTTTAAAGTTGTTATTACTTCTAGGAACAGGGCCAAAAACTTATGTATGACAGATTTTTGATATAATTAAAAATTGCCTTAAGGGGGGAGGGAAGGGGGGTTTTAGAAGAAAAAAATCATAACTTCGTCAATTCCCAAGATTTCAAATCCGCTTAAATTTATTATAAATCTTCTTAATATTATCTAAAACTTTTATATTGACAAGTTTTTTATAGGACTAACCATTATAGCAAAAAAAAAAAAAATAAATAAATAAATTAAAAAAAATCCCTGCCGGCTCCGCCTGCAAACAAGTTATTTTTCGAAGTAGGCGGTTCCAACTCCCGCATCTTTTCTAAACTGATACATAAAATCAAGGGGCATAAAATCTCGGTCCAATTCGTTAATGGGCAAAATCGAACCAAGGGGGGGGGGGGGGGGGGCTTTTTGTGAAAACAGAAAAAAACCCATAATTTCTTAATTATGATACGTATCGAATCCGTTTAAAGTTGTTATTACTTCTAGGAACAGGGCCAAAAACTTATGTATGACAGATTTTTGATATAATTAAAAATTGCCTTAAGGGGGGGAAGGGAGGTTTTAGAAGAAATAAATTCATAACTTCGTCAATTCCCAAGATTTCAAATCCGCTTAAATTTATTATAAATCCCCTTAATA
Organism: Maratus michaelseni; assembly: GCA_963931845.1. Lineage (NCBI taxonomy): Eukaryota > Metazoa > Arthropoda > Arachnida > Araneae > Salticidae > Maratus > Maratus michaelseni. The sequence goes on along the minus strand of OZ007588.1, from coordinate 339,692,050 downwards.
TTATCTAAAATTTTTATATTGACAAGTTTTTTATAAGACCAACTCTTATAGCAAAAAAAAAAAAAAAAAAAAAAAAAAAATCCTTGCTGTCTCTGCCTGCAAACAAGTTTGGTTTTGAAGTAGGCGGTTCCAACTACAGCATCATCGCAAAAAGGTCATTTCTTCCGCAATTCCCGACAAACAGGCGCCCCACGTTCTGCGTCTTCGAAATCTACCTGTGCCTGTAGGCCGAGCCGTCAGGGATTTTTTTTTTTAATAAAAAATTACTGATATTTCCTCTGAAAAAAATTCTGACCAGTAGCAACCCTGATTTACGAATATACTGCAACTTTCATGCATTTAGGAATGAAAATGAATTCAAGTTAAGTTAGAAAATAGCCAATTTGGACAATTTCATGACAAAAATTGTCATGAAGACATGTGACCCCCCCCCCCCCCCCACTCACCCTTCCTCCAAAATAGACATGACCCCCCTCTAAATGGAGGGCTGGATCCGCCTCTGGTCCTCAACATGTTCTTTCATCAGGAAAAAAAAGCCAGGAAGTATGCATGTGCATTTATCATGAGAATATACAGATGCTTCTTTCAGGAATGAAAGTTATTTGTCCTGAGCTTCCATCTAATGCAGAAGTACTTGCTAAGGAAAGTGTCTGTGCTTTTGATCAAGATCACATTACCTGCATTGACAGAAGCTGTCTTCTTTGCAGTGCTGAAGAATGTATTGATAGGAAAATACCAGAAGAAATGTTAAAGCATTCTGTGAAATATTATGAGTGGGATCAAAATGAATTAGGTTACACCATTAAGAAACAAATTGTAACAGACTTGGCCTGTGCTAAGGAAGAACTAAAAGCTCAGTTAAATACCTTTACCAGGCATGTTTATAATGCTTCAAAACAATATTCGGAACTACAGCATCTAAAAGAACATCTTTTGGACAATGAAATAATTATGCATATTGACTTCGCAGAAAATTATGCCATAAAACTTGATAGGGAAATCATGAGTGCACACTGGGCTAGTGAAACTGTAACAATTTATACTTGTGCAACTTATTTTCGGGAATTAGATGGAACTTTGCAGCATCAATCATACGCAGTTATATCTGATGACTTAAGTCATAGTAAAGATTCTGTAAAAGTATTTAATGAACAAATTTTAAATTATTTGCAATCTATCAAGAATAACATAAAAAAAAGTTCATTATTGGTCTGATGGAGCTGCCAGCCAATTTAAAAACAGATACATGTTTGCAAATTTGCTGTTCCATAAAGAAGAACTTAATATGGAGGCAGATTGGTCATTTTTTGAAACAGCACACGGAAAAGGGGCAGTAGATGGTATTGGGGGTGCATTAAAAAATAAAGTTTGGAGAGCTGTTCAAGGCAAAGAAAATGTAACCAGTCCTAGATCATTTTTTGAAACTGCATAAAAACTGTCATCTGAGAGCAAAATAAAAGTAATTTATATAAGCAAAGATGTTGTAGAAAAGGATGCAGTAAAATTTAAAAAACGATACAGTACCTGTAAATCTATACCTAACACTAGATCACTTCATTTTATACGCCCTGCAGGCTCCAATGTCATTGAATATTCTTTGAACTCGCCATTTTCAGGACCCCAAATTATGAAAAAAGCTACAGTTTTCACAGAAAATAGTCTTAAAAATTCACCTGAACATTCTACATCAGATTCGTTTTTAATAAATGATGATTTAAAAGAAGGTGGCTGGGTTGCGATTTTATATGATAATAATTGGTGGCCTGGTCAAATAGTAGATATTCAAGATAGAACCATGAAAGTAAAGCATAATTTTAAGCCAGTATCCGAAAACAAATTCAAGTACCTTGAAAAGCCACAACTCGAGTCAATTCCAGTTGAAAGTTATCTATCTGCATTACCTTGTGATCCAACACCAGATCAAACAGCCCGTTTTTTTTCCTATGATTCAAAAATAGCTCTAAACATAAAAAGCATTATTGATAACATTTGCTAAAAATCTTAATTACCAAACTGCAGAGCTCCCAACTTTCTTGTGAAACTTGACTTTTTTTTAAATTTTTTATTTAAATAGATACAAATATTAAATAATATTCATTAGTATATTATATCATTAAAATATATGCAAATATGTATATTTACAATTATATTAAAACTACATTGTTATTATTAAGATGTTTTTATTTGAATTTTCTTATGTTTGATCTGCAAGGCATTTATGTCATGTCTGCAACGTCATGTCTACAACACATAGATTGAAATTTGAGTGACTAATTCTACATTAAAAAAATTTATAAAAAATAAAATATTGCTAATTTGAAATAAGGGATATGCATTCAATTCTTATCAAAAATATTTTTTTTATTTTTTAAGTAAAATTCACAATTTTCAAAAATTATAAAGATTTTCAAAATAGAAGCTCCGTGTGCATCATGTTTGCAACGACTATAATTATTGATTTCTTCAGAGTTTAAATTTTTTTTTTCATTAAAATTTAAATGCATTTTGAAGCACTGTTATCTATTATAATAATAACAATTCAAATTATTCATTCAGCTCAATATTTTATAAACAAATAATTCAATGAACTTTGTAAATGTCATGTCGCAACGTCCACAATACTGTAGAATCACCCTATAATCAGACCCACACAGGACTCTAATCCTATATATGCATATATATATATGTATGTGAGAAGATGAGCAACATCTAAATATTATATCATAACTCAATGAAGTATAAAGTTGCTCGAGCTATCAGATTCATGATTGACGAGTTCATTCACGAGGATAAATGAACAAGTTCTTAACATAGTTTAGGAGTCAGTTGGTTTTCCAAGCAAGATTTAAGTAGCTGGCTATATTTGAAGAGATAAAACATAAGGTGCTTTTGTATGGAAATTTAGTTGTATGAGCCAACTGTACCATGCCACTACCATATGTTGTCAACTGTAGTACCATAAGTTGTACGAATCAACTATTCCATAATTGGGAGTTGGGTTGGGTTGATTATTGACGGCCAATTATCTGCACTTGGGATATAGGCCCGGGGGGAGTGCCCTACGTGGGGGTCTTTCTAAGGGAACCTAACCCGTATTTACGCATGGATAAATCCACGGCTCGAAGAAAACCACGAAAACTCCGAACGATTAGGCCGACGGGCGCGTTTGGGATCAAACCCAGCACCTCCCGTCTACCAGCTTCGAGAGCAGAACCCATAATTGGGAGATTCCACCGTTGTGTGTGACTTTTAGAGTTTTTTTTTTTGCAAATTGAGACAAATTTGGAATTGAAATTATTTAGATAACGTTTCACTTTTTTTACTGCTATTACACGATACATACAGAATCATTTTTGTAGTGACACCTTTAGTCTTAAGTAATAACAATATTTTAAAATAAAAAAATAGTAAAGTTGTCGTTACGTGTGTGATTTTTCTGAGACCCAACACGTAACAACGACTTTACTATTTTTTAAATTTTTTTTAAATTACTTTAGACTAAAGGTGTCACTACAAAAATGATTCTGTATGTGTCCTGTAATAGCAATAAAAAGAGTAAAACGTTATCTAAGTAATTTCACTTTCAAATTTGTCTCAATTTGCAAAAAAAAAAAAAAAAAACCCACTCTCTAAAAGTCACACACGTAACAGTGGAATCTCCCAATTATATTCCTATGTTTTACAGGTCTTATTAAATGCTGTTAATGTATTTTGCATTCAAAGTGTAATGTTCATTGTTGTTAAGATATTATTGTTTACCTTAATCCCATATATATATATATATATATATTACTAATTTGCTCCCTCCCCTGTCGAGATATCATGTCCCCCCTCCCTTCGGGCAAATCCTGACGCCTCTCTTGGTCACAAAAAATTGCGAAAAAATAAATGGCCCAGGCCATACTAGAAAAAATAAATGGCCCAGGCCATACTAGAAAAAATAAATGGCCCAGGCCATACTAGTCACAGAGCGAACAGTAATTTTGTCTAATTTTGTCGTAGACAAATGAATAATACATTTTACTTTTAGCATCAACTAATTCGATTTTATAAATTCATGATGACATAACTTTTCAAAACTGAATATATTTAAGAAAATAACTACTGAAGCATATGTTAATATATAATGTATTTCCAATAAACTATTGGGCCTGGGGTTCAGATGGGTATGGATGATACAATGCTACACTACCAGCGGACATAATCTTAACTGTTTGTTTTTCAAAAGTACACTATATAGCAGACAAAAAGTATATATACCTAAATGAGTAAGAAAATAAGTATTTGAAAAAAAATATTTTAAAGTGAAACAGTCAGTTTATATTCTACAAAACTAATACACTTTCCCGAATTTAATAATCTCTAAACATATACAGACAGAAAGGTAAAACTACAAAAGCCGGAACACAGAAGTTAATGTACACAACACTAAAATACATTTAATATAAAATAATCAACAAAAATTAGAAATATAATAATCGAACAGTATTAACAAGACTAATGGGGTAAAATACCTTTGCACGCAGATATTAAAAAGAAACCCGATGGAGTTATGGAACTAAAAGCTAAGTCAACTACCGGTCTAGTATGACCACTGCAGGTTAGAGCAGTTTGCCTCAATCCAGACATTTTTGAGAATGTTTAAATGCAGCAAACAACAGAAATTTACAGCATGAGCAGAAAACTCGGTGAAATCGTGAAATCAGGCCGATCGGATCCGAAAATAAAAACAGATACAAGTACAGTTACCGTCAAATATAAAAGCATTTTGCAAATATTCTGCATTTACGAAAATCTTTCATTCTCTACTTTACTTTTTTTTAAATATATATATATATATATATATATATATATATAACAATTTTTTTCATTTTAATTTAAGATTATTTTTCGTAATTTACAATAGTCGTTTTATTTATTTTATATCGAGGTTCCATCTTAACTGTGTCTGCTTGATTCTTGAGCCGGTTTTGTGTTTGTTTGTAATCAAACTTTCCTCTTAAGTTTATAAAATTTAAAGTTTTATTTCTAGAGAAATCTGCATATTTTAAGTTTTTAGAGCTGTAAAAATTAAATTTATAATTTCATACCTCAAGTAAGTCCTCTTTCTAAAGTACTCTTTATATAAAAATAATAACGCCGCCAGTATATTTATCTATAATTTGTCATGTTTGCTCTCTGTTCAAAACTTATTCCATTCAGATGTAAGATTTAGAAAACGGAGAATAATAATAATTTCTGATCTAAATAATTAAAATCCCACTTTTTTTTATTGGTAAAAATATCTTTTTCTGATTTTCATGTACATAAAGCTGGGAATTGCACTTAAATTCGATTTTCATGTTATTCGAGATTCCTGTATTGCATATTTGACGACTACAACTTATTTTTAGTATTTGAAATGTAGCAAAAACTTGATGATACAGATCACAATGAGTTAATAAAATGAAGGGTGTTTTCGGCACTTTTTCCAGTATAGGGGACTTGGAGATTATTTAAAAAGTTTCAAAAATTAAATGGAATCAAACTACGAATAAAAAGCTAAAACAATAGATAAAATAATATTTTTAATATAAAAGTATTTGGCTATGATGTCATACACTCACGCACAGTTTTTTTTTTAATCGGTTATAAAAAGGAAAAAAGTCTCCAATTTAGGGGATTTTTTCCTTTGATGACAACCTAGCAATTGTATTAAGTTATTGGTTTGGCGCAGGCTTGAAAATCGCCAAACAACGGTGCGTGAGTGTAAAGCATCTGTTCCAAAATTGTTTAAAGATGGTCTATTTAATTTGATGAACCCTTAAGCTATTTATATTTTCCTGTTTTAAGTTTGTAACTTGTTGCCAAGAGGATCTTTCAGTTGCCCGGCTAATTTGGAACCTGGGATTGTCTGTCCCTTAGCATGTTGGTTACAAACATGCTGATGTCCATGGATTTAAAGTTTGAATATGCATAACCCAAGTTGAGTGGCTGTATTGTGCTGTCCTCTAAAAAAAATCCACAGTGAAATGGTTTCTAAAAAAAAAAAAAAAAAAAAAAAAAAAAAAACACCTTAGTACTACATCAAATATTTCACTAAAGTCAAATTTTTTGTTTTGTTCTGTTTTTATGCACCATTTAGAATAATAAAAATAGTTAAAAATATACCTAAGGAGTGCTTATTTAGTTTTAAAATAATTTAAACTAAAAATTGCAGAATTCTGGCAAAACATGAGCTTTATTTTTACAGTTTTACTTGTTATAATAGAATTTTAGAATGATCTACATAAATTTTCATTTTTTTTTTTATGTTAAACCATTAATATGTACAGGGCTTGAAATTCAGTTTTTCCAAGGAGGGGGGTCTCCCTCCCAACATTTTTAAATGGAGGGGAGTTGTAATGATTGGGAGGGAGAAAAAAAAATCTTTAAACCCCACTATTATTTTACATGCTATTTAACTCCTTCGGGACCGGCGGCTTTTACACAAATTTTATTCGTTCGGCACCACTTTTTTTTAAAAAGATACCTTTACTTAAACTATCACAAAAATGCTCTAATATGAGAAAGCAGATATTACTTTTATTTTTTACTGGTGCCTAAAACAAATTCTGTATGCTCTTTTTGAAGTAGCATATATGATACCATGGTCCCGAATGGGTTAAAGAATTACATTAATGCAGACATGACAAAATACCATTGAAAAAATTAAGTCAACTCAGAATCATTATGTAAAATGTTTATTTTTATTATAAAAAAAAGGAAGAAAGTTAAATTTTATATATGCAGTGCATTTTTCAAGTTCCAACAAATGTGACCCTTAAAAATTAGGTTGTTAAATGAATTTCTGAATTTACATTTTATTCGATTTAGGGGTGCTGAAGCCTCTTTCACAAGGTACACTTTTACTCCTTCACAAGGATTAAAAAGGTTTACTCCTTTACCTCAAGGAGTAAAAGTAATAGGATCTTTGCAGCTCTTCTAATCTCATTTTTGCTTAGTGCTGACTCTAGGCCAATTTAACAGGGTGCAGCAACCGGTGACTCTTACTGCACTTTTTTGTTCTTTTCCCTCTTTTCAGTCACAGGAAAAAAAATCTTTAAGTACGTCTATTTGTCGTTGGAAAAATTTGTGAATTTAGTCAATTGGTTGAGGGAATAAAATAATGAGTCTTACACATGAAAAGAAATAGATAAGGACTTCTAATGAAATAGTGTTAATAACAATTTGCGACTTTGGTACTACATGGCAGCCAGTGTACAACTGTGATAAGGCAACGCCACCTACAAACAACAATACGGATAAATATCATAGAATAAATCTATTATACCTACCAGACGATGGCTATCAAGCAGATGATTTGAAGAGGTAGATGAACTAATACAACTGTTTTACACAGACATTGTATTTGAAACATTTTTTGAGAAACGATTTGCTTCTTCAAAAAGCTATTTTATTAGAAGTCCTTATCTATGTCTATGTTCATAGAAAAAAATCGTGATATTCGTCAGTCAATTGCGGCAAAAAATCTTGAAATTTTTCAGTGAGGCGCGAGAAAAAAAAAATAGTGAATAACATCAATCTGTCACCAGAAGAAACTGAATAATTCACCAATCAGTTACGGAAAAAATCACAAAGTTCGTCAGTCGGTCAAGGAAAAAAATGTGAAGTTCATTGATTGCTCACCATAAAATATTGTGAAATTCATCAATCAGTCAGGGGAAAATATTGTGAAATTCATCAGTCGGTCGCTGAGAAGAAAATCTAAATTTGTCAGTCGGACATAGGAAAAAAAAATTACAAACTTTGTCAATCTGTCGAAAGAAAAAAAGGAGAAATTACACAAATTTCGTCGATCGATCGCGGAAAAAACGCAAATTTCGTCGATTGATCCCAAAAGAAATAAAAGTTCGTCGATCGATTGCATAAAAAACACAAAGTTCATCGATCGATCGCGGAAAAAATGCACAGTTCGTCGATCTGTCGCAGAAAAAACAAACAGTTCGTCAATCAGTCGCTTAAAAATGCAAAGTTCGTCGATCTGTCGCAGAAAAAATGAAAAGTTCTTTGATTAGTCGCTTAAAAAACTAAAAGTTTGTCGATCAGTCGCTTTAAAAACAAAAGGTTTGTCGACCAGTCGCTTAAAAAAACGAAAAGTTCATCGATCGGTCGCTTAAAAAAAAACAAAGTTCGTCGATCAGTTGCAGAAAAAACGCAAAGTTCGGCGATCGGTTGCGGGAAAAAAAAAATCACGGAATTTATCGTTCGGTTGCAGGTAAATTAAATAATGCAAATTTCTCCAGAAAATGGTGATTTTTTTTTTGGGCGGGATTTCAAAATTTTTGGTGCGAATCCGTAATCCCTCCCTGAAATTCAAGCCCTGATGTATTAAAATGCTTCTTTTTCAGCTGATTATGTCAGGTGTGGGTTTTTTTCTGGTAACGGGTTATTTTTTGGAAAAGTGGTTTTTTTTCAAATTCTCGCTTAATTGGCTACCATTTTATAATAAAGTGATAAAATGAAAAATGCTCAACATTAAAATCTTAGTCAGAACAAGCTGTAAAAATTGTTGCACGTTTAATTTTTAAAAATTCTTTATTAGACTTTATATAGAGAAATTTCAAAAAATGGTTTTTTTTTTTTTAGAGGATAGCACAATAATATTTTCAGAGTTTTTCTGCTACAAAAAAATAAAAGAGACATCTAAATAAATAAAAATCTGGTCACTCGTTTTCTCTCTAAAACTGCTCCCTGTAGGCATCTCTCCCCACTTAGTACAGCCAGACAGAACTGACTGTTACCTTTCCTTTATTAATTGTATTTTATGTTGTAAGTTTGGTTAAGTTTATACCTGTATTATGTGTATATATTGTTATGAATTTTGTAAATATTTCATTCTTTTTAATTTATTTTATTTTATTATTGTGAAAATTGCAGTATTATTAATGTATTTCCTATTGAGCATCATGTAACTCAATGCTAAAGGCCTCAGGTGCTTTGCAAGAAAAACAACCTTACACCCTCATCTTTATAATGGAAGTCTATGGAAAAATCGCCAAGGAATGGGTTTATCGCCAAGTTGGCGATGGTTTTAGCGACTTATTTTTGTCGCCAAGTTGGTGACGGATTTGGCGACTTTTTGTGCAACCCCCCCTTATACCTGTACATTGGGATCCTTTCTCGCTTAGGTTCTCTATCGAAAGTTAAAGCACTTTCTGGTAATTTCTAGCATCTGAAGGCTCTGGAAAATTCTACAGTTATCTTTAAAGCCTATATAAGGGACCTCCACCAGTCCAGTTCAGTTAGTTGTCTGTCAACTGCGATTGAATTCATACGAGAGGCTTTGCATTGAGAACTGTGTTACTCGGATCGATTTTGTCGTTGATACGTCGTATTGAACGCATTGTTTGTGTGTGAAATTTTGCTGCGCTTTTATTGGATTTGAAGATTACTGAATATCTTGTAATTTTCAGAAGATATTTGTGATCGTATTGCACTGTTTATAGTGAATAAAGCCTTTTTATTGTTCTTATATATTGGCATCAGTCCTTTCGAACCCCGAGCTCACAACATTTGGTGTCAGGAGTGGGGTTGAATGCCGATCACCAGAGCAATGGAGGAGCAACTGAAACAATTATTGGAGAAATTAGCTGCGAATCAGGCTGAGATGTCAACCAACCTTGGCGAGATGAAAGAAGAAATGAAGAAGGATATGTCAGCGATGGATGAGAAAATGACTGCTAACCTTGGCGAGTTGAAAGAAGAAATGAAGAAAGATATGTCGGCGATGGATGAGAAAATGACTGCGAACCAGGCTGAAATGAAGAAAGATATGTCAGCGATGGATGAGAAAATGACTGCGAACCAGGCTGAAATGAAGAAAGATATGTCAGCGATGGATGAGAAAATGACTGCCAACCTTGGCGACTTAAAAGATGAAATGAAGAAGGATATGTCAACCAACCTTGTGAGTTGAAAGACTTAATAGAGGATAGAATAACATCTTTAAATGAAAGAATTGATGGAGTGGAAAACAAATTTGAAGAAAGATTTAAAGAAATAGAAGAAAAAGTAGAAGAAAAAATAGAAGAAAAAGTTCAAAAGACAGCCAATACCGTAGAAGAAAGAGTAGAAGAAAAAGTTCAAAAGATCGTCAAGACCGTTGAAGAAAGCATAGAGAATGTAAAAAAAGATTTGGAAAAAGTCAAGAAACAGAAGATAACTGCCGTAAACTTTTCCGAAGATTTCAAGTATTCAGATATGCTTCCTCGGGCCTCTATTAAACTCTCGACCTATGACGGAAAATCCTCATGGCCAGTTTTTAAGACACAATTTGGGATCGTAGCGGACGCCAATGGATGGGATTCCCAGACAAAAGCTTGCCAGTTAGCTGCTTCTCTACGAGCTGATGCTGCCGACGTCCTACAGACTTTGCCTGCAAATGAACCGCTGGATTTTGAAACGCTCGTCAGTGCCTTAGAATTGCGCTTTGGCGAGAAGTGCATGAAGGAATATAGCAGACTCCAGCTCAAATCTCGACAGCAGAAATCTACTGAATCCCTGCAAGAGCTTGCTACGGATGTCGAGAGACTTTCACATCTTGCTTATCCTGGCTGTCCGACTGAAATTAGAGAAAGTTTAGCTCTCCAATATTTTATTGATGGTGTGCGTGACCCTGAGATCCAGACAGCACTCCGGATTGCAGATCTCAATGATCTAAAAGGGGCTTTAGTTTACGCCCTGAAATTCGAGGCAGCCCAGCAAGCTACTAGGAAAGATCAACACTTTGTGCGAGCAGCCAACCTGCCTGAGACGTCGGATAGAGCTGTGGAGCGCTTACAGCACGCAGCAGATGAAGGACATAATGAGACAGATGAATTCCTTTATGGCCAACAAACCTTACAGGAAGATCAAGTGCTGGAAATGCGGTGACGAAGGCCATATCCAAATCAACTGCCCAAGACGACCCAGCACTGAAGGCAGGGATCTGTTTAGGAAAAAATTGGGTCCTTTAAAGGACCCTTCACAATATTTTTATTTCAAAACAGGACCCTTCACAAAACTATTTTCCCTAAAACAGGACCCTTCACAAAACTATTTTTCCTAAAACAGGACCCTTCACAAAATTCTTTATCTTAAAAATAGGTTTTTTACAAAAATTTCCATCTTTAAACTGAACATTTGACAAATTAATTTTCAAATTCACAAATTTATGACTAGATTTTTCACAAATATAAAAAGCTGTTCACAATTTCAGAAAAACAGGACCCTGGGAAAAAAGTCTGGACAGACCCCTGGAAGGTAATTTCTCATCCGCTAACGGAGGAGCAGGAAAACTGATTAATGGCCATCTTGCGGGGCGGAGGTTGCCAGATTTTGAGAAGCCCCATTTTCAAGTATGTGAAATTTCTGCAAGCAGTTGCGGTGAGAACGGAGTTTTTCTAGTCGGAAGTGTGAATGATTTGCCCTGTAATATGATCATCGATACAGGAGCCAATGTGACCATCATTCGGAAAGATCTAGCTCAGCGGCTGAAAGAAAAACTCTTCTGGACCCCGCCGCGTGTTATTCTTCAAACTGTGACCGGAGATAAGATCGATATACATGGAAGAATGACACTGAAAATAAAGTTTGGGAACGCCGCTTACTACCATACAGTGTATGTGGCCGATATTTCAGACCCTTTCATACTCGGACTGGACTTTTTAAAAGAGCATGGATTTACACTGGATTTTAAGAATAATGAGTTACGCTCTGCTCAAGAAGATGTCACTATTTTCAAACTGGGAAATGAGTCCGGGTCTATTCAACGCATCACAGCCAAGGCAGATGTTATCATCCCTCCTCGGTCTGAAATGATGATACCTGGATTAACTGGAAACGAAAAAATTTTCCAGTATGGCTTGACTGGATATCCTGAGAAGAGCCCAAAGGGAGTGCTAATAGCATCAGCGCTGGTAGATCTGTCGAGAGATGTGATACCTGTGAGGATTGTGAACGTAAGTGAAAAGTCTAGAATTATCCAGAAAGGTGAAGTGCTTGCAACCTGTGCTCCAGTCACCTGTGTTTGCAAAGACCCGAGCTTGACGTTATCGGAGCCGCCTACAAGTTTAACACCTGTAATTGGACGAAATGAGAATTTATCTCCTGAGCAGAGACATGCCGCAGAAAGACTGTTCCAGGAATTTAAGGATGTGTTTTCACAAAACGAGAATGATATAGGTCGCACTTCTCTGACACGTCATAGAATTGATACTGCCGACCATCCACTGATTAAACAGCATCCAAGACGCTTGCCGTTCGCAAAACAAGAAGAGGTTTCTAAGCTCTTACGAGAGATGCAGGATAGTGACATCATCGAACCGTCATCAAGTCCGTGGGCCTCTCCCATCGTGTTGGTCCGAAAGAAAGATGGCTCCACAAGATTTTGTGTGGATTATCGTAAACTTAACGATATCACGAAGAAGGACAGCTGTCCTCTACCAAGAATAGACGACACGCTAGATACTCTTTCAGGACATAAATGGTTTTCAACACTGGATTTGAAGAGTGGATATTGGCAAGTAGAGATCCATCCTGATGACAAAGAGAAGACTGCATTTACTACTGGACAAGGACTTTGGCAATTTAAAGTTATGCCGTTCGGGCTCTGCAATGCCCCAGCAACGTTCGAGCGCCTCATGGAGACGGTGTTAAAAGGCCTGACTTTTGAAGCTTGTCTCATCTACCTAGATGATTTCATCATTGGTAGCCGCACGTTTGAAGAACATCTAGAGAATATTCGAAAAGTGTTAACGAAGCTAAGAGCGGCGAATTTAAAGCTGAACCCTTTGAAATGCAAGTTCTTCCAACGGGAAGTAAACTATTTAGGACACATCATCTCAGCTGAAGGTGTTCGAACAGATCCTGAAAAAGTGTCCGCAGTAAAGAACTGGAAGCGTCCGGAAAATGTCCATCAGTTGCGAAGCTTTCTGGGACTATGCACTTATTACAGAAAGTTTGTCCAGGGGTTCTCCAACATCGCAAGACCATTGCATAGGCTCACTGAAAACAAGCAGAAGTTTCTATGGACACAAGAATGCGAGAATTCCTTCCAGCGGCTGAAAGAAGCTCTCACATCCTCTCCAGTCCTTACCTATCCGCAGCCCGAGAAACAGTTCATTGTGGACACGGATGCCAGTCATGAAAGTGTCGGCGCTGTACTTTCCCAAGAAATAGATGGCCAAGAACGAGTCATAGCATACTGGAGCAAATGTTTATCGAAACCAGAGCGGAATTATTACGTCACTCGTAAGGAGTTATTAGCTATAGTGAAAGCCATAGAACACTTCCATCACTATCTCTATGGCAGGAAATTTCTCCTTCGTACTGATCACGCATCCCTAACATGGCTGATGAATTTTAAGAACCCAGAGGGCCAAGTAGCCAGATGGATACAACGGCTCCAGGAATACGACTTTGACATCAGACATCGCAAAGGCTCATCGCATGGAAATGCCGATGCCCTATCAAGAAGACCGTGTCCCGAGAGCTGTCGCTATTGTTCCAGAGCGGAGAGCAAGTATAATCCCGAATATGTCATACGCCAGACGAAGACTTCACTATTGACGCCACCAGATCCCTGGAGTGATGAGAAGATTCGAGAAGATCAAATGGCAGACTCTGAGATCAAACCAATCTTGGAGTTATTAGAATCGTCTAGCACGAAGCCCAGTTGGAAAGACATCTCGACTTACAGTCCTACGATGAAGCAATATTGGGCTCTTTGGAACTCTCTCCACGTCAGGAATGGTGTCCTGTTCCGAAAATTCAAATCGGAAGATGGGAAGACATCTCGGTGGCAGTTGGTACTTCCTCGATCCCGAATACCAGAGGTCCTCAAGGAATTGTTGGAGGATGTACAACCATATTCCTGTTTAACCAACTGTTTTTAATGGACATCTAAAGAGTGTTGAGATGATTGTACCACTGTATGTTGAGATAAGTCAGTTAAGCAGTGAAACCTTCTTTATAACTAACAACACTTTATTAACAGATTAGTAAAAACACATCCTTAAGAACATTATTATTAAACTTATTAGAAGAACACAGGAAAAACATTTAAACTTATTGACTGCCTGCAGCCTCATCATAAATAAACTAAAACTCCTTTTGAGCATTAGAGTTAACTGCTGGCCAAGCAAGTACATACCACACAACATCTATCCCATATCCTTTTAAACTAACAAGTGAGTTTACAGTCACAGGCAATTGAAAAATATTAGCATAATACAAGAAATAAAATAAAAGGTTATGGTTGCAGGTTAACAAATATTCAAAAGTTCAAAAACAGTTTAAGATGTCATCATTAACTTTAGCACATGACACCAACCAACCTACCACTACTGGTAACTGTTGACATGGCAGTTTAAGCTGCTGAAATGAAGTTACTTTCTTCACAACTAAAGCATTCAGGATATATCATTTATAAGCAACTATTAAAACAGTTCTTAATTAAAGAGACAGCAATATATATATGCATTTAAACCACATTAATTTTACTTTATGTTTACTTTAAGTTTACTTTATGATAGATGTTTGTTTACATTTAATTTTATTAACTATACTTAACTTTAAACCTTTTTCAAAAGTATTAAAATGAACTTTAAGATAAATAGTATCAATTTTAAATATATGTATTAAAAAGATTTAACAACATAGAGAGTGAAAGAGATGGGGGAAAACTTACTGGGAAAATTTAACCAAAGTTAAAACAAAAATTGCAAATTCCAACATAATGCCCCCTTTTTCCCCCAGATCTTTCCTTCAACCAAATATCCACTTACAATAATACAAAAACTTTTGACTAGGCAAAACCTTAGTAAATAAATCAGCAACATTAGCTGAACCTAACACAAAATTTAAATTAAATTTATCTAAATTATCCTTTACAAAATATATTCTAGTATCTGTATACTTAGTTCGATTATTTTCAATACTATTTTTGGAAAAATGTATGGTACTTTGATTGTCACAAAAAACATTTGGCTTATTCTTTTCTAAGTTTAACAGGCAAGAAAAATTATCCACAATTCTTATCAGCCAACACAGTTCCTTTATAGAATCTGATAAGGACACATATTCTGCTTCCATACTGGATAGTGCTATGCATTTTTGCTTGCAAGAGCTCCAAATTATAGGTACATTATCTACAAAAATTATAAATCCACTTATGGATTTTCTGTCAACTAAATCAGATGCCCAACTAGCATCTGAATAAACATTTAATGTACAACTTGAAATTCTAGACAAATTAATAGCTAGCTCTTTAGTATTTATAACATACTGAAGCACCTGACATAAATATTTCCAATGTTTCAAAGATGGGCAGTTTGAAAACTGTGCGAGGGCTATAACTGAAAATTGTATATCTGGTCTAGTACGTGATGCTAGGAAAAGAAGACAACCTATTAGTTCTCGATATGGAACATCAACTGCTTGCTCCCCCTCTCCTGCAGAATTTAAAACTATCCCTGGGGTTAATGGTAATTTACTTTTTATCTTTGGGATATGAAACATTTCAGCAAGCTTTTCTATATAGCTTTGTTGATGTATAAAAATTTCTCCATTTCTCTTTTCAAAGTCTACACCTAAAAAATGTCTAATTTCCCCCAATACTTTTATTTCAAACTTTAACTTAATTAAGTTTATCACTTCCTTTAATCTTTCATTATTTTTAGCAAAGACCGCAAAGTCATCCACATAAACCAATACAATGACTTCAGATTTAAATACATAAATACAATTTGAATCAGTAATTTTATCAAAGCCCAAGTCCATAAAAGTACTATCCAATTCCAAAAACCATTCCCGGCCAGCCTGTCGCAAGCCATACAGTGCCTTGTCCAACTTCCAAACATAACCCTCTTTCGTCTTTTCAATAAAACCTTCTGGTTGTTCTACAAAAATTAATTCATTTAGTTTGGCATAAAGGTAAGCACCTTTAATATCAAGATGTTGACTTACCCAACCTTTAAGTACTACCAGAACAGTGTAGAAAAGTCTAACTAGGGAAAATGAAATCACTGGGGAGAAAGTATCAAAATAGTTCACTCCCTCAATCTGCCCAAAACCTTTAGCAACTAATCGAGCTTTAAATCTTTTCACTTTTCCAGACACATCCTTTTTTAATGTGAATATCCATCCAGTACCTAAAATTTTAGTCCCTTCAGGTCTAGGCACTAAATCATAAACTTTCCTATCTTTAAGTGTCTCAAGCTCATTTTTCATTGCTACATTCCATTCCCTCTTTTCAGGTAGTTCCTGCGATTCCTTAAAAGAACATGGGATATTTACCTCTACACAGTGTACCTCCGGTTGTTCACCCTCATTCTCACTTACATGTGAAATTGTACTTTCTACATTAGAATCTACAGAAATTGGGCTAAAACTGAAATCCTCTGGGTTGTAATCTATCCCCTTTTTCTGACAATATTTTTCTATGTCATTTTTACTTCTAAGCCTAACGCTTTCTTCAGGGTAATAGTACACATCTACCTTCCCAGCTGTTCTTCCCGACTTTCTGACAACTTCAACTCTTTCCCAATCTTTAGGTAAAGGGGGGGGTTTCCTGAAGCTTACTTTTTACTTCTGAATTTTCATTATCCAAACTAAAGTTTACATAGTCATCATTAAAATTTTGTATACCACTTTCTATGTTTTTAAAACTGAAATCCTTTTCCACTATTTTAACATGTTTGGTTTCTACCACGGTTTTTGTACCGGGATACCAGACTCTATAACCTACTGTATTAATGGCATAGCCAATGAGAATTCCCTTCTTTGACCTTTTGTCAAGCTTAGACCTATATCTACTGGGAATATGAACATATGCATCACTACCAATTACTTTAAGATGACGTACTGAGAAACTCTTTTCACGCCAAACATTTAAAGGGGCTTTACCATTTAATTTCTTATGAGGGAACCTATTTCTCAAATAATTGACAGTATAGACTAATTCAGCCCAGAGACTTTTTGGTAAATTTGCTTGGACTAATAAGGACCTAACACCTTCCATCAAAGTACGATTATAGCGCTCGGCAACCCCGTTCATTTCTGGGCTAAACACATTCGACCTCTCATGCCTAATTCCCTCACGTTTTAAAAAAGCTTCAAAATAATCAGCACAAAATTCTCCCCCATTATCTGTTCTGATACTCTTAATCCTTTTACCAGTTTGCTTTTCAACCAATTGCTTATAGTTTTTTAAAAATTCAAACGCTTGATCTTTATGTTTTAAGATATATACATGAGCAAACCTTGAGAAGTCATCGATTATACTGAGAAAATATTTTGCTCCCCCCATACTAGGTTCAGGTGACTGGCCCCAAACATCCATATGCAAAAGTTCCAATATACTAGATGTTCTAATGCTGTCTAGTTCAGAAAAACTCCCTCGAGTACTTTTAGAAAAATTACAACTTTCACAAGACTCAATCGTACCCTCTAATTTTTCAAGACCATAAACATGTTTAGACTTTGCAAAACTAGATAAACTTTTACAGTTTAAATGGCCGTAGCGAGCATGCCACATCATCATATTAGATGATTTTGTACTTTGAGCTTCTGGTACATTCATGCTTTTGAGATTGCCTAAAAGAGTGTAAAATTTGTTTCTTAATGGAACACATAAAAATACATTACTATTTTTACAAATATATGCATTATTGCAATCAAAAGTTACTTTAAAGTCATTTCTAGTTAAACAACGTACTGAAATCAAGTTTCTTGTTATCTTGGGAGCATAAAAAACGTCTTTAAGAAGTAAAGTTCTAAGTACAGTACCTGTTTTTAACACTAAATGCACATCACCAATTCCAAGGATATCTGTGTTGCCGCTAGCAATGGCAGCTTTTGCTTTAATACTTTTGAAGTTGAGAAAAACACTCCGGTCATTGGCAAAATGGTCAGTTGCAGCAGAATCCAACACAAACTCCAGCTTTGTAGACTCACTTAACATGGCTGAGGCAAAATGGGCTTGTCTTCCTCTTGCAGGCTGGTGATGGCGTTTTTTATTTTTCGGCTTAACCCGACAGTTCTTGATTAGATGACTCTTTAGTCCACATCGATAACACCGTCTCGATTCATCTTTACCAACATTTTCTCTGTACTTGTGAGACTCCTCAGTTGAAACCAAGGCTTGGTTTTCGGGAAACACATGATTAAACTGTAAACTTCTGTTCTTCTGTCTATCATATTCAGATAACAGGTGACCTCTAATTCCTTTCACTGTAAATTCAGCATCAGGTAATCTATATAGTTGAGTAACCAGACTTTCATAACTATCAGGCAAGTTCTCTAGAATCTGAAAAGCCACTTCATCGTCTTCAACTGTTTTTCCTGCTTGTTCAAGTTCTTTGGCAGCTTGGGTTATTCTGTTTAAATAACTACTCATAGCTTCACTTAGATCGTATTTTATACTCATGAAATTTCTTCTCAATCTAGCCACTCTTGCTCTTGAAACAGGCTCAAAAACTGATTTTAATAGTTTCCATGCTTCCGAAGGTGTGTGAGCTTCATAAACAACACTCTTCAAGTCTTCTCTTATGCTGAGACATATGATGGCTAGTGCTTTCCCCTCCTTTTGTTTATCCTGTTTGCCATCAGCTGCTGGATCAGCAAATTTTTCAGCTTTATCCGATGTGTAATCATGTAGATCTTGACTTATTAGATACAGGTCGATACTATATTTCCACTCTTTGTAGTTCTCATGATTCAACTTGGGAAAGGTAAACATTTGCTCAGGATAGGAAGACATCTTTCAAAAATATGAAGATTTCCAAGAATTATTCAAACAGCTGGTAAACAGAGACATGGCAACTAACCACGCTCTGCTACCACTGTTGGAGAATGTACAACCATATTCCTGTTTAACCAACTGTTTTTAATGGACATCTAAAGAGTGTTGAGATGATTGTACCACTGTATGTTGAGATAAGTCAGTTAAGCAGTGAAACCTTCTTTATAACTAACAACACTTTATTAACAGATTAGTAAAAACACATCCTTAAGAACATTATTATTAAACTTATTAGAAGAACACAGGAAAAACATTTAAACTTATTGACTGCCTGCAGCCTCATCATAAATAAACTAAAACTCCTTTTGAGCATTGGAGTTAACTGCTGGCCAAGCAAGTACACACCACACAACATCTATCCCATATCCTTTTAAACTAACAAGTGAGGTTACAGTCACAGGCAATTGAAAAATATTAGCACAATACAAGAAATAAAATAAAAGGTTATGGTTGCAGGTTAACAAATATTCAAAAGTTCAAAAACAGTTTAAGATGTCATCATTAACTTTAGCACATGACACCAACCAACCTACCACTACTGGTAACTGTTGACATGGCAGTTTAAGCTGCTGAAATGAAGTTACTTTCTTCACAACTAAAGCATTCAGGATATATCATTTATAAGTAACTATTAAAACAGTTCTTAATTAAAGAGACAGCAATATATATAGGCATTTAAACCACATTAATTTTACTTTATGTTTACTTTAAGTTTACTTTATGATAGATGTTTGTTTACATTTAATTTTATTAACTATACTTAACTTTAAACCTTTTTCAAAAGTATTAAAATGAACTTTAAGATAAATAGTATCAATTTTAAATATATGTATTAAAAAGATTTAACAACATAGAGAGTGAAAGAGATGGGGGAAAACTTACTGGGAAAATTTAACCAAAGTTAAAACAAAAATTGCAAATTCCAACAGGAATTACATGGCAGTCCCACTGGTGGCCATTTTGGAGTCATGAAAACATTACATAGAGTCCGAGAGCACTTCTTCTGGGGAAAAGAGAGAGCTGACGTCGAACGATGGTGCAAATCTTGCGATGCATGTGCAGCTCGAAAAGGACCAAAGAAACGTAGCCGAGGAAGACTACATCTCTACAATGTAGGAGCACCTTTCGAACGCATCGCCTTTGACATCCTAGGCCCTCTGCCAAGAAGTGCTGATGGCAACAAATACCTCCTTGTTGTCATGGACTACTTCACGAAATGGCCTGAAGTTTATGCCATCCCTGATCAAGAAGCTTATACAGTCCTAAACAGACTGAACGATGTCGTAATTCGGATCCGAAAGTCACCAAGTTCGAAGCCTAGAGTCGTTCATTACGACAGGCTGGCTCCATACTATGGCCATAGTACTTAGTTCATTGATTGTAAATAGTGTAATGTAAATAATGTAAATTAGTATGACCATGGTCTTGTATATAAGTTAATGTAATAATTTCTTTGGCTTAGCATTATCATTATTAATGTTATTATTATTTAAATACTTGTATGTAATGATGAATGTGTTTAATTGTTATTTTCCATGTTTGCTTTAAGTGCTTTGAATAGTATAGCATTTGTTGGTAACGGGTTTGCTTTCCGATCAAAGGTTGAACTGCCCGGGACGTGCAGTCCTTGAGAGGGGGGCAATGTTATGAATTTTGTAAATATTTCATTCTTTTTAATTTATTTTATTTTATTATTGTGAAAATTGCAGTATTATTAATGTATTTCCTATTGAGCATCATATAACTCAATGCTAAAGGCCTCAGGTGCTTTGCAAGAAAAACAACCTTACACCCTCATCTTTATAATGGAAGTCTATGGAAAAATCGCCAAGGAATGGGTTTATCGCCAAGTTGGCGATGGTTTTGGCGACTTATTTTTGTCACCAAATTTGGCGATATATCGCCAAATATTGCCACATTGGCGACGGATTTGGCGACTTTTTGTGCAACCCCCCTCCCTTATACCTGTACATTGGGATCCTTTCTCGCTTAGGTTCTCTATCGAAAGTTAAAGCACTTTCTGGTAATTTCTAGCATCTGAAGGCTCTGGAAAATTCTAGTTATCTTTAAAGCCTATATAAGGGACCTCCACCAGTCCAGTTCAGTTAGTTGTCTGTCAACTGCGATTGAATTCATACGAGAGGCTTTGCATTGAGAACTGTGTTACTCGGATCGATTTTGTCGTTGATACGTCGTATTGAACGCATTGTTTGTGTGTGAAATTTTGCTGTGCTTTTATTGGATTTGAAGATTACTGAATATCTTGTAATTTTCAGAAGATATTTGTGATCGTATTGCACTGTTTATAGTGAATAAAGCCTTTTTATTGTTCTTATATATTGGCATAAGTCCTTTCGAACCCCGAGCTCACAACAATATATTTTTCTTTCTTACTTTTTCTATATGTATATATTTTTTATTTTATAAAGGTGGCATAATGGAAAGTACCTTTCATACACCAGTAAAAGAAGTATCATCTATGATGGATATGAAAAAATGGGAAAATTCTGAGGTATAAAATTATTTTTTCTATTTCCTTAACCACTTCAACGGCTGCCCCACGTTAAGTCATTGGTAATAATACTGTTTCTCTATCTAAGTGGCCGTTTAAGTGGTTAATCATATATATTATTTCTGATGTGAACATCCCTTTTTCTATGCACATACAAAACACACAAATAATGAATGAGGTTTCTTAAAAAGTTTGACATAGTACACTTACATTCTATTAAAACACATTTCTTGATGAAAAATTTCAGTTAATTAAAAATTAATGAAAAATGTATCAGAAAATAATGTCAATGAAAAACATCAAAGCTATCTGCTATTGGGATTGCAGTGTGAACGCCTTGCATGGGTTTACTGGTTATCTTTTAAATCATAGCTATTGATTAATTTCATTGGATAGATTTTGCCAGCAGTTTCTTTATGATCAATTTTGATAAAAGCAATTTTCTTATTTGTGGTATCATTCAGATACAAAGAAAGAAAAAAAAATTACTATCAAATGGGATAACTTTGGAAATTTTTCGATAGATTTCCACTTCCCACCAAGTGCAAATATTGGCATAAAAGCTAACAAAGGGGCCATTTACACTTACAGGTATAAAAAATATAGTACACAGAAGATAAGAATGGTAATCCTAAATGACATGTGTACATAGTTTAACAGGGATGATTGTATTCAGGTTATATACACATACACCTGAATTGAGGCATATTTTTCATTTTCAGTACCGAAATGTCAGTTTTTCTGATAGTTAAATTCATAAAATAAGACTAAAATATCAATTTCATATGATTGCCTGACATAATTAAAATTCATATTTTCCATAATTTTGACCTCCCTGTAATAAATTATATGTTCCCTCCCCCCTCTCTCCATATAAAAATGTTTTCTCGCTAAAATTTCAGGTATTTTTTCATGAACCTACAATCACCCGCCTGGTTTAATGAAAAGTATAATTATTTTATTAAATACAAAGTACAGAAGAAATTCACAGACAAAAATAATTAATATTTTCAATATAATTAATATATAGTCAACATAAAGTTGATGATTTTATTTAGCATTGCTAAAACTGCTTTTTTTTTTTTTTTTGTTATTGTTCATGCCTGTGACGCTACATATAAAGCTAAAAATTCGCAGTCATCACTCACTTTATGGCGATTTAATGTTAAAAACTGACCATTAAAAAATTTGCAATTGTTGGCCATTTTTCTGCTGCATTGTTAAAAAAGCTTGTATTCATCAGTTTTCTACTATTTTGTTCAAGAAAAATATGCACATGCTGCAAGCTTTATGAAGAATCACAGCAGGGGTCTGTCCAGACTTTTTTCCCAGGGTCCTGTTTTTGTGAAATTGTGAACAGCTTTTTATATTTGTGAAAAATCTACTCATAATTTTGTGAATTTGAAATGATCGTTATATTCAAATTTGTTTATACATTGTTTATACATTGTTGTTTATACATTGTTGTTTATACATTTTTAAGAAGATATATGGATGTAAAATACATATATTTTCTTTATATATGTAAAAGTGACAGGTCAGATTTTACTTTTAAATGATTAATTTGTGAAATGTTCAGTTTAAAGATGGAAAAATTTTGTGAAAAACCTATTTTTAAGATAAAGAATTTTGTGAGGGGTCCTGTTTTAGGGAAAATAGTTTTGTGAAATGTCCTGTTTTATGGAAAATTGTATTGTGAAGGGTCCTGTTTTAAGGAAAATAGTTTTGTGAAGGGTCCTGTTTTGAAATAAAAAAATTTGTGAAGGGTCCTTTAAAGGACCCAATTTTTTTCTAAACAGATCCCTGCACAGTGTAACCTTTTTACCACTGGAAATTTCCATTGCTTTCCTACCACCATCACACAAACAAAAAATTTAAAAATGCTTAAGATTTTTTTTTTTTTTTTTAATGCTGCATTATTTACATATTGTGTAGTCCTAGTTGTTTTATTTCTTACTTTTAAGTACTAATAAATTATCATCTAAATCCCCCCTCTGAAAATTTTATCCTCTTTGCTCCTTCTTCCCTCCTGCCAGCACACAGTTTAAAATCTTTACAAATATTTTTGCCCTATTTATTTTACCCTTGTTGTTTTATTTGTTACTTTAAAGTACTAAAGAAATAATCAGTAAAATTCTGTCCTCCTCCCTGAAATTTCAAATCTGCCCTTTGCTCTCTCCCATTCAGCACACAGTTTAAAATCATTAAAACTCTTTCATAAAAAAAAAAAAAAAAAAGAAAAAAAAGGGCCATATTTTTTAAGCAACAATAAATGAATGATCAGTCATCTTACTCCTCTTCCCCAGGGGTCGGAAAAACTACTTTTTGTTTGTAGCGAACTACAACTACAACTACTTTATGAAAAATGTAGTTAACTACAACTACAACTACTTTTTTAAAAAGTAGCGACTACAAACTACTTTTCAAAAGTAGTCACTACTTCGCTACTTTAATTATTATCATCTTAACATCGTATCATTCATAGCATTATTAAAATGCATAGCAAACCATTTTTCACCATACATCATAATATAGTTGAATTCTTATGTGCGTCCCTGTAAACTGTTTTACTGCTTCTTATTCAATACTTCCGAGAAAGTATGATGCAGTCCACATTATTGATGCATACCAGTCTCATTATCCTTGAAATATCCTGTAAAGCTAATTAAATGTACCACAAAAGATTTTTCCCCGTACACCATAATGTAACAGAATTATTTTGCATGTCCCTGTAAAGCGAGATATAAATGCTACACACTTCATTTTCAATACTGAACATTCTGTGGTAAACTTCAATAACATATAAAACTTTCATGGCAATCCGAGTATATTTACGAGAGTTAGAGCACGGACAGACAGACAAAGCGAATTCATAGACACTTTTTAATTATGTTCGAAAGTGTTAAAAAGAAGAAATTTGAAAACAAAAATTGTAATAAGCTTACAAATTTATGTGAGTGATATAACACAGTAGCGCTTAAGGTGCTTCACAAATTCCTTGCTCAACAACGCAAAACTTTTTGACACATTATCTGACTCATTTTTAAACACAAAGGCATAAAATTGGCAGGCCTGACTATGGAAGCGATTTGGAACCGAAATGAGTTTTCCATTTTTTGATAAATAAATTACTTATCCGGTTTTAAGTGATTCGTGTCACGTTGTTTCCCTTTCCTCTGCCGCGGCGTAGGAAATTCGGTTGAAAACACCGAATTTGACAGTGTTTTCTGAAAAATCTTCTATCTTTACCAAAAAATAAAATAAAATAAAGAATAATGGAAAACGTCTTTCGGTTACAAAGTTTCTGAATAAGAACACCTGCATTTTCATGCGTCTCCGAGCAAAAATGAATTAAATAATATGTCATAAAGTAGGCAGTTTGGATTTGAGAACAACCTTAACAGCGGATAACCCTTGGTAAATTTGAATATACATTATTTTTTAAAAATACAGCTAAATAGTCCTATTTCTTTACAATTTAAATATAGTTCCAGAAAGCAATTTAAAAATTGAACAAGATCATATAGACTTGCATAAGTTAAATCCTAGCTTTACTTTTCCTTTCTATCTCTTTTTGTTTGTTTCCCTTTGAAAACCCGAATTTCAACATAATGGGCTTTAGATTCGTTCTGGAGAAAAAGATATTTCATTAAAATACCAAGCTAACCAATATCAAATTAAATATAAAACATTACAAATCAATTATTTTAGCGATAAAAAACCTGTGCAGCTATAAAGTAAAAATAAATATAGCCATAAAAATAAAATTAAGCATTCTTAGGCATTTTTTAAAGTAATATATTTCTATTTCCAACCACCTTTGTTTTATCTATTGAAATCTTCGAAGAGAAACATGTAGTAAATTAATTTGTATGCATACATTGGACAAATATTTCACAACGATCAAAAGACGTATTAATAAAATATTTTTTTGCGATAATAAACAATTCGATAAGAATATTTTCTGAACCAGGGATCTTAATTCGAAAATACTCTTTTTAATGATTTATGAATTTTCATGAATAAGGATTTAGATATTCGGTGCGAGATGCGATCCTGTAATTATTATTAATAAAGAAAATGCTAACTCACCTCTATGTGAAATTTCAGCTTGTATGCAGATGATTTTGATACACATAACTTCTTATTAATTGGACAAAGTTTACATGTTACATAATAATTACCACTTTCTTGTTGTTCTATAACTTCAACATATTCATTATATGCCACCAGGGCAGTTCTATACTATTTTTGTCTGTCATTATATTACATCAATCTCAAAAGAAGAATCTCACAAGATCTAATAATGAGTAAGAAGACAAAGGATTGTCAGCAAGAAAATTAATTTTTTCACTTTAAAGGTCTATATAAACCGCAGATCAAAGTTTTACAAAAGCAAAATGCGTGCCTGTCTGTTTTGTCTAGTCTTAGAATTAGTTTCAGGAAGTTAATATAAACATACTTTTTCAACTACTGGTACGATAACGATTATAGCGAATGCTTCTGCATTGCTGAAGCATTCCTGCTGAATAGTTACAATTCTAATTCTTGATACTTCTAATTTTGTTATGACAAAAAACTACTGTGTGATCTACAAGAAGACAGGAAGGATCATTTAGTGTTTTGCTGCGTATTGTATTTCGCTATAAGTGGAAGTTTTGAAACCGCAACTAATTTTTAAGTATATTTAAAGATTAGATTTTTTGTTTTATACTGTTTAAAGTCCTGTATTGGGGCGGGTTACCCGCATCCAACCCGACCCGGGTTCGGTTTGGCTCAAGATTTTTTTTTGTTGCGGGTCGGATTCAGATCGGGTTGATTTCAATTTTTTCACTGCAGAGCAGGTTGAATTTCATTTTTTTGAGTTCGGGTCGATTTCGGGTTGGTTTTGACTCTAGCGGGTCGGGGTCGGGTTGACCCGAATTCCCGAATTTCAAAAGAATGTCCAAAATATTTTTTCAGGTTAAAAATCTATATACAATAAGACCTACATTCTGGTTTTTCTCCCGAAAGGCGGACACTTTTTCAATTCCTAAAATTTATTTGTTTGAACGCTTATATCTCTGAATAGCGGGCACCTCTCAATCTAGACACACGTAACATGTGTATGTGTACATAAACTATCAATAATATGATACCTCTGTTTTTGTGTGTATAAAAAATGAAATGTTGATAATTTTTTTAATATTTCGAAAGAAGAAAAAGTGGTTCTTAAAGAAAGAATAATCTATTATCGCATTTCTTACAGACATTTTATTTCTCATGCAGTAAATTGAACATATAGTCCTAGATATTCAAATACCTATTTATTTTCCTCTGAAACATAGTTGTGCTCAAACTTTTTGTGAAACTCCCAACAAGCTGAGTGGTAAAAAAACCTATATATGACCCGAAAGAATTCTTCTACATACCTGCAGAAAGAAAATTAGACTCATTCCAAGCCGAAAAAATAAAATTCGGGATAACCCGACCCGATGTTTGACACTATTTAACGATCCCAAGGTGCTCAGAGGTTTTACTATATTTGAATATTAAAGAATATAGATTTGTTCATTTTTTTTATGTGAAACATAAAAATGGTATTATTAGAGATACAATTGTTGATTAATTTTCATAGTGGCATTGAAACTTGATTTACTGTCTTTACATTGCGGTTCGGTTCAGGTTATGGGTTAAATATTATGTGTTCGGGTCGGGTCGGGTTGCCGAAAATTATTTTTGCGAGTTCAAGTCGGGTTGCGGATTATCGAAAATTATTTTTGCGGGTTCGAGTCGGGTTGCAGATTGACTTAAAATGGAATTTGCGGGTTCGGGTCGGGTTGCGGGTTGACTTAAAATGGAATTTGCGGGTTCGGGTGGGGTTGTACCCGACCCGCGCAGGACTCTAGCTGACGCTTTACGTTTCAGCTGCTAGTTTGTTTGAAAGGCAGAAATCATTCCTTCCTAGTGCACTTTTCTCTAATAATAAAGTGGTATACTTGTTCTTTTTCTGTGCTTTTTTGAATATATATATATTTTTTAATTAGAGTTCTAACGATTTTAAACTGGCA
The DNA here is from genome assembly GCA_963931845.1 of Maratus michaelseni. Taxonomy (NCBI): domain Eukaryota; kingdom Metazoa; phylum Arthropoda; class Arachnida; order Araneae; family Salticidae; genus Maratus; species Maratus michaelseni. Next base: position 339,664,665 of record OZ007588.1, on the reverse strand, counting down.
GGAAATGAGCAGAAATTTTGTTCGAATGGGAAGATTTTAGATGATTGATTATTTATTTAATGTTACGAGACAGCAAAGAATACGGAACTTAAAAAAAAAGAAGAGTTTTAAATTTTGAATATGGAGAGGTGGAGGAGATTTTATAGGAAGGGGGATAATTTATATTACTGATTATTTATCGTCACTACAGAGCACTATTTAGGGCAGAAGATTTTTTTATATATAAAAAAAAAAAAAACTTAAAGAGTTTAGATTGATTTGTATGCTGGGAGGGGGGGGGGGAGAGTTAATTATGGGAGGTCAGGGGACAATTTAGACGATTACTTATATATTATTATTAGGTAGAAACGAATGTGGCCATTTTTTTTAAATAAAGAATTTTAAATATTTGAAACTGTACGCTGGAGGAGGTGCAAAAAGGGAAGTGTAAATTTTGGGGACAAGGAATTAATTTTTATTTACTGTCATTAGAGAGCAATAAATGGAGTGAAATATTTTATTTGTGTATAAAAATAAAGATTTTAAAATATTTTAAACTCCTTTATATGCTACTAGGGGGAAGCGTGAATTTGAGAGGTATGGGATAATTTAGACGATTTATGTTTAGATGAATCCATTCTTTTTCTTTTTTTAAATAAAGATTTTACATTTCTTTCCTTGCTGGCGGTGGAAGGCAAAAGGGAGAAGAAATTAGAGTCAGATAAAGACTTAACTTAGCCAGACGACTATATTTTGGTAAAAACAATCGTAATCGTATAAAAATACATTATAATGAAACAATTTCCATGGATTTAAATGACAATGCACGAAGTTTCTGACACCCAAACTGTGAAAATGACAGTTAATTTGTGACCGTGCCCGTCGTCTATGGAAAAATCTATGACACTGCAACTGAGATTTGTCACTAACATTCGCAAATTGTAGCAGAGAACATATTTCGCACAAAAGAAACAAGTTATGATCACGTGATTTGAAGATTGGCACTTTTTTTTCTCTCCTAAAGTAGCGTCAAAAGTAGCGTTGATGCTCGCTACAAACTACTGATATTTTGTATCGCGCTACTTGCTACACTACACTTTTTTTAATGTAGCGCACTACACTACAAACTACTAGAAAAAGTAGCGGCTAATGTAGTTTCGCTACTTGTAGCGCGCTACTTCCGAGCCCTGCTCTTCCCTATGACATTTGTCTTTCCTCTCCTCCCACAGCAGACAAATTTTAAAATATTTATTTTTATTTATTTATTTATTGTAAAAACAATGTGTAAATAATCTATTATTTAAATACTTCCTCATGAGATGGCCACTTTTTCTTCTTTGTCCCCCTCCTCCCTCCACTCAGCACACAGATTGGTCTCTTTAAAATTCCTAAGTAAAAAAAAAAAAAATCTAGCCTAAATATTTGTTGTTTTGCTTCATTTGTTTCATTTGCTACTTTAAAGTAAATAATACAAAAAAACAAAATTAATTATCCATCTCCCTCCCAAAATATCCTATGTCACCTATGTTCACTCAGCACACAGCTTAAAATCTTTAAAACGCTAATTTGTTTTCTAATTATTCTGCCCTATTTATTACTTTGAAAATAAACAAATTATCAATCATCCAAATTCCCACCCCCTTCAAAATTTTTGCCTCTTGCTTTTGCCTGCTTCTCAACATATAAATTTAAAAATATTTAAAATTCTTTATTTTTAGGGTTCCGTACTTAAAAAGTAAAAACGGAACCATATATAAATAATCATTTATCAATGATTTGTAATGATTGCATGCTGAAAAAAAAAAAGAAAGTTAAACTTATTTTACATTTTTTTTCTCCGGGTAGTGACCATCAACTTTAAAAGTGGCCACTAAAAAATTGGAGGCTATGGTTATTGACCACTAATCAAATTTCTTAATTTTTATCTTTATCTGCATAAATTCAAGTATGATTAACAGAAATCTTTCAACATACACCAAATGTTTATTAATTAAGCAGAAGTTATTACTGGAATCTTGAATTCTAGTTTCAGTGTGCATAGTTTTCTTTGGTCACAGCACCATATAGTACTTCAAAATCAAGAATATTTTATTTTATCATACAAGGGGGCTTTGCCCCTTACGAGCTACGATTACCAAGTTCCACAGACTCTAAAAATGGTGTTTTTTGCTCTGTTTTAAAAACATTACCTGATTACAGAAAATTGAAATATATTATCCAGTGCCAATCTTCTATAGTTGGGTTGCCGTTATTCATTTTGCTTTGATTTGGGGGTTTTTTTCAGCTCCCAAGGCCACATTCGCCACTGTTGTGATGCCAAAAATGCATGATCATGACGTCACATTCATTACACACATTCTTGATTTTCAGCCATTGTCCGTGTGGTACCGAATACGGTAGGAAGATTGTCTGAAAGTTATCCTGCCGAAAATTAAAAAAATACTTGGCAAGACTCCGGTCCTAAAAGTTGTGAGATAAATTTATTTGCATCAAAATTCCTTGTTTATGGTTTTGTATACTGCTGATACTACAATTAAAATTTCCTGAGATACATAATAAATGGCAATAATAACTCAAGTTTTGTCGATTTCTTTCTACAATCTTTTTAGAGCCTCCTATTTTTCTGAAATATCTTTCTAGAAGGTTAGACATACAAACTTCTCAGAGATAATTATTCCAATCAATCACCATACTCTTTCCTAACTGTTTTTTCCCTCTTTTCTTTGATGTTAATTCAACTGACCAGTCATAAATAAACCTTAATTCAGTTACAACTGTAATTTTGGAACCATCAGACAATATTCCTTTTTAATAGATATTGTCTTATGACAGTTTTTACATTAGAAATAGCAATTTACTAATATCCTTAATTAAAAATTGCTACTTTTCCATTATACCAACACTTTGCCAAAATGCATGCTAATGCGCCATTTATTTCAACCCTGACCATGCAAATAATTTTTATTGCAAACAATGCCAAACATTGTGACTCGCCATTTATTGAGCATGAATCTTTTTTTTTTTATTATTATTATTATTTAATTGTAACCACGCAAAACATCTTAATTTTCTATTTTTCAATTCAGAAATATTTTTTGTTAAGTTATAAGTTGCATCTTTTGCTGACACTGCGACAGATTTGGCAGTTATCTGATGAGGAGGAAGCTGCACTAAAATAGTTTCAAAGCTATGGAATTATACATAAAGTTTTTTTGTGACATGCCAGCAATGATCATTTCACAGTAAATTACAAATATAATTTTGTTGATCCTAACATTGAATGTCATACCCAGTTTGTTAAGGGATTATGTGGTATCACAAAATGGCATGACTAAAGACAGTGGCACTGATCATCATTATTTATAATCCTATCTCATAGTGTTCATGTGGCGATGTCTTTCTTTTAAAAAATGAAATGTTTACTGCAACGCTAAGAGACATTTACAATTTCAAGCCAGAAGTTTATATTGAGTTTTATTTTGCCATTTTATTGTATATAGTAATATTTATTTGTTCTTTTAAGTATATATTTGTAAAGATTTAATAAAATAGTTCATGAAAGTCTGTAATTTCTAAATTTTATACTTTTAAAATGATCACTTTCGAACCAACAATGTTAATTTTTTTCAAATGCTTCATTTGGTGCCAATGGCACTTGACGACAATGGTGTTGGTATAACGGAAAAGTATTAAAAAAACGGTACTTCTCTATTATCCCGTCGACCACTTTTCATAACAAAAGACTATCGCCAAACTGTAAGATTAAATGCCAAAAATGCAGTCCCATTTACTTTTATTAGTTATTTCATTAATTAAAATAACAATTGTGTCCTTAAACGGCCAAATTTCTTATATTTTATTTATTTTGATATTCCAATGGCAACGTTCTCCCGTTTATTTGGCATTCTACAGTTTGGCGATAGTTTTTTGTTATGAAAAGTGGTCGACAGGATAATAGAGAAGTACCAAAAAACCAAACTGACTTATCCACAAAATAAATAAAAATGGAATATATACATCATGTCCCAATGTTGCATTTAAAATCAAATGTGACATCATGCTTTTGTATTATTGGCGTTAAATCATATAGTTTGGCGGTAGTTTTTTTTTTTAATGGAAAGTTTTTGACGGGATAACGGAGAAGCAGGGTTGGGTTTCTTTCAGGACAGTGTATAAAAATGGAAGAAACCAACAGAAATCAAAACAGATGATCAAAATTAAAATATATTAACTATGTAAAAGAATTAAACTCACAGCATGCATTATGTGAAATGTAAAATGGAAAAATTAATATAAAAAATATTATTTTTGGAAAAATAAATTATTTTTTAATAACAAACTTCAGGTTCAGCAGGTATTTACAGATGGTGGTTTTTACAACTTCAGAGGTAAAAGCAAGAAGGTGTTTTTTCATTGTTCAAAAGAAGAAAAAAAACCTGACTATTGTGCAACAGATTAAATAAACAAATTAGTAATTATTTATACTACTAGCATGCCTGTCTCAATGCTGATTTTAAAAGATTAATGTTCTCAAAATAAACTCTACTGGTATGTCCAGTAGCGTAGCTAAGGGGGGGGCGGCCGCCCCGGGCGCTGCTACCGAGGGGCGCCAAATTGAGAGAGGTTTTTAAAGAAATTACCTCACATATTTTGACAATAAATAAAAATTTTCGCTTTTTTGCGTGTGTGTGCAATGTTTCATTAAGTAAAATATTTTATTATATCCAAGTAATGAAAGAAAATGCTTCTGTAAATGTTTCTAGAGATGGTTCAAGTTCAACACACTTTATACCTTACATAAATAACGTACCTTAAAGGGAACACAAAATGATAAAATGGTGGGTGGTGGGGGTGGAGCGCCCAATGCGAGACTCTTTAAACCAAAATTCTCTCACATAATAAATTATCACACTATAACTGTAAGGTCCACATTTTCTATTAGTTAAAATGTCATGACAAATGTTAAAATACAATAAACGTGACTTTTATACTTAACCTTTTTGTTTTTAGAAGATAAACTATTTATATTTCTAAAAATCGTAGTTTTAATTTTATGAAATGCACCTTAAATATTTACAAAAAACAGCGATTCAGTTGAAAAATATTTGTTGCAGTTTTGTCACTTAAGACAAAACTGCCAAACTGTTCCAATAGGAACTTCTTGGAAATTCCAAAGAGTATACACACCTTGTAAATGAAAAAAGGCAGCAGATTTTTTCCCAATAATCTGGTTTAATTTATGAGTTTTGAAAGACGTCATTTCTACCAAATTTACTTTCACTATTGTTGCTACATTCATACGCTTAAAACTACATAGTCATATCCGCTAACATATAATTTTCGCCAAATTTGGTGATATTTGGCTAAATATTTTCTTAGCTTTCAGCTTAGTGATAGCTGACCATTTTTTCAAAATTCCTATTCAAATTCAATATTGATGAAAACTAGGAACTTCTGTAATTGGGTTCCATGCATTTTAGCTTCGTGTGTTTGAGTAAAATGAATTTTAATTGCTAAAAACAAGGAAGAGGGAAGCTAACTTTTCCTCCCAATACAAGCCGGAAAAACTTTTTTCATCTTGAGAAAAAATGTTTTGTTTTTTTTTTTGGAGGGGGGGGGGGGGGGGGGAGGTGCGCAGAATTTTTTTCTGCCCAGAAAACATACTGGGTATGTCGAAATGCTTTTAAACTCTCCTTTAAGTTCTGCAGGACTTGAAAGAATTTTTTCATCGTTTGCATTCATCCATTCTAAGTTGAGAAACCGACTGCCTTATTCTACTGCTAAAAAACTTTTGTTTTGTCATGCCATGTTGCACTTTTGTAAGGAAAATGAGGATTTTAATAAAAGGTTTTAATACAGTAATTAATGTATATTAGTTTAGTTCCCTTAATAAAATGGATGTAAATAAAAAGCACTGTCTATAATATAAATGACTTTCATTCTATAGTAGTTAAAGGGTAAATGATCCATACTATTTACTACTAGTTACAAGTTTAAATGATAAAAAAATATGCTGATTAAATTGAAATGGATAACTTTTAATTGATTTTGTGTACTTTGGATAAAAAAAAATTTTCAGGTACCCAAGGATTGAAAAGCTTTAGACAGATGTGTAATTTTGGCTAAAAAACTGATGTAATTTAATTATTAATTTAGCATGTGTAATTAATTATTTTTTATAGGTCTAATTGAATTTACTTAAGGTTAAGATTATCTATAAGAAAAATGCATTTATTGTATTTTCAAAGTTACAACTTATATTGTAAATTCCTAAAGAATAACAGTTTCTTCCATTTGGAAGAAACAGCCTTCTTCCAGCCAATTTTTTCCATGCATTTTTCTGCAATTTTTTCCACTTTGGAAGAAACTTGCCAACCCTGCAGAGAAGTACCTAACTTTTTTTTTAAATAGAGAGATACTTATGAATAAATCTCACAATATGGATTGTACCTTTGTTTAGAAAGAATTTAAGTTGGAGCATTCATCATTTGGCAATTGCCCAAATTATGTAAAACACATTTTTAAAAAAAAATCATCTATTCTTCAAAAAAAGGGAAATTTTAAAAGAAAATAATTTATTATCGGTTACTAGACTTATCGATAAAAAATTTGCAATTTGTAGTTTACCACATTTGCCTCTTTGGTGCAAAAACTGGGACTGGGTGTCCATTTTGCTGTTGCTTTCGGGTTTGAATTAATGAAGTCTACTGTAAAAACTAAAGTATAGTTAAGAAAATCAATTAAAAAATTTCAAATTATTGTGTAATTTAAATTGCTGTTTTATTATGCATATTATTCTAAACATTGTATACTTGTAAAGGGAAGTTGCAATCCGCTGATGACCTTTTCAGCTGCCAATCACAACTGTCTTGTTGAGCTCCAACAGTGATTTGATATAATGTCATTTGCAACTTAACCTATTTATAACTAATGCATCATTAACAGAAATGTACCTAAGTTGTTTAATAAAGTTATTAGTGTTGTAAAATGATCTGTCATAATAAAGTTTGTGTATAATGAGTAATTTTATCAACTTTAACTTTATTATGAGTGGTTTCAACTGTATAGTAAAGTATTTGTAGTTATAATATTACAGTTAGTATCTGTTGTTATTTATGGGTAAGATGATTTGTTATGCTTTTGAGGGAGGGTGGACGATCTTCAGTGAAAATCTATCATTTTGTGTAATATTAGTGACTTATTTTGTTCTTGTCTTTTCATCTGTAATTAAATATGTTTATTTTCTGATCAGGCATATCATGAATATGTTGGCTTTATATTGGCAATGAATGAGGCTGTTAAAGGGAAAAAGATATCCGATGTAACCATTACTTCAGATGTATGTATTTATTTTTCTTATTATTTATTTTGATTTTTAGTAAAATTTAAAATAACAAACTCTTTAAATAGTAGTTAGGTAGTATGAAGAGTACATTGCGGCCATATCTATCACTGCATATCTATAGTGAACCTCGCAAGAACATGAAAATATTATTTATACACTTTTATTAAAATGCTGTTTATCATTGCAATTTATTAATGCAATACTAAAAATACATTTTTCCATTTTCGATGACAAGAACGCTGAAAATTCCTTAAATTTCAGGTATCATAACTCAGTAAATTTTGGTCATAGAAGAATAATTTTTTACTTTCTTACATGTTAGAACATGAAGAAATTTATAATACCCAGACATTGTAAAACATTTTAAATTTCCTAACCATTTAAAAAGCAACTATTTTAACGTAAATCGATTTTTATATGATGCAAAATAAATTTGAAGCATTTTTGTAATAGGAACTGTACCTCTAAATGTCTAAATCTAACGTATTAGAAATTGGCTTTTGGTAAATAATAGGAAAAGACACACTGTATAAAATAAAACACCGTTTTAATCTTTTAATAAAATGATTTGAAAAAAATTTAAATTGATCCATGACTTTAATGCATATCCAAAGTGAATCCCAGAAGAACTTAGTAATATTATTTATACACTTTTAATCAAAAACAATTTATCCAAATAAATTTTCATTATGTTTTTCATATTAGTTACAATTATGTTAAAATTGAGTATCCGCACAAATAATGCGATGCTATTGTCTTTCTTTTATTTTACTGTAAAATGGAATCCCAGAAATATAAATGTTTTCCAGCTGTTGTTTTCTAAAAAAGAAATGAGAAAGTAATAAATAAAAACATATGTCCCCCTGCAAAAAAAAAAAATAATAATAATAATAAATAACATCAGAATATTGATTTAAAAAAAAAAAAAGTGAGAAACATCTTTTTAAACATTAAAATCCAAAGAAACAGCTATGTGGTCAAAAATGTCTACCATACTAAGTTTGACAAAAATGCTTATGTGCCTATCTTCCAATAACTTTCATTAAAAAACATGTTTTACTTTTCATTCCAAAAAACCTGATTGTCTAAAATTAGTCTATGAATATGCATAACAGGTTACAATTGTTTACGTTAAATCACTGCGACAGCAGTAAAGATAATTTTGCAATGAAATAAATAACTGTGAAGCTTAACTGGTTTTTGGAAATTATTTAACAGTTATAGAGAAAGAATGTGTTATTTTTCAACGAATAATGACAGATGACAGAATGATGTTTGGATGTGAATTGAACTGTGATTGGTTGATTACGATATTGCTTCCCAGTTTTTATGCTTTACTGATTCTCACTCATTTCTTTGCAAGCTAACTGAAGTCTTGGAAAGACATGAAGGGAGATTTTTGATTGGTTTCGATTGTTATTGATTCTGTTTTTGTTTTTTCCTTTCTTTTGGCGTGTCATAAGTTTTTAAAATGGGGCTTTTTTTTTTTATTCGAAAGTACATTTCTAAGCTCTTTTTTTTTTTTTTTTTTGTTAATATGGAAAAAAAAAAATTGGAAACTTTATTTTATTATAATTTTAATATTAAAAACTATTGTTTCAGCTCGTTTTTTAAAAAATACTTTGCGGGTAATGCATTCTAAATATAACAGGGACTTTCCGTTAACCTATTACTCAATAATGAACTATAAGACAATAACATTGTTATTTATCCTAATACGTTAAATAATGCCCATCTCTACTCTTTATGTAGTAAACTTTAACAAAGAAATGACTGTTTGTAATATCTTTTATGAAACTTGGCAGCATATACTATAGCAGGATAGTCATATCAGAGTGACTCTATACTAAGACTTGATTGTTACTATATCATAAATGATTTTGTCTGTTTACTGGTTTTTCTTTTTCTGAGCCATGTATATAGTATACTCACATTTTAGCAAAAATTTTTTTGAAAGGGTTAATATTTGTATTTTTTTAAACAAATTGCACCGTCATAGAGAGGAAAGTATCTGGATTAAGTAGGGTTTTTTTTTTTTTTCATTTATCTCCAAAAGTGAGGTTTTTCTGTATTTTGAACGGTTTAGCTAACAAAGGCTTCAAAAACGCCAAAAAAAAAAAAAGAAGAAAAAAGCCATTAATGGCATCAAATTTTTACTGCTAGCAAACTTCTGGTATTGGTGCTGTATGGTGATGTATTGGTACATTTTGAGAAAAGGAATGTCTTTTTGATAAGTGTTCGTTTTGTGGTTATTAATTCATATCTCGGTTAATGAACAAAAAATAGAAAATCTGAGTCTCTTGTGCATCAGAACCTGCCTTGGACTATCCTCACCCAAATTTTCGATCTCTACATGCGGTTGAGGTTTTTACGGTATTTTCCTGGCCATCTCAGACAGTAAAGATATTCTTTATCAGAAAGTCGTCAGAAAGATTTTGACAAAATTTTTCTTTTATGAGTATAGCTAATTCTCTTACATCACAGACAGATTTATGGCTACTATTATGAAACATATGTATATTGTGTATCGTTACCACTATTATAATGACTTAATATTGTTGCATGTTTCCAATCATGTGAATACTAGCACCCTTCACTATTTGTCACCAGCAGAAGTACACATCTGATTGTTGAAAGATTAGATAGGCCTGATGTGGGGTATTGCATTTGTATTTGTACATCTGTCTTTGAAAAAGTCTAATATTTTTTTATTTTCTTTGAGCAGTAAATTTTCTGTTAAATGCATGATTAATTGATTTTTTTATTGTAAAAAGAAACTATAAATGTGTTATTATAATGTTATAAAAATTCTTTTTTAGACTGTTAAGAAGATGATTGAATTACTAGAAACGTTAGACAAATGGATTGATGAAATTCCCCCTATTGAACAACCTCAGCGTTTTGGTAACAAAGCTTTTAGAACATTTTACAGCAAATTAAAAGATGTACGATTTTTAATATGGCAATATTTTAAACTATTTTCTTAAATGTTTATCTAGAAAATTTTGTATGTGATTTATTTTTTTAATGTTTTTAATAATATATATATAAATACATATAAATTTTTAAAACACATCTATATTAACTATTGAGCTTACTTTATGTTTGCGTAATTTTTAATGCTGTTAATGTAATAATTGTAAGTAATTAAAATTATAGATACCATATTTTCCAGTGTATAAGATTAACCTTATTATAAGACACACCCCAAAATTTAACTTAACTTAAATTTTTTTAGGAAAAATCATGAAAGTAAAATAATGACAATTTTTTTATTTAAAATAAAAATATTTATGTTTAACATCACTTATGGACTAATTTTTAATAATTAAAATGAACATTTAAAGCAGGCATGTCAAACTCGTTAACCGCCGCAGGCCAAATTAAGCATTATATACAAAGCCGCGGGCCACATACAAAAAGTAGATAATATTATTACCATTGCACAGAATAAAATTTGTACATACAAAACACAGCCATTTGAAAAAACTATTCACACAAAGTTCGAAAGTTATTACTATACATATTTTATTTTATCTTAGTTTTTGAAAGAGTACTCAAAATTACTTTTCATCAACGAAATCTATAAAATTTAATTGAATTTTCTCAATTATATTTATTTAAAAAAATTGGTTGCACATGACATCATTTAAAATGAAATACATTTTCTTTTTGAAAATTGTTTTATCAAAGAAATAAATTCTATTTGAAACGCTAATACTATTAAATAACAAGAAAACATTATGAAATTTGCCTTGAAGTTGTAATTTACTCAGGTGCTTTGTAATTTAAAATAAAAACTACAAGTACTTTGTCTATTGCTGGTGTTTTAATAATCCACATTCATAATTTGTCAATTTAGAAAGAAAATTGTACCTTAAGCCATGAAATATCTGTATAAAAAGGTTTAATGTATATACTACACATATTTCCAAGATATTTTCTAGACTGACAATGATTAAGCATGTGTGTACAAATAAATATAAGTTTATAAACAGTACAAGTTTTAAGCACATATCTGGATTTTATAAATCTATCTGCTATATATAATTATTTCTAGCAACGGTAGTTAGTTAGGCTTGGAGTATTTTCAAATTTCTTTAACTGCTGAATGAATTGAATTGAAATTGAATGAAATGAATTGAACTTTCTCAATTGTATTTATTTTAAAAATTGATTGTACATGCTGGTCTATCAATCGTGATCTAGCAAAGCATAGCTGTCAATATTTTGTATTTTTTTCAAGTGAAAAATTAAAATTAAAATATTTTGAATCGGGAAAATTTATTTAATAATATGTGTGGTATTTATGTGCTACTTATGTTCTTCAATTTCGTAGTGAATGATTTCGACTCATAGGACATTTAATGTAATAAAGACAATAATTAGTTTTTAAAGCAAATGTATTTTCTTCAATAGGTTTAGTGAAAGCATTTTGATTCTCTATTAAGACGTATCAGTTTTAATTCTGACAGTTTATCTTTCCGATGTGTTGCCAGATTTTTGAGAGTTTTCTTTATACTTTGTGCTGTAGCACCTCTTAATGTTACATTCTTTTCAATCTCCAACAGTGCCTATATATCAAACGTAAAATCTCAGCTTTCCTTTGAATATAATGGTATTGTAATTCACCTTTAAAAAAAACTGTGATGTTTTTCTTATTTATTCATAGTGGTAAAGAGCATATATTTTTTTATATATAAATCCTGGGCTGTATGAGAGTATGTCAGTAAAATGTGCTTATATCAATAAAAAATGAATGAAAGGAAAGAAAGATCACGCAGGATCCTAGATATATCACACATAATTACTAATATAAGTAATGAAAATAATTAAGAGATTAATCCAAAATCCTTATGTTCGACAAAGACCCAAATGAAGAGCCTGGATAACATTTTTGAGGTTTTTATGCCAAGCACAAAAGTGATGATTTGTGTCATTTTCAAAGTGACTCATTAAAAGCTATTTAATTTTATACTTTGATTTTTTTTAAATTTTAACTGTTCTTAATTAGTGCCGAATTTTATTAATTTTACAATGCTTTTCTTAGTATTATTTAATAAATGCATTATGTTATTTTGTAAAGTGTTGTAAAATAAAAGAGAGAAAAGTATCTATTAGTTTCGACATAAAACAAATAAAATTATAAGTAAAATAATTTTAAAATTTTACGAATCTTTAAATTTTCAGACTCAAGATCCCGCGTTTTACTATATTCCGAGTAGTAATCTGTATATCCCCCCCCCCCTCCATTTTTTTGTATTAAAGCAAGATTTTTTTTTTTTAATGCCGAATTCTACGACATTCTGAAGTGAAATACGTATTTCTCTTATTTAATGAAAGAATAAATATGACGAATATTACTTTAAAAAAAATACTGGTAGCATTCTGAATAAAATGAAAAACCTGCGAAACTGGTAACATTGATATACATACCTTTTTTATGTTTGTCATTGTCATCTCTAAGACCACTGTTGGTGCAAGCGTGTTTATGCAAAGTGAATTTTCAGCATGAGTTTTCTAAAAACTAAATTAAATAGAGGTAAAATGCCAAAGGCTTTGCGGGCCACGTGTTTGACATGCCTGATTTAAAGGAACAATTTTCATTCTTAACACAAAATCTGCTGCTATTAATCAGGATTTATATGCACCTGGAAAACCAAAAAAACCTGTGATTGTCAGGAAAAATGATAACTGCTCAAAAAAATTATAACAAAATCAGTGAAAATCATAATTTTTTTCTAAAACCGGTAAAGGTTAGAAAATATTTTATTTCTTTCACATATTAAATTTGTCCAAAGTTGCCTTCCAGTAGAATAGCCTATTGCTCTCGCTAGCATCAGCTTCACTAATCCACTTATATTTTTGCTTTATCAAAAAGACTAATTTGTCATCATACAGACAATATTTTAGATAATGCTGGTACTATAAACAATTTCAATAGCATGGGGCATTTATATGGGTCCATATAAAATCTTGATTACACTATATGCTAATCAAAATTTCTTAATTTTTTTCCAATAAATGTGTTATATATGGAATGTATTTTTGATCATTTGATGAAAAGACATTGTAATAAATATCTTCTGTCAAAAGAAATTTTGGTAGGTATGGCATCTGACGTGAGTTTTAAAACTCCTTTTTTCCAGGAAATACATTTTTGGGAAATCAAATAAAACCTCTAGCTGCGACCCTGTGTATCGAATAATTCCAATTTTTTTTCTACATATAACTAGCTGTGCTATGATGCCACTGTGTTAAAGTGGATAATCAACTTTAATTAATTTAATTAATTATTGGGAAAAAGTTTCGGATAAGAAGTGTTTTGTTGCAAAACTATGGATAAGGGAAGTTTTGGTATCAATTTCTTAAAAAAATACATCATTAACAAGTTTGCTAAAGGAAATGAATAGTTTCTATTTTTGGACATCGAATGATAATATTTTGGGTTTAAAAATAATCTTTACAACAGCAAATAAGTATGATTACAATTTAGTATTACATTTTATTAAAAAAAGCAAACTAATTAACAATAAAAGAAATTTAATCATAAATACTTTATGATTAATGTAAGTTTAACAAAAGAATATAATATAATATCTATATAATATATAATATAATATATATCTATGTAATAAAATATAATCTTCTTATATAAAAGATACAAAATAAAATTATACAATTAACTCATCGAGTTCTTCTTCTGGGATATCATTGGTGTCCTCCTTGACCACCTCCTCCTGTTCTGGTTCCTAATAAATAATATTTTTATAGAATGTAAGGTCCTCCATTTTTGACCAGTTATCGCCAAAATGTTTTTTTAACAATACGTCGACATCCTTAAATTTCTCTTGCTTCACAGGAACAGAACATAGCATCTGCTCGGGTTTTATGAATATTAAACTTTTCCTCCTCTTGGTCGATTGTGTGAAAACGCCTACGTCAGTCTTGTAGTGGGGCTCACCTTTAATAAGGAGCACTCCTCTTTTTTTTAACAACCTTGCGCTTTGTAAGAGCAAACTGGAAATGTAGCTCACCGGGACATTTTAGAGTAGAAGCCACCGCTGATTTGAAATCATAAATCGGAACTTCCTGGCGTACATTTCATACTCTACCAAACTGTGAAAAAATTTCCATATACTCTTCAGTATGGATAATACACTCCTCCTTTTTTAGATTTTTCTCAATCCTGCCAAAAACTCTGTCTGGTGGCAAATAAGAATGACCCACAATGCGAAAAATAAAGTCAATCTGTTTAATAATCAAAGGAGCTAACCATGAGCCACTTTGCTAGCATCCCTATCATTGTGATGTTCTTATTTTGGCCAGGACAACCATCCGAAAACATTTGAATTTTTTTTAATCCTTCCAGGGGATAATAAAAAAAATAAATAAATAAAAATTTCTTAAATCCTTAAGGATTTAAGAAATAAAAATTATGGAGGATATATCATTTGATCCCTTGTTGAGTTCGTGCTCACCCCAAGTAAAGATATTTACTGTTTCCCTGTTTTGAGTGTTTCTTGATGTTCCCTCACATATGGTAAAGTTATACTGGTACATTTGTCTGAGTAATAGGCAGCCTGGTCAGGAACTTTAGGCAAAATAAGGTTTTTCTGCAGTCGAATGAAAATTTGTATACCCCTTCCTCTGTTTCTCTCAACATTTTGTGGAAATATTTTGTCTTTAATTTGTGAACTGTATATATTTGGCCATAGTCTCTACCTTTTCCCTTCCGACGAGTTTTAATTAGTAACTTTAATCTTATACATTCTGAGCCAGCATCGGTTGCGGGAGATTTAAAGCTTAGCTTAATATCATGATTGAAAATATCGCTGGAAAGATGATATTTCACCTGGAATAAAGGACAGTCTGCTTCCTTATTGTACATCTTCCATAAGCTTTTTATGTTCCAGTCACTGGGAAGGTATTGCATTTTGCTTATATCTCGTCCATAATGTGAATCGACACACTTTAATTTTTGGATGTAGCATAGCACTGTGGCTTTTACCTCAGCCAGTTTTGTGATCTTTGATTCCCCTCTCTTTTCTGAAGAAGAAATTCCACTCTTTAGATTGTTTTTGCATAAGTTTTGGACTCTGAATTTGGATATTCCAAAAATCTTTAAAAATGCACTTTCACAAATTTAAAGATGGCCATAGTTCTTAGTCTGTATATAGTATGTTATAGTAATGTCTTTGGCAGTGCCCTGAGCTGCATCTATAAAAATAAATAAATAAGTAAAATTGGAAAAATGTGAAGTGTAGGCAGGAAAACATACCTGGGGGGCTTCGGGAAGGAAGTGTTTGAGCAGTAAAGTTCAAAATAAAGTTATCTTGTAGAATTTTGTTTTTGGTGGCATAAAACGCTTGAGAGAAACATCATACATCCTGCATTAAGGGAGTTGAACACTTCAGGTTATTTTTCTGGTGACTATACTTTGGGAGTACTGGAATTGCCTTAGGTGTCTGCCTGAAACATGAATATTAGGCGAAAACACCCACTCGCTAATGTTAATCCTGTGGGACAGTTTTCTCCTAATATCTCATTTACATTTCAATATTTTTAAATGATTTTTTTTGCATTGGATAGCTGAGATCGATCTCTACAGCACCCTGTTTTTATTTTTTAAATTTTCTTTATGGATTTTTTAAATGAAAGTGCTTTTACATTCTGAACCGGTTTTGAAAGTAAAAGTATCTTCATTAAAAAAATCCCTGACGGCTCGGCCTACAGGCACAGGTAGATTTCGAAGACGCAGAACGTGGGGTGCCTATTTGTCGGGAATTGCGGAAGAAATGACCTTTTTGCGATGATGCTGCAGTTGGAACCGCCTACTTCGAAACGAAACTTGTTTGCAGGCGGAGCCAGCAAGGATTTTTTTTTTTTTTTTTTTTTTTTTTTGCTATAAGAGTTGGTCTTATAAAAAACATGTCAATATAAAAGTTTTAGATAATATTAAGAGGATTTATAATATATTTAAGCGGATTTGAAATCTTGGGAATTGACGAAGTTATGATTTTTTTCTTCTAAAACCCCCCTTCCCTCCCCCCTTAAGGCAATTTTTAATTATATCAAAAATATGTCATACATAAGTTTTTGGCCCTGTTCCTAGAAGTAATAACAACTTTAAACGGATTCGATATGTATCATAATTAAGAAATTATGGGTTTTTTTTCTGTTTTCACAAAAAGCCCCCCCCCCCCCCCCTGGTTTGATTTTGCCCATTAACGAACTTGACCGAGATTTTATGTCCCTTGATTTTATGTATCAGTTTCGAAAAGATGCGGGAGTTGGAACCGCCTACTTCGAAAAATAACTTGTTTGAAGCCTGCAGGGATTTTTTTTGTTTTTAATTTTTTTTGCTATAACGGTTGGTCCTATAAAAAACTTGTCAATATAAAAGTTTTAGATAATACTAAGAGGATTAATAATAAATTTACGCGGATTTGATATCTTGTAAATTGACGAGGCTATGATTTTTTTTCTCCTAAAACCCCCCTTTCCCCCCCCCCCCCCCTTGGGGCCATTTTTAATTATATCAAAAATCTTTCATACATACATTTTCGGCCCTTTTCCTAGAAGTAATAATAACTTTAAACGGATTCGATACGTATAATAATAAAGAAATTATGAGGATTTTTCTGTTTTCACAAAAAGCCCCCCCCCCCCCCCCTTGGTTCGATTTTGGCCATTAACGAACTTGACCGAGATTTTTTGATCCTTGATTTTATGTATCAGTTTCGAAAAGATGCGGGAGTTGGAACCGCCTACTTCGAAAAATAACTTGTTTGCAGGCGGAGCCGGCAGGGATTTGTTTTGTTTTTAATTTTTTTTTGCTATAATGGTTGGTCCTATAAAAAACTTGTCAATAAAAAAGTTTTAGATAATACTAAGAGGATTAATAATAAATTTACGCGGATTTGATATCTTCTGAATTGACGAAGCTATGATTTTTTTTCTTCTAAAACTCCCCCTTTTCCCCCCCCTTGGGGCCATTTTTAATTATATCAAAAATCTGTCATACATACATTTTCGGCCCTTTTCCTAGAAGTAATAATAACTTTAAACGGATTCGATACGTATAATAATAATGAAATTATGAGGATTTTTCTGTTTTCACAAAAAGCCCCCCATTTCCCCCCCCCCCCTTGGTTCGATTTTGCCCATTAACGAACTTGACCGAGATTTTATGATCCTTGATTTTATGTATCAGTTTCGAAAAGATGCGGGAGTTGGAACCGCCTACTTCGAAAAATAAATTGTTTGCAGGCGGAGCCGGCAGGGATTTGTTTTGTTTTTAATTTTTTTTTGCTATAACGGTTGGTCCTATAAAAAACTTGTCAATATAAAAGTTTTAGATAATACTAAGAGGATTAATAATAAATTTACGCGGATTTGATATCTTGTGAATTGACGAAGCTATGATTTTTTTTCTCCTAAAACCCCCCCTTTTTCCCTCCCTTGGGGCCATTTTTAATTATATCAAAAATCTGTCATACATACATTTTTGGCCCTTTTCCTAGAAGTAATAATAACTTTAAACGGATTCGATACGTATAATAATAAAGAAATTATGAGGATTTTTCTGTTTTCACAAAAAGCCCCCCCCCCCCCCCCTTTGGTTCGATTTTGCCCATTAACGAACTTGACCGAGATTTTTTGATCCTTGATTTTATGTATCAGTTTCGAAAAGATGCGGGAGTTGGAACCGCCTACTTCGAAAAATAACTTGTTTGCAGGCGGAGCCGGCAGGGATTTGTTTTGTTTTTAATTTTTTTTTTGCTGTAACGGTTGGTCCTATAAAAAACTTGTCAATAAAAAAGTTTTAGATAATACTAAGAGGATTAATAATAAATTTACGCGGATTTGATATCTTCTGAATTGACGAAGCTATGATTTTTTTTCTTCTAAAACTCCCCCTTTTTCCCCCCCTTGGGGCCATTTTTAATTATATCAAAAATCTGTCATACATACATTTTTGGCCCTTTTCCTAGAAGTAATAATAACTTTAAACGGATTCGATACGTATAATAATAAAGAAATTATGAGGATTTTTCTGTTTTCACAAAAAGCCCCCCCATTTCCCCCCCCCCTTGGTTCGATTTTGCCCATTAACGAACTTGACCGAGATTTTATGACCCTTGATTTTATGTATCAGTTTGGAAGAGATTTATGCAGAATTTTTCCAGTTATCGTGGTCAGAAAAAAGTGACATAGATAGATAGATAGATAGATAGATAGATAGATATATAAACTTTTGAACTGGGGTTGTTTTTGGGTTCTGGGAGTCATGATCGGCGTAGATCTGTAAAAATTTTTCAAAATTTCCAACTTAGGTGAGAATGTAATAGGTAGTATTTCTTACGAAATCTACCTAAAAGGCTTAAAATGTAACTATTAAAAACTTTACTGAACTTAAAGAACAAACTCGGCATGAAAATGCGAATCTCCGTTACCGGAGAACGCGCCGATAAAAATAAAATTTCCGCGATCTTACATGATCGAATTCTCGAATACTTCTGACACAAAATGCCGTTGCACCGAAATAAATATGACCACCACGGGGATCACACAGGTAAAATAAAGAAAGAGTTAAATTGATTTGATAATTAATTATTGCCAAATAAAAATAAGAAAACTTTAGATTCCGTAGAAACGGCACTTGAACGCCGCGCCGTACATTGTATTGGCGGAAAACAGAACCAAAACATACGATGCAGTAGGCTGCGCGCATGCGCAAAAGAGATTGTCGGGCGCTCAGCAAAGGCATGGGAGAGAGGGGGAAACGCTACGAAGAGAGACAGCGTGACGGCGAGGAAGAGGAATGACAACAGCATACTTAGTAACATAAAAAATTACAGAACGGCGAATAAAAATTATGAAATTGTGATATTTCATATCACAAAAAGGGTTTCGGGTAGTGATTTTTTGAGTGTTTTTGCATTTAGTGAGTACAATATAGTAAGTACAAAAATTAGCAGTGGCGCCAACTTTTGAAAAATATTGAGTGGGCTCAAAATCATTTTAGGGAAAAATTACAATGTCACTTTGTTTTCTTTGAAAGTTTGGGAAAAGATGATATTTCAATTTATGATAAGTCAAGTTAAAATTTTTTAGAGTAGAATGTGATTTTATATGATTTTATTCAATCATATTCTTATAGGGTCTTCATTTTATGGACTCTAATATTTTCTATTGTTCCCTGAATTTGATTACAAATTAAAATGTAAAGGACTAAAAATATTAAAATGGGCACTTAATGCAAATACACTGAAATGTTTGTATTAATAATGCTATTTACTTAAACCATACCAGGTGATTCAAAATAGATACAATTTCTTGAACCGCTGATAATAGGAAGATACTTCCAATTACAAAAAGTACACAAATCAAGAACATCTTTCAGCATTTGTTTAAAAAGTGTGCACATGCACATTAAAATTAGGGATGTAACGAATAGTGATTTAGCCGAATACCGAATATTCGGCCAAATTTTAGGCCGAATACTGACTTTAAAAAAAAATTAATTTAATTGTTTATTTATTTTTTCAATTTTAAAATCAAAAATTAAATTAAGGACTAATTGAAATAATTTTTTTGTTTGAGTGTTCAAAAATTCTAACAGCTGAATGTATTTTTTGTAATATTTGGAATACTTTGATGCCAATAAGATAACATTTGACTTTCAAAAATGTAAATAATAATTTAATTCTTATTTTTTTTTAATCCATAGATAGTTTTAGTAATTTATATATTTTTTACCTAAAATAGAAACTCATTACCTCTGTAAAAATGAAACTTTTTTTATTTTAGTAAAAACATTTTAACCCCCAAAAATAAGAACTTGCATGTGTCCTCTGTCTTTTTATATCCTTCTCATGCAACTCAAACTTAGTCAATTTACATTCTGTATGTCAAGAAAAGGGTTATTTTCTTAAAATATAATTTCATTTTCATTTTGGGATTGCTTTTCAGAAATAAAAAATAAGAGTCATCACTGTCAAATTTGTCAAATGAAGTTAATAATAATATAGCAGATAAATTAAGCGAGGTAGATTGCTATTTTGATAAACATTTAATAGCTAGGACAGAGTGTCCATTTAACTGGTGGAAAACAAATGCAGAAAACTTTCCAAGGCTTGCAAATTTAGCAAGAAATCATCTTTCAGCTGCTGCAAGCACAGTATATAGTGAATGTTTGTTTTTTGAAGCTGGTAATATATATAAAACCAAACGAAACAGGCTTCTTGAAAATGCTGAAACGTTATTATTTTTGCATCACAATTTCAGGCTTTACAGTGATAAATTATTTTGTTACCCCTGTATGTTATTTTGAAGTAACTCATTAAATGCTTTTTCAGTATAGGTAATAGTTTTTTTCTTTTCAATCTATCAAACACATTAGTTCGTTTAATCAACATCTAATGTTTAATTTCTAATTAGTAAAGTAATTATATAGTCCTATATTTATTCAAATTTTTTTATTTAAAAGTAAAAGTAAAAACTAGAAAAATGATTTAATTTGTAAAAGATTAAACATTTTTACAAGACAGTAAAATATTTATTTTTAATATTTATGAATTTTATTGTTTAAGAAACTGTTATCATCATTATAAATCAGATTAAAAAAATAGATATAAAGTTAATATTTTTAAATTCACTGAAGAGATTTAAACTTTAAATGCAGTATATATTTTGCATTTTGATGTAAAAGAAATTAATGTTGCAATACTTACTTAAATTCACATGATGCCTAAATATGCAGCAAGAAAAATATTTTTATTTATGTAATATCATTATATACAGTTATTTATAAGTTGTCATGAAGCTTTAAAATTGCATAAGTATTAGGATTTATTTTTCTTATAACAATTAATGTATTTAGATATAATTTTTTAATATTTGTTAAAAATATTTAAAATCACATTTTGTTTTGATTTTCTGGAACTTATTTAACCAAATATCTTAGAATATTCGGCCAAATATGCAACTATTCGGCAAAATATCAAATTATATTCGGCTACAGGTATTCGGTTCAATATTCGGCCATGCCGAATAGGCCGAATACTGAATAGTGGCCGAATATTCGTTACATCTCTAATTAAAATGCATGCACATTAAAATATAAAATTTAATTTTTATATGGCCTCCTGTTCGTATAACTAACTATTTAGAAAAAGAAGGACTTTAGAAGAAAGTCCTAAGAAAGACATTAAAAAAATTCTTTTACGGACAAAACATACTGAGTTATGATACTTTAAATTTTATGAATTTTCAGTGTTTTCTGGCATTAAAAACACGCCTTTTCTATTTATAGTACTTAACAAAGTTTTTTAATAAAATGAACCCACTTATTATGTAGTACAGCATGTTGAAAGTATGATCTCTGCACTTTTTTCAATAAATGCACTACAAGCATCTTCTAAGACAAATTTTTCCTCATTGTCCTTACTCATGTTTGAAATAGTAATTTGATTAAGCTTTTTCTTTGACATAGTGGAACTAGTGGAATGTAAAAAATGTTTTCAGCCTTTTCCATGATGAGAGGGTTTCAACATTTATACACTTTGTTGCTATTTTATTAAAATATTAAAATCACAAGAAAAATATTTCCATCTTGGTGCAACCTGAGAATCCTGTGCAAGTTTCACTGAAGTAACTGAGTTTTTAAAAAATCAAAACCTGCTTTCAGTAATCCTATTTTTATAAATCAAACTGTCCATTTAAAGCTATCCTTAAAAGAAATATTTTTCTCCACTAAAAAGTGCGAACTTTCTGACACATTCATAAAGTGACTTGTCTGGGTACACATAAAAAGCAAAAAAATTGTATGCAGGATGCAGGACTTCCGAAGTGATTTGAAATCTAACAGCGTTTTTCATTTTTCAAAAAAAAAAAAAAAAAAAAAAAAAAAATTAAAAAAAGAAAATGTCTGTATCACCATGCTAGAATAATAATTTGTAAAAAAAAAAAAAAAAAAAAAACCCTCTTTTTTTTTTCTGTTTTGGCAAGTCTACTAATATTTCCTGCATATAATATGCCACCTCAAATCTCCTGTCTAGCTTATTAAACTACAATAGAACTATGTCTTTGATTAATCATGAACATGTAGTGTTCTTTCAAATTAAAGTGAAACTGGTGGTGGAGCTTTTAATTGCATGTATTTTGTTATTTAAAATAGTATCTTTTAGTAAATAATTTGCCCATTAATTTATTTATCTTTAAGGAAGCAGAATCATTGCTGAAATTAGTTTTACCTGAAGAATTGCACCCTGCAATTGTAGAAGTAGCTGTATATTTAATTGAAAGTTTTGGTAATTCTACTCGAATTGATTATGGAACTGGTATGCTTTATGGTTGTTTTCTTTTAACTTGCTTAGCTGGCTTGAAATTGTGTTTATCTTATTTTATTCATTTTTATATGTTTATTTGCTATTTATTTATCTTTTTTAGATAAAGAAGAAGAATAATATGAATCTATATTGAATATAATATAATATAAATACTTTGATTCTTATTTTTTATTTTATTACTAATAAAAAAAATATATTAATGTTTTACTATGAAGTTGGTATATAAAGTTTTGGTACTTTCTTTTCATAAAGGACTTGGCTTGATAAAGAAAAGGGTGAGATTGAATTTGGCGAAAAAAAGTAAAATTTTCAAAAACACTTTCTATCAACTTTTTTTTACATTTTTAAAACCTCATCAGATTGTTATATATTTATGAAATAACTATCAATGTATCAAATGCACAAACAATTTGTTCAATACTTACATAATTTAATACATACGTTGAGAAAGAATTTATTTAATACAAGCCACATAATCAAAATATAAAACATATGGCTTCATAAATAAGCCATATAAGATTAAGAATTTTTTTTAATGGTTGGCGTTACATTTTTTGGAAATATTTTATAACATTTAGCAATAAATCATATTGTCTTGAGCCTGAGTTATGCCCTATAAAAAGAAAGTACCAAAAGCTTTTATTGATTGTTATTAATTAACTCTTTAACTGTTATGCAGAATGTCAAAAATATATTACACTACTTGTCTATAATTAGTTTTACCTAGTGATAACCAGATTTGTATAAAAACTTCTTTTTTTTATGAATCGTGTGTAAAGGTATAAAAATGAATTATTTCTAATGAGGAAAGTCCAGTCTCCAGAGTCACTCTCTGGATCTGAAGCATAATAATGTGATGTGCTGACCACTAAGCTATTGGGCTTCATTATATTGATAAAACATTTTAATTTCTCCTTTTACCTTATTGTGATTATGTGATTTAGCTATTTTTTTTTATTTTTTTATTATCTGTCACAGTTTTTCTTGGTATACTTTTTATTGCAGTTTTTAGACTTTACCCAACCCATGATGCTACATTACTTGTAATGAGAAAATTCCATGCTGGTATCATGGCTTTACTAGAGTATTCCTTGGGTTAAATCTAAAATATGGAATTTCTTACTCAGTTCTGTAGAATTCTGCTGATCAATTGCTTAATTTTTTTTAGATCATGCTGTTTAATAGGGTGGATCAAAAAATCAAAATGTGGATAATCGGCGTGGGGTACAAAAATTGTCTTTTATGTATATTAGTTTACATGTTTTTTTAAATTGAAATCCATTCATATCTTCTGGTGCCTCAAGCGCCCCCAAAATAGTTAAAAATTGAAATTATTATTATTTTTTTTTTAATTACTTTTGGTGTGGGGTACAAAAGTTGTCTTTTATGTATATTAGTTTACAGTTTTTTTTTTTTTATTATTGAAATCCATTCATATCTTCCCAAAAATAGTTAAAAATTGAAATTTTTATGAAAATTTATAATTTTTTTTCTTTAATTACCTTTGGTGTGGGGTGCGAAAGTTGTCTTTTAAGTAAGCCTGCATTAAAAAATGTTCACCTTTGATAAATTTCTTCTGGTGCCCCAAGATACTTAAATATTTGCCGAAAGCCGATTTTTATGCAAATTTTGAACTAAAAATTATGTGTAAAAATAAAGAGTTTAAGAATCATTTGTATAGCATAAAAAGTAGAGCCAGAGGATGAAAAATCGTTTATTATTAAATGTATAAATTTATTTTTTATTCTATATTGTTATTTACGAAATTTCGAATAGAGCAGATGCTTCAATTGCCGGTGCTGTTTTATAAGATATTGGAATTGTACACAAAAGAGAGACTTTGAATGTAGTAGATCGCATCAAAATTCGTCGACAGCGTACAAAGGTTTGAAATTTAGTTGCAGAGATGAGCAATTGAGCAGTGTTTCTGTCTATTTTAACCTGATTATATTTTGATGTGAGAAAAGACAACACAAAAATGCAAGTGATGTAGGGCACAATGTATTACACAAAAACCACAAAGGGGGAACATTATACTCTTGTAAAAGAACCTGACTCTCTGTACATTGCCCACATTACAGTTGCAACAGGAAAAACTAAACCCAAAAGATGCAATAATTAATTTTTTTTATCATATAACATACAATTAAATGGGCTTACAGTAATTGGATGCAACAGAACAAATGTAAATATTGGGCACAAAGGAGGAGTTATTTGCCTCATAAAGCTGAAAGAACTCAATAGAGCCTTACAATGGTGCATTTGTTTGCTTCATACAAATGAATTACCTTTACAACATTTACTAAATTCTTTAGATGGTGCAACAATTGGTCCTACAGCCTTTTCTGGGCCAATTGGTACAGCAATCAAAACCTGCGAGGAGCTACCTGTAGCTTCCTTTTCTTCAATAAATGAGGAGAATGTGCCAGATAATATAGATAGAATGGTTCTCAGAAATGATCAGCAGTATTTATATGATATTTGCATTTCAATATCACGTGGTGAATGTGGTTTTGACCTCTCATTAAAAAACCTTCTCCAGTTGTTCACTCAAGATGACTAACAACTGCAGTCAGAAATTTAAGGTTGTATGTGGCCACAGAAAATCCATCTAAGAATCTCATTATTCTTACAACATATATTATGAAGGTATGCACCTATGTGGTTCCATATCAAAATAAAGCCCTAAATAACAGAAGGAGAGCGGCATATTTGGAAACTTATTATATTTTCTAGATATTTGGAACCCAATCAAAGAAAGATAGTAAACACTGTTGTTCAATGAAATAGCTTCTTTTGTCATTCTGAAATTTTTTTATTGTCAATGCTCTCAGATAACAGAGAGCCTATCAGGTCTTTAGTAATTTGAAAGCTAATTTATTCTAGATATGAAAATAGAGGATCACCAGAAGTAAGAATTTTTCATGTACCAAAAATACACTTCAAAGCAAAAGATTATTATGAACTTATTGACTGGCAACGTGTTGGACATCTTGAACCACCTCTTTTGATGAATGTGTCTTGCGAAGAAATTGAGGCCATGGTAAACGTAGGAGAAACGGAGGAATGGTCAAAATATCCATGCCATACCCAAGCTGTTGTAAGATACATTTGCCTAGTGTCTGAGGCATCAAAAAGTGTATCTGGACAAGAAAAGAGACACGGTTTCATATATAATAGATTAAAATCAAAAAGCCATATCAAACATTTTAATACCAAAAAAGATTACAAACTTTAGGAATATGTAAATCTTCAAAATAAAAGAAGTAAAAAATTTGCTACGTAAGTTCAATTTTTATGATTTAATGCTTTAATTTTTTAATTTATACTTCATGTATTATATTAGAATTATTATTATTTATAAGTTTGTAATTTATTAACTAAACACTTTGTCAAATTTGTAAACAATTTTCGTAAACTTAAAATTTTTAACTATACTTGGGGCACCGAAAGATATGAATGGATTTCGGTAAAAAAATATGTAAACTACACAATTATGTAGTACACCCAATACACAACTTTCTCATTCGGCACCAAATAGAATTTTTTTTAAATAAATAAATAAACAAAAAAAATTATAAATTTCCATAAAAGTTTCAATTTTTAACTATTTTTGTGGCGCTTGGGGCACCGGAAGATATGAAAGGATTTCAATAAAATAAACAATGTAAACTAAGAAACATAAAAGACAACTTTAGCACTCTGTGCCAAAAATACTTAAAAAAATAATAAAAAAACAAAAAATTTTTTAATTTTCATAAAAATTTCAATTTTTAACTATTTTTGAGACACCGGAAGATATGAATGGATTTCAATAAATAAATAAATAAACAAACATGTAAACTAATATACATAAAAGACATTTTTTGCACCCTGCGCCAAAAGTAATTTTGAAAAAAAAAATTTCCTATACTTTTCGATTTACCCTATTTAGGGACACTTCAGCTATCCTCACCAATTGTGAAATCTCATATTAACTTAAGGGTTAATACTTAATTACTCAGAAGGTGATACATTTTGAAAATTGTGCTCAAATAAAAATTTCAAAGTTTGTGTTTTTAAAAATACTTTTAGTTTAGAAAAATACTTTTTGAAAATGCAGCATGCGAGTATCTTACATCAACTTTCTGAATGTAAAAACCAAATTTTGATAATTATATTGTGTAATGAATGATCATTACCCAATTTGTTTAAATTTCCTCATGTTAATGTGAGATTTTACAATCTATGAAGTAAAAACCTGTTTAATGATGTCATCCTCTTAAATGTTATAGTCGTTCATTTAAATGCATATTTGAATAAATTTTGTTTATCAGTGTGTATGTAATAATATTTTCAATGCTTGAATCTAAGCTCTGTAATCCATATTTTTGACCAGAGGTTTTAGTGTAGGCAGTTCAAAATGCTATTTCTTTTGCTTAGCTCTGGGGTATAATTTTTATTACAAATATTTGAAATGAAATGATAATAATGTTATTAATAAAATCTTTATTGAATGTTTTCATATTCACCCTTAATTTATATTTTCAATAATCATTTAACTTTGTTTCAAGTATCCCAGAATTATTACTCATTACAAACAACTTAAATCAAAATATGCTAAAATTTATGCCAACAGAACAATGAAATAAACAATTTTGTATTTTATCAAATATAGTTTAGAATCATTTATCCAGAATGCTTGGGGCCCCACCAGTGGCTGAGAGGTTGTGCTCTCGAAGCTGGTAGACGGGAGGTGCTGGGTTCGCTCCCAATCGCGCCCGTCGGCCTAATCGTTCGGAGTTTTCGTGGTTTTCTTCGAGCCGTGGATCTATCCATGCGTAAATACGGGTTAGGTTCCCTTAGAAAGACCCCCACGAAGGGCACTCCCCCCGGGCCTATATCCCAAGTGTAGATAATTGGCCGTCAATAATCAACCCAACCCAGAATGCTTGGGACAAGATGTATTCTGGATTATTGGTTGAGCATTGAAACAGCACCCATTTGATCAGGCTTATATGTGGTTGGGCCTTTGTTTCTTATTTAAAATTACATTAATCCGATTAATAATCAGATTCTATCAAGATCAATAATTTTACATTTAAAAAAAAGGCTTTACATTTCACTACTCCTGTTTCAAATCCTGATCAATGGAACATGAAATACTACTTTCAATAAAAGAATGAGAAATCAGAAAATAAGACATGTTCCATGACAGCCAATAAATTTATTTTTAAACATTTCATGAATTTTCATTTACTTAAAATTTGACTTTCTTTTTTTCAAGAAAAGTTCTTGAATTTTATAAACAGCTATATTGTGAGATTCATCCACAAAACCCTTTTGTTCCATGCAACTAATTAATTCTTTAGTTAATTCAACAGATCTCACATTTATTTTCCTCTATGCTTTGATTTGCACTTTCATCAACCCCAGTGTTGTCATTCAAAAAAAAAAAAAAAAAAAAATATATATATATATATATATATATATATATATTAAGATTTAGATCTATTTAGACATGGATGTAAGACCTTCAGTCTCAAGACTGATTTCAGTCTTGGAGAGATTTTTGACTGATAGTAAATTATGCTTTATGTATTTAAATAAAAGCAATTTTACAAGGAAAATCTTTTAATAACTTTCTTTTATTATAAAAGATCAATTTTTAGCCATAATGGAAGAGAAATAGAAATATAGCCCATCTGCATTTGGTTATACCTAATACACAGAAAAGTTTTCAATCTTGGCTTCGATGGACTTCTTGCACCCATGTATTTAGACTATTTCCATGTCTGAGTGTTGATATGCTACAAAACATCATTGTCTGTATTATAGCACTCATTAATATTATCTTTGATAAAAATATTACTTAAAACATTTCCTACATATTTTTTTCAACTCATGTTACAACCATTTTTCTTTCAAAATTTTTAATCCTAAAAAATAGCAACCATTGGTAGATGTTGGCATCAAGTTATATCATGCATGTGTTAATATATTAAGCAATGCATATATCAAACTGGCACTGCATAACTTTTTTTTGTTTTGTTTTGTTTTTTCTGGAAAGGTTTAGAAGTTGATCGGTTGAAAATATGATTCTAAATAACTGGTTTCTGAATAATTGCTTTCATACTGTAATTTTATCACCATGTATACCCAGAAAATGTGAATTCATCCTGAAATAAATATTGCAGTAATTTGGATGTGTCATATTAGTAATGATAAATTATTTCTTTTAGGGCACGAAATGTTTTTTGCTATGGTTTTGTACTGTTTGTTTAAAATTGAAGCTTTCAGAAAAGAAGATGCAGATCAAGTTATACTAAAAATATTTGACAAGTAAATTTTCATTTCATACGTTTTTGAAACTCATAATGTTCATTATTTTTAATATACCAGCTTAATTTCATGACATGATTATTTTTTCTTAAATAGGTATATTACATTAATGAGAAAGTTACAAGTGACATACAGAATGGAACCTGCTGGCAGTCATGGTGTATGGAGTTTAGATGATTACCAATTTTTGCCCTTCATTTGGGGAAGCTCACAACTCATAGGTTGTGGTTTGTTCTATGAATTATTTACTTATATTTTAGGAAATGAGTTTTATTTGAATGGATGTTTTCAAATTAGTTCTTTGAATTACTTATTTAACTCTTTAATATCCCAAGTTTTTAAAATCAAAAACCCAGTTTTTTAGAGTTTTTCATGAGACTCTTAAATTTTAATCTCTACATAACCCTTTATACCCTGATGGCACTTTAAAGTATCATAAAAAAACTTCTTTAAAATTCATTGAACATCTTGATTGGAAGTGATACAATTTAGGATGAGTTCTAGATATTTTATTTTATGTTCAAAATCATCATTCGTGGTACAAAAAAAATATTTTTAAATGGATAATTTCTTTTCTAATTAGAACTGTTATTATTATTTTATTTTTATTTTTTAAAGTTGAGAGACATGTAGTGGAAAGTTTCCAATTTTGAAAAAATTCTATATTTATATGTAAGCTCATTATATTTGTATATTTTATAATTCTATAAAACACTAAAAAATACTTTAAAGAAATCGCTTGTGTAGAGTTATAAATATTCTACAAACTCCCTATAAATACTGATTTAGTTTTATTTAATTTTAATCAACAAAATCTTTCAAAAATTTATTTAATGATTGCATGTATACCCGCATTAACGTATTTTCAAAAATTCAGGAAATCGCTTTGGTAGGTGAATTTTTTATTAATTCATAACTTGGGAAATAAATGTTATTCTTAAATTGATCATTGAAATTATAGCTAAAGAGTTAAATTTAATTTAAAGATTAGATATTTAAAATCTATTTATCGCTAGTATTTTGCTTATAGAGTATGTTATTCCAACTATATTTAGATTTCTTTAATGTAATAAGATTACAATTATTTTCCATACAAATTATTAAATATAATTTATTAATATATACGATATTTTCTTAAAATTTTTTTCATATTCTTTAAGCATGATTGCATGCATTGTATTACACAAAAATTGCAATAAAAATGTTACAGATAACGCTGAGTAAAAGCAGACATTTTGGCTTTGGTTCTTTAAATGAAACAGTAACTCAAAAAGAATGGGTACTTTTCGGTTAGCCGGGTGCCAATGAGAAAAATATAAATATATTTATATACATATACATATACAGTAGAACCTCGATCCATCGTTCCCGCATCTTTCGTTATCCCATATGTATCATCTAGTTATAAAGGTCCCGTCATGAATACTATTTAAATAATGTTAATTATACCTACTTAGGTCGTTTTTGAAACATGCAGATTCCCGCATCTATTGTTAAAAATTTTTATCGATCTTCGAAAAAAATGGAGAATTTATCCCATTGTATTCTTGTTTAAGAAAAAAAAGTTGTTCTAATTGTGACCTTGGATGCACGTGTATATTGATAAACCGAGAGCAATTCCATGAGGGTGTGGTGATCTTTAAATGCAATCCCCAAATGGGCGATAAACGTGCCATTCTGTAAGTGGCAACCCTCCAGTGTACAGGTGGAATAAAAAAAAGTTTGCAATAGAAAAAAAAATGTAAAATGATGAGCAGTGAATTGTCTTTATAAAAAGTAGAATAAGATAGTTTTAGTTAATGACGTGGCGTCGGATATCTGTATTTATTAAAGTAATCACCTTAAGAGCGAGAGAGGGAGGGAGGGGGGATGAAGACCTTTCAACCAATGAAATTAAGGAGGGCAATCCTTCGTGTGTTTTTTGAAAAATGTTGAAAGAGTGAATGATTGACAGAGAGGGCGGGGATTAGCTGCAAACATCATAGCTTCTAGAAGTTAAGACATTGTCACTTTATGTTAGGCTCTCATTTTAGTTTTGGCTGTGATAGGCTATTGTTGTGTATCTATTGTTTTCATTATTTTTCACTTGTTTGTGACTAACATGGCTAAACAAATTCGTACTATAGAGGAAAGAATTTGTATTATTGAAGAAGTAGAAAAACATCCGTTTGAAAAAAAGAGTTCAAATTGCTAAATGTTTAAATTTACTACCTTCAACATTGAATTCTATAATTTAAAAAAAAGCCAAAATTAGAAAATAGTTTGATGAGTACGGTATTTCGGCGAAAAAACGAAAAACTGGTCAAGAATCAATACACAAAGATTTAGAAACTGTTTTGTACAACTGGTATCGTCAAGCTCGAGGATCACAAGTTCCAATAGATGGAACAATTCTGCAGGAAAAAGCCCTAGAAATCGCTGCTTTAAAAGGTATTGAAAATTTCACAGCCTCAAATGAATGGATTTCACGCTTTAAAGAGCGACATGGATTAAAATTAAAAAAATTGTGTGGTCAAAGCGCAGCTGTTGATGACAGAGTGGTTCAAGATTGGTTTTCCAAATTACCGGCATTAATTGAAGGATATGACTCTCGTGATATTTACAATGCGGATGAAACAGGACTTTTTTATAGATGTTTGCCGCACTGTATTCTGGCACTAAAAGGAAAGGCTTGTCATGGAGGCAAAAGTTCTAAAGAAAGACTGACTGTTTTATTGTGCATAAATAGTGATGGAAGCGATAAAAGAATGCCGATTGTAATCGGAAAGTCAGAAAAGCGAAGGTGTTTCAAAAACATCAAAAATTTACCTGTGTCGTACCATGCTAATTCAAGAGCATGGATGACAAATGAAATTTTCTCTGAATTTCTGAATGATTTTGACAAGTCAGTTGGAAAAGGAAAAAGAAAAGTATTTTTATTCATTGACAACTGTTCAGCGCACCCTCCGGATATATCTTCATTAAAAAATGTGACAGTTCATTTTTATCCCCCAAATTGCACTAGTAGGGTTCAACCCCTGGATTTGGGTATTATTCTCTGTTTCAAATGCCATTACAAAAAGAATTTAGTTAGAAAAGCTCTAGCTATGATGGATGAAGAAAAATGCAATAGCATCAAATTGATGTTTAACAAGCCATTTATTTCGTTGTCTCTACCTGGGAGAGAGTAACCCAAGAAACTATAATTAACTCTTTTAATAAGGCTAAGGGGGATGTCACAGAACTCGAAAATGTAACTGCTGATGCTAGCGATGAAGAGGGAAATGATTTATCACTGTTTGGTGCAAATGTCTCTAACATCACCTTTGACGATTATGCATCAATTGATGAAGAGGTTGCGACACGTGGCTTGATTTCTGTTCAAGAAATGATCGCAGAGAATGAAAAAATGGATGATGATACCGAAGAAGACGAAAATGTCAATACAGAACCAGTTTCAATGTTTGTTGAAGCACTTAAAGGATTTGAAACAATGAGAAATTTTCTTTATTCACATGCATTAAGCGAAAGAGAACAGAAAGATGTCACTAATGTCGAAAATTTATTGTTCGGGTTAAGAAGAAAACAGTGTGTACAAAAAATTTCCCAATATTTCCAGTAAATAAATAGATCTATTCCTCTTTATTCTGCTTCGTAAATTTTTTGTAGTAAGTAAGTATTTTTCACCGTCAAATTTTCTATATTTCATTGTAATAAATTTATTTATGCCATATACTTTTTCACACGAAAATATTTTATGTTGACCCGTTGTCATGACTGGCAGCACCAAAGTTTATGGCAACCCTTTTTTTTTTCCTTTTCTACTACTGAGTAGGAGAGACGGGAGGAGTCGTTGGCGGGAGGCCAAAGTGACAGGTTGTATGGTGCTATGGGCACGGTAAAGAAATAAAATATAGTTGGTAAAAGAAGGAATAATAATATTGTAACTGCAGCTACTAGTATGCCTTATATATTTATGTGTGTCCATGTCTGTGTGATGTTTTATCGTGTTCAATAAACTGGTTTATTGCAAATTAGTTGCATTCATCTGAGCCTATAGATATGTAAAGAACAAAATGGGATATTAATAAAATATCGGTTCTAAATTATAAAAAGCTACGAATGTGAAAGAACCAGGAGTAAAGCGTTTTAAAGGTGTATGACACGCTCCCGTACTTCGAACCAGTGATTGGATTTCTGAAAGAAGTAAGTCGCATTTCTTTTTTTATGTTTATTCCTGAAGTAATAAGAAAGAACTTGAGTGAATCATGTTTGAGAAATATTTTATGTTTGGAAACGATGTATTAACTGTAATATTATGAGCTTTATTTGAAACGAGATAGTATAGATATTTATAGAGTATATTTAGAGTATTAGTAAATAAGTGTTATTAAATAAGTGTTGAGAGTTAAAAGCAAAATGTTTAACATAAAAGGATTAAAAAAAGAAGACTTAGTTTTTGTTGCCACGGAATTGGGCTTAAAAGTAGAGAGTGAGCACAGCATAATTGATTTAAAAGGATTAATTGAGGGAAGTGATCAGTATTCAAAAGATAGCGAATTTGTAAAAGAATTTTTAAATACAACGGTGTCAGACCGCATAGAAAGAGAGAAGCGTGAGGCAGAAGTCGCGAAAGTTGATAAAGAAAAGTCGAAATCAGAACAAGAAACGTTATTAGAAATTGAAAGAACTAAGCTTGAACTAGTTAAAGCTCAGATAGAAATGGCTAAAATCCAGAACGAGTGTAAAAATTCTGATACAGGGGTGGATGGACCTAAGCCTAATTCGTTAGAAACACTGATCAAAAGCGTCAAAACTTTGACTATTGCAGTCCCCAGCAGGCCTGAATCATGGAATTTATTTTTTACGTCGCTCGAGAAAGCATTCAAAATTAAAAATGTCGCAGAGGAATTAAAGGTCGAGATTTTGTTTAATTTGGTGGGTGAAAAAGCAGTGCATTTGTTAGTGTACGCAAACACGGAAGAAATGAAAGATTATCAAAAGGTTAAGGCGTTAATCTTAAAAGAATTTCAACCCACACCAGAGGCCTGTCTCGAAAACTTTCTTTTTGCAAAACGATCGAGAAATGAGAATCATATGCAATTCGCAAGTAGACTTAGAGCCAATTGGGATTTCTATTGTGAATTGAGAAAAGTAAATGATTTTGACACGCTTAATGAGTTAATTGTCAGCGACAGATTATTAAGTTCACTAGATTCGGAGACGCGAAGCTATGTTAGGATAAAACAATTAGATAATTGGTTAAAACCAAGGCAAATAGCGGAAGTATGCGACAATTTTTTTACGTCGAAGGTTAGAACATTTTCGGAATTATATGATAAACCGGTAAAACCCCGCAGTGACGAATACGGAACTGGAAATTACAATAATGGAAAATATATACCACCCCATGTTAGAAATAATTTCACTTTTCGTAGTGATAGAAAATCAAACGCGTCAAAAGAATGTAGACTTTGTAAACAAACGACGCATTTGCGTTTTTGTCCGAATAATAGAGAAAAAGATAAAATTGGAAGTTTGCAAAATCAAACGAAAAAAGATTCTTTTGTCGGAAAAAATAAACAAGATGATAAAATAGTTGCCAAGGTTGAATGTTTTGGAAACGAGCCAATAAGTACACAACCACTTCAATTTGAACAGTTGTGCATTGGGGGAAAGGAGGTTAAATGTATTATTGATAGTGCAGCAGAAATACCTGTAATAAACTCTAATCAATTACCGGATTCATTTAGAAATAATGAAAATTCAAAAATTCAGCTAATATCGGCTTTTGGAGAAAAAATAATTGCTAATCTTATGACACTACCTGTAGCTCTAAAATCTGGAGAGTCAAGTTGCATATTTAATAACAATGTAGACGTACTGTTTGCCGTTACGGATAAATTATATGGGACATGTATTATAACACCGACAGTTTACGAAATCTTACAGTTAGCTAGTAATGAGGGGGGAAAGGAATGTTCTTTGGAAGATGATAGACAGAAATGTTCTTTGGCGCCAGTAAATGATACGCGATCGGAAAAGGGAAATGAAATTGAAAGAAAAGAAGGGGAAAGCAACCAAACAGAGGGGGATGATATAAATATTGAAAATTTATGTTGGCGAGGCGAAAATCAAAACGCGGAAAGAGAATTAATGATTAGTTGTATTGAAAAGAAGGATAATAATGGAGATTTGAATGCGGTTCAGAGATCGGACGCGAGTATATACAGGGAGCAACAGAAGAGTTGCGAAACGTTACAGGGTGCTTTCAGAAACGCGGGAAAAGGTAAAAACGGGTTTGTTATAGTAGATAATTTGCTTTATCATAAAGAAAGAGTCACGGGGGATTGTGTTACGCAATTAGTTGTACCAAAGGTAAGGAGGGGGGAAATTTTAAAAATTGCACACGAATCGATTTTCGCTAATCATCTCGGCATGAAAAAAACAAAAGAAAGAATTCGTTATTCATTTTATTGGCCGAATATGTCACGGGATGTAGAGGACTATTGTAAATCTTGTAAAGACTGTCAGTTACGGAGTAGAGAAAGGGCTAGCGATCAGATACCCATTGTTCCAATTGAGAGACCGGAACTTCCGTTCGACGTTGTAAATATTGATATAATTGGAAAAATTGAACCACCTTCAGCGCGTCGACATCAATATGCACTTACCTTAGTGGATCAGCATTCGCGGTGGCCGGAGGCGGTCCCGTTAAGAACAATTACGGCTAAAGCTACATGCGATGCATTATTAGAAATATTTATGCGAACAGGGATACCGCGCGTAATAGCGATTGACCAGGGCAGAAATTTCGTATCAGGTTTAATACAGGAGTTTCATGCTAGGCTAGGAGCGGCTCCTAGATTTGCAAAGCTCGGGATTAGTGGAGCGATATAACCAGGTTCTGAAACGCATGTTACACCATATAATTCGGAGCGATTCCAAAAATTGGGATAAACACATTCCTTATTTATTATTTGCCTATAGAGAAATTCCGAATAGTACCACGGGAGTATCACCATTCAAATTAATGTACGGAAGGGAGGCGAGGGGCCCATTAGCAGTATTGAAATCTACATGGTCAGGAGAAATACCATTACCTATAAATCTTGGAAAGAGCGCGACCGAATATCTTCAGGAGCTAAAAATTAATTTAGAAAGGGCGGCGGAGCAAGCAGCAATAGTAGCGGAAGTTAAGCAGGGCTCGTATGCGAAGTACGCTAATCGAAGAGCGATTTACAAGGAATTTAGACCAGGTGACCAGGTATATCTATTAATCCCGGATTCCACGAACAAACTTTATGCTAGGTGGACGGGACCAGCCGAAATTGTAGCACGCTGTAAGCCTGATTCTTACAAAGTAAAATTAATGAACGGGAATGTTAAGAATATTCATGTAAATAAAATAAGAAAATTTATTCCTAGGGTACGGGCGGTGGGAGTAATCTTCGAAAATGAAGAAGAAATAGGAGAAGTCCATCCCACCCCTAGTGTGAATGATAATCCAAACTTGTTTAACATAGAAGAAGTAGATTTAAAGCACTTAGAAAATACAGAAAGAAAAGAGATGTTAGATCTACTATACAAATATAAAGATTTATTTTAAAAAAAGGTACAAATAGCTAAGGTAGGCGAGCACAAAATTAGATTAAACGGCGAAGAAATGAAAAAGCCATATGTTTATAGAATTCCAGAGGCGTTGAAGCCACAAGTAGACAAACAAATCGAAGAAATGTTAGAGTTAGGACTGATCGAAGAGAGTGATGCGGAGGCGCCGCACCCGGTAGTGTGCGTGATGAAGAAAGATGGGGCTCTTCGACTGTGTGTAGACTTTAGAGCATTGAACGCAATCACAAAAACTGACGATTTTCCGATGGAAAACGCAACGGATCTTTTGTTCAATATTGGCAGGGCTAATGTAATAACTACAATCGACTTGCTAAAAGGATATTGGGCCATACCGCTGGAAGCAGAAAGCCAGGGTTTGGCATGTTTTAAGACTCACAGGGCTCAATATCGCTTCAAAGTGATGGCCTTTGGGCTCCGGAATGCAGCTGCAACCTTTCAGAGAGAAATGAATAAAGCGCTCTCAAAATACAAGAACTTTGCTAGAGCTTACATCGACGATATCGCTGTTTTTTCGGAAACGTGGTCTGAACATATGACGCACCTTGACACGATATTTTCAAAATTACGAGAATTACGGTTCTCAGTGAACCTGAAGAAGTGCGCCTTTGCAAAATGTCAGATTAAATATTTAGGACATGTCATCGGGTCCGGCAGCCATCGAACCGACCCAGATAAAGTGGAAGCCATCAGAAAATTAGCCGTCCCACAAACAAAAAGACAACTTAAGAGTGTGCTCGGTTTGTGCAATTATTACCGCGATTACCTGCCTAAGTATGCTGAAACAGCATACCCTCTGACAGAACTCACTAAAAAGAACAGTCCTGAGAAATTGTGCTGGTCGGAGGAACATGACAAAGCGTTCAACGAACTAAAGAGGGGTCTCGTTGAGGCACCTAGTCTTTATACACCCGTTGTGGGGTTAGCATTCACCATTCAATGTGACGCATCTGCAATAGGCATCAGCGCATGTCTATCTCAAAAGAAGGATGAGAGACTATATCCAGTCAGTTATGCCAGTCAAAAGCTCACCAAAACTCAACAGGCTTGGCCGACCATTGAACTATGCGGTTATCTGGAGTCTAAAGAAGTTCGAGACTTGGATTTTTGGTTCGCCCGTGGAACTTATCACCGATCACAACCCACTGACTTTCGTCACCAAAAATGCTCCCCAGTCTTCCAAACTGCAGCGATGGGCACTGGCTTTGCAGAAATATGACATTACTATCTCACACTGTCCTGGTGCTAAGTTGACGAACGCTGATGCACTGTCTAGACTGGAAACAACAGACTAATAGAACTGACTGTAGACTTTTTATGGACAATTAATGACTTTTAAGAAAGACTTTTGATAGTTCACTTTTATTTACGCGGCAGCTGTAATTCTATACCATCTATTTCATATTAACTGTATTCTATATTCCATTTGTTATTTGTATTTAGTATTATATATTATGAAACATTAATTGTATTTTTATATTGCAGTAGCTAGCAGGAGTTTCCAGAAATGGTTCAGGATGTTTAAGTATTTTTTTTGTATTTTTTTTATATATATTGTAGTTATTAATGTTTATTAGTAGTTTAATAGTAAAGGAGGAAGTGTATTGACAATGCCAGTCTGGATTTCAGATTGAAATAGTGGCATACCCCTTTTTTCAATCTTAGGTGAGGGGTGTCATGACTGGCAGCGTCAAAGTTTATGGCAACCCTTTTTTTTCCTCTTCTACTACTGAGTAGGAGAGACGGGAGGAGTCGTTGGCGGGAGGCCAAAGTGACAGGTTGTATGGTGCTATGGGCACGGTAAAGAAATAAAATATAGTTGGTAAAAGAAGGAATAATAATATTGTAACTGCAGCTACTAGTATGCCTTATATATTTATGTGTGTCCATGTCTGTGTGATGTTTTATCATGTTCAATAAACTGGTTTATTGCAAATTAGTTGCATTCATCTGAGCCTATAGATATGTAAAGAACAAAATGGGATATTAATAAAATATCGGTTCTAAATTATAAAAAGCTACGAATGTGAAAGAACCAGGAGTAAAGCGTTTTAAAGGTGTATGACACCCGCATTAATCGTTTTCCCGTAGCTATCATTTGAAACGAATGGTCCCTTCAGAAATGATCGATCGAGGTTCTACTGTATATGCATATATGTATGTGTATATATGTATGTATCGTATATTCTAATATGAGCAAATCTTGTGTGTGTCTGTGGTTATATATATAACACACACACAACAAATACAAATACACGCACAAATATATACATATGCAAATTTTATCTTAAAAACGGCTCTAACGATTTTGATGAAATTTTGTATCCTACTATTTTGGGGCACCAGAAAACCATTGGTCTAGGTCTAAAGATGTAAAATTTCCAGAAATTTTGAAGTGGCAGACAAAAACCAGTTTTTTTCCGGGTTTTTTCTGGAAATTTTGGAAAAATTGATTTTTTACAAATGTTTCTCAAAAATAGGTTACATTTTCTTAAAAAATATACAATAATACACATTTTTTAAATTTCTGCATACTAAAAAAAAATTTTTTTTTTACTTTACATGAATATATTAAAAAAAAAAAAAAAAAAAGTCAGCTTTTAAAAATTTCAGTCTGAGAATTTTCACAGTAGCTTTTCTTGCTCAACTTAACACCATTGTTTATAATATATCATGTGTCTGTTTAAAGTATTTTTCAGTTGCATTTCTCCAATTACTAGTAGAGAAAATTAAAAAAAAAAAAAAATCTTATGAGTTTGAACCAATTTTATTGCAGTTTGAAAGAAAACTTGAATTTCATTAAATATCACCTCAACATAGTATTGCTTCAGTATATAAATGATGCCATTTTAAAGAAACAAATTATTGTAGTTTTGACATTATAAATATTATCATTTTCCATTCCTTAAAAATGTATGCTAATTTACAATATTACATTTTTTTCCCCCTTACAATTAGAATTTTCATTTTCTGTGTATTTAGTTTTGGTATAGCTTTCCAGCCTAAACCAACCTATATGTT
Organism: Maratus michaelseni; assembly: GCA_963931845.1. NCBI lineage: Eukaryota > Metazoa > Arthropoda > Arachnida > Araneae > Salticidae > Maratus > Maratus michaelseni. The sequence goes on along the minus strand of OZ007588.1, from coordinate 339,625,035 downwards.
TTGGTTTTAGTTTAAGTTTTAGATTCTTAATATCAAAGTAATATACATATGCAGGGCTTTACAAATTTGAAAAAATCTGGTAGCCAGGTATAAATTCTAGTCGCCAGTAAAAAAATTTAACAGCCCCCCCCCCCCCTCTCCCCGTTATTGATTTTTAAAAAGCACAAACGTTTGTTTAGAAATTAAGTCAGAAAAAATAATAACAAACATAGTTTAGAATTATTAGTTACATAGTTTAGAATCGTACATAATTTAAAAATATAAAATTAAGTTTTCTAAGGAAACTTATCAAAGTTATATATTTGTGAAAAAAAAATAATAAAGGAAATATTGTAAACTCTGAATTAACCGACATGTTCGGAAAATGCTGATTGCCATATGCTTCAAATATTCAAATAGTTGAGTGAGTCTTGGTTGAGTGCTACAAAATCTATATCGGATGAGAGGTCATCTATAAAATAGTGAAGCCGGAAAACGATTTTTTGCCTATTTAGCCTATCGAAATAAAAAAGTCAAATAATTCTGATTTAATTATTTCAAAACTTGCATTTAATGACATTTGCAATAGTTTTGCCAAATTAAAAATAAAAGTTTTTTTTTCTGTTGTTTGTTTGTGTGTGTGTGTGTGTGAATATAATTTCAAGTTTATTTCTTAATATTTTGTAACTTTGCAGCATCTATAATGAGACATCTTACAAGAAATTTAATTAAACATTGTTCGCAAAAGTTATTACGTAAACGTTTGTTTTCGTAGCTGTAAAGAAAAGAAAAAAAATATATATTTTCCCGCGCTGGATTAAATCGAAATCAGAAGCCGGCTGAGATTTATTTTGATCCATCGATCTACAATAAGAATGTAAGAAAAAAAAAAAAAAAAAACTCACCCTTCTGAAATGCAATTAATGATTTTTTATTTCCTTTTTACTGCAGATAATAATCCAAACAATGTAATTATAAAATACTATTGAGAAACAACTCAGAACCAGACACTAGTCTGATCACTTTAAGCCAGGAAAAAATATTTTTAAAAATATACATATTTTTATTAAAATGAATTATTCTTGAAATTTTAATTAAGTTTTATAGTTTTACTTTGAATGAATTACTTATAATCAGGGTTGGCAAAAAACCAAAAAAACCGTTTTTTTTGGTTTAAACCAGGTTTTTTTTTATCTTTTTTAATTACATATATGCACATCAGTAAATAAAATTTAACATTGACAAGAATGATTAATATTACAATAACAATATATATATATATATATATATATATATATATATATATATATATTCTGAAAACAGTTTAAACAAAATAAATAAACAATTGTTATTAATTATGTACAAATTCAAATCCTTAAATTTTATTTAGAGCTGAGCTAACATCATTTACATTCAAATTCAAAACAGTTATATATATACAAAAGTTTCCTATGTAATACATAGAACATGATCACTTGTGCCGTCAGGTTCTACAGTAATGGTGATAAGTTTTAAATAATTTTTAAAGATTACTTTTTAAAAAAGTTGAAGAAATAATTGCTGTTTTATATATACATATTTCCAAATGCAACATGTAATTCATGTTTACCAAATGATTTAGCACACTTATAAAACATATTAATATGTTTATGTATTTCATATTGCATTCATAGAATGGATTCTGTATCTTAATGTTGATACTTAAAAGTTTTTAATAGTATTTAATTGCAAGATTTATATTAAATTCTTTAAAGACTTAATCTATTGCCTTCCTATATTTTTTCATTTTAATAAGCAACACTTAGTTGTGTTACATAAGAATATAAAGATATAATGTAGAATTTTACCTTGGTATGCTATACTAACTTTTTTTTAAAATAAAAATAATGCAAAGAAAAGAAAGTGAGACTTACTTTTTTATTCAATTTAAAAAAACAAATTGAATTTCAGTAAGAAAATTAAATTGAAATATATTTTAAAAATATATATAAAAGAAACATTTTAAAAACATGGAAATTGAATAAATTTTCAAAATTTTAAGAAAATGGAAGTACGACACATGTCTATAAAGATTCTATGTTAATAAACAGGATTATTAGGGTTTAATGTTTTAAACAAAAAAACAAGTTTTGCCGCTTTTTGTAAACCCAGTCTGTTGCGTAACTTTGATTGTACAACACCAAATGAAGAAAAAATTCTCTCTACATTTGCAGTAGTCGCTTTTGCAGTAAGAATCGTTTCAACTTCTTTCAACACACCATCATTGAACTTTTTGATTTCATTTTCTTGAATATGCCACCATTCTATAGCTGATACATCTTTACTAAAATCATTCTCAAAAAGATATCTTTGAAATGGAGTACTTTTGGCACAAAATTTTAGTATCAGAGATAATAAATTGTTTTTGGGAAATTTTGTTTTAGCATATTCCAATGCTTCTTTTTTTTCCTCCGATGACAATTCGAGATCAGCATCCTTGGCTCTTGGATCCAGCAGATAAGCAAGAAGATGGGCTGGTGTTATTGCCATTTTATAACGAGTATCTAGTTTTTTCATAATGTCTTTATTCAGTTTCAAATCTTCCATCTGTTTTTTTAAATTTTTAAAAAGAAAAACAGTTTCTCCAATTGTACAATTTTGGCTTTGTACTTTATCTAAAGCTACACTAATTGGCTTTAATTGTTGAAAATAGTCTTCAGCATTTCTTTTCAATGAAATGTTTGAAACTAGACTTTGGATATTTTTATCAATTTTGTCTTTATTATTTTCGCATATAGTTACAAGAACTGACCATGATTTCAGATAGCTGTCTAAAGCGTCAGCAAATGAGTTCCAGCGAACTTCACAAGGCATTATTAGTTTGGATGTACTTGCATCTTTTCTGAAGCACGCATTTGCATATTGGTTGTTTCTGAAGTATTTGATTACATGCAAAATTTGTTCTTTTACATTTGAATAACTTATATCATTTGCCAGTAAATTTAAAATATGGGCTGCACATCCATAAGTAATAATATTAAACTCTTCTTTTTCATCAAACATATCCCTCATTTTTCGGACATTTCCAGTATTGTCTGTCACTAATGCTTGTATTAAACATTGAAATTCCGATTGGCATTTATTAATGGTTGTAGTCGCAATATCATACAGATTTTCACTTGTATGAGCAATTCCCGATGTATCAATAGTGCCTGCTAAGTATGTATTCCCGTCTTTTGTTGTTAAAGTAACACAGATCACAGGTTCGTTGTGAATGTTTGACCATCCATCTAATCCTAATGTGACAACTTCATTTTTAAATATATTTGCACATTTTTCTTTTTCTTTGCTGTAAGTATGATCTAATAAATCCCCAGCAATTTGTTTTCTTGATGGTGGAGAATATTCTGGGCGGAAACTCTGAACCATTTTAATAAACTCAGGATGCTCTACAGTGCTAAATGCCGTATTTGTAGCATATATAAACCTAGCAACTTGTTCATCAAACATTTGCTTTTGAGATGGTGTTGATTTACTGACAAAAAAGTCCATAGTATCTCTTTTCCTTTTTAAAGTACCAATTTCACTTGTTGCTCTTTGTGTTATTGCTGAATCCAAAGAACTTGAAATACTGGATAGTGACACTGACACATCATCTACACAAAAATAAAAATAAGAATTGCTTAATGATACAGAACATATTACTTCAAAAATCATAATCATATAATTAACCATAATTCAATACAAAGACATTTTTTTTCTTTGTTTTACTGCAAAGTAAACATCTCTATCATATTGATATATTTATTTTTGATAATTTATTTAATACTCGAGATAAAATTACCATGTCTTTTATAATTTTGGATATTTATTATTGGTGGAAACTTGGTTAATCTCTAAGAGCCATGCATAAATTAAAAATTAACAATTTCATTTAATAACAGTTCTGATCACATAATTTGTTCTTAATAATATGATTAATTTGTAAAACTTTCAAACTTTTATCAAATGTAATTTTAAGATTATCAAAATAAAGTTCTCTAACAAAAAAATGTCTATTTAAAATTTTCTTGTTTTTTCCAAAATTTCATTACTTAGAATTACATAAATATTTTTTATTTCATAGAATATAACTTTCTAAAATCAAATAGCATGTGCAAATTAAATAATAATATATGTGATTTTTAGAATTTATCTTCTCAATCAAATAGCATTTCAAATAATAATGTAATTTTTTATAAGAGTTTAGAATCATCTGAATGAAGATATACATAATGTGTTCTCAATATGCATTACTTGTAATTTTACAGATAAATTAAAAATTTTGAATTTAACAAATATTTAACTTATTAACAAATTTTTAACAATTTTCTTTCAAAATTAAAAATAATAGCAGCAATAATAATGATAAAATAAGTACTTACCATTATCAACAGAATCAGAATCAGAATGATGATGAGAATTATTACAAGTTTCAATGTGTTTCTTCATCCTAGCTACTTGACCTTCCATTTCTTTATTACAATTTTTGCATCTAGCTCTACAACCTTTCCTTTTATCATTTTTTACTTCGTTAAAATATAACCAAACTAAATATTTTCTTCTACCAAAATTAGACATTTTTTGTTCTCAAATGCTAACTCTTGGACCATTCATACACAGGTGCATACACAGGTGCATACACAGGTGCAACTATGATGCAACTTTGACTTATGCAGGTTGACTGCTGAAATGAGTTGAGCTGTTCAGTTAGAAGTAGAAGTTATTTGTACATCAAATAATTTGAAAACTTAATTATATAAGAAAAAAATCTTAAAAAAATTAACCAATTGGTTTTTTTCAGAAAAAAACCATTTAGTTTAAACCATTTGGTTTAAACCGTGCCAACCCTGCTTATAATCACTTATATGTTGTTATTCTTTTAAAATGAATGTAATAGATTAAAAGTTTTAATTCTGAACACAAAAATCTGATTTGAAACATACAAAAAAGTAAGCCTTTTTTATCCTTGCATCCAATTTTTAGATGTCACATAAGTTAATTGACAATATTTCTCATTGAAACTCCCTCCCCCCTCTCCTCACATTTTAATCACATGACTAGCCGACTAGAGCGGAAAGGAATGGCGTTTTATGTACATGAAATGGAAAATGCTTTTAAACTTGGCTTTAGACAATATGTCGTTTGTGCTCATTTTTTAGTTCAATTTTTGTAACAAAAGAAAATAAATAAATAACAAAGTCAGATTAAAAATCTTAGTGGCCAGATAGAAAAAGTTGGTCGCCAGTGGCGACCTGGCGACCGCATTTGTTAAGCCCTGTACATACGTATGTATATTTCTTTAATGAAAGTTATAAAATAGGTGGTTTGTTGAATACTTGGTTTCAACTAAATTTTTCACAGAAAATTTACATTTTCTTTGCAAAGTTTATTTGTATTCATTTATATTTAAAAAAAAATACAGTTAGACAAGTCTTAGAATCTATATTTTAAATAAAATGAAGAGAAGAGAAAAAAGCTTGAAAAGACTAAATAATTTCAATTGCATGTTATTAAAAAGGAATTTGTTTCTAATAATACTTAAATATTTCTGGAGATTATCATCCAATTACATGAAAAATCGCAGGTATGCCAATAAAAATAAATATGCATGTTTCAAATTTTATATTCAATTTTCAACATATTGGTATTATTAAAATAATTTTGCAGACGGAGTTTCATTTTTAACAAGAGAAGTTGCATGGGTATGTTTACATTTTTTTCACATGATCCTGTTTTTGTAAACCTTTGTATAAAAAATATTGCCTTATAAAAAAAAATTTAAAAAATCTTACAAAATTGTCATAAAAATATAATCAAAATTTTGTGAATTAGAAATTGTTGTTATATTTAGGTTCCTATTTAAATATTTTTAATAAGGTCTTTCATACATATATACAGCTAGATAATAGATTCATTGATGATTTCAGCTGTTATGTGACAGGTTTTGTTATTCTAAAATCATCACATTTCAGGATTCAGAATGAAGATTGAAAATTTTTTCAGAATTTTGTGAAGGGTCATATGTTTTAAGGTGAAAAAATTGTGAAGAGTCTTTTAAAGGACTGAAGTTCTTCATAAACTGCTTACAGATCATATTTTTCATGGTTAACATTTTCATATGAGACACTGAACATGAAAAAAATATCAGAATGCAGCCATAATAACATTTTGAATGCAATATTTAAAAAATTAAATTTCGATTTTTCCAATTTGGAAAAATTGAAAATTACACCTTCGGAAAAAAACCAGTTTTTTTCCCAAAGTTTCCGGTGGTTTTTTCCGAGCATTCCCATCTCTATCTAGGTCACATGTTCGAGAAAATTCGATTAGTGGGTCATTTTGGGTCATGGACAAGCTTATTGTAACTAAAAAACGGTTCAAACGATTTTGACTAAATTTTGTATCCGACCAGTTTCGGGCACGAGAAGACTATTGGGTGGGGTCACATGTTCGAGAACTTCCGATTAGTGGGTCATTTTTGGGTCAAGTTAATTTTATCTAATAAAACAGCTCTAACGATTTTGATTAAATTTTGTATCCTATGAGTTTCAGGCACGAGAAAATCATTGAGCTAGGTCACTTGTCCGAGAAAATTCAATTAGTGGGTCATTATGGGTCAAGTTAATTTATCTAAAAAGCGGCTCAGACTATTTACACTAAGTTTTGCATCCTATGGTTTTCAGGCACGAGAAGACTGTTGGGCTAGGTCACATGTTCTAGAAAATTCAATTAGTAGGTCATTTTGGTCATGGGTCATTATGGGTCAAGCTATTTTTATCTTAAAAATGGCTCAGACGATTTGAACTAAATTGTGTATCCTACGGTTTTGGGGCACTAGAAAATCATTGGGCTAGGTCACATGCTCGCGAAAATTCAATTAGTGGGTCATTATGGGTCAAGCTATTTTATCTTAAAAACGGCTGACTATTTACACTAAATTTTGCATCCTATGGATTTTGGGCACGAGAAGACTGCTGGGCTAGGTCACATGTTCGTGAAAATTCAATTAGTGGGTCATTTTGGTCATAGGTCATTATGGGTCAAGCTATTTTATCTTAAAAACGGTTCAGAGGATTCGAAATAAATTTAGCATCCTGCAGTTTTAGGGAACGAGAAGACTATTAGGCTAGGTCACATGTTCGAGAAATTTCGATTAGTGGGTCATTATGGGTCAAGCTATTTTATCTTAAAAACGGCTCAGACTATTTACGCTAAATTTTGCATCCTATGGATTTTGGGCATGGGAAGACTGCTGAGCTAGGTTACATGTTCAAGAAAATTCAATTAGTAGGTCATTTTGGTCATGGGTCATTATGAGTCAAGCTAGTTTGTCTTAAAAACGGCTCAGAGGATTTGAACTAAATTTAGTATCCTACTGTTTTAGGGAATGAGAAAACTATTGGGTTAGGTCACATGTTCGAGAAAATTCTTTTAGTGGGTCATGGGCATTATGGGTCAAGCTATTTGTATCTGAAAAAGGGCTCAGAGGTTTTGAACTAAATTTAGTATCTTACAGTTTTAGGGAACGAGAAGACTATTGGGCTAGATCACATGTTCGAGAAATGTCGTTTAGTGGGTCTTTTTGGTCAGGGTCATTATGGGTCAAGCTATTTTTTTCTTAAAAACGGCTCAGACGATTTGAACTAAATTTTGTATCCTACGGTTTTGGAGCACGAGAAAATCATTCGGCTAGGTCACATGCTCGAGAAAATCTGATTAGTGGGTCACTGTGGGTCAAGCTAATTTTATCTAAAAAATGGCTTAGATTATTTTGACTTAATGTTATATTCTACAGGTTTCGGCACGAGAAGACAATTGGGCTTGGTCACATTTTCGAGAAAATTTTATTAGTGGGTCATTTTAGTCATGGGTCATGATATTTGAACTCAAAGCTAATTTAGACCGAGCATAGCTCGTTCTTCACTGCTCGTATATGTAATATATATATGTGTATTAGGGTGGTGCGAAAAAAGTGAAGTTGGTATTTCCGAGTCGCTATAGTGCGTAAAAGTTGCGATTGGTAAATACAAGAAAAACGAAAAAAAATTATTCAAATCGGACTTTTTCTTCCAATCCCGCAAACCGCCTAAAAATTTTTAAAAAAATAAAAATTTAAGATTTTTTCAAAATTAAAAAAAATTTTTACGTATATATATTTTTTATTGATATAGTGAAAAATATTTGCAGATTGTACTGTTTAATAATAATAATTTTAAAAAATTGCGTTTATATAATATCTTTGAATCTTTCAAGCTCAATAAAAATCGGGAAAATTTCGATTTTGAGTGATTTTGTTGATGTATTAAGAAAATAATCAACTGAGGTCAGCTTGTGGTCTCAGGTTAAGATTTAAATGTAAATTGATACTATTGAGCTGAACTATTGAGCTGATTACTAAACAATGGTTTCATTAGAATCTTACATTTGGTAGTGCTGTAGTGGTACAAATACCAATACAGGATGGAAAGGTGGTGCTATCAGACAGCTTGAAGTGCATCTCGGACGACCACTTCAGTGGATTGTTTGTTTATTTTATTTTGTTGAATTACCTTTCCGCCATCTTTTTCAACATTTGAATGGTGAAACAACTGGCCCAAGATCATTTAGTGGACCAATTGGGCAGAATCTCATTGGTTGTGAAAAGCTCTCAGTGATAAATTTTCAATTAATTGATTGTGAAATTTAAAAAGTGGGCAGACAACTGTTGAGCAAAAACCAAAGATATATTTTTGACGTAAGTCAAGCAATGAAAAGTGGCAACTTTCCAAATGACTTATCAAAGCATGACCCCGGCTCAAATTCACATGCCAGATGGCTCACTTGTGCAAATAGAGTCCTACGTGAACATAGAAAACCCATCAGATGCCTTAAACCCATAGTGACATTTATTTTAAAATCTTACATTCCAGTTTGGTTTGAAATAAAATGCAGTAAGTGCATTACAGATGGGCCTATTCATCTGTACAGAGCAATAGAAACATCTCGATACTTGCCTGACGACCTGAAAAATGTGGTATTCCCTGTAATTGAATGAAACTCGTTCTTTGCCCACAGGAAAACCTACTGATGGCAATAGTCTTTGATAAGAAGAGGCACGTGGAGAGCTAGGGCTAAGAAGAGTGTTAAAATCCAGGTAGACTGTTTCAAAAGGTAAAGACATCAGAAACTTTATCACTCCTACTTTAAACTTCAGTGCGGCAGACTGTACAGAATTAATTGATTGGAATGTAGCAAAATTATCATGTCCAATTCTTTTATGGAGAGTTACCAATGAAGAAATACATTCCTTCGTTTAATCAGGTGATCATCCAGACTGGGATTATAAAACATTTCCCTGCCATATGCAAGCTGTCATGATGAGCGTCAAATTGGTAACAAAAGCATCGCTTAAGGTATGTGGGTTCCAGTCAAGAGATGGATTCATAAGGGCTACACTGAAATCAAGGTCCATGATACCAGTCTTTACCACCAAATCTGAGTACAAAGTTGCGTCTAAAAGTCAGACTTAAAAAGATGAAATAACAAATTATGTATTTAAAATAACAAATTATGTATTTAAGTATTGTAAGTAGCAAACACCCTTATTGGTTGGATGGAGGAAAGGGTGTGGGTAGGACTCGAAGTACAGCCACCTCCCCTGGTGAGTTCTGGGTTGTTTAAATATTATCAAATATCTGAACAAGCAAAGAGCTGTACAATTTATATGCAACTGTTAACATTGGAACGCAAACTGACCTTATGTGATTATTATTTTCTTAATTCATCAAAATGACTCACAATTGAAAATTTCCCGATTTTTATTGAGCTTGCGCGATTGGAAGATATTCTCTAAAAGCAATTTATTATTATTATTATTAAACAGCACAATCTGCAAATATTTTTCACTATAGCGATAAAAAATGTATATACGTAATTTTTTTTTTAAATGCCAAATAAATCGGAAATACTCTTTTTTTTTTTTTTTTTTTTTTTTTTTTTTTTTTTTTTTTTTTGGCGGTTTGCGCGATTGGAAGATATTCTCTAAACACGGTTTTTTTAATTATTATTATTAAACAATACAATCTGCAAATATTTTTCACTACAGAGATAAAAAATATATATACGTAAAACATTTTTTTTAATTTTGAAAAAATCGGAAATTTTCAATTTTTTTGAATTTTTAGGGAGTTTGGAAGATAAAGTCCGATTTGAATATTTTTTTTTTTTTTTTGTTTTTCTTGTATTTACCAATCGCAATTTTTCCACACTATAGCGACTCGGAAATACCAACTTCACTTTTTTCGCACCACCCTAATGTGTGTATATATATATATGTGTATATCTATATATATATTTATATTTTTTTCACTGGCGCCCGACTAACCGAAAAGTACCAAAGAATGTTATAGGTCATCAAAAATTTAATCAATCTGTGCTTTTAAGGAACTTGTGTTTTGATCTTTTATGATAATAAGCTTTTACGAGATTTTATTTTGCTCCTAATTAATCCAAATGATGAGTAATAGCTCGACTGATGTAGATGAAGCTGATGATGAATGTAAACTGAAGAAAAAGTTGTCCATTCCTAAAGAAAAATTTTATTTTTTTCTCATAATTTTTTACTATAATACACCACTATATTTGGGGAGAAAATGCTTGTATGACACTCATATGCATCATGGAAGCAAGATAATAGTTTGGTTTACCTTTTTTTAAAGTCATATTTGATTATGGTATCAAAATCTTGTTGTAAATTTAGAAATTCTAATGAAATAGTAAATACTGCTTCAAATTATTTTATTTGCATTTCAGTAATTGTACAAGATATCAATATATATTGAGACTAATTATTAATGCAATCTATGTGTTTCTTAAGTAAAAATGATGAAAATTGTAGAAATAATAATAATAATAATTTTAAAAAAAGCACTTTACAAAATATATTTTTTCAAGTAAGCTCATCAAGGTTTTTTGGGGTGCTGGACCCACTTTGACCGACTGTTCAGGCTGTTAATAAGTGGCTTCAAGGAAGCTTTTAATTTATTAAGTATTATTCATTCTGAGTGACTGGAAATATGTTAAGGTTCATCTTTTTAAATTTAAATGTTACACTTGTTACTCACAGAGTTGCTCTGAGTCTTAATACTTTTGAAAAGAAAGGGAAAACTAAGTTGTTTCTAAAAACTAATGTACCTTTTTCTTATTTCTTTGTAATCTATCTGATTTTCCATATCTTCAATGTTAATATCTGAATTTGTACTACTGCATATATTTTATTACATCCTGTCTCAAAATTTTAGACACAAGCATAAAATGCCATTCACAAAAATTCTAAAAATGAAATCAATATAATATGTGATGTGTATGATTATAAACAGTATGAGAAATATTATTTAGCGATAACTTATTGAAAAATTCAAAAAATGTTTTACTTATTTTAATAAATCACAAAATAAGGTGTCCCATAATTATAGACACCAGAATGTTTTATGGATAATTTTTTTAAGTTTAACATCATACTTACAAGTACAAATTCTTAATAGTGCTTCCATTACATTTTATCACTCCAAATATGCGATTTTCCATTGAAACTAGTAAGTTTTGTATAAATTCTGAGTACATTTCATATACCATGCTGGCTCAATCACTTTTAAGCTTATTGATCGAAAAATATTGCCATCGGTTTTCGTATGCTCAGGCCAGTCTATAACTTTAATATTATTCTGGTGAAACCATCTTTTTGTCGAGTTAGACAGGAATCGATGTTCTGTCTTGGTGACAAACACAATTCTGTCCTCCTAGTAAATCCAGTAGTAGCATTAAATGATTCTCTAATATTCGCTGATAGCTCTTAGAGCTCTAGACCTTAGAGGTTAAGAACATTTAGCCTTTAATTCCAAAACCACCTGTCACATATGAATTTAGAATTGTCGCATAGAAATAAGTTTATGGTAGATTTATTATTGTTGCATCGTGTAAAAGTACAAATGATATAATCTTGTCAGAAGAATATGCAATTTGGAAAAAAATAAGTTCAAGTAAATATTAAACATTAACATCAAACATCAAACATCAAAAGAAGAAAATTCAAAAATTGAAAGATCCTATCAGTTAAGATGTAGACATGGAAAAAGACCAGTGTACTCAAATATGAGATCACGTATTCTGAACAAATTCTTTTTATTCATAATTCGATGCCTAAAAATCATGGAGAAACCATCATGCTCTGATAGGGAATTTATCCAAAGCATAATTCAATTAAAGAAAACTAAAGAGAATTTAAAATTTTCATAGTTTAAAGACAGTCTTATTTGTTTCAGCATTACAACTAAACATATGCCAATGATTGGTAATCTTGCTCATTCTCACCAACATTCCTGCGATCCAAATTTGCTACTGATAGTCAAAGCCAAAAATGAGTCATCGGAAGGGTGATTGGTGAGAAACAAAATGAACAGTAACACTGACACCATCGAATGACCTCACAGGGGAGACGCACCATGTGTGACATCGATTGGCGACTGTTATCTAATACATAGTTTATACTAGCCACTTATCATGAGTTTTATAGTTTCCTTTACTGTAACTTTAATATTTCAGGTCTATTTTATTTCAGCAGAAGTTATTTCTTTTATTTAAATGAAGGATCTCTTGTTTTCCTAGAATTTAAGTTGAAATAAATCAGTTAAACTTAATTCAATATTGGCATGTTTTGTTCGCTTGCATAGACTTTGTTTATCGTAGAGCATCATTTTTGTATTCTTAGATGGTGTTGACCATTCCAATTAGATCAGTATGTGATTGGTTGATCTAGAACACACCCTCTTACATGAGTGGATTTTCCCGATTTTGTTTTTTAGATGCATATAAGACGTTTGATGGTATGAAGTAATCCAGCTTTTGTATTTGTTTTTCTTTTTTGCACACTTGCTTAATTTACTTATTTTATTTAAATTATCCTAATTTAAATATGGTTTAAGTTTTGTTCATTAATTACTTTTTTTGTATGGTGTTATTTTACTTAGTTTAAATGGACGAATCCCATGGAAATAGTTTTATCATGTTATGATTTAATAAAGGTTCTATTAAGTTTATTTAAAGAACTTTAATTTTATTTACAGTGAACAGTTCAACAGGCTTTGAGTTTTAGTTTCAATTTAATCAGAATCAAGCATAAATACAATATAGATTGTGATATGACTTAAATATCCTGGTTACCATTCCCAAATATAGTTTAAAATGCAGTTATGAAATATTTTAGTAATAGAAGAAATAGAAAAATGTTTTTAACTAAAAAGTTTTAACTATTTTATTTACATTTTTATCTACATCCACTCTGAATATTGAGTATCCTGAAGCTATGTTTTTAACTGTTTACCAATCAAATTTTATCCACTCATTTCCTGCCTGGATATTGAGAATTTCAATAAAGATTGTTGTAGTCAATAAAAGTATGAGACCTGTTTTGCACAGGCTAACAGTGATGCTTATGCACATTTTGCAGAAACGAATGGGGAAGAAAGAGACATACCAAGTTGGTGATATGTGATTTGAAAAATGCCAGGCGTGCGAGAATTAAAAGTTGAAAATCGAAAGTTCATGTACTGAGGGTGAAAACATGAACCAGTGGGCCAAAATTTATGGGAATGTTTTTTAATTAAATGACTTACAAAATTAATTAAAAGCTAAAGTATTAAAAAGGCAATGTCACCTATTATGATACTACCCCATCATTATTTATCCTTTTCCTTATTGTCTACTAAAAATCTTCTTGGCTCATTTCTTAAAACATGTCGGTAAAATTTATATCCATTGGGCTCATCTAAATTCCACATTTTCTTATCGCTAAATATAGTTCAGAGCCATTTATCACCATAAGACATCACTTTCTTTGTCCAGTTCACTTGTGTTCTTTTATGGTGTACTTCAACTTTATGGCTTCTTCACATTTTCTTTAGTTATTCTTTTAGAGTCTTTTATTCTTCTGTGAATCATATTTTTAGATGCTCCACTTTTTTATGTAATTTGCCTCAGTAACATATTTTTCCTGGTTGTCATGCTTCATATCATTCTGTCATCCCATAGAGATTCTTTTTTCTGTCTACCAGATCTTCTCTTATTCGATTATTTGCCTCATTTTTTAACCCTTTCAGTGCAGAATTTTTTTGGGGGGGTTAATGCCCTGTGCTGAATATTTTGACCAAAAAAGCAACATTATTTATCTGATTACCGATCAGAATTTTCCAGTACGAATTGATTTTCCCAAAGGGACACGACTTTCCGAACGACCCAATACAAAACTAAAAATCATATCTTATGGTTATATGAAAAGCACGCTACTGGTTTTGGTTATAACCAAATTACTGCACTAGGCAGGCGCAATACGTCATCACTGCTAAGCCCATGACGCACTACAGTGAGCACAATACATGCCGTGAACGTGTAGGCGACTTTTGTCGACGCTTAATGTAGTCTACAGCACCCAACTCCTAGATGTCGACATTAGTTGACTCCCGCACTAAAAGGGTTAAAAGAAAATTATAAATACTCCTCAGATATCACTTTAAAATCTTATAAGTGTCTTTCAGATATTTCCCTTTACCATTTTAATCTAAAATCTTAACAATTTCCTCCTTCAACGAAATTATAAAAACATCAATCAGAAGATGTCTATATTTATGGGACAAGTGATTTTTATTTATTTTTAATTTTTGTACCATTTTAAATTATATCCTCATGTTTTTACAACTAATTTAAATAAATCAATGAATAAGAACAAACTTAATGATTTCAACAAGCACATACTTTAGTTTGGAATGCAATTTTTTATCTCTCTCTATATTTTTGGAACAGGGCGTATTTCATGAAATGAGAACTGTTGGTGACTATATGATTTGAAATAAGATACATTGAATAATTCTTATTGCAGGTCATCCTCGTTTAGAGCCTCGTTCATTTCCTGAAGAAGATATAGCTACTTCTTTTGACAAAGACTACATGTTCATGGGCTGTATTAAATTTATTCATAAGGTTATTGAAGAACATTTTTTAATATATCTATGTGTTTTTTGGCCACTGGAATACAGTTTTGTGATATTTTTTCCCATACATGTCTATAAATAATAGTTTTTAAAATTCAGGGTCAGAGAATTGCTTTAAATAAAATAGATCTTAAAACAGTTTTTAAAAAAATATTGGATTAAAGGCCCTATACCAGCAGTTAAAAAGCCTAGACATTTCTTCTGCCTTTTTCTTTTTTGCAAAATCAGTTGTAGATCGAAAGATTGTTTTAAATAAAATAGATCCTAAAGAGGTTTTGTAAAAATATTGGATAGTTATTAGCGGTTAAAAAGCCTAGGTATTTCTTCTGCTTTTCCTTTTTTGCAAAATCAGTTGTAGATCAGAGGATTGCTTTAAATAAGATAGATCCTAAAAAGGTTTAAAAAAATATTGAATAGTTATTAGCACTTAAAGGCCCTAACCAGCAGTTAAAAAGCCTAGACATTTCTTCTACTTTTTCTTTTTTCTTTCTATAGAGTATAGACTTTCCATATAAGACTGAAAATAGTTGATCAAAATTTTCACAGAAAATATTTTTAAAAAAATTATTATTTTAATTAATGAGATTGGTGCTTCTAAAATGCTATTTCGTTGAACAGGATAATTTTTTTATTAACTTTTTTTGCCTTTAAAACATTTAAAAAGTTCTAAGTTTTAAATTTTAGCTGAAGGTTATTTGTTAAATTAGTCTGAAAAAATTTGCTAATGATTTTTTTATAATACATTGATTATAAAATTTATTATTATCGTGACAATTATATAAATGTCTTATAAATTTCTGTCTCAAGTTTGAAGAATATAATACAGGTATTAAATTTAGGAATCTGCGATTTACCACCTTTTCTTTCTTTTTACTCTTTTGAACTCTTGATTTTACCATTTATATTCCAATTTGTACTTCCTTTAAAAATGTTTCTTTCTTGATGTCTTTTTGAACTTCTGATTATGTCATGCATTTTATATTTTTCTGAAATTTTAATTATTTTTGCCCCTGATAATGTTAATTTGTATATATATATTTTTTAATTAATTTATTCTTTATATATATTTATTTGTTGCAGCAGATGTGTTTGATATAAAAAAACAGGATTTATTCTTTTATAAGTTTATTGAGTGAGTTCTGTTTTATTAAAGACTAAAATATACTGTCTTAATTAAGTTAAAGGATGAAGCCTATAAAGCAAGATTTTGACCCAAAAAATGGTGTAAAAAAAAATTGCTCCACTTACATAATAAATGTATTATTTTAAAATTGAACATTAATAATACTTTCAAGTTTAAGCAATATTTTTACCTAAGCTGGATTTCTATATCGTTAAGATCTGTGAACTTAGTATGTTTGTAATTCTTTTTAAAAAATGCTTGTTTTTCCATATTTACCAGCACTTTTAAATTGATATGAGCGCAATGATGCAACAACGTTTTCTTTAAATATGTTATTAAGGACATCATGAAGTATTATATCTAGAAAAATAAAAGTGTTGCAACACTCTGCTGGTATGGAAAACACAACATAAACAAGTTGTTACTTGTTCATTCAAAACATCAATATGTGCATCACTGCTTATTTTGTTCCAGTTCAAGGTTAGTTGTTTGTTTGTAATTAATAAATCTTAGTAAATAATTATATTAAAGTGTTTAGAAAAGTTATAAGTATATATTGTAGGGTTACTTACATAATATTTACAATAGTTATATTTGTAATTGATACAAAAAGAGAACTACAGAGAAAATAAATAAGAACTTTTTTGTATTTGTTGTTTAAAGATAGTCAAATCAGTAGACGTATGACAAATTTTTTGGCTGTTCAATATCTGATTAATAATTGAATTCAAGAAGCAACCACAGACGCTCATCCTGCATTCTCCATCGCAGCTCGCTGCGAGAACTGTCTCAGATCTGCATCAAAATCACGATGAACTCTGCCTAGATAGACCCAGATCGATCAGTGGTAAACACAGGCATTACTCCCCATGTAGGCACACTCAACCTCATTCTTGATTCTTGATAATTGGCTTATAGTTCCAAGTCTTCAAAGGTTTTTCAATTTTTCAATTTTAACCTGCAGCTTCAAAAATATATAATTCTTGGATAAAGTATAACAGCTGTTGTTCTCCACTTATTTTTTCTTGTTATTATCAATGCAAAGTATAAACACATGTAGTAATGTATTGTTTACATATAGCTCCTGTTTTCTGATACTTAGGGCACCAGAAACACATTGACGAAGTGAAACCTCATAATACTATTTTTGCCAATTTTATCATGGATGTTATCCTCTACAACTAACTAATCAGAATGTGATTAAAAAAAAGGGGGGGGGGGGTCTGATAAAGATAGATTTTATGGTGTTTTTTACTTTTCTTTTTGAACATATAGATAAAATTAAATAAATGTCTAAAAACCTCATTTTGCTATGTGCATATTTCTTGGTATTTCACTTCATAATTATGATTTTAAATAAATTATTTTGAACTAATTTATTTGTTTCCTTATTTCTGATAATGTTGCTTCACATATGTGCAGGTTAAGGACATTAAATTCATTTGGGCTAAAAACCTGCCTTATGGACTCTCATACTTTGTCTATAATCTTTAGAATTGTCTGTCTATCTATTTTAATTAAATTCTAAATGCCTGTTACATTTCCTATAATGCAGGGCACAATGTTTCCATGTAACTAATATGTTATTTTTTTTTTAAATATTTTTCAATACAGTCAAACCTCGTTAACATGAGCCTCAAAGGGAATCAAAATTTTGTTCATGTGAACAGTAATTCATGTTATCAGTATCAAATCTTTGTACTCGTTTTTATAGGGGACTATGAAAACAATTCATGTTAAAAGTAATTCACGTTAAGCTTGTTCATATTAATGAGGTTTGACTGTATAGTTGAAAGTGTTTATGACTTCAATTTGTCTTTCTGTCCATCTGCTGTTGCTTTATTACCCGTAAATATATTTGGATTGCCATGTAATTGATATATGTTATTGAAGTTTAATATTCAGGTTATAGCATGATCACTATTGAAAATGAAGTGTGTAGCATTTATAAATCATTTATAGGGACACTGGTCTACAGGAGAGATTCGCTTGCAGTGTATTTTAATGATATTTAGTCCAGGCATTAGGGGATAAAAAAGAGCAAATAAAGGAAAGTTTTGGTGTAGTTTTTTTTGGGGGGTCCCTTTATGTTTTTTGGGTCGCTAAACACGAATCCGAGGTTTTCCAACAAATTTTTTTTCGGGAAATATTTTTTTTTTACAAAAAATGTGTAAAAAAAAGGACTTTTTTCCGTTTTTTCAAAATAATTCCAAAATTGTGCATTTTACGTGAAAGTCGGCAATATATGAATTAAAGAAAATAAAATTTCCTATATTTTATGTAATGAAAGTTTTTTTCTCTGATCAATGGTTTAGCCGTGAGAGTGCCGCAAAAAAGGGTGTTAAAAATAAAAAACTGTAAAAAAACGGGAATTACGGTAGTGTATGTCGATGTAACATAAAAACTAACCATTTTACGCAAACGGTAACCATTAATGATACTAAAGATTATATGTTTGACTGTATTTTATGCATTTGAGGTAGAGGAAAAGTGCGGATCCTGCGCCAGGGGAAGGTGGGAGCAGTGGAGCAGTTCCACCTTCTCTCATGAGTCGAAGGTGCTCCTCCGCCGGAGTGCTCATACCTACTTTTAGTGTGTTTTAGAGACAAAAGCACTTTTACCATTTTGTAGAGCATAAAATTCTCTACAACATGCAGTATTTATGTTTGTAAATTGTCCAAATAGGGGGTAAGATGATATGCCGGGAAAATAGGGCTAAATTTGGGAAAAAAAATGTAAAAATCCACAAATGACGTTAGTTTTTGCTTAATAACCAACTTTTAGTGCATTTTAGAAACAAAATTGTCACAATCAACTTTTTAAAGCATGAGATAGTCGGTAGTTTCATTTATTATAGGTTGACCCGCTAATAAAAAAATCAAGTTTTCGACCTTCTGCACCTTGTGCGTTTTTCACAATATTGAAAAAACCAATATTTTTCGGCACTTTTTTTTATTTTTCTTAAATAACTCAATTTTAGTGCAGTTTACAGAAAAAAGCACTTTTACCATTTTGTAGAACATAAAATTCTCTACAACATGAAGTATTCAGGTTTGTAAATTGTCCAAATAGGAGGTAAGATACGGAGCCGGGAAAATAGGGTTAAATTTGGAAAAAATGTAAAAATCCACAAATGACGTAAGTTTTTGCCGTATCTTACCCCCTATTTTGACAATTTACAAACATGAATACTGCATGTTGTAGATAATTTTCTGCTCTACAAAATAGTGAAAGTGCTTTTGTCCCTAAAACGCACTAAAAGTAGGTTATTAAGCAAAAACTAACGTCATTTGTGGATTTTTACATTTTTTCCGAATTTAACCCTATTTCCCGGCTCTGTATCTTACCCCCTATTTGGACAATTTACAAATATGAATACTGAATGTTGTAGAGAATTTTATGCTCTACAAAATGTTGAAATTGCTTTTGTCTCTAAAACACACTAAAAATAGGTTATTAAGCAAAAACTAACGTCATTTGTGGATTTTTACATTTTTTCCAAATTTAACCCTATTTCCCGGCTCTGTATCTTACCCCCTATTTGGACAATTTACAAACATGAATACTGCATGTTGTAGAGAATTTTATGCTCTACAAAATGTTGAAAGTGCTTTTGAATCTAAAATGAACTAAAAGTAGGTTATTAAGCAAAAACTAACGTCATTTGTGGATTTTTACATTTTTTCCAAATTTAACCCTATATTCCCGGCTCCGTATCTTACCCCCTATTTAGACAATTTACAAACCTGAATACTGCATGTTGTAGAGAATTTTATGCTCTACAAAATGGTGTCTGTACTTTTTTCTGTAAGATGCACTAAAATTGAGTTATTTAAGAAAAATATAAAAAAGTGCCGAAAAATATTGGTTTTTTCAATTTTGTGAAAAATGCACAAGGTCTAGAAGGTCGAAAACTTGTTTTTTTTTAACCTTTACAACATACCCAAAAATCAGAACTACCCGAATTTTTGTAAGGTAAAATTCTATTTCTACTGGACTACAATGTTACCTCCTCTTAGAATACGAGCTCTCCGGAGGAGTAGCCCTTCGACTCATGAGAGTAGCTGGATCTGCTCCACTGCTCCCACCTTCCCCTGGCGCAGGATCCGCGCTTTTCCTCTACCTCAAATGCATAAAATATAGTGAAACATATAATCTTTAGTAACATTAATAGTTAACATTTGCGTAAAAGGATTAGTTTCTATGTTACATTGACATACAGTACCGTAATTCCCGTTTTTTTTACAGTTTTTTGTTTTTTCCACCCATTTTTGAGGCACTCTCACGGCTAAACTATTGATCAGAGAAAAAAACTTTCAATACATAAAATGTAAGAAATTTTATTTTCTTTAATTCATATACTGCCGACTTTCACGTAAAATGCATAATTTTGGAATTATTTTGAAAAAACGGAAAAAAGTCCGTTTTTTTACACGTTTTTTGTAAAAAAAAACATATTTCCCGAAAAAAATTTTGTTGGAAAACCTCGGATTCATGTTCAGCAACCCAAAAAACATAAAGGGACCCCCCAAAAAAAACTACACCAAAACTTTCCTTTATTTTCTACCAAATGCCTGGACTAATTACACTATTTCAAACATAATGAAATTGATATAATGTAAAATATGGTGTGCATAGCACTTATCATTCATTTACAGGAACACACAAAATATTTCTATTAGAGCACTGTCTATGAGAATTAATTGCTGGAAGTGTGTTTTCAGTTGTAGTATGTGTTTTAACCAATGTCCATGCATCTAAAACCAACATATTTGGGAGCTACCTTTTAAGTGGAACATCTTGTAGCATAGCACTAATATTGAAATAATGGGAAAAGGAAACTTTTATCGATTTTTTCTCAAAAGAGGAATTGAATCAGTTAGAACCTTATCATTCTAAGACTCAGGGCCTGGTTATAGCCTAGACACAATAGGCATATGCCTAGGGTCTCCCAGAGTTTGAGGGTGCTAAAGAAATTCAAGAGTTTGATCCTAAAACTTACATTCTTTTATGTGTATAAAACATAATAATCAAAAAATATTTTCAAAATACTTCCAATAAAGCAGGGGTAGTACTTGTCCTGATATTCCTGGAAAAAATAAAAACGTCCTGAAATGTCCTGAAATATGGTAGTGTGTCCTAATATTCCTGAAATTTTGCAAGTTTTGTGCTATATCGGCATTTGAAATCATCAAATAGGGGTAGGTGTACCTTTTTACTGATGCAAAACGATCATGAAAATCACAATTTTCTTCATACTATCGTTAAAAATAGTGATTTTCATCAATTTGCACAAAAAAATCGCAATTTTTCTGATTAGTTACCAAAATTCGCAATTTTTATTGATTAGTCATTTAAAAACTTTTCCATTTTCGTCTCTCTGTCATAAAAAATAATCCCAAATTTTACCAATCAGCTATAAAAAATAAAATCTTTTGCAAATTTCGTCGATCAGAGAAGAAAAATCAAGATTTTCGTCCTTCAGTAATGCAAAAATCGCAAATTTTTAGCAGCTTTGTCAAAGGGTTCTGGTAAAATTACTTTTCTTTTAAATGTATACTTTTACAAAAAAAAAAAAAAAAAATGTGTATGTAGTGTATGATTTATGATAATAAAATGTATTGAAGAGGGAGTTAAGGGTTTTTTCGGTTAGTATGCCAAGCAAATGTGTCCTGAAATATCGAAAAAAGTATGTCCTGAAATATAATCTAGGGCTAGTACTACCCCTGAATAAAGTAATTTAATCTGTTACTCTCATAAATCTCCATGAAATGAGGAATAAAAACTCATCTACATAATCATCCTGTTATGTATGAGATTTGCACAATACCAGCAAAAAATCTCATGAAAAATCTTGTTAATGAAATTTCCTTTGGTGAAAATGAAAGATTTTTTGGAAATATTTCTTCTTATGGTTGGAAATATACTGCTTTATACATAGAATTATTAGAGAAATCTTTATTAAATATTGAACAAATAATTTTGAGAATGTATCATTTTCCCATGTGAATTTAATATGTGCCATTGTATTTCATTCAAAAATTTATTTAATTCAGAAAAAGTTTTAAGCTTGCACAAATCTTTGTGCAAACTTTACCTTTAGTACGCAGAAAGAGAAAATTGTCTATAGATGCTGAGTTTTTAGCTTACTTATAAAAGTGGCTGATTGGGCCCTTAAAGAATACTATGTCTATGACTTCAAAGTGCCTTAATCGGGCCCTAAAACAATAAATAGTATTTGATACTTTCAATAAGTGATGAATTCAAGGGGTGACTGAATAGGAAAACTCCTCTCTCCTCTATAAGATTTTGGATTTTCTGTTGTATTAATGATTAAAAAAAGAAAAATCTTCCTAGGAATATGGAAATATATACAGTAAAACCTCTCAAAACAGAATCTATTTATAAGAGAACCCTGTATAAAATGAAAAAAAATCTTTATGAAAAGAATGCAATACAATTAGATTACACATACCTGCTAAGTCTCCCTTTATTTCAAAGGAGACACCCTTATGAGACTATCTACCTTTCTCCCTTACATCAAACATTTCTTCCATTTTTTCATGAGTATTAAATATATATAATAATAATAATAATAATATTTCATAAATTTGATAAAAAAATTCTTATGAAAAATTAAGGTAAATCTGTTACAGTGCATAATCAGATGTAAATTTACTAATATTGTTTTCAGAAATGTAAATTTATTTTTTTAAATAATAACATTAGTTAACAACGACCATAGTAATCATCTTAATGCTTAGAATTAAAGAAAATATTTCTATAAAGTAATTATTTTTCTAAAATATGAAAATATCTATAAAATGATTTTTTTTTTCCTGTTTAGAAAGTTAATACATATACATTTTTGTTAAAAAAAAAATCTCTGTTTTACCGCCTCTCTCTCTTTGTAACTTTTACCTGGGTTTTTAACACTTTCCAACCTAGTTGAAAAGTGTTTATCACTTCGGTTTGTCTGGCCGTATGGCCATCTGTCCGTGCTCTAACTCCCGTAAATATGCTCGGATTGCTCTGCAATTTTTATATGTTATTGTCGTTATCTATAGCAAGTTCCCTATTTCAACGGAAGTGTGTAGCACTTATAGTTTTTTTACAGGGACACTCAAAAGAATTCCGTTACATTACGGTCAACGGGGAAAAATCATATGCGGTTTATTTTAATGATGTTATACAATTTCAAATACATTATAATTGATATATATCACTAAGGTGCATTACAAGAAGCTTAATATGGAATAGGGTGTGCATAGCACTTATAGTTACTTAACAGGGACAGTCAAAAGAATTCCGTTATGTTACGTCTGTGAGATGAATTCTCACATTATTTAGTTTGCCGTTCTTTTAATGTTTTGTTTATTGGCATTTTTGTACGTGCGTATTACGGTGCTTCGCTATTTATCTTTATTTTAGCCCTCGTGCCTTTTTTAAATACTGCTTCATTCATTCTTTTTAGCGATCCTTTGTCCCCATCGGCTATTTGTTTACATTTAATCGGAACCTCGTTCACGGCGCACGCGCATTGTTAGTTTTTTCGCAGCCGTTATTTCTCTCCTCCATCGGCGGCGATCGCGCATGCGCAGTATGCATGGCTCTGACCTTGATTCGTTCACAGAGTAAGACAGAGATCCAACTTCGCCTGAAAAGAGCGACTGCGGCGGATGACATAAGAACTAAATCATCGGTTTGGCGATTTTTATCTTCGTGATTTCATTTTAAGTGTAACCCTATTCTGCTTGGCGTCTTTCTGTTGTCATTTGCGCATGTGCAAATTTTCGGCGTTCGCTAATTTATTTTCAAATCTTGTTTAATACTTATTATTAAAATTATTCTTTGAAGATCAAATAGTTGATTATAATTATTATAATTCTTCAAAATGCTACGAAGAGAGAAGTCTATTGTTTGCAAGAACAAGATGTCAAAGTTATTTTTTATTCCTAAGAATCGGTAAGTTGTGGTTTATTTCTATGTGTTATTTTTGTTTTTATTTTTCAAGTTCCATTATGTATGAAATATTTTATATACATTCAGTGTTGGCAGATTTTTAACAAATTTTGACTTTATATTATCGTTAAAATAACTGCCATACCATAAATCTCATTCATGTTTAAAAAAAATTTCTCCGTATAAAATTTTATTCATATATATATGAATAAAAATATATATATATATTCTATCGCAATGTAAACATGGTACTAAGTTTTTTCCTATACTAGTAAATCTGCAGATCATTTTTTTTTAAATATCATTTTAACTTCGTACAATCCGCAATTATTATTTTTTCAATTGCATGCATGTTTATAAGCATATAAAATTGTTCGAATGTTCCAGAAATTAGAATCCTTAAATTAAAGTGGTAAGTAAAAATAAATGATTTTAAAAATTGTAAAAAATATGAAAGTAAGATGTTTATATTTCCCGAACAGATGCAAAAACATTTTCAAATATTTTAAGCAATTAATTTCTAAATTCTATTAAATTTATAAGCAAAATTTTAAAACTATTGGAAATCCATTACGCAAATATTCCATTTTCATTTCAGATAAAAATGAAATTTGAAAAATCGTCTGCATCCCCATAAGAAAGCATTATGACGTAAAAAAAATATTCTATATTTTCCGAACGAATGAACCAAATTTAACTAAAAACTATACAGCTAATTCCGGATACCTAGCCAACATACCTACTAAAAATCAACCTAATCGGACCATTTTTACGGCAAACAGACAGACGGAAACCAAAAACATTTCGCGTCTCCACAGTGAGCCTTAACAGACGTTTCGGCACAAATCTGTCAACACTGAATATATATAAAATATTTCAATCATTATGGAACTTGAAAAAACAAGAACAAAAATAACACATGAAAATAAATCACAACACAACTTACATTTTGAAGAATTAAAAAAATCAAATTTTCCTTTCAAACTTGGAAAAAAAAAATTGTTTTACCACAGCACTTATTTTAAAATAAAGTTGAATTCCGATTGTTTCAGAACATGTTAAAAATAATAAATCTGTTTTCATTCGCGTTGATAGATAATCGACCATCTTAAAATCAATCAACCAACCAACCAAAACAAGAAGCAAGTAGTCGCCGTTTTTTTTTTCCCCTTCCCTCATTTGTCGCCAAGAAAGCGATATATAAGCTCTATTTAGCTACCTCTCTTCTGTTACGGCTGTAGTTTTCACGTCATCCGCAGCTAGCGCCACTGTCTATGTGTAATCCCATGTTAAAGAAGTTACCATTGAAGTCTATGAGAGTTGATTCTCTGTTTAAATCTCCTTACTCTGTGGATTCGTTGGAGCGGCTTTTTAATTCTCAGCGTACGTAGGATTTTCAAAACATCGATGCATATCTGTGTCAGCGAATAGGGGATAATTTTACTTTTGGTTTCGTTTTGAGAGCGGTGATTCGTTTGTTTATTACCGTTGACTTTAAATTTTAATCAATTAAATTGAAAGGCCCGTGATTTCACTTTGGCTTTTCCCGTATGCATCATATATATAATTTTTCCGTTACTTTTTGAAGCAGTTTTGTCTGATAGGAGTCGCCGGAATTGGACGTGTTACTTCTTTTTTTATTTTGTGCCATTTTATTTTTCAAGTTTAAAATTTTAATGGATGATGCCCTGCAGAACGACGAAGTCTTTGTGTAAAATAAAATAAAAACCAGGATGGGTTTTACCGTTCTCATGGTGGCCAAGTGGAAGGAATATCTTTCTTCTCCTTTGAAAGAAATTAATAAAGAACTTTAAGTATGATTCAAGTCTTCTTCATGTCTCCATATTTTCAACATACGACTGTTTTGGGTGAGATCCTTTTTATTTATATATTTTCTCAATGACCTTAAAGAATTCTTTTAAATATCTAAAAGAAAGGGTTATTGCAAATAACCTAACTGCAATTGTACTAATTAATCACGATCATAAAATAATATATTTCAACCATCTTCTCAAGAATAATATCACAATTTGGTGCTTTAAGAGAAAATTTATGGAAATAATTATTCTTGCACTTTAAAAAAAAAAAAAAAAAAAAAAAAAGTAATGAGAATCCTAGAAAATTATTTTTTTTAAGACATGAAGATTGTTTCATCTTAATTTATTAGAAGAATTATTATTTTGTTAATTTATTTCAAAGTTATTATGTTATAGAAAATTTTAGATATTGTTTGAAGAAAGATTATTTATAATATATTTCATAAAGTATGAGATTTTTTTGTTGTTCTTGGAATACATTGTTGTTATTATCTCTTTATATTTGAAGAACATACATTTTTTTTCAATTTTATGATTTATAACAAGTATATTTATGGCATATGGCAAATGAGGCACATTTTATAAATTTATTTGAATGTTATATACTATTATTTATTTGAAGCAGATATATTTATTTATTTATTTAATTTGAATTGTTGCTTGAGGTATATTTTTAGCTCACAGGCTATCAAAGCCTGAGAGCTTATGTGCCCGCCGGTTCTGTATGTACGTACGTATGTATGTACGTAACGCGATAACTCTTGATAGAACTAACCGTTTTACTTTAAATTTTGTTTATAGGTTCCTTGTGATAAGGCGCTTCCCTGATTAGTTTTGGAGGTTCATTGGTTAAGCATAAAGGGGGGAAACGGGGGGCTAACCCCCCATAATTTAGATAAATGGGTTTTTCATGCAGAATTATCCCAATTTTGTATATAGGTTCATTTTGATAATGTGCTTCTGTCAATAGTTTTGGGGGTTCATTGGTTTAGTATAAAGGGGGAAAGGGGGGATACCCCCCCCTAATTTAGATAAATGAGTTTTTCATGCAGAATTATCCGATTTTCTTCAAATTTTGTATATAGGTTCATTTTGATAATGTGCTTCTTGTCAATAGTTTTGGGGGTTCATTGGTTTAGTGTAAAGGGAGAAAGGGGGGATTCCCCCCCCCCCCCCCTAATTTAAATAAATGAGTTTTTCATGCAGAATTATCAGATTTTCTTCAAATTTTGTATATAGGTTCATTGTGATAATGTGTTTCTCTGAATAGTTTTGGGGGTTCATTGGTTAAGTATAAAGGGGGAAAAGGGGGCTAATCCCCCCTTAATTTAGATAACTGAGTTTTTCATGCAGAATTATCAGATTTTCTTCAAATTTTGTATGTATATTCATTGTAATTAGAGACTTCCCTGATTAATTTAAGGCGTTCATTAGTTAACTATGAGGGGGGTAACGGGGGAATGACCCACCCCCCTTAATATATTGTTGATTTCTTTATTTTTCGAGGGGAATATTTCAAATTCTTTGAAATAAGAGTACAATATACAATGAGTGTGAATAGCCTGTGAGCTCAATGCCCTCAGTTTAACTGGGCAGTTTTCTTTTTATTTGCTGATATCATGTCTAAAAAAAAGAAGCCCCTGAGAGTAGTTGTAACACCTTTTTCAGGAGACCCTGAACTTTTAGATTTTTTCATAGAGCAAAGTAATGCTGTAATTTCTTATTCCAACTGGGATAATGATCAAGCCCTTATATTTCTAAAGTCTAAACTTGTAGACCAGGCATTAAAATTCTATATTTCTTCTACTGCTTGCAAAAACTCTTCCACTCCTGAAGAATTATTTAATATCTTAAAACATTTCAAAACAGAGTCAACTAACACAATAGCTATTAAATACAATAGCATTAAACTTCAACCCTCAGAATCTATTCATGCATTTGCAACCAGACTAGACAACATTGTACGCAAGCAGTTCCCAACCTTACCTGATTCCTCCATTGAACCTATTCTCATGTCTAAATTTACAGATTTATTACCCAGTCATATAAAACTCCATATTCTTACACAACATCTGGATACTTTTGACAAAATGGTTGAAGCTGCTTCTGTATATTAAGAAATTATAGATTACAGAAGCAAAAAGATGAGGGTTGTATCAAATATTTGTTGATTAGTGCCAAGATAGCGTACACAATATTGCACGTACTACTATATTTGGATACAACCCCTCTTATTTTTGCTTCCTTTTGAGAACAACAGATTTCGAGCTTATTCTATCGACGATAATTTTCAGAATTTTCAAGCTATGATTTTGAGACTTTCACAGAAGTTGCTCTATATACTTAGCTAATACATTATGCATATTATATTTTGATTGCAGTCGCGCATGCGCACTGAAACATTTTTTAGTAAACTTGCTCATTTTTCATCCAATTTTTATTATTTTTTAATTCTGATTGCAGAGTATTATGTACAATGTTGTTTGTCATATTTTCTGAAAAGAACTTTTTTTTTATATTAAGAACTCGGCAAATTACAAGCAAAAAACTAGGCGAAATTTGGGACTGTTTTTATAAAAACCTTAATATCTCTACGAGTATACATGCTATCCTCATAAAAATGAACACAGTATATTACAATAAGCCACTTATTAATAATCTCGAGTTTGAACGCCTTTGCTACATTAGTTTTTACAGGGTTATCCAAAAGATATTCGTTCTTTTTTAATTTGTTGACAGTCCCCTATGGGGTTTCGTGAAAAAATCTTTGCGGAAATATATAACCTATACTATACTGTTTACACACCTGCAGTTTCAGGTTAATTCCTCATGTATTTTTCTAGATAGTTAACAAAACGCCTAAAATCGCAAGTGACCGGTCACCTTTGGCAATATAGTGTATTCCTCAATACAATTTAGAACCACTTAGTTATGCATCTCCCGAAATTACTTCAAATTTTACTTGCACTAGTACTATATGAAAAAAAAAAAAAATTAACTCTTGATTGAACATTTCAGATATTGAATAAAATTAGTTAAAAATATAAATACAACTTGAGACCTCCTGATCTGCACATTTACTAATTAGAAATGTAATCAATGTTTATAGAACTTTTTTATGCACAGAGTTGTATTGTCAGAGACATTATCAAACATTGAAGACAAAATAATACTCTTTTAAACAGTTCATGTAATTAAAAATATATATATACTAGGGGGCCTACCCCCTGCGATCTACGCTCGCCAACCCCCACTCAGACTTCGAGGCCTCTAAAAACATGACAGCGTGCTTTGTTTTAAAAATATTGGTCAATCTGTAATTGGGTTGCCATGATTTTAACGTTTTAATGGGGCATTTTTTGATTATCATGTCCTCATACACAGCTGTTACAACAACTGACGACTGTTTTCGGGATTGATAAGTAAAATCAATTACAACTTGAAAACCAGCTTGTATAAAATGGTTAGGTTTAAATTGTGGCTACCTCTCGGACTTTTATAACAACGATCTGTATTCTATTCTTCCTTTGCGTTTAAGGATGAGAAAAATTCCATCTGCTTGTGAATAACATAACCACGGTATTGAAAAGTACTATGTTATAGATATTTTCAGTAACAGGTTTTAATTTTCTCTTTATTTTAGTGCACCATCATGCATATTTTCATGTTATTTTAAATATGTAAATTATTTATTTTAATTAATATGTATATACCAATTTTCTAATAAATATTTATCATACAAAATTAATTAAATATTTTGTGCATGCATGCCTGCATTTATTTGGCATCAATTGATGAGATATTTAAACAAATTTGCTATTCGCGATAATTTTACACCATGTTATGTCACTTGAATATTGTCCATAAGAAAATCGGGTACTTTTCCAGTATCGGGTCCTTTGCTTTTAGGTTTGGCGTAATTCGAGCTTCAAAAAGGGATAGATTCGTTAATATACATAGATTTGTTGCGAAAAGTTATGAAAACAAACCCAATGAACTTTTGGTGCTTTTCTATTATAGGGGATTTGACGCTTTTTTAAAAAGCTTGGCGCAATTCGGGCATCAGAAAGTGAGATTTGGTGCCAAATGACATAAACAGCCATGGAAACAAATTCGACGATTTTTTTGTTTATATGCGTATTTTAATTATACGTATATTATTATTGTTTTTTCTATACAAATTACTTCTGATTATATATAAAATAGGATAAATGACATTTTACGCTAAACAAATTGTATAAATATTGAAAAAATGCTTCTGTATACGAAATGACAAAGTGAATAAGTTGACAGAAAGTATGTTGCCAAATTTCCTTTTCAGCCAAGGCTATTATCCCTATTTCGTCAAGGCCCCATATACTGGAAAAGCACCGAATAAATTAAATTAAATGCTGACAGACAATTGAATCCAGACGATAGAAATGTGATTTTTTTTTTCAAATTTTCCTGAAAAACATAATTTAATCACAATATTGTCTTCATTAATGATAGAAATAAAAGATAAATTCAAAGTAAAAAGAATATAGATTCAAAGTAGATTCAAATAAAAAGAAATCAATAATCCCTATCGGGATCCTTTTCCATTTTTTTCCCTTTTTTGTCACAAAAAAACTGAGTAAGTAGTTGCCATCATTACAGAAATGTCATTTAAAATTAGAAAAAAATTAATATATCGAAAACTAATTCCAATTTCAAAATTCTATTACCAGTTTTGACATCCGCGGATTTTTATGGACAATTGGTATTAATTTCACTATCAAGCGTTTAATATTTTATTAAAAATAGCCCTGAAACATAATCAGTCGTTTAATCAGTCGTTTCACAAATTCGTTTCATAAAATCGTTTCATAAATTCGTTTCACAAATTCGTTTCATTAGGATTTTATATATATAGGGTAGATATATATCTTCATTTGAATGGGTTAACTAAGTACTCTGAGTTAGTAATGGGCATAACGATTATTTTGATTAGATATGCTTCTTTGCATGCCCGAATGATTCATTCGAATAATCAAAATAATCATTATGCCCATCACTACTCTGAGTCCTGTCTTTTTCAATGCCCATCACTACTCTTGAGTACTGCTTTTTTTTATGCCCCTGCTTTCAATATCAGTTCAACTTGTTTTCAATAAATACAGTATTAAAACATTCTTGCTTAATATTACCTTTTTAAAAAATATATTTTATAACACTTGTTATACTTGATAGGCTTTCACCTAGTTAACTAAAATGCATATTGTTTCTTTTAGGTAAAAACAGGACCTTTCTCTGAACATTCCAATCAGCTCTGGAATATTAGTGGCGTACCACTATGGGAAAAAGTAAATTCAGGCTTAATAAAAATGTATAAAAAAGAGGTATGATTTGGTTCTCTTCTGTTGTGTTTAAAGTCTCTGTATGTATTCTTTTTTACATTCTGTGCTTTCACTATTACCATTTATTTATACCTTTTTAATAATAATAATAATAATAATAAAATCTTCTGTTTGAAACATAAAAAAAAAAAAAAAAAAAAAAAAGTACAGTGAAACCTCTCTAAGTTAGACACCTACATTTCCAAAAAAAATGAAAAAGATGTCTAACTTATTGCTTTTACATTTTTCAGACTAATTACAAGTGTACATGCATGCTTCTTAAACGTTAATTACACTAATTATTTCTAAATAAAAAATAACTAAACATGTGCTGTTTAAATGCATAAAATAGTTATTTTTTAAAATTTAAAATTCTAAACAACAGAAACAGTAATATATACAAAAAGAGCAAGCACGTCTATTTATTAATTATTATTGCATATCAAAAGTAAATGCAACTGCTGACATGTGAAATATTTGATAATTTTCATTTTTGTTTGCTTTTTAGCTTGTTATTTGTTAATTTTGTTTCTAATGAGTAAATATCTCGCAAAACATCTGTATTTCTGTTACAGTCATATGCTTTTAGTAGGATAAGCAATTTATAACACCAGGGTGATTTAATTGTAAATCTTTCAACTGGGAAAAAGAAAGATGTTTTTCAAGATAAGATGTGGTAAATTTATTGACACTAAAAACATTGTTTTTTTAGGTATGGCGGTATAATTATTTCAAAGTAGGATAAATTTTAATATTTCTTGAAAAGCATGTGAAAATTGCTGAATTTTTATTTTAAAAAAGGAGAAAATGTCCAACTTAGGGGAATTATTGAGTCAAATGCTGAGTTTTTGCCCAATTTCCAAGTTATAGAGGTTTTTAATTTTTAAAAGTTGGTTATAATGCTAATCCTATAGATACATTCCATTTCCAGAAAAAAATGTCCAATTTAAGGAGAGTATGAACTTATGGGAGAGAGGTTTTACTGTACTATATATATTTTTTAATTCTACCTAGTGTATCATTACCATTGATATTTTTTACTACCACAAAATACTTTTTTGTCAGAAAGTTGAAAAATTGATCTTGTGTTACATAACTGCATAATGTGTTATTACATTTTATTACCTTTCAATATATTTTAATGGATAATAATTTCCTCTTATGTTTTTCCTTAGTATTTATAAAATTTTAGATATGTTATTAGCAGTTTAGCAATCCAATATGTTACAGATCTTTCAATTTTAGATTTTATAAAAAAAAAGAAGGAAAAAAAATTCTATTTTTAACAAAAAGTTATACTATTGCTTTTATTATTTTTTTTTTATAGTAAATAAGAAATTACGTTCGCAGTGTAAGTTAACTGGAAATTACAAAACTTGCATTTTGCAAATTATGTTATTTTGATGCAATTATAGTAAAATATTACACTTTTATCACTGAAAACATATTATTTTAATGGTGTGATTTCCAAAGATGGTGTCATTTGTAAAAAAGAAAATGCCATAGGAAGATTTAGCCTCAAATTTTGGATTATTAATCTAATTTCGGATTCCCATTAAAACATTCATTTATTAGAGCTTTTGAGAAGTTTCTTAAACACTATCTATTCAAATTATTTTTTTTTTTCGATTTTATTCAGAAAATGGCATTAATGATTATTTTCCTATTATTTCCCCTTTCTTTTTACACCATAGGATAATCTAAATGCCTTTATACAAATTTCATTACATTAAAAAAAAATAATAACTCAAAAATCAATTTAATTTCAAAATTTTGAGAGTTATTTATAATATTGTCAGATCCTTACAAATAATTGAAGTTTGTTTTGCTGGGAATTAGTCATATTCTCAGAGGAGTAAATGTGAAGTGCATATATGCGTTTTAATATATATAATATATTCATTGTATACTTCAGAAAATCTAATATTAATTTTGGGTTCATTAAGAGATTTGTTAGTTATTTGTTAATGGTCACTCTTCAGAGAGTAATTTCTTAAAATAAATTGTTTGAATTTGCATCATGCATAAAAAAGTACTGTAAACAATTAAATATCCTACTTAGGTAATATAAAATTTCTCTTTATTGCTGATTTACATGTTTATTTTTAGGAAAAATAAACATGCTAGCCTATTGCAAAAGTAAAGAAATATCAGGAAAACATACAAATATATATCGATGATGAAGGATTTTACTTTTATTTGAAATCTAAAAAAGTCTTCAAAATATTAGTTTGAAACCTTCAGTTAATTAAAAATTATTAAAGGAAATTTATACTAAAAGATTGCTGATTTGTTATCTATAGTAGCTTTGCATGTTAATTGCTATCTAAATAATTTGTATATGTAGAAAAGATTAGTACATTTGAAGAGGTAAAGTTTTAATCATACTTTTTTTTTTCTCTTTGTAGGTTCTTGGTAAATTTCCTGTAATTCAGCATGTACTCTTTGGTTCTATATTGCCTATCAAGAAACATGAACCTCCCAGTTCTGTTGGACCATAAGTTAAATTTGTAAAAAAATTGTGTACATATGTCTTTAATAAAAATGCCTATCAAATCAAGATATTTTCAGATAATTTAAAAGAAAGATCTGAACTCATTGTATATTATAATTTTGTCTGACTTTTGCTTTTAATGATATTAATAATGTAAATAACTAAACAAAGAGGAAAATAATTTCATGTTTTAAGAGGTCAAGTACTTTTTAAATCAATGAAAATATCAAAAAAACTTTATTCATATTAAAATGTAATTAATTTATATTATTTAAAGAAAAAAAACCCATTAAAAATGGCACAAGAAATTTTTATTTTTAAAGTCATTAACTGTTAATGTTCTTTAAATTATATTTATTGGTGTTTTTAAAGTTTCCAACTTTTCTGAAATATGTATTTTCTTTATTATTGATGTGATTGTAGGTCAATTTATTTAAATGTCATTTGTCTAAATTTAGAAAAAAATATGGCTCGTTTATGTAAGTGTTATTTTGCTCATAGTGTATCAATTCATAGAAAAATGTGTCTATTATGACTTAAAAATAATAAAAATTAAATATGTCCCAAATTACAATTAATGAAAATTTCACTTTTCAAAATATTTTTTTCTGAATTTTTGAAAATATGTTATAGAAGACTCGTGCATCATTAAATGAATTTTAGAAATATTGCATTAATAAACTAAATCATTATTCGGAACAAATGTACCATTCGCCCTCAGTCCACCATCTTGTTTTTTAAATCAAAACACATTTGTTTTGTTTCTCATTTCCAAAATAGTTTTCACCCATATTTACTTATTATAAACACGTTATTTAATTTAATTGACTAATTTATTTATATTTAATAATAAAAGTTTAATAAAAAAGGGAAAAAAACAAGATGGCGGACTAAGAGCGAATGGTACATCTAAGCCCATTATTCTTAAAGGTTTTGTAGAATATTTACAATTCTATCCAAATCATTTCCTTAAAATATTTTTTAATTATTTTATAGAATTAGAAAATGTACTAATATAATGGCCTTATCTGTAAATATAGAAAATTTTCCGAATTGAAAATTTCCACTCCATTGTTTTTAACATCAAAAAAGCTAAACTGGAAAAGAAATTATCAATTAAAAATTATTTTTGCTTTGTACAATTGATAATGCATTTAGAAGATAATTTAAAGTATCTAGAACACAACCTAAATTGTATTACTGCCAATCGATGTGTTAAATGAATTTTATAACAAGTTTTTAATGATATTTTGAAATAATGTTTGGGCATTAAGGATTAAAGTTTTGTACAATTAGGCCTAGTAATTTTTTTTAATAACAAACTTTAAAACTATTGTTGTTTTGTGACACTTCAAAAGTACTCGATCTCTTAAATTTTCTATCTTATTAAGAGTAGAAAATCTGCATTTACTTAATAGATGATTACAGATATATTTAGCATTTCCTGTAGTTTAAAAAATATGTGATGTCTTCCATGAGAATCCAAGTTATCCTATTTGGATATTATGTAAAATGATATACTGTATATTAATAATAAAAATAAACTGACATTGAAGTTCTCATTCTAGTTTATTGCATCTGGAAAATAGTTTAAAATATTGCTGTAACTCTGGATATTGTCAGCTATTTCATCTTAAGGGTGTTCTCAAAAAATGTTTTTCAATGCGAAACTTTCCGACACATTTATGGATTCATTTTTAAATGTAAATGCATGACATTGAAGTGATTTGGAATCAAACAGTTTTTTCATTTTTCGTTAAATGAATTATATCTTGCGTTATAAGCAATTGTTGTGTCATAATAACCTTTATTGGGCTTGTTGCATAAAAATATTTTGTTCAAAACGCCAACTTTGACAGCATTTTCTGACTTATCTTCTGCCTTTATCGAAAAATGGAAAACGATTCAATTTCATAGTTTCTATATAATCTGCCAATCTCATCTATTTATGAGAAAAAATGAATTCCAGAATGTGTCAGAAAGTAGCCAGTTTAGATTTGAGAACAACTTTACAAGATAAATTTTACCTTGAAATTTTAGATTTAATGTCTTTATAGTATATGCTATTAGTTGTGTTACCACCACAATCGCATGAATTATGTATATTCAAGAACAGTATTCACTTTCATTTAAAGAAATAACTTCCTTCCTCTTCAAAGTTATATCGTCGTTGCATGTTGCTAATACTTTCATTGATCCTTTCTTTTGTACCTTATTTCTCAGCCATAGCAAATTGCAACCACATACAAGGGGATTCCCTAGAAATAAAATAATAATTACTATTTCAAAATAGGTATTATGGAGGTAAATTTATTAAATAATGATAATAATAAAATCATAGTCTTTTGCTAAATTTTATGTTTCCTCACCCAGAGTTTGCATTTTACTTAAAATTTTGCGAGTCAGTCTGACATGTTAATCATTAAACTATAAGTTAGTCAAGAAGAAAATGTGAGTTGGTTGAGAAAAATCATAAGTCAGCTTTCAATAAACAAATTTAAAAAAAAAAAATCTATATATATAATAGAATATTGACATATTGCACACATATTAATAAAAGCTGTTGACTTTCACTAGCAGCTAAGTAAGTATTATAATAATGAAAAGTGACAGATTACTTTTGTCAACTTTTCCTTGCCCCCAAAATCCTTATGCTAGGTAAATCAACCATCAAGCTATGATACTTTGAATTTTATGAAATTTTAGAGCTTTCTGGCACTAAAAAATTGTCTGTCCATTTTTAGTCCCGAAAAGCTCAGAAATTTCATAAAGTTCAAAATATCACAACTCGGTGAATGAAATTTTTACTTTTAAAATGTCAGAGCATTTATTTATCTATCTATCTATATATATATATATATATATATATATATAATTTAATTGACCCAGAAACCATACAATAAAGTTAAATATTGATATTGTAACTTTTTGAAAATTAATGGCGGTACTATTTCATCAACATAATGTTACGTTTTACTTTATTTTAAATTTTTGCAATTTACATTGTCTACGTATCTCCAACAGGTAAAATATTAAAGCGTGTTTCAATCTTTTTGGGACATGTATATATATTAATAAAAGAAAGTTTTGTCTGTTTGTTGATGTTGATTAGAGAAATCTATTGCACATAGAGGTCTACAAATTTTGATAAGGATAAATGAAAACAATTTTCAATGCACCTGAGATTTAGATTTTAAATTTGTTGATAATTATCCAAGATATTAATTATAAATTCACATCAAATGCTAATGAAAAGCTTCAATTTTCCTCGATTTGCTGGCATTATGATCACTTTCACACATGTCCAGACAAAAACCTGTTTTTTCAAGTTCATAGCTCACAGACGGGAGAAAAATATTCAGTTTTTCTCCTAGAGTTTAATTCTTCATTGTGCAGTTTTGCACTTTGCATATCTGCAAAACAGTTTTAACTGAATTTCCTGCATTCTCCTTAAGAATTTTAACATTGCAGACTGCTTTGGCATTAGCAAAGCTGCTTGTTTAAAATGATAAGAAGGAAATTTCCCACCATTCAGGGTTGTTATTATTGACAATGGCCAGTTTTGGGTGTTACTGTAAAAATGCTTCTCAGTTTAGTGTGTAATGCCATCTTGTAAAAGTTATTTTTTACAGTTAAAATCAGCATTTTATAATATCAAAAAATAACATTCATTATCTAGAAGCTTTAGTGAATGCAGCATCATATTTAACATATATTTCTACAGAGTACATAGTAAAACATAAATAATACACATTTTCTTTTGTTTTGCACATGAGTAATAGTGCACAATATTGTTGCTTGACCATTCACATTTGTATAGTAATACTGAGTATGTGTTTCTCCATTCTTTCAGCTTCTTGCGCTGGTAATAGTAAAAATTTCCCATTATGGTTTCATTTGAACATTGGGACAATGTAAAATTATGACATCTCTAACTCTGTAATGTCCACCTGATAGTGAAGATAGATGAAACTTCAACCATTCAGATGCAGATCCTACAGTAAACTACAAGGACCAGGAATTATCAGAAACTGCTCTGTCAGAGCCTGAAACTGCGGCATAAACA
Source organism: Maratus michaelseni (assembly GCA_963931845.1). Taxonomy (NCBI): domain Eukaryota; kingdom Metazoa; phylum Arthropoda; class Arachnida; order Araneae; family Salticidae; genus Maratus; species Maratus michaelseni. Next base: position 339,587,196 of record OZ007588.1, on the reverse strand, counting down.
ATGAATTCTAATACATTTTTCTCGTTTAATAGACACCATAGTTATTAATTCCTGGATACTGTACCGAAGGATGCTGATTGAAATAGCCATAACAGGCACACCAAAGAATCAAAAGAAGTCCAGAAGTGATTTGGATTTAACTCTATACCAGGCTGACCCAGAACAGAAGAGACATGCCAGACGAAGCAACTTAGACTTATTAGAGAGTAAGAGACTTAGACACAAAGGATCTTTGCTGTTTCTAAAAGATGCAAGATTTGCTGAAAAAGATGCAAGATGTTCAGATCACTTCAATTATTGGCCTGCATGGAATAAGAATTATGTAAAGATATACATTTGTAATGTGTGAGAAACGCCAAATGAACTTGTGTCTGAACGAAGACAAGCTGTTAACATCTGTTTCATAATGCATAAACTCACTAGTATTTATTCAAACAACACTAGAATAAATATTCCATTATTTTTAAAATGATTTTTGCTAATTTTACTTCATAAAATATGAAGCTTCATTTCTTTAAATTTATGTTGTTGTATTAATGAATGTAACTTATTCGCACAATTTTGCATACATGCAAAGATACTGAAAAAGTTTTTTTTTTTTTTTTTTTTTTTTTTTTTCCAAAAACTGCAAGTAATATATTTGTTTCATTATTTACCCTATATACCTTGATCAATCCTGCATATATAAACAATTTTTAGAATTCAGTATAAATAAGTATAAAAGTAACAATAGTTTTTAAAAAATAATATAATAAAAAATAATTAATAGTTTTTAAAATTGAAAAAAAATCACTAAAAATTCAAAATTTGAGGAGTACAAAATTTATTATATTAGGATAAAAGTTTGATAAAGACATATTTATTTTCTCATCATTAATTTAATTCATTATCATTGTGCTTTTCTCCATTTTATAAATAAATATATCTGGTGCCATTAGTTTTTTGTTAATGATAAGAAAAATTACCGTCTAATTTTTACAAAAATTTATAAACCTATGTAAAATATTGTTCTACTTCTGCTTCTTGCAATATCTCACATATTTGCATTTCTAATTTGATATATAGTCCCCATCAGGGTACTCACTGGCTTTTGACTTTTCTTAGCAATTTGGCTAATCATTAAAGATAAACTATAACCAAATTCAAATAATGTTAGTAATAGATTCGTTGTGAAACACTGATTCTAAAATCATTCTTTAAACTTCCCAACATACCCAGTTTTTCTTTTTTTTCAATATATGTTCCAATTTTTTGTAATTGTTTTAGAATAGTTATTCATCTAAATGTCAATTATAGAAACTAATAAAACAAGTGTATTATGCAAAGTCAAGAAAAATAATTATAATCCGATCTATTTCTATATAGTTTTATGAAAGGAAACTTTAGTTAACTCCAGATTCGGGATAGCACATTAGTGGGTTAAATGAAAACATATATATATATATAATGCAAATAGGAATTTCGTTCCGGCCACTTATAACTTTAGTTTTAATGAATGGATTTTGATGGGACTTGCACTGTTAGTTAGATAATTTTTCAGGGGATATTTTAGTATATAACTTATCTTTCTATGTTGCTTAGTTATAAAATTATGTGGTAAAGTTATATAATCATATGAACCTGATTAAGAAAGATTAGCTTTTTTAAAAGATTCTGCTGAATGGATTTCGATGGGACTTGTACTATTAGTTAGATATTTTTTCAGGAAGATTTTAGTATTTAACCTTTTATGTACTGAATTATGAATTCATGAAAATTTTATCTTCTAAAGCATTTTTCGTGAATTTCTGAAACTATATTAGATTTCCATAATCATTTAATAAATTTTAGAGGGATTTTAGAAGGATTGACGGATTTAGAAGGATTAATTAAATTTGAATTTATAGGGATTTTGTGCAATATTTATAACCCCACTCAGATATTTTATTTTAAATATTTTTCATAGTATTTTGTAGAATTAGGAAATGTACAAATATAATGTTCTTACAATAGAAATATAGAAATATTTCCGAATTGAAAATCCTCCCCCCCCCCCTCTCCCAACACCAAGAAAGCTGAAAAGATGCAAAGGCAAAAGAAATCCTCCTTTTAAAAATATTTTTGTTTTGTGTAACCAATAACGCTTTTGGAACAAGATAAATTAATGCATCTATAACTCATTCTAAACTGTATTACTACTAATCGATGTATTAAATGAATTTTATAACAAGTTATTTTACTGGTACTTATAAGTACCGTCAGTAGATAAAGGGTTAACATATCACTCTATGTTTCTCTGTTATAGAATTATTGGGGGACATTCTATAATCAGGTGACCCGATTATGAAAGTTTAGTATTTTCAAAAAGTACTACTGAACAGATTTTGACGAAACTTGCATGTTACTTACATATTTTTCCAGGGATAGTTTTAGTATATCCTATATCACACTTTACCAAATCCTATTATAAATGATCAACTAAAAGAGTTGGTCCTTAACAGCCCTAATTTTGTCTGACACATTAGAAAATATAATAGTGCAATGGCGTTCATATCGTTTTCAGCAGTGCATAAGGATATTCCTGGTAAAGGTCCATATTGCTTTAAAACTCAAGGTCAAATTCACCAATATATTTTGTTTGATTCAAGGTTCGTTAGAATAAACCGACCAGGGTAGCGGGCGAAACCTGCTAGTATATGTATATTTAAATGTGAACAAGTTCTTAAAAATATCAAAATACAAATAATAAGTTACACAGAAAATGTTTAATCGGACAATTACATCATTGAGAGTGTCGGGGGAAAAAAATTGCAATTTGTCGATTTCAATCTTTCGCTTTCTCGTCGAATGAAACATTTTGTCGTGATTTGGCGCAATGGCTATCAGCAGCGTGAACCCTGGACCCCATTTACTATATTCAATATTCAATTTTAAAGATACAGGTAAGGAGTTTTTTATAATGATCTTGTTGCAGCTCATAGAAAAATATTATAATTGACCATTTTTGTGTAGGGGGACCATATAAAATTTTAAAAAATCTAACTTTTTGAAAGGGAATGGAGGACTATTTCATTAACATAATTTTATTTCTTTCCTTTTTTAAAAAACTTTTTCAATTTACATTGCTAACATACTTCCAAAAGGTAAAAAATCCCTAGTCGGTTAAAAATAGAGAACACCAACACCCCACACATTTTATTCTCTAAATAGTCGCAGGAAAAAACAGAAATAGCCATTCGACTGTACATTGTATTTTCTTTCAATTTATCTTTTTAAAAATTATACTAATGCTTAGGGGGTCGTCTTCATACTGAATTTGTACCAAACTTAAATTTTCAATACGAACACTTCATTCTGACATATTTGGATTTTTCATTTAATTTTAACTTATTAGGATTCTAAACAGGAAGGGAAGTGATTCGGTCAAGTTATTTTGAAAATATGAAGGTTTTGGAACTCCTAATATTAAATTCACTTGTAATCATTGGAAGACAAATTACAATGCGAGTATGATTTAAGCATAACTCAAAAACTAGTTGGCGGAATGAGATGTAATTTTAGATAGTCATATTTGAAGCTTCTAAAAATCAATTTCCGTTAAAAAATTCAGGGTTTACTTACTTATATATATATATTTTGTTTTAAAATTAATAATGTCATTTTTAGGCTTCGACGAAATAAAGTATATTTATTATGAAGCTCCTCTGACAAATCCATAAGATATTCATAGTTTCTCACATTTGCATTTTCCATTTACTGGGTTTAATTTCCGAAGAAATAACATATATTTATTATGAATTATTCTTATGAAGCTCCTCTGACGGATCCATAAGATATTCATAATTTCTCACATTTGCATTTTCCATTTACTGGGTTTAATTTTTGTATTATCTTTTCCTTTGATTTTTTTCACATGTGATTTCCTTTTAAATATACAGATAGATATATATATATTCAAAATAAATTTGCAAAAAATATATAAATTGTAATGCATGACTTTTTTTAAGAGAAATCAATTTCTAGGAGTTTCAAATATGCGAATCTACAATTACAGCTCATTTCAGTTATGCTTAAAACACTATCCGCATTGTAACCTACTGTAAATGATTACAGATGAATTTAACATTAGGAGTTCCAAACATTAAACCTTCATAATTCCATAACCACTTGACCGAATGACTTCCCTGTTAATATCCTAAGTTAAAATTTACCGAAAAAGGCCAAATATGATATCAGAAATAAACGTTTGTATTGAAAATTTTAGTGTTTGGTACAATTTCAATATGAGGACGACCTCCCAATTCCAAGCGTATTTTTAACACATTTTAAAGAAGACATAATTTTCAGTCGAATGGCTATTTCTCTATTTTTTTTTCCTTAGACAATTTAAAGATTAAATGTATAGGGTATTTTTTAACTTTTTGGGGGCCTCCTGTGTAAATATATATATACCCATATAAAGAGGGGTCTTTTTCTGTGGCGGGTAAATAAGCTGCTTTATCTAGATTAAAATTCATTGCTATGAGATCATTTACTCTTCATAGTTTACATCTTCACATTACACTACTTACTTTCAGCTACTAAATGCGTCAGCTGCTCCTCTACTGGTACAAACAAACTATGGTCTAATGTTGTTAGTTTATTTCCACTCAGCATCAGTACTTCTAGTTTGGGCATTCCATCAAAAAAGCCAGATTGCAATATCTCAATTTTTGTGTTTCTGTAAGGTTAAAGATAAAGAAACGAGGTAATTAACATATAATTTTCAATAAATTAATAGTACGGATAATTTTACTTATAGTGAATTCTTGTTATCTCCTGTACAGTAAAACTCCAGTCATCTGGATCAATATCATTAAGTAAACAAGAACGAAAAATCATGCGTCAAGCATAGATTATCTAACACTTTCCAACACATCCAAAAAAATTTTACAAATCTTTACCGTTTAATAAGATGAAAGATGATATCTAAGCAAACAGTTTAGAAAATGCATAACATATGTAAAAACCCAATTTCAGGAATTACCAACAATATTCGGAAAAATATATTCGATCTCTTTTGTGCAATCCTGTATATGATCAATAGATTTGTACATAGAATGCTAAATTTTAGTTCAGCTAGGAAACGCATAGCACACTTTAAAATACCCTTTCAGGAACTTCAGTCAATAAACGAAAATGTACTCGAGAACTTTTGTGCTGCCCTGTATATGATCCATAGAATTTATACACACCAAGTAATAGACAAAAAATGAGTTACATTTAAAAACAGGTTCAGCAACTGCAAACCCTTCCAGCAATTATTGTTAACAGAAATTACCGAATTCTTTTGTGTTTCTCTGTAAATGCACGATGAATGCTATACACATAATTATTCCATAGTAAGTCTCTTGTAATGCCCCTTTGTGATATATATCAATTTCAATATGTTTGAAATAGTGAAACATTATTAAAATAAACAGCGAACGATTTTTTGGCATAGACAGTAATGTAACGGAATTCTATTGAGTGTCCCTATAACAGAACTATAAGTGTTTACACACTTCATTTTCAATACCGAACATGCCATAGTAAACCTCAATAACATATATTAATTGCATGGCAATCCGAATATATTTACGTGAGTTAGAGCATGGACAGACAGACAAACCGAATTCATAAACACTTTTCAACTATGTTGGATAGTGTTAAAAATTACACTTAAGGGATCTTGGTACCCTTCACTTTGCAAAAAAGGACATACATATCTGTTTTCCATTTTTTTGCTTAAAATTTATTTTTAGACATCTCTAACATCTTGGCGAAGTTATGTAATGATCCTATGATTGTAAATATGTGTAAAAGGCTTTTTATTGCATCCGTTTCCCTTTAAACGTATCAGAGTTGCAATCTTAAAATTCATTTTTCTTGGTTTGTGTTTTGTATGAACAAAATGCTAAAACTTCAACATATACTTTTCAATTGACTTATTATTTTTTAGCTCACAGGCTATCAAAACCTGATAAGCTAATGTGCCCGCCGGTTCTGTATGTATGTGCATAACACGATAACTCTTGATAGAAATATCCGTTTTGCTTGAAATTTTGTTTATAGGTTCATTGTGATAAGGCGCTTCCCTGATTAGTTTTGGGGGTTCATTGGTTAAATATAAAGAAGGGAACGGGGGCTATTTCACCCCCCCCCCCTTAATTTAGATAAATGGGTTTTTCATGCTGAATTACCCGATTTGCTTCAAATTTTGTACATAGGTTCATTGTGATAAGGCGCTTCCCTGATTAGTTTGGGGGTTCATTGGTTAAGTATAAAGAGGAAATGGGGGCTAATCTCCCCTTAATTTAGATAAATGGGTTTTTCATGCAGATTTATCCGATTTGCTTTAAATTTTGTATATAGGTTCATTGTGATAAGGTGCTTCTCTGATTAATTTTGGGGGTTCATTGGTTAAGTATTAAGGGGTGAAAGAGGGGCTAATCCCCCCCCCCTTAATTTAGATAAATGGGTATTTTTATGCAGAATTATCTGATTTGCTTCAAATTTTGTATATAGGTTCATTGTGATAAGGCACCTCCCTGATGATTACAGTTTTGGGAGTTTATTGGTTAAGTATAAAGAGGGGGGGAACGGGGGCTAATTCCCCCTTAATTTATTGTCGATTTCTTTATTTTTCGAGGGGCATTATTCTTTGAAATAAGAGTATAATATACAATTAGTGTGAATAGCCTGTGAGCTCAATGCCATCAGTTTAACTGTGCACTTTTCTTTTCTATTTTTATTGTACGATTCTTAAGATGCATTTCATAAAATTAGAGATCGGATTTTCCGTAATACAAATAGTTCATTTTTTAAAAATAAAAATATACTAAGTAAATAGTCATTTTTACTGTATTTTTACGTATGCCATTACATTTTAAACATTTTGGAAATTTGATCCTTAGCGTTATATACTTGTAAAAAACGCATAAAAAAGTTTTAGAAAGTTTAAAATTGTAGCAGAAGTATAGGATTTTAAAATTTACTTAATAATAATAATAATAATAATACACAATGAATTGCATTTTAAAAATAATAATAATAATTTTTTCCTCATAAAACCATTTAATATATCCCAAAAATATATTATAAAACACTGACATTTTAAAAAAGAATTAAAAAATCATGCGTCCAGCATAGATTATGAAATACTTTACGACACTTTCAGAATACTTTAACAAAACTTCCATCGTTTAATAAGGTGAAAGCTGATGTTTGGAAAATGCACAACACATTTGAAACCCTGATTTCAGCGACTACCATCAATAGTCTGAAAAATATCCGAATTATTTTGTGAAGCCCTGTATAGAATATATAGATTTGTAAATATACTACATAGTATGCTAAAATTTAGTTCAGTTGGAAAACGCATAGCACAGTTGAAAATTCCATTCAGCAATTTCGGCTAAACGAAAGGTATTCGATATCTTTTGTGCAGCCCTGTGTATGATCCATAGCATTTATACCCACCAAGTAATATGCAAAAAATTTGTCAAATTTAAAAACGCGTACCGCAACTGAAAACGCACTTTCAACAATTATTGTTCACAGGCAGTATTGTATTCTATTCATGAAATTAAATGTGATTGTAAAGAGAGACATTAAATGTTTGTAAAAGAGTGAGTTAAAAAAAAAAAAAAAAAAAAAAACTATTATTTTTAGGCTTATTTACAAACCTGCCTTTTAATTGTACGATAGCGATCGTGGAAAGTTTTTTATTTTACATATTAGCCCTGCTACGTCAACTATTAGTAAAAATGATATTGATAACATTCATCTTACTTCTAAGACACCGGCTATAAAAACCAGTATAATCAGAGAAACACGTTGGTTTGCTAACAAAGATAATGATTTCTCTAAAGAATCCCCAGTTTTTCAATCTGAAAAGAATCAGAATTTTCTGGAGATACTACATTTGTTTATTTTTATAGGCTTTTCCCAGAAAGTTACTTAGAAGACATATGTTGTCAAAACAACATCTGTGCTACGCAACAGGGTAAGAAAAATTTTAACATTACTGTTCCAGAATTGAAATTTCTTTTAGGAATGAATTTTGTAATCATATATATACGTTATGCCAGACTGCATCAATATTGGTCTACAGATGGTGGCTTACGACTAAGCATTATAGCTGATTCTATGTCTATCAATAGATTTGAATTAATAAGACGTTATCTTCACTTTCAGGACAACCTGAACATTCCTGCAGATAATACAGATCATTTGATAAGATTAAGACCGTTTTTAGGTATCTTTCAAAAGCATTTCACGAACCTAGAACGCCATAAGAATCACAATCGATTGATGAGATGCTGGTGCCTTTCAAAGGTAGGTCTGCTCTTAAGCAATATATAGGGCATTAAAATATGGGTTCATGCTGGAGTTTCTGCATGTTTATTGTTTAGAAATATTTCAGTGAGCAAATTGTTGGAAGAATGCTAACATAAAAAGAATATGGCGCAGCTGGTGATGTAGTTTTGCGTTTGTGCCATGATATAGCAAAGGAAGAGCTGCTAATGACTTATTACAGTTCAAAAGTAACATAGCAACAAGCCTAATATTTACAGGAGCCTCATCATTGATGTTGAAGAGAAAGTGTCAACCATCCGCAAGTGGTTATCCTGCTTTCAAATGTCTAGCAAAGAAAAGAAAATTGTCTTTAGTTGCAAAAGAACTAAGATATGACAATGGCAAACATTATCCATAAAGTCTGATGCAGAGGCGGATCCAGCCCTCCATTTAGAGGGGGGTCATGTCTATTTTGGAGGAAGGGGGAGTGGGGGGTCACATGTCTTCATAACAATTTTTGTATCTTAAGTCCAAATTGGCTATTTTCTAACATAACCTGAATTCATTTTCATTCCTAAATGCATGAAATTTGCAGTATATTCGTAAATCAGGGTTGCTACTGGTCAGATTTTTTTTTTTTTTCAGGGAAAATACCAGTAATTTTTTATAAAAAAAACTCGCCATATTTGATTGTGCGATTAGGCGAAAATTTCAATAGGAAATTATTTTTATTTTCTCTGAAAAATTCCTTGAGTCATAGCAGTCTTGGTAAATGTATAAAATTTGTAGGTTCTATGTTCTATTCAGATGCCAAGAAATAGGAGTTACCATTTTTATTTTATTTAATTTTGCAGAAAATGTTACCAAAGTTCACATTTTCAGCCGACTTTTGAGGCTCAACAGTCATGGAAATATCGTCTTGAGGTTGCAATCGGATACAATTCAAAATGTACGACATTTATAGAAAAATATAAAACGTTTTTCGATTCTTTGATGCTTAAACTATAACTGCAATTTTTCATGTATATCTGTATAAAAATAATTCTGTGAATGTATCAATACGATTGGCCTTTTTAACGGAGAAAAAATATATATCAAAACAGCTTTTATGTATAATTATATTAAAAAAAGTATTATTTTATAGAAATGTCCTTCGTTTAGAGGGGGGTCATGACCCCCATGACCTCCCCCTTGGATCCGCGCTTGGTCTGATGTTAAATTTGCTCTGACGTGCAAGAATGAAAGCTGTTCGAGTAAAACGAGATATATTTGGGACCGCAGTCAAGTACATTTATGTACAGAATGTTTCGAACATTTTTATCAAAATAGAATTTTGTCCCAGAAGAAAAATAAGTATATTGTAATAAATGTAACCTTACAACACTATTGTAACAAATGTAACATTACTGCATACAAGCCTCATATGAGGTTACTCATAAAACTACCTTAAGAATTAAAAAAAAATTAAAAATCAAGTTTCTTGTGATTATTCTCATCTATTTCAAGATATTTTGCCAGCGAAACATTTTTTTGACAATTGCAAAATAATTCATGCATGAGAGGGCTAGATATTTGTGAATTCTTATTCAATGCCGTTATACATTGCCACTTTCAAAATACCTGCATTTGACTGTAATTTGTCTTCTGTTGTAAAACATGCTGATGATGTCATTTTTCAGCTTTATGAAACTTTACATTAATCAATAAGCAAGGAAGAGGAGACTGGTCTTCAAAAGTTTTCTGACCTGTTCAAGAGAGCACAGTCCTTTGCTAAAGAAAACTCTGACACAATTTTCTTTAGTCACACATATTCCTTGTGACCATGTCAAGTTGACCATCAGATACATCTGATTCAATGTCAAACTTTAAGACTATTTCGGATCAATTTTCTTCCTCCTTTTGTTACTTTTATTTCTAATCTCGTTATTCGTTAATTGCTAAAGAAAAGAACAGAAGGATATTGAAAGATTTCGATATTCCTCTGGGTTTGTACAAAATAATGGTGATTCTTGTTATGAAACTTTTCAACCTGGGCTATTTTTAATAAACTGTTAATGGAATATTACGTTGTTGTATATTATTTTGAAGGACAGGTTTTTGCCTACTTATTTAGTATTATAATTTTGTTTTCCGCTATTGTACAGGGATATTTAAGGCAGTTATAGAACTTTGGGAAATTTCGTACGATTTGTTTATTAATTCAAAATGGTACGAAAATCGATGGAAACGGCTTGTATATCAACCACGCTACAGCGTTGAATTCAGGAGAGCGGAGGTGGGGCATCCACCCCGGAGCATCGAAATGACCCTCGGAAGATTTGAGATTTTATGCTTAGTGCAATCTCTCCCCTTCCCTAAACTCCACAGTGTACCTATTCCGGAGAAAAATGGTACCCTCCGAAGAAATCCCTCCTGGAGAAAAATGTCTGAATTCAACGTTACATTTGACCGAAGTACGACTTGTGAACTCACTGTTTAACATTGCTTTCAGAAATTTCATGATGACAATGAGCGTTTTGAATACGAAGGTCGTAGGTGGCATTCGGTTATTAACAATGAGAAATTGAAAGCAAAGGTTGAAGCTAATCCACGTACCAAAGTCTGAAAGCTTGTTGCTGAACTTGGAGTACGTTCTAAAACTATTTCCAACCGCTTGAAAGAAATTGGTTGAAAAGTAAAATAGCAGAAACCACCATTATTTTTTACGCAATCTAATACTTCCCAAGATGTGCTAATCCATCATAATTAACTTTCTTTTACAAAAATTTAACATCTTTTATGTCGACCAATTATCGGAAACAACTATTGAGGTCGAATATTTACTTTAGTATCAAAAGCAGTGAAACTGGAAAAAGAATTATGGCTGTTTTAGACAATTGTAACAAAATTATTTTTCCCAACATCAACTATATTTGTTGCATGTGTTTGTTACATTACTAGTTTCTGTAGCCGAAATTACAAAATTTTTTTCTTAAAAATTAAAACCTTATTTCAGAAACTTGGTGAATCAACAGCTGACGGCATTGGCAAAAATGTCAACTCATTATTCAGTATACCTATTACAGCACAAGTTCTTATTTCAATCACAAGAAATTAAACATGAAAATTGAAAAAACAGTTTCAACCAAATACTGTTATAAACTTAACCATTTGATCATAACTTGAAAATAATCAAATGTTTATGTCATATGAAACTTGATATAAATGCATCAGTGTGTGCTCAGTTTTTATATCATAGTGTTTGTAAAATCTTTTTCTTTGGTAAATATTAATGTAACTTCATTGTATTATTAGCTACAATTATAGAGATTAATCTTACTTCATTTTACACATGCTATTTTTTTAAATTAAGAAATTGATAAGGAAATATCTAAATTCTTAAAGTTACTTGAAATACTTCTATTTACATTACACACACATTTACATTATTTTATATCACACAGTCAATCCTGTCACACCATACTTCAATAAGGCGCATTGTTCGTTTAGACGGGATCCCTAAAATTTTCCGTTTGAGATAGGATTCCGTTATAGGAAGTATCCGCTTTCACAGGCTTTACTGTATTTATAAGTAGGGTAAAACCTGACGATCGGAATCACGGAAGAACCGTGAAAAAGCCCGTTTCAGGCAGGTTTTCAGCAAATTTAATTGTACGGTTATCTATATCAGGACCATGCAATGCTTTTGTTTAAAGACAGCAATCTGCTATAGACAGGTTTTACTATACATATTACATACATAAGTTATATTTTTATATATACAGTAAATCCTGTGGAAACGAAACCTGCCTATAACGGAATGCTGACTTAAACGGAAATATTCATTCGTCAAATAGAAAAGAATGCCATACACCTGATAAGACGAAAAACTGTCTAACACGGAATTTTTTACCACTCTTTGCGATATTATCTTGGCAGGTCTTACCATGCATATAAGCTGAAGAAAAATTCTGGACCCCTCCCGAAAGGAAATCCTGGCTACGCCACTGCCCGCGGGTCCGGGCTCGATCACTATAACAGACCAGTCTTTGAGCTCGGGCTTAAAGTGAACATTTTATTTATTCACAAATTGAATGGAAAAAAAAACTTACTATTTGAAAATCAAGAATGTCGTCTAAATTTCTTAAAGTGTTTTACAATCCTTTAAAAACCAGTTTGAATATAGTTATTGATGGGATACTCGTAGAAGGAGAAACGTTCTATCCTAGCCATACTCAATCTGCGGCGCCAGTGACCTTTTATGTGCGGCCCGAAACAAATCATCATTAATCCATATTTATAAAATTGAGATATGCATAAAATGTACCGTTTTGTATATTTTCATGAAAAAACAAAATCTGTCCTTTTAATTATAATTAACCTGAAATTATGTTAAACATCTTAAATGCCGTTTTCTTAGTCAAAAGTTCATTTTACGAGTAGTCCTAAATTGTGCTACAATGGTGTGTACATTTCTTACTCTTTAACATAAATCGAACATTATTCCAAATTAATTCAATTTTCACTCTACATTTCTGCAATTAAAACTAGTCGGATGTGGCAATACCAAAACTTTCTTCTATCTCATACAGGTTTCGCATACACTAAAGACGAATCAGCACCAATTTATATCAAGGTCTAACTGAATTTAAAGTTTTATTAAATTCCGTGCATTAGTTCTTGAGACATGACTATTGCTAAAATCATGTAAATCCTGCAAAATATAGCATAGCAGCGCCACCTGTTGGGCTATTTGCACCAAAACTTAAGCAGCATCTATTTATGTCAAGGTCTAACAGAATCTGAAGTTTGGTGAAATTCCGTGCATTAGTTCTTGAAATATAGCTATCGTAAAAAGCACGAAAAAAGTGGTATAGCAGCGCCACCTGTTGGGATATCTACACCAAAACGTAATCAGCGTCTATTTACGTCAAGGTCTAACTGAATCTGAAGTTTAATGAAAATGAGTGCATTAGTTCTTGAGATAGAGCTATTGCGGAAATCGCGAAAAATGCAGCATAGCAGCGCCACCTGTCGGGCGATTTTCACCAAACACTAATCAGCACCAATTTATATAAAAGACTAACTGAATATAAAGTTTTATTAAATTTCGCGCATTAGTTGTTAAAATAGAGCGCCCACAAAATTTTTGTCACATACTCACAGACAGACATTTTCTAAAAACAGTCAAATCGTGTTCAGGACCTTCTAAAATGTATAAATCCATCGAAAACCGGAAGTCGAAAATTTTCATGAATCCAATACTTTCTTCTTGTAAAGATAGAAGAAAATAATAATGCTTTATTATACTACTTATGTTATCTTACTATTTTAATTACTCTTTTTTTACTCTCGCACATTGAACATTTATAATCTCTCTATATTAAAAAAAAAGTAACCACCGCAGCAGCAGCCGCTGTCAATAAAGATTTTGTGCCTTGAAGTATTTCTGGACTAATAGCCAGAAAACTATTGCAGATAAAAATTTAAAAATTGGTGGTTTTATAAAGAAATGTTCGATAAATACGCTGAAGTAGACAGTTTTTAAATCGAAGAATTATTTTAAGAGATATTTAATATTAAAGTTGGTCAAAATAATTTTCTTATAAAATTTTTATAGAAACGAAAACTATGCACAGGAATTTAACCATAATTTGTAAGGATATAGTTGACAAAGTTGCGGTGTGCAGACTGCAATTATATTTTCAATTTGACTCATTTTTTGAGGTTATATTTCAATTTTTTATTCAACATTTTCATTATTTTTATGAAGATTTATTTTATACTAGCCGCCACTGGCGACCAGTTTGGTCTCCCTTAAATGTATGTTAAGCTCTATAACACGTAACTTTTATTCATAATTTAATTTTTTCCGTAATCCTTCTCCAAACCGGAAGATTCTAATAGACAAATCAAAAACTTTTGCGATCATGGTAGCATTTTGCATATTTTTTGTTGTTATGTATTTCATCTTTCTTAAACATATTAATTGATTGAACATTGATTCTTAAACATATTAAGTAGTTTTCCGTAATTGGATCCATTGCCAAATGGCATATTTTAGTTATTACGATTTGGTGCAATGAAGTCTATTTTGTGAAAGTCTAATGATATCCACATTTACACTGAACCATATTGTTGCCAATATTTTTTTGTTTGTTTCTCGCTAACTTTGGCTGTAGAATTGATTACGGGAGATTAGAAAATCTATCATTATTCTCATTTAAAACGTCTTGAATAATGTGACATAATCGGGGTGCATATTATAACACGTAATTTTCGAGTATGGTTTGGTGAAACATTGAACTTTTGTAAGCCAGTTTTGATAATCACATTCCTTTTAAACCATATTTGCTGTCAGCACTTTTGACCCGTGGCGTAGAATCTGATTAAAATTCACGAACTTCCTTCTAGATGCCGATCTCTGTTCGACTCTGTTTTTTTTCTACTCTCCTATTTTGATATAGTTCAGGAGTTTTCATAACTGTATAATTCCCTTACTTTGGCATTTCTGCTTAATGTCTACTGACTATTAAGATCCGTAACTTGTAAATACCCCACGCCAACATTACCGCCTATAATTTTAATTACAGCAACCCGTTTTTTCTCTCTATATTGCAACTCTATAGTTAATATAGTGCCTCTGTGCGTCTACGACAGCTGTTCCATCAGAACCAAAGCCATTAAATAATTAATTATTTAATGGCTTTGATAATTATTTAATAATTTAATAATTATTTAATAATTATTAAATATAATTATTTAATAATTATTTAATGGCTTTGATCAGAACATTTGATTTCAAAATCAAAGTATCGTTTCTAATTTGCACACATGAAAAATAAAAGCTGGTATTGGCGATTTTAAATATGCTATTGGCGAGATTTGCGCCCAAATAACACAAAAGTACTTAATGATGTTATGTATTTTGTAAATGTATATTAAATTACTGTTTTGAAAGTGATTGGTCATTAATAATGGTAAATATGATTGGTGATTAACAATCATTTTCAGTGGTCTCTCTTCCTTGTACGTATAATACATAAATACCAAATTAACTGACAATTTGTTTCGAAATTTGATTCATTAAATATCATTACATGAGTTGTATTTGTTTACATTCAGCTTGCATCAAGAAAAGATAAAGAATGAAGTTGAGTTGTATACACATAAATATGGTAAACTTTGATTGTGTCACTGGTACGAATTATTTTTTTGACACCAGGCAGCGCTCTAAAAAATCTTTCACGGAAAACTTACTTTACGAACGATTATCTCCATGGTTTAATGGTTTAATATTTTAAACCTTCACGACGAATGAATCTTTTTTTGTTTACTTTCGTGGATAGAGAATTTGAACTGCGAAGCTAATTTCAACTGAAGTTATTGGAGAATATATACATAATTGAACGTAAGTCATCTCTCAAATTTTAATTTATTTTGAACGATCTTTCTAAAAATGTAACATTTATGAAGCTTTATTCGAAAAAATAATTTTGAATAAAAATGGCCGCCTGGCATATGAAAAAGTGAAAAGGGCATTCCGGAACTGTTGATGACAGTCACATGACTTACGGTTTTATTATAGAGATTTTATAAAATCCATTATTTGAATTGTTGCCAATTTGTAAAATAGCGCATGTAATATGTAATAATATTCCCTTTCAATTAAGAAATTTATTTATTTACACGTGACTATTAAAAACAGAAATAAAACTTTCAAATAATAATTAAATGATCACGTGATAAAATCAGTAAAAGTAGAAAATTACGTAATAAAAAATATACTTGCGCGTAAATGTTAAAACGAGAAATAATTAAATTATTAAGCGTTTTCAAAGCATTAAGTAGGGAAACTTACGTCATATTTAAAATGCTCAAATAGCAATATTTCCAAACAATTTCAATTAAAAATTATATTTACACGAGAGATTAATTTGTTTCGACAAATATTTTACCTGTTATTGCAAATTTTAAAACAGCGTAAATAATATTTCCTCTCAATTAAAAACTATATTTTTAAGTTTAAATAATTACCTTTAAAATGCCTAAATAACTAATAAATTGTTAAAATATCATTAACAGTATGCTACCTCTCCTTTATCGCGACGACCACTTTTCATAACAAAAAAACTATCGCCAAACTATAGGATTTAACACCAAAAATGCATGAATGTGGCGTCACTATTCACTTGACGTCAGAGGCAATACATGTGTTTGTTATAGCATCAAGTGGTTTTTAATTCGACATATACATATATTTTTCATTATGTTGCACTGATTTATTAATTATTTCATTAATTAAAATAACAATTGCATTCTTAAACGGCAGTGACCTGATATTAAAAAGAAAAAGGCATTGAAAATGTTGCGATGAACAGTTACATACAATAGATCAGTTTCAACTGACGTCACAAACATTTATTCACTATCCGAGAGAGATAATTAAGAAAAATCTTCTAAAATAAAAGCGTAAGTCATGTGACTGTCATCAACAGTTCCGGGATGGCCGTTTCACTTTTTCATATGGCAGGTGGCCATTTTTATTCAAAATTATTTTTTCGAATAAAACTGCATAAAAGTTACATTTTAAGAAAAATCGTTCAAAATAAATTAATATTTGAGAGATGACTTACGTTCAATTATGTATATATTCTGCAAGAACTTCAGTCGAAATTAGGTTCGCAGTTCATATTCTCTATTCATGAAAGTAAATAAATAAAAAAAAAAGATTGATTCGTCGTGAACATTTAAAATATTAAATCATGGAGGTAATCATTCGCAAAGCAAGTTCTCCGCGAATGAATTTTTGGACCGCTGCCTCGCGTCAAAAAAATAATTCGCACCAGTGAGACAATCAAATTTTACCATAATTATGTGCTATACAACTCAACTTCTTTCCGGACCTTTTCTTGACGTAAATTGAACTCATGTAATAATATTTAATGAATCAAATTTTTAGCATTTTTAAAATCGCTAATACAGCTTTTATTTATCGCGTGTACAAATTAGAAACGATACTTTGATTTTGAAATCAAATGTTTTGATTTATGATATTATTTCTTATTTATTTATTTATTTTCTATTTAAATGAAAAGTGTGAAGTATTTTAAATTGATGTAATATAAGCATTTTTGATTAAAGTTAAGTATTTTAAATGAAATGAGTGACAAGTTATAATTTAAAATGAAATTAATGTAGTATGAATGTGTGTGATGGTGATGGGAACAATATTTGACTATTTATCATCTGCTCCCGGCTAACAAAAATACTCATAATTAAAAAAGGAAATAAAAATAAATAAACGATAGTTTGATGTAAATAAATATTGATATACATATCAAAAATAATTTATAGAACTAAAAAAAAATAAAAGTAAATATACAACAATTTCCGTAATTTTTTTTTTGCCAAATTGGCGGGGGGGGGGGGGGGGGGAGGGGAATCGCGCCAACGTGCGTATGTGACACATGTGCCCAAAAAATATACGAAATGATACCATGATTGCAAAAGTTCATGATTTGTCTATTAGAATCTTCCGATTTGGCGAAGGATTAAGGGAAAATTAAATTATGAATACATGTAACGTGTTGCAATGTTTAACATACATTTAAGGGAGACCAAACTGGTCGCCAGTGGCGGCTAGTAATGTAAATAAAGATCCAAGACTATTTTTTTCTGTTTTCATTAATATAATGTAAATTTTATTGTTTAAACTTACTGATAGTTGACATTTTGGTGAGTGGGGTTTTCCGAATTTCTTGTATTTTATTTATTTGTTTGTTTATTTATTTATTTTATTTTTACTTTTTTGAGATTCCTATGGCAAAATTCGGCACAAATGTCATATACGCACCATGTTGGCACGATTTTTTTCAACCGCCAATTTCGCGAAATCTTTGTTTTTCAATATTAGTTTCAAATAGCATGCAATAATAACACTTGATTTTTTATTTGAATACAAAAACAGAATAACGTAATAAATGATAGTTTGATATAAATAAATATTGATATACATAATAAAAATAATTTATAGAATTAAAATAAAAAATAAAAGTAAATAGACAACAATTTATTTAAAAACAAAGTTATCGCCAAATTGGCGGTTGAAAAAAATTGCGCCAACGTGGTGCGTATATGACACCTGTGCCCAAAATTCTTCTATTTGTTTATTTGTGATGCCAACTAAATAC
This sequence comes from Maratus michaelseni, assembly GCA_963931845.1. Classification (NCBI taxonomy): domain Eukaryota; kingdom Metazoa; phylum Arthropoda; class Arachnida; order Araneae; family Salticidae; genus Maratus; species Maratus michaelseni. Next base: position 339,568,726 of record OZ007588.1, on the reverse strand, counting down.
AACGCGACGCCACGACCATGCACGTTTGGTGTTAAATGATATATTCTGGCAACAGTTCTTTTCTTTTTATAGAAAGTAGTCGACGGGATAATGGAGAAGTAACCAATTTTCTACAGCATCGTTATAAAATTCTCCAATGCAGCGACATAGTTTACTTAACCATTTCCCACAAGTTGATTTTTAAATGTTTATTTCATCTTATTTAATAAATCAGGAAAACAGTTGTTAGCTGTTTCGAGAGCAGATGATTCAAACTTAAAATCCCTCAGTCAAAGGAAAATGAATGGAAACCCGGTTACAGCAGATCGCCACTGGTCGTTTAATCATAATACAATCTTCCGTAATCGTTTTAGAGTTGATCAAATCAGAGTCTTTTTAAATCATGCGGTGTCAGAACGGGGGTTGGCGAGCGTAGCTCGTAGGGGGCAGAGCCCCCTAGTGTCTTAAAAAAAACTTTGAAACTTCCTCTTTTCATTGGTATACAGATTGTTCATTTTGGATTTGTACTTTAATAAATACAATTTTTTGAAATGGGTCCATCATTTAGAATAACCCTGTATTTATGATTCATATTTATTTCTATGTAAGAAGATATTTTTAAACGAAAAAATTAATCTGGAAACAATTTTAAAACTGTTATTAACAATTTTCTAACAGCGTGCTTTTGGTATCGGGCTCGGGCTGTGGTGACACAAATTTTTTCGGCCTCGGGCTCCCAAAAGAAAGCCCGAAATCAACTCTAAACAGAATTATTGTGGTATGTTATAAGTGTGTGTGTTGGGGGGGGGGGGGTGTCTACTTTTTTCCATTATTACTTGTACAAATACATGCTCACCATTCAGATATACACACAGTATACATAGCTGCCAATTTTTACGCTTTTTTGTTGCCACTTATTTTATATAGTAATTTTTGCATTCTTTAATCGTAAATTTCAATGATTAAATAATGCAAAAATTACTATTCAAAATTAGTAGTAAAAGCGTATTTTTTAATATATATAGGTTTCCACTGTGTAACGTAATACGTGAGCAGAATAGCAATGTATGCTATAGTTAATGTGTTATATATGATTTTTTAGCACTTTCCAGCATAGTTTGAACGTGTTTATGACTAAACTTTGGTAAATATACGTGGATTGCTTACGAAATTGGCAGATATTATTCAAGTTTATTATAGTATGTTCCCTATTGGAAATAGATTGTGTATCGTTTATTGTTTGTTTATAGGACACCCAAAAGAATACACTGAAGAACATTACTTCAAACACTATGAAATTGCGATATACATAATAGATATGCAGTACAGAATGTGTTTTTTTTTAAAGAAAATTCTGTACATAACCTCTATAGTTCGTTTACAGGAAAAACAAACGAATTCAATCACATTACTGTGTATAAGCAGTAATATTTGTTGCGTGTTTAAACGATACTATACTATTTCTAACAAGTGAAATTGATATTGCGTTATTGAGAAGCACGTTTAACATCTTCCCTATGTAAAATTGCATGTATTATTTAATGTTCTACATGCTCACACAAAATAATTCCGATACATTATCGGCCCCACCAGTGGCTGAGAGGTTGTGCTCTCGAAGCTGGTAGACGGGAGGTGCTGGGTTCGATCCCAATCGCGCCCGTCGGCCTAATCGTTCGGAGTTTTCGTGGTTTTCTTCGAGCCGTGGATTTATCCATGCGTAAATACGGGTTAGGTTCCCTTAGAAAGACCCCCACGAAGGGCACTCCCCCCGGGCCTATATCCCTAGTGCAGATAATTGGCCGTCAATAATCAACCCAACCCGATACATTATCGTCTATGAACGATAGTTGCTGAAAGTGCACTTTCATGAACCGATTTTTTTTCTTTTACTTACCCATCATACGTAGTATAGGGTAAATCTTGTAATCGTTTTGAAAATCGAAAAAATTTTTTTTGACGGATTTACACGTTTCAGACACTGGAGATTCCGAAAAACATATTACTTACCCATCATACGTAGTATAGGGTAAGTCTTGTAATCGTTTTGAAAATCGAAAAAAATTTTTTGACGGATTTACACGTTTCAGACACTGGAGATTCCGAAAAACATATTTTTAGAAAAAAAAATTTGCCGTCCGTCTGTGTGTCTGTGTGTGTGTCTGTAAACGCTCTATCTCCCGAACAAATTGAGATAGAGACTTGCAATTTGGTATGTACTTAGTATGTAATAATGGGAAGAAGCCTATTTCATTTCAATAACCTCGATTAACCGGAACATTTTTTTCGGACTCTCGAAATATTCGTTCTGATGAAAGGTATATACAATTTTTCGAAATTGTTTATTTTAAGGAGTAAATATAAAAGACAATAAAAAAACATAAATTTTGCATAAAACATGAAGTCGATCGGATAATGAGTTGCCGAGATATTTGTAATCCTATTTTCCACACTCTTCGATTTTTTATGACCCTGTATTTCATCCAAATTTCACTTCAAATATATATTTTAATTGGAAATTTGACGCTTAATCAGATGCAATAAATCGCTAGTTAATAGGAGTATTATTTTTGGAGTTATAAGGAAAAACCTCTTTCAAGCAATTCAGTAATCTAGCCTTTTTATGACGTCATCAAGCCACGATTTTATTTGAATTGCAATGCATTTTATAAGTAGTTTACACATTTTTATTTTAATATTTTACATTATACATATACATGATGGGTAAGTATTACGGTGGCCCCAACGACTAGTTTTTTTTAATATTACGTGATGTATATAAATTTTGTAAATTTGCACAAAAGAATTTGCATAAGTTTACCGTCTAATTTCTGAAAGTGCGTTTTCAATTGTGTTACGCTTTTTACTTACCCATCATACGTAGTATAAGGTAAGTCTTGTAATCGTTTTGAAAATCGAAATTTTTTTTTTTTTTTTTTTGACAGATTTACACGTTTCAGACACTGGAGATTCCGAAAAACATATTACTTACCCATCATACGTAGTATAGGGTAAGTCTTGTAATCGTTTTGAAAATCGAAAAAAAAAATTTTACGGATTTACACGTTTCAGACACTGGAGATTCCGAAAAACATATTTTTAGAAAAAAAAATTTGCCGTCCGTCTGTGTGTCTGTGTGGGTGTCTGTAAACGCTCTATCTCCCGAACAAATTGAGATAGAGACTTGCAATTTGGTATGTACTTAGTATGTAATAATGGGAAGAAGCCTATTTCATTTCAATAACCTCGATTAACCGGAACATTTTTTTCGGACTCTCGAAATATTCGTTCTGATGAAAGGTATATACAATTTTTCGAAATTGTTTATTTTAAGGAGTAAATATAAAAGACAATAAAAAAAAACATAAATTTTGCGTAAAACATGAAGTCCATCGGATAATGAGTTGCCGAGATATTTGTAATCCTATTTTCCACACTCTTCGATTTTTTATGACCCTGTATTTCATCCAAATTTCACTTCAAATATATATTTTAATTGGAAATTTGACGCTTAATCAGATGCAATAAATCGCTAGTTAATAAGAGTATTATTTTTGGAGTTATAAGGAAAAACCTCTTTCAAGCAATTCAGTAATCTAGCCTTTTTATGACGTCATCAAGCCACGATTTTATTTGAATTGCAATGCATTTTATAAGTAGTTTACACATTTTTATTTTAATATTTTACATTATACATATACATGATGGGTAAGTATTACGGTGGCCCCAACGACTAGTTTTTTTTAATATTACGTGATGTATATAAATTTTGTAAATTTGCACAAAAGAATTTGCATAAGTTTAACGTCTAATTTCTGAAAGTGCGTTTTCAATTGTGTTACGCTTTTTACTTACCCATCATACGTAGTATAAGGTAAGTCTTGTAATCGTTTTGAAAATCGAAATTTTTTTTTTTTTTGACAGATTTACACGTTTCAGACACTGGAGATTCCGAAAAACATATTACTTACCCATCATACGTAGTATAGGGTAAGTCTTGTAATCGTTTTGAAAATCGAAAAAAAAAATTTGACGGATTTACACGTTTCAGACACTGGAGATTCCGAAAAACATATTTTTAGAAATTTGCCGTCCGTCTGTGTGTCTGTAAACGCTCTATCTCCCGAACAAATTGAGATAGAGACTTGAAATTTGGTATGTACTTAGTATGTAATAATGGGAAGAAGCCTATTGAATGTCAGTAACCTCGATTATCCGGAACTATTTTTTTCGAACTCGCGAAATATTCGTTCTGATAAAAGGTATATAAAAATTTTCGAAATTGTTTATTTTAAGGAGTGAATATAAAAGACAATAAAAAAACATAAATTTTGCATAAAGCATGAAGTCGATCGGATAATGAGTTACCAAGATATTTGTAATCCTATTTTCCACATTCTTCGATTTTTCATGACCCTGTATTTCATCCAAATTTCAATTCAAAGATATATTTTAATTGGAAGTGAGACGCTTAATCAGATGCAATTAACCGCTAGTTAATAGGATTATTGTTTTTGGAGTTATAAGGATGTTTCTTTTAAGCAATTCAGTAATCGAGCCTTCAAAGTTTATGAGTCATCAAGCCAGGATTTTATTCGAATTGAAATGCATTTTATTACGGTGTCCCCCAACGACTAAGTTTCAGTTGAATTAAATTTTCTATACTATGTGATGTGACTACAATATTAATAAATTCAAACAGTTCCTCATAAAAATGTATAGATAATTTGAATGGTGTTTGACAGAAGTACGTTTTCAGCTAACAAGGAAGGTCTCCTTAAAGCGCATACTCAGAATATTTTGAAAAAAATGCTAATGAAGCTACTCATGTACGTAATAAGAGATCAGTCAAATTTAGCTGCGGAATCCCAGCAGAAATTCTGTAAAAAAATAAAATACTTTCGAGTATTTGACGCAAAAAGACGCGATTTGGCGAGTAAAACTTTTCGTCGCCAAATGCAAGCGATTTTAATGTATTTGAAAATGCATGGTTAAATGAGTGTTTAAATGCGTAGCACTTTATGAATTTAAACTTCAACGATTAAATAGTTTGTTATTTTTTCTATAAAGTTATGTAACACATATACAAATTAACTATTGCTGAAGTTATTTCATTTTATACAGTTTTGAAGGCTGGTTAAGTTTTAAGTATATTTTAACAGTAAATGTCCGATTAAACACTCTTTCATTATACATTTCGACTTTGAATGAGTCATGGTTTCCACGGCAACAAGACTTTTCTCTAGTTGTCTCCGGCACTAACAATATCGATGACAAATTGACAAAGCTCAGAATCACAGAATTAACTTTTAGTTTAAAGTAATTTTAATCAATTCAAATTTTGTTCTAAACCGTAGAATGCGATCGTTAATTTTCTTTTAGATGTACATATAAATATATATGGCAAAACCGTAGTTATAAAAGTGAAATTATTTAAGTTAAACTTACTTTAACTAGTTCAGTATAAAGAGTAGAAAACGTTTGTCCTAAAACATAATTTATCGTAAATGCATGTTTTTTTTTTATTTCATTGTGTTGCCAACCCAGCGATAAATCGCCAAAACACGAAATTTTCATATTTTTTTACGGGCGGTTATATCGAGGTTCCGCAGCAAATTTTTTTATAAACGTATATATCCTCATGAGAAGAATATTCTGTAATTTTTTCAAAAATTTCTGAGTATGCGCTTATGGAGACCTTCCTTGTAAGTTATGTTTCCCAGCTGAATTAAATTTTAATACTGTATGTGGTGTGTATAAATATCGATAGGGCTGCCTAAAGCAATTGGAATGCATTATTGTTTATTTGTGGTAATTGCTGAAATTGGTAATCAACTGAGTTATGCATATTCTATGCTAAAATTGGTATTCACCTGAGTTATGCATATTCTAAGTCGCTTACCGTATCAACTTCACCGTATGAAACCGTGAAATTTCTAAATAATATTGTGGTAGTGTTGGAAAGTGTTTCATAATTTACGCATGACGCATGATTTTTCTTTATTGTTGTTTCTCTATCCTTTTTCCATCCGAAGCACTTATTTTAGCTACAAATTCGTATTTATTAAACGAGAGGCTTTCTTTCTTTCTTTTTTTTTTTTTTTTTTTTTTTTTTTTTTTTGCCTTGAATAAGTGACATGTGGCAATGGATCGATTAAGTGTAAACAGTTACGTGAAAGAAAGAGTTTCGGAAGTAATTGATTTCTGATACGATTTTAAAGAAAATGATAATAATTAGATGAGCGGTGATAAGACAGCTTTATCAAGTTTTCACAAAATTCATATTTAGCCCATTAAATGAGAACTTATGCCAAATTGAAAACATATTGTTAGAAAAGAGAATTTTGAAGGTTAATTCTCTGATAATTAGCCTTTTTTTTTTTTTTTTTCTGGATGTGTTTGCTGAAAATAGTTGATGAAATAGTTACAAAAGCGGATGTTTCTATAATTATAATGTATCAAAAGTTTATGTTTTCAACAGTCATCATTCAAAAAATAATTTTAAAAAGTTTTGGAACATATAAAGCTTTCTAATTCTCAAATAAACATTAATTTGTAAAGGAAATTATAAATGATAAAACGTTATTTTTACAGGGTATATGTTGGAAAGCATCTCAATACCGCATAGCATTTTGATATGTTGGAAATAGTATAAAGTTATTAAATTGTACTTCAAATAATTACCGCTGATAGACCGTAATGTATTCTTTTTGTTTTTGTACATAAACGAAAGAGGAATGATGCACTCACCATTTTCAATAGGGAACATGTCGAAGTGAACCTCAATGACATATAACTATTTCGTGGCAATCCATCTATATTTACGAAAATTACAGACAGACAAAATGAAACAATAAACGCTTTTCAACTATGTTGGAAAGTTTAAAAAAGAATGAATGACTTATACAATTGTTCTGAAATCCAAACTGCCAACTTTCTGACTTATTCACGAAGTCATTTTTAACACTTTCCAACATAGCTGAAAAGTATTTATGACTTCGGTTTATCTGTCCGTACTCTAACTCTTATAAATATACACGGATTGCCTATAATTTTTATATGTTATTGACGTTTACATGATTGTTATTGAAAATGAAATGTATAGCATTTACAGTTCATTTACAGGAACAATGAAAAGTATTTCGTTACATTACGGTTAATGGAAAAAAATCGTTTCAAGTACATTTTAATGATGTTACACCATTTCAAACACAATGAAATTGTTATGCATTTCTTAGGTTCTCTAAAACATGCTTTCTGTACAATATGGGGAGCATTTATTATTCATTTAAAGGGTCACACAAAAGAACAAAATTCCGTTACATAATGGTCTACGAGGAAAAATCGTTTGCAATGTACTTTAATGATGTTACACTATTTCAAGCATTATGGAATTTATATGAATTACTGAGGGGAACTATAAGTTGCTTACTGAAAAGTATGATGTGCATTGCATTTATCGTTCATTTAAAGGTGTGTGCAAAAGAATTCGGTTACAGTACTGTCTATGAGCAATAATTGCTGGAAGTGCGTTTTCAACCCTTTTTTTTTTTTTTTTTTTTTTTTTTTTTGGCATAGTACGTGGTATGCATAAATTCTATAGATCATATACAGGACTGCATAAAATAATTGAAGTATATTTCCGCTTCTTAAAGGAAATTGCTGAAGGTGGAGTATTAACTGGGTGATGCGTTTCTTAGCTGAACTAAATTTTTGCATACTAAGTAGAATATATACAAATCTATTGGGCCGCACAAAATAAATCGGATATTTCTCCGTCTATGATGATGGTCAGGGTTGAATTCAGGGGGTGGCCCGGGTGGGGCAATTCGCCCCCCCCCCCCCAGAGCTTTGAAATGTCCCCCCGGAAAATTTGAGATTTTATTATGCTTTTAATGGTTAAAAAGTGCAATTCCCCCCCCCCCCCCCAGAACTCTATAATGTCGCCCCCGGAGCCACAGAAATCCCTCCCTGAGAAAAGTTTCTGACTTCAACACTGATGATGATGGTAATTGCTGAATTTGGGTTTTCAACTGTGTTATGTGCTTTTCAAACATCATATTTTACCTTAGTAAACGGTGAAGTTTTGTTACAGTACACTGAATGTGTCTGGAAGTGTTTCATAATATCATACTCTATACTTGCACGCATGATTTCTTTTTCATGTTATTTTTAGACTCACGAATTTTTCAGATATTTTTATTCATGTGCTAAAAAGTAAAATAACGTTTCTTCTTTTTACAATAAAGGCAAAGAATCTTTCAGAAAATGGCGTCAAAGTTAACAATTTTGTCGATTTTCGAGATATGATAATCAGGAAAAGTTCCTCATCGGAAAGGAATACACTGTAACTCAAATTGCAATACATTCGTAGGAAAATGAAAAAAGCTATACGACTCCCAAAGCGCTTGAATAGTTGTGTCTGCCAATTTCGTGCATTTCCGAACAAAAATGATTCGCTCCTTTTAGAATCCGCGTAGTCATTGCGGTCTTGTATAACCTCTAAACATTGGGACATACAGCGTAAATCGGCTAAGTTATTGAGAACGGGGAATAGGTAGTTCAAGAGATATCTTGCGTGCAATTAAAAGAAAAAAAAAAACAGTTTGAGATAAATCAACTTAATTTCACTTCTATCATTGTTTATAGAGAACAACTGATACAGTCTTATTAGTCTTAACTTAGCATAATTTCAGGAATTTTTTTTTTTATGTTCCGAAAAAACTGTTTTTTAATATATATATAATTTAAAAGAAAATAAAATCGTTTGAAGTTCTAACATTTGTGTGCCCTTAAATTGCATGCACACACAAGATTTATTATATAATATATATATTCAATATTATTTTAAGATAAAAACAAAAACGAAAAATCACGCGTCAAGCATAGATTATGAAACACTTTCCAACACATTCATAGAACACTGTAACAAAACTTCACCGTTTAACGAGATGAAACATGATGGCTAAGTAAACAATTTGGAAAACGCATAACACATTTGAAAAACCAATTTCAGCAATTAGACATCAATAGTCAGAAAAATATCCGCACTTTTTGTGCAACCCTGAATGGGATCTGTAGATTTGTATATATACTACATAGTATGCTAAAGTTTACTTCAGTTACAGAAAGCGCATAGCACAGCTCTCCTTAAGCAATTTCCGTCAGTAAACGGAAATGTACTCGAGATCTTTTATGCAGTCCTATATATGATCTATATATGATCTGTATATGATTTATTATACATCAAGTAATGTGCGAGAAATTAGTTACATTTAAAAACGCGCACCACTACTGAAAACGTTACTTCAAACATTTATTGTGCATAGACAGTACTGTAACCAAATTCTTTTGTGTGTCCCTGTAAATTAACGATGAATACTATGTGCACCATATTCTATAGTAAGTATATTGTAGCAATCTTGTATCTTATTCCTCAGTAATATATATCAATTTCAATATGTTTGAAATAGTGCAAACATCAATAAAATATACCGAAAACGATTTTTCCCCCATACACCGTAATGTCACGGAATTCTTTTGAGTGTCCCTGTAAAGCAGGCATGTCAAACACGTGGCCCGCTGGCCACGACTGACCCGCCGACAACTTATCTGTGGCCCGCGAAGAATTTGGCATTTTACCTGTATTTAATTTAGTTATTAGAAAACGCATGCGGAAAATACACTTTGCACGAACATACTACATTTCTCTTCAGAAATTCGTAGCATTAAAAAAAATCTGCCCTTAAAAATTTTTTTGCTCATCCGGCAACAGTGACGTATATAAACAGATATAACTAAATTGCACATTTTAGCACAAAAAAAAAAAAAAAATAATAAAAAGGTCTAAAAATTTAAAGATTCGTAAAAATTTTAAAATTATTTTACTTATAATTTTATTTGTTTTATCTCGAAACTAATACTGACTTATCTCGCTTCGATTTTATACTAATTTACAAAATAATCTGATGTGTTTTTTAAATACTAAGAAATGAATTGTAAAAATAATAAAAGTCGTTGTTAATTACGAACAGTTGAAGTTTTAAAAAATCAAAATATAAAATTAAATAGCTTTTAATGAGTCGCTTTGAAAGGGACACAAATTATCACTTTTGTATTTGACACAAAAACCCCGAATATGTCATCCAGGTACTTCACTTGGTCTTTAGTCGAACATAAGAATTTTGGATTGAAGATCTTTAATTATTTTCATTATTGACGTCAGTATTTGTGTGTGATAATTCTGGAATCCTGCGTGATGTTTCTTTCCCTTCATTCATTTTTTCATTGATATACACATTTTACAGACATACTCCCATACATCTCGGGATTTATATAAAAAAAAAATTATCTCTTAAATAAGATCTTTGCCATTATGAATAAATATGACAAATTAAAGATGAACATCGAAGAATTTTTTAAGGTGATTTGCAATACAATTATATTCAAAGGAAAACTGAAATTTCATGTTTGATATGCAGAAACTGTTGGAGTTTGGAGAGAATGTAATATTAAGAGGTGCTACAGCACAAAGTATAAAGGAAACTAAAAAAAATCTGTCTAAACATCGGAAAGATTGTCAGAATTGAAACTGATACTTCTTAATAGAGAATCAGAGCGCTTTCACGAAGTCTATTAGGGAAAATACATTTTCTTTAAAATACTAAGTATTGTCTATTACATAATTGTCCCTCGAGTCGAAATCGTTCAAAAAGAAATTGAATAAGAAATGATGTCTAGAGCAATTAGAGAAAATTGAAAATACTATATAAGCATTAGTACCATTGCTAGAGAGATTTAAATATAGCGGATATATTAAAGAAGCCGAAGATGTGCTTTAAAACTTATAGTGCTTATAAACTTATATTTGTACACACATGTTTAATCATCGTCAATCTAGAAAATATCTTGGAAATATGGGTAGTGAAGATAAACAGATATACTTTCTTATACAGATATTTGACGGTTTTCCATCATAAACATTTAACTGTGAATTTCAAACTCTTAAACAAGATATCAATTTTCATTTTAAATCGACAAATTATGAATGTGGATTATTAAAAGACGACCAATAGACAAAGTACTTGGAGTTTTCTTTTTAAATTACAAAGCACCTAAGTAAACTTCAACTTCAAGGTAAATTTTATAATGCTATCTTGTTAATTAATAGTATTAGCGTTTTCAAATATAATTTATTACTTTGATAAAACAATTTTCAAAAGGAAAATGTACTTCATTTTAAATGTTGCTAGGCATTATTACAAAAATTATCGAACTAGAAATTTTTAGAATATACTAAAAATATATTAAAAAATGAATTAATAAACAAATTTTTGAGTCTCAAGAAAAATGAAATCATGATTGATGTTGATCTAATGATTGATGTTGAAATTTTTCTTCAGAATTTATTACTGCAGTTAGTCAAAGTTTCGTGTGATTCTACATTAGAGCGAAAATGGGTATGAAGCTTACAAATTTCTGTAATTATTCATTAATCTACAGATTTTTAGTATTAGTATGCAATTAGACATTTTATCTATGTTGCATGTGAACTTTTATACGACATGGACATCTTTGCGTATAGCTGCCAATATTTTGTTATTTTTCAAGTGAAATGAATATAATTTGAACCAGAAAACGTATTTAATGAATGAAATTAAATAAGTAGCGGATAGATACGAAACATTTTATTAAATAAATTTCCTGATTCAAAAAATAAATTTTTATTTTTTACTTGAAAAAAAAAAAAAAAAACACGGAATATTAACAGCTATGCCTTTGCTAGATCAGGATTAACAGACCAAGTGTATATAATCAATTTTTAAAATAAATACACTTTAGAAAATTCAATTAAATTTTATAGATTTGGTTGATGAAAAGTAATTTTGAGTATTTTTTCAAAAAATAAGATAAAATAAACTATGTATAATACTAATTTTGGAACTTTGCGTGAATAGTTCTTTCACATGTCACATGTCTGTGTTTTGTACGTACAAATTTTATTCTGTGTATGTGGCCCGCGGCTTTGTATATAATGCATAATTTGGCCCGCGGCGGTAAACGAGTTTGACATGCCTGCTGTAAAGGAACTATACATGCAACATACTTCATTTTCAATACCGAACATGCCATAGTAAACCTCAATAACATATATCAATTGCATGACAATCCGAGTATGATTACGCGAGTTACAGCCCAGACAGACAGACAAACTGAATTTATAAACAGTTTTGAACTATGTTTTAAAAGAGTTTAAAGGGGAAAGAAAATAAACTTACACCAAAATGAAGGTATAGAGATCAGGTAAATATTGCGGCAGAGCATCTCTAGGGAATTCCACAAGCGGTAAATCAATCATGAAAAAGTACTGCAAGTTTATCAAATCACTCAAAGCTTGCGGTTCTAAAATTGTCGTTTTTGTCTTCCTTACGGCTAAATACGTTAATGCATCAGGAACACTTCCTCGAAATTCAGATCCTATTCTTGGTATGACAACTTTGCTTATTTCAAGATGGTTCAGCACAGGTGCTTCTTGAAAATTTGGTAAAGGTTTCCCCGCAACAGTTGAAGCTTCAATTTGAACCTCGGTCAATTTTGGCCAAACGAAAGACGAATTGGGTTTTAACTTTTCTATATGAGCATTATGCAGATGAAGCGAAGAAACATCTTTAAAGAAAGACGCCGGAACCGGTAGAGTTAAGGATTCTAATACCAGTTCTAAGTTTTCAGAATTTTCCAAAATTTTTATGACAGATGGTATTCTTTCACTATTTTCTTGTCCTTTGCATTCTACAGATATCCCTTCTTCTATTGTGTTACATGTACAGGGTGTGATACTGTCTTGTACCGGACAGTATCCCGCCACTATGGCAGAGAATAAAAATAGAGTACTGGCTACGCAAAGAATCGTCATTGAGAGTTGTGTTGAGATTGTGGTGGCCATGGTTATTTATCGGCACGTCCTGCAAGTTAGCCAGCGAACATTCAAAAGGCCAATTTTAATTTTGAACCTACACGTGATGAATTTGGCGTGATGGTCTTGACAACGGCCTTTGAGCTTTTACTCTTATTCGACTAGATATTTATTTTCTCTGCGATAGAGAATTCCGCCGTGATAAGATCTATTTCCAGTCGTTCATTTTCATATTTATATCCCGTTTTAGTGTTAAATGAGTTAAAGTTCTTTCTTTTTTATTTCACTGTGTAGAAATGTTTTTTTCTTTCTCACATATTTCCTTTCTTTCTTTTTCTTTTCTTTTTTTTGTTTTTTAATAAAGGAAAACCTGCTATAAATGGAAACGAAACGGAGTAAAACTTCGTTTTAGACAAGTTTCCGTCTAAGCAGATAAACGCTCTCTTATGAATAAACTAATCTAATTTTTGTTGGGATCACGAATTTAAGGCAGAATTCGGCGATAATAGTGAACTGTATTTTGCATTTCATTTACTTCCTAAAAGTAGCTGGATGACAAAGGATTATTCATAACTTCATTATTATATATAAATTATTGTAATTTATGAGGTGCACTTTAATGCAATTTATAACCTGTAATTTACCTAATGTATAAGAATGTCTGCGCATTGAGTATTAAGTTGTACCCTTTATGTAATTCGTCTGTTTTTAACACTTTCCAACTTAGTTGAAAAGTGTTTATGACTTCGGTTTGTCTGCCGTCTGCCGTCTGTCCGTGCTCTAACTCCCGTAAATATGCTCGGATTGCCTTGAAATTTTTGTATGTTATTGTATTACTATAGCATGTTCCCTATTCCAGGATATGTGCAGGATAGTTTTTTTTTTTTTTTTTTTTTACACGGACAGTCAAAAGTATTCCGTTACATTACAATCAATGGGAAAAAATCGTTTCAAGTGCATTTTGATGACGCTACGTCATTTAAAACATAATGAAATTGATATATAATTATGAAGCGCATTTAAACATGCTTTTTGTAAAATATGGGGTGCGAAGCATTTATTATTAATTTACGGGGTCAAACAAAAGAATTCTGTTACACATCGTTCTATGAGAAAAAATCGTTTGCAGTGTAATTTAGTGATATTTCACTATTTCAAACATAATGAAAATTATTTGCTGAGGTGCACTATAAATTGCTCTCTTGTGTGCATTGCGTTTTTTTACAGGGACACACGAAAGATATTGGTTACAGTACATGTGCGATATTTACAGTCTATGTGTGATAAGTGCGTTTTCAACTTTGGTTTGCGTTTTTAAGTTTAACTAAATTTTTTCATAGTACGTGTGTGTTTATAAACTCGGTTGATCATATACAGGGCTACACAAGGGAATTCGTAAGTATTACAGACTATGGGAGTGACTTGCTTAAGGGTAGTTTTTAATTGTGTTTACGCATTTTCCTGCTGAACTATATATTTAGTAAACTAAAGGAAGTTTGTGGAATATAGATAAATTCATATACAGGGCTACGCAAAGAAAAATATGCATTGTCGTTTACGGTTGGTAATTGCTGCAAGTAAATTTTAAGTTGCCTTTTAGCTTAATAGGTGGTGTGTACAAAAGTCTTCAGATAATATACAGGGCTGTACAATAGATTTCGAGTGCATTTCCACCGATTGGCGAAAATTGCTAAATGTGAATATTCTAATAACTGAACTAAATTTCATCATGCTATATATCCACATCTATTGATCATATACAGGGCTGCACAAAATAATTCGACTACTTTTTTGACACTGGAAGGTAATTTCGAAAACTGTATTTTCAATATGTTCTATGTTTTCTAAACTGTTTACTTACATATATTATTTCACCTTATTTCACGGTGAACTTTCGTTACAGTTTTCTGTTGGAAAGTGTTTCATAATCTATGCTTGACGCATGATTTTTCGTTCTTGTTTTAATTATGATTTAAAATGACAATTTGTGAATAATCTCGTATCACATTACAGTAGCTCGGTTGTAACACTTACATTTTTGGAACATATCTGAACTAGTATTAAAAAATGCTCTGAAGAGCACCAAAAAAGGTTAATATGTTTAAGTATGAAAAAGGGTTGGACAAGTGCTTCTAATTGAGCATGAGAAAGGAAAGGGGTTCCTTCTTGGCTGCAGCTCACTGTCAATGCCAACTTTTGAAAATATCATATTCGCGCTTTTTCATATAAAAGAAATTTGCGATACTGTAGTAAAACTTTCCAACGTGCTTTATATGTCAACTGCACTGTTCTGCTGTTGTATTGGGCATGCGTCTGCAATGCAACTTTGTACAGTGCACTGTGTACTATTATTGCTCTACAGACTATACTACACTGTACACTCCTATTATACTTTTGAGCCTCGGTGTACATCCGCACTGTTCTTTTGTACTTCCGTATTAAAGGTATATGCGCCTAATGTTCGTTTATAGCTTACATATGCATTGCTGTACTGCATATTGCATTGTGGAGCCACAGCCATTTGCATAATTTCAATCAATGAATGCATTATACTGTAATGCGTGCATATGTGAAATTGTTCCTGTTCAGAATGCTGCAACACTCTGCACTGCAATACAAATCAATTTTCTGCGCAGTTCTACACTGCAGGCATGCTTGGTAGCACTGCATGAGTGTGATACGCTGCAGAAACTAAGGTTTTTGGTACTATGTCGCCTTACATTCATGTCTAATCAAGCTGCGTTTTACTAACTACGTCTTTAAACTATACATTTTTATCATAACTGTGAGTGATTTCATTTATATGGAAAAAGCGCGAATATGATTTTTTCTAAAGTTGGCATTGACAGTGAGCTGCAGCCAAGAAGGAACCCCTTTCCTTTCTCATGCTCAATTAGAAGCACTTGTCCAACCCTTTTTCATACTTAAACATATTAACCTTTTTTGGTGCTCTTCAGAGCATTTTTTAATACTAGTCAATTAAATTTTTTGATAAAAACTAAAGTTTTTTTAATATCTTGAAAAGCAAAAAATTTTGCTATTGTCAAAATTTTATTGTTACATTCTTTTTACAACACTCGCCAAATCGTTGACTGTTCATCGCCAAAGTAGCATTTTTTCATGTCTACCTGCTCTCTCAAATGTCAGGGGACCGTCACATCAATAATTAAATGGTGGTTTTCCATAGCTATTACCTCATAAAGAAACTGGATTCTATAATTGTCTCGGTCGTATCCATGGACTGTTTCTGCTGCACTGAAGTCGTCTGCTATAGCTGAGTTGTTCTTTCAGTGGTATCTTTCCTTACTACTCTTCTTAGTCTTTCTTAAAATCGCTGAATGGGGCCGAATATTAGGTTCTGATAATTATACTAACGATCAGTTCAGTGATGATGCTATAAAAATTGAGTTTTGATTTTGCATCGTTATTTGGTGCATGAGACTTATTTAAGAAAGTTATGCCGCGATATATATATTTTTATGTATATAACACAATGTTCATTGTTAGGTCACTGTATTCAAATTCGTACCAAAAGTTGAATGTACCAACACCACCAAACCATTGTTTCACTTTGTTTAAAGGCAGTTCCTGAAATCAAAATTGGGCCTTTACGGGTGCTAGCTGCAATAAATCACCAAACAAAATAATGTTTTTGCCACCAAAACAGTAATCGCGCTTGTTTTTACAACATTCGCCATATCGTTAGCTGATCATCGCTAAAGTACATTCGAAACCATACTGCACTCATCGATAATTACTAAATCCAATGATTTCCATTGTTGCTTAAATAATTTCAAATCGTCAGAATCAAGCTTAAATTATTCTGCTTCATTCGTATGTTGGACGGGCAATTTGAAAAACGTGTGAATTGTACTTCTTCGTTGGTGCTAGTACTACAGCAGCATCCTTATTGTGATTACTCATTAAACGAACTTTTTGATTGAGTAATTAAATTAGAAAGCTTTTTCCTCTACCAGCAACTACGCGTACAATCAGATTTATGGGTGGAATAGACGGGTCTTTCTTTTGTTCTTCTATGTGCTTTATAATTGATTAGAATATTTTCCTTTGGTAAGCATTCATTTTTTTTTTGTTCAATTTATCTTCATTAATAACAATTTCCTGGTGAGTTTCAGTGTTATCAGAATCTGCGGCTATCTTATCAACGTCTTCATTTGGTACTTCGATATTTTAAAGCTGGTTGTTGCAAATTTTCAGCCAAGTCGATTGCAGCTTGTAATCGTTGTTTTGTTTCGCGACATTCTTCCATCTCTGAAAATTTTTTCACATTGTGCTCAAAGGATTCACGGTAGAGTTTAAATTCTCCCAATAGGTCTTCTTCGTTTCGCCAAGGCTTGAACAACATCAGCAAAGAATGATGATAGTACAACTCAATTCCAGCGTCCGTTTTCGTGTTATGATAGGGCGTTTTCAAAACAACTGGTTTCAAACGTTTTCTGAACCAACTGTGGTTCTTTTTCAATTCGTAATATTCTACAGACTTTGGTTTATTTCGTTCGTATTAGTACCTAGTGGCCAATTCGTATAAACACATGTTTTCCAATTTGTCATGTCAGGTAATAATCATCAATAAAATTCCGACAGTAAATTTCAGTAGATCGTTCATCCTCTTTTGCCAATAAAACCAAATCATGGTGACTTTCAGTTTTCTTCGTCGGTCGTTTTTCATGCTGGTACTTAAGTATTGCACAGCATCCCATGAATAGAAACATTTATGGCCAAGAATTTTGTCTACGGCTTCGTAACTTCCAGTTTCTCGACTAATCAAGTTTTATCTGGCAAAAACGCGTAATCTGGCACCGAGACTTTTGTTTTTGTCAATGGTCTTCCAAATCTCTTCCTTACGATTTTTTTCCGGTTTGGTTATATAACGCGTAATGTAACGATTTAACACCAAACCGGGTTCTCCAACAAACTGGATGTCAATATTGGCGGCTCACATGAACAAAATCGCAGGATTATAATCATTGATCCAAGTTTGTTTTTCTGATCGTTTCAAACAACATAACTTTGTAACATGGTGTCCACATTTTCGAGATAAAATGCAGTCGTTAACAGAATTTAAAGTTCAATGTTTCACCAAACCATACATGAAAATTATGTGTAATAATATGCAGCCTGATTATGGCGCATTATTCATGACCGTTTAGATGATAATAATGATAGATTTTCTAATATTCCGTAATCGAGTCTACAGACAATGTTAGCGAGAAACAAAAAAATGAGGTACTTTTCGACTAGCCGGGAGTCAGTGAAATATATATATATGTATGTATATATATGTGTGTATATATATACTTCACTGGCAGCTGGTTAACCAAAAAGTACCAAAAGATATTATCGCAACAATATGGATACAGTGTAAATGTGGATATGATTGAAGATTTTTCACAAGATCGCAACAACCACATCAAACATTTATCGCCAATAAGAGCCCACTAAATCTACCGGCACAGGATTTTTCCCTTTATTGTATAACAATTATTTGTTTTCTTATTTTAAGTATATATTTGTGTTATAATTTTAATAAAATAGTGCTTAAAAGTCTGTAATTTTCAAATGCTTACTTTCAATTCATAATTGTTGTTTTTTTTCAAGTGTTTTGATTCACGGGAATTTCATTTTGCGCTTACTATTACGCTTGGCGACAATGGTTTTTCTATAACGAAAAAGTACCGAAAAATGTTTTACATTCAATAAATAACAAATCAAAATATTTGGCACGGTTTGCATGACAACACGATTTGTAGACAACATCTGCTCGGTCAGGGTTGAAATAATTGGCGCATTAGCAAACATTTTGGCATGGTGTTGGTATAACAGAAAAGTACCAAAATGAAAGATACAGCACCAGCTGTACAGGAACAACTTAATAACGACGATATTGAAAACTATTTGCCGCATATTTTACGCGAATTAGATGAAATTATGAGACACAATTCTTTTACACAAGCATATAAAATTCTTAGTGAGTTTGAACGTGAATAGCAGGAGCATGTTAGGCGATACAATTTTCCAATATAGTATGTATTTCCTCATTGTCGATTGATTCCTCATTGTCATTTGTGTATATGAGTATAATATTTATCAATTATTTCAAATATAATGTGAAAAACACGATTTCTACCCACCGTCCTATAGCGGGCATTTACGCTAGTAAGAAAATAAAAACAAATAAGCATGTTTGACACGTGATTTATTTAATTTGAATGAATTCTGTTGCATACATAATAATAATATTTATTTAAATTTTCGTGCAAACGCGCGCGTTTGCTATGATAATAAAGAAAGAAAAGAAAAACCAATGTTCAACCGGAGCTATACAACATAAATTCGATTTCCTCAGCGACCCTCAAACATACAAAGATAAAAAAAAAACCTATTCTAAGTTTTACCAAGAGGAAAAAAATAAAACAAAAACGAAGTTAATCCTTCCAGGTAAACGTTAGCTAGACTTTGTTGAACTTTGCGTCTTCATTTTTTCGTTCGAAGTTAAATAAAAAACTACAGTAAGCTACAGTAATTTTTTCAATCCTATCATTTTATTCGTCTTGTCGAGTTCTATCTTAAAAAAAAAAAATCACTGTCGTATGTCAGCTGGTTCGCCAGATATTTCAGAAAAACGTTTGCATTTTCTATTTCTTAAACATATTATAGCAAACGCTACCGCGTTTACTATGATATATTTCCATTTTGTTTATTGTTGTAAAACAGTAGAAATCGCGTGGAATATTTTATGCTTCTTTAAAATCTGGAATAAGTTTTAAGCTATGCCAAAGACATTGAAGATTGGACATTTCATCCTAAGGAAAATCAAGCAAATACCAGAATTTTTAAGTAATAAGAGAAAGTAGAAGAAATTTTTGGAATCAAAATTTACCTCGGGAATATCCGATTTGCCATCTAAGAATATGGGTACAATGGACAAAGTGGCAAGAAGGAAAATTCTGGTAATATAAGAGAATGAAGAAATTTGCCTCATGATTTTTATTTCAATGGTAAGTTAAAATTTTCTTTGTTGGAATAAAGTTACATTTGTTGACGAAATGGAATTCTTTCATTTCGTCGAATTTTCAAAATCTTCGGGTTTTGAAAAAAAAAAAAAAAAAAAAAACATTTTTTGGTGAGAACCTAACAAAGATCAGAATCCAACACACCTACACTGCAAAAAAAAAAAAAAAAATTGCAGTGTAGAATTTTCTTATTGATGCTTGTTCAGTGAACCCATATGCTTAGATGGCAGGTCTGATATTCGAGGAGAAAACTTTCATTTAAAAAAAAAAAAATCTTCTAATTCAGTTGACGGTTTAATCTGCTAAAGTATTCTGAGATTTGCTTAATTTTTATTAGAATAAATGTGCAATATCTTTCGGGTGGTTTAAAACGTAGATTTTAAAGAAGCACCAAATATTCCGCGCGACTTCTACCGTTTTATAGCATTAAACAAAATTGAAAGTTATAACAAAAACATGTTATTACAAATTTTTCCAATAAATTATCAGTATCATAATTCCTTATTATTGTCGGATTTTTAGTGGAATTCGTAGTCATTCTGTAAGAACTCGCCATACTTGCATCTTATCTACTGAATTAATAAATGTGTTTTGGCAATAGGCGAAGATTTGTCGATTCATACATGTTAGCATGTTTTTCCTGTTTTTTTTTTTTTATGGAGAAATGTTGCTCACATATATATTTTTCATTTTGTAATTTTTTTCAAATTCTGGTTTATTAATGTACGATTGCCCGAATCATGTATTATTTTAGCTAATTAGAGCTTATACATGGATGAATTCGTACATTTTTTGTGGTATCTGTAGTAATTTGGACCTGATGATTCTGCCACAGTACCAAAAATAATTCATTAAGTCATTTTTTCCCCCTCTAATCTGTTATATATTATCTTGGTTTTATATTCTATTTTTATTTATTTTTCTACTTTTTCTGAATATTGTTCAAACAGGTATGTGTTCATTTTTCATAATATAAGGATAAACCACCATAAAAAGCAATGGAATGGACGCTGAAGGAATTATACTTAAAAGGATGAAAAAGCAAAATTTGAAAACTATGAATATCTTATAGAATCTTCAGAAGGGCTTTATATGAATATTCATAGTGTATATGTTATTTCAACAAATATTGTCAGCATTATGCCAAGTACAATAATTAGCAATGTGCCAATGTATAATAAGACATTGTGTGTATTTATGTTGTAGAAATGATGTTGTGATGTGAGTAAAATGATTAAATGCATAAAACCCTTTTTTTCCTTTTAATAAAAAAAAAAATTGTAACTTCTTTTAGCAGTCCCGCCACATTCCTCCTAAATGATATTTTTATTATATATATATATATATATATATATATATATATATATTTTTTTTTTTTTGGGGGGGGGGGGGTTGGAGGAAATTTTGTTATTTTATGATTTTTTTGTAAATTGTATTAAAAAAAAAATTAATATTTTTTTCAGCAATCCACGTCCACCCTCATAAATATTGTTTTCCATTTTATAATTTTTATACATATTTAACCCCTTGGGGACGAGTGACACGTATACGTGGCGCATAAGATGCTCAGAATCTTCGATTATTCCCACCAGTTACTTTTTATTGTAAACTTTGCCTTATTTAATTATAGCATTTCTGCGATTCAATTAGGCGAAAATTTCTGTTTTGAAAAACCGGTGGTAAAAGATTAAAAATTCTGCAAAGGATGCTCGTCGCGAAGGGTTTAATGCCCATACTGGTAAAATTAGATGAATGTTTTAATGTTTAATCCATGTAGAAAGAAAAGCAAGGGGATAATTGTAAGACAAAACTGTATGTTTTAAATGTAATAAATTAGGCCTAATGAAATGAGAGGAGCATAATCGTTTAATCCGATTGCAGTGGTTTAGAAGAATATTTCTGTAAACTGAAATATGTAGGCATGAATGAAAGTTAGTAAAATTAATAACATTAAAGAAAAAATCATTACGTTTATCATAGATATTGAATGTCAAAGTGTGATTAGAAAGAATAGAGATATTAACGTCCATAAAATTAATAGTAGAATTATTTAGATGAGTAGTTCTAAGTTCAAGATTGGAAGGATATGCTACAGGTAGAGAGATAGAATTATTATCAATAAGGGAAAAGATAATTATATCATCTCTATATCTATATAGCAAAATATTATTGTTAATATACTTTCTTTCATAGAAGTAGAGATATAAATCTGAAAGCATATCGGAACTAGCTGAGCCTTGTGGAATTCCTTTTGTCTGAAGAAAAATAGCATTATTTTGGAAGATTATATATATATATATATATATATATATATTTCGCCAAAGAACAGTTGACTACAAACTTAAAATCATGTTTCTATTCCGCGTATGTTTACATACAATTAAAAATTATACCGATATAATAACGATCACCAAAGAAAATTTTGTAAAGTTATGAGTGTCCCAATTCTTATGAGACTTCATTGTTAGTACTTTTTGAAAAAGCGATTTTAAGTTTTTAAATGTATGAACATATTTATTTAATATCTAATAAATCTTAAAATGCTATACAAATGCATGAAAAAAATTAGAAGTCGATCCTTCCACATTAAATACATTTTTTTTTCAAAGAAGTTCCAAAAATGCAAGTGCCCCAAAATATAAATGTGAGCCACTATAGCTACTTTTAGAAATGAAGTGAAATGCAGCTCTCTATATCGCAGATCTGTTTTTGAAATTTCACAACATTGAACTAGATTTTTTATATATGTTGAGCTTATTGCTGAATTATCAAAGAAAAATTTGTCATTCTATAGCAGCTATCTTTTGTAGTTAAAAATTATTTTCTATAAAAACTCATGTTTTATCATGATCTTTTAAAAGATAAAAGTAGAAAAAATATTCAATGTATTCACTTCAAATTTCAGTATAATGTTTCTTTTGTACGTTGCTTTGCGTTCTGTAAGTTTTGTTAAATTTGGTTGAAAAATCTATATATTTTATCGTTATACACAAAAGAGTTAAAAAAAATAGTAGACGCTTTTCTATCTTGTGACAATCCTATGCATTGTTTATCTATAGTGCAGTTTATAAATGGTGCAGTACGAACCAAGTTAGTGATTTGAAGTAAGGTACTGAAATAGCATGGTTTAATTTTTCGAATATTCTTATTTTCTTTGAATAGCACATTAATAACAAAACAAATTATTTATATCAATACTATCTGACCTGCCCGGCGTTGCCTGAGCCCGTGTAATAAACTTAAATCTCTCTAAAAACGAAACTCTGCTCAGGGTCTCTGATGTCTTCGGCACCGTATACCGGGCATGCTCGTACGCTCCGGAAAATATTTTATTTCCCCGTTCCACCGCCAGGGTAGCATTCTGTTTTAAACAAACCTCTTTCCGAACGAATCTCTGAGACAGCTCCCCGCTGCCTACGGCACTGTATAGTAGGCGTGCTACAAAATTGTGCTGGTTTAGAGAAGATGGGAACATTATTAGCCGAGTTATTGAAATAAGTCACAGTTAGAGAAAATAACCTTGAGGGAGGGGTCGGGGGGGAAGGGGGGATTTTCAAGTGTCTTTCAGAAAATGACTAATTAGGAGGACCACTATGCATCTTTAAAAATTCGTTCGTTTGGTTAAGCTAGGAACTTAATTAAAAATTTGGCTTAAACTATTATTCGGAAATAGTGGTAACCGCTACTCATAAATTTAGTTTAATATTATAGAGGGTGACTAACAAGTTAATTATTATGTTTGGAATCAGTTGCATTGAAATCGGAAAGTTAGTTGCGGAATTATGGAAACGGGGCATAGTTAGAGAAAAAAACTTCAAAGGGGGGCCCGGGGGGGAGGGGATGTTCACGTGTCTTTCAGCAAATGACTAATTAGGAGGACCACTATGCATCTTTAAAAATTCGTTCGTTTGGTTAAGTTAGGAACTTAATTACAAATTTGGCTTAAACTATTATCCGGAAATAGTGGTAACTGCTACTCATAAATTTACTTTAATGTTATAGAGGGTGACTATTAAGTTAATTATAATGTCTGGAATCATTTGCGTTGAAATCAGAAAGACAGTTGCTGATATATGGAAACGGGGCATAGTTAGAGAAAAAACCAGGAAGGAGGGACCAGGAGGGGGGGGGAGCGGATATTAAAGTGCCCTTCAGCAATAACTAATTAGGAGGACCACTATGCATGTTTAAGGATTGATTCATTTGGTTAAGCTAGAAACTTAATTTGAAATTTGGCTTAGACTATTATTCGGAAATACTGGTAACTGCTTTCTAGAAATACACCTTGAAGCTATGAATGCTGATTTTTACGATAATTTAGCAAAATGTAACTGGTTTGGAGAAGTTCGGAACATTATTAGCTGAGATTTAAAATAGCGGTATTCTCTATATAAAACAGCAATTAAACGCTACGGGTGAAGCTAAAAATGTTAAACTTGTTAAATGTAATTAGTTATGTTGAAATCAGAGCAGTAGATTTGGATTTATTAATAAGGGTGGTCAATTAAGGAAAAAGCCGAAACCAGGGGGACGGGGCGCGCGGTCAAATAAAATAAATGCGATATTTAATAAAAAGTTGTTTACCCTTACCCCTCTCCATCTCCGCAAATTTAAAAAAGAATCTGTTAAATAAAATTTTCTGTATTAATAATCTCTATCATAATAATATATATCATGCAAAAAAAAAAAAAAAATCTTAAACCTAGCTAATTAACATGAAGAAAAACGTGCCTGTAAAAATGTTTCAAACAGGTGGCGTCTGTGTAATTTGTCGTGTGCAGGTAGCGCTACATTAGCACGGCTATATGCCGGTAACTGCACTCCATATCAACACTATTTCGTTAGAAGTCCTTAACTTTGCATCGCTACTCTGGTTTATTTAATTACTTCTGTGAAGACCAACCAACCGAAGGAAAAAAAAAAGCACATTTTTGATGAGAGTTCTTTGTGGATTTTAATTAATATTTCAGTAAATAATTAAAATATTAAAATTCTGAGTCTCAGGTGCATCAGGAGAGGACCTAAATATAAATTTTCAGGCTTCTATGTGCGCTAGATTTTGCTAGCCATCGCCGACAGACACACAGAGCGAAACTTTCTTTTATTAGTATACATTATTAAACAAATCACTAAAATCAAAAGTTTTAATATAATATGTGTAATTTAAATTTTTTATATTATTTACTAGTTGAAAACTGTTTATAATGCAACTTTTGTTCAGTATTTTGCACAGTAAAATCATACAATTTTGTGTATATTATCAATAGTAAATTACTTGCCTTGTTATTAAAAGTATTACAAATAATGATGACATTGCACAATTTTATTGGATTCTTGTGAAATTTGGTGTAACAATAATATAAGGATAATTATAGCTATTAATATTTAATATTTAATAGTTTGTAAAATTGATGGATATGTCTATATTTTATTACCGTAGTAAGAGAAGTTAAAATAATAATAATAATAATACGTATTAATTTCATTAGAAATTAGTTGTTTATAAAGATATTTGCATATAATAGCATAATTATACATATAAAGAGGGTGTTGCAATAGAAAAAAGGTCGATTTACTTAAGACAAATAGAAGAATAACTTCTAAAATATTGGTTCTGTGAAAAAGAAGAAAATTTTGCTAAAATTTTTATGGTTATTGCTGGATTCTCTTATAACGGAAAACTTAAAATAAGGAAGGTAGAAAAAAATGTTAAAATTAACTCGGATTACTATCATATATGTTTTACAATGTTACATGTATCAATATATGTTTTTACACCTGTTTTCAAAGAAACATTCCATCTTGTTATATTATCCAATCTTCATTGTGTTAAGCTACCAGCCATATCTCTAAATCTACTTCTGTATTTAAGAAAAAATGAGAAATAAAACCGTAATTGACGCTATTTAAATTTATCCCATCCAAGACTTCCAACGTGTCTCCTGTGGATTTACTGTGCATTTGACTTTTTAAAAAAGCTCTCTTCATAAGCAGCATCACAAAACATTGGATAGACATCGAAGATTGTGGTCGTGGAGTGAAGCAAAATTAATCTTGATATTTTAAGAAAAGCTGTTTTATCTTGGAAATCAAGACGTAATATGATAGTTCAACAAAAAAGCTATCACATTGAACATATTAAAAAAATTAAATTCTTATCCTTTTTTATATACAGGGTGTCCATAATTAAATGACCCTACTTTAAAGTTGTCTAGAGACGAAACTATTCATCAGAAAGTTGTGAAATTTTGTGAAGGACATAATGAAGGAATGAGAATTTGTTTGAGCAAAAAAACATTATTTCAAAATTTCGCCACCAGAGGGCGTGTTTTTAACGAATTACATATTTAGCATGCATTTACGATAGTTTAAATATTTTATTACAACATATCATGTTCCATATGACGGCCATCATTTTCAGCTACCATCTGGAATCGTAAGATAGCATGGTTCACAGTTGACCGCAGTGTGTTTTGGGAAATGCTAAGAACATGTCGTGAAAAAAGTTTTGTTGAACATCTTTCGTAACTATCGTAAATGTATGCTAAATATGTAATTCATTTAAATTCCACCTGGTGACGAAATTTTGAATTTTTTTTTCTCTTAAACAAATTCCCATTTCTTCATTATGTCCTTCACAAAATTTCACAACTTTCTGACCAATAGTTTCGTCTGTAGACAAATTTAAAGTAGCGTCGTTTATTTATGCACACCCTGTATT
The DNA here is from genome assembly GCA_963931845.1 of Maratus michaelseni. NCBI lineage: Eukaryota > Metazoa > Arthropoda > Arachnida > Araneae > Salticidae > Maratus > Maratus michaelseni. The sequence continues at coordinate 339,542,082 of OZ007588.1, read as the reverse complement.
TCATCTTCAAAATCGTTACAAAAATGTGTGAACAACCTCTATGTAGAATATTGGTGATTTTAAAGAGAAAGCCGCCCCTGCCCAGAAACCAAATATATCCCTAATAAAAATCCGTTGTTCGTTATATTGATTATATATTATAATGTATCCCCATATTGTGTGTGTCAATATTGCGTTCATCGGAAATACTTCATATGAAATACCAATATTGTTTAAATATTGGTTTATATTGGAATTTTTTTGCAATAAATTGCTTCTATTGCACAAATATTGGTTTTACATTAGGGAATATGTACACTACAACAATACTGCAAAGAATGTAAATGTTTAAGAAATGTTGGTTTTACATTCTTATTGGCAATGAAATAGCAAAATATTTCTTGCCAATTCTGCACTAATATTTGCAAAATATAAACACTCCAATATGGGGGGAGGGGGCAATATTCGATTCCAATATTGTCAATATTGCTTTAACACGGAATCATTTCGAAAAAGGAAACTTATGCACTTTAATTTTCTAGATATCGTTTTATCGTCTTATCATATTATTCCATGAACAATTTGTTTTTGTTTATATTTTTATGTAAAAATAAATGAAACTTTGATATGCTACACTTCCAGAACATCACCCGATTTAAAAAAGCAGAAACGCTCAGATACAAGAAAAAATGACAGAAATAAAGATAGAGCAAATTGAGTGAAGAATTTTTGCAATAACATAATGAGTCATCGGTTCACAGAAAAAATAACTGGGAAATGTTTCTAGTCTTCTATCAGTATTTTTCGAAATTCGTTATCGAAATCCTTGAACATTCGTAAAAAAATAGGAAAAATCCCTTAAAATATTGCATCATTTTTTCTCGCTGCTTCAGTGAATTTGGCTCAGAAAGCATTTAAATATGAACGACAACGTTTAACGCTAATCATTAGCAGTTGTGTAAAGCATTGAACAAGTGTGGAATTGTGATCGAAGATCGCACAAATTATTTCGTTTAATATTCCTTTCGAAACACTTTATCCTTTCTTTAATAAATCCAAATAAATTTCATTTTCAAAAAAAAAAAAAAAAAAAATCATATTTTTTATAAAGTAAAAATTTACTGGTCTATTTTTCTCATTTTTTCGAAAATCTCAACCGATCTGATAGTGGGTGAAGCCCTCTATATTATACTCTGTCATAATGATATTTGTCGTGTGGACTAAATGCGATATTTAAAAAAAAAATTAATTTCAGAATTAAACATGTTGAACATCTTCAAAATGTTAAAATATGCGAATATTTGCATAATTGGGGTTTTATCATGATTCAATATGTTCCTTAAACTCATATATTTACTATTCTCTATTACTCATATTTATACTCGCTTTGTATTATTCTCAAACATTTGAAAAATCCGTATTTTTAATATTTTTAATTTGAAAAATCCATTAAACTTCCGATATGACGTCAGATTAATTTTCTTTTTAATTCTCTAATGACGTGATATTAATATGCTTTCTGTACATACACATATTCATACTCCTTGTATTATTGAGAAATGTTTGAAAATTTCTGTTTTATTACCAATATGACGTCATATTAATCTTTTTTTCAATTGGTGGAACTTTTTATTTCATTTTCATTTTTCACGTGGAAATCTTTCAATAGAAAATTAATTATTGTAGAAAGAATTTTATTGTGGATTTTTAATTGTTGGCAACTGCTATAACAAAAAATGTTTAAATTTTATAGGAAAAGGCTGTTAGATTTTTGGTTTTTTATCTCTCTATATTAAAAGAATACGATTTTTTCAAATTTTATGATTTTGAGCTTCATAGCAGGTATTCAGCTATAAGTACACAAAATTTCAAGTTTGTAAGTTATATAGTTTCTGAGAACCAGCTCTGTGACAGACAGACAACGGAGCGGGACTAATTAGGGTTTCATGAGATGAACGAAACCCTAATAAAAGAAAAAACCTTCTTAATAAAGACATAAAATTAAGGCTGTGTTTAGTGCGTTCCCGGTCAAGTGTCCGGCGATAGGCATAAATCACTCTTCTTCTCATTCTTTTCGAATCATTTTGTGGTCGCAGACAAAAGAAAGGGGAGATGCAACAAAATAAAAGGGTGTTTCCTATGTTGTTAATGGCTTCCCTGCTTGACTGTCGGACTTGCTTAAAAAGTCATAAAACTTCAAAGAAAGCGATCCCCAAAAGAAAGAGACGCACGTTAAGTCTACGCACTGTTTGAGTCTTAAGAGATGCGCAAGACCTTTCGAAAGAACTTTGTCTTTCTTCCTTATGCGCAAACAATACGTGCTAACACTTAGAAAGCAGGAGCAAAACTGGCAGAAAATGGGAGAGAAAAGGACAGAATAAATGATAACGATCTTTATCCTCATCATTCTCTCCCATTTCCTCTCAGTCTTGCTCCTGCTTTGTATGTGGTAGGACGTATTGTTTTCTCCTGACGAAGAAAGACAAAGTTCTTTCAAAAGGTCTTGCTCATCTCTTAATTTTATGGTGTTATTAAGAAACTTTTTGCTTTTATTTGAATTTCTATTTGATTGGTTTTCTTGCAAATTTTTTAAGAAAAAAAAATTCCAGTTTTTTGAAAGATCTTCAAGTGCGAAAACTGCATTTTTAACACTTTCCAACATAGTTGAAAAGCGTTTATGAATTCGGTTTGTCTGTTTGCCGTCTGCCCGTAGTCTAACTTGCGTAAATATACTCGGATTGCCCTGAAAATAATATATGTTACTGAGGTTTACTATGGCATGTTTGGTATTGAAAATGAAGTGGGTAGCATTTATAGTTCATCTACAGGGGCACTCAAAAGAAATCCGTTACATTACGGTCTTGGGAAAAATCGTTTGCGATGGATTTTAATGATGTTACACTATTTCAAACATATTGAAATTGATATACATCATTGAGGTGTATTACAAGAGGCTTACTATATATTAATTAAGGCTAAAAACTATTTAATAATGGTTTGTAGCCACAAACACGTTTTCACAAATTCTTCATTCGCACAAAAGTATGTAAAAATTTTATGATTTAAATAATTTCTACCTTTTTTTTTTTAATTCATAAAAATATTTTTAAACTAACACAAGCTTTACAAAAACCCGCGTTGTATGCTTCAGTTTTCTGTGATCATGTACACAACTTATCATTGATGCAGTTACTACTCTAAAAATCAATCATAACAATATTATGCTGCAATCTTTGACCATTCTGTTGTAGTAGAAGGTAAAATAAGAATGCGTACAAAGGTATATAGAAAGCATTTAAGGAAAAAAAAAACGCCATGTAATATATGCGCTAAAAACTAATATGTACACTGCAAAAAAAAAAAAAAAAAAAGTGTTGATTTTACAGTATAATACTGGCATCCCAGCTGCCAGTATTACTGCTTATTTTACTGTTTATTACTGTTAATTTTACGGTATAATACTGGCAGCTGGGACGCCAGTATTATACTGTAAAATCAACACTTTTTTTGCAGTATAGCTGAACAGCAACATCATGCATTGAAGGGTTAAGCAACATGACAAGAGAAACTTCAAAAACTTTTTATTCTGAGTATTATAAAATCGTGAACAACATTAACATAAGTCATACAAGTATCAACAACAGAGTATAAAATTACTGCTTTGTTCAAATTTCTTTATTTTTATCGTTTTCTTTTCTTCTTCATTTTAATCCCAGGATAATCTTCTAGCACCAGAGCTCTTTCATGGCAAGGTATTTCAAGTTCCTTCCTTTGAGATTGTCTGGGTGCGAGCATTCTCCTTCAAATTCAAGCGGCATTTTAATGTCCACTATCCATCTTAATCGGCAGTCACAACGCATGTTATTGCCTAAAAAAAGAGTTGTTAATCGATTAAAAAAATAAATAAATAAATAAAAATTAACAAATTACAATAACCATTGGAAAAATGTTCCGAAAGCTTAAAAAAAAAAAAAAAAAAAAAAAAAATTACCGTATTTTCGTATTATATAGCGGCTCCCACAATTATGATTATGCCAAGGTTGCAGTTATGATTTCACCAAAAGATCATCGCAAAGCTTATATATGCATCCTATATACGCATATATATATTCCAAACACTCCTATATATGCCATGTCATTATACGCATATTATTTACGTCTTATATATACATCATATACACATGTCATATATATACATATACAATTATATACATCATATGACTATAACTTGACCACATACGTCAAGAAATGTTATATATGTATATATCATATACTATTATTATACTGTCATACATGCTTTATAATTTGGCGATAAATCTTGGTCGCTTGGCGATTCATCCTTGGGGGCCGCTATAACACGAAAGTATCAAATTCACAATGTATTAAGGAAAACAGAAACAAAAATATTTCATCCTTAAGGACCGCTATAACACGAAAGTACCAACTTTCTACTTTATTTTTTATATCTGATAATTTGCATCTATCATTTTTGTAATTTTAAAAATTTTGTAACGATTTTATACATTTCTATTGTTTATTCAAAGAAAAATTCTTCTAAAGTTACAGAATTTCGTTAAAAATTCTTCTAAAGTTACAGAATTTCGTTAAAAATTCTTCTAAAGTTACAGAATTTCGTTAAAAATTCTTCTAAAGTTACAGAATTTCGTTAAAAATTCTTATAAAGTTACAGAATTTCGTTAAAAACGCTTAAAAAAAATAAAGTGACGACGTCAATAAAATGACGACATCAAGAGGTCCATTCTCGATCGAAAACAACAACCACTTTCCCAATGGTTAAAAACTATTTAAAAAATATATCTGAAAAATGAGAATCAGAGCCAAAATGTTTTCTTTTAAGTACAATTGTATTTTGACGCAATCGTAGTAAAATCCTCAGCTTTATAAATGAGAATGCCGGTTTTCTTTGGCACATGTAACAGTTCGATTATCCTGACAAAGCGAAAAAAAAAATGCAAAAATTGCAATTAAATTTTAGTGAATTAGTATTTAGTGAATTTCTATTTCGTACTTTATAGATAATGAACGTTAATTTCAGAAGACCAGGTGGCTTCCACTGATGACAAAACATTATTACTTTCCGGACGCATATAGTGTAAAGAAAGTATCATAATAGTAATAAAAACCCGATTATGAAAATTTTGGTAGGGCAAGTAGGGTAAAACTGGGTACTTAACGGTTTTCCTTTGTTGACAAAAGTCTAGAAGGACGGAAAAATCGGAACACTCCTATTGAAAAACCTCTCCTGTTGCCACAGGACAATTCTTCTCTGCTTGGGAAAAGGAGTTTTCTAGGACCATCTGAAACCGCTCCAAGTTTTGGTGATAAGTTAAAACCGGGTACTATTCAGAAAATTAGTTTTTACATTTCTACTAACAAAAAACTTTATTGAAAAAATTTTTGAATCAAACTTAAAACACATATAATTTTTTTAAAGGTCAGTAACTTTTTTATTCAGGTTTTCAAGCAATTTTTAATGTAGTCATGTAATGGCTTCCTTAGCTTGTACTTCTCGTATCTCCTACACTTATCAATCCTCATGTGCCCACTCTTTGCAGACTTAACATTGTATCCATCCTTCACCACCTGTTGAGTGAAGAAACAATTCGTTGCAGAATACAATGCAAAACCATGGATACCCGGTTTTGCCCCAACAGAGGACATGGTCGTTCTCCTGGATAGCTGGACGTGCACACTTCTACTTGACAACAAAGTATCGTGTGAAAGGTATAATAGTTGGAAATACTTAATAACATATCAATTACAGTTTAATAAGTTCATTAAGTTTCAGTTACATAGTTTAAATAAACTTTAACATCATCTTAAGTTGAGCAACCGCATGTAAACACACGACTCTAGTAGTACAGTTAAGTTAACAGTTACACATTAGTAGTTTAAGTTAAAGTTATGTTTTGGGTTACAGTGAATATCTTAGTTACAGGTTACAGTTAGGTTATGAGGTATTGATTTATATTCAACACTTCCCCTAAATCGATACCTACCATACACAAAAAAGAACATTAATGTCTTAAACAAAAGTCTTAAGTTCATACATTCCAATTAATTGACGATGTTTTGTACTTGATTTAGTAAATCACTCAACTCAAATAATCTGTTACACTTTTGTGGACTGTAAAACATTTTTTAAATTTTCACTCTCTAAGTAATTCTCATACATCATCACTTCACGAAAACAAAACACACTCTGCCTTTACAATAGAAAATGACGAAACACAAAGGGTTGCCGGATTTGGCTACATGCCAGCTCCGAACATCCCGCCGCGCCTTGCAATGTTTTTTAAATATTCAAGATAAATGTATTACACAAATTTACACTATAATCATAAATGCAACAGTTCTAATATTACATTACATAAACACTAATAAACAATCAGAAAGAATACCATAATAATAATACATTTGCAACAAGTTTAATTAATTATTCATAGGTAGGAGACATGGCTTTGAAATTGGGCGCTTATATTTACCCAAGGCAGTTTTCACTTCTACTACTCTAACCTTTGTGTCTTTACCAGGATAAATATTACAAATTCTCCCTAAAGACCATTGACATGGTGGTAAATTGTCCTCTTTAATAACAACTAAGTCTCCAACCTTTACATTACTTTTCTCAAATTTCCACTTGCCCCTATACTTGATAAAGAAAGGGCCGTAAAAATCTGCCCCAGTTACATTAAAGGGAAAGGTTTTCCTGACTCTTTCTTCAGGCAATTCTCCCATTAACTGATCTAGTACCTGTGGTTTGGCCTTAAAACAGGTAATACAATTATGCACAATTTTCCTACATACACTTCTCCCATTAATTATCCAGAACTGCTGTCTAATTTGATGCAGTAATGCTTGGGGTCCTGAATGAAAATACTTGCTATGAAAATAATTAACAATTAATTCCGTTAATTTATGTTTGGCTGGCAACAAAATTGGATGCTTTTTATCATAATTTAAATCACTGTTGCTCAACCTACCTCCTACTCTTAAAATCCCATTTTGATCTAAAAATGGATTCAAACTACTTACTGAATTCATTTTAGGTAGCTTTCAATACTAAAAAGTGTAAAGCTACCTATTGCAGCCGTTCGGAGGAAAGCAGTTCCAGAAAATTTCGATATATTTTCACCGATCATGACCCCCAGACCCCAAAACCACCCTCCGTTCAAATGTTGATTTATATATATAGATATATCCATATATATATATATATATATATATATATATATATATATATATCTGACCTATGTCATACGATAACGCTCGTATTTATAAATCGATTTTGATGAAACTAATTGTGTGTATTAAGCTCACCAATGTCTCGACCGAGTTCGTTGGCCAGCTTGGTCCGCCATTTTGTTTCAAGATGGCGGCCATTTAAAAATGTAAAACTAAAATAAATATACGAAAAAATTAAAAATTCAAATTTATTTTTTAATTACGTGTTAGGCCTTGATACAAGGATTCCAGAGCATTTTTTTGTTTACCTCTATCTTAAAAAATGGCTGAGATAGAGCAGTTTGAAATTCTAGGGTGGCTGACATTTTGAAACAAAACAGCACATTAACGCGATTACTCATAAATTATTTTCTTTCATTGTTGTAATAATTTTCCCAATCATACGCATAAAACTATATATTCATATCCGTTAGCACCAAAATTGGCGACATTTGGCGAAATATCGCCAAATTTGGCGACCAAAATAAGTCTTCATAAATGAAGCCAATTTGGCTATTGCTCAATAATTTGGCGAATTTCTTATTCAAATTCAGTATTAACGAATCTTTTGTAAACGTTTCTTTGCATTTTAACTTGCTGTTTTCGTGTAACATTAGCTAAAATTTTCAAAAGATGATATAGGAAAGCTACCTTTTCCTCCCGGTACAGGCCGGAAGGACTTTTTGATATTTGTTTGGACTTTTTTATATCACTCAGCACCTCCTGGAAGCTTTGCTTCTGTACCAAACTTACCAATTTTAATTCTGATGCTTTTAATTCTTCAGATCCTAAAGGTCCTGTCTTAGAGTGGTGCCCTTTGGAGTTCCCGATGAACCTAAAAATATAACTCAAAACACGTAAAATAGTTATATGGTTATTACTTAGACCAATTAACTCATTTACAAAAGAATCGTTAATAATAGAAAGGATATGTTCATTAATGTTTTTAGGAGGTCCATCAGAGCATTTGAGTTCATTTTTGAACTCTTCACTGGTTTCTGTCACACGTATTGGACGGTAAGGATAGTCATTGTTTTTAAGAAACGCCGGGCCTTTCCACCACAAGTCACAATCTAACAATCTTTCTGGATTCATACCTCGGGATAATAAGTCAGCAGGATTTTGTTCTGAATCAATGTGACGCCACTGGTCAATGTTAGAGTTCTCTTGTATTGTAGCCACTCTACTTCGAACAAACTGCTTCAGATCTATAGGCTCCTTTTGAATCCAGGAAAGCACAATCATGGAATCTGACCATAAGAATATTTTAGTCACTGTTCCTTTAATAGCTAATAAAACTCTTTTTACCAGTTTTGTTAACAGGACGGCGGCACACAACTCTAAACGTGGTATCGTTAGACACTTTATCGGGGAGACTCTCGACTTGCTGGCGATTAATGCTGTCATAACGTTTCCTAGCGCATCACTAGATTTGCAATATACAGCTGCTCCATAGCAGCGCTCTGAGGCATCCGCACATGTATTTCAATACTAGTTGGATGTTCAATTACAGTACGTCTGTCAACCTTAATATTGTTTACACCTTTAAAGGACGTAAGAAACTGATGCCACTCTCGAAATTCTGACGCGGGAAGTGCATCCTTCCAATCGATTTTTGTTCTCCACAATTGTTGCATTAATATTTTAGCCTTCGCTATCACGGGTCCAAGCAAACCCAAAGGATCGAAAATCCTTGCTATAGTTGACAGTACTTGTCGTTTTGTGTATGAATCGCAAAGTTCCACCTTTACTCTAAAGGCAAAACAATCCTCCTTCGCGTTCCACGACACGCCTAAAGTTTTCGTTTTGGTTTCGTTTTCAAAATTATATCCCTCTCCAGGGGTTAAAGATAGATTTTTATGATTTGAGCTCCACTTATGGAGACTCATTCCTGCTTTCTGCATAATTGCTATGAGCTGCCTCTGCAACTCCTCAGCTTCCGCTAGCGTAGGTGCACCGCACAAAACGTCGTCCATATAAAACTGTTCTCGCAGTACCGGTGCTGCTTTCGGAAAGTTTTTCTCTTCATCGTTCGCAAGCTGGTTTAGTGTTCTCATTGCTAGAAAAGACGCACTGACAGTTCCATATGTGACTGTTTGTAATTAAAAAGTTTTAGGCTCCTCACCATAATTATCGCTCCACAAAATTCTCTGTAAGGCATGCTGACTAGGATCTATATTAATCATGCGGTACATCATTTTTACGTCGGCCGTTAGGGCATAAACAGGTTCCCTAAATTTTATCATTATTGTGAATAGATCGTTTTGAATCACTCCTCCGTTATACTGTAAATCATTAAGCGATGTGCCATTGGATGTTTCAGCCGAACAATTAAACACCACTCGTAATTTAGTGGAAGATTTTTCTGGCTTGTATATGCCATGGTGAGGGGCATAATATGCTACCTCGGGTTCTCTAATATCTTTAATTTCTTTCATGTGCCCTAGTCTTTCATACTCCTGTAAAAACTCTTTATAGAGTTTCAAATATTGTTCATCCTTTGATAAATGAGTCCACAGCGATCTGAGTTTTTTATGAGCAATATCCCTAGATTTTCCTAAACACGATGGATTTTCTTTTAACGCATTTTTACTACGTACTTGCCTTCCTTATTTCGCCAATGTGTACGCGCAAAATGTTCCTCACATATGGCGTGCCTCTACTTTTTGTTAATTCCACTTCAACATTTTCTATTTCCCAAAACCTTTTTAAAGTTTTATTTAAATCCTCCTCCCGAATTAACCCACAATGGATTTTTCTCTCACTTTCCTGTCCTACACATCCGCTAGCTACATAACCGAACACCGTGTTTTGTAAAAATAGTTTCGAATTCTGTGAATATATTTGTCCTGGTCTCAACAACTCGTAAAAAATTTCTGCACCTATCAAATTCTCGATTTTGTCCGGAATGTTAAATCGATAATTAGCTAGCACAGTTAAATCTGAAATCTCAATATCTACACTAAACATCCTTTGTGGAATCAAATCCGTTATCTTATTTACGACCAACATATTTAATACCCTTTCAAAGCTTTTATCTCTATTAGCTATCGTTGTCTGTACGCAACCCTTAACAGTCATCAAAGAATCATTTAAACCAGATATCAAAGTATTTGTTTTATTTATTTTAAGTTGCAGTCTATTAGCGCACTGCGATGAAATTAAACAAGTTTGAGATCCCACATCCAAAAGACATCTAATTTCCTGCCATTCAGAATATTTATCTTTAACGAGAATTCGAGCCGTACTTAATAAAACATTTTTTGTTTTATTTTTCACGAAACTCGCAGCTACCGTTTCGTGCGTAGGGAAAGAATTTTCGCTTTGCACCCCTTTTATTCTACTTAACTCATCACTCGCTTGACCTACATTTTTATTACTCTGATCATTTTCTTCTCTAGGGAAATGTATCAATTTATTATGTGGGCGTCCACAGAAGCAATTTCTAGCTGCACATTTTTGCACATAACTAATTATAATTTAAACATTTAAAACATGCTTTATTGGATTTTACTACCTCAACTCTCTCCTTTATAGGAAGTCTTTTGAATTGCGGACACGCATGTAATGCATGAAATTCATTAGTCTTACATAACACGCATTTAACATTTTTTTATCTCAGATAAAAATACACTTGACATTCCCTTTTGCGATCGAAAATTTTGGAATTTATTTCCCCGTTTGTTTTCATTTAAATTTCTCATACCTGCATTTGACTCACTTTTGGTTTTATTTCTAACAGATAAGAAAAATATCGCATTCTTTCGCAAGTTGCTTCGGCTTAAAATATGTTTCCTCTTGTTTAATTGCAATGTGATTCATTAATTCGCGATCCAATGAATCGAAAATTCTATCTGATACAATTAATTCACATAATGATTTAAAATCAGATACCTCGCGCAGTTGACAATAATATTCGAACGTAGCACTTAATCTCGAAGCAAATTGTACATAATTCTCCGAAGGTAATTTATAAGCTTTCCGGAAATTATTTAAACACTCTTGCGGTGTGGGTTGAAACTCTTTTAAAACTATAGTTTTCAATTTATCATAGTCACAGGGCCAGATGTTTTGTACTCGATTTAGTAAATCACTCAACTCAAATAATCTGTTACACTTTTGTGAACTGTAAAACAATTTTTTAATTTTCACTCTCTAAGTAATTCTCATACATCATCACTTCACGAAAACAAAACACACTCTGCCTTTACAATAGAAAATGACGAAACACAAAGGGTTGTCGGATTTGGCTACATGCCAGCTCCGAACAGACGAAGTTTTAGGAAACGAAACTTTGGTAAGGGTTTTGTGAAAAAGTCTGCAGCCTGACATTCACTGTGACAGTGCTCAACATCAAGTTTTCCACTTTGAAATTTTTCCGGAATAAACTTGTAACGAACATCAATGTGTTTCGTTCTATTGTGGAACTCTGGATTCTTTATCAAACGTATAGCACTTTCATTATCAACTTTCAAAACAGGCACACAAACAGAAAAACACAAGTCTTGAAAGAGTCTATGAAGCCAAACAGCTTCTTGCGAGGCTTGACTAGCTGCAACAAATTCAGCTTCTGTAGTAGAGAGTGAGACGCATGTCTGACGCTTACTAGCCCAGGTAATGGCACCTCCACTGTACTTGAAGAACATCCCTGAAGTGGATCTTCTTGTCAAGGGGTCCCCAGCATAATCTGAATCACTGAAGGTTTCCAATTTGCTTCTTGTATTTGATTTGTACAAAATGCCCCATTTAGAGGTTCCTTTAACATACTTTAAAACTCTCTTTACTAGGCTCCAGTGTACTTTTAAGGGTTTGTCTAGAACTTGGGACAGCACACTAATTGCATAGGCAATGTCAGGTCGAGTAACTATGCCTAAGTACATCAAACTTCTTACTGCTCTTCTGTATGGTGTATCTTCATCTAATTTTTCAGAAGGTTCTTGCGATATAAATGCTTTATCAATTGGAGTACACACAGGGTTGCAAGTAGACATGTTGAAACAGTTCAAGATTTTCTTAGTATAAATTTCTTGATGGATGAATATAGAACCATCTTCCAAATATTTCAGCTGCATGCCTAAGAAATAATTTGCAGGTTCAACCCTAACACTGAACTCTTCTTTTAGTTTATCAAGAAATGTATCCAACAAGTCTTTCTCTCTGGCAGCAACAATTCCATCATCTACATATAGAATTAAGAACAGGGATTTATTCTTGTTCACAAATAGACACGGATCACTATCCATTTACTTCAGGTCACAGCTTTGAAAAAAAGTTTTGAACCTCTGATTCCAACATCTGGGAGCTTGTTTCAAGCCATAGATACTTTTAAGCAATTTACAAACTCGTCCTGTACCATCTTCAAATCCTATTGGTTGCTTCATATATATTTCTTCACCGAGTTCACCATATAGGAAGGCACTTCTGACACCAAACTGAGCTAATTTAAGGCATTCGCTTACAGCTAAGCTAATTACAGCTCTGATTGTGTCCCAGCGAACTACAGGACTGAATGTATCATGGAAGTCAACTCTAGGCTTCTGCAAAAAACCTTTTGCAAACAGTCTTACTTTAAAGCGTTCTACCTTGCCCTCAGAATTTCGTTTAATTTTGTACACCCAGCGATTCTCAATGGCTTTCCTGTTTTCTGGAAGATCCACCAATTCCCAAGTCTCATTTTCAGTCAAAGAATTTAATTCTTCATTCATAGCTTTTTGCCAATTATTTGTGTCAGCAGAGACAAATGCTTCGTGATAAGTCATTGGTTCATCATCTTCTGCTAACATGACGAAATCATCAAATCTTGATGGCTTCTGCATTTGAGACCTGTCTCGTAGATTCATTTTGTTCAATTCAGTGATGTCTATAGCAGGGATCTGAGAAGCTTCCCCTATGTTGCTGCTCTCATTTTCTTCACAGCTACTTTCAGCTGACAGCATTAGTATTCTGTTTCACTAAAGTCTTCTGTGAACTAGCTTCCTTCTTGAACACAACATCTCTGCTTAGGATCACTTCATTTTTGTCTGGTAACCATATCCTGTATCCATTCATGTCTCCACAGTATCCTACTAAATAGCCCTTCACAGACTTTTTGTCAAATTTTCTTCTTTTCTGTTTTGGAATATGTACAAAACATTCTGTACCAAAAACTTTTAGGTGTTCAAATGCTGGTACTTTCTTAAACCATATTTCATAGGGGGGACTTGCCTTCTTCAGGAGTAGGACCTGTTCGATTTATTACATATGCAACTGTGTTAACTGCTTCACCCCACAGTCTTTCAGGCAATTCCTTAGCATGCAACATAGATCTTGCAGCTTCAACAAGAATTATGTTCTCTCTTTCAATCACTCCATTCTGTTCTGGAGTATAAGGCATGGATGTTCTGTGATTCAGACCTGCTTTTTGCACAATATCATGAACTTCCGAATTATTAAATTCTTTACCTCCATCAGTTTTAAGTTCTTTTAGTGTATAACCAGCAGTCTTAACTTCAGCTAGAAACCTAGCCAACATTTCTTTCACTTGACTCTTTGCTTTCATCAAGTAGACAGTTCTGTATTTAGAATAATCATCTTTAAATGCTACAAAGTAACGATTCCCACCAAGAGACTTCTCAGGCATCGGGTCACAAACATCTGCATGGACAAGTTGACCAGGACATGTAGGGCGATCTTGACGTGAGCCGAAACTCAGCCTGTGCATTTTTCCATACATGCAGCATCACAAAATTCGTCATCAAGTTTTACATCAATGCCTTTTTGTTTTAAGAATTTTTGTACATGGCGCTTGTTCTGATGCCCCATACGCTCATGCCATAACTGAAGATTATCATTTTCCACAGCTACACAAGCAGATTCTGGAATTACAACGCGCATATGAAGTCTGTAAACACTATTGTATTTTTCACCAACAGCAACAGTTTCACCTTTTTTTATTTCTGAACTCGCGGACCTTGTTATCAGCATATTCATATAAGCCATTATCTAATGCTGCACCAGATGAGAAAAGGTTCTGATCACTTTCAGGCACATACCAGACTTTAAGTAGATTACCAGGTTTCCATACCCCTTAACGAGCATTTCAATTTGTATTTCTCCAATACCTGTAGCATGCATTGATCTTCCATCACCTAATCTTAATGGCTTAGGAGTATCAAACTGTTTGAATGAAGAAAACCAGTCAAACTTATAGCAAATATGATGAGAAGCACCGGAGTCAATAAGCCAATAATCTTGGCTTTCAAGTTCAGCAACTGTCACAAAAGCTTGTCCTGATTTCAGAGATTCAGTTCGCTCACCATTATTATTTTTCAAGGTATAACAGTTCTTTTTAATATGTCCAGGGCGACCACAAGCAAAACACTTAAACTTTTTGTTTTTAGGATTTTTCTGATCATACACAACAGCTTTATCCAAAGGCTTTTTAGTACACAAACTATTTGGCTTTGCCACAAAGGCCACACTCTTGTTTTCAACTGGGAGATTCAATTCCTCTAGCCGCTGTTCATGTAAACGTAGCCTTTCTGTAAGGCTTGAAAGCGATCTTTCACTATTTGGCACAGACTCCCATGCATTTTTGAATTTGAGGTATTCGTTTGGCAACGTGTTCAGAACTCTGTTTAGCAGCATAGATTTCGGTAGCTGAACATTTTCATTTTTCAATGGACCCTATTCCAACTGACGTCAGAGTCACGTGCTTTGGGGAAACATAGCCGAAATTGTAGTCCTTAATTATGCAACGACTCGTTTGTAACTCAAGCCTGCATGTCATAGAGTAGCAACGGACCAGATTTTCGTGATGTTTAGTCACGTGCTTTAGGGAAACATTTCGGGAATCGAACCCAAACGGAGAATAGGGTCCATTCTTCTTGTAATTCCTGCCAAATCCTCTGTAATTTTGAAACATGAGTTGCAATATTGTCCATAGGGTCTTTACTATAGTTAAATAGTTGAGAATACAACAGATCTAGCCTTCTTTCATTTTTCTGTTCATAAACAGAATGCAAGGCATCCCACATTTTCTTCCCAGTTTTACAGGTCAGGATGAGCTGTTTGGGTTCAGGCTTAACACTAGACCCAATTGTATATCTAGCAATAGCATCTGCTTCTTGATAGGCCTTCAAAGCTGCCGCATACACTTTTCTTTCTGCCTCTGTTGCACTAGCTAGAAGCGGTTCAGGCTTAGTTGTTTCACCCAAAACAATAGGCATGGCTTTCTGTACTGTAAGCTGAAGTTCTATATCAAATTTCCAGCTTATCCAGTTCCTTTCACCTTCCAACTTTTCAATAAAATTGAATTTATCCATATTATTCATTAACTGGAACGCACGTTACGATGATAAGGAAATTAAGCCTAACAACGTGCCAACCGGCGATGTTTTCAAAGTTCAAAAACTACTAACTAAGCGCACTGGGCGCGTGCTTTGCCCATAACCAGTTGGAAATACTTAATAACATATCAATTACAATTTAATAAGTTCATTAAGTTTCAGTTACATAGTTTAAATAAACTTTAACATCATCTTACCGTGAGCAACCGCATGTAAACACACGACTCTAGTAGTACAGTTAAGTTAACAGTTACACATTAGAAGTTTAAGTTAAACTTAATGTTTTGGGTTACAGTGAATATCTTAGTTACAGGTTACAGTTAGGTTATGAGGTATTGATTTATATTCAACAGTATATAAAACAGTGGTTTACTTACCTAAATCGATCCGTGGGGCTGGATTTATTTGAAGAGCAGAAAAGACGGCGAAAACTTAAAACGTTTGAGGGGAATTTCTTTTCAATAGCACTGCACGGACACAGAGATTAACTCGCTTCAAAAGTCGATGACACATTGCTAGGGAATGCTAAAGGATGTATTGTGTGGCTGAGTTAAGAAATACTCTGGAACCGGTCTCGTCCCAGTCCTAGGTTTAGGGAAGTCCGGCATTTTCTTTTCATGCCAATTTTCTCCCGTTCAATCGGTCGTACCGAGAATTATCGCAGTCTTTTGTCCTTCCGTTCCTACGGACGAAGTTCCCCCCCTACAAGTTTTGGAACCTTCAAAAACAGGAAACCTACTCAGGGTTTTTCTAATGAGAGCCACACATTAGTTAAGATGGATGCTGTCCACATGGCAGCACCCATCAGTGAGAAAACAGGGTACCCGGTTTTACTCTATTCTTCCCTGTATTTTTACATTTTGAGGTTCCCTGAATCCGTGTAATAAAATAAACATAAAAACAAACATAATTAGAACAAAATAAACATAATTAGAAATGTAATGGGATGATAAATGTAATTAAAATCATTTAAAGTCAAACTATCAACTTAAAAAGAAGACAATTTTTCATTGTTAAAATCTGAACAATGATGATTGGTTGAAAAACGAAGTATAAAAAGTTTTCAAATTATGTAGCATAAACAGATCCCTATTAAACCACAGATTAATGAAAGAAAACTATTTAAAATCACATAGGGTCAAATTCCTCAAAAATAGCATTTTCCTTATCTGTATCTGAGTCATGCGATTCTGATTCCATAACTTTTTCCGCATAGCGGATGAGCTGTTTGCAATTCTTAATGTTATCAAATGGTGGTCCCAAGACGTGATTTCTTGTTTTTTTTTCTCGTTACAGTTTTCTACTCTGAAAAGACGTGAGAAGAAATTTTCTTTTTATGTGCACAGGAGTTCTCTTTTACTTGTTGTATTAGATAAACATCAGGTTTTTCCAATTTACTTAATGATGACGGAACAGATGATTGTTTTGGATGATCTTTACGACGAATCTGTTAACGATGGCAATATAGAATATGTAATGGCAATACAGAATGTCTAAAACAATCAAAGTATTTTACCGTGACGGGCTGCGATGAATGCGGCAAGTGTTTCAATAGATTAGAGTATGAAACCCCAATAAATGGGGTTCTGGATTCCATACGTTTGCGGGCTTCAGGATATGACAGATTTTGAGTAATGTTAACAGTCAGAATACCTTTTTCTCGAATCTAATTTGGGCAAGAACGGAAATATGCTGTTTGGATTACCTTGAAAGCTGACACAGCGTTCAGCATTTTCACAGTTTTTATTGTCATGAGCGACTTCTGAACAACGAGCGCAGGTAACGGAACCACGGCAAGAATTTTTTCCATGGCCATAACGCTGGCACAACGTAGGGAGTTAGAGATAGAGGACCGAACCGGACAATTCAGGTAAGCTGCTTTGATACTTCTAAGTAAATTAGGGCTGTTGCATGTCAGAATTATGTGCTTTCTAGGATATATAATTTATCATTTCGACAGACTGTGATTCGGCGTATGAATAACATTTTGATCACTTCTCCAGGAGTTCTGCTTTCGTAGTGTATTAAAGATCAGGTTCGTGTATTACACCACGGCTAGTATTCAGAGTTAAATGGACTTTCACTGAAACAGAGAAGGAACCTATTTCTTTGCAGTTAGAGAGTAATTCTGATTGATTGCCTGTTCACCAGCCAGTCAACAGAGTGCAATTTTTTTAATAGAGCTACCACATAAGCTACCACATACACATATAACTTATTTTGTCTTTATGTTTATTATAGCTAACGAATTATTGAAAGTTCGAGTGCCATTTTTGGGACACCCTATATCTATACTAAATGTTTTCTATTACACTACGTTTCTGTTTATTTTTTTCACACACACAGAGACACACACCAAAAAATAATCCTTTTAATTTTAATTTTATTTAATTTAATTCTTTATTTCATGTTTGCGTAACTTCGTATGTCAGAATTGAGTAATCTGAATACCCTATCCTGAACACAATATTAAAGAAAGTATGTTATACTTACATACCTTTTAGAGACAAAGTGAGGACTCTCCCAAAAACTTCTTTAAAGGGTGCTTCAGTCACAGTTGTAAATTTGTTACTTTCTAAATTCACATCAGCCAAGCTAGGCATGTTGTCAAACATGTCTTTTGGCAAAGAACTGAGTTCGTTTTCACTAAAATAAAATTCAAGCAAAAAAATAAATTCCTTGTTCTAATAACAATAAATGATTGATATGCACTGTAATTGTACATATGATGTATTTCCCCCTTATTCAGTGCTAATTTCAGTTATTTTTCAACAAATTGAAAAAGTGAGGTTAAAAGCAATTTTTGTAAACAATATGATTAAAAAGGAAAATAATAATTTTAAAAAAAAGCAGTAAAAATTTAAAAATTAGTTCATTATATAGGCTTGAAAATGTTAATAAAGTTTATTTCAATTAATAATAAATACAAAATTTAAAACGTAGCTGCGGAATACCATAAGAAATCTTGTTAAAAGATTCCCTATACCTTAACAAAAAGTAGCTAGTAATTTTCTCTATATAAAAGGAACTCTCATCGCCTCAGTGCCTCAGACATGTAATAAAGTAACTAAGAAATACACAAATACATTAGTTTATTTTTGTAACTATTAAATGAATACTAAAGAATAATTAACCCAATAAAAAAAATAATTGCTCAAAAGCATTAAAAAAACAATTTTTTCTTATAGGGGCTGTTCAAGTATTATGTAAGCATGTTTTTGGCCATTCTTGACCCCCCTCCCCCCCCCCTTGTGAGAAAAAATAAGCAAATCACAACCCCCCTCCCCTTAATAATTACGTAAGCAAATTGCAACCCCCCCCCCAAAAAAAAAATTTTTTAACAGTAATAATTTAATTAAAAAAATTAGGACTTAATTCAAATTAAAAAAAACTTTTCTCGACTTAAAAATAATAATAAAAACATGCTTGTTTTATTACCTTTCAATTCTATTTAAGAAAATTTCTTAGATCACAATTTTAGAAGAACTTAGCCATTTGTAAAATTTAAATTTGAACATGTCCATACCTATTCTGATGCTGACCACGGCTGCTCAAGCCATTTTTCCATATCTGTTATGATATTGGTTTCCAGTTTTACTTGATTATCTTCATCGCTTTCTTTTCGGATGCAATCTTGATCAACTTCCTCTTCATTGATCCACTCAACATCTTCCATATCTTCCACGAATTTTACGACGCACATAAGTTCATTTGCTCGACGAGCATCAATTCTCAATGGTTGTATAAGGCAGGCATTTTCGCTTTTTTCACTGTGTTGTATTTTTTTGTGTCTGTTTGCTGACTTCTGAGATGCATGATATTGGCCACAAGTTTTTGCGCATAATTGCGACTTTATGGAAGGGTAAAAATAGTCATACGGCATCTTTAAAAGTCCCTTTGCTGTAATATTCAGATTTAAGGCCAGACGAAGACTTTAATCTGTAAATTCCCCCTCCTCACTTGTAATGATGTCATTTGACGATTGTATAATTTTAATTGGAGGAGGAATGAATCGTCCTTTTAATATACGAAATAATCCACTACGTGCAGAAGAGCAACAATTCTTTTCTTCGCATTTTACAATTTGCAGCAAGTATTGACTTTCTTCTACGTGCTTCGAATACCAATCCAAGTCAGAACCAAGAGGGTCTGGTTCGCCTGAATCAACATATGTGGCAGTAACAGGATAACCGTCAATGTTTAATGAGTTCCAGATTTCTGCGAGAGTTTTACCAGCATATGCAAAGTTATTTTGCTCCATTTCTTCATCAATAGTGAGACCGTTCTCATCGAGATGGGAATCATGATGGTCATAAGAGAGTATAAGACCAGACAGTTCTCGACTGAGTGGTGCCATTCGTCTTTCTCTTCGATTATATGCACTTCTTCCAGGAGCATTGCACGCTATGAAAATTCCATCTAAATCATGCTTTTTGAAATGGTTAATAGCAAACGATATGATTTTCTGGTAGCGGGGATTCTCGTCTGGACCTCCATCAGCCGTAACTATGATTACAGGTTTGATGAAACCCTCTTCTGTTTTCACTAATTTTTCAAAGTCTTTGAGTGTTAATAGAGTTTGTGGCGTTCAGCGATGACCCAGTCGTGGTCGGGTAAGGATACACGATACTTCATATGCATCAGTATCGGAGCCTGTTTATTGGCTGCTGTAATTTCCAATTTCCAAAGGTACACGTGCTTTGTCATCCTGTGAAAGAAAAAATACTTGCATGTGTCCAAGAATTGAAGCTAAAGTTTCTAAATAGCTGATGGATGTTACTGCAAATTGGGTATCAATGTGAGATTGGTGAGAGTCCGTCTGAGCCCGAGAAAGTTTTACCGGCACTGTGGTGACATGTCTTAAACCCTCGATGGTTGAGGAATTTTTTGGAAGCAAAAGAAGATATGTTCCACTCCTGCTTATTGCAAAACCAACCTTTTTCAGTTCTGCAGTCAAGTCATCAAGAATTTTGACACTTCGTATTGACTCGCTTCTTCTTTTTGCATCTGCAGCGCTTCCAATAATAGCTATGTCTGCTATTGCCTTACGCAATAATGGTTGATCTACATTTAAACTTGGATTTAACTTTGATTCCCTCAAAGCTAATTTTTTTTTTATGTCTGGATTATCATGGCAGATTTCTTTAAGCTTTTTTCGTTTGGGGGTTCGATGTTTCCTTTGGTATTCAGCCTTTTGTCGTTTCCTTTTTAAGGATTGTTTAATGATTATTTAATCGTAATCTCATAGTACAACTTAATTCATCATTTTTCTAATTGAATTTATTTATTACAAAGTTATGACTTAAAAATAAATATTTATAATAAAAGAGTTCATAAAAATGTGTATTTTCAAATATTATATATTCAAATGCTCACTTTTCCTTAATCCTTAATTTTCATTCAAATATTTCACGTTTACGTGAATTTAACTTTACGCCAACTAACACGCTTGGCGACAATTGAGTCCATATAACGGAAAAGTACTTAAAAATGAGACTTGGCATTCATAGAAGTATAAGATTACATTGTTTTCAATTCAATTGGATTACATTTCATTTTTAGTAAGGTACAAAATTTGAAAACAGTTAGAAGATTATCTGCTACAAAACTTGCATACTTTTTAATTTTTTCCCCCATGGATGCATTAATTTTCGAGTTATTTGAAAAGAAAAAATAAGGTTTAGCTTGGCTACGCCATATTTAAAATGTAATAACTCGTATTTTGACATTTCCTTGGTCTTTATTTATTGCCATAATGACCATGTTTTGCCAAGGCTACACGGTCATTTTATCTTATCTATCTTTTTCCAATTTTTACAAGTAATTATGTAAACTTAAAGTTATGATAAAATATATTTAAATTTTAAGAATAAATTGATTATAATTACCTTTATAAAATATTCAAGAACGACTGATTTCTTTTTGGTTGCCTTACGCAGTTTGTCCTCAATTCTTTTTAGCACCAATACCTCTAACTTTTTGTCAGTTTTAGAAGACTTTTTGTACTGCCGCCACACATCATTCGTTTTACATTGGATATCCATCAAAGGTTTATCTGATGTAGACTTTTTGAAACTTTCAAAAAGTTTTTTATACAAGATTTCTCGATATGAAGACATATTTCCGATTTCATTTATTTTAAACACCCCTACACTATAGTACTGAGAGGTTTTCAAAACTCACCAGACAGTAGAGTAGTAGGTCACTATGGTTATGGGGTTCAATCACTTGACAGAGGAGGGGTGGAAACAAAGAAAATGGAATTTTACGTACGTTTTGGAAACTTTCCCGGAAAATTCGTACTGTCACAATACAACATATCGCATCGGTTCATTCAATTCTATTCTATTCTATTCTCACAATTGGAAATAGTAGTAAGTTCTCAGAGATAATAAGCCCTCATGCATCAAACATGAACAGTCACCTCTAGATAAAAGAGATCGTTTATAGTTTCCTTGTGCGGTCAAAATAGCTGACATCAGAACTTCAAGTTTAATATTCTTTTGCTATTTCTTTTTTTCAATTTGAAATTTTTCAATTATTTTTTTTTAACAATTTAGTTTGGTAAAATAGCTTCATTATTGTTAAATTTATGAACGAAAATCCGTGTCAAGCTTGCACAGAGACATTCTGCATTTTTGACGGAATAGCTGGAATTGCATCTTATCTTTGGTTTCCTATTAATAATTATTTGTATTAACGTAATTAATCACCCTTAAAAATTTGTAGATATAATTCTGAGGTACCTTGTATTTAAAACACTGCGTGTGTGAGTGTGGGTGGGGGGTGATAAAAAACATAACCGATATGGTCCGATATAACAAATTTAAAATGATCAAACTAAGACGATAAAATATGTACAGTTTTCAATAGATGTGACTGGAACGAGAATAAGTACAAATGTGCTGCGATGCTAGCTTGACAACATCATCATAGAAATATAACATGTCCAGCATAGAGATCGGCATCGGACAGTTGCATCGTGCCTGGGCTTAATATTTTCAGCAGACTCGGATCAGGTCGGAATCAGGCTTATATTTTATTCTATGTACTAGGGCTGGGCCGGAACTGGACTTAATTGTTCCCAGGACGTGTCGAGCAAGCAATATGTTTTGTAAAAATAGTAATTGCGATAATGAATTTCTGTTAACGGAATCTTTGGAAATATAATATTACTTTTAATAAATTATAGAGATACATTTTCAAATAATATCTACTTTTTTTATTATACAATTTCAAAAGTCATGATGTTTTTAACCATCTTTTTCTCTTTTATTCTAAACTATATTTTGTTTCAATCTCTTTATTTTACTGTTATAGTCTAAGAGTCTAAAAATAATCATTAATGTTGCTATTCTGTATTCTATGGCTTGTGAACATATAGTAACCTAAAATATACTGTAAAAATTTCACATTAATATGTATGCAGTATTCATTAAAATAATCTTAACTGTATGTTAATAAAAATCGGAATTTTTTGTAGAAATTGAGTCGGGCCGGGCCTGAATTCATTGAATTTTGCACGGGACGGGCTGGGCTGGGACGTTCCTGTTTTCACTGATTTTTGGCCGGCCGTGAATTGCAAAATCATAAACGGGCAGGGCCGAACTTTTAGTTATTACATCGGGCCGGGCCAAGAAGATAGATTACGGTCGGGTCGGGCCGGGAAATTCTGGCACATGCAAACCTCTAAGGAGTATAGCCTATAGTGCGCAGGTAAATGGTATCTAACTGGTAATAACTAGTTGTATCTAACTGGTCAAACCCACTATCACTGTTTTTTCACCCATCCTTCATTCCTCTCTTTCTGTGACCAGGGGTATGTTATTTAGACTCGTAGACAAAGTTATTTATTACACATCAATTACATTTTAATTTATTCATTACATTGGTAATTATCAGTGAAAGCAGTTATT
Organism: Maratus michaelseni; assembly: GCA_963931845.1. Classification (NCBI taxonomy): domain Eukaryota; kingdom Metazoa; phylum Arthropoda; class Arachnida; order Araneae; family Salticidae; genus Maratus; species Maratus michaelseni. The sequence continues at coordinate 339,518,615 of OZ007588.1, read as the reverse complement.
TGCAGTTACTAATATGTATTGTTTTTTTTATATCGGTAAGCAATAACCTTATGTTTTAATAACATGTTTGCTTACTTATAACAAGGATATAAAAATAAAATTATATATGGAAATTTTACCCAACCCTTGAAATGAAATTTGATGGTTTGAGATTTATAAATTCGAATTTCTGAACTGTTACTAATCTTTTTTCCATTATTTTTCGACAAAAAGTTATAAAACTGCTTAGAGGTAAAAAGAGGAAAACTTTTGCTTTGTCTCCTTAACACCCCTCCCTATTCAAAATATCTAGAAATCCGTTCCTTTGCTGAGGAATAAAATATCAAGCACAAATTTAGGGGGCGGGGGCTGAATTCAGATATTTGTTTATTATTTATTCATGATAGCTACAAAATAACAGAGCAGACATTTTTTAAAATTAAAAACGTATTAGACATGCCAGGGGAGGGGCTAAAAGGGAGGAAGCTGAAATTACGGAGTGCCTCTATTAATCTCTCTCCCCCCCCCCCCCCCCCCCGACACACACACACACACACATACACATTCAAGAAAGTTCTAAAATAGCGCCTCTGGATAATACATGAAGCCAAAAATGTAAACATCCGCGGATTGTAGCACAGATGTCCTCCAAATGAACCTGGAACAGAAATGTTAAATTTTTTTCTGTTAATCTTCCTCAAATTTTCAAGAGAAGTATACGGGATCATTAAAAAATATTGATGTTTGTAAAAATGTCAACCATGCAAAAAATGTTTACGATTTTTCGAATAATAATTTGACTGTATATTAATTTTAATATTCGAATAATAATTTGACTGTTTAAAAATAAAAATATTTGATCAATCATAATAAACTTGTGTACGTTTCTCTAAAAGAAAAGTGTTGAGAATATGTGGTTTAAATTTGGAGGCGATTCGATAAAAATTATGCTGCAAGCTAACTTTTTGGAATCACCGTTTTGCCACAGCTCCAGCGCTGCCATTTTAATTTTTATAATAATTAGATATAAAAAAAAATGTTAATGAAGTTAAAGAATGATATAACAAATACCATCAAACCAATTTTTTATTCCGATGCATTGTTTTCTCAAATAAATAAATAAATAAATAAATAAATAAATTAAATAAATATCTAAATAAATAAATAAAATAAAATAAACAAAAATTTAATAAATAAAAATTAAATTAAATTAATAAATAAAAAATCAGTGATTTTTCCGGTGTCGTAAGAAGCGTTACCCCTTAAGTGTTTTCTTCTTGGCTTTCACATTTAACTGCTTAGGGAAAATGATTACGTGCCTAATGAAGCGTCGTTGAACTTATCTCAGAAAACTGTTTTGTCGAAAAATCGAAGATTTCTCTGATGTCATGAACTTGATCTCTCAAGATTAAAAAAAAAAATCGCATTAATCATTTCTTAGTTTTGAAAACCATTCAAGGTTACGCTATGCTTAGATAATTTTGAAACATATATTTCTGTCAGAAAAGTCGTTACATTTTTTTTTTTTTCATCTGCAGACTGATTATTTTTTAGTAGCGATTTTTTTGATTAAAAAAAAAAAATATATATATATATATATTCATTAAAATGATAAAAATATATAAGCAAATATTGATTAGATTTAAAATTAACATTTAATTATTTTTCGGTAGTTTAGTAAGAAATAAAGTTTAAGGCTTTTTCAAAAACGCTCGCGAAGGAAGTTTTTTTTATATATATAATTAGCCTAATTGGCCGCTAATCGCCTAATTAATTTTTTCTAATTAACCGCTTACAAGCTACGCTCGCCAACCCCCCCCCCCCCCCGTCTAGACCCCACAGGCTTTAAAAACAGGCTAATTTCCTCTGTTTTAAAAAATATTACCCGACTGCGGAAGACCGAATTATATTATCAGGACCAGTGGCGATTTTCTGCAATCAAGTTGTCATTCATTTCACTTTGACTGGGTAATTTTTATGTCCCCAATGCCGCATCCACCGCTGTCGCGACAGCTGACGCCTTATTTCGTGATTGATTAAGTAAACTCTATCACGCATTTGAAAATCAGCTTGTAAGTAAAACATGTCGCTGCCTCCTGGACTTTTAGAATAACGTCTGGAAGAAAAGTTTTCTTTTTCGACGCTATAAGAAATTTTTTAACTGAAGTAAACAATTTGGAAAATGCCTAACACATTTGAAAACCCAATTTCAGCAATTATCATCTACAGTCAGAAAAATATCCGCATTATTTTGTGAAGCCCTGTATATTAACTACAGTATTTATACACACCGAGAAATATGCAAAACATTAGTTAAATTTAAAAACGCATACCACAATTGAAAACGTACTTCCAGCAATTATCTCTCATAGACAGTAATGTAACTGAATTCTTCTGTGTGTCCTTGTAAATGAACGATAAATGCTATGCACACCATAATTTACAGTAAGTATCTTATAGTGCACTTTAGTGATGATTATCAATTTCAATAATATCTTGGAATAGTGTAGCATTAAAAAAAATTACACTGCAGACGATTTTCCCCCATAGACCATAATGTAATGGAATTATTTTGAGTGACCCTGTAAATGAACTATAATCGCTACATACTTCATTTTCAGTTACAATCATGCTCAATAACATACATGAACGGACAGACGCACAGACAAGCAGAATGCATAAAAACTTTTCAACTATGTTAGAAAGAGTTAAAAATTAGCGAAATCTTCAAAAACCTCACTTTGCTTTCTGTGAAATGTATTGATATCACGAAAAGAGTTGGAAGGGGCTACCATTCGTGCCCAAGCAACTCTGAACAAGACGCTCCGTAATTAAGAACGTAGCGGACAGTATATATCAGTACGAGCACAAGTACGAATCACTGACCGAATTACAGCGTACTTCCAGCAGATCCCGTGATGTTATCACATTTCACTGAAAGCAAAGTAAGTCTGTTGAAAACTTCGCTAAAATATCTTTATTATTGCTAAGTTGTAAACAAAAATAAGTATATTTTTTCTTCTTTTATTTAAACTAGTCGTTGGAGGCCACCGTAATACTTACCCATCATGGATATGCATAATATAAAATATGAAAATAAAACATGTGTAAACTATTTATAAAATGCATTTCAATTCGAATAAAATCCTGGCTTGATGACGTCATAAACTTTAAAGGCTCTATTACTGAATTGCGTAAAAGAAACATCCCTATAACTCCAAAATTGATAGTGATATTAACTAACGGTTTACTGCGTCGGATTAAGCGTCTCATTTCCAATTAAAATATATCTTTGAATTGAAATGTGAATGAAATACAGTGTCATGAAAAATCGAAGAGTGTGGATAATAGGATTACAAATATCTCGGCAACTCATTTTCCGATCAAATTCATTCATTTTTCTTTTTCTTTTTTTTTTTTTTTTTTTTTGTCTTTTATATTCACTTCTTAAAATAAACAATTTCGAAAATTTTTATATACCTTTTATCAGAACGAATATTTCGAGAGTCCGAAAAGAATAGTTCCGCATAATCGAGGTTACTGAAATTCAATAAGTTTCTTCTCATTATTACATACAAAGTACATACCAAATTTAAAGTCTCTATCTCAATTTGTTCGGGAGATAGAGCGTTTACAGACACACAGACGGCAAAATTTTGTAGTCTAAATATGTTTTTCGGAACCTCCAGTGTCTGAAACGTGTAAATCCGTCAAAAAAAAATTTCGATTTTCAAAACGATTACAAGACTTTACCCTATACTATAGTATAGGGTATGGCTCCAAAATTGACAGTTTTTTTTCCGTTAATTTGACAAATTTTTTTTTACAGTGTACGTATACAGTGTACGGTAAGTAAAAATAGATAGTTAAAAAATAACAAAATAGTAAAAGTTTATAATATATAAAAACAGTAAAAGTTTATAAAATGTAAAAATAGTAAAAGTTTATAAAAAATGCATTCCCTAGCAAATTCAAAATTAAGTAGTTAATCTCAGATATTTAAAGCGGTGTTATAAGTGTTCTTTTCTCGGCTTTCACATTAAACTGCTGAAGAGAATGATTGCGCATGTCTGATAAAGAAGCATCGATGAACTTATGTTGAGAAAACTGTTTTGTCGAAAGTTACAAGATTTCCCTGATGTTACGAACTGATCTGTCAAGATAGATAAATTTTAGCATTCATCGTTTCTTAGTTTGTAAAAACATTCAAGGCCATACATTGTTCAGATAATTCGGAAACTTAAATTTCTGACAGAAAATACCTAATTTTTTTTTTCCTTCTGCAAACTGATTGTTTGTCAGAACTTATTGACTTTATATGAGATATCATTTTTAACAAAGTGTTTATGAATTCAGTTTGTCTGTACGTCTGTCTATCTGTCCATGCTCTAACTGGCGTAAATATATTCGGACTTAGCTGACTCGCCCGGCGTTGCCCGGGCAGACTGTCATTGAAAAATATAACAGTGGAGTGGACTTCATAAAACAAGTGGGTAAGTGTGATCGAAGATCGCACGAAGGGTTTCGTTCAATATTCGTGTCAAAATACTTTATCCTTTCTTTAATAAATCCAATTAAATTTAATTTAGTAATAATAATAATAATAATAATAAAGCCATGTTTATTATAAAGTAAAAATTTACCGGTCTATTTTTCTCGTTTTTTCGAATATCTGAACCGGCCCGATAGCGGGCGAAGCCCGCTATTATACTCTATCATAATAATATCTGTCATGTGGGCTAAATGCGATATTTAAAAAAAAAATAGTCTATATAAAATAGATATTTAAACCTATTGCGTAATCCTCTGTAATCCAGGTACTACTGCCAAATTGCGTATTTTAGAAAGTGAGACTTTTTGTGACAGTTCTTTAAATGTATCTACATTGATTTTAAACTATATTGTTGCTAGCAAACGCCCATGTTTGGAGCTAACCTTGCCTACAAATTACGGAAGATTAGTTATTTTATATTTTACTAGCTGTCACCCGTGCCGTAGTTCACGTAACATTAAAAGAAAAATAAATGTATTAATTAAGAAATACGTTTCACCCCCGATAATTAAAAACATATGGACTCTTTATAACAAACTCTGTTTTATCGAATACGCGCTATTATACTCTGTCATGTCATAATAATATCTGTCATGTAAGACTAAATGCGATATTTAAAAAAAAACAATTTCAAAATTAAACATGTTGTACACCTTCAAAATCTTAAAATATGCGAATATTTCCAAAATCGGGTTTTTCATGATTCAATACGTTCCTCAAACTCATATTTACTATTCTCTATTACTCATATTGATACTCGCTTTGTATTATTCTCAAACATTTGAAAAATCCGTTAAACTTCCAATATAACGTCAGATTAATTTTCTTTTAAATTCTCTAATGACGTGATATTAATCTGTTTTCTGTACATACACATACTCATACTCCTTGTATTATTGAGAAATCTTTGAAAATTTCCGCTTTATTACCATTATGACGTCATATGATTTTTTTTTTTTTTGTTTCAATTGGTGAAACTTTTTATTTCATTTTTCACGTGGGAATCTTTCAATAGAAAATTAATTATTGTAGAAAGAATTTTATTGTGGATTTTTAATTGTTGGCAACTGCTATAACGAAAAATGATTAAATTTAATAGGAAAAGGCTGTTAGAATTTTGGTTTTTTTTATCTCTATTTATTAAAATAACTAGCAGGCTACGCCCGCTGCGCTGGTCGGTTTCTTCAAAAGAACGTTGAATCAAACGAAATATATCGGTGAATTTCGCCGTGTATTTTAAAGTAATCTGTACCTTTACCTGGAATATCCTAAAATAACATAAAAACGGATATACTTATTTCACTAAGTTATTTTTTAATACGGTTTACTATTACGTTTACAATTTATTACTTACCGTTTTCCATTGATTTATATGTTTTACAGCTACATTTTTTTTTAATAACGTGATTTAACCTATATTATTCACAACTAAAAAGAGATGGCGCATCTAGTATTTGTCGAGAATTAAATAAAAATCATGCACTCGTGACATCATAATTCACTTTTATATTTTAACAGAATAATAAGGCTACTACAATTTGTGACTCGTGCTGACACATTGCTGTTATCATTATTTTTTTACGCGTGAAGTTTTCGCTATGGTACTCCATTGTGAAATTTGGTAATTTTTTTTAATTCAATATTTGAAAAATGGCACAATCAGTGGATTTGAAATTTATATCAAGAAAAATACAATTTTTTACCTTTCTAACGCAGTTTCTCTAACAATTTTCTGACAAATACTTTTCGAGCAATTAATTTTTTCAGTAACTTCAAATGTTTCATTTTCCGAGATTAATCTGTGGCAACGATTAGCGAAAATAACAGTCATCAGCAACGCATAGCTTTTAATTAAAGAGGATACAATTTTTTTTCAAATTTTAATATTTTGAGCTTCATAGTTGCTATTTAGCTATAACTACACAAATTTTCATGCCTATAAGTTATATAGTAGTTTCTGAGAATGGCTCTGTGACGGACAGACAACGGAGCGGGAGTAATAGGGTTTCGTGAGATGAACGAAACCCTAAAAAAGACTGAATAATATTTATTTATACTAAAAACTTGTAAAAAAATTAAATAAGAGCTAAAATTTCAAATGTATAACAGTTACGTTTAAAAAATGAAACGAGGAAAAATTATTACACTTACTTTTCCTTTTTTACTAAAAATCCTTTTTTAAAAATCATTGCTTTTTTTACATTTTAAATTGTTAATTGTATTTTTTAAATTATAAATATTGAATGCTTACAAAAGTCAATATTTCAAATGAAAATGTATAAAAATATATCTATTTAATTGCTAATGTTGACAAATTATAATTACAATTTGAAATCTTTGTTTGTTTCGCTTTTATTCCTGTAGACGGCAGCACCTAACAAATGAGATGCGTTTCATCCGGCTGTTGCCATTAAACAATTAACAAATAATTGCGATTTCTGTGCCACGTACGATAACGTAATATATATATATATATATATATATAGATTGTCATGTAATTGATATAAGTTATTGAGGTTTACCATGGCCTGTTCGGTATCGAAAAGGAAATGTGTACCATCTACGGTTAGTTTCCAGGGATACTCAAAAGAATTCCGTTACATTACGGTGAATATGGAAAAATCGTCTTCAGCGCCTTTAATGATGTTACACAGTTTCAAACATAATGAAATTGATATTCATCATTAAGGTAGATGGCAACGTGCTTCCTATAAAGTATAGAGTAAGCAGGCAATTACAGTTCGCTTACAGGGACGCACAAAAGAATTCCAATACATTATTATCTATAGTGAAAAATCTTTTGCAGTTTATTTTAATGATGTTACACAGTTTCAACGAAATTTTTATGCATTACTGAAGTACACTACAGCATGTTTTATTAGATTATTGAATATGTAGAATTTATCGTTCATTTACAGAGACACTCAAAAGAATTTGGTTACAGGATTGACTATGAGCGATATTGCTGGATGTGCGTTTTCAGCTGTGATATGCATTTTAAAACTTAACTATTTTTAGTGTATTACGAGGTGTATAGATCATATACAGGGCTGCATGAAAGAATTCGCACACAATACCGGCTATGGACAGCAGATGTTATAAATAAATTTTTACTTTTTACTTTTTTTTTTTTCAATGTTTATTTAGCTATTTCATTTCATTGCATGAACAAAAAGGAAATTTCTTAATTATATTCTATTAGTGTTGGAAAGTGTTTCATAATTTATGCCGTGATGCCTGATTTTTCGTTCTTGTTATTAATTAAAGTAATGCTACAAAACACAAACAATATATTTAAAGTTCTGATTTAAAATATTTTAAAGATAGTTTTTTTTAGCCATCATTTTTCTTTCATTCATTCTTTTTTTAACCCTTACATCCACGCAGTTCTTTTTTTTTTTTTTTTTTTTTTTTTTGACTGACTGTACATTAGGATTCGAACTAACATAAATTCAAAAGCTGTTTTTTTTTTTTTTTCTCATCGTAAAGTTGATGCACAGTCGAAAAAAGAGAACACTGTATAGTAATTTATCCCCAAATTATCGTACAGACATGATGTGAAAGGTATCATTCGACAGGGATTTGTATCTACTTTTCGAATCTGAATCTGATATATATATATTTTTTTTTTTCTTTTCTTTTTTTTCTTTAATAAAGGTTGTCTACATATTAAAAATTGCCCCAAATTTGATTTTTCAAGTGTTAATACCCACTTTTATCTATTTTATATAGACTTTTTTTTTTTTTTTTTTTTTTTTTTTTGCGTTCTTAGGATCAAAACAGGCCGGAAAAAAGCATATACAGTGGAACTCCAGATATACGTTACCTGAGTTGTACGTTTCCCTCAGTTATACGTTTCAACTCAGCGGTCCCGGCCGCTTGCCATTAAAAATTATCTAATTTATACGTTTTCAGTTGCACATTTCCCTCAGTTATACGTTACGTTTTTGCATTCCCGGCCGAAATTTTGTCTCATTTATGCATTTTGTTACCGGAAACACTGACAACTCGTCGGATGAGTATGATTTAAAAGATCTCACTCTAACTTCGGAGGTGCTCTAAGGGCTTTTGACGTAGTAAAGCGGTTCGCCAGTAGTAAAAACAGTAACGGTAAGGCGGCTGCATTATTAACAGAAATGAAAAGTTTGCTGCTCAATGTCGGCATTGCCAAAAAGAAACAATCGAATATTGGTGATTAATTCTACAAGATTCAGTAAACTACTGAAATATCTTTTGATAAATGATTTACATGCCAAGGCGATTCCATTAATTTCTTTTAAGTACTTTATGTGTATTAAAAATATTTTTAATAAAGCTTTTATGATAAAATAACTTCATGTATACTTTTCTTATGTACTTTTTTTTTATTCTGTTCCATTTCCGAAACTTTATGTCATGGGCGCAGTAATACTTACGAAACTTCCGTTTTCGATATAAAAGATAACTGGAACTCCTCAGCGGGACAAAGTTTTTAGGATATATTTAAAAAATGGTTCCGGTAGACCATTAATTGAGTTGTACGTTTTACTGAGTTATACGTTTTATTTTCCGGTCCGAGCAAAACGTATAACTGGAGTTCCACTGTAGTTTATGTACTTTTTCTTAAATCTTCATAGTGTTATAAAAGAAAATGCGTTAGGAATTTATTCATAAATTTCGGAAACTAAAACTAAGACCTTACAAGGAATAGTAGTCGAAACACTCAATTAGTACCCAGTGAAATTACACAGAAATTTTAATATAAAATTAATTTTCTTTATCTGTAATATTAAAGAGAGACGTTTGTTTGTCTATCAGTGTGTGTATGTGTGTTGTTTTCTGAAGTGACCGCTACGAGCGCAGCTATGAGATTTGGCAGAAAGCTACCTGTATGTCTTAAGTTATGCACCTCAAAGCCAGTTTTTTTATTAGATTTTTTTTAATTTAATTTTTATGCGATTTTTAGCGTTTTTTCGCGTTTTGCGGTGATATTTTTACATTATTAAAATTTTATTCAGTTTTATTCAGTTTTATTTATTTAGTAAATAATAAATTTATGGCAAATTTTGTATACTCTTTTCGATAAAGTTCATTTGGAGTTCATATTGCGATTATGGAATTTTTAGCGAAATTTTTATGCGAATTTTAGCATTTTTTTTCACGTTTTTTACAATATTTTTCTGAAACAGAAAGAACTTTCCGGTAAATTTTGCTATTACCATAATAAAAGTCCAGTTAGAAGAATGTAAAATTCATTCCTACAGCAACGTGAACGACGATGCTGAAAATTTGAATTTAATCTAGGTCGAAATAAAAAATCACAACAATGCAAGGTATGTTTGATTCGAGGTTGGAGCGGGCGTAGCCCGCACTGGTATATTATTTTGAATATATATGCTATTTCGAATCGATTATGATCGCCATAGAAGTTTTCACTTCAGCCCTTAAAGTCTTAAGCACACACATTTTTTTTTTTTTTTTTTTTTTTTTTTTTTTTAATGAATATTTCTCACTGTCAAAATTGAAATAGATCAAAAGCGCAGAAGTGTATTGCATGCATTCCATTATGTTAAGCAAACGTATGAGTTCATTAGAAGGGGTCGGGTTGTAAATCGGACAGCATTGTAGAATCCTGATAGAATCTGACAGCTGCTTAACTGACATTTTTTTTTCTTCAGATTTTCATGTAAAATTGTTTAACTGCTTGAAGGGCGGCGGTATATATACCACTTAATTTTAATTCCAAACTGCTCACTGGCACTCAGAATTTTTTAATAAATTTGAGCTTTTATAAGGTACGTGAAAAAAAAAAGAACTTATTTATTGCCAAATAAATTTGTTCGTAAATTCTGGTGACATTCAATCATTTCAACATTTTATCAACAAAATTACTTTGCATCTGAAAGAGTTAACTGCATCCTGGCAGCGTTTTAAAAGTACAAGGTTTATTTTTTACTCAATAAATTTTTAGAAAATAATTGTAATAACGAAGATTCCAACAATCTATCAAACTCCATGTAATAAACATGTCTAAACCACTTGTCTGTACATAACTGATTAACCGGGTTAGAGGCCTACACGGGCCGAATTTCCAGGCCCGTACGAAATTCTTATTGGACCTACAGGAGCACTCACTAAAAAAATAAATGTCATTAAGAATGAAAGAAAAAAAAAGGTTTAAGAAAATTCATAATTTTATAGCTCTGCAAAAGGGGAAAGAGTAGAATTTTAGAAATATTTCTCTGAAAATTCTTAAATCAAATTTCTAAAGATTTTATTAAACAAACGTACAATATCAGCATTATATTTTTGCAAAAAAAAAAAAAAAAGAAAAAAAAAAAAAAAAGGACCAGCTCGACATGGGATTGGACCTATTTTCTTTCATTAAGACTTGTACTTCATTCTTTCCAGACTCGGCATGGAGTCTGACAAAAAAAAGTTTTGATCCGTCCTGAGTCTGCAAAAAATTAAACTCGAATTCGGTCCAGCTCGAGCCTACAGAAAAAAAAAAATGGCCCGGAGCTGGGCACTTGTTTCGGGCCTGACCTGAGCCTATGCAGACCTTTCCAGAGGCTGCAGTTCTAAACATATACAAGTAGACTGATTATGTAATTTCAAACTTAAAAGACATTGAAGTAAAATGTTTGTTTTAAGTTTTGTATTTGCATCAAATTTGTTTGAATATTGTATCATTCATTATCAGATCAGTAGATTTCCGAAAGTACTCGCAGTGGGATCATCAAAACTTCCAACTATAGGTGTTGCTACATTAGAATTAGATCTTTTGTAGCACGTGAGCTCACCAGTTAGCTTTAATATTTTCAATTTTTTCTTGTCATAGTTGTTTTCTAACTAGTTTGCTCTCATACAGTTAGTCTGTTGTATATATGCTTTTACAAAAATTGTTAAGTTGTACTTTAACCTCTGTCGAGCACACACATGTAGCCTGAGAAGCCCATATTGTCTAATGTTTAAGGTGGCTCACTTGCCATCTGCAAGCTTACAACCTGACCAGTTCGCCACAGCGCTTGACAACTATCCCAAGTTTAATAATTTTGGATTGCATGTGACTTCTATATTGGAAAGCACATGCGTATATAAATGTGCTTTCTCGAAAATAAAAATGTTGAAATCGGAAAAGAGGAATAAGTTACTCTAAGAAGTTTTGATATCCAGTCTCCAAATCGTGACAAAGATAAAAGCAGACATTCTGGCCTCGTGAATTTGTACAACGCACTGTGCTCTCATTAAACCAAAGGTAAAAAACCAAAACAAAGGGGGAAGGGAGGTATAAATTAAAGAAATAGCAAAAGCATTTTTGGGAAGATAAAGTTTGTCTCGTGTTTTATCATCCTGAAACTTTGTGATATAATTCTATCAAGATTTAAGAAAAAAATATATAAACTATCCCTTTTTTAACATTTTGATTACAGGCTTGGCCTTGCGACTATTTTTATATTCACTCGTACCGCAATTTACAAAAGAATTTCTTTGTGGTAGATTTGTCTTGAAATTATTTTGGTATAAGTAAATGTCAGGTATTAGTGTAGAAAAAGTGGTGAGAATAGAATAAAGAAATAGTCTCTGGGACGACATATATCCCAACCCCGTAATCAACAGGTTAACTATTGTTTTGATCTAAGAAACTAAAAAAAAAAAGTGTCAAAAGTAAGCATTACCACTGAAAAATCAAATTTTATCCAATTTTTAATATGTAGACATCCTCCATTTCAAAAATTGAATTCATATTTGAAAAGTAGGCACAATTCCCTGTCGAATGGTACCTCTCGCATCTCTCTGCAATAATTTGGTGATAAAATAGTAGAGGTAAAAGGTGTTCGCTCTCTTTCTCTCACTTTTATGAGTGTAGCTTCTTATAGTAAAGCATAAATATTAAACATGTTAATTAGGTTAAAACAACATTTCTGTCAGGATTAAGTAATTTATTATACATAAAAAAAGAGAAAATATTCGTAATTTATAATGAAGTTCTTTGAAAACTTACCTAAGATCCAAAATTCTAAGGTAAGTTGCTGGATCAGGAAACATTGAGCGACTCAGCTCACTGATGTCATTGCTTTTCAAAACCACCAACCTGACGTTTTCGAGTCCTTGAAAAGCATCTTCCACGATGAAAGAAAGATCACCTCTTGATATAGCGAAAGCTGTCAAAGATTTCAGTTTTGGCAAAGGTTCACTGATTGAACCTAACGAAACCCAATCGACATCAATCAATTCCAGTTTATGAAGATCTCGTAAATGACTCCAAGTCCATTCTGTGGCATAGTGAGCATCCATAATACGGAATTCTTCAAGAGTTTCTTCCAAGCCTTCAAATGCGAGATCCTCTTCTGCCAAAGACATGAGCTGCGTTCCAACTAAACGAATCTACAGCAATATTAATATAAGGCCCTTTCGCTGTCAGGGATGACCTGTCAAGCCTTGATGTGTTTGTCATTTAACACATTGCATGCGGCTGGTTTTTTCGAAAAAGAGCGCGAAATTTATTTGTACAAAAGTCACTATAAATTGAAACCTGATCACAATCGATTAGAAGCTAAAACTGTGAACAATAGATAAATTCATGATTATATCTAGTTGCCCGGTAACTCCACGCCCAGGAGATGAGTAATCGTGTATCACATCACAGGGAGCCATAAAATTAGACTAACAGTATTACTAAAATATGTACTACAACTAACATTTAAGAATAGAAATTAACAGGTGAGGAAAAAGTCGACAGTACTGCCTAATGGTCACGCCGGCAACGGTCAGACTGGTCTTGAAAAAGATCGACCTCGCCGATACACACCCACGAGCTGATGTGAACACTCCAAGAAAGCAAGTATGCTTGAATTACGCCTTATGTTTTGTTCTTTACAAAATTTCCGTTCGAGCACTAACTTCTGCTACCAATCTAATATAAAACGTATTTTTACGTTTCCTACATACAATGTGTTAAGAAATTGGTTATCAGCGAGTGACACTGTCAATTTGAGAACACATCAATGCTTAACGGATCATATCATGATTATAGGAAAATGAGTATCATTAATCACAATCAGAATCACTATTTTAAACTTGCTTTGATATAATTCGTTCAAAAACAGGGATTCTTAACCAGCTATCCACCAACCCCTCCTTAGCCATTTCAGTGGCTTTCAAAGACCCGAAATCCTTGTTGTATTTATATCTATAGTTAAGAATAGGATAATTGGCTCAGAAAAACTCTGTTCCAAGTTTCCATTAGTGTAATTACGCCAACGTGTTTGTGTGTGAAAATACCGAATTTTTGGAATGGTACAAATATGCACAGACACCAAGGGAAATAGTTCTAATATACACTGCTCAAAACAATTAGGGGATCACATGGTTTTAACGAAATTATGCAAATACTTACATCAATAAATAACTTAAATTAAAACATTAATAATTTAAAGCGTTGCAGAAAACAGAAAAATAAAACTTCGTTTGCCAATCAAAGTTCATGACGTCAAAAACTAGAAAAAGGAGATAAGTGCAGAAATCGGGATTTCGCAGAAATGCCTGTTTCGCTGTCTCAGTAGTGAAATTCAATTGCTCAGCTTTTGATTTGAGAAAAGATGATTTAAAAATGTCACAACCACGTGATTTACCGGAATCCATGGCTTGGCGTATTAGCGAGAGACTTGAATCAGGGCAAACACAACGAAGTGTAGCAGACACTGTTTCAGTCGCAAAAAATGTCATTGCAAGGCTCTGGAATCGATTCCAAGAAACAGAAAATGTTAGATGTCGACTAGGGCAAGGTCGGCCACGTGCTGCCACAGCAACTGACCGATTTATCTCCTTAACAGCTCGTCGAGACAGAACAAGCAATGCATATCACGAACAGAACACGACAGAACAAGCAATGCTAGTCAGCTGAATAGACAGTTTCTCTGGGCAACAGGACGAAGGTTGTCCAGCCAAACAGTCCGAAATAGGCTTCATAAGGGTGGTCTCTATGCACGTAGGCCAATGTTCTGTATTCCGTTGACCTCAAGCCACCGTGTGGTCCGAAGAAAACGGGCTGCTGAACATGAAGATTGGAGGCAACGTTATTGAAGTCAAGTGCTGTTTACACACGAGCCCCGATTTAGTCTGGAGTGTGACACCCGACGTGTTTTTATATGGAGGGAAAGGGACACTCAAAATAACCCCACATTCGTTCGGAAAAGATCACATTACAGATGAGGTCGGTTAACGGTATGAGCTGGAATCAGCATAGGTAGACATACAGGCCTGCATATCATTCGGAATGACTGACGACCCAAAGGTATGCAGACGATATACTGAGACCTCATGTCGTACCTTACGCTGTGGTGATTCCTTTGTTTTCATGCATGATAATGCCAGACCGCATACAGCTCGTCTGGTGGAGAACATGCTTGAAGCTGAAACAATACAGCGTATAGAATGTCTAACATGCTCTCCTGACCTGAATCCGATCGAGCACGTTTGGACCACACTCGGACGACGCATTGCAGCGAGACCAAGGCCTTCGTTTACTGTCTGAGACTTTGAGATTGCAATTCTTGAAGAGTGGAACAGTATTCCCCAAAGTCTTATCGATAACCTCATCGCATCCATGGAAAACAGGTGTACAACAGTCTTAGCTATTCGAGGAGACCAAACGCCGTATTAAAAATCTTGCATCACTTCTAAACAATACTTTTTTTTGTCATTTACATGTAACCAAATTGTTGCACTAAACCATGTTTTCATGTTCTTTCCATCGTTTCAAAGAATTAAAGCTCTCCTACAAATTATTTTGCGTCTATTTTTCTGTATTGCGAATTTATACACGTGTACTCTACTTATGTCCATACATGGCTGTCTCACACGGTTCTCCCCACTTCTTAGCTTGCTCCCCTAATTTTTATGAGCAGTGTACATAATATGAACCCTAACTTGGGGCTACTTAAAACCAAAAGTGACCATTTTTGTACATTTCTTACCAAACTATATCCTAATAAACATTAATTGTGCTGATAACTGTTTTTGTGATATTTTTCTTTCGACTTATTTCAACCTACAATTTAATTTTTTGATATACGTAGTAATAAATTATTGAAATTTGGATTCAAGTAACCCCCCGGGTTCGGGATACTTGGACTCAAGCTATTTTTTCATAAAATAAACTATTTAAAGCTGCGTTAGTCGCACGTGTATCTCTCTGATACAAGCCGCCATTTTCCTCTTGTAAGTTTTGAACCAAGTAGATTCGAAACCTGTGGCTATCTCTACCTTCCTCCCACGAGTATCAATTTTAGGTAGATTTCGTAAAAAATACTACTTATTACATTCTCCACTAAGTTGGAATTTTTGAAAAAAATTTGCAGATCTACGCCGATCATGACTCCCAGAACCCAAAACCACCCTCAGTTCAAAACTTTATCTATCTATCTATCTATCTATCTATGTTACTTTTTTATGGACACGATAACTCGAATAATTCTTCACAAATATCTCCCAAACTGATACATAAAATCAAGGGGCATAAAATCTCGGTCAAGTTCGTTAATGGGCAAAATCGAACCAGGGGGGGGGGGGGGCTTTTTGTGAAAACAGAAAAAAACCCATAACGTCTTAATTATGATACGTATCGAATCCGTTTAAAGCTATTATTACTTCTAGAAAAAGGGCCGAAAATTTATGTATGACAGATTTTTGATATCATTAAAAATGGCCCCAATGGGGGGGGGGGGAGGGGTGTTTTAGAAGAAAAAAATTCATAACTTCGTCACTTTACAAGATATCAAATCCGCTTAAATGTATTATAAATCCTCTTACTATTATCTAAAACTTTTATACTGACAAGTTTTTATAGGACCAACCCTTATAGCAAAAAAAAATTAAAAACAAAAAAATCCTTGCCGGCTCCGCCTGCGAACAAGTTAGATTTCGAAGTGAGCGGTCCCTTATGGAACCCAACTGCGGCATCATGGCAAAAAGGTCATTTCTTCCGCAATTCCCAACAAACAGGCGCCCCAAGGTCTACGTCTTCGAAATCTACCTGTGCCTGTAGGCCGAGCCGTCAGGGATTTTTTCACATACGCCCTTGTTCTCGAACCGGCTAATGCATTCAAAACTTACAAGAGGAAAATGGCGGCTAGTATCACAGAGATACACATTCGACTAACGCAGGGTTAAACAGGCGAAGGGATCAAGCAAGACCTAAGATCTCGAAATAACATAGTAGAGTCATTTTAAATATAAACATGTTTATTTGAACTTGAAATTAAATTGGAAAAAGCATCATAAATCGTATGATGCTGAATAAGATATTTTAGCTATATGTCTTCCTAATTAGTCCTAATAAGAGAGAATAATACACGAAAAAATTATTTTACATTGGAGTTTAAAAAAAAAAAAAAACCTCTTCATCAGTGTCCGTTGAGTAATTTTCTTTTTTATATCACACCACATATAGTGCGAGTTACCCATAGGGCTACTTAAAAGAAAGTTTATGTGTCTCTAGAAGCCATTTCTCCTGACCTTAAAGCATTTAAACTCTCTCCTAAAATTCCAGCCGTAAAATGTGCCTACTTTCTGCTGCCAGAAGATCTTTTGTAAATTTTGGGAATTTTTGTTTTTGTTTCAGATGTGAAAATGAATAAACGTGAATAGTGACTAGACCATTTAAGGAAATAAAATTAATAAAAATATAATGATTAAAAATAATTTCACAGAAAAATTCTTAAGGGTTTATACTTACCTGCAAGATCGGGAAAAAAAAAAACGTGTATTTTTGGGGATCTTTGAAAGATATTTGAAAAACTCTTTTTGTATTTTGTTTATTAGACTTTAAAAAAAGAACTGATTTTTTGTAATGACGAAATAAAGTTGGGTGTCGTTCTGGTTGCCGTTAACGGTGATCAGCGTAACTCTGTTAAATGTTATCTCAAGTTATAAAAAAGCATAATGTCTTTACTCCGATTACTCCGAACACTTAAAACTAAGAGGAAAGTAATCGTACGTTCTATTTTTTTTTTTTTTTTTTTTTTTTGTGTGTGTGTGTGTGGGGGGGGGGGGGGGGGTTGGGGAGGGGGGTTGATTTTGAACAAAATGTCGGCCGTACAAAGTTAAGATACTGATTTTAAGCAAAAACTTTTGAACCTTGAGGAGTGTATATATATAAAAAAAAAGATTAGATTGTCAAAAGGAACTTTACTTTAAAAACAAAGTTTTGAGATAATCACGTTTAAAGATTCAAGTTATAATTTATTGTATGATAGAATAGAGTAAATTAAAGTGGCGTAACTTTCTTAATTCTTATCAGATCAACTAGAAAATGTAACTGCATATTCTTTACTAATTGTACTTTCAAAAATACAATACAAAATGCATTTTTTTTTTTTTTTTTAAGTTTGCAGGTAGGTATAACTTCTTATGGACTGAATATGGAATATAAATTTTCATTTCTTTGTGTATAACTTCAGTATGCAAAGATGTAGATACGAAAAGTATCATGGCATAAAATTTTCTGTTTTTATCGCAAAGCAACATATTCGTAACTAAAAGATGGCGAGCAGAAATAGAAGGTATTATAGTTGAACGCTTCAGATGCAGATTTTTTTTTTTTTTTTTTTTTTTTTTTTTTTTTTAAGTGATAAAAAGAGGCGCCTGATTAACATCCCCATGATATATGCCCCCGTACGTCATTTTGACGTCACAAAAAATGGGGGTGCAAATCCGGTGTTCGATCATTTCACTTTTCAAGAAATCCTGATTAATGTCCCCATGATATATATCCCCATATCAGAAGGGGACACATATCCAGTGATAGAGAATTTTCCTTTCATTGAGAGCCTGATTAATGTCCCCCTGATTTAAGCCCCCGTACGTCATTTTGACGTCACAAAAAATGGGGGCACAAATCCAGTGCTGGAGCATTTTACTTTCGACGAAATCCTGATTAACACCCCCATGATATGCATCCCCATACGTCATTTTGATGACGTCACAGAAGATGGGGACTTAAATCAGGGGGCACAAATCCAGTACTAGAACATTTTATTTTGTCGAGAATTCCTGATTTACGACCCCATGATATAAGCCCAACCATCTGAGGCCTTTAGCATTGAGTTACATGATGCTCAATAGGAAATACATTAATAATACTGCAATTTTCACAATAATGAAATAAATTAAATCTCATATTATTTATTTACCTATTATAATAATTGCGTTTAAAAAAAATGATTCTTGTATAAATACGTGTCCAGCGTTTTCTGGCGTTTCTATTACCTGCGATTTTATTCTGTTGAGCTAATTCATAAACATCAAACCAGATTTATAATCAATAAAGTTAACTGAGTGAATTAGTCCTTCCAGCTTCATCCAGGATGGCTCAGTTGGTAGAGCACTGGCGGCTTCAGCTAGGATATTCCTGGTTCGAATCTTGGCCTGGACATTTTTCGCCCATTTAGAAAAATTAAACCTCATATGATATATCAATTACTCTAGGGAAAATCCGGGAAATGTTTTGCAATAAATAAAGTAAGCATTGTCTATGCAGACGGCATAAAGCTGTTTCTATCCCACTTGCTACAAATTAGTAAAATATATTGTTTTTGAGGCATGATTGTGAATATGTTTTTTTTCTGTAAATTATTTTATCAGTTCCGTATTGCCAATTTTGAATTTTGATTATGTTTTTGTCGTTAAAATGTTAAATGTAGCATTATTATTCTTTTCCTTCACACTAACACACTAAATAAATTAAGTACATAATTTCATATTGTTGTGAGTTCGGGGTTCGAAAGGACTGATGCCAATATATAAGAACAATAAAAAGGCTTTATTCACTATAAACAGTGCAATACGATCACAAATATCGTCTGAAAATTACAAGATATTCAGTAATCTTCAAATCCAATAAAAGCGCAGCAAAATTTCTCACCGAAACAATGCGTTCAATACGACGTATCAACGACAAAATCGATCCGAGTAACACAGTTCTCAATGCAAAGCCTCTCGTATGAATTCAATCGCAGTTGACAGACAACTAACTCAACTGAGCTGATGGAGGTCCTTATATAGGTTTCAGAGATCTTTCCAGATTATTCCAGAGCTTTCAGATGCTAGAAATTACCAGAAAGTGCTTTAACTTTCGATAGAGAACCTAAGCGAGAAAGGATCCCAATGTACAGGTATAAGGAGGGGGGGGGGGGGGGGGGGTTGCACAAAAAGTCGCCAAATCCGTCGCCAACTTGGCGACATTTGGCGATATATCGCCAAATTTGGCGACAAAAATAAGTCGCCAAAACCATCGCCAACTTGGCGATAAACCCATTCCTTGGCGATTTTTCCATAGACTTCCATTATAAAGATGAGGGTGTAAGATTGTTTTCCTTGCAAACCATCTGAGGCCTTTAGCATTGAGTTACATGATGCTCAATAGGAAATACATTAATAATACTGCAATTTTCACAATAATGAAATAAAATAAATTTAAACAAATGGAATATTTACAGATATATACAAAATTCACAACAATATATTGGACTGGACAATAATCAAATGCTTATGTATATCACAATTCTAAAAAAAAAAAAAAAAACAGTGAATTTTGTAGTATTTTGTAAAATGATCAATCAAACAAAACTTAGAGTTTTTTTTTTTTTTTTTTTTTTTTTTTTGTATACTGAAAGGGGAAAAAAAAATGTTAAAGAAGATTTATTGCTGTTTTCAAATCCAAAGAAGCTACTTTCTGCTAGGTGACTGCCAAGGGACAAGAAAAACAAAAGGATGGAAAATTCACAAAATAAAATACTTAATGATAACTTGATATGTATATATATATATATATATATATTTGAGATATTTTAAAATATTTTAAATTGTTTATGATATATTTAATTTGATATTTAAATCAATCTCTAAATTCTATAATATATTTAAGTAGAAGTAAAATAAAACATTAATTATTTTATATAAATTCTATAATATATATATAAGTGGATTAACACAGATGGCAGCACCAGCACTTTGTATTAAAAACAATATCTCTTTTACATAATATATACTCTTGTTAAGAATATTTGAAATGATGTGTAGGGTGGATTAATTCTGGGTAAATTTATTCATATAGTGGGATTTTGTACGATTTTAATGTAAAACTACAAGTTAGTATTGATTTTTACTGTTTATATATATAATTAAATCTAATATAGTGGATATGTAACCCTCAATCTTAATTTTGAATAATTATAATACCAATAGATGGAGGCACATTACTTGTCATGTATATGTTGATAATATTGTTAATATTATATTTAATTTACCTATAGATGGCGCTATCGCTTGTATATTAATTTTACTTTTAGGTATTAAAATTTAATGGAGTATTGGTATATTCATGGATATAATTTTGTTATTAGTGTATTATCACAATAATAAATTTGCGTGTTTTTGAATCAATTTGTGTTGGGGTAATATTTCAAAAGATGTGCTCTCAACTTGTCTTTCAAATAATTTCTCTCAACTCGACTATGTCAGCAAGTGTGAGATGTTTCATATGTGTGCCATGTGGACGTGTGGTATCATGAAGGATTCTGGATAATTATTGTGAGTAAAATATTTCATTTACTCTTTACGGGTTTTTATTTCCAATTTTATTATTTCAAACTGATATCTGGTGGTAATTCAGTGAGGTGTTGTATACAGATTTTATTATAATTGATGTGAGTGAAATATTTTATCTATTCTTTACGGGTTTTTTATTTCCAATTTTATTATTTCCAATTTTAATTTTTCCAATTGTTTTCTGGTAATAATTCAGTATACCTGGGTGATTCTACTGATCTTAGCATATATGCCAGTAGAATTATGAAATACTGAATTACTTTTTAAAACACATGTGGGTACATCCAGGCTGATGATTATATCTACATGTGTTTTTTTCATATCCAATTCTGATTTAATTCTCTTGTTGTCCAATTTTCCATTGTATATGGTTCATATTTTATTTCTTAATCCATTTATATTCACTTGATAGCAACTCCAAATTATTATTCTTTTTTCTCTCTCTCTCTCGCTCTTATTAAATTTTCTTCATGATTTCAGTAATTTTGGCCAATTACCATTGAAGCACAAGCTATGGTAATATTATGATTGCACTTGTTAATCTATTAGCTATGTGGTATTCTGTCTACACATTATCATTAATTATCTCTTTGGAGATTTAAGTAGAATGATACAAGAACTTGATATGTTTTTTGAAATTCATAGATATTATAATTATATATATATATATATATATATATATATATACAGGGTGTCTCAAAAGGTTGTTTACAAACTTAACATACTGGTCTGTCATATCATGATAAACAAGATTTACATAGGAACTTGTGTTCGAAAATGCAAACTGTGACCGCTAGAGGGCGATGAGCGCAGGCTTACGAGAGAGTGGAAAGCGTAATCATTTTAGGCGAGGACGTTGCAGTAGAAGCATGAATTGGTTTAGTAACGCAGAATTTTCCGATATGCATTACGTATATGGCGCCGCAGATGGAAATGCACACTGTGCGAGAATAACTCGATAGGACATATCCTAATCGCTGGATTGGCAGAGGCAGACCAGTCGCATGGCCACAGCGATCCCCCGACGTGACTCCCCTGGATTTCTATCTGTGGGGACACATGAAGTCCATGCTGTACGAGAAGCATAATTTCCATCTCCACCGCCGATCGACGATTGGGATTTTTACGCTTTCTGATTATTTGTAAGATCAAACGCTTTTTAAGTCATTTCCGGTATTTTAGAGGATTATGAAGATATAAGGAGATATAATATAAGAAATTAATATATATTATTAGATTATATAGAAATATTAGATTAGATAGAGATTAGATTATATAGAAATTAATTAGATTATATTACTATAATATTTATTATATTACAGTTATAAATTAATTAGATTATATAGAAATTAATAGATATTATATAAGAAACCAAGTTCAACCAGTAATGACTTAAGAAGCGTTCGGTTTAACAACTAATCAGAAAGCATGATAATCGCAATCGTCAATCGGCGGTGGACAGGGAAATTATGCGTACGAGAAGCCCGTAATATCGGGTATGGATCTCGTCGCCTGGATCATGGAAGCAGCAGCACGTGTCTATGACACACCTGCCCATTTTGAACGGGTCCGTGAATCCATGCGTCGACGTTGTGAAGCATGCATTGCGGCTAATGGAAGGAATTTTGAACATATTCTGTAAATTAAACCATGTTCTTTAATAAATGTCATATTAATAGCTCCATACCTCCTTCGATATTCATTCTTTCTTCCCCTCCACACCTGCGCTCATCGCCCTCTAGCGGTCGCAGTTTGCATTTTCGAACACAAGTTCCTATGTAAATCTTGTTCATCGTGATATGACAGACCAGCAGGTTAAGTTTGTAAACGACCTTTTGAGACACCCTGTATATATATATATATATATATATATATATATATATATATATATATATATATATATATATATATATATATATATATATATAATGACGTATGGGGGCATATATCATGGGGATGTTAATCAGCGTCCCCGTATCAACACATAGTTGCTTCACACAATTTGGTTTTTCTAACTGCCCAAAAAGGTGATTTTAAGTGTAATCCGCCAAGCTGCGATATAAATACTCTCCAACCCAAACCTTAATATTATCAGACTTCAAAATATGGAACCATGTAATATTTGTTTTAACATTAAAAAAAGTGTCAAATGATATATTATAATTGATCGGTGAAAATATACCAAAATTTTCTGGAATAGCTTTCCTCCGAACGGTTGCAATAGGTAGCTTTTTGTAATGAGAACTACTTAAAAAGGGGTGGAAAATTCACAAAATAAAATACTTAATGATAACTTGATATGTATATATATATATATATATATATATATATGAAAATTGCTGGAATTGTTTTCCTCCGAACGGTTGCAATAGGTAGCTTTTTGTAATGAGAGCGGGGTAAGGGGTGGAAAATTCACAAAATAAAATAGGGTAGACCGGGGCACATTTACGCGGATTTTTTTCAATGAATTTTCTAATTTTTATGTTTTAACTTAGGAAATTTTAGACATTGTGGTTTTATAAAGCAGTTAATAAAGTCAAAATTTGTGTATTCAGTTTTTGCCCTATTTGTGTTTATAACCGTAAAAAAAATTTCTTTTAGGTCCAAGTCAGTTGCGGGTTCGGGTTGACCCGATTTTTTAAAAGAATGTGGAAAATATTTTTTCACATTAAAAACCTATATAAACCACAGATCAAAGTTTCACAAAAGCAAAATGTGTGCCTGTCTGTTTTGTCTTTAATCATGCTTTCTCGAGTCTTCGAAATAACAAACTGCATTATATTTTTATCGTATTTTAAAAATACATTACGCAGCAAAACTCTAAATGGTGCTTCCTGTCTATCACACAGTAGTTGGTCATAACAAAGTAAAAACTATCAAGACTTATAGAAGATTAGATTTCTAACTATTCAACAAAAATGCTTCAGCAGTTCATGATTCGTTATAATCCTTATCGGGCCAGTAGTTGAAAAAGTATGTTTATATTAACTTCCAGAAACGAATTCAATACTTCAAGAGCTCCCATTCAAATTGTATCAAGTGAATAATTTAATTGTGATGATACACGATGCACTATCTTACACGGGAAATTTTTCAAAATAATAACTGCTGATAAACTAAATGCAGATGGCTAATTGTGTAAAACAAGGCGTGTCGTTATAAGTGGCACTTTTGACCTGTGTGAAGTTGGCACCACCCCCCTACGAATTAAAACATATGAATTGCATACACGTTTTGCCCACCCATTATTTAATTTTGCCCACCCTTTATAAACGCTGTAAATCACATTTTATTTTTTGACCCATTTTGCATGCTGGTACCCCCCAATTCGAAATATCAAAAAACAATTGTGCTATTATTTTGCTCAAGTTTTGCCCAGTTTTGCTCACCCATTGCATAACTTTGCCCACCTTTTATAACGCTGAAATCAAAGATATCTTTGTTGACCACGTGTGAAGTTGACCCCCCCCCCCCCAATTGAAAATTTCAAAAAACAATTGCACCATTATTTTCCCCAAGTTTTTGCCCACCCATTAGATAATTTTGCCCGCCTTTTAAAAAGATATAAATTAAAAAATTTGGTTTTGACCACGTGTTCAGCTGGCACCCCCCCCCCCCAATTCGAATATAGCCATAAAAATTACATAGAAGCTTTGCCCAAGTTTTTCCCAGTTTTGACAACCTATTATTTAATTTTGCCTACCCTTTATAACGCTGTAAATAAGATCTTATTTTTTTACCCATTTTTGATACTGGCACCCCCCGATTCGAAATATCAAAAAACAATTGCACCATTATTTTGCCCAAATTATGCCCAGTTTTGCCCATCCATTAGATAATTTTGCCCACCTTTTATAATGCTGTAAATCAAAGATATCTTTGTTGACCACGTGTGAAGTTGGCATCCCCCAATTGGAAATTTCAAAAAACAACTGTGTCCAACTTTGCCCAAGTTTTGCCCAGTTTTTGCCCACCCATTAGATAATTTTGCCCAATTTGAAAAAGCTGTAAAATAAAAAATATGGTTTTGACACGTATTCAGCTGGCACCCCCCCCCCCCCCAATTCGAATATAGCCATAGAATTACATAGATGTTTCCCCCAAGTTTTGCACAGTTTTGCCTACCCTTTATAACGCTGTAAATCGCATTTCTATTTTTGACCCATTTTTTATACTGGCACCCCCCAATTTGAAATTTCAAAAAACAACTGTGCCATTATTGCCCAAGTTTTGCCAGTTTTGCCCACCCATCAGATAATTTTGCCCACCTTTTATAACGCTGTAAATCAAAGAGATCTTTGTTAAACACGTGTGAATTTGCACCCCCCCCCCTCTCCAATTCGAAATTCGAAAGAACAGTTTTGTCATTATTTTTGCCCAAGTTTTGCCCAGTTTTGCCCACCCATTAGATAATTTTGCCCTCCTTTTAAAAAGATGTAAATTAAAAATATGATTTTGACCACGCGTTCTGTTGGCACCCCCCAATTCGATTATAGTCATAAAATTATATAGAAGTTTTGCCCAGTTTTGTCCACCCATTATATAATTTTTGCCCACCTTTTACAACGCTGTAAATCAGAGATATCTTTGTTGCCACGTGTGAAGTGGCACTTCCCAATTCGAAATTTAAAAGAACAATTTTGTCATTATTTTGCCCAAGTTTTGCCCAGTTTTCCCACCCATTGTATAATTTTGCCCACCTTTTACAACGCTGTAAATCAGAGATATCTTTGTTGCCACGTGTGAAGTGGGCACTTCCCAATTCGAAATTTAAAAGAACAATTTTGTCATTATTTTGCCCAAGTTTTGCCTAGTTTTGTCCACCCATTAGATAATTTTGCCCACCTTTTAAAAAGCTGTAAATTAAAAATATGGTTTTGACCACGTGCTCAACTGGCACCCCCCAATCCGAATATGGCCATAAAAATTACATAGAAGTTTTGCCCAGTTTTGTCCACCCATTATATAATTTTTGCCCACCTTTTGCAACACTGTAAATCAAAGATATCTTTGTTGCCACGTGTGAAGTTAACACTTCCCAATTCAAAATTTAAAAGAACAATTTGTCATTATTTTGCCCAAATTTTGTCCAGTTTTCTCACCCATTAGATAATTTTGTCCACCTTTTAAAAAACTGTAAATTAAAAATATGGTTTTGACGACATGTTCAGTTGGTACTCCCAATTCGATTATAGCCATAGAAATTACATAGAAGTTTTGCCCAGTTTTGTCCACCCATTATATAATTTTGCCCACCTTTTACAACGCTGTAAATCAAAGATATCTTTGTTGCACGTGTGAAGTTTGCACTTCCCTATTCGAAATTTAAAAAAGCAATTGTGCCATTATTTTGCAAAGTTTTGCCCACCCATTAGATAATTTTGCCTACTGTAAATCAAAGATACCTTTGTTGATCACGTATGAAGTTGGCACCCCCAATTCGAATAAAAAATAATTGTGCCATTATTTTGCCCATGTTTTACCCTTGTTTTCCTACCCATTAATTAATTTTGCCCCACTATATAAACACTGTAAATAAAATTTTATTTTTTGACCCATTTTTTATAATATATCACCGCAAAATGACAAATTTTAAAACATTTGTGTTTTTTTTTTTGCCCAAGTTTTTTCCAGTTTTGAGAACCCAATTTTTAATTTTGCCTACCTTTTATAACGCTGTAAATCAAAAATATCTTTGTTGGCTATGTGTGAAGTTTTCACACCCCCTTTTTCCAATACGAATTAAGTTATACAATTTAAGCAGAAATAGTTTTGCCAAAGTTTTATAACATTATAATCAATTATGTGTCTGTTGACCATGTTTCTAAAATTTTACTTAGCGTTCCTAAATATTTGTACAAAATTTTTATAGCATTACTTGGTTTTCTCAGCGTTCCTGGAAATTTACCCATCGTTTCTACAAATTCCATTTTTCCAATAGCGTTGCCTGATTTTTAGATTGTTCGTAGAGTTTTTCCCAAAGTCCCAAAATTATGTTCAGCGTCTTGTTCACGGCATGTTTCGATGGCGAGAGTGATTCCAGATTGATAGTTTGAGAGGTTGACAGGTTGAAAATTGACAGATTTTCAGTGTTCCTAGAATTTTTTTCCGTTTCTTCCAGCGTCCCTAGAGTTTTGTTCAGCGTTACTGAAGTTTTGCCCTTGATGCTATATCATTGCCAGGTGTTGCCCATTGTTCCTAGTGTTTTGCCCAACTCTCTTATGTTTGTTTAGATTTTCTAAAGATTTTATTGGCTTTGCCTAACATTCTTACAGCATTTTCCCCAGTGTTTATACGGTTTTACCTAGCGTTCTTAAAGTTTTGCAAATTTTGCCCGTTTTCATATAACATTGTCCGTTTTTTCCAAATTATGCTGTAGTTTTGTACGGTTTTGCCCAGTGATCCACGGTATTTGCCCAGATTTGCACAGGATTTTTAGAGTTTTCACTAGCGTTTCTAGAATTTAAACTAGTATTTGGAATGTTTTTCTCGACCCGTTTTACTTCAGCATTGCCTTGTTTTGCACAACATTCTTAAAGTTTTGCGAGGATTTTAGGTGTTTCGATAGCATTCCCAGGTTTTGTCTAATGTTCCTATGGCATATTCAGGTTTTGTTCAGTGTTTCTAGAATTACCCTAGTTTTGGCCATTGTTCCAAATTTTTCGCCCAGCATTCCTAATTGTTTGTTCTGGCTCTGTTTTTCTACAGCATTGCAAAGTTTTGTTCAGTATTCCTAAAGTTTTCCCTAACGTTCTTAGAGTTGTGTCCAGCAGTCGAGAATTTTACCCATAATCTTATAGCATTGCCCAGTTTTTCTGATTGTTTCTAGAGTTTTGACCAACAATCCTATAGTTTGTCCAGCGTCCCTAAAGGTTTGTCCGGCTGTGCCCAACTTTTTTATAGTATTGCCAAATTTTTCCTGTTTTCTTAGAGTCCCGTCTCATTTTGTCCAATGTCCCTATAATTTTGACCAACTTTATTAATGTTTTACACACTCTTGCCCAGCCTTCCTGAAGTTTTGGTCAGTTTCACCTAACGTTACTAAAGTTTTGTCCAGTGTTCCAAGAGTTTTCACAGTTTTGCCTGACATAACTAAAGTTTTGTCCAGCGTCCTAAAGATTTGTCCGTCTTTGTCCATTCGGGTGGTTTTGACTGTATTTTCTCAATATCCAAGAATTTTTCTCCGTTTTACTCATAGTCCCTACCGTTTTGCCTACCGTTCATAAAATTCTGACCGGCTTTGCATGTGACCCTATACACCTGTGAAAACACTGAACAAAACAGGGCAAGTTTACAGGGTCATGATCAATGTGGGACAAAACTTTAGCAATGATAAGCAAAAGAGTAGGGACGGTGGGCAAAACGGGGAAAAACTGTAGGATATAGAGAAAAACTGCTCAAAGTCACACGAATGTTGGACAAAGCGGAACAAATCTTAGGAACGATAGACAAAACTTTAGTAACGTTAGGCAAAACTGAGCAAAACTTTAGGAAGGCTGGGAGAGACTGGGTAAAACATTAATTATACTGGACAAAACTATAGTGACGTTGGACAAAACTAGACGAAACTAAAAGAAAACAGGGATATTCCATAAAAAAGTTGGACACAGCTGGAAAAACCTTTAAGGACGCTGGACAAAACTAGAATTGTTGGGCAAAACTCTAAAACTAAAGGGAAAAAATAAATATGATATAGGATTACGAGTAAAATTAATGGCTATATTCCAATCGGGGGGTACCAGCTTTAAATGCGGTGAAAAACATTTTTTTTTATTTACAGCGCTATAAAAAGTGGGCGCAATTGTATAATGGGAGGGCAAAACTGTGCAAATCTTGAGCAAAACTTCTATGTAATTTGTAAAGATTAATTCGTAATGTGGGATGCCAACTTCACACGTCGTCAACAAAGACATTTTCGATTTGTCGCATTAAAATGGTGGGCAAAATTATCTAATGGGTAGACAATACTGGGAAAAACTTCTATGTAATTTTATAAATATATTCGAATTGGGGGCGTACCAGCTGAACACGTGGTCAAAATCATATTTTTTAATTTAGAGCTTATTAAAAGTGGGCAAAATTAACTAATTGGTAGGTAAAACTGGGCAAAACTTGAACAAAGTAATGACACAATTGTTTTTTTAAATTTCGAATTGGGGGGGGGGGGGGGGGTTTACCAACTTCACACGTGTTCAACAAAGATATCTTTGATTTACAGCGGTATAATGGTTGGACAAAATTAAATAATGGGTGGACAAAACCGTGACAAAACTTCTATATAATTTTTTATGGCTATATTCGAATCGGGGGGTGCCAACTGAACACGTGGTCAAAACCATATTTTTAATTTATAGCTTTTTAAAAGGTGGTCAAAATAATGGCATAATTGTTTTTTGAAATTTCGAATTGGGGAGTCCCACCTTCACACGTGGTCAACAAATATATTTTTGATTTATAGCGTTATAAAAGGTGGGCAAAATTATCTACTGGATGGGCAAAACTGGGCAAAATTTGGGCAAAATAATGGCACAATTGTTTTTTGAAATTTCGAATTGGGGGGTACCAGTATGAAAAATTGGTCAAAAAATAAAATCTGATTTACCTCGTTATAAAGGGTGGGTAATATTAAATAATGGGTGGCCAAAACTTGTATGTAATTTTTATGGCCATATTCGGATTGGGGGGTGCCAGTTGAGCACGTGGTCAAAACCATATTTTTAATTTACAGCTTTTTAAAAGTTGGGCAAAATTATCTAATGGGTAGGTAAAACTGGGCAAAACTTGGGCAAAATAATAGCATAATTGTTTTTTGAAATGTCGAATTGGGGGATGCCGAATTCACACGTGGTCCACAAAGATATCTTCGATTTAGAAAATCTGACGTCCTATTGGAAGTTTAACGAATTTTTCAAATGTTTGAAAATAATACAAAGCGAGTATCAATATGAGCAATAGAGAATAGTAAATATATGAGTTTGAGAAATGTATTGAATCATGATAAAAATCCAATTATGGAAATATTCGCATATTTTAACATTTTGAAGGTGTGCAACATGTTTAATTTTACTTTATAAAATTCAAGACTTCATTTTTTTTTTTTTTTTTTTTTTTTTTTTTTTTGCTAAATGAAATTTATTTGGATTTATTAAAGAAAGGATAAAGTCTAAAGTGTTTTGAAAGGAATATTAAACGAAACCCTTTGAGCGATCTTCGTTCTACACTTACCCACTTGTTCTTAGTTCGTCTTTCTTTTTTTTCAATATAGGTATGTGCAAAATGCTAAAACTTCAACATATATTTTTGAACTGCATTGATATTTTTTATTGACGTATGGTGTGATTTATGAAATGAAGGATAAGATTAGCAGTAGTATGAATAGTTGTTTTTTTTAAATAAAAATGTTAAATAAAAAAGCCTTTGTTGCTCTACTTTTGCGTATATCGTGACATTTTAGTTTGTTTTTCTCTAAAAAAAAAAATTACTTTTTGAATATCTTGTCACAGTTACAATAGGAAAACTGTGGGGGAAAAAAAAAAAGATTGCAATAAGTTCCAAATTGTAGGAGAAGTGCGAATTTTAAATTTTCTTATTTGTTTTAGTTAATCTATTTTTTTAATTTTACCGCAAACTTGAATTTTTTCTTAGTTAAACTATTTTTCTCCATAAAAACATTTAACAATATTGATCAAAGTACCGAGTCTCCTTAAGTGTCGCAAAGAAAATTATATATGATTTTTATTTATTTTAAAATTTTTTGTATACTAAATATGAATTAATATTTAATTAATATTTTTGTATATGAATACATTAATTATTATTTGAAAAAAATATTCGCATATTTTAACATTTTGAAGGTGTACAGCACGTTTCATTTTGAAATTATTTTTTTATGTCGCATTTAGTCCGCGTGACAGATATTATTATGAGAGAATATAATAGCCGGCTTCGCCTGCTATCGGGCTGGTTTGGATACTCGAAAAAACGAAAAAATAGACCGGTAAATTTTGAGCAATAGAGAATAGTAAATATATGAGTTTGAGAAATATATTGAATCATGATAAAAATCCGATTATGGAAATATTCGCATATTTTAACATTTTGAAGGTGTACAACATGTTTAATTTTACTTTATAAAAAAACAAGACTTTTTTTTTTTTTTTTTTGTTTCTAAATGAAATTTATTTGGATTTATTAAAGAAAGGATAAAGTGTTTTGAAAGGAATATTAAACGAAACCCTTTGAGCTATCTTCGATCACACTTACCCACTTGTTAGGTTTCCGTGCAGTCACTCAACCACGCAGTTTCTACGCCCGGATCTAGATTTTTTTAAAAATGGCCTTTTTCGGTTTAGAAATGACAAAATGCCGAGGAAAAATAATTTCGGGGGGAGGGGGTAAAAGCAGGGGCGGTTTTGCTTGCCATTTCACCCTGAGTGAGATATTTCTGCACCTAATATATATATATATATATCAAGTTATCATTAAGTATTTTATTTTGTGAATTTTCCATCCCTTTGTTTTTCTTGTCCCAGGCAGTCACCTAGCAGAAAGTAGCTTCTTTGGATTTGAAAACAGCAAAAAATCTTCTTTAACATTTTTTTTTTCTTTTAGTATACAATAAAAAAAAACTCTAAGTTTTGTTTGATTAATCATTTTACAAAATGTTACAAAATTCACTGCTTTTTTTCTTTCTGGTTTGATGTTTATGAATTAGCTCAACAGAATAAAATCGCATGTAATAGAAACGCCAGAAAACGCTAGACACGTATTTATACAAGAATCATTTTTTTAAACGCAATTATTATAATAGGTAAATAAATCACATGAGATTTAATTTTTCACACTGGGCGAAAAATGTCCAGGCTAGGATTCGAACCAAGGATATCCTGGCTGAAGCCGCCACTGCTCTACCAATTATTAAATCCTGGAGAAGCTGGAAGGAATAATTCACCCACTTAACCGCAATAATTATAATTCTGGTCTGATAATTATGATCAGCTCAACAAAATAAAATCGCAGGTAATGGAAACGCCAGAAAACGTTGAACACGTGATTACATAAGATTATTTCTTTTTAACACAAACGAACTTTAAATTTGTGCAACGGGCCGGGATCAGACTGGAAATTCCTGCCTAGAGATCTGCAAGGGCCGGGCAAGGTCCGAAGTGAAATGTTAAGGCCGGCCCGGCCGGCGGTTCGGGCTCGGGACTATTTTCCTTCACGGCTGTCGGGCTGGGCCGGGCCGGGCCTAGCGATTACTCTTTACGGGCCGTGCCGGCCCTTGCTTTTTTCCTGAAGGATCAGGCCGTGCCTTAAATTATTTTTTCGGTACCGAGCCGGGACTGGTTTCCTTTATCCTAGTCTTCACGCCCCAAAATTTTCAGTCCTGATTTTGACCCGTGTGAAAATCATTATCTCGGCTTGGCCTGGTCCGCCCGAAGGTCAGTAAAATAAGACCTGGCACTTGAATACATGAAATATGGATTAACAATATTAATGATAACTTAAACACATACATACAACAAATAGAGATTTATTAAAAAAATAAATATCGGAAGCTGCGGCACTTCTATAAAAATTAAGATTATAAACATGAGAAAAAGGGCTTAGTCAGGAATTTTTGGTTAGATCTCCTCCTACGAGGCAAATATTTAACCAAATCGACGTAAAAATCAATGTTTTGTAGAAATTCACTCGGGTCGAACTTTTAGCTTTTATACCGGGCCGGGCCGGTCTCGGAACGAACTTTTAACTTTTAAATCGGGCCGGGCAGGGCCAATATATTTTTTGTTCGGGCCGGGCTCGGACCAAACTTTAAATTTTTGTATCGGGCCGGGCCGGATCGAATTTTTTTTGTATGGGTCGGGCTGGGCCCGGACCTGGAAATTTCGGCCCGTGCGTACTTCTATTCCTGACCGTGCAAAACTCTAGTAGCCTATCCTACATGAAATCTGAATCCCCTTTGTTGCGACATAAAAAGGACGTATGGGGGCTTATATCATGGGGTCGTAAATCAGGAATTCTCGACAAAATAAAATGTTCTAGTACTGGATTTGTGCCCCCTGATTTAAGTCCCCATCTTCTGTGACGTCATCAAAATGACGTATGGGGATGCATATCATGGGGGTGCTAATCAGGATTTCGTCGAAAGTAAAATGCTCCAGCACTGGATTTGTGCCCCCATTTTTTGTGACGTCAAAATGACGTACGGGGGCTTAAATCAGGGAGACATTAATCAAGCTCTCAATGAAAGGAAAATTCTCTATCACTGGATATGTGTCCCCTTCTGATATGGGGATATATATCATGGGGACATTAATCAGGATTTCTTGAAAAATGAAATTATCGAACGCCGGATTTGCACCCCCATTTTTTTCGACGTCAAAATGACGTATGGGGGTATGAATCATGGGAACGTTAATCAGGCTCTCAACGAAACGAAATTTCTCTAGCTTTACATTTGTGTTCCTTTCAGATATGGGGGCATATATCAGGGGGACATTAATCAGGATTTCGTGAAAAGGGAAATGCTCAAGCACTGGATTTATATCCCCTTTTCTCGTGACGTAAAAATGACGTATGGGGGCATATATCATGGGGATGTTAATCAGCGTCCCCGATAAAAATCCCAATTTGGTAAACTAACAATCTGGCAACCCTGACTGAATGTATGAGCTGTTTTATCCCAATTGTGTGTTTGCCACGTATGCCATACTCTTATTTCGAATCTGTATAAGTGATGATTTTAAATTTGCTGTACTTACTTTCTTGAAATTTGTTCTTTTAAATAATTTGTTGGGAAAGAAGAGCAAGGATGAGTCGTGTATGGCGAGCGAAAACATGTTATGCTTTTCCGTCTCCTGTATCGGGGGTATAAGATCATCTGGACTCAACACGTTGCTGCATAACATCATTGGTCCATTTCCAAGGTCTTTACAAATGCACAATGGTGCGATGTTTTCTGTTACAGGACAATTGTTTTTCAAAGCATAAAGTAGAGGCAGCAAAGCTAAAAGAATCACTGTGAGTGATGTCATTTCAGTTCCTATAAAACATATCAAATAAAAGATGCTTTTAATAGGTGCCTTAAAAAGTGATAAGCTCTTTTTTTTATAGAAAACTTTTAGGTCAATTAAAATCCTTAGTAAATGACAATGACGGATTGCATTTTACATAAAGCCATTTTTGACAATATTAGTGGGATATGGAAATAATACCGCCATAAACCCATTTTTATCAACCAGTGGGATATCGAAATGCGAGCCACTTGTAGCTACAAATTGTCGGGTGGGAAATCAAAGTGTGGATTACAGGCAATACATGTTGCTCAGTATGACATAAAAAATAAAGGTGTTAATTGCCACCTATGCATGCGATGCTGTTCTACAGATAATACCAGACTGTGAACCAGCGATGTATTCCTATTCACCGGCTAGGACGTCAACACAAAAGTCCTTTAGCGAGTAGCCCCAAAGCTCAAAGTTATTTGAAAGATTCTCGATATATCGGTCAGTTTATTCGTTACCCCGAGTCTCCAAATAGCTGTTGTCAAAAATAATTCGGTGAAATCGTGCATTATCATAGCTATAGGATGAAGTCACCGCTAATAGCTTCAACATAGGATTTAGCATGGGCGCCTGCAGAACAAAATTCAGTAAGATGCAAGATTTTGAAACACATGTGCCTGTAGTTCGCGTTTTTCATTTCTTTTTGTTTCTTTTTTAATGGAGAATATAAATATGAAATAAGCTAAACTTGAACGCCTTGTGCAAGACAAATCATAAATATATCAACATGAAAAGCAATACACAAATTGTGACGTACCCTTTCCGGCAGTTCACTTGAAACGAGGTCATGACTCAGAGCTTAACAAAAGCATAACAATTCATTTGAAACGATAAACAGTGTGATTGGCAGTGGAGGGGGGAGATTTAACTAAATATGATCAAAAATAAGCTCAAATTCACTAAAACTTGAGAGGACGGGGGGAATTTTCCTAAAAGATCCACTAAAATCAAACACTTAGCTCAATTCCAAATGGGCTCACTGTCCCTTCTGCAAGAACTATAAGAAAATCATTTTGATATCAATGTAAAACATCACTATAATCATTGTAATATCACTTTAAAAGAGAACCCCGTGGATTCTAATACTCTTTTATTTGTAAACACGAAATTTAATTTCTTACCACTCTGGCAAAACTCATAGCCGTTGATTCTATCTGAAACCGTCAATGGGAACCTCTGCTCGAAGACAGCACGTGGATAACTTGAATACCAAGAAGGCAGGATACGTCAAAATGCCGGACTGAAGTACCTTAAAAGCGAGGTGTGTCCAAATCCATCGAATCTAACTCCTACCGCAGTGTATATAGTAACTACGCAACCACAGATACATAATTATTATATCATTGCACAAAATCACCGTGACAATAAGATTATCGGAAATTCAGACATACTTTGCGAAACTTAAAGAATTGACAGAATATGTAGCTCATTTCATTTGCTCATTCACGCACGAATGTTAGAATTCAAAAACATCACGATCGCAAAATCTCAAAATCCATTCGACCACTAGACTACCTTTATAAAAGAGTAGCTATTCACTATGCTACAAATTATAACAAATAAGAAATATTAAAAATCCAAAAAAAAACCAAAAGTTTTCTCAAAATGAAGAATTAAAAGAGTTTATTATGTTTTTATCAGAGGGCTTCGCCCACCTGAATTTCCCATTTAACAAATTTTTAACACATGAACGTAAAAAGAAAAACAAAACAAAAAATTGTCTTTCATGGGCGGATGGGGAGGTCCAGGGGGGCATTGCACATCCTTGACAAAAAATCTGTACTTCCCCTTTTCTCTTAGTGTTTAAGCATTTTAAATCACGAGAAGGAAAAAAATATTACTTTCAAAATTATGAGATAGAAAAAAAAAAATTAGACAATTAAATTTGAAAATCGAGGTAGGGGCAATTGCCGTCCCTTGCCTCCCCGTCCTTTCTCACGGCCGCCCAGGGGGTCGATTATAACGATGAAGGATTTCGTCCCACTATCTCTTTCCTTCTTGTCTTCCAACTTTGAAATCTTAAATTACTCCGATTAGTTTGAAATTTTGTCAATACATATGTCAGACATTATAAATTATTTATGTATTTTTTATGTAATTTTGTGCATCTGTTCGAAAATATAAAGAATTTTAACTTTTCATTTTTTTTTTTTTTTTAATCATAAATAATTATTTTTTTTCCTTTTATTTTACCAGTTGCCCAGCAACTATTTCATAACGTGTCAGGGAAAGGAATTATATTAAAATAATTCATTCATTGTCACTTTTCCGATTACGAAAGATTTGGAGAAAAAAAGTTTAAATAAAATATAAAATAGATACCCCTGAAGAGCCGCTCTGAAGAGTCCTACATTGTTATTCTAAAGAATTCGAACAACAGGCAGTTGAAGAGTATGATTGCATGAAATCGTGCAACATGTCTTAAATGTTAGATGTTCTGAATATTTGAGAAATCTTATATTCTTAGAAATATACTCATATAATCTAACATTATTAAATTGCGGATTTTATAGGATGTTAGATATTGTGTGAATTAGATGAAAATTAAAATATCTTGCGGAACTGACGTTGAGGCCCCTGATCTGAAGATTTAGTAGTAATAAGAAAATCGTTATGAGTCACCCTCCCAGAAACAAAATAATTTCTATAAATTTCCAAAAAACGATCGTGATAAATATTTTATTAAAATTACATTTATACATTATGTCAATGCTGTGTTAGTAGCCATGATGTCCACAGACCAGACTATTTTCGTAAAATATTTTTAAAACACTAATTACGAGGCTTAATTGAATGGTACTGCTGAATTAGGTTTTGTGTAATTAATATTACATATTATTTCATTTAATTTTACCATTTTATCATCTTTAGTTTTACTTGTTTTTTTTTTTTTTTTTTTTTTTTTATCTTGTCGACGGAACTAGTGGTGTGATCTTTACATTCAGGATTTTCCCATAAGCTAATTAAGAGAAAAAAATTAC
The DNA here is from genome assembly GCA_963931845.1 of Maratus michaelseni. Taxonomy (NCBI): domain Eukaryota; kingdom Metazoa; phylum Arthropoda; class Arachnida; order Araneae; family Salticidae; genus Maratus; species Maratus michaelseni. The sequence continues at coordinate 339,481,446 of OZ007588.1, read as the reverse complement.
ACAGATAACGAGCATAACTCGTAGGGTTGCAAAGCCGCTTAGTGAATTAAAAAATTATTTCATATTTTTGGATTATTTTTTTTTAATCGACTTCCGAAAGACTGCTCTATACAGAGGTGTAAAATAAAAGATTGGATTAATAAGGTATCAGACAGAAACTTGGCTGATAAAAGAACAAATTTCTCATTTTCGGCTAAACAAAGACCAAAAAAAAAAAAAAAAAAAAAAAAAAATCACGAAAAATTCAAAAATGAATGTTTGAATTCCGAATAAACTTTATTGAAGAAAGGGAACAGAGGTCAAAATTTACTATATCGGGAAAAAAGATTGAATTTGGATTGCTTATGTGAGTGGGTCAAATTCGCAGGCGAAATTCGATGATCTGGGAAGTACGCGAATCGTTTCGTTCAAAATAAATAAATAAATAAGAGGCAAAGTTTCAACATTAGGTGCTTTCTCTTTTCCCCTAAATCAGTGTAGCGTACAAATTTTACTTTAATGAATAATAAGAATCGGGTTAAAAAATTAACATAAACGAAGAAAATGAGCGAGTTTTGCGAAGAAAAATATCTTTATTCGTAATTGTCTAAACAATATACATAATTGTCTGTCGTAAAAAATCCAATACAAAAATCCCAAAATCTGAGCCTCAGGTGCATTTGGACCATCCTTCCTTTATCTGGAACCAAATTTGCAGATCTCTACGTACGAAAGATTTCCCTAGCCATCGCCAACAAGCAACAGACAGATAGACAGACACTAACATAAACACACACATAAAATTTGTCTTTTAATAATATAGATGGAAAATTATTTCTGATGACATTGTCATATATCTGAATTAATAGCAACATTTAACTGCAAATCTACTTCTAAACAATTACGAATAAAGACTAGTCGTTGGGAGCCACCGTAATACTTATACCCATCATGGATATGCATAACATAAAATATGAAAATAAAACATGGTGTAAACTATTTATAAAATGCATTGCAATTTGAATAAAATCGTGGATTGATGAAACATGAACTTTAATTGCTCTATCAGTGAATTGCGTAAAAGAAACATCTTTACAACTCCTAAAATGATAATAATATTAACTAACGGCTTACTGCGTCGGATTGAGCGTCTCATTTCCAATTAAGATATATCTTTGAATTGAAATTTGAATGAAATACAGGGTCATGAAAATTCGAAGAGTGTAGAAAATAGGATTACAAATATCTCGGCAACTCATTATCCGATCAACTTCATTATTTATGCAAATTTATGTTTTTTTATTGTCTTTTATATTCACTCCTTAAAATAAACAATTTCGAAAATGTTTATATATCTTTTATCAGAACGAATATTTCGAGAGTCCGAAAAAAATAGTTCCGGATAATCGAGGTTACTGAAATTCAATAAGCTTCTTCCCATTATTACATACTAAGTACATACCAAATTTCAAGTCTCTATCTCAATTTGTTCGGGAGATAGAGCGTTTACAGACACACAGACAGACGGACGGCAATTTTTTTTTTTTCTAAAAATATGTTTTAAGGAATCTCCAGTGTCTGAAACGTGTAAATACGTTATTTTTTTTATCCGATTTCCAAAACGATTACAAGACTTACCCTAATGATAGGTAAGTAATATGAATGACATTGTTTTTTAAGATTCCTATTATTGTTCGCAAAATTTCTTAATTTTTACACTATTTTATTACATTCAATCTGGTTTTTGTATGTAAAGATGGGATTTCGTAATCGATTTTTAAGCCACTTCCAGATATTATAGAATTATAAAAATTACGTTCACAGGTGTGTTTCCGCTTACAATACAACATTTTAATATTTTTATAACTTAATTAAAAATTAATACATTAATTTTAAGAGCTCGCCACAGGTGATAAATCGCTAAATATTCTCTGTAACTCGTGCAATTGTATGGGAGTTGAAACAACAATGGATTTAATTATGCGCCAAAATAGGCCAAATGGCTGTAAAACTGCAACAATGAAAAATTTTAAAAGCTAAAAAGTAGAAAATAAATTATAAATACAAAATGAAGAGTGTAATATTAATAAAATTACACTTTTATCAATTAATATAGTTTAATATTAAATAATTTACGATTACACGTTGTGATATCAATTTAAAAATCCTAAAAAGAGAGTTTAAATAAATGTTCATTTTTCTTTCCTGTTGCCTTATCTTAATAAAAGAAATAGAGCAAAAATTATATATTTTTTAATAATTCCATTTCTGCCAAGCGTAAAAAAAAGCAGAGAAATTTACATAATTGAGCTCGGTGACCACACAAAATTGTAACGGAAATTTTTTGAAAAAAAAACAAAACAAGAATTGTAGTTATGAAAGTAAGCGTGATTTTCAAGGTGAAAATTGAATGCTTATAAAAGAGTGTTTTTTTTTTTTTTTTTACTTTTTTTAAAACTTTTTTTTTTTGCTTTTCTACTTATTTTTGTCCAGGTTAATTTTTGATCCCGTTTCTTATTATTCATTAAAATAAAATTTGCACGCTACTGATTTAGTCGGAAGGAGAAAGCCCTGGTGTTGCAACTTCGCCTCCTCTTCTTTATTTATTTATTGTATTGTTACATTTTCGATTCACAGCCAGCAGCTCTTTTCATAGATCGATTATTTCGTGGGTGATTAAGGGTGTGCGGAAGATGCCTTTTAATGGAGTAACCAAAACTCCTTCAGCTCATAAATCTTAGAAAATGGTCGTGTATTATTTTTTCGACACTCTTCACTTGTTAAAAGTGCAAAAACATTTTCATTCTCTTGCTAAGGAAATTTTGGCATGAAATCATAGTATCAAAACCAGCACATTTGCTATTTCTCCTCTTAGGCGCGGCAGTGTATTACTGCTTATTTTACTGTTTATTACTTTTAATTTTATGGTATAATACTGGCAGCTGGGGTGCCAGTAATGGTGTGCTATACCAAGGTATCCGGGTTCGATCCCCGGTCTGGACATTTTTTTCACTATGTTCGTTGTACGCTGTGTAGTAAACTGATGATAACATCCTTTGTATTCTAATTTTGAATTTAAATATTATTTAAAACATTTATCTATTTTATGTTCAATATAATTAATTAATATTTTTTTTCCTGCTGCTGTATTTTTAAAAGAAACTGAGCAATAGTAAAAAATATTTTAATATCAACTCATTATTTTTGAACATTCATTGTAATGGTTTGTTATATGTAAAAATCGTGCCATATTTGCATTTATAAATCATGAACTTCAAAGCCTCCGCTGGTGAAAATGTCGTTATTTAACTTGAAGCGTCCAGATAAAGTAAATAATTTCCGAAACTTAAATATTTTATTACGATTACACAAAATGACGCTTTGCAGTGCAGTGAATCCATGCGAGGATTTCGCATTGCAGTCTAAGAGTTTTTAGCAATATCTAATTTTTTTTATTAGATGCAGGATTAAATTTCTAAAGAAAAAATAAGGATAAAAATATCTAAAAACAATATTAGTCAAGCTAGAATATCATATCATTTATTCCATCAAATTTACAGTAAAAACTGATCGAAGATAGTAAAACGCACGCGCGAGAAAATAAAAATTAACAATACTGCATTAGAGGATGATGTCATTCGTTTCGCGGAAAATTAACTGAATATATATAAAATACAATTTAATCTAATATAACAAAGCTTATATTTTAACTACACGTGAAATACCACTGCTTCGATCGCTAGATGGAGTTTTTTTCTTCTAAATATTTCAATTTCAATTTTGCTTTTTATATTACTTTATTTTCCCTGAACTATTTTTTTTCCATAATCATTGCTGAGCATGATATAATGCGGTATTTTATTTTTGTGGCAACATTGATTTCAGAAAAACATTTCATTTATGAAAACATTGCTGATTTAATTTTTAAGTAACTGCAATTTTCAATCAAAAAAGATGTTTTTAGCGAAATGTGAGTGTACTATGTCAGAAGCCGGTTCACAAACCATCGAATGATACCTCATTCATCATTGTGCGTTATGTAAATGAAAAAAGGGACATAATAAGGGACATAAAAAAGGGTATGCTAACAACAGAAATAATATATATGATCGGGGGGTCTGGATTGGTTTTGGCGAGCGTAGCTCGTAGTTAGTAAATAAAAGTGTAATTAAAAAAAATATATTGCACTCTTTATTTTTTATTTATATTTTATTTTCTACCGTTTAGTGTTTAAAATATTTCATTTTTTTTTTCAGATTGACGCAGTCAGTTGGCTTATTTTAGATTTTAGCGATAGTGGTTTGGCGAATAATTAACTCCAATGTTGTTATAACAACTCTTATACAGTGGTAGAATATGTGGCAATCTATCCCGCTTAACAGAAAAATGCCTTAAAATTACTGTATTAATTTATAATTAAGTTCTAAAAATATTAAAATGTTGTATTGTCATCGGAAACACACCTCTGAACATAAATTTTGTAATTCCAGCATATCGGGAAGCGAGTCAAAAATCGATTACAAAAATTCCATTTTATACATACATGAACCCAATTAAGTTAAATAAAAGATTGTATAAAAAGTTTTATAGCTGTTTATTAGAAACAACTAGAAAAATAATGCAGTTTCATTTACAACTTAGTCGGATGTGCCAATTCCAAAACTTTCTTCTATCTCATACATGCTTATATTTCAAAATAACAGAATTTGAAGTTTGATGAAATTCATTCTTGAGATACGACTATCGTTAAAATCGTGTAAATTCTGAAAAATACACCATGGTAGCGCCACCTGTTGGGCTATTTACACCGTTACCTAATCAGCAACAACCTATCTCAACGTCTAACAGAATCTGAAGTTTGATGGAAATCCATGCATTATTGTTCTTGAGATGCAGCTATTGCGAAAATCGTGAATAATGCAGCATAGCAGCGCCACCCGTTGGGCGATTTACACCATAAACTAATCAGAACCAACTTATATCAAGGTCTAAATCAAAATAAAGTTTTATTAAATTCCGTGCATTAGTTCTTGAGACAGAGCACCCACAAAATTTTTGTCACAGACAGACACGCATACAGACAGACAGGCATTTTCTAAAAACAGTCAAATCGTCTTCAGGACCTCCTAAAACTAAAACATATAAATCCATCGAAAACCGGAAGTCGAAAATTTTCATGAATCCAATACTTTTTTCTGTTAAAGATAGAAGAAAGTAAAAATTCATAAAAGCGCCTATGATGATATTTTCATAATTTTTTATTATTAGATAAAATGATTTTTAAAGACTTTCATTCTCTTAAATGCATCGCATTGTTAGAAAATTAGAAAAATAGTGAAAATACCACAGAACCATTGGTGTTGAATATTTAAAATTTGGTTTATTGTGTTGTATATTCGTGTTAGAGGAAAGCAGGCCGTAGCTCCAAATTCGATAAAGGGACTTATGAAAAAAGGGAATTGAAGTAATGACAACTTAGGCATAACTATACTTCAGATTTTAAAAGAATTAAGTTCATTCAAGATTTTTGTGCAAATAAAACCTGATTTTAAGCTCAAAATTCTCAGATAAAAATATTTTTATGTGCGAGCATATAGAAACAAGTTAGTTTATCTGCTACAAGAGAAAATCAGCTTTATATATTGTGCCAAGCATTACATGCATAAGAAAGAGCTTTTTAGACCCAAATGTTATGTATATTAATTTTGGATAATGTGCTGTATAACTGGTGATTTTTCTTTATTATACATGTTTATGCTGCTTTTAGGTGTTAACGTTAAGTTATTTTGATATTTTGCAACTCAAGCCTATATCACGAAGTGAAAAAATACGTAAGCAAGCTGCTGCCAGGAAGTCATATCGGACTCAACTCTCTTTATACCATTGATTAAGAGCGATGAGTTAGGGTGGAGTTGTTTTCCGAACTGCTAATTGAAAATCATTTCTCGTGATTCATTCATTAAAAGACTAGCCATCGAAATATACGTAAATGTGACGGTATTTTTAAACACTGACTAATAACCCTCATTGTTAACTATAATTTACCTGTTGCAAAACATATTTTTACTTAATCTAGTTAGTCAGGTTTTTCATTTTCGTAGTGGCAGCTGCGTATTTTTAGAAAGAAGGAATAAGAATAATGATATAAGGATGATATATATATACTGTTAAATCATCTTATTTAGCATAAAAAATAAAAATGTGTTCAGCACCAAAATGTTTTGATTAATATTTTTTTTAGTTTAAAATTTGATGAATAATTAATTGATATCGGAAAACGAAAGATAAAAGTAGTCGGATGTGTCAATCCCACAACTTTCTTCTATCTCACACAGGTTTCGCATAAACTAAAAACAAATCAGCACCATATACATATATCAAAGTCTAACTGAATCTAAAGTTTTATTAAATTCTGTGCATTAGTTCTTGAGATATGACTATTGCTGAAATCGTGTAAATCCTGCAAAATGCAGCATAGCAGCGCCACCTGTTGGTAGATTTAGACCAAAACCTAATCAACAACAACTTATATCAAGGTCTAACTGAATCTGAAGTTTGATGAAAATCCGTGCATTAGTTTTTGAGATATAGTTATCGTGTCAATAATGAAAAATGTAGCATAGCAGCACAACCTGTTGGGCTATTTATACCAAAACGTAAGCAGCATCTATTTATGTCAAGGTCTAACAGAATATGAAGTTTTATCAAATTTCGTTCATTCGTTCTTGAGATACAGCTATCGTAAAAACCTTGAAAAAGTGGTATAGCAGCGCCACCTGTTGGGATATCTACACCAAAACATAATCAGCGTCTATTTATGTCAAAATCTAACTGAATCTGAAGTTTAATGAAAATGAGTGCATTAGTTCTTGAGATAGAGCTATTGCGGAAATCACGAAAAATGTAGCATAGCAGCGCCACCTATTGGGCGATTTTCACCAAAGACTAATCAGCACCAATTTATATTAGGGACTAACTGAATATAAAGTTTTATTAAATTTCGTACATTAGTTTTTGAGATAGAGTGCCTACAAAATTTTTTGTCACATACAGACAGAGTCGCAGACTCACAGACAGACATTTTCTAAAAATAGTCAAATCGTGTTAAGGACCTTCTAAAACGTAGAAATCCGTCGGAAATCGGAAGTCGAAAATTTTCATGAATCCAATACTTTCTTCTTGGAAAGATAGAAGAAAGTAAAAATAAGAAATACTATTTTTCATTACTCGTTCATATAATTTTAATTTCTTCTATCTTTACAAGAAGAAAGTATTGGATTCATGAAAATTTTCTACTTCCGGTTTTCGGCGGATTTATACGTTTTAGAAGGTTCTGAACACGATTTCACTGTTTTTAGAAAATGTCTGTATGTATGTGACAAAAATTTTGTGGGCGCTCTTTCTCAAGAACTAATGCAAGGAATTTAGCAAAACTTTAGATTCAGTTAGATCTTGATATAAATTGATACTGATTAGTTTCTGGTGCAAATCGCGTAACAGGGGGCGCTGCTATGCTATTTTTTTCACGATTTTCAAGATAGCTATATCTCAAGAACTAATGCACAGAATTTCATCAACTTCAAATTCAGTTATACGTTGACATAAGTTGTTGTTGATTAGGTTTTGTTGTGAATTTCCGAAGAGGTGGCGCTGCTACGCTATATTTTTTAGGATTTAAACGATTTTAGCCATAGTCATATCTCAAGAACTAATGTACGGAACTTAATAAAATTTTAGATTCAGTCGAGACTTTGATATAAATTGGTGCTAATTCGTTTTTGGTGTATGTGACATCTGTATGAGGTAGAAAAAAGTTTTGGGAATGGCACATCCGACTAATTATTTTAAGCAGAAAAATAACATGTTGTGGCCATCGCAAAACTTTTTTCTATATAAATCAAATCGTCTGCTACCAAAATTAAATGACAATCTACTCGTTCCTGAGACATAGCTATCGCAGAAATCGCGAAAAACAGAGCTTAGCAGATCTGTTGTGCGGTATATACCCAAAACCTACACTGCAAAAAAAAAAAAAAAAAAAAAAAATGTTGATTTTACAGTATAATACTAGCAGCTGGGGTGCCAGTATAATACTGTAAAATCAACATTTTTTTTTCACTGTAATAAGGATCTATGTATGCCAAGGTCTAACAGAATATGAAGTTTGGTGAAATTCAGTGCGATAGTTCTTAAAGTATAGCTAAGACATAGCTATTGCAGAAATCGGTATAAACACAGCATATAAGTAGTGCCTGTTGGGCGATGTACACCCAAATCTAATCAGCGTCTATATATGTCAAGATCTAACAGAATATAAATTTTGATGAAATTCTTTGCATTAGTTCTTGAGATATAGCTATCGCAAAAATCGTTAAAATGCAACATAGCAGCGCCACCTTTTGGTCGATTTACACCAAAACCTAATCAGCATAAATTTATGTCAAGGTCTAACAGAATGTGAAGTTTGATTAAATTCTGTGCATTAATTTTTGGGATAGAGCGCCCACAAAATTTATGTTACATACATAAACATGCAGAGACACAGACAGACTCACAGATAGACATTTCCTAAACACAACCAATTCGTGTTCAGGTCCTTCTAAAATATATAAATCCTCCAAAAATCGGAAGTCGAATTTTTTTACGAATCTAATACTTTCTTCTTGTTTATCAAGCAGAATTGAATGCCATTTTACACTCAATAAACTGGTTTGCATCTTTACAATATAAAATCTCCTCATCTTAACGGATAGCCGCTCATTACTAGAAGCCCTCAAAATAGTGTTTCCACGAAATTATTTTATAACTAAAATATATAGCATTTTATTGTCAATTCGCAAAAAACATGTAACAATTGCATGGATCAAATCGCGCACGCTGGAACAGAGGGTAATGAACGAGCAGATTTACTGGCAAGGGGTGCTATCCCAAATGACCGTTACAACGAGAAGGAAACTCTCTTATTCCCATTTTCAAAAGTCAAATTATTTTTTTAACTAAAAATAGTCACAGACTGGCAGCAAGACTAGTCATATTCATTAAAAGGCCGAGATACTTGAATCTGAATTTTATTTTCAAGAAAAAAAAAAAAAAAAGAAAAAAAAAACAATTATAGCTTACTACACACTAATGTAACACGGTTACATACTTAGCCTCACATCATTTTTAAATTAAATAGGAAAACGCTCCTCCCCAACATGCATAGGCCAAAAAAGCTCAGGAACGGTTCTACATTACATATATGGTAATTGTCCTGTAATGAGACATACTTTCAATTTCAATAAAAATGTCACAGTGAGACAAAATCCGAGTATAATTCTGTTTGATCCTTTAAACTATGATAAACTAAAAGAAAATTACAACATCCTGAATAAACATTTCTCCTTTATTAAAAAGGATCTATTAGCCTTTTTTCCTACATTTATAAAGTACTTTTTAATAGAATATGTTTTGTTTTTGAAATTTGTGTATTATAGTTCACATACTGATCACATTTTTGTACTCATATTGTTCCTATTTCAGCTTACTGTTTGAACCTTACAAAATTACTAGTTGTGTTATGATTAAGTATTCTATTCTTTCATAAATTTTCTAATTACTTTCTTTTATACTTTTTCTTATATCAATTTTCAATTTATTTATTTATTTATTTATTTTTAATATTAAGAAATGTTGTGATCTGAACCAGTACTGTAAAAACTAACTTTGTACTAATTTTATTTTAATCTCTAATGTAATATTCAACATCTGTATTCTAAAATATGAATTTTCAATGAACATTTCCCTTCAAAGTTCCGGCTGGATCTCCACGAGAGGGTGATTTCATTTTTTTGTAAAGATAGAAGAAAGTAAAAAGTTGTAATACATTGAACGTGTTACTCAAATTGTCCAATGCCTTTGCATCTAAATAGATTAAGACGCGCAGCTTTCCTTTATCTTCGCAGGGAAATTATAATCTCGTTAAAATGTTTTTATCTTGCTTAAGAACTTATTCATTTTTTTTTACTTTTTTATAAAATGATGCAACTAAATTAACAAATAAATTTATATGCAAACTTATGCATCAGTAAAAGAGTGTGCTACATTGTAGAAAAACACATACGAGCGAGTTTCACAAAAAAAACTAATGAATGAAAAGTTATAATGTATTTTTCTCGAAATTAACAATAAAATATGCCTTAGACCATCTTGCTTATGAAAAAAATAATAACAGAAATTGGTATCTTTATTCAAAATTAAGTTGAATATCTATCAAGTATGATAATTGAAAAATAAATAAATAAAAATATAAGTATCAAACATTTTCCCGATTAGATTTGCTTTAAAAAAATTATTTGAAAATACATAGTAAAACCTGTGAAAACGGAATTTGTCATTAATCGAATCCTATTTTAAACTGAAAAATTTCATGGGATCGACTAAAGGAATACATTACTATTATTACCTGCTAAGACATAAACGGATTTTCTTCCGGTCTTAAGCGAATTCACTTTCGCAGGTGTTACTGTATATAAAAAAAGTAAAATAAATGTTCTAAGTTTTTCTTATATCTAAACTTTTAAACCGCTCTTTTTTGTATGTACATAGTGCTCCAAAGCGAAGCCTCAAATTTTAAAATTCAATAATGCATTAAATATAATAAAGGTGTAAAGGAAGTTAGTGACAAGCTTATAAAGTAGCTCATAAATTTTGTATACTACCATAGCTGCCAACTTTTACGCATTTTTCCTACCACTAAAATTTTATAGTAAATTTTACCTTATTAAATCGCCGAAATCATGTGATTCAATAACACAAAAATGTCTATTAATTTTTAGTGGTAACAAAAAAGCGTAAAAGTTGGCAGCTATGATACTACGTATAGTTTTCAAAAACAAAGTTCAAATATTAGTCACTAGATGGCAATGCACTGTCTCATCTTGTAAACAAACTTGTGAAGATGGATCAAAATCACTGAGAATTTACTCTTCACTATTTTTAATTATTGAAATGTAAATAAAAAAAGTTGGAATGGATTTTGTTTTGAAATTAGTTTGGGCATTGTTACAGGCTGAGTGCAATGCACATCACTATCTATTGATTAAAATTTGAATTATTTTCAAAATTACCGTACGCAAAATTTATGAGATATTTTATAAATGCAGTGTGCTAATTCAGAAATCCGGCTTTTTACAAAGAGCCGAAGAGCTTTTTTTCCCAATGAACCTGCTATTTTCAGGCTTACTGCAAAGAGCCTAAGCCACTTTAGGTAAAAGGAAAAATGACCAGTTGCTTACCTTGCAGCCTGATAATTTTCAGACTTTTTGCAACGAGCCTATGTCGTTTTAGGCTAATTAGAAAATGACCACATGTTTGTCCAAACAACGATCTTTAATCCATGCTTACTGAAATAAATCTAAGGTAGTGAATGCTTATGTATAAATTTTGTATAAAAAAATAGCAGCAGGAACTAGTGATGGGCATAACGATTATTTTGATTATTCGAATAAATCATTCGGGCATGCGCAGAAACATATCTGTCAAACCTTTCTTTTTTTTTATTATTTAAATACTACCAGAAATTTTGAAAAATAAAAAATGTGTTTTGTAAAACGAAACACATTTAATTGCACCCAAAAAGAAATCTTTATTTTTCAAATGTTTTGAAATATTGGCTTTTCGGTATTTCCAGTGCATAGAAAATAATATTTTTAACAGTAAAAATGCGATTAAAGAATACTTGCTACATTTTAAGAAATAAATATTGATTTCGGTAGATCGGAGAGCGGTCTCTACAACATATGCGCTCTTAACACCCATAAATTAAAAAAAAAAAAACCCCACTTGTCAGAGTCACATGATTCCAATTCAGTTTGCAAATCGTTAAAAGTATCTAGGTATGTACCCTATATTAATTATTTGGCATCCAAGATGCAATAACAGAGATCTCATTGTTTATTTTATTTCTTTCTAAAATATGTTATTATAATTATTATACATGTATTATTATTTAATATATTTTTTAATCCTACTAATCAAAAATTCAAGAAATTTTAATTCTATAATTTTGATCCACTAAATTATTTTTTGGTTGTTGGAACGCTATGGCCACCTTTAATCTTTTTGGGGAAAAAAACTGGTACGCGGATGTAAAAAGGTTCGCCGCCTCTGATATACAGGGTTATTCTAAATGATGAACCCATTTTCCAAAAATTGTATTTATTAAATAAAAGTACAAATCCAAAATGAACAATCTTTATACCAATGAAAAGAGGAAGTTTCAAAGTTTTTTTTAAGACATTATAAATGTTCAATGTGTCCACCGTTTGCTGCACGGCTAACATCTACGCGATAGCCGAATTCGTCCCACACACGAGAAAGCAAACGTGACTACTTTTTCTGGGGTTATGTTAAGGAAGCTGTGTACGTCCCGCCGCTACCAGCAACTCTGAACTATCTCCGGAACCGTATCACTGCTGCCGTGCACTCAGTAACAGCAGATACGCTTTCTCGTGTGTGGGACGAGTTTGGCTATCGCGTAGATGTTTGCCGTGCAGCAAACAGTGGACACATTGAACATTTATAATGTCTTAAAAAAAAGTTTGAAACTTCCTCTTTTCATTGGTATAAAGATTGTTCATTTTGGATTTGTACTGGAATAAATACATTTTTTTGAAAATGGGTCCATCATTTAAAATATCCCTGTAGAGTTTCTATATGGGGCAAATCATGAAAGAGAATTTAGGATTGCCATGGTTCGGACTTTGGTTATTTTGATCAGGTCAAAGGTTTCGACAGGTCTGTTAAGACGGAGTTCATAGTACTTTGTACTTAATTTATTTTAAAACTAGCAGGCTACGCTTTTCGCTTTCGCCAAATAAACTTTGAATCAAACGAAATATATCGGTGGAATTGATAAGAGCTATATGGACCTTTATCTAGAATGTTTCTCCCGCATTGTTCAAAACGATACACGAACGCCATTGCGCTATTATATTTTGTAATGTGTCAGACAAAATTTGGGTTGTTAAGGACCAACTCTTCTAGTTGATCATTTAGGATTTGGTAAAGAATGATAGAACAATATGCAATATACTAAAACCATACCGAAAATATTATCTAACTAACAGTGCAAGTCTAATATGAAAATCTGTCCATAGTAGAACTTCGTAAAATGGCTAATCTTTCATGATCGGGTTCACATAATTATAGAATTTCCCACTATAATTCTATAACTAAGCAACATAGAACAAGATGCAATATACTAAAATCATCCTAAAAATTATATAATTAACAATGCAGGTCTCATCACAATCTGTCCTGTAGAACTTTGTAAAAAGCCTAATCTTTCATAATCGAATTCACCTGATTATAGAACTTTCCTCCATAATTCTATAACTCAGCAGCGTAGGGTGATATGTAATATGCTAAAACTATCCTTGAAAAATTATGTAACTAATCGTTCAAGTTCCATCGAAATCTATTTAGCAGAATCTTTTAAAAAGGCTAATCTTTCCTAATCGGGTTTACCTGATTATAGAACTTCCTCCCATAATTCTATAACTAAGCAATGTAGAACGATATATTATGTACTAAAATCTGCCTTGAAAAATTATCTAACTAAGTAAGTCTCGCCGAAATCCGTTCAGTAGAATTCAAGTTATAAACAGCAGGAATGAAATTTCTATTTGCATTTTATATATAGTAGACAAATCCGAATTAACAACGCGATAGATAGATTACAGTTCGCAAAAAATACAAAGAAACATTTCCAAATCAAAACGAAAGAATTAGGAAATTACCCATACGATTGTGGTTTTCACGATTCATCACCCACACTCTAAACACCAATTGTAAAAAGAGTGTTTTTCATTCATTCCATTTATTACTTACTACAACTTACGTCACCACTGACGTACTTATTAAAATGAACTCCTATAAAAACTGAAACCTGTGGGGCAAAACGACTGCCCCCCTCCATCCTTATTTTTTTGCACGCGGGGCGGTTGCTATTACCGGTGGACCTGCGCACACGCCCTTCAAAGAGGGGGCGGTGATTGTTTTATAAAGATGACAAAAAGTTAGAAGGGAAAATCACCTGGGCAATGACATCGGCGTCCTTGGATCACACGCTCCACAGGTATGAGTATATTTTTCAAAAATCCTTTGTAAATATAAATTTTTGCATTTATAAATTAACGATAAATAATCTAAAAGAGGGCTTCATAATGAACATATTTTTAAGGAATTAAAGTCATTAAGTTTATTATGTAACTATTATTTTGCATTTGTTATGAAAATTCGATTAAGAAGGCAAACGACAGTTAAATCTTTAAAAAATTCGTTTTTATTTATTTTTTTTTTTTTTTTAAATAAAAGTATGTATTAAAGAGTAATATTTTAAAGCAAACAGCACAAAAAACTTCCAATGATTGCGCTAGTTATGACTAAAAATATGTTAGGTGTTCTCAATGTAATCAGTGATTCAAAGGATATTTTAAAGAGCTTTATCTCAAAATGTTACAAAATGTGTTTTTTTTTTTTTTTTTTTTTTTTAATTGAGCGCAAGTTTGTCTTGAACTACTTTGTATTTTTTACATGCAATCTTCACAGTTTAGATTATATCTATATCTTAAAATAGAACCTACATTTGTTTACTATTTCACCCACAGAAAAAATATATATGCATAAATAATTTTTTTTTTAATGTTATACTTTCAAATTTATTTTAAAAATAGAAATTTTGCTAAAATACACACAATGAGGTTCAGTTTTAACGCCTTCAGGGGCAAAGTACTCTTGGAGCTAAAATATTGAAATGATTGATTGACACCAAGATTCACAAACGAATTTATTTTAAAATAAGTAAAAGCTTTCCTTCATGTACCTTATAAATTCAAAATTTGATAATAAAATTCTTGTGTCATTGTGGCATTTTGGGATTAAAATTAAGTGGTATATATAATATACCGGCGCCCTTCAAGTGGTTAAGATATAGACAAAAGTATAAAAGAAAAATTGTTTTTTTTTTTTTTTAATTCTTTTATAATCATTTAACGTTTATCTTAAAAATCACGTATCATATTTAATGATTGTAATTCAAGTTTTTCCAAACAAATTTCGTTACAACATGTTAATTTGACGCGGGCCTCGATTATGGAAAAATCATCGCTTTGATTTAAGCTTGGTAGAAAGCTTGAAGTAGTTAATTGATTTTCAAAAATATAATTTTTGATCTGTTTCTTTTTTAAGATATGGCAACAGTAAAAGAAAAAAAATATTAATGAAACTATCTATTCAGGATTTATAAATTGTTTTCTCAACGTATAATTGTAATTTAATTAATAATAAATTGTTATTTAATTAAAGCGTATTTTTAAAAAAATATATATTACACTCTTTGTTTTTTATTTGTATTTTCTACTTTTTAGTGTTTAAAATATTTCGTTGTTGCAGTTTCGCATCACAGCCAGTTGGCCTATTTCGGCGAACGTGGTTTGAAGCATAATTAAGCCCATTGTTGTTGTAACTCGTATACAGTTGCAACTATAATGAATATGTGGCGATTTATCACCTGAGGCCAGCAAACGGAAAAATGCCTTAAAATTGACATTCAATTATAATTAAATTCTAAAAATATTAAAATGTTGCATTGTCATCGGAAACACATCTGTATATATGATTTTTATAATTCCAGCATATCGGGACGTGAGTAAAAAATCGATTACGAAATTCCATCTTTACATACTAAAAACAAGTTAAGTAAAAGAGTGTAATTACCTATAAATAGGTGAAGATTGCATGCAAAAATATTAAGTAAGGTCAAGAGAAGTATTTTCGCACAATTTGAAAAAAGCATGTTTTTAACTTTTTGAGTTAAACCACCTTAAAATATTCTTTTAATCATTGCTTACATTGAGAACACCTGAAATATTTTTAGACCTAACTAGCGTAAATATAGGATTTTTTTTAAAATACTCAGAAAATATTGCTCTGTCATATAGGGAAAGTCCGGGATAGTTGCCCTACTTAAGCTCTCTTTCATTTTTCTTTTTTATAGCAATGATTTTTGTAGTGCACATGTAACCTAACTGCTCCAAATTATACGTATAATTTCATAAAAAAATATTACTGCAATATAAATACCATATAAAATAGTGTTTTTATCAAAAGACTTAATAATTTAGGCCATTTATCCCGGACCTCAGGTTTAGACACCCCCACTTGATCAGGATAGATACCCCATTCGTGGAAAAATAGAAAGCATACACTGCAAAAAATAATTGTTGATTTTACAGTATAAAACTGGCACCCCAGCTGCCAGTATTATACCGTAAAATTAACAGTATTAAACCGTAAAATAAGCAGTAATACGCTGCCGCGCAAGCAGTAATACGCTACCGCGCATTTTGTATTTAGATTTTGTATTTATATTTTGTATTTAGATTTCTAATTAGTGCAACTGAATATATTCTGATATAAAGAGAGGGAAAATTTGGAATTTGTTAATTAAAATGTTCTGAGCATAGAAAAATAAAAACATGGGGCCCTTATAAATGTCTTTATAAATCACGCCGCCAAGTTTCCTGTTGTTACTTTTAAAAATGAGTCTGAAAATGTGTCTCAAAATTTTGAGTTGTTGAGCGTGGAAAAATATATTTTTTAAAAAACCGCCTTAATTTTACGGCAAAAGCGAGTTAAGTAGCCAAATAGGGTGTCAATTCCAAACTACTACTCACACACAGCAGACGACTATGACATTTGTCCAGGGTAGGCGTGGAAAATTCTACGGTAACAAATAAAGCCAATTTCGCGCCGCCAAAAATGCAATTAGAATGTTGTATTTTTTCAAAATCAAATTCGTAGGTTCTTAAAGGAATTTTTAAACTTTTTTCAATATTTTATACTTATTATTGACTAATTTGTATTTTTAACTGCTTTAAAAAAAAAAAAAAAAACTTTTATATTAAAAGTCCGATAAGTGGTCTCGAAATTTACATTTTCAGAAAGTTATGCTGCTGTAAAATAAAAAAAAATATATGATTTTAACGGAAAAATTTTATCGTTTCTCAAACTTCGTAACATAGGGCTTTAAGATGCACCAGGTCTGAATGCTAGGTGCGAGCTGCACCAAAAGTGGTTCCCTTGTGAGTAGTTTTTATAGTGTATTAATCAATTTTCTCAACCCGGAATATATGTTTTTCGGATGCTATGCATTCTCAAGTAAACATTTTCATGTCTAACAAACATGTTTTACAGACAAACATGATAAATTAACGGCATTAACATTAAAATTAAAATTTATATTATTCTGTTACTCTTGCATGAATAAATCCAGTTACGCAGTTGAAAATGTTCAAATGAGCAATCGATTAAACGTATTTTCCGATAGCATCCAAAAAATCAATATTCCGTGTTGAGAAAACTGATTAATAAACACTATAAAAACTATTTGGGAAGGACTCCGAAATTCAGTGGCAGCAAAATAAACTTTGTTTTTATAAATGCATCTGAATATTTCGAAACATATTGGTTTCCAAGGTTTTCAAAGATAAAGAGCGCTTTTCGAAATCGTGGGTAACTGGGAAGTGTGTATGTTTTGTTTGTGGTTATATTATATTTTCGTAGATTAAGAAACGTTTGTCTTTTTATACAGTGTATTGAATATGTATAACCATTAAAAATAATAAAAGAAGAATCAAGAGTGTAACAATATGAAAAGTGAGGTTTTTTTTTTTTTTTTTTTTTTTTTTACAATTTCTACACCAGATGGAGTAGCTATAAACTTATTGTATATATGTAATTGAAAAGATCTCTCTCTCTTTTTTTTTTTTTTTTTTTTTTTTTACAGATCAAAAGTAAATATTAAGTTACATTTTTTTAAACTGATTTTGATACTTATGAACAAGGCTCTACAAATTGGAAAAAATCTAGTAGCCAGAAAAAAATTTTAATCGCCAGTCAAAATACCCCCCCCCCCCTCTCCCTCTTCTACCATTGTCCATTTTTTCCTATTTTTTAATCTAATCATTTTAAAAAGTATAAAAGTTTTTTTTATGAATTGATTGCAAAATAATAATCATGATCATTGTTATATAGTATAGCTTGAATATTGCCTTCATTCATAGAAAATTCACATTTAGCAATTTTCGCCAATCGATGGAATTGCACTCGAACTCTTTTGTACAGCCCTGTATATTATCTAAAGACTTTTGTGTACACCACATATTAAGCTAAAATTTAATTCAGGTAAAAAACGCATAAGGCAGCTTAAAACTCACTTCCAACAATTACCAACCATAAACGGCAATGTATCTTGTTCTTTACGTAGCCCTGTATATGAATTTATTTATATTCCATAAACTTCTATAAGTCTACTAAATATAATTCAGCAAGAAAATTCAGCAGGTAACACAATTAAAAATACCTTTAAGCAATCCAATCCCATAGTCAGCAACACTTACGAATTCCTTTGTGTACTCCTATATATGATCAATAAAATTTATACACACCATGTACTATGCAAAAATTTAGTTAAACTTAAAAACGCAAGGCAAAGTTGAAAACACACTTATCACACATAGAGTGCAGGGCTCTCGCTAAGGGGACAAGGAAATGGGGGGGGGGGGAGCCTCCCATGCTGTTACACTTGGTAAATTTACAAAATCTTAGATGGCAAATTTCTTAAAAACTTTAATAAAAACTATAATATACATACAATTTCTGATAGACTTGGAAAAAGTTACAAATCTAATTGGGAATATTATTTTGTAGCAACTTTTTTACAAATGAGAACTATATTACAATTTCTAATTGTGGTAACTTGGCAAAATTATAAAACTAACTGGCAAACTTCTTGAATTGGCGACAACTATTTATTTTTGCTTATCAATGAGTTAGCAAATACTGAAATCTGACTTGGCAATTTAAGGTCCTCTCCCCCCTCAATAAAAAGTCTTAGCGATGGCCCTGATAGAGTGTAATTATCGCACTAAGACTGTAATCGAATTCTTTTGTGTGTCCCTGTAAAAGAAAGATAAACACAATGCACACCGTACTTTTCAGTGAGCAATTTATAGTGTGCACCTCAGTAATGCATATAAATTTCATTATGTTTGAAGTAGTTAAATATCATTAAATTACGTTGCAAACAATTTTTCTCCATAGAACATTGTGTAACATAATTCTTTTGTATGACCCTGTAAATGAATAATAAAGGCTTTAACCTCACATTTTTACAAAAAGCATGTTTTAGTGCTCTCCATAATTGTATAGCAATTTCATCATGTTTTAAATAGCGTAACATAAACAAAACGCACTTGAAACGATTTTTTCCCATTGACTGTAATGCAACGGAATACTTTTGACTGGCCCTGTAAATAAACTATAAGTGCTACACACTTCATTTTTTAAAGGGATCATGCTATAATAAACGTCAATAACATACAAAAATTTCAGGGAAATCCGAGTATATTTACGAGAGTTAGAGCACAGACTGACGTCAGATGGCAGACAAACCGAAGTCATAAACGCTTTTCAATTAAGGTTGAAAAGTATAAAAATAATCACATGAATCGGTCGTTTAGTTTCGGAGTAATCAGTGGACATACATTTAAAAAAAAAAAGTACATACGCGTTGAATTGAGAACATCCTTCTTTTTTCGAAGACTGTTAAAAAGTAATGAATTGTTACCCTAATTCCATACATCCTGTGTTTACAAATCATTAATTAAGCTTAGTCTAAAAACAGCAGGGTTAATGTGATAAGCCATATACTGAACATACTACCTGAACGAAAGAATGCAACAATGAGAGACAGTTGGGTATGGGATATGTTCCATTTGTCCTGTGTTCCCAAACAGCTGCAAATATATTATTTCATAATTTTACATTTTTTTGTAACAGCGAATAGTTTTTGTATACTTTATTTTGTGATAAATGTCAAAATCAATTTGACAATTTTATAAGTTCCACAAGATATACAATGTATGTAAAAAAAAAAAAAAAAAAAAAAAAAAAAGTCATCATAAGACATCAAAGTGACAGGAGAATTTTTTTTTTCTTCTTTGAAATCTCCATGAAAATTGAATTCACTACTTACCTTTGATCTTTAAAGGAGCAGATTTTTCAACTACAAATGTTTTTAACCTTGCAGCTGTGAATTTTGTAGCAAATATAGTAATAAATACAACCAAAATATGCTTTTCATTTAACTTAGATCTATCAAAGTATAATATTTGTTAAAATATAAATTCCTCATACTTGTTCTCTACTACTTTACATGTATGCCAAGTATCCTCATCAGTACAAATGTCAATCAACTGATATTTGTACTGGTGAGAATTTTGTAGCAAATATAGTAATAAATACAACCGAAATATGCTTTTCATTTAACTTAGATCTATAAAAGTATAATATTTGTTAAAATATAAATTCCTCATACTTGTTCTCTACTACTTTACATGTATGCCAAGTATCCTCATCAGTACAAATGTCAATCAACTGATATTTCTACTTGTGAGAATTTTGTAGCAAATATAGTAATAAATACAACCGAAATATGCTTTTCATTTAACTTAGATCTATAAAAGTATAATATTTGGTAAAATATAAATTCCTCATACTTGTTCTCTACTTTACACGAATGTCAAGGATCCTCATCAGTACAAATGTCAATCGACTGATATTTGTACTGATGAGAATTTTGTAGCAAATATAGTATTAAATACAACCGAAATATGCTTTTCATTTAACTTAGATCTATAAAAGTATAATATTTGTTAAAATATAAATTCCTCATACTTGTTTTCTACTTTACACGTATGTCAAGTATCCTCATCAGTACAAATGTCAATCAACTGATATTTGTACTGATGAGAATTTTGTAGCAAATATAGTAATAAATGCAACCGAAATATGCTTTTTATTTAACTTAGATCTATAAAAGTATAATATTTGTTAAAATATAAATTCTGCATACTTATTCTCTACTTTACACGTATGTCAAGTATCCTCATCAGTACAAATGTCAATCGACTGATATTTGTACTGATGAGAATTTTGTAGCAAATATAGTAATAAATACAACCGAAATACGCTTTTTATTTAACTTAGATCTATAAAAGTATAATATTTCTTAAAATATAAATTCGTCATACTTGTTCTCTACTACTTTACATTTATGTCAAGAATCCTCATCAGTAGAAATGTCAATCGACTAATATTTGTACTGATAAGAATTTTGTAGCAAATATAGTAATAAATACAACCGAAATATGCTTTTCACTTAACTTAGATCTATAAAAGTATAATATTTGTTAAAATATAAATTCCTCATACTTGTTCTCTACTTTACGCGTATGTCAAGTATCCTCATCAGTACAAATGTCAATCGACTGACATTTTTACTGATGAGGAGTTTGTTTAAAGCGTGAAACGTCTACTGCAATTGTTTTTATTATGTGATATTGTTTTTGATTTTAGTTTTATTAAATGTCTGATTTTAATATATTTTGTTTTATTTTAGTATTAAACAAAACATTAGTATAGCACAATTGTATCCAAAACTGAGATTAATATATTCAGTAAGAAATGTTTTCGAGAAAATCCAATCCTGCCTCCTCTCCCCTATATATACAAGGTGAATTAAAAGTCTTTTACCAAACTTTCGTGGGTGGTAGAGCATACTACAACACGCAATATTTACATAGGAAACCACGGTCATAATTTAAAATTTAAGAGAGCCTAATGAACATATAAATACATATTTAGGTAAATATGCATATTTTTTATTTAACCCTTTCAGGGACAAGGTACTTCTATTCGTAAAATGTTTAAATGATTGATTGACACCAGAATTTAAAAGTAAATTTATTTGAAAATAAGTAAAATCTTTTCTTCGTGTACTTGATAAAAGGGAGTTTTTCATTCCCAAATTCTGGTGCCAATGTAGCATTTAGGGATTAAAATTAAGTGGTCCAAAAATGAGCCACCGCTCTTGAAAGGGTTAATGTATCTTTCAAAGTTTGTCCTCAAAGAGAATGCGAAAAGTAAAAGGAATTTAGTGATTATATAAAGCGGAAACAGGGTGAAATAATGAACTTTGAGATTAATTTCATTTTTTTTTTAACCCTTAGTCAAATGTGTATTTCTGCTATATATAAGCCGCCATTTTCTGTTTTTAAGTTTAGAATCCTCAGATTAAAGAATACACTAGATAGGTCAACAAGACCAAAAGTTGAAGTCTCAACTATACAAAATATACTGATACTGCCATCTGCTGGTGGTAAAAGAAATGGGAATTAGTAAACGACTTTTTTTGTAAATCTTAAATGTAAGCGTATATATTTTTCTTTTTGTAAATGCCATATACTGTCACAGTTGATTATTTATGAGAAATGTTTTAATTGAACCAAGTAGATTCGGATTCTGTGGCTCCCTCTAACTTCCTCCCACCAGTATCAATTTTTAACTCACATCAGTTGCTCTCGAACCGGCTAATGCATTCAAAACTTACCAGAGGAAAATGGCGACTTGTATCTCAGAGATTCACATGTGACGAACGCAGGATTAAAAGTACAATTTTCACGAAATATTGTTTGAAAAATACCCATATGTGCGTGTAGGGGTTTATAAATGAATTATTTGACCTTGAAATAAAATGCATGCAAAACTTAGAACCCTGACTTTTAAGCAAAGTTATTGACTTGAATTTTAAATTAGTAATTCTGTCAGACTTGTTTTCACTTCAAAGATGATTGCACGTTCTGCGGCAACTCACAAAGAGAGCTGTAAATTATTTTTTTCCTCGGGCGTGCCTTTTGCTATCTTCGATCAGTTTTTACTGTAACTTTGATGGAATAAATGAGATGATGTTGTGGCTTGACTAATATTGTTTGCAGGTATTTGTATCCTTAATTTTTCTTTAGAAGTTTAAACCTGTATCTGAAACATATTAAATATTGCTAAAAAATATTAGATTGCAGTGTGAAACCCTCGCACGGGACACTGGAAAACAAAAAATTTCCATGAAACTGTTTTATAGAAATATCAGTCCTTCTCATGAGTTTGTTCTCCCCTTTCAAAATAATGAATAAACGTAAAATTTTACCAGTTACAGAAATATACCTTTCAAATTGAATCAATTATATCATCAAATATTATACAAAAAAAAACAAAGGTACTTGCGTTACACATTAAAAAACAATAACATGTTTCACAACGACATAAATCATATCTTTATTGATCTTCTTTTACTGCCAAATTTTGCAGCTAACTTTCTTAAAATTTTCCAAAAGAAGAAAAAAAGTTGTTTTTCTTTGAATTTACTGGAATGGCTCTTTTCACTCCTTCGGATGGAGGCTTTCAAAATTAACTGCATCATTTACTCCCGGCATTTTGGCAACAACAAAAGGGCTTCCAGAGAATTTTACAGTCGCCTTATACTGTCCTATAAATAGAATTGTACTCCTAGCGAAGATTATTTTAAAAAGAAAAAAAAAAGAATGAATGGAATAAGATTTCTTTCAAAATGTTCGACTATTCACTGAACGGAAAACATTTGCATGAGATGGCAAGTAAATAATAAAAAAAAAATGTTAGGCAGGATTTGTCCCATTTTATATCCTACACAAATTCGAGAATGAAATACACAAGGAGAAAAAGAAACAACCCGCTTAATTTTTTTTTTATACTGGATTTCAAATTCTTTTTCCTCGAGTCTTTTGTAACTGCCTTTCATTTTACCCATACATTTTTTAAAAATCTTTTTTACTTATTAGCATTGATATGTCCAAATTATGCATTCTACCCAAAAAATCTCCATAACAAATGAGGAAATTTGTCTTAACTGCGTACTCCATTTTTCAGAATAATAATGTGTATTTTCTGTAATTTGAAGATTACATTTATATATATAGTATGTGTAGAATGGTAACGTCCAATTTATTATTGGAGAAAGAAACGCATTATTTTAAGCACATCACAGAAACAACATTTGCATGCAATTATGCCCGTAGGCTTCTCGTAAAATCTCTGTGAATAATGGACAACAAGAAAGAAAAATCATGCGTCAAGCATAGCTTATGAAACACTTTCCAACACTTCCAGAATACTTTAACAAACACGTATGTCATTACACGTAAGTAAACATTTTAAAAAACGCACAATACATTTGAAAACCAGATTTCAGCAATTACTTTCCAGGTACTATATTTCTTTTGCGCAGCCCTGTATATGATCTATAGATTTGTATATATTCTACATAGTATGCTAAAATTTAGTTTAGTAAGAATACAGTTGAAAATTCACTTTCAGCAATTTCTACAAATAGACGGAAACGTACTTGAATTCTTTTGTACAGCCCTGCATATTACATAAAGATTTTTATACATGCCACATAATAAGGTAAAATTTAATTCCGGCAAAAACACGCTAAAAACTACTGAAATCACATTTCCAGGAATTACTATTCATACCTGGCCATATATCCAGCTCTTAGCATAGCCCTGTATATGTTATTTATATTCTACAAACATATTTTAGTATATACTAAATATAGTTGGGCTTGAAAATGTATAACTCAAATTAAACAAATGGGTAAGTGTGATCGAAGACATTTTATAGGAATATGTTTTAACGCGTCCGGCAATCCTACGTCCGTCGGTGTCGGCTGTGCAATGACTTTCGTGGCCGCAACTTCGAACAATTTCTATAAAAATGTGTCGTCGTCTAATTTTTGACGTTGAATTGCAATGCATTGTAATCCTGCTTGACGTCATATAAATGTTTTTTTTCTATTTATTATTGGCCCTTTTTGTTCCACTCGACGTCACACCCTTCATAATTATTTTTCGATTTTCTCTCACTAAATGTGGTTTGCGACCCCATGTTCTATAGTAAGTTTTCATCCTCTTGATGCGTTCTATAATCCCTCTTAATTTGTCAATCGAATTTTGGAACAACCTGTATACTACATAGTACGTTAAATTTAGTTCAATTAGGAAACACATATAGCAAAATTCCTCTTCAGCAATTTCCGCCAATAAACGGGAATGTACTCAAGATCTTTTGTGTAGCCCTGTACATAATGTATAGATAAGTATTATGCAAAATATTTAGTTTTATTAAAAACGCGCACCACAACAGAAAACGCAATTCCAGCAATAATTGTTGACGTACAGTTCTGTAACCGAATTCTTTTGCGTGTCGCTGTAAAGGAAAGATGAATGCCATGCCCACCACGCTGCAAAAAAAGTGTTGATTTTACAGTATAATACTGCGCGGTACCGTATTACTGCTTATTTTTCTGTTTATTACTGTTAATTTTAGAGTATAATACTGGCAGCTGGGATGCCAGTATTATACTGTAAAATCGACACTTTTTTCTGCAATGCACATTCTATAGTAAGCATCTTGTAGGGCACTTCTGTGATATATATCAATTTCAATGTGCTTGGAATAGTCTTTTTCAACACCATATTACTTAAATTTCCTTAAAATCAAAATTTATTTATTTATTTATTTATTTTTTTTTTTTAAAGAAAAAAAAGACAACGTGATATAAAAACGAATTATAGATGCCTGAATAGTTAACAAGTAGCATACTAAAATTTAGAAAAGTTTAAAAAAGTATAAATATCAATAAATTTACAGAAAACTATTATCCCCCATAGATGATAATCTAACATTCTTTTTTGCTTTACTTACTTTCTTTCTTTTTGTACGAAAATACCTTACAATACTATATAATACATAATACCATAACAAAATACTGCAAATGTTACAGAGACAATAGGGAACATGATGTAGTTGTGGTATGTTCAATAACGCATTTCAATTTCGAGATGTCCGATATATATATAGAGAGAGCAGAAGGATTAGAAAAAAAAAACAGATAGGCAAGCAAACCAACAAATTGAACTGATGAATCTTTTCCAATTACTCTACTAAAATTTTGTTAAGTTTCAAAAAGCATAATACCATTAAAGCACATGTGAGCAACAACACTGAAAAAAAAAAAAAAAAAAAAAAAATGTTGATTTTACGGTATAATACTAGCAGCTGGGATATCAGTATTATACCGTAAAATCAACAATTTTTTAATTTTTTTTTTCAGTGAATTAGCAACAGGCTGTAATGGTATATTTGAATTGTTTTGTGAAGTCATATTAAAGATCTATAAATATTGCTCAATCACTGTATTAAAATGTTGTTGAGTTTCAAAAAGCATAATAACATTAAAGGACAACACCACTTTGACCTATTCAAAATTTCGAAATTTTTTTTTCGCTTAAAATGCTCTTAATTTACACGAAAATCATATTTTATTAATTATATATCATTATTGAAAGCGAAAGGCTAATATTTGGATCTATAGAAGTAGAACGCGTCACACCGAGTAACAAAAACTTTAACCGTGTTTTCTTTAGAACAGTTTTTTCAAAATCAGTGGACAGTCTAGCTCCTTCAATATTTAATTAATCAATGTGGGTTTTTTTTAATTAATCGTCACACATTTTTCTAGTGAAATACGTACAGTTTTTTCAATATTTCGCTTTTCTGTGAAACTTCAGCAACGAAATATTTGGTTGAAATGTTTACTTTGAATTTATGCCATTTCGCTAAAAATGCTTATTTTATTAAATGATCCATATTTTACTAGCTTTTGGACTAAAAATCTATTTCTTTGTCTCATTATTTTAGGTTAAATCTACGATGAGATATCATGCCCACCCCCGTGGCAGAATGTACGCGACGCTGCGACGGGCGTCGCAGACTTTTTAGGGCACCTGCAGACTAAAAACATACAGCGATGCCGTGGACGCGCTACAGCGCATAAATTACGCGAAAAAACGGCAAACTTCGTCGAAGGATCGCGAAAAAAACGGCGAATTTCGACGAAGAATCGCGGAAAAAACGCGAAATTCATTTAAGGATCGCGAAAAATGGCTAATTTCGTTGACAGATCGCGAAAAAAAACGCAAATTTAGTCAAAAGGCCGTGAAAAAACGTGAATTTCGTCAAAAGGCCGTAAAAAAACACGAGTTTCGTTGAAGGATCGCGGAAAAATGCGAATTTTGCCGAAGGGCTACGGAGAAAACACCAACTTTGTCAAAGGATCGTGGAAAAACTGTTAATTTCGTCGAAGGATCACGAAAAAACGGTCAAATTCGTCGAAGAAACTACAAATTTCGTTAACTGATCGCTAGAAAACGGAGAATTCTGCCGACAGATCGCGAAAAAACGACAAATTTCGTCGACGGATCGCCAAAAAAGGTAAATTTCGTCAAAGGATCTCGAAAAAAACGGAAAATTTCGTCGAAGGATCTCGGAAAAAATGGCAAATTTCGTCGAAGTATCTCGAAAAAAACGGCAAATTTTGTCGAAGTATCTCGAAAAAACGGCAAATTTCGTCGAAGTATCTCGAAAAAACTGCAAATTTCGTCGAAGTATCTCGAAAAAACGGCAAATTTCGTCGAAGGATCGCGGAAAAAACGCGAGTATAGTCCAAAGGCCAAAGAAAAAACGCGAAATTCATCAAAGGATCTGGGAAAATGGCTAATTTTGTTGACAGATTACGATAAAAACGCAAATGTCGTCAAAGAGCCGCAGAAAGACTTGATTTTCGGCAAAAAAAAACATGAGTTTCGTTGAAGGATTGTGGAAAAAATGCGAATTTCATCAAAGGGCCACAGAGAAAACGCAAATTTCGTCAAATGGCCGCAGAAAAAATGCCAATTTCGTCAAAGAATCGTGGAAAAAATTGAAAAAAAAAAAAAAAAAAAAAAAACGTGAATTTCGCCAAATGATCGCGGGGGAAAAAAGAAACGATAATTTCGTCAAAGGTTCACGAAAAAAACTTTAATTTTGTAAAATAGTTCCGGAAAAGATGCAGCATTCCTTTAGAAAACAGCAGACACACAAAGTTCTAATGCTTATTAATATATGCATAGTTTTTAATCTGAAACAATATACTGAACTAACTTTTGAAAAATCGGGTTAACCCGAACCCAATTTGCAAGAATCTACACTCAGGCTGAAATCGACTCTAATCAAAAGCAGAGTTAATCCGATCTGCAACAAGAATAATTATTGCCGAGAGGGGATTTTCTCCCCTCCCCCCTCTGCTGTGACCTTTCAGAATATTTGCTGTGAATTTCAGAATTTTTTTTACTCAGAAAGTCTGATAAATGTTGATGCCTTAATTAATTAGCACTACACCTACAACAGCATCAAGAATAGATTTATATGATATATTGCGTATTGCAGACTATTTTTGAAAACATTATTAGCGTTGCATAGACACTTGAAGATCTGTCACTGGGGCCCACTGCTTGACCCTCTTTTTTCAAAGCGCTCTCGACCATCCCAACCTGTTAGACCACCATTTTTTAATATATCAATTAAAAATATATATACAGTTTTCTACTTTAATGTATGTATAATAATTAAACGTAAATGGATTTTTATAAACAACTCGCATTTTTTAAAAAAAAATACTCGCGACAGCCTTGAAGTTACAAATACTTTCAAATTATGTTAGAAGCTTTAAAAAAAATTTCTAGTTTTTTTTTTTTTTTTTTTTCGAAAACATGCATTTTTATTACGATTACTCATGAATAGCCAAAAAGAAGAGTTTTTTCACCTAGTATATAAAGTACATCTCAAAATTGTAAAAAATTCAATATACATTATTTTATGCTATTTATTTCTTAAAATAATATATACTTATTAAACATTATATTTTAGTCTTAATTTACATTCAAGGAAAATTAATATATAAATATTCCTCAATAAACAAACGTATTTTTCCAATCTATTTATTCTGGTACTAAAAAATATATATAAACAAAAAAGTACGAATACGATACATCAGTTAATTTCTTAGAATGTTTTCTATATACTGCAAGTTGTGCAGCAAAATCTTGAATCACCAGAAGTATATTACGCCAATTTTAGTAAATTGTAAAATTTTTCAATATATTTTATTTTATACTATTTATTTCTTAAAATATTATATACTTAATAAACATTAAATTTTAGTCCAAATTTACATTCAAAGAAAATTAATAGCTAAATATTTCTCAATAAACAAACATATTTTTCCAATCTATTTATTCTGGTACTAAAAAAAATATATGAAACAAAAAAGTAGGAATACCATACATCAGTTAATTTCTTAGAATGTTTTCTACACACTGCAAGTTGTGCAACAAAATCTTGAATCTCCATAAGTAGATTCGCCAATTTTAGAAAATAGTAAAATTTTCAATATATTTTATTTTATACTATTTATTTCTTAAAATATTATATACTTATTAAACATTATATTTTAGTCCGAATTTACATTCAAGGAAAATTAATATCTAAATAGTCCTCAATAAACAAACGTATTTTTCCGATCTATTTATTCTGGTACTAAAAAATATATATAAACAAAAAAGTACGAATACGATACATCAGTTAATTTTTTACAATGTTTTCTACATACTGCAAAGTTGTGCAGCAAAATCTTGAATCTCCAGAAGTAGATATGCCAACTTTAGAAAATTTCTGTGTGATTTTTCAGATCACAAAAGAGATATTTATATTTCACTAGATGAAATTCATGGTTTATTTATTTATTTATTTTTTACTGTAAAGACGTTTGAAAAAATTAATACTTTTTATTTGTCTACTAAAAATGTACAATTCAAGAAATTGAAAAGTAAAATGTTTTTGTTGAACAAGCTAACTTGTACACATTCAAATAAAAGTTTTATCTTGTACTACATACATTTTTGACTTTTTCCTGTGACCGAGAAAACAAAAGCAGCCGAGAGTTTTTTTCCTTCTCGGTTATTTTTTAGATGACTTTTTTAACAATTAGAAAATTTTCTAAAGAAGTTATTGGATTACGTTTTCATTTTCATTTAACATAAATATGTTTTGGATAAATTAATTTTTAATTTATATATTCTATAAAATTTTTCAAGAATTCTTAAATTAAATGATATACTCATTCCCTAAGATGTATATCAATCTCTAGATAGTTATTTTTAACCATTCTTAACTGTCCTTTTAAATGTATCACATACTTGCTCCTAAAACTTGATTTTTGAGAGATTAATATGAGAAACATTACATTCTCATCTATTATTAAAGTATGTTTAAATATCTTAAAATCAAACTTTTGCCCACGGCTCCGCTTACCGTAATTTCCGGCCTATAATCTGCGGATCAAACAATCATGTTTCGACCTGGAAATTTTATTTTATAAAACATAACTTACTAAATAGCTGTAAATACTTACTAAACTTGACTTGACTTCAATTATTGAATAAAATTTCTGGGTCAAAACATAATTGTTTGATCAGCAGATTATAGGCCGGAAATTGCGGTACGTAGAATGTAAGTTTTGTAATTCGGAATGCAAATGTTACATATAATTTTTATATATTTGTTTGTTTGCATAATTTATTTAACAAATAGTGCAACTCCCATCAAAATTCGTTCTGTAGATTTTTTTAAAAAAGCCAATCTTCCATCGGGCTCATCTAATTATAGAAATTTCTACCACAGCTCTATAACTAAGCAATGTTGAACGATGTGTTTTTGTTATACACTAAAACCTCCCAGCAAAAATTACCTAACTGACAATGTAAGTTCCATAAAAATCCGGCTAGCAGAACGTGACTTATAAGCGTTCGGAATGAAATACTAATTTCCTTTATATAAACTAGATGACCGATATTAGAACAGTTTTAACAGTTTTCGCTTATGAGGGTATACACCCATATGTTGTTCACAAATCTTCAGACAATCGGATGTAACATGCAATTAAAGTAAATAAGCTACTTTTGACTCGTATAAAATTTTTGAATTATTTCTTGATCCATTTTAAATGAAAGACAATTTGTTTTTTCGTTTGAGAATGTTTTTTCGCCTTTTCTGAAATACTGCATTTTATGCAGCTTCATTTAAGAATAAACTTTGATATGTTGATGATTTTCTTTTCCCCCTTATCTTTCCCATTCTTTCCCTCCGCTCTCTCTCTTTTTTGGAGCAAAATAAATTTTAACTTTCAAACTGTGTGCAAGTTCAGTGCTCGCACAAAACATTCTATGGGTATTTGAGCTGGGAACACCCACGCAGTCTGCGCTCATTTCCAGAAAAACACAAAAAACGCCGCTGTATTTTTTTGTAGTACACTGGTGTCCAAAAGTTAAACAACAAACACAAAATTGAAATTTTCGAACAATAGAGTATGTAGTTGGAGTACTCAAAAGAAGGTGATTTTATGATGGAGTCTTCAAATGACGGTCACGTGATAGTCAGAAGGTGATTTTATGATGGAGTCTCCAAATGACAGTCACAGGATAGTCAGAAGGTGATTTTATGATGGAGTCTTCAAATGACGGTCACGTGATAGTCAGAAGTATAAATGTCAGACGTAGCAAAGGGGTAGTGTCCCTACACTGCAAAAAGAAATGCCTCCATTATACCGTAAAATTAACAGTAATAAAGAGTAAAATAAGCAGTAATACGCTGCCGCGCATGCACGGTAGCGTATTACTTCTTATTTTACTATTTATTACTGTTAATTATACTGTAAAACCAACATTTTTTTTTTTCTTTTTGCAGTGTACAGAACAGCCAATGAACCAAAATGTGACATCTTTCAACCTCTCATTATTACTCTCGAGTGATCGTCATTTGGTAACTCCACTGAGAAGTCACCGCGACTGTTGCTTTGTAACGAGTCACCAGGTGGCGTTACAATGAAGTCACCTTTAGAGATCCTACATTAGAGAGAGTTGAACACTGACGAAATGTCCACCATGTCAGTTCCAAAGCAGGTGGAACGCAGTAGAACGGAATTTTCAAGACTCTCTGAAGGCATATAAAACGAATTTTCCATGTTTTTAATAAAATAAAAAGTGTTAGACGGTGATGAAAATGCATTGCGTTCTACTGCGTTTCACCTGCTTTGGAACTGACATGACGGACATTTCGTCTGTGTTCAATCTCTCTCTAATGTAGGATCTCTAGTCACCTTGTTATTCTCATGTGACTGGCATTTGGAGACTATTGTGAAGTAAGTCATCATGACCGTTGTATTGTGATGAGACACCAAATAACGTAACAAAAAAATCACGCGGTCTCACAGTTAACCAAAATTTGGAAACTCTATTGTGAACACCATGAACGCTGCTTTGCGATAACTCACAAGAGGGATTTTACCGTTACTTGGAGACTCGTCACAAAACAACTACAACGGGGATTTTATGATGGAGTCTCTAAATGACGGTCACATGATAGTCAGAAGGTGATTTTATGATGGAGTCTCCAAATGACAGTCACATGATAGTCAGAAGGTGATTTTATGATGGAGTCTTCAAATGACGGTCACGTGATAGTCAGAAGGTGATTTTATGATGGAGTCTCCAAATGACAGTCACATGATAGTCAGAAGGTGATTTTATGATGGAGTCTTCAAATGACGGTCACATGATAGTCAGAAGGTGATTTTATGATGGAGTCTCTAAATGACGGTCACATGATAGTCAGAAGGTGATTTTATGATGGAGTCTCCATATGACGGTCACGTGATAGTCAGAAGGAGATTTTATGATGGAGTCTCCAAATGACGGTCACATGATAGTCAGAAGGAGATTTTATGATGGAGTCTCCAAATGACGGTCACATGATAGTCAGAAGGTGATTTTATGACGGAGTCTCCAAATGACGGTCACATGATAGTCAGAAGGTGATTTAATTGTAAAGTCATCTGACTACTTGTCACAAAGCAGCATTCATGGTGATGTGTCAGTGGAGTGACAAATGAAGATCATTTGAGATTAATAATGAAACGAATTTATAAAATTTTGATTTCAGTTCACTGTAGTGACTGTAACACTCGTGACCATTTATGACGTCAAGGAGACGTCACACCGACTGGTTGTTCTGTTAAGGTAGTACCTATATACTACACATGTCGTTTATATGATTTTCTTTTGCATACTCACAATTAGCTTTTGTGTTTAAAAAATAGCATTTTTTGTTTGTTACTTAATTTTTGAACACCAGTGTTCACACATAATAGCATATCTGTGCAGATTTGCTTTTTCTTTAGTGATGTATCTTTATCCTTTTTCATCTGGAGAAAAGAGTTCTGAATAAATTGTTCTCGAAATTATATCATAATGCTTTCTCTTTTTTTCTGAATATGCACAAAATTTTAACTGTATTGAAAAACATCACAATTCCAAAAATTAAATTTTAGCACTTTACTGCAGAATTTTTATCAATCTTTACGGGACAAAAGAACTATTTTATACTATCTGAGTGATGTGAAAAAAAGGAATGTTATTTTAGAAATGTATTACTTTAAAATATTAGTCAAAATTTTCGGGTTTTATCGTTCGTGACAAAAATAGCGCTAAATACAGTTTAACCTTCCTGAAGCAGTGTGGCAGATGGATACAATGCCCACTCTAATTAATAAAAAAACCATATTTATGCCTCATTCCTCATTATATATTATATTTTTGAGTACATTTATCAGTAAAAATAGAAAAAGAAATCTTATCCTCAATGCCTGGTTCAAACTTTTTATATGTTTGTAAAGCAAAATGTACTCTAATTTAACATCATAATGGCATCAAGTACATTATATTGTTGTCATTAATTGCATCTGATTGCTCCAGATGTTGGGCAAGTCTCACATCGCAAAAATACATGGTACACGGTAAAGTATGTAGCACATATTAGCATGCGTCACGTGGGATAGAAAATACACAGTGAAATGTTAAATATAACGTAGCTTTTATTTATATGAGTTGGCTGTAATGAAGCACAAATTATTTCGTAAAAGTGTAAGAACCTTAATCATATCGCTATAAAATCTCTTCTTATTCGTAAAAGTTTGGCTATGCAAACAATTCATGACAATACCATAAAGCAGGGCACGAAATTTCCGCTCGCCAGCTCGTCATTGGCGAGCAAATACTTAAGGTTGGCGAGTAAGTTTCGTCTTTTGAAATGTTGTGCTTCAAATCAAACTGTATTTGCTCAGAATATCGTGCCTCAATCTAGCAACACGCGGGAGTGTTTTGAAATCAAGCGACGGCATTTATCTTCCAAAAGAAGAAAAAATGCGGCGTCACCCACTGCCATTTCTCTCCTACTTCCCCCGTCTGCATTCGTTCCCCCGCTTTCGCACTGCGCAAGCGCCAAGGTTGCTTTTTTTGCTTCCGAGGCCGAATCAATCTGATCGCTCTTCACGCCTGTGCGAAGTGAATCAGGTTTCGCCACCTCAGCTCAGCTGCTTGAAACACGGCAAAAATTATTAGCTTTCTCCCGAATATTTAACATTTTAAAAATTTTTCATATTTTTCATGAATGTAAAAAGTTCTGGATTTAATAGACAGCACCTTCTAACAATGATCAATTTCAATTCAGTTTGTTATAAGCAGTTCATTTTCTGGGCAGGTGTGGTGGCAGACGTTACTGTTTGAATGAATGTAAAATAGTGGCGAGCTTAAATGTTAGTCTGGCTAGTACCTTTTCAACTGAAATTTCATGCCCTGCCATAAAGTGTAATTTTTTTTGTATGTGTATGCAGTGTCTAAACTGCTTTTAATGACTTTAGTGCAGTTTTTAACAGTCGGTGTTTTCTTTAAATCATACTTATTAATTTCAGGTAACCATGGGCAATCCCTTATTATCGCTCCGCAGCAGCGCGATACTCTGCCTCTTATGGCTAACTATTGCTGCAGAAATTGACGTGGACCCAGCGTGGGAGAATATTTTTAAGGCAAGGTAAGAGTAGTACATGCTATACAAAATATATATAGTTTTTTTCTTCTTTTCTTCCCCTTCTTCTTCTTAAAAGAAAAATCAGAAGATCTATATCCATTAACTTAAAGTCTACAACGATATTAAGTCTGTTCATTATCAATTAAAAACAGTTACACTAATACATACGATTAAACTATAAAGTTAAAAAGCACGATTTTTTATTAAAAACATCATTATACGTTTCGTATTTTCCAGAAGCTCCTCATCAGTAATGTAATAAAAACACAAAAACACGAGCGATGATAAAACAATTTACAGAAGAGAGCTAGCTCTCTTCTACAAGTTGTATTAAGAAGTAAGTTGTTGTAAGAAGTAGAATTTTTCTTAGTACAATTATATAAATTTTATCCCTTACATCTTGGGTGGCTTTCCAAAAGTCTTTTCAATGTTCGTGGATAGTATCTTCCTACAACAAATACCTATAGGTAGGAAGACGCCTAGAGAGAAATAGAAATTTGTGGTAACACTGGATGAAGCATGGTTTTATTTAAGTGGCTGTAACAAAAACTAGAAAGAAAAATCATGGATCAGTCATAGATTATGAAACATTTTCCAACACATTCAGACTACTTTAACCGTTTTATAAGGTGAAAGATGGTGTCTAAGTACACAATTTGGAAAACGCGTAACACATTTGAAAACCAAATTTCGGCAATTATCATCTATAGTCGAAAAAGTATTCGAATTCTTTTGGGTATCCCTGTATATGAAGTATAGATTTGTATACATAGCAAGCTAAAATTTAGTTCAGTTAGAAAACGCATAACACAGTTAAAAATTTTCCTTCAGCAATTTCCCATAATAAGCGAAAATATACTTGAATTCCTTTGTTCAGCCCTGTATATGATCTGTAGAATTTACACACACCAAATAATATGGAAAAAATTAGTTAAATTTAAAAACGCATACAACAATTGGAAACGCACTTCCAGCAATTATTGATACTAGACAGTACTGTAAAATCTTTTGTGTATCCCTGTAAATGAACGATAAATGCTATGCACACCCTATTCTACAGTAAATGTCTTGTAATGCACCTCAGTGATGTATATCTATTTTAATATGTTTAAAATAGTGTAACATCATTAAAATACCCTGCAAATTATTTTTCCCATAGACCATAATGTAACGGAATTCTTGTGAGCGCCCCTGTAGACGAGTGATAAATGCCACACACTTCATTTTGAATACCGAACCTACCATGGTAAACCTCAATAACATGTATCAATTGCATGACAATCCGAATATATATTTACGCGAGTTAGAGCACAGACAGACAAACGGAATTCATAAACACTTTTCAACTATGTTGAAAAGTGTTAAAAAAAAGGACGAAGTGGGTTCATGAATGTAAAGAATAAAGTTTCTGAAGGTCTGCTGGATTTTGTTTTGAAGGCAAATCAAAGCTCAAAATCGTATCAAGAAAGCTAAAGTAAATTCACTCTTATTATCACCAAAATATTTTAGAACCCATTTTTAAAGCCGAGCTTCCCGTTTTAAATGGGAAAGACGTCAATTTTCAACGTCTTCAAAGTTGAGCAACGACTGGACAAAGCCTCTCATATTGAGCGAAAAAAAATAATCACAAACGGGAATAAATTGTGTGCCATTTGAAGAAATAATGTAAAATCCAGGGCTGCGGAGTCGGTGGAAAATATGACCGACTCGGACTCTGACTCCTGAAATTTTAAAGGAACCGACTCCGACTCCGGGACGTCTAAAGTACTAGTATTGCCTGTTGATTCCTATTATTCAGATTGCTTTGTTGCTGTCATTTGTTTTGAAATAGTAATAGTCGCTTTATTAAATTTGTCATTAAATAAAGGAAATATTACTATTTAAAAAAATGGCAGCAATCAAGCAATCAAAACTCAACTTGCAACCTGCTGTTACATTCCTGTTTGACCATGAAGTATATGATGTGTATATTTTTGGATGAATTATGGGTATAAGCTGTGATAGGTAGTCAAGACTAGGACTTGTTTACTGCAGCGGCAAACTTCTGACAGTATTTTAGTACAAAAAGTTTCACTTTTTTTCACCAAAATACGGGTGAAAGGATGTTTAATTTTGGTTTTTTTTATACCTATTCCTGCAGACCCAAAAATAGAAGGCAAAAATTTTACAATTTAAGCATCATTTGGGGTCTCCAGAACCCGAAAAATTACGGGGGAATGCAAGAAAAATAAAAATGAAAATTTTACTATTTTAGCATTAATTCTGTTCTCACGGCTTCGTAAAAAAAGGGGCAAAAATTTTATATTTTCAGCATTATTAATTGTACAATTTTGGGTCCTGCAGACCCGAAAAATCCAAATATTGAAATCTAAAAAAGTAAATAAAATGGAAATTTCACTATTTCAGTTCCCACTGACTTGGAAAAGAAAATGCAAAATGTTGTAATTTTGGAGTTATTGTGTCTTCCAGACCCGAAAAATTCCAATGTAAGGGAAGAAAAATAAAGGGGAAAATTTTGTATTTCCTGCATTAACTTTATAATTTTGGCTTTATTTCGGGTCTGCAAAACCTGAATATCGAAAGGAGAAAGATGACTCAAATTTCACTATTTTATCATTATTTTGAGTACTACAGACTCAGGAAAAAAATTATTATTTAACTTTTCTTCGGGGGGGGGGGGGAGGTTCTATGCACACGAAAAAAAGGGGTAAAAAATTACTACAGTTTCAGCATTACTCCTTGTCCTACAGACCTGAAGAATCTGAGGGAAACAAGAAAACAAAAGGGAAAAATTTTCTATTACAATGATATTTCTGATTCTGTAGACTCCAAAAAGAGCAGAAACTTCCAATTTTCGCATTACCTCGGGTTCTACAAACCCCAAAAACCGAGGGAAAGTACTGCATACTAATATAAAATATAAACTAGAGATTTCAATTAAAAGCAGTTTTCATATACACTGTAAACTGGACAGTATATTGGACCTGTTTAACCAGGGTTTCCTTGTATATATAGTCCAAATATAAAATAATAATTCAGTTTATAAATTTAAAATTACATAGAATTGGTTTAATTTCACTTCAAACTGTCTAAAAAACAAGCTGGAGTCGGAGTCGGAGTCGGCCTGTTTTTTAGTGACTCCGACTCCGACTCCGCAACCCTGGTAAAATCACCTGACGCTTCTCTCATGGACTTTTGCTCAATTGTTAAATAATAAGCGAATAAGACAAAGAAAATTGTTACGATTTACAGTGACTTAAGGAGCCGCTTCACTGAAGCTAATAGGAAATCCTATGCTAACCTCTGGGAAAACTTAGAAGCGAGATTACTCATTACCTAATATAATTATTAAAATACGGCTTTCACCATCTGGAAGTAGACGTCAGATGCCGACGTTGTGCGTTTTTAAAAATTGTCTCCTTAAATTTTAAGTATTTCTAAGAAAATGATAAATTTTCATCAAGTTGAAATTTCACAAATTATATGATTTTTTCTTTTTTAATACTTAAAATTTAAGAAGACAATTTTTAAAAACTCACAACATCGGCATCTGACGTCTACTTTCAGATGGTGAAAGCCGTATTTTAATAATTATATTAGGTAATGAGTAATATTGCTTCTAAGTTTTCCCGTAGGTTAACATGAGATTTCACAATCGGGAAGTTATAATGAAGTGGCCCACCGCGTACATTGAGAAGACTTTGGGAGATTGCCCAAGAGGAGTAGGAGAAAATTGACATGCCTGCTCTAAAAAAATTCTACTCTCATGAAAACTGGAGCCAGAGCTATAGCCAAGAGTCAAAGTTATGAAATAGAGTCACACTTGCGCAAGAAATGCGCAATTTATGCCTAGACATTAACTATGAAAGTCGTCTGTCTGGGATTCAAGGTTAGAAAGTCTTCCAAAGGGGGGTGGGTCTGTATTACAAACTTGGGATTTACACGCAAGGTTAGATTTACAACCCCCCCCCCCACCTTCCCCCACATCTGAACAAGGAACAACACAACAGTACATTTACTATAGTAGACGTGCGATATAACAGTACATTATAACGACCGATCGAAAAAAATCCGCTATATGTAAACCATTCATTCATCATTACTTTTACATTGAATAAAACAACAATTAGACCAAACATTCTGAAAAAGCAAGCCTTATTATCAGCTTTTCAACCATAGTTGTTTGAGATTGTGCTTCAGAAAATCTTGCGGGTATTTCGAGTCTTTCAAAGAGAGAAAAAGTACTTCATTTCTTCTTAATTTAGCGATTCTTTCTCCATTCATGGGTGAAAAATATTGCAAATACTTATTACTGTCATCTACACCTGTTCTGGGGACAACGTAACTCCAGTGTCCATAATTATTGCAACATGTATGTGAAAAACAGTTACCTCATAATAAAATTTAGTTTTTCTCTATTTGTAACGTAGGTATACAGAAAACTTCAAAACTTTTTAAAGAAACAATCATTCAGTATAGCTATCGATTTAGATATTTTTTTACCCTCTTAAGAATTAATTTCTGGCCGTCAGACTCATTCGCAGTTGCTAATTTTTATTTATTATGTAACCGGAAAAGTTGAAAAAAAAATGTTTTTTCTATAAAATTTCAGATTTTCTTATATTATAAAGTTTTTAAACAACTTCTCTAGTAATAATAGGATTTTAGATTTTTTTTTCATGCAGTGAAGCATAAGAAAAATTGATGTATCCGTTTTTAAGTTAAAAAAAGCATTAAAACTGACTTAGATATGTCAGCCTGGAGACTCTTTAGCATCGCCTAAGGGAGGGACGATGAGGTGATCATCTCTTCCATTAAGAAGTTACTTCACTCATGCGAAAACACCCGCTCGCTAATGTTAATCCTGTGGGAGAATTTTTTTAAGATATGTCGTTTGCATTTCAGTGTTCGCATTCAAATGAAGTATGTTTTTTTTTTTTTTTTTTTCCCAATTGGATAGCTGGGGTCGATCTCTACAAAGGCCGTTTTTTACTTTTTCGATTTTGCTCACGTTTTTTTTTTTTTTTTTTTTTTTTTTTTTTTTTTTTTTTTTTTATTATTATTATTATTAGTAGTATACTTTCACTTTTGGGTTTCGGAACCGGTTTCGCAAGTGAAAGTTTTCCCGTAAAAAAAACCTGCAACCAAAATCGAAAAAGTAAACAACGGCCTTTGTAGAGAACGACCCCAGTATCCAATGCAAATAATAATAATAATAATAATAATAATAATAATAATAATAATATTGAAATGCAAACGAGATATCTTTAAAAAAAACTCCCATAGGATTAATATTAGTGAGAGGGTGTTTTCGCGTAAATGAAGTAGCTTCTTAAGTGCGAATGACCTTCTGTAATATGTCTGAATTCAACACTGGTGATACCATGGTATCTGTAATAAGTCCCAAGTGTTTTATTCTAGCAGAACGAACGCTATTTTACAGAATAAATTAACTTTCCAAAACGGATTATTTAAACACATTATTCATTTTTTTTTCTTACAGAAGCGAAGACGACTGGAGGTCAGTTTGGCACACGGAGCGTCATCGCCGCTGCTATCACGATCTATTACTCCACATGAATTGGGTGTGCGAGAAGGACATCTATGCCGTACGGAGGAAGAAGAGGAGCACAGGTGACCAGCCACCATTTATCGATATCGTATTAAATATATAATACAGGGTGCAAAAAATAATTGTTGATTTTACAGTATAAAACTGGCACCCCAGCTGCCAGTATTATACCGTAAAATTAACAGTATTAAACGGTAAAATAAGCAGTAATACGCTGCCGTGCAAGCAGTAATACGCTGCCGCGCATGCGCGGTAACGTATTACGTTATCCGTTCTTTATGACTCCTACTGTGCGCATGAAATTGGGCGATTGGATTTTTGTTTGTTTGTTTATTGAGAACATACATCTGACTTGTGTGCTTGACATCAAGTGCCCGCTTATAAGTCATCGTCAATATACAGGGACGAGATAGCCACAACGAAATTTAAACACCAGAGAGTTACATCCTGGAGCTTCGCAAAGTGTGTGCAATGGAGCTGGCGGGAGTCGAACCCGCCGACCTGACTCCTACGCTCTCAAGCGATTAGCGGAATGGTGTCTTAACCACTCGGCCACGGAGGCCCCGGGCGATTGGACTGGTCTACGTTAAACAGGTCTCTGATATGATTGGCCTAGGTCGTCATGACGATTCCTGCAATGATCGCTACGACAAAAATGTGAAGGTAGATTGGTTGACGGAAGTGTTTGTTTGTAAACATGCCTTTCCTTATTGCTGCCAATGCTGCAAACACTGAACATGCTTAACTTGATTTTCTTATTAAAATAAACTGTGCCTTGCTTATATGTGTTAGTTTTATTAATAAATATAGATCTGGTGTACAATGTCATACTTCTATAAGCAATTGGTGACGTTTTTAAGCCGATGATTGATTATCAAAAAAAATTAAATTTTAGGGCTTCAAATAAGGATTTTTTTACATGCAAGACGTCATTTCATACTAAATCGAGAAAGCTCTACAGATTTGTAACTGGCAATTTTTCGCTATCTCTCATAGTTTTCGAGATAGGGTCAAAAACATCCAAATTTCGCCATTAGGGGGCGCTGCAGTCACCGTCAAATGATAGCACATAGTCGTTTTGCTATAAATAGACACTTGCTCTACATTTCTAGCTTTATCCGTTTAAAAATTATTTCAAGATAAAGGGATTTCCCGACGCACCCTGTATATAATATATATATACAGGGTTTTACAAATTTGATAAAATGTGGTAGCCAGAAAAAAGTTCTAGTAGCCAGTAAAAAAATATTTACCACCCTCCTACCTCGTCATTAATTTTCATAGAGCACAAAAGTTTTTATGAATTAATTGAGGAAAAATAATAACAGGCATTGTTTAGAATTATTAGTTACATAGTTTAGAAAGATAATATAAATTAAGTTTTCTAATGAAACATATCAAAATCATATGTCTTTCAAAAAAAAAAAAAAAAAAAAAATTACTGTAAAAAGTGAATTAACCGGCAAAATGCTGATTGCCGAATGCTTCAAATGTCCGGATAGGTGTATGCTACAAAATCTATATATCTGCTGATCGACGAAATAGTGAAGCAGGAAAACAAGTTTTCGCCTATTTTTCTGTCGAAGTCTCAAATAATTCTGATTTGTTTATTTTTTAATTTACATTTGATGAACGTATTTTCGCCAAATTAAAAACAAAAGTTAAAAATATTTTTTGTGTGAATATAGTTTCAAAGTTTATTTTTTAATATTGGGAAAGGAAGGGGGGGGGGTGGCATTTGTGCTCATTTCAAGAAAGCTTAGGTCAATTTTTGTACAAAAAAGAAACAACAACAAAAACCCCCTTAGATTAAATAACTTGGTGACCAGATTAAAATACTTGGTCGCCAGCGGCGACTTGGCGACCGTATTTGTCAAGCCCTGTATATATATATATATATATATATAACCATAAATTAAACATTATCATAACACCAACTTAATATATATATATATATAATCCAGCAAAAACATGATTTTGGCCTGAACTAGCACCACCCCCCTCACCAGAAACAAGACAACACAAGAAAACACAATTAGAAAATATATGTAAAAATAAACAGAAACAAGCTGCGGCCTCATCAGCAGTGGGTAAATTCAAAGGCAGCCAATATATATATATTAGCTTACATATTATATATATATAAAATGGTCAGTTTCTTATGTTTCAATGGTTAATTTTTAGAATAAGTTTATATATATATATATTCATGGTGAAGACGACCTCAAGTAAGATGGTATATATATATAAAATGGTCAGTTTCTTATGTTTCAATTGTTAATTTTTACAATAAGTTTATATATATATATATATATATATATATATATATTCATGGTAAAATTCATGGTGAAGACGACCTCAAGTAAGATGGAGTGACGAAATCAGAAAAGTGATCGGTGTTAATTGAATGACTAAAGCACTAGACAGGAAACAATAAAAAAATCTGGGGGAGACCTAACATCCAGCAGTGGATTGAAAACGGTTGTTGATGATGATATATACAAGGTGTACCAAAAGGCCGTGTACAAACGTTAAAAACTGATACAACACTCATTTTTATATAGGGTACCAAGGTCGTCAAAACCCACTTATTCAATCATAATTGCAGGGTGTCTCACTGCATGTTGAACGCGAATTTTCGTTCGTAATCTTAATAATAATGAAAATATTTTAACGATATCTTCA
Source organism: Maratus michaelseni (assembly GCA_963931845.1). Taxonomy (NCBI): domain Eukaryota; kingdom Metazoa; phylum Arthropoda; class Arachnida; order Araneae; family Salticidae; genus Maratus; species Maratus michaelseni. The sequence goes on along the minus strand of OZ007588.1, from coordinate 339,438,431 downwards.
ATAGACTTAATTTGCTTTCTGCGAAATGTGATGAAATCACAAGAAGTACTAGAAATAGCCATTATCCACGTCCAAACAACATTGAGTTAGGTTCTTCAAAATTTGGAAGATAGCTGATAATGCATACAGTATCGCTGACTAAATTGCAGTACAATTCCAGTACGTCCCTTGATGTCGTGGACATTTCTCAGAAAGCAAAGTTATTTCTGTTGAAGATTTCGCTAATATATATTTATTATTGTTACAGTTATATGAGCGAAATTCGGTTTTGGCTTGTTATGACTCCTATATTTTTGAGTCAATAAGTGATTTCGTCCTTGGCTTCCTATGCGGAAACTGTTTCTTGCAGTGTGCTGTAGCACCTTCTAAAGTTTATACACGACCGTTCCGGGCACCCTGTATATTCAAACGCTGAAAATAATAAGTAACTAGTATTCGTCAGGCCGAAATGTCGGATCATTGAGTCGCATAAATTAAAAATATATTTAAAAAATATATATTTTTTATTTTTATGTTTGCTGTTTAACCCCTTGGGGACGAGCGACACGTATACGTGACGCATAAGGTGCTCAGAATCCTCGATTATTCCCACCAGTAACTTTTTATTGTAAACTTTGCCTTATGTAATGACAGTATTTCTGAGATTCAATTAGGCGAAAATTTCTGTTTTAAAAAACCGGTGGCAAAAGATTAAAAATTCTGTAAAGAACGCTCGTCGCGAAGGGGTTAATAGTATAAAAGTAGGTTTGGAATAACAGCTGTTGAATCTGCCTTTTCAAGTGTTTTTTTTTTTTTTTTTTTTTTAGTCGTCAGTTGCCACAGGCAATGCTCAAATGCTAATCTGTCAGCAACTGCATCTATTCTTTTAATGTGGTCAAGCATATCCCTTACGAAAGGCACTCGATGAGAATATACTCTAAACGAAGAACTCTGCGAAAAGCAACATAAGTTGCTCCAAGTGGCAACCCCTTTGGACTAATGGGCACTAGGGCTCCTATAATACATATAGGAGCCTTAGGGTATATAGGAGCCTTAATGGGCACAGCAATTTTTGACAAAGTTAAACTCTGACTGAGATTTCTATATGATGAGACAGCGTATGGAACCGTTAAAGACAACTGAGTTTGCGACGAGACCTTCCCCCCCCCCCCCCAAGATTTAGGAACAGGTGTGACAGGGAATCTTACAGTTAGAAATGGCCCATGATAATCATCAAATTCAACAGTTGCTGCCTGTGATAAGACTGGTGGCTAGAATCCTCGGTCAGACTGTATCGTTAACCGTACCAATATAATTTATCAAAAAACTATAATCTGTATTTATATAAAATGCCTGTTAAACCCTTTTTTTAATGCTGGATTGGGGAGAAATGTGGGGGTAGCCAGGTAATCGCTCGTGAATGCTGGTCGCCCAACTAGACTTAAAAGTTCGCGAAAGTAAAACTCTACTAGCCAGAATCTTGCCTTTAAGCTTTCAATTGCTTTACTATAGTTTTCTGAGATTGGAGGATAACTAAGAATAATTTCCTCTGGTATACTATTAGGAATCATACACGGTATTAAATAATGGAATTTATCTACTCCCTCTAACGATTTATCTTCATGAATTCTGCTAAACTAACTTAAAAATGTGAGCCAATCTCTTATTTCTCCGCCAAATTGAACAATCTCAATTTTCGGAAGTTTTAAATTAGTCTTAAAAACATCATAACTGCTGCCCTACTTTCAAACGTATTTTTTAAACTTTGGTAAAGTTTTGTAAAATTAGCCCTTATCGGCGCTCTTTGTTTAAAATTAAAATATCCATTACGCATCTCTAATACAATTCGAATCTTATTATTTTTCAAACTTGAAAATGATGAATAAACTAGTCGGATGTGCCAATCCCAAAACTTTCTTCTATCTCAGTCATATTAATACTTCAAAATTCGCTATCACATCGCCAATAAAATCAATATTTTTCATCATTCTGTTGTACGTCAGCTGCTTGCGAATCGTCGTGTTACAGGGATACGAACAACCGATGTATACTAAACTACGAAAAGTCCTTCTGGCCTGAACCGACAGGAACAGATAGCCTCCCTATTCCTTGGTTTTACGATTTTAGCTAATTTTACGGGAAAACACGAAGGTAAAATGCGTGTGGAACCTAAATAAAGAAGATTCAATCCCAGTTTTCGTCAACATTGAATTTGAATGAGGATATCGCCAAATTAGTCCTCTACAGCCAAGTTGGCTTCATTTATGGCAACTTATTTTGGTCGCCAAATTTGGCGATATTCCGCCAACTGTCGCCAAGTTTGGCGAGAATTCGACGTTGGCGAATATAAATATATAGTGATAAGCATGTAATAGGATGACTGGTTACAACAATGAAAGAAAATTTGCCGAAATCATGTTAACTAAAACTCATAAATTAAACCCGTTTATGGATGCAATTCCGCTGTCTTGTTTGAAAATGTCAGCCACCCTAAAATTTCAAACCGATATATCTCAGCTATTTTTTAAGATAGAGGCAAAACAAAAATTGCTCCGGATTCTCCGGATCAAGGCCGAACATTTAACGAAAAAAAGTTTTAGGATTTCTAATTTTTTTGAATTTGCACATCTTTTTGAATTTGAAATCTTTAAATGGCTATCACAGCGCCCCCTTTCGTCGAAGTATCTCGAAATTCTAATAGAACCTGCTTGCCATAGCCAAAAACCTAGAAAAAAATGTGGTTCAATTTGAAGCATAACTTCATACACTTTTAGATGGTACAATAGTGGAAATGGAACAAAAATATCGATCACAGCGCCCCCTTTCGTCGAAGTATCCCCAAATTCTGATAGAACCTGCTTGCCATAGCCAAAAACCTAGGAAAAAAATGTGGTTCAATTTGAAGCATAACTTCATACACTTTTAGATGGTACAATAGTGAAAATGGAACAAAAATATCGATCACAGCGCCCCCTTTCGTCGAAATATCCCCAAATTCTGATAGAACCTGCTTGCCATAGCCAAAAACCTAGAAAAAAAATGTGGTTCAATTTGAAGCATAACTTCATGCACTTTTAGATGGTACAATGAAAAGACACACAGACGGACAGACGGACAGACAGACATTTTGTAAAAACATGTTTTTCGGAATCTCTGACCCCTAAAACGTGTAAATCCGTCAAAAACCGGAAGTCGAAAAAAATTTCGATTACAATACTTTCTTCTATTATAGATAGAAGAAAGTAAAAACGGATTAGACCATTAAAATTCAGATCTCGTCCGAGTTCTACCACTATGTTTTAGGTTGCGTGTTGTATTCATAGTTCAAAATGGGATTCGTTTATATATAAAAATGTTTATTTCAAAAACATAATGTAGCCAGCTCTATCATGGGTAACTTTTCTAGAACAAAAAAAAAAAAAAAAAAAAAGAAAAGGTTGCCGTGCAACGAAAAAATAACCTATAAAATTGGAGTTAGATGCGCGCGTATAACCATGGACGCAACAATTACTCTTTCATTGTTGTTAGTGTTAGACTTACTTTTGGTTGCGGAAGTGTTGAAGTTAACTTCTTTCTGTGAATGAAAATTGGGATATTGACGGTAGTATCTTCGATGGTTTTGGGTAGAGTCTTGACTGAACTCATCAGTTTGACTGTTATTGCTATTATTACATTGCGAAACTATGTGGCCATGACCATTACAGTTATAGTTAAAACACTTAATCTGTGACCTGTTTCTTTTATTGAAGGTATAGGATTCATTTTCGTTGGTTGTGTTTCCTAGAATAGGTTTAGGTTTTATTTCGTGGTTCGACGATTTCTTACCATGTTCACGCATCTTTGGTCTTTATCTTCAACGTTGTATGAATTTTAATTTATTGCCTGCCTTAACTTTACGTCTTGTAGCTTCATAGTCATCTAATTTACTTACCATTACATCTACATTTTTCATTTTAGGGAGGTCGTCTACAAAATGATCTCGTATTTCAATAGGTAATTTACGCTTTATTTGATCAGTTACTATTAATTCTTTCAAACCTTGCAAATCAGATATCTCGATGCCTTTAATCTATTCTTCGAAATAATTCCTCAATTCAAAAGCAAAATCACGCCAAGTGGCTGAAGGTTCTTTTTTATGTGAAATAAACTTTTGCCTAAACTCTTCTGGAATCATCATAAGTTTTTTACGTAATCGTAATCATTAACCTCAGGACTTGGTTCCCTGGCATACGATTTCTAACGGAAGCAAACGTAAAAGATAGGTTATCCAATCTTCTTTTACAACATTTACTTTAGCAATTTGTTTTTCAAATAATGCCAAATAAATACTAATATCACTCTCACCGTCAAAATGTTTCATTAATTTTAAGAAATAAAGTTTCTTACCTAGAGCTGATGTCGAAGAAGCGACGCGACTTTTGAATCTTTTGATTTGGTTTGCAGTTCCAATTTTTTCAATTCAAATTCTCTTTCCGCTAGCTTTCACTCTTCTTTCTTTGCTTGTAATTTTTCTTTTTCTTCCTCTTTTCGCAGTCTTTCGCATCTCTCAGCGCTTATAACTTCAAGGCTGTCTTTGACAAAATCTTCATCGTAACACTCGGATTCCTTAACTAACTTGATTAGATCTACGATTTTCGAGTTCTCTGGAACAATTGATCCTAGATCGTCACATAGGGTTAGAAAATCTACTTTTCTTGCTCTATTCCACAGGATCTCAAACCTTTTTCAGACCTTTGAAATTAGAAATTCAACGCGGAGCACTAAATTTTATCCCTCAGTAAATGGAGCGACAAAATAGCATTTACGATACAAGGTATAGTTTTGTCATATTTTTTTTTTCTGCACTAATTTTCCATTGCAGACAGAAAGCTCAAACATGGAAAAAATTGAAAATAAATTTAGGGCAAATATTACAGCTTCCCAATTTGTTATTTTATTAATTTGGCATTATTACATTTGTTACGAATTTTTACGTGGTTTCGTGAAACAGAAATTTGATGAGAAGTATACGGCCCCATGTTTTGATTTGCACAATGAGATTATATCTGGCTGAATTTTGGATAGTTCCAACTGAATATCCAAACTCTGCATTGAGACGTGTTCTGTACTTTGTTTTACTAGTGGCATATGCGGAGAATCTTGTTTCCATAAATATGTGGTTGCGAAGGGCAGAAGAATAAGTTTCTCTTTATCTGATTGGATTTTAAATCCCTCATTTAGCGTACACCAAAAATCTGAGATTGATTTTTCAGTGATATTATCGCTGTATATGATGTCAAATCAAGCAAAAGCATTCATTTTCCTGTGCTATTAGAAAGGGCGTTTTTTTTTTTTGGATATAAGAGTATGTTGCTACAACATGGCTTTTTTCGACGTATAATCATAATTTAATTTAGATTAAACTATTAAATGATAAGAGTATTTAAAATATATATATACTCTTTATTTTTATTTTCTACTTTTTAGTGTTTAAATTATTTCGTTGTAGCAGTTTCACAGACAGTTGGCCTATTTTAGCAAGCGTAGTTTGGCGCATCATTAACTCCATTGTTTTTTAAACGTGTAAAAAGTTGTAACCATAAAGATCATTTGGCGATTTATTATCTGCGGACGGCTAATGGGAAAATACCTTAAAATTAATGGATTAAATTATAATTAAGTTCTAAAAATACTAAAATGCTGTATTATCATTGGAAACACACCTGTGTGCGTAATATTTTTAATTCCAGCATATCAGGAAGTGGGTGAAAAATCGAATAAAAAATTTCATCTTTACATACAAAAACCAAGTTAAGTTAAAAATAAATAAAATAGTGTAAAAACAAACAACACTCATAGTCTCAAATATAAACACTTTTGCTGTCTGCAAACTATATCAATGAAACTGAACAAATCGCAGAAACTTCCACGATACGTTTGAAGCTAATTTAGTAGGAATTTAAAAAATGTACAAATTTTATTTCTTCACATTTAGATTCACAAAATGTTTAGTCAGATACGATACGAGTACCCCTGTGTGGAAAAAAAAAGAAAAACCTACTGCATATTAGAACATACAATTAGCCGTTTTGGTGAAATTTTACCGACAGTTATTTAAAATCATTTTTTTTTTAAGATTGTGGTATTAATAATTGATCCTATGTAGAATTTCGTGTTTTTATTTAGTATTTTTTCTAAAATCCCTGCTAAGAACTTAATTTTTTCTTTTTCCAAAAACGTGGTCCCGGACGTAGTCAATCACTTTAAGCGAAAAATACAACTAATGAGCATTACGATTTTGGGGGACTTTTTAATGCAATATACAGTTTCTGGCACCACATCGGCGGTTTAATTTTACCCCATTAAATCGACAATAAAAAGACGAGCTGGTGCCCAACAGCCAGAAATAATTGGCGTGTCTTTTTTACCCTGGTTGGAAAATTCACAGCAAGAAAGGGTTAATAAAATTGTCAAAAGGAATATTTATGAGAATATTTTCTGATCCTTTCAGAGGAGAAATTAGTTATTTTTCCCCTCAAAGATATACGCAATCTGTCTAAAGTTATTGTTTCAAGATTATATAATGACATTTTTTAAGTTCATTTTATGTTTTATGAGCAAGTAATATTATCAAAATTATCACCCAAATGAGTTTTTATGAAGGAGAGGAGAAGTGAACAAAAAAAGAACGCGTGAACAAATAATACATGTTATTTGTATAATCTAATTATGCGAATAGAAAATATCACCGACATGTTTTTTTGGAAAACTAAAGGAATCCATTTAAACTGTTTCCAATACTAAATTCATTGGCGAACATAATTTTGCACTTCGCTAGTGAACAAATTAAAATAAATAAATATAAGTATAAAACATGTATAGTGTATGCTATCCTTGAAAACAGAAAATATATGCTATCATTGCTAATACATAAAATCGCAAAAGTCTGAGGGCCGTAAAAAATGAGGTTCCACGATTTGCCCTTTATTGTAAAGCTGATTGCGGCAATATATTGTAGTGTGGGTCAAGGGCGCCCATATGATTAAATTTAAGGGGGGGCTGAGAAAAATCTCAACTTCCACCAAATCTATCATACATTTTAGTAAATATTTAAGGTACTTTGCGTTTTTTACTATCGTTTGACAAAAATTGAGATTTTTCCCGCGATCTTTTGACGAAATTTGCATTTTTTCGCGATCTTTTGGCGAAATTTGTGTTTTTTTCACAAATATTTGACTAAATTTACGTTTTTTCGGCGATTCTTTGACGAAATTTGAGTTTTTCTCACGATTCTTTGACGAAATTTCTTTTTTTTTCGCAATTCTTCGACGAAATTCGACTTTTTTCCCCCCGCAATCTTTTGACGAAATTTGCATTTTTTCGCGCTCCTTTGACGAAATTTGCGTTTTTCTCTACGAATCTTTAGCGAAATTTGCGTTTTTTCTGCGATTCTTTGAAGAAATTTGCGTTTTTCCGCTATTTGATGAAATTCCATTTTTCTCGTGATCTTTGAACGAAATTCTTTTCTGCTCTCGGCGTTTTTCTGCGATTCTTTTTACAAATTTTGCGCTTTTCCCAGGATTCTTTGACGAAATTTCGTTTTTTTTTTCGCGATTCTTTGACGAAATTTGAGTTTTTTCACCACGATCCTTTGACGAAATTGGCGTTTTTTCCCGATCGTTTGGAGAAATTTGCGGTTTTTTTCGCGATCATTTGAGGAAATTTGTGTTTGTTCGCGATTCTTTTACGAAATTTTCATTTTTTTTACGATTCTTAGGCGAAATTTGCGTTTTCTCCACGATTCCTTGACGAAATTTGCGTTTTTATCGCGATCTTTTGACGAAATTCGTCTTTTCCCCTTGATCCTTTGACGAAATTGGCGATTTTTTTCTGCGAACGATTGACGAAATTGGTGTTTTCTGTGACCATTTGTCAAAATTTGTGATATCCTTCCGTGATATTTTTTATGTTAGAATTTTAGAAACAAAATGCCTTAAATTTTTAGACAATGCGAAACATAATCACCTTCACCACTGGCCTGAGGGTACTGAATAAGGGGCTCACAACCAAAGTATAGACAAAGTCCATTTTGAAAAGAAATGACATAGTCCATTGAGAAGGTGCATAAAATCTGTTTTATCCACTCTCACAGTAAACATAGTCTGTAAACAGATGAATATACTATTTTTCTTTTCTATTTACACCAATATTTTTAAAAAAAAAACAGATTTTGTAGTATTTTTCTCTTGTATTCTCACCACAGTCTTTGCTTTTGCACAAATCAAACCATGTTCTTGCTTCCGACTCCAAATTCTCAATATTATAAAAATGAGATAGCTCCTTGATTTCTTTGACAAAAACATTTTTTTTTCATATTTTTCATTATATTGGGATGAAGTAAAATTGCTTTGAATAACGTTTCATTTCGATTCAAAAACCTTGACTCAAGGGATATAATTAAAGAGTCTAAATATGGATTTAGAAATACTGCTCTGTAATATTCAAGAGGAGTGGCCATAGGAAGGTTCGAACGGTAAGATTATCTAGTAGACGTTCTATACATTTTGATATCAATTTCTTACAATTTCTTACAATTCTCCATTATCTCCATGAAAATTTCTGAAAATTCTTCTTCTGATTCCATTCTGTGCAGAAGAAAAATCTCAAGAAGTTCCATCTTTATGTTCTGATAAACCGAATGCAAATCTTAATCTACAGATTGTAATTTCTTTACAACTGGCTCCAGATAGAAAAAATGTCGAGAAATTATTTTGAGATATACAATAAACTTTATAGATGACATTGCAGCATCTAAATGAATGGTTTGTGTGCATGTTTCTTGGTTCGTACTATTGTCTAGAGAAAGAGTACAGAGATTTTCTTTAACAGTGGCAAAATGATTCGAAAAATATAGTGTGGACTTATACTTTTCTGACCACATTGTGTCCACCACAGGAAAGTGTGATTTACAAGAATTATAAGGTTGCAGGTCGACGAAAATTATTTTGTCTTGTTCTGTAGACTTAGATAGAATTTTCGAGTTCGGGCTGCGTACAATCTGACACATTCGGGATTCTAATATTTATTAGATTCGGGAAAAAGAATTTTTCAATTAAAAATTGCACTGTACCGTTCACATCTTATTATTAAATCTCTTTCTAATTTCTCAGCGTTTTGTTCACGCAAAATTAGTTTTACCTGTGAAAATGGATCCTGTCTATAACAAACTCTTTCCTTAGGCAGAAAAAGTGTTATCGTCTTGTGGGAAAAACCACACAGTAACACCAGCTAAGGTAAAAATCGTCTAAAACGGAATTTGTTTCCTATCTTATGCTTTTCCTCTTTGTAAGAAGCCGACTATTTGAAAGGACTAATTAAAAACTTATAAAAACAGAACCTGTCTAAAGCAGAATCCAGCTTTAAAAGAAAAAAATTATGGTTATGACAAAATGAATTCCCAACAATTATACCTGCTAAGACGGAAACCTGACTAAAACGGAAATTTCTTCCGGTGCCTTCTGATGTTGTCGAGGCAGATTTTATTATAATTTGTTTTTACAAGATAAAGTTAAAATTTTCATATCTTGCAACTGATTTATATTTAAAAAAATGACAAAACCAAAATCTAGGGGGGGGCTCAAGCCCCACCTTGCCCCCCCCATATGGGCGCCCTTGGTGTGGGTGATGTTTTCTTGGACCACATTAGATTTCATCATCTTCATACAACAACCAAGGCCGCGTAGCCAAGGGGGATGGGAAAACATTGCTAACGGGAAAAAAGTTTTTGAAATCTAAATTTGAATTCTTTCTATTTAAACTATAAAGAAAAAAAAAAAAAGATGTCATCTGATGCAAATTTACATGGAAATTCTAAAAATTGTCAAAACTACCCCTATTTTTTCAATTATGTCTCTCGTATTTTAAAAATATTTATTGTTAATATAAGGTAATAGAACTGTTGTAGTAATTTTCTAATTTTTAGGTGCGTTCGTAATTTTATAAATATGTAGCACCTATAGTCGTCGTCTGGTCCGTCCGTCCGCATATAACAGCGCAAAAACTACCCAACCGAATGGTTTGAAATTTAATATATACTATCGTTTCAGAATTTTGTCGAGTCATTTCAAATTTTATAAAAATCGAATTAAAACTTTAAAAAATATTAATAAAAGTTTTATTTATTCTATTAAATCCTATCGTACGTATATAATAAAAGCGCAAGTCATGTGACTGAGGAAAACACATACGGGCAAAAAACTTCTTTTTTCGTATGCCAGACGGCCATTTTTATTCAATTTTTTTTTTTTAATATAATTGCATAACAGTTAAATTTTTAGAAAGACCGTTCAAAAAAATTGTTTGATTGAGAGATGAATTACATAAAAAATGTATAGATTCTGAGATAACTTCAATGGAAATTAGGTTAACTGCCGAATATCTCAATCCATTACAGTAAATAAACACAGGAGATTCGTTCATTATGAGTCATAAAAATATTAAACCATGGAGGTAATTATTCGGAAAGCAAGATCTCCATGGTAAATTTTGCAGCACTGTTTGGTGTAGAAAATAAAATTCGCATTTGTAAACGTGGCATACGTAATAAAAAAAAGAAAGAAAGAAAAAAAGAAAGAAAGACATGCTCATTTCGCTCATAGCAGACGATATAATTCATTTCACTGAAATAATAAGGATGATTTTTTTACATTGTGAAACTAGTTATAAAACGAACGCAGCTCATATGTCACGTTTAACGTACAATTTCCAACTAGTTTATTTTATAATATAAGTTAAACTAATTTTAAATTACAAATCTGAAGCAATATTATTAATGAGAACCTGATTGAGCAATTCAAAAATAATTGTTCTTGTAGAAGATATGTCTATTATTCGACGAATAATCAGAATTTGTTCTGGCACATCTTGCAATGGGTCATCTTCTAAAGGTTCTATATTTTTAGTAAATATACCAGTTTCACTTATGACAGCTCTTATTTCATCAATAGTACTTATAACTTTTTTGATTTTATGACCATACTAGCAAAACCCGCGGCTTTGTTCGCGTAATTCTTGAAAAATGTCCAGTGGTATTCATTGGCCTATTTTCATTAGAGGAAATTTTACTGCCATAGATAATTCAGAAATTACTAATTAAACCACACTAATATAAAAAAAATCGAAATTTTAGAACGTATTTCGCTTTTTCACCCCCCCCCCCCCTGTGGTAGTGTCACCGATATAAAATATAGCCTATGTTACAGCACGGACTGTTACCATCAATTTGCCACCATCACTTTCGAAAACAGTTCTGTAGTTGCAGAGATTCCATAGAAATTGTAATTTAGAATGTTTTTAGAACGTTTTTTGCTCATCTCACCCTTTTAAATTTCGAATTTTTTTAGATTTTTTTCTTAGAGAGCATTTACATCTTATAAGTAACTACCATGCCAAATTTCATGTTTCTAGCTCCTTCAGTATGAAAAAAAAATCGAAATTTTAGAATGTTTTTCGCTCTTGCACCCCTCTCCCCTGTGGTAGTGGCACCGATATAAAACATAGCCTATGTTACAGCAGGGATTGTTACCATCAATTTGCCACCATCATTTTTGAAAATGGTTCTGTAGTTCCAGAGATTCCATAGAAATTGTAATTTAGAATGTTTTTAGAACGCTTTTCGTTCATCTCACCCTTTTACATTTCGAATTTTTTTAGAATTTGTTCTAAGAGAGCATTTAAATCTTATAAATAACTACCATGCTAAATTTCAAGTTTCCAGCTCCTTCAGTAAAAAAAAAAAAAAAAAAAAAAAAAAAAAAAAAATCGAAATTTTAGATCGTTTTTCGCTCTTGCAGCCCCCTGTGGTAGTGGCACCGACTTAAAATATAGCCTATGTTGGAGCAGGGACTGTCACCATCAATTTGCCATCACCACTTTTGAAAATGGTTCTGTAGTTCCAGAGATTCTATAGAAATTGTAATTTAGAATGTTTTTAAAAGGCTTTTCGCTCATATCACCCTTTTAAATTTTGATTTTTTTTTTCGAATTTGTTCTTAGAGAGCATATACATCTTATAAGTAACTACCATGCCAAATTTCATCTTTCTAGCTCCTTCAGTATAAAAAAAAATCGAAATTTTAGAACGTTTTTTGCTCCTGCACCCTCCTAGGGGTAGTGCCATAGACATAAAATATAGCCTATGTGTGAGCAGAGATTGTCACCATAAATTTGCCACCATCACTTTTGAAATCGCTTCAGTAGTTCCAGAGATTACCCCCTACAAACAAACAAACAAAAAAACAATCTTTACTTCTTTATAATATTAGTATAGATAGAACCTTTAAACTATTCAGTATTTTTTTTTCCGATTTAATCCTAAGTGGACGGTTTTGTTTTAGACTTATGAACTCACTTTTTTTTTTTGCTTTTTTTATTAATGTTTTAAGAATTTTCATTTTTCACATTCATTTTATAATTGCTTAGTAACTATATAATAGAAAAACTCAAAAAGAATTTGAAGTGGAATGACACATTCACCTTGTTCTTAAAATAGATAAAATACTTACTAAAATTACTTTAAAAGGTGCAAAAATTTATTGAAAAATAAGACATATGTAAAATATGTTATTACATACTTAAACTCCGAGATCTTTCGATCACACACGTGATCCTTTTCAAGGGAAACGTTGACTGAACTGAAGTGTCGTTTCTAATGTGCTGTTACAGAACTGTTTTGAACAAGGGCTAGTTTATGAATATGTAGGGGTGTATAATAAGAAGTCCGTGCGTTCAGGCGCTTGAGACTTTGATCTTTTCAAAATGTTGAACCATATCTCAGGTATGATGCAAGATAAAGATAAACCATCATTACATGAGCTAGTTCTTTTACTCAAAATTTCAGACGATTCTCTGATTTTAGAAGTATAATGGTTCGTTGTAGGTATTATAATTTTTGCGTTTTTGAAATCTATTTTTACATTCTGCGGTTGGTGTAACCTTGATAATGCTGTAGACGGTCGGTTGAATTTGCTGTCATAAATGTATTTTTTCAATCTTTCTTTAAACTTACGAGTAGTCATGCCTATGTAGGATAAATCTTTTTGCATTTCTGTACTAAATGGGATAGAATAGATTCCTGCGATTTCATTGTCGGGTATCGGATCAATTTTCCTGTGAATTAAATCTTTTAATTTTGATGGTGGTTTAGCTATTAAGTTGATATCGAATTTTTTTAAGGCGTATCTTAAGTCTTTCATATAAGTTTGGTGCATAATCGAATTTGAATAATTTAAGATAATTCATGTTTACTATTTTCTTTGGACTTTTCTGCTCTATTAATTATTTAAATTAATTTATTTATGTGTTCAGGGAAAAATCCGTTTGTATTGCAATTTGTCTAATTTTATTAAATTCATTTTGTAGGTGCTTTCCAGTGCAAATATCAAAAGACACGTTTTATATAAAATCTATAGGCCACAATTTTATTTTTAAAAGGAGAGTTGATGTCATAAGCGATAGTGTTATTCGATCTACGCTGTTTTCTGTACATTCTTCTCTCTATTGTTCCTTGATCTAGGTTTTTTATTAGTTCAGTTCAACATGCAGGTATGGTAAAATCCCTCCATTCTCCAACTCTAATGTGAATTTAATATTCTTGTCGATTTCATTAACTTTCTTCAAAAAAATCATTTGACGGGGTCGGAGCAAGAGAGTGCCAACCCACATTTTTTAATTTCTGAGATATTTCAGTTTGAAAATTTGATCAAATGCTTAAATCAAGATATATAACCTAAAGTTTTTTCGCCAATGTCTTAGTAACATTTGAGATATTCTGAACAACAATATGGAATTACTTTAATCATATTACTATTACGTTTTTTGTAAATTAGCTATCTTCATTGGGGGCATAAACATCTGGGGCAAAAACGAAACCTGTCACATATTGCTGCCACCAAGTGACATTAGTAACAAATTAGATGTTGGATATTATAATTTACAACATTAAGTAACAGATTACAGTGTTAGATTTATTTCACCAAAAATGTGGCTTGACACTTTCTTGCTCCGAACCGCTCATTTAAGGTTTGTATATCATAGTTCCAAATTATGAACACATCGTTCACGTATCGGATCCATAATGCTGGTTTTAAATCGAAATTCTCCATAACATGATTTTCTAACGGTCTTAGCTTCAGCTTTGCCATTAAATCTGAAATGGATGACCCTATTGGGACCCCCACTGTCTGTTTGTAAATTTTTTCGTTTAAAATAAATACATTATTTTGCGCGATTACATTGATAGCTGATTTTAACATGGTCCATTGTGTCTTTATTAAAAGTTTGGTTATTATCAATGAACACTTCTAGGTTTTTTACTAAATCTCTGACGTCTATTGATGGGTAAAGAAAGACAACGTCTAAACTTGCAAGTGTACTGTTATAATTTATAGTAATATCTTTAATTTTCCTTATAAATTCAGTTGTAGAAGCTATTACGTAATTCGAGAGCGGGAGAATTGTTTTAATAAATGGTATACAAATGCTTTTTCAATTTCATAGGTGGGGGGTGAGTGTTTCGATTGACACAATAGGTCTAAGGGGGGAGTTCACTTGATCTTTAAGACGACCAATTAATCTGTGGGGTAACTGCTGTTTTATTAATTTTATGTTATTTTTCATCTCTGTTGTCCATTTACCATTTTTGATTAAATCCTGTGTTTTCCTATTGATGTTGGTATTAGGGTCTTTATTCAGTTCAATACATTTCATATCTTTAATGTATGTTTCTATTATTTCGATGTAATCTTTAGTGTTAAGGATGGCTAATTTATTTGATTTGTCCGTTTGTATGATAGTAATATCCGGGTTTGATTTTAGTTGTTTGATGATTTTTATAATGCTTATTCTGTTGATTTATCGGTTTTTTAAGTAAGCCTTGACGTTATTATGAAGGATGCTCCTAATTTCGTCCCTCTTTTCAAGTGGGGCTAGTTGTGAAATTCTTTCACAGTTGGTAACTGCAGATATCGGTTCCACTTTGTTCCTAAACATTAGGGCCTAATCCTAAAAGTCTATGCTCATCTTCATTTATGACTTTATCCGATAAATTAATGTAAGAAACTGCCTTCTTTATTGATTTTACAGGTGTTGATAACTTTAATCTGTTTATTTTATGAAATAAAGTTCTTTCCTTTGCGTGTTGTTGAATGTTCCTAAATAGCTCCAAAATGAGTTGAAAATCATCGAAGTTATCGTCGTTCAGTATTTCTGCTAATTTGCCATACATATCCAAACATCTTATTGATATATGGTGCACTGTTTAAAACTTATTTCTAATGTATGCCTTAAGTATTTCATCGCAAATTCCATTTTAATCGTTGATATAGTTGCTGGTTAATAAGTTGTTACGAAATTTTAACAATTTCGGAATAATTCTATTGTGTTGTCCAATCTTAAACATTCATACTTGTATCTTCGTTTTAGTATACTGCATTCCATATCTACACCTTGTATCGATTATTATGTAATAGAAAACTTAGCCCCCCCCCCCTCCTTGAAAATAATCACGTGTATGATCGAAAGATCTCGGGATTTAAGTATGTAATAACATATTTTACATATGTGTTACTTTCAATAAATTTTTGCACCTTTTAAAGTAATTTTAATAAGTATTTTGTCTATTTTGAGAGCACGGTGAATGTGTCATCCCACTTCAAATTCTTTTTGAGTTTTTCTATTATATAATAATCGATACTGGATGTAGATATGGAATGCAGTATAGTCGAAGATACAAACACCAACAAAATGAATTGAATAAAATTATACAAATTGCAATAGCAAACGGATTTTACCCTCAACACATAAATAAATTAGTTTATGAAATAAAACAGAAAAGTCCAAAAGAAGGCTCAATACAACTGCATTAATAATCTGCATATCTTTAAATACATTTATGTACCTATATACCACCTCAATACAATGCTTTACCTCAAATTTGCACTGCATCTGACCACAGTTTTTGTTTGATTTCAGAAAAAAACTACACACATTTTGCATAAGAGAAGAAAAATATTTCTATCAACAGCATGAATTAATTTATGAATTAAGTTTGAAATAAAACTTTTATTTCAACACTTCCTAGAAGCTCTTCTAGTACAAAGCGAATAATGAGTTATAAAATACACTTTGAATTTTTACTTTTTTTTTTATACTCCTCCTACTCACACGAGCTCCTCCTACTTCCAAGCATACAGACGTTTCCTTCAGATAATTTAGTTTATAAAGCATGTTTAAAAGCAGTTTCTTCCGCTAATTAAAAATACTTCATTCATTAATTTTAAAATTAGGTCTTTATTAAAAAATTCAATTTTTATCCATATAAATCTAATAATTATGTTTATAATTCTGGAAAACTGATTGTATCATAAGCGGTGTGTGCGAATTTCAGCAAGTCTGCTATAACAAACATTTCTCGTAACAAAAAAACAGAAAAGACGTTTACAGATCCTAAATCGCATTAGAAATTTTTTTTTTTGGAAAATTTCCAAGTTAATAAAGACAAAAAGAATTTTTGATGCCATATAATAATATGCTGAATTTTGTATATTATTCCACGTACCAGTCTCGGACTTCTGCGTACCCACGTACCATTACTGGTACGCGTACCAGAGTTTGGGAAGCTCTGCCTTAGACCCATCATCCTTTCGAGTCGATGTCTTTCCCATTGTTCACGGTTTTGTTTGAAATGTGCCGCTGTTTTTTGTCCTGTGTAATTGTCTTTTGGTAGTCGTGTTTAACGCTCCGACGTAGGACCATTATAGTGCATCGTTGTAATAAACAGTTTGGTTATGCTGTAATGGCTCATGGGTATTATTTCATTAATGCAATAAATTCCAATTCTCTAACGGTATTATTAACCACACTACATTAAAACACTCATAATTAATCCAGGTGTAATCATCTTGAAGATTGTCCTACGATTATTATGTTTTTATACCTTTTTATTTAACTTACTTTGTTGTCTGTCTAGGTAAAATATACCAATCGATATTTTGACCCACTTTTTTCGAAACGATTTTTATAAAGTGTACCCACAAGCTCATTGTCGATGAAAATTCAATATTCATGTATTGTCAGGGTCGTACCTCAACAGGGGGAGGATTCAGGAGTAAAAACATTCTTTTACGTTTCTGATTGAAATCGCATATCTAACGAACCGATTTTGTTCACAATTTGCAAACAAGTCGATTGTTGATGACAATGCATTAAATTTTAGATTACAAGGGTGTTACTGAAATTTTTAATCTTAATCTTTTCTTTTTTTGCTACAGAACCTTTCGTGGACGACCAAAAGGCTCATCACTTTCTAGGTCGCCGCCGGAAGCGCTCTGGACCTCACCACGCTCTCGTAAAGCGGGGAATTATCGACGAATGCTGCCATGGCAGCGCAGGATGTTCCTGGGAAGAGTATGCAGAATACTGCCCAGCAAATTCCAGACTCCGGTCTTGATGCTTGGAGGTCTTTATGAACTGTGTGTATAAGAACTATGTGTTATATTAGGAACAATAAAACGACTTACTACGATAACGAATAAATGAATTTTTTTACTGTTTCAACCTCTTGGTGCTTGCTTTCTTCAGGCCTTCTTAATATTTATGCAATGTTTAATTCAAATAAAGATAAATCTATACAGTGGTGAAAATTAAGTGGAAAGTAAATCTGTCAATGGCAAACCCATGGACGTGGCTAAAGTCGGGTTAGCAGGGCTGTACGGATATAGTCTGTTTCTCAAGTAAAACTGTAGCGTATTCATGCTGGGTTTTTTACGACTACAGCACTACACCCTAGTACATACACTCTAAAAACAATTTCATTAAAAACAGAACGTTACTGGCAGCAGAACTGCCGGAATAAGCGTGAATTTCAAATAATTTCTATGTTTTGATTATAGAATTCGAAGTATTTTTTTTAGCTTAGATAGGAGAATTTTCCATTATTTGTTGGGGGGGGAAAAAGAAAGGTCGTACACAAAAATTCTATTTAAGAAATGAAACATTGCTGTCAGCGTAGTTGCCGAAATTCTCGTGTGATTTGATGGAAACGCAGTTTTTAGATTGGAGAATTTTGAATCCTTTCTAGTGTAGTTTTGTGAAGTATCCATGTTTGGAGGCGAAATGGACAAATTGAAACAGAAAAATAAATGTCTATTGCAGCTATTTTATTTCATTTTATTGGAGAGGGGGAGGGGGGGAGGTGTAGTTAAAATGGTAGTAAAAATTTCTCTATTATAATTTACATGAAATTAAAATAAACATAAAAACAACTTGCTACTTCAAACAATCAACAACCACATTATTTCACATTAAAAAGTTTGAAAGCCTTAGTTTTTTTTTTGGTACTGTTGGATTATAGCGGCCCCGAGGATGAATCGCCAAGCGACCAAGATTTATCTCCAAATTATAAAGCATATATGACATTATAATAATATATGATGTATATAACATTTCGTGACGCGTATAGCCTAGTTATAGGCATATATGAAGTGTATAAGATGCTTATGATGCATATATGACATATAAGGCGAAAACAATATGTATATTAGGGTGTCCCAAAAAATAAATTTTTAAATATTTGGACTCTTACTCCTTAAAAAGTTTCTTTTGGGGTATTTAAGATCTCTTGTAAAATTTCAGCTGAAGAAAAAAATATTTAGAAGCCTCTCAAGGTCGCCAAAAAGTTTAAAAAATAGTTTTAATTCCATAATATTTTACAGTTACTTATCAAACTATTATTTTTTCATATATATATTTTAAGTTACATGCATTTAATATGTTGTTTCTAAAAGAATGCGCTCCATCGGTAATATTTAGCATAGAAAATATAAGAAAAAATACGAAGAAAATGACTAAAAATGAACGTTATTAAAAATTGCAAAATTCGATGTAAAGAGAGCGTTTTACAGCAAAATTCACCTGTCAAGTTTAACAAGATAATAAAGAGGAAAATATTGCATAACGTTACATAAATAACATAATTAATCACTTTTACATATCTTGAAGATCTTACGGTTGCACTAATCGAAGTTCTTTCTATGCATGTCAACTACCTGCTACCTGTCAACTACTTAATATTGTGCTGTTTTTGTTCATCTTTTGTTGCATCATTAAAACTTTCGATTAATGCTATGTCTCGCTTAGCACAATCTTTAATACACGGCAACTGTCTAACAATTTCTTCATCTTCTTTAAAAGATTGTATTTCTGGCCATTTCTCAACAGGCAGGCTTAGGCGGCTGTCGTCTATTTGTGCAGTATGAAAGAAGCTGTGAGAGATATTTAAGTTATAAAATTTTGAAGGAAGTTTCTTAATTAAGTACAAATTCTTTTTTTCACTGATTTTATTAACATATATTTCTCCTTGGCACTCCGAAGTTTTGAAAACAAACAAAGAGTGGCAATTTCTTCACCTAAATACTAGGAGTGACGCAGAATCATCTTTAGCTCTCTTTTCCATAGTTGTATATCATCATATTAATGCAATCTTTGTATCAGTAAAATGTCGTTCATTGGTGCATCTACAATAGACTGACATCTCTGTATCATGATTGAATGTATACGCATACAACAAACTGATTGAACCTTTGAAGGCCTTGAAATTGTTGAGGTGTAAATTGCATTATAGATTCATTTCAATCAAACAGTAGTTCAATTTTTAATGAATAAATGGCTTTTGTCTCCCATCGAGCTCTGTGGAGAGCACCTGGTTTCCAAATAATATTGTTCACATCTATTTCAATCATAAGAACGGAAAGATTTAATAGTTCTCTGTAATCATCTTTAGAAGAGCGTTTAGCAACTGCCCGAAGTTGATTCATAATAAAAGTTTTCAAAGTGTCGGATGTTGCTATTAATCGTGTTTTTGGCATTTTGGATTGTGATGGTTAAGTTCAATCCATTTTCTCTAAATCTTTTACCCATAATAATTTCAGGTCCACTTGATAGTCCAACACATACATTAAATATATCTAAATGTAACACTTCAAATATGGTGTCTATAGGCTAACCGCAAAAGGTTTCTTCCAGTTTTATATTAAAAAAGAACACATGTTCCTTTGAACTTACCTGTATTTGAGGAAGTTGTATCGAAACACATACCAATAACCTGAGAATCACATTTTCATGTCTGTAAAAGTTCAAAAACCGCATTAGCTGCTGCTTCTCCTGTACCAGATAACAGCTTAGGAATTCCAAGAATTTTTGTACTACTATCTTTTAGAGAGGAAACTAACACTCATAAACGGTCTACCTTTCTTGTTTCATTTAATAATAAATCAGGTAATAACCTTCCATGCCAATGAACTACTGATTTGGAAGCATAACTCCATTTTTATCTGTTGCACAGTTTCATTACGTAAGTGTTGACGTTTACAATTAACAGTACTTTTTGAACAGTCTGCTTCACTATCACCACCAGCAGCCATGTTCAAGACAGATGCAAGTAACAATGTTGACTTTCTTGTACTTATATTATTTCTGTCAAAAGGAGCAGCAACTTTTGGTGTTATGACAGACCTTCATCTTCGTTCATCTTTACCTGTGTGCTTCTAATGTAATTTTTTTTTCTGGTGTAATTTCTACAACATATTCATCATCAAAGTCTTCTTTAGCGTTTTTATTTTCAGTTTTAGTCTCATCCATTGTTGATGTAAAAGATGCAGTTGATAAAGCAAAGGAATTTTGAGATGAAGCAGCTTCTTTCAATTGCTTTGCAATTTTTTTTCTGTCGTTCACCTGATCTTTTCTCACGTGTAGAAAGTCAGATCCAATACAACAAGTCCAGAGATCCAATACAACCTTTCCTAGTTTCTTTTTGTAATCTGAGAAACGACTGATTCACTTCATTTTTAACCAACTTAAAAAAAGGAGGAGGTTATCAATTCGACCCGTATGTATGTATGTTTTATGTTGTTCACGCATAACTCTCGTAAATGTGCATCGACTTTGGTAATTTTTCTTTTGTTTGAAAGAGTAAGAACCCCAGGTGGTCCCATTTCAATTTCGTCAAAATCTGATCATTAGAACAAATTTTTTCAAATTTTTTATTCAAATTTCCATTATTAATAAGCTGTTCCGAATTAGCATGAGACTTATGTCAAATAAGATATCCAGATTTTCGCTCTTTGGTTCTCTTGGTCTTTTGCATTATTCCTTCTTCGATTTGCCTACTTGTTTGCTATATAACACTTTAATATTTTTATAAGATATGTTGCTTATATCTTATTGACAAACTTAATTTTCTCAAAATGGTACAATGTTATTGTATACAAGAACAGCACTATCACTGTTGTACGGTGAAAGTATATAAAATTAGCAGGTGTGCAGCTTTTAATTATGTTTTTGTATTTAATCATGCTTTTTATTATTTTTTTTGTTAAAATAGATACAAAAATTTATTAATGAAAATAAAATATATAATTGATCAACACTTATACTTTTGATTAAAATTCCATATTTTTACAAAAATCAGCGAATTTGTCTGACTTTGAGGGACCTCTTAATCTTTTCCAAATGAGCTCTAACTTCATATAGTTTAATAATAGGAGTAGAAGAAGAAACTTTTTAGAGGGTGAGACCCACCTTTAATTATTTTTTTTTACATTGAACTTTGGGACACCCTAATGTATTTAATGACGTATATGATCGTTTGGAGTATATATATGCGTATATAAGCTTTGTGATGATCTTGGCGAAATCGTAAATGCAATCTTGGCATAATCGTAATTGTCTGGGCCGCTATAACACAAAAGTAGTCTGCCTCCCCACCTTTGACTCCATCTCTAAATGAAATGATGGCCACATCCATGGACAGGATATGTAAAAGGGCGTTCACTCACAGAAATTGTGAAGCCCGGTACAGATATGAGATGAGCCTCATGCACATGCATATACTTAATACGAAATCGGCCCCTCACAGCTTATGGCGATACAGCTGTACGCTGTACTCGCTTTTATACCTGTGGTTTCGTTAGCGAAGCATGATTCCCATCTAGGGCTAACTGTAGCATGAGTAAGATTCAAAAGACTTTTTCTGGAACCCCTTTATTCCAGTTTCTATTTTCAATTGTCACTGAGAATATTACTACATTTTTGGAGGTATTAAAATATTTAAAAAGAATATATATATATATATATATATATATATATATTAACCCGCGAGAACTCGCTAGATTTCTTGTCACACCAGAACTTAATACTTTATTCACAAAAAAATGTAAAATGATAAAAAAAAAAGTTTCTAAAATTTAATTTAAAATGAAAAAAGGGGTTTAAATAAGAGTCTTATTGCAACAGCTGGGACAAAAAAAAGTATGATGGTGAGAGAAAATCTCACGCGCGAGTTCTCCCGGGTTAATAACTTTAATTTTCTAAATAAATTGCAGAAAGTTATTTAAAATTCCATTTTAATAATAAAAATACAGCTTTTCCCCTCCTTTTTTAGCAAACGAAAACCATGAATTAAAGATGTTACGTGCAGGGCCTGACTAATGCAAGGGCATTCGGGGCAGCTGCTCTAAACCCCCATTTGAGGGGGCTATGAGTAGGAGTTTGGCGTAAGTAGGAGTTTCATTAAGTGGGAGCCAAATGGTAAATATTTTGACCAAAAGTAAAAAAAATTCCCTTCCCCCCCCCAAAGATTTAGGCGGGGTGGCCCTTATCTCAATCCTTTGCTTCCGTACCTAATGGCTCCCCCCCCCCCCCCAAAGGCATTAGCTTCATCATCAAGAAGCTAATGATTAAGATGAATGGAATCACCCAAATGCCGGCTTATGCAGTACAAAGATTACATTTTATACTGAGACTGAAAATGTTCTATATATTATGGCAAATAGCCAAGAATGAAACACCTGTATACACTTCAACGGCTCACAAGAGCCCTTATATTCTTATAACGAAAATGAAAAAAAAAGTGTATTCTATCATCTTCTAAAGTTATGACCATCTTTTGTGCGATACCCTGTAGAAAGATGTGAATAGTACCTGGTACGAGATTTATGCATACATACAATAGGTATGAAACTTCTATCTATCCATAAAACATTTCCGTGAATTATGACTAGGAGGTTGCCACAGGGTCCGCCATGGTTACATGAGAAATGTTAGTAACATGTGTTAAGAAACTACTTCAATATTCTTTCTCCACTATTTTTCTGAAGCCTTTTTTTTTTTTTTTTTTTTTTGGGGCAGTATGGAGTGTATAAAGGTCATGATCAAAATATCGTAAACACTCAAATAAAACGATACATATTTATTAATACCTATGTTGTAGAGACACCTTTAGCATGCAATACGGTCTGAATTCATGTAGGAATTGAATTATACGAATGCTGAATAATGGCTAGCGGTTTATATTTTCTAATTTTTTTTTTGTCTTCTTCAGTGGACCTGCGTCTGCAATACTTTTAGCCTCTCAACCTTAACTGGGCTTTGGTTACCAGAGCTGATTTACACACAGGCTTATCGCCGCTTCGTCATCCTTTTTAAGGTTCAAATAATTTCCATTTTATAAGAGTCCAATTTTCGTGAGACCATATGCTGATTATTGCTTAACCACCACACACTACAGAACACTCACTCGCTACCAGGTCAAACTATCAAAAGTGAAATATGCCTTTTTTATATTTTCTACCTTCTTGTATTATGTGCATAACACATACGGTAAAAAATCATCAAATTTCTAGACTTTTCAGAAACAGGCTCTATCAAAATGTAGAATATACACACTTTTCTTAATGTTACTGTATCAAAGTATCGAAACTAGCATATTCGATACTTCGTCCTTCGTCATAAATGTTTGTAATATTTTTTTATTTATTATAACATTAATATACCGAAATATTAATATAACTTTGAATTTTTAGTTTAATTTATGTGATAACGACAACACGGTTATTCAATTGTTACGAAAAATAGCAGAAATCTTCAAAGGAGGAAATGCTTTTTCACAGATGTCGACATCATTAAACAAGTGGGTAAGTGTGATCGAAGATCGCACAAAGGGTTTCGTTTAATATTCCTTTCGAAACACTTTATCCTTCTTTAATAAATCCAAATAAATTTCATTAAAAAAAAAAAGTAATGTTTTTTATTAAGTAAAAATTTACCGGTCTATTTTTCTCATTTTTTCAAATATCTGAACGATAGCGGGCGAAATCCGCTATTATACTCTGTCATAATAATATTTGTCATGTGGACTAAATGCGATATTAAAAAAAAATCAATTTCAAAATTAAACATGTTGTATAGAGACCTTCAAAATGTCTAAGAGCTAGCAACGTTTTCGTCACATGATTTTAGCATGGCTCATTTTTCTATATATTCTCCGTCTTTATTGTGTAGTACGAATGCGGCCGGTCTGGCTGGTGAAAGTGGTTGCGTTTACCTGTGGGGGGAGGGGCAATGCAGGTAAAAAAGTGACAAAATTACGTCATTTTAGCATGGATTTTGTTTATAAAACTTGAATCTGCTAACTATTTGTGATATTAAGTTATTAGTCTGGCACCGTTTTAACGTTGCCAACACCGTGCCAGACCCTCATTCATAGGCAAAATGAGGTGTCAAATTCACGTCATTTTAGCATAGCTGAAATTTTAGTATGTTATACTTTGGCTATCAGATAAGCCATAATTAAATTGCCAGACCGAAATTCGGTTGCTAAATTGCTGCCAGACGCCGATTTAAATCTGGTAGAGAAAGCGCCTATTATGAGAGTTTGCAGCTTTTGTAGTGCTTTGTCTACTTTCGATACACAATAAAGCCGTAATTATTGCCAAAGCAACGATCCTTGCTTTAGATAAAAGTATCTATCTCTCTCTCTATATATATATATGAATAGCCGCCCGTCCCGACTTCGCGTGGGTGCACAATGTGTCGACTACAATGCAGGGTAGGTGGTAGGTAATTAAACATTATTCTAAATAATATTCTAAAATAATTCTAAATAGGATAGAAGTGGAGGTGAGAAAAAACTGCAGTACTTACAAATTTTAAACTTTAAATAAAAGCTTGTAAAAATGTGATAAGTAATGTTTTTCTATTTATGTACATAATGACAATAATAAATTAATTTTAATATAGCAGAACCACCAGGCTTCACCCGAGTTAACCTTGCCCTACCAGGTAACATAAGTAAAAATTCAATATTCTAAAAATACGCCAATCACAATAACGCATCCGCGTCCATAAACCGTCAAAATGACATTCAGAAAAAACATATGTTATTTTGACGCAATCATGCTAAATCCCTCAGCTTTATAATTGATTAAATGAATTTCTTTTAAAAAATGTCTTACGCAAAATATCTAATAAAAAATCAGCAGTAGTTGTCTTATTCGTCTAATCTTCCATAATCGAGTTCATATCCTCTGTTTAACCCCCTTAGTGGGTGAATTTCTAAAATTGCTTTAAACACGTGTTTAACTATTATTCTTTAGTAGAATTATTATCCTAAATTTCATGCTCCTACCTGAAACTGCTGCTGAGATACGGTGAAATGACCTGAAACGTTTGGCAATCCATTTAACCCCCTTAGTAGTTGAATTTCTAAAATCGCTGAAATACGTGTTTAACTATTTTTTTTAGTAGATTTGTTATCCTGAATTTTGTGCTCCTATCTAAAACTGCTGCTGAGATATGGTGAAATGATCTAAAACGTTCGAACCTGCATTTAACCCCCTTAGTGAATTAACTTTTTTTAATATTCTCTCTTAACTTTTAAATAATTTAGTAAATATTTTCTCTTAATTATCTGAATAAACTTATATTACCTTATTTGACGGTCTGGCTGGCAGAAGATGTTGTGTTTACTTGTGAGAGTAAGGGCAATGCAGGTGAAAAAATTACAACATTAAATTTTGATAACATGAGTTTTGTTTATAACATTTGTTTCTGCAAACTATTTGTGATATTAAGCCATTAATGCCAGACGGTTTCAACGTTTTTAAGACCGTGAGTAGATAATATTTGACAGTTCTACGCCAGCGGCGTACGCGGCGTATGACCTCTGTGCTCTGTGAAGGTCAGCGGAAGTGGCAGGTGTGGACACCGGATGTAGCAGGTGGGGGTAACAGGCATGTTGAGACAGGAAGTGAACAGGAAGTGTAGATAGGAAGTTTAGCCGGAAATGTGACAGGAAGTGAATGCGATAAGGGAGAGAGGGGGAGGGCTTATTTTTGTGTGGGGCTTAATTTATTTTGTTGGTTTTAATCCTTCTAGTCGAGTGGAGTTGAGTTGTAGGAATCCTGCTATCAGAATGAATTTAGTTTGAAAGTAATATTAGCAAAATGTTCGATTTTTTTTTTTTTTTTTTTTTTTTTTTTGTTTGTTTCACCTGAAATAAAAATTTTATTTGCTAACTAACACCTAATATAAAAATGGAAATCTTTCTGACTTTGTTTTACTTTATAAAAGTTTAACGTGAAATTTATTTTTAGACTGGAAACGCGACAGGAAATAAGATCGGAAACGGGATTAGACATGCTTTTTCCAAAAAGGGTTTTCAGGAAGCAGTAAACATGTTTTAGGAACATGTTTGGGAGCTTGTTGGAACAGGACAGGTGGTTTGTGAGACCGGAAGTAATTAAGATGAGAGAGATAAAGAAGGTGCATGATTAGACACATAGATTTTGTTCTTTGTAGAGGGTTAAATTATTTTTTAGTGTTTCGAATTTTATTTATTCTTAAACCGTTATAAATTATTTTTTTCTATCATTTTAATTTTTAGTGACACCAATTTTAGAAGTAATTGCTCATTAAAAGAATTATTTTTCAACGCTGGCACAGGCAGGAATTGAACCCACTATCTTATATGTGGTAAACCAATGTGTTTATCCACTGTGCTAGCGGGAACTTGTAATGTTATCTCTTTAAATGCAAGAGATGGGGACTTCAGACATGTATTGAGATATCTTTATCATAGTTTTAATGAACTGCAGGAAATTTTCTTTAGCTATTGAGTAATTCGAGAGTTTTGGTTTAATATGAATGCTATTACATCTATTTGTTTAATTTACAAACACATTTCTTTCACAACACTCTGTCAACACATCACTTCAATATTCGAAATAATAATTTAGAGGGAAAATTTTTACTTTCTATACGAAATTTTATTTATAGAGATTGACGAAGATAGTATACCTAATTCTTTCTTGTATTAACATTATATTCGAAATAGAGTTTTGTTACGAAAAATAACGTGTTTATACATTTTAAAAACGAAAGCAAAGTGATTTTAAAAAATGTAAATATAAGCTATACACCCACGCATTTTTGTTATTGAATTAAATTACAAGGCTTAATATTGTATTCAGCGTAATATTTTCTTATAAAAGCCGTTTCACAAACTTGTATACTAAAAGTAATGTGTCATTTTTAGGGGAAAAAATTAATTCAAGTCATTGAGACTAATCCTTTATGGGGGAAAAAATTTGTCATACTTCTTTGTGTTACATTATATCTTCCGTTTTTTAAGTTTACAAATTTGTGGACTAACTTAAATAATCGTTTTTAGGATACTTAAACAATATATATATATATACTTTTTAATTATATAATTTTTTTAATTGACTTGTAATATAGCTTTTTTTTCTTTTTTTTTTTTTCTTAAAAGGGTACTGTAGAATAACTTATGTCACAAATACTACATCCTTCTTTAGTTAAATATGTTTCACTTAAGACATGACAAAGTGTCTTAGAAACATTTCATTTTGGAGTTAAGTGATTAAACAAGAAAAATATTATTTATAAAAACACAACACATAAGACCAGTGACTGAGAGGTTCTGGTTTTAAAGCTACTAGACGTTTGGGTTTAAACTTCTCTCGCGCTCGTCGACCTAACCGTTCGGAGTTTACTTCGAACCTTGTCAATACGAGTTAGGAGCCCTTAGAATGACCCCTAGAGTGACCTATATCCCTAACGCAGATAATCGGTTTTAACAAATAACCAACCATCCACAACACATAAGACATTTTAGATCATTTTAGATCATTCCATTTAGTTAATAAGTGATTTAACGTGCAAAATATTATTCATAAAACATACAATAAGAGAATTTTAAAGAATTTTTTCTTTCCAATGAACAATTTTTAGTGACTATTTAACTTATTAAAGAGAGCGGGTATTTTGTTTAGAGTTATACGATTAAAATAAATTTTCAATAGATTTGACTTTATACAACAATCATTTAAAAAAAAAGGGGGGAATGGAATCTAGTTTTTATAAAGTAACGTTTTTCAATTTTACAAATACTTCACACCTCGTCTTTTTCCCCCCTCTTTTAGTAGACTTTACATACATAAGACATAAAAAGCGTTTTAGAATACATCATTTAGAAATTAAGTGGTTTGATAAATAAAATATTATTTATAAAAGCAATAGATACAAAAGTAATAAAGATTTTTACTTACAAATGTACGAACTTCTGATAGGTAAGACTTTCTAAATCATTGTGCAAGAATTAAGTGGTTATTGAACTTATAACATTATAGGATGAAATAATCATGTGACGTATTTTTAAATCAATAAAATGTCAATATTTTTAAACCAATAAAATGTCAATATTTTTAAACCAATAAAAAGTTAGTATTTTTTACACGAGCGCCCTCTATTACTATATAAATTTCAATAAAACGAGTTCATAACATTCTACTGTAACCTGGTATCGTTGTAATAGGTTGTATTTTTCGTTAAGTTAGTTTTCATTTAAGTTATTATGGAACGAGTTATGAATTCTTATGTTGGTGACGTAACCAACTTGGAGTGTCAACACTCATCACCAAAGTTAAATAATCAAGAGATGGATTCTACACTTTTATCCAAAGAAGGACTCGTTTCGAATTATGAAGTGAAACCCACCTCATCAGGACTAAAGAAACAGAAGTTACCCCATGTGTGTAAGACGTGTAACAAAGCATTTCCTCGAAAAGTTAACTTAATGTTTCACATGAAATGTCATTTAAAAGAAAAGTCTTTTCGTTGTGAGGTGTGTGCTGAAGTTTTTTCACAAAAGAGTGATTTACGTAATCATCAAAAGATTCACAAATCGCCCAAACAATACAAGTGTAGTGATTGCAACGAGATATTTTCAAGAATGGCTGACTTATTGAAACATAAGAAGACTCATAAGATTCGTAAACAACAGTCATGTACAAAGTGTAGCGAAATGTTTGATTGTGAATCAGATTTAGTACAACATTGTGATACTTTTCATAAAGTTTTACCTAATGTGAAGAAGTCACCTGATTTGTTATTTGAAAAAGTGAAACATTTTAAAAGACAACATGATGTGCGAAATATTTGTACTAAAACTATCATTGTGTCCAATGAGATGAATCAAAAAGACTTTCGTTCATTTTTTAACAGTGTTCGATCAGATGTTTTAAAAGAATTAAATTATCAATTGCAAATGAAAAAGTCAATAAAATGGTATGCAGCCGTTAAAGTGGATGTATATCGTGAATCACAGGATGGTGACTTAGAGAGAGCAACCCCCTTTTTCCTTTCCAAAAGTGAACTGGAATTAACAGAACAAAACATACATGTGCATGTTGAGAATGCCTTTCTAAAGTTGTACAACGGCTTTGAAGATTTTACTGAACGAGTGTTTAATTGGACATTACAAAAAATTTTGAAATTAGAATTGATTACAGCTCAATATGACAGGCTTATTTGATTTGTATTACTTTAAATGATTAATAAATAGTTTTAATATGAAAAAGCATAGTGGTTTTTTCTTATAGTTGATGTAAATTACTTTGAACAGTTTGACAATGCAACATAAACTACTGTTTAACATTTTGAATGTCTTAGACAAAATGGGAATGAATTTGTTGAAATTATGTAAAACATGATGAAATAAATGTGATGTATTTATTATATGTTACTTAAACTACAAGAGAAATGATTGGAAATGTGTTATTTTAAATCTATGATACTTTTAATCACTAACAAAGTAAGACGTGACGTTATGAATCATCGATGGGTTTTCCTTTGAATAGGTATTAATCTTACTTATTGATAAGAAAGTTGAATTTTTCTCTTCGTTTAAACAATGACACTGCATGTTTTGATAATTTTCTCTCAACAGTCAACATCAATGTTTTTAACCTAGTTAAGAAAATTTTTAACTTAAACCGTCACTGAGTTTATCCTAGATAAGTAAATTTTTATATTTAACCTACATATAAATTAAATGATTAACTATAACCATGACTGTTTTTAAAATCTAGATAAGTAGACGTTTTTATGAAACACATCCAGTGTTCTGCTGACTTTTATCGAGATTACATCAGTTAGTGAAGCAGATTAAATTGCATAAAAATATTTTATGAAATGAATATGCGATCCCACGAAGAAGTGTTTCCACCTTCAAAGCGTCCACGCTTAGAAAAAGCTATGGAAAAATCAAATACTTGTGAGAAGGAATTAAAAGACCCAAGATTAAAACTTTCTAAAATGGACAATGACTGTGTAACTATATCACGTGATATCTCCTCTACTAAGAACTTACCAGATGTGAAACCTGAGATCGCTATGAATTTTTCAAACTTTACCGGTGGTTACGATGCAACATCCTTCGAGAATCCACATCAAGAGTCAGTTTTTGCCCAGGACTATTTAAATACATTTTTCAAAGACATAAATTTTGAAAATTTAGATTGTTCTACCCCCTTAACCTCGTTAAAGGATGAACCCTTTCAAGAACCTACGAATAATATCTTACAGACTACTGTTAAACATGAGATGAACGAGATACAAGCAAACAGCCTTTCACAAGCAAGTGGTGAAATACAAAGCATCACTATACCTACATTTGCCACTAAAAGTGACAAATTATACAATTCCAATGTGTTTCACAAAGAACTAAGTGACTGTTTCTACTTAACTTTGAAGTTAAAAAATAAACAATATTCTATACATATACGAGAATTTAAACGCAATGTATCTACTAATGAAGAAATCCCAACCAAAAACGGAGTTAATATGGATATTCATAGCTGGTATGAGTTTCAATATAAAATCCTTGCATTTAATTTAAGATACAAAAGTGCATCCTTTGTTTCTAATAACACGATTTTAGTGTTAAATCAAGATTCTATGATGCGAATTAAAAATTTGAAGAATTTTTCTCATGTTGACTTAAACGAACAACAAATGGAAAAATTAAAAGAAAGTACCTCACACTTAAATACTGTACTTTTACAACATATGTACACAAAACTATTACCCTTTCTCATTAAACAGAAATGTGTGGTGAGTAACAGATCCACAGAAAAAGAACCTGTGTTATGGTCTAAACTTAATACGTGTATCGAGAATAATATGGTAACAATACTTAACCAGTTGTATGAATGTACAGGATGTATTTTTCGACATGCAAGTCAAAGCCTTCACTCATGCTTCGCATTTAATAATAAGGAAAAATTTAATCAACTAGGTGAAGCTTTGTTAATGCTCATCGATTTCGATTATGTAATTTCAACGTTTTTGAATGGAGTTTATATAGTGTTAGTGAACACTTTGTACATAAGCTTCATGAACAAACTGTTTATAATGAATTGTTTAAGACAAAATAAATGATTTGTTTTGTTAAAGATCTGTGTGTGTTTATTTCTACAAAGTGTCTCTGTGTGAATTTATTAGTTTTTTATCTAATCGAACTTTTAAGTGAAGAGATGTAATTTAACTTTTTTGTATATTCCAATTCAAAAATTTCAACAATTGCAAAAAAAGATTAAACTATTGAAAAAAAAAATATCCACGTTAGAAAAAAATAAGTTATGTTGAAAAGTTAAGAAAACAATGAAAAGTAAACAAAAATATAGTTTTTAAATTAAAATTTTTTAAAGTCTTCAAGTTAATCAAAATTAACTTTTTACTTTTAACTATTGAGAGACTATGATCTAACTGTTTATCCTCGCAACCAACTGGTGCATATCAACTATATACTCTATATCTGCATATGCGCAGAAAAACATAGACATTTACACTAACGACTTTAAAATTCGACTTTAAATTCGTTAAATTTGTTCGACTTTAAATTCTTTGCCAACTTTTAAGTTTAATTACTATACACAACTCGATTACCTTTCCCACAAAACACCTTTCAGAAACAAAACAGAAATTAACACTTACCGAAAAACACGTCAACTTCTTGTGCTTGCTTTCACTCAACTAACGTTTCTCCCTTATCTTTGCTAGGGGGCGCTGCAATCGCCGCTAGAGGCGTTAGTAGTCTTCCGGTGTGTGATAAGAATAAACTTTAAATCCAGCTTACACTCGCTCAGTCATTCTTGCTTCTCTCTACCTTGCTAACAACCGTTTGCTGCTGGCTCATTGTTTGGTTGTTTAAACTTGTTGAATGACGTCATCATGTGTTTGTCTAAACTTGTCCAGTCTTGTTTTTATGCAGTACATCTATTTAGATGAGTCATCACTCGCTTATCTTGGTTGACTTGTCCAAACTTGTTTTTGTTTGACACGTCTATTTGGGTGAGTCATCGTTCGCTTATCTTGCTTTACTTGTTTGAACTTGTCTAGTATACACCACCTCATGTCTTTTGTCATAGCTTGAATATACTTTACACCAATCACTTAAATATAAAAGTCTTGTCACAACTTACTTAAACTTTGATAAAATTATTAATTATTTATAAATTTCATCAAATTCTTATTTTTCTGATACATTTACTATGTAATTTTCGTTCAAAAATATGGTAAAGCCCGATTTTAAATCGAAGTCTAAGATAAATTCCCCAAATTTGTAACATTTTAACACTAATAATAAATATTGTAAGCACCCAGTACATACAAGTTTTGTAAAAATAATATTACTTATAGCTAACTCGTTATGTCCCATGATACAAAATTTCAATATAGCTAAAATCAGTGTTAAACGAAAATCTAATCACGTGTCTTTATATATTATTTTGAAATGCAAAGCATTATATCTAAACGAATGATATAAGGAGTAGTTAGAATAGTTCTTATATTGTTGTTAGTAAAAAATTTATACACATTATCTTACAAGGTTGCAATATTCAACACACGGTTCACCATATTTAAAAACGATTCACCATGATTTAAAAACTTAGTAACATATTTTAAATTTATAAATTTAAATTAAAACATATTTTTATAAATAAACAATTATAAATACTTAAGTATTTTTAATTTAAATTTATAAATTTAAAATATGTTACTAAGTTTTTAAATCATGGTGAATCGTTTTTAAATATGGTGAACCGTGTGTTGAATATTGCAACCTTGTAAGATAATGTGTATAAATTTTTTACTAACAACAATATAAGAACTATTCTAACTACTCCTTATATCATTCGTTTAGATATAATGCTTTGCATTTCAAAATAATATATAAAGACACGTGATTAGATTTTCGTTTAACACTGATTTTAGCTATATTGAAATTTTGTATCATGGGACATAACGAGTTAGCTATAAGTAATATTATTTTTACAAAACTTGTATGTACTGGGTGCTTACAATATTTATTATTAGTGTTAAAATGTTACAAATTTGGGGAATTTATCTTAGACTTCGATTTAAAATCGGGCTTTACCATATTTTTGAACGAAAATTACATAGTAAATGTATCAGAAAAATAAGAATTTGATGAAATTTATAAATAATTAATAATTTTATCAAAGTTTAAGTAAGTTGTGACAAGACTTTTATATTTAAGTGATTGGTGTAAAGTATATTCAAGCTATGACAAAAGACATGAGGTGGTGTATACTAGACAAGTTCAAACAAGTAAAGCAAGATAAGCGAACGATGACTCACCCAAATAGACGTGTCAAACAAAAACAAGTTTGGACAAGTCAACCAAGATAAGCGAGTGATGACTCATCTAAATAGACGTACTGCATAAAAACAAGACTGGACAAGTTTAGACAAACACATGATGAC
Source organism: Maratus michaelseni (assembly GCA_963931845.1). Taxonomy (NCBI): domain Eukaryota; kingdom Metazoa; phylum Arthropoda; class Arachnida; order Araneae; family Salticidae; genus Maratus; species Maratus michaelseni. The sequence continues at coordinate 339,404,492 of OZ007588.1, read as the reverse complement.
GTCATTCAACAAGTTTAAACAACCAAACAATGAGCCAGCAGCAAACGGTTGTTAGCAAGGTAGAGAGAAGCAAGAATGACTGAGCGAGTGTAAGCTGGATTTAAAGTTTATTCTTATCACACACCGGAAGACTACTAACGCCTCTAGCGGCGATTGCAGCGCCCCCTAGCAAAGATAAGGGAGAAACGTTAGTTGAGTGAAAGCAAGCACAAGAAGTTGACGTGTTTTTCGGTAAGTGTTAATTTCTGTTTTGTTTCTGAAAGGTGTTTTGTGGGAAAGGTAATCGAGTTGTGTATAGTAATTAAACTTAAAAGTTGGCAAAGAATTTAAAGTCGAACAAATTTAACGAATTTAAAGTCGAATTTTAAAGTCGTTAGTGTAAATGTCTATGTTTTTCTGCGCATATGCAGATATAGAGTATATAGTTGATATGCACCAGTTGGTTGCGAGGATAAACAGTTAGATCATAGTCTCTCAATAGTTAAAAGTAAAAAGTTAATTTTGATTAACTTGAAGACTTTAAAAAATTTTAATTTAAAAACTATATTTTTGTTTACTTTTCATTGTTTTCTTAACTTTTCAACATAACTTATTTTTTTCTAACGTGGATATTTTTTTTTCAATAGTTTAATCTTTTTTTGCAATTGTTGAAATTTTTGAATTGGAATATACAAAAAAGTTAAATTACATCTCTTCACTTAAAAGTTCGATTAGATAAAAAACTAATAAATTCACACAGAGACACTTTGTAGAAATAAACACACACAGATCTTTAACAAAACAAATCATTTATTTTGTCTTAAACAATTCATTATAAACAGTTTGTTCATGAAGCTTATGTACAAAGTGTTCACTAACACTATAAACTCCATTCAAAAACGTTGAAATTACATAATCGAAATCGATGAGCATTAACAAAGCTTCACCTAGTTGATTAAATTTTTCCTTATTATTAAATGCGAAGCATGAGTGAAGGCTTTGACTTGCATGTCGAAAAATACATCCTGTACATTCATACAACTGGTTAAGTATTGTTACCATATTATTCTCGATACACGTATTAAGTTTAGACCATAACACAGGTTCTTTTTCTGTGGATCTGTTACTCACCACACATTTCTGTTTAATGAGAAAGGGTAATAGTTTTGTGTACATATGTTGTAAAAGTACAGTATTTAAGTGTGAGGTACTTTCTTTTAATTTTTCCATTTGTTGTTCGTTTAAGTCAACATGAGAAAAATTCTTCAAATTTTTAATTCGCATCATAGAATCTTGATTTAACACTAAAATCGTGTTATTAGAAACAAAGGATGCACTTTTGTATCTTAAATTAAATGCAAGGATTTTATATTGAAACTCATACCAGCTATGAATATCCATATTAACTCCGTTTTTGGTTGGGATTTCTTCATTAGTAGATACATTGCGTTTAAATTCTCGTATATGTATAGAATATTGTTTATTTTTTAACTTCAAAGTTAAGTAGAAACAGTCACTTAGTTCTTTGTGAAACACATTGGAATTGTATAATTTGTCACTTTTAGTGGCAAATGTAGGTGTAGTGATGCTTTGTATTTCACCACTTGCTTGTGAAAGGCTGTTTGCTTGTATCTCGTTCATCTCATGTTTAACAGTAGTCTGTAAGATATTATTCGTAGGTTCTTGAAAGGGTTCATCCTTTAACGAGGTTAAGGGGGTAGAACAATCTAAATTTTCAAAATTTATGTCTTTGAAAAATGTATTTAAATAGTCCTGGGCAAAAACTGACTCTTGATGTGGATTCTCGAAGGATGTTGCATCGTAACCACCGGTAAAGTTTGAAAAATTCATAGCGATCTCAGGTTTCACATCTGGTAAGTTCTTAGTAGAGGAGATATCACGTGATATAGTTACACAGTCATTGTCCATTTTAGAAAGTTTTAATCTTGGGTCTTTTAATTCCTTCTCACAAGTATTTGATTTTTCCATAGCTTTTTCTAAGCGTGGACGCTTTGAAGGTGGAAACACTTCTTCGTGGGATCGCATATTCATTTCATAAAATATTTTTATGCAATTTAATCTGCTTCACTAACTGATGTAATCTCGATAAAAGTCAGCAGAACACTGGATGTGTTTCATAAAAACGTCTACTTATCTAGATTTTAAAAACAGTCATGGTTATAGTTAATCATTTAATTTATATGTAGGTTAAATATAAAAATTTACTTATCTAGGATAAACTCAGTGACGGTTTAAGTTAAAAATTTTCTTAACTAGGTTAAAAACATTGATGTTGACTGTTGAGAGAAAATTATCAAAACATGCAGTGTCATTGTTTAAACGAAGAGAAAAATTCAACTTTCTTATCAATAAGTAAGATTAATACCTATTCAAAGGAAAACCCATCGATGATTCATAACGTCACGTCTTACTTTGTTAGTGATTAAAAGTATCATAGATTTAAAATAACACATTTCCAATCATTTCTCTTGTAGTTTAAGTAACATATAATAAATACATCACATTTATTTCATCATGTTTTACATAATTTCAACAAATTCATTCCCATTTTGTCTAAGACATTCAAAATGTTAAACAGTAGTTTATGTTGCATTGTCAAACTGTTCAAAGTAATTTACATCAACTATAAGAAAAAACCACTATGCTTTTTCATATTAAAACTATTTATTAATCATTTAAAGTAATACAAATCAAATAAGCCTGTCATATTGAGCTGTAATCAATTCTAATTTCAAAATTTTTTGTAATGTCCAATTAAACACTCGTTCAGTAAAATCTTCAAAGCCGTTGTACAACTTTAGAAAGGCATTCTCAACATGCACATGTATGTTTTGTTCTGTTAATTCCAGTTCACTTTTGGAAAGGAAAAAGGGGGTTGCTCTCTCTAAGTCACCATCCTGTGATTCACGATATACATCCACTTTAACGGCTGCATACCATTTTATTGACTTTTTCATTTGCAATTGATAATTTAATTCTTTTAAAACATCTGATCGAACACTGTTAAAAAATGAACGAAAGTCTTTTTGATTCATCTCATTGGACACAATGATAGTTTTAGTACAAATATTTCGCACATCATGTTGTCTTTTAAAATGTTTCACTTTTTCAAATAACAAATCAGGTGACTTCTTCACATTAGGTAAAACTTTATGAAAAGTATCACAATGTTGTACTAAATCTGATTCACAATCAAACATTTCGCTACACTTTGTACATGACTGTTGTTTACGAATCTTATGAGTCTTCTTATGTTTCAATAAGTCAGCCATTCTTGAAAATATCTCGTTGCAATCACTACACTTGTATTGTTTGGGCGATTTGTGAATCTTTTGATGATTACGTAAATCACTCTTTTGTGAAAAAACTTCAGCACACACCTCACAACGAAAAGACTTTTCTTTTAAATGACATTTCATGTGAAACATTAAGTTAACTTTTCGAGGAAATGCTTTGTTACACGTCTTACACACATGGGGTAACTTCTGTTTCTTTAGTCCTGATGAGGTGGGTTTCACTTCATAATTCGAAACGAGTCCTTCTTTGGATAAAAGTGTAGAATCCATCTCTTGATTATTTAACTTTGGTGATGAGTGTTGACACTCCAAGTTGGTTACGTCACCAACATAAGAATTCATAACTCGTTCCATAATAACTTAAATGAAAACTAACTTAACGAAAAATACAACCTATTACAACGATACCAGGTTACAGTAGAATGTTATGAACTCGTTTTATTGAAATTTATATAGTAATAGAGGGCGCTCGTGTAAAAAATACTAACTTTTTATTGGTTTAAAAATATTGACATTTTATTGGTTTAAAAATATTGACATTTTATTGATTTAAAAATACGTCACATGATTATTTCATCCTATAATGTTATAAGTTCAATAACCACTTAATTCTTGCACAATGATTTAGAAAGTCTTACCTATCAGAAGTTCGTACATTTGTAAGTAAAAATCTTTATTACTTTTGTATCTATTGCTTTTATAAATAATATTTTATTTATCAAACCACTTAATTTCTAAATGATGTATTCTAAAACGCTTTTTATGTCTTATGTATGTAAAGTCTACTAAAAGAGGGGGGAAAAAGACGAGGTGTGAAGTATTTGTAAAATTGAAAAACGTTACTTTATAAAAACTAGATTCCATTCCCCCCTTTTTTTTTAAATGATTGTTGTATAAAGTCAAATCTATTGAAAATTTATTTTAATCGTATAACTCTAAACAAAATACCCGCTCTCTTTAATAAGTTAAATAGTCACTAAAAATTGTTCATTGGAAAGAAAAAATTCTTTAAAATTCTCTTATTGTATGTTTTATGAATAATATTTTGCACGTTAAATCACTTATTAACTAAATGGAATGATCTAAAATGATCTAAAATGTCTTATGTGTTGTGGATGGTTGGTTATTTGTTAAAACCGATTATCTGCGTTAGGGATATAGGTCACTCTAGGGGTCATTCTAAGGGCTCCTAACTCGTATTGACAAGGTTCGAAGTAAACTCCGAACGGTTAGGTCGACGAGCGCGAGAGAAGTTTAAACCCAAACGTCTAGTAGCTTTAAAACCAGAACCTCTCAGTCACTGGTCTTATGTGTTGTGTTTTTATAAATAATATTTTTCTTGTTTAATCACTTAACTCCAAAATGAAATGTTTCTAAGACACTTTGTCATGTCTTAAGTGAAACATATTTAACTAAAGAAGGATGTAGTATTTGTGACATAAGTTATTCTACAGTACCCTTTTAAGAAAAAAAAAAAAAGAAAAAAAAGCTATATTACAAGTCAATTAAAAAAATTATATAATTAAAAAGTATATATATATATATTGTTTAAGTATCCTAAAAACGATTATTTAAGTTAGTCCACAAATTTGTAAACTTAAAAAACGGAAGATATAATGTAACACAAAGAAGTATGACAAATTTTTTCCCCCATAAAGGATTAGTCTCAATGACTTGAATTAATTTTTTCCCCTAAAAATGACACATTACTTTTAGTATACAAGTTTGTGAAACGGCTTTTATAAGAAAATATTACGCTGAATACAATATTAAGCCTTGTAATTTAATTCAATAACAAAAATGCGTGGGTGTATAGCTTATATTTACATTTTTTAAAATCACTTTGCTTTCGTTTTTAAAATGTATAAACACGTTATTTTTCGTAACAAAACTCTATTTCGAATATAATGTTAATACAAGAAAGAATTAGGTATACTATCTTCGTCAATCTCTATAAATAAAATTTCGTATAGAAAGTAAAAATTTTCCCTCTAAATTATTATTTCGAATATTGAAGTGATGTGTTGACAGAGTGTTGTGAAAGAAATGTGTTTGTAAATTAAACAAATAGATGTAATAGCATTCATATTAAACCAAAACTCTCGAATTACTCAATAGCTAAAGAAAATTTCCTGCAGTTCATTAAAACTATGATAAAGATATCTCAATACATGTCTGAAGTCCCCATCTCTTGCATTTAAAGAGATAACATTACAAGTTCCCGCTAGCACAGTGGATAAACACATTGGTTTACCACATATAAGATAGTGGGTTCAATTCCTGCCTGTGCCAGCGTTGAAAAATAATTCTTTTAATGAGCAATTACTTCTAAAATTGGTGTCACTAAAAATTAAAATGATAGAAAAAAATAATTTATAACGGTTTAAGAATAAATAAAATTCGAAACACTAAAAAATAATTTAACCCTCTACAAAGAACAAAATCTATGTGTCTAATCATGCACCTTCTTTATCTCTCTCATCTTAATTACTTCCGGTCTCACAAACCACCTGTCCTGTTCCAACAAGCTCCCAAACATGTTCCTAAAACATGTTTACTGCTTCCTGAAAACCCTTTTTGGAAAAAGCATGTCTAATCCCGTTTCCGATCTTATTTCCTGTCGCGTTTCCAGTCTAAAAATAAATTTCACGTTAAACTTTTATAAAGTAAAACAAAGTCAGAAAGATTTCCATTTTTATATTAGGTGTTAGTTAGCAAATAAAATTTTTATTTCAGGTGAAACAAACGAAAAAAAAAAAAAAAAAAAAAAAAAATCGAACATTTTGCTAATATTACTTTCAAACTAAATTCATTCTGATAGCAGGATTCCTACAACTCAACTCCACTCGACTAGAAGGATTAAAACCAACAAAATAAAATAAGCCCTCCCCCTCTCTCCCTTATCGCATTCACTTCCTGTCACATTTCCGGCTAAACTTCCTATCTACACTTCCTGTTCACTTCCTGTCTCAACATGCCTGTTATCCCCACCTGCTACATCCGGTGTCCACACCTGCCACTTCCGCTGACCTTCACAGAGCACAGAGGTCATACGCCGCGTACGCCGCTGGCGTAGAACTGTCAAATATTATCTACTACCGTGCCAGACCGGGGCCTCCGAGATGTCGCTGTGTGTCCTACACCGGGCCTGCTACAGGTGACGTCACAACCTGCTGACGTCAAAACAGTGATCCATAATAATTTAAAAATTTTCATGTACTTTGTTCGTTTGTACGGATTGTTTACGACAGTATTTTGATTTTATTTATTGTTTTATATAGTAATTAATAATATTTTTCAGTGTATTTAGATTATAATGCTATCAATAATTATTGATTATAATTATTAAAGAAAGTGTAGATTATATCTATAAAATAAAGAGAAGAAAATACTGTGCTCCTAGTTTCTAATCTAAGTCTTCAAATTCGCTACTGATAATGAAAAGAAAAAAATTTAGCTACGAAAATTACCTTGTGATAATTATTTTTACAATTCAACAGAAGTGGTTTGCATTAAATGTTTCGATATACTTTTCATAATTCGTGAAGCTAGAATTAATATGATGGTATTGAACTTGTGCAGAGAAAAAAAACCTAACAACAAATGTCTAGCCTACTGTAATGGAAATAATCTGGCATATTTGATTGAATTTGTACTTCCAAATCGAAAAGAGTCAAATGATCTTTAGAAAAAAAAAAATAAATAAATAAATAAAAGAAGCAGACGATAAACAGTTTAAAAAATGATTTTGAAAGAAATACTGTAATAAATTGACTAATATCTGGATACATTTAGTTAGAAGTGAGTGATGTGCTTTGTTTATAAAATTAAAAGTAACTGATTTACACAACTTAGTAATTCTACGTAGTTCAATTTAACATTTTAGCTAACTTAAGTGTACAAATATATGAAAATAAATCTTTTGATAAGTTATTTTGAGTGGTTATTATGTCCTAGACCCAAGTACAATAAATAGACAATTTTTAAAATATTACAAATCAGTTACAAAGTCAAGATAGAAAATTGGGTACTTTTCGGTTAGCCGGGCGCCAGTGATATATATACATATATACACACACATATATATACACATATATCTACACACACACACATATATATATATATATATATATATACACATATCGGGTGAATCCAAGAATCGACCCCTGCTTGGCGTCCATTTGTATTGGCGTGCTAGCGCGCGCGCGATAGCGGACTGACTCTTGCAACCCTCATCATTTCTCAATCGTGCCAAATCGGCGATAGTTAGCCAGATGTAGCTCTTTTATTGTTGGAAAGGCTGAGCAATATTTTTTGTGATGACGCATTTGTTACGTATGACGTATTTGTTACGTCATCAAATGATTATTCGACTTTTATTTGTATTTTAATGATATTTAATGATTTATTAGTTATTTAAAACATGTTTTTTTTTAATACAATTAAATAACACTTATGTCATTAAATGGTTATGTCATGATATTCATCATCTGCTTCTTTATTTAAATCTTGATTTTTTTTTTTTTAAATTTATGTATGTGAGTGGCTACTCTTGTTACTTTAGAACAGTGTGAATTAATTGATTGCAGTTTTCATGGAAGTCTCATGTTCGCGAAGCGATCATACATGCGGTATAGTGATCGCCGCATTTACAAATTTCGTGTATTTTTGTGATCTCTATACAACGAGGTTGCTGTATCCAGTGATGTTTTTTTTTGGTTTCGTGTTCGCGAAGTGAACATACGTGCGGTACAGTGATCGCGGCATTAACGAATTTCGTGGGATTCCGATTCGACGAGGTTGCTGTAACCAGTGATGTTTTTTTTTGGTTTCATGTTCGCGAAGCGATCATACGTGCGGTACAGTGATCGCGGCATTAACGAATTTCGTGATTTTCTTGAGATTCCGATACGGCGAGGTTGCTGTATCCAGTGATGTTTTTTTTCGGTTTCATGTTCGCGAAGCGATCATACGTGCGGTACAGTGATCGCGGCATTAACGAATTTCGTGTTTTTCTTGGGATTCCGATACGACGAGGTTGCTGTATCCAGTGATGTTTTTTTTTCGGTTTCATGTTCGCGAAGCGATCATACGTGCGGTACAGTGATCGCGGCATTAACGAATTTCGTGTTTTTCTTGGGATTCCGATACGACGAGGTTGCTGTATCCAGTGATGTTTTTTTTTTCGGTTTCATGTTCGCGAAGCGATCATACGTGCGGTACAGTGATCGCGGCATTAACGAATTTCGTGTTTTTCTTGGGATTCCGATACGACGAGGTTGCTGTATCCAGTGATGTTTTTTTTCGGTTTCATGTTCGCGAAGCGATCATACGTGCGGCACAGTGATCGCGGCATTAACGAATTTCGTGTATTTTGTGGGATTCCGATACGACGAGGTTGCTGTATCCAGTGATGTTTTTTTTCGGTTTCATGTTCGCGAAGCGATCATACGTGCGGTACAGTGATCGCGGCATTAACGAATTTCGTGTTTTTCTTGGGATTCCGATACGACGAGGTTGCTGTATCCAGTGATGTTTTTTTTTCGGTTTCATGTTCGCGAAGCGATCATACGTGCGGTACAGTGATCGCGGCATTAACGAATTTCGTGTTTTTCTTGGGATTCCGATACGACGAGGTTGCTGTATCCAGTGATGTTTTTTTTTCGGTTTCATGTTCGCGAAGCGATCATACGTGCGGTACAGTGATCGCGGCATTAACGAATTTCGTGTTTTTCTTGGGATTCCGATACGACGAGGTTGCTGTATCCAGTGATGTTTTTTTTCGGTTTCATGTTCGCGAAGCGATCATACGTGCGGTACAGTGATCGCGGCATTAACGAATTTCGTGATTTTCTTGGGATTCCGATACGACGAGGTTGCTGTATCCAGTGATGTTTTTTTTTCGGTTTCATGTTCGCGAAGCGATCATACGTGCGGTACAGTAATCGCGGCATTAACGAATTTCGTGTTTTTCTTGGGATTCCGATACGACGAGGTTGCTGTATCCAGTGATGTTTTTTTTTCGGTTTCATGTTCGCGAAGCGATCATACGTGCGGTACAGTGATTGCGGCATTAAGGAATTTCGTGTATTTTCGTTTTTTCAACTTCACATTAATCGTTAACTTTTATGTAATATCGATGAAAACGTTGTTTTTTACTGCTCGTATTATCTTTTTTATATGTATCTTATTAAATTTGTCAAATAAAATATTTTATTTCACTCATAAATGCAGTATCTAAAAAAATCAACTCTGTAGGGTTTAATTTAATAATTCTGTATTTAAATTATGTCTTTTGTCAAAATTGTTTTGAACGAATAAAATTTTACTCTCGTATAAATGCAATTTTTCAGGGACCTTTTTATTGCTAAATCCATTACTTTTCCTATGTGTAACTATTTAAAAATTAAGAATGGCAACATTTTACCACTTGCTTATTGTGGGTTACAATACGATAAATGTAAGTAAACAATTTAGAAATCGCCAATGTGGCATCATTTTTTAAAAGCGCTAAATGGTGGCTTGTTGAGTAAGGATTAGGTCGAGATCATTGGTTCTCTTTTATTTTTCATAAATGTATTTTGATGTTATTTTGCTGTTTAAAGGTTTAAATTAATTATTTTTGCTTTTATTTTGATTCTCGCGATTTCAATTTGCGTGGTTTTCGGAACACTCCGCACAAAAGCAGGTGAGTTTAATTCTTACCTAGCCATTCCAAAAAGTGGATTTTTTTTAAAACAAAAAATCTGTGTTTTTAAAAACGTTATTTTGACATTATTTTGCTTTTAAATGTTTTAAAATATGTATTTTTGCTTTATTTTGATTATCGCCATTTCAATTTGCACGCTTTTGCCTGTTGTCTTCTGGAGGTTGCCACTCCGGGAGACAACAGGCAGAAACGCACAAATTTGGCAATTTTTTGAAAACGCGCCAAGCAGTGGTGGATTCTTGGATCGCACCCACATATCTACACACACATATATGTATGAATTAATATATATATTTATATATGTGCATGTATCACTGGCGCCCGGCTAACCGAAAAGTACCGAAAAAGGCTTATGGCGAGAGAAGGAAAGTTGCAAAATATTTTCTGGCAACCTATTCGTAGTTTCATATAAATAAGTATTTTTTTTTTCAATATTTATATAATTTATTTAATATAAAGAAGCCATTTATCTCTTTTTATATGCAGGTAGAACAGAATTGTATATATAAATAATTTTATACATATATAAATAAACATAAAAGTACATTAGGTTTGTTTTCATAATTGTGTATATAATTTTAAAACATATCTAACTTTCTGAAGCCCGGATTACGCCAAAGCGTTAAAAAAAAGTGCCAAGGTCTCTATAGTTAAAAAATGTCGATTTCTGTATTTAAATTGACATTTATTGTGTTTTGATGGTTAAATTATGGTATGTAGTTGTAAAAGGGAGGAATGGGATTGATTTTGTAAAGTTTTTGGTAGATTTATTATATTTTTTGTACGTATATTTATTGTAAAATAATGTGTTTAGGAAAAGGTAAGTCAATGAGTTCAATCTGATTTATTAATCTTAGCATTTTTTTAATTTAAAACTTTTAATTTCCTTTAATAAAACAAGTATATTAATTCCCTTTTATTTCACGATTATGAAATTTAATATTATTTATGTAATCACAAATTATAAGAGCGAAAATGCTCTTTTTATTACATCTTTCTGCTGCGATACTTTGACCAAAGTGGATCACTACTGTGACGTCACTAATACTTGTAGTAAGGCTCCTATAATAGGAGCTCCTATAATAGGAGTATTATAGGAGCTCTAACTTGTAGCAGGCCCGGTGTAGGACACACAGCGACATCTCGGAGGCCCCGGCCAGACTCTGATTTATAGGTAAAAAATAAATCATCTACACGTCAAACACGTCATCTACACACAGTTCAAATTTAAATATGTTATTCTTTGGGTATCAGACAAACCATAATTAATTAGCCAGACACCAATTCCGTTGCTAAATTAATGCTAACATCTAGAAAGAAGTAAGCAAGCAATAAAATTAAGTATGAAAATACGTCGTAGTTGATAATAATAAATAATTAAAAATAATATAATAATACGCATAAATTAGCAATAACAGGTCAGCGAACTGTAGCGAACAGGTAAACGAAAAAAAAAAGTGAATACATTCCATTTTGAGTTTTCAAAAAATATATTATAATGAAAAGTAAGTGCTATACATAAGTGCTATATATAATAATGAAAAATAAGTGCTATATATAATAATAAAAATAAGTGCTGAATATAATGAAAAATAAGTGCTAAAAAGTATATTAACTTAAAATATTATTTCAAAATTATTTCGCCTTGTGCATTTTCAAGGTCTTCATCTTCGTCACTGCTGTCATCATTATAAGAATTATTATCATCTTTATCATCATTAACATTGCCTATTTCTTTCTAACCACTATAAGTTTATTTAGAAAATTAAGAGAAAAAAATATATGTTGTATAGTTTAAAATTAACAGCGAACATTAATGAAGATTAATTATAATATTACTTAAAAATTAAGACAGAATTTAAATAAATGGTTGACAATTTACGGTGGAGTTTCAGTTTTGCTCTTTTTTCGCTCCTTTGTCGATTTTATACATCTCTATACTTATAAAAGAGCATGTCCTCATGACTCAGAATCAACGCCGAGTCTCAACCGCTGCTCCTAGGACTACGAAATTTGGAAGATATGTACCCACTAAGAGAGTATTTTTGAAAATTCAGCCCTACGGGGGTTAAATGGGAGGTTCGAAAGATTTAGGTCATTTCTCCATATCTCTGCAGCAGTTTTACGTAGAAGTATGACATTCAGGATAACAAATCTACTAAAAAAATAGTTAAACATTTATTTCATGGATTTTAGAAATTCAATCACTAAGGGAGTTAAATGGGGGTGGTTGAGAGTTTAGGTCATTTCCCCGCCATATCTGAAAAGCAGTTTATATAGGAGTGTGAAATTCAGCATACCAATTCTACTAAAAAGGAGTTAAACATATATTTCAGCGATTTTGGAACAAGCGATTTTAGAACAAGCGATTTTAGAGCCAACATCGACTATGAACTCGGTTATGAAAGACTAAACGAATAAGACATCTATTGCTAATTTTTTATTAGATATTTTGCGTGGCATTTTTCAAATCATAAATATATGTACTTTTATAGAAAGCAACAATCGTTGCTTTGGCGACAATCACGGCTTGGCTGTGTATTGATAGTAACCCACACGAAGTCGGGACGGGCGGCTATTCATATATATATATATATATATATATATATATATATATATATATATATATAGAGAGAGAGAGAGAGAGAGAGAGAGAGAGATACTTTTATCTAAAGCAAGGATCGTTGCTTTGGCAATAATTACGGCTTTATTGTGTATCGAAAGTAGACAACGCACTACAAAAGCTGCAAACTCTCATAATAGATGCTTTCTCTACCAGATTTAAATCGGCGTCTGGCAGCAATTTAGCAACCGAATTTCGGTCTGGCAATTTAATTATGGCTTATCTGATAGCCAAAGTATAACATGCTAAAATTTCAGCTATGCTAAAATGACGTGAATTTGACACCTCATTTTGCCTATAAATGAGTGTCTGGCACGGTGTTGGCAACGTTAAAACGGTGCCAGACTAATAACTTAATATCACAAATAGTTAGCAGATTCAAGTTTTATAAACAAAATGCATGCTAAAATGACGTAATTTTGTCACTTTTTTACCTGCATTGCCCCTCTCCCCACAGGTAAACGCAACCACTTTCACCAGCCAGACCGGCCGCATTCGTACTACACAATAAAGACTGAGAATATATAGAAAAATGAGCCTTGCTAAAATCACGTTTTTTCTGACGTTCTAGACGTCAGATTATTTTTTTTTAAATTCTCTAATGACGTCATATGCTTTCTGTATTTACACTTACTCATACTCCTTGTATTATTGAGAAATGTTTGAAAATCTCCGTTATATTAACAATTTGACATCATATTAATTTTTTTTTTTTCAATTGGTGAAACTTTTTATTTCATTTTCATTTTTCACGTGGAAATTTTTCAATAGAAAATTATTGTAGAAATTTTTTTATTGTGAATTTTTAATTGTTGGCAACTGCTGTAACGAAAAATGTTTAAATTTAATAGGAAAAAGATGTTAGATTTTTGGTTTTTTATCTCTCTATATTAAAATAATGTGACTTTTTCAATAATTTTTTATAATTTTATTATTTTGAGCTTCATAATAGGCATTTAGCTATAAGTACACAAAATTTCATGACAGTAAGTTACATAGTTTCTGAGAACCGGCTCTGTGAAGGACAGACAACGAAGCGGGAATTGGGGTTTCGTGAGATGAACGAAACCCTAAAAATGACTCATTGAAAATTATGAATTTTCACTGAAAAAATGTCAGCACTTTTCTATAATTGCATCAAAAACACCATTCGGAAGTTAATTTTGTAATTTTTATTTAGTCGACGTTGAAAAAATAATTCCCCCTTATTGCAATCACATTTATACTACTTTCATATTTTTAAAAAAATTAATTGTAAAAAACTTTTCGAATTATATTGTCAAAGTAATAGCCGTCAGCGATGGGATTAGGACAAAAATTCTGCTCTACTGGGCAAACGCTCTATTTTGACAAAGTTTCTTTTACAGCAGTGGTTCCCAAACTTTTGGGCTAGCGGAGCCCTTTTTGGGAAATTTTTTTAAGGAGAAGCCCCTTAACCTCACGGTACTATAGGGTTTACAAATTAATGTTTTTTTTTATGCCTATGGAGCTGAGAAAGATTTGCTGGATAAGAGTCCGAACCAGTAGTTTCCCACATGGGGTCAAGGTTCTCAGTTTGGCACTTTTCTTTATACAGAAATTCTGAATTCATACTAGAAATTTTGAAAATCAAATTTTCTATTATTTAACCCCTTAACAGTTTTATTTAATATTACTATTATTAAACACAATAAATTAAAAATAAGGACTAAGAACCACTTTTTTTTGTATTAAATTTGTTAATTAAAATATCTGCTTCGTAGAATCGCGATATGTCTGCCAAATACAGCAAAAATTATAGTTAAATATTTGTGGTTTCTGAGAGTTTTTTAATAACGAAGAAAACAAACTCTTCTTACCCGAGCGACGTTCGAGCAATACTGTTAAGGGTTTAATGACATCCATTTTTAAAATAAAAAAATTCTTTCGGCTTTCCGGTATGAACTCGGAAATAAAGATCAAAATGGTAACCCTGTCTGGGTCATGCGTTACATTGGGGCTTGTGTGAAACTATTATTATTTATGGCGAAAACCACACACACACAGAAAAAAAAGGTAAGTTGTACCGTTTTCGTTTACAAAGAGAGACTTCTATATAATCCCAATAGGTTACTGGCGAAAAGAAAGAAAATGCGTCGGCCCAATCGCCCATGAGTAATTATATAACACGTTTTCGCTAGTCCCGCCCACCGGTAATGGAATCATACGATTATGGATTATTTTTTCGTTCTTCTTTACGTTTCTAGTACTTCTAAACATGCAATGACAAAGAATCGCCTTTGAGCTTCTTCTTTTGAACCATATTTTAATAATACATTTAGAAGCAGATCATCGCTTTAGTGTTTAAGAGGGCGGGGCAAAATCTATAACCTGTATTGTTATGTACAGCATCGTTCACTTTTTTGAATGTTTTATTTGAAGTATTTAGCTATTAATTATAGTTTTGAAAGAAACTTTCTTTCACCATTGTTTTTGCCTCAAAATAGATATAGGGTTAAAACAACGCATTTTAAAAGAACTGCAACTAGTAGAATAAGTTTACTAACAAAACGGGATATATGGGTGGGGTTAAATTTATATGAGGGCGGGTACTCATTGACGAAAAGTCTAAGCAAGGGTGTAGCTGAGCAAAAGTTTAGATTGTTAGTGTGATGACAAATGTAAAGAACCAATATATATTTTTAAGTTGCTACAGCCTTCTTTCGAATAGGAAAATGTAGCGTCATAACATAAGAATCTTAGCCAATGCCAAGACCAATTAAAACAAAATTTTAAAGAAGGGTTGTTAAGTGATACAAGATATTACAAAAATGCGTTTTCAGCAACATACATTGCTTTAAAAATTAAGCAGAGATAACTAAAAGATATTTCGTAACTTTGTTAAATCATACAAGACAATAAAAAGTTAATAAAAGGTTTGGTCTCACCTAATTTTCTGGTTCTTTTCTATTTAGCTTCTTTAAATGTAGAAACATCTTTTACTAATGAAGATTAGTTTATTGGACAGGTAGACACACTTAATGACGATACAGAATGAATACACTACAGCTATGTACAAACGTAAAGTAAACAAAAACAGTCAGTCAGTCAATAATGTTCTACGCGCTTAGCACCATCTGGTGGTTCCTTTTCATTTTGCAACAACTTCCGCTGGGCGAAGTTCGTCTGGAGACGAAAGTATTGAAAGTTCAAGAGGGCAAAGAAGCTGCACCGATCTTCTGATGATGGCTCCGTTTGGCAACCTCACTGTGCACGCTCTTGTCCGACCATTACGTCCAGGATGAGTCTGGATTATAACACCCATTTTCCATATGAGGCGTGGGGTGTTTTCCTTTATAAGAACGACGGTGTTTTCCTTAAGTTCGCTGGTCGGTCAACCTGTTGGTGCTGGTGAGCAGATTTTAATTCTAGTAGTTAGTTGGATTTCCATCGTTTCCAAACTTGAGTCAAAATATTTTCTTGATATTTTCTCATTTTTATTATTTGGTATTCATTGGATTGGGGAACTGTTATCTTTGAGGTAGAGTTAGTAGTCTTCTGCCAATTAAGAAATGGCCAGGTGTGAGGGGTTCTGGCTCACGAGGATCGCTGAATACATAGGTGAGAGGTCTAGAATTGAGAATAGCTTCTACTTCAATCACAATTACTTCCAATTCTTGAAAGGAAACTGAAGTTTTTCCGAGAATTCCTTTTAGAGACATTTTAACTGATCTTACAAGACGCTCCCAGAAACCTCCCCACCAAGCTGCTCCTTCAACTATGAAATTCCATTTGATGGACAATCCACTGAACAAATTTTTCACTTCTTCATTTTTCATAATCTTCCATAGTAAATTTAATTCTCGTTTTGCCTTATGGAACGTTTTCGCGTTATCACTGTAGATAGTGCTGCATATTCCTCGTCTTCCTACAATTTTTCGGAACGCTTGAATGAATGTTTTCGTGGTCAAGTCCGGAGTTAATTCTATGTGTACTGCTCTTGTTACAGCACATGTGAAGATAATATGTAGGTTTTCTTAGTCTCATTGTGATCTTTAATGTAGAACGAACCTAAGTAATCTAGGCCTGTAACTTGGAATGGATAGGCTTCATTTATTCTGTCGACAGGTAGAGGTGCAGGAATCTGGGTGGCAGGTTTAACACGAAGTTTTTCACATAAATTGCATCTAAATATCAAACTCTTGATTCTTTGTTTTGCTTTCAATATCCAAGTTTTTTCTATGAGTTGTGTTAAAGTTTCCGATGCACCACCATGCCTTGTTTTTTCATGATAATATTTGATAAATGAGATGTACTAGGTAGTTGTCATGCAACCAACATCCTTCCAACCCTTTTTTTTAAAAAAGAAAACAGAAGTGAAGAGAGGACAGAAGGAATGGTGGTTTGTTCGGAGGAGTAGGATGTGGAATGCATCAGAGTATATTTTGGTTGTTTTAAGAAGTAATGTGGTTTGGTGGAATTTTTATGAATATTAGTGAAAATGTATATAGTGTAAATATTATTGTAAATACCAGCTCTCATATTTAATAAACTCTGTATTTAAATTTTAAAAAGAAGAATCGGTGCGTCATTCGGCTGTCATGATATTACAGTAGTAAAACTGGATGAGCTTCGTGGTATGAGATATTAGCTTGCTGTAATCGTCCACCAATCAAGATTATTTTTCTTTCATTTAAAATTGGATTGAACGGTCGTATAACTGAGTTTGCTGGTACTGGTTTTCCTTGCGTCAGCGCTGAATATTCTTCAGGAAAATGATCCATTTGAGTAAGTTTAATCCAGTATTCTTCGGCAAATTCAAGTTCTTCTGTAGCCAAGGGACCACTTCTCTTACTCTGAGGATTCCTTGTATTGTGGATGAATCTTTGAATCCATGCAGTAATTCGTAATATTTGTTTAAGTTTGCTGAATCTTCGGATATCGAAAAGAGCTTCAAGTTTCGTTGTCAGGAGCATATTCACCACTTCATATTCTTTACTTTCTAAGTTGGTTTCCTGATTGGTATGAATGTTGGATTGTGGCCATTGATTTTCGCACTTCCTTAGCCACGGTGGCCCAAACCACCAAAGCTCCAGGTCCTTTAGACTGGTTAAGTTTTCACTTTCACCCCGTGTTAAAATATCAGCAGGGTTATCATTCCCAGGACAGTGATTCTAACAATCAGGATCAAATATTTTCTTGATTTCATCTACTCTGTTCTTGACAAACATCTTCAATTTTCGAGAATTATTTTTGATCCAGTGAAGAACAATCGTGGAATCTGACCAAAACATAGTCTTTGTATCCTTCGGTATACTTGAATGTAGTCGAAAATGATCAAACAATCTGACTCCTATAAGTGCAGCAAGAAGCTCTAACCTCGGCAGAGTTATTTCTTTAACTGGTGCAACCCTAGTCTTTGAAATGACTAAATTCGAATGGAAAATTCCGTCAGAGTTGCAAAAACGTGCATAAACAACTGCTCCGTAAGCTCGTTTGCTGGCATCTACAAAGACGTGAAATTGACAGTCCGTAAGTTCTTCCATTCCTTTCATTGAGAATAGATGTCTTGGTACAGATATCTGCTTCAAATAAAACAATTCTTCACACCAATCTTGAAATATTTTTGCTAAGTCGGTTGGTAAAGCATCATCCCAATTGAGTTTTTTCTTACATATGTCTTGCAGAAGTATTTTAGCTCGAACTGCAAATGGTGATATTAAGCCCAACGGATCGTAGATTCTTCCGATAGTTTTTATTACGCTTCTCTTCGTAAATTTTAATTCTGTCATATCCTTATCCCTTAAAAGTTTATCGCTATCAACGCTTAAGACATCATTTGCTGAATTCCAGCAATAGCCAAGGACCTTGCTTAACGTGGATTCATCGTTAACTTCTTCCTTAAATCAATCTTGCAATGAGCGTACATTTGTTTTCCATTTTCTCACATTAAAGCCTGCTTCTCTTAAAATGAGCCTTATTTGTTCGTGGACGGTGTACGCTAAATCTGTGTCTTCTAAGCTGTGTATAAGATCATCTACGTACAATCTGCTGTTCAAAACACTGAAGGCAGTTGGATAAGTATCCTTATACTTCTTGATGTGATGTTTAATTGTCGCGTTCAGTAAAAATGAGCTCGATCTTGCTCCAAAAATTACACGCGTCATCCTCAAAACTTCGGGTTCAGCGTCTACATCTTCTGTAACCCATAGAAATCTAACTGCGTCTTTCTTCTGGCGTCAAGCCAATTTGCAAAAATGCACCTTCTATATCTGCCGTTATGGCAACCTTATTCAGACGGAACTGCAAAAGAAGTATTAGGATATCGGGCGTTAAATTTGGACCTGGAGTCAAGCAGTCATTAAGGGACGGAAAATTGTGTTCACTCGAGGAGGCATCGAAAACTATTCTCATCTTCGTCGTTGTTTTATCTTCGCGTATTACTGCGTGATGTGGCATGTAATAGATCTTAGAATTATCGAAACATTAATTTTTATTGACCCTTTCAGCTATTCCTTGAATTAGATATTTTGAAATAATGTCCTTGTACTGACTATGAAAATTTCGATTTTTCTCAAATCTTTTAACAAGTGTTCGTAAACGGTTGTTAGCATTACTATAGTTATCCTGTAGCGACATGGAATGTTCGTTCCATGGTAGTTTAACTTGGTAGCGACCTTTGATTTGTTTCGTAGAATTTTCAAACTCTTTCAAAACTTCGTCATCTTCGGAATTCAGATTGTCACTACGCGATATTCCCAAACTTTCTAAATCGAACAATCTTTTCAAAATGTCGATTACGCACTATAACATTCATCCTTAAAATTCTTGCGTTTTGCTTCAGAACCATTAAATACATATCCTAGTTTCGTTTCCATTCCTACTAAAGCACCGGACACTCTTTTGACTTTCCCTGTAGCGATTTTCCAGAAATAGTCTGACCCAATTAATAGAGAAACCCTTAAATTTTCAGACCCTTCAATATCAGCTATCTGTATTTTGGCTTCATTACAAAATTTGTGAATTTCTTTATTAGGACCTTGAATTTCCGCTTCCGAAATAGAAGATATTTCAACTGCTTCAATCGAAATAATTTTTTTTGGATCATAAATGCTTCTTAAATTTACCTTTGCCCTATTTCTTACAATAGGTTTCTTTGGTTTGGACCCAAAAGCATAAATTGCTAATTTTTCTTTTCCTATAACTTCTAAATTAAATTTACGAGATAATGTTTTATCGATGAACGTATTTTGCGACCCCGAATCCATGATAATTTTTATTTTTGTTTCCTGAGAATTATTACTCAAAAAGGCGACTGCTGTTTGTAAAAATACATTTTCGTTTACTGCAGTTGCTGCGCAATTCACAGCATTGGAATCATTTTTTCTTTCGGGAGACTTTGAGATGCTTTCCTTTTTGTTATTTTTATTTTCAGTTTCGTCACAAATTAAAACATTATGTCTTCGACAACAAATCTTGCAACACATTTTTTCGCGGCAAAATTTTGATACATGTGATCTGCATAGGCAAAGAAAGCAATAACCCTTTCGTAAAAGACTCTATTTTTGTTCATTAATAGTTAAGGGACAATTAAAACTTTCGTGTTTCCCTGCGCAAAATAGTCTTTCTTGATAAGGGCATTTAATGCAGCTGCGGTGGGTATATTTTTATGAGTTTCATGTTTTCGATAAGGTAATTCTTTAATTTTATTCTTTTCAAATACTTCATCATTCTGAAATATATACGTTTTTTCTCGCGTTCCGATTTCATGTTTTAGAAATTCTAATAATTTGGCACAGTTCCAAGAATCTGCGTCTGTAGCAGAACGATTGAATCCGAGCACAATTTCTTCGGGAATTAATTTGACTAAAATAGCGAATAAGATTCCCCCATAATTATTTAATTCTACTCCTGCTGTTTCGAAACTTCTGATTTGAATAATACAGGTATCATACAATTGTCTAAGCTCTCTTAAATTCTCTCCAGATTTTACAGGATTTAGGCTTAATAGCTTGTTTACATGCGATCGTATTATTAATTCATTTTTTCCGAATCTTTCTTTTAGCGACATCGTAATTATTTTGTGTTAAAGCTAAACTTTGAATACATTTTAAAGCTACTCCCGTCAAGAAATTCTTTAACTATTTTAACTTCTCTATATTAATTATCTTTATATTTTCATGTATAGCTACTTGAAATTGCCCCCAGAATTCCTGCCAATTTTCATATTTCCCATCGAAAGGTTGTATTGTAAGTTTCGGTAATCTTACGTGAGAATAATTCTTTGATTCATCAGGTTCTGTGGACAATATAATAGAAGAGTTTATTTTACTTTCGTTAGGAACATTACGCTTTAAATATCGATAGATATTACCTTCCGTTTTTGTAATTTTTTTGCGATATTCTTGACTGGATGATACATCTTTTTCGAGTGTATCCAAGTTATCTACAAGTTTCTGAATCTAATTTGTAAACTTGTTCTGCATTCTCGATTAATTGAATTTTAAGATCTTCAATTTCGTCAATATCTATTTCGTCTCCTGCCAAATAGTCAGTTATTTTGTTAATAATCTTCGTTAAAGATGTTCTAACAGACTTACGCATACTTTTTGATTTATCTAATTCGCTAGGTTGCGCCATTTTCTAAATTTTAGCTCTTGGGAATTTCGGCACCATAAAAGTTATTTCGTAACTTTGTTAAATCATACAAGACAGTAAAAGGTTAATAAAAGGTTTGGTCTCGCCTAATTTTCTGGTTCTTTTTTATTTAGCTTCTTTAAATGCAGAAACATCTTTTACTAATGAAGATTATTTTATTCGACAGGTAGACACACTTAATGACGATACAGAACGAATACACTACAGCTATGTACAAACGTAAAGTAAACAAAAACAGTCAGTCAGTCAATAATGTTCTACGTGCTTAGCGCCATCTGGTGGTTCCTTTTCATTTTGCAACAATAACAACACTGGCATGCCTTTGCTCTTCCGATTCATGTTGTGCATCACGATTCAGAATATTATTTCTTGTAGCTTATTTTGAATCGAATTTTTAAAACACATTAAATGCAGAAACATGAAATAAAGTAGTTCAAACCAAAAATATTATATAGAAAATGGATACATGTATAAAGCAAAATTTTATATGTTTTTAAAAATATATATATTATACTATTTTTCAGCCCAATGATAGATGTATTTATTTTTGACACACACATAAACATTCCTACATACTTTCAAAAATTTTCCTTTGCAACATGCTAATTTCTTTCATGTTTTGTTTATTTTCCTGGAACGCCGCGGAGCCCCTGAGAAGTATAGTCGGAGTCCCAAGGGCTCCATGGAGCACACTTTGTGAACCTCTGTTTTACAGATAGGAACTCTAAACATTTAAAAAATCTTTCAAACTTAATTCAGGCTTCGCTAATATAATTTTTAACAGAATTGTCCAGTTCGTTCCTACTCTGAATATCAGAAATTGTTAGTTATGTGATAGGTATTTTTTTATTTCTTTTCTACGAGTATTAGTACTTATAACATTACACAAAACTGTTTTTTTTTCAAAAAAAAAAAATGATAATTTTTTTGCCCCCCCCCCCCCCCCCCCCCAGTTGAGAACATATAATCTATTACGGCCTTCCTGATACAATTTTAGTTGATGCAGATTTACAATAAATCACACCAGATAAGGATGTTTTTTTATTTCGGCATTCTTGGTTCTCTGTGAGGGTGGGGGCAAGGACGCAAACACGTATCTCAAAACTTGTCATGGCCTTAGCGATGAAATCTTGTTAGATTCAAAGTATCATAATATAAACTCCAGATAAGGATTCCATTATTATTTATTTCTTTTTTTTTTTTTTTTTTTTTTTTTTGGGGGGGGAGGGGGGGGGGGGGGGGTGTAATTCGACCGCCCCTGGAGGGGTGCAAACACGCTTGAATATATCACGGCTTAAGAAGTTAAAATTTCATTTCAACTATGTTGGAAAGTGTTAAAATCGTAGTCGATTGGGGTCAGTTTTATTAATTTATTGTTTAATTGCCAAGTTCCGTCTTTCCCATTTCCTCGGTTATTAATACAAAACGTTCTGACAATGCTACAAAATACCTACGAGGGCAGTTTGATAAGTTCTCGGCATAACACAGAAATGGAACGAGTATGACCAAATGACAAGGTTGTTTGTAAAGTATGATCCTTTAGATGACATGCCGCCGGAGTTTCAGACATGTGAGTTTATTGGTTATTGTTGGGTCAAACATATATAACAAGGTCATAACATTGGAAATTATGTCAAAAATCTTGAGTTTTCAGTGTCAGGCCGAGAACTTATCAAACCACCCTCGTACATATGTGAATTTTTTCAGAATTCTCTATGTTTCCATAGAATTGATTAGCAATTTAAATTTTCCTCTAAGACTTTGAGTTACAGCAGATTACAGCTTTCATGTAACTTTTCCTGACTGTTATTAAAGTATTCTCTCCCCCCCCCCCCCCCCCCTACAATTAAAGATTCGCAAAATTCTTCAATTGATTAATTTAACTTTTATTACAATACTAAGCATTTATCAGTAAATTTATATTTGGAACAGTATTGCAACTATAAATATATGTGGGGGTTTTGCCCAGTGGGAATTTTGTCCTGAGTTTTTTTTTTTTTTTGGTCCTGTGGTACTTACTGATTTGCACTTTAACTATGGTTATCCAACCGTGGGTGTCACAGTAACTAAAAAGTTGAATATTGATCTAAATGATTTTAAATATTTTGAAATAAGTAACACAGAAGAAAAATATAAATAAAGTATTTATTGGACATTTGCAACACAAAACCTCAAAAAGAAATGTTCAAAATGCATTCAGTATTTTAAAAAATAAACATAAAACAAAATAAAAATGTAAAAGAGAATGAGATTACTTAAATTAGCAAAACATATTGGTCAAGTTTCATATAAGATACAAGTTGCATAAATATATTTTTTTCAATAGTAGTTGAAGAATACAATAACACAAAACATAAACCAACTATAGCCCTGAGTGATATTATCCTGGTAAAATAATTATCATAAATAAGGAATGCAATGAAAAAAAAAATAATAAAAAACACTTTGAAAAATTTACCCAACTACAAGCTTTTTTTCTTCTTTGTTCAAATGAAAAAATAAAGGGGGCTAATTATTGTTCTTAAATTATACAAATATACAGTCGGCCAAAAAAGGAAACAAGCTGCACTTTTTAAATCACCAAATTGTCAGAGGAAAACACAAAAAAATGTCCTTCCACTGGAAATTTACCTTTTTAAAATTTATATAAATAGATAAATAAATTAATTAATGAAATACAAACAAACATAAAAAAAATATCAACTACCATACTAACTTTGACATCAGAGCATGTATCTAGACCATCACATTAGCCAAAATATAAATTGTAACAAAATTTCTATGAATGTATCCAGAGATAATTGGAAAGGGGGGGGGGAGGAGGAGGGAGAAAAAACTGGGTTAATTTTGAGGGCAACCTTAAAAGTAACTTAAAAATAAAAGACAAAATAAAAGTAAAAATGTAAGAAACCACCCTTATTACCACAAATTTTATTGACATTTTTCTATAGAAAATACTATAATTAATATTAGAAAAATGCTAAATGAATTTGAATATTGCATCAAGTTATTGAGATTGTTGTTATATTTATAAATAGTTCTTATGAAATTAATCCTTTTTGCCATAAATATACAGTCTCTCAAACTGCAGTGTTGATAGTCTTTTAAGCATACTTCAAAAACTACTCGGCAGAATGAACTTAAATTGTATATAGTGATGCTGGGATTATGCTATAGTGCGTCACTTAAGCAAAAAATTGGAAAAGGGATGTATAAAAAAAATTATGACGGGTCCTTCAGGATGCATAATTTTTACCTTGAAAGAACACAAAAGAGGCATATTTTCTTTTAAATACAACTCATTTATAAAAGAAAGATCCTTGTTCTGTAAAAAAGGACCCAGTCTTTTGGAAGTCTCTGGGCCTCAGGATTTCAAAAGCCTAACAACATCACTATAGAAACTGCTAGAAACCAATACTAATTATTAAAATATTTCTAAGGTTACCCCACCTTTTTTTTAAACTACTGATTTCATAATTTGCATTTCATATGTAAAAATTACAAAAATGAAAATTTAAAAATAACTTAACATCTATGTAATTTCTTAACTTCTTCATCAAATGACTTCAAATTTGGCATGTGAGAAGCTTAAATTTACTCTAAAAATTAAATACAAAGTTGACTTTCATTTCAGTACTGCCATTGAAAACTTTAAATTTTCATTAAATTCATAAATATAGAAGAAGCAATTTTCAATCAAATGGTATGTTTGTGTTGCTCTGTAACAACTTGGTGATTAGAATGTATGCGGTTCTCTCCCTCTATCTTTCTTTTCCTAACTGTACCTCAGAAATTAAATTTTACTCTGAATGATAGATTTTCAAACTTAAAATAACATGGATATATCAATGTAATGCACCATAACTTGAGATTACCACTGGGGTGCTATATTTATATATATATTAGTATTTTGTCTATTGTGTTCAAGTTATTGACATCATTCACCAATACATCAAAATAGGTCACATCACTAGCTAATAACACAGTAGACACAGAACTGATTTAAAACATTTTATGTTTGGGTCCAAGTATCCTTAAGTCTAGTATCTTATTTATAATAATCAAAAGAAGCTGTATTTTAAGTTAATTTAAGGGTATAATAAATCACCTTCTATTCAACAAATAAAATAATACAGCAAGTGACGTTTATAAAATGGCGATACAAAATAATATTAATAATAATAAAAAAAATCAGCAAGCATACAAGCATTTAATGTAAAACAGCCTTTCTAAAGAAAAGTTTATTGGAGGTTACTTTTTCTTTAGTGATAGCAATTAAATAAGGAAAAATGCTAAATGGTGTAAAAATTAACTGTTTGCTGAAAGATTTAAGATATTTTTCTTAGTTATTGAAAATGAAAATGCAATAAATTAAAAACTTAAAGAGTGAAACTTATCATTTTTGGCTGAAATAAGGATACAAATAAATAGCCCAGACACACAAATAAAAAATAAGATCCATGAGGACTCTGAGGAAACATTATGAGCAGGGAATAAAATTCGAAGGGGTGTTTGCATTCCTATTTTAAAAATCCTGAAATTATGAAGAAGAAAGTAAGAGGCAGAGGTAGGATAAAAAAAATAATTAAATTTGATTGCAAACAATAAAACAATAAACTTCAGAAGAGAATACAAATAGTGTTAAATTATCAAGGATACATTTTTAATTTCTTTAATACATTAGTTTCCTTTAAACAATCAAAAAAAAAAATAATCCAAATTTTCTGAAATCAGTAAATACATTAAGCTAAAACACCCTGAAATAAAGACAAATCTGTATAAATAAACAATACCCTCTTCCCAATCAACCATCAATTTACTCACAATGTGCTTTAAAACATTTCTTTAAGTAAAATAGATAAGATCAGACTTTTATTTAATCTTATGAAAACATATCTCAGCCAACAATGGTTCTTCAAATACTGACAAAAAATTAATTAATATAATTTTTGATAAATATGTTGATGACAAGAAATCCTTTAAGGATATTTGTTGAATTTAATCTTAAGATTGAGTACATCAGATTATTAAGTTTTATAATCTTCTAAAGTTTAAAGTTTTGCTATAAAAATTTCTTTACAGGCATAGCTATAAGTTTTAATAATAATAATAGAAATAGATCAAGAAAATCTATGTATGAATAAAGCAATAACATTTGCCATTCCATAAAGAAACCAGGTTTGAATATCATAAATTGAAACAAAATTACAATAAATCTTTTTTCACATTTTAAAAAAGATTAATTTAAAAATATATAAAATCATACTATAAATATTTTCTATGTTTTGGTCGAATTCAGGTGCTAGGTTATCCATAAATCCATTTAAAATATATTTTAATAGTTGAAAAATTGGCAAAATCATGTTCTGGTAAAACATTTCAGACACTAAGTTTTGCTAACATGGCATACATTTTATACAATGATCCATTATGTTGAATAATGGGTATCATGTGGTTATGGTAGAAAGAAGTTTACAAGGTGCTTCAATGGGTCTCACTAATCTGTTACCTAAAGAACTCATCAATGTATGATGTCACCAATTTTTGTGCACATCCCTAAAAGCTATTTATGAAGTCTGGTTATTCTTGTCAACTTTTTTTCCCTTGCGAAAAAGATGCTGATACTCAATCAAAAAATGTGTGTTTTTAATTAAAACTTTGCATTTTTTTCAAGAGAGACCTGCAAAAACAGTCAGAAAGTGGAAATGGGATGGTCCAGTTCCTTTGAAAATAGGCCAAAGCAATTGTAAAACAATTCTTGACAAGGTGCATTCCTGATGGCTACTTTGAACATTGGATCCAAGACACCCAGACACATTGTCTCAGCAGGATAGACCTGTTTCACAATCGACACACAATGTCCTGAACTTAAACAGAAATCAGCACAACATCATAAGAACCCTGCATAAGATTACTTTGGTGAAGGCCAATGAAATTCTGTGCAAAAATTTCCAAAAAATAGTAGCATTCATCCCCTAATAAAAATATTCAGAGGCAGGAAGCATAAATATTTATTTTCAACTGCGAGTGTGCACATTGTTGTTTGTCATTAATCCTGAAAGTATTCTGACTGAACAAGAAATGGTCATGAACTTTAAGTATCTTCAATTCTTGATTTAAATAGTAAGCATAATTTATTTAATTAAAACAAGTTTTAATTCATATAGATAAAGTACTTAGATATCCTTTTTGTAAAAAAAAGATTTGCTACAAATTTTATATCTAAATTAGCCTGGCATTATGTATTTCTATCCTCCATTACAATATTATTAAAGAAATTAACCCCTACATCCTTATAAAAAATAACACCAAATAATGAAAAAACTATACCTAATATACCCATTACTCTATATAAATCTGAAAAGTGGTGAAAAATATTGTGGATATTATTGTAAAAGTTTTGGGTTTAAATTTTATCATTGAAATTTGTACGCACAAACAGTAACATTTTGTGTAGAATAACCTTAAAATATTAGCCTAAATATAAATTTTTGCAAAGTTTCTATGAATAGCTCGGGAGGTAATTAGAAAAAATCATCACATCATCAGAAGAAGCCTTCTGAATTGCTTAGGTGAAGGACTTGCTTGGTGCCCCCCCCCCCCTCCCGCACTTTCCCTCGAAAAACAGATTTATCTCCGAACAACTTCTTGTAGGGCTCTGCTAAAGTCTACAGAGATTCACCAAAAACGATAAAAGAGTTGAAAACAGCAATAACAAATATAATAGGAACATAAAAACCAACTTAAGGTTATCCAAAATTTTGAGCATAGACTTTGCTTCATAATCTCCACAAATGGCAAACATTTTGAGATACTTTTTTTTTTAAATTGTGTAAATGCTAACAATTTGAAATAAATACCCTTTTTAATTTTTTCTTTATTGAGACCCTTTGAAGCATCCTGTATAAGATAAATATGGATACAGATAACATATCTTTCTTAGACAGATATACACAATACCCTCATTAAGGGTCCTCTGCCCTGACGCGAAAACATACACTCGCTAATGTTAATCCTATGGGGCATTATTTTCCTAATATCTCATTTGCATTTCTATATTTTAAAATGATTTTTGCTTGCATTGGATAGCAGAGATCAATCTCTGTTTCCACTGTTGATTACTTTTTTGGTTTTCTTTGCAAGTTTATTTACAAAGATACTTTCACTTTCAAAACCAGTGAGGGGAGAGGACCCTTAAATCATTACAATAAAAAAGAAAATCACAAGGAACTCAGCAAGGACACAAGATTTTATCTGCAGTAACATTTCATTAACCTTATTCATCTTGATGAAAGTTTACATACATCTATCCTCACATGTCTTTATATAAGAAAAATATGCATCTATCTTTAAAAATAAAATAAAAATAATAAAAAATAGACATTTCTATTTTCATTAAATTGTGCCATCAACCAGTTAACAAACATATTAAAAAATTTCATTTATAGAAACAGGAAGCTTAAAAGCGATCCCATGTTTTTCTCTACATTTAGAATAATAATTTGAACTATTTATGGCATTGTCTTGAATTTTTTTTTAAATATTTCACTGATATATGAATAACCTAGTACAATCATGCAGTAAGTGTATTTAATTTACAGAGCAAATGAAATAAATATTGTGTTTTAAGCTGCTACAATTTCAGCAATAAAAATACAATAGAATCTTAAACTAGAAAATGGAAACTTTAAATTTTAACAGATGAGTATGCAGTATAACTAAAATCATGTTTAACATTCCATGATGCTAGAACAATGCATATTCTTCACTCAAATGCTATCAGAAATGTCACAGACAGCTTTAAGTGTAAAATATAATGCAGGCATTTCTTAAATTTGTTTATTAAGGAATTTTTATATTTTTTTGAAGTAGATATACTTAAGAAAACAATATTAAAATTAAAACAATAATAATAAAGAAAAGTTTACAATACACAAAAATATTTCCCCTAAGTTCTGTGTACAGACTCTGATATA
Organism: Maratus michaelseni; assembly: GCA_963931845.1. Taxonomy (NCBI): domain Eukaryota; kingdom Metazoa; phylum Arthropoda; class Arachnida; order Araneae; family Salticidae; genus Maratus; species Maratus michaelseni. Next base: position 339,375,272 of record OZ007588.1, on the reverse strand, counting down.
ATTATAGAACTAATAGTATAATACTGCAAAATTTAATTATCTAACACTAAGTAGATAGAAAATTTGATGCATTTAAATGCATTGCTACGACAGTACAAGAAATGGTAATTTAATAAATTCCGACTAATCATAATTGTTGGTGCTATTTGATAATTTTTAAGCTGATGGCTAATAGATAATAAATAATTATTAAATTTAATTTGAATAAGTATATATATTATATATAGTACGTTATACAATCTATAAGGTCAGTTTAAAAATAATATGATTTGATAACACTATACTCAACAAAACTGTAGCTTGGTTCAGCTTTAGGTGACAAGATCAAACTCTAAAGATTAGAAACTGATAGCTAGACAAGTGAATGCATAAACAAGTTTCTAGAAAAGGCACCTTATTCTTCATAGGGGAAAAAAAATTAACAACATCAGTAAAACACACACATATATTTACTACCAAGTAAAAATACGAATAGAAAATAAAGTAAACACATTTCAATTAAAATCAAGATTGCTTCTCCATATCTTCACAGAAAACTGCAAAATTTTTAAAACATTAGCTGCAAATCGAAGAATTATTTACAAAACATGATGGACAAAAAGTGAAACATGTAGCTATTTGGCACAGATGGAAGAGCACCCAGAGAAAGGAAAATTTTAAAACAAAGTTGAACAAATTTGGCACAGGAAAGAGAAAGTGCAGATAAAATTAATTTTGGGTCTATATTTTAGAAAAAACTTTACATAGAATTTTATTGGTATAGCTTAAAGCTATTCTCAAAATATATTTCCCCTGCTCAACAAAACTTTCTGACGCATTTTATGAAGTCATTTTTATACAAAAAGTTTGAAATTTCCAAACATGACAGGTGAAGTGATTTGGAATCAAATAATGCTTTTCTTTTTACTAATAAATGTATTACATCTTGAGTTATAATCAAATGCTGTCTCATGAAGATCTTTCCTGAGCAGTTGCATTCAAAAAATCGGGTTAAAAAGCAAACTTTGATAGCATTTTCTGCCAAAATATTTGTCTTTATCGAAAAAAGGAAAATGCTATTTGATTTCTTTCTGAATATAAACACTTTCAAATTTTGTGCATATAAGAAAACAAAAATACTTTGTGAATGCATGAGAAAGTAACCAGTTTTTATTTGAGGTGATCCTCGCCAAACACAAAATCCCATGTTAACATATGGGATAATTTAAACACAGGATATCAATCATTTACCCAATATAATTATCAAAATTCAGTTTTCACAATTAGAAAGTAAACCTTCGAAGACTAAGTATTATAGTATATTTTTAAAGTAGTAAAATTATCTTAGTATTTTTAACTAAGACAACAATAAATTTTGAAAATTTTATTCAAGTAAAAATTCTAAAATTCATTGCATTTCTAAAAATATTTAAAATTTAAGAAGATAAGTTTTGAAAACACAGTATGTAAATATCAGATGTCATATTTTCAACCCTCCAATTCCCAATCCATCCTCCAGGGTGTACAATTTTTTACTCCTAATCTTTGAAAAAATTGGCACCCGCAAGTTCAGGCCCAACTATTGGTTTCTAAGAGAACTAATAAAGGTGTTGATATCTAATCAATACTTACTGTTATAACAGATGCTTTTTGTAACTTATCTAAATTTCCTTGGCATTTTTGACTTGTTACACTTTTATGCTGTCTAAGTTTTGTGTTTACCATGACTTACCTCAAAATGTCATGGGGGAGTATTTAAGATTAATAGTTATTTCTATGTAAGAAGACATTTTAAAATGATAAATTAATCTTTAAACAATTTTAGAATGTTATTAACAATTTTCTACTGAGTATTTTCAGTAGTGGACTGGGGCTCTGAAAAATAAGAGCTCATTGAACTACTGCAGTATGCGGTATATAACAAAAAAACATTAAAATTACATGCATGTTTATCTTATTTAGAGAAAAATAATTTTAAAAAAGTGAAAAAATAAATAAAAATTGATCCAGTAGATCTCATGTAGGTACAGAAGGGTTAATGCTGTACTAAATTTTGATAATTGTATGAAGTAATGAGTAGTTTTGTGGCTATCACATCCCCTTAAAGGCAAAAACACTTGATCACACCTATAAAGAATGTGACATGTGAAATGAAAAACAACATTAAAAAAGAAGCACAAATAACCAGACAAATGACAGAATATAGATAATTTTAAGACTTCAATAGGGAACCACATTTTCAGTACAAAACAGAAAAAGAGAAAAAACAACAATACCAATACAATTTTTCTTAATTACTTGTGCTACTTTGTACAATTTAATTTATGCTTTAAAATCTATCTAAGCACAAAGTTTTTGCATTAATAAGACCATAAAAAACTGACTCAATGCATATTAAAACTGAAAACAGCTTTTTGAAAATGTCAAAATTATGACAAATGTGGGCAAATGATTGATCATTTGAAGTATATTGGCACAATTTTATTTATTTATTTTTATGCATTTGCAAAACAAATATTATCTAAAGTAGGCTTTTTAAAAATAATTGTATAACTTTTAGGAAATTATGCACATTAATTTTTGGAACAATTTTATAAAAATCAAAATTCTTTAGATAGATTCCAATCTTTACATTTTAAAATGTAAACTAGATTACATTACTACATGTAATTTAATTCTTCTCTATTTTGGTTCAATATTCTACTCACATTAGAAGTGAATTTTAGAAAGAGAAATAACTGAATAATTTATTAAACATGCAGTAATATTTTTTTAAAACGCTTTTATTTTACTGTTAGCTAATAATTACTAAAAATGAATTACAAATTTAAATATATATCTATGTAAACATTTCAAAGAATGTAATAAGATTTTTCATCATTCTGACATATTATAGCTCAACATTGTATCTATTTAGCTTAAGGATGGAAAAAAGAAAAGAAGTTAGTTGGAAATAAAATCCTTGCGTTTTGAGGATTTATGAATTATTTTCATTGTGCCATCCATTCATTCGAAACCTTGTTAGATAAATTAAAATGCAATATTCAAGATATTTGATTTATTGCAAAAGTATGTGGTATTTAAAAATAACTTATAACTGACTAACTTTATACACATATGTTGTTTAAGACAAAAAATAACATTAACAGCACAAAGTACACAATATCATAAAAATGTTTTGCACAGATAATATGAAACACATATTTTGTCACAAATATAAATTTATGGTGAAATAAGTTAAATTTTAATTACTTCCAAACATACATTTTAGAAAAAAAAAAATGTAATAAAGAAAGTAAAATTAGAAACAAATTTCAAATGAGCCCAAATGATTGAACACAAAGTAAAATATGACAATATTATAATAACATAATAGCTACCAAAATATTTAAAAGTTTTGGCATCAAGGAACTCTACTCATTGTTATCAATGAATTTCACATTTAAGATACAAAACTGGTGGTAAATTAAGATTTCATATTGATATTTAGTTTACAAGTAGATATCACCAAAATGTTTTAAATATGTCATATCATGAAGTTACTTAAAAAAAAAATAGTTTAAGTAAATGAAATGATCATCACTTAAAAAAAATCTTAATTGTTTCATTTAATAAAACGAATCTTTTATGCATTTTTAAAACTCATAAAAGTTGCTGAAAATATTTTTTCCGTGCATTATAAAATTAAGAAAATCTTAAGTAAAATAGAAATTTATAAAAAACATGTTACATAAATAAAAAAGTGAACATTGAGGATTTTAAACATTAAGTTGAGTGTGCAGCAATCACTATATCAGCAACTATACTTAAGATTTATTAACAATACCAATACCAATATGAAATATAACACAAAAACTCGTTTGGCTCAAATTATAATAATTCTTAAAATTTCCTGTTTTTCAACTCTTGAAATCAAGAATCATCAGACTACAGAAACAATATGCAAAATTCCATATGTTAGCCATTATATTACACAAAGTATCCACAGAAGTAGCATATAACTTCAACATATATTTACAAAAATGTATAAAGTAACATATAATGCGAAAACATAACACATATGAAAATTTGTTTTTGAAATGCCAATAGATCTACCTCTATAGGGTTTGCTGGTAGGCTATGAAGATGATACGTACTTCTATTCAATCTAGGTTTGAGAATGTAGAATAAGAGAATATAGATGAATGTACAAATACTATTTACAGAAAGTCTTCCGAATTTGTAAAGAACAAAACAAAATCTATGGGAGTTCATTTACTAGTATAAGTACAGAAAAAAAGATGTTTAATACAAAAAAATATTGATCAATTTTGAAAAACACCTTCATAAGACAAATGTAAGATGAATTTTAAACTAAAAACTGTCCAGCAGTTGAAGAAGTGTGCAGGTGAATTTGGACAGAGAACTTGGACTGAACTGGAACTTTCATTTTCATATTTCTATGAGCAACTAAGTTAGAAATCTAAACTATTGTTTTTGAAACAAAATATGTATAATGTATTTTGGTCAGTTATTTCATGTATTTGTTTATATTTTTTAAACAACATGTTGAAATTACATACTTCCTTCGTTGGCACAATGTGAAACAAAACTGCATAGATCTAGTTGATACTTGAAATATTGTCATGTTAAAAATAATTTAAAAAAACAGCTTTATATGAACGAATACAAAGCCAGAAAAAAAAAGGTAATGAATCTTGAAGACACATGTTACATGTGATTAAGGAAAAAACACATGAAGACTACCAACACAGCTAAATACTCAGTCCATATCACAGGAGAATAACATCTCCAGAAATACTTTGAAGACTTTGGGCAAAACACTTCAAGCCATTCAACATTATCACAGAAGAAATACCAGATGGTGTTTTTCCACTTTCTAGTCATTTTCAGTTCTTCGCTGAAAACTTAACATAAATGAAAAACATTGTAACTGCAAGCTCAGGTCACTTGGTGAAAAAACAAACACAAAATGAAATAGTTGCCCATTTGTACAGTTATAAATAAGTATTTTTAGTTAACAATATCAAAGACAGAAAGAGATTCCATATCACACATAACTGTGAAGTGTAACATTTAGCAAAAGTAAGATGAGAAATAAAAGACTATATGCAATGACTATGCAACAATCAAAATAAAAGCATTAAAATAAACACTGGGGAGAGAAGGAAAAAAAAATACCTTCATAAAATGTTATTAAATTAAGTATAGCATAACGCAGAGTTGGCCAAATTTATAATTGCAATTATCTGCAATGTAATTGCAATTTAATTGTATGTAATTGATTATAGTTATACACATTCAAGCAACGAAATTTTGTCAAATAATGGTATGGGGGGGGCAGTTCTGGCTACAGTGCTGCAAGAATTTTTAACGGCATGTAATTGTAACTATAATTAATTCTATACAATTGAATTGTAATTACAAATTTGCCCAACTCTGACATACAGGAGAACAAGATTGTATTTTTAAAAATAATCTATCTTTCTGGCTTTAATTATACAGAAACATTATGAAACAATGTTGAAATGTTAAAAATATTGAAGAAATTTATTGTTCTCTTAGTGGTATCCTCAAAAGGTACAAAATAATTTGATATTTTGCTTTATATTTACTGAAAATATTCCAAAATAAAAATACTTATTTTCAATAATATATGAAAAATAAATTTTATAGATGTTATTTAATATTTTAAGCTTATCATTATGTCTGAGCTTAAAATACAAGAGGCATGATAATAACCACAACTAAATTTCATATATGAAAGTATGTTTATGTACATACATATGTATGAGCTTACATTGAATAAAACTTTAAAGACATAGCTTGTATTTAATCAGATGTTTTTTTTTTAAATGAAAATTAAAATTTTGAAAACGACACCAATATGTAAAATTTCCGCCTACAGTCTTTTTTTTTTTTTTTTAATGTAACAGGAAAACCAGCACAACAATATTATAAGTACTCAAACTGTAAGTTTTATGAACAATCCACTGTTCAGTTTTACACTATATAATTATACAATATAATTTAGCATTTTAACACATAATCAATGTTTATGTATTACTGTTAAGAGAAATTCTGTAATTTTGTATTATTTAATATAATAATACCTGTATTCTTAAATCAAGAAATATACAAGACTGAGTTTACACTAGTTTTAGAGAGAGAGACAGAGGCGGGGGGAACTTACTTCAAGAAATAAATTTGAAACATGAAATTTAGTTTATATTTAAAAGTAAAAAGTTAATATTTATATTTCTTTAAATAAAGTCAAGTTAGAAGAAATATAAAATAAATACATCTATCTGTTTAAATTTTGAAAATTTGATATTTTTTGCTACTTGGGCGGATTTATATTTAGTAGACTTTTAGCTTCTAGATTTATATTTAGTGGACTTATTTATTCAAATAGTAGGGAACAGGATTTGTAATTTACCGAAAATATCCCCTTTTTCACTATTACCACACCTTAACACAAAACATTTGCACCATAAAATTACATATTTGTACCAATTAAAAATGGCAAATTTCAATAAACAATTTCTTTTTTCTTCCTTAATCTATTTGGGTACACATGTGAACATATACAATGAATATTTACAAAGGACAAACCTTGATAAAAGGTAATAATAATAATGAGATAAACAAAAGCAACTAAAGTAAGAGCTGGCCAATATTCATCTTAACTAATTAGCTATTGCTAGCTAAAAGCATTGCTTGAAAAAGAAGGGACAGTAAACCTCTGAAAATATTACTATCACATTTTAAATTATGATAAAATTGCTCTCCAAAATGTAGTAAATACTAAAATTTCAGAGTTCAATATATATATATATATATATATATATATATATATATATATATATATAACCATTAAAGAAACATTACCGAAACACCAACAGAAACTTGAAATTATGATTTAGTAAGTAATAATTTATTGACAATGAAATTGTAACCCCAACACACTGAATATAGATATTAAATACTTATTTAAAAGAAGAAATTAAATTAAAAATTGAATGAAATAAATTGAATGAATGAAATTTGTGGAATTTATACAGAATTATGAAGTCCCAAATGCATAAATACCACAAATAAAATGAGTGGTTTCATCATCATATTAGCCATAAAATTGCTAAAGAATACGATTTTGGGACGACCACTCATAAACAAAGAATGAAACCTTAGAAAAAAAAAAACTTTAAGTTCAAAAAATAAATACAATATTAATACAATATTAAAAAGGACAGAAACCTTACCCATAATTATGAGAAAAAAACATGAAATTAAATCTTAAATTGCTAAAAACAATGAGATGAAGGATGGTGGTGCACATCATTGACCAGATATATGCTAATTAGCAATGAATTGAAAAAAAAAAAATTTAAATGTTGCCAAAAACATTTTTAGAAGATGGTAAACCCTGTTGCCAAAATAATTTTTAGAAAATGAATTACATGGATATATGGAATATTTTAAAGCAACACAAACCATGGTGATGATGATATAAATAGTGAATATGCAGTGGAAAAACTCAATATTAAAAATGAAACCATACTATCTAAAGTGATAATAATTAGTTATATAATATATAAATGAAATTAAAAAGTAAATAAAATCCAATTACATTAAAGTAAAAATGGATGTATTAATGATTAATTCTATGTTAAAAAATAAGATGTAAAGTGGTAAAATTAATGATTAATACTACAAAAAAATACATGTACCAAGAAATGACATAGCCACTATTAAATAGTATTGCCATAAAAGTAACATCATAAAAATTAAATTCAAATCAAATTAAAATACTAAATTATTTGAATTAAGATGCTATGGATTTAATATTAATATTAATTAAATATTGAAATTAATAGTTACATGTTATGTTTTTGCATACAAAGTTAAAAATTAAATACACATGATAAGTGGTTAGGGAAGAACTTTAATTAAAATTAAAACATATATTATATTAGCGTTTAAGAAAGTATACATTATATTAGAATTTAATATGACATTGTCCACCGTGGGCATAAAAGTAAATACAATTAATCAAAAACATTCTTAATAGTAATGAATAATTCATTTAAATTAATTAATGAAGATTTAAATATAACTACATAAATTCGCATATAAAAGTATTACATCATAGTCCATTATAACATGTGTATTAGCAAATGTATGTGTAAATCAAAGTGCCCCCGCCCCTTTTTTTTGTAAATATAAATTAACCATGCATTTTTTCCATACAACTCTGCCACACAACTCCTCAATCCAACATCTACCCACCCATCCGTCCTATTATAATTAATTAATTAATTAATATATATATAATTATAATATCTTTGAATTTCAAAAAACATAACAAGTTCTTGTAACATTCTAATTAAATCTCCAAAGAGATAATTAATAATTATATATATATATTTTTAAATAATATTATATGTTTTTTTTTATACATTTTTTAACGCATGTGTTAATTTGGTTGCTAAGATCATATAAGTACTAATTATATATTAAAGAATATATGAATTTTTTTGGAAAACCATGTTGTAATGCATCATAGATTAGTTTTTTAATATTGTTGTTAATTAGTCGAGAAGAACATAAACTCGTTATTTTATATAGATGATTAAGGAGTATATTACGATATGCAGAATTATGAAGATAAGATTTAAAATTAATAAATATATTAAACTTTAAATTTAAATTCTTTACGTTTATCAAAAAGATCAATTATTGTTTTGTTTTCTTTAAGTGTAATTTTAAGATCTAAAAAGTTAATAGTATTGTTAGAAAAGAGGTTTTCCATTAATTCTAAATTAGTAGGATAATCAACTGGAAATATAGAAATATTAGTGCGATCAGTGGGAATTAAAATTATGTCATCAATATAACGATATAAATGTATATTACTGTTAATATAAGTACGTTCATAGTGATACAAGTATAAGTCTGAAAGTATACTAGATGTACATCCCCCTTGTGGTATACAGACTTTCTGTAAATATAACGTATTATCATGCATTATAAAATTATTATATATAATGAAATTTGTTAAAGTTTTAAAATAAGCAGTATCTATATGAATTGGTAAATTAAGTGTATGATGATATTTATTAAATAATGCATTTATAATATTATGTAATCTAAATATTATATATATATATATATATATATATATATATATATTCATCATATAATTACAACAACAGTTATTTTGAAAGCAGAATATATTTTTTAAACCTTTAGTTATTTTTTTTATTAAATAATTATCAGTGAAATAGTCTCCCCTATTTAATAAATATTAATTAGTTAGCATACTTTTCTAATATGAATGAGAGTAGACCTATCAGTATTACTTGGAATGCAATAGTCTTTTTTTTTGGGGGGGGGGGGGGAAGAGCAGATGATAATTTTAATAATTTTGTTGACTGTCAAATATTTCTATTAATATTAATTTGATTAGTAAATTATTCCTTGACAAAATATTAGAATTCTCCGTTTTCATCCATTGCATTTTCAGCAAATATTTTTAATGTGATGAATATTAGCCATGTCTTTATACATTATTAGATTCATACCTCAGTCAATAAATTAAAATGAATCAAATGGAAAGGAAAATACATGAATACAGAAAAAACAGAAATGAGAACAAACAAGCATAAATAAGAACAAAACAATAAAAACAAACACAAAATAGTCATATCATTAAATAATAAAAATAAGTTCAAATACGTACAATTACATTAACTGCAAAAAGCATTTTGATTCTCATTCTTTGTTCACGCAGTTAATACGAATTGCATTAAATGGAATTTTCACCAAGTGACAACCTGAGAAAAGCGAGCAGGCGTGAAAAAAATATTAATGCTACCTTTCTTTATTAATTGTAACAGGCAGCAAAGGCCTGTGATAATACTGCATTGTTCTGTTCCATAGGGCAAAGATGGTATCAACATCAGAATCTGGATGAGCAAACAAATAGGGTCGAACTACATCCTTGCTATTTAACCACTTGTCCATGTCTACAGCGGTAAGAGCAAGCTTCTCTGTGAAGTCAACATGAGATATACCAACACGACTAGCTAGTGTGCCAGTAATGTGAACATCATCAACCCAGAAATATGGAACTTTGGAAGACAGCAGATAAAGCTTGAAAACAACATCTGGACTCATGAGTACACCCCAACCTGAACAGTAAGTCGGGTATTTACGTCCAGGATATTCTTTAAAACTTACTCTCCACTTGCTGCGTTGGCTACGTTTCACATGAGGTGAGTGAATCAAATAGCACATCATTAAATTGGCAACTCCTCCAGTTTGGCCAAAAGTATCTTTGAGAAAAGAAGCTAGTTGGAAGATGTCCACAAAAATGTCATCATCGGTTTTGAAAACAAAACGTGCTTGCCGACAGAAATAAGTAATCCACTTCAAACCCATCACATGTTTGTAGGTCAGATTTCTATAACTATCAACAAAGTTACCCTGTACAATGTCATGATAGATCTCATTTTCTTTTTCAATACGTTGCTGTACAATTGGATCCGTAACTGTTCCAAGAAGAAATATCACTCTCATTGGATCTCTTGACAGATTTTCTTCACTGCCCCAAGTGTCTCTGAAAAATACAATTAATATTACAATAACTGTGTTTATGTCAACTTTTTTATAATTCTAATCGACTAAAACAATTTATTACATAGTGTGATGAGTTGACATGTTTCAACTCCTCCCTTATTTGTGGAAAAAGGATAATCTCTCTGGAATGAAAATAATCTGACAGATTGATCTTTATTGACAAAAATTCTATCAATAATGTGAATCTCATTTTCACTTTGAGATAAGCCAAGCTGCAATACATACTTTGTATTGAATGGTATGTTATCTGAATGAGTAGATAAGAATTGTAAAGTATTGTTCTTGTGGATACAAAGAACTGGGCCCCTACGAAATGCAATGTTTTCTGGGAAATTCCTGGAATGCAAGGAAAGCCCCTGGGAAGTGAAATTGCTGACGGCAGTTGAAGGTGGAAAGAGTTGAATGTGGAATCAGTTGGATTTGGAATACTCGAGAGTGAGGTTCCACTTTGAGCGGACGTCAGAATCGGAATTTGGCTGACCATGTAAATTTACAGCATGGATGCTTATCATAATTTTTCATTTTTACTTTTGTTTTTTTATTTTTTAATGTGTTAATTTAAAATAAAGTTTTTTTCGTTTAAAACGATAAATGGAATTTATTAATTATATATACAACGTCTCACGCTACCACAGCAATAGTATATATAATTAATTGGTGGCAGCAAATGGGATATGTAATCTAGAATAAATTAGATTACGGATCTATGTTAACCTGATTAAACAGATGAAGAGCCAGTGGAAACGGATAAGCAGAATTGTGGAGTTTTGAAGTATAATTGGAGTCGTGGTTTTTTCTCGGAGTTCTAGCAAGCAGAGAACTGGTAAAAGAACTTTATCGACAAAAGCTGTGTAGTGTATGAACAGTCAACTATAGATTTGGTGATACGTGTTTGTGCTTCTTAATATATCCAGTGGAATGAAGATATGCGGTGTACCATCTGAGTTGTCTACATATGGATCTAAGCCAATTTAGTGCCTCATCAGTGTCTTCAATTCTTCAAAAATCTGTGTGTGTCATCTTTAAAAGTGCTTGGAAGCCTGGTATCAGTGTGGAGGAAATATCTGCATCTGGAGGTAAGCTCTTTTATGATATCTTCTATAGAGGTCTGTTTTAAATTAAATTTTGTGTATAAATTTTAATTTTGGGGAACAAAACTCTATGAAAATTTTAAGAATTCTAGGGAAGCTATTAATTTGGTACTTAAATTTTTAGTTAGAATTTTTATGTTTGTTGATTTTCTGGTATCTGTTAGGTATAATATTGGGTTAAGAAAATTATATACTTATGTATATGTTAAAATTTACTTGGGGTATAGTAAATTGTTATTGATTAATTGAGATTATTAATCAGGATATTTTAATCATAATTTTGTATAAAACTTTTGGAAATAAGAGTTTTGTTTGCATACATTTTATAAATTACAGTAATAAAGTTATAGCTTAATTTTATGGGTATACTGTGGATGATTATGATTAATGTTTCAAAATAAATTGATGTTATACTGTACTGTTGGGTATAAGATTTATTTTGGGGGATATACTCAGTTTGAAAGACGTCACTGTTGCATGAGAATTTGCTATATTGAAATTGTGTCGTTTTTGAATACATTATTATACGTATAGGGAAGAAAATTCTATTTCTGTATTTATTGTATTATTGTAAATTGAATATATCTGATATTTTGAAATTTATTATATTTTGGGGGAAAATATGGCAGACTATTTAGTAAAATATAATAAAAACGTCTTGCTATTATTAGCAGAGGAATTTGAGACCAGTGTGTCAAAAACGTGTAAAAATCAAGCTATAATTCAGGCTATCGTTAGTGCTGAGGATTATAAAGAAAGTTACGCAAAACTTCGCTTGCAATATATTCTTGAACAGGAGGCAGAGCGGAAAGAACAGGAAAAACAAATGGAAAACGATCGTAAAGAAAGAGAGAGGCAAATTGAATTAGATAGGATTGCGCAAGAGGAAAAAGATAAACTTAGGAAATTTGAATTAGATAAACTTGAAAAGCAACTTGAGGCAGATAAACTTGAAAAGCAGCAACAACTTGAGGCAGATAAATTTGAAAAGCAACAACAACTTGAATTACAAAAACTTGAGAAACAACAGCAATTCGAATTAGAAAAATTGCGTATTCAAAATTCTGCGGATATTGTTAGTGTTTCATCTAATGAATCAAATGTAGATTTTCATAGAACTCCTAAGGTAAATTTAAAGGATTTGGTTCCGCGTTTTGATTCTAAGTTAATTGATATAACTCTTTTCTTTATGATTTTTGAAAGGCAAGCCGAGAAAGCTAAAATTTCTCAGGAAGATTTGGTCAGTTAATTAATTCCTTTATTACCTTCTGACATTGCCGAAATTATAGTTAAACAACCGTCAGACAAATGTGATGATTTTCAACATATAAAGAAAGTTTTGTTAGATAGGTTTAGGCTAAGTACAGGCGCCTTAAAACAAAAATTTGAAACTCATCAAAGAAAATCTGGTGAACTATGGGTAGATCTGATTTATCAGTTAAGGGGTTATCTTGATAATTGGTTAGAGTCATTAGAAGTGAGGGATTTTGATTCACTAAAAGAACTAATGCTAACGGAACAATTAAAAAAACATGTCCCTTTTGAGATAAAAGAAAAATTTATGGATGAGTGGGAGGAAATAAAGATTGCTTCTAAACTTGCGGAAAAATCGGATAAATTTGAGAGTATAAGAGAATTTAACAGGTCGGATAGAAAACCGTGGGAAAATAAATCTTTTCAGGATAAGCAAAAAGACAGCTTTAATTCTAAAAGTAGAAAGGAAATTAAACCAAAATCGGAATTTGAGAATACGAAAGAGTGTGGGAAATTTGATCAATTTAAGAAGGACAATGCTTTCGAAAAGCAAAGACAAGCCCAATGTTATAATTGTTTGGCCGTGGGCCACATCCGTCCAAATTGTCCGGAATTGTTAAAAAGTAAAACTAATTATGAGGATAAAAGCATAGCTTGGATCACTACTAGTGATGGGAAAAGTGAAAATAATAGGGAGGGTGTGGAAACCGAATTACCTATGGTTGATTTATGCGTGAATGGTAAGAAGGTAAAAGCGATTAAGGACACAGGTGCGCAAATTGCGGTTTTTGATGCTAATGACATTCCGTGGAGTGCTAAGAAAGTGGGAAATGTCTTTCTTATACCGGCCCTCGGAAACAGACAAAAAGCGGATTTGGTGTCAGTGCCGGTTGCTTTGATGGAAGGTGAAAAAGAGTATGTTGAAAAAAATGTGGTGGTTGCAGTTGTGAGAAAACTAAATTCTCCGCCCCTTATAACACCAGCTGTTTATGACTTATTAAAGTTAGGAAATATGGAAAGGCAAAATTTGGTGTATAAACAAGTGGGGAATCAAAGAGAATTAAATGGGCGAGGAACCCTCAGATTATCTAGCGATCATGAACAAAGAGTTGTTAAACGGTTGTGAATGAAATCTGTGAAAGGGATAATAAGTCTGTTGATGAGATGGAGGTAAATTCACCGGGAGACGTGACTGATAAGAATTTGGAAAAAGGGTTTAAATTGATCGATCTAAAAGATGATGCGTCTCGAACGGATAGTGATAAAAGGTCAGGTAAGGGAGGTCAATTTCGGGAAAAGAATTCTGAGCACGCGGTAAATATAACCAGGTATTTTGTTGGTAGTATGGGAGTTGAGCATGTTAGAAAGAGAATTAGAAAGAAATTGAGTTCACCTATGACTGTGGCCAGAAAAATTAACTCTGGGATAAAAGATAATAATAGAGTAAATTGGAAGGCTAAATGCCAAGAAAATGAATATGGAAATTCAAAGTTAAAAAGAATGGAGCATTCTGTTTTTAAAACGAATCACAAAGAAAGATTCATTAAAGTCAAACAAGATTTTGAAAGGAAAAACTTATGATCATGAAGTTGTAAAGCGAAATTTATTGTTGAAAAGATTTTATGATAAGGGTAATTTAGATATTGGGTTTTTGGGAGAATTCTCTAAATTAAGTTTATTCTAAAATTGGGAGTACTCATTATTGTAATATCTGTATTGTGTTTATTTATCATTTAATGCTTAATATTTTCGTAATAGTAAAACTTCATTAATTTAATAATTGCATAATTTAGTATGCGTTATTTTTGTTTGTAGAAGCGTCAAAATTTAGACTTTTAGGCAAGTTTTTAAGAGAATTGTATTAGATGGATTTATTCTTTCTTTTTTATTATTATTATTATTAAATTTTTTTTGTTAGAATCATGTAAGGTGTAATCTGTTTTTGGTATTATATGTATGTGAAATATTTCAAAATTGTTTCTTAGGGCATCAATAGTATAAATTATTCCTGGAATTATACTTTGGTATTGTAGGTATGGGATCATAGTAAATCCTGTTGACAGTGTGGTCTATCAAATACTGAGTATGGGAATGTGTTTGTTTTCTATATCGATTTTTCATGTGTTATTCTAAATTCCTTTATGCTTTGATGACCTCTTTAGAAATTGATTGAAGGAGCTTATTCTATTAATATATATGCCAAATTTCTTCTAGAAATTTTTTCCTTAGGGGGAGGTGTTGTGATGAGTTGACATGTTGCAACTCCTCCCTTATTTGTGGAAAAAGGATAATCTCTCTGGAATGAAAATAATCTGACAGATTGATCTTTATTGACAAAAATTCTATCAATAGTGTGAATCTCATTTTCACTTTGAGATAAGCCAAGCTGCAATACATGCTTTGTATTGAATGGTATGTTATCTGAATGAGTAGATAAGAATTGTAAAGTATTGTTCTTGTGGATACAAAGAACTGGGCCCCTACGAAATGCAATGTTTTCTGGGAAATTCCTGGAATGCAAGGAAAGCCCCTGGGAAGTGAAATTGCTGACGGCAGTTGAAGGTGGAAAGAGTTGAATGTGGAATCAGTTGGATTTGGAATACTCGAGAGTGAGGTTCCACTTTGAGCGGACGTCAGAATCGGAATTTGGCTGACCATGTAAATTTACAGCATGGATGCTTATCATAATTTTTCATTTTTACTTTTGTTTTTTTATTTTTTAATGTGTTAATTTATAATAAAGTTTTTTTCGTTTAAAACGATAAATGGAATTTATTAATTATATATACAACGTCTCACGCTACCACAATAGAAACATAATGAAGTACAATATCTAACAAAAGATATTATTAGTTTAATTTTAAACTATATAAGGAAGTTTAGCATTCAGAAAATAAACTTATTCAATTACAGTAGTTACACATATTTGTGCAAGATGCATTTTTTTTTTTTAACCCCTTTGGGACTGCTGAAAAGAAAATTCAACTCCCATATTTTCAATCCACAATCTCATTGTGATAACAAGATTTCAACAAAATATGACTTAACATTAAATATCTCCAATGAACCATTTTCACTGAGCAGTATAAAAACAAATATTTACAATAGTTACTTGTTCTACCCATTTTATTTAGACATTATATTGTTTTAAAATATACTAAAACATAGTGCACATGTCTAAAAGTTCTAAAAAATACCTTCAAACACACTAAAAATTAGTTCAAATATACAAAGCTTTAAAAATATTTTCACCTGGTATGAGGAATCATCAGTTAATGCTGTTCTGTTTCTTCTTGCTAGTTATTTTCATTGAAGTTTTCCCCATTTTTCCCTATTTATTCTTAATAAGCGGCACCACGTATTATCAATTTTTGCATGCATCATATCATTACATATTTCAGAGTTTGCTGTGATTTTATGTAATGATATAATAATGTGATATGTAATGACATGATGCATGCAAAAATTGATAATAGATGGCGTCGCTTATAAAGAATATGGAAAAATAAGGAAGACTTCAATGAAAGTAACTTGCGAGAAGAAACAGAACAGCATTAACTGAGGATGCCTCGAACCAGAAAGTGAAAATATTTTTAAAGCTTTTGTACATCTGAACTAATTTTTAGTGTGTTTGAAGGCATTTTTTAGAACTTTCAGGCATGTGCACTATCTTTTAGTATGTTTCATTAAAACAATATAATGTCTGAATAAAATGGGTAGAACAAATAATTATTGTGATTGATATATGACATTATGAAAGATTTCATAAAAAAATATATATATATATATTCAATTTCCGTTGGTTATTTTAAAATCCTGAAAGCTACAGCGTTCACAAACAAGGAAAATTTAAAAATATTTAAGTTGAAATCAAAAAATAAGTCAGTTCTTGAAATTTCTAGAATATTAAATTGTTTAAAGTGGGGGATATACAAAGTACTTGCTAGATAGAACAATTTTGACCAGAAGCCAAGATGCGGGTGACCATGTGTAACATGTGCTTGGACTGATCGAAAAATTGGAAGATTGGTGTCAAAGTAAAATATGTCCATAAGGCAAATTAAAAATAATCTTGGTCTGACACAATATATATATATAGATGAACAAGAAACTGTATATATAGATGAACAAGAAACTGCAAGAACATTGTTTTAAAGAAAATGTGTTGGAAACCATCTCTAAAATCATACCATAAACAGGCCAGAATGGATTGGGCTCAAAATTACATGTCGTAAAGGAACAACTGTCTCACTGTATTGTTCAGCGATGAATATAAATGGAATCTGGATGGTCCTGTCCTGATAGCTAAAATTGCTATTGACATGACCTCAGGAAACAGCCATGTACTTTCTTCAGTAGATGACAAGGCAGTATGTCTCTGGTGGTTTGTAGGGCAATGGGCTTTAATAAATAAACCTGCCTGGCAGTTCTCCATGGGAAACAAAATTTGCTACTTTTCCAGTATAGGAGTCTTTGTGAGAGAAATAAATTTGGAATCTATTCACAGTTTCATATACACGAAGATTTTTTTCAATTCTTACACAATTTAATATAAAGAAGCCATTTATCTATTTTTATATACAAACAGAAGTAAATCTTATATAAAAAAACAACAATAATATATAAATAAAATGTTTATATATACATAAATTCATATATAAACAAGCAAAAAAGTTCATTAGGTTTGTTTTCCTAGCTTTTTATATCATTTGGCAGTAAATCTCATTTTCTGAAGCCCAAATTGTGCCAAAAAATGCCAAAGCCCCCAATAATGGAAAAGTACCGAAAATTCTGCAAAGTAACAGGAAACACTTAAGTAATAGCTACTTCCATTTTGTGACATCTTAGGGGGTCCTGAGTGGACATTTCAGCATGACAATGCTTCAATCCACAACTCGCATAGTATGAAACAGTGGCTTTTCATACAAAATGTTAATGCTTCAGATTGGCCAGCTTTAAGCTGTATTTAAAACCAATTGAGAACAAGTGGGGTATCTTAACCCATGAAGTATACAAGAATGGAAAGCAATATGAACCTACTACAGAACTAAAAGTGGCCATTGAAAAAGGCATGTGGTAGCCTCTGCCACCAATAATGTTTCAAAAATTACCTAATTGATTCAAAAGAAACACTATTATTTAAAGGCAAATACTATTAATAAATAGTACCATATAAGAGTGTTAAATAATGAATTTTTTCCCATTGGGCCTAAACTTTTGAGATATATAATTACAGACTTTTATGACTTTTTATTAATCAAAGTTATGATCTTTATTCACTTTGATTTGATTTATTTTAATAATTTTACAGAATGTAACAAATAAATATGATGTTTTTATTTAATTTTGTATTGTTATTTAATAAACAACATGTTCTTGTTGTGCCTAAACTTCTGAGACAGACAGTATATACATGAATAACATTTGAATGAAGAAAACAAAATATAATAACACTAATAAATATTAATCAATGAAGTGAAAAAAAAATTCTACCCATTTTCTTCCTTGTTTCTCCATTTGATACAATTATGTGTGAATGTTTTAGTAAACTGCAACAGAGTGTCTTAAAATTGAAGTATTATGATTTATGTATATGATGTTTTGAGAAAATGTTTGTTTTATGAAGGTAAAATTATATTGTGTTTTCAAATATATTAGTAGTATACTTTGTACGGCAAACATGAGAAGCAAAAGAGTCAGGAAAAAGCAAAAATAAATAAAATAACATGCATAATTCACAAGACCCCACCGAATTTTGAAAATTTCCTACAGGCATTCCCATCTTTTGATGGCAAAAAGGAATATTTTATTTTATTTTATTTAAGGCAATTTGAAGGTCTAGCAACACAGACTAAATTAACCATGTTGAAATTGATAGTTTTAAAAGCGAAATTTGCTGAATCAGCGAGAGATCAAGTGAGGAGGGGGATTATGAAAGTTTTAAAACAAAAGTCATAAAAGAATTTGAGACTAAACTGAAATTCGAGGAAGCACAGAGTAAATTCTGCAGTTTAAGGCAGGAATCAAAGCAAAACATAGGTGATTGCATGAAAATGTTTAATGTCACAGTGTCATCATATGTACAACAATTGGGTCATGCAGATAAAGAAGCATGCAAAGGTGTTTATAAAAACGATTAAATTAACAAAATTTCTCAATTTTAAATGTCCAGATATAGCATTCGAGGTTAGGAAATTGGGCCCTAAATATTTTGACAAGGCGTATACAATTGGGAAAAGAATGGAATTAGCATTTAATTTTATAAATAAAGAGATAATTATTAAAGTTTCCAAGTCACAAAATAATGATCTGTGTACAAACCGTTTAGAATTTTCTAAAAATTAATAACATGAAATTAAAAAGCTAAATAAACACAAACACAAAAAAAAGTAAGTAGCAAAAGAATAGAGAAATTTTGTGTGATCTGCAATTTAACTAATCACAACACAGAGGACTGTCGATTTAATGCAAAAAAGGGAAATAATTACTGCAATAATAAAGGAAAGGTAATTACAACAATCATAATAGCCTATTAATGTACAGGGAGTAATGTAAGTTCAAGGAAATGTTGATACAAAATTATGCAGGGGTGAACTTTGATTTTCATAGGACAAATCAGGCAAATTTCCAACCTAATTTTATGCAAGTCACACAACAGCCAGGTTTTGGTTACTATATGTATAATATTTTACTGGTACATACTAATTAACAGAGTTTTTCTATGTATAATAGTAGGAATTTTCAATCACAAGGTGATAACTTTAATAGGCAAAATTTGCAAGATAGTCACAGAACGCATACCAAGGAATTTTTTTATAGACAAGGTAATCAAAGAGAATTCTATAACAGAGATTTTTCAAATCAAAACAGAGTTGATAATGTATATACTAAGAAACCAACATTTTTATGTTTCTAATTTTTAATTAATGTCTCGTGATAACAATGATAATGTACACTAATGTATTTAAAAGAAATTTCAAAAATTTAAATTTTCAACATAAAGTTATGATTTATACCTACTATTAGCAGTATACACATTACTTAAGAATGAAAATTTGCTCATAGCAACAGTCAAAGTTAAGAGTAATTATTTTTATCAGTATTATTTATTAGTTTCATTATTTATTTATTAATATTATTTAATGTAGTGTTTTCAGGTCCAACATCGAAAATACCAGAGTAAGAAAAAGAGGGAGGTTGGCTCTTAAATAGGAACATAAAATATAAAGCAGTTTTCTTTTATCGTAGAAAATTACTCAGAATTAAACAATTTCTAAAGTATGCAACTTGAAATACCTTTGCCCTAGTAGCAGAATTATCTGTGTCAGTTGTCAGTCTGCAGAAAACTAAAATTTACCTGCAACCCAACAATACTAGACACAGCCTACTATCATAAGAAATAATAGTAACCCATAACATAAGCAAAATTTGCATTCACAATATATATAACAAAAATATACAATAAATCTAGTCAAAGTAAATTTCAGAAGACATTTTTAAGCCCAGCATTTATTTTTAAGTTTGAAGATTAAACTGCAATGTCTAAAATAATTGCAGTGCCTGTTGCTGAAATGCACTGCTTGTGCTACTGGATACCTTGCTAATTTTGAGCACCTTTTGAAAGTCAAATGAATGTTCATAAATTCAAATTGTGAAATTCTTGACAATCATTTAAATTACTTCTGATACTAATATCTTCTTTTATTTGATTTAATCTTAAACAATTATTGTCTATATGACCATGCTATACAGCTTGAGAATATATATGTCATACAGTAGTCCCTCAACATTCGTGGTTTTAACATTCGCAAGTTTTGATTATTCGTGAATATGAAAATGCGGAAAAACTTAACATTCGCGAGAATCTGACTTCATTATTCACGATTTTTTTTATTATCTCTTTCTTTTTCAGAATTTATAGTGGTTAAAGATTATTTCCCCTGTGTTTTCTTAGTATCTATTTACAAATAATTTTCAGTTGTCAACTGAAAAGGAGCAAGTGTTGTAGGAAAGCAAAATAATAACAACCAGCAGAATACTCATTGCAATGGGGATATTAAAAGCGGTATGGTAACGACATCTTCAATCTATTAATTTAAAATGTACAGGTTCTTGTAGAGATGGAGCTGAAGCTGCACTTGGATAGAAAATAAAAGCATTTCTGAAGCATTTAGCTGTATTTAAATATAGTATCCAGGGCTGTGGAGTCAGAATCATTTTGGGGTAAAATAGTCTGTGTCAGAGTCGTTAAAAAACAGGCAGACTCCGACTATAGCTTGATTTTTGGACAGTTTTTGAAGTGAAATTAAACCAATTCTATATAAGTTTAAATTTATAAACTCAATTATTATTTTTATTTTTGGACTATATATACCAGGCAAACCAAGTTAAAGAGGCCCAATATACTGTCCAGTGTACAGCATATATGAAAACTGGTTTTGATTAAAAACTCTAGTTGATATTTTACATTATTTAGTATATAGTCCTTTCTCTCAGTTTTTTGGGGTTGCAGAATCCGAGGTAGTGCAAAAATTGGAAATTTCTGTTATTTTTTTAGTTTACAGAACCCGAAATACCATTGTAATAGAAACCTTTTTCCCTTTTTCTTGTTTCTCCCAGATTCTTTGGGTCTGCGGAACCAGGAGTAATGCCGAAATTGTTAATTTTCTGCCCCCTCCCCTTTTTTTTTGTGCATGGAATCCCTCCAAGAATGTGAAATTGTAGTTTTCTTCCAGGTTCTGCAGTACCCAAAATAATGATGAAATAGTGAAATTTATGTGATTTATCTTCTTTTGATTTTCGGGTCTGCAAAACCTGAAATAAAGCTCAAATTATAAAATTAATGCCGAAAATATAAAATTTTCACTTTTTCTCTTGAATCTGCAGAACCTGAATTATTTCTAAAATACAGTAGAATCTTGTTACAATGAATGTCACTTTAACTAATTTGACTCAGCACCAGCTTTGGAGAGCTCGTTCACGAGGGTTTCCTTCGTAGACAAAAAACTGGTGCCGTATTCATAGATATAGCTAAAGCCTTTGATTGGGTTTGGCATTATGGACTTATTTATAAGTTAATTCTGCTCAAGGTTCCGCCTCAACTTATCCTTATTTTCTGAAAGTACCTTAACGGTAAGTTAATAACTCTGTTTCCTCTTCTCGCATTATCGAGGCAGGCATCCCTCAGGGTAGTCTGTTAAGCACCTGGCTGTTCAACCTCTACATTACCGATATTCCTCACATTATTTTTTATGTCCTCTTAGCGGTCTTATATGCGGACGACACGGCCCTCATGACCAGCAATATTTCATTAAACATTGTGATGACTAAACGCCAAGCCTACCTCTTGGCACTACAGATCTGGCTTAGAAATTGCCGTATTAAAGTCAATGCCAGCAAAAAGTGCTGCCATGATTTTTTCCCCATAAATCTATCTCCCCAATTGTTAATCTTTCTCTCAATGGTGAATTCATATCCTGAGTCACCAATTACAAATATCTAAGTATCTATCTAGATTCAAAATTAACCTGGGCTAGGCAGATTCAAGACGTAATTGTCAAATCTACCAAAGTTCAAGAATACCTTAAATCTTTACTGGCTTATCACAGCCATCTGTCACTCATGAATAAATTATTACTATATAAGTCCTTCATCAGATCAACCATGATCCACAGGTCAGTTATCTGGGGTTCAGTCTGTGAAATTCGGATGCAGAAAATTCAAAATTTTCAGAACTCTTTATTACGTAGGATTTGCAAGGCAACAACGTTTGTCCGGAATGACGTCATCCATGCTGATCTCAATATTAGACCTATCTTGCAAGTTATTAAAAACTTGCACAAAATTTCCCCAGAGATCGACTTTTAATACTCAACAAAGCGTTGCAGTCCATTCAACCTTACAGTGCACATAGCAGTAGAGGGAAGAGGAGACCACTTGCCTCCTTGAGTAGAGATGACGGCTTCCAAAAGAAGAAGGGAGCCAAACTAAATGATTCGTTGTGCTATTCCAAATTAAAAATTTTAGGGTACCTGCGTTGTTATTCTCATTTGACATTCCTACACTAAAATTTTTCGTTTGACGTCTTCCCGCCTTGCTTTTGGCATTGGGTTCTGTTAACTTTTCTACTTAGCTCTTTTGCTACTGTTAGGAAAAAAAAAAAAAAATTATACATCCTTTTTTTAGTGCAGAGAGATAGACTCAACATTCATGAGGTTTTCCTCGAATGTCACCCTCGTGAATATTAAGGGATTTATGTATATGCAATGATTTGTTTTCTGTCACAGCGTCAGGAACAGGCATTGAAGCCATAATTAAAAGTACTTTGAGCAGGCTTAGAAAATTCAGATTTTTGGTAAATTTACACCACATAGAAAGGTAAATTACAAAGCGTGCACAATGTATCGTTAAATATCAGGATTTTTGTCATATCACATATTGGTTTCTATTATAGAACAGATCTCAGGAACCTTAAAAATCAGGATAATCCACCATAAATTAGGAGATCTGGTAGCACGAATCTTGATCTGCAATTTTTATCAGCCAGTGGTAGCACATTTGAGGATAAAAAATAAAAATAAAATTGCATTAGAAAATCAGGCAAAAAATATAAAAAAGCAGGAATACAGAGCAGGGTTGTAGTGGGTAGCTGTCCGGGTAACCACCCAGCTACCCGCCCGAGCCGGATTTTTTTACAACCCTGGTACAGAGAAACAAGAGAAAAGCACCAGTCTCTAAAATCAGGAGACTTGACAATTTTGAAAGTGAGAGGTAAGAAGCAAGAACTTACCTAATAACTTGGCGTTTACGGAAATTAGTAGGAGCTGAGTGAACAAAGACCATCAAAAATATGGTGTCGTCACCATCACATCTTTTGTTATTAATTAAGAACTGAAATCCAGGAGCATCAACAAGCCACTCAATATCATTCATGCCTAAAATATGTAAAAATGATATGAACAAAAAAAGAATATTAATATCTACTCCATACACTTAGAACAGGAAAAAAAATATATATAAAATTGAATCTTTTTAAAATTCTGCTTTATTTGAAACTTAGGGAAACAAATTCCTTTTCACAAATGAATAAAACTATTTTTGAAAAAACACATTTTGATGTATACACTGATTTAAATTTGTTCTCCTCAAAGTAGTTTCCTTCCATAGCAATATTACTATGCCCAACATTTTCCCCAACTCTTTAAAAAGTTAAGGGATTTTTTTTCCTTTTATTATGTGCTGTTTCATGCTAAACTTTAATTTAAAAAAAAAAAAAGTCAACATCACATATTTTTTTTCAAAAATTCATGCATGTATGCACATAAAGCATCTATTGAATTTCTCATCCATAATTTTGGCAGCGGCAGGATACATGTTTAAGCATAAGTGTGCTGCTGCTGTTTCTCACTCACTCTCTCTACTCAACTACATTATACTGAAGAAAAGAACTTTAATGAAATTGAAAAATAATGCATGCTAAATTTACCATGATTGTTTGTGCCTTTTTTTTAAAAATATTGCTTTTTATAACCCATGTAAGTCACTAAGGCTTAAAAGGGTACAGTGCATCATCAAATCAACTTTTTTATTCACCAATGTATTTTTTTTTTTTTTTTTTTAATTACAGCAAATGTTTATAGTGTTATTAAATATTAGCATGCAAATTTTGTTTAAAATATCATTAATAGTTCTTGATATAATCAAAATTTAAAATTTTAAAATCCTGAATAATTAGCATTTTTAAAAATTGCCCATAAACATTGCTTTTTTATATACAGCTTCAAAATTCTTCCACAATAACAAGTTTATGCATACAAATGAAAGTTACTAAC
Source organism: Maratus michaelseni (assembly GCA_963931845.1). Lineage (NCBI taxonomy): Eukaryota > Metazoa > Arthropoda > Arachnida > Araneae > Salticidae > Maratus > Maratus michaelseni. The sequence goes on along the minus strand of OZ007588.1, from coordinate 339,350,476 downwards.
AATTTATTTATTTTGAATTCTATAGATTTTAATTAGAAATTATCAAAATGTTATATTTTGTTTAATTAAAAAAAAATTAATTACTTTTAAAGTACAATATTTTTAGTAACTTATGTTTATACATATATGGGAAGCATCTACGGGAAATTTCAATAAAATTAGAAAAAAAAAATGAAATGTGCTATGGAATATTTAAAAATCGTTGAAAAGATGAAAATCTTCAACCTGTAAAAAACAGATTTTAATGAATAAATGAATTACAAATGCCCAATATCTTTTTTTTTAAAACCACTTTAACTATGCATAAAGGTTTTAACATCATTTATAACTCATTTCCTAGATTCTTATGCATTTATGATAACTATACCCAGTTTACAGGTCCACTAATAAATCTTTCTGTAATACTTATCTAAGATTATATATATAATATTTTGAAACAAGATGGCAGATGAAGCTGGCCAACGAACTCTGTCAAGACCTTTATAAGTCCTGTACACATAATGCTATCGCATGACAAATACAAATATATACAGTAGATTCTCTCAAATCCACACACTTGGGACCAGGGGTTCTGCGAATTTTAGAAATTTGTGGCTTTCTGTCAGTGTTTTGTTTACATTTTTAAACAGTAATTTGACTGTAGTAAAACATTGGAAATTATAACGAATCATTAAAATAAGTAAAATATTAAAATAATTGAAGTAAATTATTAAAATAATTATGTAAAATAACAAAAATTAAGAAAATTAAAAATAAAGGTCAAGTAAATAATTAATGATGCAGTACTAAATATGCATAATAATGAAGAAATATTAATCCTTCTTGTTTCATTCAGCCATATTAGTCAAAATTACAAAAAAGTAAAAATTTAAATTATTAAAGATTAAAACTGAAATTAAGTACCAATGCAAAGTGGCTACTGTTATGTCGTTTTTTACCTTAGATACGAAAATAATTTGCATCAGAATTTTAAAATAACGAAATTTCATTTCATGTTTATGCAGATTTAGTACACAAAAGATTAAACAAACAATTCGGTTACAGTTACAGTTTACACTTGTGAATATTGTGTAGGCTACAATATGGGGAATTTTTGCTTTAGATACAATAATTTACATCAAAATCATAAGTAAATAAATTTTATTTAGTAATTAACCAACTGTAATAGCCAAAAGAACATGATTAGCAAAAAAAATTAGTAAAAAAAACATTGCAATCGCCACTGATTTTAGCGCCATCTTGAATGTTGTTCCTTCAACTTAACTAAGTTTCACCGTTTACATCTGCAACAATACGTGGATTTTAGACGTTCGCGGACTTACACACACACACACACATACATATACCTATATTATTTCCCAATAAAGACAACACACATTTTATCAAAACTAGTTTTGTGTTACTTAATAAAATCAAGGTATTAACAAATGTTAACAATGTTACTACTTATGATTTCAAGGACTTTTTCAATTATATTCTTTTAGCCGATTTACACTCAACTACTAATTCACTATTTATAGAATATTTCTCATCATTACAATTACCTGACAATATTGATTACTTTAAAACTTTAACTAATTTTGGTACTTTTTGGTTAGCCGGGAGACAGTGAAAAAAAAAAAAATATATATATACACACATACATACATACATATACGTACAATATATAAGTATATATATATTTCACTGGCGCCCGACTAACCGAAAAGTACCTTAATTTTTTACTCTTTCATAACTATATTTTCCAAAATAATGCTATTTGAATTCAGTTACAGGGCGTACCTCAAGGCGCAGCTAGTTCTAGTATGCTTTCAGATTTATATATCTTTATTTCTATGAAAGAAAATTTATTAATAATATTTTGCTATATAGATTTTTTCCCCCCTCTTAATGATAATCATTCCATATCTCTTCCTGTAGTGTATCTTTCTAATCTATAGTTTAGTACCACCTTTTTAAATAATTCTACAGTTAGTTTTATGGACGTTAATATTACTATTCTTTTTATCTTACTATCGTACTCTAATTTTTAATATTTATGATAAACGTAATAATTTCTCATTTAATGTTATTAATTTTGTTAATTTTTATTCCTGCCTACATATTTCAGTTTACAGAAACAGAAATATTCTTCTAAATCACTGCAATCGTATTAAATGGTTTATGTCCCTCCCATTTTATAAGGCCTAATTTAGTAAAATTAAAACACACAGCTTTGTCTCATAATTATTCCTCTGCTTTTATTTCTTCTTGGATCAAACATTAAACATTTATCTAATTTTACCAGTTTGGGCATTAAATATGTATAAAAAGTATAAAATCAGAAACTATACTGTGGAGGCTGGCATGGATTGCTGAAAAATAATAAAAACATAATTAAAAAATTTGAAAAAAAAAAAATTAATACCAATTCTTTGGTTCAATGCTGACAATATTTGAGTCTGGGTTGATTATTTATGGCCAATTATCTACACTTGGGATATAGGGCCGGGGGGAGTGCCCTTCGTGGGGGGTCTTTCTATAGGAACCTAACCCGTATTTACGCATGGATAAATCCACGGCTCGAAGAAAACCACGAAAACTCCGAACGATTAGGCCGACGGACGCGATTGGGATCGAACCCAGCACCTCCCGTCTACCAGCTTCGAGAGCACAACCTCTCAGCCACTGGTGGGGCTGACAATATTTGAGGAAATAACATGTTTACTATGAATTATACTTATGATGCTCCTCTGACGAATCCATAAGTTATTCATAGTATTTCTTTTTTTCTTATTGGGTTTGATTTAGTTTTATCATCTCATGTGTGTTTTGTATTGTCTCTTCCTTGTTTTTCATAATTGGTGAAAATATACCGAAATTGCTTTCTTCAGGACGGCTGCTTTTTTTTTTTTTTTTTTTTTTTTGACTCAAAAGAGTTGTCAGAATAACAAGTACCCAGAGATGGTTGTATATTCTTTAAACAATATTGGTAGGATATAAAAACTGATAAAGTTCAAACCTTCCAGAAGTGTCATGTTATAAGGTGGAGAATCACTTTTCCACCAAGTCGCATTTGGTCGGAGGAGAAGTTGTGGAGCTTCTTTCTCCAAGCATAGATAAAGTAGGCTTGAGAGGGCATAAGTAGCTGCCACAAAAACGATCAAAGTCCAGAGGCGACGTTCACAAGGACGTGCCATGCCCACAAAATAGTTCACCTGAAACACATAATATAAAACATTAATGATACTAATGGTACAATGACAAAGCATCATTTTAAATATTTATTTGTTACATCCATTTTTCTCCTATATTGTTGTACTTACATTTATGAAAATTAAAATTTGTATAAAATTTATTCATACAGAGAAAGCAAAAAACATAAGGAGAGAACTTGAATAGTTAATGTTAATTCGGGAGAGAGAGAATAGCAGATTACAGAGAATACAGCAGATTCCGGTTAGTTGGGTCATATATCAGTTCTAGTATGATTTGTCCTAATAAAGTGACTGTCGCAATTGTTACAAGTAAATTTAAATAAGCATTTTATTTGTTCTTGACAGTTTGTCCAATTAAATGGTGTACCAAATAATTGGCATCTACTGCATTTGTAAGTCAAGTTTATAGGTCAATTTTGGACATAAACCAAATGGAGCATTTTCAGCATAAGCCTTCAGCAAGGACCTTATGAAGAAGAATTAGCATAAGAGCCGATTCTGTGTAAGGAAAACCATAGCATTTTACAAAGGCACTAATGGGCTGATGCAAGTAAAGAGTGCCACAACATATTTTATTCAAATCAAATACTTGAATCATATTTACTGGATTTATGACAACTTTGTAATTTTAGAGAAAATAACTAGCCGAACATTTAATACTGTCAATGCCAGTATGTTTCATCTTAATCTTAATCCTAAGCACAATTTAATCCAAAAAAGTCTTTATGCAATTAAATTTACGGGCCTATTTTCCTTCACGGCACTCGGGCCGGGCTCGAGCCATACTTTCTTCTGAAGGCTCAGGCCGGGCCAGACCTAGTGATAGTGATTACTCTTTATGGGCCAGGTTGGGCCTTACTTTTTTCCTGAAGGATAAGGCCGTGCCTTAAATTATTTTTTCCGTACAGAGCCGGGACTGGTTTCATTCTTCCTAGTCTTCACGCCCCAAAAATTTCAGTCCTGGTTTTGACCCGTATGAAAATCATTGTCTCAGCGTGGCCTGGTCCGTTCGAAGGTCAGTAAAATAAGACCTGGCACAAAAATCTTTGCAAAACAGGCATACATTTTTAAATCGCCACTATTCTACAATTAAACATTAAAATTTATTCTTTTTAAAGAATAGTAGATTTATACACTTATTAAAATATGGCTAAATTAAAATATAGTAAAACGTGTGAAAAAGAACCTGCTTATGACGGAATCCTGTCTTAAACTGAAAAATGTGTTGATTTATGAAAAATGAATATACTAATACGTAAGAAAAGAATATATAATTCCTTTTACACCTGCTAAGGCGGCAAATTGTCTATAACTCATTTTTTTTTATTCCCTATGCAATTCCATCTTAGAAGATTTTACTGTATAGCATTTTTCTGATTTTTAACACTTCAATAAATGGAATATGTGTTAACAATATTAATGATAACTTAAACACATACATACAACAAATAGAGATTTATTAAAAAAATAAATATTCCAGGTTGCGAAACCTCTATAAAAATGAAGATTATAAACATTAAAAAAAGGGCTAAGACAGGAATTTTTGGTTAGATCTCCTCCTACGAGGCAAATTTTTAACCAAATTGACGTAAAAATCACTGTTTTGTAGAAATTCACTCGGGCCGAACTTTTAACTTTTAAATCGGGCCGGGCAGGGCCAATATTTTTTTTGTTCGGGCCGGGCCGAACTTTTAATTTTTGTATCGGGCCGGACCGGGCCGAATTTTTTTTTCGTATGGGTCGGGCCGGGCCCGGGCCTGGAAATTTCGGCCCGTGCAGACCTCTAATTACTGTTCATTTTACGGTATAGTACTGGCAGCTGGGATGCCAGTATTATACTGTAAAATCAACACTCTTTTTTTCTCTTTTTGCAGTGAGACCAGGTATTTTTTCCCCCCAGAATAACTGAACAGTTTTTCCATGTTTAGGGAAAATTAAGCACTTCTCCTGAGGTTAAGTCCAAACAGTTTTCCTGATTTTTATTCTGAGGCGTATAAATCCTATAGAATATTCTGTTTTTGATTTTAGTCTGTTCTTTAAACTTGCCTATTTTATGCATATAATTACCTCATCAATGTTGTAATATATTTCAATGTTTAGATTTTTGACAGAAGATATGTTTTTAACAGCTTTTCTTCCTTGACAGCAAAAATTGATAACATAAGCGTATGTGTATCCATATTGCAGACCCTAGAACCTAGATAAATCATTTAATTCATTTTAGATCACAGCCTAATATTAAAGGGAATTGAATTCTTATTGATGGAGTATAAAGAAAAATATTCTACTTGTCTTAAAAGATTTATTAAAAGGACCTCCTGAAAGTTCATCCCTGAAATCCATGATTTCTCTTCACGGACCGTGCATGTTGCACAACCTGCCAATGCTTATGTTTATTAATTTGATGAAGGTTAGGTTATTTTCAGTCCAAAATAATTATCGTGTTGTTTTCTGTTTTACAGTATCCTAACTAACGATCTTATTTAATTTATTTCAGTTTTCCCCTGATTTATTTTTACTTAATAAATTATGGTAAGTTGGAAAGTGAGTCATAATCGACGTATGGTGCCTGAAATGTCGTTCTTGCTTGTTTTTCCATAAACGGAATTTAAAAAAACTTTTATTTTATGATTAACTAAAATTTTAAACTAAAATTTTAGTTATTTTTGGTTATCATACATCAGCATTCATTCATTACCATGGAAAATAGATTCACCTTATACGAAAAAGGTTCAATAATGTAACTAAAAGCAAATTTGCATAGACAAATCAACTCAATTTAATTTACCCAGAAACGATAGAGCATGTTTGATCAGGTAACTAAAGTTAAAACCATGGCGATAGCTTTACCTCATCAATTCTCTCCTTGAACTTCCGCTGTTTGCATTTCACGATCTTCGAAAAGGTTAAACGTATGCTATATGCCACATAAAAACACGAGATACGATCTGAAAATTACTTATATGCAATCTTACTGTAGAATAGAAAGTATGCTCCATGTAACTAATCAAGAAGTCGATTTATATGAATGCAATTTGAAATTATATATTTGAAAAGAAAACTATTTTAAATTTCGCGCATTTTCAGAGAAAAAAAAAAGAAAAGAAAAGAAGCTTATAATTTTGTAAGAAATTAAATTAAAAATTAGATGCATCATACCTATTAAAGATTCGCACGTGGATGCGAAAAGTGTGTATGCTTCAACTGATCATACATGTTCTAAATACTTATTGAAATTAAATAGAAATTAGCCCGTTTCAACCCATAAAAAATTTAGTAAAGTGCTGGAGCATCCCCTGATGCTCCGGTACTAGAAGCAATAAAAGTAAAAGAACAAGTCTTTTTTTTTTTTTTTTTTTTTTTTTTGCGATATAAAACTATCATAACACCATCCTAGTTTTTTTTAAATGTTAATATGTGTATAAAAAAAAAAAAAAAAAAAAAAAAAAAACCGATTAAGTGCGAGGAAAAGTCGCGTTCCTTCCGTAGATTGAATTTATTAATTAATAAACTCCTACTACTCTTAATTTTTTTTTTTTTTTTTTTATAATTTAGTTTCAGTAGATTTGGAAATAGGGGGAGGGGGACATATTTTCCCACTACTTTCGACGATCTTTCTGAAAATATACCTAAAATTAAAACAAAATTTTGAACAAATTTTTCAATTTGATGTTACGAGACCTTCGAACGATACTTTACACGATATACAAAAAGAAAATTTATTTTTCAAAATCAGTTAATTTAATTACGGACAATTTTTTTTCGAAAACCATTATCAAATATTCTTGGATGATTTTTGCATCGATAGATACCTCGAGCATTCGTCAACTACCCCGCTGACCGCCCGAAAAGTAAAGTTTGTGTGTTACGGAAAGATGTGTTTTTCTCAAAAACTATCTAACCTAGGAAAATCTCTATAGTTTTCCTGCAAGGTTTAAATAAACTTCTACTACCCCTAATTTTTTCATATTTTTAGTTTCAGTAGATTCGGAAATAGAGGGGAAGGGGACATATTTTTGCAGTGTATTTTCGACGTTATCTCTGAATATAATACCTAAAATTAAAACAAATATATTTTTGAGTTCGGTATTACGAGATATTTTACACGGTATACAAAAAGAAAACTTTTTTTTTTTTTTTTCCCCAAGTAACTTAATTAGCCCCCTAAATTTTCCCTAAACATATTTGTGATTAGCTAATAATTTTAAAATATGTGGGTAAAAAGGCTTTATAATTCCCCAAGTTTGAACTTTCCACGTCCCATAGTTTACGGGAAAAGGGGCTTTGACAGACGGACAGACAGACACAGGCGTGATCTTATAACTGTTCCGTTTTTACTTTTTAGGTACGGAACGCTAAAAAACACTGCGATGGTGCTATAAGCGCTTGATATCGGGAAAAAAAAACTATAATTGAAATACATTGAAATCTGCTAACTAATCCGATGTGCATTTTAAGCAATTACTTGCATTTAAGTAATCTTCAAATTTATAACTTCAAATTCTAACTTGCATTTAAGCAATCTTCAAACAAAAATCATCAGAGATGTAGTAAATAATACATCCTAAATTATATTAAAACAGTCAACATATCCTAGAAAAAAGAAAGAAATGGTTTGGTTCTATCGGAGTCCAAAAATCAGCCTTATCTAACAAACTCCTTCCTCATTTAAGGGGTTACAACTATACCTGCAAACTTTCCAAAAATGGATTTTTTTTTAAATTGCATTTTCTAAAAGTACAATTAGTAAAGAATATTTAGTTACATTTTCTAGTCGATCTGTTAAACGGTCGCCATTTTATTTTAAACCATTTTTTTCAAAAACCGAAAGATTATTCTCTAGTTTTAAATACATTCGGAGAAAAGACATCACGCTTTTTATAATTTCAGATAACATTTAACAGAGCTACGATGATCACCGTGGACGACTACCAGAACGACACCATCTCAGGGAAGCTGGGGACACCCAACTTTATTTCGTCATTACAAAAATCAATTTTTCTTATTAAAGTATAATAAACAAAATACGAAAATAGTTTTTCAAATATCTTGTTTCATTTTCCTGAAAACAATTCCCAAAAATACACTTTTTTTTTCCGACCTTACAGGTAGGTATAACACAAACCCTTACTTTTAAATATATGTTTCCCACGTTCTGCTCCACGGGGTTTCTCCTACTGTATAATTACTGAAAAGGTAATTGAAGGGTCCAGGGGAAAAACAATTTCAGTCAATTCCGAACAATTTAGAGAAAAACGCAAATCAAAGTTAGGTTTGAAGCTGTTCTTCAACGGCAACGCTTTTCTTCTGCCTAATTTTATATGAACTGACATTGTTTTGCAGAGAAAATGATAGTATACCGTCAAATAGGGCAACTATAATACAGACTGAATCATCAAGCATTTTGTTGCCCACTTAAGACGAATCAGCGATTGTTGTCTAAACGTCGTGGCCAATCGTTCTTCTACGGGCAATTAAATAGCGGCCTGAGTCAGCCCGGATTGTAGGAGCCTTACCCATAAAAGTTTCCATCATGAGCAACATAACATCAAAAATTCAATTTCGCGAAAAATTGGGCTGAAGTATGTTTTTTCCTTGTACCTTTCAATAGTTAATCTTTAAAATGCGGCTAGTAAAAATTTAGAGTGTCACTTGCTACTAACCAAAACTCTTGGCTTTTAGTTTTATTATGGACGATTTGATTTGATTTGATTATTCCAAGCTTTATTAGGCATAATTTTAACGAAACGCTTTGAAAATTACTTTTCAGATCCATTAATGATTGCTTAATAGATAGGCGTGAAGAGAAGTCATTCTACAGGATCAATAATAGCAACTATTTAAAGAAACCATTAGAAGAAAAATACAGATTCAGAAAAGTAGCTTTATGAAAGCAGATTGATTAGGACCGTTAATAATGGATGTCCTAAGTGTATAATAATAAGACTGTGCGTAATTATGGAATATAAAAGGAGAATAAAGTATTTTATTACAAAACAATGTTTCAGTGTTAATTATATGATAAAATCATTAATAAATTGCGGCTCGTTCGTATTGATAATTAAAAAATCGCACAGTGGTTATAATAAAATAGCTTTCGCTGTTTGGAGGTACAAAAGATCGTTCACACTTTATGAAAGTAATATTCAGATTAACATTTAATTTCTGCGCATATATGCCGTATTCTTTGCAGCAATTTGACAATTGGATAGCCTCGAAAACTATCTGGCTCGAAATTTTCATTATAGTAGAATTTTTCTTAGCACAGTCATGTCAATTTCCTGCAACATCTCTTGGGAAACTTTCCAAAGTCTTTTCAATGTTCGTGGATGGCGTCTTCCTAATGTTTGCATTAGCTAACCAAATGCAGAAGCGTCAAGTGATTTTACATGTATTTATTTCTTCAGATTGGACACAATTTATTTCCTTTTGTAAATCTTTCTTTGCTAAATATGCGTCAGTTGACTTGGAAGAGTGACTAGAGGCTATGTACATATGAAGCTCGACTTTATTGATGTTTCTTTTATACAAAGCTGGAATTTCTTCTTTAAAAATAGGTTTTGAAGTATTTTACTGCTAATAAAGTGAATTTACTTTAGCTTTATTTGGTACTTTTTTGAGCTTTAACTTAACTTCATAACAAAATCAGCAACAATCATGAATCCTTTTGGAAACTTTTCTTTATTTTCACGAGCCCATTTAATTGGAATTTATTTCTGTCATTAATTATTATTATTTTGGCTACAAGCACTTAAATAAAACCATCCGTATTACAAATTTCAGTTTATCACCAGCTACGTATTTGTTAAAGCGTTATGAAAAGCACGTTAGGAAGAAGCCATCCACGAACATTGAAAAGACATGAGATTTTCCCCAAGAGTTATGGGAGAAAATTAACATGACTGTGATTTAAAAAACCTATTACGTTGGAAATTTTGAGTTAGAGCTACAGCCAAGTGTCAAAGCTATCAAGGTTAGAGTCAAATTGGCGCAAAAAATATGGCATTTATGTGCAATAATTAACTGCGAAAAAGGGTTCCATAAAGTGTGAACAACGTTCTGTATTTGTAGCTAAAACTAATGAAAGGAATAAGACTACATTTTATATGTAGACTTTTGGAGGCATCTGGAGAGGAATTCAAAGATGAAATTTAGTAATTAGTAGTAGCTTATAAAGAAAATGTTGGCACTGTCGAGGTTGCAAACAGTCACCTGCATTAATGGCTATTAAAATGTGTTACGTTATGTTTTCTTTTCTTTGGAGCGCAGAAGCGAAGACGGCGAATATCAACAATCGCGCAAGGAAAAAAACTGCCAATTTTTCCATCGGTCGCAGAAAAAAATTCGAATTTCGCCGATCGGGCGCGAAAAATCGCGAATTTCATCAATCACTCGTGTGAATAAATAGCGAATTTCGTCAATCATTTACGAAAAAATCATGAATTTGGTCAATTGCTCGTGGAAAAAATTACGAATTTCGTCAATCACCAACGGAAAAAATCGGTAATTTTGTCAATCGCTCTTGGAAAAAAATCGCGGATTTCGTCCATCAGTCGCAGAAAAAAAATTGCGAAATAAGTACATCGGTTGCAGAGAAAATGGCGAATTTCGCCGATCGGTCGCGGAAAAATCGCGAATTTCACCAATTTGTCGAGGGGAAAATATTGTGATTTTCGTCAATGGTCATTTAAAAAATTACAAATTTTCTCAATCCATCACTGAAAAATATCGCAAAATTAGTAAATCATGCTTTTTTGGTTAAAAACAAATTTTATTTTTTGGAAATTAAGTTATTCTTCATAAAAATTTGTATAATTATAAATAATATTCAGTTTTTTAGAAATTTTGCATACTTTTTTTCATCAACAAATTTCCATTTATCAAGAAGGAACAGTTAGTCTTCATAAAGTGTTGTATGGTTATTCATAGACATGTAGAAGTCCCAAGGCTCCCAAATGGTCCGCCAACTGAATACCGGTATTTTCTTAGAGAAATTTTATTTTAGATTTTTCTTGCAAATTTTGCAGAAACCACCATCGGAGGTAAACTTTTGCGGATATGCTGTAGAAACCTACCATGAAATTATCAGTTCAAAAATATTGGTATCTAGTTGGCGGACCATTTGGGAGCCCTGAAGTCCTGTACACAATTATTTATTTCTATTTATTTTTTTTTTTTAAACAAAAATCACCATTCTTCAAGATTTTTTTTTTTTTTTTTTTTTTTTTTTTTTTTTACAAAATTCTGCATAATAATATATATATATATATATAATATATATAAAATATATTCAGGTTTTTAAAAGAACTATATACATTTTCATCACCAACAATTTCAAATGCCAGGAAAAAATGAACTTTTACTCCTAGTCAACTTTCAATGTTTATTAGAAATTTGTTTTAATTTCTTACATAGAGATTTTCCCATCTTAAAATTGTAAGGGGAGGGATATTTTAGTGTGTATTATGAGGTTCATATTTATATTGTGAACAATCATATTTATTATTAAAATTGGTCATTTTCTGTTTTTTAACTTGGTATCCACATTTTATGGTTGATTATGTTACAAAGTACAATTTAGAATAGTATATTCCCTTCTCAAATTCATCCATGAAACTTTTTTATGGCACTGTTTTCATGTTTATCTCCGTTCTTATACTTTTAATAAGGCAAACTTTACTCCTCAAAATAGAGGTCAAGGAATAATTTTAACTCCTTGAAAAAACACTAACTATATCGCTGTTGTATATACAAACTAAACTATTGATATTGTCTTGCCAAATGAATTGGGTTTGTTGACTAAGGAGGTGGTTGAGTGTAGGGGGGCTAACCTCCCATTTCAAAATTAGTATTTTTATGAGCATATAGGATACCGATTTCGTCCCTCCTTCCCCTAAAAAAATTTTTGTCCACGCTACGGATGTTGGCTCTCGACAATCCAGTCATTTTTGTAAATGGCCCTCCTCTTATAAAAGTTACACACTTCAGATTTATTACCGATCATGCCATAGTAAACTTCCATAACATAGCAATTGCATGGCAATCCGAGTGCATATATGAGAGTTAGACCACGGACAGACAAACTGAATTCATAAACACTTTTCAACTATGTTGGAAACTGTTAAGAAACAATCGATAATAACTCAAAATGTAATTCATTTATTAAAAAATGACAAATGTATTCCAAATTACTTCAATACTCATGCCTGGAAGTGTCATGTTTTTACATTTAAAAATGAGGAAACCACAGCAGAATTTTAAAAAGGCTATTTCCAAATAAATAAATGCATTTTTTTTTTTTTTAACGTAAATGACAAAAGAAATTTTATTCAAAAATTATGGTACAAATTTTGATCAAAATTAAATGGCCCTCCTCTTAACGGATTAAAAAGCGAGCTACTAAAATTTTTCCACTGGCTACTTAACCAAAGTTACTAATATTATCCTAGCTTTGTTAGGTACAATTTTAACAAAAAGGTCCTCATTTAAAAATACTCTTAGATCCATTAAGAATCACTAACAGACGTAGGAGAAGGGGGAGTCATATTACTGGATCAATAATAAGCAACTATTTAAAGGAACAACTTAAATGAAACCATTAGCCTAGATAAAACCCGAGATTTAGAAAAATCGCTTGATGAGAGCAGATTGATTGGGTCTGTTGTTAATAATGGACATCCTAACTAGTAGAATAAGACTCCAAGCGTAACTATTGGATGCAAAAATAGAAAGACATATTTTATTACAAAACGTTTTAGAGTTTATTATTATGTGGGGGAAAAAATCGAAACTCGAAATTGTAATTCGTTTATATTATTAATTTGAAAAATATTTTCTCATGTCAAAACGCTGAAAAGTTAAGACGAAGAGAATTCCATAAAAATAAGTATTGGGGGGGGGGGGGGGGAGTGAATTAATGAATGTGGAAATAATAACAAGTTGGAAATTATACGTCAAACGTTACAAACGAGGTGCGTTCGTACGCACGTTTTAGAATTAAATTCATGATATCCCGTGCGTAGAACGGGTTAAACAGCTAGTTAAGTAATATATTTTATGACACTGTTCATACAAATATCTTAACTAGTTATATAAATATTCAGATATATATGTATCCGCTAGTTATATAAATATTCAGATCTTGATGATTTTTAATTCTGTGAAATGAATTATGTTCAAGTGTCCTTCAGAAAACGACTAATTAGGAGGACTACGATGCATCTTTAAAAATTCGTTCGTTTGGTTAAGCTAAAAACTTAATTACAAATTTGGCTTAAACTATTATTCGGAAATAGTGGTAGCCTCTACTCATAAATTTAGTTTAATGTTATAAAGGGTGTCTATTAAGTTAATTATAATGTTTGGAATCACTTGCGTTCAAATCGGAAAGATAGTTGCTGAGATATGGAAAAGGTGGCATAGTTAGGTAAAAAACCTTGAAGCAGGGGTCGCGGGGGGGGGGGGGATATTCAAGTGCCGTTCAGCAAATGACTAATTAGGACAACCACTATACATCTTTAAAAATTCGTTCGTTTGGTTAAGCTAGGAACTTAATACAAAATTTGGCTTAAACTATTATTCAGAAATAGTGGTAATCACTACTCATAAATTCACTTTAATGTTATAGAAGGTTACTATTGAGTTAATTATAATGTTTGGAATCAGTTGCGTAGAAATCGGAAATATAGTTGCGGAGATACGGAAACAGGGCATAGTTAGAGGAAAAACTTTGAAGGAGGGGGAGGGGGGGAGGGGATGTTCAAGTTCCTTTCAGCAAATGACTAATTAGGAGGATCACTATGCATCTTTAAAAATTCGTTCGTTTGGTTAAGCTAGAAACTTAATTACAAATTTGGCTTAAACTATTATTCGGAAATAGTGGTAGCCTCTACTCATAAATTAAGTTTAATATTATAAGGGGTGTCTATTAAGTTCATTATAATGTTTGGAATCACTTGCGTTCAAATCGGAAAGATAGTTGCTGAGATAGGGATACGGGGCATAGTTAGGTAAAAAACCTTGAAGGAGAGTTCGGGGGGTGGGGGATGTTCAAGTTTCGTTCAGTAAATGACTAATTAAGACAACCACTATGTATCTTTAAAAATTCGTTCGTTTGTTTAAGCTAGGAACTTAATTAGAAATTTGGCTTAAACTATTATTCAGAAATAGTGGTAACCGCTACTCATAAATTTAGTTTAATGTTATAAAGGGTAACTATTAAGTTAATTCAGCGCCATTTATTGATGATATTTCAAATTAAAATCAGGAATCGCAGTAAAAAAAAAAAACTGACATTATACATTACTCTCCTGCAAGATTTTTTAAAAATATCTGTCACCCTTTGTAAGTTATTGAATTTTAAAATCAGTCAGTCCATTTTAAGACCCCGTATATTAAACTTTTAATTCCGACCAAAAGTTCCTGAGAAAACCTGAATAATATAAATCGCTCACTCCTCCTCTTTTAAACCCATTAACCCCTTCAGGGCGAAGTATTCTTGTAGTTAAAATATTGAAATGATAGATTGACACCAGGATTCACGAACGAATTTATTTTAAAATAAGTAAAAGCTTTTCCTCATGTATCTTATAAATTCAAAATTTGATTATAAAATTCTGGTGTCATTGTGACATTTTGGGATTAAAATTAAGTGGTATATATAATACACCAGTGCCCTTCAAGGGGTTAAGAGATATATATTTCTGTCTTGAAAATGTAGGTTTACCAGCGCATGCGCAGAAACGACAGGAAACTTACTTTCAAAGGTACTGTGTGTGTGTGTGTGTGTGTGTGAGAGAGAGAGAGAGAGAGAGAGAGAGAGAGAGAGAGAGAGAGAGAGAGAGAGAGAGAGAGAGAGAGAGAGAGGGGGGGAGAGAAAGAGAGAAATGAGTTTCAGAATTTTTATTTTTGAAAGGGTTAATAGTAATATTTTTTTTAACAGAAGAAGTCGTTTAAAAGATAAATTATAGGTCTCGTTTCTGTGATTGCCGACTTAAATTCTGACGTTTAGATATACAGTAAAATCCCGTTACAACGAATTCCATTACAACGAAAAATCCTGTTATAACGAAATGCAAGCGAGTCCCGTTTTGAAATGTATTCAAATAATGTTAACATAATCTCAGTATAACGAAATATTCAATTTTTTATAATCTCGTTAGAACGAAATAATATGATACGGCAAATACTTTCAGTTGTACATTTTTATCGCTTGACAATTTTTGTTTTCGATGCCTAGTCTTAGGGACAATCAAGCTTATCTCTAAAGCAATCGCTTTTCTCCGAGCTTTGTTGTAAAATCGGTGTGCATAGGCATTTCACTGCAGAAGGAATGTTTCCTTTGTTCGCTCTCCCCTTTTCTCCACCCCTTTTTCTTGGAAGTCCAAGTAAGCTGTAACCAATGTAGGCAAACTTAACAAAACGTGAAATGAGTATTGCACATTCCCCCTTCCCTCTCCTCCCTACCTGAATAACTTTCGCGAAGGAATTTCCAAAGCTCGAAATCAGTTTGAAAATTTTCATCTTACCAGCAGGTCATAAAATGGCGGCTGTTAAGCGAAAACAGTTTAGTTTGGAAGAAAAAAAAGCCATAATTTCTGAAGTTGAGAAAGGAATGAAAAAATCTGATGTTGCTAGCAAATATGGAATTTCGCCGTCTACTTTATCCACTTTTCTAAAAGATAAAGAAAGCATTTTGAAAAAAATTCAAGTTAAAGTCTTTGATCCAAGCAGAAAACGAATTCGAAATGCCCAGTTTCAAGATGTGGATAGTGCTGTTTACAAATGGTTTATGGATGTTCGTTCTAGAAACATCCCTCTAAGTGGCCCTTTAATTAGAGAAAAAGGTTTGGAATTTGCAAGAATGCTAAACATTGAAAATTTTCAAGCCAGTGTCGGATGGTTGAATCGATTCCGAGAAAGATACGGTATAGTGGCAAAATGCATTTCAGGAGAAGCAAAAGACGTCCCAGTTGAATTTGTAAACGAATGGCGTAAAGGTGAAATACAAAAAATAATCAAGACGTATAGTCCTAACGATGTTTTTAATGCCGATGAAGCCGGAATATTTTTTCAGTTAGAACCAAGGAAGACTTTAGCGTTAAAAGGAGACAAGTGTATTGGAGGAAAGCTTTCCAAACAAAGGATTACAGCCCTATTTTGCTGCAACAAATCAGGAACAGAAAAACGAAAAGTACTCATAATCGGCAAATCTGAAAAACCCCGTTGTTTTAAACATTTTAAGTCCTTACCATGCATCTACAAAGCCAACAAAAAATCATGGATGACGCAAGGATTCTTTAATGAATGGCTGATAAATTTTGATAAAGATATGCAAAAACAAAAACGTAAAATTCTTCTACTCATAGACAACTGCACAGCACACAATGATCCTCCTATATTGAATCACATTCGTGTAGAGTATTTCCCGCCTAACTGTACTGCAATACTTCAGCCTCTTGACCAAGGCATTATCAGAGCCGTAAAATCACGATACAAAACTATGTTATTAAAACGCATTCTCTGTGATCTGCAAAATAACGTAAACAGAAAGTGCAACATGAAAGAGGCAATTGATATGATCTGTGGATCGTGGGATGATATAAGCCAGAAAACAATAGCCCACTGTTGGAAACACGCGCAGATTGACCAGGATTTAAATAAAGAATCGACGGCTCAAGGATCTAGCGATGTAGTACATGATGAGGAGCAGACAGTCGAATATGAGATCGAATCCACTTGGAACTTAGTAAAAGAAAAATCTCGTGTGTCTCAAAGCATAAGCTTTAAAGATTTTTTAACTGCAGATGACAATGCTGCAACTTGTTATTCATTAACAGAGACAGATATTGTGCAGTCTATTGTTGATGATCGCATTTTAGAAAATGATGAAGAAAGTTCTGAAGATGAAGAAAATGAGGTTTCAAAAGTTACATCTGCTGAAGCCTTAGAAAGCTTAGAAAGAGTGCGCAATTTTATTTCTTTACAGAGCAGTGTACCAGATAACATTTTTTCTAATATTAATCATGTACATAATTTTGTATTGTCCGCAGCTTCAAACTCCCTTGTACAAAAAAAAAATCACTGATTTTCTGCATTAAATTTTTTCTTGTACAATTTGAAGATCATTGAAATGGTGGTAAGTCAATTTTTCAGTTCTATAAAAAATATTATACATTGTATTATACACTAGAATCCGTCAGGCCGAAATGTCGGAGCATTGAGTGGGATAAACATAAAATATAACATTAACAATATATAATATATTTTTTTTATTTTTATATTTACTGTTTAATAGTATAAAAGAAAATTTACAATAACAGCTGTTGAATCTTCAAGTGTTTATTCGGTCAACAGTTGCCTCAGATACTGCTCAAATGCCAATCTATCAGCAAGTGCCCCCATTCTTCTAATTTGGTCTAGCCTATCCTTTGCGAAAGGCACTTCAATCAGAACATCCTCTAAACGTCGAACCCTGCTAAACGCGACATAAGTTGCTCCAAGTGAGAACTCCTTTTCACCAATGTCCACAGCTATTTTTGACAAAGTTAAACCTTGGGACTTGTGTATGGTGACAGCGTATGAAACTGTTAAAGGTAACTGAGTACGGGAGCATGAGACATTGTTTTCTTTCCAAGACTTTGTAATAGGTGTGACAGGAAAAAGTCTTTCAGTGAGAAATGGTCCCCGATAATCATCAAAATGAACCATTACTGCCTGTGGCAAGCATGGAGGCCGTAATCCTGGTCCGTAGACAATATCTTTTACCGTACCAAGTGCACCGTTGACCAATCCTCCCTCTGTCCACAGATTGGTGCGCAACATAATTCTGCATCCAATTGCTAAAAGAAGTTCAGCCTGAAGTCCAGACGCGTGCTCATCTTCACTCCATCTTGCTATTTGATTATTGTGGTCTGCTAATATTCTTGCCACTGGCCATTTTGATTTACGAAATACTTCTTGATTATTTTCTTCAGCTTGCTTGTTTGTGGGAAAAAGGTGTATGGCATCTTGAAATCTTTCAAGTTCAGTCGGAGGCTGTATAGCTTTACGTCGTTGCATAAGGGATGCGTATTGGTCGCCTGTAACTTCGCCTACGGAAAGCGAATCAAGAGTCTCTCTAAGCTGTATTTGCTGATCGTCGCTTTGTCTCATTGACTTTGTTAAGGTGAAACATTTTTCAAACATCTTAAGAACTGTTTGTCCACGTAAAGCCAAAATGTCTTTTATAGAATGTCTCCTATATAGAGGTGTGTCTTTTACAGGCTGTAGCTGCCTAATATCTCCAATCAGGTAAACAAATAAGCCTCCAAAAGGTTCAATGCTGTCTGGTTTACCTTCGCGACATCTTTGCTCAAGTGCAGCCATCAGATGGCATCCGATCATTGAAAATTCATCAATAATGAGAAATGAAACTGGACTCATGCTGAGCTGTAGATTTCTTGCTGTTTCACTTCCTAAATCAGCAAACGATTTAAAACATGTTGGTACTTTTAGTGCAGAGTGAATTGTTTTGCCCTCGACATTAATTGCAGCAGCACCTGTTGCAGCCAAAACCATAATAGCTTCCGGTCCTAACTGCTCGGTAACTCTTTTACGAATTTCTTTTATTACCGTACCTTTTCCAGCTCCGGCTTTCCCAATAATAAAAGTACGTTTACGGCAATTTATAAATCTTGATTGCAAAGACGAAAGCTGTTGCGTGCATAAGTGAAGTATTTTTTGCTGCTCATCTGTAAATCTGATCTCAGACGTATCGTAATTTTGATGCACTGTAAGTTGTTGTTCTTTACAGTAATTTAAAAATGAAGTAAAATTGCGATCAGGGTACTTGTAACTCTCACTTTTCCACTCACATGCATGATCAATCACGCGTTGCCCCAAAGTATCCTCATTTGTCTGCACAGGAACTATGGCAGCTGCTTCCATATATGTATCAATCTCGCGGTATTCTTCTTGCAGGATTTCTGTCTCATGTGTACTGCTAACAGCAGGAAAATTTATTTCTTCGTGTGCATCAATATTTAGATCATTGAATGCTTCCTCCCATGAGTGATACGCAGACGGCAGGCCTTCTTGCAATAAAGAGTCAGAATTACCTCTCCAAGGATAATTGAGTAATACTTGTTGCCTATCGTATTCTTCGGCTAGAGATGGGTCGTGGTTGAGTGATGTAAGAGGAAAAACTCTGACAACTGCATCTTTTCTTCTTTGGTGATAATCGACTCCTCTTACTGAGAAAGATTTTGCAAACTTAAGAAGCGTGCAGGAAATAAGTTTCTCCGGCCACGCGCAATATTTCTGAAGCATGCTTTTTGATGGTCTTTCGTCGCTTGAAAAGTTGATTTCTTCCCAGTTCTTATCATGAAGCCGTATTGTAACTACTTCCCGACTACTGTGATACATTGGCCATCCCATTAATAAGTGTACTACCTCTTGGGCTGAGTAATCCCTTTCAGAAACAGAAGACAAAATACGTTTTTGGACTGCTTGAACCGCTGAATTTGTTTCGTTCATCTTATTTAAAATCTCAGATAACAATTCCTTGTAAGGAACAGAAGCTGTTTCTGATTTTGAGACATATTTGGCAATGTAATGCAAAACCGCATCCTTTGATTAATAGGACTGAAATCCGTGTTAGCTCTCCAAACTTGTGACACGAAGCAATTGTAGGTATTCATTTCAGAATCGTTTCTTTTTGGCAAAAAGCTAATTATGCCATTTTCTACTTGAAGCTTTGGAGAGTCGCACTCTGCTTTTGGAAAACCAAATCTGCAGCTATAACTATTTGTACCTCTTTTTTTCCTTAGGCAATAATCTCCATGTCTTGTGTGACGTTGGACTTGATTTAAGAGCTGAGCGAGATCTTTTTCACGATCTTCACTGGAAATGTCTGAAAAGCGAACTCGACAGCGGTGTATATCATTTACGAGGACGTCCTTGTCAGGATTAACAGTACTGCATAGTTTTTCAAAATATGCTGTTACGGCTGCTACATTTTCAGCGTTAGTCATGTCTAGTGTTTCCATGTTTGGCGCCCCTCTTAACCACAACAATCCATGCATGTGAGGACTTCCACGCCACTGCCATTCGAAACGAACCCAGTAGTCGTCTATTAAAAACAACGGCGTCAAGATTTTTCTCAAAAATATATCACAACGTTTTTGAAAGAGCCAACCAGTCAACAGAGGGTTGTCGTGCATTAATTGTCTGCGTTCTGTATCAGTCAGCTCATTTGGATCTCTGTTAGGCTCTAAAAGTCTGAAAAGATCAGGCCAGTGATAATCAGCTGCAGACAGTGTAAAAAAAATTGTTGGTGCTCCAATTTGTCCTACCATGGAAAGGAGTTCCCCACAACGTGCACGCCAGTATCCTTTTGTGGATCTTAATTTGCTAGCATAAATCATAATGTGTTTTGCCATTTCTGGTTGCCTATTCAGAATATCACGCATCTGCTCTACCGTCTTATTGCTGAACCTATTTCGCTGAACGAAAAAACGCCCTTTAGCCAAAGACTGCCACCGAAGAATTGAATTCATAGCAAAGTAGCGAAATCGGGGGTCTTTAGCAAATCGCTCATCTTCATACTTCATTAGGAACTTAAAATACTGATCAAGAGAGGCTGCTTTTTGACGAGGTTGTCGTAAGTCAGCTGTACCATGTGGAAAAAGATGAGGAAAAGCACGTGCTATGTAACCCTCTTCTTGAAATTCGTTGATAGGCTGTAAATTTAATGATGGGTGAGGCACACGAATTGCGTCATTTATTAAGTTGTTTTGATCTACCGGTTCAAGTAGTGGTCTAAATGACTCTCGCCTTATTTCCTCGTTCAAAGTATCAATATCCTCAGTAATATCGGTTGCTGTTGGTAACATTTGAGATACGTCACCATTCTCAGGTAATGTAGCGATCAAATCTTCATCAATTGTGATATTTGAATAATAAGGATTGTGAGCTTTAAGCCATCTGAGTGCTTCTAGAAGGCGTTGTGAGCGAACAGAAAACTCTGCACATCCTGATAAAGTATCTTTTGTCACTAACACAATTGAAGTCATATCTGAAGGATTGACAGGCAGGCGCGAAATAAAACTCTCAATATTTTGTTTAAAGCTGATTACATTTCCGCTGTATCCATACTGTGAGCCTCGTATACGCTAAAGAGAAACCACTGGATGTATTTGAGCGATCATCATTTGTTCAATGTAGCTCAGGTCTTTGAGACAAATAGGAACTGGACCTGGGTCCATCGAATTAGTGGCAGAAAACTTGAAAGCACCGTCTCTACACTTGCATGTCTGGCAGAGCCCAGCAGTATTTAATATGATATCAGGGAAAGCTCTGTGACACGTATTACAGGACACATAGGTGATTTGCGATACCTCTCTATCAAACCTGATTGCTTCATTCATTTGAGTTGTCAGTATACCGGTACTCTGCAAAAAATCTGAAGGTAACTGACTTGTGCGACTTCTCCGCATTGAATTACGATTCGCAATTCTTCTCATTTCAGCTGATTGCTTTCTCTTAACTGGCATCCTTGCAAATTCTATATAATAAAAACATATAATCCGTCCATATATAAAATGTTTCTTAATATATATATATTTTTTTATCCATTGGCTGGACTATATCAAAATAAACAGATTTACTCTCATACTTCTTTTATACAATAAGCTTGAATGAAAAGAAAAAAAAATATTTTGAAATGGAAACAAAAAGTTTAATTACACCAATTGCTGAGTTCGATTTAAAAAAAACTAAATTCATGTACTTAATACGATTTAAATTTCATTGCACGTGTTTTAAGATAAAAATGTATGGGGTCCTTATTTCAGAAAAGTAAAATATATGTAAAATATATAAGAGTAAAATATATGGGACCGAGATTAAAAGCTTTTACTAAAAGGTTGTTTCCGAGTATATTGTTATTTAAATAAGTTTCTCATGATAAAAAATGGCAACAATATAAATTATTTCAATTTTCTTTTTATTTAATTCAAACAATCGCAATGTTATCTCTATGGGGAAATGGAAAATTCTAGAGCAGACGATTCCAGGCGTTAGAGTTGACGAATATTTCTGTTTTTCAATCCCCGGCGAGATTTTGGCACTACCGACTTCCAGTCCAATTTTGGTATCAATGCGGCAAATATTTTGGCCGCTATCGTGTACACAAAAGTGTAATTTTTCATGGGAAGCCGGAGCTTTGCTCCGACAACTAACTTTACGTTATTAGAAGGTACTACTAATTTTTATTACTATTTTTAATAATTAATTATCTACTAATTTGTATTATACTACTATATTTTTATAATTAACTATGATATGAGGATCTGAATTGAAATGTTTAATTTTCTATTGAATTCCGTTACAACGAAATTCCCGTTACAACGAATAAAATTTGCGGTCTCGTGAAGTTCGTTGTAACGGGATTTTACTGTATTAAACTTTTAATTCTGACCAAAAGTTCCTGATAAAACCTAAATAACATAAAACGCCCCCCCCCCTCCCCTTGTAAACCCATTACGCTAAGCCGAAAAACCGAATACGCTGGTTAAGTGGATATATTTTTTCCTATTTTAAACAGGAAAATGAATGCCATTTTTTTAAATTGCCGTAAAAACAACATTTGCGAAGTGGGTTTTGGAAAGGAATTTATTTCAAGGGTTAAATTCACATTTTTTTTTAAACCGAAGATGTTTTAAAGAAAAAAAGTCTTTCCGGCCTGTACCGGGAGGAAAAGGTAGCTTTCCTATATCTTCGTTTTAAAATTTTAGCTAATGTTACACAAAAACAGCAAGTTAAAATGCAAAGAAACGTTTACAAAAGATTCGTTAATACTGAATTTGAATAAGAAATTCGCCAAATTATTGAGCAATAGCCAAATTGGCTTCATTTATGAAGACTTATTTTGGTCGCCAATTTTGGCGCTAACGGATATGAATATATAGTTTTATGCGTATGATTGGGAAAATTATTACAACAACGAAAGAAAATAATTTGCAAGTAATGGCATGGCGTTAATGTGCTATTTTGTTTCAAAATGTCAGCCACCCTAGAATTTCAAACTGCTCTATCTCAGCCATTTTTTAAGGTAGAAGTAAACCAAAAAATGCTCTGGAATCCTTGTATCAAGGCCTAACACGTAATTAAACAATAAATTTGAATTTTTAATTTTTTTGTATATTTATTTTAGTTTTAAATTTTTAAATGGCCGCCATCTTAAAACAAAATGGCGGACCAAGCTGGCCAACGAACTCGGTCGAGACATTGGTGAGCTTAATACACACAATTAGTTTCATCAAAATCGATTTATAAATACGAGCGTTATCATATGACATAGGTCAGATATATATATATATATATATATATAAATCAACATTTGAGCGGAGGGTGGTTTTGGGGTCTGGGGGTCATGATCGGTGAAAATATATCGAAATTTTCCGGAACTGCTTTCCTCCGAACGGCTGCAATAGGTAGCTTTATACTTTTTAGCATTGAAAGCTACCTAATATACGTAGATATGATTTGGTATTTGTTTTTTCGTATTTTGATTTCCAAAGCCGATTCAGATTTTTAAACATCGTAGAAAAAATGAAAATCGCGGAAGTGAGTTTAGGAAACGAAAGTTTTTGAAAAGGTTAATATTAATATTTTTCAAAACCGAAGACGTCGCTTTGAAGGAAAGTGTACGTAGGCTTAGTATCTTGTTTTTTCGTATTTTGATTTCCGAAGCCGACGTAGAATTTAAAAAATCAGAGAATAAAAGAAAGTCGCAAAACTGAGTCTCGGGAATGAAATTTTTTGAAAGGGGTTAATATACATATATATTTTTTTAAGCAAATACCACCTTTAGAAAGGAAAATGAATGTAGGTTTTCTTTAAAAAAAATTTTACGTATTTTGATCACAAGCGCGGATGCAGATTTTTAAACATTGCAGAAAAAAGCGAAGTCCCCGCAACGAATTCAGAAAATAATTTTTTTGAAAGGGTTAATATTCATATTTTTTAACCGAAGATGTCGTTTTAAAGGAAAAAGTACGCCGGTAAAGTGGGTAGTTTTCATTTTTCTGTATTTCGATTAGTTCAGCGGATGCGCGGTTCGAAAAAAAGACCACGAATTCGAAACATCTAACTTGTTTTTTAAAAGGGTTAACATATTTATTTTTTTAAACGGATTGCGCCTTTAGAAGGCTTAAAGTACGCAGATGTGGTTTGGTATCTTTCGTTTTTGGAACAATTAAGCCGAGGGGAGCTTCGAAAAACGCGAAAGGAAAAGACCCATTTTCGCTCATAGGATGTTCTTTGGTTTGCGTTCTTCGGCTACTTATCAAAAGATGAAAAATCTGAGCCTCAGGTGCATTAGAACCTGCCGTGGACTATCTCACACGGACAGGCAAACTTCTTTCTTTTATTAGTATAGATAATTATACAATTTTCAGACAAGTTGCATTTAAAAGTATATTTTCCCCCCTATTCGACTGTGTAAAAATTTAAATTATGCAATGTTTAGAAGTGATTAAATTTGCGAAAAAAGGGAAAGGGATTGCTTAGATCGTTGCCGCCGTCAATACGACATCAGTACTACTCACGGTTATGTTATTGCCTTATAATATAGATTAGCCGGAACTATTTATATTGTTTCAAGGTGGTTCTCAAATGACATGCTCAACAACACGACATTTTCTGACATATTTCCAATAATTAATTAATTAAATCCATTAAATTGGCAGGCCTGACTACTGGAGCGATTTGGAATCGAAATGAGTTTTCCATATTTTGATAAATATATTAGTTATCGAGTTATAAGAGATTCGTGTCACGTGACGACAAGTCTTTCGCTTTCTCGTGTTGTGGCGTAGGAAATTCGGTTCAAAACGTCCGACTTTGACAGTATTTTCTGATAGATGCCTTTACCAAAAAATTTAAATCGTTCAATTACAAAGTTTCTAAATAAAAACATTTGCCAATTTCATGCATTTAAGAACAAAAATTTATTTAAAAATATGTCATAAAGTAGCCAGTTCGGATTTGAGAACAGTCTTAAGTGCAAACCTGTCAATTTTCCGTAATCAAACTGCACACGATAGAGACTTTTTTTTCCCCCCATCATGCTTAAAAATTATTTTTAAAACCATAAAAATCAGTAAATTGAGATAGTTTTTAAACAAATTGCATTTGAAAGTAGGTATTTTTTCCAATTCGAGGATTTAAAAATTTAAATTGTGCAATGTTTCAGAAGTGTGAAAAATTTTGCGATAAAATGAAATAGATTGATGAGGTCGTTGTAACCGTCGATATGACGTCAGTGATACTCAGACACGTTTTGGCTCTACAACATATACATAAAAAATAACCATATAGAACAAAGAACAATTTTATCTAAAAATGCTTTTCAGATGAAATATATTTCTTTGTTTAACTTAGAACTTCCAGCTAATAGTTATTCTTCTTTTTTGTATGTGTAATGCATTATTCTTATTTGAGATATAGGAGCATAATGCATCGGATCCTTTTACTTCAAAAAGGCTGTACTGATATTGATATGTATCTATATATATTTCTTATGTAATATATTTATTTTCGAGACATAAGTTCCATTTTAGTAGGAAAATAACAGATTTTAACTATTAGTTAGGAAGGAAAATTTCCTGGAAAACGTGGAATAAGCAATTTAAGATAATTAATAAGCAAAACACGACTTTCGATTAAAATTTAGAATTTCGAAATTTTATTAAAAACTAATGTAAAACCCCGCTTTATTAAATCATTTTACATTTAGATCGTATCTTAATTAGAATTGGAGATAGAAATCTGGAAAAAATAATGGATACTACAAACAATCGTTAATAACATTTTGAAAGTTAATTTTACATTTGTCTCAAAATAATTTTTTCTTCCGTGATTTGCCTTCGTACAGAGCAAAATAATGCAAAAAAATTATAATTAAATTGCTTCGAAGTACGATCCTCACTAGTTTACGAATTAAAAAGAGTTAGAATTTGTATATTTTTGGAGAATTAAATAATTTTCATCTACTTTTACTGTATCATGCTTCTGGCTAGTATCATGGTTGTAGTCAGGGGCTGGAATCCCCCACCCTCAAAAAAAAAAAAAAAAAAAATATTTAGTGATTTCTTGTCTGATCAAATCAGAGTCCGAAAGTAAGGCCATCTCTGTTCAACACCCTTGGGGCCCCATCAGTGGCTGAGAGGTTCTGCTCTCGAAGCTGGTAGATGGGAGGTGCTGGGTTCGATCCCAATCGCGCCCGTCGGCCTAATCGTTCGGAGTTTTCGTGGTTTTCTTCGAGCCGTGGATTTATCCATACGTAAATACGGGTTAGGTTCCCTTAGAAAGACCCCCACGAAGGGCACTTCCCCCGGGCCTATGTCCCAAGCGTAGATAATTGGCAGTCGATAATAAACCCAACTCAACACCCTTGAAACACAATCTTGGGTAAATACCCTTCATTTTGCGAAAAATGACGAAATAAATTTTTTATTTAAAGTGTATTCGCTGTTCCCCAAAGGAAGCAAAAAGATGAGGGGTTGTATCCAAATATACTAGCTTATGAAAGTTGACATAATAAGAATGAAGTGTCTCTCATTCTATATTTGATACAACCCCTCATCTTTTTGCTTCCTTTTGGGAACAGCGAATTTCGAGCTTATTCTATCGACAATTACTATCAGAATTTTCAAGCTATGTTTCTGAGACATTCACAAAAGTTGGTCCATGGATTTAGCTAATATATTATGCACAGTAAAATTTGAATTCGCGCATGCGCAGTGAAAAAATATTTAGTAAACCTACTCATTTTTCATCCAATATTTATTATTTTGTAATTCTGATTGCAGTATATAATGTTGTTTGTCATCGTTCCTGAAAAGAACATTCTTTTATATTAAGAACTCTGAATATTATAAGCAAAACACTAGGTGAAATTTGGGATTGTTTTTATAAAAACCTTAATTTCTCCACGAGTATACGTTATATCCTCATAAAAATGAGCATAGTTTATTAAAAGAAGCCTCCCAAGCATGTGCTACCGTTTCAACGCTTTTGCGATATTAGTTTTTACAGGGTTATCCAAAAGATATTAGCTTTTCTGCAATTTATTGACGGCCCCCTATGGGGTTTTGGGAAAAAAAATCTTCGCTGAAATACATGACGTCAACTATGCTGTTTACACGCCTGAATTCTCAGGATAATTCCTTATGTATTTTTTCTAGATATTTAACAAAACGTCTGAAATCGCAAGTGACCGGTGATCATTGGCCATATAGTGTATGAGCAAGATCAAAATGATAAAATGTATTATTTATTTATTTTAAATGGACGATTTTTATAGTGCACTTTCTTGCAGGATCCGATTTTAGAGCAGGATCGGATTTTCAGCAATATAAATAATTTATTTAAAAAAAATTAAAATGTTAAGTAAATAGTCATTTTTATCATATTTTTATGTATGTCATGACATCTTACTTATATTTTCTTAAACTGATTGACTGTTTGGAAATCTAACCCTTACAGATACATACCCTTGGCAAGCAACACTTGCGGGAAAAATATGAGAAAAAAATCCAAAATTGTGGAAGATAAAAAGCGTGGTTTAAATTATTTTTTTTAAATTACATTTAAAAAACAAATTCATGTTGGCTTTTTTTTCCCATATTGAATCGTTTTCCTTACGATAATTATAATAAAAATATATATAAAAATAAATTAATCACATATCAAAATGGGTGCTATAAAATATTTAAATTTAAAAAAAAAAATAGTTCGAAGGGTTGAAAGTCTCCTTAATCAGAAAAAACTGAATTTCCACCCCCCATATACCAAATAAAGGTATCGCGAGGGACATCGAGCTTCAGGTTTCGGTTCCTCAATTTAGAAACGGCAGCAGAGCCAAAAAGAAAATTCAGCCCTACAGGTTTGGATTCGAGCAGAAAAAATATCTTTTTTTTTTCTGTGTATTTTTATTCTTGGTTCGCCGCTAAAGGTTATCATGTGCGTCACAACCGTGTGTGCAAGAGATGCTATTTGCCGAGATACATACGGAGAAAAAAAGTTCGGCTATACCTGGAGCATCAGCATCAAACGTGCGGGAAAAGCAAATTAAGAATGGTGTTTAGTTGTTTCATGCTGTTATTTTCTTTTCGTTTTGGAAATGTACCAAGAAAATGCGGTCCGACATAAGGACCTTCCCCCACCTATCTCAATCTTGGGTGTCACCAATTTCACCCATCAACAAAACAGATAAATGCAAGGAATCGATTATTGAATAAATTAGCGATATTGCGTAAGAGCGTCCGCAAAGGAGGACGGCGGGGAGGGTGGGGGTGCGATTGTACCTCTCTGGATTTTTTATTTACATTTAACTAAATTTTGTTTTTGTCCGATTATACATGTGTATTTGTAAAAATTAAATATTATCCTTAAGCAACTTAAAATAATTAAACAGTAAGATGAAAAAGAGCTAAGAAAGTTTCGTCAGGGGGACAGCCCCCTGAAACACCCGTTTAAGACAATTATTTAATTATGAGTTTCTTTTCACGTTCTTGTGTTTAAAAATTAGCTTAAACGGGTTTGGGGTCAGGGTGCAGAGACACCCCCCCCCCCCCGGATGAAATAATAAATCGTTCCAGTTCTTCATTTTGAAAAAGTCGGTAGTAACTTACTTTTGGATAAGTAATATTTCATATTTGGATGCAATATTTCTAAATTTAGTGTTTACTCTCCCGTTGACCTCTTTCTCTGGCTAATCAGTGTTACTTACACCAATAAATAAAAGGTTTACCTAAGAACATTATCATAACATCTTTTCTTTTTTTCATATAACCCCTATTAATATTTGATAAGCCAATTTATAAAGGTTTCATATAGATGTGTGTATTTATGCAATCACTAACTTGTTGCTCAAATTCGTCTGTTCTTTTCAATTTAACTGATGCTTTTTTTTTTTTTTTTTTTTTTTTTTTTTGTAGCTGTAAATAAACTTTAATGCAGTTGCAAATACAATTTTGGAGCCGTCAAACCACGTTCCTTTTTAATAGATATTAGCTTATCACAGTTTTTTTTTTACATTGCATCGACATTGTTTATCAGTTTGGATAGTCCATGGTAATGGAATATCCTATAGCTTCATGGTATAGTCTAATACCGTACCCATCAATATACACGCCTCTTTTAATGGCAGAATCCCGTAATCACGAAAATATTTTCTCATATTATGTCCCGTAGATAAGGTCGGAAAGTTTTTTTTTTTTTTTTTCATCATGCTAAAAGAAAAACAACAGAGAAAGGGGTATTAACTTATATCATTTATTACAAAATCTAAACTGGCTTAACCACAAAATAAATAAAAAGAACGAAATATCATGCATCAGGCGTAGATTATGAAACACTTTCTAACACCAGTAGAATATTTTAAAGAAATTTCATTTTTTTCCCCATACAATAAAATGAGATATCTAAATAAGAAATTTAAAACACAAAACTCAGTAAATCCATTTTCAGCAATTGCTGTTCATATCCGGTAGTGTGTGCGAATTCTTTTATGCAGCCCTGTATATGACCAATAGAATTTAGACACACACTAAAAATTAGATAAGTTTCAAAATGCACACCACAGCATATGATTGACAAATATGAAAATATGACTAATGTTGAGTCCGCCCGTAGGCAGATTCATAACAAATTAACAACATAAAGAAATAGAAATACAGGGCAGAATTTGGAAATATATTTTGATGTAAACAATGTAGTGTGAAAGAATTTTGTTTGAAAGAAGACTTACTTCCTTATTACAGAGCGCAAATTTCGAACAATGTGACGAAACATGAAACCTGTGCAATAGTACAATGAAACTTAAAAACGATTGAGAAAATATTTCTGCCGTTCATTAAGGGAAATGAATAGATTCTGGTATAATTGACACACAGACAGTTTTCGTAATTTCAGAAGTTCTTATATAGATTAGGCATTGATTAAGAGAACGAATTTTTAAATACACTTCTATATAATAAAATGTTATTGATTTTATCATTTGTATATATCTTTTATCGCTACCATGAATTTCACCCAATAAAATTTAAGCATGTGTATATGAATTAGAAAACTGTTAATTTGTATAACATTCCAAAGTTTTGGAAAAATATATGCATTTATGTTAGCTATCAATGGGTTTATCAGTTGGCCAATTGGCTTCTAAAAATCCACCGAATTTTATGACTCCAATGAAGTCTGTTAAGATAAAATCGAGAATGGAACGGGGGGGGGGGGGGGACGTTTTACATGTGTCTGCTTTAGGCATGTCAAACTCGTTTACCGCAGAGGGCCAAATTAAGTGTTATATAGAAAGCCGCGGGCCACATAAATATATATATATATATACCATATATCCCGACAAGCGAAGCTCAAACAATTATATTTATTCAATTAAATATTACTTATTGCTTCAACGTAATTGTTTAATTTTATTTAAGAAATAAAATTTCTGAGTCTAAATATGTTTGTTTGAGTTGTGCCAGACGCCTGGATATACGGTATATATTATTACCAACGCACCGAATAAAATGTGTAAGACAAAATACAACCATGTTAAAGAAATATTCATGCAAATTTCATAGTTTATTGTCATTAAATCTCTATTCAAATAATGAAATTTTAAATTAAAAAATTAGAAAAAAAAAACCTTAAAAAATTAGACAGTTAAACAATGATTGGACACTGCGCAACGCAACCTAGTCCAGCATGCGTCTGCAAAAGATGGTTGAATCGCTTACGTATTGTTTTTGATCCTATAAAACTTTTGTAACGGAACTATTTTGGCCGATTTCTACATTAAATAGAACTTAAAATAATTCTTAGATTTCAAATCAGTCTGCTACAGCGTATTTATCATACATTTCTCTATAAAATTAGCAATTTTCATATTTCTATATGCAATAGTTTTCTTAAGCTGAGAAACAACCCCGGTCAAAATAAAGTTAATTACGGCAGCGACAGCATTACTTTTTTCTTTTTTTTTTTTTTTTTTTTTTTTTGAATAGAGAGAAATAAAAACATATTTAACGGGAAAATGCATCTTGTTTCTATGCGGTACGCATATTTGATTTAATTGAATAAATACATTTTCTGGTTCAAATTATGTTTATTTAACTTAGGAAAAGAATCGAAGGATTAGCAGCTATGCAAATGTGTCGTACAAAAGTGCGCTACCGCATAATATATGCGAAATTACATACCATATTTTAGAAAATCGGGCGACTGATAAATAATTACAGATATTGGAAAACCCCACATCCGCCTATTATCCTTTCAATATGAAATCACACTGAGTTTTGATTGAGTGCAATAATAAATTCTAAACAACAATTTCAACATCAATTATTATTAGAGGTGATGTAAATAGAATAAATGATGGATTTTGACATTTTTTAGATGCATTTTTCCTTTAATTTTGTAATTCTCCTTTTTATAAAAACAGATGTCAGAAGCACTTCACGTACAATGATATTCTTTTTAATTAAAAACTGCATTCAATCATAATTTTGACAATTGAGTCAAAAATATCAGCTACGATAATTGTACCGAGCATAGGAATAATTTTCAGAAATTCTTCACTTATTTTTAAATTCATATAATGTCTTGGAATAAAAACAACCAGCTAATTGAAATTCCGTGCATCTGTACTTTCATGAATTACAATGCGACGGGCATCAAATATTGAAATGATACATTTCAGTTGATTCTTAAAATTCACGGTTATATATAAATCTCTTTAGCAGTGTTACTTATGCTTATAGTATTTTCAAAATTATTTAACTGCTCTTTCATCTTTTTTTTTTTTTTGACGTGATTGAATTCGACTTACAGGCAGTTCATTGTATCAGCTGTATCCCTTTCAATATATGCTTAGTGAAAGACTTTTTTTTTGTTTAGCAAGTATCAATTTCAAATCTGACTACAGTTTATCATTCCGATGCTTGGCCATATTTTTGTAAGTTATCTTATACTTTGTGCTATAGTGCCAAGTAATGTTACTTTCTTAAACTCCAACCGAGTTTCTAAATATCAAACGCAAAATTTCAATTTTTGGAGTATTATATATAATTTTTTAGAAAGTCTACAATGTTCATCTTCAGTTAATATATTTATTCTTATTGCTAGAGAGCTTTAACATCATTTTTATAAATACTGATGTATGTGTTAGTAACAATATACCAGTAAAAAAAAAAAAAAAAAAAGAAAGATTCATTGATCATGCAAGATTCATTAACAATCACACGAGTAAACTAATCCAAATAATGAAAACAATTAAATACCTTAAATCTGAAATCCATATGTTCCACAAAGGCAAAAGTGAAAAGAGCCTGGATGATAGAATTTTCTTGCAAGAAAGCTATAATTTGTGTCACTTTCAATACTATACTCGATTAAAAGTTGTGCAATTTTGTATTTGAATTTTGATATTTTTTAATGTTCTTAATTAGCGCCATATTTTATTAATTTTAAAATACATTTCTTAGCATTTAATAAATACAGGATATTATTTCGTAATATGATGTAAAATCAAAGAGAGTAGTAAAATAAAGAATTAGTTTCGACATAAAACACAAAAAAATTGCAAGAAAAATACAAATCTTTAAATTTTCATACTCAAGATGTCGCGTTATGCTACGTTCAGACTGATTATCTTTGTATCAACAAATCGTAGAAGACTTATTTTAGAATAGAATTAGATCTGTCTGGTCTGTATATACATCAGTGTTACAGGTTATTGAGCCACTTTTTCTGAAGAGTAATATTCACATTATTTAATGAAGAATTAAATAAGGCACATATTGTTGTCGAAAAATAGGGGTAGCATTCTAAATTTAAGAAAACGCCCAACTGGTAGCACTGATATGTAAAGGTGAAAATAAGAAATTTCGTTTAATAGCCACTGGCCGGTAGGTTGATTTTTTTAGTAGCCAGTTACTGGCTAATGAGAATAATTTCTTTAGTAGCCAGTAAGTACACTTATGTCACTAAATATTTAATTTTTGTAAAAATACAATGACTTTTTACAGTAAAAAAGTAATTTATGTACTAAATAAAAATATTTTAATTTATATTGTTTTGAATAAACTTGAGATATTAATTTCTAATCTATTTTAAATTTTTAAATAAGTTAACAGTAAAGTTCTACACAACATGCTTATGTAGCTAACTACATAAGTCACACTAAGCTTAGATACTTGTGTAGCTAACTACATAAGTACCTTTTAAAAATATATACTTGTGTAGAATTAAGGTCTGACAATAATAAAATAGGCATGTTTGTGCACTAAATCAGCGGTTCCCAACCTGGGGTACATGGTGATCTAGTTAGGGGTATGTGAAAATTGCATTGGTAATGGCGGAAAACGCAAAAAGTTAAAATGAAAATAGATAAACAAAACTAATATTTTCGCATGCAAAAAGATCTGTACCAAAAGTAAAATAGGCTATTCGCATAAAATGAAGGAAAATGCCAAAACTCGGTAATTGGTTTCTCATTTGTTGCCATTATATCAAGCCACTCGTAATAATATCTTGCATGTACCCCCACCCCTTTCCTTTTAATATTATTTTATTTCTAGTAATTCTAGAAATATGTAAATAAAACATGAATCGTATCGAGATTTCATTTTATATCCATTTGAAAGCCGGGCCTCATTTTAGTGTTCGAATGGGCAGCATTATGATAAACTCGTTAACGTGTACCATGGGTGTAGATTTATTCCTTATTTGTGAGTGCTTAATTTAAAATCTTTAGTTTATATTTATTGTTTTGAGTGACTTTATGTTATTATTGTCTTCAAAATGGATAAGGAATCAAAAACGAATTCTAAAGATAATTGCATCTATTGTTAACTACCATACGAACGCTACTAACGAACAAAACCAAAACATATTTGGGACCGGTTTATGTCAAAAGGGGTACGCATAAATAAAAAGTCTAAGCGGGTACGTGCGAGAAAAAAGTTGGGAACGCCTGCACTAAATAATAACCTACAACATGATATGCATTACATATGCACAACCAGTGGCCAGCAGGTCAAAAACTCCACAAATTCAGGAATTGTGTGTATTTCGGCAATTAGTTTCGGAAAAAATTGCAAATTTCGTCATTCGAGAGTGTAAAAATCATGAATTTTGTCGATAGCGCGTGTAAAATCATGAATTTCGTCGATCGAGTGCGTAAAAATCATAAATTTTGTCGATCGTGCACGTAAAAATAATGAATTTCGTCGATCGGGCACGGAAAAAATCACGAATTTCATAGATCAGGTGCAAAAAAAATCATGAATTTTGTCGATCGGCTACGTAAAAATCAAATTTCGCCATTCGGGAGTGTAAAAATCATGAATTTCGTCGATCGGGCGCGTAAAAATCGTGAATTTTGTCGAGCGGGTGCGAAAAAATCATGAATTTCGTCAAACGGGTGCGTAAAAGTCATGAATTTCGTCAAACGGGTGCGTAAAAATCATGAATTTCGTTGAACGGGCGAGGAAAAATCACGAATGTCGTCGATCGGCCGCAGGAAAATCTTGAATTTCGTCATTCGGGAGCGTAAAAATCATAAATTTCGTCGATCGGGCACGTAAAAATAATGAATTTCGTCGATTATGCACGGAAAATCATAAATTTCTTCTAACGGACGCGTAAAAATTACGAATTTCGTCGAACGGACGAGGAAAAATTGCGAAATTTAGGGAAAAATGGTAGTCGGGAAATCCTGCATTTGGCCGGTTCCTTCCATATTTTTTAATCGCCAGTTTTTAAAGTTTAATCGACGAGTGGTGACTGACGAGTGCTTATTTTCACCTTTAATATGTATATACTTTTTGATGTTTACCATTTCTAAGACCACACTGGTGAAAGTATGTACGTGAGAAGTGGGTTGGGTTGGGTTGATTATTGACGGCCAATTATCTACACATGGGATATAGGCCCGGGAGGATTGCCCTTCGTGGGGGTCTTTCTAAAGGAACCTAACCCGTATTTACGCATGGATAAATCCACGGCTCGAAGAAAACCACGAAAACTCCGAACGATTAGGCCGACGGGCGCGATTGGGATCGA
Organism: Maratus michaelseni; assembly: GCA_963931845.1. Classification (NCBI taxonomy): domain Eukaryota; kingdom Metazoa; phylum Arthropoda; class Arachnida; order Araneae; family Salticidae; genus Maratus; species Maratus michaelseni. The sequence continues at coordinate 339,315,167 of OZ007588.1, read as the reverse complement.
ACCCAGCACCTCCCGTCTACCAGCTTCGAGAGCACAACCTCTCAGCCACTGGTGGGGCCGTGAGAAGTGTGTTCTCAGTATATGTGTATACGAACTACAGAATTAAACACATGTAAAATTCTGAAGGCTTGGAGGGCCATAGATAAGTCCTCGGCGGGCCACGTGTTTGACATGCCAGGTCTACGTCTTAGCAGACACACCGACCCGATTTTACTGTTTTTTTTTCTTCGGCACCCCGATATTTTCTCGTTTTTCGTCACAGAGCAGTTCCGTTTTCACTGGTTTTACTGTATTAAAATGAAGAAGCTTTAAATAAACAACAACAAACAAGACGAAAAGTCATGCATCGGGCATGGATTATGAAACGCCTTCCAACACTAACAGAATATTAAGATATTTCATTTTTTCCTACACTGGGATGATATATCAAAATAAATAACTTAAAAGAACACACAACTTAGTAAAAATGTATTTTCAGCAATTACTGTCCATATCCGGTAATGTGTGTAAATTTTTTGGTGGAATTCTCTATATGATCTATCGAATTTATGCACACCACGTAATACACAAAAAAAAGTTTAAAAGTGCATACCACACCGGAAAATCCACTTCCAGCAATTTATCGATCATAGTCAGTCCTGTAACCGAATTCTTTTGCGCATGTCTGTACAGGAACGATGAATGCTACGCACACTATAATTTATAAAACATGTTGTAGTGCACCTTAGTGATCCTTTTTAATTTCATTGTGTTTGAAGTAATATATAATTATCATTAAAATACACTGCAAACGATTTCCTCCTCATAGATCATAATGTAAGGGAATTATTTTGTGCGTCTCTGTAAACGAATGACAAATGCTACTTAACTGAATTCTTTTGAGTGCCCTGCCCCCTGTAAACGAACTATAAATGCTACATTACTCCATTTTCAATATCGAACATGCCATGCATGGTAAAATTCAATAACATGTATAAATTAGACAGCAGTCAGAGTAAACCGGAGTTAGAACTCCGACAGACAGATAAACCGAATTCATAAACACTTTTCAACTATGGTAGAAAGGGGGTTAAAAATGTAATATCTACACCGCTTGTGAAGTGTAGTACTGTAATCGACAACAATGAACGTGATCGTCACACTTGTTTAATATTGGCGATAAATCACATTGTTTGGCGACATTTTTTGTTTACCGTAAATGATCGACGGGAAAATATACAAATACTACAATTAATTGTACCGTTATTTCAGAAACACTGCTCTAGAACAGTATGAATCTAAATTTGCATCCATTTTAACAAATTTTCTAATTTAAAGTAAAATTGTAAATATTGCGCATTTTTATTTTGGATTTTAGCTATGCATTAAGTTTTGTTTTTGGTATAGATGAAACAGTAAATAAACTTAGGTTAAGACATAAAATACAGATGTAATTTGTGAAAATTTAATGCAAAAACATTTAGTTGTTCAAGAGGACATCTTGCGTGCTGGAAAAAACTTCGATAAATCACTTTTAAGAGAATAACGGATACATTTTTAGTCATAACTCGCATAATTATTTTGCGTTTTTTAACTGCTTGGAAATTATTGCTTTTCTTTTTTTCATTCATTCAATTCATGTTTTTAAATTCAATTGTTTAAAGATTTATCAGTCGTATGACCGTTTAAACATATAAAGAGGTATACAACGAAAAGTGTTAGCTTATTAAAAAACACTATTTACAGATTTTAAATAAATTCAACAAAAACAAGATCCTTTCAGCTATTTTTCTTTTGCATATTCACGTTTAACATCTCCCCCCCCCCCCCTTATTTGTTAGAAAAGAGTTTTTCAGGCCGTCACGTATGGATTTTATAAAGATCCGATCGCACGAGGGCTTTTTATTTAAATATCAGATTGGGAACGGAACGCTCATCTTAATAAAAGGTTCTGAATGGTAGTATTCACGCCGGGAATTTTCCCGGCGCGTAGGGGCATGCAAAAAGAAATTGCAATTTACAAAATGTAATACAATTAACGAAGGTAAAGAAAAAAATAAAGTAATTTTTAGAAAAAATAAAAATGACTTTATAGGATTGTTTCTTATCTTATTGCACGTCAGTTGGCATATTTTAGCGAGTGTGGTTTGGCACAACAGAATGTTTTGTGACAAAACTTTATTGTTCATTTTAAATCATATTTTTGCCAGCATCGCTAATATGTGACGCACAACAGATGATGATATATTAAAATTTTTCGACGTGTCACTTGGGATAAAAAAACTATCTACGATGCAATGACTACTTTAAAAACTTAGAGTGTCGCAAATATATGTTTGCGACGTTTGTAAGATAACAAAAGTGGTATAGAAAGTCTTGTAGCAAAGTTAATATTATCAGTAGGGTTCAACGTTTGTCGCGGAAGAAATGTTACCAAAATTTTTAACATCACTATTTCCAAACAATGTACTTTGTGCTACATTAATTTTAACACAATTATTCAAATTGGTAAAAAAATCATATGAGTTGTAATTTATGCGATTTAGTTTGGTTGAGCTGATTCAGATATCAGACCAGATGCTATGATCAACATGGTTAACTGAACTGGATGAATTAAGCCCTCCAGATTCGACCGGGATGGCTCAGGTGGTAAAGCACTGGCAGCTTCAGCCAAGAGATCACGTTTACTGGAGTTCCAAATTACCTGCGATTTATTCGGCTGAGCTGATTCAGATATCAGACAAGATGCTATGATCAATAAGGTTAACTGGATGAATTAAATCCTCCAGATTCGACAGGGAGGACTCAGTTGGTAGAGCACTGGCAGCTTCAGCCAAGTGATCCCAGGTTCGAATCCTGACCCGGACATTTTTCGTCCAGTTGGAAAATTTGAACTCAAATATTGTGGTAGATTTATTTTGCAAATATTGTATAAATATGCCGCGAAGATGGTATTTGTAAATGGTAGTAATGGGGAAAGTTTTTGGTGAATTTTTTTCTGCCGACAAATATTCAACCCTGATAAACAACAGTATTAGCTATATAATAAGCATAAAACGTAATAATATAACAACGCAGAATTTCCAAATATATATAAAAAAAAAAAAAAAAAAAAAAAAAAAAACGATTATCTTTTTAATAAATTAGTCTTTTGCTCAATGCACACATTTTTTATTAATTTTTTAAACATAGAAATATAAAGTGCAAATTTAATTAACTTGGAATAAAGGTTAATCTTCCTTTAACCAATTGCCAGTTATACTACTATTCTGCCTTTTTAGTGCCAGAAAACGCTAAAAATACACAAAAATAAAAATATCATAACTCGCTAAGTTTTAGTCGTACAAAAGTGAGATTTTTACTGTTTTAATTGTTAGTGCAAGGAGAAAGTTTTTCTAAAATTAACTTCTAGGGACCGGGATCGTATAAAAATTTTAAATTTCTCATAAAAAAATCAGTTTTAGGTTGATGGATTTTCTTATGATGAAGATCAACATTTGAAACATTTTTGCAATTGAAACTATACTTCTGAAACTAACGGTTTAGGCATTAACTATTTGTCAACAACGATAAGAAGGATCACCCTGTATATATATATATGTTATATATAAAAATCGATGAATTTTTTCCCTCATGTTTTGGATGAGCACATATAAAGAAAGAAAATTAAGCGAGCAAACTAAGTAATTTTCTTTTTAGAAAAAGATTTTTTTCAACTTTTCTTCGTGACTTTAACATCTAATGATATAGTCTGATCTCTTTAAAACTACTTTTCTTTTTCCTCTCAAATTTTTAAAAAACATTTTTATTTATCCTCTCTGAAATTTTCGTTTAATTATTCTTCATGTTCGATTTTTTTTCTAAGTGGTCCACACTTATACTTTCAAGAGGGCTAAAAAGTGGAGAACCTCTTCTCGAGTCTGTAGTCTACTTAAAACTAATTTTGTTTGAAATTTTCTTGACCTGAATACAAGTCACGTGTATAAAAAAAATCTCATTAGTTCGCGCAACAATTTTAAAACTATGCATAGTTTATAATCTTAAGATTTTTAAATAAAATAATCACTGAACTACCTGGAAAAAAAAAAAAAAAATCTGCAAAATAAAAAACGTAACAAAATACATGAAAAAAAAGGGAAAATTTAAGAGAGAAAAAGATGAAAATATACGTATATATTTTAATTACTTCCATTCTTTAACCAAAAAAAGCATAAGGACTACTATAAAAAATATAGATCCAAACACTTTAATTTTTATTAAATGATTCATGAAAAAATATTAAAAGTGAAAATTAAAAAGACTGCTAAAGAAATAGAGAAGATAAAAGAAAGAAAAATCATGATATTGATGATGCCTTTTTATTTATTGCCCTTTTTTTACGTTAGTTTAAACGAATAAATAAATCATAACATATATGAGCAGGGAAGACCGGTAAAATTAGTTTTGAATTCAAATATCATGACATGACCCATGACCAAAATGACCCACTAATAAAATTTTCTCGAGCATGTGACCTAGCCTAATGATTTTCTTGAGCCCCAAAACTGTAGGATACAAAATTTAGTTCAAATCGTCTGAGCCGTTTTTAAGATAAACATAGCTTGACCCATAATGACCCACTAATCGAATTTTCTCGAACATGTAACCTCGCCCAGAAGTCTTCTCGTGCCCGAAAACCATAGGATGCAAAATTTAGTCTAAATAATCTGAGCCGTTTTTAAGATAAAAATAGCGTGACCCATAATGACCCATGACCAAAATGACCCATTAATTGGATTTTCTCGAGCATGTGACCTAGCCCAATGATTTTCTCGTGCGCAAAAATCGTAGGATACAAATTTAGTTAACATCGTCTGCGCCGGTTTTAAGATAAAATAGCTTGACCCATAATGACCTATGACCAAAATGACACACTAATCGAAATTTCTCGAACATGTGACCTAGCCCAACAGTCTTCTCGTGCCCGAAAACCACAGGATGCAAAACTTAGTCTAAATAATCTGAGACGTTTTTTCCGAGAAGGAGCTAATTTAATGTTTTTCTTTTTGTTTTGTTCTTACTTTACTATTATTTTTTTAAATCTGAAAATTAACTTTTGTATAAGACATTTAAAAAGGAGATATTTTCATGTTAGAGTTGTGAGAATTGTTGAGTGATTGGTGCACATAGACAAAAATATGGTGATTATTTAGGTAGGAGAATGGTAATTATTTTTTTTTTTTTTTTTTACTATTATACATAGAATTATTGTGAAGTGATTGGTGGACAAAGATTTTGACATTGGTCCTTTTTCTACCAGAGTACAGATACATAGATTAGATTAATGGTTGTAACATTAGAAATATCTAGCTAATAAAATTAAAATATTTTAAAAATAAAGCAATATAATACAAAAACTACGTAGATTTTATCTAAGCGACAAAGTGACAAAGATTAAAACTTTTTAATTTTTATTTTTAAAGATTTATTTTACGCGCCTCAATAAACTTCTGCAGGCATGGTAAGTGTTTTTAATGTTTATAAACACTGCAACTTTCCCCCCCCCCCCCCCCCCCCAATTGTTTGATAACCATTTCCCACGATCAAAGTTCCTTTCTGTCTTATAAAATGGCCTGCAAAAGTACCTTTTTAGGTGCGTTCGTAATAATACGTAGCACCTATAGTTGTCGTCTGGTCCGTCCGTTTGTCCACATATAACAGCGCAAAAACAATCCAACGGAATGGTTTGAAATTTAATATATATAATCGTTGCAGAATTTGGTTGTGTCATTTCAAATTTTATGAAAATCGAATCAAAATTAAAAAAGATATTAATAAAAGTTTTCTTCATTCTATTAAATCCTATCATACGTAATTAATTCAATAATATACCATGATAGGTAATGATTCTAGGTTGCCATGGTGATTACGTCCTATTTAAGATGGAGTCCTATTATTTCCGCATTACTGAATTTAAAAACCGAATTTGTATACTAAAATTGTTTAATTATAGCAATCCTATAATCTGCCGACAGATTTTAGATAGATGTTTCCGGGGAAATAGATATTAAATGGAAAAAGAGTTTAAATATGAATTTTAAGTTATGAAATTTTCAAAGCTATGCTCCCATTGGAATTTTCAATAAATGTCAACAAAAGATAAAATGTTGCCAACTTAAAATATACTTATTCTATTACGGAAATTAATCATATCATAATAACAGACGATATAATTAATTTCACTGAAACTAGTTATAGTACGAACGCACCTCATTTGTCACGTTTGACGTACATTTCCAAATTGTTAAAATACAAATTTCAAAAACATGACGAAGTAACAGAAGAAAAAAAAACGTTAAATTTATATTTAAAATCTTTCTTTAAATTTATATTTAATAAACTCAGGAGGCTCATCTCTATATTGAAAAACGAATAACTTTGAAATTTTCATTACTAACAACTACTTTTGACATCAGAAAACGAATCTAGAACCTCAACTTAACATAGATATATATTTCCACAAAAATTTCTATAATTAATTCGGGAGATATATAATATTAAAAAACGGGCTTAAACTAGCATCTCAAAAATCATCTCAAAAATTAAATTCGTTACTTAAAGGTTAAAATTCAATAAAATTTTATGAGTACTTTTGAAATAGGAAGTATTACTAATGTTACAAGAATGTTGCTTATGCTAACAAATAATTGAGACCAAGTAATACTTTTGAAGAAATATATTTTTTCAATGACCTATATGGTCCCTGGAATTGCTGAGCTGATCGTTTTTAAGCATAACTCAAAACTCGAACACTAGTTGGAGAAATGGGTTGAAGTTAACATATTAGAATCTTCTAGAAATAAATTTCTGTTAAAAAAATATATATTATAAATGGATATTTTTTTATAATTTTAATCCAGATTTCACCCACAATTTTTAATGCATGAAATGTTTGCGATAGATACTTAATACTAACTACACGAAAAAAAAAAAATAAATAAATAAATAAATAAATAATAATAATACATATATATATTACTGGCGATATGAAATTATTTAGAACAAGGACAAAGAAAATCATGCGTCCAGCATAGATTATGAAACACTTTCCAACACATCCAGAAAACTGTAACGAAAATTCACCGTTAAATAAGATAAAAAAAGATATGTAAACAGTTTAGAAAACACATACCACATTGAAAAATACAGTTTTTGAAATTACCTTCCATTATATATATATATATATATATATATATATATATATATATATATATATATATATATATATATAAAATAGACGAATTATTTTGTGCAGCCCTGTATATGATCTGTAGATTTGGTTCAGTTAGAAAATTTACATTTAGCAATTTTCGTCAATCGATGGAAATGCACTCGAAATCTTTTGTACAGCCCTGTATATTATCAAAACACTTTTGTACACATCACATATTAAACTAAATATTAATTCAGGTAAAAAACGAATAAGGCAACTTAAAACTCACTTCCAGCAATTACCAACTGTAAACGACAATGTATTTTGTTCTTTGCGTATATGAATTTATTTATATTCCACAAACTTATATTAGTCTATTAAATATAGTTCAGCAAGAAAATGCATAATACAATTAAAAACTACTCTTAAGCAATTCACTCCCATAGTGCGTAATACTTATGAATTCCCTTGTGTAGCCCTGTATATGATCAACCGAATTATACGCACCACGTAATATGAAAAAAATTAGTTAAACTTCAAAACGTAAACCAAACTTGAAAGCGCAATCATACAGACTGTAATTATCGCACTTTGTAACCGAATTATTTTGTGTGTCCCTGTAAATGAACGGTAATCGCAATGCACGCCATACTTTTAAGCGAGCAATTTATAGTGTGCACCTCAGTAATGCATATAATTATTATTTTTGAAACAGTGAAACATAATTAAATTACACTGCAAACGAATTTTTCCCCGTCGAACAATGTGTAACAGAATTCTTTTGTTTGACCCTGTAAATGAATAATAAATGCTTTGCACCCCATATTCTACAAAAAGTATGTTTTAACTTTTAATACGCTTCATAAATATATATCAATTTCATCATGTTTCAAATGGCGTAGAATCATCAAAATGCACTTGAAACGATTATTTCCCATTGACTGTAATGTAACGGAATACTTTTGACTGTCCCTGTAAAAAAAACTATAAGAACTTCATTTGGAATAGGGAACATGCTGTAGTAGACCACAATAACATACAAAGATTTCAGGCATCCGAGTATATTTACACGAGTTGGAGCACGGACAGACTGCAGACAAACCGCGAAGTCGTAAACACTTTCAACTAGATTGGAAAGTGTTAAAAAGATGAACTTTAGGAAGTTAAAACTTTGCAACTTTACTACTACTAAACTTCTTTACCGAATGGCTGCAAATCTGATATCTAAAGTTAAAATGCATCCTAAAATCGAAATACGAAGTCAAATTTCAGTGTTAGTGTTGAAAAACTCCGTTTATATTATTTTAATATGAAGATCCTCTTAATTTATTTTTTAAATGTAAATTTAAAGAAGACATAATTCTCAATTGAACACTGTGTTTGTTTTTATTTACGAAAAATTTCATTCATGTTATCTGCTATGTTTACATGTTACATACAATAAATTTCCCTTTTGTGAATTTTTATTTTTTCCCTTTAATACCTAAAAAATCCATTTGCCGGCAGTTTCTAATGGTGCGATAAGATCCTAATAATATTACAAATCCGATTGTGTCACTAAATGGAGGATTTAATGGCCCTGTATCTTTGCACATAGATGGATTAATAACCCAGAAATGAACATAGGCTGCATTTTGTTAATTTTATTCAAATATTTTTCTTAATAATTCAAAATTTCATTATTTTCATAGCGAATTAATGGACATTTTTTGGTATAAAATTTTAAAATGGTTAAATTTACTTTATCGTTGCCACTACTAAATCAAAACCCGAAATAATAATTTTTACTCAACAATTTATTTTCAACTGAAAAATGCAAGCGCAATAAAAAAAAAAAAAAAAAATTAAGAATTAAAGAGAAGATGAAATAAACATTTTTAGAAATAAAACGTACCAGAGGACCCATGCGAAGATTTCGCACTACAATCTAATATTTTTTATCAATATTTAATACTTATTCTTTAGATGCAGGTTTAAACTTCTAAAGGAAAATTAAGAACTAAAACTATCTTCAAAACAACATTAGTCAAGCCAAAATATCATCTCATTTATTCCATCACAGATACAGGAAAAACTGATCGAGAATAGCAAAGGCCAAAAAAAAAAAAAAAAAAAAAAAAAAAAAAAAAAAATCAATGGTATTTTAGCTGTTTTAGAGGATGACATCATATGTTTGGGAAAAAAACATGGGATAAAGAAAAATAAACTGAGCATTTGAATTTAAATTTTGCTTTTTAATCATAAATATAAAATAAATCCGTCCAACCCACTTTATCTTTTTTTGTACTATTTATTTTTTATAATCATTTTGAACATCGTATAATGCGGTATTTTATTTTTGTGGCAACACTCATTTGAGGAAAACCTTTCATTTAATTTATGAAAACAATGCAGATTTAATTTTTAATGAACAGCGATTTTAAATCAAAAAACATGTTTTAACGAAATGGGAGTGCACAATGTCAGAAGCCTGTTCAAAATCCTTTCATACGGCATCTCATTCGTTGCGCGTTTCGTAGATTCATAGAAAAAGGGATGTTTGACAACAGAAATAATATATATGATATTTCAAATATTTTTTAATAATTCAAAACGTCATTATTTTCATAGAGAATAAATGGACATTTTTTTCGTATAAATTTTTAAAATGGTTAAATTTACTTTATCGTTGCAAATACTAAATCAAAACTCGGAATAATAATTTGTACTCAACAATTTATTTTCAATAGAAAATTTTCCACGTGGAAAATGCAAATGAAATTTAAAAAATAATAATAATTACAGAGAAGATGAAATAAAATTATCTCCAACTATAATAAAGAAGGAAGTTTGTGTGTGTGTCAGTCTGTGTGTTTCTCCGCTGTGTTCTGAAGAGACTGCTGCACGCAGAGCTACAAAATTTGGTGGGAAGGTACCTCTATGCATGTAGTTTTGAACCTCGAAGCCAGATTTTGGAATTTTTTTTAAGAGATTTTTTTTAATTTAATTTTTAACGCAATTCTTTATGCTTTTTTTACGTTTCGCTGCGATTTTTCCACATTGGAATCCGGTTCCAATCTCTTAGCCCAATATAGTAAATTTTATCCTCTTTTCAAAAAAGTTTATGCGAAATTCGTAAAGCTATTTTTGAAGAATTTTTTTCTTTGATACTAAGACATTTTGCCAGAATGCTTGATTGGTTCGGTGGTTGCGCTTCCATTTCGGCCTCAGATCCGTTCAGAATTGACATTTTTTTTCTCTTTTTAGCTTGGAGAAAGTTGACAATTCTTTACAGATTAAAAAATCATGATTTTAAAAATGTGATTTTTAGTGTTTTTTGACGTTTTGCTGCGATTTACCCACATTGGTAACCGGAATCCGGTTTCAATCTTTTAGCCCAATGCAGTAAATTTTATACTATTTTCAATAAAGTTTATGCGAAATTCGTACAGCGATTTTTGGATTTTTTGGCGAATTTTTTCCTGTGACACTAAGTAATTTTGCCCAGAATGCCTGATTGGTTTGGTGGTTGCTTCCATTTCAGCCTCAGATACGCTCAGAATTATCTTTTTTTTTAAATACTATTTTTAGCTTGGAGGAAGTTGTTAATTCTTTACAGATAAAAAATCATAATTTTAAAAGGGAAGGCGGATTATTTATTATCCCGATTTTTTTTATTAGATTTTTTCTTTTTATTTCATTTTTTATGCGTTTTTTAACATTTTTTTCATGTTTTGCAGCATTTTTTGTTTAAAAGGACGTCACAAATCGCCCACTACAATTCAAACACCATTGGAGGGCAGTTGTGATTGGTAGCTGATAGAATTGTAGGGACAGCTGGAAGTCAACCGGGCAGTTGTGATTGGCAGTTGAAAAGGTCGGCAGCTGATTGCAATTCGAACAGCGAGTTGTGAATTTTTGCGATTTGTTTTACGCGATTTTTAGAGTTTTCTCATGTATACGTCATTTATGTATTTGATTTCAGAAATTAACAATGGTAACTTACTGTTTTTGTATGTGAAAAGAAAGTCATTTTGTTTTTGTTTAGAAAGTTAATGATAATTCCTAATTTTGTAACGTCATTGGTTAAATTCTGTGAAAGGGGGGGGGGGGGGGTGAGTGTTCGGTTGTAGTTTAAATATCGCGTTAATGCTCTGATCGAAACTCCCTCCTTTCCCACCTGCCTCCAAAATCAGAACTGTTTAATTATTAGTCCGATTCAAACGAAACCTTTTCTCAGGTCCCCAGATACTAGATAAACTTCGGTATAATTTTTTTCAACCCTTGGTTACCACTATTTCTGAACATTAATGACCAGGGAGGGGTATTTTCTCGGGTTCTATGGGCCCAATTTCAATGAGAATTAGTTCATTCAACTTAACACGAACTAATTAAGGTATAGATAACTATTTAAGATACAGATTTAGCGCCACCTGGCGGGAAAAAATGGAACTAAAAGATTTTGCAGCGCGTGCGCAGCACGCGAATAATTATTATAGCAATATTTAGAACTGAGTGCACCCTTAGCGGTGGCAAGTGAAACTAAACAATTTTGCATTTAAAAATTGTCCGATTCAAACAAAGGGCACGATTTCAACGACAATTTATTCATTCAACTTAACATGAACTAATTAAGATATAGATAACTAATTAAGACATAGATTTGGCGCAACCTGGTGGTGGAAAGCAGAACAAAAAGATTTTCTGCACGAGCACAGAACGCCTTCTATACGTTGTCATAAGCAGCGGCGACACGTGCCGGAGTTTCGTTCGGAAAGAGGTTTGTTTAGAACAGAGTGCACACCCTGGCGGTGGATAATGTAATTAAAAGATTTTCCATTTAATCTTGGTCCGATTCAAACGAAATCTTTTCTGACATTCTTCCGAGGTCTCCCAGGTACTAAATAAACTTCGGTATCATTTTTTTCAGCCCTTGGTTACCACATTTATGAATATTAATATCCAGGGGGGGGGGGGGGGGATTTATTTTCTCGGGATCTGTGGGTCCAATTTCAACGGGAATCAGTTCATTCATCTTAACATGAACTAATTAAGATATAGCTAATTATTTAAGAGATAGATTTGGTACTCCCTGGCTTTGGAAAGTGGAACTAACAGATTTTTCGCGCGTGCACGACACGCTTTCTACACGGTGCCGTAAGCAACAGGAAAGAGTGCCGGAGTTTTGTTCGGAAATAGGTTTATTTAGAACAGAATGCTCCACCTGGTGGTAGGAACTGGAAGTAAAAGATTTTGCAGCGCGTGCCTAACACGTCTGCTATACACGGTATCGTAGGCAGCGGGAAACGTGTGGGATAATTTGTTTAGAACAAAATGCATCCCCTGGCGGTGGAACTAAAAGATCTTCCTGCGCGTGCGCCAAAAATAATTATTTTTTATTACAAACGCAAAAGAAAGTTACCGATTTGATAATCCCAGAAAACGAAAAAGTTTAATTTTCACTTATCCTCGAGTATTAAGAAAAGTATTGGATTATTTGAATCGAAACTCACAGTTTATGCTTCTGGTTCCGAAAATGCAAATTTTGTGAAAATCCGACGGTAACATTTTTATTTTTTACCAAACACTGACCCGTTTTGAATCAAATGATCCAGACATTTGAGGGGGTGGTATTAAATTTACTTCCGCATCGGGTAAATCTCTCTATTTAATTTCCGAAGACAAAGAGTTTTTCCAGAGGAAGGGTTTCGTGCAGTGATTTTTAGAGTAATTTCGCGTTTCGTATTATTTTTTGACGGGACCAGGCAACGCCGGGCGGATCTGCTAGTTAGAAATAAAACCCACATTTTTAAGCATTCGATAATAATACAAGATGCATGAATACGAGTATAAGTACTGAAAGCAGGGGATTATGACGTCATAAATATGGAAAATAAAACGGTATGCTTTGATGTTGAAATAAAATGATCTTGGGTTATGAAATTACTTCTCATTATTTTGTTTCTTCCCCCCCCCCCTTTTTTTTTGTCTTTTATTACTTTCTTCTATCTTTACAAGAAGAAAGTATTGGATTCGGGAAAATTTTGGACTTCAGGTTTTCGACGGATTTATACGTTTTAGAAGGTCCTGAACACGATTTGACTGTTTTTAGAAAATGTCTGTCTGTGACAAAAATTTTGTGGGCGCTCTATCTCAAGAAGTAATGAACGGAATTTAATAAAACTTTATATTCAGTTAGTCCCTGATATAAACTAGTGCTGATTAGTTTTTGGTGTAATTCGCCCAACAAGTGGCGCTGTTATGCGGCATTTTTCGCGATTTCTGCAATAGCTCTATCTCAAGAACTAATGCACTTATTTTCATCAAACTTTAGATTCATTTAAACCTTAACATATATAGATGCTGATTACGTTTTGGTGTAGATTTCCCTACAGGTGGCGCTGCTATACCACTGTTTTCATTATTTTTACGATAGCTATATCTCAAGAACTAATGTACGGAATTTCATCAAATTTCAGATTCTGTTAGACCTTGACATAAATAGGTGCTGCTTATGTTTTGGCGTAAATAGCCCAACAGGTGCGCTGGTATGCTACTTTTTTCATTATTATCACGATAACTATATATCAAGAACTAATGCACGGATTTTCATCAAACTTCAGATTCAGTTAGACGTTAATATAAGTTGTTGATTAGGTTTTCGTCTAAATATCCCAACAGGTGGCGCTGCTATGCTACATTTTGCAAGATTTACACGTTTTTAGCAAGTCACACCTCAAGAACTAATGCACGGAATTTAATAAAACTTTAGAGTCAGTTAGACCTTGATATAAATTGGCGCTGATTCTTTCTAGTGTATGCTAAACCTGTGTGAGATAGAAGAAAATTTTGAGATTGGCACATCCGACTAGTTTTTCACTTGAAATGAGTATGTTTCGAAGATATATATTATATGTATTTTAAATGTATGTAATATATGTATGTGCTTTAAATTAAAGCTTTATATTTTTAATTAAATGAATACAATAATAATGATGGCGAGCTTTATTCTCTGCATGCAGCTAACATAAATATACGTATTTTTAATTTAATTTTTTTTTTTTTTAAGTTAACAAAAATGTTTGAAAAGAAAATGGATAGCAAATGTCAATAATATGTACTGCAAAATTATCCATGTCAAAATTGACGTCAGGATTAACAAGAAGTAGTTATTTTCAATCATAGAAACAAAAAAAAATAATAATAACTCGATTGCCTGATATAAAAAATATTTGACGAGCGTTAATTCTTAAGCTGTTCATCTCAGATATCTGAGTAAAAATGACTTAAAAAAAAAAGAAAAGAAAGTGGCATTTTCGTTTATAAAAACCTAAAGATTTAATATTATTGAATTAAAGTAACATCATTTTCCCCCTACAGTATTAAAATTAAGACTTGAGGGCTTGAAATACATTGGCATAATCGAGACACGTTTGTAGACCGTGGTTTGGCAATCGGATTTTAATTCCACGTCTCTTTCAGCTTTACAGGAGCAAAAAGTTTATTGTCATTAAATTTTCATTTAAAAAAATGGCCTTTTTTTTGTTAAGCTTTATAGGATTAGAAAAATGACAGATTTCATTACAATGTTTAAATGTATTTTCAATGTTTAAAATTTTTTTAATAAACAACGATGTTATTGAAATGAAAATAAAATGTATTGAAAAATTCGCTTAATGCAAGAGCAAAGAAGAAATAAGAAAGTAATGAAAATTTTCCTTAATCCGAATTGCGTAGACTTGAATATGACGATCATGACAACTCCTAAAAATAAGCAAATTCCTAATATTATAAACGTGAAAGCGCGTTGTATACAGGGCCTGTTTACCGAATAGGCCCGTGAAGCCCGTGCTTACTCGCTAAAAGACAAAGGTGCCCCAAAATTTGGAAAATAAGTTATTTAAATTTTGGGGAAAGTAATTAGCATTCACTGATATCAAATTTCTGCTCATAAAATAAAAGTAAAAGGAGAAGAAAAATTGTGTTGAAATTAAGCGTAAATTTATGTTAAATATTTGCTGTCCCTGAACTGTTCTTAACACTGACAAATGCTGCAATTTGTAAAGCATAAAAGATATTTTGAAGTTCAAATATTCGCAACTGTAGTTCCGTGTTTGTTAATACATTTACAAAATTAATTAGTTATGTATAATTATGTATATAATAAAATAAATTTTCATATGTATATAAGTAATTAGTTTTAGTTTAATATTAAAAGTGTTGTTTACTCAAAATTTTGATGGTAAAATAGGAAATTGTTAAAACATACAAAAAATGAATTTAGTAAATGACAAAGCAATTAGCAGAGAAATAGGAGGAGGGGGTGGGTGGCTCCTGTGTGAATTCGGGCTTCCCCTACTTCTGAGTCTTAAGCGGTCTGGTTGTATAGTAGTATTTTTTTTTCATATATAGGTAGAAAATAGCCAAGAATAGAATGGTTAAGCTCTGTAATAGGGTCCGTAGCCAATTTGCTTTCTTTAGCGATCGAAATTTGTCACAATATATTTTTGTAACCAGGTTTTTATAGCATGGTAAAAGCCTTAATGGTATTCTAGATGATCATTTCTTCTCACCCTGGACTCCTTTTTCAACTGGTTGTAGTTTCACTTTTGCGCAAAATTTCACTTTTCTAAGATTGAGTTATATTACTGTCCTAAAAACAAAGAAATGCCGTATTGTTTCCTATAAAAAGTGATAAAACGTTGGTTAATTATTATATAATATATTTAATTATCAGGTGTGAAACGTTTTACTTAATTAATGCATTTATTATTATTTTAATGTTACGTGAACGAAGTCACGGGTAACAGCTAGTAATACAATAAATTTTAAGTGGTTTTAAATACCACTAAGATATTGTTTTGCTTTGAAATAATTAGCATATTAGGTGGTGCAAAGTTATCCATTCCTGTGTGTTGTTTTGCACCACTTTTAAAAAATTAATAAAAAAATAAAAATGTAATTGCGAGATTTTTTTTTTAATGGTAATAAGTAGAGATCGACCAAAAGTTTAGTTTCGTATTCTTCTCAAAACCTCAGTTTAATCAAACTTTCGACGAAAAAACAGCCGAACATTCGGTGCAAGCCGAAACCATAGCCAAAATCTCATAAGAGCTTGCTTTTAGAAGAACACGTGCATTGCCCATAGTGCTTTTGGATATTTTCCATCCATACCATCATTATTTGAAGGTTCGTACAGTCTATTGATGACAATATAGTACTCAGCAATACTTTATTGATGACAATAAAGTACTTAGTAAGAACAATAACTGGTTATTTTTCGCAGTAATATAAAAATAAAACAACATGTGCATGACTATACACTGATAGAAGTTAAATTGCAGAAGATCTAAATGCTAAATAATCTGTAAGAATTAAGAATCATGTATATTTTAGGGATGGGACGAATATTCGGCCACTATTTAGTATTCGGTCCACTTTCCGAATATCTGCTGCCTAATACTGCGAGATAACTCGCCGAATATTGCTAGATATCTCGTCGAATAAATTCAGGATAATATATATATATTTTCTTTAATCTAAACTGGCTACTTTCTGACACATTTAAGAAGTCATTTTCATTCTTAATTAACAAAATGTACAGTTATCCAGATGCTACCGTTATTATACACATTTTTTATATTTATATCTTCTGTCCTTCATATTGTTGTTAGCAGTTTCTGTGTATGCTTTTAATGCACTTTTAGTAAGTTGTAGAACTTTGTGTTGTATATTGTGTATGCTGGTATTCTACTTTAACCATACTCTTTGCTTTTAATTTTTAATTTAAGATTGGAGACTGATTTCAGAACAAATTCTTACAAATTTGTTAGGGACACAAACTCCTCACAATAAAATTTACTTGACTAAAAGTTATCTCACTGTGAATTATGAGAGAGAGTAAGTATTATTGATTTTAAATGTAAGTAAGAAATGATAAGTGGATAGTATAAGTGAAGTACATTCTTTATATTTTAATGGAAATAACTATTTTTATCATTCCGACTTACAGAACAGAAAATCAATTTGATATATATCTAAGAACAAAAAGGATAAAATACAATTTCTTAATTTTTTGCTTAATTTTTAAAACACATAAATAATAAAACATCAAATTGTTTAATTATTTTTCCATATAAACATTTAAAATATAATATATATATATAATCAAAAGTTATTAACCTCTTTTTTTTTTTTTTTTTTTTTTTAAATAAAATTTGGTATTTGGCCAAATCACTATGTGTCTCATCCTTAGTATATTTCTGATGTAAACTTCCTATTTTCTATGCACATATAAAACGCACAACGTTAAATGAGGTATCATACGGCAGGTTTATGAAGAGGATTTTGACCTAGTCCGCACATTTTCTTAAAACACGTTGTTCGATTAAAAAATGTGGTTAATTAAAACAATTAAAAAAAAAGTATCAGCAAATAATCTTAATGATTGCAATGCGAAATCCTCGACCGGATCTACTAGTTTATGAATATTATTTACAATCCTTTGATACTTACCAGCGTTAGAAATTAGCGGTTGTTAGTCGTCAAACACAACTAAATTATTGGATTTCACGACCACAAAATTATGCCTAGTCGTCAAATTTGACGACTAGCTTTCTTTCACTTTAATTTTTGTTTACAAATGCTATCATTCGTACCTTAGCATAAGTTTTTTCCTTTGCTACATGCACTTCAAGAAAAATAAGATACTGTTTGAAGAATATTTTAAAATTTTAGTGTTACCCACTCAAAAAAAAAAAAAAAAAAAAAAAAAAAGAAAGAAAGAAAGAGAAAGAAAAAAGTAGGATTTGTGAAGATTTTTAAATGCTACATCATAATTTTTATTCAAAGATTCTTCTATTGGCTATTTTTTTTTCTTTATCTGATGCATCATACTTTCAGTTGCAGGATTTTTTTAAAACTAGGGTTATCCCTGGTTGTATCTAAAAGTTCAAATTTTCTTTCAATGGACATACTTGCTTTTAAATCTGTTTTGTATCTATATTAGCTTTACAAAAACAATATTTTTTACATTTTGATTGCTGATATATTTGGCTAAAGATTGAACTGCTTTGTGTGCGAGCTGCATTGAATTATCTTAGTTAAATATCATTCATAAATTAAAAATATAAATGAGTGTGAATTCTAAATTATTGTTTATGATTATTTTGGAGTTTAAAATTATTAAGGATGTTACAAAGGTTATACATTACAATATAATATTAATATAGTCTGTCTGAAAAGTTTAAGCACTCTGCAAATCTGATTTTAAATAATTGAAAAAGAAAATATTTTATGCTAATTTACAATAAATACTCGCCATTTAATCAAAATAAAATAAAATAAGCCATTTTGGGTCGTTAAAATAAAAAATATATTTATTTTTATTTAATTTTTCTTTTTTCTTAAAGAAACGCTGTCTCAAAAGTTTAAGCACTTTATGCAATTTTTTTTTAGAAACACGGGATTGGCCGTGTGTAATGACGTTGTATGACATCATATTGAACTTTTATAAAAGTATAAAAAGGTGAAGAAAATATTTCCTCTCGTTTTAAAAATGCCGAAGGGTAAAGAATTCACAAAATGTGAGATTTTGAAAGTTTTAAAATTGAAATCGCAAAATAAAACTGTTTCCAAAATTGCAAAAGTTTTAAATCGATCAAAGCGAGGTCTATATCAAGTACTCTCTAGAAATGATAATTTTAAGCGGAAACCAAGATGTGGACGACCACGCATGATGACTGTTCAGACTGATTTTGAGAATACGGAGATTGGTGTGTAGACAAAATATGTCCATACGGAAAATTAAAAATAATCTCAGTGTACAGGTGTCCAAAGACACTGCACATAGACGCATGAAAGAGTGTGATTACATCATACTAAAGAAAATGGCTCGCAAACCGTCTCCCAAATTACATCACAAACAGGCTAGAATGAACTGGGCTAAAAAACACCTGTCCTACGGGGACAAATGGCTTACTGTTTTATTCAGCGATGAGAAAAAGTGGAACTTAGATGGCTCTGATGGTTGGAACGTGTACTGGCATGATTTACGAAAGGAACCAAGGGCATTTTTCAGCAGGCAGCAAGGCGGTAAATCTGTTATGGTTTGGGGAGCATTTGGATTCAATTGCTAGACCTCTCTGGCTTTTCTAAAAGAAAGACAAGATTCAAAAAAGTATCAACAGACGCTAAACCAGCATTTGCTTCTATTCGGTGATATTTTGGGGGGTCCTGAATGGACTTTTCAACAAGAATGTGCTTCAATCCACGTATCACATTCTACAAAACTTTGGATTTCTAATAAAAATGTTAAAGTTCTTGACTGGGCAGCTTTAAGTCCAGACTTAAACCCGATTGAGAATGTCTGGGGTATTTTAACCTGCCAGATTTACGGCAATGGAAAGCAGTATGACTCTATTGAAGAACTCCAAGAGGCTATTGAGAAAGCATGGTACTCTTTGCCACCAGAAACCCTACAAAAACTAGTAATTTCGATGGCCGCACGTTTACTTGAACTAATCCGAAATCATGGAAAAATAATTTATAAGTAAAAGTTCTGTAAAAATTATAAATCTGGTTGTTTTTGACATTAAAAAAAAAACTCTCAAAAGTTTATGCACAAACATTTTTATTATTATATTTTTTACAATTATGTAATTTATTTTTTTCTACTTTTAAAATCATTTATTTAAATAATGTTACAAAATCTGCAAATAAAAAAATGTTATTCATTCTAACCTTTTATAATTCTTTGAAAATCGACATTTTATGCTTGTGCTTAAACTTTTGAGACAGACCTTATGTTAAAAAGATATATAAATATAGTACATAATACATATTTATTTAAATATAATACACTAATACATATATCTTTATTATTTTTTTTTTTTTACTTTTCAGGGTAGATAATTTTTAGCTAGATATTAGTTCCAATAAGTGCGTTGCCATATTGGAAAATCTATAAATATTTATAAAATGAAAATATCATTCGAATTCTACATTATTGTTTTAGATAATAAGATAATAAATGGGATTGTTAAAATGGTATTAAACACTTTACAATAATTATAAATTAAAAAAAATATATATATAAATATTGTCATATGTAAAAAATAAAATTATCTTATACCGGAAACTCTTATTCTTTATCTAAATAATTAATATTGAATTGTAAAATTAATATATTTACACTAGATGGCTGAAGCAAATAAGAATTTATTAATTGAATTAAATATTATACTAGATATAGTTTAATATTTTTTACACTAGATGGCAGCACCAAATAAATAATCTAAATAATCTAAAATATTTTACTAGTTTACTAGATGGAATTTGGAATACAGGTGAAATTCTTTATGATATAATTTTAAATTATCCAGTAATATAATATATATTTTAAATTTATTAAATTTAAAATTATAGTAATTAAATTAATAGATTTTATATTATTTATTTATCTTTTTTACATTTTTAATTTAGAAAATGTTGTAATCTCTGTAGTTAAAAATAATAACTGCAACTGTTGGTAACAATTTATGATCTGAAAGATATTCCTTAACTGTTAATTTCACCTATTCTGTTAGATACAATTTTATAACCATGTGCTTTTCAAATTATGCTTCGGAATATGGGTAAAAAATTAATGTAGTAATATATAAATTTTATTTATCTTCCCTTTTATTTATTTATTTTTTCTCCCCTCTTATTCAAATTGTAAGTATGATTTATAATATTCCATTTTCAAAGGTATCCTTGTTTTTCAATCTTGTTTCAATGATTGTTCGGGCAGAGATTTGGCCCAATTTTTGGCATTAAGCTGGTGTCATATACAGAAAACAATCATTCTTTGCTTATAATGTAGTTTCCCCTGCCCTTGAAAAAGTGAATTACATTATAAGCTTCCATATGTGTTTATACTCTTGTTTCCCTTTTTTTTTTCCATTTGAATTAATAATACTTCATTTATTAGGACTATATATTATATTTTATAATTTGACACTGCTATATGGTATAGTGATTTCATTGTGTATGGTCAGTTTCTTATGTTTCAATGGTTAATTTTTACAATAAATGAATTTATATATATATATATATATATATATAGAAAGCCAATTTTTTGTTGTTGTTGTTTTAAGTTATTAACACAGAGATAAAGTGTTGAATATATACAACCCCCACCCCCTTACCCTTAACACATAAAAACAGAAACAATATTATTCTTAACATGGTTTCGAAAAGAAATGAGAAAATATGATATAACATAAAATTGCAATCATTAACAGCAGTTTGGCTCATAGAAAAAATTGCAGGCGTCATTTGACACCTCACTTAAAGTTCCTAATTTCTTACCCTGATACTTACATTTATTTCTTCAAGATGAATCCCCCCCCCCCCCCTAAGAATGTTTATGAAACTTTTTTATTGTGATTAAACTGTAGATATTCATAATATAATTCACGCTTTTTTCTATTTCGTCGTTTGATTGGTTACTGCTTATAATCAAGTACTTATTAAAATCCCTGCTTATACTACTATTTGGAACGAAAAAAAAAAAAAATCTCAAATAAATGTGACTTATTCTTCATACGATGTATCTATTTAATTTAATTTATTAAGTTAAAATAATAATTATTTTTTTCTGGTTCGAAAGACGAAAAACTTCAAAACAAATAAAAATGTGGTAAAAAAGACCCCAATAGTACTAGGAGGCTAAATAATGAGCTGAGTGACTAAAATGTTTTAATGGTTAATATTGATTTTTATGAAATTCTCTAAATTAATGTAATTTTTATTATAGCAATTCTCAGTCATATGCATCTTTATTAATGTCCCGGCATGAGGAATGGGAAAACAGCTGTTTATATTTCTGCCATAAGCATCCCTCTCAACCACTTCCCTGCATTATGTGCGTAATATATATATATTTGAACACTGACAAATATTATTTATAGACTTTTCTTAATAAAAAACAAAAAAACAAAAAAAAAGGAACCTTTTCAAAATTTAACCCTTAAAAATGATCATGAAAAAAAAAAAAGTTAGATGGTTCTTATAAATATCTGAAGTTGTCATACAAATATGTTAACTGCCGTCAACCGGGATGATTTTGTCCCACCCCGTGGATAAATGTAAAACGTGTAAGGAATAAAATTAGTTACAATAAAACTAATTAGTAATGAAGATTTCTGATAGATTGAGCAGTATTTTAAATATAAATTATTTAACTTAGCATTTTACAAATAATGTTTGGCATCACTTCCGTTAATGTTTTGCTTACTTTTTTTGCGCGTGATTTTACTGGGGGAAACTTTGGCTTGGAAAAGTTATTTATAACCGATGATGTAAAGTGAAAAGTACATTTTTTTTTTAATTATTTCTTAATATGTTTTCTTAACAAATCAATGAGATTTATATAAATGAATTTGATATTTAAATTTTCATATTGACTTTATTCACAACCGGCATTTTGAATGTCAATTAGGGGCGAGATTGTCTCAGGACAAAGTCACCACAAATTTAATTTATTTATTATATGTAATTTTTCTGAAAATATATACATAAAAGTAAACATTTGCTGCAAATATAAACGCTGTAATAGTATATATACAGGGGTCTGTCCAGACTTTTTTCCCAGGGTCCTGTTTTTGTGAAATTGTGAACAGCTTTTCATATTTGTGAAAAATCTAGACGTAATTTTGTGAATTTGAAATGATCATTATATTTAGGTCCTTGTTTATACATTTTAAAGAAAATATATGGATGTAAAATACACATATTTTCTTTATATATGTGAAGGTGACACATCATATTTTACTTTTAAATGATTAAATTTGTAAAAAGTTCAGTTTAAATATGGAAAATTTTGTAAAAAGGCTATTTTTAAGACAAAGAATTTTGTGAAGGGTCCTATTTTAAGATGAAAAATTTTGTGAAGGGTCCTGTTTTGAAATGAAAAATTTTGTGAAGGGTCTTTTAAAGGACCCAATTTCTTTCTAAACAGATCCCTGATATATATTATTATTACTGTACAGATACTGGTGTAATAATGCCTCGTACGTATAAATGTCCTGTAGGTAGTCCTAATTATAAAATTATAATGATGAAACGGTGAAAAAAGCGGTAGACGATGTTCTACTGCATGTATTAAGCCAAAGGAAAGTCGCTGAAAAATGAATTAAGCCAAAGGAAAGTCGCTGAAAGTCGCTGTAAATTCCAATCACTACTTAAAAAATATAGGCTAAAAAGGTCCTAGAAAAAATAGGTCTTAGAGGATTAATATTTTAAAAAATTAACCCCTTATGACCTTTTTTTTCTAAAAGAAATGTTTTTTCAGTGCCTGAAATAAGTGAATCTATCTAAAATTTTGTTTTCTTGAAAGACAGTAATCTTACCATGTCTTAATTATTAATTGTTTTTACACATCTTGCATTTTTTTTAATAAAATTTAATTTTCTGTTCATTTTTATACAAAATTTGATTTTTTTTTTTAAATTACGAAATGGCGTATTTTCTTTTTATTATGTTTTATTACTCTATTATCATAGTAGGGTTGCACTGTCTAAGAAGTTCTTTAAGGCTTATTCAGTGATTTTTTAGTTATGAGACAAAGTCACCCCAAGCGAGAAGTTTCTTTGTCCCACTTAAAATAATAATAATAATAATAATAAAACTATTCTTTAAAAATACTAAACATGGATTTAAAAATTTACAATTGATATCTTAGAACTAGCAAAATAAATAAATCAGAAATTGCTTAAATGAAAATTTCAATAAATTTTGGATCTTCAAAGACAAGGGGCAAAAAAATGAGACAAAGTCACCCCGGTTGAGGTTAGTGAAGTGATGATGTATACAATCAAATGCAATCATGCATTTTAACGAATTTGAAAATGATTATCAACGTTTCATTAAAAACTCTTATGCAAGTAAAACAATTTTTTTTTTTTTTTTTTTTTTTTGAGTAAAGTGTGTAATATAATTTAATGTTAAGTTTTTTAGTACAAATAATATTTTAAATAAATTAAATAGTTAAATGTTATTATTTTTTTTAAAGATACTATTACAGTATTATCACTAAAGAGATTTAGGATGCATAATTTTACATTACAGTAATCTTCATTTCTGCCTTTTATATAATTTAGGTTTCTAAAAAATTAAGACATAAGAGTTGTTAAGCGTTGCTTTCAGTTATACGCAGGGCTTGTTTTAAATACATATCTGCAATTGCATATAAGTAAAAGGTCACTGTATTAAAAATAATAAAAACATTAATAACAAATTAAATAGCGTCATAATTTAAGAGTAAAAATTAAAAACACATAATATACCAAATTTTTTAATTGCTATTGAAGAAATAAAAATAGAAGAAAATAACTATCCTTCCCTCCCTCTCAGCTTTCTGAAAATAAGAATGCATGTCCTATTACACTCTTCAAGCAGCATGTTTTAAACACATCTTTTCGACCAAGTGAAAAGTTAAATATTAAGCGATTTAAAACTGTGCAAACATTTTATTGTATGAATAATTATAAAAGTAATAATGAATAAATGCCTGGAATGTTTGGTTATAAAATTTTTAATAAATAATGATTAAATGCTATTTTCGATTTTATTGAAAACAAGCGCATGCACATTCACGCATATGCATAAATAAAATAGGTATCTGTGTTTCTGAATAATCAATTAATAATATTTTTTATGTGTATTTATATATTAATAGCTTAAAATTTTATTTGGGAGAGTCTCGTTTTCGCTTTCGGCTGAAACTAGAGAAAGGACCGAAATTCTGTTTTGGCCTGAAAAGGTTGTTTCGGTCGATCTTTATAATGAGAGTGTTTTTGCACGTTTTAGAATAGATTAATATTGTTTTCAAAAGTCATTTCGCAAATTCGCCGTGTCTTACACGAGTTTTGCTTAATAAACTCTAAAAAGTGGTGCAAAGTAGCCCCTGATGGTATTTGAAAATTACATTTTAAAATATAAAACTAATTCGAAAATAAACTATTCGAGGATTTTAGAATATTAAAATTATTTGAGTTTGATATTTTAAAATACAAAAAATTATTCAAAATTCAGACATTTTTGAATTTTACAAAACTCAAATTTATTAAACCGATATATAAATAGTTTAGTAACGATATTATTAAATGAAATTAATTTGGTTCTAATAAAGCATTTTAGTAAAATCTAATATATTAATGATTAGCCGATCTTTTATAATGATGCTGATTTTGATATGTATTTATAGTTTGGAAAATAATTTCATTTCTACTATCAATTTATTTAATAAACAGTAATTAATCTAAATTTTTATAAAATTTAAATAAGTATTTTACATTTTAAAGTTAAATCTTTCGAACATATTTTAACAATTAAATGATAAAATAACCATACTTCTATAAAAATATAAATATTAAGGTTGATTAGCAGTTTAACTATTTGAACAAGCAAAAGAAAATCCATCTTGGAAAAAAGTACATGATGAAAATTACCTTCGAAGATGCTCCGAATTAGTAAAATTTAATAAAGACAATACTTCATTAAAAAGGGCAAATATTTGAATATTAGAGATGCAACGAATATTCTGTATTCAGCTAGCCGAATATCTGTGGTAGAATACTATTAGATATTGGGCTGAATAAATCCAGCATAATTCTGCTTTATAAAATGTGCGTTTAACGAAGGAAATTGCACAATTTTATTTCAGTGCATTAATTACTAGAAAAATAAAACTTTTACTGAATTTGAAGTTGCACAACATATGTAGATAAGTGCTTTAAATGAGGTTATACAAATTAAAAAACAAAAAAAAATTTTTTTGCTGCATACTTAAGCTTCATGGGCTTTTAAAGCAAACAAAGCAACGTTTAATATTAAAATGCAAAATAAGTATATACACTACAATTCATGCTTAAATCACAAGTTAATTTAATAATATAACTTTAATATATATATATATATATATATATATATATATATATATATATTAATTATATATATATATATATATATATTAATTATATATATATATATATATATATATATATATATATATATATATCTGATCATCATAATGATTCCTTAAACGATAAAATTAATAAATTGAATACCATTATTGTGTCTTACAAAAACACTTTATTTCTCTCCAGAATTTCATTGTGAATAATGAGAAAAATAAGCATGACCAGAGACCAGGAGCTTGCTCATTTTAAGAATAAGAAAGGAGAAAAATATTGGGCAGTTGGAGTGAAGAATATAAGTTAAAGAAAATAACATCTTGATTTACAGAAAGTCAATTTGTTATGCTTAAGTATAAGATTTAAAAAATATAAAATTTAAGTTCTTAATTTTTGTGCTGAGTAGTAAGTTAGTAGTTCTAAAGTAAAATAAGTTAAAAAGTACCTTTAATTGAAGTAATGAGTTCCTATTAATTTTAGACAGAAAAAGGTAATATAAATTGCAAGTATCTAAAGACAAAATTATGCTACTAGTAATAATTTATATTTATGAAAATCATGTCTTATTAAAGCAAAGCATCCTTCTTGTCCCTCATCTAAAAAATAAAAAATAGCGGCCTTTTTTTGTCCCTCAGTCAAAAAGTTGTTTGCATAGTAAAAACTGACTCGTTGTGTCTGGAAAAGTTTGCCCTGACTTTTAATTATTAAAAGTGCCTTAAAAAAAAACCCTTTAAGAATCTAACACGTAGCATTAAGAATCTAAAGTGGGCCGTTTATCTACCAGCCGCACTCTGCCCCTTTTTAAACCTGGGGGGGGGGGCTATATTATTGGCATAAAAAATGTTTAAAATATTACAAAGCTGTTAGGATTATTAAAAGTATACAAATGACAAAAAAAAAACAGTTTTAATTAATGTTAAATTTAATTTAAAATTCGAAAAATGTAGTATATTTATAACCAATATGAACATTTAAAAAAGTAGTATTCGGCCAAATCACTATTCGCTACATCCCTATTTAATATTTATTATATATCTAACAATCATTCTTTTACAACATTTCATCAAAATATATTGAAGATGATCCAGAAGACATCAAGAATACTTAAAATATTGTGAATCATAAAAAATTATGAATGTCATAAATTTTATTCAGAATTTGTGTTATAAAAGTATAAACATGAACTGACATCTTTATTTCTCTGTCTAAAACAATAAAATGAAAGAGAGAATGTGAATCATAAGAACATTTTTGAAATAAAATAACATAAAGTGGCCAAAATTTAAGCTATTATTTAATCTTCATGACAATTTAGATTTACTTAAAAGTATCGTTACACGGAATCCTGTTGTAAAAATGTTACTGAAAACATAAAATACATATTACGTACCAGTATTAATAAAGCAGAAAAAAACTTGCGACAACACTTTCACTAACATTCAAATTTAAATAAGATTCTTGAAACGCAGCATCATAAAAGTGAGGAAACAGATGCTAATAAACACTGATCCATGACATCACCTTTTAGAAGAATGATGTATGTTAGTTCAAACCAGTTTAAGAAAAAAGATGCATATTATATATATATATATATATATATATATATATATATATATATGGGTTATTTACAAACAAAATATTTCAAGAAATGCCAGTATTCGGTCTAAAATTTGTCAGAATATTCGGTATTCGACCAAATGACTTTTCATTACATCACTATTTAATATTATCACTACTATTTATTATTATACTGCATTTTCTCAAGATATATTGAAGATGAGAGAATATGCCAATACTTCGTTTATGTCACAAATTTATGCCACAAATGTACAAACGTACACTGACATCTTTCTTTCTCGGATTAAAATAATAGCGAGAAAAAGGGATAGTCAAGAACATTTTTGGAATAAAAAATATATCCAAAGTTATGAAAGTTACAACTATTATTTAATTTTTATGTCCTACCGGGACTGCCAAAAAGCATCGTTATACGGAATCTTGTGACAAAAATGTTATTGCAAACATGAAACATACATGATATATACTAGTAATCATAAAACAGAAAATCTGGCAACAACACTTTCACTAACTCTCACATTTAAGTAAGATTCTTGAAACACGGCATCATATAAGCGGGAAAACAGATGCCAATGAAGCATTGATCCAGAGCATAATCTTACAAAAGAGTGATGGATATATTAATTCAAACGAGTATCAGAGAAAATGATGCAAAATTGCACTTACTCCGTGGCTTTAGTTGTGCATTTGAAAGGTGACATGCCGACGCCGAACATCGTGGTTCTGCCCTCATCTGCCTTTTTGAAAACGATTCCCAACAACGCCCCGATCAACGAATATTATAAGGGAGGGCGAGAGAGATAGCAGAGAGAGACAGAGAGAGGGAGATGTGATGCCAAGAGGAATACGCATCATCTGAAAGGGGGACTGTTTTTGGCGATAAATCCCACTATTTGGCGCTGTAGTTTCATAGACTCACGGTGATACGGATCGCGTTCGTAGCGCGAAAAAATTATAAAAGCTATTTGAAATATTTATTAAATTGACTATATATTTTTCATACTTTACTCTATCATATTTCATGATTTCATATAAAACAATAAAAAAAATATATAAAAAATATTTATATAAATTTTATATGTTTAGATTAATTTATGTGCAATCGAATATGTTAATAATCTTTTTTTGATGGATGGTAGCGGTGGTGGTTTTTGTTACGACAGTTTATCTGCGCGAGATATACAGGGATAGGCCGTGAAGGCAGAGGTGAGGGTCTTTCTAGGAGAACCTAACCCACATTTAAGGCCAGGTTAGAAGAAAGCTGCGAAAAACTCTGGACGGTTAGGCCGACGAGCGCGAAATGAGTTCGAATTCGAACCCAGCATATCACGTCTACCAACTTTGAAAGTAGAATATCTCAGCCGCTGGTGAGGCCCTTCTTTTGCTGATTCATTACCGATTCGAAATTCATTGAGGGTTCATCAAGTAAACTAAAAAAACATACCATAAAATTCTTTTTTTTTTTTTTTTTTTTTTTTTTTTGTACATACACACAAACACATGCGCGCGTGTGAGTGTATGTATGTAGAAATATGTGCAATTTCTCATCAATATAAACGTAAACATTTTCAATTCCAAATACAATCAACCAACGACATTCAAAAGATACTATAAAAATTTACTTACCAATTTAATATATTTTTTCCTTGTATGAACGTACTATAATAAACAATTCATCAGAACAATATATATATATTTCCTTAATATTAATTGCGAAAAAGGCAATACAATGGATAACAGCATATTATTAACTGAATGACAAGTCTGATGCCTAATAGGCTGTTTGTTTACAAACATTATTATTTTGAGAAAAAGTCTATATGTATTATGATCATTTGATGCTTCTTTAATGAAAAAAAAGTACTAAGTAGAAAAAAAGTAATTAAAAAAAACTTTTTTTTTTTTTTTTTCGCGCTAGATGTATTGAAACTGAACCAC
The DNA here is from genome assembly GCA_963931845.1 of Maratus michaelseni. Lineage (NCBI taxonomy): Eukaryota > Metazoa > Arthropoda > Arachnida > Araneae > Salticidae > Maratus > Maratus michaelseni. Next base: position 339,285,542 of record OZ007588.1, on the reverse strand, counting down.
TGCATGGCGGTATTAAAAATGAGCATAGTTAAAAAATAATTTTAAAACAATTAGCGACTGAAATTTTTCTTTGATAAATTACATGGGTTCACCTTGTATCGAACAAACTAACATCGGCCGAAGCCTCTCATTTTGTGGCTAGCAAGCTAACCACTAGGCTTAGTGGGCCTCTAAAAAAATTCCGAAAATGCCCTAAAAATCAACCTGTATCGGGAGAATCTCCCCTTAATATTTTAAATTTCCAGTTAACAGAAAGTTACTGGCATTTTTCTGTGCAGTGAACTAACACTTTTCAAATGTTTCAAAAACTGTCTGGAATATTTAGTTTCTTCCGAAAAGTCTAAGTTGACTGAAAAGAAAAAGAAAATCACTTTAAATGTCTATAAATTAAACAATTTGTATTAGAGAACTTAGTTTTCAGGTTGTGTTAATGCAGAGATAAAAATGTGCAAATGAGTATGGAAAAAATTCATATCTGTAAAATTACATGAATTATCAATGTTTCCGCAAACGAAATTTAATAAAAAAACAAGAGTTTCAAAAATGTATTTGAAAATTTTTATTTTTGAAAACAAGACAAACAAACAAAAACAAACTTAAAACTTTCGCTCAATATTTAAAGCTTTAACGAATGAAAAAACATTGTTTAAAAAAAATTTAAAAAACTGTCTTCAAACAAAGGAGGTTATAAAATTTATTTGTATATTTATTTATCTATCTGCACGCATAGTATTTGAACGGATGCTCCATTTTTAACACTTTCCAACATAGTTAAAAATTGTTTATGAATTCGGTTTGTCTGCCTGCCGTCTGTCCGTGCTCTAACTCGTGCAAATATACTAGGATTGTCATGCAATTGATATATGCTATTCAGGTTTACTATGGCATTTTCGGTATACACTTTTCAAATGTTTCAAAAACTGTCTGGAATATTTAGTTTCTTCCGAAAAGTCTAAGTTGACTGAAAAGAAAAAGAAAATCACTTTAAATGTCTATAAATTAAACAATTTGTATTAGAGAACTTAGTTTTCAGGTTGTGTTAATGCAGAGATAAAAATGTGCAAATGAGTATGGAAAAAATTCATATCTGTAAAATTACATGAATTATCAATGTTTCCGCAAACGAAATTTAATAAAAAAACAAGAGTTTCAAAAATGTATTTGAAAATTTTTATTTTTGAAAACAAGACAAACAAACAAAAACAAACTTAAAACTTTCGCTCAATATTTAAAGCTTTAACGAATGAAAAAACATTGTTTAAAAAAAATTTAAAAAACTGTCTTCAAACAAAGGAGGTTATAAAATTTATTTGTATATTTATTTATCTATCTGCACGCATAGTATTTGAACGGATGCTCCATTTTTAACACTTTCCAACATAGTTAAAAATTGTTTATGAATTCGGTTTGTCTGCCTGCCGTCTGTCCGTGCTCTAACTCGTGCAAATATACTAGGATTGTCATGCAATTGATATATGCTATTCAGGTTTACTATGGCATTTTCGGTATTGAAAATGAAGTGTGTAACATTTATAGTTCATCTACAGAGACACTCAAAAGAATTCCTTTACATTACGGCCTAGAGGGGGAAAAATAGTTTGCCGTGTATTTTAATAATGTTACATTATTTTAAACATATTGAAATTGATACATATCAGATATCACTGAGGTGCACTCAGAGAGGCTTACGATAGCCTATGCTGGGCAACAGGCACACACAAAAGAATTCGGTTACACTACTGTATATGAACAATGATTGCTGAAAGTGCGTTCAGTTGTGGTACGCGTTATTAAACGTAACTATTTTTTTATATATTACCTGGTGTGAATAAATGCCATTAGATCAAATACAGGGCATCGCAAAAGATATCTAATACATTTCGGTTTACTGACGAAAATTGCTGAACAGGAATTTCGAAGTGTGCTATGCATTTCCTAACTGAAGTAAATTTTAGCATACTATTAGTATATATAGACATCTATATATCATATATATAAGGTTGCACAATAGAATTCAGATATTTACCAACTATTGATGGTAATTGCTGAAATCAGGTTTTCAAATTCGTTATGCATTTTCCAAATTGTTTACTTAGACATCAACTTTCACCTTATTAATCATTAAGTTTTGTTAAAGTATTCTGGAAGTGTTTCATAATCTATACTTAATGCATGATTTTTCGTACTTGTTGAAAATTCTTTTTTGTTGAAAAGGGTCAGTTTCGTGGTGGTCCCATTATAAATTTTACCAGGATCAAAATTGGTATGTTTGTTTGCGTGTTTGTTGTCTTGACTTCGGCTGTATCTTTCGTAAAAATTAGCCGATCGCCACGAAATTTTAAAACGTGGTTAAGGTATACAATTTTTTTTTAGGTAGATTTCGTAAGAAATACTTAAACATTCTCACCTAAGTTGGAAATTTTGAAAAATTTTTGCAGATCTACGCCGATCATGACTCCCAGAACCCAAAAACACCCCCAGTTCAAAACTATATCTATCTATCTATGTCACTTTTTTCTGACCACGAACTGGAAAAATTCTGCATAAATCTCTCCCAAACTGATACATAAAATCAAGGGTCATAAAATCTCGGTCAAGTTCGTTAATGGGCAAAATCGAACCAAGGGGGGGGGGGGGGCTTTTTGTGAAAACAGAAAAATCCTCATAATTTCTTTATTATTATACGTATCGAATCCGTTTAAAGTTATTATTACTTCTAGGAAAAGGGCCGAAAATTTATGTAGAACAGATTTTTGATATAATTAAAAATGGCCCCAAGGGGGAAAAAAAGGGGGGGGGTTTACAAGAAAAAAAATCATAGCTTCGTCAATTCACAAGATATGCGTAAATTTATTAATCCTCTTAGTATTATCTAAAACTTTTATATTGACAAGTTTTTTATAGGACCAACCGTTATAGCAAAAAAAAAATTAAAAACAAAAAAAATCCCTGCCGGCTCCGCCTGCAAACAAGTTATTTTTCGAAGTAGGCGGTTCCAACTCCCGCATCTTTTCGAAACTGATACATAAAATCAAGGGGCATAAAATCTTCGTCAAGTTCGTTAATGGGCAAAATCGAACCAAGGGGGGGGGGGGGGATACGTATTACGTATCATAATTAATTTCTTAATTATGATACGTATCGAATCCGTTTAAACTTGTTATTACTTCTAGGAACAGGGCCAAAAACTTATGTATGACAGATTTTTGATATAATTAAAAATTGCCTTAAGGGGGTGGGGAGGGAAGGGGGGTTTTAGAAGAAAAAAATTCATAACTTCGTCAATTCCCAAGATTTCAAATCCGCTTAAATTTATTATAAATCTTCTTAATATTATCTAAAACTTTTATATTGACAAGTTTTTTTTATAGGACTAACACCGTTATAGCAAAAAAAATTTAAAAAAAAAAAAAAAAATCCCTGCCGCTCCGCCTGCAAACAAGTTATTTTTCGAAGTAGGCGGTTCCAACTCCCGCATCTTTTCGAAACTGATACATAAAATCAAGGGGCATAAAATCTCGGTCAAGTTCGTTAACGGGCAAAATCGAACCGGGGGGGGGGGGACTTTTTGTGAAAACAGAAAAAAACCCATAATTTCTTAATTATGATACATATCGAATCCGTTTGAAGTCATTATTACTTCTGGGAGAAGGGCCGAAAATTTATGTATGACAGATTTTTGATATAATTAAAAATTGTCTTAAGGGGGGGGAGGGGGGTTTTAGAAGAAAAAAATTCATAACTTCGTCACTTCCCAAAATTTCAAATCCGCTTAAATTTATTATAAATCCTCTTAACATTATCTAAAACTTTTATATTGACATGTTTTTTATAGGACCAACTCTTATAGCAAAAAAAAAAAAAAATCCTTGCTGGCTCCGCTTGCAAACAAGTTTGGTTTCGAAGTAGGCGGTTCCAACTGCAGCATCATCGCAAAAAGGTCATTTCTTCCGCAATTCCCGACAAACAGGCGCCCCACGTTCTGCGTCTTCGAAATCTACCTGTGCCTGTAGGCCGAGCCGTCAGGGATTTTTAAATAATCGTATCGCGTTTTTTTTTTTTTTTTTTTTTTTGTGTTTATTATTATTATTATTTAACAAGAATACGTCATAAATTCTAACATATCGTCTGCTGCGCGTCAAACTGAGGTATATTGGTAACAATGGGATTTAAAGTGAATGTGGATAAGAATAGTAAGTTGCCAAACAAATGTCCTGTTCTGCCAAATCACCCTCACAAAATGCCAAATCGAATAATAATAACTAAATATCAGTATCAGACATGCCACGTTCTGAAACCAAATAATCTGGAGATTTTGTTGTTTGTATAAAACATTTTGTAAATGCAAGCATGTTTAGCACAAGTTTAATTTTAAATTGTGCTTGGCTTTCGTTGAAGATTAAATACATCATTTTTACTCACATAAGAAAATATATATATACTACTTCTTAAATGTAGAAAAATTCAAGAATATTATATTTACGTTGTTTGAAATGATTTTAAATTAACTACGAATAACTGAGGAAAATTTTCTTTCTTCACAATCCTATACAAAACAATAGTGAAGATTTTAATTTTTATTTGAGGCAACTTTTGATAATAAAAATAAGACTATTGGAAAATGTGTAAGAAAATCAGAAGAAATATGTCAAAAATCAGGAGTGCAGGAAAAAGTGGGAAAATCAGGAATCTCCCGCCAAAATCAGGAGACTTGGCAAGTCTGCAGTACAATAAGGTAAAAAAGAACCCTTTGACATTTTTTTTTTTCAAATTTAAAAATTATTTGTTCACTACGTTTAAACACACACATATATATATAATTAAAAGTCTGAAATATTTACATTTCTTCTGTTTTGTTTTTAAACCATAACTTCCTGTTATCAAGGAGTTTATTGCAAGTTTACTACAGAAGCTTTATATTTGCAACAGTCGCAAAGATAAAAGTAAAACTTTTTCGGAATCACAAACGTTAGTTGAATAAAATGAACGGACGAATAAAAAATTTAAAAAAATTGCACGAAAGTGGTTATTTAAACGTAGGTAGGAAAGCTGCGCCGGCCTAGATAATCGTAAAGTGAGTAACCGTGAAACATTTTCGCAACGAGAAGAAAACAAACCTTAATTTTCTTCTGAACGAAATCTTAAATTGATAGTTGCAGGTGGAGCACTCTCAGATTACAAAATCTTTTATCCCAACTTATCCTTTAATCTGGAGGGATACTGTTTCATCTCATGGATCACGTAACGGTGACATCACAAGGATGCATTTTTTTAACCTCGTGTTGTTGATTAAAAATATAAACAGCGAAAAACCGCCTCTCCTTTAAAAGTACATGGTAGGAAGAACTGAAATTAAATTACAACCGAAATTTCATGTATAATGCAATAGTGTGTGTGTGTGTGGGGGGGGGGGGGGGGGATCCGAATTAGAGTTATAATTTTAGTGATTTTCTATATGACCGCCATATCTTAATCTTGTGGGACCGTATACAACCATATATAGTGTCAGAAAAACGTTTGTTACAGAGCGTTTAATTTTTTACCTGTTGGAGATTAATATGTCCAAAAGATAGAAAGTAAGATTATATTAACTAGGGATGTAACGAATAGGGATTTGGCCGAATACCGAATATTCAGTGGCCGAATATAATTTTTTTTTTTTTTAAATTTATACTTTGTTTATAATTTTTTGTTCTCAAATTAAATAACACAAATTAAATTTTATTTTATATTAAAATTTTTTAACAGCTTGATGTATTTTTTAACACTTTGCAACAAAGTTGAAAAGTGTTTATGACTACGGTTTGTTTAGCCGTCTGGCCACACTCTAACTCTTGCAAATATACTCGGATTGCCATATAATTTATATATGTTATTATGATTTACTAGAGCCCGCTCGCAATTGAAATTGAAGTGTGTAGCATTTATAATTACTTTACTGAAACACTAAAAATAATTCCGTTACATTATGGTCTATGGGGATAAATCGTTTGCAGTGTGTTTTAATGGTGTTATGCTATTTCACACGCAATGAAATTTATAAACATTACTGGGGTGTACTCTAAGATGCTTATTATAGAATATGGCGTTCAGTTACAGGGACACACAAAAGATTTCGTTTACATTATTATGTCCATGAACGATAATTGTTCGAAGTGCGTTTTCAATTGTGCTATGAGTTTTCCAGTTTAACTAAATTTTTGAATATTACGTAGTGTGTATAAATTCTATAAATAGATCATATACTATTATAGATTATATATTTTAATATAGGACTGCATAAAAACACCCGTAAGTATTACTGTCTATAGGCGGGAATTGCTAGAGAGTATTTTTTAATTGTGTTTTTTCAGTGTGTTTTTTATTTTCAAGCTGAACTGAATTTAGTAGAGATGTTTGTAGAACATATATATACAGTGCTAAGCAAAGAACTGGATATATTGCCGACTATGGAGAATAATTATTAATAAAAGTGCTATTTTAGCTTGTGTTATGCCTCTTTATCTGAATTAAATTTTAACTCAAACTATTAAAGCTTAGCGTTGCATTAAAGCAACACCACAGCTAAATATACTTCTGTTGTTTGCACGCCAGTAATTCTGAAAAGAAATTTTCGCTTTCTTTGACGACCAAAAACTCCTCTATAAAATAAGATAAAAATTTCTATTCTAAAACAAGGTGTGATCTGCAATATTTCTATTTTTCAAGACAAAAATAATTGTGGCTCTAATGGGTTAATATGAGGTGTTCATCAAAATCTGTAAATAGACAGATCTGTACAAAAGAATTCGAGTGCATTTCCATCTATTAGCGTAAATTGCTAAAGGTCAATTTTCAATTGCGTTATGCGTTTTGTAACTGAACTAAAGTTTAGCATATTATGTAAGTATATATATAAATCTATAGTTCATATAGTAGAGCTCCAGGAAAAAATTCTCCTACCTTTCCGACTTACGTAATTGCTGAAATTAAGTTTTCAATTGTGAAAAGTGCTTTCAAAATCATTCCTTCTGTCAACTTATTAAACAGTTAAGTTTTGTCACAGTATTTTGGAAGTGTTGGAAAGTATTTCATAACCATTGCCTGATGCATGATTTTTCTTTCTTGTTTAATGTCTCGAACTCTTCTGCTGGAGCGAATGATTTCGCTCAGCGATTTTACAGCATCGAACATTTAGTTGCATATGTTTATTAATTATATGTTTATTAAGGGTGCCCTGGTTCTCCAGTTATAGAGGATCCCAAAATATATTCTGTGTAGTCTCTGAAAAATGCACGTTAAAGCAAATTTCTGTTTACAACTGACATTTTATTTATTTGCCATTACTGAACTATCTCGGTGTTTGCAAGTGAGTTTAAAAGAAACTGCCGCATTTCTAAAAATTGAATATTACATCAAACATGCTTGTGCAAATAACTTAAGTCTCTAAAATTAGCATCACAAAGACAAAATAACGAATTTTTTAAACATAAAATAATGTGTAAAATTTTAACTGCCCGCAAGGCTGTATGTTATGTTTGTAATATATTAATTTTGTAACTTGATATTATTTTGGGAAGAGAGTCCTCAAATACTATGTGTGTTCCGGGCCCTTTATGGAGTTGATCGGGGCCTGCGTGAAGTGACTTCCAGAAAAGAAGATTTTTGATGTCTACTATTACTAATAAAAGAGTCTCTCTCTCTGTGTTGTGTGTCTGTGTTGTATGTGTGTCTGTCTTGCGATGGCTAGCCAGCTCTACTCCCCCCCCCCCCCCCTAGAGATATGAAAATTGGGATTTAGGTAGTCCAAGGCAGGTTCTGATGCTCAGAATTTTAATACTTTGATAATTAGCCGATATATTAATTAAAAAATCAACAAATGCTCATCTCTTTCCTTCCGAGTTAGCGTATGCCCTGAACCATTATTGCCACCTAGAGTTTTTTATCTAAGTGGCAATAACAGAACCGATTTACGCAGTGGACGCAAATGAAGAAGAGCCTTTTGAATGAATGCGCTTTTTTTTCACCGTCCCGTTTTAACTTCTATCGACTAAACCGTTTGGTTTATTTAAAAACGAAATACATATTCTGAAAGAGCTCACTTACGCCTCAAGTGTTGCAATCAATTCGGGAAAAAAAAACATGTTAACCCTTTGAAAAACATTTTTGAAAAGGGACAGTTTTCTCCTTACGGCAACGCTCCTAAATGGCGCAAATTTTAGAGATACATACAAACCAAATATGCTCTTAAAGTCGAAATCTTCTAATCGACGGGATAATTTGTTTTAAAAAAATACGAATTTTAACCCTTTCAAAACCATCGGCGAACGCACGTCAGTTAACGACCCCCGAGACGATTTTTTCCCCTTACGCTAAAAATAATTAAACATCCGTATTTCGACACAATCTTTTTTTTTTAGAGCATCTCGGTAGATTACATTTACATCACCTACAACAATTTCGAAACGTTCGGACAAGAAGGAAAAAAAAAAAAAGTCTGAAATTTTTTCGACGAAAATGCATAATAATGGGGTTTTCTACGCGGCCACGCTCGGTTTACGTTTTCAATATTTACTATGCATATATATTAACAAACTTTTATAGAGGACTTAGTTATATTTATAAACTATTAAAATTTCAGAGAGTTTGAACGACGAAAGCTATTTTTTAAAAACATATTTAGGTATTTTTAAAAAATAAAATCTATTAAAGCTAGAAAGTTGAAATAATGGCATGTTTGTAAGCTAATTTGTTTCTTTAGAGAACTATCTAAATTTATGAATGTAACTATAATATTTCAGAAAGTACACAGGAAAAAAAAAATTTCCGGCGATTTTCTGCATATTTCAGTATTTTTTTTAAAAATTCATTTCTTTTTTATAAAAATGAAAACTGCTCCTTATTATTAAATGATATGCTTTAACTTGGCCATTACCTGCAATATTCTTCTTTTAGAAAAGTGCACTTAACTGACTTGTAGTCATAGACAAGTAAATCAAAATCAAACACTCACAGTAAATAAAATTATGCATGTTGCAAGTATTTTTTTTTATGTTATACATAAACTAAAATATACATACTTGAATGAGAAAGATAATATTTTTTGTTCATAAACAAATTATATTATTTTTAACAACATGCTAAATAGGCTTCATTCACACTGTCGAGATGTCATCAGTGCCCTTAAAGTGTATTTGATTTTTCTAATAAGTAGAGGCAATTTCTATTTGATTTGCACTTCGCATAAAACTTGCTTACAATATCTGGATCACTTATTCTCTACCTTCGTTCATTCTTCTGTTGCACGTTCTCATACACACACAAGTTTATAAAAAATGTTTGCCATAGGTCAGACGAACTATTTTTTTTTTATTTATGTTCGCGTGCTAAAAAATTCAAATATTTATTATCGACTAGGTAGTTTTACATACAAAATAATAATAATAATAATAATAATAAATAATAAATTAAGTTATGTAGGAATTTTTTTTGTAAAGCACTTTTTAAAAATAATACAGTTCCATTGTACTTTATTCATTACTAAAAGGTTTACGATGTTTAGCACTTGGGAGATTGGAGGGGGAGGGGGATGAGAATCCCATAGCAACAGCTGCATTTTAAAGACTGCAGATAAATTACAATAATGATATTGACTAATTTTTATACTTATTTTAACTACCTGAGAAATCTTATTTTTCGCGTTTTCCCCGATTAGGATTTATCATTATTCATTAAGCTTTTTACTAACAACGCTATAACCCATCGCCATATTAAATTGATTTTATTTAAATGAAATTACAGAACAAACACATAAGAAATGCATTAAATATTCGAAGAAAATGAAAAAGTCTTTATGCTAATAGTCAGAGTTTGTATTATCGAACTTTCTACGTTACGAGATGTTAAAAAACATAGATTTCATCTAACAATTTGCAATTGAACCGTATATTTTGCAATTTTTTTTTTTTTTTTTTTTTTTTTTTTTTTTTTTTTTTTTTTAAACAGCACTAGAGAAGTAAGGTACGAGCATTGCATCAGAACGATTTGCATACGTAAATTAAGTACTTAGTAGTTTTTAATAATTATACAATTGAAAGCGCGATAATAAATATCACTTGGTAATCCTTCATGTGAACAAAGAATAGTCACAATGACTGAGCAGAAATAAAAATCAATGGCTGCACAACTTTTCATTAAGGTGCGATAAATCGATAGCACATCTGAAATAAAACTATCACAGAAACTTCAATACGATAGATAATATACGATATATTTTATTATTATATGAAACTAAATTTTTCCTATGCCTTGCATGCTCTAGTAAAATTTTTCACTGTGTGCATTTTAAAAATTCATTATAAAACAGGGGAGAAAAAAAAAAAGGGACAAGTGCGAGTAGGACTCTCACCCTGAGGGTTCCGTACCGTTATGCCATATTACCGTAAACATTAATAAGTACCTAGTTCAGGGCATGAAATTTCAGTTGAAAAGGTACTAGCCAGACTAAAATTTTTGCTCGCCACTATTTTACATTCATTGAGACAATAACGTCGGCCACCACACCTGCCCAGAAAATGAACTATTTATGACAAACTGAATTTAAATTGACCACTGTTAGAAGGAGCTCTCTGTTAATCCAGAATATTTTACATTCATGCAAAATATGAACAATTTTTAAAATGTTAAAAATTCGGGAGAAAACAAATAATTTTTATCGTGTTTCAAGCCGCTGAGCTTAGGTGGCGATACCTGATTTACTTCGCGCAGGAGTGAAGAGCGACCAGATTCGGCCTCGGAAGCGAAAAAAGCAGACTTGGCGCTTGTGCGGTGCGAAAGCGGGGGAAGTTCGTTCCCCCGTAGGAGGGAAATGGAAGTGGTGACACCGCCTTTTTTTCTTCTTTTGGAAGATAAATGCCGTCGGTTGATTTAAAAACACTTCCACGTGTCGCTAGATTGAGGCACGATATTCTGAGCGTATACAGTCTGATTTGAAGCACATTTCAAAACACGAAACTTGCTCACCAACCTTAAATATTTACTCGCCAATGGCGAGCTGGTGAGCGGAAATTTCGTGCCCTGATCTAGTTTCTTGCAATTTTGACAAAAAATCCCTGAATTTTGTTTCCACTGCTAAGTAAACTCATCTCATTTACATAAATATTAATTATTTCGTATAAACAAATAACAATTATACTTTCGTTTATAATTTTAAAGGAATATAGTTTCTCAAAGTATGACGTCACATTGTTTAATAGTTCCGAAGAAAGAACTCTGTTTAGGTTGTGAATTTTCCATTACATAAAGGAGTTACAACGAAAACAGTCTAGCGTTCATTGTAAAATGCACAATCTGATGAAAACTAATCAATTCTAATCTAATTCGGATAGAATAGAAGCCAAAACTCATCCTCATATACGTTATTTTATTTCTAAAATGTGATCTTTTTACTCAATATATCAAAACATCATGATTTTTATATCTATTTAAAATGGTCTGCCTCTATATCAGACTTATATATTCTGATTTTATTTATGCACATGCATAGTTGTCACAGTAACGGACGAAATTTTATCCAAATCTTTTTCATTGCAAATATCAAATTATTTATGACAAATCAATTATTCATACAAATTTTATAGTTTGCAAGTTAATTAAGATACAAAAATGCAGTTTCAGATGAATGGGGAAAATTAAGCTGTAAATTTTTGCAGCTTATAAAACTACCTATATTAATTATTATTTTCGAAAATTACCGAGCTCCGTAAACTTTTTGTTACAGTTTTGAAACAACGTTTCAGGGATTAGAAATATATAAATTTCGCGACGGTTGCAAAAATACAAACCACACTGCAAAAAATAATTGTTGATTTTACAGTATAAAACTGGCACCCCAGCTGCCAGTATTATACCGTAAAATTAACAGTATTAAACAGTAAAATAAGCAGTAATACGCTGCCGCGCAAGCAGTAATACGCTACCGCGCATGCGCGGTAGCGTATTACTGCTTGCACGGCAGCGTATTACTGCTTATTTTACTGTTTAATACTGTTAATTTTACGGTATAATACTGGCAGCTGGGGTGCCAGTTTTATACTGTAAAATCAACAATTATTTTTTGCAGTGCATTAAAATGACTTCATGATGCAAATGGTAAAGCTTCTTAATGTCAGTTTTTATAGAACTTTACGTTCATCATAGGCGGAGATTGGATGGACGGCAAACATTCTATAATAGACTGGGAGATAGCAACATTTTTACACTCTTTTATACTTAATGTAACTGATGATTCAAGTACTTTAAGTTGGAACTTTTTCAGATGTGCTAGAACTGTATATATAAATACGTAAACAGGTGTTTTTCCCAATGAAAATACAAAACTTTAGAAACTAATAAATTAATTTTAAGGCAATTTTTCCCTGGCGCAGGTGATATATTCTTCATGGTTACAACTGTAAACGAGTTACATCAAAAATGGAGTTAATTATGCGCCAAACCTCATTTACTAAAATATGCCAATTGGCTGGGAAACTGTAACGAAGAAAATATTTTAAGCATTAAAAAGTAAAAATAAAATAAATAAAAAATAAAGATTATTATTAATAATAAAATACGCTTTCTTTATTTTAAAGTGATATCATACAAAGCTAATTTTTCAAATATGTATTTGATCTTACTGAATCAATCATGAAATCAGTCGTCAGGTGTCGCGACCTCGGGAGCCGCAACATTCCTCAATCAAAACGAAATGAATGGTATACAGATAACGAATATTATACGGTGGCAATCAAGATACTGTCCATTAAACTTGTTTTCGCTTTGTAGCGAGCCAGTGAAAAAATATTACTAAAATATGTTCTAAATTATAACAGTCTACAGGATTCATGTATTTGACGTCGTTTGTGCAAGTCTGCAAATAAACAACAAACCCCAAATTGAACAAATTCAACTGTAGTGGTAACATACCCGATTTTTATATCCTGAAGTCCTAATTGTTTGTCCACCTGTAAGTACTTTGCCATTCGTTAAAGTGCTGACATTATCTTTCTAAGCATATTCTGTGGTCCTCCTTAGTCTGTGTTTGTTGACACTCTTTCCGTAATAGAGGTGCACTGTAGTTGTTGTCTTCCATAATCAAGTTTCCCCCTCGAATACGGGCGGGACATTTCGCGATGAATATTGTCCGTAGTACCTCCGTCAAAAATCATTGCGATTTCATGCGAAATACAATTTTAATTAACTGTTATCTAAATTTTGTGTCCAAAACTCACTATAGTATTGGATTTTCAAAAGGGTTCATGCTCAACTCGACAGGAGCATAGTGGAAGCCTGACTGGACAAGCTATCAAACAAACAAACTGAATTCATATTCTCTTTTTAAGCAACATAATAAAACTTTACAGCGATTGAAATATTATAAAGTCATTAAATTACATTTCACTCAGTAAATATCCACATAGGCTGCAATGAATTCGAGATCTTTTGAGTGATACCGTAAACTAACCGTAAATGCTACAATGCGCTTTATAATAGGGAACTTACTGCGGTCGACTGTAGTAACAACATATATTAACATCATGTTGTGAAACTGATTTCCTGGTCCCACAATTGGAAGTTTGAACCGGTTTATTAACTAAGACATTTCTTTAGTCAGAAATCATTCGGGGAATTTGTAAAAGTTTAATGTCTCATTCTTGATTACATTCGTTGAGGTCATATTGAACCTATCTGCGTACATTATTTACATGAAGTCATATTTACACCAGTACTAACCGGAGAAGAAATCATCCTATCTTCCCAAAACATTAATTAGCATTGTCCACGAATAAAAACTGCTACGTCTCGTCTGGACTTCCGGCGAAGAAATCTCTCAGCGCGTGCACGCGAAAGTGGGTGAGTGTAGATACCGTTTGGTGCTGCCTGCTACTGGGATAATGTTTAACTATCTACGAAGCTATTTACATCTGTTATAGTGTGTACATGACCATTTTGACGAGAGTTTAGGTCATTTAGTATTTTCTGCTCTATAGTAAGTATAGGGATCCAATATTTTAAACTGATATACATCTAAAACTAATTAATATTTTTAAAAGAAACTTTAAAGATTTGAACTACACATGAAAACAAATAAAGCACAGCAAACCGCGCAAAAATCCGATTATTACCTTTCTCTGTAGCCTGTCAAAAGATCTTTTGAGTGACCCTGTAAACGAACCGTAAATGCTATAAAGTTGCTTTACAATAGAGAGCTTACTGAGGTCGACTGTGTAACATATCTTAATATCGTGTGTATATGACCATTTTGACAAGAGTTGGGTCATTTGGTATTTTTTTGCTCTATGTTAAATATAGGAATTACTTTGAACTGATACAAACCAAAACTAGTTAATATTTTTACATGAAATTTAAAAAGGTTTGAACTACTCATAAAAACAAATAAAATGCAGCAAACGGCGTAAAAATTCTATATTTCTGAAGCCCTGTCAAAAAATTTGGGCTGAACATTAATTTAAAAAGGGTAAAAAAGTGCATTTTTAAAATCGCATTTACTAAAAACATATTCGTCAAAATTCTGCTTTACTTTTGGATACTTATAGTCACTTGGCATGCCTTTTTCCATCGAAACAAGAATTTGGTTTCTATGATAAATGAAACGCGAGCTACAGAGGCTCAAAACTCCATTTTGGTCAGTCCGCAAAATATAAACTAGAGAGTGTACTAAAAATATCTTTAAGATCGTTTAACATCAATTGAGGAAATTCCTTTCGTTTGCATTGTTGCTTATTTTGCTTGGCGAGAAATTCTGTACGATAGGTTTTACTTTCAAAACCTATAGGGTACTTCCCGTTGATGTAGAACATTGAAATTTGGCACAAAGGAAAGCCTTGTAGCACAGGTAAAGGGAAAAAAAAAATCCAAAAATCATTAATTTATAATTCTATGTCGATTTATTATTAGGTGAATTTTCCAATCGGGACTCATTGGCGTGGCGTTAGCCCCGATTATGTAAATTCACGAGTTTCCCATGTAATAAATCGACATAGAATTATAAATTAATGACTTTCGGATTATTTTTTTCTTTACATGTACCATAAGACTTTCCTTTGTGCCACATTTCAAGATGTTAAGTCAACGGGAAGTATCATATATGTTTTACTTACAAAACCTAATGTCCATTTATTACGTGCATTTTGCATAATCGGAACTTGCATAAATGTTGTTTTAAGGCCTTAAGTTTTTACTAGAGCCGTACCGAGTACTCGGTATATATTCGGAACTCGGCTAATACCGAGTAGTTGTAAGAATTTCATTTTTTAAACATTATTAAAGACAAAGGAATTTATAACTAATCTGTTAGAAAGTAATTCAAATATAAATGCATAATATATAATACAATTATTCATAAAAGCTATTTACTTAGTATATAAAAATGTCTACAAAATATAGAAAAGTTAAGGGAAAATATGTAAAATTAATGCAGATCAAAATTTAGTTTTACATTTATGCAAAAATCATTTTTAAAACTAAGAAAATACTATGATTTTGGATAATGAAACAGTTTGTAGAAACAGAAAATGCAATAAATGAAATCAAAAAATATTTTAATAATTAAATTTGTTACGTCACAAATTATTGTGACCAATTATCAGCCAATACCGAGTACTATCTTACTGAATATTTAAAATAATAGTATTACTGTTTCAAAATTTATCAAAAAATTTGAATTTAATCAGTTAATTAAAAAGATTTTAAAAAGAACAGTTTTTGTAAAAAATTATAATAAAAGAACAACTGGACTTTTAATTAACCCTTTCAATTAAACCAGTTATTAAAAACGCATTTTTTTAAAAATTACTACACTAATTGGTTTAGTAAAGATTGTTAAGATAAATATTTATGGTTGTAGAAATTTAATGAGTGTGTTAAAGATAATTGATTAGGATTTTAAATTAGAAAATTTTTATATTTAATTTCTCAAAAAATATTGTTTTAAATAATATGATTGATGATTGTTTAAATACAGGGTGATTTTTTTTTAAAGTTGTAAAAGTAAAACCCTATAACCAAAGAACCACTGATCCAAATGACCTAAAATTTCACCAGTATGCTCCCAAAGCAATGGGAATTTTTTTGACGTGGTTGAAAAAAAAAACTTAAAATCGCACCGATAGATGGCGCTGTACATGCAGTAAAGTCGGGAGACTAATTTGCGCCCGG
Organism: Maratus michaelseni; assembly: GCA_963931845.1. Taxonomy (NCBI): domain Eukaryota; kingdom Metazoa; phylum Arthropoda; class Arachnida; order Araneae; family Salticidae; genus Maratus; species Maratus michaelseni. Next base: position 339,269,348 of record OZ007588.1, on the reverse strand, counting down.
CATACGCACATTGGCGTAAAAACGTGAAGTACGCACACCTCGTGTTCGTTATTCTACGGAAATCTTCGCAATGACTGCGCCATTGACGGACCATGCGTTGTTAGTGAAACTGTATTATCAGAATAATGACAGCGCAGCAACTGCTCTTAGGAGATTTAGGACACTTAAGAATTTAAGAAAAGGTCCAATGACGACAGAGGGCCTACGGAAGATGGTTTCTCAAAGTACCGTCTATTGTTTTCCTCCCACAGACGATATTCTTTGTTTCTGCTAAATTACAGCGCCATCTGTCGGTGCGATTTTAATTTTTTATTTTAACAATGCCTAAAAAATTCCCATTGCTTTGGGAGCATACTGGTGAAATTTCCGGTCATTTGGATCAGTGGTTCTTTTGTTATAGTGTTTTACTTTCACAACTTAAAAAAAAATCACCCTGTAGTATGATTATAAGCTCAATATGAATGTTTATATATATACATGTTATCCTTAAACTGCCCGCATCAGTGGTTCTTTCTTATAGTACACAACTACTCGGTACTCGTCCAAAGTACTACTCAGTACATCGCCAGTTTTTACTGCATTAAGTGAGAAGCACGAAATTTTTACACATCAATGTGATCTTGGACCTTTCTATTTGACATTAATTTCAACTTGATACCCTTAGCCGTTCCTCAGAAAAATGGCCTTGATAGACAGATGGACAAAAAACGATTGTAGTAATAAGGGTTCCGTTTTTTCTTTTCAGGCAAGGAGCCCTAATAACTCTCATGTGCCTAATTGGGAACACGAGTTTTCATTTGGCATCGCATTTTCAACAAGTTGGAAATTGTACGTGAAACGTGACAAATGAGGTGCGTTCGTACTATAGCTAGTTATATAAATGTTTAGATCTTGATGATTTTTAATTCTGTGAAATGAATTATATCGTCTGCAGATTCATTTCTGTATTAAAATAAGTATCTCGGTTGCTTGACGATTCAACCTCGGAAGCTCCTATAACAAGAAAGCACCGATTTTTTTTTTTTTATTCAAATTTCTTAATAAATGTTTTTATTAATATTTTCTAAAGTTTTGATTCGATTTTCGTAAAATTTTAAATGTCTCGATAAAATTCTGCAAAGATAATATGTCTTAAATTTCAAACCATTCGATTGGGTAGTTTTTGCGTTGTTATATGAGGACGGACGGACAGACAGACGAACGGACCAGACGACGACAATAGGTGCTACGTATTTATATAATTACGAACGCACCTAACAAGAGACGATTTATTTGACATGTAAATGCAAAATTAACTTCTAATACGTGGAGGGAAAAAAAAAAAAAAAAAAAAAAAAAAAAAAAAAAAAAAAAAAAAAAAAACAAGCGGGAAAAATTCTACTTTACGGCAGAATATAGATTGGCCACCCACGGCTTTTATCGTTGATATTTTTTCAGCCAAGTCTAACTCGTCAAAAAAAAAAAAAAAAAAAAAAGTGTTTGTTAGCATAAGCCAGCTTTTCCACTTTAGAATTTAGTTAGGGCTCTAAGATTTTTTGTGAGGCTCGCTGGAATATATTAGGAACGAACACACCAAGTTTTAAAAAGATTCGGTGACTAGAAGTATTTTTAATAAATATAATAGTGAAAAGATGTGGCCCCATTGAGCTGAGACGTGGCGAGGTAGATGTTGTTTACAAATGTGCTGGCTTAATGACACCCTTTAACCCTTACAGGACCATAAGATGTCCAAGACTAAATATGCCAATACAACACAATATTTTAGCTATTGTGGGTGTAAAGTAAGAGAATATCACCAGAAAAACATAGCAGGGTGTATATGTTTCCTATAATTTCATGGGAAATCTTTTTCTCTATGGACCATAAAAGTAAATAAACGAAGAGTTAGGTTTATTATATAGGTATTTTATTTATTGCTTTGTAATACAAAAAACATAATAAAAATTATCAGAAAAGTAAAATAAATAGTTAGTTATGGTATTCTAATTTTCTCAAGTCCAAAACACTTTCAAGATATTATTAGTTCAGCCCGCGAATGTTTTGGTTTTGGCGCAATAAAGTTTGACAGTTCTTTTTTTTTATTATTCGTTCAGAAACACATTTGCCGCCTTGGACATACGTTTTATTTTGACATTCAGTAAAAAAAAATATCGATTCAATAATAATTGAACAATCGATAACAATTTTTGTAGAAGGGAAAAATATTTCCCTAGAGCGTGAAAGGGTTAAACTATTTTTAATGGTTCAAGACACTTTAACACTTAATAGATAACTTAAAAAAAGTAATGAAAAGTTCTATGATAGCAGCTTTTATGATGGATACAGCTAAGAGAAGTTGTTTAACAAATGTTGATTTATCATTAATTGACGGGGTCTTGGAGAGCGGTGGGGGGGGGGAAGGAAGGGGGAGCTATACAAAACACAAGTGCTCTACGAGACCACCTTTAAAATGAATCCTCACTTGCGATTGAGAGATGGGCCTTTAAAAGGGATGTTCCTTTTGCGCCCCTCTGACGGCCCCCCCTCAACAGATACGTGAAAACCGAGGCGTCAAAAGAAGCGGGGGGGAAAATACCTTTAGGCGGTGTACAGCTAATTTTGGTGAAATTTTGGAGCTGTCCGGCCCGTATGAACAGAGAAAAATGGGAAAAACTAAAATAATTATGAGAAATTGAAAAAATCAAATAAGAAAAGTGCTCCTGACGGGAAGGGGGGGAGGAGTAGGACCAGACAACAGCGCTTGACGAGATCAAACTTTTGATATGTTACGTGATGGGGTTTGAACACCTTTAATGTCTCCCCTCGGGGGGGGGGGGGTAATTTCGTTCCTAGGGGAGATAGGGCCTCGGGACTCTCTTAGAAATATCGGCCTCGACGAGTTTAACTTCGTTGGATCCTTTAGAAGAGGCCTACACCTTCTGTGAGGCTTAAAGGGGCTGAGAAAGATGGGAAAAACTAAAATTTAAAAAGAGTTGAAACAGAGAAAAATGCTTCTTAAGGAAGGGGGGTAGTGAAAGGGGGGAGAGTAGGACCAAACCATAGTGCTTGACGAGATCTTTCTATTGATATGTTACATGAAAGGGTTTGAGCACCAAAAAGGTCTCCCCCTGGGGGGGGGGGGTACTTCGTTCCTATGGGAGATATGGCCACGGGACCTCCTTAGAAATGTCCACCACGACGGGTTTAATTTTGTTTGATCCTTTATATTATTGTTTAAATGGGGTCTGAGCCCGCTGTAGGACAATTAGAGACTGAGAAAGGAAATACAAGCGGAAGGATCGGCATAATAAAGAGAGACAATTTGATTTTTAATATCGTCAGTAACAACCATTTGTATAGCTAAGTATAAAGGGTGTCCTCCTTTATATATGGAGTGGCTGTGACTTTTCATAAACATGAATTTTACTGTAGACTGAAAGAATTAGCCCTGTGTGTGGCTAATAATAATATGTAATGTAAAATTTTAATCATGAAATAGCTGAATTTGTCGTATTTAAATAAGTAATTGTTATTAATATCAAATTTAACTTTTATGAAATATATTCAATTTATCATGAAAAATACAAAGCAATCGATAAAACATTTTTAAATAAAAAAGTAGAAAAATCGAACCCGCAACCTCCAGAATCAAGAGCAGTGCTCTAACCATTCGGCCATCAAGTTCACTTCTAGACTTTAAGAAAATATCATTAAAATTGGCAAATTAGTCAAATCAACGTTTCGAACGCAGGCCTTTCAATTTCACTATGCATACATTCACAGTATAGACTCACTCCATATTTTAGTCTCCTTCGCCCGCGCGCCGCCTAATGATCCGTGAACAGCTCCATTATCTTTTTACGCGTGAAGATTTCGCTATGGTACTTCATTGTGAAGTTTGGTAATTTTTTATATTCAATATTTGAAAAACGGCATAATCATTAGATTTGAAATTTATATCAGGAAAAACACAATTTTTTACCTTTCTAACGCAGTTTGTCTAACAATTTTGTGACAAATACTTTTCGAGCTATTAATTTTTTCAGTAACTTCAAACGTTTCATTTTCCGAGATTAACCTGTGGCAACGATGGATGGCTGCGACTTTTCATAAACATGAAAAATGATAGAGATAGAAAAAAAAAGGCACCCTATGTGTGGCTAAAAAAAAACATTAAAATTGTTTTCTTTAGTGTACCATTGGAATACAGATACAAACCACCTTTTATGTCTATTTGTTCAAAAATTTAATTTAATTTAAATTTGCAACTTAATCATATGTGCTTAAATTTCTAAATTTTTCATGCCTTACGACTTAGCTTTTTACTTAATATACTCATCCCTATATTCCATTTTTTAATCAAATTCAGAAAGGATATATAGTTGCAAGTGGCTACAGTCTAATTGAGGATACAATAAAAAAACAATTTTTTTTCCATTTTAATGATTGATATCTTAACGATCTGATAGAGTTTGCATTATAGAGCTATTTAAGTTACAAGTGGTTAAAAAGCATTATGCACCGACTTCATATTAGTACAACTTGCAATCGAATCTAATATTAAGCATAATAATATTGATTCTTACAAAGCAATAAAATTCTTCTTGATATGAATACTGCATTATGCATTCGTATAGATAAATCAATTACTCAGTTTTTTTTTATAGTATAGCTATATAATTATAGTATTGGAAGCGCGATAAATGTCACTTGGTAATCCTTCATGTGAACAAAGAAGAATTGCAATGAAAGGATTGAAGAAAGGAAAATCAATAGCTGCACAGCTTCATTAAGAGACAATAGATTGCAGAATCTCAAGTAGAAATATTAAAGAAACTTCAGATTTTATAAATAGTACATGTTTTATAATTATTTTCTGAACACCAGAAATTTCGTGCAATTTCGCACAAAAAGATTTTAAAACGCTTGTTTTTAACATGATTATTAAAGGCAGGGTGCAAAGGCAGGGAAACAAACTTTCAGACGAGATAATGCAACCAAGACAAACTTTTTTTTTTTTTTTTTTTTTTTTTTTTTGGTAAAAGAAACCAGCACTTCTATCAAATCTTTTCATCAAAATTACAATGAGAAATACAGGGTGTGTCATTAGAACCTGAAACCGTATTTTCATTCACAACTTTAACAATAAAGGAGATATTTTAAAGAGATTTCCATTATAGTTTGCCTGTATGAAATGTGGTGACATCATTGGAAGTAACTGAATTTTGGTCAGTGACACACCACATTTTCTGTAAGCAGCATTCAAAATAATGAAATGTCTAGGTCAGTGTTGTTTGGATATGAAATATGAATGGTTGCAATTTCCTGCAATTCTCGTCATGTCATCATATTTCACAGAAATCAAAGTAAATCTGTTGAAAATATCGTTACAATATCTCATTATTGTTAAAGCAACAAACGAAAATCCAAGTTCGGCCTGGCGTGAGATGCACTGCAATTTTGACTGAATAAGTGAACTGCGATCCTGGTTTCCTGTAGGGATGCACCGAAAAGTGATTTTGACCGAATACCGAAAATTCGGCACTTAGGGGGACCGAATACTGAATATTCGGCTAGTCTAATACTACTATATTTCAGGGTTTAAAAAGTTAAATTTTATAATAATTTTACATCATATTTACACAAAGACAATTTTGATGAACAAACCCTTTTCACAATTAAACTTTACAATAATAATAATAATAAATCTATGCTTTAAATTATTATTTAAGAAGGATAGTGTTAAAACTTTTTTAATTAATAAAAATTAACTCCACAGCTTCTTCAGTTAACTAAAATATGAATAAAATTTACTTATATTCTAAAACAAATATTTTAAAATCCAAAATAAATTCTGAAGGGATATTTTACAGTCATATAGCATTTATTTGTCAAGAAGCGAGTATAAATAAATAAATAAATAAATAAAATAAATTCAAATGGTGACAACTAAGAAAGAAAGTTCTTGAATGTACCAGAATGTCTAAAATGAACGATTATTTTCATAGGTTGGAAGCGTATAGGGTGTTCCTAAAATTTTAGAAACTTTCAAGTTTCAAGGGAGATAATGCGGTCAAGACAAACATTTTCTGTACAGGAAACCAGCATCGCAATCAATTTATTCAATCAAAAATTCAGAATGTTTCACAGCTGAAACCGAATTTTTATTTTCATAACTTTAACAACAATGAAGATACTTTAGCGAGACTCTGCTTTGTATGAAATGTGAAAAAATTATTGGAAGTGATTGAATTTTAGTCAGTGACACAGTATATGTACTGACAGCTGCATTCTGAATAATGAAATGTCTAGCTTAGTGTTGTTTGCAATGCAATGGTGGCAATTTCTAGCATTTCCTGACTTATTTCACAAAAAGCAAAGTAAGACTGATGTTTGAATGTATTATTATAATATATTCATTATTGTTAAAGTTAAACGAAAAAGCAGCTTCGACTTGGAGTGAGATACATTGTATTTCTGAATAAGTAGATTGCGATCCTGGTTTACAAAAACGGTTTTGTCTTGTTACTTATTATAACCATTGAAAGCTGAAAAGCTTTGAAAGTATTATCTTCCATTATGCTTAGTTGCGAAAAGCAAACAATATTGAGGAACTTGCATTTATGCATCATTAGTTCCTAAGAATGTCGTCATTAACAGTTAATTTTTAATTGATAACTTTTCAAACAACAAATAAATAATGTAAAAGCAATCTCTGTTGTTTTAAATATGATTCTATTTCTTAATTTTCCTGAATAACTTTATTTAATGACAGTTAAAATTAAAAGCTATCTAAGGTTTTTAAAAATATTTTTAAAGGCGTACTATTTAAGTATTCGGTTTAGCAGAATATCTTGATATCCGGCCAAATCTAAATATTCGGCAGACCGAATAGTTTGACATTCGGCCTAATCGAAAATTCGGCAGCAAGGCCGAATACCGAGACTCATTCTTTTCGTCCGAGGGACTTCATACCGAGACTTTTCAAGATACTCATGAGGGTTTTCTCTACCCCCTGTACCGGTAATTTTCCTTATTAATGTGCCCGTTCAGATGAAAATGAGCCTCATCACTAAACGAAAGGTTTGGAAGGGGGATTTTGTTACCTCGCAATAGCCGAAGAACCTTTCCAGCAAAAACAAATCCCTTTTCCTTGGCATTTGCAGTCAAATTGTGCACAATTTGAATTTTGTATATGGGTAGAGATGCAGTACACTTCTTGAGATGCGACGAAGACTTTCCCCAGAAATGCCAATCTCTTGAGCAAGTCTCAAACTTGACAGATATGGATCTTCATTATGACGTTCATCCACTTGTTGGATATTTTCAGCGGTTCTCACAAAATCGTGATCTTCCGGTTAAATTTCCCTTATGATCGACAACACCTCCTGTCTCCTTTAATTTGGAAATTAAATTGTTTATTGTTTGCTTTGATGGTGCACTGTGTCTTCCGTAAGTTTTTCCATAAAGAGTATACAATGATCCCCCACAGAAATCGTATTTTATGACGATAAAGTGCATGACGATTTCGGTCCGAATGACTGAAATTTCAAAATTGAATAACAGTTTAACCCTACAAACTATAAAATTTCCTGATAGCCTAAAAAGTCAGCTTTAATTTGACACCAAAACAACAAAAAATCAACTTACGATACACAATGTAGGGTGGTAAAATTGAAAAAAAAAATTCTATTCTTTCTTGGCACACAATTTTCAAAAAACAAATTAAATGCAACAACGCGTTTTGCTCAAACTTTTGCTTTCATTACGTATGCATAACTTTGAATTTCCGTTCAAAATGATCACCGCCGCTCATACCGCTCCAGAGTCCGCGCAAAACCATGCGTGATTTTTTTTGGACAGTCTCTGTAAATAAACAGATGGTGAAAAATAAAGAAATAATTTACAGAAACGGCTCAATAAAAAAATACACATTTTCTCCAATTATTTATTTCTAAGAATGTATTAATTATAAAAAATTAATGTGTGATACTGCGCTAGAAAAAGCAATGATTAAAAGTATTGATTAGTATCGATTAAAAAGGATTATGTCAAAGCCTCTTATAAAAGAATTTGGGTCCTTAATCTCAAGTTCAAAAAAGGAAAAAAAACTGCACTAACGATTAAGGCTAACCACTATGTCATGATGACATAATGATACCTTTAACGTTATGTCTTTATGATACAAACACTGGTTGCAAGTAGAATGTTTACTATTCAGGCAATAACCGCCGCATACGTTACCATATCATAGGTGCCAACCACTCATTAATATTCCGTAATATGAGGGTTAATTTGACCCAGGTTTAACAAGTTTCGTAACAGAAATTTTTTTAAGAAATGAAATTAAATAAATTCCACGTAAAAACCTGACATTGAATAAATACAGATGCATCCAATAATTTTTGTGGTTTGAAGTGTTGTTAAACTGGATCAAATTAACCCGCATATTACGGAATATTAATGAGAGGTTGGCACCTATGCCATATAGTAGAACACGGCACGAAATATCAAGTCTAAAGGCAGTCAGTCTCCAGACTAAAAATACTGATCGTCACAATTTTATACTAGTTAAAAATTCTTTTATCGTCTGAAAATGTGATTGTAGATAATTTTGTTTTCTATTTGATATTTATTTATTGCAGTTTATTCGTCTGTAATACTTAATAGAGATTTATACAGAAGTACAAAAACATTATCAATTAATTAAAAAATTTGGCGATCTCCGATCAGCAACGCGAAATTTTCTCTCACACTCATTCTGCTAAAATATAAAATTTGTAGGCTTGCCTATAATAAGTGCCTTAGAATTGAATAGGGTTTTTAGTGTTCCGATAAATATATTACGTGTTGAATTATAATCGACCTTTCCTTGACGTAAGTATCTCTAAAACCAGCTCAAAATGCCAACTCCAACACCTTTTTCTGAAAGATTCTTGATAGGAAAAAGAGAAACGCTATTTCTTAGTATCCGAGAATTGTTTTACTCAGGTATTTTGAATCCTATACTATGGATAACCGAGATCTGAGTAAGAATGCCTGTGAATTTCGCGCATTAAATAAAAATCATTTTATGAATGTTCAGAAGGTAGCTAAATTCAGATTTGAAAACAATCTTAATAAGATGTTAAAATTTCGTGGAAAACTAAATATTTTTGCAAAGGTTACAACCCTGCATAAGGAAAGCCAGCAAAAACATCTTCTTAAGTAGTAAATAATTTACACATTCAATAATTTACATTCTCAAGTTGCATTGATTTTTAGACAAACAATGTCCCTCGAGTAATAATTAATTTCGTGACTTTTGTTTTAAATTTAATTAACTAGGCTAGTGTAATCAGGTTAGTGACATATGATTTTTTGGCGTTCCCAATAAGAAAGAGTGTGTGTCCAGTGCAAGAGATACCACAAAAGCAATTACTATACGCGCGAAAGTGTTAACGCTGACTTGAGAAAATCTATTATTTTGGAGAGACGGGATTCCCAGAAATAATATATTCTACCAAATACAAGTGCTCAACTTCTTCCTTAAATGTTTACTTATTAAACAGTCAAATTCCGTTATAGCGAAATACTTAGCATTCTCCGGTAATAAATCATTAATAAAAATTTATTACACCGAAGATTTTTGAGATTCCGTGGATCTCTGAGCTTAACGAACTCGACTATATTATTATTTTGAAAATTTTGGATTCGGTAAAATAATAAATTGGCAACGATACCCTGGGGAGAAAAATAGTTCAGAATCGATGCATCCAATCGAATAGTATGCATGAATAAATTTAGGACTCATAATATCAACTTTTTTTTTTTTCTTTCATTGAGTACCACTGGGGTCATAAGTAGACCCCATTAAGATTTTATTTTCTTACATGTAAAATTATAACTAAATGATTATAAATCTTAAGTTTATTCGTTTTGTTACAAAAAATGTATTTTAATCTAAAATTAAATTTTGTGTTCAAAATAGGATCTAATATATAAATTTATATAGGGGTCACAGGTGACCCCAGTGGTACTCAATGGATAAATCATATATAAAAAAATAAAATTTACCAATCTTATTATTTTGCTCTATATGAGTTTAGCATAAAATGAACAAATTCAATTTCTTTCAGAATTTTAAAAATCATACATTTATTACAGCTGTATGGTAAAGTTGCTCTTGTTTTCACAGGTGAACCCATGGTAGTAGGAGGGGTTAAATAAACAAATATCAACAATTTCACTTTTTTTTTTTTTTTAGTTTGTTAATAAAGGAAAATAAATTAAAATCAATGAAAGCGTGCTATAAAACAGCAATAATAATTTTAATTATTATCAATAATAATTATAACTATAGATAATTATCAAGCGCAACCACGCGATATATTAGATTTCCCACTGATTAATCCGACTAAATTATAATCATTTACGAAAACTAAATGTGGCATCTTAACTAGCACAAAAGCAAAACTAAACCCAATTATTTTAGTTTCTTCGGAAAAATCTTTTTAAACGAGTCAAAACGGAAAACAGAGATGGGAAAAAAAACAAAGGTTAAAAAAAAAAAAAAAAAAAAAAAAACAATCGTTATGTGTCTTTCTATTTTGGGAACGATTGTTGACAAGCGCTTTGGCGAGCGTTTTGTTGGCGACGATCCGGGTAACCCTTGGCCGGAGCGAGCGAAGGATGCGGATTGCGCCGCACTGCGCCACCTCTCTCTGTCTTTTCTCTCCGAGATCTTCTCATGCACAATGATGCCAGAAGAGAGAGAAAAAGGAGGCGGGCATTGGATTGGATCCTTCTTTCCGTTGAGCATGGACACAAACATTGCATTTTTCTCAGAAGTTCATGTGATAGTAAAAATCGTAATTTTCGACACTTTATATTTTGGGAAAGCACATTCTCTTTAAAACCTTTTTTTACACTCGTAATAAAATAAAGTATGCCTAAATACACGAGTTTAGAATATAAAGTATCTGTGTTTGAGAGTTAAAAACAGTAACGGTTTGTTGATAAAAGTTAGAAACATGCGCCCATAATTACAAAAAAATAAAAAATAATAAATTAAATTAAAAAAAATTAACAGAAAAGTCTGTTTTTACAATTTATAAATATTTTATATATAGTTTAGCAAAATTTATATTTTAAAAATAACGTTAAAAGTATTGCACATTTTTTTCACATTAAAATTTAAAGTTTTTTGCGCAATTAAAAAAAAAAAGTACATTTTGATCTGAAAATAAATAAATAAATAAATAAGGTATTACCCCCTCTTTTTTTTAAACTAGGATTTCCCTCAAAGGGATTAGTCTGAGTGATATTGTTAAGAACGAAGGATTAACAATTACGACATAATGAAAAAGAGAAAATTAAATGATAGCATTACAAAATATCATACATAAATCCATATACACTGTTAAACAAACAGAAACAGAAACCTCCCATTCGTGGACAGCCAACCTCTCGGCATAGGACCTATGAGTCTACGAGAGGAAAACCTATATCTACCAGGAACCCCAGTGTCCAAAGACCCGGAGTCCCCAGCAAGTTAAAAAAAAAGTTACACGAGCTACCCAATATTGCTTATTGCTGGGTGAGCCCAAAGTTATTACATGTATATAAGTTCTATATGAATATACTGATAAGATTACATAATATTAAAGATAAATATTTACAGATATTTACAATAATAATATTGTACTTAAAATTTTCAATTGTATTATGCACACTGTTAAACAAATAGAAAAGAAGTACCGTCCATCAGATTTGTTTTTATAACATTTGGCAAATAATCCCATTTTTTTTGCTCGATCTTATAAAACGCCAAGCTTTTTAAAGTTACGTAATTAGATTTCCAGCCAATAGCGTATTTTAGCAAGCGTGGCTTAACGCAAATTTAATTTCATTGTTGCAACATTTTCCTTGTGACAAATATTTACATTTGAATTAATTTTTTTTCCTCTACCCAAACTCTACCCAACTGTTTACCTGTCTCGCTATCCATCTGTCAATCCGTCTTTCTACCTGTCTTGCTTCCCGTTTAATTACCAGTCTCTCGACACGTCTGCCTGTGTACATACTCCTCTTACAGACGGTCTCTCTACCCATCTTGGTACCCCTCTGTCAACCTTTTTTTTTTACCTATCTCACTACCCGTCTACCTATTCGTTTCGCAACCCGTTAGCCTATCTCTGTCACTACCCATCTCTCTACCCATCTCACTATCCGTCTGTCTACCCGTTTCTTTACTCGTCTCTCTACCTCTTCCCAATAGTTTCACAATTCATTCAATATACAGAAGCCGTTTACCGTTATTAAATACAAACAGAAGTAATTCATCTAATAAGTGTAATCAGATGCAATTTTTAAAAATACATGCATAAACCAGCAAAATAATTCATCAGTTTTAGTTTCATAGTTGTTTATATAATTTGGCAATAAATCTCAACTTCTTAAACCCGAATTGTGTCAAGCTTTTTAAAAAAGCCTAAAGGTCCGTATAACTGGGAAGTATCCTCAGGTCTATTAGATACATGTTATAGTTAAGTGAAAGTTTCATAATCGGGTTTGCAGTTAATTGCTTAAGTCAGAAAACGTAGCTTAACGCCATTTTAAATTCAATGCTGTAACTTGCTTTTTATTTTTCTTATTTTTTTGAAGAGTTGGTGGGAGGGGGAAAGATTAACAAATATATACATTTGAATTCAAACTTTTGCTTCCATGTTTATGTTAGTGTTGTTTATATTATTAATTAATACATTGTTTACCGAGCTTCATTCGAAACAATGTAAAATACTTCTTTTACAGTTTTTTCCAGGGGAAACTACCGTAATCGGGCCCAAAGCCAATCGGAGCATTTAATATCATTATTGTAACTGTTATAGAGTTAAAACAATGTTGTTGCTAGCTTTATTGTTGTTTGAGACCAGCCTTGCCTGTGTATCTGAATGGGGAAATGTTCCGTATCCTGTGCCAGTTGCGCGATTGGCGAAAAAATTAAACATGGTGCCAAAAGCATCTTACCGAAGCATCTACTTTAAAAAAAGCATCTTACTAAAAGCATCTACTTGAACATCTTACCAAATTTTTCCAGAGAGCGGAAAAACATGTTTTTCAAATGTTTACTAACGTACTTTTATTAAACCATGTTTTTGAACCATCTTAAAAACATAAATACGATGCTAAAATAAAATTTTATCGCCATTTTCAAAATTTTAATAAGTAATGAAAATACATAAACAAACATATTTAACAAACCTAAGAGGTATTTTTGGGATAAATAATTGTTATTGTCAGGGGGCAAATTGTAAAAAATTAATAAACGAACGAAAAACATACCTAAATTAACTTTTGGGAACCTCAGGAAAAAAATATCTCATGTAAATAGCATTTAAAATCTTTAAATGGAGAAGTGTTCCGTATAAAAATGCAAAACATTATACGCTTGATATAAATAATTTTGGAACAGCTGTCGCTAGCGCACTGGGATTGGCGTGATTTTTGTTTACGCCATTTTGGCCAGAAAACCCCGTTTTTTGAGAACCCGTTAGGCTAAGAATGCTAAAACAGCATGCTAGTTTGATTTTATTATGTTATAAAACACACACAATTTTTATTTTAAGCACACAGAAATTATTTTAGGCACAAATGTCATATACGCACCACATTGGCGCGATTTTTTTCGCCGCCAATTTGGCGCAAACTTTGTTTTTGAATATTAGTTACAAATGTACTTCTCTATTATCCCCCACTTTATGACACCGTCGACCACTTTATGAACTATTTGATGACATAACAATCACGTATAATGCTTCTGACATCAAGTAAATGGGACTGCATTTTTGGCGTTTAATCTTACAGTTTGGCGACAGTTTTTTGTTATGAAAAGTGGTCGACGGGATAATAGAGAAGTACTGTTACAAGAAGCATGCAATAATAAATGAACAGTTATAAATAATAAACATAATAATATAAATATCACAATAAATTGTAAATATCAACACTTATTAACACATAAACAAAATAACCGGGTTACCATGTTTGGCATAAAATTGCCATTTTGTTGCAATCGCGCCAATGTGGTGCGTATATGACATCTTTACCTTATTTTATTATACAACACACACAGTGATTAATTTATTATAAAACACACAATATTTAATTTAACATAGAAACACAGAATCTGTCCTACCGAGTTGCTACACGAAGCAAAATCTCACCAAAATTGCCAGGTTGCCCACACATCGCCATTTTAGTACCAAAAACATACCCCGGTGTGCCTGCGACATCTGTATCATCTTTTTTTAATGTTTTAATATTTTCGAAAGCATAGATAAAAAGGTAAAAATCTTATTCCCAACTACCATTACAATTAGCATAGATATACAAAAAAAATATATCTACAAAACATATGTTTACATAATATTACATTTGCAAAACATAACTTTAGAAAAGGTAACCGAAAGACTGAATATCGCAACAACCACATCGAAACACTTATCACCAAAAAATAACTCGCCAAATCTACCGGCACAGGATATGGAACTTTTCCCTCTGAATGCAGAATATTAGCTATTTTTATTGTACGATAGGTGATTATAATAAAATTGTTTCATTTCACATACTACATACCATTTGATATATTTGTACTTTTATGTTTCATTTTATAAAAAATTGAAATATATTTTATTGGGTACTTTTCGGTTAGCTGGACGCCAGTGATATATGAACAAATACATAGATAAATATATATGTATATACATACATACATATTATACATACATACATATATGTATATAATATATATATATATATATATATATATATATATGTGTGTGTGTGTGTATATATATACATATGTGTGTATGTATATATATCACTGGCGTATCTTATACACACAACATGTATATAGATCACTGGCGCCCGGCTAACCGAAAAGTACCTTTTATTGTACTGCATATTAGTGAGTGCGTATTTTTTGGCTCCATGCTCCATGAAATTTGGAAATCCGATTGATTACGAATATCTCCCGCCGGTGAAAATGACGTACGCACAAAAATTTCGTGACGTATGTACTTTAATTGTGCTTTTTTATCTATTTTTTTAATATAATTTCCAAACGGTTTGATATTTATTCTTGGTAATAAATAGACGTCGTTGTCACCTTTATAGGTACCTGCTGTAAAAATTTGAACGAAATCCGTTAAATATTTTTTGAGTTATGCTTGACGAAAGGTTTTAATATTCATCGTAGCTATATATGGGGCAAAGTAATACTGCGCTGTGTATGAGTCTTCGTTGCACTCAGACAATTATTTTTTATAGACAAATGATACATTTTTTAGTCATAATTAGCGTAATTGAAGAAATTTTCTGTTTAACAATTAGGAAACAATGTTTCTTTAAAGAGATTTTTTTTTTTTTTTGGAAAATTTAACATCTATATGACTTTTTAACAAAAAGAGGATCACATGTACAGCAGATAAATTCACTCAATAAAAACAGCAAATTGTTCTTTGCCACCTTTTTAGAAAAAAAAAATCAATAGAATTTTTTTTTAATCAATTATTTAAATATTGGACAATCGCAGGAAAAGAACCAAAGTCGGTTAAACGAATAAATATGCATTTAGTAATAACAATAACAATAATAATAATTAAAGAAAAGAAAAATAAATAAATGAAAAATAGAACAAAAAACAAAGAAATAATATAACAAGTGTAGATAATAATAATAATAAATACATTCAATATGAATTTATAAAATCGTATATATTTAAAAACGGAAGAAATTATGCCATATGATAATTTTCTAGATATCAATCTTAAAACAATACGAAAAAAAAAATCATCTATGAAAATGCTATGAATTTGCCAATAAAAATTTAAAAGCAAAAATCATGTATGTTTTTTTTACAGTAACTAGGGGCCTCTGCCTCCTTATGAAATTTCCTCGTCAACCCGCAGGCTCTAAAAACATGCTAATTTGCTATTTTAAAATGATTATCCGATTACGAAAGATTGAAAGATATTATCACGACCAGTTGAGATGTTTCGTAATCGAGTTGCCATTTCCCTTTGACTGGGGGATTTTTCGACCACATCCACCGCTAAGTAAGATCAATTACATATTGTGTGTGTGTGTGTGAAACTGTTAAAAGCTCTTATATAAATCGAGCATAATTTTCATATTGTTTCAGGGAAAAACAAAAAACAAAAACGCACCTTTGTCACAGCTTAACTGTCAATACCAGTATTAAAATACCAACAGTACTAACGGCGAACAAACGGTCATCCTTATCAATGCATTGCATTCGTGCTGTCGTCGATCTGAAGACTTTCGCTTTTAAATTTCAACAATCTTATCTTCATTAAACATTTGATCGCAATAGGAAAACTGTAAGGCGCGTCTGCAACATTGTACGGAAATAGCGCAATATATCCAACTATCCCCTCGAACATTTCATTAAATAAATATATATATATATATATATATATATATATAATAGAGCTCGAAGGTGAAATGCGTAATTTCGCGAGATGTACTCTGTTGCATTTTATAACAGTCAGCATTGTGTAGTAGCCAAGTTAACGATTTTTTTTTTTTAAGTTAAATAAATATATTTTGAACCGGAAATTATATTTAATGAATGAAGTCATAAGTACCACATAGAAACGAGACACCTTTCATTAAGTAAATTTTCTGGTTCAAAATATGCTTATTTAACTGAGAAAAAAATCGAAAGGTTGGCAGCTACAGAAATTTTCTATTTTTAAATTCCTAACTTTTTCTAATTACTAATTTATACAACTACCACTTTCAACTGAAAAGACGTTGCATTCCGCCTTATACAAGATGTGATCATAACGTTCCGAGATAGACTTTTATTTTAATGAAAATAGATTTTATACAACCTACAATACTTGTCACTTTTAAAATACAATCCTTTTGCATTGATGCAGCGTTGCCCCCCCCCTCCCCCTTTTTTTTTCCTCTATGCATCAAAAAATACTACTTCTCGCGATTTTTCAACAATTTCTTCTCTTATTTGAAATTTTTGTTCTTTTAAAGTTTACTTTCTACATAAGAAGAAAGTATTAGAATTGTAAAAATTTTCGACTTAATTTTTTTTTATGTATTTACAAGTTTTATGATGTCTCGAACACGATTTAACTATTTTTGGAAAATGTCTGTGGCTGAATGAATGAGACAAATTTTGTGAGTGCTCTATCTCAAGAAGTAATACAAGGAATATCATCCAACTTCGTATTCTGTTAGACTTTGACAAAAAATAATGCTGATTAGGTTTGGGTGTATATCGCTCAACGGGTTGAGCTGTTATGCTGTACTTTTCATGATTTCCGTGATACGTCGGCATTTATCATGATGGAATTTCATCAAAATTCATATTCAGTTAGACCTTGGCACATATACGTGCTGGTAAGGTTGTGGTACATCTATCCAACAGTGTGGCGTTGCTATGCTCCGTTATACACGATTTCCGCGAAAAGCTATATCTCGGCATCTATGGGATGGAATTTGCACCGCCCCCTGAATACTAGGTCTGAGCGCTGAAACAAAAATGGCGGCTGTCGTAGGCACATTTTTTTATGCGTTTGTGCAGTCCATTGAATTTACTCATCAGTAATTTTAAAAGTTTTCTTTGACTTATTTGATCTCAGAAAAATACGGCGAAGAAAACTTTTAGAAATTATTGGTGTTCAAATTCGAGGGACCATACAAACGCTGAAACAAATCCGCCTACGACAGTCGCCATTTTTCTGTCAGCGCGCAGGCCTAGTATTCAGGGGGCGGTGGAATTTGATCAAATTACGTATTCAGTTAGAGATTGACATAAACTTGTAATATTTAGCTTTGGTCGTATCTTGGTCTACAAGTGTTGCTGCTGTACTGTGTTTAATATGATTTCTGTTGCTAAAATATTTCAGCATCTGTGGAATGGAATTACACCAAATTTGATATGTAAAATATTTATTAAAATTTATGTCCCTTTAATGTAATATTTGAGGAACTAAAGCAGACAATTTGAATTATAAAAATTAACAAGAAAATTATTAAATACTTATTATTAGTCTATAATTTTTCCTTAAATGAATTTTGCGGAATTTTGGAATAGTAAAGGCTAATTGAATTAAGTTGCATTTATTTATTTATTAATGCGAATGCTTTATAAAAACTGCTTCTTATAAAATATGACTTTTTAGTTAATATATTGATAATCATTTTCTATTTTAAACCGAAAGATACTCTTCATTCTAATAATAAAGTTAGAAAGTAAAAAAGACCAGCACAATAATCGATCATCTACACTTCACTTAATTTTTTGAGAAACTTATTTTCATGCATCAGATAAGTAAGTTTTTGCCCATAGTAATTACACAACTAAATACTCAGAAGAATAATTTAAAGATGATTGACTACATTCGGGAAGATTACTTTGGAGAAGAGTTACTTTTTTTTTTCATGGTTTTTAGATTAAAACTAAATAAAAGCATGAAAATTTACCAAAGATTAATAATAATTTTTTTAACTCTCTCATGCATAACTCCGGGTTTGTATTGAAAAACAACCATACCACTTTCTATAAAAAATAACTTTTGCCAAATATAGATAGGGATTTAATGCCAAAAGTGCATACAAGCACGACATCACATTTACTTGACGTTACATTTGTTACACGTTCACGAATGTCGGCCAATAACCGTGGCCGAATGACTCGTGCATGTATTTCGACTACAGAAGATTGTCGGACGTGTATTGTATCCGCACTACACATTGGAATGTAAACAGTGAAAATTGCAGTTAACAGCAACAAAATTTTACCTCAGAGCACGAAGTAATGAGTGTTCAAAGACTACAGAAAATATATTGACAACAAATCAAAACTACCATTGTGTCAATGTTTCAAAAAATGAATAATCTATAAAATTTGCATTGTATAAATTTAATTTTTCTTTACATTAATTTAGTTATTGAATATATTAAACAAATTTTCCATAATGCTTTCTTTTTTTATTGTAATCTTTGTGTAATTGTTCCCAATTTATAATCAGACTTTAAAAATAAAATGTAAACAAAGAGTTGACCGTAAAACCCTCGGTCCCTAAGTATACGGATTTCAGAGTTGACTGTATACACCACCGAAAATTAAAAGAAATACTAGAAGGCACAACTCCCATCCTAAAAGGCGCAGGATAAAACTGTTCGCATCAAAATTCCTTGTTTATGGTTTTGTATATATACTACTGCCATAGTTTAGTTTTCGGGAGAGACGTAATAAACGCCTACAATAACGAAATTTCGGAAGGAACAGATTACTCTTTTATTTAGTCAGAAGATGTAAATAGATATAAAATACACAACAATGATAAATAACAAATATAACATACAAAATGTATGTAAAAAATACAAAAAACCTTGAAATTATGAGCCAAATTAATTTCGAGTCTCCCACCAAGTTCCTTTTTTAATAGATATTCGCTTATCACAGTTTTTAACAGTACATAGCCATAGTTTATTCGTTTGCAGATAAAGCTTTTTTATCCTGTCCATTAATGCAGGCTTTTATTCACAGAAAAATCCCGTTAATCTTGAAATAAGTTTATCCCATTAAGTTCGGTTGATGGAAAATCCCAGATCTTTATGATATATATTGAGTGGAGTGAAAAAAATATAGTTTACAATTTCGAAATACAATAGTGATTAAAATTTGCCTTTCAACATACTATTTAACAGGGGGAAAAAAATCAGATCAATCGATTAATGTCTTGAGCCCTCTACCAGGCCCTGAAATTACGAAAATTTACTTGCAAATTGTGACGTATCATGTAAAAAGAAAGTTCAACTTTTCAAAATACAATAGTCATTTTTTTTTTTTTACTTCCTATTTAACGGGGGAGGGGAATTCAGGTCAATCGATTAATGTCTTGAGCGCTATTACCAGGCCCTGAAATTACGAAAATTGTGACGTATCTCTCTATATTAAAAAAAAGTAACCACCGACGCCGCTTGTCAATGAAGATTTTGTTACTTGGAGTACTTCTGGACTAATAACCAGAAAATTAATGCATGTAAAAATATGAAAATTGGTAGTTTTATAAAGCAATATTCGATAAACACGCTGAAGCAGACAAGTTTTAAATCGAAGAATTATTTTAAGAGATATTTAATATTAAAGTTGATCAAAATAGTTATCTTATAAAAAAGTTTTATAGGAAAGAAAACTATGCACAGGAATTTAATCATAATTTATAAGGATATAGTTGACAAGCTTACGGTGTGTAGACTGCAATTATTTTTTACATTTGAGTAATTTTTTGAGGTTATATTTCAATTTTTTATTCAAAATTTTCATTATTTTGATGTAGATTTATTTCAAATTTCATAAAAACCATTGTTTGAATTGCTGCCAATTTCTAAAATAGCGCAAATAATAATAATCTCCTTCAATTAAAAAATGTATTTACACGTGACTATTAAAAACAGAAATAAAACTTCAAAATAATAATTAAATGATCACATGTTAAAAGCAGTAAATGTAGAAAATTACGTAATAAAAAATATACTTGCGCGTGATTAAAAAAAACAGAAAAAAGAAAGAATTAAATTATTACGCGTTTTCAAAGCATTAAGTAGGGAAACTTACGTCATATTTAAAATGCTCAAATAATATTTCTAAACAGTTTCAATTAAAAAATATATATTATTTCTCCTGTCAACATCGCTTTTACTCAGAAAATATGAAACGCCGAACAACGAATGAGATACCATATGAAAGGTTTTAGAACAGGCTTCTGACATAGCCCACTTAACAATTCGTTAAAACATGTTTTTGATTAAAATTTGCTGAAATTAAAAAATTAAATCGGCATTGTTTTCATGAAAGAAATGAAAGGTTTTCCTGAAATTATTGTTGCCAAAAAAATAAAATACCACATTTTATGATGCTCATAGCAATTATTATAAAAAAACACCGCACGGGTTTATTTTATACTTATGATTAAAAAGCGAAATTGAAATGTTTAGATTTATATTTCTAAGTCCCATGGTTTTCCCGAAGCGAATGACGTCATCCTCTAATGCAGTCAAAATACGATTGTTAATTTTTTTTTCTCGCGCGTGCCTTTAGCAATCTTGGATCAGTTTTTAGTCTAACTTTGATGGAATAAATTAGATGATATTCTGGCTTGACTAACAACTAAATGTTGTTTGCAGATATTTTTATCCTTGCTTTTTCTTTAGAAGTTTAAACCTGCATCTAATAAATATTACATTGATAAAAAATGATACTTCTCTATTATCCCGTCGACCACTTTTCATAACAAAAAACTATCGCCAAATAAACGGGAGAACGTTGTCATTGGAATATCAAAATAAATAAAATATAAGAATTTAAGGACACAATTGTTATTTTAATTAATAAAATAGCTACTAAATCAGTAAAACATAATGAAAAATACACGCAAATGTCGAATGTAAAACCACTAGATGACGTAACAAACACGCATAATGATTCTGACATCAAGTAAATGGGACTGCATTTTTGGCGTTTAATCTTACAGTTTGGCGGTAGTTTTTTGTTATGAAAAGCGGTCGACGGGTTAATAGAGAAGTACCTAAAAAATATTAGATTTCAGTGCGAAATCTTCGCACGGGCCCTCTGGTCTTTTACCTATTATTGCAAATTTGAAAACAGCGTAAATAATATTTACTCTCAATTAAAAACTATATTTTTACGTTTAATAATTACCTTTAAAATACAGAAATAACTAATAAATTGTTAAAATATCATTAAGGTATCCGAATACCTTTAAAAGCCGATTTTCGGCCAAAATATCGATTTTTAGATTTTGGTATAATATAATAGCCGGACTCTTTATCTTTCCAAATCTGTTTGAATTTTGTTTATATCTTATTTAGAAGTCAAGTTATTGCCTTTTTAAAATTACTAAGTATCAGTATTTTGAAACCGGAAGTATCGTTCTGCTCACAGGAAGTCAGCACGTTTTTCAATGCTATGTAAACCCAAAAGTAAAGAAGCAGAGAAAATTTTAAAAGAATTTGAAAATGAAAAACAGCAATTGTTTTAAACAAAATAGATAATATAGTGTATAAATTGAGTAACATATTATGGTTTGCTTTTCAAAATAAAGGTAAGATTTTGAATTAAATTTTGTTTTTGCGTTTTCTGAAAATCAATTTTTTTACATTTTATGTTTACGCAAAACATCATAACGGAAAAAATTATGGATGAATCTCTTTCAAATTTTTTTTGTATGCTTTGCAAAGTGCAATAAAGGGAATGAACTACACTCGTAACAGTAAGTGTATTAGTTTTTTTTTTAATTATTGATAACGTTTCCAATTTGCAATAAATTTTTAGTAATTTATGCTTCATCACTGATTAACTTTCTATACAGTTTTAAATATTTAACTCACAAATATGAGAGTAGTTCATTCCCCAGACAAAGGTTTAATAATTATAATAATGCTTACAAAATAAAAATATCTTGATTTAAAGTTGAGTTATGATGTTTTGCGGAAGTGATTATTTTCGCTGTTTTTTGCTTATTTTTCCCCCCAAATATAAAAAAATAATGTATAACTACTATTGAAATGTATAACTTTTTCTGTTTTATTTTACTTTTTTAATCACATCATGATATACAATGCAAAAAAAAGTCATATTTTTAAGTAATTTTAAAAAAGGCCCTCCGAAGGTATTCGGATACCTTAACAATATGGTACTTCTCCATTATCCCGTTGACCACTTTTCATAACAAAAAACTATCGCCAAACTATAGAATTTAACACCAAAAATGCATGATCGTGGCGTACATGTGTTTGTTATGGCATCAAGTGGTTTTTAATTCGACATATACATATATTTTTTATCATGTTTTACCGATTTATTAATTAAAATAGTAATTGCATCCTTAAACGGCAGTGCCATGATATTAAAAAAGAAAAGACATTGAAAAATGTTGCGATGAACAGTTACATACAATAGATCAGTTTTAACTGACGTCACAAACATTTATTCACCGGCCGAGAGGGATAATTAAGAAAAATAATGTAAACAAATATCAAAGATTTTTTTTTTTCTCTTTTCATTTATATATTGTAAATTTTATTGTTTAAACTTAGATAGTTGACACTTTGGTGAGTGGGGTTTTTCCGAATTTCTTGTATTTTATTTATTTATTTATTTATTTATTTATTATTATTATTTGAGATTCTAATGGCAAAATTCTTCTATTTGTTTATTTGGCGTTACAGTTTGGCGATAGTTTTTTAATGAAAATTGATCAAAGGGGTAATTGAGAAGTAACAAAAAGACAAACGTGGAATTAAAAATCCCTCGGTTGTAACGCATCTGATGTCAACCCAATGAGACGCGACGCCACGTTCATGCACTTTTGGCGTTAAATCATATATTTTGGCGACAGTTCTTTTCTTTTATAGAAAGTAGTCGACGGGATAATGGAGAAGTAACCAATTTTCTACAGCATCGTTATCAAATTCTCCGATGCAGCGACATTGTTTACTTAACCATTTTACACAAGTTGATTTTTAAATGTTTAATTGATCTTATTTAATCAACCAAGAAAACAGTTGTTAGCTGTTTCGACAGCAGTTGATTCGACCTTAAAATCCCTCAGTCAAAGGAAAATGAATGGAAACCCGGTTACAGCAGATCGCCACAGGTCGTTTAATTGTAATACAATCTTTAGTAATCGTTTTAGAGTTGATCAAACCAGAGTGTTTTTAAAGTTTGCGGTGTCAGAAAGGGGGTTGGCGAGCGTAGCTCGTAGGGAGCAGAGCCCTCTAGCCATATATAAATAATTTTACAGTTTCGAAATACAATAGTCATCGTAATTTCAGGGCCTGGTGGAGGGCTCAAGATATTAATCGATTGACCTGATTTTTTTTTCTTTTAAATAGTATTTGAAAAGGCAAATTTTAATCACTATTGTATTTCGAAATTGTAAACTTTATTTTTTTTTTCAATATATTTGTGTGAAAGAAAACGGAGGAATAGCAGTTAATTTATACCCTTCATTTGAAAAATTAAATTAGCTTATCCACAAAACAAATAAAACGGAAATACGTACATCCGTGCTAGCACTACATTTGAAATCAAACATGACGTCACGTTTTTGCATTATTGGTGTTCAATTACATTGTTTGGTGACAGTTTTCTTTTAAGGAAGTGGTTGTCGGGAAAGTAGACAAGTACTTTTTTTTTTTTTAAATATTTTATCACATATAAACCTCATATGATGTCTAGCAATGCTTGTGAATTTTTTTATTTAAAATAGCTAAACATATTCGTCGTAATAAGAATTTTAAAAATAAAAAGGCATTTAAAATCAGACATTTAAAACACCTAAAATAATAATATCATATAATAAACGACAGTAGACGTTTCAAGCTTTAGGCAAGCTTCGGAATTCTTTTTCATATATATTTATTTAATTAACGAAAATAAAAAACCAAAAATAGATTGAAATGCGTACTGTATGTCCTCCTTCGTAAAAATAACATTACCTTGAAATTCCTCTTTAAACTTGTTAAAATTTATGTTTACCTGGAATTTTCGAAGACTATATTTGCATAATTCTAAATTCCGTATTTCATTAGTTTCTCTATTTTCATATTTAGAGATAACACATTAGGCCGGATAAATGCAGTTTCATTGTAGTAATTGATACAGCTGTCTTACGGTAGAATGTACGGCCCAAATGTAAAGTCTAAATATAGAATTCTATGAGAGTATTTGGGAATCTCTATTAATAAGCTATACGATAATTTTAAAACAAATAAGGTCTACTTTAGAGGTCTGAACGGGCGTGGGCCAATTTTCATTCACAAGACTCGGGCCTGGCGAGTCCGGGCTTAACATTTTTCTGCAGGCTCGAGCCGGGCATAGTCACAATTTCCAGATCGGGCCGGACCTAACTTTTTTCTGTAGGCTCGGGCTGGACCTAGTCACACTTTCCAGACCGGGTCGGACCTAACTTTTTTCTACAGGCTCGGGCCGGGCTTACGTCATAACTCTTTCCAGGTCAGGCCAGACTTCTTTTTTCTGAGCCAAGCTGTACCTGGACTTCACAGAGTTCTGCACGAGCCGAAATTTTCAGGCCCATGCAAAAATCATTAAAATGAGACTAGGCACAACAATACTTGCAAAAATTGCATAGATTTTTAAATGGCCATTATTCTACAATTAAAATTATTTTTAAAGAACAGTACATGCACTTCTAGACAAAAAAAAATTAAGATTCTTTGAAAAGAACCTGTGTATGACGAAAACTTGTCCTAAACGGAAACATTTCTTGATCTGTGAAAAAAGAACATAATACATATACAACAGACGATGTACCTGCTAAGAATGGAACCTATCTATAACGGATTTTTCTTCTCTTACCTAGTCTTCATTTGAACGTAATTGTCTAAGTCACTTTTTTTAATCAGTGTTTATGTACCTAATTGTCTAAGTTGTCATTAATGTTGTTGATAATTTGCATCCCATGCATTTCAAACATAATCTGAAAATAAAATCTATGCATGAGTGAGTGTGCTTTTTGAATAATTTTAATTTTAGGATAATGTTGCTTCAGAAGTATCGGCATGTTTTGTAGTAATTCAGTCGGGCCGGGCCGAACCTTTATATTTTATACCGGACCGGGCTCGGGCCGAGGTATTACCTTTTATAACGGGTCGAGCCAAAAAAAATTGTACGGGCCGGGCCAAAAAAAAAATTGTACGAGCCAGGATGAAAAAAAATTGTACGGTTCGGGCCGGGCTTGGAAATTGCAGACCTCTAGTCTACTTAGAAAAAAAAAATACAAGCAAAAGAAATGAATAAAGGGTAGAAGAAGCAGACGTCCCAACCAAGTTCTTTCATAAAGTAACTGCAAAAGACTTCTGAAGTTTTGCATAGAAAGAAAGAAAACTAGTCGGAATGTGTCAATCCTAAAACTTTCTTCTATCTCACACACGTTTCGCATACACTAAAAAGAATCAGCACCAATTTATATCAAGGTCTAACTGAAACTCAAATTTTATTAAATTCCGTACATTATTTCTTGAGATAGGACTATCGCTAAAATCGTGTAAATCCTGCAAAATGCTGCATAGCAGCGCCACCTGCTGGGCGATTTTTACCAAAAGCTAATCAGCACCCATTTATATCAGACACTAACTGAATATAAAGTTTTATTAAATTCCGAGCATTAGTTCTTGAGATAGAGCTATTGCGGAAATCGCGAAAAATGCTGCATAGCAGCGCCACCTGCTGGGCGATTTTTACCAAAAACTAATCAGCACCAATTTATATCAGGGACTAACTGAATATAAAGTTTCATTAAATTCCGAGCCTTAGTTCTTGAGATAGAGCACCCACAAAATTTTTGTCACATACAGACATTTTCTAAAAATAGTCAAATCGTGTTCAGGACCTTCAAAAACGTATAAATACGTCGAAAACCGGAAGTAGAAAATTTTCATGAATCCAATACTTTCTTCTTGTAAAGATAGAAGAAAGTAAAAAGTTTATAAATATTTTTATCTTTACAAATAAAAAGTTTTTTTTTTTTAAATTATTATTTTAGTTTAAGGAAATCTAAAGATATATGGACTTACACTCTATAATAATCTAAACGATAAACATATCCCGGACATCCACACCTGCAATATCGATACTCAGTCGCTGATAAACTGTGGTTTTGTTAATAATTCTTAAATCGGTTGTTTCTAATGTGTGCCGTCGGTAATCTACATAAAAAAAATATATAAAAATACAGAGTTTCCCCCAGGTTTAAAAATGGGCAGGGTGCTGCTGGTGAGAAAAGGGCACTTTTCTTTATTCTTAAGGGCACTTTTTTATTCTTAAGGGCACTTTTTGGATTCTTGAGGACAGTTTTCAGATTCTTATAGGCACTTTTTTTAATTATTAAAGGTATTCTTTTGGTTTTTAAAGCCACTTTTAATATTTAAAAGTCAGGGCACTCTTTTTAAGACAACATTGAGTAATTTTTGTTATGAAAGCAAATTTTTTAATGCAAAAAGAAGAAAGGACACTTTTATTACTGAGGGGCAAGAAGGCTGCTAATTATTTTACTGGAAGGGGCAAGAAGGGTGCTAATTATTTTACTGGAAGGGGCAAGAAGGGTGATAATTATTTTTATGAGGGGCAAGAAGGGTGCTATTTTGTAAACCAAAGGGCAGGCAGGGTGCAGCACCCTTCTGAAACTGTCTGGGGGAAACTCTGAAAAATATACAGAAAAAGTTACATCCTTTAAGGAAGAAATTTTTCCTGATTTTCTCCAAAAAGAATTTTTGATTTTCCTAACAGATCTAGGTTTTTCTTATTTTCCAGATGTGTAAGAATCCAGCATTATGCCATTATTTCTGCAAAACGGTACAGGGGCTGTACGGTATCACTTTAGGGGGGAGGAGGGGGGGTCTGGCACATGATATCGTAAGACATGGGGGGGGGAGGGTGTCTTTGATATCGTTATCATTTTTTATCCAACCCTTTTTTCTTCTGTTTCTTTACATCAAAATATTTTACTATATTTTCTTTTCTTTTTCTGCCTGTTAACTATTTTTTTGAAAATACAAAGTTATTAAAATCATTAAATGATTATATCATTTTTTCATTCCAAAATATGGAATACTCCAACAGTTGGCATCCCTATTCTTCTGCTAATGTGTATACATATATATAATCCGCTGTTGGAGAAACCAGGTGCAAAGTATGTTGGAAATGATACTTGTGTGTATCTTGTTGTGTGATACTTGTTGATCTTTGTTGTGCGATACTAGTTGTGTAACTATTTACTAGTAAAGAAAAGAGGAAGAATGTTGTCCACTTGTTCTGTTGATAAGAAGTTCTGCTTGCCCCCTCCCCGTGCAGGAGGCAAGTGCAAAAGACATTATTACAGTTGAATTTCTGAAACAAAACCCTGTGATTAAATACTTTTAAATAGTAACTATTTATTGTAAGTGATATTTGATAGAAAGTTATTTCATACATAATAGTAATATTTTATTGATTTTTTCTCTGCATTTGAGTCAATAAAGTATGTGAATAAAAAATGTATAACCATATCTATATGTAACTGCAAATAAAAGAAAAACATTGAATTAAAAAAAAAAAAAAAAAAAAATTAGACACTGATAATGATATCATTGAGGGGGGGGGGGGTCAAAATTACCAAAAAGTTGATAGCGTTACATATGTACAGCCCTACATTACATAGAAACAAGATTAAGTACTGCGATGTTTTAATAAGGTCGAAAAACTATAATCGATGCTTTCTTTTTTTCTTTCAATATTTCATTGAAAAATAATTTTCCTCAGTTGTGTTTCTCCTCACAAAAGGGGGCTGAAAGTAGCTACAGCAAGATTTTTTTTTTTTTCTTTCTTCTTGAAACTCTTTTGATGATGAGGCTTTACTTCGTTCCTTCACCTGCACGTATCTCACGTAATCCCTACAATTTTCTTTTTAACTTCCATCCATTATCAAGGATTTGTCAGCACTCCATTATAAAGGTGTTAGATAGAAAATTCATTGAGAATTCTAAGACGTAATTTATGAATACCTTCCAAGCAAAGAAACAAGAAGAAAAACGTTGTGTAATGTTTGTGGGTTCTATTATATTAAGCCTTAAAATGTAAGCATTAAAAAATGAATTCATTAAAATATTTCCAATTATCCATATAGAAACCTCTGGATATTTCAATAAATAATCGGAATGATCGATTTAAATTTATCTCTATTCCTAAAAAAGGGTAACTAACACTGTCGACGTACGCCGCCGCCGTAAATGAATGTGTGACAGGAGGTCTTTATCGGCTAATATTAAGCAATTATTGTGTATAAAAATATGAAAATTGGTAGTTTTATAGGGAAATGTTCGATAAACACTCTGAAACAGACAGTTTTTAAATCGAAGACTTATTTTAAGAGCTATTTAAGGGGATTCTTCACCCACGCGAAAACACCCGCTTGCTAATGTTAATCCTATGGGTGGGTTCTTTTCGAATCTCTCTTTTCAATGTGAATATTTTTAAACGATATTTTTTTCTTTTGTAGAAGATAACTGAGGTCGATCTTTAATATGACTATTTTTTACTTTTTCAATTTTGGTTGCAGATTTATTTTTAATAAAGGTACTTTCATTTCCGAAGTTTTAACATTAGCGAGCGAGTGTTTTCGCGTGAGTGAAGTCCTCTTAATGTTGAAGTCAGTATAAATAGTTCCGTTAAAAAGGTTTTATAGGAACAAAAACTATGCATAGCAATTTAACCATCTTTTGCACGGACATACTTGACGAGCTTGCGGTGTGAAATGTGCAATTATTTTTTTATTTGACAAAGTTTTTTTTTTTTTTTTTTTTCCCCAATAGAGATTTATTTCTTATTTAGAAAAAATAATTTTTTATATATTGTTGCCAAATTGTAAATGAGCGCAAAAATATTTCCTTTCAATTAAAAAATGTATTTACACGTCACTATTAAAAACAGAAAGAAACTTTAAAATAAGAATTAAATGATCAAGTGTTAAAAGGAGGAAATGGCGAAAATTACGTCATAAAAATGTATTTGCACACGAATATTAAAAGAGAAAGAACACTTTAAAATAATAATTAAATTATTAAGTGTTAAAAGCAGCAAATTTCGTCATATTTAAAATGCCAAAGACTGCCAAACAATTTCAATTTAAAATATATTTACACGAGATGGTTTTTTCATATTTTGAGATGGTCTTTTTATATCATTAAAAAATGTATTTTCACGTGAATACTACAAGAGAAACAAAACCTTGGTGAAAATTACGTCATACTTAAAACGAAACGTTTAAAATGTGTTATTTAAAATAATTTTCTTATAGAGTCGTTATACAATTCCGGGAGGTAGCGGAATTTTTTACTTAGCCATTTTATACAAGCTGATTGCCAAATGTTTAATTGATCTTATTTAATTATTCGCGAACAGTCGTTAGCCGTCGCGACAACAGTTGATTCGGTCTTAATTTTATTTTTTTAATATAAATATAAATTCTTCGCGAATTCTGCGGCGGTCTCCGAGTCCGCCCACTCCCGACCGCCGCCCGAGATGAACATAGAGCTCGAAGCCGCAGGGGTTCGTCGATAGCTTCAGAGCCCCAGACACAACCCTTCCCGCATTTCAAGGTGTTTAATTTGTTAATTTTTCCTTTTAAATTTGTCCGATTTCAATTTTCAAAATATTTCTTTTTTTCCTTTTTACCTGGCTTCCGCAAGTGTCTCGGTATAAAAGGGACGTAGCAAAGAACCATCACGTGAAACGCCGCGCTCCGCGAATTCTGCGGCTGCCTTCTTGTAAATTGTTTAATATAATTTTTCAGTAGGTATGAATCACCTCAATTTTATGTAATCTGTTTCACAAGGTCTTTATTTTATATTTTAAATGTTATTTATTAATATTTAATTTTAATATTAATTCAGTCATTTTATTTTATTTAAAGATCCTCTCTTTTTTTAAATGATACAAACATTTTTATTTGAACATTATAATTCTTTAAATTACGTAAATGTTACATATGTTTAATTATAGATGGCAGCACCAAATAAATCAATATATTACAACTAACATTTAATTTAAGAATTAAAATAATCTATACTAATAAAAGGAGGTTTCGCTCTGTCTGTGTGCGATGGCTGCAAAATCTAGCGCACCTAGAAGTCTGAAAATTTAGGTGAGAATAGTCCAAAGTCTGCCCTGATGCACCCGAGACTCAGAATTTTAATATTTTAATAGTTAGCCAAAATATAATTAAAAACTAATCAATAACTCATCTATTTCTTCACGAGCCGGCCTTCAGCACACGCGAATGTCCAGAATCCGATTTACGATCGGGAGGAAATGGAAGAACCAATCGGGCAGGGTTTTTTTTTTTGTGTGTGTGTTATTTCGTAGTTTTAAATCTGCTTAAATCAACCAAATCACTCAGTACAGTTAAAATTGGGCGACATATTCAGAAAGATCGTACTCTTACGTCTCAAATGCCGCAATTAATTCCAAAATATGTCGTTGTTAAACATTTGCTAAAAAAATTTCAAAAACGGTCGTTTTCCCCCTTATGGCAACGCCCCTCCAGGGCGCAATTTTAGAGATACTAACAAACCAAAAATATGCATTTAAAGCTGCAACCTTCTTTAAATTGACGGTGCAATCGGTTTTAAAAAAATACGAATATTAACCCTTTCAGAAAAAACCGGCGAACGCAGGTCACTTCGCACCTCTCTCAACTTTTTTAGAGCATCTCGGTATACAAGATTTAGATCACCTGCAAAATTTTCGAAACATTCGGACGTGTTTCGAAATACATGCGTTACACTTATAAGTTTTTATATTTAAAAAAAAAGCGAAAAAGCGGGGTTTTTTGGCGTGCTGTCGCTCTGCTTACTCATATTTTCCCGACTAAATATGGATATTTTTTTTACGAAATGTTAAAGAGAGCTTGGATACAGCTATATTTATAACCGATTAAAATTTCAGAGAGTTCAGAAGATGCGAACTATTTTTTTATTGTTATGTTAAATGTGTCGATGCGAAAATAAACAAAAAAAGCGAGAAGGAAACATATTTCTTTTACAACTAGATAACATTTTTTTCACGAAATTTTACGCGGGTTGTAAAACAGTTATATATATAACCATTAAAAATTTCAAAAGGGTTTGGACAACAAAAACTATTAAAAAACTATGGAACGACCCTGCGTGGAAAAATGTTTTCTTATGAGCTCTTTTATCACTAATTATTAGTATTTTACGCGATGTTGTCATTAAAAATATAAATTCATTACAAAATTGGGTTAAATTTATAAAATAATACAAATCTGGGGTTTATTTAAGGATATTATCACAGGCCGGGCAACGCCGGGCGGGTCAGCTAGTCAATACTAATAAAAGAAAGTTGTTTGTCTGTATTCTGTGTGTGTGTGCGATGGCTGGCGAAATCTATCGCACGTAGAAGAAGTCTGAAAATTTGGGTGTGGATAGTCCAAGGCAGGTCCTGATGCATTTGAGGTTCATATTTTTTATTTTTTTAAGACCCGGGCCCCCTTTAAGATTTTTCCCTAAATTGTTAATAAGTTGCCCCATTTTTATCCGACCTTCTTCGTTTTTGGGACCATTTTCTCCATATAGTTATTCCTCCATTACTACATTCCAGTTAAAACCCTGCCACCCTGGGGCCCGGTGCAGGGCCCCTTGAAGTTTTTGCTCCCTAAAATGTTAATAACTTGCCTCCTTTTAATCTTATCTTCTTCGATTTTGGGGGCCTTTTCCCTATTTAGTTATTCCCTCATTTCTGAATTCCAGTTAGGGCTCTAAGCCCCCTGAACTTTTTGTGCACCATGCATTTTTCACATCCTTAATTGTGTCACACTCTCAATGCATAACTTTAAAGTTGAGTCGTGAACTCCTCTCCCCGGGACACCACCCTCATATTTTTATTGGGGCCCTAGGGACTTTTTTTAAGCATTTCTTTAAAATTTTATTCTAATGATCAATCTATATCCTATGCTTATTTTCGACTAATTAAAGATCTAAAGCGCTAAGACCTTTTAAGATGTTTCCCTCTTAGGGAAACTATCAAAACTATCAGTTAAACTATCAGCTCAAAACTATCAGTTGGCCCCTACTATAGCTCCCTTAAAAATCGCCCGATCCACTAGCTTTTTTTCCCTAACAACTTAGTAGGACTTCCAGCTGAGCTTCTCGGGCCTCAGCTACCACCAATTTTAAATATTAATCTTCTTATTGGGGCCCTTGGTGCAGCTTCTTTAAAAAATAACCCGATACTTTTGCAATTTTCTTTAACAAGAGTTCTAGGGTCCTCCAGCTACTTTATAAACTACTAAACATTTCCTTAGAACTAACTATAACTACCACCGTTATTTTTAAATATTAATCTTCTTTTTCAGCATCAACTTACGTTTACTCACTACAGCCATTAATTAAAAATCGTGTTACGTTAAAAATCGTTAAAATCGTGAGGATACTTTCACTTTCAAAACCGGTTTCGAAAGTGAAAGTATCTTAATAAAAAAAACTTGTAATCAAAATCGAAAAAAGTAGAAAGGAGCGTGCATAGAGATTGACCTCAGCTATCCAATGCAAAAAAAAATCATTTAAAAATATTGAAATGCGAACGAGATATCTTCAAAAATTTCCTCCATAGGATTAACATTAGCGAGCGGGTGTTTTCGTCTGAGTGAAGTATCCCCTTAAAGATAAGTGGTTACGTTTAGAGAGGGGGGGGGGGGGGATTTCATCCATAAATTAAATATCGCGTTAATGTTAAATGTATTCGTTAAATTTACAGGGGGGGGGGGGGGCATCTTCCACCGCCTGGGGGCGCATTCTTGGTTCTATGGGCCCGATTTCAACAGGGTTTTTGTCATTCGGCTTGATATAGAAAACTTGGTTTATTATTATTATCGCGGGCCCAGGGTCAGCTTGTAAATTAATAACCAGGAATAAAGAAAGGTTTTTTTTTTTTTTTTTTTTTTTTTTTTTTTAAAATCAAGTATTCAATAGCAATTTGAAGCGGCCTTTGAAAAAATAAATAAAAAAAAAAGCGAAAAATTAGAAAAAAGGCCCATATTAATAAAGATTAGCTAAAGCATTTATTTAAAAGTGAAAAATAATAAAGGTTAGTATTAAGAGAATTAAAATTTCGAGTAAAAGTAAATATATTTGCTATTCAATATTTTTTTACATTATTTTACCGACTTTGAAAGAACAATTAGGTAAATTCCCCCCATCAAACCACATTCTATTTTTTAACTCTAAAATCGAAAGGGTCAAAGTAAAATTGTGAATGAACTTTTAGTTTTTTTCAATTTATAGAAAGCAAAATAAACGACACACACACAAAACTTTCTTTAAAGCAAACTTATTTTTCTAAGAATGTAACAACCCCCCCCCCCCCTTTCCCCACAGAAAAAAAAAGTTTTAATTTTTTAAAAGAGAAGGCGACTTAAAGAATGTGAACAATCTTTTTTCTAAAAACCATCTCAATTATTAACATATTTGTTCGATTTTGCATTCTGAATTTCTACGCAAATGCATTCCTTTTTCGCAAAGATTAAAATCTTAAATTAAGAACAAATGTTTCGAGTACTGGTGTTTTTCCCGAATAATATCAGATTCTAAATCGGTTCCATTCCATAGTTGGGTAAATAACATTTTTCTGGCACAGTAAGCTATTAAAGAAAATTTGAACATGGCAAAATGTAAAATACACATTTACATAAAACTTTCTTTGAAGCAAAATAGTTTATTTTTGTAATTCAACCCCCTTCCTTTTCCCTGTTAATAAATAAATACACGCAAAAATAAAGATACCACAATCTTCTTTTCTTAGAATCGTCGAATCGTTAGCATATTTGCTCGATTTTGTAGACGGGAAACTCTATACAAATACAATTATCTTTTCTCAGGAATTCTAATCTAAATTTAAGAAAAAGGGTTTTGAGTTTTGCTGTTTTTTCTTTCTTCTTTTTTCGAATAACATCCTATTGTAAATAAATTGCATTTCAAAACAACTTAGCTGAGTAAATGAAAACAGTTTTTGGGACACAATAAACTATTGAAGTGGGTTCACGAACAGTTAACATTTTTCTCAATAGTTTTCATCTTTTCAGGGGGGAAAAAAAAAAGTGATTTTAGCATAGGATATATAACGGAAGCAATTATTAAACTATTTGCTCGAATATCATAGTAACATTTTAAACTAACTAAAATTAAAAAGTAAGTCTAATTTGGCAAAACATTCGTATGTTACAGATGAAGATGAGAAGCAAAATTTATCAACCATAGTTCTACTTATCGTATGTATAAGATATGTCATGATTGTCTTATTTTCATTAACCGTTTAAGCCAGGGTCATCAAACTTTTTAGACCGTCTATCCCTTCAAGAATTTCTGAACTGTTTATCGACAACCCCCCCCCCCCCCAAACCAACCAACCAACCAACCACACACACACACACACACACACACACACACACACACATTTTCTATTTTCTAATTATAATGAAACAAGCTAATATGCAATTTTTTAATTTTTATTGTTTATATTAATTACCTTTAACATAGTTTTATATAATCAAATGCATTGTAACGATTTTCTAAAATTGGTTGACATTGTTAATATGATGGCTGTGATTGGCAATTGTTGACATTGGCTTCAGACTTCGCGAGTTTCAACCTTAAATATCTAAATTACTTCTTTATTTTCTTAGGAAGAAATTGAAATGTTTGATGTAAGATTTAACCATATACGAGCTTGGAAGTGCAAGCAAAAATGGGAGTACCACTTCAGACAGTTTCAGCATTTCCATGCAATATTTATGTCCGTTAAAAAGCAACTTAAAGTGACATTTTTGAAAAGCGTTTTAGCTTTATATCAACTGGTAACTCTTTAATTTCATCCTAAGTTATTCTTTATTAATTATATTCGATAGTTTCAACTGGTGTAGAGTAATGAACTGTAAATTCTGTTAAGTTAAATATTCGATAGTTTCAACTTCTGTAGAAAACCATAATGTAAATAATCCACTGTGGGATGTGCATCTCAATTTTAGGTGTTGTTCCTATATGCTGGGTCTAAAATGAACTGACTGAATTTAAAACTCAATAACTTGCAAACGGTGAAAGATATTAAAATAATTCATGCAGAAGAGCAATGTATGATGCCAGGAGGGTTTTTTTTTTTTTTTTAACACTACGATTCTCGGTTTTAGTTTCAAATAGAAGCGATAGATGGCGCTGAAAGCAATAGGCGCTGAATCGAGGCTAAAACTGAAATCACCCAGTATTAATGCGAAGGAAGGAGGTTATAAAATCATCTATATATAATGTTATGTATAACGTTATAAAATCATCTATATGAAGTCTGTCTCATTCACCAATACAATCTGGCAATAGAATCGGATCCTAAGAACAAGATGGTATTGATGAATGAGACTCACTCCATATATTTAACCTCCTTCCTTCGCATCAATGCTGGGTGATTTCTGCTTCTGCATCGATTGGACGTCTATTGCACGTAGCTGGTAATTCGAACTCAAATCAAGAATCACAGTAAAAAAAAAAAAAAAAAACTCCTGGCTTCTTACATAACCCTCCTGCAACATTTTTTTAAATATATGTCACCGTTTGCAGGTTATTAAATTTTAAAATTATTTTAGGACACCCGGTATTTACTATAACTGCTGCATAATATCATGCAGATTGAAAAAACGACAACCACATTCACTTTTTAGTATTAAATGGAAAATTTTAAATAACTTTCCCCCATAGATCCCCCTCCCACAAAATCGACCTCTTAATGTTATATCGACCCCTTTGGTGACCCCTGGTTTAAACTAAAAGACCCAGCCAATCATGAAGGTCAAGAGTACTAACTATTTTATCGCTTATTAAGTTTGGACTGCTTTATTACCTACTTATATCGTGATAGTGTCTTCTAGCTTCATAGTTTATAATTTTGCTGTCGTATACCACTACTGTGCAGATTTTTAGATTCTGGGGCCTTTTTTTTTTTTTGTTACCTATCGATTAATCAAAACTTTTTGGGGGTCTTAAAAGGTTAAACACGATTGTTTTACAAATACATGGATAAAAAGAGCAAGAATTCAAAAATACCCAAAATTGTTTAAAAAGAAGTAAAAACTAATCAAAAGCAAGAAAATGTATATATATTTTTTTCCCCTTTTAATTATGATGGCAGAATAAACAACTGTCATAAATGTTTGTAATCCTATTGCCAGTTGTGTAGTTTTGCGGATTTTTTTTTTTTTTTTCATGGCATTATATGCACTATTAGTATTTTAAAAATTATGTATTTCTGTAATAAAAATAAAAAACTGATAAATACATTTAAAAAAAACCTGTGGACCCGTGCGAGACTTTAGCACTGTAGTCTGTGAGATTATTTGTCGATACTTTTTTTCATTAAATTTTAATTAAACAACGAAATGCGAGTGCACTATATCAAAAGCCTGTTGAAAAATATTGCGTATGATGCCTCATTCATCGTTGTGCGTTTAGTATGTGCATAGAAAAGGGGATGCTGGTATTAGAAATAATATATATATATATATATATATATATACATATATAACTGAAATACTGAAAACAAAAAGAAAGTTTTGTTTACATTGTAAAAAACCATATGGGGAAAAAATATATTTTCCAAGATAGTAAAAACATGATAGATACCGTTTAAAACCATTACACGATAAACTCTTGCCAACTCTGAAATTCAGTTATACCACCCAACAAAAAAGCTTAAACGGAACAATACCTCTTTCGCTCTAGAATTTATGATTATATCGACCATACTATTAGCGGAAGAAGAACAACGGCAGCTTTCAATCAACTTAATAAGCCCCCAAACAGCCTTTAAAAAGAGACAATCATTTTTCCCATTCTCCAATAACTTATTATAAAAATGTCTACGCACCCCCCTGTCTCTCGAATAAAGTCAATTTATGACAGCGGCTTCACGCTAACTGAAAGCCAGACAAAACTGATCATCTATCACGAGTTTCGGGTACAAATTTCTGTCTCCCGGTACTGTTTTAATACAAATGTGATGCAGATTCATTCCTCTTCCTATTGCATGAGTGAGATAATATAATTTTATTCTGACTTCAGTTCAAACATTTTCTTTCTTCTCCCCCCCCCCCCCCCCCCCACCAAAGAATTTGAAAATAAAATGAAAGACCGAAAGAAATAGAAAGACCTATTTTTGTACTTTCATAATAGCAGACGATACGTTTTTTGAAGGGTTTTTTTTTTTTTTTTTCTTGTTAAATCTAACATTGGATCAGAGCTCATAAAATAGTAAATCTTTAGACACTTCTATAATAAATCTATAGACACTAATAGTAAATCTTTACACACTTTTTTCAAAAAATTTTTTAATGTGGTTTTAATGAATTTTTTTTTTTTTTAGAAAGACCGACAAACCGATCATCCATCACCATTTTCCAGTACAGATTTCAGTCTCCTTGCACTATTTTAATAAATGTGATGCAGGATCATTCCTATTGGTTTTGCATGAATGAGATAATGCAATTTCATTTCGATTTCATTTCAGTTCAGTTTATTCTATATAGAATTTTTCTTTCTTTCAAAAGTATTGAATTTGAAAATAGAATGAAACCAAGAAGAATATTTTCCATTACCTTATTTTTTTTTTTCTCTGCAAAAATGGAAGTACTAATCCACTGTTGTAATATGAATGGGTTCGTACCGGAATCAACACACAGTATGTTTTATTATATTTAGATGTAATAAACTACAATAATAACGGAAGTTTGGAATGAACAGGTTGATCTTTGTTTAGTCAGATAATGTAAACATATGTAACATTACAACAATCATAAATAACAAAATATATAAATAAATGACATAAAAATTAGATAAAGTCTTGGAAATTATGAGCCAAAAATTTCGAACCATCGATCATCATACCACGTTCCTTTTTCAATAGATATTCGCTTATCACAGTTTTCAATATTACATAGTCTGTATTTAAAATTTTAAAAAAATCACTGCTTTAAAATAATTAAAGTGTTAAAGGCCAATGTAAACCAAATAAAGCAATTACACCTTTTTAAAATTTAGCTGACTATTTGTAAATCTGGATACAAATCACTAGCAGCTCCATATATGTATTATTCCAATATAATGTCTTCGTTATAGAGAAATTGTGTTATTTATTAAATTCTAACTCATGTCTTTAAAATTAGTTAAAAGAACACTTTAAAATATGCAGTTTATAATTAAAATGATTCACTACAGTGAAGCCTTTTATACATAAAACCTAATTTTGGCCAAAAAAAGCCCGTAAAACCAATAAAAGCCACCGGCCGTACAATTGAGTATTTGAGGCAAAATTTTGGCCAAAATTAATTTCCATGTGTTTTAAAGTTAAAACATTGCTGTTGACTTGCTATTAGTAAATACACTTAATTAATGTTATACATACATAAATGTATGCATTCATTTAAAAAATATATATATAATACAACGTTTACTTAATTGTTTACTGTTTATGAGAGGAAAGTAATTGTTGATAGGTTTGTTTTATTTATAAGTAATGTTTAATTAAATGTGTTTAATTTTACTACACATAAATGTTTAATTATTTATATAAACCAATGTATATAATATATATATTGCTTGCATTTAGTATTTAGAAAAGTTGAGTCTCTATAGTATATAGAGATACTGGTTTTTAAGTGGTTTTAATAGATTTGCAGTCCTCCCCAAAACCATTGATATCTAAAAATGACAGCAATATGTGGAACATTTTTTTCCAAAAACTTGCCTTCAGAACAATAACCAATACGACTATAATTCAAAAATGGTCCGATAAACCCCTACACAGCTTTAAAAAGCTTTGAATATATTAGATAATATATTTCAATAAATTAGATCTAAAAAATGTTAAAAATAACCCGTTTTCAATTTAAATTATTTTTTGTTATATGAAAAGTAAAACTATTTAAATGCACATGTCAAAGTATACATTTTAAACACAATAACAAAGCTGAAACATAACAAAAAAGTATGTCTTCTCACAAAGAAGCTTTCACTTCAACTGAGGCTAGGAGCAGCCGTATATGACTCATACTCCTGAAACAGACAGATCGATACAACCGTTAGTCAACTATTATAAAATGTGCTTTTAGCTCACAGGCTATCAAAGCCTGAGAGCTTATGTGCCCGCCGGTTCTGTATGTACGTACGTATCTATGTATGTATGTATGTACGTAACGCGATAACTCTTGATAGAACTAACCGTTTTACTTTAAATTTTGTTTATAGGTTCCTTGTGATAAGGCGCTTCCCTGATTAGTTTTGGAGGTTCATTGGTTAAGCATAAAGGGGGGAAACAGGGGGCTAACCCCCATAATTTAGATAAATGGGTTTTTCATGCAGAATTATCCCATTTTCTTCAAATTTTTGTATATAGGTTCATTTTGACAATGTGCTTCTATCAATAGTTTTGGGGTTCATTGGTTAAGTATAAAGGGGGAAAGGGGGTATAACCCCCCTCCCCCCTAATTTAGATAAATGTGTTTTTCATGCAGAATTATCCGATTTTCTTCAAATTTTGTATATAGGTTCATTTTGATAATGTGCTTCTGTCAATAGTTTTGGGGGTTCATTGGTTAAGTATAAAGGGGAAAAGGGGGGATAACCCCCCCCCCCCCTAATTTAGATAAATGAGTTTTTGATGCAGAATTATCAGATTTTCTTCAAATTTTGTATATATGTTCTTTGTGATAATGCGCTTCTCCGAATAGTTTTGGGGGTTCATTGGTTAAGTATAAAGGGGGAAAGTGGGGCTAATCCCCCCTTAATTTAGATAAATGGGTTTTTCATGCAGAATTATCCAATTTTCTTCAAATTTTGTATATATATTCATTGTAATTAGAGACTTCCCTGATTAGTTTAAGGGGTTCATTAGTTAACTATGAGGGGGGTAACGGGGGATGACCCCCCCCCCTAAATAAATTGTTGATTTCTTTATTTTTCGAGGGGCATATTTCACATTCTTTTGAAAAAAGAGTATAACATACAATTAGTGTGAATAGCCTGTGAGCTATATGCCCTCAGTTTAACTGGGCAGTTTTCTTTTTATTACAATCTTTGAGCAAATTTTAATTTCTGCCTTGGCCAGGATTTTGCATCAAATACGACTATATTTGCAACAGATTGCTATATTTACAATAAAAACAACTGTGCGTGGCTTTTATTGAAGGTTTTTTTTTTTTTTTTTTTTTTTTTTTTTTTTTTTTTTTTTTTTTTTTTGGGGGGGGGGGGGGGGGGCAATTCCATAGAACTAATCTATGTTCAACCCTGATTTCATTGATCCAAATGCCAAGTTCCATCTGTTTGTTAAATTATATTTACACTAGCTGTTACCCGTGACTTCGTTCACATATCATTAAAAGAAGAATAAATGCATTAATTAAGCAAAATATTTCATTCCCGATAATTAGAAACGTAAATAATTAACTAACTCTTTATCACATTCCATAAGAGACAATACAATATTTCTATGTTATAGAAGCCTTGACATAAGTAAGTTTTAAAAAGGTGAAATTTTGTGACAAATAATTACGAAAAGGAAACTGCAACCAATGACAAAAGGCGGGCCAAATAAAATCGTAGAAATGGGCGAATTATATAAAACATATGTCAAGTTTACCTGGTAAACCATTTTACTTTTAACGCCTTGTGAAACGTTTTAAAAGCAATCCTTCAAAGATAATGGAAATAGTATATTCTTTATCATTAAATTCAATTCTTGTGAATAGGGAGCAATTATTGTAGACCTAAATGCAAGGAGCTTAAATTTGCCTCCTTGCTTTAATCTATAACTGAAAAAAAAAAATCTTTATTTCTAAATGAAAATATGTTGACAGACGATTTTTGTTCTCCAGAAAAAATTGATTCATTGAAGTTTGAAAATGTGAAAATACGTTTTTATTTTTTCAAAAAATTTTACTGTAATCAAGATTTTTTTTTTTTCTTTCACCATCTATTCAAATTGAAAATAAATTCTTTTTTTTTTTCAGTTTTAATGAGAAAAAATATATTAATCCGTTTTAGCTCCTCTTTTTATCCACAAAAATGGAATAATTTAGTTGCCATTTACAGAGAAACTTCCTAAAATTTACAAAAATAAATAAATAAAATAAAATAATAATATCTCGGAATTTAAATTATTATTTTTTTAAATTCTGAGAGTTTATGACATCCTCGGATGAATGATAACCGGTGTTAAGTAAATTGCGTTGCGTTCGACAATCTGAAAAGAGTAGTTGCGAAATACAAACAGGCGGTCAGATTTTAATATAATAGATTCGTATTTATTTTTCTTTTCCTAATAATCATGGTGTGGTTTTTGGCAAAAAAAACTCTCATCTGTATGTAACTGATATTCATGCTTAATAATCGGTATAGATAAAAAAACATTTCAATTTTTCGTTTTAAATATGTCGTGAAACTAATCTACTTTCTAAACTTACTGATCCTTGTATTATTAATGTACGGAATTAATTCCCGCTCCTTGTAAAACACATTTGAAAATTCCCGTTTTATTTCAAATATGACGTCACATTTTCCTCAGAGAATTTTTTTTAATTGCATAATTCTTGTTAATTTTCTTTTTCTGGCAATCAGGACGTAAACTTTAGCGGAAAACTCACATTTGTATGTAACTGATACTCAAGCTAATTATTAATCAGTATCTATAAAAAATATTTCAGTTTTTCATCTTAAATATTACGTCCATTATCTATCTACTTTCATTATACATTGATATTCATGCTCCTTGTATTATTACGACTGTTTGAAAATACATGTTTTACTTATGACGTCATATTTGTCCAAGCCGAGGAGGATCCTTTTCATAGT
Organism: Maratus michaelseni; assembly: GCA_963931845.1. Classification (NCBI taxonomy): domain Eukaryota; kingdom Metazoa; phylum Arthropoda; class Arachnida; order Araneae; family Salticidae; genus Maratus; species Maratus michaelseni. The sequence continues at coordinate 339,226,856 of OZ007588.1, read as the reverse complement.
TCCATGGTCCAAGCGAAATCTATTTTTAAGAATATAATTATTGTTCATTTTTCCTTCTAATTATAACGCAGTTTTTTGACAGAAAAAGATCTTTTTAATGTAACTGATATTCATACTTCATGTATAATAACAAATACTCCATATTTTTGTTTCAAATATCACGGAAATTCCTCTTCTTTTGAATTCTTTTTCATTTTCACTTTTTACGTGAAAATCGTTCAACTGAAAATTAAATGTTGAGAAAAAATTATTTTTCCGTGTTTTTATTTATTGGCAACGATCAAAGCCCTAGCAACGATAAAGTAAAATTATTAAATTGTATGGGAAAATGTCCATTTATTCTCTATGAAAATAACGAAATTTTTAATTATTAAGAAAACTATTTGAATAAAATGAACAAAAACTGGTCTATGTTCATTTGAGGGTTATAATCAACGTATATGCAAAGATACAGGATCATTAAATGCTCCATTTTGACGCTGGCTTCAGCCTAACATTTGCACACAATCAGATTTATAATATTATTAGGATTATTTTAAATAAATTTGTTATTAAATCAACTGAGTTCATTAAAAAACGGGAAAATATACAGGAAAAGGCAATGGACATGTTTAAAAATTTTATATACAGGGTGGGCCAAAAGTTCATGACGCATTTTGAAATTCAATAAAAAAAATCAAGTAATTGGCGTACGAGTGTGCGGTTAGGACAAAAATGCTTCTCATGATGGAAAGTTTTCTTTAAACAAAAGTTAATTTTAAAAATTTCCTATAAATGGCGCTACATCTTCAAAGCTGAGAAACTACAGAAACAAGCAGTCACAGATCATTTATTTTGTACGTGCGCTTTTTGTAGCTTGATTCATATCCAAATGGGACTCAATTTGATTTTATACGTGAAAATATAGTAGTACATCGCAAAGTCATAAAAATATATACATAATAAAAATAAAACCATAAATTTAATCGCTAAATTGTCGCACACTTAAAAGGAAAATAGCCATTCTATTGAGAATATGCCTTCTTCCAATTTATTGTACAAAAATGATGGTTTGTAAAAGCTTATTTTGACAGATTTGAAGGTATAGCGCCATCTGTAGAAAATTTTCAGAATTAAAGTTTTGAATGCGGTTAAAAAAACTTTCGATCATGAGAAGCATTTCCGTCCAGACTGCATTCTTGTACGTCAATTACTTTACTTTTCATTGAATTTAAAAATATGTCAAGGACTTTTGGACTACCCTGGAAAATTAAGTAATTTGCGCAAGAGAACGCGGTTCCCAAATTTTGTCCATAGGAAATAACATAATAAACATCTACCAACAGCTTTTATTATAAAGAGACTATCATTTTTCTCCGCCTCCAATACAAATGTCTATTCATTCTCTCTTTCTAGTAAAGTGGTTTTATGACAAGAGTTTGGCAGGTTCATGTGCTAACTGAAAGCCAGACAATCATCTTATCATCTATCATGAATCTTCCGATACACTCTCCTGGTACTGCGTTTTAATAATGCGAAACAGGATCATCTACGCACTTGCATGGGTGGCATAAAATGATTTCATTCCGATTTCATTCGAGTTTGTTCAATATTTCTTTCTTTCTTTTAAAGTCCAATTGCAGATAGAGAGAATGTGCGATATAATAAATCTGAACAGATTTATTTTTTTATTATCGTATGATATTAATATCAGTAGACACTTGGGTGGGAAAGGAAAGGGAGGGAAAAAAAAAGAAGGTAAAAGAAAAAACCTGTCAAGCACAAACTGAGCGCTTGTAAAGATATAGAGGGAATAGTTACCACGCATAAGAATCGATTTATGTACCGTAGAAACAGTATAAGCAAGAAAGAAAAAAACACTGGCGACTATATAAAAGAATATACCTTCGAGATAAAATAAGATCTATGAAATAAATCTGAAAAATATTAAATAAATCTTCTTTCAGGTCTATGGAATATACTCACCAGGGCCTGCCCGATTATACATCTGGATGCAGAAGAAGCACAGTATCATTTTGGGGACCCTTTCGGAGATAAATTTCTAAATTCTATATACATGAAAACTTTATAATACTATAAATATTATTCCTGGGAATGGCTTAGCCAAGTTCACATATATTTCATTAAACAACTTTTTATGTTCCCTATATACACTATAGATAAATTTATTTGTAATATATAGTTGATATGTATTCAGTTACATGGTGGTTTCTAACTAGCACATCAGGATGGCCTATGATTGGTTAACAGCCTTTTGATCTCATTCAGATTTACTGATTAGATAACTTTCCTGAAATAGTGCACATATTCTCTTGCATTGTGCAAACTTTTCCCTTCGAAATAATAAAAATACTGATTTTTTTTTTTTTTTTTTAAGACCTCATTTTACAGTCATTTTTGGGGCCCCGCGTGAATTTTAGAGGGAAGCTCTTACTTCACGTGCCTTTTATATAATTAGACTCTGATACCAACATATTACAACATCTTAGAGAACTGAAAAGCGCTGATAGGTAGCCGACCCGAACCCGGAAATTCCATTTCAAGTCAAACAGATACCCGAACCGAATAAAATTATCTTCGTCAACCGAAACAGACAAAATTGTTTTTTGATAAACACGATGGCACAATTCTGTCCGAACCCGGCCCGAAATGAAAGAAAATTGATGTCTTATTTTAATACAATTGTAAAAAAAACAAAATACAATTCACTCTTCTAATATTAATTTTATCTTTTACGAAGAAATATTAACTGATGTACTCATTCATATTAAAAAAATCCCTGACGGCTCGGCCTACAGGCACAGGTAGATTTCGAAGACGCAGACCGTGGGGCGCCTGTTTGTCGGGAATTGCGGAAGAAATGACCTTTTTTACGATGATGCGGCAGTTTGAACCGCCTACTTCGAAACCTAACTTGTTTGCAGGCGGATTCGGCAGGGATTTTTTTGTTTTTAATTTTTTTTTTTTTTTGGTATAACGGTTGGTCCTATAAAAAACTTGTCAATATAAAAGTTTTAGATAATATTAAGAGGATTTATAATAAATTTAAGCGGATTTGAAATCTTGGGAATTGACGAAGTTATGCATTTTTTTCTTCTAACCCCCCCCCCCCCCCCCCTCTTAAGGCAATTTTTAATTATATCAAAAATCTGTCAAACATAAATTTTCGGCCCTTCTCCTAGAAGTAATAATATCTTCAAACGGATTCGATACGTATCATAATTAAGAAATTAATTATGATACGTAATACGTATCCCCCCCCCCCCCCCCCCAAGGTTCGATTTTGCCCATTAACGAACTTGACCGAGATTTTATGCCTCTTGATTCCCATATCAGTTTCGAACAGATGCGGGAGTTGGAACCGCTTACTTCGAAAAATAACTTGTTTGCAGGCGGAACCGCCAGGGGTTTTTTTGTTTTTAATTTTTTTTTTTTTTTTGCTATAACGGTTGGTCCTATAAAAAACTTGTCAATATAAAAGTTTTAGAAAATATTAAGAGGATTTATAATAAATTTAAGCGGATTTGAAATCTTGGGAATTGATGAAGTTATGAATTTTTTTCTTCTAACCCCCCCCCTTCCCCCGCTTAAGGCAATTTTTAATTATATCAAAAATCTGTCATACATAAATTTTCGGCCCTTCTCCTAGAAGTAATAATAACGTCAAACAGATTCGATACGTATCATAATTAAGAAATTATGTTTTTTTTTCTGTTTTCACAAAAAGCCCCCCCCCCCCCCCTTGTTCGATTTTGCCCATTAACGAACTTGACCGAGATTTTATGCCCCTTGATTTTATGTATCAGTTTCGAAACGATGCGGGAGTTGGAACCGCCTACTTCGAAAAATAACTTGTTTGCAGGCGGAGCCGGCAGGGATTTTTTTTTGTTTTTAATTTTTTTTTGCTATAACGGTTGGTCCTATAAAAAACTTGTCAATATAAAAGTTTTAGATAATATTAAGAGGATTAATAATAAATTTACGCGGATTTGATATCTTGTGAATTGACGAAGCTATGATTTTTTTTCTTCTAAAACCCCCCCTTTCCCCCCCCCTTGGAGCCATTTTTAATTATATCAAAAATCTGTCATACATACATTTTCGGCCCTTCTCCTAGAAGTATTAATAACTTTAAATGGATTCGATACGTATAATAATTAAGAAATTATGGGTTTTTTTCTGTTTTCACAAAAAGCCCCCCCACCCTCCCCCCCTTGGTTCGATTTTGCCCATTAACGAACTTGACCGAGATTTTATGCCCCTTGATTTTATGTATCAGTTTGTAAAAGATTAATGCAGAATTTTTCCAGTTATCGTGGTCAGAAAAAAGTGACATAGATAGATAGATAGATAGATAGATAGATAGATAGATAGAGTTTTGAACTGGGGGTGGTTTTGGGTTCTGGAAGTCATGATCGGCGTAGATCTGCAAAAAATTTTCAAAATTTCCAACTTAGGTGAGAATGTAATAGGTAGTATTTCTTACGAAATCTACCTAATATACATTGTTTTTACATCTGAAATAATATTTTGGTTTTTCTTCTGAAAAAATGGGTACATACAAAAATCCAATTCGCAGGAACCAAAAGTGAGCCAGAAACTGATCAGGAGCACAAAATCTAGAGCCAACGCAACGCAGAACTCTACACCACCTGAACAATTATAAAACATACTAGCCGCCACTGGCGACCAGTTTGGTCTCCCTTAAATGTATGTTAAGCATTGTAACACGTTACTTTTATTCATAATTTAATTGTTTTCCTTAATCCTTCGCCAAATCGGAAGATTCTAATAGACAAATCGAAAACTTTTGCGATCATGGTAGCATTTCACATATTTTTTGTTGTTATGTATTTCATCTTTCTTGACAAAAACTGCTTAACCCACTTAAGCATTCATGTCAGTTTGCTTATCAGTTGCGATATGTTCGCTACGGCGGAGATTCTTAAACATATTAAATAATATTCCGCAATTGGGGACATTGCCAATTGGCGTATTTTAGTTAATACGATTTGATGCAATGAAGTCTGTTTTGTGAAAATCTTTAGCGATATCCTCAATTACATTGAACCATATTGTTGCTAATATATATATATATATTTTTTTTTTGGTTCTCGCTAACTTTGGCTGTAGACTCGATTACGGAAAATTAGAAAATCTATCTATTCTCATCTAAAACGTCTTGAATAATGTGCCATTATCGGGCTGCATATTATTACACGTAATTTTGGGTACAGCTGTCGCAGACGCACCGGGGTATCATTTTGGCGCCAAATTGGCGATTTTATGCATGGGCAACCCGGCGGTTTCGCTAGATTTTGCTTTGTATGACAACCCGGTGGAGCAGATTCCGTATGTTTTATAATAAATTCAATATTGTGTGTTTTATAATAAATTAATCATTGTGTATGTTTTATAATAAAATTGTATGTTTTTTAATATAAAATAAACTATTTCATAATAAAATAAAAGTAACATGCTGTTTTAGCAATCTCTAACAGGTACTTGAAAATGGGGTTTTCTTGCCACAATGGCGCAAAACATTGCGCCAACCCCAACCCCGATGCGTCTGCGACAGCTGTTCAAATTTAAAATACATGCTGTTCACACTTTTCATTTAAAATACATGCCGTTCACAGTTTTCATTCAAAATCGAAAATAGGTAAATAAGAAATAATATCATAAATTAAAACATTTGATTTAAAAATCAAAGTATCGTTTCTAATTTGTGCACGCGAAAAATAAAAGCTGGTATTGACGATTTAAAAATAACATAAAAGTACTTAATGATGTTATGTATTTTATAAATGTATATTAAATTACTGTTTTGAACGCGATTGGTCATTAATAATGGTAAATATGATTGGTGATTAACAATCATTTTCGGTGATCGCAATATTCCTGGCACGTATAATACATAAATACCAAATTAACTGAAAAATTGTTTCGAAATTTGATTCATTAAATATTATTACATGAGGTGTATTTGTTTGCATCCAGCTTACGTCAAGAAAAGATCCAGAAGGAAGTTAAGTTGTATGTCACACAATTATGGTAAACTTTGATTGTCTCACTTGTGCGAATTATTTTTTTTGACACCAGGCAGCGGTCCAAAAATTCATTTGCGGAGAACTTGCTTGGCGAAAGATTACCTCCATGGTTTAATATTTTAAACGTTCACAACGAATGAATGGTTTTTTGTTTACTTTCATGGATAGAGAATTTGAACTGAGAATCTAATTTCAACTCAAGTTATTGCAGAATATATACATAATTGAACGTAAGTCATCTCTCAAATATTAATTTATTTTGAACGATCTTCCTAAAAATGTAACTTTTATGCAGTTTTATTTGAAAAAAAATAATTTTTAATAAAAATGGCCGCCTGGTATATGAAAAAGTGAAGCGGGCATCCCGGAACTGTTGATGACAGTCACATGACTTAGGCTTTTATTACAGAGATAACACTTAATAGTCCAGTAGAAATAGCATTTTACCTTACAAAAATTCGGGTAGTTCTGATTTTTGGATATGTTGTAAAGGTTGACCCTCTAATAAAAAAAACCAAGTTTTCGACCTTCTAGACATTGTGCGTTTTTCACAATATCGAAAAAAAACAATATTTTTCAGCACTTTTTTCGATTTTTCTTAAATAACTCAATTTCTGTGCATTTTACAGAAAAAGAACTTTCACCATTTTGTAGAGCATAAAATTCTCTACAACAACAGTATTCATGTTTGTAAATTGTCCAAATAGGGGGTAAGATACGGAGCCGGAAAAATAGGGTAAAATTTGCAAAAAGTGCAAAAATCCACAAATGACGTCAGTTTTTGCTTAATAACCTACTTTTAGTGCGTTTTAGAGACAAAAGTGTCAATATAAAGTTTGTAGTCTATAAGTTTCATTTATTAGATCATTAAATATCTATAATAGACTCTAAAAATCAGAATAATACAATTTATGGTTAAAACAAAAAAATACCACCTGACAAGTCATTAATTTAAAAACGAGCTTTTATTTTTGATATTGATTAAACGATACAATTAATTAATTATAGTATGTACAATAATAGGTAACTGTTGAATAGTTGAGGAAGGGGGGGGGGGGGGGGGCGAAGTTAACCAAAAAACCTAGTCGGTAGACATAGGTGCAGGGCCAAGAATTCAAAGTCGAAAGTAAAATTAATAGCTGGGAATAATGTAAAAAAATACTTGAAAGATAAATAAGTTATAATTTAGAAATTTTAAAAAGGAAAAGGAATATCTAAGGCCGAAACTAAGGGAGGTGGGAGCAAAAGGAGCATGTGACCCGGGTGCTAGAATGGAATCGATTTTCCTTAAATAACTCAATTTCAGTGCATTTTACAGAAAAAGCATTTTCACCATTTTGTAGACGATAAAATTCTCTACAACATGCAGTATTCATGTTTGTAAATTGTCCAATTAGAGGGGCGAGATACGGAGCTGGAAAAATAGGGTTAAATTTGGAAAAAATGCCTTTTTCTGCTGCTTGGCCCTGATAATGATACCATCGTTTCAGATACTTCATCGTCCGTCTCTGTACTTGACTCGATTGGTTGTTCTAGGTCATAAAAGTCCTCAAGGTCCAGTATAATATCAGGAGCGTTGCCACATAGTTGGTTGTGGCACTTCACACAGATAACTGAGCACTTCCAGCCTGATGATTTTTATGAATTTTAAATTGAATTTTTATGAATTTTTTGTGGCAAGATATGAAATCGAGTCGAGTTTGAGGAGCTGGTCCATTCATCATGGTGACTGGAATGAGCCCATGACCACCCTACTTCCAGCCGCATTCGAGAGGATCCTTTTCGTTTCCCAGCCATGTCTGAATGCATGATATTCAACAGCATCACGAGTAGGTGGTAGTCTAGCTAAATTTAATTTAATATTGTTAGTTGCTCTAGCGAAGCTGACATACCGCAATACATTCGTTTTGGTTGGGATCACCTCCATACAGGGCAAAGAAGTACACCTTCTGTGGCTTCAACAAGTTTGTGCCTCTCTGCATTTGAGTCTTTAAAGATTTTAACTTTTTGGTTCAGGGATGGGTTCTGAATAATTCTGTAATATTTCATTTTCCCATGGCTGTAGAGCACAGAAGTGGTGTCACAACCACTTACTGCATGAAGAAAAAGAATATTTTGTGCAACTTCCTTAAATTTGAAACACTCTTTGGAATAGAGATCATCAGGCAGTTTCCCCTCTCCTGGCCCTTCGGAAATAAACATTGTCTGCAGCTAGAGAAGCCACAAGAACAAGAAGGTCCATGTCTTCACCATTGACAATGACAGCATCGTAATCACGGGCTTAGGAAATAGCTGTGTTCACTATTAGCACATCTGCATCTTCAGTGGCCTGCGTAGTGATCATTTGTACTTTTTTCAAACTCATTTCGAAGCATATAAATGAAAAGTTCTTTATTTTTTTTTCATTCCCCAACAATTTTTCTTGTGGCATCTGTGGAAACATAGTCTCATTGAACTTAACCTCAGCAGAAGTATGAATCTTCAAGCAACGAGCACTTTCTGCACTTTATACATTTTTGATTATGTTGCGGATAAGTTTCTAATATTTTCCTTATTTTAAAATTTAAAACTGAATTCAAAACACCGGAAAACAATTCTCCTTTATACAGGTTTCCATCTTATCAGGTATAATTGTTGTTATTCTTTCTGTTGGGACTAAACTGAGATACATTTACCATCAATGTAAACTTTGACTAACAAAAATATGTGGTACAAATGAATATAAACACAACAAACCAAATCTTCATTGTGCGCCCTCTTCTCCTTCCATTCTAGCGCCCGGGCCACATGCTCCTTTTGCTCCCACTTCCCTTAGTTTCGGCCTTAGGTACTCCTTTTCCTTTTTAAAAATTCTAAATTATAACTTATTTATCTTTCAAGTATTTTTTTACATTATTCCCAGCTATTAATTTTACTTTCGACTTTGAATTCTTGGCCCTGCACCTATGTCTACCGACTAGGTTTTTTGGTTACCTTCGCTTCCCCCCCCCCTCAACTATTCAACAGTTACCTATTATTGTACATACTATAATTAATTAATTGCATCGTTTAATCAATATCAAAAATAAAAGCTCGTTTTAAATTAATTACTTGTCAGGCGGTATTTTTTGTTTTAACCATAAATTGTATTATTTTGATTTTTAAAGTCTATTATAGATATTTAATGATCTAATAAATGAAACTTATAGACTACTTCATGCTTTACAAACTTTATAATGACACTTTTGTCTCTAAAACGCACTAAAAGTAGGTTATTAAGCAAAAACTAATGTCATTTGTGGATTTTTGCACTTTTTGCAAATTTTACCCTATTTTCCCGGCTCCGTATCTTACCCCCTATTTGGACAATTTACAAACATGAATACTGCATGTTGTAGAGAATTTTATGCTCTACAAAATGGTGAAAGTGCTTTTTCTGTAAAATGCACAGAAATTGGGTTATTTAAGAAAAATCGAAAAAAAGTGCCGAAAAATATCGGTTTTTTCGATATTGTGAAAAACGCACAAGGTCTAGAAGGTCGAAAACTTGTTTTTTTATTAGAGGGTCAACCTTTACAACATATCCAAAAATCAGAACTACCCGAATTTTTGCAAGGCAAGGCCCTTTTTTACGCTATTTCTACTGGACTATAAATAAATTAGCTATTCGTAAAAATTCCTTCGTCAAACAATAAATAACTGAAATTGTACAAATAAGAACTACTATGCTGCTTGGGATACACTGATTAAAATTTCAAATACGTACTACAGTATTATTCCAACAATAATCACCAAAGTTAATCATTATATTCGAACATTTTTCTATTTCTGAAGGCTGCTATCAAATTCAAACTGGCTATTTTCTGACACATTCCTGAATTCACTTTTATTCGTGAGCGCACGAAAATGGAGCGAGTTCGTATCCAGAAAAATGAAATCTAATAATTTTCTATTTTTCGGTAAAGGGAAAAGATTGCAGGAAATATTTTCAAAGTTGGCATTTTTAACGAATTTCCGCAAATGACAGCTCGAGAAAGGTCGTTATGAAACAGGGTGCTTATAACTTGACACTTGAGATGTTATACAATTAAGCGAAAAATATAACCGCTATTGGATTTCAAATCATTTCAATAGTCATGGCTGCCAATTTTATGCTTTTACTTTCAAAATGAGTCCGAGAACACATCAGGAAGTTTTGTGTTATTTATGCGAGGGAAAATATTTTTAGGGGAATAGCCTTAAAAGAAATACTAAATAATAAAGGACATCTGCTTTAAAAAATGAAAATACCGCTGTCTACATTAGCAATGTATTCAAATTTTAGGGTAATTGGGAGTATGGGGGCGAATAAAAGGAAATTATACTTTTAGAGTTTAATAGAACTTATATAGGACCACGGATAAAATGAACTTTTTTCAACGCAAAAAAAAGTGCATGCAAATTTAAAGTTGCATGAACATGTAAATGAAGAAAAAAAAAAGTTTATAAAATTCTTCTTGATTTAAATTGACTTTAAATTGGAAGAGCTGTTAACACAAAAAAGGTAGTTTTTACGCGTAGTCGAATTGTGAAAAAATAAAATTTTGTTATTCCTCATAGATATACGAATAATATTCATCTGTAAATAGTCTTAAAAAGCAAAATCTGTCAATATCTTTTTTCAGTTGATTGACATTTTTACATAATCTTCGTCATACTATTCGTGCTGCCATTCCTCACGATATCCACAGACCAAAATTGGTCTACTCTTTTGTCACGACAGTTCACATTTAAGCTATTTTATTGTAAAAGGCTTTTCTAAAATATAATTTATGCTAAAAATGGTGCAAGTATCCAATATCGTGCTGAACTTTAAATTTTATGCAAGCTATTTTGCTGATAAGAGTCACACTAAATTACAGTTGTATGTAGTTGACGAAAACATGTGGTATAAAAATATTAATCCTTTAAAAATAAATTTCTAAAAAACATTTTTTTAAACTCGTATTGCGAAAGTTGATGGTATGGAAATCATAAACATGAATAGTATAATTTTTAAAAACATTCATACAGTACCTTGGGACAAGAGAATACAAGACAGAAAAAACATTACCTGAAAAATAAATAAAAATACACATTAACCTAGAAAAATCCAAGAAATGCATTTCATTCAGTAATATAAATTTTTACAATTCACATTATTATTTGAGGGGGAAAAAAATACATGCATGGAAGAAAATTTTGGAAGTGAGAAAAAAAAGATTGCCATTTTCTAATCTCCTTATTACTTTCCCATTTTTAATCTAAAGTTACTTGGAAACAAGGGAAAAACTTTCAATTAAACAATGGAATAAGTTAACATACCGTAGGAGGGGGTACTTCAATATGGGTCTTGTCATTGAAAAGCACCCGGTTAAATAACTCGTCTATACAAGTCGTATGACTTCGTTAGTGTCGTTATATTTTGTGCACATGCGCTGAGAATGGACCGATATTCAGTTGAAGACATTACTTTAGTCAAAACTTTTTATCACAATAAAACTTTTACTCTGCCAATTATGTTTCAACAATTTGAAATTTTACCCTCAAAATTTCGAGTAAACAATATTTTATCATGTATATAATTATACGAGCAGGGAAGACCGAGCTAGGCTCGGTCAAAATTAAATTTGAGTTCAAATATCATGACCCATGACCGAAATGACCCACTAATTGAATTTTCTCGAACATGTGACTTAGCCCAACAGTCTTCTCGTGCCCAAAAACCATAGGATGCAAAATTTAGTGTAAATTGAGCCGCTTTTTAGATCTTGACCCACAATGACCCAAAAATGACCCACTAATCGAAATTTCTCGAACATGTGACCTACCCTAATAGTCTTCTTGTTCCCTAAACCTGTAGGGTGCTAAATTTATTTCAAATCCTCTGAACCGTTTTTAAGATAAAATAGCTTGACCCATAATGACCCATGTCCAAAATGACCCACTAATTGAATTTTCTCGAACATGTGACCTAGCCCAACACTCTTCTCGTGCTCGAAAACCATTGTATGCAAAATTTAGTGTAAATTGAGCCGCTTTTTAGATCTTGACCCACAATGACCCAGAAATGACCCACTAATCGAATTTTCTCGGACATGTGACCTAGCCCAATGATTTTATCGTGCTCGAAACTCGTAGGTCACAAAATTTAATCAAAATCGTTAGAGCCGTTTTTTAGATAAAATTAATTTGACCCGCGTTGACCCAAAAATGAGCCACTAATCGAAAGTTCTCGAACATGTGACCCAGCCCAATAGTCTTCTCGTGCCCGAAAATGGTCGGATACAAAATTTCGTCAAAATCGTTTGAACCGGTTTTTAGATACAATTAGCTAGACCATGACCCAAAATTGACCCACTAATCGAATTTTCTCGAACATGTGACCTAGCCCAATGGTTTTCTGGTGCCCCAAAACGGTAGGATACGAAATTTCGTCAAAATCGTTAGAGCCGTTTTTAAGATAAAATTTGCATACACTATATATATATATATATCTACCCTATATATATATATAAAATCCTAATGAAACGAATTTGTGAAACGATTTTATGAAACGAATTTATGAAACGATTTTATGAAACGACTGATTAAACGACTGATTATGTTTCAGGGCTATTTTTAATAAAATATTAAACGCTTGATGGTGAAATCAATACCAATTGTCCATAAAAATCCGCAGATGTCAAAACTGGTAATAGAATTTTGAAATTGGAATTACTTTTCGAGATATTAATTTTTTTCTAATTTTAATGACATTTCTGTAATGATGGCAACTAATTACTCAGTTTTTTGTGACAAAAAAGGGAAAAAAATAAAAAAGGATTACGATAGGGATTGATTTATTTTTATTCGTCATATTCAAATTGAAATTGAATTTATCTTTTATTTCAATCGATAATGAAGACAAGATTGTGATTAAATTATGTTTTTCACGAAAATTTGAAAAAAAAATCACATTTCTATCGTCAGGATTCAATCGTCTGTCAGCATTTAATTTAATTTATAAACTGAAAATATTTTGAATAAATTCGTCCAAATGACGTCATTTATGTAAATACGTCATTTATGTTTATACAATTTATTTAATATAAAGAAGCCATTTATCTATTTTTATGTACAAAAAGAGGTAAATTGAAAGACAATTATAAATAAATTGTATATATACATATAAATACATGTATAAACAAGCATAAAAGTTCGGTGCTTTTCCAGTATATGGGGCCTTGAAGAAACAGAGAAAATAGCCTTGGCGGAAAAGGAAATATGGCAACATACTTTCTGTCAACCGATTTACTTTGTCATTTCGTATACAGAAGCATTTTTTCAATATTTATACAATTTGTTTAGCGTAAAATGTCATTTATCCTATTTTATATATAATCAGAAGTAATTTGTATAGAAAAAACAATAATAATATACGTATAATTAAAATACGCATATAAACAAAAAAAAAAAATCGTCGAATTTGTTTCCATGGCTGTTTATGTCATTTGGCACCAAATCTCACTTTCTGATGCCCGAATTGCGCCAAGCTTTTTAAAAAAGCGTCAAGACCCCTATTATAGAAAATCACCAAAAGTTCATTGGGTTTGTTTTCATAATTTTTGGCAACAAATATATGTATATTAACGAATCTATTCGTTTTTGAAACTCGAATTACGACAAACCTAAAAGCAAAGGATCCTACACTGGAAAAGTACCCGATTTTCTTATGGACAATATTAAAGTGACATAACATGGTGTAAAATTATCGCGGATAGCAAATTTGTTTAAATATCTCATCAATTGATGCCGAATAAATGCAGGCATGCATGCACAAAATATTTAATTAATTTTGTATGATAAATAATTATTAGAAAATTCGTATATACATATTAATTAAATAATTTACATATTTAAAATAACATGAAAATATGCATGATGGTACACTAAAATACAGAGAAAATTAAAACCTGTTACTGAAAATGTCTATAACATAGTACTACTTTTCAATACCGTGGTTCTTAATGTTATTCACAAGCAGATGGAATTTTTCTCATCCTTAAACGTAAAGGAAGAATAGAATACAGATCGTTGTTATAAAAGTGCGAGAGGTAGCCACAATTTAAACCTAACCATTTTATACAAGCTGGTTTTCAAGGTGTAATTGATTTTACTTATCAATCCCTAAAACAGTCGTCAGTTGTCGCAACAGCTGTGTATGAGGCCATGATAATAAAAAAATGCCCCATTAAAACGTTAAAAGCATGGCAACCCAATTACAGATTTACCAATATTTTTATAACGAAGCACGCTGTCATGTTTTTAGAGGCCTCGAAGTCTGAGCGGGGGTTGGCGAGCGTAGCTCGCAGGGGGTAGGCCCCCTAGTATATATATATATATATATATATATATATATATATATATATATATATATATATATATATATATATATATATATATATATACACACAAGATTTGCTCGTATTAGAATATATGATGATAACAAATTAATTTTGTAAACGAATTTACAAATATGGAACAGGTGCGAATATTTGAACTCAATATATTTTATGCTTTACAAGTTGCAGGATTTGCCAGTGTTAAGACCAATGCAGAGACAACAAATATTTGATGTAAATTTAAGCTTGGCTGCAACACAATTTTGCTTCTATTTTATAAACAGAAATTTGGTATCACTGAACGCTAATTACTTTCCCCCTTGTTTAATTAACCTATTCTCCATATTTTATATAATTTCTCCACTCTTTATGAATATAAACAAAATATAATTATACCTACAGATTAAATTTTCAGCTATTTTCAGCACGTTTGAAATTAAAAGGTAAAACGTAAGAAAAATGAAAATAAGTTGCATTTAATCACTGTTTTTATACCATTTATTATATAAACAGAAAAAAAAAATAGAGTATCAATTATCAGTAATAGTCTCAGGGAAAATTTAGTAGCTATAATTAAGAAAATAAAATACATGTTTTATACTGACTGATTTCCCCCCCTAAAAATTAGTTTTGAAAAGTAAATTTGGGGTCCCCTTTGTATTTCAGTGGGTAAGCTCGGGTTTCACGGGCCTATTCGGTAAACAGGCCCTGCAAACTGATGCGATACACAAAGAAAGGTAAAAACTTCTTAATAATACCATAAAATTAAGAAATGAGCAAGGCCTTTCGAGAGAAATTTGTCTTTCTTCATCAGGCGCAAAGAAGACGTGCTACTACTTTGAAAACAGGAGACACACTGGCAAGAAATGGGAGAGAAAAGGGCAGCTTACACAAAACAGCTAATAGGAAATTAAAAAGCATCAACAAATGGCACAGGAGCATTAGCCAATCAGAACAGAATGAGAAATATGAAACCAATTGAATAAAAGCACAGTGAGAAAAAGGTAAGGAAATAAGAAAAATATAATATATATAATCAACAAAGAATAATGAGAAATAAATAAATTTTATTTAATTTTAAAAGTATATATATATATATACACACACACACATATATATATATATATATATATATATATATAATAAAATGAAAAAGAAATAAAAATAAATTAATCATAATAATAAATAAAATAAATGGAAATAAAATAGCGATTAAAATTAATTATAATACACAAATATAAAAAATAAATGACAAACTAATAATAATAAACAAGAACCAATTTGAGATTCTTCCAACTTTAATTTAATCAAGGCAGTAGCAAAATTTACCAGAGATTTCTTTTCATTTCAGGAGGGGGAAAAAAAAAAAAAAAAAAAAGGCGCGGAGCGCGAAAATAAAACTCTAAAATTCGCATAAAAAATTCAGGGAAAATTCGAAAATAGCAAAGAACAAAATTTACTATATTGGGCTAAAAGATTGAAACCGGATTTATTTTAGATGCATAATTTCAGACAAACAAGTTTTACGAATGACAAAAAATCGCCGCAAAAGGCGAAAAAACGCTAAAAATTACATGAAACATTGATAAAAATTCTGAAATCGCAGAGGACAAAACATAGTATATTGGACTGAAAGATTGAAACCGCATTCCTTTTACGGAAGTTAAAAAATCAACTCAAAACGAGAATAAATTCTAAAAATTGCATAAAAAATTCGCGAAAAATTAAAAAAATCGCTGCACGAATTTCGAATAAACTTAATTGAAAATAGGACAAAATTTACTGTATTGGGCTAAAAGATTGAAAGCGGATTACTTTTACTATTGTAAGAAAAATCGCCGCAAAACACCAAAAAACTCTAAAAAGCGACTTAAAAATTAAATAAATAAAAAATCCAAAAATTGGCTTCGAGGTGCATAACTTCAGACATACAGGTGCCTTCCTGCATATATCACTGAGCGCAGCGGTCTCTTTACAAAACAGCACGCGAACATCCATCTTTATTATTGTAGATTGTAGAAGTTGTCTGAAAAATTGCGTCTAGGGGCGCAAACCCGCTACACTACAACACTAGACACAATAAAATAGTCCTTTCCCTCTCCCTTCAGGGAAATTTGAGATTATAAATTGAAGCAATACTTGTTTTAAATTCTTAGGTACGAGTATTTCAAAAAATAATTTCAGAAGAAAAAAAAAAATTTCCTTTTAAATTATAAGATTTTATATATAAACTGTTTTTTCTGTTAAGCATTACTTTCCTTTTTTTTTTTTTTTTATGCTTGCTAATTTATTTCATTAACTCTTCTATATTCTTCATATTTTCCTTAGCTACTTAAGTTTTATCTCTCTTTCACAACTACTTTAGTTTTTATAAAGTTCTATACATTTGTTGGCGAGTTTTTGCTGTAGTTAAATTTAGAATTTTGTGCGCAAATCGCGATTTTTTAAAAACATTTTGGATACACTTTTAAAAAAAAAAATTAGATTTAATTAAGCTATAAAAAATTGCGTGCTTATGTATTTTAAAATTTGTTTAAAACAGAAAAATTACTAAACGTGTAAGACAAAAATGAAAGACTGTTTAAATTATGCCCATTTGAATAATTTAATACAAAAAATCATACATCATGCATAGACTATGAAGCACTTACCAACACTAGGAGAAATATAGTATAAAATTTCATACTTTATAGTATATTCAGTGGTTCTCAAACTTTTATGCCTCGCGTACCCCTTGAAGAAATATATATAAATTGTGTTACGCCGTATTATTTTCTACATGAAAGATCGATGATTAGGGAAAAAAATGAATAGATACAAATAAAACAACACTTTTATTTTACATTTAATGTAAGCTTAACAGGTTTTTTTTTTTTTTTTTTTTTTTTATGACGGGTTAACTTGTATATTTCTATTTCTTCAATGTTCTATGTTAATGCGCCGAGATGGAGTCGTAACTTATCTTCACATATAGTGTGGTCTCATATCTTTATTATAAAAGAATATTGGTTTATTAAGGTCTTCAAATTAGTAATAAGAATATTAACATGTTAATTTTTAATGAAAATTTCATTTCGTTCCATTCTTTTTCATCTATTTTTGTTGAATAACTCTGTCGGATATATAAAATAAAAAGCGAAAAAAGAATTGGATACACAATTTTTTAATAAAATCATTTTAAGTAATGAATAATAATAATAATAATAATAATAAACATTAAATATTTTAAAAGTTTGAACGCATTGAGCATTTTTTTATTTTTGAAAAATTTAATTTCCAGTAAAGTGATATATATTTCTTAAAATATGTGTTAAATTTATGGCAATAGAACACTTCTTTACGCCTCGACTTACTTTCTAGCCGGAATAATATAAATAATGAAGAATAATTTTTAAACTGGTGAGAAAGAAACACGGATTAAGGTATTTTTCAAAGAAAATATTAAATAAACCTGTGAAAAATCTGAATTAGCATTTTTTTTTTTTTTTTTTTTTTTTTTTTTTTTTTTTTTTGTGGGGGGGGGGGGGGGGGGGGGTGTCTGCAATTTACTTTTCATGAAACCAATTTTTTTCTTTTTTTAACGTTAGTTGTTAAAAGTTCTCGTTATAGCCAAATTTATTCGCTTGTATTTGGAGTGAAAATATACCGAAAACTACTGAGTAAGATCATTAGAAATCAGGTTGTTGTTGCGGGCTAGAGTTACATAATGTTTTTTACATAAAATCATGCAAATACCATTTCTACAAAAATTGCTTCGCAAAATATATTTTTCCCTCCTCGATGACTCACAAAAAATACTGTCAAATTATAATAGACTTTTCGTGCGGTGGCGCCATCTATTACAATTAAAGTTTAGAAAAGATTTCAGATGAATTTTTGTAAATATATAAAAGACTGTTCTATCTAAATTTATACATTTTGATACTAATAATTTCTACAATATCTTCTTAAAATACGTATATTGCTTATAATTAATTATGCATTGCTTATATCCATTATCTTAGTTTAGATAAAGTAAATTCATAGAATTTATAAATGTGCTGAAAATTTCGAAAGGGCTCTATTATTACAAAGCAATGCGTTTTTTTTTATCACACATATATATTGGTAAGGCTGAGTGTATGCATTGATTGCACCTGTTTTCTATGTTTCAGTAGAAAAAATTATACCCAAATCGATATCAGTTCTAACTTGATTACAATATACCATATTCTGAGAGAAATGTGTAAAAATAATTTATGAAACAAAGGGTAAATAAATAGACAAAATAAAGTTCAATTGAAATCTACGCACGAATAACACACCATTTTAAAGCTTACAACCACAAAATAGAAGATAAACATTTGTAATATAGTTTGAAACCTTACTAAGCTGAAAAGGAAAAGACATGTGAAAAGAAAGAAAAAAAAAAACATTCTGAAATGCTAAAATTCTTGTTGCCACTACAATTTTGTCACATTTGTTTAATATTTTGTTACTAAATTTACTCCCTATCCCCAGAAACAAAAAAAGTTCGAATTTTCTTTTCTATTTGAAAGGCGATTTACTTTTTAATAATATGAATTGTATCACCATAAAAACACTTTTTAGAATTTATTGTAAAGCTAAATTTTTTGATATATTATTTTTTTTTCTTTTTAACATGTAAAAAATATATACTGTTAAATCAGCAATTTTTCCAAGATGCAACATTCATTACATTAAAATTTATATTTAAAAGCCTCAAGCATAAAAATTCTAATATTAAATGAATCTGTTAAACTGAATTCCTTTCCTTTAATAAACAGCTTAATGAGATTAGTAGATTAATAGTTAATATTAAATTATTAAAAGTAAAGTAAACAAACTCCTATAAATTTGAAGAGGGAAGGGGGAATAAATATGGACTTTGTATTTATATACAATAATTCACCTTTCAGTTACTTATATATATATATATATAACCATAAATGAAACATTATCATAACACCAACTTAAACCATGAAATAATTAAGTATGAAATAATTAGTTGACAATAATATAATTACCATTTATATAATATTCTATTTAGGCTTAAATTCATGAAAAAATATATACAGATTATTTAACAGCAATATTATACTTATGAATGAGCAGTTGAAGAGCAATATTATGCTATTAAATAAGGAATCCCCCCAGTGGGGGGATTCTTTCTTGTAGAAAAAGCATTGCATTTAAATTCCTATGTAAAACACTCCAGCACGAAAATTCTAGAATCTTTTAAATTGAATTTTCTTTCATAAATAGTTTGTTATTGCTTAATTATTAAGTAAACGACCTCCCACAAATTTGGAGGAAGAGAAACAAATAAACATTGATTTGTGATATTTATATAGAAAAATTAAACCTCTAACTTTAAATAAATTTTTGTTACTGGCTTAAATTTCGAAGGAAAAAAAATTAAAAAGAGTGGTGACAAAAATATCTAAAAATTGTAAAACAGAAAATTAAAGTAATTTTCCTTAATAAACAGTTTAACAAAATAATACTAGTGGGTCAATAAATGTATAATTATTAAGTAAACAAACTCCATAAATTTGGAAGGAAAAAAATAAACATGGACTGGCGGTGTTTAGACAACAATTAAATCTTCATTTAAATTATAATCTAATACAGGCTTAAATTGAAGAGCAAAAAATATATTTTAAAGAATAGTGACCTAAATATCGTTGTCACCTTAGAAAGAAATGAAAAGAAAAGAAAGGGGATTAAGGAATAGAATATAAATGCTATTTTTCTTACCTGGAAAATCATGTAATAATGAAGAACGATTCAGAAATTTCCTCAGCACAAAATATGATATATTTCTATCAGAACAAAAGAAAACTATTCACAAATTCTAAGAGAAAACAAATGATATATATATATAATGACAAGGCGTGCTTTCAAAGTTTAAACAACGTCTCGTAAATTGACATTGAGCCATGTGCTTTTGAATCTTCCCTCCGCAAGAACAGAAACAGGAAATGACATACTTAAGAGAGCGTAATAGTTTGGCGTATATTCTCCAACTTGGCGATCAAAATGAATGAGAAGAGAAAAACACGCCGATACCAAATTTTCTGCTGCAATGTTTACTTTTGTAAATCATAAAACAAATACAAGTTTCATTTTCAAATTAATGTGGAAGAAGTTGTGCAATCGCAACTGTCTTAAGGAGGCTCATGTATTTTAATTATACAAATAGCATACGAAAAATTTGTTTGCTTCAACTGAGGTGCCCCGACTATGACTTTTGAGAGGCTAGGATAATGGACCTCTTCATGCATATACTATGTACTAAAATGTAATAATTTTCCTGCGTACATCTCGTCGAATAAATATAATTAAATAAGGCATTTTTAGCAACTATTACCCATAAATTAAAATTATTGTCTATCTATAGCTTACAAAAAATATACTAGCCTGGTTTCGCTAGTCTAGATGGACGGGTTTTCCAAACGAACCTAGTGATTGGGGACTAGAGATGAGACGGGCTCATCCTGGAACCCGGGCCGCTCGATTTTTATACCAGCTCGGACTTAAACAGAAAATTTTATTTATTCAGAAATTGCGAAAAGGTTTGAAAAAAAAAATTACTATTTGAGAAACAAGAATGTATTCTAAGTTTTTTTAAGTGTTTTACGATCCTTTAAAAATCAGTTTGAAAGGAAATTTAATTGTTACTGATACGGTGCCCTGAGTGCTTCGAACTCATAATCCGTTAATACGGAAATCATAATTTAAATTATAAATCTCTACATCCAAAGAAATTTTATTAACAATTTATGCGTTTCGAGATCCTATATCATTAATATGGCAACCAGTATTTAAATTCTAAATCTCTACTCCTAAATAAAGTTTATTTAAAAAAAGGGAGATAAAGTTACTGTATTTTGTAAAAATATCGTAATTGAGTCGCTCAGAAGACGCGTTTAAATATATTTACTGTAATTTAATATGTAAATTAAATAAATTCCAAATGCCACGTGCTTGAACATTGTCCATACATTATTATTATTATTATATTAATTAATTTAATTCTTGCTCAGTTTCTTTTTTAAAATGTGGTAATAGGAAAGGAATAAAATTAATTTTAATTGTTGAAAGAAATCCGTTTTGGTTGAAATTTAGTTGAAATTTGGTTGAAATTTTCCACAAAATATTAAATAAATTAAAAAATAGATATTTCAAATTTTTTAAAAAAAGGGGGGGTGGCCGAAATTTTTTCAATGAGCATAAGCAAAAATTTAATACATGTGACATGGGATTGTTGAGTTTTAACTTTGAGTGTATATGTATATATATATATATATATTGGTATTCTGTATACACAATATCATTAATTATCTCTTTGGAGATTTAAGTAGAATGATAATTGTCTGAGTGCAACGAAGACTCATACACAGCGCAGTATTACTTTGCCCCATATATAGCTACGATGGATATTAAAACCTTTCGTCAAGCATAACTCAAAAAATATTTAACGGATTTCGTTCAAATTTTTACAGCAGGTACCTATAAAGGTGACAACGTCGTCTATTTATTACCAAGAATAAGTGTCAAACCGTTTGGAAGTTATATTAAAAAAATAGATAAAAAAGCACAATTAAAGTACATACGTTACTAAATTTTGTGCGTACGTCATTTTCACCGGCGGGAGATTTTCGTAGACAATCGGAATTGAAAAGTTCATGGAATACATGGAGCAAAAAAATATGCAAGCACTAATATTCAGCACAATAAAGTATATTTCAATTTAATAAAAATGGAAAGTTAATCTGGAATTTTTTCTGTTTGAAAAGTATTAGAGATTAGTAAGAGTAGTATTAGTATTAGAGATTTGGCGTAAATCACACCATTAGCAGCTTTTTTATTTCGCGTGTGTATGTTAGGAACAATTCTTTGATGTTTAAATAAAAGGTTTCGATTTGTGGCATTATTTCTTATTTTCTTTTCCTTTTTAGTATTTTAAATGGAATTAGTGAAAGGCGTGTATTTTAAATTAAATGAGTGAAAGACATGTATTTTTAATGTATGTATTTCAAATGAAATCAGTGAAAGATTTATATTTAAATGAAATGAATGCAATATGAAGATGTTATGAGAAAAATATTTGGCGATTTATCAACTGCGCCAAGTTAACATAAAAGTACCAATACATATGTGGGTACTTCTCTATTATCCCGTCGACCACTTTTCATAACAAAAAACTATCGCCAAATAAACGGGAGAACGTTGTCATTGAAATATCAAAATACATAAATAAATAAAATATAAGAATTTAAGGACACAATTGTTATTTTAATGAATGAAATAACTAATAAATCAGTAAAACATCATGAAAAATGCACGCAAATGTCGCGTTAAAAACCACTTGATGACGTAACAAACACGTATAATGCTTCTGATATCAAATAAATGGGACTGCATTTTTGGCGTTTAATCTAACAGTTTGGCGATAGTTTTTTGTTATGAAAAGTGGTCGACGGGATAATAGAGCAGTACCTCTATGTGAAATGAAATGAAACAAGGCACAGATGTCATATACGCACCACGTTGGCGCGATTTTTCCCTCCACCAGCTTGGGGAAAACTGTTTTTGAATATTAGTTACAATTAGTGTGACAAATAGTACACGTGATTTTTTATTTCAATATAAAAATAAAATAACGTAATACATGAAACAGCTTCTATTATTTTAAAAAAGGAAATAAAAATAAATAAATAATAGTTTGATATAAATAAAGGCGCGGATGTCATATACGCACCACATTGGCGCGATTGCAACAAAATGGCAATTTTATGCCTCACATGGTAACCCGGTTATTTTGTTTCAATTGTTGTTTATTAACTTTTATTTTTTATTTTAATTCTATAAATTGTTTTTATTATATATATCAATATTTATTTATATCAAACTATCATTTATTTATTTTTATTTCCCATTTTTGAATAATAGGAGCTATTTCATTTATTACGTTATTTTATTTTTATATTGAAATAAAAAATTACATGCTATTATTGTATGGTATTTGTAACTGATATTCAAAAACAAAGTTTTCGCCAAATTGGCGGGGGAAAAATCGCGCCAATCTGGTGCGTATATGACATATGTGCCTAAATTAATATTGATATACATATAAAAATAATCTATAGAATTAAAATAAAAGTAAACAAACACAACAAACAGTTTTCGCCAAAGGGGCGGGGGGAAAATCGCGCCAACGTGGTGAGTATATGGCATCTGTGCCGGGATTTTTACCCTTTTATCTGTGCTTTCGGAAATATAAAAAAATTAAAAAATTCTTATATCAGGTGTATAATGTTTTGCATTTTTATATGGACCACTTCTCCATACTATTTATATCAGATATTTCTTTGTTGAGATTCCCACAAGTTTTTTCCGGTAATTCTTTTAGTTCGCTTATTAATTGTTTACAATTTGCCCCCCTGGCAATAACAATTATTTATCACAAAAAATGGGTACTTCTCTATTATCCCGTCGACCACTTTTCATAACAAAAAACTATCGCCAAACTGTAACGCTAAATAAACGGGAGAACGTTGCATTGAAATATCAAAATAAATAAAATATAAGAATTTAAGGACACAATTGTTACTTTAATGAATGAAATAACTAATAAATCAGTAAAACATAATGAAAAATACACGCAAATGTCGAATTAAAAACCACTTGATGGCATAACAAATACGTATAATGCTTCTGGCATCAAGTAAATGGGACTGTATTTTTGGCGTTTAATCTTAGTTTGGCGATAGTTTTTTGTTATGAAAAGTGGTCGACGGGATAATAGAGAAGTACCCAAAAATGGCTTAGTTTTGTTAAATTTGTTTGTTATGTATTTTCATTTCTTATTAAAATATCGAAAATGGCAATAAAATTTTATTTTAGCACCGTACTTAATTTTTTAAAATGGCTCAAAAACATGGTTTAATAAACGTATATTTGTAAATATTTTAAAAAACATGTTTTTCCGATCTCTAGAAAAATTTGTAAGATTCTACAACTGCCTTTGGCACCAACCAGTACATGATACGGAACTTTTCCCTATTCAGATACATAGAAGAGGTTGGTCACAAACAAGAGTAATGCTAGCAACAATATTGTTTTAACTCTATAAGAGTTAGAAACAATAATGATATTAAATTCCCCGATTAGCTTAGGGAACGATTACGGAACTTTCTTTTAGAAAAAAAAAAAACTGTAGAAGTCTTTTACATTTGTTTCGAATGAAGCTCGATCAACAAAGTATTAATTGATAATACAAACAACACTAATATTAACATGGGGGCAAAAGTTTGAATTTAAGTGTATATATTTGGAACCCTCCCCCCCCCCCCCCCCAACCACCCACCAAAAAAAGAAAAAGAAAGTTACAGAAATGAATTTAAAATGGCGTGAAGCCACCCTTTCTGACATAAGAAATTGGCTGCGAACCCGATTACGAAACTTTTACTTAACTTAATAACATGTATCTAATAGCCCTGAGGACAATTCCCCTTCCCAGTTATACGGACCTTGGGGCTTTTTTAAAAAGCTTGACGCAGTTCGGGTTGAAGAAGTTGAGATTTACTGTCAAATGACATAAACTACTATGAAAATAAAACTGGTGAATTATTATGCTGGTTTATGTATGTATTTAAAAAAATTGCATCTGATTACACTCTTTAGATAAATTACTCCTGTTTGCATTTAATAACAGATAAACGGCTTCCGTTTACTAAATTGTTTAAATATTGGGAAGAGTTGGCGAGAGATAGATAGACGTGTAAACAAACGGGTAGACAGACGGGTAGAGAGACGGATAGAGATAAGCTAACGGGTAGCGAAACGAATAGACAGACGGGCAGCGAGGCAGGTGCAAAAAAGGGTTGACAGAGGGGTAGTGAGATGGGTAGGGAGACGGGTAGCGTGGTGGATAGAGAGACGAGTACAGAGACGACTTGACAGACGGGTAGAGAGAGGGGTATATAGACAGACGTGTTGATAGACGAGTAGTGTAACGGGAAGCGAGACAGGTAGAGACACGATTAAAGAGTCGGGTAGAAAGACAGACGGATACTGAGACGGGTATACAGAAGAGTAGAGAGACAGTAGACAGATGAGTTCGGAGAGAGACTCAGCTAAGACATACGAGTAGTTAGACTGGTAGACACGTTTGTAGCAAAGCATGTTATCAATGTGGTTTGAAGTATACGAGTTTCTATAAATAGTTATACAAATAAACAAAAGAGATTTTTTTAATTCAAATATTAAATATTTGATTTAATATTTCAATATTTAATATTTTATTTTTTAATATTTTATTTAGATATTTGTCACAAAGAAAATGTCGCAAAAATTAAATTAAATTTGCGTTAAACTACGCTTGCTAAAATACGCTATTGGCTGCAAATCTGATTATGTGACTTTAAAAATATCGTTTTAAAAGATCCGGCGGTTTTTTTTTTAAAGTTTTGAGCAATTCCCGCTTAAGAAAATGAGATTATTTGCCAAATGTTATAAAAAAATGCATATGAAAACATAACAGTATATGAATTTATATATGATATTTTGTAATTATAGCATTTAATTTGCTATTTTTCATATGTTGTATCTTTATCTATCTCTTGTCTATCATATGCTGTATATTCACTTAGATTCTTGTTGATATCTTCTTTATACCGCAATTGTTAACTTTATGTTCTCAGCAATATCACTCAGACTAATCCCTTTGAGGGAAGTCCTAGTAGTACTTGATATGTTTTTTGAAATTCATAGATATTATAATTATTTAACATTCTATAAAATTATGCTGCATTGCGCAAATTGGTATGGAATGGTTTTTACATATTCTTTTCAATATTCTTTTCAACAATTAGCTAGTTAGAATATTGATTTTTATATGATACCATAATTTAGCCTAATTGGCTCACAAATCACTTTGATTAACTTCTGTTTGAAATACATAGTTATTATAGCTGCATTGCGCTTTTAATGGTGTATTTAATAATTTAATAATAATAATATTTTAGTATTACTATTATTTCTTGGTATCATTTGTTTATCTATTGAATTTTCAAAGGCATCTTTATAAAATCTTATTCAGGCTCTATTGATTTTTTAACACTTTCCAACCTAGTTGAAAAGTGTTTATGACTTCGGTTTGTCTGGCCGTCTGGCCGTCTGCCGTCTGGCCGTCTGGCCGTCTGCCCGTGCTCTAACTCCCGTAAATATGCTCGGATTGCCCTGCAAATTTTATATGTTATAATCGTTATCTATAGCATGTTCCCTATTTCAACGGAAGTGTGTAGCACTTATAGTTTTTTTACAGGGACACTCAAAAGAATTCCGTTACATTGCGGTCTATGGGGAAAAATCATTTGCGGTTTATTTAAATAATGTTTCAATACTTTAAACGCATTGAAATTTATATATATCACTAAGGTGCATTAGAAGAAGCTTAATATGGAATAGGGTGTGCATAGCACTTATACTTACTTTACAGGGACAGTCAAAAGAATTCCGTTACATTACGTCTATGGAGAAAAATCGTCTGCGGTTTATTTAAATAATGTTTCACTATTTTAAACGCATTGAAATTTATATAAGGTTCATTACAAGAGACTTACTACAGAATATTGTGTGTATAGCAGTCATCGTTCATTTACAGGGACACACAAAAGAATTCTCTACTGTATGTTAACAATAATTCCTGGAAGTGCGTTTTAAGTTACTGAATGCGATTTTAATTTTAAATCGCTTTTTGTATATTACGTGGTGTGTATAAATTCTGTAGATCCTATACAGGGAAGTACAAAAGTTCGGGAACACATTTCCGTATTATTTAACTCCAGACGGAGAATTTTAAACTGTGCTACGTGTTTCCTAACTGAACTAAAATTTAGCATCCTATGTAGTATATATACAAATCTATAGATCCTATACAGGGCTGAATAAAGTATTCGGATTACTTAGATGTTATCTTTTAGCTTATAAAAGAGTATGATTCGTAAAATTATTTTGGAAGCGTTGGAAAGTGTTACATAATCTATGCTTGACGCATGATTTTTCGTTCTTGTTTTTTTTTTTTTTTACCAACATTAATTTTGTACTGACTAATGACTGCTAGGGGTTTTTATATTGTTGTCTTTTGATGTTAGTTTGCTTAATGGGACTTTATGTATATATGTAAATAGTTTTATTATATAGCTTTATTATATTTAATCAAGTATTAAACAGTCAATCTTAATATTTTTTTTTTTTTTTTTTTTAGGATATTCAAGTAATAATAAGATTGATTCATAACAATTTTTTTATATATGTTATAGATATATTTAATATGTATTTCTTGCAATTTTTATTGCTATCAAACAAATATGGCAGTTATTAGTAAAATGTTAGATACTGGCAATTTAGGCCTTGGTGGATCCAGGACTAATGCTCGGTACAGGAAGATTATTAGGGATCTTCCTGGATCGTTATCAGATAACCTATTCTATTGTCCCAAGCCTGTACTATGTTTTCGAGAGTGTGAATCTAAGCGTTGTCTTACATGTCCATTAGCTGATAAGTCACAGATTTCAAATAATAACAATCTTAATTTGGTAAAATTTTGCAAAGCATACAATGTAATCTATTCATTGAAATGCAATTCGTGTAACATGGAATATATAGGACAGTCTTGTCAAAAATTACATAAGTGGCTAAATTTACATCGTTCTCATATTGATAAATATAAAAATTCTAAATTTCAAACAACTCATAATATTGAATATACTCATTTCAAAAATCATGATTTTAAAAATATTACTATTAAAATACTTAAAATACAAAAAAATTTTACTGAACGACTTTTTCTAGAATCTAAATATATAAGACATTTTAATACTACATATCCTTATGGATTAAATCAATTAGTATACAAAAAATCACATCCTGTATATTCAGATTTAACTAAATATGAAAATTATAAAAATCTTTATTCCGGATTAAATTTTTCAAACTTAAAAAAAACTTCAAGATCTAGTAGAGGTAAACATAATAACAAAAAAATACACTGATGATATTGTGATTCAACAGGAGCTTGATAATCTTGAGGCACAATTTTGTAATGATTATTGTTGGCTTGCTATAAGAAAACATGTTTTTAGTATAAAAAAGAAATATATAAACCAATATTTCAAGGTATTTAAAAAGAATCAATATTCTCCACATTTTTGTGATATCTTTTATGATATTCTACATTATAGAGCAAACCTATTAAATACAAGTCTTTCTAATAAACCTAAATATAAAACTAATAATACACAATTAATTATAAATTTTTCCAATCATGTATTTAATAATATAAATTTACACAATATAATAAACAACATTAATAATAATTTTCCAATAAAAAATTTTACCATTCACAAGACATATAAATATAATCGCACACTTGGACGTAAAATTTTTAATTACAATTCTTTTGCAAAAAATTTGGTCTCTTCAAAGAATTACCCATGTTATTGTAATGACCCAAAATATCAAAAGTATATAAATACAACACATGGTCATATCATTACTGGTGATCTTAATGTTGTAGAACAACCTATTTTACAAAACTTAATGCATAATGGCACAAAATTTCGTCTTCCATATAAGTGTAATATCAAATCCATAATATTGCAGTTTATTCAAGATATTGATTTGTTTATATATAAAATTGCTGTTGATTACAATAAACCAATCGAATATTTCAGTGAATGGAGATTTTCTGTAATTGATAAATTAAAAAATGAAATTATAAAAAATTATCATCATATTACACATGCAGCTTTTAAAAACATAAATAAATATATATCAGAATTACAAAACAAATTTATAATTACTTATGTAGATAAATCTCCAAATAATTATGCTATCATTTGTAAAGAATACTATAAAGTGTTAATTCACAATGCAATCAACACAAGTAATATTTTTAATAAAACTAAATTAAATATTGAAATAAATAACAGAAAATTATTAAATTATCACAAATTACTAAAAATCAAATGTAATAATTTTAATTATCCTTATCTTGTTATAATTCCAAAATTTCATAAAAATCCTATTAAATTTCGCACTGTTACCATCGGTTGTAACACATATAATAAAAATGCAAGCAATTTACTACTTAATATTTTAAAGCAGATATATGATATAACGTTAAAACATAATAACCAACATTGCCTAAAAAATAGTTTTCAACTCATTAATAAAATACATAATATCATGCCGGTAAAATTCATAAAAACATTGGATTTTAATGATTTATTTAATAACATTGATATAAAAGACTTACATAAAACAATGTGTATATTATTTAAAGAATTTAAATCTCAATTAAAATTAAAAGGACATATTTCAGTAAATTTTTTTAAAACTTTACTAAATTTTACATTGCATAATAATTACATTATATATGACAATATTATCTATAAACAATGCCAGGGAATTCCGCAGGGCGGAACCGCATCTAGTATTCTCTCTGACCTTTACTTATATTATTATGAAAGAAATATAAGTCCGAACAATGATTATGTATTTTATCGCTATATTGATGACATTATCATATTTTATTTCAATGAAAAAAATTGCACACCACCACTCAATTTTTACCCTACTCAGCTTAAATTAAGCGAAAATGATTTAATTAATAATAATATAAACTTTCTTGACTTAAAAATTAACATTACTAATAATTATAAATTAAATTTTGATATTTATGATAAGAGATTTGATTTCCCATTTAAAGTAAATATTTTTACCAATTTTGCTTCATGTTTACATAAATCTGTTTATAAAAATATAATTATCAATTATCTACATCGTATAAAATACTTATGCTCAGATATAAATAAAAACAAAAATATTAGATATATTCGAGATCAAGCAAAAATATATGGTTATCCAATTTTTATGATAAATTCAATCATCAACTCTTTTAAATAACATTTATTATATAATTTAAATATAAACATGGTATGTAATAAATTATTGTTTTAGTGTGCGATAACATATAACAAAAGATATAGAAAATAATAATTATAACATACATTATTACAATTATAACATATTAGGAAATTTAATATTTAATATTTGTTTGAACATTATATACACTTTATATAGAAAATTACAATTATAACATACATAATTACAATTATAACATATTAGGAAATTTAATATTTGATTGAACATTATATACACTTTGTATAGTTGTGATTGTGCGTTGCCGATCACCTCTGTTTAAGGTGTTATTGATGTGCAGTTTTCATACATTTATAAATTAACCTATACAATAACAAATTAAATTATACATGGATAACATTGGTGATTATAACTCAAACATATCTATTTGCAATATATATAAATATAAATATATATAGTTTTTATTTTTGTCTATGAATAATTAAATTTAACAAGTATCTTAATTACTGCATTGCATTAATTTGAATGAAAAACAGTAGTAATACTATTAATTATCAATTTTATAAATTTTGAGATATTTTGAATTGTTTATGAATTATTTAATTAGATATTTAAATTAATCTATGAAATATAAAATATATTTACAATGTAGTATAAATTAAACATTAATTATTTAATAACAAGTCTAATATATATTTAAGTAGTAGTAAAAATAAAACATTAATTATTTAATAATATGTCTATAATATCAGTGGATTAACACAGCTGGCAGCAAAAACAATTTGAATTAAAATAATATCTCTTTTACATAATATATTCTTGTTAAGAATATCTGAAATGCTGTGCAAGTTGAATTAATTCTGTGTAGATTTATTCATATAGTAGTATTATATTTTATTTGAATTTAAAGTAAAACTACAAGTTAGTATTGTTTTTTAAAGTTTATTTATATAATTAAATATAATGAAGTGAGTATGTAACTAACAAAGTGGATATCTAACTAAATATTAATTATGAATTATTATAATACCAATAGATGGCGACACTTTACCTTTCAGGTAGTTGTTGATAATATTGTTAATATTATATTTAACTAGGGGGCCTACCCCCTGCGAGCTACGCTCGCCAACCCCCGCTCAGATTTCGAGGCCTCTAAAAACATGACAGCGTGCTTTATTTTAAAAATATTGGTAAATCTATAATTGGGTTGCCATGCTTTTAACGTTTTAATGGGGCATTTTTTGATTATCATGGCCTCATACACAGCTGTTGCGACAACTGACGACTGTTTTCGGAATTGATAAGTGATGGTGAGAAATACCACCATCTAGATCTAAACTAGCACACACTATAAAAAAAAAGTATTTGGTTTTTTTTCTGCATATTAGCAGAGTATTTGGTATCATTTTAATCAGTGAACAGTGAACAATACAAATTAATGATCCATTTTAGGTTCAGCGCATACAGATAGATAATTGTGGAACAAAGTGAACCACGGCAGTCAAGGAAATATTTGGTTTTCCGTTCCCACGAATGATTTAACTACACCTAATAAAAATGTCATGGAGAAAATTGTCAGAACAATAATATGACACATTTATTTATGAGAGCTTAAATAGGCACGAAGACCTCACAAGTAAAAGCATCTTTACCACCCAGACACAGCACGGCGTCAAGAGGAATCGCTATTGTACCGACGGACCTATGAAACACTCAAGGGGAGTACCAAATTTCTCCCGCATGCCAATGGTCATCTCTCTAAAATCAGAGGTATGGCCGAAACATGCAAATTTTCAAGAAGTTAAAACGTATAAGGCCTTAATTTTATGTGAAAAGGGAAAAATGGTTCCATCCCTTTTTTTTTGCTCCACGAAAAGAATGTGATTTTTCTTGAGAGTTGAGATTCAAAAAAGATGGAAAAGTAGAAGGTTGACTGCTCTCTAACTAAAAAAACAGATTTTGAGTGTGTGTGCCAATAGATGGAAATGTACGCGCTAAGAAAAAGCGAAAACGCGTCAGCCATTACCTCCTGCTGTCAACGTTATCTAGTAATATAAGGTAACAAACAATCTTCCTTCACCATTGTTCCATTTTATTTAATTAAGCTATATTCTTTTAATAATACGAATTTAAGTGTGTATGAAGATCCTACCCCGATCTAAACATAAAAAGGCTAATCAAATAAATACTTCTAGGGTATGGAACTCTGCCTTTCAAAATCGAATTTTTTAATTCAGTAAGATAAACTGTAATTCTCAGAAAATAAATGTTGAGAATACAGTTCTCAACTAGGATTGAATATTTTTATTTTTTTTAAACATTTATGTTTGTTTTTAATCATATGCTTATAATTACCTTGTAAATAAACTCAATTTTATATTCAATTAATTTTAGTCAGTTTTCCTTTTGTTTACTTAATTTATTGAATTAATATTAAGTCTTTTATTTTAGGAAATGTTTTCTTTAATATTACAATCTAGGTTTTAAAATAAGCCATTATATATTTAATGTTACATAGCTCTCTGCAGGTAACCTTTGATGATTGTAATTGGCTCAAAGAGGATCCGAACTTCAAAAATAATTCACAACGCAACTTTTTCTTTTCTATAATTAATTGATAATTTGTCTAATAAAATTTTCTAAGTATAAATTATCATATCAGATCCTTAGAGTCATAGGTGCAAAATAAATACTATACGTCTCGGATAATTTAAAATACTCATATTAATCAATTAACAGCAATATAGTGGTAAATCCTATGCAGTCAGACTTAAATTCAAATAATTTAATTGATCACTCTGTAGCATTCCATCAATAAGTAAAATCAATTACAACTTGAAAACCAGCTTGTATAAAATGGTTAGGTTTAAATTGTGGCTACCTCTCGGGCTTTACTTATTCTATTCTTCCTTTGCCTTTAAGGATGAAAAAAATTCCGTCTGCTTGTGAATAACATTAAGAACTTTAGGTTATTGTATAATTTTTTAAATATAAAAATATATATGCAATATTAAGACTAAAAAAAAAATTTTTTTTTGCTAACATAAATGTTCTTAATTCTAATTCTTTTGAAAAAAATTTTTTTCCTCTTTTCAACAACTATATAAAAAAAAAAAAAAAAAAAAAAAAAAAAAAAAAATTTAAGCATTCATTGGGGAATCTTCATACACTCTGTAACATGCATATACCTGGCAATTCTTTTTGGGTACCTCACTAAATATATAATGATATATTAAATAATAATAAGTGTTATTGGATTGATTTGTATTAACAAAGAATTGAAAATATGACTTGTGTTACATATACTGCAACAGCAGCAAATATAAAATAAATACATAATAATGCTCAAATATTGAAATGATATATATTATATATAATTAATTTCTCGAACAGTGCATAACAATTCACCATTGGGTATCTTTTATTTTATGTTAAACAATTTTTTTTTTTGCTCTCTCTCTATTTTATGATTTTTGTACTTTAATTGGATGAATAAGCGTAAAAGTCAAAGAATTAGTAGAATAGATACTGGTGTCAAAACTAGACAACAATTACGCGAATTAAATAATCAAACTGTAGACACTAATATTATTTGTAATAATAGTAATAATAATAAGAAAAAAAAGAAAGAGAAGAAAATTATAAATTCTGAAAAAGCTACTCCTAAAATTACTACAATGGACACCCCAAATGCAGATAGCCTAATTAATCTGAGTACGCCGCACAGAGCTACGGGATTTTCTCCGGCACTTCTATTTTTCGGTAGAGAAATAAGAACTCCTTTTTCCATACACTTGCCCGACCAAGACATAATTGTCAAAACCTACGTTAAAAATAGAGTCCAACATATTGAGGAAATAAAGAAATTAGCCTTACAAAACCAAAAAAAAATGATGGCGGAGTACATCGACAGTACTCCAGTCCAAAAAGTAAAATTTCTACAAACGGGACAAGAATGCTACTTAAAAGTCGTGGGTAAACCAGGTGTACTTCAGCCAAAATTCTTGGGACCATTCGAGGTGGTAAGGAAGCTTAGGAATAACAATTACCTATTAAAGGAAATTGCATTCCCAGATAAAGCGACTATTAAACGCCACATAAATAAATTATTCTCACCAACGAAAGTGGAATCACAGACTATACACATAAATTCCTAGATAGGGAAGCGAGAAATTTTTTTTCTCTTTTATTGCCGTCGAGGCAATATGTATATATTTATTTTAAATTTTTATCGTTTATAGATGTCTTATTTTTCTTTAGTTTAGTACACATTTTATAATTTTCCATTATTGTTTATTTACAGTACATTGAGGACAGGTTACTATTTAAAAAAAAAAAAAAAAAAAAAAAAAAAAAAAGATCATTTAGGGAGGATACTGCAAGTTTTTTTTCTTTGCTACACAGTGTACTACTGAGGGATTTGGCTCGTCAGAGGGAGTTATGAACAAACATGCACGTTAAATAAAAAATAATAATAATTACGGTAAAAATAAAAACAGAGGCAGCCTTGCCAGGGTATCACCCTTTCAAACCCATTTTATACTAATTTATATAACAAAACAAAAAAAAATTTTTAATATATAACCTTACCCCCTCTACTAAAAGTGAAAATAAAAGTCTTGATATGTAGCACAAAACATATAACTAATCGATTTAAAATTACAAGTCAACATCTATTCACTCGGCGACACAAATATAAATAATAATAATACAACATTTTATATTGACCAATATTTATAATAATTCATCCTTTGCTTAAAGCCACGGATTGACGAATCCACTTGAATTATTATAACAAAAAAAAATCGGTCAGATTTTACAAAATTATTTTAGTTTAATATTTGATATAATCTATAACTGGGTTAGAACAACGCGTTTCAATTTTAATTTTAGAATAATCGTACGATTTCATATTATAAAACAAACAAGTAAAAAAAAAAATTTTTTTAGTTGTCCCTAAGGATTAACATTTCAGATAATTTAAAAAAAAAAATAATAATAATAATAATAAATAAATAAAAAATACCATTGAACGTTTCAATTATTACAAAACATAAATTGGATGTTTAATTTATACCTTAAATATTTAGGTAAATTATTTCATACTTAAAAAATAATAATAATAAAAAGGTGTTGGATACATGTCAATGATCATTTCAGCAATTTATTGGATGTTAAAGTCTCGTTTTTGCAGGCGAAATTGAGACTATCTGCGCAGAGCATCTAATAATGCATTTAGCTGAGATATTTCTAATTGACTAAATTTCCAAACTTTACAAAAAAAAAGAATTTGTTTAATTTTTTTTTTCTAACTATTATATGTAATATTTTATAAAACAAAAAATAATAAGAGAAAAGAAAAGCGAACGCTCGCTTTCGATTCCTTAAATATGTATATTTACACGTTAATATATTTTAAAATAATAATAATAAGAAGAATAAATAATTAAATAAATATTTTACAATTGCATGCACATTTTCGTTTGTGCAAAGCAACGCTCGCTTGTTCTCGCTAACTTAAATTGTAACTAGAAAATCAATATTATATTAAAAATATATATATATTATACTACATTACGTTTTTATACACAATATAAATAAATAAGTAAATATATAAATTGACGAGAAGATAGTGCGATGCAAACGGATTTGACCACGTTACACGTGTACCGATTTTTTTTTTTTATAGAAAATATTAAACAGATATACAGATTTAAACATACCTTTTTTTTTTTTAAATCCAAGCCGGGTATACACGACTTTTTTTTATTTTATCACACATGTAATCTTATTTCAACAATAAAATACAGATAGCTGAATTTTGGCGAGTAATCCAAAATCTGCACAGACACACGTGCAATCAAATCGTTTCACTGATTTTTTTTTTTTTTTTCCCCACTGTCAGTAATACAGGAGTTTAGTAAACGTCACCCACAGGTGAGGAAAGATACCTAATACACGGCTTATCATTTCGCAAATCGTCCCCTGGGTACAACTGAATCCGAAGGTAGGGAGATGAGTCATTGTCCACAGGTAGGGTCATCTAGCTGTCATTCTCTATCCTTCCGCTTAGCGGTGATGGATTAGAGGGAGAAAAGATTACTGTTTTTTTTCTTTTTCTTCTTCTGCCTTGTTTTTTTTTTTTTTTTTCCCAACCCCGTCCATTCCAAGGCAGGCAGTTTAAAAGGGTATTGTGTTTGACTTTATAGATGGATATTTAAATTTTTGGTATCGAAAGAAGAAAACAAATTTTCATTTTTTCGATCTGTTTCTTTTATGAAAATATATTATTATTGAGAATATCTTTCATTCAGAAAAGTAGCCTTTTCACATATTCCAAAACAATTGTTTTAGTAAGAATGATAAGATTTTTTTTTTTTTAACATAACATTTTCTTTATATATATATAAAAAAAAATAAAGAAGTTTTCCTTTCTGCTCAAGAGAAAATAATTCATGTGAGAATTAGATTATAATGTTTATAATACAGATTGTAGTACAACAGACATGTGATTATATAGATGTGTTTTCTCTCAATGTTTTTCATATATTATATAATTTTTTTTTTAATTGTATGGTATTCATTATCAATGCATACAGCTTACTGATTATATTGAGTATTTGTTTTAAATGATTCTGTATATTGTGTTTCAACGTATGGGTACCTAATTAGCCTGTAATAATTAAAATAAAAGATTTGCCAATTTATATGTATGTAATAACTAAAAATATAAGAGTGGAAAAGAAAATTAATTTTTTTTTCTTTCTTCTCTCGGGCATTTTATTTTATTATTTGGCTTATTCAAATTTTCCTGCTTTATTTGGATTTGGACCTATTAAAACTCAAAATTTTAATAAATGTTTTTGGAACAATGGAAATTGAAACCAACTACACATGATAACTTGCTGAAGAAGTCATGTCTTTCATCAGATTTTTCAACAGTGAACTTTTGATTACGCTTTATTTCACCAATGTGTAAAACTTTTTTCTGGTGTTGCAAACCTACTTACACTCCAAACCTAGTGACACCCCAGCTTATCCCAAGTTCCTAGACTTTTCCATGTGAACATTTTCAGTTTTGATCTTCAATATAATACGACGATGGACTTTCATCGAGTACTTTGTGGCTATATATATATATATAAAAAAAAGATACTGTGGACCTTTTTTTTTCTAATGTCGGGGGAAGAGATGATGGTGAGAAATACCACCATCTAGATCTAAACTAGCACACACTATAAAAAAAAAAGTATTTGGTTTTTTTTCTGCATATTAGCAGAGTATTTGGTATCATTTTAATCAGTGAACAGTGAACAATACAAATTAATGATCCATTTTAGGATCAGCGCATACAGATAGATAATTGTGGAACAAAGTGAACCACGGCAGTCAAGGAAATATTTGGTTTTCCGTTCCCACGAATGATTTAACTACACCTAATAAAAATGTCATGGAGAAAATTGTCAGAACAATAATATGACACATTTATTTATGAGAGCTTAAATAGGCACGAAGACCTCACAAGTAAAAGCATCTTTACCTCCCAGACACAGCACGGCGTCAAGAGGAATCGCTATTGTACCGACGGACCTATGAAACACTCAAGGGGAGTACCAAATTTCTCCCGCATGCCAATGGTCATCTCTCTAAAATCAGAGGTATGGCCGAAACATGCAAATTTTCAAGAAGTTAAAACGTATAAGGCCTTAATTTTATGTGAAAAGGGAAAAATGGTTCCATCCCTTTTTTTTTGCTCCACGAAAAGAATGTGATTTTTCTTGAGAGTTGAGATTCAAAAAAGATGGAAAAGTAGAAGGTTGACTGCTCTCTAACTAAAAAAACAGATTTTGAGTGTGTGTGCCAATAGATGGAAATGTACGCGCTAAGAAAAAGCGAAAACGCGTCAGCCATTACCTCCTGCTGTCAACGTTATCTAGTAATATAAGGTAACAAACAATCTTCCTTCACCATTGTTCCATTTTATTTAATTAAGCTATATTCTTTTAATAATACGAATTTAAGTGTGTATGAAGATCCTACCCCGATCTAAACATAAAAAGGCTAATCAAATAAATACTTCTAGGGTATGGAACTCTGCCTTTCAAAATCGAATTTTTTAATTCAGTAAGATAAACTGTAATTCTCAGAAAATAAATGTTGAGAATACAGTTCTCAACTAGGATTGAATATTTTTATTTTTTTTAAACATTTATGTTTGTTTTTAATCATATGCTTATAATTACCTTGTAAATAAACTCAATTTTATATTCAATTAATTTTAGTCAGTTTTCCTTTTGTTTACTTAATTTATTGAATTAATATTAAGTCTTTTATTTTAGGAAATGTTTTCTTTAATATTACAATCTAGGTTTTAAAATAAGCCATTATATATTTAATGTTACATAGCTCTCTGCAGGTAACCTTTGATGATTGTAATTGGCTCAAAGAGGATCCGAACTTCAAAAATAATTCACAACGCA
Organism: Maratus michaelseni; assembly: GCA_963931845.1. Lineage (NCBI taxonomy): Eukaryota > Metazoa > Arthropoda > Arachnida > Araneae > Salticidae > Maratus > Maratus michaelseni. The sequence continues at coordinate 339,187,991 of OZ007588.1, read as the reverse complement.
ACTTTTTCTTTTCTATAATTAATTGATAATTTGTCTAATAAAATTTTCTAAGTATAAATTATCATATCAGATCCTTAGAGTCATAGGTGCAAAATAAATACTATACGTCTCGGATAATTTAAAATACTCATATTAATCAATTAACAGCAATATAGTGGTAAATCCTATGCAGTCAGACTTAAATTCAAATAATTTAATTGATCACTCTGTAGCATTCCATCAATAAGTAAAATCAATTACAACTTGAAAACCAGCTTGTATAAAATGGTTAGGTTTAAATTGTGGCTACCTCTCGGGCTTTACTTATTCTATTCTTCCTTTGCCTTTAAGGATGAAAAAAATTCCGTCTGCTTGTGAATAACATTAAGAACCACGGTATTGAAAAGTACTATGTTACAGACATTTTCAGTAACAGGTTTTAATTTTCTCTCTATTTTAGTGCACCATCATGCATATTTTCATGTTTTTAATTTCTACTATTAGCTTCCGTTCTCTCTATATATATCTTGTTCAAATTTTCAATCGTTAATAAAATATTTTCTATTCATTCTTTATGTTAATACAGTTTCTATTCATTCTTTATGTTAATACAGTTTTTTCAAATATTAATTCATTAATTAAATTTAATTAATTTTAGTTTTAAATGGGAGAAGAAAATTCCTCCCATTGTTTTCATAAATGAAATGAAAGATTTATCTCAAATGAGTGATGCCACAGAAATAAAATACCGCAACGATGATTATAAAATAATGTTCAATAAAGATAACGTAGGACATTAATGCTGCACGGGTTTATTTTGTATATTTATGATTAAAAAGTAGGAAATGACATAAAAAAAATTTATATTACTTGTTTTAAATATGTAAATTATTTATTTTAATTAATATGTATATACGAATTTTCTAATAATTATTTATCATACAAAATTAATTAAATATTTTGTGCATGCATGCCTGCATTTATTCGGCATCAATTGATGAGCTATTTAAACAAATTTGCTATCCGCGATAATTTTACACCATGTTATGTCACTTGAATATTGTCCATAAGAAAATCGGGTACTTTTCCAGTATAGGATCCTTTGCTTTTAGGTTTGGCGTAATTAGAGCTTCAAAAAGGGATAGATTCGTTAATATACATAGATTTGTTGCCAAAAGTTATGAAAATAAACCCAATGAACTTTTGGTGCTTTTCTGCAGGATATTTTATTCTTCCGTTCAGTTGGGCAATTATTATTTTATATATTAGTTTCAAATATCCGATTTAATGATTTTATAATTTCGTTTAGTTAAATTTTACAAAAAAATAACAAAATGATATCAATAAATAATAATTACTATTAATTCCTTTTCCTCCCTTTCTTTTGCGTTTACCTAAATGACGTCATTTGGACGAATTTATTCAAAATTTTTTCAGTTTATAAATTAAATTAAATGCTGACAGACGATTGAATCCTGACGATAGAAATGCGATTTTTTTTTTTCACATTTTCCTGAAAAACATAATTTAATCACAATCTTATCTTCATTATCGATTGAAATAAAAGATAAATTCAATTTCAATTTGAAAATGACGAATAAAAAGAAATCAATAATCCCTATCGGGATCCTTTTCAATTTTTTTCCCTTTTTTGTCACAAAAAAACTGAGTAATTAGTTGCCATCATTACAGAAATGTCATTAAAATTACAAAAAAATTAATATCTCGAAAACTAATTCCAATTTCAAAATTCTATTACCAGTTTTGACATCCGCGGATTTTTATGAACAATTGGTATTAATTTCACCATCAAGCGTTTAATATTTTATTAAAAATAGCCTTGAAACATAATCAGTCGTTTAATCAGTCGTTTCATAAAATCGTTTCATAAATTCGTTTCATAAAATCGTTTCACAAATTCGTTTCATTAGGATTTTATATATATAGGGTAGATTTAACTATAGAGGGAGCTATTGATTATATATTAATTTTACTTTCAGGAATTAAAATTGGATGGAGTAATATATATTCACGGATATAATTTTGTTATAAGTGTATTAAAACCAGATTTATTTTGTGTGTTTTTGAATCATTTTGTGTTTGGGTGTCATCGATGGGGTTGTGTTTTAAAAAAAGTGTGCTCTCAACTTGTCTTTCAAATCATTTCTCTCAACTCGACTTAGTCAACATGTATGATGCATTGCCATGTGGATGTGAATATTATGCAGAAGTTGTGACATTTTAAGGATTCTGTATAATTATTGTGAGTAAAATATTTTATCTACACTTTATGCGTTCATATTTCCAATTTTATTATTTCAAAACTGTTATCTCGTGGTAATTTCGTGAGGTGTTAAATACAGTTTTTGGGATAATCGATGTGAGTGAAATATATTGTATATTCTTAATGTTTTTTTATTTCCTATTTAAATATTTCCAAATTTTAATATTTCCAATTGTTGTCTGGTAATAATTCAGTGTACCTGGATGATTCTACTGATCTTAGCATTATGCCAGTAGAATTATGAAACACTGAATTATTATTTAAAACACATGTGGGTGCATCCAGGCTGATGAGTACATCTGCATGTGTTTTTTCATATCCAATTCATATTTAATTCTCATGTGGTCCAATTTTCCATTGTATATGGTTCATATTTAATTTATTAATCCATTTGTATTTACTTAATTGCAACTCCAATTTATAATTTTTTTTTCCCTTTCTATTTCTTTTTTCTTTTTTCAATATTCTTTAGGAATGAGTAAAATTTGGCCAATTACCATTGAAGCACAAGCTATGGTAATATTATGTTTGCACATGTTAATTATTAGCTATGCGGTATTCTGTATACACAATATCATTAATTATCTCTTTGGAGATTTAAGTAGAATGATAATAGTACTTGATATGTTTTTTGAAATTCATAGATATTATAATTATATATATATATATATATATATATATATATATATATATATATATATATATATATATATATATATATATGTTTGACATCCTTTAATAGTACAGATTTCATTTAATATATTCTAAAAAAGATGTCTGTGAAACATGTGTTTTAAAAATGACAGAGTCTCATATTTATATACTATAAGAGTTAGAGTACAAGTATGCAGTAACATAATATATTGTTAGTAACAATGGAAGCCGAAAAAATACATTTTTGGACCCATTAACCTATAGATTTAACAAAATAATTTTGATAATTTAGTATTTCCTCTTTGCAATATAAATTTGCATATATAAAACATGTTCGGAATGCTTAAATTCATCTTTGTCAAATTAAAATAAAAAGGGCACACAAAAACATGCGATTCCATTACCTAAAACATGATTAAAACTTTAATTAGATTTTAAAACATTAAAATAAATCGAGCACTTTCGGCTGTGAACGTTTGTGTTTTAACACCTATTTTAATTATAAATCCTGATGAAGGCTGGGTTCACAGCCGAAAGTGCTCGATTTATTTTAATGTTTTAAAATTTAATCAAAGTTTTAATAATCTTTTAGGTAATGGAATTACATGTTTTTGTGCGTCCTTTTTATTTTAAATTTGCATAAATCATAAAACTCATCTACATTTTTTTAAAACTTTATTTAGAAATTTGAGCTCCCCCCCCCCCCCCAACTAAATTTGAGGGCCCAGGACATGTACTCCATTGCTCATCTTTTAAGGGGGGGGGGGAGAGAGACCAGTTTGAAAACTTTCAAAAAATCGATTTTGTTTTCATTTTCTGAGAGTTTACAGTGTCTAGAATATAGCTCAAAAGGTTTTTTTTTTTTTTAATTCAAATTTTTACAAAAGTTACAGTAACAAATATACCGCTGTAATTAATTACTGTTAAAGCAAACTTTAAACGTATTTTGCTGAAATACGACATTTTTTTTACTTTGACGCTTGATTTGCTCAAGAACCGCTCGATCAATTTCCTTTTAATTTTAATACAAACTTCAGAATTGAACTCTCTATGGCATTACATGCGATTTTTTTTCTTTTCGATTTCTTAAGCACATTTTAATGCCATTTTAATGAGACCAACTTGAATTCTTTTTTAAATTTTGAAAAAAAAAAAAAATGCTACACTATAGTCGATACGCTAAAGACTAAATGACATTGTTTTATTGTTATTATTATTTTGATGTTTCAGAAAGCTTGGTGCAAGCAGCCAGCTGACAATGCAGTTTCTGGACAACTTTGTGTACGTGAAAATGCTCATGACGGAGTATGAAAATTTTTTTAATAATAAAAATTACGAAACACACTCCAAACACAACATAACATATTAAAAAAAACCACAACAGTTTACGTTGTTACTGAAATCTATAAAAACTTTCTCAAATATGACATTTTTTTCGACGTTCAAACTGGTGTCCGACCTTAATCTGACCTTGCTTCGACTGGTCATAGGTATTAGGTAAACTGGTCGTAGGTAAACACACATTGAAATTACAGAAAAATTAGTAATATAGTCACGGTCGATTTCAACTCATAGAAAATTATAAATTAAGTGTTAATAAAATTAGTTATGTTATTAGTTATGTTAAAAATTGATTAAAATTAAAAAAAAAAAAAGAATATAAAGGAATTTTCAAAAAAGGTTTATTTAAAAATGTTGAATCGAGATTAGTAAGATAAATTAATCCAGAGTAGGTATTAACATACAATTTGTTATAACATGATCTCAAAACTGTATTCTATAGAATGAAGTAATAATACAGAATTTTATTTTGGAAAAAAGTGTTTTTAAAATTCATCCAAATTTGAAAAACCTGGGAAATTATAATCAATTAATCATTTAAAGTATTCTAAATATTTAAGTATCTCACTGATATTAAAATTCATTCTATCGATAACACAATCACACAGGAAAAAACTTAAGCCTATCTACTGAACATATATAGTATATATTTTTTAATCTTACGGATCACCTGAAAATTGCAGTTTATAGAAAGTGAAGCATAAAGTTAGACATCTGTCTTATCTCTCAAGTGGAATCAAATTTATTTAATTATCAAATAACCTATTCTACTACAAATTTATCAAGTTTTTTTTTTTTTTTTTTTTTTAGAAACTATCACAGAATAAAAAATAGTAATTTTCTTTTAAAATTTTTTGAAGATTTTCAAAAGTTATGAGACACTTTTTAATGCGTTTAGGGTCATGGTCCAGATTGATTTTTGGAGGTTTCTCATAACTTAACCTAACTCCCCCCCCCCCCCCCAGTATTTTAACCATCTTATGGTTATAAAATGAAAACTGCCATACGAATAACTATAATAAACTATTAGATTCCTGTCAAAGGGGTCATTACTGAAAATTTAAATAGAAATAAAATGATATGAAAATTAAAGAATGATAATAACGTAATAAAACAAAAGTTAATAAAGGGAAGTAATTAATTTTAATAAAAATATATGGAATGATGGACGTAGACCATGAATTAGTATATTAAATAAATATAGAAGGTAAATTAAAAAAAATAATGATAGAGATAAGTTATGTAAATAGTATATTAAGTAGTAGTCTATTAATTTAAAGATGTACAAGTATAGCCAATAAGGTGTCATTTACGTAGAATAATGTATGATAAATAATAGGGAAAGTGCATAAAAAGTGCTTTTTTAATAAATGTTTTAAACTTCACACGCACAGGTACTGTATTATATATACTCTGTAATAGAATTAAAACATTTTTTTTTTTATGTTCTCTTATTTAATGATGTTTCTTGGCTGACTAATTGATGAAATATTTGTAAAATATATACTTATTTTATTTATTTATTTAATAAGTATTAAACCCTCATAGAATCTCGTGATCTTTAAACACACAAATATATAACTGCAAATCTATTTACCCGTTATAAAAATTTGATAATTATATGACGAAAACACATTGAGAAAAAAAAAATACGAATGCGATAATAGAATGCATAATGGAATACGAATGCATAATAGATTTAACATTGGGGAGACGTATTTGATGTCTGATTGATAACAAGCCTTAAAACTAACTTATCCCGATAACACTTTAAAGTTCAAACAAGATTGCTGAACTTCATTTACTAGATTATTATTAATTAAGGGCAGTGCTTGATAAATCCAGTAACCAGCAAAAATTTCTATTCTCCAGTAAAAAATATTTATCCCCAACCGCCTTTTCCGTCATTGATTTTCAAAAAGCACGAAGTTTTTTTTTTTTTTTTTTTTTTGTGTGTGTGAATTGAGAAAAAATAATAAGCATAGTTTAGAATAGTGCATATTATAGAAAGATATTATAAACTAAGTTTTATTATTAAACATATCAAAATTCTATAACTCTAAAAATACAATACTGTAAATGCTGATATGTTTGGGAAATGCTGATTGCCGAATGCTTCAAATGTCCTGCTGGTTCAGCGCTATATAAAAACAAAATTTATATTTGATGAGGGGCAACGATGAAATAGTGAAGTAGGAAAACAATTTTTTGCCTATTTTCCCGTGGAAGTGAGACAAATAATTCTCATTTATTTTTTTAAATTTGCATTTGATGAACTTATTTTTGTCAAATTAAAAATAAAAGTTAAAAAAAAAATAATGTAATTTCTAAGTTATTTATTTCTTAATATTTTGGAACTTTGCAATATCAATTGAGACATCTTATATGAGAATGTTAATTTAACATTGTGACTAAGATGCTACTATTGATAGAAATTGTAAGCAACTAAGGGTCATATTAGCAAGTAGGGTAGGAGGAGAAAGAGAGAGGGGGGGGGGAAGCTCTTTTGTGCTTATTTTTAGGTCAATTTTTGTTTTTTGTTTTTTAAAAAAAAGCCAGATTAAAAAAACTTGGTCGCTAGATAAAAATCTCGCTAGTGGCGATTGCATTTGTCAAGCCCTCATTAAGGGTATCCCAAAAATTGAGACACCCAACTATTGCGTTTAATTTATAAATGAGAATTTCTAAATGTATTAGCAAAATTTCTGCAAGTCCAATTTTTCTAGTAATCGGGAACTTTCACTTATTTTTAGTTGGAGAAACAATGTCAGTAAGAATGTTTAATTATTATTTGAAACTTCCTTAGACGCGGTACCTTAACATTTATTTTATTATTCCTCTGAGATAATACTTCAGTATCAATGAATACAATAGAATCTGAAATTTGATTCCATTGATTTTCCTACCAATTTCTTAAAAGTTATATTTCAAAATATCAGATGAATTGTAATGGAAACTCCACACACAAATGGAAATTATCATATAAAGAAACAACTGATGAAACAGAACATTAGTACTTATTCGGTGGAACAATAGAATAATAGTAATAGTGAAACAATAAGCATCATTATAACGTTATATATGTGTGTGTGTGTGTGTTTTGTTGTTGTTGTTTTAATCTATATTAATTATTAATTTAAAAAGATATTTGTCCGCGTGTCTGTCGGTGATGGCTAGAGAAATCTATAACAAGTAGGGGTCTGTAAATTTGTATAAGGATAACTGAAGAGGAGGACAGATCCAAATGCACCTGACACTCCGATTTTTCAGTTTTTGATAATTAGCCGACATATTAATTAAAAAAACCCTTCGAATGATAAAGAACAAGTTTCTATTCTTCCGGCGATCGCTTCTGCGCATATCCGGAGTATGTAACGTTTCTCAAGAGCACAAGCATAGTAAAAAACATTCAGTTTATTCGGCATTTTGAATTCTCAATCGCCTGGGCCCCTGTGGAGTTACAAAAAAAGGAGAAAGAAAAGAAAGACATACGTACGTTTTCCCGTTACCTTCCCGTTGAAATGGTATAATTTTGTTTAAGAAAAATATTAACATTTGCTATTTCAAAAAAAAAAAAAAAAAAAAAAAAATCGAGACAGTTTTCATATTTTCCGTTTTTTCTGCAGTTGTAAACTACCATCTGCATGGCCCGGATGGGAAAGATACACTTAAAACAATTTTTTTTTTTTCTGTTTTCAACGGCACTTATCATTAAAAAACAAATAAGTATTTACTGTTTAAAAAAGTATTTTCTGAAAGTCATTTCATATTTTTCTTCCCCCGCTTCAGTTTGAAATAGCCATCTGCGTGGTCAAGATGGAAATACAAAAAAACTTATAGCAAATTATTTTCTGCTCTAAACGGTAACTTTCATTATTATAATTTTTTTCTTTCCATATGTCGTTTTCATGTTTCGTTCTTTTTTCTGCAGTTTAGATCGCAATCGCAGAGGACTTCTATCTCTCTCTCACTGCCTTCGAAGATGGCATTTAAGACACTTGAGTCAGGATTTTTAGTTATTTTCCGCGTGGGAGTGTTGATATATATATATATTAATACATGAATACAGAAAGATGAGTGTTAAAAATATCAAAATTTAATTACTCCATAGCCAAGTGACACCCCTCCCCCCTCAGAACTCGACAGTAACGCCCCGGAACTGCAGAAATCCCTCTCGGACATTCAACACTGATTTTAGTTATATATTTCAGATTATTATCCGGGCAACGTCGGGTGGTTCATCCAGTTGCAAAAATTAAAAACACTTTAGATAATAAAATATGACTATGCATATGAGTTTTACAGTATATACACTTCCAAGAATACAATGAATTGCAAGCTGAAATGAATGTTAATTTTTCGTAAGGATCCGATGATGCTATAATAATTATCGAAATTTAAATTAATTTCAGAGTGGTTTTTTTTATTATTATTATTTAAAGAAATTTCAGCCATAAATTCATATGGTGACAATAGGATTATTCAAATTGTTGTGAAAAAGGGGGCAAGGTGAAAGAAATGATGATATTTATATTTTTACTGGTGCGACTTTTCCAATGAAATTTAAAAAATGTATATTTCTTATTTGAATGTGATCTTTAAGACTAATCTCAATGGCTCTAAAAGTGGAAATATTTTTCTAGTGATAATGACAACATTTGTGATAGTAAAACAAAGCGCGAATTTTAATTCGTAAAGCTGAAATATTTTTTCTATGATTTCATCAAAATGACGTCATATTCAAATGCTTTTCATTCCACGAGCTCAGACATTATTGGGGACGAAATGCTTTCACCTGTGAAAATGACGTCATTGTAAGCTTGTATTTTCATTGAGTCCCATTTATGTAATTTTCAAAATACAATGCATAAAATTCAAATTGTAATAAAAATTTAAAAGCAATACATATTCAAAATGTAATAAGTAAACTTTTTTTTGTTGAAAAAATGACTTCCTCTTATAAGAAATTTAATCAAATTAGTATTATAAATCTTTTCTAAATGTAGATATAAATGAAATTATATTTTCCTCCTCAATAAATAGAAAGATCTCATGCAATGTAAAAGTAACACACCGAGTTTCGGCTAGTTTAAACAATAAAATACGAGTATCATTTTAAATTTAAGCAAGAATTTTCAAAAATAAAATACATACCCATCATACGTATTAGTATAGGGTAAGTCTTGTAATCGTTTTGAAAATCGAAAAAAAATTTTTGACGGATTTACACGTTTCAGACACTGGAGATTCCGAAAAATATATTTTTAGAAAAAAAAATTTGCCGTCCGTCTGTGTGTCTGTGTGTCTGTAAACGCTCTATCTCCCGAAAAAATTGAGATAGAGATGCAATTTGGTATGTACTTAGTATGTAATAATGGGAAGAAGCCTATTTCATTTCAATAACCTCGATTAACCGGAACTATTTTTTTCGGACTCTCGAAATATTCGTTCTGATAAAAGGTATATAAAATTTTTCGAAATTGTTTATTTTAAGAAATGAATATAAAAGACAATAAAAAAACACAAATTTTGCATAAAGCATGAAGTCGATCGGATAATTAGTTGCCGAGATATTTGGAATCCTATTTTCCACACTCTTCGATTTTTCATGACCCTGTATTTCATCCAAATTTCACTTCAAAGATATATTTTAATTGGAAATTTGACGCTTAATCAGATGCAATAAACCGCTAGTTAATAGGATTATTATTTTTGGAGTTATAAGGAAAAACCTCTCTCAAGCAATTCAGTAATCGAGCCTTTAAAGTTTATGACGTCATCAAGCCACGATTTTATTTGAATGGCTATGCATTTTATAAGTAGTTTATACATTTTTATTTTAATATTTTACATTATGCATATCCATGATGGGTAAGTATTACGGTGGCCCCCAACGACTAGTTCTATATTAAACTAATTTGTTATAATTCCTTAAAATAACATCTAAAAACATTTTATTTTTCCTAATTTATAAAAAAATATTTTTTAAAGATTAATTTGTTATATACAGTAGATCATTCTTTTTCCGAAAATTATTTTCCTTTTCTTTTTTTCCCCTCTCTAGTTTAAAACAACTAAAAGTTAAAGACAATTATTTTCAGGATTTCCTGTTTAAATAATCAGTTTTCTTAATAAACTTCACAATTTCTATTAAACAGAAAAAAGAATTTCAAGGCCAAATAATTGTTTAAAGCGAGGCGGTAATAATCCGGTGTTATCGAATGAATAGAACAATATAAGACTACATATACACTTATTTTTCCCAACTTTCTCGGTTTTCATGCAAAAAATAGAGAGAAAATTTACCTTTTATGCAATTTGACAGTCAACATAAATATGTCTTTTAAATAGTAAATGTAATAGCACCGACTGTTCTCAGCAAAACATTCGACAATTTAAAGGACAGTTGATCGCATAAGCATCAAAATTAAATATTTATTGAATCATACAATAATTCTTATTCCACATTCTAATTCCACATAATGAAAAAAAAGGAACTACACTTTTGAAAAATCTTCGAATTTTTCAAACAACATTTTATTTTCGCTGAGATAAAATTAAGCTTTCTACTAAGCAAAGCAAAATAGTGCATTTTTAGTAAAAGTGAAGCCATTTACACGCTTTTCAATAGGACGACTCATTTGAAAAGCGGAAAGAAAAAAAACACAAATAAATGGAAAGAAAAGTAAAATTACCTTTGAAACATAAATACCAAGTAAGTTTAATTTAATAAATATAGTTCATAATCAGAAATACTTTTAATTTTCTTATAAATTCAATTAATATATTTTTTTTAAAAACGAAGATTACATCTTCAAAAAATTCTAAATACAAATAAAAACAAATTCACATACTCTGGATTTCATGAATTAATTTATTCAGCAGAACAAAATATCGTCTGCCCCCCAAAAAACGGCACCAAGGCATATTTAATCTATAAAGGCTAGTCCATTTCGCCAAAAACCGTAAAATAGTGTTGCCGATTTTAAGCATAGCTGACCGGATTCTCATCGGTCAGCTAGCAACTTTGCCAAAAGATTATCATTGGTTTGGTTGATCTTTGTTTACATTTCTACCATATGCCGGAAATTTATAAATGGATAAAGCAAAATAAGTAAAACTTAAGTTCGCCCCATATCTACGCGACGGAAGGCGCGTATACACATGTTCAATATCATGTAATATTTAGGTTCACTGTAATTATTAAACAGAACAATTTTGTTGTAAACTTTGATATTTTGTACATGAAAAACAGGAAAAAAAATTATATCTATATCACATAGAGCGAACGAAGATCCAATATTGATTTTGAGGTATGTTTATGCAATGACATAATGGGTATAAGGATTTATAAAACATTAAAATAAAATTGGCACCTTAATTTGACCACACTTGAAAAAAAAAAATCGGTTTCGTTTAGAAGACCAAAAGTTTATTTATATATTTATTATACAATATTTATATGCAAAATTAAATTTTTGTAATATCAATAAATAAATTATATTTCTGTAGTGCTCATAAATTATTCTACCGTAGTATCAACTTATATTATGTCATTTTTACCATTATGCATTATTATTATTATTATTATTATTATTATTATAATGAATTTAATTGAGTGTTGTTAGTTAAGGGGACATATCACCTTTAAAATGGTCAAAAATTCAATGTCAAGGTTTTGATGTTATTTGTGTAAATAGTACATTTTATTCTGAGTAAAAAGTTACCAATGTTTTCAGAGGCGATAATTATTGATGAAGATATAAAGCAAAATGCAATCGTTATTCTTTGTTTTTGGATGGGGAGTGAAAACTTTAAAATCATTTAATTCACAACAATGATTTACAAACTTGCGCGCACGATTTCTCCAAAAGTAGTTTAGATAGAGCCTCAAAAATTTTCCTACTTATTAATGTTGTAACCATGAACAAAATGAAATAGAATCTCTTCATTGTTACAACATTAATAAGTTGGAAAATTTTTGAGGCTGTATCTAAATTATTTTTGGAGAACTCGTGCGCGCAAGTTTGTAAATCATTCTTGTGAATTAAATGAATTTAAAGTTTTCACTTCCCATTCAAAAACAAAGAATGACGATTGCATTTTGCTCCATATCTTCATCAATAATTATCGCCTCTGAAAACATTGGTAACTTTTTACTCAGAATAAAATGTACTATTTATTGACATCAAAACCTTGAAATTGAACTTTTGACCATTTTAAAGGTGATTATGTCCCCTTAATCATTTTTCTGTGATATACTTTAAAATAGGGCTGCACAACTTCCTTTGCCTTAAAAGTATTTGCCATTGTAGCTTCCAAAAGAAAATCTTCGCTTTATTTAATCGCAAAGTTTTTGTCACTAAAATAAGCAAAATATTCTATTCCAAAATAGTGGTAGCTTGGAGGCCCGCACGCTACAGGTTGTGCACCTCTACGTTAAAGTTTTCATGAATGTTGCAGGGACGAACTTTTACTGCCATTTTTACCATGGTTCTTTTTACCCTTTTTTATTTAACTTAACTTGGTTCATGTACATAAAGATGAAATTTTGCAATCGACTTTTCACTCACTCCCTGATATGCTAGTATTATAAAAATTATGTACACAGGTGTGTTTCCGATGATAGTACAGCATTTTAATATTTTACAAACTTAATAAATTTAAAAGCAGTTTTTTCGTTAGCCGGGCGCAGGTGATATATCGCCAAATATTCTTTATTGTGGCTACAACTGTATACGAGATAAAACAACAATGCAGTTAATGCTAAACCATACTCGCTAAAATATACTAAATGGTTATGAAATTGCAATAATGAAATATTTTTAACACTAAAAAGTAAAATTTAAGCATTTAGCGGCATCACAATGCTTATGTATTTCCAGTGTGACTCCTCAATGAATTTAACACAATAACATCCTGCGACTGAGTAACTTTTTTCACCTCTTCGTACCGTTTTGTCCCGATGCGGCAAAATTTTCACTCTACACCAATTCTAATAACTAGCTGATCCGCCTGGCGTTGTCTCGTCAAAAAATAGCACGAAACGTGAAAACACTCTAAAAATCGCTGCACGCTGCACGAAAGCCCTTTCGTCTGTCGGAAAGTAAATAGAGAAACGGACCGCGAAACGGAAGTAAATTAAGTACGACACCCTTAAATGTCTGGATCATTTTATTCACAGATGGTCAGTTTTTGGCCAAAATTAAGAAAAGTTACCGTCCGATTTTCATAAAATTTGTATTTTCGTAATCAAATGCCTCCAATAGTTTTCTTAATACAACAAATAATGAAGCAGATTAAGTTAGGTTTAGTAGGTTTGATTTTCTAAACAAATCACTCGTTGACATCGGCAAAAGAGAAATAACCGTTGTTTCGCGACGCCGCTACGTAACCCTAGCGTTTTATATATAGATAGATATTATAAATGTGAAAATGTTTGGCTGACGCCAAGGTCAAAACGATTAATTGCCTTTGCATATATGTGGATTATATATAATCCAGAAAGTAACATAGACTATGTTTTAATTATTTTAAATATTTTATTCAAATTTTTCTTAATTCAAAATTTTATTGAGAATCAATGGACATTTTTTCCTATAACATTTAACCATATTTCTTTATTGTTGCCAACATCTCAAAAGCAGTAATAATAATTTGTCCACAGCAATTAATTTTCAATTGAAAGATTTCCACGTGAAAAATGATATATATATTTTTAAGAATTGAATTTATAAATATTTGGTAATAATACAAGGGGGATAAATATCAGTACATAAAACAGGTGAATATGACGCCATATTTAAAACAAAAAATTGAAATATATTTTACCGATACTGATTATTAAGAATGAATATCAGTTACATACAGTAGCGAAATTGTCAGTCAAAGTGGATGTTATGATTCATAGGAAAAGAAAATTAACATGAATTATATTATTAAAAAGGGATTTCGCTGGGGAGTGACGTCTTATTCTATATTAACTAGTTGCACCCGTCGAAATTCGACTGAGGAGAATATATTTAAAAAGTAAGTTACAATTTAAGCTTATGAATAAAAGAAAAATGTACTTAGAAGAAAATATTGATTTTATTCAATTTTATATAATAAGTATGAAATCACAATTCATGCTAGTTCAACGATAGGTTATAAGGAGCTTTGTAAATATTAAAATTTTGTGCTTAAAAATGCACGTTTGACACCAATTTCATAAGCAGACGATTTAGCTTTTAATTTCAGCGTTGATGGAATAAAAAACTTGAAAAGTGATGTCATTTTCACGAAAATATATAGGAAAGTATTATCGTAAGAGTCATTAAAGCAATTGTTTTAAAATTCCCGAGTTTCATTAAATATTTATTAAAATTAAATGGAAATGGTGTAATGTTCAGAAATATTTTATTTTGTGCACACGAAGGCTAATTAAATAAATAGCAGACGTTCAGTCTATTTAGATGCAGGAATAAGAGTCAGTGAATAAGACATCACTGACATAGGGTTATAGTCCAGTAGAAATAGCGCAAAAAAGGGCCTTGCCTTACAAAAATTCGGGTAGTTCTGATTTTTGGGTATGCTGTAAAGGTTGACCCTCTAATAGAAAGACCAAGTTTTCGACCTTCTAGACCTTGTGCGTTTTACACAACATTGAAAAAACCAATATTTTTCGGCACTTTTTTCGATTTTTCTTAAATAACTCAATTTTAGTGCATTTTACAGAAAAAAGCACTGGTACCATTTTGTAGAGCATAAAATTCTCTACAAAATGCAGTATTCAGGTTTGTAAATTGTCCAAATAGGGGGTAAGATACGGATCCGGGAAAATAGGGTAAAATTTGCAAAAAATGCAAAAATCCACTAAAGACGTTAGTTTTTGCTTAATAACCTACTTTTAGTGCGTTTTACAGAAAAAGAACTTTCACCATTTTGTAGAGCATAAAATTCTCTTCAACATACAGTATTCATGTTTGTAAATTGTCCAAATAGGGGGTAAGATACGGAGCCGGAAAAATAGGGTTAAATTTGGAAAAAATGTAAAAATCCACAAATGACATTAGTTTTTGCTTAATAACCCACTTTTAGTGCATTTTAGAAACAAAATTGTCATAATCAACTTTTTAGAGCATGAGATAGTCGGTAGTTTCCTTTATTATAGGTTGACCCTCTAAATAAAAAAACCAAGTTTTCGATCTTCTATACCTTGTGCGTTTTTCACAATATTGAAAAAAACCAATATTTTTCGGCACTTTTTTTGATTTATCTTAAATAACTCAATTTTAGTGCATTTTACAGAAAAAGCATTTTCACCATTTTATAGAGCATAAAATTCTCTACAACATGCAGTATTCATGCTTGTAAATTGTCCAAATAGGGGGTCAGATACGGAGCCGGAAAAATAGGGTTAAATTTGGAAAAAATGTAAAAATCCACAAATGACATTAGTTTTTGCTTAATAACCCACTTTTAGTGCATTTTAGAAACAAAATTGTCATAATCAACTTTTTAGAGCATGAAATAGTCGATAGTTTCATTTATTATAGGTTGACCGTCTAATAAAAAACCAAGTTTTCGACCTTCTAGACCTTGTGCGTTTTTCACAATATTGAAAAAACCAATATTTTTCGGCTTTTGTCTCTAAAACGCACTAAAAGTAGGTTATTAAGAAAAAACTAACGTCATTTGTGTAAAATGCACTAAAATTGAGTTATTTAAGAAAAATCAAAAAAAGTGCAGAAAAATATTGTTTTTTTCAATATTGTGAACGCGCACAAGGTCTAGAAGATCGAAAACTTGGTTTTTTTATTGGAGGGTCAACCTATAATAAATGAAACTATCGACTATCTCATGCTCTAAAAAGTTGATTATATGACAATTTTGTTTCTAAAATGCACTAAAAGTGGGTTATTAAGCAAAAACTAACGTCATTTGTGGATTTTTACATTATTTCCAAATTTAACCCTTTTCCCGGATCCGTATCTTACCCCCTATTTGGACAATTTACAAACATTAATACTGCATGTTGTAGAGAATTTTATGCTCTACAAAATGGTGAAAGTGCTCTTGTCTCTAAAACGCACTAAAAGTAGGCTATTAAGCAAAAACTAACGTCATTTGTAGATTTTTACATTTTTTCCAAATTTAACCTTATTTTCCCGACTCCGTATCTTACCCCCTATTTGGACAATTTACAAACATGAATATTGCATGTTGTAGAGAATTTTCTGCTCTACAAAATGGTGAAAGTGCTTTTGTCTCTAAAACGCACTAAAAGTAGGTTATTACTCAAAAACTAACGTCTTTAGTGGATTTTTGCAAATTTTACCATATTTTCCCGGCTCTGTATCTTACCCCCTATTTGGACAATTTACAAACCTGAATACTGCATGTTGTAGAGAATTTTATGCTCTACAAAATGGTGAAAGTGCTCTTGTCTCTAAAACGCACTAAAAGTAGGCTATTAAGCAAAAACAAATGTCATTTGTAGATTTTTGCATTTTTTCCAAATTTAACCCTATTTTTCCGACTCCGTATCTTACCCCCTATTTGGACAATTTACAAACATGAATATTGCATGTTGTAGAGAATTTTCTGCTCTACAAAATGGTGAAAGTGCTTTTGTCTCTAAAACGCACTAAAAGTAGGTTATTACTCAAAAACTAACGTCTTTAGTGGATTTTTGCAAATTTTACCCTATTTTCCCGGCTCTGTATCTTACCCCCTATTTGGACAATCTACAAACCTGAATACTGCATGTTGTAGAGAATTTTATGCTCTACAAAATGGTGAAAATGCTCTTGTCTCTAAAACGCACTAAAAGTAGGCTATTAAGCAAAAACTAACGTCATTTGTAGATTTTTACATTTTTTCCAAATTTAACCCTATTTTCCCGACTCCGTATCTTACCCCCTATTTGGACAATTTACAAACATGAATATTGCATGTTGTAGAGAATTTTCTGCTCTACAAAATGGTAAAGTGCTCTTGTCTCTAAAACGCACTAAAAGTAGGCTATTAAGCAAAAACAAACGTCATTTGTAGATTTTTACATGTTTTCCAAATTTAACCCTATTTTCCCGACTCCGTATCTTACCCCCTATTTGGACAATTTACAAACATGAATATTGCATGTTGTAGAGAATTTTCTGCTCTACAAAATGGTGAAAGTGCTTTTGTCTCTAAAACGCACTAAAAGTAGGTTATTACGCAAAAACTAACGTCTTTAGTGGATTTTTGCAAATTTTACCTTATTTTCCCGGCTCTGTATCTTACCCCCTATTTGGACAATTTACAAACCTGAATACTGCATGTTGTAGAGAATTGTATGCTCTACAAAATGGTACCAGTGCTTTTTTCTGTAAAATGCATTAAAATTGAGTTATTTAAGAAAAATCGAAAAAAGTGCCGAAAAATATTGGTTTTTTCAATATTGTGAAAAACGCACAAGGTCTAGAAGGTCGAAAACTTGGTTTTTTTATTAGAGGGTCAACCTTTACAACATACTCAAAAATCAGAACTACCCGAATTTTTGTAAGGTAAAATGCTATTTCTACTGGACTATTAGTAAAATTACGTAAAATATTTTATATTCACGGAGGAAAATTCATCTTTTGTTTTCGAATGACGTCATTTTCCTCATCGGAAACATTTCGTTTTACATATTTCTTATTATGATAGGTTGTTTGCTGTTATTTTATTTACACAGATTACTTAATATTATTTCTGAATAAATAATCTGTGTTCTGCTCTTCCATGATTACTGCATAATTAAACGCAACCATTTTAATATGTTTACATTTTATGAAATCCATTGAGATTTAGCCTCGTCCTCGTTACTTTTAAATATGACGACATTTTCGCAGATGGAATGACGCTTCTAATTGGTAGAAAGTGATAAGGCAAATTAATTTTATGTTTTAGAGAAAAACTCTTAACCTAATTGCCACCATTTTGAAGAAATGTCATAAAAAACTTTTTTAATTAAATTAAAATATAAAAATGGGAATATTTTAAACAATAGCTTGTGCGGACACATCTACAAATGTACGTACAGCTTTCATTTAAAAAAGTAATTATCAAAATTGGTTCAGTAGGAAAGCTCAGAGCAAATGACAAATAAATAAATAAAAAATAAAATAATAATAAAAACAGCCTTGTGTTTTAAATATATAGATTGCATAGATGGTTATAATAACTGTTAATAAAGGTTGTATGGTTAAACACAATTTACTTGTGCGTTTATAGCGCCTCCTGGGAGGAAATAAGATGACCAAATTTAAGTAAAAACGATTTTCTTATATTTCATTGTATGATAGTTAAGTTTAAAAAATAAAAAGTAGTTGGCACAGGTGTAACACAATTTTCTTTTGTGTTTATAGCATTCCCTGGTGGGAAATAGGATAAATAAATTTTAAAAAATGGAAATTTTACAGGGTTTTTAACAAAAACTTTAAAATGGATTTTTTACGTTTACCAATATGGGAACAATATCCCAAATTAAAATTAGGTAATAATTGTTTCTTGTTTCCTTCCAGTTAATAATTGTTTATATCGCCCTCTGGGAGGCAATAGGTTAAATAAATTTGGGTTTTTTTTTTCTTTTTTTTTAATGTTTTACTATATGGCAGCTTTATTGGTGTTAAGTATAAGCTCTAAAGATTCAACACAATTTACTTTTGCATTCATACCATCCCCTGGTGGAAAATAGAATAACTAAATTTAAGTAAAATTGATTTTTTATGTTTTTATTATTGATTTTTTTTTTAATCCTCAGATTGGAGGTTTTTGACAAAATTACAACAACCTGCATTACTGCACTGGTGAAAAACCTTTTGGATTAATGATTGGTAAATTTACATCACACATTGTGATGCGATACAGCATAAATCAAACCTTGATGATGGTACCCTCTGCTCATTTTGAAATGAGTTCGTCTGAATGCAGTAGTTATTAAAAAAAACTTCGTATATTAAACAAAACCGTAATTTGCAGAACAAATAATAATAATAAAAATAATATATTTCTCACATTGTTTAGGCCTGAGAAGGGACATATATTAAGATATTTCATTCATTTGGTTCTACATTTAATGTTAAATGTTTGTAATAAATATGGTTAACCCAATTGAACTTTTAAAGATAAAAATAAAATTCAAACAATGTGATATTTAAACCTCCCTAGAAACATTGTTTCCGTTCAAATGAAATCGAAATAAATCTTTGGCATTTTTAAAGGTTTGTATTTTTCATGTACCTTATTTTGCATACACCCATCATAAACATATTAAAGTTTCATCTGTAATACAAATGTTTGCAGCTTATGTAGCTTAGAAATGAAAAAAGTAAGATTTATTTCGATTTCATTTGAACGGAATCCAAGTTTTTTTTTTTTTTTTTTTTTTTTTTTATTTGTTTTGCAAATTACGTTTTTGTTTAATATAAAAAAAGAAGAAAGAGTAATAATTTAAAAAGAAAAAAAAAACGCTTTTATAGTAAGCAAAGTCTTTGCAAAAAATAATACAGTTAAGGCCGCTTCTAGCTGTTATTTATGCTTACGAAACTTCGCAAATGGAAGTTATATGACTGCGATGAAGCAAATAACTCTTAATGCACTAAAACACTTTTTAATTTGCAATGTAAAATAAGCATTGCTCATTGAACTTGAAACAATATAAAAATAAGGTTCAAAATGGCTATTTCAGTTACTCACTTGAAAAGGGAGGAATGCATTTGCATTTATCTACTTTTCATGGAAGTGGGGAAAAAACAAAATCGCTGTAAAACCTGTTTTAGCAAGAAGCAAATACCTTATTTCCAGACAGAAGAAGGCTTTTTTTGGTTAGAAAGTTTCAGTTTATGACTATTTGGGGGCGATCATGCTAAATGACACAGTCAATCCTGGCGGTTCAGAGGTTAAAAATTTGCCCCTCAAGGCCCGTGAATACAATATGAGAAGATGCTGAGATCAATAGCAAAACGGAGCCCTCCCTTTCTTTAAGGCATTTGCAGTTGCAGTTTGAAGGCTCGTGTTATAAAAATGTGCGGCATCATTTACAAATGAAAAGTTACAAAAAATTGGAATACGTATTGAAAAGGAAAAGAGAGTTTAAAGAGCAATTTTGATTCAGTGTTTCACGACGAATCTATTGCTAACGTTATTTTTATTTGGCCATATAGTTTGTCTCTAGTGAGTAGCCAAATTGCTAAGGTTAGTCAATTGCCAGTGAGAACCCTGTTTGGCCAACACCTACTTGACTCTGTAAAGTAGGTGTTGGCTTAGCAGGTAACATTCAGTTTTAAGGGGGGGGGGGGATTCCGTGTTGTGAAACGTTGAAGAAGGCATGTGAATGACCGTTCGTGCGCACATTTTACGACAATAGTGATATTTCTATTTCTAGCACTAGAACGGACCGAAAGTTTGCTTAATTACACCAGAATTTTTATTTAAAACTATTTGACTTATTTTTGTGCGATATCATTTTAACTTATTTTTTGAAAAATTTCTGGTTTGAATCAAAATATATTCATTTGGTACCGGTCAAAATGACCACTTATGACTATTCTAGTGTTAAACAGTTTCTAGTGTTAATAAACGCTCAAGCTAATGTTAAGTATATGGGAAGGTTCTTGCGTGATTTCTCGCTCGCATTTTAATATTTTTAAATGATTTTTTTCTTTGTATAGTATAACTGAGGCCAATCCCTAACGTTGTTAATTTTTACTTTTTCGATTTTAGTTACAGTTTTTTTTATAAGCGGACATTTCTAATTTCGGAACCGGTTGGAACCGGTTCTGAAAGTACCCTTATATAAAAAAAAAACTGGAACCAAAATCGAAAAAGTAAAAACTAACAACGTTAGGGATTGGCCTCAGTTATACTATACAAAAAAAAATCATTTAAAAATATTAAAATGCGAGCGTGAAATCACGCAAGAACCTTCCCATAGACTTAACATTAGCTTGCGCGTTTTTTCGCGTTTTTTTTTTTTACGATAGATTGTAGTTCCAGCTTTTTTTTTATTTAATGCTAGATGTCAGCACCAGCATTTCCCTTTTTGTTTGTTATTACTCTTTTCTGTTTGGCAAATGACTCAACTATTCAGCATTTCCTAGTGTTGAGCAATAGACTAGCACATGGATACTATTTCTAAATTTCATTTAATCACTTACACGCTTTATTTTATTGGCAAGTTGTGTTTATTATTATATAGTCTTTATCTATTACAGTTGAATAAATTTATTTTTTGGATATCTTATTCTTTTCACCTTTTTTTTTTTTTTTGTGTGTGGGGGGGGGGGGGGAGGCGAAAGAGTGGTAGCAATCAAGCAATCCTAATTTAAGTATGTTATAAGGCAATTAATATTGTTATTTTTAGGCTTAATGCTGACTCGACGAACTAACATATATTTACTATGAATGATTCTTATGAAGCTCCTCTGAGAATAAACTCTATAAGACTTAAACTAATTTAAGATAAAACTACAATGGCGTAAAATAGAATACAACAAGAAGACAAAATCGAAAAAAGTTATATATTGTAAAAGTTCTCCTTGGCATAAAAAAAAAAAGCTTGCTAAAAATTTCTTTAACAATAGATTTTCTTATCTTTGTCTTCTTGCATTAAATCATGCTTGATATATATTTTTTTAATGAAATAACCTATATAATTGATAAATAGTACTTATAATTTTTAAACATATAGGGGAGACCGGTACACAGTGGACCATTTTTTCAGTTAACATTTTTTTCCTCTTTAACAGACTGACCGATCTGTATGAAAATATTTTTGAATATTCCTTAAACCTTCTTACATCCATCATAATTTTCTCACAACATAGTTTTCAATACATTTAAAAAAAAAAAAAAAAAAAATATATATACACTTGTAAAGTGGACAAGTGTACCCCCGGGAAGCGGGGTACAGTGGTCCACCCACCGGGCTACAGTGGACCTCTGTTAGGTATCATCTAAAATACAATATAAATCTATTTTTCATTAATCTAATTCTTTTTTGTTGCCCCTTCACCCGCAAAATAACATAGTAATATAAATTTTGAAACAAAAACAAAACAACAAAAAAACAATAGCACTCAGGGAGTGCCGACAGAAGTGAAAACTTGAACAATTACGTGTGTATTTTTTGAATCGTCAGGAAAGGTTTTATTGTGCAGGAAATACTTTTAAATGAAGTGTTTTTTTTATTCATTATTATAAACTACTACTACAAAAATTATATTACTATTTTCATTTAATGCGCTATTGTACATTATAATATTATATTATAAATTGAAATATTTCATTATTAGCCACACACAGGGTGGCTTATTCTTTCAATCTCTATCATTTTTCATGTTTATGAAAAGTCACAGCAATCCATCGTTGCCACAGATTAATCTCGGAAAATGAAACATTTGAAGTTACTTAAAAAATTAATAACTCGAAAAGTATTTGTCACAAAATTGTTTTACAAACTGCGTTAGAATGGTAAAAAATTGTATTTTTCTTGATATAAACTTCAAATCTAATGATTATGTCGTTTTTCAAATATTAGATTTCAAAAATTACAAAACTTCACAATGGAGTACCGTAGCGAAACTTTTACGCGTAAAAAGATAATGATAAAGGCATTGTGGCTCGACGTGTATCGTGTATACTGGCCATAGCATGAGTAACGAATTATAGTAAACTTATTATTCTGTTAAAATATAAAAGTGAATTATGTATATACATTTTTAAAAAATAAAGAAAAACATTTTATCACAAACATCAACAAAATTTTTTCTTCTATTTATTCCCTTATTCCAAAGATATCGTTTTATCGTCTGCTGCCATAGCAACATGAATTACATTTCATTAGAAAAAAATTGCTCAGTGGTAGAAAAATATTTTTCTAAATCGAATGGTTATTGAACAACTCTTCACTTTAACAGGGAAATTTTTATTTGTTACTTAGATATTTTAAAATTGTTTGTTGTCATTGCGTTTTTATTCTGAGTTACAGCTAGTTTATTTATTTTTTTAAATAAAAGCCGTGTGTGGCAATCTATATTCGGCCTTATAGCAGAATTTTCTCCTCTTGTCTTTCCAATTTTCTTCAAAAATTTTCCTTTTGATGCACTTTTTACCACAAAACTGTGACTGCAAAATTAATTAGACAGTGTTATTAGAATAATATAATAAAAATACAGTTGTAAAATAACAATTATAACGATTAATTAGTGATTTGTTTTTGAGAAAAATTCTTTAAAGTAGACATTATTGGCACATTCAATGTAGTTCAGTAGGCTGTTGGAAATGACGGTAGTTTGATAAAACAAGAATAAACTAGCGTCAATAAATATCTTCCGTTTATTGAAGAAATAAATCGGGCAATCCTATTTGCATCTGATGGTTTATTTTCATGCCATTGTAAGATGATAGAAAAACGTGAATAGGTGGAGGGTGAAAGACGTCTACCAATTTTGAAACAAAGATCAAATAAAAATCGTTCTGTGTACAGACAGTTGCCTGGTGGCATAGCCCGGCTTCGCTTCGGATCTAATTGTGAGGAAGGTGCATAAGGAGACTTAAAGGTATCCTTGTTTTCATTTTTTCTTCTTATATTACTTCTATCTATTTTTTTTTCTCGTGCTCGTTAAATTATAATATTTTCCGTGTTTTGTTATTCCATTTTCATCTTTTGATTTGGTCTCGCGAGTTGAGTCACTTTTATCTGTTTTCACCGCGCGTGCTAAATTTATCTTGAAATAATTTTCTGAATTATTTTTATTCATAATACCAATTATTTCGTTTTCTACACGTGAACTATTTCCTTTTGATACTTTCGCTTCATTGTATGAATTGGCAACATAATTTAATTTTTTATCGGAATTATTACCTACTTGAAAAGTATTGCGCTCGCCAACAATTTTAATTCCCTCTTCATCTATCGCCAACTTTAGTTTGCTGATCACGTCTTGTCCTATTACAATATCGTATGCGAGAGATTTTGAAACATAAAATTTCGTTGATATAAGAAACCCATCGACACGTATTTCATACACAAAATATCCAATTAGATTTACAGTTTCTCCGCCAATGTCAGTTAATAAGATATCAACAGAAGACAAATTTGGCGACCCAATATTGACATAACATTCGTAACTGAATAAAGAAATATAGCTGTCTATCAAACAATAGATTTGCTTCTTTGCCTTTAATATTAATTATTTTACCCATTCCATTAGATTTAGACCGAACTCATTAGTTTGACCGTTATTGCTATTATTACACTGAGACGCTATGTGGCCCTGAGAGTTACATCTATCTAAAACACCTAATTTGAGATTTATTTCTTTTGTTTTGGTATTGGGTATGAAAGAAAGATTGTGAATTTTCATTTTTACTTACTTCGGGTTTTCTATCTTCAAAGTGGTGTGAAATTCTATGCATGGTTTTAACATTACGTCTCGCCGCATCATAATCGTCTAGTTTACTTACTAATACGTCTACATTTTTAATTTTTGGAAGATCATCAATAAAATGTTCTTTCATTTCTATAGGTAACATTTTCTTAATTTGATCTACTACTACTAATTCTTTTAAGGATTCAAAATACAAAATTTTCAAAGTATTTTCAAGTATTCAAAATTTTAAGGATACTTTAAGACCGCTAATCCATTCTTCCAAATGATTTCTTAATTCAAATGCTAAATCGCGCCAAGTGGCTGAAGATTCTTTTTTATGTGACATTAATTTCTGCCTAAATTATTCTGGCGTCATTTTGAAGCGTTTAAGAAGTAAATCTTTTACATAATCGTAATTGTTCGCTAATGTTTCTGGCTCTCTAGTTATAATATTGGCGATTTCTAACGGAATTAAACTTAACAAATGTGTGACCCAATTTTCTTTTATTATATTCATTCGAGAAATTTGTCTTTCAAATAATGCTAAATAGAGACTAATATCACTTTTGCTGTCAAAGTGAGATATTAATTTAAGCAAATCTATGGTTGCTTACCTGAACCAGCTATTGCAGAATCGTCGCCAAATATACAGATGTGTCGGGGTACTTTTCGGTCAGCCGGGCGCCAGTGATATATGTACATATATAAATACATATGTATATACATAAATTTGTATATATATACATCCATATATGCATATATATGTATCTGTAGATATGTGTAGATATATGTGTGCGTGTATATATACATCTATATATATAACTGGCGCCCGGCTAACCGAAAAGTACCGGTGTCGGTAACAGTAACGGTAACAGTGTCGCGAATTCAATGGTTTTTTCCCATCTCAAACAATGCCCAACGCGCCTAAAGAAGTTTTCACTTCAATAATTATATTTTGAAAATAATAACAGATTAATATAGGAACAATTGCAATTTAGTTGAAGTTATTACTTAAGTACAAAAAAATCAGCGCACATTAAAATTTGCAAATGAAATTCCAAAGTACTCTTATGAGTAAGATTGAGCCTGAAATTTTCAAGAAATAATTTTGGGTGTGAGAGCAACATTATGAAATCATTGACATCAATAGCAGATTCATCTACAGTTTCGGGAGAAATAAACTGATTTCCATTCAATTTGCGTCTCATGAATCTTACTTGAATAGAATCATCAACAATTAGATTTCAGTTATATTTATCAAAGGCAGTAAATACAAAACAAAATATTTCTTACTATGTTAAATAAATTGTTATTTTTATTTGTTTACTCTATTTTACAGTTAAATCTACTTTAAAACAATCTTTCTTTATAGAAAATAAGCAATTATTAAATATTTTGAACATTCTGCATTACAGGAGCAGAGTGGATTGTGGACGGACCACTGTGCCCCAGGAGTGTGGGTGGTCCACTGTACCCCGTGTTGAAGTTCAATAAATAATCATATTAATATTGTTTATAGCTTTCTTTTAAACATATTAACTTTAAAGTAAAATAAAAACAAGTACCTTAGCTTTGCAAAAAGCTGTTTTATTTTATTTATCTACTAGCAAGCTACGCCCGCTACGCTGGTCAATTTCTCTTAACGAACCTTTAATCAAACAAAATATTGACATTTCATAATTCACTTTTATATTTTAACAGAATAATAAGGATACTATAATTTGTGACTCGTGCTATAGTCGATATACACGTCAGGACACGTCGCCCTTATTATCTTTTTACGCGTGAAGGTTTCGCTATGGTACTCTATTGTGAAATTTGGTAATTTTAGAAATTCAATAGTTGAAAAATCGCAGAATCATTAGATCATTTTTCTTTAGAAATTGTTCTTAGAGCGCATTTAGATCTTATAAATAACAATCATGCCGAACTTGAAGTTTCTAGCTCTTTCAGCATCGCAAAAATCGCAATTTTAGAACGTTTTTCGCTTCTGCACCCCCCCCCCCTCGGGGTAGTGGCACCGACATAAAATATAGCCTATGTTGGAGAAGGGATTGTCACCATCCATTTGCCACCATCACTTTTGAAATCGCTTTAGTAGTTCCAGACATTCCATACAAATTGTAATTTAGAATGTTTTTAGAAAATTTTTTGCTTATTTCAGCCTTTTAAATTTCGAATTTTTTTAGATTTTGTTCTTATAGAGCATTTAAATCTTGTAAATAACGACCATACAAAATGTCAAGTTCCTAACTCCTTCATTATTGAAAATATAATTTTGGAACGTTTTTCGCTCCTGCACCCTCTGCGGGCAGTGGCACCGACAAAAAATTTAGCATATGTTGGAGCAGGGACTGTCACCATCCATTTGCCACCATCACTTTTGAAATCGGTTCTGTAGTTTCAGAGATTCCATAGAAATTGTAATTTAGAATGTTTTTAGAACGCTTCTTCCTCATCTCACCCTTTTAAATTGCGAATGTTTTTATAATTTGTTCTTAGAGAGCATTTACATCTTATAAGTAACTACCATACCAAATTTGATACTTCTATCTCCTTCAGTACACAAAAAATCGAAATTTTAGAACGTTTTTCGCTCCTGCACCCCCCTGGGGGTGGTGGCACCGACATAAAATATAGCCTATGTTGGAGCAGGGATTGTCACCATTAATTTGCCACCATCACTTTTAAAATCGATTCAGTGGTTCCAGAGATTACCCCCTACAAACAAACAAACAAACAATCTTTACTACTTTATATATTAGTATAGATAAGGGGGAATTAGCCCCTTGTTCCCGCCCTTTATACTTAACCAATCAATCCCGAAAACTAATCAGAGATGCGCCTTAACACAGTGAACCTATAAATAAAATTTGAAAGAAAATGGGATAATTCTGCATGAAAAACCCATTTACATAAATTAAGGGGGGTATTAGCCCCCGTTCCCCCCCTTTATACTTAATCAATCCCGAAAACTAATCAGGGAAGCGCCTTAACACAGTGAACCTATAAACAAAATTTGAAGGAAAACGGAATAATTCTGCATGAAAAACCCATTTATATAAATTAAGGGGGGGATTACCCCCCCCCGTTCCCCCCTTAATACTCAGCCAATCAATCCCGAAAATTATCATGCAAGCGCCTTAACACAGTGAACCTATAAACAAAATTTGAAGGAAAACGGAATAATTCTGCATGAAAAACCCATTTATATAAACTAAGGGGGGGGGGGGGGGATTAGTCCCCCGTTCCCCCCTTTATACTTAACCAATCAATC
The DNA here is from genome assembly GCA_963931845.1 of Maratus michaelseni. Taxonomy (NCBI): domain Eukaryota; kingdom Metazoa; phylum Arthropoda; class Arachnida; order Araneae; family Salticidae; genus Maratus; species Maratus michaelseni. The sequence goes on along the minus strand of OZ007588.1, from coordinate 339,160,078 downwards.
CCGAAAAGTAATCAGGGAAGCGTCTTAACCCAATGAACCTATAAACAAAATTTGAAGGAAAACGGAATAATTCTGCATGAAAAACCCATTTATATAAATTAAGGGGGGGGGAATTAGCCCCTTGTTCCCCCCTTTTATACTTAACCAATCAATCCCGAAAAGTAATCAGGGAAGCGTCTTAACCCAATGAACCTATAAACAAAATTTCAAGGAAAACGGAATAATTCTGCATGAAAAACCCATTTATATAAATTAAGGGGGGGGGATTAGCCCCCCCCCCCTTTATACTTAACTAATCAAACCCGTAAACTAATCAGGGAAGCGCCTTAACTCAGTGAACCTATAAACAAAATTTGAAGGGAAACGGAATAATTCTGCATGAAAAACCCATTTATATAAATTAAGGGGGGAGGGGAATTAGACCCTTGTTCCCCCCCTTTATACTTGACCAATCAATCCCGAAAACTAATCAGGGAAGCGCCTTAACTCAGTAAACCTATAAACAAAATTTGAAGGAAAACGGAATAATTCTGCATGAAAAACCCATTTATATAAATTAAGGGGGGGGGGGGGAATTAGCCCCTTGTTCCCCCCTTTTATACTTAACCAATCAATCCCGAAAACTAATCAGGGAAGCGCCTTAACACAGTGAACCTATAAACAAAATTTGAAGGAAAACGGATATTTCTATGAAGAGTTATCGCATTACGTACGTACATACATACATACAGAACCGGCTGCTAAGCTCTCAGGACTTGACAGCCAGTGTGATAACTGAAAAATCGCAATTTTAGAACGTTTTTTGCTCCTGCACCCCCTGGGGTTAGTGGCACCGACATAAAATATAGCCTATGTTGGAGCAGGGGTTGTCACCATCAATTTGCCACCATCACTTTTGAAATCGGTTCGGTAGTTCCAGAGATTACCCCCTACAAACAAACAAGATTTACTCCTTTATAATATTAGTATAGACAACCTTTAATTACTAAAAAAATAAAAATATGATGATGAAAAATTTTATTTTTAGAAGCTCAAAACAACCAATCAGGATAAAATAGTTCAATCTAAGCTAAACATATTTTCTGAAGGCTATAAATAATCATTGCAGTGCTGTTGTCTATTAGGATAGAAGAGAAGCTTGAAAAAAATTTAAATAAATGAAATATTAGGGGGTGGCCCACTGTGCCCATAGGTCCAGTGTGTACCGGTCTCCCCTATAATATTTAAAAAAATATTTTTCTGCTTGTAAGCAATGTTAAAATTTCATTTCCTCTATTGATATGTATAAATTCTTTTTTAACTTACTTCTTTTATTAATAATGTGAAATATTTCCATTTGTAAAAGCGTAACTAAGCAAAACACTTATGCTGCAGTAGGCGCACCCGCTCGCGCGTAAAATTATAGCACCTCTCTGAAAGGTTACCCTAAACGAGAACAATAACAGCTGAGACATCTGTCATAGGGCGAAAATTACTATTTCGGAAAGAGTGGTAGCAATCAAGCAACCCGAATTTAAGCATTATATTATATATATATATATATATATATATATATATATATATATATATATATATATAACCCAACTGGCAACACTGATCTCAGGGCCCCATCTTCCATCAAAAATTACATTACTTCTGACATCAGTTTGTGTGTCTCTCCATCTACACACTAGTTTTTAGAAAATTAAATTGACAGAGACAAAATGTAATATTGTGGACAGAGTTCCGATCAAGCCAAAGTGGTGACCAGAGCATTTAAATGTTTGTCCGTGGATGCTAAACCTTTTTTAACGACGTGTTAGACGATGCGTTTTTTAACGACGTGTTAAGGAACCCTTTCCTCTACGTCGCAAAAAAAAAAAAAAAAAAAAAAAAAAAAAATCTGGCATATATTTTTTTTATAATATTATTTATTTTTTATTTATTTATTGATAATATTTTAATTTTGTTAAAAATATTAGTCAAAAACAGATGCTGAACAATTTATATTGTTTTAAGCGTAAAAGAGTTAATCTTTCGTAATCTGGCTGCACGCGATAGATTTTAATAAAATTTATGCTAGAAAATATTTTTTTTCACACCATAAAAAATCAATAAACTGAGATAGAGTTTTCGAACAAATTGCATTTAAAAGTACATTTTTTTGAAATATTTGACGGTGCAAAAATTTAAATTATGTGATGTTAAGAATTTTATCATGAAACAGGACCTTTCACAAAAACCTTTGTCTTAAAAAAATAACCTTTCACAAAATTTGTCAAATCAAAAATGACCTCTTCACAAATTTGATCATCTTAAAATAAAATCGAACCTATTACAAAACATCTGGAATCACCAAAGAACCTATTATATAGCTATATTTGTAAAATATATTTGTATACATATAAATTTATATATCTAAATTTTAACGAATTTGTGTACATTTGTTTGCTAAAGAGGGGCCTTGTTAGAATTCAGTTGTCTAAACAGGAACGTGAATATAATACTAATTTAAAATTCACAAAATTATGATTAGGTTTTTCACAAGTATAAAATACCGTTCACAATTTTCATAAAAACAGGACCCTATGAGAAAAGCCTTAGACAAACCCCTGTGAAGAATATTTAAAACCGTTTTGCATTTGGAACTATAGCACTAAAACTAATTATCATATATATTATTTCTCCTGTCAACATCCCTTTTTCTAAAGAAAATACGAAACGCAGAACGACGAATGAGATAGCATATGAAAGGATTTTGAACAGACTTCTGACATAGCACACTTAACATTTCGTTAAAACATGTTTTTGATTCAAATTTGCTGAAAATTAAAAATTAAATCGGCATTGTTTTCATAAAAGAAATGAAAGGTTTTCCTCAAATTATTGTTGTCACAAAAATAAAATACCACATTATATGATGCTCAGCAATTATTATAAAAAAAACACCGCACGGGTATATTTTATATTTCTGATTAAAAAGCGAAATTGAAATTGAAATGTTTAGATTTATATTTCTATGTCCCATGTTTTTCCCGAAGCGGATGACGACATCCTCTAATGCAATCAAAATACGATTATTATTATTTTTTTTTTTTTTCTCTAGCGTGTCTTTTACAATCTTGGATCAGTTTTTACTCTAACTTTGATGGAATAAAGTAGATAATATTCTGGCTTGACGAAAAACTAAATATTGTTTGCATATATTTTTATCCTTACTTTTTCTTTAGAAGTTTAAACCTGCATCTAATAAATATTACATATTGATAAAAAATGGTACTTCTCTATTATCCCGTCGACCACTTTTAACAAAAACTATCGCCAAATAAACAGGAAAACGTTGCCATTGGAATATCAAAATAAATAAAATATAAGAATTTAAGGACACAACTGTTATTTTAATTAATAAATCAAGTAAAACATAATGAAAAATACACGCAAATGTCGAATTAAAAACCACTTGATGACGTAACAAACACGTATAATGCTTCTGACATCAAGTAAACGGGACTGCATTTTTGGCGTTTAATCTTACAGTTTGGCGATAGTGTTTTGTTATGAAAAGTGGTCGACGGGATAATAGAGAAGTACCTAAAAAATATTAGATTTCAGTGCGAAATCCTCGCACGGGCCCTCTGGTGGTTTAGAAATTACCTATTGGTCAAGAAGAAAATGACGAAGGCCAATGAAAAATAAAATTTCCTCCTAAAAGTCAGAAAACAACTTCAAATAATCACCATAAAACGTAAATATATATTATTTACGTAATTTTATATATTTAAAACGAAAAGCGCATTCTGTCAAATCTACATGAAAATAGTCTCTTTGCGCATGCGTCAACTTTTTTTTTTTTTTTTTAAAGGCTTCTACCCTCAGAAACGGGAAACCTGATTGATTAATCCAACCCTCACATGTTTATCCTAGGGGTATAGAAAAGGGTTGATTGAAAACGGATGAAGCCGTACCATTGCATAGAAAGCATAGACCTAATTTATTTTTGCTCTGAGGTTGAAAGCTAAAGTTTTTTTTTTTTTTTTTTTTTTTTTTTTTTTTTTTTTTTTAAGAACTTATATTTTCACTATTAAATATGCATATTGTTTCGAAAAATTTTAAAAGGAAGCTTAACTATAGTTATATTTATAACCGATTGAAACGTCAGAGAGTTCGGAAAATGAAAACTATTTTTTTTTTTATTGCAATGTTAAAGGAGTCCACGCGAAAACAAACAAACAAAAAAGGGAGAAGAAAACATTTCGTTTACAACTAGATAACAATACTTTTTTTTTCACGAAATTTTTACACGGGCTGTAAAACTGTTTTATTTATCACCAATACAGATTTCAAAAAGTAACGACCCTGGGTAAAAAAACAAGAAAATGAGCGCTCTTATCACTAAATATCAATATTTTTTTCGCGAATTTTTCATTTAAAAATATAATTTCATACAAAATCGAGTTAAAGATAAAAAAGAAAAACTTGATTTTTTAAAATTTATTTATTATCACGGGCCCGGCCAACGCCGGGCGGGGGGTCAGCTAGTTTTAAATAATTTACATAAGGTGTTAAATAATCAAGGTGATACTGCCAAAGGCAAATGACTTGAAAATTGCAGTGGCGTAATGAAAATGAAAATTCTTGAAGGAAATGCAAGCACTCACAGTTGATAAATTCAGTTTCCGCTGATATGAAAATATATTTATTCACAAGGCGAAATTTATACAAAATATGTATTGCTAAATTGTATAAAATCCACTTTGATTTACATGAGTATGAAATTTTTCCCTTTTTCTTATCTGGTGTCCCAAATATATTAAAACGCGTTTTTATATTTTATTTGCTAGGGTACGTAAGCAATGTAAATTGCCAGAGTATGAGGTAGGAATTAAGATTATGTAAATGAAAACATCCTGGCATTTATTTTCGAAAAGTTACACTTTTTAAATTTTTATACGGTTCTGCACAACTAAATCTGCACAACAAATACAACAATTAAAACATACTTCTACGACCCAAACTCATCGAGTTATGATACTTTAAAGTTTATGAAATTCCGGAGCTTTCCGGCACTAAAAAGTCTCTCTCAGTTTTAAGTGCCGGAAAACTCCAACATTTCAATACTCTATGAATTTCTGCCGTAGATGAATGGAATTTTTTCTGATTTGTCAGAACATGAAGAAAAGTTTTTGTAAATATAACTTACAATACTCACAGAACGTATGAAAATTGTAAAAATGTAACTTTTGAAAATTAATGGCTGGACTGTTTCATCAAATCAACATAATTTTTATTCCTACCTTATTTTGAACACTTTTGCAATTTAAATTGCCTACTCCAATAGGCAAAAAATTAAAGCGCATTTCAAAATTTTTTGGACACCCTGTAGATACAGTATATGGCTAAAAGTCATCAGACACTTACGACTATAGACGTTTTGTCGAATATCTAGAGAAATACTTGACAAATTCTTCTGGAACTAACGAACATGTTTAACCTCATATTTTTCAGCGAAAGTTTGATCGCTAGGACATTTGGAGAACCAGCAACAAATTCAATCACAAAAAATATTTTTGATCATCCTGTAAAATAAAAATCTCGAAATGATCTGTAGTTGTAGCACATGGCTATATGGATCTTGTAAAACATTTGTGTTCATTTGTGTAAGAATAGCACGTCTATTCATAGGGTTTTCAACCAAATTTAACGCCAATATATTTGAACTCGCAATATACAGGTTGGTCATAAAGTCTTTCCCCGATTACAAAAAATTATTACGAAATAACCATTGAATGTAATACTGCAAAATTTTTATTATGGAAAAGTCATGTTCCTAAATTTTTTATTATTTATTTATTTATTTTTATGATAAATTTCCAGGAAGATAGATTGAACGGGATGGACCAACACCACGGCCTCCTCGCTCACCCGCCATTACTCCTCTAGATTTTTTCTTTTAGGGGTACATTAAGGACAGAGTGTTTGCAACACCAGCAAAAGATATTGAAACACTCAAGGTCAGGATCACAGATGTGTCTAGTGTGACAGCCCAAATGTTGGGCAATAAGTGGCGAGAAATAGAATATCGCCTTGACATTCTTCGAGCTACCAAGGGTGCTCAGATCGAAATTTACTGACGTAAGTACTTGTATTAAAAACTTCATAAATGACTTTATAATATATTGAAACAAGCATATGCCTTATTATATTAGTTTTTTTTGTAATAAATTATTATAATCAGGAAAAGACTTTATGACCACCCTTTATTTGAAATGCGGTAACATTATGGAGCTATATTAATAGAATGTAATTGTATTATGTGATCAAGTATAGAAACGTGTGTTTGGGGAACCATTGAAATTTTGTGCCCAGGTCCTCGAATTCGCAGGGCCGTGCATTAATCAAACCCTGGCGACTAAATAGCTTTATTTATGTATGCAAATGATGTGAAACTGAATTAGGAATGATATAAAGAAACAATTCATACGGCGATAAAAAGTAGTTCGATGTTCGATTAGATTACTAAAATGGTAAACAAAACGTGTGAAAAAGCACGAAGTTACATTGAATAACTGAATATTTATGCGTGATGATTCCGCTGAAATTCGTGAGCTGTGTCTTATGCCTTTTTTTTTTTTTTTTTTTTAAGGAGACTTGAAAAATAAATGGCTTCCGTGAATGCTTGTAAATTTCTGTTTAGTAAAGAATGTGCTGCTAAAATTAACGTTACCGCTTAGAATTTTAATCTCATATTAAGATAAAGTAATTAAAACTTAAAGCTGCATTCAAATTCAAAGTGGCTACATTTGTGAAGTCATTTTATTACATATTTGTCATCTTACATACATTAAACACATAAAATTGGCAAGTTTCTTATTCAAATGCTAAAAAACTGACTAAATTTTCACTTTTACCTATAAATGCAAAAAAATTTCAGAAAATGGACTCTAAGCCGGCGTTTTGAGCCAATTTTCCATAGCTCAAAAAAGACTCTAGAAACATTACACCCATTTTATATCATCAAGAGCACGTTTACAATAGTAGAGGGAAGTTGAAGAGATTAATATATAAATAAATTCCTTAATTTTACTAAGTAAATAAAAAACAGGACAAGTGCAAGTAAAACTCGCAACCCTGACGGTTCCGTAACAGTTATGTTAAAGCTTAGTAAGTTACTAGTTTCTTAATAAATATACAAAAATAAGAATTACCTCTATATATATATATATATATATATATCTAGATGCTTCTTGTAACTGTTGTATCGCAAAGTTATAATTTATTTAATTATCTACTTAATCTTAACCAGATTTGTTTGTCATGACTGAAGAAAGAATGGATTATATCACATCACATTGTATGTCAGAGTTAGAAAAAAACATTATCTATAAATGTATTGCTCCTAGTAATAATTTTGCTTATTAATGGCTGCATGCCTATAGAACAGAAATATAAACACATTTCGTTTACAATATGTTAACTTGGCGTGGATCGTTATTATGGAAAATTCTAATATTGAAAAACGTTGTTTTAAGGCCGTAATTTTTTAATGCATTGAGTAAGAAGTTAGAAAATTTTACAAAAGAATGGGGCCGTGGATCTTATTATTTGATATTAATTTCAACTTGATGTCTTCAGCCGTTCCTGAAAATAAAATGGTATTTTTTTTTTTTTTTTTTTTTTTTTTTTTTTTGGGCATAGGATAGCTGAGGTCTATCTCTAACGTTGTTAGTTTTTACTTTTTTTAAAAATTTTCATCACAGTTTTTTTTATAAGCGGACATTTTCAATTTTGGAACCGGTTCTGAAAATGAAAGTACCCCCATATAAAAAAAAACTGGGACCAAAATCGAAAAAGTAAAAACGTTAGAGATCGACCTCAGCTATCCTATGCAAAAAACATCATTTAAAAATATTAAAATGCGAGCGAGAAATCTGCCAAGAACTTTCCCATAGACTTGACATTAGCTTGCGCGTTTTTTCGCATGACTGATGTAGGCTCTTAAGGCCCTAACTTTTTAGTGCATTGAGTTCAGAACTTGAAAATTTTCAAAACAATGGGACAGTAGACTTTATTATTGAATATTAATTTCGACGATACTTTCCTTCCGTTTCTGAGGAGAAAAAAAAAAAAACTCTTGACAACAAAGTGACCCTGTTGCATTTTTTTTTCTTTTGAGATACGAAACACTACAAAGCATTGCAGCTTACAAAAAACAGAAAGCAGAAACGAAAGTGATAGAAAATCGTTTGACGAGCGTGAAAGGAACATTACTAGGGATGCACCGAATAGTGATTCGGCCGAACACCGAATATTCGGCACACAGGTAAACCTAATACCGAACATTCGGCACACAGGTAAACCGAATACCGAACATTCGGCCAGCCGAATAATAACGATTAGGCCGAATACCGAATACACGTCTGGCCGAATACTTTCATATTTAAATTGAAATTTATTAAAAAGTTAAATTATAAAAACACTAGCTGACCCCCGCCCGGTGTTTGCCCGAGTCCGTGATAATAAATAAAAAAAAACATCAAGTTTTTATTATTTTATATCTTTAACTCGATTTTGTATGAAATTATATTTTTAAATGAAAAATTAGCGAAAAAATATTGATATTTAGGGATAAAATCGCTCATTTTCTTTTTTTCTTTTATCCAGGGTCGTTTCATAGTTTTAAAATAAAAAGTTCTTTTTGTCCGAACTCTTTGAAATCTTTATTGGTGATAAATAAAACTGTTTTAAAGCCCGTGTAAAAATTTTGTGAAATAATATTGTTATCTAGTTGTAAATGAAATGTTTTCTTCTCGCTTTTTTTTTCCTCGTCGGCACCTTTAACATAGCAATAATAATTAAAAAAAAAAAAAAAAAAAAAAAAAAAAAACAGTTCTCATCTTCCGAACTCTCTGACATTTCAATCGGTTATAAATAGCCTCCAAGCTCTCTTTAAAATTTTGCGAAAAAAATATGCATATTTAGTAGTGAAAACCTGAGTTCTTAAAAAAAAAAAAAAAAGGCTTTAGCTGTCAACCTCAGAGCAAAAATAAATGAGAAGGTCTATGCTTTCAATGCAATGGTACTGCTCATAGACCTTCTAGTATCTTTGCTCTGAGGTTGCTTCATCCGTTTTCAATCAACCCTTTTCAATCCTCCTAGGCTAAACAGGTGAGGGTAGGGTTAATCAATCATGTTTCCCGTTTCTGAGGGTTCCTTAAAAAAAAAACGTTTACGCATGCGCAAAAAGATGATTTTCACGTGGATTTGAATGCGCTTTTCGTTTTAAATATATAGATTTTTACATACTATTTAACACAGATACCTCCAATTTACTTTAAAAAAGGTCTTGTTTATCAAACTTTACATTAAAAAAAATATATCTGCTTCGTTATTTACTTATGAAGAAGATAGTTTTAAAACTTTTTTTTTTAATTAATAAAATTTTAACATCCATGGCTTCTTCTGTGAATTAAAACAAATGAATAACATTTCCTTATATTCTAAAACAAATATTTTAAAATCAAACAAATTCTTTTTGCTTAGATCCTTTTTTTTTTTAGACCTTTTTGCGAAAAAGCAAGAAACAGATTATTTATCAGACAATATTCAGGATCATGCATTTGTACATTAATTCCTATGAAGGTCGTCATTAATGGTTAATTTTCTCAAGTGACACTTTTCAAACAGCAAATTAATAATGTAAAAGCATTCCTTTTCTAATTATTCTGAACATCTTTATTAATTGACAGTTAAAAGTAGAAGTTGTGTAAACTTTAAAAAAAAAAAAAAAAAAAGTTTTTTTTTTTTTTTTTAAAGTATATTCGATATTTGGCCGAATATTTCGATATTCGGCAGGCCGAAGTTTGATATTCAGCTTTAAATAGAATATTCGGTAGTATGGACGAATATCGAATAGATACCGAATATTCGGTGCATACATAAACATTGCATCAATTTTTGGCATCAATTTAATAGAGAAAAATATTAGATGTGACGAAAGTCTTTACTTTCCGCAGTCCCAGACATGATAAACCTTTATCTCCTTCGACGGAAATGTTCTTTACTTTCCGTGCCCATCGCAAAGAACATTTGACACAAACTAATTTATGACGGAATATTTATCAGAAACTGACATGAATAGGACAAGAATAAGGAAGGTAATGGAAGCCTAGCTTTTGTTAGACAAAATATGAGTAAAAAGGTGTTTCTTCTTTTCTTAAAGAGAAAGAAAAGAGAGGCAGAAAATTTGAAATATTTCATCGCAGGTAAAGAATTAACAGAACAAACTAAATAACAAAAGCATAGTTTCACTGTAAAAAAAAAAAAAAAATTCTTGATTTTACAGTATAATACTGGCAGTTGGGGTGCTAGTATTATACTGTAAAATCTTTTTATTATTATGTTATTTCTACTTTTTTTTTAATGGGATTTAAATATCTCAAAAGTCACCACTGCCCCCATGTCCCCAACCCATAACTTGATCATTAAAACCATCAACAAACAATAATAATTAAAAAATTTTGAAAAACCAATGCGTTGACAGTTAAAAGTAGAAGTTGTGTAAGCTTTTTAAAAACATTAAAAGTTTTTTTTTAAGTGTATTCTGTGTTTGGCCGAATATTTCGATATTCGGCAGACCGAAGTTTGATATTCAGCCTAAAACAGAATATTCGGTAGTATGGACGAATGCCGAATATATACCGAATATTCGGTGCACCCATAAACATTGTCAATTTTTGACATTAATTTAATAGAGAAAAGTATTAGATGTGACAAAATTCTTTACTTTCCGCAGTCCCAGACATGATAAACCTTTATCTCCTCCGACGGAAATGTTCTTTACTTTCCGCACCCATCGCAAAGAACATATTTGACACAAACTAATTTTATGACGTATTAGAAGCCTAGCTTTTGCTAGACAAAATATGAATAAAAAGTTGTTTCTTCTTTTCTTAAAGAGAAAGAAAAGACAGAAAATTTTAAATATTTCATCGCAGGTAAAGAATTAACAGAAGAAACTGAATAACAAAAGCATAGTTGGTACGATATCTCAAAAGTGGGATTTTTCAGTCTCTAGAATATCTTCTCGGCATTTCTTTGCAAAATAAATTCTCATTTAATGTTAAAATGTTTCTCTGTGATTGCTCTAAAATATTATGTTACTTCTACTTCTTTTTTTTTCTTTTTTTAAATGGAATTTAAATATCTTATAAGTCACCACTGCCTCCTGTCCTCAAACCATAACTTGATCATTAAAACCATCAACAAACAATGATAATTAAAAGTTTTTGAAAAACCAATGCATTTATTATAAATATGAACCTTATGGAGCATAATAACATAATTTTTATATAAGTGAAATGTGCAATTTGTTTTTGTTGGTTTTAAAGTTGTGTCCCTCACTTGTTTGGTCACTACTGTCCAGGTGTATGAATTTTCTCATAATTTCCACCTGGTGGCAAGTCATTTTCAGTATTGTTATCAATTTTCTCACTTATAAAACTCTTCTTACATAGAAATGAGTATTAGTCTTACATACTCCCTCATACAACGTTTCGTTATTTTCATGTCTTCGAAAATCTGTTTATAATAACAAATTTGTTATTTATACCCAACCACTGGCAGACATCCGCGACTGTCAGAATTTTTGCGAGCCGACTTTCAGAACTCGCGCATGCCCAGAACCCGATTTACCACAGCGCACGAGAATGAAGAACCATTTACATGAAGAATGCGTTTATTTCACAATTCTGTTTTAAATTCTCCGACTAAATAGTTTGGTTTATTTAAAAACGAAAAGCATATTCTGAAAAGTAACTTTTCTTCTTATTTTTCGTAAATCTCCAATGCCGTAATCAATTAAAAATCTTAACCCTTTGAAAAACATTTTTGAAAAATTGTCGTTTTCCCGGGCTTATGTTTTCTCCCTTACGCCAACGCCCCTCAATAGCACAATTTTAGAGATACAGAAAAACCAAACATATGCTCTTAGAGCTGAAAGCTTCTTCTAATAGACGGTATAACTTTTTTTTTTTTTAAATACGGATTTTAACCCTTTCAAAAACATCGGCAAACGCAGGTCATTTCCCGCCTCACGAGAAGATTATTTTCCTTACGCTAAAAGTTATTAAACGTTCGTATTTCGACACAATCTTTTTAGAACATCTCGGTAGACCAGATTTACATCAGCTACAATTTCGAAGCGTTCCACAGTGGGGCAAAATCCCAAAAACCTGGCCAAAAGTCGAAAAATAAAGTTACTAATTCGGGAATTTTTATTATACAGTTGGATAGAATAATGTTTGGAGCGTCAGAATCTATATTTACAAATAGGTTTTCGCGTTTCTCTGACAACCTGCATTATTTCAAAAGTGATGCTTGGGCGAGTGTCATCTGAGGCACACAAAAAGCGCAAAACAACGCTTTTTTTAAACATGTGCTACATATTTCCATATAATCCGATTTTAATGATTTAAAATGGATTCACACGATAGTAATGTGTACATTATTTGGATGTGTTACAAAAATTGTTCTAAGCATATAAAAAATAATAATTTCATGATTATTTTTGATAATTTTTTTTAATAAATATATGATTTTTGTGCTTTCAAACATCAAAAAGTATAAAAGTTCCACGGTGTTCCGCAACGAAATTTAAGGAGATAATAGCCTGAACTATTATATAATAAATTATAAAAAAAACAGCTGCTAAAAACTGCCATTTTACGTTTCGTGCAGGTTTTTGCAACAGCAAGTAGAACTGTCACTTTTTTAATCGCCTCAAAAAATATGAAATTGTAAAAAAAGGAGTGTGTATTTTAGACATTTACAGTGTCTCACAAAAGTGATGGGACACTTGTGCTTTATAAAAAGAAACTGCAATAAAATAAATAAACAAACATGTGCAAAAATTTTTTGGGTGTGTTTCATATTTAAAGTTAGTAACAATTATTACATAACATACATTTTGTCAAAATATTAAAATATTAATTTAGTAAAAATACAATTGTTCAGAACGGGGCAAAAAATGGCTCACATAAGTGATGGGACACTTACTTTTCCATCAAATATTTATCCAAAAATTTTACTTTTTAAAAGTTTTTAATATTTTGTTGGATTTCCTTTTACTTTTAAAACATGATTTAATCTTTTTGGGATGGATTCCACTAATTTTTTTGTGATTTCTGGAGTGATTTTACCCCATTCTTCTTGAAGCACCGATTTTAGTTGTTGTTTTGAAGAAATGGTGTGTTTGCGAATTCTTGATTCCAATTCTTGCCAAATATTCTCTATGGGATTTAAGTCTGGAGATTATGGTGGTGTTTTTATTATTTCAGGATAGTTATATAGCAGCCAGAGTCTAACGTTCAGAGCAGTGTGCTTGGGGTCATTGTCCTGGTAGAATTTAAAATCGTTATGAAGGTTCAATTTTCATGCTGAAGATTTCAAATTTTGCTTTAAAATATCAATATAATTGTACTGATCCATTATACTGTCAATAAAAACAAGATTACCAACTCCAGCGGACGACATACACCCCCATACCATAACTCCTCCTCCACCATGTTTTACTGTTGGTACCAAGTTCTGTTTGCGAAATTCTTCCCTGGGTTTTCTCCACACCAAGATTCTACCGTCAGAACCAAATATATTAAATTTACTCTCATCAGCAAATATAACTTTATTCCAGTAATCGGAATTCTTATTTATGTTGGATTTTGCGAAAGCTAGTCTGAGTTTTCTATTCTTTTCACTTACGAAGAATTTTTTCCTGGCTACTCTACCGTGATATCCAACAGATCGAATTACCTTTCTAATAGTCTCAGGATTAACAATTATTCCATATAATGCTTGTAAATCAGCAGCAACTTTTGAAGCACTAATTCTTGGATTTTTTTTAATATTTCGAACGATAATTCGCTTTATTCCATTGGATAGCTTTGATGGTCGGCCAGGTCTTCTTTTATCCTGAATCATATGATTCTTTTTATATCGTTTAATGATATTGAAAACTGTTGAACGACTCAAGTTAACTGTTTCAGCAGTTTTTCTGATAGATTTTCCACGTTCAATATGCAAATTAATAACTAATTTTCGAATTTCAGGCGAAGTTTCTTTTCGTTTAGCATTCATGGCTACACAGAGCTAAAAAACACAAAAATTCCAAAACAAACTGGAGAGAAATACTGCAGACGATTTTATAAATTATTGCCAATTGCTTTTAAGTAAAAATAAAACCCCAAAAAATATTTTTATTGCTTATTTCAGACGATTTTTGTTGCATATATAATGGTGTCCCATCACTTATGTGAGCTATTTTTTGCTCCGTTCTAAACATTTGTATTTTTATTAAATTAATATTTTAATATTTTGACAAAATGTATGTTATGTAATAATCTTTACTAAATTTAAGTATGAAACACACCCACAAAAAATGTGTTACATGTTTTTTTAAGTTATTTGATTAGTTTCCTTTTGTAAAGCACAAGTGTCCCATCACTTATGTGAGACACTGTAGTTTATCGTCTGCGATGTTGTTGTCGTATGTTAAAGCTGAGTGCCAGCAATTCTTTGAGCAAAGTTATTTTTTCTGAAAATGGCAGCATTTTTGATTTGTTGACGTGCATTATTCTATTCTAAAAAAGAATTTTGTAAACCAAGAGGGTTTAATTAAATTGCGTGATACAGTTATCTTTTTTCTTCAATACGTGTTCGAATTAGTTTGAGTTCGTATTTTATTTAATATAAAGATTTTTATTTAATTAATATTAATTAACTAAATATTATATTCTTGAATATGTTAAAATAATGAGTTCGATTGTATCAGATTTAATTTAGTTTACAAAATCTACTGACATGGCTATGGGCAGTGGTGATAAAATTGGTTTATCACGGAAGGAAATTTTTCTCTTAGTGAGAAGTCACTTAAGTGATAGTATATCCGTGGTTTATGAAGATATCGAAAAATTTATGTCTGGTCGACTTGAATGTCATTTCACTCTGCCGAAAGACATCAAACCAGTTATTCGGAAGTTGATGACCAGTTTTCGTACTAAATGGCAAGAGGTTAGAAGGGTTGAGGACTTATTTTTTTAAAAATTTGAGAATTGGCTAAGCATGTTTGTTTCTTTCGAAGAAACCCAGCAGTTTGTAGAAACGCAAAAAAAAACTAAATCAGGTCGACCTTCTTTAGATTTTAACGCTGCCAGCGAAAGAACAAAACGAAGAAAAACTGAAGACATGCGGTCAGAATCAAGTATGGAGGAGTTATGTTTTGCCACGAAAATGAGTCTTCGAGCTTCTGGACAATTAGATGCTGCAAGCATTGTCAAGGATGTAACCACGGGGAGCCCGTTAAAAGCTCAAAAATACAGAAGATCTACGTCATTCGTCCTAGATAATACTCTTTCAG
The DNA here is from genome assembly GCA_963931845.1 of Maratus michaelseni. Taxonomy (NCBI): domain Eukaryota; kingdom Metazoa; phylum Arthropoda; class Arachnida; order Araneae; family Salticidae; genus Maratus; species Maratus michaelseni. Next base: position 339,144,690 of record OZ007588.1, on the reverse strand, counting down.
GCGATTATGCTCTTTCCCTTATGATTGAGCATAAATTATCGAGAAATCAGTATCAAGGGTTGAGAAGTATAAGTTTAGAAAATAATTGTAAAATGTATCCATCGTATAAAGTGGTGCAACAAGCTAAGCAAAAATGTTATCCCCATAAATCAGACATAACCATAACCGAAACGAAACTGTTGCCGAAGTAAAACTGCAATCTTTGCTAGATCATACTGCTGAGCGTATTTTATTAATGCAAACAGACGTTCTTAAGAATCTGACGTCCGAGAATGTTAGTAATTTGAATTTGATTTGCAAGTGGGGATGTGATGGCACATCTGGTCAAAGTACTTTTAAACAAAAGTTTAGCGATGATGATGGTAGCAAATCAGATGAAAATATCTTTTTCACCTCTCTTGTGCCACTACAACTCGTAAGTGTTGCGAATAATGCAGAAATTGTTGTCTGGAAAAATCCGAGACCTTCATCTCCTCGATTTTGTAGGCCCATCAGAATACAATTTTTGCACGAAAATAAGGAGGTTACTGTCAATGAAACTGATTATATTAAAGATCAGGTGATTAAACTTATTCCTTTTAAAACAATCATTGATAGAAAAGAAATAGTCGTTAATTACAAACTAGCATTAACGATGATTGATGGTAAAGTTTGTAATGCCATTACTGGTAATTTGTCAACTCAGCGTTGCTACCTATGTCAGGCAACTTTAAACAGTTTAATAACCTGGATGACATTCTCAAATTGAAACTGAATGAAGATCATTTGCAATTCGGGATATCCACATTACATGCCTATATAAGATGTTTTGAATGTTGCTTGCATCTGGCATACAAACTGGATGTAAAAAAATGGCAAGCGCGTACTCCAGATGAGAAGAAGAAAACTGAAATTGCAAAACAAAATATACAAAAAGGATTTCGCTTACAATTAGGACTTATCGTCGATAAACCAAAGCCCGGATATGGAAGCACAAATGATGGCAATACAGCTCGTCGATTCTTTGAAAACGCAACTATTTCTGCTTCCATAACGGGCGTAGACGAAGATCTGATCAAACGATTCCACGTCATATTACAAGTAAGTTCTTGTGGTCATGACATTCATTTGATCAATTTCGAGCACTATTGCTTACAAACAGCTCATAAATTCGTTGAACTATATCCCTGGTTCTATATGCCAACTTCAGTGCACAAACTACTTATTCATGGCAAAGAAATAATAGCTTCCTCATTATTACCAATTGGGCAAATGTCAGAAGACGCGCAAGAATCGTGCAACAAATTGATCAAAAGGTACCGAGAAGATTTCTCGCGAAAATCCAGTAGGTCTAAAACAATGGAAGATGTTTTTTTACGGCTTTTAATATCATCAGACCGCTTCATTTCAAGCTTACGTAAATTACCACAGAAGAAATTAAGATCATTGTCCCTAGAGGCACAACAACTTCTAATACCGCCAACACGTTCTGTAAACTATTTCGACACCCCCCCTTCTGAAGAATCTTACTTATACTACAGATGATTCAGATGATGAAGTTTAGAATATCCTTTCGTTTTATTTTAATAATATAACAATTAAATACTGTGATATTTTACTTTCCATAAATGTACTTAATTGTATTTCATAAACAAAAATTCATTGTTTAATTTTGATTAAAAATGTGTTAATTTCTTGAAAATTTCCTTGTAATGTTTAGTCTCAAAACGTTATATTGTATTTAAATCTAATTGTTTTTAACTTTTAATTTACTACATTAGATCCGCCATTTTTTTTACTTTTGAATCGTAATTAGCAACCTCAAAAGCACCCGTATACAAGATTTCATAAAAATTGAAAAAATATCAAAACATTTAAATTTTTAGTCCGCCATATTGGGTCCGCCATTTTGTTTTTTGGAATTTTAATTTTGGAATCATAATCAGCATCCGGAAAAATACCTGTGCACAAAGTTTCGTGCAATTTGAATAACATTTTCATATTTTGGCCAGCTTTTCGGGGTTTTGCCCCACTGTGCGTTTGGACGAGAACAAGTATTTAAAAAAAAATAAAATCTGAGATATTTTCGGCGAAATTCCATAATAACGGGATGTTTTCCACTGTCACGCTCGGCTTCGGGTAACGTTTTCACTATTTAAAATGCATATATTTTCACGTAATTTTACAGAGGACTTGGAAACAGTTATATTCATAAACGACTAAAAATTCAGAGAGATCAGACGACGAATACTATTTTTTTTTTATGTTAACGGACCCGACGCGAAAAGAAAACGTATTTATTTTACAACCAGATAATACATGTGACGTAATTTTTACACGGGCTGTGAAACCGTTATATTTATGACCATTGAAAATTTTCAAAAGGGCTTGAACAACAAAAGCTATTTTTTTAAAACTATATAACGATCCTACTTGAAAAAAGAAGTACATGTTTTTTTACGATTTTGCGATTTTGTTATTAAAGATATAAATTCATACAAAATCGGGAAAAATATATAAAATAATACAAATTTGAGGTTTATTTAAGGTTTTATCACGTGCCCGGGCAACGCTGTGGGCGGGTCAGCTAGTAAAAAATAAGTAGTAATCTTAAGTAGGGGAGACCGGTACACACTGGACCTATGGGCACAGTGGACCACCCCCTAACATTTTATTTAATTTTTTTTAAGCTTCTCTTCTATCCTAATAGAGAACAGCACTGCACTGATTATTTATAGCCTTCAGAAAATATGTTTAGCTCAGAATGAATTATTTTATCCTGATTGGTTGTTTTCAGCTTCTAAAAGTAGAACTTTTCATCATCATATTTTTATTTTTTTAGTAATTAAAGGATGTAGATAAATAAGATAAAACAGCTTTTTTGCAAAGTTAAGATACTTGTTTTTATTTAACTTTAAAGTTAATATGTTTAAAAGAAAGCTATAAACAATATTAATATGATTATTTATTGAACTTCAACATGGGGCACAGTGGACCACCCACTCCTGGGGCACAGTGGTCCACAATCAACTGTGTTCCTGTAATGCAAAATGTTCAAAATATTTAATAATTGCTTATTTTCTATAAAGAAAGATTGTTTTAAAGTAGTTATTTAACTGTAAAATGAAGTAAACAAAGAAAAATAATTTATTTAACATAGTAAGAAATATTTTGTTTTGTATTTACTGCCTTTGATAAATATAACTGTAGTCTAATTGGTGATGATTCTATTCAAGTAAGATTCATGAGATGCAAATTGAATGGAAATCAGTTTATTTTTCACAAAACTGTAGATGAATCTGTTGTTGATGTCATTGATTTCATAATATTGCTCCCAGACTCAAAAGTATTTCAGGAAAATTCCAGGTTCAATCTTACTCATAAGTATTTTGGAATTTCATTTGCAAATTTTAATGTGCGCTGATTTTTTTGTACTTAAGTAATAACTTCAACTAAATTGCAATTGTTCCTGTATTAGTCTGTTATTATTTTCAAAATATAATTTTTTTTTTGTTGTTGTTGTTTTTGTTTCAAAGTGTTTACTTGTAAATTTATATTACTATGTTATTTTGCAGGTAAAGGGGAAATAAAAAAGAATTAGATTAATGAAAAATAGATTTATATTGTATTTCTGATAATACCTAATAGCGGTCCACTGTGTCCCGGTGGGTGGATCAGTGTACCCCAGAAGTGGGGCACACTGGTCCACTTTACGGGTGCATATGAATTTTTTTATTTTTTTTATTTTTTTTTATTTTATTTTTTTTTTTTTTTGAAAAATGTATTGAAAACTATGCTTTCAGAAAATTATGATGAATGTATATAAAGGTTTAAGGAATACTCAAAAATATTTTCATGCAAATCGGTTTGTCCGTTAAAAAATTAACTGAAAAAGTGGTCCACTGTGTACCAGTCTCCCCTACTCCCTCCTGACAACGTTTGAAAATCTGTCGCTGAAATTCATCGCTGAAAATCTGTTTAAAGTAGCAAATTTGTTATTTATACCCAACCACAGAAACTGTAAAAATCACAGTTCTTATTACTTTTTTAAAAATATCACTGTGTCACTAATGGCATAAAGACATAAGTTCTGTTTATCAGTAATTCTAGAAAAGGATTTCAAATAGAAAGCGGTGATAGACGAGGTATATCCCATGGCTACTTCATGTTACTGACACTGGCCGTGCAAAGGCTTCATAACCAGATAGCATATTTATCCTTATTAACCCATCAATAACATTCAATTCCCTTTCAAACTGATTTTTTTAAAGGATTGCAACATACTTTAAGTGGCTAAAACATTTTTGTTTCTCTAATAGTTTTTTTTCTTTATTTTTCAACTTGTGAATAAATAAAATTTTCAATTTGCGCCCTAGCCTGTCTTACGATCGAGTTCGTTTTGGGCTCAAAGGCTCAACACTTTTCATTTTTCGTAAATACGGCTTATTCAACCAATAATAAGGTAAGCTATATCTCGCATAATAAAAGTTGTTAAAAAAAAAAAATCGTGACTCGTGAAGATTATTTCTTCTTGTAATAGGTTAAACCCACTATATTCAGCTGTCTCTTCAATTTGTTAATGTTTCTCAAATACAACTAGAAAATGGGTAGAAAGAGGCTTATATTAATGGGATGTAAGAGAGCGGCTATTATCTTTGTTTTGAAGGTCGCTCTGTGCCTTTTCGTCCGAGACAGTTCTGTTAAAGGATATAACAATAGAAAGATTTTTATTTAGAATCAAGAAAAATAAATAATATTTCCTGGAGAGTTAGTGAATATAAAATCTCGTATTTTTCTGATAAATTTACTTGTTTATGATTGCAGATCAAATTACTTAATATAAAAGGATTTAGTGCAACAGGAAATATTGTTACAACTTTAAGGAAGATAATACACGTCAAGACAAACAAATAATTTTTGTATAGGAAATCGGGGTCTTAATCGACTTATTTAGTCAAAAATACAAATGTCTTATTTCAAGCCGAGTTCAGATTTTGTTCATAGCTTTCACAAATAAGGAAGATATCTCAGGAAATTTTTCAACAGTCTTGTTTTCCTTTCTATGAAATGTGATGACATCACGAGAAGTGTTGAAAATGGTCACCATCCTCGTTTAAACAATATTGAGTTGGACACTCCGTAATTCAGCATACAGCTATGCTGACAAAATTACAACGAGATTTCAATACTTCCCATAATGTCGTCACATTACACAAAGAAAAGTCTATCGAAAATTCCATAAAATATCTTCATCATTACTAAAGTTATGAACAAAAATTCGGTTTCGGTTTAAGTGAGGCATCTATATATTTAAAACGAAAATCGCATTCTGTCAAATTTTCCACACGAATGTCGTCTCTTTGCGCATGCGTTAACGTTTTTTGAAGTCTTTTCCCCTCAGAAAGGGGAAACCTGATGGATTAGCCTCACCTGTTTAGCATAGGGAGATTAAAAAGGGTTGATTGAAAACGGATCGAGCCATCATTGGATTGAAAGCATAGACCTTCTAATATATTTTGCTCTGAGATTGAAAGCTAAAGCTTTTTTTTTTAAGAACTCATGTTTCCACTACTAAATATGCATATTTTTTCGCAAAATTTTAAAGAGAGTTTGGATACAGTTATATTTATAACCGATTGAAATGTCAGAGTTCAGAAGATGAGAATTATTTTTTTATTGCTATGTTAAAGGAGTCGACCCAAAACAAACAAACAAAAAAGTGAGAAGAAAACTTTTCTTTTACAACTAGATAACAATATTTTTTCACGAAATTTTTACCCGGGCTGTAAAACCGTTTTATTTATCACCAATAAAGATTTCAAAGAGGTTGGACAAAATAACTTTTTATTTTAAAACTATGAAACAAATCTACGTTTAAAAAAAAAAAAAAAAAAAAAAAAAAAAAAAAAGAAAGAAAGAAAGGAAAAGAAAAGAAAAGAAAAGAAGAAAAAAAAGAAAGAAAAAAGAAAACGAGAGTTTTTATCACAAAATATCGCTATATATCGATAATTTTTCATTTTTAAATATAATTTCATACAAAATCCGGTTAAAGATATAAAATAATAAAAACTTGATGTTTCTTTTTAAATTTATTATCACGGGCCCGGGCAACGCCGGGCGAGGTACAGCTAGTCGTGTATTTATGACTAAATAAGTGGATTGCTAGTAGAATTGCGAGATCTCTTGTCCCAAATAGCGGGATAGGACGAGCAGCGAAATAGAGACTTTTGAATCAGGACATAAATAAGCAATTTTCTGTTATTGCATTAAATAAGCAAATTTCTGTTATTGCAGTAAATTTATGGGAAAACTAAACAATTCCTAACGTATACAGTATATAATATTGTTAAATCAGCAATGCTCATTTTTGGAGTAATTAACATATTAAAAGGAACACGAGTGTTTGTAAATGGAACTTAAACAATATCATTAAGAACATACCAGTCTAATAAGCAACGAGCTGGGGAACACATAGCAGAAACTGAGACTTTTTTCATTATATTGGCAGAGCTCGACAAATGCAACGCCACAGATTGCCATCAAAATATTTTGTTAAAGCAATTTATGATATGCAAAATTGTTATACTTGTACTTATTTTTCTTTTCTTCATCAATCAAATTATAGAAACTTCATTTGTTTTTTGAAAATACATGATTAAATAACGTGTTGTAGGAGGGGGGGGGGGGAGCAAAAATGTTTTTTTTACTGACAACTAGGAATTTTTGCTTACTACTAGATATTTCCAAATTTGTAGAACCCTGTGTTTTGGCAAAACCTTTCATTAATTAACATAATAATATAATAAATGAAACTGAAATTTCTTGTAACAATAGGTTGTTTTCAGAGTTGTTTCAGTTTTACTTACTTAGTCACGAATTCCATATATGTTTGTTCAAAGAACAAAAAATCAAAACTAAATATCATGGATGCAAGAGATCTTTCCGAACCAAGACTGAAAACTTTCCTAAACAATATTAGGAATAGCCAAATGGAAATGGGCTAAGAAGATTTCTGTCTTTGCATTATAGCTAAACATTGATCTCTTACAACAAAGGAAAGCGATTAAAAGTTATTGGTAGTAAAATTGCTATTTTTGCCGAAACGTCAAGGGCCGGAGATAATAAAAGTTTTCTGTGTCTGTTTGTAGTTTGTATGCCTCTCGATAACTGCCGCTCAAATTTTACTATTCTTCGAAAAGTAAATGGCGTATTTGGATAATTGATTTAAATATTAAATTATGGATGCTAAAATTCCCCGATGGGGATCTTGAATTAATCCCATTAGTTTGGAATTTTGTGTATATTTTCGAAAAATATAAAGCATTTTAATTTTTCAATTTTACATTTTTGTTATCGTTTAATTATTATAGAATACTAGGGGGCCTACCCCCTGCGAGCTACGCTCGCCAATCCCCGCTCAGACTTCGAGGCCTCTAAAAACATGACAGCGTGCTTTGTTTTAAAAATATTGGTAAATCTGTAATTGGGTTGCCATGCTTTTAACATTTTAATGGGACATTTTTCGATTATCATGGCCTCATACACAGCTGTTGCGACAACTGACGACTGTTTTCGGGATTGATAAGTAAAATCAATTACTACTTGAAAACCAGCTTGTATAAAATGGTTAGGTTTAAATTGTGACTACCTCTCGGACTTTTATAACAACAATCTCTATTCTATTCTTCCTTTGCGTTTAAGGATGAGAAAAATTCCATCTGCTTGTGAATAACATTAAGATCCACGGTATTGAAAAGTACTATGTTATAAACATTTTCAGTAACAGGTTTTAATTTTCTCTCTATTTTAGTGCACCATCATGCATATTTTCATGTTATTTTAAATATGTAAATTATTTTTTTAATTAATATGTATATACGAATTTTCTAATAATTATTTATCATACAAAATTAATTAAATATTTTGTGCATGCATGCCTGCATTTATTCGGCATCAATTGATGAGATATTTAAACAAATTTGCTATCCGCGGTAATTTTACACCATGTTCTGTCACTTGAATATTGTCCATAAAAAAATCGAGTACTTTTCCATTATAGGATCCTTTGCTTTTAGGTTTGGGAGTTTATTCGAGCTTCAAAAAGGGATAGATTCGTTAATATACATAGATTTGTTGCCAAAAGTTATGAAAATAAACCCAATGAACTTTTGGTGCTTTTTTATTATAGGGGTCTTGACGCTTTTTTAAAAAGCTTGGCGGAAAAAACCAAGCAGGATAGAAAACCAAGCAGGATATTTTATTCTTCCGTTCAGTTGGGCAATTATTATTTTATATATTAGTTTCAAATATCCGAATTAATGATTTTATAAATTCGTTTAGTTAAATTTTACAAAAAAAATAACAAAATGATATCAATAAATAATAATTACTATTAATTCCTTTTCCCCCCTTTCTTTTGCGTTTACCTAAATGACGTCATTTGGACGAATTTATTCAAAATATTTTCAGTTTATAAATTAAATTAAATGCTGACAGACGATTGAATCCTGACGATAGAAATGTGATTTTATTTTCAAATTTTCCTGAAAAACATAATTTAATCATAATCTTGTCTTCATTATCGATTGGAATAAAAGATAAATTCAATTTCAATTTGAAAATGACGCATAAAAAGAAATCAATAATCCCTATCGGGATCCTTTTCAATTTTTTTCCCTTTTTTGTCAAAAAAAAACTGAGTAATTAGTTGCCATCATTACAGAAATGTCATTAAAATTAGACAAAAATTAATATCTCGAAAACTAATTCCAATTTCAAAATTCTATTACCAGTTTCGACATCCGCGGATTTTTATGAACAATTGGTATTAATTTCACCATCAAGCGTTTAATATTTTATTAAAAATAGCCTTGAAACATAATCAGTCGTTTAATCAGTCGTTTCATAAAATCGTTTCATAAATTCGTTTCATAAAATCGTTTCACAAATTCGTTTCATTAGGATTTTATATATATAGGGCAGATATAGGGTTGGTTGGTTCTTATTTTTTTGTTTTGTTTCTTCTTCGGATACTGTACTCAGAGTTTCTTTTTCTGCTTCATCATCTATGGAAACGTTAAAAGCTAAAGGATTCAGAAAATTGTAAAAATCAATCATATTCAAATGGCAAAAATAAGTAACAATACTTGACCCTCTGATACTCATGCATCAGCAACCGTTTTTTTTTTTTTTAACCATATTGATAAAAATATTGCTGGCACAGCTGGTCAAGTTAAATAGCTTCAAAAATGTTTTTCTCAGCAAAAATCGCCCTTATTTTTATAAAGATTTGAGGATCTTATAACTTTTTTTTCTTACTCTCTGGACCAAGCCGGAAGGACTTGTTTCTTTTCCAAATCCTGTGATTATTTATTATCCCCAAAAAGCTGAATTAAAAATCAATATAATATTTCGCACGCTTATTCGTAAAGTGGCAACTCCAAAAGTGAAGTTTCCCATAAAATGCAAAAAGTTTTCAGGCATTAAAATATATTGTATTTTATTTAAAATGGATCGGGAAATAATTAAAGACTTTAATGTCTACAGTAGCTTATGTATTACAGTTAACTGAGATCCAACTTCGCCTGAAAAGAGCGACTGCGGCGGATGACATAAGAACTAAATCATCGGTTTGGCGATTTTTATCTTCGTGATTTCATTTTAAGTGTAACCCTATTCCGCTTGGCGTCTTTCTGTTGTTATTTGCGCATGTGCAAATTTTCGGCGTTCGCTAATTTATTTTCGAATCTTGTTTAATACTTATTATTAAAATTATTCTTTGAAGATCAAATAGTTGATTATAATTATTATAATTCTTCAAAATGCTACGAAGAGAGGAGTCTATTGTTTGCAAGAACAAGATGTCAAAGTTATTTTTTATTCCTAAGAATCGGTAAGTTGTGGTTTATTTCTATGTGTTATTTTTGTTTTTATTTTTCAAGTTCCATTATGTATGAAATATTTTATATACAGTGTCTCACAAAAGTGATGGGACACTTGTGCTTTATAAAAAGAAACTGCAATAAAATAAATAAACAAACATGTGCAAAAATTTTTTGGGTGTGTTTCATATTTAAAGTTAGTAACAATTATTACATAACATACATTTTGTCAAAATATTAAAATATTAATTTAGTAAAAATACAATTGTTCAGAACGGAGCAAAAAATGGCTCACATAAGTGATGGGACACTTACTTTTCCATCAAATATTTATCCACAAATTTTACTTTTTAAAAGGTTTTAATATTTTGTTGGATTTCCTTTTACTTTTAAAACATGATTTAATCTTTTTGGGATGGATTCGACTATTTTTTTTGTGATTTCTGGAGTGATTTTACCCCATTCTTCTTGAAGCACCGATTTTAGTTGTTGTTTTGAAGAAATGGTGTGTTTGCGAATTCTTGATTCCAATTCTTGCCAAATATTCTCTATGGGATTTAAGTCTGGAGATTGTGGTGGTGTTTTTATTATTTCAGGACAGTTATATAGCAGCCAGAGTCTAACGTTCAGAGCAGTGTGCTTGGGGTCATTGTCCTGGTAGAATTTAAAATCGTTATGAAGGTTCAATTTTCGTGCTGAAGATTTCAAATTTTGCTTTAAAATATCAATATACTTGTACTGATCCATTATACTGTCAATAAAAACAAAATTACCAACTCCAGCGGACGACATACACCCCCATACCATAACTCCTCCTCCACCATGTTTTACTGTTGGTACCAAGTTCTGTTTGCGAAGTTCTTCCCTGGGTTTTCTCCACACCAAGATTCTACCGTCAGAACCAAATATATTAAATTTACTCTCATCAGCAAATATAACTTTATTCCAGTAATCAGAATTCTTATTTATGTTGGATTTTGCGAAAGCTAGTCTGAGTTTTCTATTCTTTTCACTTACGAAGAATTTTTTCCTGGCTACTCTACCGTGATATCCAGCAGATCGAATTACCCTTCTAATAGTTTCAGGATTAACAATTATTCCATATAATGCTTGTAAATCAGCAGCAACTTTTGAAGCACTAATTCTTGGATTTTTCTTAATATTTCGAACGATAATTCGCTTTATTCCATTGGATAGCTTTGATGGTCAGCCAGGTCTTCTTTTATCCTGAATCATATGATTCTTTTTATATCGTTTAATGATATTGAAAACTGTTGAACGACTCAAGTTAACTGTTTCAGCAGTTTTTCTAATAGATTTTCCACGTTCAATATGCAAATTAATAACTAATTTTCGAATTTCAGGCGAAGTTTCTTTTCGTTTAGCATTCATGACTACACAGAGCTAAAAAACACAAAAATTCCAAAACAAACTGGAGAGAAATACTGCAGACGATTTTATAAATTATTGCCAATTGCTTTTAAGTAAAAATAAAACCCCAAAAAATATTTTTATTGCTTATTTCAGGCGATTTTTGTTGCATATATAATGGTGTCCCATCACTTATGTGAGCTATTTTTTGCTCCGTTCTAAACATTTGTATTTTTATTAAATTAATATTTTAATATTTTGACAAAATGTATGTTATGTAATAATCTTTACTAAATTTAAGTATGAAACACACCCACAAAAAAAATGTGTACATGTTTTTTTAATTTATTTGATTAGTTTCCTTTTGTAAAGCACAAGTGTCCCATCACTTATGTGAGACACTGTACATTCAGTGTTGGCAGATTTTTAACAAATTTTGACTTTATATTATCGTTAAAATAACTGCCATACCATAAATCTCATTCATGTTTTAAAAAAATTTCTCCGTATAAAATTTTATTCATATATATATGAATAAAAATATATATATATTTTCTATCGCAATGTAAACATGGTACTAAGTTTTTTCCTATACTAGTAAATCTGCAGATCATTTTTTTTTTAAATATCATTTTAACTTCGTACAATCCGCAATTATTATTTTTTCAATTGCATGCATGTTTATAAGCATATAAAATTGTTCGAATGTTCCAGAAATTAGAATCCTTAAATTAAAGTGGTAAGTAAAAATAAATGATTTTAAAAATTGTAAAAAATATGAAAGTAAGATGTTTATATTTCCCGAACAGATGCAAAAACATTTTCAAATATTTTAAGCAATTAATTTCTAAATTCTATTAAATTTATAAGCAAAATTTTAAAACTATTGGAAATCCATATCGAAAATTGAGCCTTCATAATTTTACATCTAAATCCATTACGCAAATATTCCATTTTCATTTCAGATAAAAATGAAATTTGAAAAATCGTCTGCATCCCCATAAGAAAGCATTATGACGTAAAAAAAATATTCTATATTTTCCGAACGAATGAACCAAATTTAACTAAAAACTATACAGCTAATTCCGGATACCTAGCCAACATACCTACTAAAAATCAACCTAATCGGACCATTTTTACGGCAAACAGACAGACGGAAACCAAAAACATTTCGCGTCTCCACAGTGAGCCTTAACAGACGTTTCGGCACAAATCTGTCAACCCTGAATATATATAAAATATTTCAATCATTATGGAACTTGAAAAAACAAGAACAAAAATAACACATGAAAATAAATCACAACACAACTTACATTTTGAAGAATTAAAAAAATCAAATTTTCCTTTCAAACTTGGAAAAAAAAAAAATTGTTTTACCACAGCACTTATTTTAAAATAAAGTTGAATTCCGATTGTTTCAGAACATGTTAAAAATAATAAATCTGTTTTCATTCGCGTAGATAGATAATCGACCGTCTTAAAATCAATCAACCAACCAACCAACCAACCAAAACAAGAAGCAAGTAGTCGCCGTTTTTTTTTTTTTTCCCTTCCCTCATTTGTCGCCAAGAAAGCGATATATAAGCTCTATTTAGCTACCTCTCTTCTGTTACGGCTGTAGTTTTCACGTCATCCGCAGCTAGCGCCACTGTCTATGTGTAATCCCATGTTAAAGAAGTTACCATTGAAGTCTATGAGAGTTGATTCTCTGTTTAAATCTCCTTACTCTGTGACAGTTATTATTACAATATGGGCCACAATAGGTTTATAAAGTGTCAAACAATTCGTTCATTTTAAAAGATATTTAAACGGGCTTTTAATAACAGCTATATAAAAAAAGTACACGATTCACTCCTATTGCTATCTCAAAAATCATCATTTTTTTCTTTTAGTTAAACCACTTTACGAATAAGTGAGCGATCCAGCATGAACTTTCATTTGCGGGAAGGCAGGGAGGGGAGCACACTTTTACTTTCAAACACTTAGCATGAGTTTTTGACCCAATCAAATTTACCCAAGTACCTCATTTAAATTCCTTCAACGTTCATATATAAACGATTTCTTTCTGCACTTAACTTTTTTCACTTCCTCTCAGTAGTCCTATATACTGCGGCCGAAAGAAATCTTAAACAAGCGGTAGATGGCCACTCTGAAAATATCGAATAGTATTTCAACTCCCCCTCCTTCCCTCAAACATAAGGATGTAACGTTATATGAAACTAAATTGTATTCGATTAATCTAAAATGTATACACATACAATGAACAACTATCTTTTCCCCCAAACAAGCTAAAGAAAGAGAAATGAAACAATCGTCTGTAACAGAAATGTAATATGATTCACCATACACGCGTTTGCGCATAAAAGTGCCTTTACAAGGCAGGATCAAATGCCGCAACGTCCTTAGTAGCATTTGACAGAGTTCAAGGTTAGCGTTTTCTGAAGTTAATTTCAAAGATGCTATCTGATCGGTGAAATTTCTCTTTGTTTCCCATTCGTAACACCTACAGTTTAAGCTTGCCTCTCGAAATCTTCCAATTCACTGAATCGGAATGACATCTAAAAATGTAGAACAGAAGATTACGCGTTGAAGTCATGAAGCAAGGCAACTGCAGCAATTGTTATGAGATATCGAGAAAATGAGTTTTTCAACAGGCGATTATCTGTGACAGCGGGACAGGCGCGTAGGTAAGCGAGGGGCTCATGGGGCACCCCCCCCCCCTTCAAATGAAGAAAATGTTTTTAAGACGCATGAACTGCCCCAAACACTATTATTTTTAGCCTTCAATGTTTGATAATTCATGTCTGAAAAATTAACTCTGTAACATACACTGCAAAAAATAATTGTTGATTTTACAGTATAAAACTGGAACCCAGCTGCCAGTATTATACCGTAAAATTAACAGTATTAAACAGTAAAATAAGCAGTAATACGCTGCCGTGCAAGCAGTAATACGCTACCGCGCATGCGCGGTAGCGTATGCTACTGCTTGTCTGTCCTCTGTAAAATTAAAAAGTGTATGAAGTTATGCATATAATTAACCAAATTTATATATATGTTTTTTACTATGGCCTACAGGTCCCAGTGGAATTTAGGGATATTCCGCCGGAAGGAGGTGCTGCGATAGCGATTTTTACTTCATTTTCATTAATGTATCATCGAAAAGTGTATGAAGTTATGCAGTGAATTAAACCAAATTTCATATACAGTGTCTCACAAAAGTGATGGGACACTTGTGCTTTATAAAAAGAAACTGCAATAAAATAAATAAACAAACATGTGCAAAAATTTTTTGGGTGTGTTTCATATTTAAAGTTAGTAACAATTATTACATAACATACATTTTGTCAAAATATTAAAATATTAATTTAGTAAAAATACAATTGTTCAGAACGGAGCAAAAAATGGCTCACATAAGTGATGGGACACTTACTTTTCCATCAAATATTTATCCACAAATTTTACTTTTTAAAAGGTTTTAATATTTTGTTGGATTTCCTTTTACTTTTAAAACATGATTTAATCTTTTTGGGATGGATTCGACTATTTTTTTGTGATTTCTGGAGTGATTTTACCCCATTCTTCTTGAAGCACCGATTTTAGTTGTTGTTTTGAAGAAATGGTGTGTTTGCGAATTCTTGATTCCAATTCTTGCCAAATATTCTCTATGGGATTTAAGTCTGGAGATTGTGGTGGTGTTTTTATTATTTCAGGACAGTTATATAGCAGCCAGAGTCTAACGTTCAGAGCAGTGTGCTTGGGGTCATTGTCCTGGTAGAATTTAAAATCGTTATGAAGGTTCAATTTTCGTGCTGAAGATTTCAAATTTTGCTTTAAAATATCAATATACTTGTACTGATCTATTATACTGTCAATAAAAACAAAATTACCAACTCCAGCGGACGACATACACCCCCATACCATAACTCCTCCTCCACCATGTTTTACTGTTGGTACCAAGTTCTGTTTGCGAAGTTCTTCCTTGGGTTTTCTCCACACCAAGATTCTACCGTCAGAACCAAATATATTAAATTTACTCTCATCAGCAAATATAACTTTATTCCAGTAATCAGAATTCTTATTTATGTTGGATTTTGCGAAAGCTAGTCTGAGTTTTCTATTCTTTTCACTTACGAAGAATTTTTTCCTGGCTACTCTACCGTGATATCCAGCAGATCGAATTACCCTTCTAATAGTTTCAGGATTAACAATTATTCCATATAATGCTTGTAAATCAGCAGCAACTTTTGAAGCACTAATTCTTGGATTTTTTTTAATATTTCGAACGATAATTCGCTTTATTCCATTGGATAGCTTTGATGGTCAGCCAGGTCTTCTTTTATCCTGAATCATATGATTCTTTTTATATCGTTTAATGATATTGAAAACTGTTGAACGACTCAAGTTAACTGTTTCAGCAGTTTTTCTAATAGATTTTCCACGTTCAATATGCAAATTAATAACTATTTTTCGAATTTCAGGCGAAGTTTCTTTTCGTTTAGCATTCATGACTACACAGAGCTAAAAAACACAAAAATTCCAAAACAAACTGGAGAGAAATACTGCAGACGATTTTATAAATTATTGCCAATTGCTTTTAAGTAAAAATAAAACCCCAAAAAATATTTTTATTGCTTATTTCAGGCGATTTTTGTTGCATATATAATGGTGTCCCATCACTTATGTGAGCTATTTTTTGCTCCGTTCTAAACATTTGTATTTTTATTAAATTAATATTTTAATATTTTGACAAAATGTATGTTATGTAATAATCTTTACTAAATTTAAGTATGAAACACACCCACAAAAAAAATGTGTACATGTTTTTTTAATTTATTTGATTAGTTTCCTTTTGTAAAGCACAAGTGTCCCATCACTTATGTGAGACACTGTATATGTTTTTAAAGTATCGCTAGCAGGTCCGAGTTGAATTTGGGGTTGCTCCGCCGAAAGGGGGCGTTATGATAGGGTTTTTCTCGGTTTTTCGTAGTTGAGTTGAACATCGGCTGCTCGTGCAGCGAATGGTACTTCGCATCCAGGTAACCGGGCGATTCACAAGCAGCTAACGTACAACAGAATGACGAAAAATAATGATTTTATTGGCGCTGTGATTGTGAGTTTTGAAGAAGAAAGTTTTGGGATTGACACATCCGATTAGTTTATTCTGTTAATGAAATAATACAAATGTATCCAATAGGTCGGAATAGCATAAGGAATCTTCATTAAATTTCAGAATAATTCTGTGTTAATATTGAATTTATTAGAAATATAAAGTTAAAATAAATTAGGTTATAGCTGATGTTTATAGAAATGAGCGAAATTTCAAGTGCTTACATTCAGATCGTTCATAAATTATGTAAATTAAACTTATTTCACTTACATTTTTTTTTTTTTTTTTTTGTTGTTGTTTTTGTTTCACCATTTTAATGTTAGTTTTTGGTATTTAGAAAAATGTTCATTTAAATTTTGCAAATCACGCTTTTATAAAATGTTTCGTTTTTAACACTTTCCAACATAGTTGAAAAGTGTTTATGAATATGGTCTGTCTGTCCGTGCTCCAACTATCGTAAATATATTCGGATTGTCATGCAATTGATATATGTTTACTATGGCATGTTCTGTATTGAAAATAAAGTGTGTAACACTTAGTTTTTTTTTTTTTTTTTTTTTTTTCCAGGGACACTCAAAAGAGTTCCGTCACATTACGGTCTATGTGGAACAATCGTTTGCGGTGTGTTTTAATGATGTTAGACTATGTCAAACATATTGAAAGTGATACATATCACTGAGGCGTACTGCAAGATGTTTAGTATAGAATATGGTGCGCATAGCATTCATCGTACATTTACAGGGACCCTCAAGGGAATACTGTTACATTACGGTCTATGGGGGGGGGGGGACCATTTGCGGCGTACTTTATTAATGTTACACTATTTAACACATATTTAAATTGATATATATTACTCAGGTGCACTACAAGATGCTTAATACAGAATAAAGTGTGCATAGCATTCATCGTTTCTTTATAGGGCCACACAAAAGAATTCCGTTATATTACGGTCTGTGGAGAAAAAAGGTTTTCGGTTTACTTTAATTACGTTTCACTATTTCGAAGATATTGAAATTGATATATATCACTAAGATGCGTTAGAAGAGGCTTACTATAGAATACTGTGTGTATAGAATTCATTGTTCATTTACAGGGACACACAAAAGAATTCGGTACTGTCTGTTAACAATAGTTGCTAGAAGTGCTTTTTCAGTTTCTGAACACGTTTTAGGTAGCTTTCAATACAAAAAAGTATAAAGCTACCTATTGCAGCCGTTCGGAGGAAAGCAATTCCGGAAAATTTCGATATATTTTCACCGATCATGACCCCCAGACCCCAAAACCATCCTCAGTTCAAATGTTGATTTATATTATATATATATATATATATAATCTATTAGCTATGTGGTATTCTGTCTACACATTATCATTAATTATCTCTTTGGAGATTTAAGTAGAATGATACAAGAACTTGATATGTTTTTTTGAAATTCATAGATATTATAATTATTATATATATATATATATATATATATATATATATCTGACCTATGTAATACGATAACACCCATATTTATAAATCGATTTCGATGAAACTAACTGTGTGTATTAAGCTCACCAATGCCTCGACCGAGTTCGTTGGCCAGCTTGGTCCGCAATCTTGTTTCAAGATGGCGGCCACTTAAAGATTTAAAACTAAAATAAATATACAAAAAAGTTAAAAATTCAAAATTATTTTTTAATTAAGTGTTAGGCCTTAATACAAGGATTCCAGAGCATTTTTTGTTTTACCTCTATCTTAAAAAAATGGCTGAGATAGAGCAGTTTGAAATTCTAGGGTGGCTGACATTTTGAAACAAGACAGCACATTACAAAAATTTTCATTGTTGTAATCATTTTCCCAATCATACGCATAAAACTATTATTCATATCCGTTAGCGCCAAATTCTCGCCAAACTTGGAGACATTTGGCGAAATATCGCCAAATTTGGCGACCAAAATAAGTTTTCATAAATGAAGCCAATTTGGCTATAGCTCAATAACTTGGCGAATTTCTTATTCTAATTCAGTATTAACGAATCTTTTGTAAACGTTTCTTTGCATTTTAGCTTGCTGGTTTCGTGTAACATTAGCTAAAATTTTAAAACGAAGATATAGGAAAGCTACCTTTTCCTCCCGGTACAGGCCGGAAGGACTTTTTAAATTTAACTCATTTTTTGTCTATTACTTAGTGTGTATAAGTTTATAGATCATATACAGGGCAGCATAAAAGTTCGTTTGTTGACGGAAATTCCAGCAGGGAAAGTTTAAAAAGGGGTTCGCGCTTTCTAACTGGACTACAATTTAGAAGTCATATGCAGGTCTGCGCAAAACAGTTCGGATATATTTCCGGATATTATTGATAATTCCTGAAATTGGGTTCTTAAATGTGTTATGCATTTTCCAAATTGTTTACTTAGATATCATCTTTCACCTTATTAAACAATAAAGATTTGTAAAATTATTTTGGAAGTGTTGGAAAGTGATACATAATCTATGTTTGGCGCATGATTTTTCGTCCTTGTTTAATACTAGAATGAAAGAATGGGGAATTTTGAATCCTTCTTCCATAAGAAAGAGGTAAGGGACAAGAGTGATTCTTCCACTCCAGGGTTAATAATTAAATAATGAAAAAACATACTTTTGGTTTTTTAATTCGGTTTCTGAGCTCGTAAGTATGACAATAAAATAACATGACTAAGAGAAATAACGAAAAAAACAAGTTGGAAATTGTACTTCAAACGTGACAAATGAGGTGCGTTCGTACTATAGCTAGTTATATAAATATTGAGATCTTGATGATTTTTAATTCTGTGAAATGAATTATATCGTCTGCAGATTAATTTCTGTCATAAAATAAGTATCTCGGTCGCTTGACGATTAAACCTCGGAAGCTTCTCTAACAAGAAAGCACCGATTAAAAAAAAAATCAAATTTATTAATAAATGTTTTTATTAATATTTTCTAAAGGTTTGATTCGATTTTTATAAAATTTGAAATGTCTCGACAAAATTCTGCAAAGATAATATATCTTAAATTTCAACAAAATCGGTTGGGTATTTTTTGCGTTGTTATATGCGGACGGACGGACAGACAGACAGACAGGACGACAGACAGGATGACGACAATAGGTGTTACGTATTTATATAATTACGAACGCACCTAAAAACCCTTCGCGGATGTATATATACATCCGCGTGATATATAAACTATAGTGATTATCTTACTTGATATATAAACTATAGTGATATATCTTAGTGATATATAAACAAATGATCCACGCCGTCTGGAACAATTCACGCAACACATTGAAGAAAAATAATGTGAATCCTATTTCATTCATACGGCATTCAACGTGTTAATTTCACCTAAAACTCCTGTAACATTATAATAGTCCTAATTTTATCTACTTATATTGTAGAGTGTACACAATACCGAGAAAATAAGGTTTGAACAAGCGGCAGTATTCTCTTATTCTGAACTTCTAAAGAGGGAAGAGTCAGGAAGGCAGGGATGGAGAGACGATGATAGTTAATAATAATGATGATGATGATGATGATGAAAAACGAGGTATGCTTGTACTAGGACCGAGACGACCTGAATTTAACCCAAAATTGCTGTTAGTGCTAGTGGTCTGAGAGGTCTCTCTGCATTTTTTAATATTCACAGTTTAACTGCAGATACTAGTGACATTTTGTTTCATTTCGAGCCCTCGTACTATCGTTAGACTAGTACTATCGTACTACCTAGTACTATCGTATCGTTCTAGATAGATGAATTTTGATTATAATAATCCTGTACATAAAGTTTAGTATAGAAACAGTATCTTACGAGTTAATAGAGCCTTTTATTCCTTTTACCGCTCACATTAGCTAAGTAACAATTTTTGTCACAGTAGTTAAGGGGAGTCTTCACTCACTTGAAAACACCCGCTCGCTAATGTTAAACCTATGGGCAGGTTGTTTTCGAATTTCTCGTTTAAATTTGAATATTTTTAAACGATTTTTTTTTCCATAAGATAGCTGAGATCGATCCCTAATATGGCTATTTTTACTTTTTCAATTTCAGTTGCAGATTTTTTTTACAAATTTACTTTCACATCGAAAAAGTAAAAAATAGCCATATTAGGGATCGATCTCAGCTATCTTATGGGAAAAAAAAGAAATAGTTTAAAAATATTCAAATTTGAACGAGAAATTCGAAAACAACCTGTCTATAGGCTTAACATTAGGAGGGTGTTTTCAAACGTTTTGAAACACTCCATATAAAAAATAACTGCAAATATGTTCAGCTTTAGAGGTCCTCGTGAAATTAAAAAGATATTTTTAGGAATTTTACGATTTCCAGGTTTACAAAATAAATAAATAAATAAATAAATAAATAACTAGTCCTATTATATTCGCACTTTCAAAGTCTAAATAATTTCTATCCTTGCATTCGTATTGAAAACAAACTTATTACAGGCATGGGTAAAGCAATTTCTTTCTTTAGAAGGAAAAATAAAACTTGTTCTTGCACAGGAACAAATAGTCAAGTATGTCTAGATTCTTCCACAACGAAAATTCGGTTTAAGTGACAAAATAGCGAAGTTTATATTACTAAAATATATTATATATAATATCTATATATATATACTAGCTGTTACCCGTGACTTCGTTCACGTATCATTAAAAGAAGAACAAATGCATTAATTAAGCAAAATATTTCATTTCCGATAATTAGAAACGTAAATAATTAACTAACTCTTTATCACATTCCACAGGAGAAATACAGTATTTCTATGTTATAGAGGCCTTGACATAACTAAGTTTTAAAAAAGTGAAATTTTGTGACAAATAATCACGAAAAGGAAACTGCAACTAATGAAAAAAGGCAGGCCAAATAAAATCGTGGAAATCGGCGAATTGTGTAAAAACATATGTCAAGTTTACCTGGTAAACCATTTTACTTTTAACGCCTTTGTGAAACGTTTTAATAGCCATCCTTCAAAAGATAATGGAAATAGTTTATTATTTTTCATTAAATTCAATTCTTGTGAATAGGGAGCAATAATTGTAGACCTAAATGCAAGGAGCTTAAATTTGCCTCCTTGATTTAATCTATAACTGAAAAAAAATCTTTATTTCTAAATGAAAATATGTTCACAGACGATTTTTGTTCTCCAGAATAAATTGATTCATGAAGTTTGAATATGTGAAAATACGTTTTTATTTTTCAAAAATTTTACTGTAATCAAGATTTTTTTTTCTTTCACCATCTATTCAAATTGAAAATAAATTCTTTTTTCAGTTTTAATGAGAAAAAATATATTAATCCGTTTTATTTCTTCTTTTTTATCCACAAAATTGGAATAATTTAGTTGCCATTTTTAGAGAAGCTTCGTTAAAATTTACAAAAAAAAATCTCTGAATTTAAATCATTTTTTTTAATTCTGAGAGTTTATGACATCCTCGGATCAATGATAATTAAATCGCGTAATCAATGTTATGTAAATCGCGTTGCGTTCGACAATTTGAAAGAAGTAATTGCGAAATACAAACAGGCGGTCAGATTTTAATATAATAGATTCGTATTTATTTTTCTTTTCCTAATAATCATGGTGTGGTTTTGGCAAAAAATTTCCATCTGTATGTAACTGATATCCATGCTTAATAATCGGTATAGATAAAAAAAATATATTTAAATTTTTCGTTTTAAATATGGCGTGAAACTCATCTACTTTCTAAACTTACCGATCCGTGTATTATTAATGTAAGGAATTGATTCACGGTCCTTGTAAAACACATTTGAAAATTCCCGTTTTATTTCAAGTATGACGTCACTTTTCCTCAGAGAAATCTCTTTTTAATGGCATAATTCTTGTTAATTTTCTTTTTCTGGCAATCAGGACGTAAATTTTAGAGGAAAACTCACATTTGTATGTAACTGGTATTCAAGCTAATTATTAATCAGTATCGATAAAAAATATTTCAGTTTTTTATCTTAAATATTACGTCCATTATCTATCTACTTTCATTATACCTTGATATTCATGCTCCTTGTATTATTACGAATATCCTAATAATATTATAAATCTGATTGTGTGCAAATGTTAGGCTGAAGCCAGTGTCAAAATGGAGCATTTAATGATCCTGTATCTTTGCATATAGGCTGATTATAACTCTCATATGAACATAGCCTGGGTTTTGTTTATTTTATTCAAATATTTTTCTTAATAATTCAAAATTTCGTTATTTTCATTGAGAATAAATGGACATTTTTTCGTACAGCATTTTAAAATGGTTAAATTTACTTTACCGTTGCTAATACTTTATCGTTGCCAAAACTAATTCAAAATCCGAAAAAATAATTTTTACTCAACAATTTAGTTTCAATTGAAAAATTTTCACGGGAAAAATGAAAATGAAATTAAAAAAATTAAAGAATTAAGAAGATGATTAAATATTATTATTAGAAATAAAACGTACTTTTTTTAGTTTTTGATAATAATACAAGGTTTCAATATGCGTAACCATAGGAAACAGGCGAATATGACGTCATTTATTGAAAATAAAGCGGATATGCTTTAATTGGTGAAATAAAATGATCTTGGTTTTTTCTTCACTTTTTTTTCTTTTTTTCCCTTTTGTATGGTAACAATACTTGCCGTTTTACCGTCTGCGCAAGGCTAATATAACTAACTATACCGTATTTTTTATTTAAATTTTAAAAAAGTAAAAAGAAGTTTCAAAAGAAAATGGTTAGCAAATGTCAATAATACGCTCCGCAAAATTATGCATGTCGTAAATGATGTCATGGATCGCGAGAAATAGTGATTTTTCATTCTTAAAACTGAAAGAAATAACTCGATTACCTAAAAAAAAAAATGACGAATGTTAATAGTTCCATTTTTGTTGATAAAACCTAAAGATTTAATATTATTTTGTTAAAGTAACATAATTTTTCCTATGCCAGTATTGAAATTAATTGCCTGGAAAATAAAATTAACAAGAATTATGTCATTAAAAAGGGATTTCTCTGGGGAAAAAGGAGACGTCCTATTTGAAATAAAACGGGAATTTTCCACAATATATTTTAAATTGAGTGTGAATCAATTCCTTATATTAATAATACAAGGATCAATAAGTATAGAAAGTAAATGAGTTTCACGCCATATTTATAACGAAAAATTTAAATGTTTTGTTATCTATACTTCTGCTAAAAATCACATAATTTTAAGAAAAGGAAAATGAACACGAATCTATTATATTAAAATCTGACCGTGTGTTTGTATTTCGCAACTACTCCTAGACTATCGAACGCGACGCGATTTACTATATTTAGCGAATACCGGTTATCATTGATCCGGGGATGTCACACAAATTCTCAAAATTAAAAAAAATTAAATTAAATGCCATTTTTTTTAACGAAGTTTTTCTAAAAACGGAAAGTAACTTACTCCATATTTGTGTATAAAAAAGGAGAAATAAAACAGATCAGTATATTTTTTACACCATTTTCTCATTAAAACTGAAAAACAGAATTTATTTTCACTTTGAATAGATGGTGAAAACAAAATCTTGATTTCAATAAATTATCCGAAAAATACAAACATATTTTCCCATATTCAAACTTCATGAATCAATTTATTCTGGGGAACAAAAATTGCCTGCCAATATACTGTCATTTAGAAAACAAGATTTGTTTCAACTATATATTAAACCAAGGAGGCAGAATTGCATTTAAAGAAAAAGCATATACTATTTCTAATTAATGTTTTTTTAACACTTTCCAACCTAGTTGAAAAGTGTTTATGACTTCGGTTTGTCTGGCCGTCTGGCCGTCTGGCCGTCTGGCCGTCTGGCCGTCTGGCCGTCTGGCCGTCTGGCCGTCTGGCGTCTGCCGTCTGCCGTCTGTCCGTGCTCTAACTCCCGTAAATATGCTCGGATTGCCCTGCAAATTTTATATGTTATAATCGTTATCTATAGCATGTTCCCTATTTCAATTGAAGTGTGTAGCACTTATAGTTTTTTTACAGGGACACTCAAAAGAATTCCGTTACATTGCGGTCTATGGGGAAAAATCATTTGCGGTTTATTTAAATAATGTTTCAATACTTTAAACGCATTGAAATTTATATATATCACTAAGGTGCATTAGAAGAAGCTTAATATGGAATAGGGTGTGCATAGCACTTATACTTACTTTACAGGGACAGTCAAAAGAATTCCGTTACATTACGTCTATGGAGAAAAATCGTCTGCGGTTTATTTAAATAATGTTTCACTATTTTAAACGCATTGAAATTTATATAAGGTTCATTACAAGAGACTTACTACAGAATATTGTGTGTATAGCAGTCATCGTTCATTTACAGGGACACACAAAAGAATTCTCTACTGTATGTTAACAATAATTCCTGGAAGTGCGTTTTAAGTTACTGAATGCGATTTTAATTTTAAATCGCTTTTTGTATATTACGTGGTGTGTATAAATTCTGTAGATCCTATACAGGGAAGTACAAAAGTTCGGGAACACATTTCCGTATTATTTAACTCCAGACGGAGAATTTTAAACTGTGCTACGTGTTTCCTAACTGAACTAAAATTTAGCATCCTATGTAGTATATATACAAATCTATAGATCCTATACAGGGCTGAATAAAGTATTCGGATTACTTAGATGTTATCTTTTAGCTTATAAAAGAGTATGATTCGTAAAATTATTTTGGAAGCGTTGGAAAGTGTTACATAATCTATGCTTGACGCATGATTTTTCGTTCTTGTTTTTTTTAAGGATGGCTGTTAAAACGTTTCACAAAGGCGTTAAAAGTAAATTGTTTATCAGGTAAAATTGACATTTGTTTTTACCCAATTCGTCTATTTCCACGATTTTATTTGGCCCTCCTTTTTGCATTGGTTGCAATTTCATTTTCGCGATTATTTGGCACAAAATTTCACTTTTTTAAGACTGAGTTATGTCAAGGTCCCTATAATAATAAATACCGTATTGTCTCCTATGAAATGTAATAAATAGTTAGTTAATTATTAACGTTTTTAATTATTGGGAGTAATATATTTTGCTTAATTAATGTATTTATTCTTCTTTTAATGTTGCGTGAACGAAGTCACGGGTAACAGCTAGTTTGAAAATACAGTCAAACCCCGATTTAGTGCCATCTCGAAATAGCGCCAATTCCGTTTAACCGCCAATTGCGTCTATGAACAAATCTGCCAAATAGGAATTTCAATGTAATGTATCCGTTAAAGCGCCAACTCGATATACCGCCAAAAAAAAAAGGCTAGAAATTACTGTATTTTCTTTGCATATCTTTCTTTTTTAAATTTTTTGTTAGAATTTCAAAGGACACTTCCTTTTCATGAGTCTAGATGTTTTCAAGCTCAATTCAAACTTTATTGAATAGCAAAGAATTTATATTGTTCTCAACACCTGCCAAAATGCACCTGCTACCCATTCTACTTGTCATTGGGAGAAGAAAAATAACGCGCACTGAGTGCCGAGCAAGTAAAACTTCTGATTCAGACTGGCGAGTCACGTGATCCAATCCGCTTCTGGAGCGGGGAGAAAACAAGGCATGGCCCGCCATTGGCTGAAAGGGTCTCTCCTCTCTCAGGTGAGAACAATGTAAAAAATAACTTCTCCCTGTACTTTATGTCGATTTCTTAGAAAGAAAACGGTGTGCAGTGCAAAATCTCTCATTCAAAATTTTGGTCGGACGTTGATTGAAACATCGAAGAATTCACCAGCTAAATCTGTAAAATATCATTCTGTCTCTTTATTTTAACTCATTATGGCGAAAAGAGCAGTTTTATCAATTTCAGAAAAGTGGGAAATTTGTGAATATAAAGAAAGAAATGTGAATGTATCGCAGCAACACATCTCAAATCATTTTTCTACACTCTGGAAAAAGCCTGTTAGCAGGCGCTGCATCGGAGACATTTTGATGAATACAGAAAAATGTATTAACACCAACGAACTGCAATCATCTGTAAAAAGACTGAAAACAGCGAAACATGAAGACTTAGAGGATGCCCTTTGCACATGGATACAACAAATAAGTGCTAAAAATGCCACTATCAACGGAGATGTCATCAGAGAGCAGGCAAAAGTTCTTGGCCAGCAAATGAATATTACAGATTTCGAATACAGTAGTGGCTGGTTGAACAGATTTAAAAAGCGACGAGGATTCTCTCAGTACATACGAAGTGGTGAAACTGCAGGTGTTGATGAAGATATTGTGTCAAATGGTCGCAAAACACTGAGTGCGCTGATTTTAGAATATAAACAAGAGGACGTTTACAATATGGATGAAAGTGGCCTTTTTTACCGCTTGCAGCCAGATAAAACAATTTCGAGTGGGCCTGCTAAAGGATTAAAAAAAAAAAAAGATCGTGTGTCTCTTGTGTTCTGTACGAATAGTGATGGATCTGATAAAAGAACTATGACAGTGATTGGAAAATCAGCTAAGCCACGATGTTTTAAAAATTTTAATCCTGCTCTTTATGTAGATTATGAGAATAATAACAAAGCGTGGATGACTTCAGCATTATTTCAAAAATGGTTAGAGAATTTCAACATAGAAATGAAAAGAAGCAAACGCCATATTTTATTGATTTTGGATAATGCCCCTTGTCACAAAGCATATTCAATGAGTAATATCCGCATTGAATTTTTACCTCCTGACTGTACTGAATTTTTGCAACCTTTGGATGCTGGTATAATAAACTCATTCAAAGCTCATTATCGAAAGTATCACGTCCGCCATATCATTGAAAAAATCAGTAAAGATGTTTTTTCTCCAATCCTTTTACATGATGCTATTCGCATGATAAAAAAAGCATGGGATGAAATTTCATCAGAAACTATTGTTAACTGCTGGAAACATACTGGATTGATTAAACCTGAAGGATCTACTAAAAAACAAAACAGTACAGCACTTCAGGAACTACAAGACGAAATACACAAATTAACAGAAATTGAACATCCTCTATCGGCAATTGAGTACATTAATATAGACAAAAGTGTTTCAACATTTGAAGATTTGACAATCGAAGAAATTGTTGCCAATCAAAATGAAAATGAAAATTCATCTGACAGCGAAGCTGATGAAGCTGAAACGCCGCATGTTACATCTGATGAAGTTAAAAATTGCATTGGGAAAATAAGAATTTTCTTAGAAAAACATGCAACTGATAAAAAAATGATGAACAATCTTTTAGTTGTAGAAAAAGATATTGAAAAAATCAATATTGAAAGGAAAACTCAAACTAGCATATTAAAATATTTTCCTGTAAAAGATAATTAAAGTAAAATAATTCAGTGTGATATTTAATGTATGTGTGTGTCTGTTATGTGCATAATTATCTACTTTATCTAAAATTGACTATATAAAGAGGTAAGTGCATGTTAATTTCATACATTAATTGGATAGTTTTGAATCATGTAGCATTAATTATATTATGTATATTAATTATATTATATTAATTTATACTATTATAATATACTATATACCATTGGATAATTTAATAAAAAGGCATTACTGATATTTATTTTTATAATAATAATAATATTAGTATAATAGTATGAAAATTAATTTTTATTGTATTTTAATTCGATATACCGCCAAACTCGTTATAGCGCCAAAAATTTCTTGAACGGATAATGGCGGTATAACGAGGTTTGACTGTACATGTTTTAATGTTTTATTTATGACGTCATATTTGTCCAAGCGAGGCTAACGAAAAAGAAAGGCTACCGCGGTGCTTTACGCGTATCATTTTTTACAGACCGCTGGAGTCACGTGATGCTCGAATGCACCAATGCAGGTGTACGAAAAGAGTAACACGTCACTCTAGCGGTCTGTGAAAAAAGATAAGTGGAATGCACCGCGGTAGCCTGTCTTTTTCGTTAGCCTCCTGTCCAAGCCGAGGAGAATCCTTTTCATAGTTCCATGGTCTAAGCGAAATCTATTTTTAATAATATAATTATTGTTCATTTTTCCTTCTAATTATAATGCAGTTTTTGACAGAAAAAGATCTTTTTAATGTAACCGATATTCATAATTCATGTATAATGACAAATACTCCATATTATTTTTTTTCAAATATCACGGAAATTCATCTTCTTTTGAATTCTTTTTAATTTTCAGTTTTCACGTGAAAATCGTTCAATTGAAAATTAATTGTTGAGGAAAAAATATTTTTCCATGTTTTTATTTTTTGGCAACGATCAAACGATAAAGTAAAATGGTTAAATTGTATGGAAAAATGTCCATTTATTCTCTATGAAAATAACGAAATTTGGAATTAAGAAAAATACTTGAATAATAAAAAAAAAAAACCAGTCTATGTTCATTCGAGGGTTATAATCATCCTATATGCAAAAATACAGGATCATTAAATGCTCCATTTTGACGCTGGGTTCAGCCTAACATTTGTACACAATCAGATTTATAATATTATTAGGATAGGATTTCTCTTACGTGGCGCGGAAAAAGGGCTGAATTTCTAGATTATCATTTGGCAACAACTGTAGTTTCCAGAATCTCCAATATGGCGGCCAGTATAAGAGCAGTGAAACTCAAACTAGCAATTATTAACAAAAAAATAACATGTGCGTAATCCAAAGCGTTTGAGATGATTCCTCATTTTAATTATGAGTATCTATCTATATCTATATATATATTTCTCTTACGTGACGCGGAAAAGGGGCTGAATTTCTAGATTATCGTTTGGCAACAACTGTAGTTTCCAGAATCTCCAATATGGCAGCCAGTGTAAGAGCAGTTAAACTCAAACTAGCAATTATTTAAAAAAATAATAACATGTTCGTAATCCAAAGTATTTGAGATGATTCCTCATATTAATTATGAGTAATATCGTTAATTTCAAATGAATTCTCAACTCTTATTTAGAATTTATGTCTTTTGTTTTATGAATAATTTATTATCTCCGAAAATCGGAGAGAATAAAAATATCAAGTGTCTAGATTGCACCTGCTGCCATCTATTGCAGTCTTGATTAAGTAAAAAATATATTTTTTTTCCAAATATCTATAATCAATTAGAACAGTTTTACGAAATTTAAACAATGCCTGATGATATACATAAACTATCTTCCTATCACGTAGTGTTTTTTTTTTTTTTTTTTTTTAATGAATTTAAGCCATGCTGTAGAATATTATTTCGTTTAACACATCTATTTGAAGTAATGCAAGTTAGCATGAGTTCTAGACACTTTACTTTATCATGTTTCAAAAGCATTATTCGCTGTACAAAGCAACCCCCCCCCCCCCCCTTTCGACTCTATTAAAAGTGCTCTTTTATATTCCCTTCCAAAGTCTAAATATTTTTCATTCTTGTTTTCATGAAAACAAACTTATTAGAGGCAGAAATAAATCGATTTCTCTTTTTAGAAGGAAAAATTTAAATTGCTCTTGCAGATGAACAAATAGTCAAGTGTGTCTAGATTTTTCCTCAATGAAAATCAAGTTTCCTTTCACAGTAACAGTTTCTATTACGTACGTTCGAAAGTATAGGGCTTTCCTAAATAACAGCATTTGTACAGCCACATAAATGTACTGAATTTATATAAAACTGTTTTTGTTTTTTTAAACGGTACTATTTTAGTGTGTTAGCTAAAATTTTAAAGGCTGATCCAAATCGAAATAAAAAAAATATATACTTACTTATTTCTGACATTTTTTAGGTTCCAACAATGTTTCGGTTAAAAAAAAAAAATATATATATATATATATATATATATATATATATATATATATATATATATATATATATTTATTTATTTATTTATTTATTTATTTATTATTTCAATCAATAAATAAATAAAAATAAATTCTGGAAATACTTTTACGTACTCGCCAGATTTTTTTTTTTTTTGGCTTAGTACCTTCCCAGATATCAAAGGTATTGCGTCAGAAATGCATCTTGCAACTTTATAATATTCCTGTTTTAAAAAGGGGAGGGGGGGGATATATTATTTAAGTTTTCTCAGGAACACTTGGTCAAAAATGAAGATTTAATATATCTAAATGTTAGAAATTAAATCGGCAATCACTATATCTGGGGTCTCTTAATTAATTTGGATATATTTTCGTTAAAATAATTTAAAATCATACAAATTCAAGGGTGTACGCTGCCGAAGTCAGTGTGGCTCCAAACATTAGGTTCGTTTGGTAAAATATTCATTAAAAAGTATAAAAATCAAAACAGACCGGAGCGTGTGTAGTACGAACCGAATACAGTGGGACCCTCAATTATTGGTTCGTTTAGAGTTTCATTTAGAGATATAAAATCATACAAATTCGAGAGTGTAAGCTGCCGAAGGAAGCCGAGTCCTAAACATTAGATTCGTTTGGAAAGATTTTCGTTTAAAAATATAAAATCATTCAACACTGATTTTAGGTATATTTAACGTTATTATAACGGTCCCGGGCAACGCTGGGCCGGTCAGCTAGAAATTGATATTTTTCATATAAAATGCTTTGTGGTGTTAATAGCGGCCAATCTAAAAAATATATTAAATATAAAAAATCTAATAGAGGTTTTAGTTAAAAATGGTTTTCACCTTCGTTGTGTACGCCGGACAGTATATCGAACACCTTACCCAAGAAAGCCCAGATTGGATCGCCTTGTATGTAAAATGATCGCCCTTTTTTTTTTTTACGTAACTTCGCCAGAATATCTAGAGATGACTATATACAGTTTAAGCGAAAAATTGGAAAATTGATATTTTCGTCATCTTTCACACAGCACTCTTAATTGTGGAGAACATTTACCTTTCAAGGCTTACCAGTATAACTTACTTGCCACCCAAACTGAGAAGAAAAAAAAAATGTTGATTTTACGGTATAATGATATAAATAACAAATTTGCTATTTGCCCAGCTGCCAGTATTATACCGTAAAATTAACAGTAATAAACAGTAAAATAAGCAGTAATACGCTACTGCGCAACCGTAAAATCAACTTCTTTTTTTCCCCCAATGAAGCAATAGCCAAGTAATTTAATTCAGTGCTTATGGAAAAAATTACGCACACCCACATAGACAAAAAATATCTAATACAGTAAAACCTGTATATAACAAAATCCTGTCTTAAAGGAAAAAATATCATGCGACCGGTGAAAAAGTATTCATAAAAGAGTACCTTCTAACATGGAACTTTTCTTCGGTCGCTTTCGGTTCCGATTTAACTAATTTTATTGTATTAATATATGTGTAATAATAAAATGTAAGTAATAAATTTAAATCAATTTAAAACAGTAAAATGTATAATATAGACATCAGGAAATTCTGAAATTTAATACAAATCCTTTACATCCAGTATGTAATATCTCTTCATGCTGAATCCACAGAGAAACAAACAG
Source organism: Maratus michaelseni (assembly GCA_963931845.1). Lineage (NCBI taxonomy): Eukaryota > Metazoa > Arthropoda > Arachnida > Araneae > Salticidae > Maratus > Maratus michaelseni. The sequence goes on along the minus strand of OZ007588.1, from coordinate 339,112,985 downwards.
AGAGAAAAAATAAAATAAAAATAATAAAAACGCAATGCATGTTATTGCTTTAATATGGTGGTTAGTTTAAAGAGATGTCAAGCTACATTCAGTTGAATGATTATAGAGGTGCGGTGTTGTTGTATGGTTTACTTAAGATAAGTTTAAAGATGGATGGCAACATTTTGTTGAACGATTATGGAGGTGGTGTGGTGTCGTATAGGTTAATTTATGTACCTGCCTTATTCATATTACATTTAAAAAATGAAAAGTTCAGTTATTGGTCATTGATTTCATGCATGTTGTATCTAGTGTATTTTATGGTAACAACTGGCAACTATGATGGTTATATTATATTTTAGAAATATATATTATATGTTAATTCAGTGCTTATAGGAATAATTACGCACACCCACATACACACAAAAGGATGTCTAATACACTAAAACCTGTATATAGAGAAATTCTGATTAAAGGGAAAAAATTATGCTACCGGTGAAAAAGTATAATTCATAAAAGAGTACCTTTACCTTCTAACATGGATTTTTTTTTTTCCGGTTAATTTACATTCCGATATAGCGAATGTTATTTTATTAATATATTAATGGATGTATAATAATAAAAAGTAAGTAACAAATTTAAATCACTTTAAAAACAGTAAAACGTATAATATAGACATCAGGAATTTTTGAAATTTAATACAAATCCCTGATAATATTTTATATTGAACAAGTCCTTTATAGCCAGTGTGCAATATCTCTTCATACTGAATCCACAGAGATGAGTATAGGAAAAACGTTACCGATATCACTCCAGCCGTATTATTAGAAAAGGCTGAGTATCTCTTGTGATGATTCCTAAACATTTCGTTACAAAGGTCAACCTCCTAAATATTTTTATTTGGAGAAATAATAATAATAATAATAAAATACTCAAATCTATGCATACATTTTTCCTTCGTCACTGCATTAAAAACTGCGAAAAAACCTGCAAAAAAAGAAAGATGCTTTTAAATATGGATAACATTGGGTTCCCCCTCTCCATTGTTTCACTGTTCTGGATAACTGTGACCCACATTCAGAATTTTATAATAATGCATTCTTTCAATAGCGTTTTCGATTAGATAGCAAGTCTTTTCCTATGTGTCTACATTCGTAGCAAAATAACAACCACATAAATAGCAAGAGCAGGCAGACTAAAATATTTCGTCCCGTCCCGTCACAAAGAATATTAAGGGGAAAAAAAAATCAGAAATAGTATAGACATTCTGAAATTTAATACAGGTCTGTGGCAGCTGTTTGGATATTTGGTTTGATAAACAAATCATTTACAGCTAGTGTAATATCTGTAATACATAGATATAAGTAAAAGTAAAGCATTGCCGATACCGCTACGGTCGTATTCGTCAGAAAATAAACGCTGAGTGCATCGTGACGATTCCCAGATATTTCATTGCAAACGTCAAACCTTCCCTCAATATTTTTATCTATAGATTTTTTTTTTTTTTTTAGGACTAAAAACTTGAAGCTATCGATATATTCGTTCTTGTCACTGCATCATTTCAATAGAACTGGATTTATTTGCTGGAGGGCTTCTCAAAATGTGAACTGTCGCTATCTAATCTTTCGATGAACAACGTCTAATATTACTTCCCCCTCGGAGCGCAGTTCAATAATTTTTCATGATATATTTCGTTTTCTCTCTCTTTAAATTAGTTTTTCGCATACCCCAGTCAGAGGATTTTCTAAATCTGAAATACGATATACTTAGGACGCAATCGAAGAAATTTAAAGGGGAGAGGGGAATGTATTGCTATGAAATGATACAAGCAAAAGAGAAATTCAGTAAAGATTTAGAATGTTTGAAATTAGTTGGTTGATTTCTGACGGCCGATTATCTACTCTTGGGATACAGGCCCTCAGGGGGGGGGGGGGTCTTTCTAAGGGTTCCTAACCCGTATTTACGCCAAGGTTCGAAGAAAAACGGTTAGGTCGACGAGCGCAACAGGGGTTTGAGCCCAGCACCTCCCGTCTACCAGCTTTGAGAGCAGAACCTCTCAGCCACTGGTGGAGCCATGTTTGAAATTAGCTTTCTTTCTGTGAGTAATTACACCAGGAAGGGATGGCCGACTGTACCATCGATAGATTATTATAATTACGAACAATTAATCGTTCTGCCGATGATAATATAAAATAGTCAAAGTTATGAATTTGTAGTACGTTCGGTAAACACGACGTGCTACAGAATTTGATAGACAGCAAGCCCTTCCCTTCATGTCAATAATACAACAGGTAGAGATAGATGTCCGACTGTATTGTCGATAGATTATAATTACGAACAATTAATTGTTCTGCCAATGATACTATAAAATAGTCAAAGTTATGTATTTGTAGTGCGTTCGGTGAGCACGACGTTAGAATTTCAGAGACTCATCCGTTCCATCATGTTTACATTCGATTTGGGAAAAACAGATTGGAATTTTTGCATCGTAGCGAATATAAATTAAAAGCCATAAATAACACAGACATTTAAAATTTGGAAATTTAATTACATCCCTTATAATATTTTTTGTTTGAATATTTGGCTTGATAAACAAATATTTTGAACCCAATGTAAAATATCTCTACATACGTAATCCACAGAGATAAATAAAAATTTTAAGTACTACTGACAGCGTATGCACCGATTTAAAACAAGATTATTAAAATCATGATTTAAAATCAGCAATACGTATACCTTTTTAACACAGTGTGTTATAGTCTCTAATCCACAGAGATAAGTAAAGCGTTACCAATTAGAGATGGCTTGTGCTCGATTTTTATAACAGTCTCCAGGTTCGGGCTCATAAGTAAAAATTTTATTTATTCACATATTGAAAAAAAAAATGAAAAAAAACTTGCTATTTGAGAAACAGGAATGTTGTCTAAGTTTCTAAAAGAGTTTTAAAAATCTTGATTTTTGCCAGTGGTTGGGTATAAATAACAAATTTGCTATTTTAACCAGATTTTCAGGAACATGAAAATCATGAAATGTCGTCATGAAGGAGTATTTAAGATTAATACTTATTTCTATGTAAGAGCAGATTTTTAAATGAGAAAATTAATGTTAAAAACAATTTTAAAATGTTATTTACAATTTTCTACTGCGTACTTTTGATACCGGGCTCGGGCTGGGGTGGCACAAAATTTTTCGGGTTCCGAAAGAAGAGACCGAACTCATCTCTATTACCTATATCGCACCGGTCGTATATTATTTAATAAAAAGAAAACTGCCCAGTTAAACTGAGGGCATTGAGCTTACAGGCTATTCACAGTAATTGTATATTATACTCGTATTTCAAAGAATTTGAAATAAGCCCTTCGAAAAATAAAGAAATCGACAATATATTAAGGGAGGTTATCCCCCCGTTACCCCCTCATAGTTAACTAATGAACTCCTTAAACTAATCAGGGAAGCCTCTTATTACAATGAATATATATATACAAAATTTGAAGAAAATCGGATAATGCTGCATGAAAAACCCATTTATCTAAATTAAGGGTATTAGCTCCCCCGTTCCCCCCCCCTTTATACTTAACCAATCAATCCCGAAAACTAATCAGGGAAGCGTCTTATTACAATGAATATATATATATACAAAATTTGAAGAAAATCGGATAATGCTGCATGAAAAACCCATTTATCTAAATTAAGGGGGATTAGCCTTCCCCCTTCCCCTTTTATACTTAACCAATGAACCCCCCAAAACTATTCAGAGAAGCGCATTATCACAATGAACCTATATACAAAATTTGAAGAAAATCGGATAATTCGGCTTGAAAAACCCATTTATATAAATTAAGGGCGGATTGGCCCCCCTGTCCCCCCCTTTATACTTAACCAATCAATCCCGAAAACTAATCAGGGAAGCGTCTTAACCCAATGAACCTATAAACAAATTTTGAAGCAAATGGGATAATTCTGCATGAAAAACCCATTTATATAAATTAAGGGGGGGTGGGGTTAGCACCTCCCGTTCCCCCCCTTTATACTTAACCAATTAATCCCGAAAACTAATCAGGGAAGCGTCTTAACCCAATGAACCTATAAATAAATTTTGAAGCAAATGGGATAATTCTGCATGAAAAACACATTTATATAAATTAAGGGGGGAATTACCCCCCCCGTTCCCCCCTTTTATACTTAATCCGTCAATCCCGAAAACTAATCAGGGAAGCGTCTTAACCCAATGAACTTATAAACAAATTTTGAAGCAAATGAGATAATTCTGCATGAAAAACACATTTATATAAATTAAGGGGGGGGATTAGCCCCCCGTTCCCCCCTTTATACTTAACCAATCAATCCCGAAAACTAATCAGGGAAGCGCCTTAACACAGTGAACCTATAAACAAAATTTGAAGGAAAACGGAATAATTCTGCATGAAAAACCCATTTATATAAATTAAGGGGGGATTAGCCCCCCCATTCCCCCCCTTTATACTTAACCAATCAATCCCGAAAACTAATCAGGTAAGCGCCTTAACACAGTGAACCTATAAACAAAATTTGAAGGAAAACGGAATAATTCTGCATGAAAAACCCATTTATATAAATTAAGGGGGGATTAGCCCCCCCATTCCCCCCTTTATACTTAACCAATCAATCCCGAAAACTAATCAGGGAAGCGCCTTAACACAGTGAACCTATAAACAAAATTTGAGGGAAAACGGATATTTCTATGAAGAGTTATCGCGTTACGTACATACATACATACATACGTACGTACATACATACATACAGAACCGGCGGGCACATAAGCTCTCAGGCTTTGATAGCCTGTGAGCTAAAAACTATGAGTATCTCATGATTCCTAAACATTGATTATACAAACGTCAATCCTTCCAATGCCTTTATTTGGAGAAATATTTAAAAAGAAACTAATAAATAAATAAATCGCATACATTCTTCTTTGTCACTGCATTATTCGCTAGAGGGATTCTCAAAAAATGAAGCTGCCATCTTATCTTTCTGTGGGGACCGTCTGATATGACTTCCCCTTGCAGCACAGTTCAATAAATCTTTATGATGTATATTTCTCTTTTTCATTGATCTCTTTTTTTCCAGTTAGTTTTTATGAACTCTAGAAAGATGTTTTTTCAATCTGAAATATGCATATTCATAGGATGCATTCGAAGATATTTCAAGAGAGGCAAAATCGTGCTGAAATGTAATATGATATGCAATGATAAAGCCCTCCCCCCCACCCAAAAAAAAAAAAAAAAAAAAAAAAAAAAAAAAAAAAAAAAAAAAAAATCAGTACGGTTTTAGGGTTTAAAGAATTAACATTCCTTCTGTAAAATAATGCCAAAAAATAGGGATGCTTACTGTACCAATCGATAGAATTTTTTATTAAAAACAGTTCATTATGCTATCGATGATAATATTAATACGAAACGCTCTATGGCTCTAGCTAAGACGTTTTTCAACCTGAAATATGCACATTCGTAAAATGCATTCGAGGTTGTTTAAAGGGTGGAGGGTATTGCTTCATAATCATACACGCAAAAAAAATAAACAAATTCCATAATGTTTTAGACTATTTCGAATCAGTATCATTTGTGTGATGGATTAGAATACTTTTCGGTTTGTTAAGTCCAATTGATTAATAAAGAGTATAAAATCAATATTCTCAAAATAAATTCGTTTTAGGGAGATCTGTGTAGCTGACGCCATCATGTACCTATAGCCACTATCATTCATATAAATATTTAGATCTAAGTTTTAATATTCATCTGGGCGAGCGACAACACCAGTTGTTATTAGAGCCAAATTTGAATTCCTGCCAGAATTTGGTATATAAATAACAAATTTGCTATTTTAAACAGATTTTCAGAAACATGAAATATTACGAAATAACGTCATAGGAGAATATTTAGGATTAATAGTTATTTCTATGTAAGAGATTTTAACTGAGTAAATTAATCTTGAAATAATTTGAAAATGTTATTAACAATTTTCTACTACGTATTTTCAGTATCAGGATCTGATAAAATATTTCATGCTCGGGGTCCGAAAAAAAAGAGCCCTAACTCCTCTCTAATATGCACGATATTTCCCGTAAGAAGTAAATATTATAAGCATACGTGCATTTTAATTTAACAGCTTAAAATAAAAAGGTCAATGACTCAATTTTTTTGCATTAAACAAAAAGTGACCATAGATATTAAGGTCTCTCCGCACTTTTTACATGCATTAGTTGTCTTGATACTAGAGAAAATAATAATAATAATAATAATAATAATAATAATAATAATTAATAAATAAATAAAGGAAAAGAAGAGAAAAATAAAGCTTAAATAAAGATGTCTGGAATATGTTTTTTCTTTACAAAATAGAATGAAAATGATTCATTTTTCAGCGAATTTGTAAGGAGGGGAAAAAAGCTTAGGTTTCGCTGGTGGGGTGGAGGAAGCTTTACGTGTGCAGAATAATATTTGCTTAAGTTGTCTCATCCTGGCCACCACCACCCTTGTTGAAATTGCTGTGTAATTTCTTTTTTCGAGAATTGAAGACTCACTTCTTACTTTCATCTCCTTTTATAATATTCATGCGCGAACACATAAGTATTTCGTGTTTACTTATGCATTATTCTCTGTGTTTGATATTTTGGTCATACGTTTGACATATCATGGACACACCAAGGGCAAACACGTTTTTATTTTTCTTTAGTTACATAATATGAACGTTTTGGTATACATACTTGAGTATTTATCTGCTAATTGTAACATAATTACATTATTTGATGTTTTATATTTTTTATCTTTCGTGTTATTGCAGAAAATATGTATTTCATTGTTTTATTTCTGCTATTTTTTATCAAAATTATAATTATTTTAACAATTGCATTTTCTTTAAATACAATACCTATTTAGATTGATTTTTAATCGATTTTCAACAAAGAAGTGTCTATGCAATTAGTTTCATATTTTTTCATTTATGTCCTCGCGTAACTTTTGAACGGATGCTACGATTTTCTTGTCTTTTTAACACTTTCCAACCTAGTTGAAAAGTGTTTATAATTTCAGTTTGTCTGTCCGTCCGTGCTATAACTTTCGTAAATATACTGAGATTGCCCTGAAATTGTTGTATGTTTTTGAGGTTTACTATAGCATGATCCCTATTAAAAATGAAGCGCGCAGCATTTATATTTTATTTAAGGGGAAAGTCAAAAGTATTCCGTTACATTACAGTCAATAGGAAAAAATCCTTTTAAGTGCATTTTGATAATGTCACGCCATTTGAAACATGATGAAATTGTTATACAATTATGACAAAAACAAGAACCTTAAGAACCGAAAAATCCTTCGTTCAAAGGAAAATTAATGACAACCCGATTACAAAAAATCGCCACTGGTCGTTTAATTATTTGTCAATCTTCCGTAATCTTTTTGAAACAGACCAAATTAGCGTGTTTTTAGAGTCTGCTGTGTCTGAAAAGGAGTTGACAAACGTAGCTTGTAGGGGGCAGAGCCCGTAGGTTTTGTACAAAAAACATAAAAAGGAGCTATTTAATGATATTAAACAGCTCCAGGGAATAATATTATTGTTAACAGACTGTACTGAATTCTTTTGTGTATCCCTGTAAATGAACGAGAAATGCTACACTCACAATATTCTATAGTAAGCCTCTTGTAATGCACCTTAGTGATATATATCAATTTCAATATGTTTGAAATACTGAAACATTACTAAAATAAACCGAAAACTATTTTTCATCCATAGATTGTAATGTAACGGAATTCTTTGGAGTGTCCTTGTAAAGGAACTATGTGTTATACACACCATATTCTACAGTTAGCCTCTTGTGATGCACCACAGTGATGTATATCAATTTCAATATGTTTGAAATTGCGTAACACCATTAAAATAAACCGCAAATGATTTTTTCCCATAGACCGTAATGTAACGGAATTCTTTTGAGTGTCCCTGTAAAAAAACTATATGTGAAACACACTTCATATTGAATACCGAACATGCCACAGTAAACCTCAATAACATATATTAATTGCATGACAATCCGTATGTATTTACGCGAGTTATAGCATGGACAGACAGGCGGCAGAGAGACAAACAAACCGAATTCATAAACACTTTTCAACTATGTTGGAAAGTGTTAAAAAGTAGGTACGTTGGTGAGTTTAAAAGAACGATTTTAGAATCAGTGTTTCACGACGAATCAATAACTGACATTATTTGAATTTGGATACAGTTTTCTTTAATAATGAACCAAATTGCTACGGTTAATCGAAAACCAGTTAGAACAAGACCATGAACTTTTGGAGCGTTCATTAGTATGTCAAGAAGATTTACATGGGTGTATTTTCCGAAAAGATTAAAAAAACAAAACGTTATATATTTTGTGAATTAGTTTCTTGAACAATATAAAGTAAGCTTTGTTACAGTAATTGTTTTCCTAACCCAGTGGCTTTTATTTCTATGTATGTTTCTTTTAAGTATCTACTGTATATCTGAAAGATATTCTCGATTCCTTCCTACACAGACGAAAAATGATTAATTTTTCAACGAAATTCACAGACTTACGTTCTTTAGTTGCAGAATGGAGAAAGCATTACGTGTATGGAATAATAATATTTGCTTTAAAGATAACTTAGCGTGACTCTTACTTTTGTTAAAATTAATTTTATATATATATTCTTTTTTTCTTTTTCTCCCCCTTTTTAAAATGTTCACGTTCACATCATATGAATCTTTCGTGTTTACGGTTGTTACTACTCTACGTATTTGATATGTTGGTCATATATCTGACAGATTACACATTATTATATATTCCGACACACCAAGGACAACTGCGCAAGCTTTCATTTTTCTTATCTTATGTAACGCTTCGGTGTATTTACATGAAAATTGTAGTGAAATTGATAACAAACTTTATCCAGTTTACTTTTCGCCATACTTACATATTTAAAAAATTGTGCGTTTCTTTTTATTATTTGCGCTATAGCTTTTTTTAATAACATTTTACTTACAACATAATGGAAATATATTTTATTTCGGTTTATCTGTTTGTATCTAGTAGGTGCCTGTTCGCATATCAAGGTTGTAGTGGGTAGCTAGCTGCTCAGCTACCCACCCGGACTGGGTTTTTAAAAAAAACCCGTTTTTTTACAACTATAAGGGTTTGGGTTTTTACAATCCTGTCGCATATGTACGTATAACTTCGAAATATGCATGGGTTCCTAATTTCGTAGCAGTAGAATAAAAATACCGTCACTTTGAGAAATAATAACAATAATAATAAATACTTCAGTTTTATTAATTAAAATATATGTGCTTTCATTTGAGAATGTTATTTCCACATGCTAAAGCATTCTATTTATACGAATAACAACCTTCAGAACAGGTGCACTGTGCCATGCTGGGCTTTTTGGAATGTACAGTCGGCCCACAAACAGAAAAAAAGAAAAGAAAAAAGAACACCCCATACATTTTAATCTCCAAATTGTGACATAAGAAAAACAGAAATAACTATTTGACTGGATATGAGGTCTTATTTTATGTTTTAAAAAAAAAACCTCAGATAATACTGGCATCCCAGCTGCCAGTATTATACCGTAATGCGCGGCAGCGTATTACTGCTTACTTTACTGTTAATTTTACGATATAATACTGGCAGCTGCGATGTCAGTATTATACTGTAAAATCGACATTTTTTTTTTTTTTTTCCAGTGTACTCCAAACTCTGTAATTTTCAATAAGAAACACCTAATTTTGACATGATATATCTGGCTTTTTTGGTACATTTTACCGTAGGATATCAAACGGGAAATATTCGGTCAAGTAGTTTAGGAATTATAAAGGTTTAAAGTTTGGAAATCCTAATGTTAAATTCACTTGTAATCCTCGCAAAACAGATTGCAATGTGGATAGTTATTTAATCATAACTAAAAAATTTCTTGGCGGAATGAGCTGTAATTTTACATTTGCACATTTGAATCTTTTAGAAATAGATTACTGTTAAAAAATTCATAAGTTTACAATTAATTTTTTTTTTCGAAAATTTATTTGGAATATATATATATATATATATTAATTAATTTTCGAAAACAATATCAATTGTAACCTATACATTTTTAACAGAAATCGATTTTTAGAAGCTTCAGATATGCGAATTTGCGAATCCAAAATTACAACTCATTCCGCCAAGTAAATTTTGGGTTATGCTTAAACAAGAACGAAAAATCATGCGTCAAGCATAGATTATGTAACACTTTCCAACGCTTCCAAAATAATTTTACAAATCATATTGTTTAATAATCTGAAAGATAACATCTAAGTAAACAATTTGGAAAACGCATAACATATTTAAAAACATAATTTCAGGAATTTCCAACATATAAAATATTCAGAAAAATATCCGAATACTTTTATTCAGCCCTGTATATGATCTATAGATTTGTATATATACTACATAGGATGCTAAATTTTAGTTCAGTTAGGAAACGCGTAGCACAGTTTAAAATTCTCCTTTTGGAGTTTCTGTCAATAAACGGAAATGTTTTCGCGAACTTTAGTGCTTCCCTGTATATGATCTACAGAATTTATACACACCACGTAATAGACAAAAAGTGAGTTAAATTTAAAATCGCGTTCAGTAACTTAAAACACAATTCCAGGAATTATTGTTAACCGACAGGAGATAATTCTTTTGTGTGTCCCTGTAAATGAACGATGACTGCTATACACACACTATTCTGTAGTAAGCCTCTTGTAACGCACCTTAGTAATATATATAAATTTCAATGCGTTTAAAATAGTGAAACATTATTTAAATAAACCGCAGACGATTTCTCTCCATAGACGTAATGTAACGGAATTCTTTTGACTGTCCCTGTAAAGTAACTATAAGTGCTATGCACACCCTATTCCATATTAAGCTTCTTGTAATGCATCTTAGTGATATATATCAATTATAATGTGCTTGAAATTGTGTAACATTATTAAAATAAACCCCAAAGGATTTTTCCCCATTGACCGTAATGTAACGGAATTCTTTCGAGTGTCCCTGTAAAAAAACTATAAGTGTTACACACTTCCATTGAAATAGGGAACATGCTATAGATAACGACAATAACATATAAAAATTGCAGAGCAATCCGAGCATATTTACGGGAGTTAGAGCACGGACAGACGGCCATACAAACCGAAGTCATAAACACTTTTCAACTAGGTTGGAAAGTGGTAAAAAGTATCCGTATTGCAATCGATTTTGCAACGATTACACTGAAAAAAAAATTGTTGATTTTACAGTATAATACTGGCATTCCAGCTGCCAGTATTATCCTGTAAAATTAACAGTAATATACAGTAAAATAAGCAGTAATACACTACCGCGCTGCGCGATAATTTAGCGAGATAAAAAGGTTGTGTATGGTTGCTTTAGAGTGTTGAAAAGTAAAATATTTTTATATCTTGAAAATTAATGATTGAAATGAGCTGTAAATTTATGGTGAAGGTGGATAGTTTTATGCAAACATTAAAGTAGGTCATAATTTATATATTTTTTAATATTAATTTATTAATAATTTTCATAATTAAAATTGTTTTTGATTCGAAAAAATACCTGGGATATGTTTGGGTCTATTCATTGCATCTCATTAAAAATAATAATAATTAGCTGATTTTTTTTGCGGGGGGGGGGGGGGGGGAGAAGTTGTAAATTAAAGTTTGTCATTTGGACTTAATATTAGCATCCTCAAATTTTGATCTGTTAACTTTATGGTGATTTAAGTATATAAATTATACCTTTATCCTGGCTGCCTTAAATCAAGGAACTGAAATGTGGTGTCAAAAGTAGGTACAGCCATTTGAAAAATAACATTTGGTGCAATTAGAATATGCAATAATGAATAGAGGAAAGTATATTCAACTAGGTAAATTATATTCAACTCCAACTATTGAATAAAATATGCAAGTCAAATTAACTGCATGATAATAATAAAAGAACTTTAAGATGATGCTCTTTGGGGTAGGAGAAAATAAAATCAACACAATGGCGGAATCAAAAGATTGTAATAAAACAATTGTAAAACTTCAAAGTTTTTCATCTAAAAAATAACTTTTTATTGTAATTGATATCTCACGTAATTAACCGAGCTAATGGTTTTCAGCAACTTCATCTCATTTATTTTATTTACAGTGGTGGCCAAAAGTGTGGACATTTTTTGAAAGTTTCATGTTTTTCAACTTTGTGTGCTTGTAGAATATATTAATTTTCACTTAAATACAAACGTTTACATATTGAAGGTAATTTAATGTAGAATTTAATATTAAAAATAGTATTACAATATCTGTATTACAAAAAAAATTATGCTCATTTTAGTAGAACAAACAAACAAATCGTTTTGAATAAGGACGTGTTTTGTAATAAAAGTGTACTAACCAATCACAAACACTGTTCTGAGGACCAATCAAATGTCTGTAACTATAGTTTAGGTTATTTGGATGGTAAAAGAGTTATTTTGTGGAAATATTTTGCGGAATGATGCATACTAGTACAATTAAACAGAGTATTGCTGTTTTTGAATATTTAAAGTCCTTTTCTTTAATTAAACTAATTTTAAACAATGTCATCAACAAGAAGAACTAATTGGACATCTACAAAAAGAAGCCGAATTGTCATATTGAGAGAAAATGGCCTCTCTTATGCTGAAATTGCAAGACAAGTTGGTGGTTCAGTGACTTGTTCTGGTGTACGAAAGTTCTGTTTACGTTATGAAAAAACGAAATCAGTCGAAAATAAGGCCAAATCAGGCCGAAAAAAATGCACAAGTGCTACTGCCGATAGAAAAATTAAACGGCTATGCCTTCAAGATAGAAAAATTTCATCAGATGCCATTAGATGTGAAATGAATGCAGCGGGTATTGCAGTAAGTTCAAGAACAATAAGAAGGTGGTTACCAGGATTTGGACTACAAGCTAGAATTCCAAGGAAAAAAACATTTAAATCAAAAGCAACGCGAAAAACGAGTTAAGTGGGCAAAAGAACACATTAAATGGTCAGAAATCAATGGAAGCAAGTAATCTGGAGCGATGAGAGTAAAATATCACTCTTATGTGGTGCTCTCGCTCGTATTACCATTATATTACCATGGCCAGGAAACAGCCCTGATCTCAATCCAATTGAAAATTTGTGGCGACGTTTGAAAATTCTTGTACGAAAAAAACGTCCATCCAATAAAATACAACTTATTGAAGCTATAATTGATTCTTGGCACCATGTGATTACGAAAGATGAACTCCAAACACTCGTTCACTCGATGAAAAGACGCTGTGAAGCTGTCTTAAAAAATAAGGGTTATTCTACTAAGTATTGATTGCGTAAGTATCACTTTAAAAAAATGCAAATCTAAGATAGATCTTACTATTAGTTGCATAACTTTTTTTGTGATACAGATATTGTAATACTGTTTGTATTATTAAATTCTACATTAAATTACCTTCAATTTGATATGTAAACGTTTGTATTTAAGTGAAAATTAATATATTCTACAAGCACACAAAGTTGAAAAACATGAAACTTTCAAAAAATGTCCACACTTTTGGCCACCACTGTATATCTTTTTGATGCTGTTGGCAACAATAGTTTTATATTTGTATAATTGTTTTGTGTTCCAAAGATGTAGGAAGTGAATAAACCATTGAAAAGTAAAACCAAACGATTTTTAATATTATAGGTCTCTATAGAATAAGATAAATAGTATTTTTTAACGAAACGTATAAACATTTATAGTGTTCGACTTGAATAGAGACATTTTATTTTATGTTTATTAGTTCTGTATTTTCATTGAATTCGCAATCGAGTAAAGAACTTGAATGCCGGTGTGCATATTAGTTATCTGACAGATATAAATAAAAAGTAAATAAGAACAACAGTTAAAAATTAAATAAGGAAATTAAAACAGACAAAAATTTAAAGGAGAAGAAGAAAATAACAATGACACTTTTAATTAAGCATCGTATAAAAGAGAGAAAAAGTTGCATACCCGAGAGAATTTTTACTGTATTTCCCATAAGAGGCGCTGTTGACATCTGAAGAAATCGGCGTGAGAGTTGTGTAAGTGAGAGGCGCATAAACGAGAGGTCAACTGCATTAGAAATGATATTGAAGAAAGTTTTGTGATGGCCATAGCATACTATTGTTCATTCAAAATTAAGACAAACTCATAGGTCATAAGGGTTGCAAATTTATGCCAGGAAATTCTAGTTTTGCACTTTGATTACCCATTCGGCGATTGTATAAAAATAAATAAATATTTGTTTTGCCAAAAAAATATATATTTAGAAAAAAATAGATAAATATTTCTCGAAATGACGGCATAGTTTTTATCTTTTACTATTATTTTGCTTCCGTTATCTTATTTAAACGATATAAACAAACTATTTGTTTTGTGTATAGCAAAACGATCATGTCCTTGGCTGGCAATGACTGTAACAAAGGCATTACCAGTTCGCACGTGCTTTTATTTATTTTCAGCCTCTGGTAATTTTGAATAGATCATAGTTTAGAGAGACCAAGGCTGTCAAACGCGGCGTACTTTCAAAGCTTTCAGTTATTTATTATTTTTTTTTTAATAAAAATTCAGTTTAAAAGTTATTTTTTGCATTTTTTTTAAAATTATTATTATTAGTTATACTATACGATTGAGGTTTCTGTTTCCGCTCCTCTCAAAAAATGGCAATTCTAAAAGTACTATGATTTATGGGTTTTTTCTGCAAATTATTTTAACATGAAGTTCCTCAATCGTGGAAATCTTATGGCTATTATTATAAGATGTATGCCTTTGTACGTATGTTTATCACTATCATTACGAAAGTGAGATAATATTGTTGTACATTTTGAGTCATGAGGTTCTTCATGGTTAGTCACCAGTTGAGATAAGCTCCAGCTTCCTGAAAGATTGGACAGTTCTGGTTTTAGACTATTAAAAGAAATCCGCTAAAAAACTTTCACTTTTTTTTTATTTTTTCAGTAACCCGAGTTTTGAGACTTGGCGGCATAAAGATCACCGCTTAGATTTTTTTCCCCCCACTTTTCCCCAGTAATTTCCGTGAAATAGGATAGGGGAGAAAGTCATTTTCAGCAACCCTTTCACTGAAGCCATTTTAAAGCCAATAAATAAGATAAAGAACAGCATTTCGTAATACTATACTAATCAATATCATCATGCTCACACTATACAGTAAGTATAAAAAAAAAAAATGAAAATGCTCAGTTTTCCAACTATTTATTATACATACACTCGAAAGCTGTTGTAGCGAGCTCGGGTTTAACGAGAACTCTGTTTTATCGAGGCTTCTAGTGAGTAAATGTTCGAAAATACAGTTGAATCACTTTATAACGAACTACGATGTAACGAAAAGCACGATATAACGTAATGCTCATAACCATTTAGTTGGTCTGTATGTTAAAGAATACTGAATTCGAAACGATATAACGAAATATTTATAACGAAAAACACGATATAACGAAAATAATTCGAACATGAAAAATGAGAAAAATTTTTTTTTTACTTTTTTACTTTTGAATTTTTTACTTTTTATTACCTAAAAAATGGCCGGGAAATAGAATTTTATTTCTTAAATACCAGCTATTTTTTTCATGAGGTAACCTTCAATCTTTTTCTCTACGACCAATCACATATTTTCAATATTTCTAAGAGATATTTGGGGGAGGGACAGTATTTTAAAACAGTCAGAGGAGCGATAGCTTAACCCACGGAGAAAGAACCTGGAGGGGAAACTAGAATAGGCGAGGATATCGAAAATGCAAGTCATATTTTTTTAACGAAAGAGGGCGCTGTAGAATTTTGGCGGCTGTCAGAATCTCATTAGATTACATGTTAAATTCTGAAAGTATTTTACTCGATTATTTTTAATTATAGCAATTATATGTCATAAATTTAAGATGGGGTATAAATGTTTTATTCCGGGACGTAAATCGGGCTATGATGATGAGATAAAAAAAAAGAAAAATCGAAGGGGGAAAAAAATTAAGTATGTTTAGAGCTCCAAAGGTGAGTTCTTTATATTATACTTTAATATATTATACTAAAAAGTATTTTGGGGCTTCATTCAGAAGTGCAAATGCAAGAACTCATTAAAAAATATATATATATTTGTCTCTCTCATAAGTGTAATTTAAAAATTTAATTACTTGGCTGTTCAATTAAATCAAAAAATTTTATTGATTGTAAATTAGGAAAAAGAACTAATTTAAATAACAAATTTAATATTCACAAAGAAAAAAAGATTTAAGTATATATTGTTTTTAATAACTGTATAATTTTCAAATTGTAAGGTAAGTATGTTACCTTTTCTATCTGTAGCAGTGTGTAAGTGTGTATGAAAGAGGAAGCATTTATGTATGATTTAAAAAAAAGAGAGAGTTTTTGGACCATTCATAACTAACATTATATTAAAGTCACAATTTACGATTCTTGCAAAAATTAGTTAATAGACCCTATTATTTATTCAAGTTTTATTTCCCAAATAATTAAGATAAAAATTTGTTTTTAAATGTATATAATATTAATTGCATAGATATAAAAAGTTATGAGTTATTAAATTATTCAAAGGTTATCGATATATAAGCAAGATTAAAACTTATTTCAGAAAATTTGAATAATACTTTTAATCTGTAAAAATTATACGTCCATTCAGTATTTCTTCGCAGTACAATATCCGTGATATTTATTTTTAAATGACTATTCAGATGTTTTTGTCAGGATGAACTCTTATTTAAAGAGTTATAAAAAGCAATCGAAACGCCAAATATCTATTAAAATATATGCATGTTGAGAAGAAAACTTTATTTAATGAAATTTCTACTTGTTTGACTTTTTTAAAGTTCAAATTTTCAATCAAAAACATTTAAAAAATGAATGCTTTTCACATTGAAAAGCATTGCAGAAGCAGGCTAAGACAGCCGTCAGTTTACCGTAGCGCCATCTATGAGGAGAAAAACTGTATTGTAAAATTTCAACGTTACTTTCCCCTCCATCTATCTTCCTCCGTGGCTTAGCCTAACTGGAATTATGTTCATTTTTTATTTGATGGCAGATTTCAATGACATTTGCTTTTCCTGTAAATTTATCGCGTGTTAATTTTTTTAACTATTTGTAAGCTGGCTGTGTCTGTCAAAACAGCAACAACAACAAAAAATGTTGGAGTTTGGAAAAGAAAGTTGAAATTATAAAATGCGTCGAAGTATAAAATACGTGTGGAGAAACAGCCTATGTTTCAAGAAACAATTGAAGAATGTAAGAACGAAAACTCAAACATTTTGTAGGATTACGATTGAAAATATATATTTAATATGAATGCCTGATAACTTCAATCTTCAAACCTATATAGGTATGTAAAACTGTCCTTTAAGAGAATTAAATCAATAATATTTTTTTACATTTAAATTTGTCCGATTTTTTTATGTGTAGCATAGTAAGATATAATAATCTAAAATTCAGTCATCCAGATCTATCATCACAAAATAAAAATTCTGTGTTATGAATTGTACGTATTTATTCGAAAAAATATGATTTCCTTGAAATTCCTTTTTAAATCAACCCTTTCTTCTCTTTTCTGTTTGTAGTAAAAATGATCCTTACTATGGAGGCTTAATATAATATGAATACGTAAGGCCTAGCTCTTTTTATTAAACAAAAGTTATTTTAAGAAATATCTTTATCTAATAAAACGTCCTTTTTTATGATAGTCTCCAATTTATCGAATTCTGCATACTCAGATTACGTTCAGACCATATTAGTCGGGGTAATTGGCGTTCTTACTATATAACGAAATAATTCGTTATAACGTTTTAGCGAAAGCACGTTACAACGAGCAATTCTTGGAACACTTTCGATTTCGTTATAAGGTGCTTTGACTGTACATTTTTAAAAACTTGGTTATAACGGTAAAAAAAAAAAAAACTCAGATTTAATTTTCAAAAATTACGCAGACTCATAAAAAATAAAGAATGGGGACATTTTTTTTTCTTCTTTTCCTTATTCATTTACGATGACCATGTAAAATATTATAAGGATAAAAATGAAGCACGGCACTATAAGTAAAAATTTAATTTTATACTTTTAATTAAAGAACGTAAAAGCATATCAAAAAATACGATAAATCAACTGTTTTCTAACTAATTTAATTAAAATTTCATACATATCCATAGAGAGTAAATCAACACAGCTTGAAATCGATTATTGCAAGAACTTTGTTATAATTATGAAAAATACTGATCCTTTCACCCTCGTTGTAACAGAGTTCGCTGTATACGCATTTTTTTATAATTCGCATTTAATCATTTGGGCTAAATTACATCTTTCAACTTTATAAACAATTATTTCATTTATTGTAAAACCTTTAGATAACGGATACCTCGGGACCGCGAAATTTGTTCGCTATTCAGAGATAAATCATACAAATAATGTACGAGTTGAGTATCGAAAAAATTTCGCTAAATAGAGATGCCCAGGCCCACTATTACACTGCAAAAAAATATTGTTGATTTTACAGTATAAAACTGGCATCCCAGCTGCCAGTATTATACCGTAAAATTAACAGTATTAAACAGTAAAATAAGCAGTAATACGCTGCCGCGCAAGCAGTAATACTATTAATTTTACGGTATAATACTGGCAGCTGGGATGCCAGTTTTATACTGTAAAATCAACAATAATTTTTTGCAGTGTAGGGAGTGCCCGTTACGGGAGTTCAACCATTCTTTTCTCATAGAAGGCACGTTATAAAAAGAGGTTGTGTTTTTATGTCCATTAAATCAGGGTTAAAAATGCGAAAGTATTGTATGTTAGACGTATACATCAAAATATTGATAGCTTTATTCTAATTAAAATAATTAGTCTATATAAAAATAGGATGTATTTAAATTAAAATATCTAAAAGCATAATTTTTAACATTTATTCAATAATAAAATCAAATGTCAGAAAAAAATAACATATTTCGGCTTCTTTATTTCATTTGGTTCGTATTTTTTGGATAGAATCGGCAGATAAATAAACAAACACGTGCCCGCAAGAATCTAATGGAAGAAAGCTGACCCTAGCCCGGGCGGGACTCTGCAGACTAAGAGATGAAGATGTGCTCGTGCTCCAGGTAAAAATTTTATTGATTCACGAATTTAAAAAAAAAAGAAGAAAACTTGCTATTTAAGAAATGAGAGTGACAGTCTTAAGTTCTTAAAGTGTAATGCAATCCTCTAAAAATCAGTTTGAAAGGGAATTGAATTGTTATTGATGGGATATAAAGAGAAATATTCGATCTGATTCTGAAGCCTTTCCACAGTCAGTGTGAGTGACACAAAGAAATCGTGGGGTATCCCTTGTCTATCCTATCTTTCTGTTTGAGTCCTTTTCTACAGCTACTGGGAAACAGAACTCGTGTCTTTCTGCCATAAGTGTAGCATGATATTTTAAAAGAATAAGAAATGCGACTGTTTTTGTACATTTCTTCCAGTGGTTGGGTATAAATAACAAATTTGCTGTTTGAAACAGATTTCCAAGAACATGAAAATCCCATACGAAATAACGTCATGGGAGAGTATTTAGAATTAAGAGTGATATTTCTATGTAAGAAAATTTTAAATGAGAAAATTAATCTTCAAACAACTTTCAAATATTATTAATGATTTTCTTCTGCGTACTTTCGAAATCGGGTTCGGGATTTGATGACGAATTTTTCGGGCTTGAGCTAGAAAAAAACAGTCCTAACTTATTTTTAGTGAAGACCTCTGGGGAAGGAAATTCTATATATCCAGGTCATTTTATAGGCTAAAATTAAAAATCTTTTGGGAAGAAAATTATGGAGTTCCCGGGATGGTATATTTTTTCCTCGTGGCCCACTTTAATGCGGGAAGGCTTAAAACAATTCAAATTAATGAAGTACCGAATATAAGACACCCCTTCGCCCCCTACACCCTTCAAATATGTCTTAAAAATAAGAAGCATCTTATAGAATGATTTTTTTTTTTTTTTTTTTTTTTTTTTTTTTTTTTTTTAAATACGTGTACAGTATTTTCTTAAATTTACAGTATATATAACTTATTTCTATGTTTTAATACGTTAATACTATACATTAATAATATTACTGTATAACTATATGATAATACAAATTAATACTATACATATGTGTGTGTAAGGTATCGCCACTTTTATTTTCATGTTTTTTCCCCCTAAAAAAAGGTCGTTAAATTCTGGCGTGCATCTAGTACAAAGGATCGTCTTTTACACAGTAATTTCGACTAGCAAGTTTCAGGAACAATAACATTAATTTTCAGCCCCCTTTTTAACTTTTTCTTTTCTATAAGAATAATCTTTTTCTCACTAAAATATAAAGTCGCCTTAAATTTTCTAAATTCTGACCTAAAAGGACTATCAAACGTTATTAAGGATTACACTTTGGCAACACTCCTACGAACAACAGGATCTCATTTAACAGAGAAGATGACAAGTGGACAAATTATTATGCAAAGCTTCAAAGACGACAAGTGTAACTAGATCTAAACATTGGTTGAAGAATGAAGCGGAAAAAATAAGACGTTTTTATAGGACTTCTTCACTTTGTAAGCAATGTTTATTGAAATATGTGCGGCTTTATTTTTTTTAACTTCAATTGCATTATTCGACATATTTTAACCAATATTCTATTTCTCAATAATATACCGGGTGAACCAAGAGTCACAAAAGAATTAATACTTCAGTAATTCGGAAAGAACAGGCGGTAGTACGTTGCGATTTTCACAGAAATGTACAGAAATACATATATATATATATATTTAATAACGAAAATTTTATTGTCAGAATAATTACATTACCAAATGGCGTTTTAGTTGCTTAAGCAATTCGTACAGCAGCTCAGCACAGTTTGTAATGTAACTTGGATTACCAGTGTTCACAGTCTGACGGACGCCATTAGTGGGAATAGCTGTCAGACTTGGCAAGATACTCTGCATAGCACCGAAAGTTATTTCTGCTCTAATACCTGACACACAATAGCTTTGGGACCACTACAGTACATTGCATTTGTCTCCGACAATTACCACGCGGCCCAGTAGCAGAAAAGTGCAGCATGGCAGCGGTTGCTGTAGATTATTTTAGACATTGCGATTAATCTAACAGCTTAAAAAAATTCATGGGCTTAAAAAATCTGCTATAATATATTTTAAGCCTCTAGCTATATTATATCTTTTAATTATATTTAAACTTGCAATACGTATAAAATTGCGATTCTTATTCTTTTAAACTATCATTGTAAAACTATGGCAGGAAGACACGAGTTCTGTTTTCCAGTAATTCTGGAAAAGGACTTCAAACAGAAAGTGAAGATAGACAAGGGATATCCCACGGCTTCTTTATGTTACGAAAACCGACCGTGTAAAGGCTGTAAACTAAGAACATTTCTCCTTATATCTCACCAATAACAATTCAATTATGATTCAAATTGATTTTTAAAGAATTGTAAAAAACTTTATAAACTTAAGACAACATTCTTGTTTCTTAAACAGAAAGTTTTTTTTTTCTTCATTTTTTCAATTTGTGAATAAATAAAATTTTCACTTGGAGCGCAAGTTCATTTCGAGACTGGGCTCAGGCTCTCGCACTGCAAAATAAATAAATAAATAAATAAATAAAAAATGCGCATTTGAGCTGAGTCCGTCTCATCTGTACTCCATACACCGTAACTAAAGACGAAGATTTCGCAACGCAAGCAATAGCATAGGCAATTATGCATTATTAATTATGAATTTATTGAAACAAGTTGGAAATTGTACGTTAAACGTGACAAATGAGGTTCGTATTATAACTAGTTTTACAATGTAAAAAAATCATCCTTATTATTTCAGTGAAATGAATTATATCGTCTGCTAAGAGCGAAATGAGCATGCCTTTATTTTCTTATTACGTATGTCAAGTTTACAGATGCGAATTTTTTTTCGACACCAGACAGCGCTGCAAAATTCACCATGCAGATCTTGCCGCCATGGTTTAATATTTTTATGACTCATAGTGAACTAATCTCTTGCGTTTATTTACTTTAATGGATTGAGATATTCGGCTTTCAACCTAATTTCAACTGATGTTTTCTCAGAATCTATACATATTTGAATGTAACTCATCTCTCAAACAAACCATTTTTTTTTTTAATGATCTTTCTAAAAATGTAGCTTTTATGCAATTTTATACGAAAAAATAATTTTGCATAAAAATGGCCTCCTGGCATATGAAAAAAAAAAATGGTCAGCCCGTATTTGCTTTCCTCAGTCACATGATTTGCGTTTTTATTATTATATACACTGCAAAAAATAACTGTTGATTTTACAGTATAAAACTGGCGCCCCAGCTTGCGCGGTAGCGTATTACTGCTTATTTTACTATTTAATACTGTTAATTTTACGGTATAATACTGGCAGCTGGGGTGCCAGTTTTATACTGTAAAATCAACAGTTATTTTTTGCAGTGTAGATTGCGTATGATATAGGATTTAATAGAATGCAGAAAACTTTTATTAATATCTTTTTAAGTTTTGATTCGATTTTCATAAAATTTGAAATGACTCGACAAAATTATGCAACGATTATATATATTAAATTTCAACCATTCGGTTGGGTAGTTTTTTCGCTGTTATATGCGGACGGACCGACCAAACGACGACTGTATGTGCTACGTATTTATATAATTACGAACACACCTAAAAACATACCTTAAAAATAATACCTACTGAATCTAAATACGCAAATTTAACTAAAGGATTTTAAAGAAAGAGCCGTTATAAATTGTGCTGAAGTTCTATCTTACATTATCGAGACGAAACTTCAGTAATTGCACAATACGCAAATTATACTGGCAAAAATATTTCAAACAGGAAAATTTTTCATCATTCAAAGCTGTCTTTTTAGCAATGAATTCTCGCAGAAAAGTGAGGCGATCTCGGCAGGGTGGAGATATGAAGGGCAGATGGCATTGTTGAATTAATGAAACAACTTTCGCGAACAATGAATTTTACATGAACTAGAACAGTGAAAGCGACGGCGGTAATTATTCATATGAGGGGCGGATCCAGGGAAAGAAAACTTTGCCCGACTCCCCTGTCGCTTCATTCAAAACAATCTGCATTAGAGAGTTTTCCCTCATAATCCTATTTTTAAAATAATGATATAAAATCCCAATCATTTTCTCATACATACTTGCCATTTTCCCCAGTTGTTATCAAATCAAATAAAAAATTTTGTGAAATAGAAGAAGTAAAAACCACATAAAAACAAACATTTATTAAAACATTATTCTGGTTAGAATTATGTTTATTTGATTTGAAAAACAAAACTGGAAGGTTGGCAACTAGTTCATAAAATTTCTCCGTATAAATTTTCTTACGATCTCTCTGTTGCTTCTATAAACTTTCAGTTAAAAACTATAAAATATTTGCGTAACATTTGTTGAAATTAGTTTGAAAAATGTCTGAAATCTTATTCCTCTAATGTAAACATGTCAAACTCGTTTACCACCCAGGGCCAAATTAAGTACTGTATACAAAGCCACGGGCCACATTACAAAAAGATATTTAAAAAAAAAAGAAAGAAAAAGAAAACAGGTAAAAGCAGTTTTATTTTATTACCATCGCACATCACGAAATTTGTATATACAAAATATAGCTTTGCTTAGTAAAATCATATACTATCGTATCGTGGAAAATTCCAAAACTATCTAATGCCCAAAAAGAAAAGCCAGGTTAACAGTTATTGGTTTTTTCTACCACGAAAACAAGAAGAGAATACGTGGTTAAAGCTACCATTTAAAAGCTATTTAATTTATTTACTTATTATTTTTAACTATTGTTAGTTAGATCTGTATTTTAACAGATTTTCGATACATATTTCAGTACTTAATAAAAACTACACATTATTTTGCAATATGATGTAAAATCGAAGACAGCAGTAAATAAATTTTCTACATTTAATACACATATATATATATATATAAATTTTGTGTATTTTTCTTGTAAATTCTTAAATTTTTTAATCCAAAATCTGCTTTTTGTAGCTTTCTGATTAATTGTTCTTGCATCCACAAACTCTTGGAGCTGAAATTTTAAAATGAATTAGATATGTCTATATATAATATATACTTTCTGATGTTTGCCATCTCTAATGCCACAGCAATGTTGCCAGACTGTGGATTTTTTTTTTTTTAAATTCAAAATAGCTACCAATTTTTTTACTAGTAATCTTCGCTTTATTTAATCACGGAATGTCTGTCATTAAGTAAAGAGAATATTACTATTGAATCCATCAGAATCTGCAGCCACATTTATTGCAAGTGTATATTCGTGCAAAGTGTATTTTCTAAATTAAAAATGAACTGGATCAAACATATAGTGAAAATACCAAAGGTTTGGCGGACCACGTGTTTGACATGCTGCCTAATGCATATACAGGGTGTTCGTAAACAGTGTTGAGAAAATAAGAGGGGTGATAGTACCCATCAAGACGAACAATGTTTGTATAGGAAGCCAGGGTCGCAGTCCAGATATTCAGTCAAAAATACAGGGTGTCTCATTTAAATCCGAAACCTGATCTTCGTTCATAACTGTAATAACAATGAAGAAATTTTAGTAAAATTTTCAACAGACCAACTTTGTTTCATCTGAAATGTGATTATATCACGGAAAGTGCTGGAAGTGCACTGTAATTTGGTCAGTGGCATCGTATGTACTGTCTGCTATGCCCTAAATTATGAAAAAGCTTAATTGTCTGAGTGCAACGAAGACTCATACACAGCGCAGTATTACTTTGCCCCATATATAGCTACGATGGATATTAAAACCTTTCGTCAAGCATAACTCAAAAAATATTTAACGGATTTCGTTCAAATTTTTACAGCAGGTACCTAATAAAGGTGACAACGACGTCTATTTATTACCAAGAATAAGTGTCAAACCGTTTGGAAGTTATATTAAAAAAATAGATAAAAAAGCACAATTAAAGTACATACGTCACTAAATTTTGTGCGTACGTCATTCTCACCGGTGGGAAATTTTCGTAGACAATCGGAATTGAAAAGTTCATGGAGTACATGGAGCAAAAAAATATGCAAGCACTAATATTCAGCACAATGAAATATATTTCAATTTAATAAAAATGGAAAGTTAATCTGAAATTTTTTCTGTTTGAAAAGTATTAGAGATTAGTAAGAGTAGTATTAGTATTAGAGATTTGGCGTAAATCACACCATTAGCAGCTTTTTTATTTCGCGTGTGTATGTTAGGAACAATTCTTTGATGTTTAAATAAAAAGTTTCGATTTGTGGCATTATTTAATATTTTCTTTTCCTTTTTAGAATTTTAAATGGAATTAGTGAAAGGCGTGTATTTTAAATTAAATGAGTGAAAGACGTGTATTTTTAATGTATGTATTTCAAATGAAATCAGTGAAAGATTTATATTTAAATGAAATGAATGCAATATGAAGATGTTATGAGAAAAATATTTGGCGATTTATCAACTGCGCCAAGTTAACATAAAAGTACCAATACATATGTGGGTACTTCTCTATTATCCCGTCGACCACTTTTCATAACAAAAAACTATCGCCAAATAAACGGGAGAACGTTGTCATTGAAATATAAAAATAAATAAAATATAAGAATTTAAGGACACAGTTGTTATTTTAATGAATGAAATAACTAATAAATCAGTAAAACATAATGAAGAATACACGCAAATGTCGCGTTAAAAACCACTTGATGACGTAACAAACACGTATAATGCTTCTGATATCAAGTAAATGGGACTGCATTTTTGCGTTTAATCTAACAGTTTGGCGATAGTTTTTTGTTATGAAAAGTGGTCGACGGGATAATAGAGCAGTACCTCTATGTGAAATGAAACAAGGCACAGATGTCATATACGCACCACTTTGGCGCGATTTTTCTCTCCACCAGCTTGGGGAAAACTTTGTTTTTGAATATTAGTTACAAATAGTGTGACAAATAGTACACGTGATTTTTTATTTCAATATAAATATAAAATAACGTAATAAATGAAACAGCTTCTATTATTTTAAGAAAGGAAATAAAAATAAATAAATAATAGTTTGATATAAATAAAAGCGCGTATGTCATATACGCACCACATTGGCGCGATTGCAACAAAATGGCAATTTTATGCCTCACATGGTAACCCGGTTATTTTGTTTCAATTGTTGTTTATTAACTTTTATTTTTTATTTTAATTATATAAATTGTTTTTATTATATATATCAATATTTATTTATATCAAACTATCATTTATTTATTTTTATTTCCCATTTTTGAATAATAGGAGCTATTTCATTTATTACGTTATTTTATTTTTATATTGAAATAAAAAAATACGTGCTATTATTGTATGGTATTTGTAACTAATATTCAAAAACAAAGTTTTCGCCAAATTGGCGGTCGAAAAAATCACGCCAATCTGGTGCGTACATGACATCTGTGCCTAAATTAATATTGATATACATATAAAAATAATCTATAGAATTAAAATAAAAAATAAAAGTAAACAAACACAACAAACAGTTTTCGCCAAAGGGGCGGGGGAAAAATCGCGCCAACGTGGTGAGTATATGGCATCTGTGCCGGGATTTTTACCCTTTTATCTGTGCTTTCGGAAATATAAAAAAATTAAAAAATTCTTATATCAGGTGTATAATGTTTTGCATTTTTATACGGACCACTTCTCCATTTTAAGATTTTAAATGCTATTTATATCAGATATTTCTTTCCTGAGATTCCCACAAATAATTTCCGGTATTTTTTTAGTTCGCTTATTAATTGTTTACAATTTGCCCCCCTGGCAATAACAATTATTTATCACAAAAATGGGTACTTCTCTATTATCCCGTCGACCACTTTTCATAACAAAAAACTATCGCCAAACTGTAACGCTAAATAAACGGGAGAACGTTGCCATTGAAATATCAAAATAAATAAAATATAAGAATTTAAGGACACAATTGTTATTTTAATGAATGAAATAACTAATAAATCCGTAAAACATAATGAAAAATACACGCAAATGTGGAATTAAAAACCACTTGATGGCATAACAAATACGTATAAAACTTCTGGCATCGAGTGAATGGGACTGTATTTTTGGCGTTTAATCTTACAGTTTGGCGATAGTTTTTTGTTATGAAAAGTGGTCGACGGGATAATAGAGAAGTACCTAAAAATGGCTTAGTTTTGTTAAATTTGTTTGTTATGTATTTTCATTTCTTATTAAAATATCGAAAATGGCAATAAAATTTTATTTTAGCACCGTACTTAATTTTTTAAAGTGGCTCAAAAACATGGTTTAATAAACGTATATTTGTAAATATTTTAAAAAACATGTTTTTCCGCTCTCTAGAAAAATTTGGTAAGATTCTAAAACTGCCTTTGGCACCAACCAGTACATGATACGGAACTTTTTCCCATTCCGATACACAGAAGAGGTTGGTCACAAACAAGAGTAATAATGCTAGCTACAATATTGTTTTAACTCTATAACAGTTAGAAACAATAATGATATTAAATTCTCCGATTAGCTTAGGGCCCGATTACGGAACTTTCTCCTAGAAAAAAAAACTGTATATGTCTTTTACATTTGTTTCGAATCAAGCTCGATCAACAAAGTATTAATTGATAATACAAACAACACTAATATTAACTTGGGGGCAAAAGTTTGAATTTAAGTGTATATATTTGGAACCCCCCCCCCAACCACCCACCAAAAAAAGAAAAAGAAAGTTACAGAAATGAATTTAAAATGGCGTGAAGCCACGCTTTCTGACATAAGAAATTGGCTGCGAACCCGATTACGAAACTTTCACTTAACTTAATAACATGTATATAATAGCCCTGAGGACAATTCCCCTTCCCAGTTATACAGACCTTGGGGCTTTTTTAAAAAGCTTGACGCAGTTCGGGTTGAAGAAGTTGAGATTTACTGTCAAATGACATAAACTACTATGAAAATAAAACTGGTGAATTATTATGCTGGTTTATGTATGTATTTAAAAAAATTGCATCTGATTACACTTTTTAGATAAAATACTCCTGTTTGCATTTAATAACAGATAAACGGCTTCCGTTTACTAAATTGTTTAAATATTGGGAAGAGTTGGCGAGAGATAGATAGACGTGTAAACAAACGGGTAGACAGACGGGTAGAGAGACGGATAGCGACAGAGATAAGCTAACGGGTAGCGAAACGAATAGACAGACGGGTAGCGAGGCAGGTGCAAAAAAGGGTTGACAGAGGGGTAGTGAGATGGGTAGGGAGACGGGTAGCGTGGTGGATAGAGAGACGAGTACAGAGACGACTTGACAGACGGGTAGAGAGAGGGGTATATAGACAGACAGACGTGTTGATAGACGAGTAGTGTAACGGGAAGCGAGACAGGTAGAGACACGATTAAAGAGTCGGGTAGAAAGACAGACGGATACTGAGACGGGTATACAGAAGAGTAGAGAGACAGTAGACAGATGAGTTCGGAGAGAGACACAGCTAAGACATACGAGTAGTTAGACTGGTAGACACGTTTGTAGCAAAGCATGTTATCAATGTGGTTTGAAGTATACGAGTTTCTATAAATAGTTATACAAATAAACAAAGGAAATTTTTTTAATTCAAATATTAAATATTTGATTTAATATTTCAATATTTAATATTTTATTTAGATATTTGTCACAAAGAAAATGTTGCAAAAATTAAATTAAATTTGCGTTAAACTACGCTTGCTAAAATACGCTATTGGCTGCAAATCAGATTATGTGACTTTAAAAATATCGTTTTAAAAGATCCGGCGGTTTTTTTTTTTTAAAGTTTTGGGCAATTCCCGCTTAAGAAAATGAGATGATTTGCCAAATGTTATAAAAAATGCATATGAAAACATAACAGTATATGAATTTATATATGATATTTTGTAATTATATCATTTAATTTGCTATTTTTCATATGTTGTATCTTTATCTATCGCTTGTCTATCATATGCTGATATTCACTTAGATTCTTGTTGATATCTTCTTTATATCGTAATTGTTAACTTTATGTTCTCAGCAATATCACTCAGACTAATCCCTTTGAGGGAAGTCCTAGTTAGTTTTTTTTTTTTTTTCTTTTCTATTTCCAGCACTTATAATGGTTCCTGCTTCAATAACTATATAACAAAAACTAAAGAATTGAAAAATTGAAATTTTTGTTTATAAACATTAAAAAAATAATGATCGAATAATGTTTTTGCTTTTATTGAAAACAAACACATGCATATACACACATGCGCATAAGTAAACATGTTTCTGTAAACAGGTATAAGTGTCTATAACCAAAGGATGTGAATTATCATTTACTACCAAACAAACAGAGTGAAAAATGTTCAGACCGAGGATCGAACCCGCATGTTTGTACGCTGTGCAGTAACTGATAATTCACATCCTTTGTTATAGTCACTAATTTCCAGCGTAATTTCAGCTCTGCTGAAAAATTTAAATAGGTATATATGTGTTGGAAATAAAATTTTTTGTGTGTAATATTTTTTGTATCAAAGTATACAAAGTATTTTCGAGAAAAACAAATCCCTCTACACTGCAAAAAAAAAAAAAAAAAAAAAGTGTTGATTTTACAGTATAATACTGGCATCCCAGCAACCAGTATTATACCGTAAAATTAACAGTAATTGACGGAGAAACCTTTTATATGCAGTTAATTAATCTCCACGTGCAGCGAACGATTGAAAAACATGTTAAAAACCAGACCCCAATTACCAATAAGTACTTCAAGTGCCGCAGCTGAAAAACATAGTGAACAAAACCAGAGACTGTCGAAACTAACTAATTGGAGAAATACTGCAGATGTCCCTCTTCAAAGTACAGCTGTTTGTCCCGCGCGTGTGCACAGAACTCAAATAACAATCTCCCTTCAGTTTCCAAAATGTTTCCGAGCAGTTAAGACGCTCTTGTATATATATGATGTAAATATATTTTAATATAATGTAAAATTGGAGCACTTATACGCAGCCTCCAAAATGCGATTTTAAACATGTACATCTAGCCAAGAATTATATTATATTCAAAGGAAAATGAATCTTCTGTTTATTTCACACAATTGTCATTTTCTACTAATACTATTTATTATTCTTCCAATATAAGTGAATCAATGGATCAGATAAATATCGCTACAACACTTTGGATTACTACTGTGGGTATATTCAGCGCATAAGGAAAATTTCAGGTAAGCTGAACAAACTTCTTTAACATATCAAAAGATGAAAATGTATATTAAATTTGAAGACTGATTTAACTATTTATAAAAATAAGAAAATTTATTACGCTACCGACGGTTCCCCAACAGTAATAAACAGTAAAATAAGCAGTAATACGCTGCCGCGCAGTAAAATAACAGTAAAATAAGCAGTAATGTGCGACAGCGTATTACTGCTCATTTTACTGTTTATTACTGTTAATTTTACGGTATAATAGTGGTAGCTGGGATCCCAGTATTATACTGTAAAATCAACACTTTTTTTTGTAGTGCCCTTTATTCATTCAAAATATAAAATTATTCTGACAAAAATTCTTTTTTTTTTTTTTTTAAAGTTTTCTCTCTTTTTTTTCTTTTCAACACTCTCTTCAAATGAATCACCCAACGGCTGATAAAAACCTTTAATAAAGTCATTAACAACTGATAATGTAACTAAGGCGATAACATTTAAGTTTATGAAGCAGGGGAAAATATTGGCAGATAAAATATTTTAGGCATAAACACTACATCAGTAGCAAAATAATTAAAGTATCAAAGTACATTTTTTCCCCTCGTTGACGAAGATTTTTTATGATAAATGAGAATCACCCATTTCTTAAACGAATATATTGCTGAGATAAAAATTTATTTACAATTTTTTTCGGCATCATGTTACTATATATATCTCTCTCGCTGCGAGAATAATTATCAATTTGGAATGGGTTTTTTCCCCTCATTCAGAATAGGAGGGGAATCACAGGGTAACAATTGCGACAGGTCAAAACTAATTTTAACCAGGACAATGGTCAAAACTGGTTTTAATCGTCTAAAACTAAGGTCAAAATAGGTTTTAACCACTCAAAAGTTGTCGAAACTCTATTAAGTAACGTTAGTTTAAATAAATTGGTCAAACAGTATATTTATGTGAATATTAATGTCATGTTATATATATTTAATAATTATTATATTTTAATATAATATAATTAATATATTGGGGAAGAACAGTACTTATTTTGAAAATCAACATGCCTCTGTTTAAAAAAAAAAAAAAAAATTACCGATACGATTTGAAAGTTTTATTTACTATTTCCATATCCCTATAATTTTATCGCGAAATATACGTGCTGTATTCAGTAGGGTTTGGTGATATATATCAATGGATATATATCGTGGTATACATCATGATATATATCCGATATTTATTTTCAAACTGTCATAATATTTGATATTTTCAAATATTGGATATATATTTTCAAAATATCGTTGTGTATCAAATCAAATCGTTGTGTATCAAAAATATCAAATTTTTTTAGTCAAAATAATTGCAAATGGGTTTTTCAACTTATTGACTGTGTCGTTCGGTAGATAAAGAACTTTTATTTCGGGCAATGACTTTTCAGCTAAACAGAAAAACAAAAATATTTTCCAACGTTTGAAGTTGGATTTTTAAATTTAGACCCAATAATTATGTGGGACAATATCAACTTAGAATAGCCATTGAAAGATAAACTATCTAATTTAGATAATCAGTTACTAACGGTTTCATTAGAAAGTATCTTTTCTGGTTTTGGTTTAGCCCAGTTTAAACTGTACAACAGATTAGGGTGTTCAAATTTTTGAACAAAAGACTTATTTTGTATTTAAAATTTTGTTGTATAAAACATAACATTTTCATGATACTTGGACACTGAATCCTATATTTAGTTTTTCGCTGAGTATGTAAAAAGCAAATTATTTCTGTTTTCAATTAGTTTATCTTCAGTTTTGTTGTGGAGAGAAGAAAAAAAGACATTTAGAGTATTATTTTATTAAGTTTTCATGTTAAGTGCAGCATGTTTTAGTTCCTAATTAATATTAAGTCTAAAAATATTTACAATCAGCAGTAAGTTGACACATTTTGAAAATATCTGATATACATCAAAATATCAGATATTACAAAGATGTATATCAAAATATCGAATATTTCTTGTTTTTTCGAAAATATCACGATATTTATGAACACTGGTATTCAGTGATTTAGTGAAAACGTGCTGTTTCGTATATCTGTCGAAAATATTCTGTGTATATAAAAATATATATCTGTGTGTATATAAAAATATATATCTGTGTATATATAAAAATATATATGTACCCTACTGAATTTTTTAAATTTCAATCAAAAGGTTGTTATTGCTTCACAAATAGAAGAATTGCCCGAAGGAAAAAATATTAAATTTAGTTGAAATTTTTCTATCAAACTTCCGTGTTTTCAGGGTGGTAGCATGATTACATTGCATGGGATTTGTATATATTTTATGCAACCGAGAAAATAAACGTCTAAACCCAGCAGCAAATTAAGCAATCTTTGTGTCAGTTTCTAATTAATTTAAAACGCTGCAACGCTTGTTATGTGGTTATTGTAACGAACAGAGCGCGATTTACAAAAGAAAATTATGTATGAAATAGAGATGGAACAAACGGCTGCTAACGAGATATCACTTATTCAATAAATGTAACAAGCAGAAATTAGTTAAATGTATGAATTATGTGACAACTCGAGATGACCATTCCAGAAAAAAAGATTAAATGAAACTAAGCTAAATAAGTTCCTTCAACTTTATGACAGTACTGCTAATTAAACCATAAAAAGAAAAAAGTAAATAAATGTCAATGTGTCAAAAGTCTTATGCATTGTACCATGAGCAATAAGGATAAATGAAATCATAAATATATTTTTCCCCATGCTTAGATAGGATTTTTTCCCCCTAAAGTTAACTGTTTCATAATTTTAAGCTAAACTTCCGCTTTTTTTCCCAAGTCAAATATATTTTGAACCAGTAATTTTATTCAATAAATTAAGTAAAATAAATACAACATAAAACAAGACAAATTTTATTGGATAAATTTTCTGGCTAAAAATGACTTTGAGAAAATGCGAAAGGTTGGTAGCTATGATAATTTCTATGGTGGAAAAACAAATTAAAAACTACATAAAATGTTTGGGGGGTGGGGGGGGGGCAGGGTTGTTTTGTGCGTGTTTTTCCACATTTTGAGACAAATTTACGTTTTTTTTTCCAGAAGTAAAATTAGAAAATTCTTAGTTTTCATTTTCCTTCTTATGTATAATTTTCAACAATTTTGAGTCAATTTACTTTTTTTAGGAAATTAAAATGAGAAAATCCCTATTTTCCATTCCTTTCCTCCCCCCCTTATGATTTTTTTTTTTCATATTTTGAACCAAATTTACTAGTTTTCGCAAAGACAAAATGAGAAAATCGTTAATTTCCATCCCCCACCCCCTTATACATGTTTTTTTTTTCTATATTTTGAGGCAAATTTACTATTTTTCCCGAAGGTAAAATGGTGTTAAGCACAAACTCAATAATTTTCACAAGTTTTTGCTTTCAGCCGGGATGGAACTCTTTATAAAAAGTAATTTCTATATTTTTAGTAGATTTAGAACGAAATTTTCGACTCCAGTCAAAAGGTACACGAGTCATTTTGACCGTCATTAAGGGGCTACTTCACTCACGCGAAAACAAGCGCTCGCTAATGTTAATCCTATGACAGTTATTTTAAAATATCTCGTTTGCATTTCAATACTTTTAAACAATTTAGTTTTGTTTTTTTTACGGTTTTTTTTCTTTTTTTTTAATGAGGATTAAAATGTATCATTAAAAAAAATTGCAACAAAATTCGAAAAAGTTAAAAAGGGGTCTTTGTAGCGATCGACCTCAGCTATCCAATGCAAATAAATAAATAAATAAATATTAAAATGCAAATGAAATATTTTAAAAGAACTTTCTTATAGGATTCACATTTAGCGAGCGGATGTTTTCGCGTGAGTAAAGTAGCCCCTTAACACTTTATCTACTGACGGTACTTATAAGTACCAGTAAAATAACTTGTTATAAAATTCATTTAATGCATTGATTAGTGTAATTGCATTGATTAGTGTAAGTAATAGTGTAATACAGTTTAGAATGAGTTTTAGATGCATTAATTTATCTTGTTCCAAAAGCGTTATTGGATAAACAAAACAAAAATATTTTTAAAAGGATGATTTCTTTTGCCTTTGCATCTTTTCAGCTTTCTTGGCGTTGGTGGAGAGGGGGGGTGAGGATTTTCAATCGGAAATATTTCTATATTTCTATTGTAAGAACATTATATTTGTACATTTCCTAATTCTACAAAATACTAAGAAAAATATTTAAAATAAAATATTTTAATGGGGTTATAAATATTGCACAAAATCACTATAAATTCAAATTTAATTAATCCTCCTAAATCCTTCAATCATTCTAAAATCCCTCTAAAATTTATTAAATGATTATGGAAATCTTTAATGTAGTTTCAACAATTCACAAAAAATGCTTTAGAAGATAAAATTTTCATGAATTCATAATTCAGTACATAAAGGGTTAAGCATATGAATATATTTCTTTACAATAACCAGCTAATGATTTAATTTTGAAATTCCAAACATTGTAACTAAGAAAATATTTTAAATACTTTCCATACTTTAGCTAACCTGGAAATTATAATTATAGTAAACGTAAATAATAGTTTTCCCTCCACCCCACTGAAAACAGGGCATCTACCGGAGCCTAAATTAAAGGTTTGTAGTCAGGCATATGCCTAAAGCATTTTATTTTTTCGAGACTTGCATCTATTGTTGCCAGATACGGCAAATAGCGGGATGGCTTCTTCTCATGTCAATCAAGACACTATAGCACATACTAAATATAGGAAAATTTTCTTTCATTAACGTTTAATTTAAGTGAATTAAACAATTTTTAAGGGACACAGTTTAAGATTAGTAAACCGAACATTGTTATTATAGAATGATCAACACTATTTGTAGATCAATCAATATTCAGAAATAAAATTTAGAGCAATATTCCCTTTAAAACATATCATGCACACAGTTATAATATAGAAAACAAGTTGGAAATTGTACGTCAAACGTGACAAATGAGGTGCGTTCGTACTATAACTAGTTATATAAATATTCAGATCTTGATGATTTTTAATTCTGTGAAATGAATTATATCGTCTGCAGATTAATTTCTGTAATAAAATAAGTAATCGCTTACGATTAAACCTCGGAAGCTCCTGTAACAAAAAAGCACCATTTAAAAAAAAGAAAAATCCAATTTCTTAATAAATATTTTTATTAATATCTTCTAAAGTTTTGATTCGATTTTCATAAAATTTGAAATGACTCGACAAAATTCTGCAAAGATAATATATTTTAAATTGCAAACCATTCGGTTGGGTAGTTTTTGCGTTGTTATATGCGGACAGACGGACGGACCAGACGACGGCAATAGGTGCTTACGTATTTATATAATTACGAACGCACCTAAAAAGAAAAGAAAAAAAACTATTTAATTAAACCTTTGAAAAACTTTCTGCTAATAAACATTTTATAACAATTAATATTCCATCAACCATCAATCCTATGTGAATTTTGAACAATAAAACGTAATATGGATAGTTGCAGATTTACATAATCATAAATCATTACTGGCATTTTTTAAATGACAGTCTGACATAAAAAAAAAACAGTCTTTTCCGGCCTGTACCGGGAGGAAAAGATAGCTTTCCTATAACTGCGTTTTAAATTTTAGCTAATGTTACTTGAAAGCAGCAAGCTAAAATTCAGAGAAACCGATTACAGAAGATTCGTTAATACAGAATTTGAATAAGAAATTCGCCAAATTAGAGGACTCTAGCCAAGTTGGCTTCATTTATGAAAGCTTATTTTAGTCGCCCAAATTTGGCGATATATCGCCAAGTGTCGCCAAGCTTGGCGAGAATTTGACGCTAACGGATATGTATTTAGTTTTATGCGTATGATTGGGAGAATGATTACAACAATGAAAGATAATAATTTGTGAGAAATCACGGTCACCAAAACTCATAAATTGATCCCTGATTTTAGGTAGCTTTCAATACAAAAAAAGTATAAAGCTACCTATTGCAGCCGTTCGGAGGAAAGCAGTTCCGGAAAATTTCGATATATTTTCACCGATCATGACCCCAAGACCCCAAAACCACCCTCCGTTCAAATGTTGATATATATATATATCTCCATATATATATATATATATATATATATATATCTGACCTATGTCATACGATAACGCTCGTATTTATAAATCAATTTTGATGAAACTAATTGTGTGTATTAAGCTCACCAATGTCTCGACCGAGTTCGTTGGCCAGCTAGGTCCGCCATTTTGTTTCAAGATGGCGGCCATTTAAAAATTTAAAACTAAAATAAATATACAAAAAAGTTAAAAATTCAAATTTATTTTTTAATTAAATGTTAGCCCTTGATACGAGGATCCCAGAGCATTTTTCGGTTTACCTCTATCTTAAAAAATGGCTGAGATAGAGCAGTTTGAAATTCTAGGGTGGCTGACATTTTGAAACAAGACAGCACATTACAAAAATTTTCATTGTTGTAATAATTTTCTCAATCATACGCATAAAACTATATATTCATATCCGTTAGCGCCAAATTCTCGCCAAACTTGGCGACATTTGGCGAAATATCGCCAAATTTGGCGACCAAAATAAGTCTTCATAAATGAAGCCAATTTGGCTATTGCTCAATAATTTGGCGAATTTCTTATTCAGATTCAGTATTAACGAATCCTTTGTAAACGTTTTCTTTGCATTTTAACTTGCTTTTTTCGTGTAACATTAGCTAAAATTTTAAAACGAAGATATAGGAAAGCTACCTTTTCCTCCCGGTACAGGTCGGAAGGACTTTTTTGTAATCTGCTGTCTTGTTTCAAAATGTCAGCCACCTTAGAATTTCAAACTGCTCTATCTCGGCCATTTTTTAAGATAGAGGCAAAACAAAAATTATGTGTTAATACGTTCACTAAGCTCCAGGTTTCACTGCAATACAAGAATCTTTTTAATTAACAGTATAATTTCTACGGATATAATGAAGTGTTAATACTTGGAATTAATGATTTATAGTCTTAAGGATAAAATTCATATATATAATTAAGATTTTTATATAATGTTAGCATAATCATCCTTTTTTAGCATTTAAAATAAAATACAGAGAAAACAGGATAACAATTTTGCACTTTTCCTGGACAGTAAAGGGGTTAACAGAACCGCTTTGCGTTTTAAATATATAAGCTAACCTTTAAAGTTTCTTACTTGTATTTCAAAGAATTTACAATTTCACCAGAATGGTATAAGTGTTGTAAGATACGTACCAAAAAAAAAAAAAAAAAAAAACGGGCATTAGAAAAAAAAGCGGGATTTTGGAGTCTCGCGCAGTGGTTCCATGGAGTGGATCTTGGAGCTCTTGAAAATCGAGAGACCCGGCAACACTAATTGCATCCTATAGGTTGATATTTTATTTTATTTTTTTCTCTCTAAGCCCATTCTTACGCAGTGTAACCAAATTTATCCTAAGATGATAAGCGATGACAGACATAATATATTTAGCAACAAAGAAAAAAAAATCTGCAGATACGGATTATTGGGATATCTTTTTCCCTTCATGAAATTATTTTGCTTTTTCTTGGCTTCTGGAAAGTACATTTTTGTTTCTCTAAGCTTCATTCCTGCGCAGTATAACAAAAATCACCCTAATATAACACTGCATAACACACATTTTGTTTTATAAATAAAACTATATGTTTTCAGGGTATGGAAAAATCATAATTAAAAAAAATCTCAAAAAACCAGATTTTTTTTTTTAAACTTAAAATCAGACTTTTTTGTATTTATTATTATTTAAATTGGATTTTTATGATTTTTTTCCCTACGTTAAGATACTGAATGGCAATCAAGAGTTGTACGTTACCAAAATAATTTGTTTTAAAACTTCATCTATTCTGGTAAAAATCTTGCTAAATTTATACGTAACTTTTTTTTTTTTTTTTTTTTTTTTTTTTTTTTTTTTGGGGGGGGGGGGGATTATGTTATTTTAAATAAAGCTGTCACATGAGGACAAATTCTGGAACATGGTTGTTTTGAAGACTGGTGGAAATAGTTTGGTGACACCTAGATCATTTTAAAGTAAATTTAGACAATATTTTGATAAAAATTATTTACTGCAAAAACTAGTTTAGAAAAAAAAAAAAAAAAAGAACATATTTTTCACTTACAAAAACAATTTACCCAGTTTTATACGCACACCGTACACATGCATAAAAAGCTTTTTCTGCATCTTTTCTTTTAATACAACTTAAATAGTTTAAATAAAATTTACTTTTTCTGTCAGCTCGTATATCTAGTATCTTCAAGAAACTTTCCAACCAATTTGTATTTTTATTTTTTTCATTTTGATGCCAGAATCTTTCTAAATTTATTTGTATACCTTAATTTCGTTTATATTCTACTTATTATTAGTATTATTTATTTAACAGAAGCATCAGTGTATGTCTTTGTACAATGTTATAGTGATCATGGTCTTGCTAGGTACTTTACCAAGATGTTTTAATAAATTTATAATCAATATACAGTAGACTCCCTTAAATCCGCATAGCTTAAAATCAGAGGTTGTGCAGATTTTAGAAGTTTGAAGATTTCTGGTCCCTGTTTTGTTTACATTTTTTAAACAATAATTTGAATTCAATAATGAACTTGAAATTATAATGAATGCTTACAAAGGTAAAATAATAAAAATTAAGAAAATTTAAAAAACATTTAAAATATTAAATATAAAGGTCAAGTAAATAATTAATATTGCATAACTAAATATGCATAATGATGATGATGATGATAATTTTTTCTTTAATTATTCAGTGAAACTCTCCTTATAAATGTACACTAATAATTCACATCAAAATCTTAAAATAACAAAGTTTTATTTCATGTTTAACCATACTTAATAACA
Organism: Maratus michaelseni; assembly: GCA_963931845.1. Lineage (NCBI taxonomy): Eukaryota > Metazoa > Arthropoda > Arachnida > Araneae > Salticidae > Maratus > Maratus michaelseni. Next base: position 339,073,812 of record OZ007588.1, on the reverse strand, counting down.
ACAAAAGTTTGATTAATACATAAATTATTTAGTAAAAATATCGCGATCGCCACTGATATCAGCACTATCTTAATTTTGTTTTTCAAAAATAAAATTATACTTCCTTCATGAGAAAACTTGAGTTGAATCATATTAACCAGAATTACATATTAAAATGTGTACAGAATGATATAAAAAAAAAGTTAAATTTTACACCTACATCTTAACTGTAAGTGTTATTGTTTACATCGGAAATGATGTGCATATTTTAGGTATTTGCGGATTTGAGGGAATCTAATGTAAAAAAGCAATTACATGAGGAACCTTATATATTTGTTACCAGATGAATTAATAAGTTTGTGTTCAAGAGAAAAACATTTAAAATTCTTTCAAAAATTGATCAGCTACAAAATTTGTAGACTCGCAGCACGTCATTGACTGAGATTTTAAAACAAATAAGATGAAATTAAACATAACACGGGAAATTATATAAGCTGGGTTTTTCTATTTATTTTATTTTTTAATTGGAAAACAACTAATTGAATTCCAAACTATTTCAATACGGACTCAATAATTTATCAAATTAAGAAAAGATTTGGACAATATCTGGCATTGTAAGCAAAAATGACAACGATGAAATTATAGTGACTCGGTATAAAATTTGCAATTTTGACAATTGTCACCTCTATCTATTCCTGCTAAGCATTGGTTTCGGAAATATAATAGATACGAAAATCTTAAATAGAAACCACTTTTCAGATGATTCCAATTCAGCTTTCATTCCGCTAAAAATAACTAAGTATGAACACCATATTAATTAATTTGGCATCCAAGATGCAATAACAGAAATCGCGTTCTCCGTTTTATTACTTTCTAAAATATGTTATGTATTGGTTGACTTTATTTATGCTTATAGCCATTAAATGATGGTACGTATCTGAAAGGTAACAATAAAATAAATATCATTAAAATGTGTCCATTTTTTAAAAAATCGCAGAAAGACGAGATGCATAAATAGTTGCATATGAAGAGATTAAATTAAAGATACTCCTCCAACTTTAAATACATGAAAAAAACTAGAAAATAACATTTAAAACATTTTCATACTAAATGTTTTTCCAATTTCTAAAAAAAATTGACAATATCGTTTGAAATTTAAGTATTGATAATAATCGATAAATAATTGACAATATTGCTTGAAAATTACTAACTATACGAGACAGAAAAACTTCGATTGCATACAGTAGAACCTCGGTTGCCGAACGCGCTTCAGTTCTCAAATTATTTGAGCTCTCTCTCTCTCTCTCTCTTTTTTTTTTAAGTCAATTCCTACTTAGGTCAAATATAAATTTTTTTCCAGCGATCTACACGCTTCGCCACTGACGGTATTTATTCCTAAATTTATATCCTGCTAAATATCTTACATAAGAGAAATTTTTGAAATGTATTAAAAATTAAAAAACAAATAGCTAAAATACCAAAAATTAATAGCTCGAAAAGTATTTCTCACAAAATTGTTAGACAAACTGCGTTAGAAAGTTTAAAAAATTGTATTTTTCTTGATATAAATTTAAAATTTAATGATTATGCCGTTTTTCAAATATTGAATCTCAAAAATTACCAAACTGCACAATAAGTGCCATAGCGATGTTACAGTTAACGATAATACAGTTTTTTTCAAATATTAATTAATTAAATTTTATTATTAAATTTTAGTTTTATACTTCATTTCTGTTCAAAAGTATAGACTCACTCCACATTTATAGACTCCTTCGCCCGCGAGCCGCCTGATCGTCGTCCGTGAACAGCCGCATTATCTTTTTACGTGTGAAGGTGAGACTATAAATATGGAGTGAGTCTATACTGTTGAACAGAAATGAAATATACAATTAAAATTAATTAAATTTAATTAATGAATTAATATTTGAAAAAACTGTATTAACATCAATTGTCATCCAGTACAAGTTTATAAAAAATTATTTGAACTTGATAGGATGAATAGAAAATATTTTATTAACGATTGAAAATTTGAACAAGATATATAAATATATAGAGAATGTGAGCTAATAGTAGGAATTGGAAGGAAAAAAAAACAGTTTGATTCACCTTTAAATGAAAATCAGCATGACTGAACTAAATATGTATAGTTAATTTCGGTAAACATATCGATAATGTTAGGATATAGAAGAGAATAGAGGATAAGATAATGGAGGTATATGTATAGATAATACAGGTATAGATAATAGAGGTATATGTATAGATTATTTCGAACATGGGTGTGCGCAGAGGATGGGGGTTGAAGAAGAGCCCAACTTCTCCAAATCTTTGACAATCGTAAGGTATAACTTTAAATACTAGGTGACATCCTGGGTGCTAGAAAGAAATCTAGGGGGTGAGGGGGGGGGGGAGATTTTGGAATAGATGTGCCAGTGCTCCACAGGCTAGTTCTCTTTTTTTAAATGCAGAATATAAACATGAAATAAGCTGAACTAAGATTTTTTTTTTTTTTGGGTGGGGGGGGGGGCAGTATTCTCCGTGCAGGATATAATTTTTAAACATAATCAATAAAAGCAATACAAAAATTTCACAATAAAGGAATATTAAATATTCAAAAATAAGTTCCTACCAACATTTTACAAAAAGGTAAATTTGAACAGCTCATTCTTTTTGTTTTCTACCCCCTGAATTTCCCGTTTACGATAAATTTTAAACATATAAACGTAAAAAATAAAATAATAATAATAATTGTATTTCACGGAGAGTTCAGGGAAGAGCAGCCCCACTGGCGAAAAATTCTACGTTTCTCTTAGTGTTTAATTATTCTAAAGTCACTTGGGGGGGGGGGGGGGGATAAATATTATAAATTCTTTTAAAACAATCAGGAATAAAGAAAATTTAGTTACATAAATTTCAAAATCCGGGGAGGGACGATGAGTATCACTAGGTACTATTGCCCCCCCCCCCCCCCCCCCCTTCCGACCCTGATGAAAATCCTACGCACGCCCATGATTTCGAAGAAACTCATGTTTGCGTGCAATGTGATTATTTTGCATTCAGTATTAACTAACTCCAGACGCCTCCTTCATCGATCTGCGGATGGGAGAAAGGATAAACTTGACAATGAAAAAAAAAGGGGGGGGGGGATGGACTTGGCCAGCGTGTTACGCGAAAAATCACGCAATGCTAAATAGGGGAAGGTAATCAGTGTTGACGGGAAAATTAATATTCAGACTATCACTTTCAAAGGCTCAGCGAGATAAATTAGAAGTGTTTTTCTTTTGGATTGTTCTAGACTAGTACAATTATAAAAACTGGGTCTGGACTTATTTCAAATACATGAAATATTTTAATATGCTCATTTTTGGGGATAGGGGATGGAAAAGAGGAGAGAATGCAAACATGAGCGCAGGGAAGTAGGGGCCAGAGGAGGGCCATTGCCCCTCTCTGGACTTTAAAATTGAATTGAATTTCCTTTATCTCTAATGATTTTGAAAGTGGAACTTATTCTGCCCTAAGTGACTTAAAATAATTAAACACTAAGAAAAATAGGCACTAAAAAAATCTTCAGATTTTTTTTTTGGGGGGGGAGGGGCAGAGCCTCCTTGATTGGGAAAAAAAAAAAACTTTCAATGCTCCATTTTGAAAAAAGCCAGTAGAAGAACATTTTTAGATTTTTAAAATTTCTTATTTGTTACATCGCGAGTTGTACAAAAGAACTTTTTAGGCTATTTCGTGTTTATATTTTCAGTTTTGAAAAATGCTGTTGAAATTTATTTTTAAATCTCTTAATTTCGTGTTTATATTTTCAGTTTTGAAAAATGCTGTTGAAATTTATTTTTAAATATTTCTCTTAATTTCGTGTTTATATTTTCAGTTTTGAAAAATGCTGTTGAAATTTATTTTTAAATATTTCTCTTAATTTCGTGTTTATATTTTCAGTTTTGAAAAATGCTGTTGAAATTTATTTTTAAATATTTCTCTTAATTTCGTGTTTATATTTTCAGTTTTGAAAAATGCTGTTGAAATTTATTTTTAAATATTTCTCTTAATTTCGTGTTTATATTTTCAGTTTTGAAAAATGCTGTTGAAATTTATTTTTAAATATTTCTCTTAATTTCGTGTTTATATTTTCAGTTTTGAAAAATGCTGTTGAAATTTATTTTTAAATATTTCTCTTAATTTCGTGTTTATATTTTCAGTTTTGAAAAATGCTGTTGAAATTTATTTTTAAATATTTCTCTTAATTTCGTGTTTATATTTTCAGTTTTGAAAAATGCTGTTGAAATTTATTTTTAAATATTTCTCTTAATTTCGTGTTTATATTTTCAGTTTTGAAAAATGCTGTTGAAATTTATTTTTAAATATTTCTCTTAATTTCGTGTTTATATTTTCAGTTTTGAAAAATGCTGTTGAAATTTATTTTTAAATATTTCTCTTAATTTCGTGTTTATATTTTCAGTTTTGAAAAATGCTGTTGAAATTTATTTTTAAATATTTCTCTTAATTGCTGAATTTCTGCTATTGCTTTTCGACGCGGATGTTCTGAAAAAAAAATATTTTTAGTTTAACTCATTTCATGTTTATAATGTTCATTTTAAAATACACGGCTTATGCAGTGGACTATATACAGGGTGTTTCAGTTAAACGTTTCAGAACTTCTAAGAGGGGTAGGGTACATCTTGACAACTCGAAATCATATAGCAATGTGGGGTCGGAAATGCTTTCCTGAAGCGGTGTTGTACACAGAAGCACCATAAAGAAAAGAGACCGTAAGTGAGAAATCGTTTTAATAATATATGGAAAGAAGCAAAAGATACATGGATTAAAGTAAGTGTTCGAAGTTGCTTCCACGGGCTACAATGCACGCCTCACTCCTCCGACGCATGGACATCGGAATACTCCAGGCGAGTTTCGAATTTCTCCGGCAGCTACTGCGATTCTTGCAACCAGCTCCTCAGCATTGTCAACAGGGCTGTCATAAACAAGCGATTTCATATGACCCCAGAAATAAAAAACAAGACATGATAGGCCGGGTGACCGAGCAGGCCAATGCACGGGACCACCATGTCCGATCCACTGTTGACCAAATGTGACATCCAGGTAGTTACGAACAGCTCCGCTATAATGGGCAGGGGCTCCATCGTGTTGGAACCACATTGTCTGTTGCGTCGATGCAGAAATCTGTTCATCTCTCAAAAGTTGTGGCAATACTTGCTGCAGAAAGAGCAAGTAGTGTTAGGAAAGTGATTTCTGATATAAACATTTCATCTATTATCGTGAGCCTGACTATTCATCCATCCGATTTCAAGCTGGTGAAACGAAACACGTGTGCTGACAAAGTACTTTTTCTGTTTTCTGTGAGATTCTCATTAAAGAACTTACACGTGTAACCTCAAGAGTTCAAGGCTATATGACGTAGACTTGACTGTGTTTTCTCTCATCCAAGAACTAATACTTCAGTCTCTGAGTAACCTTTTTTAAATGCAGACCTGCTGAACACTTCTCTTAAAATATATGTTTTAACCTTTTTTTTTATAGTGTGATGTAAATTTAATAATGTAAATTAATCTTTTTTTTTCTTTAACAGTAATTAAATAATTAACTTAGAAATTATATCATGAAGCCATACTTTATTTAGAAAAGATGTTGTGTTTTTATTCTCATCAGTAATATGAAAAAGTGATTAAATAGTGCCATTGGATTTTATTCTCAAGTTGGGTAATACTTACCACACCTTCGCGGACTTAACAGGTATGATAAACTTGCATTACCTTATTTTCAATTGTGAAGTTTAAGTGAATTTTAAGAATAAAATAGAAGAAGCATTTATTTGCCTTAGTTCTCAAAATTTATCAGATTATGAGACTGGGGATTGAACAAGGCAAAACCGCTCTCTAATAAGAAAGAGAAATAAAATCAATAACTATATTTTAAATAATAAACTATTGTTTTAAAGTTTAATAGAAACTATCAAAGTATTAATAAAATTAATAAAAATACAACATCATGGCTTCAAATATGAAAGAAATGTGTAGCATAGATAAACTGAACTCCAATAATTACGCGATTTGGAAGTTCAAGGTAGAGATGTTGTTAATGAAAGAGGATTTAATCAACCAGATAACTGATGATCCACCAAACCCCTTAACAGGCGATTGGACGAAGAGAGACAATAAAGCCAGGGCTATTATAAATTTGAGCTTAGAAGACTCCCAACTGATTTATATAAAAAACGAAACATCAGCTAAAGCTACATGGTTAGCATTAAAAACAATACATGAGCGCGCGAATTTATCTAGTAAATTATATTTACTGGGAAAATTCTATAGTATAAAACTAGCTGAAAATGGTAATATGAATGACCATATAGTTAAAATATTAGAAACCGCTGATAAGTTAAAGTCTATAGGAGAAGAGATTAAAGACTCATCTATCTGCACTTTTGTTGTGCTCCCTTCCACCTAGCTATGATACTCTGATCACGGCATTAGAGGCTCGATCAGAGACCGAATTAAATTCGGAATTTATAAAAGGAAAACTAACAGATGAATTTCAAAGGAGACAAGAAAGCTCCAATTTATCGCATGAAAATGTATACAAAACATATAATAAACAAAAACAAAACACTAGGGCATATCCAAAAAGAGAACAAAACCTTTTTTGCACGAATTGCAAAAGAAAAAACCATGTGCGACAAAATTGTTGGTTTCTTAAGAATAAAAATTCTAAGAACCAAACAAATGAAAAATACAGACAAAATTCATCTTTATGCTTCGAAGCAAGTAATTTTACTCCGGAAACAAAAGCAGAAACAAACACACAAATTCAAGAGAGTAAAAGCGAAGAAAATCAAAACACTTTAGAAAATACAGTGTCTCAAAAGCAATTATCATTAATCGCACATAATGAATCTAAATCTACTTGGATTGTCGATTGTGGAAGCAGTTCACATATTTCTAATGACATAATGTATTTGTTGACATTGACAATAACAACAAAAATACTGCCACGATAGCAAACGGAACAACACTTAGAATCGCACGGGACAGGTACAATAAAATTATGGACACAATCAAATGACATAACTTTAAAGGACGTTTTATATGTCCCAGATATTCAATCAAATTTAATGTCGGTTACGAAAGCCACAAAGTATGGTTATGAATTCATGTTTGAAAATAACACCTGTAACTTATCCTATAATGGAAAAACTCTCTTAGAAGGAAAAAAGAGAGAAAATTTATATGAAATTGACCTATACAAACCAAAGCAAGAAATCTATGTCCAGGTAAGGTCCGATGAGGTGATCTCCCATAATACCGGCCCATACATTGACCGAAAATCGAATCTGTGCTGCACGACGTCGTATTGCATGCGGGTTCTCTACCGCCCAGATATGGTCGTTATGCGAGTTGAAAATTCCTTCTCTTGTGAAGGATGCCTCATCGGAAAACAACACTTCAGCAGAAAAAGTGGGATTTGTAGCACATTTTTCAATGTACCACTGTGCGAAAGCAATACGAGGTGCATAATCCTCCGGTTGCTGTGCCCGGACACGCTGCACGTGAAACGGATGCATGTCTTGTTCTCGGAGAATCCTCCAGACACTGCAAGGGGAAACCAAGACTACGTTTGCTAGACTTCGTGTACCCGTTCTTGGATTCCTCTGTATACATGCTGCAGCACATTCTGTTCGACGGCTAGAGTTCGTGCTGTTCTTACCCTGACCCTGTCAGCTCTTTCAAATGAACCTGTCTCAGCTAACCTCTGGTGCAGTCTTGCAAATAAATTATGACTGGGAATACGCCTCGTCGGATATCGTTCCGCGTACAAACGCTGTGCGGCTGGCCCACTACAATTTGCAGCCCCGTACACCAAATGCATATCGGCTAATTCTGCGTTCGTGTAATCATCCATCCTACTAACTTAGCGTTCTTGTGCGAAATGAAGATTCCCTGCACGATGTGATATGAAATCTCACAATGTTTAAATCATGTTATATTTTTATTTCTTTCGGCCTTTCACGTCGATATTATTTGGATTCAATTCCGTATTTATTTTTACGCGAGCGTTTCTTATCAGGCATCGTTCGGCGGCCGTATTGCGCTCTTGCCGATGTGTTCGCTCTCTGCCTTTTCCTCGTATTGTGATGACGTCATCGAAGCGCCGTCTTTCCCCCTCTTGTGACGTACGCATCAGGTAGCTGTGAAAGGAGGCTCATCTCTCGGAGGCGTGGTTACTTTCAGATTGCTGGCGCAAATTGAAATAAATGTTTTTAAATGAATTGTTCGGATTTGTTAATTAAGATATTGGCTAATTTTTAAAATTCTCTAATAGATTTAAGTCTTGTCGTCCGGATACTTTTGGTTTCCCCGTTTCTTACTATAAATTAAAAATTTCGTTAATTTTAAATCAGAATCTGTTTGTTGATGAATCTGCCATAATGTAATTTTCGTTTCAAAAAAGATCGCGGGCTCAGGCCTGCCTGCCTGCCTGCAGCCTACGGATGCGGCGTCCGGCGAAATTCTACGACGATGTTCTCCCCTGTCTGAATTTATTTTCTGATGGCGTGCAAAAGTTTTAATTGAAATTCTCATCTTTAAAATTTGGATTGATGCTGCATTTTAATTTTTAAAGACGTTTCTTCGAGTGGAAAAGATCATTTTTATGGGCCAACGTTTTTATTAAAATAAAAAGGTGACCAACGGATGAAGGCCTCTTTTTCTCTTCAAGAAAATATGAATAAAGATTTTTGTTAATATCGTTAACAAGGCTCCTCTTCCTTTTGTGTACAGCAGACACCATTCAAGTAAGAAGTTTCTTTTCCTTTTATTTTATACCACTGCTTTGACCAAAAAGAACGCTAAGGGGTCTAGCAAATACAACGCAATATCTTAAATAAAGAACTTCATAACTATTTAATAATATATAACTACACCTTCATCTACATCAAATAATATTATTTATACCACACACGAAAGCTCGGAACTTTCGCACAACGCCATCAACCGCGTCAGGAAAGTATTTCTGACTGCCCATTGGTATATGATTTTGGTTCGCCAGGATGCACCCTACCCCTCTTAGAAGTTTTGAAACGTTTAACTGAAACACCCTGTATATATTTATCCAAAAACCTGGTTATAAAATATTGCACCTCGTTGGATTTCGCACCGCCGAACCGGGGCAAACGAACATAATTAAGACTATAACAAAATCAGAGAGCCGTGTTGTTTTACTCAGAGATTTTCAATCACTTTGTATATGAATCTTATTATACAATTATTGTAATAATTCAAAACAGTACACTGGGTGTTGAAGTAATTTTAAAAACTTTGAATGGTAATTCATGTATAATGCAAGAAGAATTTACTGACCTTTATTTCAATCGTCTAAATTGGTCGTATTCTTCAGATGGACACTTCAACCAAAATGTCAACATCGCCTTGCTACGAATAGAAGACGAAAACATAAAAACCCTGCAAAAAGGATAGAGTTAAAAAATATATATATTAACTATAAAAGCTTAATAACACTAAAAATAAGCAATGCACTAGGCCTTTCGAGAGAACTTTGTCTTTCTTCATCAGACGAAAAGAAGACGTGCCACCACCAGTTTGAAGGCAAGCACAAGACAGGCTTCAAAGTAGTAGAATGTCTTCTTTGTCCCTGACGTAGAAAGACAAGGTTCTTTCGAAAGTCCTAACCCATTGCTTATTTTATGGTGTTATTAAAAAATATATATGCTTTTATTTCATCACACCAGTTTATTCAATATTTTACTATAACATAATTGGCTATTTCTGAGTTGTCTTGACATAAATTTCTGTCTATGTTAATGCAACAGCTCAGAACTCTTATAATATATATATATATATATATATATATATATTACAATTTAGAGTAAATTTATCCGCCTTTACATTAATAATAATAATTAATTAATTAATTAAACGATCTAAACCCTTTTGTTAAGTTGACTGTCACCAAAGGCTAAAAAAATTAGTCTTAATTGAATTCAATTATTTTTATCTATATAATTAAGAACTTAGCATTTCACATAATATCAAATTGACGGCGACAAAACACTGTCTACTTATACTCGTACACACTTACACACACACAGACAGAGGAAACAAAAAAGGTGGGATGGGGTGCTATGTAATAGGAATGAATATGTTTTCTAATTTTTATAGCAACTTTTTTTAAATTAGTAAAAGTGTCTTTATAATTCCTGTGATTAAAATCGACGAATATCACTGTAAAATAATAGTTCTTACAAAAATCCGGAAACACAATTACCCCAGGTGAAATTTCTAAAAAAAAATAAACTAAACTAGTATAAAAGAGTCGGAAATAATTCATAGTAATAATAATGATTGAAAAGTTTTCCCGAATGAAAATATTGGTTGCGCTACTATTCACTCATAAATACCAAATAGAAAATATGTGCTTTTAAATAAGCATCCAGAGTATTCAGGAAGTGCAACGATCAATCTTTTCCGGTGAATGGGCAAATATGACACTTTTATAATGAACTCCTCCCTTTCTCTGTTTCAGTTTATTCATAGGATATCAAACGAAATAAATACAAGGCGAACAACGATGTTTTCCTAAAACAATTTTAGAAAACTAAATTCGAAAGAACAAAAAATCCCTTTAATGATCAAAAAACTGAATTTTAAATTTTTATATTTAATGAAAGCCTTTTTAGTTGTGATACGAAAGACTAAGGTAGATAAAAAACTACGAAAGCGACCCCTTTCAACGGTGATCATAAGAAGTTTTTGCAAAAAAGTTTTTTTTAAATTGTTTATTGTATATCTATATAATTCAATAATGCTCGTGAAATACAGCAATAGATGGCAGAGCCATTTTCTTTTCAAATATTCAGTTGAAAAATTAGCCTTTCACAAATTCGTTTTTTGTTCGGCATGAGAGAAGATTTTCTCAAAGAATTTCTGCACTTGGATTTAATCAAGAAAGAGACTAAAAATGTTATTTTATTTTCCACTTTGTGTTAGTGGAATCCATAGTTTAAATTATCCATAGTTAAATTATTATTAAGTTAGAATCCATAGTTAAATTATTATTAAATAAATAAACAAAAAATAACTTTTCAATGTTTGTAACCCTCATATGAGGTTCGTTTTGTAACAGTGATACCTCAGCTAACGAAAATATTTTCCTCTTATTTTCTGACTGTGCTATAACGAATGTTTTATTGGATGCACGCTCTAATAAAACGCAGCCGTTTTGCTGTTTAATTGGACATAAAATTATGTTTTGAATAACGAAGATTCGGGCTAACAAATATAAAAACTTTCGTCTAACAAACTCCGTCTCAAATAATTCCGGAAGGAATTATCTTCGTTAGCGGAAGCAACACTATAAATGTAATTAAAAAAAAAAAAAAAAAAAAAAAAAAACTAGTCGGACCCTAAACTTTCTTCTATTTCACACAGGTTTCGCATATAATAAAAAGAATCAGCACCAATTTATTTCAAGGTCTAACTGAATCTAAAGTTTTATTAAATTCCGTGCATTAGTTTTTGAGATATTACTATTGCTAAAATCGTGTAAATCCTGCAAAATGTAGCATAGCAGCGCCACCTGTTGTGAGATTTAGAGCAAAACCTAATCAACAACAACTTATGTCAACGTCTAACTGAATCTGAAGTTTGATGAAAATCCGTGCATTAGTTCTTGAGATATAGTTATCGTAATAATAACGAAAAAGGTAGCATAGCAGCGCCACCTGTTGGGATATCTACACCAAAACGTAATCAGCGTCCATTTATGCCAAGGTCTAACTGAATCTGAAGTTTGAAGAAAATAAGGGTATTAGTTATTGAGATAGAGTTATTGCGGAAATCGCAAATAATGCAGCACAGCAGCGCCACCTATTGCGCGATTTCCACCAAAAAGTAATCAGCACCAATTTATATCAGGGACTAACTGAATATAAAGTTTTATTAAATTTCGTGCATTAGTTCTTGAGATAGAGCGCCCACAAAATTTTTGTCACATACAGACAGACCAGAGTCACAGACAGACATTTTTTAAAAACAGTCAAATCGTGTTCAGGACATTCTAAAACGTATAAATTCGTCGAAAACCGGAAGTCTAAAATTTTCATGAATACAATACTGTATTCGTGTAAAGATATAGAAGAAAGTAAAAATTCAACACCATTTGATTTTAATGATCCATTTTAAATCTATTTCAAATTAAAAAAATAATAATTTTCATTGATTTAAAACTAATTAATGCATGAGAAAGTTAAAGGTGTACTCTGTCCCCTTAACTACCACATCAAAACAATCTTTTACTCAGTTTTTATTTATTTTTCCCTTAAAAGAGAGTACTGCTTAATATCCAATTTTAAAATCAATAAAATCTTTTGCAAAGCAAATTTCAGACATGTATTTTTGAGTTTTTGGATTTCGCTTATCGTCTGAAAATTTTTTAATAAATTAAAACCTCGAAAATCGATGAAAAGTGTATATACGAACGTTTGGTCTTCCTAAAAAACTATTCCTGAAACCCAAAGAGTACTGGAACTCGTGATACTGTAATTTAAATTTCTTAAAATTACTCTTTTTCATGTTTGTTTATATTATATACGAAATTAAAATTAAATCACATATGTAAAAATAAATGGAATAACAAATGAAAAAAAAAAATTAAATACCGGGAAGTGAAAATATAATAGTAAAACTAATCGTTGGGGGCCACCGTAATACTTACCCATCATGGATATGCATAATATAAAATATGAAAATAAAACATGCGTAAACTATTTATAAAATGCATTGCAATTCGACTAAAATCGTGGCTTGATGACGTCATAAACTTTAAATGCTCTATTACTGAATTGCGTAAAAGAAACATCTCTATAACTCCAAAATTGATAATGATATTAACAAACGGTTTACTGCGTCGGATTAAACGTCTCATTTCCAATTAAAATCTATCTTTTAATTGAAATTTGAATGAAATACAGGGCCATGAAAAATCGAAGACTGTTGAAAATAGGATTACAAATATCTCGGCCGCTCATTATCCGATCGACTCCATTCTTTATGCAAAATTTGTTTTTTTATTGTCTTTTATATTCACTCCTTAAAATAAACAATTTCGAAAAATTTTATATACCTTTTATCAGAACGAATATTTCTAGAGTCCGAAAAAAATAGTTCCGGATAATCGAGGTTACTGAAATTCAATAAGCTTCTTCCCATTATTACATACTAAGTACATACCAAATTTCAAGTCTCTATCTCCATTTGTTCGGGAGATAGAACGTTTACAGACACACACACAGACAGACGGACGGCAATTTTTTTTTTTCTAAAAATATGTTTTTCGGAATCTCCAGTGTCTGAAACGTGTAAATCCGTCCCCCCCCCCCCCCCACAAAAAAAATCGATTTTCAAAACGATTACAAGATTTACCCTATACTACGTATGGTGGGTAAGTAAAAACTATGAATGTGTTATGGATTCTGCAGAGGAGCTTGATAAGCACAACTCAAAGTAAAGATATCTCATTTCGTCGAATATTGTCGACTTAAAAATGACAAAATAAGCTCCCTGTAATATACCGAAAAAAATCCAGAATGATTGAAATATATTAAGGTAATGATCAAGAAATGAATTAAAATTCAACAAAAGAGACGAAAAAAACTTAATAAGTAACAAAAACAAATAGCCAAAAAATAAAATTGACAAAGATGAGACAGGATGCAAAATGTAGTACCATGTGCCATAAAATAGCGAGGTAAAGTGAGCCGAGAGAGAGAATCATTTATTCTAATACGCGCAAATCTTGTGTGTGTGGTTATATATGCAAATTTTATCTTAAAAACGGCTCTAACGATTTTGACGAAATTTTGTAACCTACCGTTTTTGGGCGCGAAAAACTCATTGAGCTGTCACATGCTCGAGAAAATTCGATTAGTGAGTCATTTTTGGGTCACTGTGGATCAAGCTAATTTTATCTAAAAAACGGCTCAGACTATTTTGACTAAATTTTATATCCTATGGGTTCGGAGACCAAGACAATTGGGCTTGGTAACAAGTTCGAGAAAATTTTGTTAGTGGGTTATTTTGATCATAGGTCATGATATTTGAACTAGAAGCTAATTTTGCCCGAGCAGAGCTCGGTCTTCCCTGCTCGTAATAAAGAAAATGGGTACTAAGAGTAAAAAAAAGGAAATGGGGAAATTGGGAAAGGAGTTTCGGGAGTGATTCTGAATTTTAAAAAATATTTTCTGAAATTCACAGCAAATTTTCTGAAAGATTACAGCAGGGGGGGGGGGGTCCTCTCTCAGCACTATTTTTGTTGTTGTTGCAGGTCGGATTAACTCTGCTTTTGATATGAGTCGATTTCAGGCTGATTGTAGATTCCTTCAAAATGGGTACGGGTAACTTGATTTTTCAAAAGTTAGTTCAGTATAATTGTTTCAGATTAAAAACCATGCCTATATTAATAAGCATAGAACTTTGTGTGTCTGCTGTTTTCTAAAGGAATGCTGCATCTTTTTCGCGACTATTTCATAAAATTTTCATTTTTTTTTCTTGAACCTTTGACGAAATTTGCGCTTTTTCCACGATCCTTCAATGAAACTCATGTTTTTTTTTACGGTCTTTTGACGAAATTCACATTTTTCCGCGGCCATTTGACGAAATTTGCATTTTTTTCGCGATCTGTCAACGAAATTAGCAATTTTCGGAGATCCTTTGATGAATTTCTTATTTTCTCCTTGGCCTTTGGGCGAAATTCGCGTTTTTTCCGCGATCCTTCGACGAAATTTGCCGTTTTTTTTTTTCGTGATCCTTCAATGAAATTTACCGTTTTTCGGCGATATTTTGACAAAATTTGCCGTTTTTTGGCAATCTTTCGCCATAATTCGGCGTTTTTTTTTGCGATCCTACGACGAAATTCGCCGTTTTTCCGAGATCCTACGACGAAATTTGCCGTTTCTTCAGATTTTTTTAATGAAATTGGCCATTTTTCTGTGATCCTACGACGAAATTAGCAGTTTTTTCCATGATCCTTTAACGAAGTTGGCATTTTCTCCGTATCCCTTCGGAGAAATTCTAATTTTTCCGCGCTCCTTCAATGAAACGAGTTTTAAGGCCTTTTGACGAAATTTACATTTTTCCACGGCCCTTTCACGAAATGTGCTTTTTTTTTCGCGATCTGTCAACGAAATTAGCCATTTTCCGAGATTCTTTAATGAATTTCGCGTTTTTTCCTCGGCCTTTGGACGAAATTCGCCGTTTTTCCGGGATTCTGCGATGAAATTCACCGTTTTTTCGCTATCCTATGGCGAAATTCGCCGTTTTTTTCGGATTCTTCGACTAAATTCGCCGTTTTTTCTCGATCTTTCGACGAAATTAGTCTTTTTCTGCGGCCCTTTGACAAAATTTGCATTTTTTTCGCGATTCTTCAATAAAATTCGCGTTTTTTCCGCAATTCTTCGACGAAATTTGCCTTTTTTTGCGATTCATCGACGAAATTTGCCATTTTCAGCGATTTTTCGATGAAATTCTCCGTTTTTTCGCGGTACCTTGGACGGAATTCGCTTTTATTTCGCGAATCTTCGAAAAATTTACGCGTCCCATGGGACGCGTAAGAACTATTTTTTTTTTTTTTTTTTTTTTTTTTTTGCGTCCCAACTCCAATTTTTCACGTAATTTACGCGCTATAAGCGCGTCCGCGACATCGCTAATACATTTGTCATAACCAGGATTTCGTCATAACCAGGTTCTTTAGGTTTTACTGTACTACTTTAATTTTATTGTCCAAAAATATATGTACAATGTTTTAAAGAGAATAATTTTGATGGTAAAATAATGGCAAATTAAAAATATGCGTTTTTTGCAAAAATTTTTGGGTCGGATCAAATTTTACTGGCCACGCCGGGCCAATGTTTTTTATACGGGCTGGGTCGAGACCGGGCCTGAAAAGTTTGGTCCGTGGAAACCTCTAGGAAGAATTAGTCCAGTCCCGGATGGGCACGGGAAAAAGAAGTTAAACCCGAAATTTCCCTTCAGAAAAAAAAAGTAAGGCCCGAAACTTCCCTTCAGAAAAAAAAGTAAGGCCCGAGGCGGCCCGGAAAGAGTGATGACTTGCCGGGCCGGGCCTAGGTGTCGTGAATGAAACTTGGCCCGAGCCCGGCCGGGTACGTGCGAAACTACTAATTTGAGGTTTGTCGCGAATATTTAGTCAAGTTATGTCAAAATTTTATTAATTAATAAAACCTTTTATTTTGAATGTAATATTTTACATTAATCAATTTAATTTGATGAGGTTCAGGACAATAGAGTTGCATTTTTTGCAGATTTATTTGAATATTTTGACGCTTTTAATACGAATATGTGGCATAAGTCATAAAAATGTACTCGCATTTACAGATTAAGTTAATGGGGGGAGGGGGGGGGACCAAGTTGGAAATTGTATGTCAAACGAGACAAATGAGGTGCGCTATACAATAACTAGTTTCAATGAAATGAATTATATCGTCTGTTATTATATGATTTATTTCCATAATAAAATAAGTACATTTTAAGTTGGCAACATTTTATCTTTTGTTGGCATTTACTGAACATTCCAATGGGAAAGTTAAGCCTAGCTTTGAAAATTTCAGGACTTGAAATCCATATTTCGACTCTTTTTCCATTTAATATCTATTTCTCCGGGAAACATCTATATTAAAAAAACTGTCGATAAATTATATGATAGCTATAATTGAACAATTTTAGTATACAAATTTGGTTTTTAAATTCAGTAATACGGAAATAATATGACTATCTTAAATAGGACGTAATCACCATGGCAACCTAGAATCATTAACTATCATGGGATATCTTTGAATTAATTACGTATAATAGGATTTAATAGAATGAAGAAAACTTTTAGTAATATCTTTTTAAGTTTTGATTCAATTTTTATAAAATTTGAAATGACTCAACAAAATTCTGCAACGATTATATTTATTAAATTAAAAAACATTCGGTTGGGTAGTTTTTGCGCTGTTATATGCGGACAGTCGGACAGACCAGACGATGACTATAGGTGCTACGTATTTATATGATTATGAACGCACCTAAAAATAAAATAGCCTATGAAAAATACAGCGATCACTAAAACTAAAACTATTAGACGGTGTGCGCTTCGCGTCCTGTAAATCGCTCAAAACGATAATCCCTAATAATGGGATATTTCTAACATAATGAAGTTGATATGCATCCGTAAAATGCACTACAAAATGCTTTCTGAAGAATATGGTGTGCGTAGCATTTACCTTTCGTTTACAGGGACACACAAAAGAATTCGGTTACAGTATTGTCTATGAGCGATAAATGCTGGAAGTGCGTTTTCAATTGTGCTATGCGTTTTTAAATTTAATATTTACATGGTATGTATAAATTCTATAGTTCATATACAGGACTGCACAAAAGAATTAAAGAACATTTCCGCTTATTGACGGAAATTACTGAACGGTAATTTTCAACTGTGTTATGCGTTTCCTAACTGAACTAAATGTTTGCATATTATGTAATATAAATATATCGATCATATACAGGGCTCCACAAAGGAATTCAGACATTTTTTCCGACTATAGGTGGAAAATGCTGAAATTGGGTTTTCAAATGCGTTTTCGAAATTGTTTGCTTAGAAAATTTTATTCTTTCACATTATTAAACGCTGAAGTTTCGTTACAGTTTTCTGTAAGTGTTGGAAAGTGTTTCATAATCTATGCTTGATGTATGATTTTTGGTTCTTGTTTTTTGTTGTTATTTTTACTTTCAAAGCACAATTAAAATGCAAGCTTAATTTAATGAAACAGCCAACATATTCAAATTAATCTCATTATCAATTTTAAACCAAATTAAACATTTAGAACTAAAATCTTTAGCCTTCTTTTACATTTTCCGAAAAACAATTTAAAAAATATATCTCACACTATTCAAAAGACAATGGATAAAAAAGGTAATCGAACGATTCGACGAAGAGGGGAAAAAAACAATCGCACTTGACGGCTTCTTTAACTATTAAAAAGGACAAGATAAATCGTCAGGTAGTTGAATAAAAGAAAAAAAATTGAGCACTGATTCAGATAAATCGTTTTCCGTTCACAATAGACATTAGAGCTCTCTCGATTTAAGCGCAGGTGTTCCCTTATCTATTCCGTAAAAACGCAGAAGTTGGAAATATTTATCTTTTAAAGACAATTTAAATACTATTTTGTTTTATCGTGTTTAGAAAGTACAACCAGTTTTACGACGGTATTTTTTTTTTTTTTTTTTTTTTTTTTTTAATGGCTATTTCTCAACTATAAAAATAGCAAATAAAACCTTTGTGCAAGAATATTAAAAAGACAGAAAACCAACGCTAAGAATGCACAAATAATACACAAAAAAGCAGCAAACAGTTGTTTCGAATCCACAAGCGATAGCTTGTGTCAGTCTTGCTTTTTTTAGCACGCTGAGCTTCGCTCTTTGTCGCACTGAAGAAGAATCTCGCTTGTGAGTTCGAAACAACTGTTTTCTGCTTTTTTTTGTGCATTATTTACGTTGGTTTTCTGCCTTTTAATATTTATCAACTATTTCTGTATGAGTAGCTTTTCATATCATCTCAAAAATATGCGGCGGAAAATTTTATTTAAAAAATTCTAGAATATGATTATTCAATTCAGCAATTTATGATCTGTAATAATTCCTTAATTTCTGTCAGATATTTATTTTATTTTTATTATTTTTTTAATTATTTTTTTATTACTACTATTTATTTACTAGCCGCTACTGGCGACCAGTTTGGTCTCCCTTAAATGTATGTTAAGCACTGTAACACGTTACTTTTATTCATAATTTATTTTTTTTTCGGTAATCCTTCGCCAAACCGGAAGATTCTAATAGACAAATCAAAAACTTTCTCGATCATGGTAGCATTTCGCATATTTTTTGTTGTTATGTATTTCATCTTTCTTGACAAAAACCGCTTAACCAACTTAAGCATTTATGCTTCATATCCGTTTGCTTATCAGTTGCAATATGCTTGCTAATGAGGAGATTCTTAAACATATTAAGTAGTTTTCCGTAATTGGATCCATTGCCAAATGGCGTATTTTAGTTAATACGATTTGGTGCAATGAAGTCTATTTTGTGAAAGTCTTTAATGATATCCACCATTTACACTGAACCATATTGTTGCCAATATTTTTTTGTTTGTTTGTTTGTTTCTCGCTAACTTTGGCTGTAGACTTGATTACGGGAGAATCAAGAAGAAAATCTATCATTATTCTCATTTAAAACGTCTTGAATAATGTGACATAATCGGAGTGCATATTATAACACGTAATTTTCGAGTATGGTTTAGTGAAACATTGAACTTTTGGAAGCAAGTTTTGTTAATCACGTAAATATGTCACACCAACATTACCGCCTATAATTCTAATTACAGCAACCCGTTTTTTCTCTCTTATTGCAACTTTATAGTTAATATAGTGCCCCGGTGCGTCTACGACAGCTGTTCCATCAGAACATTTGATTTCGAAATAAAAGTATCGTTTCTAATTTGCACACGTGTAAAATAAAAGCTGGTATTGGCGATTTTAAAAATTCTATTGGCGAGATTTGCGCCCAAATAACACGAAAGTACTTAATGATGTTATGTATTTTGTAAATGTATATTAAATTACTGTTTTGAAAGCGATTGGTCATTAATAATGGTAAATATGATTGGTGATTAACAATCATTTTCGGTGGTCTCTCTTCCTTTCACGTATAATACATAAATACAAAATTAACTGACGATTTGTTTCGAAATTTGATTCATTAAATATCATTACATGAGTTGTATTTGTTTACATTCAGCTTACATCAAGAAAAGATAAAGAATGAAGTTGAGTTGTATAGCACATAATTATGGTAAACTTTGATTGTGTCACTGGTACGAATTATTTTTTTGACACCAGGCAGCGCTCCAAAAAATCTTTCATGGAAAACTAACTTTACGGACGATTATCTCCATGGTTTAATGGTTTAATATTTTAAACCTTCACGACGAATGAATCTTTTTTTTTTTTTTTTGTTTACTTTCATGGATAGAGAATTTGAACTGCGAAGCTAATTTCAACTGAAGTTATTGGAGAATATATACATAATTGAACGTAAGTCATCTCTCAAATATTAATTTATTTTGAACGATCTTTCTAAAAATGTCACATTTATGAAGTTTTATTCGAAAAACTAATTTTTAATAAAAATGGCCGCCTGGCATATGAAAAAGTGAAACGGACATTCCGGAACTGTTGATGACAGTCACATGACTTACGGTTTTATTATAGAGATTTGCACGCGAATTATGCCGGTCATGGCAGTTATCACTGTGTTGAAGGATTCAGTCATTGGTCTAACAGTTCAAGAAGAGTAGAGTCATAAAAAATAAAATAAACATTGTAGTGGACGCATAAGAGTTTCACTCTCAGCTCAACAATATTAAAAGTTGGCAATAAAGCAACCAAAAAAAGAAAATCCCATGTGAAACCAACCAGAAATTCGATCCGAGCCCGATAAAAAAATTTTGGTCCACTAACAACCCGAGCCGTACCCAGATACAATCCAACTCGCAAACAACCCGAAATGAAGAAAAATTATCCTTATTTTAACGTAATTACTGAAAAATAAGATCAACCATATTAATTTCATCTTTTTTGCAGAAAAATTAAGATACTCACGCATATTCAAAATATACAGCTTTTCTTCGTCTGAAACTACATTCTGGACTATTTTTGGTGAATTGGGTATATTTGAAGCCGAATTGCAAGGGCCAAAATCCCAATCCGAAACAATTTAACCCCTTAACTGTTTCGTTTTTCTGACATAATAAACTAAAAATACGGACAAACACCCTTTTTTTCCATGCCAAAATATTTGCTTTATATAATCGAAAATTGTGTGCCAATTACCAAAGCGAGGATTACAGTTAAAAATTAGTGGTATCCAAAAGCTTTTAATAACGAAACAAGCAAACTCTTCTTGCCCGAGCGGCGTTCGGGCACGTAGTTAAGAAAACCAGGGCCTGTTTACCGAACAGGCTCGGGAAGCTCGTGCTTACGCAAAGAAATATAAAAGGGCCCCAAAATTTATTTTTCAGAGTAAATTTTTAGAAAAAAAATTTAATCAAGGTAAAAAAATTAATTTTTTCCTTACGAAACTTTTATCTAAATTATGAAGTTCGCTTTGTCTAAAGTGTTGTTTACTCGAAATTTTGAAGGTAAAATTTCAAATTGTTATACGAAAAATGGATTTAGTAAATAACAAAGCAATTGGTAGAGTAATAGCCCCCCCCCCCCCCCCTGAGTAACGTCGGGCTTCCCCTACTTCTATGTCTTAAGCGGGTCCTGAAGCCAACACGACCTAATGCAGGACTAATTGAGGCAGTCAATTCTGACAGAATGTTCCATCTCGCATACCATGTATGTGGAAAATTAAAGATTTGCTTCACGATTTCGCACAATGTTTTATTAGCTTATGCAATTCATTCCTCTATGCCCATCTCTATTCCCGTTAAATGGCCGTTCCGGTGTATTTCATTCGTCTACCACGAATAGAAAAAAAAAAAAAAAAAAAACAATAATACAGAGAGAAAAAAAAAAGTGTTTCCAACGGGTTGACTAAACTGCCGTGCACCCAAGCGAATCAAATGCTGTAGAAGAGGAACGGAAATCCTATAGTTGGGTATTTTGAGACGATCATAATGATGACTTTAGTGCCATATGCGGATTACTTTTGGTAATATAAGTATGCAAAGGGGAAAAAAAAAAAAAGGGTTAAACGTGTAAATGAGAGGATGTGATGTAACACTGGCCTACGAAAGACATAGTGCATGCATCGAAAGAGATGAATTTACACTACAAATACAGATTTTCTTTTCATTTTCCATAGTCAAGTATAGTGATGGGCATAACGATTATTTTGATTATTCGAATGAATCATTCGGGCATGCGCAGAAGCATATCTGTCAAACTTCAATTTTTTTTTTTATTATTCAATTACTACCAGAAATTTTGAAAAAAAAAAAAAAGTTTCTGCAGATTTTTTTTTTTTTTCCAAAATTTCTGGTAGTAATTGAATTAAAAAAAAAAGTTGAAGTTTGATAGATATGCTTCTGCACATGCCCGAATGATTCATTCGAATAATCAAAATAATCGTTAGGTCCATCACTAGTCAAGTACAAAAGCAAAAAATATTTTCGGGATTGTCTGAGTCTCTGCTTTACTTTTTAAAGGAAAATTGAAAATTTTAAGTATTTTGTCTTCTGTGCCCTTAAAATATATTTAAAATTTACGGGATAGTACAGGAGGTAATTAAGCCTCCCAAGATCTCTGAAACGCCAATTGATTTTTTTTTTTTCATTTTTCATTATTATATATAATCTATTCAAAACGTTAAAATTTCTCTATGACAGGCATCTTCATGGCTTCTAGGCCACCTCTTTGAAATCGCCTTTGGAATTTCTATGCACCCCCCTTCAGAGAAAAGTAAAAGGAAATTTTTCTTAAGAGAACTCATGTACCAATTCTCAAATAGATATGGCATTTATTGTCCCTCCCCACGGCTGAAGAACATTGTTGACTCAACTACTTGTCATCGATGATAAAGAGATCAATGATATTGGTTTGTAGCAGCCGAAGTCAAGACGACAAACTATTGTTATGGGAATGAGCACAGTTACAATGAAATAAAATTTTCAAGTTACCGTATAGTCTAAAGCAGGCGTCAACCTTTTTACTATCGCGGGCGCTTTTGAAACATCCTCATAAGTGCATCTCCATCTCCCCGCTCCAGACGCACACATACATACACATTTCATGGAGTACATTTATACAGGGTGTCCAAAAAATCCGGAAACGGTCGAATAACTCGAGTCGAGATATATATATCGGATTGAAAAATGAAAAAATATATGTTCAATATTTTAAAAATATCTATTTAGGGATATCAAAGTTGCCCTTTTTCTAAAATACCGAACACGTATTTTTTCGTTTTTCAATCCGATGTGTATTTCTCGTGTTATTGGACCGTTTCCAGACTTTTCAATAGAAACGATTCTCACTGCATTTAACTCGATTACAGCCATCTACGATTTTCAGAAGAAAATGTTAAATACAAAAGCTATGTATTTTTTCCCGTAGAATCCGAATCTGTAATAAAAAGGGGGATGTCATTGAAGATTTCAAGCTCTGCCCCCCTCCTTTCCTCCCAGGGGGCAAAGTTGAGGAGGGCAACTTTGATATCCCTCAATAAATTTTTCAAAAATATTGAATATACATTTTTCAATCCGGTGTATATTTCTCGAGTAATTCGAACGTTTCCAGACTTTTCACAGGAAACGATTCTCACTGCATATTACTCGATTACAGCGCCATCTACGATATTCCGAAGAAAATGTTAAATACAAAAGTTACGTATTTTTTCCTGTAGAATCCGAATCTGCAATAAAAAGGAGGGTTATCTTTTAAGATTTCAAAGTTGCCGCCCTTTCAACCCCTCCCCCTCCCACGGGCAGAGTTGGGGAGGGCAACTTTGATATCCCTAAATAGATTTTTCACTTAGGACATTTTTTCATTTGAGACTGGTGTATTTTCTATCTGTCTGTCTTCAAATTTTGTGAGGCTTCTGTAACGCAAGAAGTAATGCATGAAATTCCAAAGAACTTCATATTTAGTTTTAGATTTTGATATATATCGTCCATAAGGTGACGCTACTATAACGTGTTTTTTTACGATTTGTGTGATAGCTAATCTAAATATTTACGTGGTTGAATTGCACCAAACTTAATTTGTAAGATGCTTATGAAAAATTATGCTGAATCAAGTTAGGTTTTGATCACTGAACAGCAGGTGCTATTATTCTATGCTTTTTGCGATAAACAATATAGCTGCAGTGCATTCGAGTTTCTATTGGGTAGAAATGCACCGAAATTTTATTAATCGGGTTATTAATTAAAATTTTATATAAGCTGGTCTAATTTTGGCTTTGAATACCCAAGAAGAAGTGCTTTTCTTATTCAATGATCATTGTATTTTCCAATTTAAAGTAGAAAAAATGCACTGTACACCATATTCATAAATATAAGTAGTATGGTAATTGCGATCTTTAACGATTTTAATTAGAATGATATAAAAAAAATTGCGTTGACCACAGTATACTAATTTGGTTTTGTTGAGCTCTTATATATCTTTTTCAGTGTCTCAACCAACACATGAGATTAAAAAGTTATTTTACCCGAACATGGACGATGTAAAACTCTAAAGAAACTGAGCTAAAATTGGTAGTCTGATCCTCTACTCTCACAAACGACACAACTCGCACTCAATTCAGGAAATAGGGAAAAAAAATTAGTACGACACTGAATATTATTGCTGATAATCTGGAAAAAAAAAAAGTAATACAAGTCAGGAAGGAAGAAGTGAAGAGGTCTTGAGAGCAAGCAATACGGAATCCCTGAAGTGCGCAACGATTTCTATCATTTGTTGTTCTATTATTAGAGCGAATTAATGAAATGAGTCTTAAAATAAAAACTTAAGAATCCACAACTTGATTTATATAAAAATGTAAAACTCTTAGAAATCTTTATATCAAGAACACCCACCGGAGCTTCGATTTAACGATTCTTTTCAGCAATTTGAAGCAGAGGAAATTTTAAAATATAGTACTGCATCGTATAAAGAACAAATGGGGGGAAAAATAGCTGTAAATGAATATGCTGTGATGAAAATACTGGGGGGGGCAAAATTTCAGGACTGTAAGTTATATAGTTTCTGAGAACCGGCTCTGTGACAGACAAACAACGAAGCGGGACTAATAGAATTTCGTTAGATAAACGAAACCCTAATAAGAAATTGAATACCTACTGTTGGCCACAGGCCACTAATGAAATTTCTCAGTTTTGCCATTTACTGCAGAATATGCCAAAATGTAGCTCAATTAGGAAACACATAACACAGTTGAAAATTCTCGATCAGCAATTTCCGTCAATAAGCGGAAAATCTTTTGTGCAGCTCTGTATATGATGTATACGCACCAAGTAATATGCAAATCCAAAAAATTAATCAATTTAAAACCGCATACTACAATTGAAAATGCACTTCAATTATTGCTCATAGACAGTACTGTAACCGAATTATTTTTTGTGTCCCTGTGAATAATAAATGTTATGCACACCCTATTGTATAATAGGCATCTTGTAGTGCACCTCCGTGATGCATATAAATTTCAATGCTTTACATATAGTTTTAACATCATTAAAATACATTGCAAACAATTTTTCCCCCATAGACCTTAGACCACAATGTAACATTCTTTTGAGTGCCCCTGTAAACGAACTATAAATGTTACACACTTCATTTTCAATACCGAGCATACCACGAACTCAATAACATATATCAATTACATGGCAATCCGAATATGTTTACGCGAGTTAGACAAGACAGGCGGACAAACACACTGAATTCATAGACACTTTTCAACTATGTTGGAAAGTATTAAGATGATAAAATTGATTTTAGAGATATATTTGTAGGCTATACTTATTCATTAAAATATGGCTTAACTTTCTTTCACATCGGCTTCGGAACGACTTTTTTTTTTTTTTTTTTTTTTTTTTTTTTTTTTTGCCGGGTTCTGGTCGGGCTTTGGGCTGACTTTAAGCAGAAATTTAGGGTTCGGGTCGCATTATACCCGGCCTGTGCAGGTCTCTGTAACTGGTATAGTGGTCGACTTTGGCGAGTATTTCTCGAGACATTGGGACGTGTTACTTAATCTATGCATGATGATATTTTTTTTTTCCTCGTTTATTTAATGAAGTCTGTTTTTCTGATTTTTAAAAAGTTGAGCAACAAATCAAAGCTATCAAGCAATACCTTCCCTCCCTTCTTTCTTATCAGGTAATATTTAATAGTCATAGCAATTTAATAATCATAAAAGCACAAAACAATCACATTATTTATGCAAGCATTATTCTGAAGCGTTTATTTGAGTGATCAAATAGAGTGAAGACCGCAAAATACATAACAATAGAAAGACAATGGCTCCTCATCTTCTGGGTAACATGAAAGAAGAAAAATGAATTATTTATTCAGAAACGATAAGGAAACTTGAGGCAGATATTTGAGTAAATATTCTTTTGTGTGTTCAGGTTTTGAGATCGATGCTTTTATCAGTTGGGAGTAAACAATTTATAACTTAACAAATATTGTTCGGCTGCAGTTGGCCCTGTAATATTGACAGAAAAAAAAATAGAGAGAGAGAGAGACGAAGGTTTGTTTCTTGGAGAATAAGACCGATTGGATTTGTTTCTGATTACAAACGTACATGGTAAAATATAAATCTTTCATATATTTTTAGATATCATTACAGATTTTTAAAAAATCAATTTAATGTATACATTTGCTATTTTAAAAAATCCCATGTCTTTCCTTTAATTACTCCTATCTATGTCAATAAATCCACTTTCAAACGTAAAGCTTGGAAAGGTTGAAGCTAAAAAAGTCACTGAGCAAACGTTCTTTATCAACAGAACGACACAGACAATAACAGTTGAAAAATTTATTTACTATCATGCACAATATTTTGGAAATAAATATCAAATATATAAAAATATCAAAACAATCAAACTTCATGATACATTTTGAAAATAAATATCGGATATAACTACACTGCAAAAAAAAGTTGTTGATTTTACAGTACAATACTGGCATCCCAGCTGCCAGTATTATACCGCAAAATTAACAGTAATAAACAGTAAAATAAGCAGTAATACACTGCTACGCATGCGCGGTAATGTATTACTGCTTATTTTGCTGCTTATTACTGTTAATTTTACGGTATAATGCTAGCAGTTGGGATGCCAGTATTATATTGTAAAATCAACTCTTTTTGTTTTTTCGCAGTGTATAGTTCGTCTATTCTTTCGTGCAGATAATTTTACTATTTATTCCTTTAGCGATCAATATAATTAACCGCTTGGAATCCACATTTTTGTGTCTAACCCCATGGGAACGATATATAGAAACAGGATATAATTTTGCGTTCTTTAATTCGACATTTTAAACCACGTTTAATTTGTACAATACAGGAAAAAAAAAAAAACACTGGCAATTAATGTTATACAGAAACCCCAGGAATTAGATATTTCAATAAGGTATTTCAGTTTAGAGAGAATAAGTTTATTGGCAGGGTTGAAAATTATTTTGAAGTCATATTGATTAAAAATTTTAGCAATGGAAAAGCTGGATTTGGGAAAGCAAAGTGAAATACTGCCAATATTGGAAAGAAGATAACGATTGGGGGTGAACATGAAGAACGAGGTGCCGAGAAGAGAATAATTTTGGATCCCACTCATTAATTTGTAGCTTTGGGATTATTCAGATATGTTCTTACAGAATCACATGCCGATATCTGACACTAGATATCGGCATGTGATTCTTCCACGAATTAGCGGAATTCCTCGAATTATTCTTTCTTTATTTCTTTTTAGCAGATTTCCGCATAATCATTTCGTCAATCGGTCATGAGAAGAAATCGGGAATTTCCTCAATCGGCCGTGAATTTCGTGAAAACTGTCACGAAAAAACCTCACAAATTTCGTCAATCACTCGCCAAATAAAACACGAATTTCATCCATCGCTCATGAAATAAAAGTGCAAATTTTGTCAAACGGTCGCGAAAAAACGCAAATTTCGTCAATCGATCGAGGAAAAAAATGCGAATTTCATCAATCGATCCTGAAGAAAACGTGAACTTTATCAATCGATTGCAGAAAAAATTGTGAATTTCGTCAATCGGTCGCAGAAAAAAATCGGCAATTTCGTCAATTGGTGTCGTGGAAAAAAAATCGTGAGTTTCGTTAAACGATCACGAAATAAAACCGCGATTTTCGGCAATTGCTTGTAGATTAAAAATGCGAACCTCATGAAGAAAAAAGCGCCAATTTCGCCAATCGATTGCAGAAAAAAATGGAAATTTCCTCAATCGGTCGCAGAAAAAGATCGCGAATTTCATCAATTGGTCGCAGAAAAAATAACGAATTTCGTCGATTAACCGCAAAAAAAGCATGAATTTTGTCAACCAGTTGTGAAAAAAAAAATCGCGAATTTCGTCAATTATACGCGGAATAAAATCGTGAATTTCGTCGAACATTCACGAAAAGAAAAATGCTAAATTCTTCAAAAAGTCGCAATACTAAAAAGTGAAAATTGGCGATCGATCGATCACGAAAATTGCAATTTATTGTCTCCATAAAGGTTAAAAAAAATCTTAATAAATCCTTAAAAAAATCTCCTTGACAAAAAAAACTTGCAACAAGGCTTATAATGTTCGATCTTTCTCCATCATCCAACACTCAAAATCATCCCTGAATGTGAGAAATTGTTAAATTTATTTTATTAAAATCTAAAACCTACAAGAAAATAAATCTTCTCCATATTTTTTTCATATATTCTTTTGTTTATTATAGAGGGATTTTGTTAATGCAAATACCCATGTTTAGCGTTTATTTTCAGCTATGAAAAATACTTTGGGTGGGAGGAAGTTTGTCTATAGAACAAAAAAAGTTAGAGAATCGTTTATTCATAAAATATTCAGGCCTTACATTACAAACATTTATTCCTACAAAGTGTATACTGTTATAGTAGGAAGATTCTATAAAATTCTGTCGGCCAAATTTAATGGCGAAAAAATAAGTTATTAATTTATTTAAGTTTTGTTTAAATTTTAATTTAAAATTTACTGTTTGTTACTTTTAAGCTTTAATAGCATATAGATAAATGATAACATTTTAATAGATTGAATTTTTAATCAACGTAATTTTGCATAATAATTATTTTTGTGAAGAACAATCTGGTTTAACTACCGTAATTTCCGGCCTATAATTCGCGGATCAAACAATCATGTTTCGACCCAGAAATTTCATTTAGTAATTGAAGTCAAATATTTACAGCGATCCAATAAGTTACATTTTATTAAATAAAATTTATGGATCGAAACTTGATTGTTTGATCCGCGGACTATAGGCCGGAAAATACGGTATATACAAAACAAATGTATACCTTTTTTAAACATATTCATGAAAAAATATTAAGATAAAAAACAAACTTTATTACTATTATTTTTTAATAACATTTCAGAATGATCCGTTTAACACAGAAAAATAATGCTTTAAATATTTTCAAGTAGCAGTGATCTTCATAACAGTTTGAGTCTGATCATTTTTACACAGTATGTGATAAGATTTTTTTTTTTTTTCAGATTTTTTTTCTTATGAAAAAACGAAGTCGTTTTGATTTTTATAGTGTCACACATTCATAACTTTTTTATATATACTTTTGTATGACAAAATCAAAATAAAAAATATTTTCCTCATATTCCCCACTACCATGATTGCTTAGCTTAGATATATTTTTAAAACTATATCTTGTCCAACTTTATCTTCTGAATGTACATAGTTTAAAGATTTATACTATACTTAATATTCAAATTTAAAGAATTTTATTATTAAATTAAATATACATATTTGATGTAATTAGTCTGTTTTGTTGTACATGTGTGTATATTAAATAAATTATTTTTCCTTTGAATTACTGATTTTTTTCCCATGTAAACGGTATTGTTTTTATTCGTTTGTTTCATAATGTGGCCACTGGAGTTTTTTGTCGTATGAGCCACTGGCTCTTTTCAGATTTTGAGAAGCTGCACCTATAATTTCATAATAAAACACAAATTTAGAACTATATCTACATCTGTTTCCTTTTACTGGTTAAGAAAGATTTGTAATTTCTCCTCTGTTCTGTCATCTTATTTGCATAATATTAAAAATTTGTTGTTAAAACTCCAGAGGCCCAAGCATTAATCAGACACTGAACTTAACGTTTCATGTTAGTTTTCCTTATTGTCGATGAGTAGTATCGTCAACTAGTATATCGTGTATAGTATCAACTATAGTATAACTATAGTATAGTAGTATCGTGCCGTAGTATAATCACTTACAGCAGTAAGTGATATATATACAGTGGAACTTCCCTTTAACGAAGTCCCTATTTAACAAAGTTTTCTACTTAACGAAATTTTCTACAGAACTTTGACTTTGAACACCATTAGCATGTAAATTAGTCTCCATATAACAAAAAATATATTCTATATAACGAAGTTTATTTCACTTTTGCACATGTACAGAATTCAAACGAAGAGGTTGATGTTGCGATGGATATGCGAATTTATTTCAGCGGATTGTATGAAAATGAACACATTTAAATAATTTCCATTCTGTTTGGTGCTAAATATATATATATTTTTTTTGGCACTAAGAAAAACACTTGTTATCATTACTCTCCCATTATCATTACTTCTGACAGTTGGTGGAAGTCAAAATCCCTTTTTTACATTCAATGATAATAGAAGATGCAGTAATGCAAAGGAAGCAATAAAAGATCAATTAGAGTCAGACAGTTACCATTCTGACCTTCCATTGCTGATAGACAATTGCTTTGTACATTCACAAGAATGTGCTTCAAAATGCAAATCGAAGAACATCAAAGTTATTTTTGTTCCTTCCAATACAACTTCTAAACTTCAACCATTAGTCTAAGGAATAATAAAAAATCTTGAAGTACATTATCGAAAAAGACAGAAAAAAGACAATGTAGCGAAAACGTTAGTTTGAGAATCTGTGTACTATCAGAGATGATGAAAGCTCGAGCCAAAGCTTGGAACTGTGACGTGATTTCATCGACCGTAAACAACTGTTTTGTAAAAGAAGGCTTCATAATTAAAACTGAATCAAATGATTTTGAATCCGATACTTGTCATATCCGAAGAAAAAATTTCATGAATTTAAGTTGATTTCTATTTAACGAATTTTCTTCATAACGAAGTTTTTAAGTGTAACGATGAGACTTCGTTAAATGGAAGTTTCACTGTATTTTTATCAATTATTTCAAATGTAAGGTGAAAACCACGATTTCTACCCACCGTCCTAGGACGGGCATTTACAGCAGTAAGTGATATATATACAATGCATAATTTTAACTAACAGACTAAAATTTCAAGCAATAACTTCGATAGAAACTTGCACGTCAGCATAAATAATTTAGGGCAAAAAAAGTTCGCTGTACGACTTAATGACACAACCCACATCCTCAATGGCGGCATCAAATTAGAAAGTAATCAACAGGTGAAATGAACATCTACAAATTCTTGCTTCTAGCTTAACTTGAAGACTGAAAAGTAATTACTTTAGCAAAGGTAATATAATCTGAACAAATGAAGAAGAAAAACTTGTTAAATTGTATAATATACATATTACAAAATACCTATGTTATTTGATTTAGCATGATATAAATCTATTTTAATAATAATAATGTAATTATAAACTTTGATTTAAAGTAGTAGGTTAATTGAATTATAAAAAAAAAATTATTTTTTTAACTTGTTATTAAAAGAATGATAAATAAGTTTTAAACAATTAGATTTTTCAAACAATACTCATTAAAATTCAAATAAAGTAAACATTATATTATTATTTTCATAAAAATATTAAATTTGCTTTCTATAATACTTTTACGAGCTAGCCTTTTCATTTCCTTATAAAATATATATAATTTGACAACTATAAGATTAAAAGAAAGAAATGCTTAACTAATTTTATTATGAAATTATGATAATTTGACATGAGACAATTTTAAATGTTTAAATGTATATTTGCCTTTGTTTCAAGCTGTGAAATAAATGAATTATAAACTATACACATAAAAATAATTTCATTTTTTACAAAACATTTTAAGGAATTGTCTGTTTGAATGTTACCTGAAAATTTCAGGCATTTTCACTTAATGATATAATTAAGCAAGGGCATTAATAAGATTATTTACAAAATTGAATAGCTGGTATAGAATTGGGTTTTAATAAATGTATGCATGTGAGTATGGCAAAATTATTAGGTATTCTATTTAATATCTGAAAAAACATTTAGAGATTTTAAATAAAATTACAGGGTATTCTGATCGTTTTCTCATTAAATTTTAAAAGAAAAATTATTTTCAATTTGAATAGATGGTGAAAAAAAAATCTCTATTAAATTAAATTTTCCAAGAAAATTCGAAGAAATAAAAACATTTTGACATACTCAAGTTTCATGAATTTATTCTAAAGAGAAAAAAATCGTCTGTCAACATATTGACATTCAGGCATCGTTGATCAACTTTACATTCACCAATTACTTCACCACCTTACATTCGAGATCAATTTAATCTCCTTTCAGGTAAACAATTATTGACCATTATTCACAAGAACTGAATTTAAAGAAAAAGCATATGCTATTTTCAATTAACTACTTTTGAAAGATGGCCGTTAAAACGTTTCACATCAAAGGCGCTCCGCTAAAAGTAAAATGGTTTATCGGACAAAAATGACTTTTTTTTCTTGTAAAGCATTTATTTTAATTCAAATTTAGGTGGACAGTTATTGACCCTTATTTACAAGAACTGAAAAAGAATATATACTATTTTCAATTAACTATTTTTGAAAGATAGCTGTTAAAACATTTCACGAAGGGGCTAAAAGTAAAATCGTTAATTGGGTAAAAATGACTTTTTTTTCTTGCAAAGCATTTATTTTAATTCAAAAAGCTAAAATATTTTGTACAAGTTCGTCAAAGTAACGTCATTTTCATTCTACCAGCTCCAACATTAGAACCCAAATCTTAAAAAATCAATAAACTTTTGATAAATGACATTTTGCATCAACAATACTTAATCTGAAAAATGCAATTATCTCAATTTCTATATAACATAAACTGTAAATATAGTTTATGAAATTTAGTGTTTAATGAAATTAATGTCATATATATATTTTTTAATGGACAATAACATAGATTTCTTTTTCTGACAAGAAATCAAAAGATCACATGCAATGAAAATGCAACACATCGCGTTGCCACACAGCTGGTATAAGCTTAAAAGCAATCGCATTTCAAAAACTTTCAAGAAATTGCGATAAGCTTAGTAACAGAAACTAAAATGTACACATGTAGAGTAAAAAGTCGGCTTTAAAAACACACCCAAAAACTGAGTGAGACTTTTCGCATAATTAGTTTTCAATGCATGTCTATTTGCAGAAATTCGGAATGCAAAATACGGCCGCAGCTGCAACAGCTTTATTTTTAGAGAAAATAATCTATAGCAGCACGTTAAAAAAATTTAAAACCGTTAATAACTCATTAAAAATATTTATTTGGGAATCGCGGTCCGGAATTCCCGAGAGAAAATTAAGGAAGCAAGGCGATTAGAACTATTTCATTCAGTTATGCTTTCATTTGCAAAGAGTACAGACTAAATTATTGTATATAATAGCTAAGAATAGACAATTACGATTAAGAATTCTCCAACCTTTTTTTAACACTTTCCTAAATAGTTGGAAAGTGTGTGATTTGTCTGTTTGTCCGCACTCTTACATTCATAAATATTACTTCGATTGCTGTGAAATTTATAATATACAGCGAACTTCAAAATGAGTTAAACAATTCCAACTGATATTTTTTTATCCAGAAAACTAGCTGTTTAACCCGTTCTCTGCACGGGAGTTCAAGAATTTAATTCTGAAACCAAAATTAAGAATAAAAATGACAACAAACTTTAAAATACAGTGTCTCACAAAAGTGATGGGACACTTGTGCTTTATAAAAAGAAACTGCAATAAAATAAATAAACAAACATGTGCAAAAATTTTTTGGGTGTGTTTCATATTTAAAGTTAGTAACAATTATTACATAACATACATTTTGTCAAAATATTAAAATATTAATTTAGTAAAAATACAATTGTTCAGAACGGAGCAAAAAATGGCTCACATAAGTGATGGGACACTTACTTTTCCATCAAATATTTATCCAAAAATTTTACTTTTTAAAAGGTTTTAATATTTTGTTGGATTTCCTTTTACTTTTAAAACATGATTTAATCTTTTTGGGATGGATTCGACTAATTTTTTTGTGATTTCTGGAGTGATTTTACCCCATTCTTCTTGAAGCACCGATTTTAGTTGTTGTTTTGAAGAAATGGTATGTTTGCGAATTCTTGATTCCAATTCTTGCCAAATATTGTCTATGGGATTTAAGTCTGGAGATTGTGGTGGTGTTTTTATTATTTCAGGACAGTTATATAGCAGCCAGAGTCTAACGTTCAGAGCAGTGTGCTTGGGGTCATTGTCCTGGTAGAATTTAAAATCGTTATGAAGGTTCAATTTTCGTGCTGAAGATTTCAAATTTTGCTTTAAAATATCAATATACTTGTACTGATCCATTATACTGTCAATAAAAACAAGATTACCAACTCCAGCGGACGACATACACCCCCATACCATAACTCCTCCTCCACCATGTTTTACTGTTGGTACCAAGTTCTGTTTGTGAAGTTCTTCCCTGGGTTTTCTCCACACCAAGATTCTACCGTCAGAACCAAATATATTAAATTTACTCTCATCAGCAAATATAACTTTATTCCAGTAATCAGAATTCTTATTTATGTTGGATTTTGCGAAAGCTAGTCTGAGTTTTCTATTCTTTTCACTTACGAAGAATTTTTTCCTGGCTACTCTACCGTGATATCCAGCAGATCGAATTACCCTTCTAATAGTTTCAGGATTAACAATTATTCCATATAATGCTTGTAAATCAGCAGCAACTTTTGAAGCACTAATTCTTGGATTTTTTTTAATGTTTCGAACGATAATTCGCTTTATTCCATTGGATAGCTTTGATGGTCAGCCAGGTCTTCTTTTATCCTGAATCATATGATTCTTTTTATATCGTTTAATGATATTGAAAACTGTTGAACGACTCAAGTTAACTGTTTCAGCAGTTTTTCTAATAGATTTTCCACGTTCAATATGCAAATTAATAACTAATTTTCGAATTTCAGGCGAAGTTTCTTTTCGTTTAGCATTCATGACTACACAGAGCTAAAAAACACAAAAATTCCAAAACAAACTGGAGAGAAATACTGCAGACGATTTTATAAATTATTGCCAATTGCTTTTAAGTAAAAATAAAACCCCAAAAAATATTTTTATTGCTTATTTCAGACGATTTTTGTTGCATATATAATGGTGTCCCATCACTTATGTGAGCTATTTTTTGCTCCGTTCTAAACATTTGTATTTTTATTAAATTAATATTTTAATATTTTGACAAAATGTATGTTATGTAATAATCTTTACTAAATTTAAGTATGAAACACACCCCCAAAAAAAATGTGTACATGTTTTTTTAATTTATTTGATTAGTTTCCTTTTGTAAAGCACAAGTGTCCCATCACTTATGTGAGACACTGTATCTAAATAAGAAATAGGAATTCCCCTGTTAAAGTGTTGAGTTGTTCAACTATTCGATTCAGAAAAATATTTTTCTACTACTGTGCATTTTTTTAAATTGAAATTTAATTTATCTTGTTGCTATGGCAGCAGACGATAAAACGATATCTTTGGAATAAGGGAAGAAATCAAAACGTATTACATATTGAAAGAAATAGAATAAAAAGTTTTCTTGATGTTTGTGATAAAATATTTTTTTTTATTTTTTTAAAAAGATAATAAGTAAGCGCAATTAAATAATCTCTAATTATTTGCATGCGAGGTAAAAGAATTATCGTAATACTCGTTACACTTTCTTAGTATTGCAGAGTGGCGTACGTAATATGTATATCTCACATTGCAGTAAACATTTAGAACTGGTTAGAAATCGCGCGATTACGGGTTGGACATTTAAAAAAAGGCGAAAATTCGTCAAAACATAAAATAAAAAAAATCTATTTAAAATTTTCGGCCCCAATCGTTCATGGGCCCTCTACCAGCAACCCGTGTGCCAAATTTCGTAGCCCTGCGCCTTGTGGTTTCCAAATTTTTGAGGTTACATAGATAAACACACGGATTTTAATATGATAGATGACAAAATAAAATATATAACTCGACACACGTGCAATGTAAGCAGTCGAAGCTGAGTGTTGGGTTTCGGGTATCATAAATGATCAATGGTTTTCTTTTGTTTATTTTATTAGAAAACATGCCATTGCGTGATTCTATAACAATATTAACAAGATAAATAATCATTGGACGATTTGGAGGTAAAAAGGCAGCATTAAATTCCTTACTGTCCCTTGTCCCTGATGCTGATTTTTAAGTTTAGAGCTGTCTGGATAAAATTGTTTCAAGAAAAGTAGTTCTACTTATTTTTTTGACGAAACTGGAAATATTGTTTTATATAAATATGTAATAAAAATTAAGCTGCACAGATTTTTTACGGTTATTATTATTTGTTTCGGGATTTTAGATTCCTTACCGTCGCTCTTGTTAAAATTATGCAGAAAATCACTCCAGATGCGTTGGGTTGGGTTGGGTTGATTATTGACGGCCAATTATCTACACTTGGGATATAGGCCCGGTGGGAGTGCCCTTCGTGGGGGTCTTTCTATTAGGGATCCTAACCCGTATTTACGGCAAGGTTCGAAGAAAACCACGGAAAACTCCGAACGATTAGGCCGACAGGCGCGATTGGGATCCACTCCAGATGCAGCCACAATGTCTTTTTCAACTATTTTTTTTTCCCTACGGAACTATGTTAGAGAAGAAATGGCTATAGTACTTTGGCAGGAAAGGATCAGGCGTCCATAAGCCGTGTTTTTGGCCCATGAAATAAGACTAAAATTCGATTTTGTTATACTGACTTAATTATTTCACTTTTTAATATTAGAAGGTTTATCCTGTACGATTTCAACAATATTTTTTGCATTTTGTTAGGATTTCTATAACTTACACAAGCTCAAAGTTCGTATTATTCGCAGTTTTTGATGAAAAATACTCATTTTCTCCTAATTTTACGTCAATTTTTAATGTATTTTTTAATATTTTACTATGAGCGCAGCTTTTCAACACTTTTATTTTCACATATATTGTACATTTTGATGTATTTTATAATATACTAGCAAGCTACGCCCGCTACGCTGGTCAGTTTCTTATAACGAACTTTTAATCCAACAAAATAATGACATTTCATAATTCACTTTTATATTTTAACAGAATAATAAGGCTACTATAATTTGTGACTCGTGCTATAGCCAATATACACGCAAGGACACGTCTCCCTTATCATTATCTTTTTACGCATGAAGGTTTCGCTATGGTACTCCATTGTGAAATTTGGTAATTTTTCAAATTCAATATTTGAAAAATGGCATAATCATTAGATTTTAAATTTATATCAAGAAAAATACAATTTTTTACCTTTCAAACGCAGTTTGCCTAACAATTTTCTGACAAATACTTTTAGAGCTACTATTTTTTTTCAGTAACTTCAAATGTTTCATTTTCCGAGATTAATTTGTGGCAACAATTAGCGAAAAACCCAGTCGTCAGAAACGCAAAGTTTTTATTAAAGAGGCTGTTGGAGCAGGGATTGTCACCACCAATTTGCCACCATCACTTTTGAAATCGGTTCGGTAGTTCTAGAGATTCCATAGAAATTGTAATTTAGAATGTTTTTAGAACGCTTTTCGCTCATTTCACCCTTTTAAATTTCGAATTTTTTTTTATTTTGTTCTTAGAGAGCATTTACATCTTATAAGTAACTACAACGCCAAATTTCAAATCGGTTCGGTAGTTCTATAGAGATTCCATAGAAATTGTAATTTAGAATGTTTTTAGAACGCTTTTCGCTCATTTCACCCTTTTAAATTTCGAATTTTTTTTTTTTTTTTTTTTTTTTTTTTTTTTTTTTTGTTCTTAGAGAGCATTTACATCTTATAAGTAACTACAACGCCAAATTTCAAATCGGTTCGGTAGTTCTAGAGATTCCATAGAAATTGTAATTTAGAATGTTTTTAGAACGCTTTTCGCTCATTTCACCCTTTTAAATTTAGAATTTTTTTTATTTTGTTCTTAGAGAGCATTTACATCTTATAAGTAACTACAACGCCAAATTTCAAATCGGTTCGGTAGTTCTATAGAGATTCCATAGAAATTGTAATTTAGAATGTTTTTAGAACGCTTTTCGCTCATTTCACCCTTTTAAATTTAGAATTTTTTTTATTTTGTTCTTAGAGAGCATTTACATCTTATAAGTAACTACAACGCCAAATTTCAAATTTCTAGCTGCTTCAGTATAGAAAGGATAGCAATTTTAGAACGTTTTTCGCTCCTGCACCCACCTGTGGTAGTGGCACCGACATAAAATATAGCCTATGTTGGAGCAGGGGTTGTCACCATCAATTTGCCACCATCACTTTTGAAATCGGTTCGGTAGTTCCAGAGATTACCCCCTACAAACAAACAAACAAACAAAAAAACAATCTTTACTCCTTTATAATATTAGTATAGAAGTATAGATGTAAAGAAGAAAGTGTTGCACGATTGCGCTCATATAAATAATTGAGGCAAAATTAGTAGAAATTGCGTATTTTTCATCAAAAACTACGAATAATACGAACTTTGAGCTTGTGTAAGTCATATAAATCCGAACAAAATGCAAAAAATATTGTTGAAATCGTACAGGATAAACCTTCTAATATTAAAAAGTGAAATAATTAAGTCAGTGTAACAAAACCAATTTTTGTCTTATTTCATGGGCCAAAAACACGGCTTATGGACCCTGATCCTTTTCTGCAGAATTTAAATCAGCATTTAAATGTCAATTTCAAGCATTCTGAGCTTTATTGGTAGTCTTGCCGTCACCAAGATTTATTCCTGAACTTTTATAGGTTAAATTAAAAAAAAAAAAAAAATTGTTTATTTCACTGTCAATAATTGTTGCTACACTTGAAAAAAAAAAAAAGTGTTGATTTTACAGTATAATACTGGCAGCTGGGGTGCCAGTATTATACGGTGAAATCAACACTTTTTTTCTTTTTTTTGGCAGTGTAATAATCAATGAACATTGTGGCTACTACCACTTAGGCTTAACATAACTTGCCTAAAAATAGGTGGTAATTTCCTTTACCGTCCCTGTTCTATTTCACTATTAAATGGATGGAAAGGGTCTCACACGGATAATGCACTATTAAACATTACTGTAGAATAAGAGTATGTTTAATTATAGCTACGAGAACAAGAACATTTAAAAATGCTTTTTATTAAGTTTAATGTCACAAGTTTCTTATTCTTGAAAGTTGGAATTATGGGAGAATGGCTCATATTTTGTTCTAAATCGTCGTTTCTCAAATTTTTTAGCATTGAGACTCCATAAAATTCATAAAAAAGGTATAAATAGACCGCGACACTACACTGCTTTTATATAAAATCTTAGTAACGGATGCTTTCAAAACAAAATGATCCTTACCTGTGCGAAAAGCACTTTCTTCAATAGTAGCATAAAAAACTAAATTAGTTGAAAATAATTTACTTCTGTGTGTTTCAAATGCAAATCCACATGTAGGAAAGCTTGCAAGCGATGAATAAATGCAGTCGCGGTTTGACTATGTTTAAGTTTACTTATCAGACTACATTAAGTACTTATCAGACTACATTACTTTAACTTATCAGATTACTTATCTTGGCATCAATACCAATTATGCAATATTTGATTATTATTATTATTAAATAACAACATATTTTTGTACATAAGCATTTTATTTTTTCGGACTGACTGCAACGCCTCTTTATCTGTTCATGACCAACAGTTTGAGAAACAATGTTCTAAATATTTAATTGTAATTACTTGCTATACAGTCCTTACCGTCCCTACTCATATACTTCTGTTTGCAACCATGAATTTATTAGTAAAATATTTTAAATATGCTTGTAACATAATTTATTATTTATTTATTTATTTATTTTAACCCTGGTAGGTATATACAGTAAATTAGCATGTTTGGAGCCAGTGTGTTACAGATAAATAATAATAAAATAATTGAGCATAAAATAATATAAACTGCTAAATTTCAGCCTTTAAGACAATGTTATACTAATTTTTTTTACTAAAAATACTACATAGTCAGGGGTAGGGAATTTTCAGAAAATCTTACCAGCCAAAGATTTATTTTACTAGCCAGCATAGAATTGAAAATTGTTATGACAAAATGTACATGACGTCAAAAATAGTCAATTACTACTGCTACAATGCATTTTCATTTCTTTTCTATAAAATTAAGAAACAATACAACAGAGGAAAGTTTAATATAGGATTGAACATACAGTGGTGGCCAAAAGTGTGGACATTTTTTGAAAGTTTCATGTTTTTCAACTTTGTGTGCTTGTAGAATATATTAATTTTCACTTAAATACAAACGTTTATACAGTAGGACCCGTATTTAACAAGGAGCTCGGGACACAGAAAAAATGCTCGTTAAATCCGGTCGCTCGCTAAATCCAAATCCTAGTTAATAACTAATAGTATATACATAAAAAAACAACTTACGTGAATTACTGCTTGGTAATCTTTATTAAGAATTGGAAAAATATTCCTCCAAAGTTGATTGTTTGAGTTTACAAAATTTTGTTTCTTTCAATTTTCGTCTTAAAACACTTAATGCATTAAATGTTGCATCATCAGTATTTTTCATTGCTTCAAAAAACTGTTCTAGATTTTGTAATGATTCTTCAGCACAATCACGTGTCGGCGTTTTAAGGACAGTTTCTTCTTCCGAGTCGCTATCACTTGCATCTTCCTGCTCTTGGGCTTTTACCACTTCCACGACGATATCCTCAGTGGAGAGTAAGCCCGACGTTAAGACACCATCATCAACGTTATTGTGATCATCGATGTTTAAAACATCGTTAAACTTCTCAATGTTATTTTGTTGCAACCAGACTGAGAGTGGCAAGTCATCTTCATCTTCGAAGTCACCTTCAATTCTGTCAATCCATCCAGCTTTCCTGTAACAATTTTGGATGCAAGATTGAGTCACACTTCCCCAAGCATCTGTCATCAGGTGTATAGCGTCAAGAACAGAAATTTTAAGATCCTGATCTTTTTCATTTCTCTCTAACATCATGAGAATCAATTGCTTTCGCTATAATAGCATTTGAAGCTCCGAATAACTCCTTGATCGAGAGGCTCTAACACTGAGGTTGTGTTAGGCGGTAAGAAAACAAGTTTGATGTATTTTAAATTGCTGACTTGCGGGTGAGCAGAACAATTATCAATGATGCGTGCAATTTTTTTTTTCTGTTTTTGAAGCACCTTATCCCACTCGTGCAAATAAGATAAAAATAATTCAGAAGTCATCTATGCCTTTCTGTTCGATTTGTAAGTCACTGGGAGACTTTTTACCCCTTTAAAGCATCATGGATTTGCAGATTTACCGACGATAAAGAGTTTTTTCTTGTCTTTGCCTTACATGTTGCAGCACATTAACACAGTTAAGCGATTTTTCAGCAACTTAACGCTCACACATTTTTCACCTTTAAACTTCATCGTTTGAAAAAGAGTTAGATTGTAAAAAACGCCGGCCTCATCAGCATTGTAGATGTTATCGTCAGCATAATTTTCAGGTACATCTTTCCATGTGCAATCTAACCAGTCTTTCACATCCTTGTCGTTCACACTGGAGGCTTCGCCGATGATTTTTCCTGCACAGAGGTTATGACGTTGCTTGAAACGATGTAGCCATCCATTAGAGCAAGAAAAATCTGGATAATCTAGCTGAGCTGCAAATTTTTCCGCTTGGATTTTAATGATGGGCCCAGTTATCGGTAAACAAGAATTCCGTTGCTGAACAAACCATTTTAACAGCGCTTCATCCAAGTCCTCTTTTTCACATTTCTTCAACAGTTTGGAATCGGTCACATTCGCTTCATATGCTTTCATTAAGGACTCCTTGTTTCTTAAAAGAGTTGACACAGTTGAAGAAGAAAGTCCATACTGCTTACTTATTGTAACATTTTCTTCACCTTTATCCAAGAGTTTTATAATTTCCACTTTTTCTCTTACGGATTAACTTTTCTTTTCGACATTTTAAACAGCTGAATAAAAAACACGCTGTCAAGAAAAGGCACAAGCCGAAAATAATTTTTTCTTACACGCAGTTGTGAAACCGGTAATTATACCTGGTTTCCATTTGGTCAAGCCATTGAAGAGAGGAGTCATCATGAACGACGTCACTTGACAACGTCCCTACCCCCCCCCCCCCCCACGTCCGCTATCTTTAACCACTTTAAAGCACCAAGGGATTTCGAATTCCATTCTTTGTGAGTTAGGATTATTTCATTCTCTCCCGTACCCTTCCTAGAAAAGGACAATAGGACTGGCATTCAGTTAACACCACCTCCCTTCCAAGAATCTATGCCTGTCTCTGATGATTGCACCTGTTGTTGGATAACTTTAAAGAACGCTAATTTTTTTCTTTACAAGACTGGGGAAATTCTAGAAAAACAGTATGTTTTTCTTTTTTAAAATTATTATTTCTGTAATTATTTCATGCTTCCATAATTATTTCCCTCGTTAAATCCGAGCAAAGTACAAAAATTTGCTCGCTAAAAGAGTATATTTCAATACATTTATTAACATTATACAAATCAAAAGACTATTTTCCTCGCTAAATGCGGAATCTCGTTAAATGCGGGCTCGCTATAAACGGGCTCGACTGTATATCAAATTGAAGGTAATTTAATGTAGAATTTAATAATAAAAACAGTATTACAATATCTGTATTACAAAAAAAGTTATGCAACTAATAGTAAGATCTATCTTAGATTTGCATTTTTTTAAAGTGATACTTACATAATCAATACTTAGTAGGATAACCCTTATTTTTTAAGACAGCTTCACAGCGTCTTTTCATCGAGTGAACGAGTGTTTGGAGTTCATCTTTCGTAACCACATGGTGCCAAGAATCAATTATAGCTTCAATAAGTTGTCTTTTATTGGATGGACGTTTTTTTCGTACA
Source organism: Maratus michaelseni (assembly GCA_963931845.1). Taxonomy (NCBI): domain Eukaryota; kingdom Metazoa; phylum Arthropoda; class Arachnida; order Araneae; family Salticidae; genus Maratus; species Maratus michaelseni. The sequence continues at coordinate 339,030,895 of OZ007588.1, read as the reverse complement.
AGAATTTTCAAACGTCGCCACAAATTTTCAATTGGATTGAGATCAGGGCTGTTTCCTGGCCATGGTAATATATCTATGCCTTTATTTTGAAACCATGCTTTGCGTACTTTTGCTGTGTGGCATGGAGCTGAATCCTGCTGAAAAATAAATGGTGCGTTGTTGGGGAAGAGATCCCTGATGGAAGGTATCATTTTTGGTTCCAGGACAGTTTCGATGTATTTTTTGGCATTCAGGATGCCATCAATCACTTGAATTCGGTCCACACCATCTGCAGACATACATGCCCAAACATGACATTTGTTGGGTTTCTGTAGTTGCTTCACTGCAATCAGGATGAAGTGCTTCTCCTACTCTACGTCTCACGTATTTTCTACCATCACTACCAAAGAGCGATATTTTACTCTCATCGCTCCAGATTACTTGCTTCCATTAATTTTCTGACCATTTAATGTGTTCTTTTGCCCACTTAACTCGTTTTTCGCGTTGCTTTTGATTTAAATATGTTTTTTTCCTTGGAATTCTAGCTTGTAGTCCAAATCCTGATAACCTTCTTCTTATTGTTCTTGAACTTAGTGCAATACCCGCTGCATTCATTTCACATCTAATGGCATCTGATGAAATTTTTCTATCTTGAAGGCATAGCCGTTTAATTTGTCTATCGGCAGTAGCACTTGAGCATTTTTTTCGGCCTGATTAGGTCTTATTTTCCACTGATTTCGTTTTTTCATAACGTAAACAGAACTTTCGTGCACCAGAACAAGTCACTGAACCACCAACTTGTCTTGCAATTCCAGCATAAGAGAGGCCATTTTCTCTCAATATGACAATTCGGCTTCTTTTTGTAGATGTCCAATTAGTTATTCTTGTTGATGACATTGTTTAAAATTAGTTTAATTAAAAAAAAGGACTTTAAATATTCAAAAACAGCAATACTCTATTTAATTGTACTAGTATGCATCATTCCGCAAATTCCACAACAATAACTCTTTTACCATCCAAATAACCTAAACTATAGTTACAGACATTTGATTGGCACTCAGAACAGTGTTTGTGATTGGCTAGTACGCTTTTATTACAAAACACGTCCTTATTCAAAACGATTTGTGTTTGTTTGTTCTACTAAAATGAGCATAACTTTTTTTTGTAATACAGATATTGTAATACTGTTTTTATTATTAAATTCTACGTTAAATTACCTTCAATTTGATATATAAACGTTTGTATTTAAGTGAAAATTAATATATTCTACAAGCACACAAATTTGAAAAACATGAAACTTTCAAAAAATGTCCAAACTTTTGGCCACCACCGTAGTAAATACTATGCTTACATCACAGTAAATTGGAAAGTTACAAAATATAGTGAACTAGCAAAAAAAAATAAAGTTTTTGGCAATGGTCTGCAATTTTTCAAAGACTGCCTAAAAATTCACTCGCCCTATCAGAAAATCCACTCGCCAGTAACGAGTAAAATCTTGAATCCCCCCCCCCCCCCCGTGTACATAGTTATTGTTTCTTATTGAAATGTTTTATGGGAACTATGCAAAATTATTATAAATAAAAGTTTGGGTGAACATAAAAAGTTAGAGAAATAAAATGTCAAGGGGACGGCAAGGAAAATTAGACACGCAAGTTTAACTTTGTTCCCCATTTAAATAAAATCTTATTTTAACAATCATCATTGCTTACTTTTTTTTTTTTTTTTTTTTAATCATTAAGAAATTTTTCCATAAGTTTAAAATGTCATTTTTAACACTTTCCAACCTAGTTGAAAAGTGTTTATGACTTCGGTTTATCTGGCCGTATGGCCGAGCTCTAACTCCCGCAAATATGCTCGGATTGCTCTGCAATTTTTATATGTTATAGTCGTTATCTATAGCATGTTCCCTATTTCAACGGAAGTGTGTAGCACTTATACTTTTTTTACAGGGACAGTCAAAAGAATTCCGTTACATTACGTCTATGGAGAAAAATCGTCTGCGGTTTATTTAAATAATGTTTCCCTATTTTAAACGCATTGAAATTTATATAAGGTGCATTACAAGAGGCTTACTACAGAATATTGTGTGTATAGCAGTCATCGTTCATTTACAGGGACACACAAAAGAATTCTCTACTGTCTGTTAACAATAATTCCTGGAAGTGCGTTTTAAGTTACTGAACGCGATTTTAATTTTAACTCGCTTTTTGTCTATTACGTGGTGTGTATAAATTCTGTAGATCCTATACAGGGAAGCACAAAAGTTCGCGAACACATTTCCGTATTATTTAACTCCAGACGGAGAATTTTAAACTGTGCTACGCGTTTCCTAACTGAACTAAAATTTAGCATCCTATGTAGTATATATACAAATCTATAGATCCTACACAGGGCTGATGAAAAGTATTCGGATTACTTAGATGTTATCTTTTATAGCTTATTAAACGGTATGATTTGTAAAATTATTTTGGAAGCGTTGGAAAGTGTTACATAATCTATGCTTGACGCATGATTTTTCGTTCTTGTTTATCTTAATGTTTAATATAATAAAGAAGGGGGGAGAAAAGGTAGTTCTTGGGAGAAAAAATAAATGTATTTATTTATTTATATGGCACGTTATTGTTATTTATTTATTTATTTATTTTTAGAATCAGCAGCTAGTTATCTCATCTGCATAATTCAGTATTATAAAATTAAAATAATTGAAAAAAAACTACATCTACAAACCCCTCAGCCCAAACTACCAAATTTTAAAGGAAAAACTGAAAAAAAAAAAAAAAAACTTTTTTAACTTGCGGTGAAAGATGTCTTGTTATTCATTTATTGAGAAGCTTTAGTTGCTAAGCAAGTGTAGTAAAATTCCCAAACATTCATTTTTTAGATGAATTATCTTAATTGGTCAATCATGTAATAACATTTTATGTTGATTTTAGAAAAATACCGTTCAAATACGCCTTATGTCAATAACATGGAAAAGCGTGGTTTAAATTATCGAAATTTCCAAATCACTTTATGTATTACACTAAAATGTAGCTTTCCAAATATTTCTAATCTGGAAATTATTCTTGTTTGCAGTGTCAATACTTTCGAAAAATATTACTATTGAAAAGATTATTCTGTCGAAAACTTTTGGAGATACTATATATAAGCCTTACGAAGTTGCCCATATTTAGCAATTTCATGGTTGAAGAGCAGTAATTATTGTAAAATATAAGAATTCTGTTTTTAAAACAATTAAACTGTTAAATGGTTAAGGGGCCGCTTCGCTGAAACTCTCCGATCGCAAAATATATTAACATGGGATTTTGCGATCGGAGGGTTTCAGTGAAGCGGACTCGTTATCACTATTAGTCTTCTCATATACCTCAAATCTCCCTCTCCAATATTAAACCTTATGTTTGTGATCAACCGAAAATTCAGTTTTGTCGAGTTTCAGCGAAAAATCAGACGGAACATTTGGTGCATACGGAAACTGTAGTCTAATCTCATAAATCAAGGTCGGCGAACCTTTGGCGAAATATATTGGAGACGGCAAAAAAATTGCTGATATGAGAATTAACATAAGAAAATACACACTCGATAGATTTCTTTAATAATAAACGCATTAATCAAAAAGTTTTCAGCAATATTTAGTTAGTTAAAAAGGTTTTTGAAAACACTATAATTTATTATATAGCCTGATGTAAGTCCTAGTGATGAATTAAGCTCGTCTAAATTAGATTGGTTAAAAAATGAAATGTAATTTAATGATTCAAAATATGTTTATCAAAATTAAGAGAAGATTTGGAAACTAAAGAAAAGAAAATATTATCAAGCGCTAGAAGTATTCTGCCGATGTTATATAAAAATATAATTACTTGGAATTTAAAAGTCCACACAGGCATTTGTCATTTTGCCGATTTTTCCTTCTACCAAATCAAATAATCATTTCTAGAAAATAATTATATTAAAAAATAATAATTAAAACCGTTTGTTAGATGATTCTAATTCACCATGCCATTCTGTTAAATGTAAATGAATATGAACCTGATATTTAAATGGCACTGATTTGCAATAATAGAAATCGCATTAATTTCTTTATTTATTACTTACAAAAAAATAAATGTTAGTTTTATTATTGCAGTAATATCTAAAAGTATATGGTTATAAATTACATGTTAATACCTAACATTAAAGGGCAAAACTGGGAAATTTCGTTAGTAGCCAGTGGCCAGTAGTATCAGTTTTATAAATCGCCACTTTCTTTAAACTAATGGCCACTTTTTTTATTTAAAAATTCTAAACAGTAAACTTCTGTTAAAATTTAAATTAATATTAATCTAAAATTAAATAACCCAAAAATGTTATATAAACATATTTCAACCAACAAAAGTTGAATCGTTGATGAAATGCAAAAAAATTTTACTCTTAGGAAAGTGGCCTTAAGGTGGCCGCTGACAGACGATTTTTTAACCCTATCACTATGTCCTGGGGTCCACGCGGACCCCAAGCACTTTCAACAAGTTGCCAAAAAAATCTATCATTCACTGAGTAGTTTCAGCCGATGACATCTCATATCAAAATGTTTGTAACACATGGTAAAAATTAAACTGTACAAATATAAGTGGTACTTTTTTTTTTTTTTTTTTGAAAAATAGATAGCATATTTGTCCTGGGCAACAACAGGGCATGTTTCGATAGGACATAGTGATAGGGTTAATAGCTACTTTTTTTCATTTAGTGGCCCCTGTGGCCGGTGCTAATTTTGCCCTTTACCTAACATATATCTTAACTATATTTTTACAATCTTAATAAAAGCTTTCAAGCAATTTTGATTCATTATTATTACTGGTACGTGATCGTCATGGTCGCATAAAATATTTTTTGAAAGAGTTTGGCACGCGGAAGTGAAAAGGTTCGCCCATCGCTGTGACATAGATGCTTGCCAACAAAAGAAGCCATGCAACAACTCATAGTGCTTTCTGGTATTATTTTCCATACTATACTATAATTGTTTCGCGATTCAAACAGTATTGACGACAATAAAGCATTTAATAATAATTGATTTTCATTAAAGGGCCAAATTAGTGACGACCACTGGCCACAGGGCTACTCAGTGAAAAAAGTGGCTATTAAAATATTGTCCCACAACGGGCATCTTTCCTATAAGGAAAGAGTAAAATTTTCTTGCATTTTATCAATTAATCCACTTTAGCTGGTTGGAATATGTTAATATTAACATATTTATTTGGGCTATTTAATTTTAGGGGGCTCTGGCACATCCTATGGGCTACATTCGCGAACCCCATTCAGACACAGCAGACTCTAAAAATACGCTCTGCTTTAAAACGATGACGGAAGATATAATTATAATTAAACGACCAGTGGCGATCTCCTGTAATCGAGTTTTCATTTATTTCCCTCTGACTGGGGTATTTTAAGGCCAAATCAACTGCTGTCGAGACAGCTAACGACTGTTTTCGCGATTGATTAAGTAAGATCAATTAAACATTTTAAAATCAGCTTGTATAAAATGGCTAAGTAAACAATGTCGCTGCCTCACGGAATTTCATAATGACGCTATAAGACAATATAAAAAAAATGTCTTTTTTGAAATATAAAATAAATCTATCGAATTAATTATCGAAATAAAAATGTGAATAATTTTTTTTTTCAAAAACCCCTCAAATAATTAGTCAAATTAAAAAATAATAATAATTGCACACTGTCCTTTCAACATATGGTTAAATAACTACGCATAGTTTTAGTTCCTACAAAACTTTTTTAACGGAACTATTTTGACCGGCTTCAACTTTAAATAGTTCTTAAAATAATTTTTGCTTCAGCGTGTTTATCGAATATTTCCTTATAAAACTACCAAATTTTATATTTTTATGTACAATAGTTTTCTTAATATTATTAGCCTAGAAAGACCTCCGGACACAAAAAATTCATTGATAGCGGTGACAGCGTTAAGAATAGAGATGATCTATTATTAATAGAATTAGTTATTATTATTAAGACTAGGGGGCCTACCACCTGCGAGCTACGCTCGCCAACCCCCGCTCAGACTTCGAAGCCTCTAAAAACTTGACAGCGTGCTTTGTTTTAAAAATATTGGTAATTCTGTAATTGGGTTGCCATGCTTTTAACGTTTTAATGGGGCATTTTTTTATTACCATGTCCTCATACACAGCTGTTGCGACAACTGACGACTGTTTTCGGGATTGATAAGTAAAATCAATTACAACTTGAAAACCAGCTTGTATAAAATGGTTAGGTTTAAATTGTGGCTACCTCTCGGACTTTTATAACAACGATCTGCATTCTATTCTTTCTTTCCGTTTAAGGATGAGAAAAATTCCATCTGCTTGTGAATAACATTAAGAACCACGGTATTGAAAAGTACTGTTATAGACATTTTCAGTAACAGGTTTTAATTTTCTCTCTATTTTAGTGCGCCATCATGCATATTTTCATGCTATTTTAAATATGTAAATTATTTATTTTAATTAATATGTATATACGAATTTTCTAATAATTATTTATCATACAAAATTAATTAAACATTTTGTGCATGCATGCCTGCATTTATTCGGCATCAATTGATGACATATTTAAACAAATTTGCTATCCGCGATAATTTTACACCTTGTTGTGTCACTTGAATATTGTCCATAAGAAAATCGGGTACTTTTCCAGTATAGGATCCTTTGCTTTTAGGTTTGGCGTAATTCGAGCTTCGAAAAGGGATAGATTCGTTAATATACATAGATTTGTTGCCAAAAGTTATGAAAACAAACCCAATGAGCTTTTGGTGCTTTTCTATTATAGGGGTCTTGACGCTTTTTTAAAAAATGCTTGGCGCAATTCGGGCATCAGAAAGTGAGATTTGGTGCCAAATGACATTAACAGCCATGGAAACAAATTCGACGATTTTTTTGTTTATATGCGTATTTTAATTATTCGTATATTATTATTGTTTTTTCTATACAAATTACTTCTGATTATATATAAAATAGGATAAATGACATTTTACGCTAAACAAATTGTATAAATATTTTTTTGCTCCTTTCTTTTGCGTTTACATAAATGACGTCATTTGGACGAATTTATTCAAAACATTTTCAGTTTATAAATTAAATTAAATGCTGACAGACGATTGAATCCTGACAACGATAGAAATGTGATTTTTTTTTTTTTTTTCAAATTTTCCTGAAAAACATAATTTAATCACAATCTTGTCTTCATTATCGATTGAAATAAAAGATAAATTCAATTTCAATTTGAAAATGACGAATAAAAAGAAATCAATAATCCCTATCGGGATCCTTTTCAATTTTTTTCCCTTTTTTGTCACAAAAAAAACTGAGTAATTAGTTGCCATCATTACAGAAATGTCATTAAAATTAGAAAAAAATTAATATCTCGAAAACTAATTCCAATTTCAAAATTCTATTACCAGTTTTGACATCCGCGGATTTTTATGGACAATTGGTATTAATTTCACCATCAAGCGTTTAATATTTTATTAAAAATAGCCCTGAAACATAATCAGTCGTTTAATCAGTCGTTTCATAAAATCGTTTCATAAATTCGTTTCATAAAATCGTTTCACAAATTTGTTTCATTAGGATTTTATATATATAGGGTAGATATTACTAATAGAATTTTTAAACAAGCGTTTATTGCTTAGCACTTTTAAATACCGTAAAATCCCGAAAGTAAGCCCCCTCCCACTTTTAAGCAATTTTGATTTTTTTTTCCATTTCCAAATATAAGCCCCCCCCCCCTCACATACACAATTTTTTTTATGCACAAAAAATTTATTTTAAAAATCTAAGGGAGGCAATTTTTATTCTTTTGTTTTGATAATTTTGGCAGATTTCTACTTATGTTTTTAAATGATGTTAATGAAATCCCTCCTGCACATGAAATGTCTGTTTCCCTTCTACGCCCTCTCTAACATAAAAAGTTTGAAAACTTGAGAATCTTAAATCCTTATGTACTTCTTTCTGCTCATTAGAAAACGTAACAATTAGTAAAAAAAATCCAATCCTCTACACTACAATCTCTCTTTCCATCCATAATTTATCCCCCTCCCTCCTCAGCATATAAAGTCCCAATCGCGCCCGTCGGCCTAATCGTTCGGAGTTTTCGTGGTTTTCTTCGAACCGTGGATTTATCCATGCGTAAATACGGGTTAGGTTCCCTTAGAAAGACCCCCACGAAGGGCACTCCCCCCGGGCCTATATCCCTAGCGTAGATAATTGGCCGTCAACAATCAACCCAACCTCAGCATATAAAGTTTAAAACCTATAAAAGTCTTTATAAAAAAAAAAAACATATGCTCTATTTGTTGCTCTCTACTAACAATAAATAAATAATCAGCCATTTAAATTGTCTCTCTACCAACCAAGATGTCTGCTTCCGCTCTTTTGCCTCCCACCAGCAAAAAAATCTTTTAAACTCTAAAAAATATATTCTGTCTTACATGTTGCTCTCTAATAAAAATAAGTAAATAATCAATCATATAAATTACCCTCCACTCCACTCCTCTCCTCTCTCTCTCTCTCTGAAACATCCACTTCTCCTTCCTTCCCTCCTTCTCCTCTCAGGATACAAAGTTTAAAATCTTTATTAAAAAATTTGCTGTCTAGTAACAATAAATAACTAATCAACTATTTCAATTATCTGTTTACCACCAAAATGTCTGCTTCTTCCACTTTCTTCCCCCTATCAAAAAAATAATAAAATTAAAAAATTAAACTATTTATAAAAAAAAAATCTTCTGTCCTCTTTGTTGCTCTCTATTAACAATAAATAAATAACGAATCATCTAAATTACAAACTCCTTCAATCGAAATTTATATTTCCCTCTCATACAAAGAGTACAAAGTTTAAAATTTATAAAACTCTTATGCGAAGACATTTTATGTCCTACTTGTTGCGTTCTAATTTGTCACCTACGTTTTCTCTCTACTCCAAAAGTGTCTGCTCCCCCCCCCCCCCCCCCCCACCACCACCACCACCACCCACCCACCCACACAAATTAAAAAATCTTTAAAACTATTTTTAAAAAAACTGCTATATTTATTTCTCTTTAGTAACAATTTTAATGAATAATCAATCATCTAAATTACCCCTTTTCTCCCAAAAGTTACACTTCCCCCTCTGTCTCCTCACCCAGCAAATAGTTTAAAATCTTTAATAATATTTTTTTTTTTAAATGTTGATCTATTTCTTATTTTGTAGTAAGGTAACTCATCTCATTTACATCATCTCATATAAGTATCACTCATCTAAAATCATCATCACGTTTGAAATTTTTGCTGTGTCTTATTCTCCCAAAGAAGAGGAGTGGATTTCTAAATATGTGAGAGGAAAGCAAAAATTCATATTTTTTGCAGTTTGGCTGTTCTCCCCTGAATCACATGTATATTTTATGTTTTGAAATAAATATGTTCTCTAAAATAACTCCCCATCCATTAACAAAATATCAGCTGTGAGAATAGCCAAACTGCAAAAAGACTAAAATCTTCTCTTTGCCCTTACCCCCCTCCATGTCTAGAAATTCATCCCTTTTTCTGGGGATGGAGAATGGAACTTTAAGGGGAGAGTTAGATGATCATTTATTTATTCTTGCTACAAAGTAACAATACCACATAAAATCTTTAAAAAATAGTTTTAAAGATTTTTAAGTTTGGGGCTGGGGGGGGGGGGGGCAGGAAAATGAGAAGCAAATTTTGGGGGGTGGGGAAGAAGCAATTTAGATAAATATTTAATTATAGTTGCAAGAAAGTTCTAAATAGATTAAAAAAAACTCTTAAAGACTTTAATGTATGTACTAGGGGGGGGGGGGGGGGAGACAAAGGAAATACAGAGGACTTTTTGGAAGAGAGGAGGAAATAATGTAGATCGTTATTTAAATATTGTTGGGGGAAAATATCACACATAGAGCAGAAAAAAAATAAGAAGTAAACTATGCATCTCCTAACAACACTATGCATTTTTGGTACCAGGGGGGGGGGGGGGTGGCAAAGGGGGGAAACGTAATTTTCAGATCAGATTTAGATTATCGATTACTTATTGTTACAATAAAATAAGAAATAAAAAAAAATACTTAAAAAATGATTTTTAAATTATTTTATTTTATTTTATTATTTATTTATTTATTTGTTTTTATTTTTATTTTTATTTTTTTTTGGGGGGGGGGGGGAGGGGCAGGATTTTAGGATGGGGAATAATTTTATTTATTTTTTAATCTGCCGAAATACGGAAGATTCTCGCACCTTTTTCCAATTTTACAGATTTTAAATTTTACGAGATGCATGTGGAGGGAGAGGATCTTCATGAGATAAGGTTGGAGAACAGGAGGAGAGAAGCAGGGATTTTAGGAGGAGGGGTTAATTTATTTTTAATATAGAGTAGTTAATAAGTCTGAGAAGAAGTTTAAAATTAAAAAGTTATAAAGGTTAAACTATGCATTTTTGGTACCAGAGGGGGGGGGGGGAACAGTAATTTTTAGAGCAAGCAGATTTAGATGATTATTTATTGTTACAATAAAATAAGAAATAAAGAATTTTTTTTTAATGATTTATTTATTTATTTATTTATTTTTATTTTTTATTTTTATTTTTATTTTTTATTTTTTATTTATTTTTTTTTTTTTTGGGGGGGGGGGGCAGGATTTTAGGGTTGAATTTATTTTTATTATTATTTTTTTTAATCTGTCGAAATACGGAAGATTCTCGCCCCTTTTTTAAATTTTACAGATTTTAAATTTTACAAGATGCATTTGGAGGGGGAGGATCTTCATGAGATAAGGTTGGGGAGCAGGGGGAGAGAGGCAGAGATTTTAGGGTTGGGTTGATTTATGACGGCCAATTATCAACACGAGGAATATATAGGCCCTAGGGGGGGGAGTTCCCTCCGTGGGGGTCTTTCTATTAGGGATCCTAACCCGTATTTACGGCAAGGTTCGAAGAAAACCACGGAAAACTCCGAACGGTTAGGTCGACGAGCGCGACAGGGGTTTGAACCCAGCACCTCCCGTCTACCAGCTTCGAGAGCAGAACGCAGAGATTTTAGGAAGAGGGGTTAATTTAGGTGGTAGATTGGATTTATCTATTTTTAAAATAGAGTATTTAAGTCTGAAAAGAAGTTTAAAATTAAAAAGTTATAAAGGTTAAACTATGCATTTTTGGTACCAGAGGGGGGGGCAAAGGGGGGGGAACAGTAATTTTGAGAGCAGATTTAGATGATTGATTATTTATTGTTACAATAAAATAAGAAATAACAAAAATATTAAAAAAATAATTTTTTTAAATGTTTATTTTTTTTTTTTTTGGTGGGGGGGGGGGGGGGGCAAGATTTTAGGTTTGGGAATTTATTTTTATTTTTATTTATTTTTTAATCTGCCGAAATACGGAAGATTCTCGCCCTTTTTTACTTCTAAATTAATGATAAAAACAGGCTTTTAAATGATTTTTTTTAAAAAATCCCGATTATAAGCCCCCCTCCCAAATTTAACGTTTTTTGATTTTGAAAAGGGGGGGGGCTTACAATCGGGAATTTACGGTAATAAAAAGAAAGTAGACACTAATTTTTGAAAATTGCCACTTATAAAACTGTAACTGCTGGCCATTGGCCACTAATGAAATTTCCCACTTTTGTCCTTTACTGTTCATTCCGTATAATAAAAAATGAAACAAAATGTGTATGACTAAAATACTTTAATGGAAGTTGCATTGGATCCGAATGCCAAGAAATTTCTAAGCATATTTATAATTATTTCCTTTAGTTATATTTTTTATACTTGCAAGAACAGGGATTACATTTACATATAATATCTATATATGTTTATATAACTTATAAAACTTTTTCTATCGTAATCAAGCTGGGTATTCAAAATGCAGTTTTCGCTTTAAAAAAAAAGCGACTTTGTTTATTTTGTAATTGTTTATTAATAAACCACTTATTATAATCATTGTGTATACTGCTATATTTGCATTCGACAAAAAATCTTAATTAAATGAGACTTCACTTATTTTGAATAATAAGCTCGGCGAGTTGCGTTTTTTAACACTTTCCAAGACAGTTGAAAAATGCTTATGAATTCGGTTTGTCTGTCTGGCCCTCGTAAGTGTACTCGGATTGCCATATAATTTTTATATGCTATTGGGGTTTAGTATAGAATTTTACATCTCTAATCGATATTCACACTTGATTCATTAAATTGTTAATCTTTAGAAATCTTTCAGCGGTCGATTTCTATAAGTATTTTTTGCAAAGTATTTTTTTCTTTTACTAATATATATAACTTTAAAGAAATAACAAAAAAAAAAAAAAAAAAAAATTAAATGCCTCATTTTTAACACTTTCCAACCTAGTTGAAAAGGGTTTATGACTTCGGTTCGTCTGCCGTATGGCCGTCTGGCGTCTGTCCGTGCTCCAACTCCCGTAAATAGGCTCGGATTGCCCTGCAATTTTTATATGTTATTGTCGTTATCTATAGCATGTTCCCTATTTCAACGGAAGTGTGTAGCACTTATAGTTTTTTTACAGGGGCACTCAAAAGAATTCCGTTACATTGCGGTCTATGGGGAAAAATCATTTGCGGTTTATTTTAATGATGCTACACAATTTCAAACACATTGTAATTGATATATATCACTAAGGTGCATTACAAGAAGTTTAATATAGAATAGGGTGTGTATAGCACTTATAGTTACTTTACAGGGACAGTCAAAAAAATTCCGTTGCATTACGTCTACGAAGAAAAATCGTTTGCGGTTTAATTAGATAATGTTTCACTATTTTAAACGCATTGAAATTTATATACAGTGTCTCACAAAAGTGATGGGACACTTGTGCTTTATAAAAAGAAACTGCAATAAAATAAATAAACAAACATGTGCAAAAATTTTTTGGGTGTGTTTCATATTTAAAGTTAGTAACAATTATTACATAACATACATTTTGTCAAAATATTAAAATATTAATTTAGTAAAAATACAATTGTTCAGAACGGAGCAAAAAATGGCTCACATAAGTGATGGGACACTTACTTTTCCATCAAATATTTATCCACAAATTTTACTTTTTAAAAGGTTTTAATATTTTGTTGGATTTCCTTTTACTTTTAAAACATGATTTAATCTTTTTGGGATGGATTCGACTATTTTTTTTGTGATTTCTGGAGTGATTTTACCCCATTCTTCTTGAAGCACCGATTTTAGTTGTTGTTTTGAAGAAATGGTGTGTTTGCGAATTCTTGATTCCAATTCTTGCCAAATATTCTCTATGGGATTTAAGTCTGGAGATTGTGGTGGTGTTTTTATTATTTCAGGACAGTTATATAGCAGCCAGAGTCTAACGTTCAGAGCAGTGTGCTTGGGGTCATTGTCCTGGTAGAATTTAAAATCGTTATGAAGGTTCAATTTTCGTGCTGAAGATTTCAAATTTTGCTTTAAAATATCAATATACTTGTACTGATCCATTATACTGTCAATAAAAACAAAATTACCAACTCCAGCGGACGACATACACCCCCATACCATAACTCCTCCTCCACCATGTTTTACTGTTGGTACCAAGTTCTGTTTGCGAAGTTCTTCCCTGGGTTTTCTCCACACCAAGATTCTACCGTCAGAACCAAATATATTAAATTTACTCTCATCAGCAAATATAACTTTATTCCAGTAATCAGAATTCTTATTTATGTTGGATTTTGCGAAAGCTAGTCTGAGTTTTCTATTCTTTTCACTTACGAAGAATTTTTTCCTGGCTACTCTACCGTGATATCCAGCAGATCGAATTACCCTTCTAATAGTTTCAGGATTAACAATTATTCCATATAATGCTTGTAAATCAGCAGCAACTTTTGAAGCACTAATTCTTGGATTTTTTTTAATATTTCGAACGATAATTCGCTTTATTCCATTGGATAGCTTTGATGGTCAGCCAGGTCTTCTTTTATCCTGAATCATATGATTCTTTTTATATCGTTTAATGATATTGAAAACTGTTGAACGACTCAAGTTAACTGTTTCAGCAGTTTTTCTAATAGATTTTCCACGTTCAATATGCAAATTAATAACTAATTTTCGAATTTCAGGCGAAGTTTCTTTTCGTTTAGCATTCATGACTACACAGAGCTAAAAAACACAAAAATTCCAAAACAAACTGGAGAGAAATACTGCAGACGATTTTATAAATTATTGCCAATTGCTTTTAAGTAAAAATAAAACCCCAAAAAATATTTTTATTGCTTATTTCAGGCGATTTTTGTTGCATATATAATGGTGTCCCATCACTTATGTGAGCTATTTTTTGCTCCGTTCTAAACATTTGTATTTTTATTAAATTAATATTTTAATATTTTGACAAAATGTATGTTATGTAATAATCTTTACTAAATTTAAGTATGAAACACACCCACAAAAAAAATGTGTACATGTTTTTTTAATTTATTTGATTAGTTTCCTTTTGTAAAGCACAAGTGTCCCATCACTTATGTGAGACACTGTATATCACTAAGGTGCATTACAAGAGGCTTACTACAGAATAGTGTGTGTATAGCAGTCATCGTTCATTTACAGGGACACACAAAATAATTTTCTACTGTCTGCAAACAATAATTCCTGGAAGTGCGTTTTAAGTTGCTGAACGCGATTTTAAATGGAACTCATTTTTTGTCTATTACTTGGTGTGTATAAATTCTGTAGATCCTATACAGGGCAGCACAAAAGTTTGAAAACACATTTCCGTTTATTGACAAAAACTCCAGAAGGAGAATTTTAAACTGTGCTACGCGTATCCTAACTAAACTAAAATTTAGCATCCTATGTAGTATATATACAAATCTATAGATCATATACAGGGCTGAATAAAAGTATTCGGATATTTTTCCGAATATTGTATATGTTGGAAATATATGTTGGTAATTCCTGAAATTACGTTTATAAATATGTTATGCATTTTCCAAATTGTTTACTTAGATGTTATCTTTCAGCTTATTAAACGGTAATGATTTGTAAAATTATTTCGGAAGCGTTGGGAAGTGTTACATAATCTATGCTTGACGCATGAGTTTTCGTTCTTGTTAGAGATTGAAATGGTTGGTAGAAAGGTTATCAAGTATATTAGTACAATTGTAAAAGTTTTTTGACTGAACTACTGATTATTTTTATCTGTTTCAGTATGGCTGGTTTCATAATATTTTTATTGTAATAGATTAGGGAATGTTTATGTTTACAGAAGCTATCAAGGTATCTAAATACAATCGCATAAATTCTAACCAAAACATAGCACATAATTTTAATAAAACACAAATATTAGTGGATTATCAGTATTTGATATGTTTTTTTAAATAAAGTGCATGTTTAAATAAAGTGCAGAATTTAAAGTATACTTATATAAATGAACTTTTTTAATGCTACTAGGCAGACTATTCCAACCATTTAAAACTTTAATAGTTTCACCAAAACTTTAATAAACTTCAATATTACTTAATATATTTTAAATTCTTAAAACTTTAATAAACTTTATATTATGAAAATCATAAATAATAGGCTTTATTAATAATCAAAGTCTTAATAAATTCACTGAAACTTTAATAGTTAATGTAACAAACAAAGAAACTTTTAGAATTTTAAATACATTTTAAAAGTTCAGATTATCAAGCTAAATAAAAAATATTAAACTAAAATGTTTTACTTAGAGATTAGTTCTATACCAAAAGTTTCAGGATTTATTACGACGAGCGTCCTTTTTTTAATATTTGAGCATCTTTTATTTACGGATAATTTGACCTTATTTAATCGCTGAAATTCCATGATTATCTCCAAATAAGGAGAAAATTCTGTCCCAAAATACTGATGTTCAAACTCAAGGATTTTGTGCGTACCTAAATACCGTGCGGTATTTAACCGAAATTAATAAATAAACTTTTTAGTACTTGTGAAAGATTCGTTATTAGAATTTTTGGCAAATTTGTAATACTTCAATAATCGGCCATAATTTAGAAAATATTTATACTACATAGGAAAAAAACAAATAGAAAATATTTATATACACATAGAAAGAAACATTTTCCAGGAAACAAAGTAGATACCAAAATCTAAAAAATATATATATAAATATGTAATAAAATGCTCAGCTATAGCCATTTTTACATTAGAATAGCTGGACTAAATATATAAGATAGTGCCAGTAATGGACACCCTTAAGGAATTTCTTTAAAAATTATTTTTTAATTAATAGTTATAATTGTTATATTCCACATTTTTTAATATTTAATTCATCTACCAACAATATTTAACCATGCTCATAGTCACATTTCCCAATGTGAATCGAAATTTATTTGTAAATAACAGAAATAAATCAAAACATCCTAAATTCCAGTAATGGATACCCCACAAAAAATAATAGATAATTGATATTATGATTGTATTTAAAAATAGAATTTAAAGAAAGCATATTAATGAAATAAAAAATGCTGAATTTTTATTGGTTATTTTTTTTTATAAACCAAAAATGTTGAAGGTGGCCCATTACTGGTAGGCGGTCCATTACTGGCACATCCCTATAAGCCTGAACTATTTAATAATATATGGACTACATAAATTATATTCAAATATTTAATCAACGCACAAAACAAAAACAAACTTCTTTTTCAAAGCTAAATAAATCATCTATTCAATAAATTGAAATAAAAAATAAATTTTAAAGTAAACAAATATTTATGCAGGCTCTCTTGCATGTTATGAATATTTTTAAATGTTGTTTACTTCTGGTAATGTGACGAATATTACATTTTACTTGTTTTTGCATGTGTATTTTTAAATATATATAACATACAAATTATAATATTACTAAAATCTGATGGTGTCAGAGAAACATTGTAACAATAATAAAAAACAGAATAAATTATATAAGAAAACCGTCGTAAATAACAATTATTTTCCTTTCGCCCCCCCCCCCTTTTCTTTTCTTTTTTTAAGCGGAATGCTGATTTAAAAAAAACTTTTCTAAATGTCAAAGAATATGTTATTCAATCGTGATCCTGCAAGTATTTAATTGGTTAATTTACGATTAACAATGAAAGGACAATGTAGTTTAATGTAGATTTTAAATAACCTATAAAAACTTTATTTTGCGACAATCAGTATCAAGTTACATTCCATATTTTTAACCAGGTCTTAAACACAACTGGTTGGTTTGACACTGTCAAGTGTAAATTCAGACCGTAGACATTTGTATGTACACAAAGTTTTTCTTTTTAAAGATCTATACATATCTCATACTTTCTTAAACAGGCAAATTCTGATACACTAGAATTTTAAAATGTTGCAAAAGATTACTGTAACAATAACAAAGAAATAAAATAGATGAAATGAGTAAGAAAATAAAACACGACTCACAAAGTTTGTCTGTTTGCGAAATACAAGTTTTAAAAACATTTTAAACGAGACAAACACTTGTTTAGTTAATAGCTTTACATTTATTTGTTAATTTGATTATTTTACGTTCACTATCGAAAATAAAAATAGCTCAATGTTATTTAAAAACAGCGGTGTAGTCCGAAAATTGCATAAAACACAGTATTTCCAATGTAATAAGAGCAAAAAGTTGCATGAACTTACTTATGCAATCTTTGACAGGGCGTATTAATCCATTAAAACTTTATTTTATGACACTAATAAAGAAATAAAATCAGTCACAATCCATTTCTTTAACCCAATCTTAAATGCAGCTGGTTTGTTTGACATTTGTCAAATGTAAATTCATACACTGTATTTACAGAAAGTTTTTTCTTTTTTAAAGAGCGACGAATCGCATACTTTCTAATATGTCGAACTTGAAAACACGTTCGTTAAGCTGAAGCCGGTTAACTTTCCTCTCAAATCAAACAACAGCCGCCGGCATTACAGAACTCCGGGAATGTTTAGGGGTTGCTAAGTTCCGGTAATCTGCAAGGAAACTTCGCCAACTGTATTTGGCGATTGAACTAAGACATTTTTTCACACAAGACGCGTCATGAGTTAGGAATGAATTACTCAATAGCTGGGTAAGACGGGCAAAATTGAAAGGGATTACTGTGATTGCTTTTTATGATTCAGTGTAAGATTCGATAAGTTATCAAACAGAAAACTGAAATAAATTACCAAAGAACAAAAAGATTATTTAGAACTATTTTTAATTATGATTTAACCTTTTTGAAAAAAAAAAAAAAAAAATTAAAGAAAACAAGAACGAAAAATCATGCATCAAGCATAGATTATGAAACATTTTCCAACACAGCCAGAAAACTGTAACAAAACTTCAACGTTAAATAAGGTGAAAGAAGATATGTAAGTAAACAGTTTAGAAAACATATCACACATTAAAAAAACAGTTTTCGAAATTACCTTCCAGTGTCAAAAAAG